>CP106709.1:67338963-70225812 GCA_025503065.1 Gossypium bickii
TCTTTAGTGAAGTATGTGAATGTTTGAATTAGAACAGAGAACTTGCGATGAAACTTTGATTGCTCGAAAGAACGACTTCAAGAAACTTCTGTTCATAAAATTTGCTCGTGGATAAAGCAAAGGGAACAAAATTTCTAATGCATAAAACTTTTAATCGAGTTAAATCGCGACGCTAGATATGAGTTCTAGGGTACGTGGTTGTCGCGGACGTGGTCAAGGTGGAATGACAGCTTTATTAAGATCAGAGTGCGCAGCAAGAGCGTAGTGTGGTAGGTTAGGATGTGCGACTGTTAGTTAGTTGGAAATTTCAAGGATGAAATTTCTTTAAGGAGGGTAGATTTGTAACATCCCAAAATTGGGCCTAGGAGAATTGAGCCCAATGGGCCTTAGGCGTAGTAGCGTTTAAATTTTTGAAGAACAAGAGATCGGCTTAAATGCTAGTTAGACCTATTGGATAAGTGATTTTGGAAGGTTAGAGGGCTTCTATGAAGTCCCGGGATCAAATATTAGCTTTGGAGAAATTTTGGTTTTAGGTGAAAAAAACCCTGGAAGTTGGCAGATAGGCCTTAAGAATAAAATATGGAGAAAAATAACACAAGTGGAGTGTGTGGTGTAGTGGCAAAGTGATGCCACTTAAGAGATAAGGGGATGACGCCACAGGGAAGGAAGGAGGTCCAAGGTTCAAGTCTTGGCTTTTGCATTTTGGTTTCTTTTTGCTTGGACCTTAGAATTTGGCCCATAGTTTATATTTAGTTGCGCATGGTCTAAGACACAAGAGGAGCTTGTGGCCAAGTGGTTAGCGGCGTGGATTATGTTGCAAGGGAGCCTAGGTTCGAATCTCATGAAAAGCAAAGGAGTATTTATTTTGCGGATTGGACGGCAAGAGTTTCAGTTGAATTTAAACTCTACTGACGAAGGGATCCCACATCGGAAAGACACAAAGAATGAAGGTGAAGAGCTAGCTATATAAGGAGCATACTAGAAGGAGAGTAAACACATCTTGGAGGGCGTTTGGGCACAAGAGTGGTCGAAGCGCGGATTAGCCCAGAGTCCTATCAGGTGTGTAACTCTCTCTACTCTAGTTGTAGAACGGCAAATGCCGAAATGCCGGTCACACGGCATTAGTAGCCACACGAGCGTACGAGTGCACGTGTGGGGCTTCGACGCGATAGTTGAGGCCATCAGTAGTATTCTCGTGGGTTGGGGCTGCTTGGGCCTCGATGGGCCGAAGTGGGCCCAATAGGCCCATGGGCCCATATGCGTAAATTGCATGATTGGTTAGTATATGTTGAACTAGACTAGGTGGAACTTATATACGTGGCTAGATTTGTGCTAGGTGGGCCACACGAGCATGTGGGCCCGGATGGGCCGAAATCGAGTTTTAGGCCCAATCATTCGGTACGACCGGAAATGGTAGCTGAGTCGCTAGTGGCGACATTAGGCCTTCGGTAAGGCCATTGCAAGTGTGAATTTACGAAAATACCCTTGGTAGGTAAATTACGAAAATACCCTTAGTAGGTAAAATTACGATTATACCCTTAGAGGTTGATTAGCATGATTATGTTGTTTAGTTTTGGCCGATTGTAGGGGAAGGCTTGATCTCGCATATCTCGGGTTGTGGCTAGTGCTCAAAAAGTGTTAAGGAAGGGGGATCTAGTGCGTTAGATCTTGATCTACGGGATTTGATAGTCGCATTAGTAACCAGGTGTGTAAACTAACACGCTTCTTGCTTTGTATATGTTTGATAAACTGATTGATTGGTAAAACCGAAACAGTATGGTTGAGTGATATGATACCCTATGGGGTATGTGCACGGATTCAGGTAAGTCCGTTTCATTATGAGTGCTGTTATTGATACATGATGTCATGATTTCTGATGTATGTGCTATGAGATGCAACGTTAAACATGTTTGCATGATTTGAATACTATACATGAGTTGGTATGATGATGGGTGATATGAGAGGAGGGGAAGTGATATTCGTATCGACGGACACGGTGGTTTGGTACCATATTGTGACCACGGTCACGAGGTTTGGCACCTCGGAGGTTTGGCACCTCATAGCGTCTCGTCCCGTGGCTTAGCACCACGATGGGTTGGCCCCACGATTTACATTATGGGATTGACGCCAAATGATTTGGTATCACACGATGGGTTGGCCCCATCACTTGATTCGTGACTTCGGTCACTAGTGATTTGGTATCACATTTGTGTCTTTCGGACACCAGTGGTTTGGCACCACAAGTATTGACGGATATTGTGACTTTAAGTCACCAGTGGTTTGGCACCACCAGTGGTTTGGTACCACACGGGGTAGAGAAAGGTGTTTGGAAGGCTAGGCTGGGTGCATATCGTAACTTGTGCATGTTAAACCTGTTTATGATTGGTGTATGATGTTTTACTAAACCGGGAAAAAGGGCTACACACTGAGTCTTGGTGACTCACCTTTTTCCTTTAACATTTTCAGGTGATGCGTAAAGATGGACCGGGTTCGGAGAGGACACAAGGTGGCCCATGCAGAAGAAGATATTTGGATTATTTTAAGCATTCTTAATATTGAGTATTTTGTTTTAAGTATGGGTTGTAATAAGGCCTTACTATTATTTTGGTATTATTTTAATTATGGCTTGATTAAACTGAACCGCTATGTGAAGAGGATTTTATCTTAGCAACCTGCTTATTCAAAATAGTATTTAATAAAGTTTAAATTCAGACGATTTTATAACACTAAGGTTTTTCATATTACTTTAAATGGACATGGTTTTCAAAAGTTAACAAACTTTCATGATTATTCTAAGTCAAAAAGATTTTCAACCGTCTTTCCGCAGTGACATAACCAGATCCGGTCAAGGCTCGTGGGCCGGGTTTGGGGGTGTTACAGGAGACATGGTCAAGACACACGCCTGTGTGCTCAACCATGTGGACAAATATAGGCCATTTGCAAGGCCAATTTGCCACCCAAAATTGGGTCATACTTATAAGCATCAAACAAGCATCAATTCATATCCTAAAGGCAGTCAAAACATACCAAATCATGCACAATTTGACCCGTAACAACATCATTCATTTCCATATACAAATCCAACTCAAACATACCAATTCAAAGTACCAACTTCACATCAAAAACATGTGATTCATACATCATATTAATCCATTTCAATTCATAGCATTTCTCATCATATCAATTTCCCAAATCAATCATGAAACTTACCAAAATTGACCATTTCTTTTGGCCATTCATGAGCACATAAAAAACATACCAAATTCCACTACCACATTCATAATCAACCATCTCAAATGACCAAATACATTTCCAACCATAATATCAAATACCATAGCCTATACATGCCATATAACCAAGTCGTAAATGGTCTAAATACCAAAATCATTAGCCAGATAGTGTGATGCGGTCTTCGCCAACTTCCAACCCGAGCGAACATCCGAATCACTATAAAATATAGAAAAACAACACAAAGTAAGTTGTAAAGCTTACTAAGTTTGTAATATAACACAATTAACTCACAATTCAAATTCAATATGAAAAATTAACTAATCAACAATTCAAATTCAATATGCAAAATTAAATAACACTTAGTTCAGTTCACATCACCTTTCAATCTCATCCATGGCTATTACTCACTTTCATACCATATCTATAGGTTCATATACAAGCATTTATAATGCTACTCAATCCAACTCTTTTCATCATTTATTCACATTATCTTCCATCTATCTCATACACAATATCATCAACCACATAGGTTCTGTACATACCTGTACCATCATATATTTATCTATCACTTTTACCACTTTAATGCTCGATGCCATAATTCATTCGATCCTGTTTAAATGCTCGATGAACTCGCACACTTATTGCCAATTAATTAGCCGAAGTTATAATAATATCGCACACTTAGTGCCATCACATTAAATCAAACTTGTCTTGGTATCGCACACATAGTGCCAAATAATACAATCGATGCTTTCTTTATCTCGCAGACTTAGTGCCATTCATCACTATAGCGGTTCTACTTACGCACACTGAGTGCCACATATCTTCGAACTCACATTTCACATTACCAAACTCCACAATCACATTTCCATTCATTTCATCACATATGAACATTGTTTAAACAATACATCTTATACACGAACTTACCCCGGACGTAGAAACAATGATACTAGTCGATCAATCGAGCACTTTGTTCTTGTCTCGATCTAAGCCCTAACTTCTCTTTTCTTGATCTATATAATATCAAATTCAACTCATTCAATCTCATCTTATTCGTACTAAAATATTGCTTTGTTAAAATCAAGAAAACAAGTTTGATTTGATAAAATACTACTAACCTCGAAGATTTGATTGATAAATTGATAAATTGGAAATAGAGATCTTACAAAACCGTGACTTTGAAAACGATGTTAAAAATTTGAAAGAGAATCCAAGTCTTTTGAATATATCATGAATAGTTCGAGAGAAAATATCCGTATTAAAAGTATTTGTAAAAGTTTATTTTGAAATCCATTTGTTAATCGATTTTGGAAACCATTATTTAAGTTTATAGAAAATTCCCTTTTTAAACCATTTAAGAAAAATAATTAAAACATCCCAACCCTAAAGCAAAATAAAAATAGTCCAGAGGCCTTATTACAACATTTAACCCAAAATAGTAAAGTAATAAAATAAACGAGAAAGAAGTCTAAAGTCCAAATAAACCATTTCTGAAGTATGGCCTCCCTCGAGTCATCCACGGCCCAAGTCCATCATTGATCATTACCTGAAAGGGATAAGGAAAACAGGGGTGAGTTACTAGAACTCAGTGTGTAACCCACTTACCGTTGTCCACTGGGCCAAAATCTCATTAAGCAATTTATTTGGGCCAAAGCCCATTTACAATAATATAAATGTATCATATATATAATATGCATATGATATGCAATTCCCAAACCAAACCTAGTATTCCATCTGCTACACACCACCCGTACCAACCAACATACCTGTGGGTGATCTTTAGTCAACCCACCCCGCCAACACACCAAACGTATGCATTAAGCCATTTATATCAAATTTGTGGACAAGCCACCCGATTAATAGAATTTACATGGCATTGCCATTTTTCAGATTTGTGGCAGAGCCACCAGATTTATGTAGCAGAGCTACCAGAACTTCTCTTCATCATTATCCCATCCCATGCAAACCATGTATATAATGCATAGCAAATCACAATAATTTATTACAAAAAAAATTATGGCCCATTATAACAATTAATCAAAAAGGCCCATTAAGCAAAATATCAGATTTGGCCCATTTAGCAAAATATCATATTGGCCCATTTAGCAAAATATCAGATTGGCCCATTTAGCAAAATATCAGATTGGCCCATTTAGCAAAATATTAGCTTGGCCACTTAGCAAAATATCAGATTGGCCCATTTAGCAAAATATCAGATTGGCCCATTTAGCAAAATATTAGATTGGCCCACTTAGCAAAATATCAGATTTGCCCATTAATCAATATGCCCTTTCGGCCCATAAGCAATTTCGTATTTCGACCCTTTAGGGGTATTTCCATAATTCGGCCCGTAAGGGCAATTTCGTAATTCGGTAATTTACCCACTAAGGGTAATTCGGTAATTTCGCAATCCAGACTTAACTACTAATTTGGGCATAACAATTTAAAACTGTCCATCTATGTCGTACCGACTAAATTGACTATAACTTGAGTTAGAAATCTCAAAATCTAAATTCGTAAATTTTCCTTGAAACTAGACTCATATACCTTCTTACTAAAATTTTTCTAGAATTTTTGGCTTAACCATCTAGTACAGTTTATTCCTTAAAGTTTCCCTTGTTTCACTATCCAACAATTCTGACCTCTCTTATCTTAATTTCAAATATCTCACTGTACAATTTTCATATACTGCTCTCACTTGTTTCTACTGAAAATAGTCTCACTAAGGAATCTATACATATAAATTATAGCTCATAATTCACTTTTTACAATTTTATACAATTTTTCCAAGACAGAATAGGGAACCACGAAGTCAATCAGAACCAGTCTCACTAAAATTAACATATCTCAGAATATAAAAATTCTTTTCATTCTCCATTTCTTCCATATTAAAGTAGACACAGTAGCTTTAATTTGATATCTTATTCACTTTCTAATTCTTTTTCTCCTATTTTTCATGATTTTTCAAAATCACATCACTGCCACTAACCAAAACTATTTCTTTACAAAAATACGATTACCACTACGATCATACGCACGCCCGAGTGATCACGGATGCCGGTTTTTGGTTTTCTTTGGTATTTCGACCGATTCACAGAATATTTCATACAAACTTTCAGAGAAGTGTGAGATTACACACCATTTCAGATATGTATACGGAAGGTACGGGATTACACACCTTGATTAGGATTCCCTAAAGAACCACTCGTCGATGACCTAGAACAATACCAACCAAAAGTTAGCCCCGGATTTCCAAAAGATTTCGTATCACTTACACTTGAATTACTTACCACTATGTTTGAAGGTAGAACATATCGAGTGATTTCGTCCCTAAAACATAATCGATTAGTCGAAACTTTGATCCGGTTAACACAATAACTGAGTAGTGATATCGAATGGACTATGAAAAGACTCCTTACCTTAATCGATGATAATCCCAATTCCCACCAATTGACTTATGACATGAGATGATTAAGCAATGATGTGGTATTCAGCCAATCCACTAGAATACTATAAATAAAGATTATCAAGATGTGAGGGAGTAAAGGAGAACACCATTTCGGTTTTAGAATCAAGATGAAACAACCAAATAATGAGGGACTCTCATTCGGCTAAAGAGAAAAAGAATGAAGAGATTTGAATAAAAACACTTACCCGGTTTAATCAAGAAAGAAAAGCCCAACTTGGAAGATGGAGAAGATGATCAATTAGGCTAGGTGGTTTCGGCAAAATAAAGAAAGAAAAGTACTCACTAATGGTTTTAGAGTTTCGGCAATCAAGAAGAAAGATGAAGAACTTGCTTAATATCAACTTGAAGTTTCGGCTATGAAGGAAGATGGACAAAAGATGAATATGTGACCAATCCAAAGAGAAGAAAAAATGCACTATTGTGCTAGAAGATTTCGGCAAATAGAGTAGCAATTTGGGAGAAAATGACACAAAGTTGCAAATGAGATTTTTGGCCAAAACAATACCAAAACCTTACCAAAAGCCAAAGTAAAATTTCAGCTACGTATCTACCCCCCCAAAACCGTCCACATGCATAGCCATAAGGGTCAATATTTTTCCAACCATACTTTCCATAGCATTCTCCATGAAATAAGCCACTTGTCCCCCTTACTTGCCTTTTCCTTTTGATTCCTTTCCCTAACCTCAACCTTTCCTTATTTCTTAGCCACCTTGCCAAAAATAAAGAAGTCAAACTTGCCATATATACCTCTTGGCCGACACTTAAGGAAAGAGTGCAAAAATATTAGTCAAAATTTGCACACAATGGGATTTGAACCTCTTCCCTCAAAGTCCATCACTTGATGCCATAACCTCTTTACCAATAGCTTATTTACGCCAACCATTTATTCACTTATTTCCATAAGCTTTAAGCTCACTTACTCTATCTCCTTAAAGACTTAAACATAAAATTTTCTTATAGCCTAACTTGAACCCGAGACTTCATAGAAAACCCGTAACTTTCCAAAATTACCTTCTTAGAAAGTCAAATTTGAAATAATGTCATTCTCTTGTTCTCAAAAATTTTAAACATTCCTACACCCAAGGCCCATTGGGCCCAATCCTACTAGGCCCAATTTTGGGATGTTACAACATAGGCTAGCTAGAGTGCAAAGCAACAATCACAAAAACATAAAAATCACTAAAAACTGAGCTCAAAACATACCTTGATTGAGCAAAATGAGTGCCAAACCCTAACTAGTTAAATTTCTTTCTTTTTCCTTCAATATTCGGTGCCAAGAAGATGATAATGGCCATCAAAATGTTTTTGCTTTATTAATATTAACTTTAATTATCAAGTACCATCTTTAACCTTAATGATTTCATTTAAAATCCACTAACTCATGTCCAACTATGTCCATTCATTAATTCAATGGTATAATTGCATCATAAAAACCTCACATATATAAAGTCATTGTAATTTAGCACTTTAACAATTAGCAAGTCATGTTTGCATTTTACACGATTAAGTCCTTTTTCACAAATTGACACTCAAACAATGAAATTTTCATGCGAAAATTTAACACATATCAATTCACATACTTTAAGCTTGGAAAAATAATATTAAAATATTTTTTTGACTCAGATTTGTGGTCCTAAAACCACTGTTCCGACTAAGGTCTAAATCGGGCTATTACAGATCAACCTTACAAAAGTATCCTAAGTAGAATATTTATAGGCCTCCAAAATGTCCCTTCAAAAATCAGCCATACATGTATCTTATAGGTACAAAGTAATTTTCAATTACATTTAATGCTTGAAATTCATAATTCATTCCCCCTTGGTGCCGTCCTTAGCCCTTAAGCAAATGTTTTTTCATCTTTGAGCAACTAATTGGCTGGAAAATTCATGCACATGCATCCAAATGAATGGCCTCTTCACTCCTTAATGGTCAAAAATTCATGCATGGAAAGGGAGGAGAATTGCCTCTTGAGTTTGCTGGTTTATGAATAAATCATTTTCAACTTTGACCATCAAAATGCCTACATGAACAACTATTAAGTTACCAGAATTTCTATGCATCTTTAGGTAGTTGAAAGACCCTTTACTAAACACTCGAATAATCATAGTTGTTCCCTAAGCTGACCAGCCATTGATGTTCCTTTAGGACACATTAAACACACTTTAAATGTAATAATAAAGTTGTAACAAAATTGAACAAATTTAATATCTAATTTAAAACATATTTAAAACGCAGTTGAAACAACTAAAAACTACGAGCATTAAAGATGCATAAGAGTAATACACATATTAATGACACCATAACATACTTTAGGACATGTTAAAGACGCAACACACAAAGGCATAATTAAGAAACAAATAAACTATAAATAAAAATCAAGACTAAAATTAAAATTAAAATTAAAATTTATGGAATTATTAAATAAAATAAGATGGACAATTTGGGCCTTTAAAGCCCACAAACGCTTCTTTGAATCCCTTATTTTTAGCCCGCATCATAGGCCCAAATTGTTTGGAGAAGGCAACTTAGGTTTCAGCCCAATTAGCGAACCCAAGATCACATCAATAGTTGGGTCTCAATTTTGCTTCAATCAAATTAGAACTGACTTTCTTAGTGGAAAACAAAATGATTAAGGATGGATGGTTTATTTGGGACTTTGGAGACCGTGCGTGAAAGGGGTCATATATATATGAATAAGGAGGATTATTTTATAGGCAGAATTCTTCTCATTTCTGTTTTATTTTCTTCTCTTCTGCATCCTCTTCTTTTGTTGCACCAAAGAAATGAGAGTTGAGGAAAGCTTTGTATGGGGCAGTGGTAGTGAGGTTTGAATCTAGAAAAGTAAAGAACCCAGTGAGTTGGTAAGCTTCTTAATCTCTCCGTATTTGTGAATTTGAGAAAAAGGAAAGTAATGATTTTTAAAATCTTTAAAAATGCTTCTACATGGTACTAGATTTGGGGTTTTTATGTTTGAATACCTTCGGTTTAATTGGTATATCGGTTGTCATGCTTAGCTGCTAGGATGAGGGAGACTTTGTAACAACCCATTTTTAGTGAAATAATAGTTTTGGGACCACAAGTTCACTATGAAAATATTTATTTTATTATTATTTTAGAGTCTACAGAATATTAGCAAGGTCCTATAAAAATTTCGTTAAGAAATTTTATCGTTTGCATGCTTAATTTGGTAAAAAGGACTAAATTGAAAAAGGTGCAAAATTTGAGTTCTACAAGTTAAAGGCACTAAATAGCTATGGAATTAAATAGTTAAGGGATTTAAATGGTAATTTTACCATTTATAAAGTTAGTGGACATTCTTGGACATGTGTTAAGTGATTTTAATGTTTTATAATAAGGGTATAAATGTAATTTAATAAATAAGTCAACATTAAGTAAAACAATTCAACTTTTCTATTCATTCATATTATTTGATGAAATTGTAAAGGAAGGTAACACCATTTTAGAGTTCTTGAGCATTCAGCCAAGTCTTCTTGTGCATGTAAGTGATATTTTGATTCATTTTTAATGATTTTTTATTTTTGAAGTCGTTGTAGCTTAATCTAGCTAGCCCAATGACTAATTTGTAAAACTCTTAAAAGGTTAGGATGTTGCCATGAATGTATTCATGTGGTTTTTTATGTTTGATGGAAGAAAATGAATCTTTGTTGATTTATAAACAACTTTTATAAAGTGATTTTTGTTAAAAATGTCAATTAGGGATTTATCTGTAAAATGTGTAAATTAGAGGTGAAATTATGAAATAATGAATTGTATGAGTTGCTATGGCTGTATATAGAATTTGACTAGCTTTTTATGTGGATGAAATTTCATGAATTTCAATTTACAGGATTAAGGACTAATTTGTAAAGAAATTAAAATATTAAGGGTAAAAGTGTAAATTTGCAAAAGTGTGTATTTTGGACTGATTTGAATAGAATGATTATTGAATGAGTATAATTTGATTATTTAGATCAAGTTAAGCCTCATATGGACTTAGATCGAGGGAAAGATAAAGTGTCGGACTAATCGAGGTAAGTTCGTAAGTTTAAATAGCATTTTAACGTATTTGTATAACACCCCAAACCCAGCCTAGACGTTATGGCCGAATCTGGCAGTATCACATTGAAGTGTTTTTCAAAAACATAGTTTCTTTGGAAAATCCACTCTATTGTTAAATCTCGTTTATAATCTTAACGAAAAATTTTAGGGTATCAACTCAAGTTGTTTTTAGTAGTACGTTGATCATATTAGTTTGTTACTATACTTTAAAACAATGTTTGATGCAGAAGTTTTTATAATATGTTACGAAAACGTGGTGTTTTGAAAAATATTTATCTTTTGAAAAACCGCGTCCTACTACTACTCAGATGGGAATTAAAATAAGTAAAATCCCCAAATTAAAAGTTAAAATTTAAAGAGGCCTTATTACAAAGCAAATACCCAAATCAAATTTATTGGAAATAAAACTCGACTATAAAAGCAGGTGCGGTTGTGTGGCCACCTCCGAATCCCTCGTAGCACCGATCTGCTTAAGACTGGGGATTACCTGTACAGATAAACAGAGGAGTGAGTTTATGAAAACTCAGTGTGTAACCCCATATAAGCAAATTGGCCAATCAGGCCGTAGGTAAGTATAGACTGGGCTTAAGCCCAAATCAATAACAGTTCAGTTGGGCTTTAGCCCATAACAGTATTAGTACTAGTGTAGGCCTTAGCCCATTTTAGTGACAGTAACAGTTCAAGCATGCAATCAGAAATCCTACCAACCAGCCTCTACACTCCACTCCGTCCAGCCCAACACTCCATGTGGGGATAAAATCACCCACCCATCCCTACACTGCAAAAATTAGCACCGGTTACAGCACTAAACAGTATTTGTAGCAGATGCCAGTACGGTACACTTCCTCCAATCATAATACTCCCATCCCATGTAATATATCACACATGTATGCAACATATATATCGTGGCATGCCCATGTACAATCATACATAACATAAGCCATAAAATCATTTTATATCATAAGGGAATAACGATTATTTCATATCAGTTAGGGGTCTAGGTATACTTACCGACCCATCAGTAGGTCCACAGCCGTCTCGGGCGACCCATGCAACCTTTACAGTCAAACAATGAAAATGGGCCCAAGGCCCATAATGCGGGCCCATGTGGCCTACATAGCCCAGAATTGGTCTCGGCCATGTAAATTACACAGCTTGGCCTAATAATCTCCACATGTTCGTGTGATTTACCCGTATGAGACCCACAAGCTTGTTGGGCCCACACGGCCCATTTCGACCCAATCTTGGCCCAAAATAGCCTAAGACCACGAAATCGCTCATGGTTGCCTCAATAGTCTAACGCCCACGTTTTATGTGTTCAGTTTACCACACGAGCAAGCGCACGCCCGTGTAGCGTCAATTGTCATATTTTTTTGGCTTTTGCCGATTTACGATTTGGGCAGTGTTTACACACCTTGTTTCGATTTGTCACGAACATTCGCTCAAGCACTCACTAACCTTCAATCGCACCACTGTGATCCCCACGAATCTTAGTCTCTAGCAATTAATTAGGAGTTCCCTGAATCCTTCCTTAACTGCCATACAATTGTTATCAGTCACCATTTAAGGCAGAAGAAGAAAGGGAATAGTTTTTTATTCTATAGCACTTATCGAAAGAGAGCAAGATAACCGAATAGTGGAAGGATTCGGCACTAGCACAGCCCCTCACCCTTGATTTATAGCTGTCAAAAATAGTTAAACAAAACCCACTTTAGTAACTCAAAACCCGAAACTTCAAGTGCCATACTCACTTACTGAAAAAGTGCGGTAAGTCGCTGAACAAGATGGAGGCTCAGAACATTTGAGAGAAGAAAGGAGCAAAGTCAATCGGTAGAGGAAGAGGAATGGTTTCGGTAGTGATCATAATTGGGAAATCGGCAGCACAAAACTTGAGGGAGAGGAAGAACAGAAACGATTTAGGGGAGAAGATGTAGCAGCAGAAGGAAAAGAAAAAAATAAAAAAGGGGAGAAGATATATTCGGCCAATAGTAGAATTACTTGGGAAAAGAAACAAGAAGAGGCAATTGAGAGAGGCAATATTCGACCAAAGAAAAGTTGTCAAATACGAAAGAAGTGAACAGAAGAAAATGCAAAAACCCCTACCACATTCGGCTTTCAAGTAAAAGAGAGAAAACACAAATACAAGCAAAACTCGAAAATGAGAAGCACCTCTCTAGTCGAATTCTTGAGTGCCACAGTCCAAATTCAGCACAACTCTCCCTCTCCCCTCACTTCCCTAAATTTTCTCCTAAAATCCCTCCTCAAATCTCTCCATCCGATCACACCTCCCCTCAACCACTCAATTTGAATTCTTCTCAACCACTTTAGTGTTTCAGTCAAACTACAACTCTCCCCATGACACAGCATCAAAATAAACATTCCCCTGCCACCACAAAGTTTCAAACCTCAGTCTACTGGCATAGGTAACATGCCACTTACGCCCTAGACCAGCAGGCTTTTTATGTCTTGCTTTTACCAACAGTAATTTAAAAGCCTACTAATTATAGGTAAGGGTTTATTCCCTAAAAACAAAAATTTTTGCACAAGCCCAAGCTTGAACCCAGGACTTCTCAGTCACTCCCAAACACACCCAAATCACTTAACCACTGAAGTAGACACGTACTTATTTTACAAACATACAAAAATAAATACCTAGATTTTGGGGCATTACAATTTGATTTAAATGCTATTATGTTATTCATCATATTACGTATTGACGAAAAATCCAATGATGTTATGATGGCTATCAAGCCCTGTTTGAACCTTAGGAATATATAGGATACAAATGACATGTCGTTAAGGTTACCATGTTTCGGGTGCTAGTCCTAAATGTCCTACTAATGGCTGAGTTCTGGCATTTGTTGTGTATACTCGTCAGTTTGTGTGAATGGCATCGTGTAGCAATGTTCTGACCATTAGCTTGTGTGAGCATGCTCATTTATGGCTCGTATGAACGATTACGTAAAAGAAAAGGAAATAAATGGTTTTCACCATGTGTTAACACACTTTGTCTAAGCTTTTCGTGTATCCGAAATTATTCTAAGTGGTTTAACGGGCATGTTAAGGGATGAACCGATGCGAGTTCCAATTGATTACACTATGAAATTATGGAAAGGTATGAAGTATTGATGATCAAAGTATGTGTAGCCATGTTATAAAAAGTATGGATTCATATGTATTATGATTATGAGATTTACCTTACCATGTGATGAATTTGGCTAAGTTATGTGATTAAGCACTATTTTGTGTTATTGGTGATGCTTAGGCTTGTGCCAAGCTTGTGTTGGATTGATTCATGTCTATTTTTATGATTATGCATTGAAATGGTAAGCTTTGTTCATGATTTACAGAATTATTAAGCATTATATGCTTACGTCATTTTTCTTTTCTATGTTTTATAGATTATTGGATGCTCGATCAATTTGGAAGCTCATCGGTGACCTATCACACTATCCAACAGCTATATCGGTAGATTTTGTTGTTTTGAGTCATGGTTATAATGGCATGTATAGGTGAATTATGTTTGATGAGAGAGTCATTATGTTTGTCTTGTAAATGTGGTATTATGGTTGATGCTCTTTTTGGCATTTTAATGCTTTGATGGTTGGTGTTGAAATGTTCAAGTGAATTTATGTTTTGAATGACCAATTTGGTATGTTAAGTTATGGTTTGGCATATGGTCAATTTGGTCTATGTGGTTGATTTATGCCCAAATATGTTTATGTTTTAGTTGTGTTGATGATTTGTGATTGAGGTGTCTTTTGGCATATTGGCTGTATGGATAAATAGAATAATGATTTAGTCATTGTTAAGCATGTTTTAGGTATGCTTTAAAGGCTTGGTGATATATGCAAATGGCTTGTGGGTGTGTGCTTGTTTAGGGTGAAGGAAATGACTTAAAATTGGCCTATTTCTCATGTACATGGCCAAAGACACGAGTGTGTGTCTCAACCGTGTGTGACACACGACCATGCAACACGACCATGTGTCCTCTATAGGTTTCAAAGGGTTGTAAGTCAGGTTGTTACACGGACTAGCACAAGGCCTATCATCGGGCGTGTGAGGCTATTTGGAGAGTTACACGGCCTGGCACATGGGTGTGTAGCTTGGCTGTGTGACCCAAGTCAGAGAGTTACACTGGCACAAACCCAAGCTAGGACACGACCATGTGTCCTTTGTAGGTTTCAAGGGGTTGCAAGTCAAGTTGTTACACGACCTAGCACACGGCCTGACACACACGCGTGTGGGGCCATTTTGAGAGTTACATGGCCTGGGACACGGGTGTGTGGCTTGGCTGTGTGACCTAAGTCAGAGAGTTACACGAGCATAGATAGGGACTGGGACATGGTCATATGTCCCTACTTTGAATGCCCACACGGCTGAGACACAGGTCTGTTCTCAGCCGTGTGACCCCTGCAATGTAAAATTTTCTATCTTTTTTTTTATAAAATTTTGAACGTTTTTTATTTAGTCTCGAATCATTTCTAAAGCGTTTCTAAGGCCTCGATGGCTCGAATAAGGGACAATAAGCATATGTTTGAATGATTTATGCTATGATTTATGAAATGTTTGAAAATTTGATGATTTTAATTTAAGTTTTTATGATAATGCTCCATAACCCTATTCCAGCGACGAATATAGGTTAGGGGTGTTATATTTAGTGGTATTAGAGCTACAGTATAGTCGATTCTTAGACTGAATGTAGCGTGTACGAGTCTAAAAATACATGCCATTACATAACCTATGATAGTGTGATAACTCCTGACTTGTTTTGAATGATGCTTTCATATAGAAATGACATCCAACTGAGCTTACTCCGATGAAGTTGAAAGTAACACGCAAGCCTCTGTTCACAAGGTAGTGTCAAGTGGTACTAGGTTCGTATGTGAGGGTCAGAGAGGAGAGGCTAAGGAAGTATTCTTCCATATGATGAACTAATGGTTTTTCGAGTTTGTATGAATGAACCCGATGACTCAACGACCTCCACCCCCACCTGTTCCCCAATTAGTTCCCGTAGTTGCTCAGGTTTTGGAACCAATACATGTTAGTAAGCAGCCAGCTGATATAATTCATAAATATAGGGCTGAATAATTTAGAGCTACAGTTGAAAATGATCTAGAAAGAGTCAAATTCTCGTTAGAGAACACGATTAGCGTTTTTGACGAATTCAGCTTATCAGTGGTGGAACACTTTGGTACTAGTGGTATCGAGAGAGCGAGTTGATTTGGGATTTTTCCAAACCGAGCCTCGAAAGAAGTACAAAAGTTAGAGATTTCTTGATTAGAAACGAAAAGGGTTTTTTGAGCTTAAACAGGGTTGGTTGATAGTGTTTGAGTATTAGAGGGAATTTACGACTAAGCAAGTATGCTCAGGAATGTATACCAGCCAACGTTGCTATGTGTAAACGGTTTGAGGACGGGTTAAATGAAGACATAAAGCTATTATTCGGGATACTTGAATTAAAAGAATTCATTGTTTTAGTTGATCGAGTGCATAAGGCAAAACAACTTAGCAAAGAAAAAAGAAAAGCTGATAGTGAAGCTAGAGATTCGAGAAAGAGATCAACAGGAAAATCATACCAGTCGTCATCAAAAAAGTCAAAAGAACATTATAACTGTTCCATAGCTTCAGTGGGATATTCTAGTAAAGATCAAGGTAAAGAACATGTGAGTTCAAAACCTCAATCTACTTCCGTGGAGAGTGTAGGCAGTGTTAAAGGCAATAAGCCCGATTGCCAACAGTGTGGACATCATGTAACTGCCCGTTTTTAGACAAATTAGAAAAGTGGTTTTGGGACCACAAATTTGAGGTCAAAATATTTATTTTATTATTATTTTAATGTCTACATCAAGATAGTATGATTGTGTAAAAATTTCGTTAAGAAATTTTATCATTTGATTGCTTAATTTGATAAAAATGACTAAATCGCGTAAAGTGTAAAAGTTGTGTTCTACTAGCTAAAGGTGTCTAATAGCTAAAGAACTTTAAAGTGGAGGTCCTTATGTGGTAATTAGACCATTGTTATAGTGGGTGGACATTTATGGGCATCAAATGGATGTTTTAAATGATTTTATAACAAGGTTAATTAGGCAATTTAATAAGATAAACATAGTAAAATATTGTAAAAGATGTTGTCATCTTCCTAAATGGTTTTAATCCACTGAAAATTGAAGCTAAAACCTTCCATGGAAGCTTGTTTATTTGGCTAAGCTAAATTTGGTGCATGGTAAGTATTTTTCAATCCGTTTTTAATGATTTCTATGTTTTTGGAGTCGTCGTAACTTAATCTAGCTAGCCCAAGGACTAATTTGCAAAACTGTTAAAGATTTAGGGTGTTACCATTGATGAATATGTGTGTATTTTGATGTTTTATGGTAGAAAATGAATGGTTGTTGTTAGATAAACAACATTTGTTAAGTAATTTTTTGATAAAATTGTCAACTAGGGATTAAATTGAGAAATGTGATAAATTGTTTGGTAAATGTGTGAAATAATGAAAAATATGGGCTACTATGATAATAAGGGAAATTCGGTTAGCATGGGTAGGAACTTAATTGCATGAATTTGCATTTTTATGAGCTAAGGACTAAATTGTAAAGATGTTGAAATATTAGGGGCAAAAGTGTAATTTTTTTGTAATATCCATTTTGGGCTAAACTGAATTAGATGATAATTAAATAAGTTAAATTTGATTATATAAAGATGAAGAAAAGTGAAGTTCAGATCTAGATCGGGGGAAAAACAAAGTATTAGACTAGTTGATCCTGTTTTGGGGTGTTACAATAGGAGTTGGTCATTTTGGTATATGTAAGTAATGGACTTAGCCATTTGAATTGGCATGTAAATAATGAATGGTTTTTATGTGTATATCCATGAGACTTGGCTTATTTTTGGTATACTTGGTGATGTATATATATTTGCAAATGGCCTTTTGTGGTATTGTTGATAATTGCCATTTATATACTTATTGTGAATTTGCATTATGGATGTCAAATGGTAGAAATTGGAAGTTGATATGCTTGTGGTTTTAGGCAAAATTGTGCATAACTGAAAGTGACTATTTAGGTGATTTGAGAATGTGAAATTGGTAAGAAATTGAATAGCATATTGTGGTACTTGTGTGCTTTGTAGTTGTTGGTATTGATTTAGCATGAATTGAACTTGGTTTAGATGATTTTAAATGCCATTTGAAGTTGTGGTTATATACTATTTGGTTTGTGTAGGTGATTGAATAATTGGGTGAGAAAGATGGCTTGGTAAATATCCTATTTTTGTCCACACGGGCAGACACACGGACATGTGTCTTAGCCGTGTGTGACACACGGTTAGGTGACACGGCCATGTGTGACACACGGTCCCTGGTGTTTAACTAGAAACCAAGTCAGTATGCTCTACATGGCCCAGTACATGGGCCTGTGACTTGGCCGGGTGGCATAAGTAGTATACCCTACAGGTTTAGCATGGTCTAGCACACGGCCTGGCACACGGGTGTGTGAGGCCATTTCGAAGGGCACATGGGCTGGTCACACGGGCATGTGGTTGGCCGTGTGACCTAAGTCAGAGAGTTACACGGGGTTGGACATGGGCTGGGACACGGCCATGTGATCCTAATTTGAATGTCCATGTAATGCCCCGATTTTCTTAATCCCGGCTTTTGTAAATTTATTATATAAATATCTATTTGCTTCAGTGGTTAAGTGTTCTGGGAGAGTCTAAGAAGTCTTGGGTTCAAGCCTTGGCTTGGGCAAAATTTTATGTTTCTTAATGAATAAAGCCTTACTCTTATCCAGTAGGCTTAAGTTTTATTGTGTGTAGTAATTAACAAAATGGGCCTGCTGGTCTGGTGGTTAAGTGGAGTTTTAAGGGGTTAGAGGTCCTGTGTTCGAATCCCTTTGTAAACGAGGGAGTGATTCTTTTTAGGCATGGGGCGTGTGGAGTGGATGAGTTTGATTGGGATTGAAAGTCTGTGAAGTTGGATGATAATGGGAGTTAGGTAAAATCTGATGGAATTTGATTTTTGTTTCCAAAACTACTTTCCATATCAAATTCCCTACTCTCTTTGCCGTTTCCCTCCTTTATCCCCCACCATTGCTGCCAAAATTTTCCCTCTTTTTCCTGATTACAACTATTTTCTTTTTATCGCTTAGTATCCGCAATCCATCGCTTCTGTTCTCTTTGTGTTCTTGGTATGTACAGTAGTATAGTTTTGATTGGAATAATGAATCATTGCTTATGGTGTTTTCGATTGGTGATTAGGAGATAATCAGAGGGCTGGAGATCATCAATTGACATTTTTAGTGTACGAAACCCTGATTGTTCAACTAAAGGTAACATTTTTGCGAGTTTAGTGTTTGGTCATCTCGTGCGTTTTCATTTGAGTATAGCCTTAAGGGACTAAAGTGGTGTTATAATGATCGAATTTAGGTTCTTGAAGGCTTGAGTGACTACTCACAGCGAACTAACAGTAGGTGTGTACCCGAAAACGCAGAAAATGAGGTTTTGGCAAAAGCCAAAAACCTTACTGTGGATGCCACAGGGGCGTATGGTCGCCCCTGTGGTAGGCTTTGTGTAAGGCTGTGAGCCACAACACGGCCGTGTGATCGACGAGCCAGACCATGCGCAGGCGACACAGCCGTGTGATGGCTGAGCGAGGCCATGTGTGAGACACAGGCTCGACCAATTAGGCAGTGTGGACCACACGAGTGAACCACACTGGTGTGTGGGATTCTGGGCCAGGCCGTGTGATCCACATGACCAAGGCCACTTTGGGCTGTGTGGGCCACATGGGCAGGCTACATGGGCGTGTGAGCCCATTTTTCTGAAAAGTTCTGTAAGGTTACACGGGTCACCCTAGTCGACTGTGGACCTATTGTAGGGTCGGTAAGCTTTACCTAGACCCCTAATTATGTGACTTGACTTTCTGATTTCTATACTGAGCATGAATTCTGATAGCTGAGTGTATGAAACTGTATTTGCATAATAGCATGAAATTTTATGTATGTTGCATTGAATCGAGGTGGGTTGATGATTTACTGGAGGAAATGTCTGAAAGGCTCTTAAGCCTGATATCTGGCAGCTCAGCTGCAAATTTCTTATTATGTGTCACATTCAGTAAAGCATGGTGTATAGGGATGGGTGGGTTGATTTTATCCCCACATGGTGTGTAGGGTTGGATGGATTTGGTGTGTAGAGGCTAGTGGGTAGGACTCTGCTATTCTGTTCTGATCTATATTTTATGTCTGAAATGGGCTAAGGCCTTAGTACATATCTGATTCTGTATATGAGTGGACTAAGGTCCACACCGCTTCTGTAATAAGCTCAGACCCAAACTGTGAATTTATGTTTGTTTTCTGATATTATTCCGTGTGCATGTTTTCTGTGGGGATTACACACTGAGTTGCAGCATTAGAATGATCGGTGCAGCGGAGGGCTCGGCGCTGACCATGGTTCTGGACTTTTACGGTTTCTTATTGTTATCTATGTTTTTGATTTTATCCCGGGAAAGTTTTACTGTAAATGGGTTTTATGGGTTGTTACTTTAATTTGGGATTTTTATTTTGTTTTATAACTACAAGCAGTAGGATAAGACGTGAGTTTTCAAAATAAACAAATGTTTTACCAAAACACCACGATTACGCAAACTTATTTAAATGCTTTCGCGAACTGTAAATATTTTAGAAAATGGACAACATTTTGAAAATGGACAATGATGGA
The DNA here is from genome assembly GCA_025503065.1 of Gossypium bickii. Classification (NCBI taxonomy): domain Eukaryota; kingdom Viridiplantae; phylum Streptophyta; class Magnoliopsida; order Malvales; family Malvaceae; genus Gossypium; species Gossypium bickii. The sequence continues at coordinate 67,359,437 of CP106709.1, forward strand.
AACAAATGACACGTTTTGAAAGTTTCATAAGACAACAAAAAAGGGTTTTATTGTAATTATGTTTTCCAAAGCACTATCATGTGACACCGCCAGATTCGGCCATAACGTCTAGGCCGGGTTTGGGGTGTTACATTTAGTGGTATCAGAGCCAGGTAGCAAAACTCGACTGTGGATTTGTGTTTTAAAAATTACTTTTTAAGAAATGATTTTAAGTGATTTAAAATATTTTTGGAATGAGTATGTGGTACATTGAGTCGCAAGCGCCGATCCTGTAAGTGTTCTGAACTCTGTTTAAATTTGTCTGAAAATACTACTTGCATGCTCGAAACAACCAATAGGTAGTATACTCTACTGAAACACTCTAGGTAGTGTAAACTTAAAACTGTAGCGAAATTGAAAATGGTAGTGAGACTACGATTCGCGATAACGAACTCTGAACTTCTGATACTATTTTTGTAACAGTCCAATTTAGACCTTAGTCAGAATAGTGGTTTTGGGACCACATATCCTAGTTAGAAAAATATTTTAATATTATTTTTTGTGTTTGCAAAACGTGATAGAGCATGTGTGAAAGTTCCGTGATTTAATTTATTCGTTTGTATGTTTAATTTGATAAAAGGATCTAATTGCTTAAAATGCAAAATTAGCATGACATGTGTTAAAAGTACCTATGTGCTATGTCTTTATTAATATGAAGTCCTTATGATGTTATTATGCCATTTTTAAGTTAGTGGACAATTATGTCCATAGATTAAATGTTTTTCATTAATATATCATTAAGGGTAAAATGGTAAAATGTTAATTAAGCTTAATTTAATAAAACAAAAGCATGAAAAATGGCCATTTTATTATCATCTATTGTCGAAAATCATAAGGAAAGAAAAGAAAAAGAACAACCTAGGGTTTGGCACATTTTTAGTTGGATTAAGGTATGTTTTACTTCGGTTTTTGATAATTTCTACGTTTTTGAGATCGTTGCTTAGTATACTATCAAACCCATGCCTTAATTTTGGAAGTTGATGTTGATTTTGAAATGTGCCATTGTTGAATATTTGAGCTTTGTGATGTTAGTTGATGAAATATGAAATATATGTGTTAGATTAACATGTTTTGTCTTTGGATTTTTGGTGAATTTGAGTAATTTGGACTAAATTGTGAAAATAATATTTTGAGGGACTAAAATGTGAAATAAATGAAATGCATGGACTTATATGAAGCATGTGAAAATTCGGTTAAGCATGGGTACAAGAAAATTATGTGAATTTTGTGATTTTGTGAAATAAGGATTTAACTGTCAAAATGTGAAAATGTGAGGGCTAATTTGTAAATTGCCCTAAATGTGTGCTTTTGGATTGCATTGAATGATTTGGTCAATAAAAGAGTTAAATTTGAATATGTATAGATCAAAAACCAAAGAAAACAGATTTAGACCGAGGAAATTCGAAAGTGATCAAGCAGTCGAATCTGTCCGTTAATATACATATGAGGTAAGTCTATATACAAATAAATGTATTTAAGTTGAGTTATTCATGTTCGTGTAATATTGAATTGTGATGAATGGTTTTGGAAGATGTACATGTGAAAACCGAGAAAGTACCGACAATGTGTCAAGGTCCGAAAAGTCCCGTACGAACCTTAGGAATAGATAGGATTTATATGTCATGACATAGGGATTCTGATTTGTGATTTCATGTAAGACCACGTCTGGGATGTTTGCATCGATTTGAGATTTACGTGTAAGACCATGTTTGGGACATTGGCATCGTATTTGATTTGTGTAAGACCTTGTCTGGGACAGTGGCATCGATATTTGATTACATGTAAGGCCACGTCTGGGACGTTGGCATTGTACGAGTATTTCAAGTTAACTGAGTATCTTATTTGATTTCGAATGGTTCAACGGGCAATTCTGAGAAATGAAAGACTATGTGAAATGTGTTACCGATTCAGGTATGTCTGAAGTGTATACTATGTTTGAATATGAAAGGTAAGTATATGTGAATTTACAAAAGTGAGATATGTGCACAGACTCAATGAGGCAAAATGTGATATATGTATGAATGTGTTATGATCAAAATAGATATTTGATGATATGATTTGTTGGTGAGCAATGGCTAAACAAATGAGTCAAAGAAGAACTATGAATTTGTAATTGAGATATTAATAATCTTATATTTGACATGATTATGAATGTTAATATGTTAAGTTTATTTGTATATGGCTTACTAAGCTTTTGAAAGCTTACTCTGTGTGTGTTTGCATTGTTTTATAGATCGTTAAAGCTACAGAAGGCTCGGGGATCGTCGAGGATCATCACCACACTATCAAACTCTATTTTGGCACCTTTTGAATGTGTACATATTTAAGTATGGCATGTACAGTCTAGTTGAAATGGGTAATGTTTTGTGTTGTATAAAATAGCCATGTGATATGCCTAGATGATGAATATGATGTGAATGAGTAGTTTATGCTATATGATGCATAGTTTGATATGGCTTGTAAATGGGATATGAATGTAATAAATGCTATATATGTCTAGTGATGCAAAATTAGTATGCTTTGATGAATGGTTAGGACAATGAATTGGTAAGTTGTGAATGGAATATACTTAGTAATGCTTGTGTATAGAATGAGACAAAAGGTACATATGTTGGTATGTTTGATATGCTCTTGAATGGTTAGAAAGATGGTCATTTTGGTATGTTTTATTTGCATTGGAGATATGAATTAAATTGGTATAATGCTTGTAGGTATAACCCAATGTGTGGGTGGCAAATTGGCCTTGTAAATGGCCTATATTTGCCCACGTGGTTGAGCACATGAGAGTGTGGCTCGACCGTGTCCCTCGTGGTTGCATTTCAAGAACAAGTCAGTGTCGACCACTGGTGAGGCACATGGGCGTGTCTTAGGCCGTGTGGACAAGTTAGTATGTATTCCCTGTTTTGCCATGACTTAGACACACGGGTGTGTCTAAGGCCGTGCGAGGCACACGGCCTCCCCACACGGGCATGTGACCTCTATAGCTTTGAAAAATGTTTAATTTTCAAAAATATTCGTATGTGCTCAGGTTAGACCCGACCCTTTTTCTAATGCATGTTTAAGGTCTCGTAGGCCTATTTGAGGGACACTTTGATTTGAGTTGTTAAATTATGATATGAAATGTTCGTAAAAGATCCAATTTGTCCAGTAATGCCTTTAACCCTAGACTGGCGATGGTTACGAGTTAGGGGTGTTACGTTTTATTGGTATAAGAGCTCCGGTTTATTCGATTCTAGGACTAATGTAACGAATAAGAGTCTAGCTATACATGCCATATATACGAACTGTGATAGTGTGATGAATCCTGATGTACAAAATGTGTTTTTATATAGTAAATGGATTACGAAAGAGCTGTAGTTGATGACGTTGAAAGCTATGCGCCTGCTCCTACTCAAGACATAGCGCCATCTAATTCGAGACCAGCTACTAGCGGTTAGGAAGGAGAGGCTTAACAAGCCTTCTTCCAAATAATGAATGAGTGGTTCACTCAATACATTAGAACAAATTTGGCTGTTACACAACCTCCACCCCCGCCTAATCCTCCTCAGACTTCTGTTGTGCCTCCAGTTATGAATTTGAATATGATGAATATGCCTCTGATTGATAAAATCTGCAAATATGGGGTTGAAGAGTTCAGCGCCACTAGTGTTGATGATGCTGAGAGAGCTGAGTTTTGGCTTGAGAATACAATTCGAGTGTTTGATGAAATGTCATTGACTCTTGAGGAATATGTAAAATGTGTCGTTTCCTTGTTACAGGATGCAACTTATATGTGGTGGAAAAATTTGATTTCTATTATTCAAAAGAATGAGTTACATGGGATTTCTTTCAATCTGAATTTCAGAAGAAATCTATTAGCCAGAGATTTATAGATCAAAAACATAAAGAGTTTCTTGAATTGATCGTATGAAAGAGTTTCTTGAATTGAAACAGGGTCGTATGACTGTCACTAAATATGAACGAGAATTCGTGAGATTAAGTCAATATGCTCGAGAATATGTTTCGACTGAAGAAATAATGTGTAAAAGGTTTGAAGATGGCCTGAATGAAGATATTCATTTGCTAGTTGGAATTCTAGAAATAAAAGAGTTTGTTGTGCTTGTTGATCGAACGTGTAAAGCTGAAACACTCGGGAAAGATAAAAGAAAAGCTGAGTTTGAAGCTAGAGATGTAAGAAAGAGATTTTCTAGTAAATCATTTCAGTCTACATCAAAGAAATTCGGAGATGAGCATAGTTGTTCCAAAACTAATGTGGGACATTTGAATAGAGATCGAGCTAGATCGCAGTTGAACTTCAAAGCTCCAGCTACTTCTATAGCTAGTGTGGGAAATGTCTGATCTGAACGACCTGAATGTAAGCATTGTGGTAAAAGACATCTGGGTAATTGTAGATTGAATGATCGAGCCTGTTTTAGATATGGATTATTAGACCATTTTATTCGAGATTGTCTCAAGTCTACTGAACAAGAGATTGTACAGAATCCGAGGCTAGATAATGTTTTAACTAAAGGTAGACCTTCTCAAAATACAAGGAATGTCAGTGGTAGTCTGAGAGCTACGAAAGATACAGTTGTGAGATCTGAAGCTAGAGCACCTGCTAGAGCTTACGCTATTCATGATCGTAAAGAAGCTTCATCTCCAGATGTTATTACGGGTACATTTACTCTTTATGACACTTCTGTGATTCCATTGATAGATCCAGGGTCTACTCATTTGTATGTATGCATGAACCTAGTATCCAGTAAGACTTTACCTGCAGAGTCTACTGAATTTGTAATTAGATTATCGAACCCCTTAGGTAAATGTGTCTTGGTTGACAAAGTATGCAAGAATTGTCCATTGATGTTTTGAGATGTCTGTTTTTCGGCTGATGTGATGATATTTTGATATAATTTTGGGTATGGATTGGTTAACATTGCATGACGCTATTGTAAACTGCAAAGGAAAGACTATTGATTTGAGATGTCAGGACGATGGAATAGTTTGGATTGAATCAAATGATTTGAATGGATTGACAGCTATAATATCAGTGTTGAAAGCTTAGAGTTATGTGAAAAAGGGTTATGAAGCTTATTTTGCCTATGTAATTGATTAGAAAATGACTGAAAAGAAAGTTGAATCTGTGCCAGTTGTCTGTGAATTTCCTGACGTGTTTCCTGAAGAATTACCAAGATTTCCTCCAATACGGGAAGTTGAGTTTGGTATTGATTTAATGTTGGGAACGACTCCTATCTCTATAGCTCCGTACCGAATGGCACCAACAGAATTGAAAGAGTTGACTAATAGAGGATTTGCAGGACCGAGTTTCTCACCTTGGGGTGCTCCCGTTCTATTTGTGAAAAAGAAAGATGGCACGATGAGAATGTGCATTGATTATCGTCAATTGAACAAGGTGACTATTAAGAACAAATATCCTCTACTGCGAATTGATGATTTGTTTGATCAATTGAAAGGAGCTACCGTGTTTTCAAAGATAGATCTGAGATCAGGATATTATTAGTTGCGAGTAAAAGATTCAGACATTCCAAAAACTGCTTTTAGAACGAGGTACGAGCATTATGAGTATTGAGTTATGCCTTTCGGATTAACAAATGCTCCTATTGTTTTTATGAATCTGATGAACAGAATTTTTAGATCGTATTTAGATTGATTTGTTGTTGTATTCATTGATGACATTTTGATATATTCACATGATGAAATTGAGCATGCTGAACATTTGAGAATCGTGCTACAAACTCTGTGAGATAAGCAATTGTATGCAAAATTTAGTAAATGTGAATTTTGGTTGCATGAAGTTGGTTTTTCGAGTCATATTGTGTCAGCATCTGGTATACGAGTTGATCCGGGCAAGATTTCAGCTATTTTAGAGTAGAAGCCTCCGAAAAATGTGTCTGAAGTTCGTAGTTTTCTAGGACTTGTTGGTCATTATTGAAGGTTCGTAGAAGGCTTTTCGATGATTACTACTCCATTGACTAAATTGCTTCAGAAAGATGTGAAATATGAATGGTCCGATAAATGTCAGAAAAGCTTTGATCAGCTGAAAGCCCTTTTGACTGAAGCTTCAGTTTTGATACAATTAGAATCGGGTAAAGAGTTTGTGATTTTTAGTGATGCTTCATTGAATGGTTTGGGATGTGTTTTGATGCTGGAAGGCAAAGTTATAGCTTATGCCTCGAGACAATTGAAACCGTATGAAAAGAATTATCTGACACACTATCTTGAGCTAGTTGTAATTGTGTTTGCATTAAAGATTTGGCGTCACTATCTCTTCGGTAAAAAATGCCATGTGTTTTTGGATCATAAAAGTCTGAAATATTTGATGACTCGGAAAGAATTGAATCTGCGACAAAGAAGATGGTTAGAACTGTTGAAAGATTATGAGCTTGTGATAGATTATCATCCGGGAAAGGCAAATGTTGTTGCTGATGCATTGAGTCAGAAATAATTGTTTGTATTACGTGCGATAAATGCTCATTTAGACCTGTCTGATGATGATTCAGTTTTAGCTGAGTTGAAAGTGAAACCGTTGTTTTTACAGCAAATATATGATGCTCAGAAAGTTGATAATGAGATGTTAGCGAAATGAGCTTAGTGTGATTTGAAATTTGATTCTGAATTACGAGTTAATGTTGATGATTGTTTGAGGTTTCGAGATCGATTATGTGTTCCAAGAAATCTAGAGTTGATTCAGTTGATATTGAAAGAAGCACATAGCAATCGCCTATCTGTTCATCCGAGAAGTACAAAGATATACCATGATTTGAAACAACTTTATTGGTGGCCTAGTATGAAATGGGATATCTCAGATTTTGTATCGAAATGTTTAATCTGTCAGCAAGTTAAAGCTGAACATCAAGGGCTATCTAGTTTGTTACAACCGATAATGATTCCCGAGTGGAAATGGGATTGAGTGACGATGGATTTTGTTTCAGGGTTGCCTTTGACTCCGAGAAGGAAAGAAGCAACTTAGGTCGTAGTTGACAAATTGACAAAATCAGCCCATTTTATTCCGGTACGATCCGATTACTCACTTGATAGATTAGCTGAATTATATATTTCCGATATTGTGAGATTGCACGGGGTGCCACTATCTATTGTGTCTGACAGAGACACGAGGTTTACTTCACAATTCTGGAAGAAACTACAAGAGTCCTTAGGTACTAAATTGCATTTTAGTACAGCTTTTCACCCATAGACGGATGGTCAATCCGAGCGGATCATTCAGATCCTCGAGGATATGTTGAGATGTTGCATTCTTGAGTTTGATGGTACGTGGGAAAAATTTTTGCCATTGATTGAATTTGCGTACAATAATAGCTTTCAGTGGACCATTAAAATGACACCTTATGAGGCTTTGTACGGACGCAAATGAAACGCCCTGAATTTGGGCCTAGTAGAATTGAGCCCATTGGGCCTTAGGCGTGGGAGCATTTAAAATTAAGTGAGAACATGAGAATGACATTTATGCAAGTTGGACCTGTTAGGTGAGTGATTTTGGAAGGTTAGGAGGCTTCTATGAAGTCTCGGGATCAAACTTGGGCTTTAGGAAAATTTTGGTTTTAGGTGAATAAAACCCTGGGAGTTAGTAGGTAGGCTTTAAGATTAAAATGTGGAGAAAAATAACACAAAAGGGGTTGTGGTCTAGTGGCAAAGGGTGCCACATAAGAGACAAGGAGGTGATGCCACACAAGGAAGCAAGGGGTCCAAGGTTCAAGCCTTGGCGCTGGCATTTCATTTTGATTTATTTTTAAGTGAATTTGGACTTTGGCCCATAGATTTATATTTAGTTGCGCATGATGTTAGACATAAGAGGAGCTGGTGGCTTAGTGGCAAGTGGCGTGAATAGGCTGATGGGAGAGCCTGGGTTCGAATCTCATGACAAGCAAGGGAGTATTTATTTTGCGAATTGGACGGCCAGAGTTTTTGTTAGATTTAAACTCTACTGAAGGAGGGATCCGACATAGGAAAGCTATCAAGAGGGAAGGTGATAAGCTGGCTATATATAGAGCTGTCTATGAGGAGAGGAGGCACACCTTGGTTGGCGTTTGGGCACAGGAGTGGTCGGAGCGCGGATTAACTCTAGATTCCTATCAGCTGTAGAGAGGCAAATGCCGAAATGCCAGTCACACGACAATGGTAGCCACACGAGCGTACGAGCGCACGTGTAGGGTCTTCAACGCGATAGTTGAGGCCACCATGAGTATTCTTGTGGGTTATGCTATTTGGGCCACGATGGGTCGAAAGGGGCCAAGTGGGCCAAATGGGCCCGCGGGCCCAATGAATAAATTGTATGATTGTGTAGTAGATATTGAACTGGTCTATGTGAATCTCATATCTATGGCTAGATTTGGGATAAATGGGCCACACGAGCGTGTGGGTCCATTTGGGCCGAGAATGGGCCCTAGGCCCATTCGCATCGTTATCTCTATTTAGAATTCCTTGGTTGACAAAATTACTGTAATACCCTTGGTTTACAAAATTACTGGAATACCCTTTGTTGACAAAATTACTGAAATACCCTTGGTTGACAAAATTACTGAAATACCCCTAGTTTACAAAATTACTGAAATACCCCTGGTTTGCAAAATTGCCGAAATACCTTGGGTTGCAAAATTACCTAAATACCCCCTGTTTGCAAAATTATCGAAATACCCTTAGTTTGTAAATTATCGAAATACCCTCGATTTGTATAATTACAAAAATACCCCTAGGTTGCAAAATTATCAAAATATCCTTGGTTTGCAAAATTACCTAAATACCCTTGATTTCAAAATTATCGAAATACCCTCAGACTACAAAATTACCGAAAGACCCTTAGTGTGTAATTACCGTTTTACCCCTAAACGATAAATGACCGTTGTACCCTCGTGGTAGTACTAGTATGGAATGTGTTAATTGTGTGTTAAGTTTTGTATAGGTGAAGGCGCTTGTGATTATTTAGTACTTTACATAATCAGGTGTGTAGTCTCACACCCCTACTTGTTATGTTATGCATTATTCTGTGAATCGGTCAAAACCCGATTTGCCCTTGGTAGGTAAAATTACTGAATTACCCTTGATGGGTAAAATTATCAAAATGCCCTTAGTGGGCGAATTACCGAAATGCCTCGATAGGTAGGATTACCGAAATATCCCAAATGGGTGAACATGACTGTTATACCCTTAAAGGTTGATTAGTATGATTTTATGTATTCTGTTTAATTGTTTATGGTAGTAATTTATTTCATACATCATTTGATATGTGCTTTGCATACATGACATCTTGCATGGGATTGGGATTATGTAATTGGAGGAATTGATAGATCTGTTAGGGTCGCACGGGTCGCCCGAGATGACTGTGGACCCACCGATTTGACTTTTAGGGTCGCACGGGTCGCGTGAGACGACTGTGGACCTACCAATTTGACTTTTAAGGTCGCACGGGTCGCTTGAGACGACTGTTGACTCATTAATTTGACTTTTAAGGTCGTACGGGTCGACCGAGATGACTGTGGACCCACCAATTTAACTGAGGCTATTATGGGTTAAGGCCCAAATGCCATCGTTACTGTGTTGGACTTAGGCCCACATTGATTACTGTAATGGGCTAGGGCTCGGATTGATGTGATGCATGTTTTATGATCGATGAGGGTTATACACACTGAGTTTTCTTAAACTCACTCCTTCTTTTTAATTTTTCAAGTAATCCTCAATAAGCGGTTCGACGTACTAGAGGACTCAGAGGTGGCCACTCTACGAACAACTTTAAATTTTAGTATTCTATTTTACCTTACTTAAACCGCTTCCTTGTTGGGTTGTAATAAGGCCTCTTTTAATTTCTAGTTTTGATTTGAGATTTTCAATTTATTACATTTTCTATCTGTTAAAAGTAGATCGCGGTTTTCCAAACAATAACTGTTTTTCAAACGTTACGTTTCCACAACTCAATTTTAAATATCACATTTTCGTAAATCATTTGTTCTAAATTAAGCTTCCGCAATAATAAGATTTTGAAGGTAATAACTTTTTAATAAACCATGATTAAAAATAAACAAACGCAAATAGAGGTTTTGTACAAGAAGTTTTAAATTTCAAGAAGAGTTTTCAATGAAAACATGGTTTTCAAAAAGCACTTCAATGTGACACGCCAGATTCGGCCATAATGTCTAGGCCAGGTTTGGGGTGTTACATTCAGTGGTATCAGAGTCAAGTTGAAAAACTCAGCTGTGGAATGGGATTTCAAATCTTGGATTTTAATAAGTTGTTTTTTAATATGTGAAGGGTTTGAGATATTTCCTCTGAAAGTGTGACACACCGAGTCTCCGATGTTGAACCTAGTAAGTTCTCTCGATACTGAAATCTGTTTTAAATTGTTATACTGTAAATAGTTACTGGGCTTACTTTAGAGGATAGACTATACTGAGACTCTTTAACTAGAGTAAACTGAGAAATTATAGAAAACTAAAACTGTAGTGAGCTTACGATTGCGAAAACAACTCTTAACTACTACTAAAAAAAATAAAAAAAATAAAAAATGACTAAATTAATCAAAATAAAGTGTTCCTAATATTTTATCCCCAGCAATGGCACCAAAAACTTGATGGTCACTAAACTAACGATAAATACGACAAAGACAAGTGCACCTATCGCACAATAGTATAGCTAAGGTGAGTAGAGAATATCGTATCTACGAGGACTAAAAGTACTAGTAATTACTGTCTTCTTATTATTTAGCCGACAAATTGGAGTGATTGTGTTTTAATCTAAAATTACTAAATTAATTTATCTAAGAATGCAACAGAGAATGAATCGAGTATTAACCAAGGAGATAGACAATATCCAGGAAAGAATCCACCTAGACTTCACTTTTTATTATGAATCTATATTAAACGATTTATTCACTTGTGTCTTGATCTGTAGAAATCCCTAAATTATATTAATATCTCTTTCGAGAGTAAGAACAATTGACTCTAGGTTGATTAATTGAAATCTCTTTCTAATTAAAACCCCTATCGTCGCATTAACTCAATCTATGGATTCCCCTATTAGATTTGACTCTAATCCGGTAGATTTATGTCATCCTATTTCTAGAATTAGATGCAACTTCATTCAATTATGCTAGAGCTACTCTTAAAGAGGGACTTTTCCTCCATTGAAATAAGCACATTAAATGTGGATTAATAACCCAAAAATATTAAAACAAGAATCAAGTGTTTATCGCGTAAAAATAGAAATTAAGTAAAAGGATTCATCGTAGATTTCATCTTCCCTAGGTATCTAGGGAATTTAGTTCATAATCTTGGATAGAAACATCTCAAAGTCAGAATAACCACAAGACATAAAGAAACTCAAAAAAACTTCAAAAGAAACTAAAAGGAGATCTTCGATCTTGATGGAGATCCGCTTCTGAGTTAATTCTGATGGTGTTCTTCGAGTGTTTTCTGCAATCTCCTCTGATTTCCCCCTTATGTCTTCTTCTAATGGGTACTTATAGACTTTAGAATGCTCAAAAAGCCTAAAAATTAGGTTTTCATGTGTATTTGGGAAGCAGGGTGTGAAATCAAAATGGGCTAGCACATTGGTGTGTGGCCAGCCCGTGTGGCTCTTTAAAACAGATCTATTTATTCGATTTTGGCTTGTTTTTCGCTCCTTTCACTCCCAAATGCTCTCCTAAGTATAGAAATATGTATTTAAAGGATTAGGAGCATCAAATTCACTAATTTTCATAAGTTATCACCCAAAATCCATTAAGAATGAGATTAAAATATGTTACTTTTATGGCTTACCAGAAGGCAAAGTGTAGCTTATGCTTTTAGACAGTTGAAACCACACAAGAAGAATTATTTGATCAAAATTTAGAGCTTGCAGTGATTGTTTTCACTTTGAAGATTTGGCAACACCATTTGTACGGTAAAAAATGCCATATCTTTATAGATCATAAAAGCTTAAATTATTTAATGTCGCATAAAGATTTGAATTTGAGACAACGCAAATGGCTCGAGCTATTAAAATAATATAATTTGATCATTGATTATCATCTATGAAAAGGTAATGTAGTTGTTGGTGCTTTGAGTAAAAAGTCTCTGTTTGTTTTGTGAGTGTTGAATGTGCAATTGACATTGTTTGATGATGGTTCGATCTTAGCTAAGTTGAAAGCCAGACCGTTATTTTTACAATAGATTTATGAGGTTTATAAATTTGATGATATGTTGTTAGCTAAATGAAAACAGATTGAGTCGACTCCTGATTCAGATTGGATCCGATGATAGCTTATACTTCAAAGGCAATATTTGTTTTCTAAGAAATTTAGATCTCGTTCAGAAGATTTTACGAGAAGCTCATAAAAGTATCTTGTCTATTCATCTTGGTAGCGACAAATGTATGGTGATTTGAAACAAATGTATTGGTGCCCAAGTATGAAATGAGAGATTTTTGAGTTCGTATTGAGATACTTTCTAACGCCTCAAAAATGTAGGGTCTATAATTTTGCATGTTTTGGCTTAAATTCCATGTGTGCTTCAATGGCTAGGTATTTGAGTGTATTTGGGGGGTTTTTAGGAAGCCTGGGTTCGAGTCTAGGCCTTGAAAAATTTTTAGATTTTGCTCTTAAGTGAAATTGACTGTTAGCAGTTAGGACTTATGTTTAAATGTGTGTGATTTTATGTCACAAAAAGAGCTTGTGGCTTGATGGTTGCGGCGTCACTAAGGTGGCAAGGGAATTGGGGTTCGAATCCCATGGCATGCAAGTAGGGGGTTTTATTTTATGACCCTGTGGCGTGAGAGGTAGAGTTTGAATCAAACTCTATAGAGGAGGTTGGAGACTTGGTCATCAAATTTGAATAGATTTGAATGGGAGGCTAGGAGAAAATCAATGAGAAATTGGTGGAGAGTTTGAAGGAGTTGGGATGTGAAGGAGTCATGGCCGAATTTGGGAAAGGTTGAGTAAGGGAAATTCGGCCAAGGGTAGGGCATTTGGTGCATTTTTGGCATTGTGAGAGTGTAGAGGTGCCGAATTTTCTCTGGTATTTTCCTGTTTTGATTTCTCATCTTGGCACATTTTTTACCATTTGGGTCCTCTTTTCTTTCAACATTACCTTCTCATTTGGCTTTTGGTCACTCTGTTGGAAACATTAGACACCAAGGGCCTAATCCTGATCATTTCTTTTGAAGTCTTTTTCTCTTATCTCTTCTCTAATTGTTTTTTGCTATAGCTGACCCTCTTTTAATTCCATCTTTTCTTTTTTTCAAACTTCGTTTTCCCTTCTCTGCTAGGCCGAATTTTCATACTCTCTCCCTCTCAAATCTTTTTGTTCTTCGTGGTAAGGTCGATTCTTCTTGACTGACTACTGCCGAAATACGTTTGGTTATCGATATTGGTAAGGGGTTACTACAACCACTTTATTATTTCGTTCTTAGTAAGGATTTCTTTTGACTCTATTAACAAGCTTCGGCTATCTCTTTTTGTTTTCTCCTGGGGGTCGAATGTTTGATTGTTTCTAACAACTTTTGTTATACCAAATCGTGTTAGGAGGGGGAAATCGCCCTTGATCAGTAGGGAGGCGCTAGTATCTGTTAGTTCTAGCAAGGTGAGTGGTTATGGTTTAAGCAATTAGAGGTGGTGGATTAAGAGTATGCATTAATCGTGTGTTGTGCTGGTTATAGGTTGTGTACTCCAGATTATTCGCACTCATCGTTGTTGTAATCAGGTGTGTATTTGTATGCAGCATTCGATAATTGGCTGAAAAGTCGAAAGTATGTAATTGTTACACTGCTAAGACTATAGATCGGTTAAATGTTGAAAAGTCAAAAATATGGCGTATGATGCCACACGAGCGTGTGATCGTGCTTGTGGTAAACCGAGCCCATGAACATGGGTGCTAGACTGTAGAAGCCACCACGAGCATTCTCGTGGTCGTAGGTCGTAATGGGCCTCGTTAGGCCGAGATGGGCCATGGGGCCCAATGGGCTCATGTGCCCCTTATGGGTAAAATTCATGATAGTGACAAATAATGGATTGGGCTGCGAAGTTCGCATAGCCGTGACTGAAATTAGGCTGAATGGGCCACACGAGCGTGTGGGCCCACTTGGGCCAAGTAACGGGCCTTCGGTCCAATTACACTGTTTTGGCCATATAAGTTATTCGAGTCGTTCGAGACAATGGTAGGCCTTTAGAAAGGTCGTAAACAGTATCGAAATACCCTCAAAGGGTAGAATTACCGAAATACCTTTATAGAGTAGAATTATCGAAATAACTTTATAGAGTAGAATTATCGAAATACCTTTATAGAGTAGAATTATCGAAATACCCTTGAGGGGTGAAATTACCGTTTTACCCCTAACCGACGAAATGACCATTATACCCCTAGTGGTAGTTTAGTTGATGTGTGTATGCTATCTATATGACTGTTTATGAATATGACATCTGCATACACGTACTATTTATGACACGACATTATGCATTGGGGTTGGGATTCTGATTTGGAGGAAGTACTGTACTAGTGGCTCTGCCACATTTTTACTATTCTACTGGCTTCGCCACGTATTCTGATTCTAGTGGCTTGGCCACGTTTACTATTATTAGTAGCTTTGCTGCGTTACTATTAGCAGTTATGCTGCGATATTGGTGTGTTGGCTGGGTGGGTTGACTTAGTCCCTACATGGTGTGTTGGTTGGTACGGGTGGTGTGTTGTCTAGTTTGGGTTGGGTTGCATCACTGTTCTATTCTATTATTATTTGGGCTTGTACCCACACTATTACTTATTGGGCTAAGGCCCACACTGTACTGTTACTGCATTATAGGGGATTACACACTGAGTTGTTGTAACTCACCCTTTTCTTTTAACTATACAGGTAATCCCCAACCATAGAGGATTTGGAGCTGCGAGGGACTCAGAGGTGACCACATGTTCGCGAGTATTTTGATTTAACCTAGTTTTTTTTAAATTATTTATTTTGGGGAGATATTATGTAATAAGGCCATTTAAGGTTTTTAAGTTTTATTTGGTTTTAACTTTTTACATTGACCTGCTTGATTAGGAAGCATGGGTTTTCAAAATAATAACTGTTTCCAAAGAAAATCACGCATTTTCAAATTTTAAAGTTTACAATTGGAAAAGCTTCTGCAGTTTTCAATTCATACTAATAAACTTGTAATAAATGAAACGACCAATAACTGATTAACAAGTTTTAATTTTACAACCCCAACGTTTTCGATAGCAATTAGTTTTAAAAAGGATTTAAAACTTTAGTTACGAATTTTCATCGATAAGACCGATTTTCAAATCAAAACTTCGATGTGACGTCAGATCCGGTCGTAACGTCTAGGCCGAGTTTGGGGTGTTACATGTTTAGTGTGCCAGTAAGTTAAAGCTGAACATCAGGTACCTTCTAGTTTGTTATAGCTGGTGATGATTCCGAAATGGAAATGGAAGCGCATCACGATGGAGTTTGTATCGGGATTTCCCTTGTCTCTGAGAAAGAAAGATGCAATTTGGGTCATCGTTGATCGTATGACGAAGTCTACACATTTCATTCCAGTGCGTATATGTTTTTGTGATTGTCAGATTGCACGGGGTGCCAGTTTCTATTATTTCTAATAGAGATTTGCGGTTTACATCCCAATTCTAGAACAAATTACACGAGGCTCTAGGTACTCGTTTGCATTTTAGCACCGTGTTTCATCCTGAGACAGATCGCTAATCTAAGGGGTGATACAAATACTTGAAGACATGCTTTGGTGTTGTGTTTTAGAGTTCAAAGGCAATGGGAAAGATTTCTACCATTAGTTAAATTTGCGTAAAACAATAGTTATTAACCAAGTATAAATATGGCACCGTATGAAGCTTTGTATGGTCGAAAATGCCAAACCCCATTGTATTGGATTGAGCTCAGTGAGAAAAAATTACACGGGGTTGATTTGATACGAGAAACCGAAGAAAAAGTTAAAGTTATATGAGATAGTTTGAAAGCAGCTTCAGATTGACAGAAATCATATACATATTTAAATCTTAAACACATTGAATCTTAGGTCGGCGATAAAGTGTTTTTGAAAGTCTCGCCCTGGAAAAAAGTCCTACGGTTCAGTCATAAAGGAAAGCTTAGTCTGCATTTTATTGGGCCGTATGGGATTATTGAAAGAATTGGGCCAGTGGCTTACCAATTAGCTTTGTCGACAGAGTTAGAAAAGATCCATTTTAGAGTCTAAGAAATATTAGCAAGGTCGTAAAAAAATTTCATTAAAAAATTTTATCGTTTGCATGCTTAATTTGGTAAAAAGGGCTAAATTAAAAAAGGTGCAAAATTTGAGTTCTACAAGTTAAAGGCATTAAATAGTTATGGAATTAAATAGTTAAGGGATTTAAATGGTAATTTTACCATTTATAAAGTTAGTGGACATTCTTGGACATGTTTATAATAAGGGTATAAATGTAATTTAATAAGTAAGTCAAAATTAAGTATAACAATTCCACCTTCTATTCATTCATCTTCTTTGCCGAAATTGTAAAGGAAGATAACACCATATTAGAGTTCTTGAGCATTTGGCTAAGTCTTCTTGTGAATGTAACTGATATTTTGGTCCATTTTAATGATTTTTATGTTTTTGAAGCCGTTGTACCTTAATCTAGCTAGCCTAGGGACTATTTTGTAAAAATATTAAAAGGTTAGGGTTTTTCCATGAATGTATTCATGTGGTTTTTGATGTTTGATGGAAGAAAATGATTCTTTGTTGATTTATAAACAACTTTTGTAAAGTGATTTTTGTTAAAAATGTCAATTAGGGATTTAATTGTAAAATGTGTAAAATACAAGGTGAAATTATGAAATAATGAATTTTATGAGTTACTATGGCTATATATAGAATTCGGCTAGCTTTGTATGTGGATGAAATTTCCTGAATTTCAATTTACGTGATTAAGGACTAATTTGTAAAGAAATTAAAATATTAGGGGTAAAAGTATAAATTTGCAAAAATGTGTATTTTTGACTTATTTGAATAGAATGATTATTGAATGGGTTGAATTTAATTATTTAGATCAAGTTAAGCCTTGTACAGACTTAGATCAAGGGAAAGATAAAGTATCAGATTAATCGACCCTATTTCATCATTTTTGTGATCGAGGTAAGTTCGTAAGTTTAAATAGTTGTTTAACGTATTTGATTGAAATGTTATTATGTTATTAATCATATTATGTCTCGACAGAAAATCCAGCGACGTTACGATGACTATCGAGCCCCGTTTGAACCTTAGGAATATATAGGATATGAATGACATGTCATTAGGGTTACCATGTTTCTAGTGGTGGTCCTGAACGTCCTACTGATGGCCGAGTTCAGGCATTTGTTGTGTATACTCATCTTCTTGTGTGAGTGGCATCATGTAGCAACGTTCCTGTAACACCTCTAACCCGTATCTGTCACCGGACTAAGGTTATAAGGCATTACCGGACATCAAATCAAAACACAAACATTCACAAATATTCCATAGAGAAATATACACATAGAGTCCCTTTTGAAGGTCTACGAGACCTTAAACATGCATTGGGAAGGATTCGAGACTAAACCAAGCACATACAATTTTTTTCAAAAATTAAAAATTTTTCAAAGTTACAGAGGTCACACACCCGTGTGGGCAGGCCGTGTACCTCACACGGCATTAGACACACCTATGTGTCTAACCCGTTGCGAAACAGGGCATATATACTGACTTGTCCACATGGCCACAAGACATGCCCGTGTGTTAGGCCGTGTGAAAATTAGGGAGGTTATTGACTTGCTCACACGGCCAGTCACACACCCATGTGTCCAGCCCATGTGGCTTCCTGCCTTGCTTCGAATTAAAACGTTGAGAGACACAGTCGAGTCACATGCCCATGTGCTCAACCATGTAGGCAAATATAGGCCATTTACAAGGCCAAATTGCCACCCAAGATTGGGTCAAACCTACAAGCATCAAACAAATGTCAATTTATGACCCAAAGGTGACCAAAAACATACTAAACCATGCACAATTTGACTTTTAACAACATCATTCATTTCCATATACAAATCCAACTCAAATTTACCATTTCAAAGCATCAACTTCACATAAAAAACATATGAATCATACATCATTTTAATTCATTTCAATTCATAGCATTTCTCATCATATCAATTTCCAAAACAACCATAAAACTGACCGAAATTAACCATTTCATTAAGCCATTCATGAGCATCATCAAAACATTCCAACTTATGCATCATAAAACATGGACTAGACTCATTCATAAACACAATCATTAACAAGCCATATCACATGGCTATATTTACACATTTCAAAACATAATCAAAGTTCTCTAGTCTATACATGCCATACTTCAATATATACATTTTCAAAAGGTACCAAAATATAGTTCGATAGTATGGTGATGATCCTCGACAATCCCCGAGCTTCCCGTAGCTTTGATAATCTATAAACAATGGACAAACACACACAGATAGAGTAAGCTTTCATAGGATAGTAAGTCATAAGCAAATAATGATCAAATAAACATTCGCAATAAATCTACTAGCTAAATTGAACAAACCTTAACCAAAAGTACATTTATTATGTTTGCAAACTCTAACATTATCACATACACAATAGCATTTTATCATCAATAGCTGAATACACATATACTCATAAACATATATAATTTTCTCTTTTACCATGTTTAATTCATATATTCATCTCAAACATATAATTATCTTATTTTCATATTCGTATAACATAGCATGTATATGAACCTTTTAGTTCATTTTCACATTCGATCATAACTCAATAGTGCCCGTTGAACCATTCAAAATCAATAAGGATACTCGGATAGTCGAAACTCTCATACAATGCCAACGTCCTAGACGTGGTCTTACATGTAATCACATATCGATGCCACTGTCCCAGACAGGGTATTACATGAATCAAATACGACGCCAATCTTCCAGACATGGTCTTACACGTAAACACAAGTCGATGCCAATGTCCCAGACGTGGTCTTACATGAAAACACATTTTGGAATCCTATGTCATGACATATGTTCCTAACTATTCCTAAGGTTCGTACGGGGCTTTCAGACGTTGTAACTCTATCGTTTCAGGCTCGTAAATATTGCCCCCATGCTTAATTCATTTCAGAATATTTATATACACAAGTAATAATTCAATTTGGCATTATTAAAATAAATACAATAGAATTTAACGATATTTATTTACTTATGAACTTACCTCGGCAAAGACGGACGAACCGGGACAATTATTTAACAACTTTAGTTTTTCCCTGATTAAATTCTGATTTCCTCTTTTCTTGTTCTAAATTAATACAAATTTAACTTATTTAATCATGTATTTAATAAAATTCTTCCAAAAACACATAAATGGGGTAATTACACTTTTGCCCCTGACATTTCACATTTTTTACAATTTAGTCCCTATTTCATAAAACACAAAATTCACAAAATTTCTTTGTACAAGTGCTTTGCCAAATTTTTCTCTAGTTCATATAAGTCCACATATTTCATTTATTTCACATTTTAGTCATTCAAAATAACATTTTTACAAATTAGTCCAATTTACTCAAATTCATCAAAAATCCAAAGACAACATATTAATCTACCACATATCTTTTATTTTCCATCATTAAACAACAAAAACCACAAACTATCATCAATGGCATTTCATGAATACATCATCAAGTTCAAAAATTCAAGCAGAGTCTGGCTAAAACACGAAGCAACGATCACAAAAACGTAGAAATGATCAAAAACCGAAATAAAAACATACCATGATTAAGCTTAAACAATGGTCAAATGAATAAAGCTTTAACCCCTTTCTTTTTCTTTCAAATTCAAAAAAATAAAGATGATAATGACCATTTTTCATGTTTGTTTTTTTAATAAACATTTATAACCATTTCACAAATTTAACCTTAATGATTTTAATGATAAAACTTATAAGATATGCCCATTACCGTCCATGCATGCTCCCAATGGTGGAATTTCAATTTAAGGACTCCACATTATAAAAAATAATAGGAATGTAGCACTTTAACAATTATCAAGCCACTTTTGCATTTTATGTAATTAAGTCATTTTATCAAATAAAGCACACAAACGGATAAATTAAATCACGAAAATTTCACACATGTCAATTCACATATTATAAGCTCGTAAAATAATATTAAAATATTTTTTAGTCTCGAATTTGTGGTCCCGAAACCACTGTTCCTACTAGGGTCTAAACCGGACTGTTATAGTTCCAACCGCCAGCTTCTGTAAGCTGGCCCATTTATGGCTCGTATGAGCAATTACGTAAAGGAAAAGAAAAGGAATGGTTTCGACCATGTGTTAGCACACTTTGTGTGAGCTTCCCGTGTATCTGATATTATTCTAAGTGGTTCAACGGGCATGTAAAGGGATGAACTGGTACGGGTTCCAATTGATTGCACTATGAAATTATGGAAAGGTATGAAGTATTGATGATCAAAGTATGTGTAGCCATGTTATGAAAAGTATAAATTCATATATATATATTATGATTATGAGATTTAACTTACCATGTGATGAATTTGGCTAAGTTATGTGATTAAACACTAACTTGTGTTGTGGGTGATGCTTAGGCTTGTGCCAAACTTGTGTTGGATTTATTCATGTCTATTTTTATGATTATGCATTGAAATGGTAAGCTTTGTTCATGATTTACGAACTTACTAAGAATTATATGCTTACATTGTTTTTCTTTTCTATGTTTTATAAATTATCAGAAGGTCGATCAATTTGAAAGCTCGTCGGAGACCTATAACATTATCTAGTGACTATATCGGTAGATTTTGTTGTTTTGAGTCATGGTTATAATGGCATGTATAGGTGAATTATGTTTGATGAGTTGGTCATTATGTTTGGCTTGTAAATGTGGTGTTATGGTTAATGATCTTTTGGCATTTTAATGCTTTAATGGTTGGTGTTGAAATGGTCAAGTGAGTTTATGTTTTGAATGACCAATTTGGTATATTGAGTTGTAGTTTAGCATAAGGTCAATTTTGCTATGGCTTGGTATGAAAATAGGTAGTTGTATGTGGTTGATTTATGCCCAAATATGTTTATGTTTTAGTTATGTTGATGATTTGTGATTGAGGTGCCTTTTGGCATATTGGTTGTATGGATAAATGGAATAATGATTTTGTCATTGTTAGGCATGTTTTAGGTATATTTTAAAGGCTTGGTGATATGTACAAATGGCTTGTGGGTGTGTGCTTGTTTAGGGTGAAGGAAATGGCTTGAAATTGGCCTATTTCTCATCTACAAGGCCAAAGACACGGGCATGTGTCAGCCGTGTGTCACTTATAGGTTTCAAAGGGTTACAAGTCAAGTTGTTACACGGCCTAGCACACGACCTTACACACGAGCATGTGACTTGGCCGTGTGACCTAAGTCAAACAGTTACATGGGCACGGACACAGTCGTGTGTCCCTACTTTGAATGTCCGTACGACCTGAGACACGAGCCTGTGTGTCAGTCGTGTGAGTCAAACGGCTGTGTGACCTCTACAGTGTAAAATTTTCTTTTTCTATAAAATTTTAAATGTTTCTGATTTAGTCCCAAATCATTTCTAAAGTGATTCTAAGGCCTCGAGGGCTCGAATAAGGGACAATGAGAATATGTTTGAATGATTTATGCTATGATTTATGAAATGTTTGGAAAGTTGATTATTTTAAGTTAAGTTTTTACGGTAATGCTCCGTAACCCTATTTCGGCGACTGTTACAGGTTAAGGGTGTTACAGACTTTGACATTTAGAAAGCTAAGCTGGCGTTGATGAAGGATAACATGTGAGTTTCTGTAGTCCACTATTTGGGTGTTGTTTTGGTTTGTTCTGGTTGTTGTGCTGCTTGTTTGTTCTGCACTGAGTTCAGTTTGAGTCTTTTAGGTATATATGTATGATCGTGGTTGACTGGAAAGGTTATGCTTGCATATGATTGTACAATTATATGAATGCTTGCAAGTATGTTCACTGAATGTATGACATGGTTATGTGTCAATGAAATGTTATGTGGCGTACTCCATGTTATGATAGTGATTGTGGTGTGCATGAAATGGATGTCTGTTAATGCGTAGTACGAAGGGAATTATTTGGCGGGTTAGTTGAAGATAGGACAACTGGCATAATGAAGGAATAGACATTTGGAAAGGGGATTTGAGGAGGTTTGGGCTAGATAATTAGTCTATTGGCTCTACGGAGCGACACATTAAAGAGGTTTACTGACTCTTCAGAGTTGAAAGTCCATGGCAAGCCATGACTTGATCTAGTGGAAGACAAGTACACCTTGTGGCAAAATGAAGTTCTCTAAGATAATAAAAAGGGAATCCTATTGGGGCATGTATGTGGAAACCAATATATGACTCATGTGACAAGAAGACAATTACAATAGTGGTGGCATGTATAGTAACGTTGGCATGTGGAGGATAAGAAGCTCCGCGAAGATGCGAAGGCCAGAAGGATGTGTAAAAGCGTCTTGTATGTGGATAGACATGGACAAAAAAATATTTTCATTTAGAGTGATTTCAAGTATGTCTCCTCCATTAAGAGTCTTCTAGAGGCAATAGACAAGCATTTTGGATCGCCGTACGCCCATGGTACAGTGAAAAAATTATTCCGGCAATCATCAACCAAGGATCCATGTACAAGGAACAAATTGGGATGAAACAAGGGTTGACAAATATACCTTTTGAAACTGAAAAATGATGAATGACATTGATAGGATCCCTTTTAGAGATGTCGATTCCAAGTCACATCAATAATGTCTCGATCTCTATGTAATCCTGTAACATCCTGAATTTGGGCCTAGTAGGATTGGGCCGATTGGGCCTTGGGTTTAGGAGAGTTTGAAATCTTTAAGAATATGAGAATGGTGTTTTTGCTAATTGGATGTATTAGTTAAGTGAATTTGGAAGGGGTTACGAAGTTTTTATGAAGTCTTGGGTTTAATTGGGCTTCAGGAAAAATTTGGTATTTTAGAACTTTAAGGAGATGGTAAGTAGCTTCAAGACATATAGAAATTTATGAGTAAATAGCTAGCATAATTGAGCAATTGGTAGGAAGGTTAAGGTGTCACATGATGGACTTGAAGGGAAGAGGTTCAAATCACTTGGTGTGCAAATTTTGATTATTTTTGCATGCTTTCCTTAAGTGTTGGTCAAAGAGATATTTATGGTAAGGATGGATGGACTCTTCTTTTATTTTTGGATAGTAAACCAAAGGGAAAAGGCAAGTTAGTAGTTTTGGTAAGAAATCAAATTGTTAAGGAAGGTTTAGGGGACAAAAGGCTTGAAGAGTAGGTGTTGTTTTGGAAGCTTTTCCATGGTCATTTGACCATGAACCTAGACGGCATAAGGGGCTAAGGGGGTTGGTTTATTAGTGATGGAGATTAAGGGATTGATAGGGAAGAATTGAGGAGGAAAAAGGGGGATTGTGTTGGCTAATGTGTTGACCGAATGTGATATGGGAGTAGGGAGGTGTTAGTTGACCAAAAGTTGTCAATTTGTGTATCTTTTTCCTTTGTCCAAATATTTTCTTCTTAGCCGAAATTGTCAATTGGCATTTGGTAAAAACTTTGCTTTGTTTTGGCCATTATATTTTGACTAAATTGGTACTTTTTATTTCTTCTTTTCCTCTCAAGTTTTGCTCTCTTTTTGGTACCAAAATATTGCTACTTTTGAAGACATTTATCATTTCTTTTATTCCTCTCTAGTGCCGAATTTATCCTAACACCAAAAGCATTTGTCTCATTTTCTTTTTCTTTTTCATTCTCTTTCTCTCTTCTCTTTCTTTCTCATAGCCGAAACTATCCTATACTTTTCACCATTTTTTCTTTCTTTTCTTTTTCTTAAAAACTGAAACCATCATATTTGAAACTACCATCTTTTCTCTTCTCTTTTGTTAAAGTCGAAATCACCATTTCTTCTCTTTTTAATTGTTAAAGTCGAATCTCTTTATAGTTCTAGCAAGGGTGAATCAATCTCTGTGTTTCGGGTAAGGATTATCTATGAATCATTTCTTTCTTTTCATTTTTTTTAGATTAGCCGAATCTAGGCATCTAATCCCTATCTTTTATCGTTGGCCGAATCTTTGAAGGAGGATTTCGGGGTTTCTTGTAGTTGACGATTAGGGAGAGATCGTTCGGGTTTCGAATAATCCAATGTGCTATCGACGTTGTAG
Source organism: Gossypium bickii (assembly GCA_025503065.1). Lineage (NCBI taxonomy): Eukaryota > Viridiplantae > Streptophyta > Magnoliopsida > Malvales > Malvaceae > Gossypium > Gossypium bickii. The sequence goes on from CP106709.1 coordinate 67,383,677, forward strand.
GCAAGGGTCAGAAATCTTAAGTATTATATCGTTTTCCGTGTTTGCAAGGTGTGTAACTTATGCTAAACTTCTAATAGATCAATAGCTTTATTGATAAAAATGTGTTTATAAAGAAATATAAATGATTATGGCTTCGGGTACCATTCAATGGTACGGTGAATTGAGGTATGTTATTCCTACGTAGTATGTATGATTCTAATATGAAACATATTCGATATTTGATTATGATTTTGATATAATGTACAAGGCATAATATTTACATCGCTAATAATACTATAAGCATAAATATGAAATATGTATGATTTCGATATGATTTTTGGAGGTATATGGTATGATATTGAAATAATATGTTTATGGTATAATATTGAAATAATATGTTATTGCATAGGCATATGGGTATTATTGAAAGGGGAAGTGTTCCGGTGGTTTTACCACATTATCCGGTGACTTCGGTCACATATTATGAATCCGGTGACTTCAGTCACATATTATGAATCCGGTGACTCTGTCACAAATTATCTGGTGGCCATGCCACAATTTATAAGGGCGATGTGCAAGTTGACTGCAGCAACTACCTTCGATGGAGTGTAGCGGATGGAGGGTCGATTTAGTAATCCCCACGGTGTGATTGGCAGGTACGGGTGGTGTGTAGCGGATGGATATCTAGGTTGGGCTCGGGATTGCATTTCATTTTATATGTACATGTGATTATCTGATTTGCTATATTATGGGCTTATGGCTAAATGTAATTTAAATGGGCTTTATTGCTATGATCGATTGGGCCTTTTAGTGTATTGTTACACATTGAGTCTCATTGACTCACCCTCGTGGGATATCTTTTCAGTGATTCGTAAATTCGTAGATGAGGAGCCGGATGAACTCGAGGAGGCCATGCAATAAAATTTGGTTTTATATGAACTTTGGATTGGGTACTTTATTTTAGTTTAAATCTGGTTTTTCACCTTTATTTGGATTTGTAATTAGGCCTCTTTAATTATGTGTTTGAATTATTTAAAAGCTTTGGACTTGTTTTAAATGTGACTAATAAACTACATGGCTAAATTAATAAATTGAGCACAAAGTTTTCTAAACCACAAAACGAGATGGTTTTCAAAACTTTACCATCGGGTAATGTATATCATTTGATATTATTTAACAACTTAAATGTTTTCGATAACTCATGTTATTTTCCAAAACTCAAGTTCCCAAATTTCAATTAGAAACGGTTTTCAAACTATTCGCTTTGGTTTCTTTTAAATTATAAAAGGTATTTTAAGCTATGGATTTACAACTAAGTTTTTACGGAATTTCAAAGTAAATTATTAGTTTTTAACTTATTATACACTTGTTTTCTACAAACATAGAACAACAAAGAGTTTTTTACTAAAATTTAATCGTCAACTCGATTTTCTTCGAAACGTTTTCCTTCGTGGCATGCCAAATTCGGTCATGGCGTATTGACCGGGCTTGGGGTGTTACAAATCCACCCAGTTAAAGAACAAAAATCAAAATTCTCTTGAACTTTTTTAGAGAAAGTTTTCAAGAACGGATGCTAGACCTTTTATTTTGTTTTTTTAGTAACCCTAACACACTAAGGGATTCATGTCCTTTTGTTTAATCTGATATCATATATCAGAAAATAAAAACAGGATTATTCATATCACTTTCCATGTCCTTTTATATTTTGACCGAAATTATTATAATAACTGTTTATATTAATAATTTCTACAATATATATAATTAATATTTTTTACAAATCAAATTCATATATTAAATTTATTTATGTTCCCTATTTGTGTACAACAAGTTTGTACATATAATGTGTTTAATATTTAACTATTGAATTAAACTAATTCAAAAATTAATTTAATTTATGTGACAGCTAAATGCAATACCAAATGTATTTGGATTCTATTCACTTCAATTATAGGGTTTAGGTTCTTGTAATGTTGGTAGTAATACTAGAATGTATCTAACATTACAATCAACGAGTATCATCTAGTAATGCATCATTACTACTCAAGTTACAAGAAGTCATGATTCGACATAACCTTTCTGTGGTAATATTTTCATGTATTATATCTTTTTATCCTTAATATGTAGATTGGATACAAGTCATGCAATAGTCACACTTGTATAGTCCAATATCACATTTTTTGTTTTTTCTGAGTAGACTACAATAAACAAATAAGTGTGATATCTCATATCAACTTATTCGAGTACGGCCATGCATTTCTAGTCTCACTCCATCAAAAGGCCTAAGATATTGCTCTCATTATGTTGGAGGTGTAACACCCCTTACACGTATCTCATACCGGAACCGGGCACGAGGTATTACGGTACTTAATCAACAACTTTAGTCTATAAACTTTCAGTCCCAACTTGACATATCTCTATCGTCATCACAACGAACTCATTAAGGACCTACGAGGCCTTAAAGATACTTACGAGGGGTTTTGGAACCCGACCGAAAACTTTTGCGATCTTAAAATTTTTTCACCTAAACAGGGGCCATATGCCCGTGCAAAATGGGACACGCCCGTGTGGGCAGGCCGTGTGGTCACACACGCCCATGCCCCTACCTCGTGAGGGATTTATTTTCATTTCGAACCTACAGGGGTTTTCACACAGCTGGACACACGCCCGTGTGCTTGGCCCGTGTGCTCCACACGGCCTAGACACGCTCGTGTCCTTGCCCGTGTGTAAAAACTTGGGTATTCTATTTGTGACGTTAGCAACCTTATAAAGGTCACACGGCCTAGGGACACGCCCGTGTGGCTATCCCGTGGTCGACACTGACTTACAACACCAACATGCAGGGGACACACGGCCAAGTCACACACCCATGGGATTGACCGTGTGTCGCACACGGCCTAGACACACGCCCGTGTGCCTACCCGTGTGGACAAGAACAAGGCTATTTGCCAAGCTCTTTTCATCCCTCTAGCTCACACAACATGAATCCATTCAACATATCACTAAACAACTCATATTTTGCAATATAAAACTTCCATGAATAGCTTCATCTTTTCATATATAACAATGAACCAACAACTATGGCTATATATAAAAGAGTTCATCATTAAAGGGGCCAACACACTCTTGGCCAAAATAACAAAACAATGTACCTAGTCTAGCCCCTATACATGCCATACTCCAAAAGCACTAAGTCTAGATATACCGAGGGGAGCTGATAGCGTGGTCGATCTTCCAATTATCTATGTATCCCGACCTGTCTCTTTGACATTATAAAACAAGGGAAAAGAAAGGGGAGTAAGCTTTAAGCTTTGTAAGTTTACATGTAAACAAATACCATCATAGTATGTGCTAAACAGTAAATAGCATTTTATACTAAACAAGAGCAATCCACATTCATAATCATGCTTATTCCTTTCCTCCCTTACCATATTCCAACCATAACACAAGCTTAATGCTTACATTCATTAACTTGCATCCCTGCACCTAACACCACAAATTCTCATGATACAACACATCACAATTTCTCACTAAACCAATCACAATGCCAAATCACTCGGTGGTTTCGCACTTAGCCCACCATCAATTCTTAATAGGGTGGTATCGCACATAGCCCACCAAAAAGGATAGTTACGGTGGTATCGCACATAGCCCACCAAATGATAATATAAACGATGGTACCACACACAGCCCATCGTAGATAAGTAATAAGGTGGTATCGCACATAGCCCACCAAATGATAATATAAACGATGGTATCTCATACAGCCCATCGTAGATAAGTAATAAGGTGGTATCGCACTTAGCCAACCATCAAGAGTTGTTATTAGACATTTACATATCCATTTCGTAATTCATACGATAATTATTCAACAACTACCAAATTCAATCATGCCATGCACCAATTAGCAACAACAATGTGTATATAAAATGCATCGTTTACACGTAAACTTACCTCGGTGCAAAATGCATTAACTAGTGGTTTAATTCGTAACCTTGCCTTTTCCCCGATCAAGGTTAATTCTGCGCTCTTCTTGATCTATAACAATAAAATTCACCCATTTAGCACATTTATGATCATAACGCATTAAAATTCACCCTTTTGCCCTTACACTTTGGCAAAATTATGATTTTGTCCCTAGGCTCGTAAATCATTTTTAACTCATTTTCTCAATAAACAAGCCTAGGTAAACATTTATTTCGTCTATAACTACTCACAAAATCACAACTTTTACAACCTGGTCCCATTTAGGTGTTTTCATGACTACACCTTTCACGAAAGTTGTTTCTCATCTCCCTAACATTCATTTTCTTCCATAAAAAATCAGCTAACAACATAACCATTCTCATGACAAGTCCCTAGACTTTCAACCATATCACAAATTAGTCCCCTCATTAGCTAGCTTAAGCTTTGGGGACTCCAAAAGTACAAAAATCATAAAAAATAATCATCAAATTGACTTCCTTGCAAGGATGAAATGTAGCTGAAATTTTGAACTTCAAAAGTCTATTCTCTTTTCAATTTTCGATGGTAGAAGAAGAAGGAATAGTGAAAGATAATATCTCATCTTTTTATCTTATTTTATTCATTTTTTTATCACCTAATTTCCACCAAATTTGACCAACATTTAATGCTATTGTCTCCTTTCATTCCTATGGTCGGCCATACCCTCATAATGGCCTAATTGCACTTTAAGGACCTCCAATTTAACATTCTATGGCTATTAGACACCTCTACCTTGAAAAATAAAACTTTCACACTTTATGCGATTTAGTTCTTTTTCACAATTAAACATGCTATCGCTCAAATTAAAGCATCAAAATTTTCACATAGCCATATATTAATGCCATAACACATAAAATAACATCAAAATAATTTTCCTTAACCTCGGTTTAGTGATTTCAAAACCACTATTTCAACTAGCCCCAAAACTGGGCTGTTACAACTCTCCCCCTTTAGAGATTTTCGCCTTCGAAAATCTTACCGGTAAAAAGGTTTAGATATTGTTCTCTCATGGCTTCTTTCGGTTCCCACGTAGTCTCTTTTACACCATGTTTTTTCCATAACACTTTTACTAAGGCGATGTCCTTATTCCTCAACTGTTTCACCTCTCGAGCCATAATCTTAATAGCTCCTCCTCATATGTCATGTTTGGTAGTATCTCAATTTCTTTTGGAGGGATCACATGAGAAGGATCAGAATGATAATGCCTTAACATCGATACATGGAACACATTGTGTATTTTCTCTAACTCTACCGTCAAATCCAACCGGTATGCCACTGGCCCAATTCTTTCGGTAACCTCATACGGTCCTATGAATCTCAGACTCAGCTTACCCTTTCGACCAAATCTCAATATTTTCTTCCATGGGAATACTTTCAGAAATACCTTGTCGCCCACTATAAATTCGATTACTTTTCTTTTCAAGTCCACGTATGACTTTTGTCGGTCTGAAGCAACTATCAGACTATCCTGGATTACTTTCATCTTCTCCTCGGTCTCTTTAACCAGGTTGATCCCATGAATTTGCTTCTCAATAAGCTCGGTCCAATACAAAGGAGTCCGACACTTATGACCATACGAGGCTTCATACGGTGCCATCAGTATACTCGACTGATAACTGTTATTGTATGCAAATTCGACCAATGGTAGGTATCTTTCCCAACTACCTTCAAATTCTAACACACAGCATCGGAGCATATCTTCAAGAACTTGAATTACTCTTTTAACACACAGCATCGGAGCATATCCTCAAGAACTTGAATTACTCTTTCATATTGGCCATCAGTTTGAGGATGGAATGAGTACTAAAATTCAACCTTGTACCCAAGGCCTCCTGCAGCTTCTTCTAAAACCTCAAAGTAAATCTCGGATCCCTATCCGAGATAATAGATACAGGCACTCTATGTAATCTCACCACCTCAACTATATATAACTCGGCCAACTTATCCAGTGAATAATCAACACGCACCGGTATAATGTGAACCGACTTCATTTGTCTATCAATGATAATCCACACAAAATCTTTCTTTTTTAGGGTCATAGGCAGTCCCGTCACAAAATCCATAGTGATTCGATCCCACTTCCACTCAGGAACCATCACTAGCTGAAGCAATCCCGAAGGTACTTGATGCTCGGCTTTCATTTGTTGACAAATCAGACATCTTGTCACAAACTCAGAGATGTCTCTTTTCATACCCGGCCACCAATAAAATTTCTTCAGATCTTTGTACATTTTTGTACTACCCGGATGTACTGACAAATAACCACTATGTGCTTCATTTAATATCTTTCGGATAAACTCGTCATCCTTAGGTACACAAATCCTGTCATGAAACATTAAACAACTATCTGAACTCACCTAAAAATCAGAATCATTTCCCAATTCACACTTAGCTTTCTTAGCTTGCATCTCATTATCATTCTTTTGAGCCGCACATATTTGTTGAATAAATAGCGGTCTAGCTCTCAACTCGGCCAATATAGTACCATCATCAGACAATGCTAAGCTCGTGCTCATAGCTCTCAAAGCATACATGGATTTCCTACTCAGGGCATCTGCAACCACATTCGCTTTCCCTGGATGGTAATTGACCGCTAGCTCATAGTCTTTCAATAATTCAAGCCACCGTCGTTGTCTCAAATTTAAATCCTTTTGATCCATCAAGTACTTCAAACTCTTATGATCCGTAAAGATTCGACACTTCTCACCATATAAATAATGTCGCCAAATCTTTAATGTGAAAACAATCGTAGCCAACTCCAAGTCATAAGTCAGATAATTCTTCTCGTGTGGTTTTAGCTGCCTTGAGGCATAAGCAACTACCTTACCCTCTTATATCAACACACAACTGAGACCATTTAACAACGCGTCACTGTAGACCACAAACTCTTTCCTCGATTCTGGTTGAACTAACACCGGTGCCTCAGTCAACAATGTTTTCAATCTCTCAAAACTCTGTTGACATTTCTCAGTCCATTAAAACTTAACATCCTTATGCAACAGTTTCGTCATTGGTGTAGCAATCATAGAAAACCCCTTTACGAATCGTCTGTAGTATCCTGCCAAACCCAAAAAGCTTCTGACTTCCGATGCATTTCTTGGCGGTTTCCACTCCATAATAGCCAAGATCCTACTCAAGTCAACTCTAATACCATCACCCGACACAATGTGTCCTAGGAATCCAACCTCTCAGAGCCAAAACTTACTCTTACTAAATTTAGCATACAACTGCTTGTCTCTTAAGGTCTGCAAAACAATTCTCAGATGCTCTGCATGATCACTCTCATCCCGAGAACAAATCAGTATATCGTCAATAAAGATAACTACGAACTTGTCTAAATACGGTCAGAAGACACGGTTCATTAAATCCATAAAAATAGCAAGAGCATTTGTTAGACCAAATGGCATTACAAGAAACTCGTAATGGCCATACCTCTTCTGAAATGCAGTTTTCGGCACATCTTGCTCCTTAACCCTCATCTGGTAATAGCCAGACCTTAGGCCTATCTTGAAGAACACCGTAGCAGATAAACTGCAAAAGTTAGGCCCACATTTAGCATGCTTTTGGATAATTTAAGCCTCAATTTATGTAAAAAGGTGCTCTTATCCTTTCTTTTCATGTCTTATAATCAGGAAAGCACCAAAGGATGAAACGAACATAAAACGGGCCAAATGGGCCAATTCACGAAATCGACACGGCCTGGACTTCAAGCCACACGGTCTTGCCTCATTAAATTACTAGAACACGGCCTGGCCACGATTCACACGGGCGTGTGCCATGGTCATGTCCCTGTCGCTGGAAAGAGCAATTTCATTCGGAAAAGGATACTTGGAGGCAAAGAAACACATTCCAAAGCCTATTCAAACACCCTAGTAGGAATTCTAATTAAATTAGGATACTTAGGGGCCAAGTAAGGCATCACAAAGTCTATATAAACACCTAAGGGGGCAACTTGAAAGGGGAGTTCGGCAGAAGCCGAAATCGGCGTCAAAGCTAGGCCAAGGAGCCAAGCCGAGAAGGTTAGAGTTAGGGAATAATGCGAAGATAGCCAGTTGATCCATCCCAAGAAGCCGGAGTTATACTCAAGACGGCGAAATTCTCCTTCAATTCCTTTGGGGGGTTTTAGGATTTTCTTATGTTTTGTTTTATCTTTTCTCTTACGATGTTTTGTTTATTCATTATGAACTAAACCCCTCAGACACCTGAAGGGGATGAAACCTAGATGAATCTTTTTATTTGATTTTTAAGTTATATGATAATTGCTTAGTTTATTCTTAATTATGTTACTTAATCCAAATCTAATGTGCTTAGGTGGAGGAGGAATAGACCTTGCCTAAGAGTAGATCTAACATAATTAAGCGGAGTTGATCGAACGCCTAAAGATAGGGTTACGAGATTTTGCCGGATTAGGGTGAAACCTAATATGGGAGTCTATTGATCGATTTACTGCTATCCTAGGGGGTTATTATAAGTGAACGAGAGTTCCACTAATTAACCTAGGGTTAGACGTTATTCGCCTCGAGAGAGGACTTAAAATAGGTTAAGGAGTCTTACAGATCAAGCTAAGTAAAAAAAATCATATAATTTAGGGTTAGATAACATGTGAAGTCTAGGTGGATTCTTCCTAAGGGTATCGTCGTAATCAACTGAGTTTTCCTTCAAAGTTATTTTCCTATTCATCCTTTTTGTCTTTATGTCCTTAGTTTAGTCTTCGTCAATATAGTTTAAAGCAACCTCACCCTATTTTTAAGGCTAAATAATAAAAAGAAAGTTAGTATTAGTACTCTTAGTTCCTTTGGGTTCGATATTCGGTCTTGCCTAAGCTATACTACTGGTCAATAGGTACACTTGCCTTTAATTGTTGTCAGAGTTAGTTTCCAGGTTCGATCACATTCTTTATAAATTTTAAAACTCTGATTTATAGCGATCAGTAGTGCCCTTCAATTGATCAAATAGATCATCTATCCTTGGTAAAGGATACTTATTTTTCACCGTCACCTTGTTGAGTTGTCTGTAGTCTATGCACAATCTCATCGACCCATCCTTTTTCTTCACAAAAAGCACCAGAGCAACCCATAGTGAATAGCTCTGTCTTGTAAAACCCTTAACCGTCAACTCTTGCAACTGAACCTTCAATTCTTTAAACTCTAATGGTGCCATCCTATATGGAGCAATCGAAATAGGTGTCGTTTCTGGGACTAGCTCAATTCCAAACTCAACCTCTCTAACTGGAGGCAATCTGGGTAACCCTTCCGGGAATACATCCGGATACTCACATACCACTGGCACTGTTTCAATCTGTACTCCGACTCTTGAGTATTTAGCACAAAGGCGAGATAGGAATCGTATCCTTTTCTCAAATATTTCTCAGCCACCATAGAAGAAATTATCACCGGTAGACTATCTAGCCCACCTGATTCAACCCGAATGAAATCTCCATTTTCACATTTCAATTCAATATGTTTGCTGCCACAATTCACTAGAACACTATGAGTAGTTAACCAGTCCATACCAAGAATCAAGTCAAATTCATTAAATGACAACAACATAAGGTTTGCTGGAAAACAATGACCTTTAATTGTCAAAGGACAAGTCCTACACACTTTATCAACTAACACATGTTTACCTAACAGGTTTGACACCTTTACCACAAATCCCACCGACTCAACAATCATGTTCATACTAGATGCCAATCTCATGCAAATATAAGAATGGGTGGACCCCGGATCAATCAGAGCAATAACAAAGGTGTCATAAATAGAAAAAGTACCCGTTATTACATCTGAAGATGATGCCTCTTCGCGAGCGCGAATGGCATAGGTCCTTGCAGATGCCTGACTCTTCAGTCTCACAGCAGAGTCTCGTGACACATCTCTACCACTAGTCCCACTCCCCGGGTTCTTTTGTGGCCTACCCCTTGAAGATACATTGCTTGATCTTATCTCTTGCTTCCTTCCTTGTCATCCCTCTCAGGACAATTTTTGATGAAATGATCAGGTGAACCACACTTGTAACAGTTTCTGTTATTCCCCCAACACTCCCCCGTGTGTTGTCTTCCACAATTTGGACACTCCGGTTTAGACTTCAGATTGCCCACACTTGCCATTGAAGTGGCTTGAACTCTCGAGCCCTGGTAGGTGTTACCATGGTCTTAATGAGAATATCCCATTGACGCAGTTGTCCTAGGGTTCATCTCTTTGGACCTTTTCAATTGAACTTGGTACGATTTACTCATCAGCCGTTTTCTTGTATCTCGAGCCTCACTCACAGCCTTCCTCTTTTCCTTGTTCAGTTCTTCGGCCTTACTTGCCCTATCAACCAACACTACAAACTCCTTTAATTCCAAGATTCCAACTAAAAGTCTAATATCCTCATTCAGCCCATCTTCAAACCTCTTGCATAAAATGGCTTCGGTAGACACGCACTCTTGCGCGTACTTGCTGAGCCTAACAAATTCGCACTCATAATCCGCCACAATCATTTTTCCTTGTTTTAATTTGAGGAATTCTTTCCGTTTCTAATCCACAAACCTCTGACTTATATACTTCTTTTGAAAATCTTCCAAAAAGAAGTCCCACGTTACTCTCTCCTTCGGAACAACTAATGTCAACATTTTCCACCAATGTTATGCCGAGTCCCTCAACAAGGACACGGCACATTTTAAGCTCTCCTCAAGTATACAGGAGAGTTCATCAAATACTCTCATCGAGTTCTCAAGCCAGAACTCTGCCCTCTAAGGGTCATCATCTATATTAGCTCTAAAATCCTCAGCCCTTGCTTCCGAATTTTGTCTACTGGGGGCTTACCCGTGTGTCCAAGCCATGGCAAAACAGAGTATACGTACTGACTTGTCCACACGACCGAAGACACATCCGTGTGCTTGACCCATGGGCAACACTGACTTAATTCACACGGCCTGTCACAGGCCCATGTGTCTGGCCCGTGTGCAGGTCTGACTTGTTTCAAATTATGAACTTAAGAGACACGGTCTAGCCACATGCCCATGTGCTCAACCGTGTGGGAAAATATAGGCCATTTGTTTAGCCATTTTGCCACCCAGATTTTGGGTCACACCTATAAGTATCAAACCATTCCAAATTCATACTCCAATACATCCAAAACATACACAATTTAATCTCTTAACATCATCATTCACTTCCCTGTACAAATTCAACTCAATATACCAATCCAAGATATCATCTTCACATCAAAATCATATAATCCATTCATCATTTAATCCTTACCAAATTTAAGCATGAAACATACCATTTCCATTTCACTAATTTATACCATAGTGATCATTCACACAAAACACACATACACATATTGTAACTATCATTTTCACATATCTAAAACATATACTATGGTCATTCATCTATCAAGCCATATCACATGGCAAGATTTCTATATCTCAAAACAACCCATATTCACTAGCCTATACATGCCATATACCAAATATACAACTTCCAAAAGTACCAAAATAGATTGCCGATAGTGTGATTGAACCGCTGACGATCCCCAGATCCGAGCTAGCTTTAATGACACTGTAAAATAGAGAAAACTTCACACAGTAAGCATTAAAGCTTAATAAATTCGTAATATAACACAATTAATTCAGCAATTCAAATTCAATATGCAAAATTACCAACACCTAGTTCAATTCACTTCAATACTCAATTTTCATCCATACCAATTCCTCATTTTCATACATAATTATATGTTAAATGTATAAGCATTTACTAAATTACTCGATCTAACTCTTTCCATCATATATTCACATAACTATCCATTTATCTCATACACAACTTCATCAACCATATAGGTTCTGTACATACCTGTACCATTACGTATTTAACTACCACGTTTACCATCCAATGCTCCAATCAATTACTCACTCGATCCTCTTTAAACATTAGATGAATCCGCACACTTAGTGCCAAAAAATTAGCCGAAGCCATAATATTATCGCACACTTAGTGCCATCACAGTAAACCAATGATGTCTTGGTATCGCACACACATTGCTAACAAATAAAGTCAATTCTTTCTTTAATTCGCACACTTAGTGCAATACATCTTTTTATCGATTCTGTTTAGGCACACTTAGTGCCACATTTCTTCAAACTCACTTTTAGTATTACTAATTCATCAACCACATATTCATTCATTACATAACATATGAACATGATTAAAACAAATCGTATTATACACGAACTTACCTCGAACGTATAAATAACGATATAAGTCGATCAATCGAGCACTTTATTCTTGCCTCGATCTCGATCCAAATCTCTCTTTTCTTGATCTATACATATTCAAATTTAGCTCATTCATTCACCAAATCATTCAATTTAATCCAAAAACACATATTTGAGCATTTTACAAAATAGCAATCACATTTTCACATTTTGACATTTTAGTCCCTATTTCATAAAATCACAAAATACTCATTATTTCATTATACCATGCTTAGGCCGAATCTTCCTCATGTTCATACAAGTCCACATATTTCATTTTCCACAATTTAGCCCAAAATAGTCAAATTCATAAAATATTCAAAGACAAAATATGTTAACCCAACATTAAACTTTCATATTTCACCAACTATCAACACAAAGCTCACATATTCATCAATGGCACATCTCAAAATCATCATAAATTTCTAAAATTAAGGCATGGGTTTGATAGTACGCTAAGCAACGATCACAAAAATGTAGAAATTATCAAAAATCGAGCTTGAAACATACCTCAATCAAAATCAAAAGTGTGTCAAACCCTAATGTTCTTTTTATTTTCTTTTTCTTTGTATTTTTGGCAATGGTGATGAGAAATAAGCATGACATTGTCTTCATTTTCTTTAATTAAACTTATTGTTCCAATTACCATTTTGCCCTTTTATTAATTGATTTAAAATTCCACTAACCTTAGGCATTTTTGTCCATCAAATATTCATATGGTTTAATAACAACATAAGGACTTCTTATTTAAGAAGCCATGCCATTAAGCACTTTAACAACTAGCACACAGCTTTTGCATTTTATGCTTTTTCAATTCGACACACAAACGATAAAATTTTCAATCACATACTGTAAACACTAAAAATAAAATTAAAATATTTTTTCAACCTCAGATTTGTGGTCTCGAAACCTCTATTCTGACTAGGGTCAAAACCGGGCTATTACAACTCTCCCCCTAGGGATTTTTGTCCCCGAAAATCTTACCAGTGAATAGATTCGGATATTGCTCTTTCATAACATCTTCAGGCTCCCACGTAGCCTCTTTAACTCAGTGTTTGTGCCATAACACTTTCACTAATGAAATTTCCTTATTTCTCAACTCTTTGATCTCACGTGCCAAAATTTGAATCGGTTCTTCATTATACGATAAATCAAACTAAATTTCAACTTCAGTAAGGGCAATCAAATGTGATGGATCGGATATGTATCGTCTAAGCATAGATACGTGAAACACATTATGAATCTTCTCTAACTCAGGTGGCAACAACAATTTATAAGCAACTGGTCCAATACGTTCAAAAATCTTATACGGCCCGATGAACCTCGGACTCAATTTGCCTTTTCTGCCGAATCGAAGTGTTTTCTTCCATGAAGACACTTTCAAAAACACTTTATCATCGATCTCAAATTCAATATCTTTCCGTTTCAAATCCACCTAAGACTTTTGATGATTTGACGCTGCTTTCAAATTGTCATGAATCACTTCCACTTTCTGCTCAGTTTCTTTAATCAGATTAACCCCGTGAATCTTATTCTCACTAAGCTCAGTCCAATACAATAGAGTTCTACATTTACGACTGTACAAAGCCTCATATGGTGCCATTTTAATGCTTGATTAAAAACTATTATTATACGGAATTCAATCAGCGGCAGATGCTTTTCCCATGTACTTTCAAACTCAAGACTACAACGTCTCAATATATCCTCGAGAATCTGAATAATCTGCTCAAATTGACCATCCATTTGCGGATGAAATGCAGTACTGAAATGTATCTTCTTACCTAAAGCCTCTTACAGTTTCTTCCAAAACCGCGAAGTAAACCTTGAATCTCTATCAGACACAATAGATAATGGTACCCCGTGCAATGTCACAGTCTTCGAAATATACAATTCAGCTAACTTATCAAGCAAATAATCTATTCTCACCGGAATAAAATAAGCTAATTTCGTTAATCTGTCAACTATCAACCAAATTGCATCTTTCCTTCTCAAAGATAAAGGCAATCCTGACACAAAGTCCATTGTGATTCTCTCCCATTTCCACTCAGGAATCATGATTAGTTGTAACAAACTAGATGGAACCTGATGTTCAACTTTGACTTGCTAACAAACTAAACATCTCGAAACAAATTCTGAGATATCCCGTTTCATACCATGCCACCAGTAATACTATTTCAGATCATTGTACATTTTCATACTTCTCGGATGAACAGATAAATGACTATTATGAGCCTCGCTCAAAATCAACTGAATCAACTCCGAGTTTCTTGGAATACAAATCCGATCTTGGAATCTCAAACAATCATCATCATCAACTCGAAATTCTAAATCAGAATTCAAACCACACTAAATTTGTTTTGCCATCATCTCAGCATCAATTTTTTGAGCATCACAAATCTGTCGTATAAACATTGGTCTCATTTTCAACTCAAAAAAAATCGAACCATCATCACACAAATCTATCTGAGTATTCATTGCTCGTAAAGCACATAAAGACTTTCGGCTCAAAGCGTCAGCAACAACATTAACTTTTACCGGATGATAATTAATTACTAATTCATAATCTTTTAGTAATTCTAACCATCTCCACTGTCGCAATTCAATTCTTTCTAAGTCATCAGATATTTCAAACTCTTGTGATCGGTATAAATGTGAAATTTCTCACCAAATAGATGGTGACGCCAAATCTTCAATGCAAATACAATAGCTGTTAATTAAAGATCGTGAGTCGAATAGTTCTTTTCATGCGGTTTTAACTATCTCGAAGCATAAACTATAACTTTGCCTTCTTGCATCAACGCACAGCCTAAACCATTCAATGATGCATCACTGTAAATTATGAATTCTTTACCCGATTCTGGCTGAACTAACACTGGTGCTTTTGTCAACAATACTTTTAACTGTTCAAAGCGATGTTGACACTTTTCTGACCACTCAAATTTAACATTTTTTTGTAGCAATTTCGTCAATGGAGTTGCAATCATCGAGAAGCCTTTTACAAACCGTCTATAATATCCCGTTAGTCCCAAAAAACTACGAACTTCAGACACATTTCTCGGAGGTTTCCAATCTAAAATTGTTGATATCTTGCTCGGATCAACTCGTATTCCTCCAGCTGACACTATATGTCCCAAAAAACCAACCTCACGCAACCAGAACTCACATTTACTAAACTTTGCATACAATTGCTTCTCATGTAGAGTTTGTAATAGCTTCTCAAATGCATGGCATATTGCGTCTCATCACAAGAATAAATCAAAATATCGTCAATAAACACAATGATAAATTGATCCAAATATGGTCTGAATATTCGATTCATCAAATCCATAAATACTGCAGGAGCATTCGTTAGTCCGAAAGGCATAACTAAAAATTCATAATGTTCTTACCTCATTCTGAAAGCAGTTTTCGGCACATCTGATTCTTTGACTCTCAAATGATAATATCCCGATCTCAAATCTATTTTTAAAAACATTGTAACTCCTTTTAACTGATAAAAAAATCATCAATACGTGGCAAAGGATATTTATTCTTTATAGTCATCTTGTTGAGTTGTCTGTAGTCAATGGACATTCTCATAGTTCCGTCTTTCTTTTTCACAAACAAAATTGGTGCACCCCAGGGAGAAAAACTCGATCATGCAAATCCTCTATCGGTCAACTCTTGCAACTGAGACTTCAACTCTTTTAATTCTATCAGAGCCATTCTATAAGGAGTTATTGATATAGGAGTCGTCCTCGGCACTAAGTCAATACCAAACTCAACTTCTCGTATCCGAGGTAATCCCAGTAGTTCTTTAAGAAACACATCAAGGAACTCACAAACCACAACCACAGATTCAATTTTCTTTTCTGTCACTTTTGTATCTATCACATATGCAAGATAAGCTTCACATCCCTTTTTTCACATAATTCAATACTTTCATCGAGGATATTACTGCTGGTAGCTCGTTCAAATCAATGGATTCAATTCGAACCATCTCACCATTTTGACTTTTCAAATCAGTACTCTTCTATTTGCAATTCACAATAGCATTATGCATTGTTAACCAATCCATACCCAGAATTATATCAAATTCATCAAAGGGTAGCAGCATTAGATTAGCCGGAAAACAAATATCTTGAAACATCAACGAACAATTCTTGCACATTTTGTCAACCGGAACACACTTGCATAAGGGGTTCGATACTCTTTTTACAAACTCAGTAGACTCAACAGGTAGAGTCTTACTAGATACTAGGTTTACACACACATATGAATGAGTAGATCCTGGATCTATTAATGCAATCACATCAGTATCAAAAAGAGTAAAAGTACCAGAAATGACGTCTGGAGATGACGCTTCTTCTCGAGCGCGAATAGCGTAGGCTTTGGTAGGTGCTCTTGCCTCAGATCTTATAGTTGTATCTGTTGTTCCTCTTTGACTATCGCTAAACATTTTTGGTGTTTTTGGGTGGTCTACCCCTAACTATCGTATTACTCGGCCTTGTTGTAATATCTCGGTTTAGGGCCTAGTCGGAATAGTGGCGCAAGACCACAAATCTGAGGTCTATGTATGAGTTTTTGAGATTTATGCTATGTTTGCATGTTAGTGTGAAAGTTTCATGAAGCAATTTTGTGAAATTTCGGTTGAATTGTCCAAAAGGACTAAATTACAAAAGTTGCAAAATGTGAGATTCTAGAAGCTATTTGTGTGAAATAGCTTTAGAATATATATTAGAGGTCCTTGAATAGCAATTTACCCAAATTCTTATTGTTGGACAAAATTGGGCATGGATGAGTTAAAATAGGAAGTTTATCAAAAAGGGCATTTTGGTCATTTGGCAATTAAATGATTTAAATGGGAGAAAAGATGACAAAATTCATTCATCTTCTTCTTCAAGGCTGCCAAAATTTTCAAGAGCCATTGTTAGGGTTCTTTAAATTTTTCAAGCTTGCTATTAAGTGCATCCAAGCCCCGTTATTGATATTCTTCGTATTTTTGAAGTCCTAGTTGTATGAATAAGCTATTTTTAGCTATTTGATGAGCTATATTGAATGTTCAAAAAGGTGGCCATGTATGGCATGCATGTATGTTGATGTTTTATGGAAGATTATGAAAGCTTGATGTAGTAGAAACATCTTTTGTTAAGTGATTTTCCATGAAAATGCATGTAGGGACTAGTTTGTGAAAGTTTTAAGTTTGGTCATACATGTGTGATTTAGTGAGAATTGGTGAATGCTTTAGTTGAGTAAGTGATTCGGCTAAGCATGAAAGGCTAGAAAGTTGAATAAAAATCACTTTACGAGCCTTGGGGCAAAAGTGTAATTATGAGAAAGATTAGGGGCAAATGGGTAATTTTGCCAAAGTATGAGATAAGTGTCGATTTAGTCAATGTGTGTATTGAATAAGCTGATTTATTCATTATAGATCAAGAAAGACGAAGCCTGGATCTAAACTGAGGCAAGAGCAAGTACTTTTGAGTATCGAGGTAAGTCTATGCTTAAACAATGCATTCATACTTACAATTTCTTAATGCTAGCTAGTGTGTAGCATGATTGAGAATGATTGAGAACCTATGTAGGATGAATGTGGTAGAATTTGTGAACGGATGTATGGTTAAGTAATTAGATTTGTGAATTTGTAGTGAGAATGCTAAATGGTGGGCTAAGTGTGATACAATCTTAATGCATATTAACGGTAAGTTGGCTAAGTGTAATGCTATCGTTAGGTATATCGTCTAGTGGGCTATGTGCGAAACCACTATGAATACCTTTGTGGTAGGCTAAGTGCGATACTACCTTATTAATTGATCATGGTGGGCTAAGTGTGAAACCATCGAGAAATTAGCTTTGTGGATTAGCTGAGTGGATTAGCTGTGTGGTTATATTATTGAGTTAATTAGCTGTGTGGATGGATTATCGTGAAATGATGTTGTGTTGTATATTGTATAAATGTGATATTGAATGCAGGGGTGCACTTCAATGGTTGTGAGTATGTGACTCATAATGTGTTGGAAATGTGGTAAGGGATAGAAAGAGTAAGCATTGTTGTACATTATATGTTAGTATGATGCTAATTGTTGTTTAGCTTACACTATGATGCTTAATTGTTTATGTGTAAACTTACTAAGCTCAAAGCTTACTCCTTTTCTTTTCCCTTGTCTTATAGAGTAAAAGTCTTGAATCAAGATACGAGGATCAATTGGAAGATCGTCCACATTATCAGCACACTCTGGTACATAAGACTCAATGTTTTGTATATGGCATGTATAGAGGCTAGACAAGTTAGTGAATTTTGCTGTAAATGGCTAAGATGTGTTGGCCTTTAGATGGATAGTCTATTTTGTATAATACCATAGTAGTTGGCTGCCTTATTTTATGAAAAGATTGTAGTTATCTATGTGAGATCGCACTTTAATTTGAGTTGATTATGGATGTGTTGAATGAATGCATATTGTGTATGCTATAGGGGTGAAGGGAACTTGGCACATAGCTTTGTTTTTGTCCATGTGGATAGACCCACGGGCGTGTGTCTAGACCATGTGTGACACGGTCAGCCCACGGGCGTGTGACTTGGCCGTGTGTCCCCTGCATGTTAACAATTTATGGCAGAATAGACCACGGACTAGCCACACGGGCGTGTGCATTGGCCGTGTGAGTTTAGTCAGTGTTGGCCAGGGGCTAGCCACACGGACGTGTGACTAGGCTTTGAGGCCGTGTGTATGTAGTCAGTATTCACCACGGTTGTGGAGAATAGGCGTGTGGGTCTGTGCACGGGCGTGTCTCTTCTTGCACGGGCGTGTTAACCCTGTGTGTATAAGTGAGGCCTCGTAAGTCGAGATTTAGGTTGTTGAGGTGACTTAAGGGAGTAGTCACGATGAGCCTAAGTGGCGATCAAGTGGTTTTATTTCGATAACGCCTCGGGCTCAGTTCTGGCGTAGAATTCAGGTAAGGGGTGTTACATTTAATGATATCAGAGCTGAGGTTTAGTCGGTTCTAGGACTACCGTAGCGGGTGTAAGAGTCTAGCTTTACATGCCATAAGTGTACTATGATAGTGTCGTGGTTTCTAATGATTTTGAATCTTGTTTTCTATAGTATATGGATCCCGGTCAATCTACTGCTGATGAAGCAGCTAGAAATGCGCCGGCTCCTACGCAAGGAACCGTGCCTGTACAAAGTGGACCCGAGGTTGAGGGTCAAGGGGAAGAGGCACGGGAAGCCTTTCTCCAGATGATGAGTAATTGGTACTCGGACTATGTTCGAGCGAACCCTAATGCTCAACCTCCTCCACCTCCTACTATACCTCAACCAAATCCAGTGGCTCCTCAAGGTATTGATGTTGTGAGGATATCGAAACCCCCAGTGGATAAGATTAGGAAGCACGGGGCTAAGGAGTTTAGAGCTAAGATGGATGATGACCCCGAGAGGGCGGGGTTTTGGTTAGAGAACTCGATGAGAGTGTTTGATGAACTCTCCTGTACACCAGAAGAAAGCTTGAAGTGTGCCGTATCCTTGCTGAGAGATTCGGCATACCATTGGTGGAAGACGCTAACATTAGTGGTCCCGAAAGAGTGGGTGACATAGGACTTCTTTCTGGAAGAGTTTCGGAAGAAGTATATAAGCTAACGATTTACTGATCGGAAAAGGAATGAGTTCCTTGAGTTGAAGCAAGGAAGAATGTCAGAAGCAGAGTATGAGCGTGAGTTTGTTAGGCTTAGCAAATACGCTCAAGAGTGTATATCGACAGAGACCATCTTGTGTAAGAGGTTCGAAGACGGACTGAATGAGGATATCAAACTTTTAGTGGGTATTCTAGAGTTGAAAGAGTTTGTGGTGTTAGTTGAAAAGGCAAGTAAGGCCGAAAAGTTGAGTAAGGAAAAGAGAAAGGATGTGAGTGAAGCCCGAGATGCTGGAAAAAGGCCGATGGGCAAGTCGTATCAAGCCCAGTTGAAAAGATACAAGGAAGGTAATCCTCAGACAACAGCCTCAGTGGGATATTCGCATCGAGACTTAGGCAATATTCGTTCGGGCCCGAGAGTCCAAGCCATCACGATGGAAAGTGTGGGCAATAGAAAGAGCAAACCGGAATGTCCAAGTTGTGGTAGATATCACACAGGAGAGTGTTGGGATAACAGTCGGAACTGTTATAAATGTGGCTTCCCTGATCACTTTATTCGAAACTGCCCCGAGAGGGATAATAAGGAAGAGAAGCAAGAGATAAGATCCAGTGATGTGTTTGCAAGAGGTAGACCACCTAGGAACCCGAGAGGTGGGAATAGTGGTAGAAGTACATCCAAAGATTCTACTGTAAGACCGGAGGGTCGAGCACCTGCGAGGACGTATGCTATTCGCGCTCGTGAAGAGGCATCCTCCCCAGATGTGATAACGGGTACTTTTTCTCTCTATGACACCTTTGTTATTGCTTTAATAGATCCAGGGTCTACTCATTCTTATATCTGCATGATATTAGCATCTAGTTTGAGTATGACCGTTGAGTCTACGGATATTGTGGTTAACGTGTCAAACCCATTGGGAAAGCATGTGTTAGTGGACAAAGTGTGTAAAAATTGTCCTTTATTGATTGAGAATCATTGGTTTCCGGTAAACCTTATGTTGTTTCCATTTGATGAGTTTGATTTAATCCTTGGCATGGATTGGTTAGCTACCCATAATGTCTTAGTGAACTGTGGTAGTAAGTTCATTGAATTGAAATGTGAGAGTGGAGATGTGGTTCGGGCTGAATCAAGTGGATCGGATGGTCTACCAGTGATGATTTTTTCCCCAGTGGCTGAGAAATGTTTGAGAAAAGGGTGTGAATCCTATCTCGCCTTCGTGTTGGATACTCGAGAGGTTGGAATGAAGTTTGAAACAATGCCGATAGTATGCGAGTATCCGAATGTATTCCCGGAAGAGTTACCCGGATTACTTCCAGTGAGAGAGGTCGAGTTTGGGATTGAGTTGATTCCAGGAACGGCACCGATTTCAATTGTTCCATATAGAATGGTACCTTTAGAGTTGAGAGAACTGAAGGTACAGTTGCAAGAGTTGACAGATAAGGGTTTTGTAAGACCGAGTTACTCACCGTGGGGTGCTCCGGTATTATTTGTGAAGAAGAAAGATAGGTCTATGAAATTGTGTATAGACTATACACAGCTCAACAGGGTGACAGTGAAGAATAAATATCCTTTACCAAGGATTGATGATCTTTTTGATCAACTGAAAGGAGCTACAGTGTTCTCCAAGATAGACCTGAGGTCTGGTGACTATTAGTTGAGAGTGAAAGAGCAAGATGTGTTGAAAATTGCATTTCGAACAAGGTATGGCCATTATACGTTTTTGGTTATGCCCTTTGGTTTAACAAATGCACCTGCAATTTTTATGGATCTGATGAACTGTGTATTCAGACTATATGTGGAAAAGTTTGTGGTTGTCTTAATTGACGACATATTGATCTATTCTCGGGGTAAGAATGATCATGAAGAGCATTTGAGAATTATCTTGCAAACTTTAAGAGATAAGCAGTTGTCTGCTAAGTTTAGCAAGAGTGAGTTTTGGCTCCGAGAGGTCAGATTTCTAAGACACATTGTGTCGGGTGATGGTGTCAGAGTTGACCCAAGTAAGATTTCAACTATTGTGGATTGGAAACAGCCAAGGAACGTGTCAAAAATCAGAAGTTTCTTGGGATTAGCGAGATATTACAGACGTTTTGTAAATGGGTTTTCTGTGGTTGCTACCCCGATGACGAAACTTTTGCATAAAGATATCAAGTTTGAATGGAATGAAACTTGTCAATAGAGTTTCAAGAAACTGGAAACAATGTTGACTGAGGCACAGGTTTTGGTTCAACCAGAATCGGGGAGAGAGTTTGTAGTTTACAGTGATGCATCGTTTAATGGTCTCGATTGCGTGTTGATGCAAGAGGGTAAGGTAGTCACTTACGCCTCGAGACAGCTAAAACTGCACGAGAAGAATTATCCGACTCATGATTTGGAGTTGGCAGCAATGGTTTTCATGTTAAAGATTTGGCGACATTACTTACATGGTGAAAAGTGTCGGATCTTTACGGATCACAAGAGTTTGAGATATTTGATGGATTAGAAGGATCTGAATTTGAGGCAGAGGTGGTTGCGGTGGCTTGAGTTATTGAAAGACTATGAATTAGTCATTGATTATCACTCGGGAAAAGCGAATGTGGTTGCAGATGTCCTGAGTAGGAAATCCTTGTATGCTCTAAGAGTTATGAGCACGAGTTTAGCAATAGCTGATGATGGTACTATTTTGGCAGAGTTGAGAGCTAAGCCACTATTTTTTCAACAGATATGTGAGGCTCAGAGAAATAACAGTGAGATGCAAGCAAAGAGAGCTAAGTGCGGATTAGAATGTGATTCTAATTTTTGAGTGGGCTCGAATGGTTGTTTGTTGTACCGTGATAGAATTTGTGTACCTAGAGATGAGGAGTTAATCCGAAAGGTTTTGCATGCGGCACATAGTGGTTATTTGTCAGTACACCCATGCAGTATGAAAATGTACAACGACTTAAAGAAGTTTTATTGGTGGTCAGGTATGAAAAGAGATATTTCAGAATTTGTGGCAAAGTGTCTGATTTGTCAACAGGTGAAAGCTGAGCATCAAGTGCCTTCAAGATTGCTTCAGCCTGTGATGGTTCCTGAATGAAAGTGGGATCGGTTACCATGGATTTTGTAACGGGGTTGCCGATGACTCCGAAAAAGAAAGATACTGTGTCGGTTGTCGTGGATAGACTAACGAAGTCGACTCGTTTTATTCCGGTACATGTTGATTATTCACTGGATAAGTTAGCTGAGTTGTATGTTGATGCGAGCACGTTCCATGTCAAGTCGAGCTCGAGTCATGATCCGTTGATGCTACCTCTTGGCCCTATCACTAGAACTCGATCTAAGCTATTCAAAGACTCCATTGGAGTTTTGGTCCAGCAAGTGTGGAAGGATAATGAAGCTAACTTACTTGGACGAGAGGAGGGACCAACGTTGGAGCATTTTCGCAATGTTTTACAAGCTAAACCACAACATATGAGCTCGGTTCTAGCTCGTGCTAAGTTTCGACTAAGTTCAACGAGCTTAATTGGCCATTCGGCCTTAAGCTAAATAAATTAGTTGGAATTTTATTTAAAATAAATTTGGATATATTTAATTTCCTTTAATTAAATTGCTGTTATTAAATAAGGTTTTAAGTTGTTCTTAAATCTAGCATATTTACTTGGAAATTAAAGTTGTTTAGCCAAAACTAGTATTTAATGTTGTCCTAAGCTTCAAATTGATTTTTATTAGTCATTAAATAGCTTAGATTTAATTTGTTTCACTTAATTTAATGTCTTAATGTGATCTTTAATTTGCTGGAATTAATTAGCTAAGTTAATGAACTTAATTTGCTTGTAGGTGCATGTAAAGGGACTATGACAAGGAGATTAATGGGCAGCAACAATTACTTCCATTTAAGGTGATGTTTTGGTTAGCTCAAGAGTTTTCTATAGTCGCCGCGCCCATTCACTCACCGGTTAATGCAAGAAGGTCAACCATCAGCAACAACTTGAGCTGAAAAGTCAGCCATTAAAGCTGGAATTTAAAGAGGAATTTAAGGGCATTCATGCATGCTTGGTTGAACAATGAAGAGTCATTCAAATTATCTTTCTTTGCTTGATGATTCGGCTGCACCTTGGTGATTTAAAAGCTACCTCTTGAGCTCCCATTCAGCCAATGTGGACTTGGAACTTGAAGAGTTTTCCTATCTAGAATTTTCAAGTTAATGCTAGTATTAATTTTGCTTAGTCATTAAGGCTAGAAGATGACCATTCGTCTAGCTCAAGTAACTATAAATAGTTGGCCATTTTATTTTGTAAGGGACTATTGCCAAATTTTATATCGTTATTATGCTGAATTTGCGAGAGCAATTTCTCCTATTTCGTTCTTATGATTTGTTGGCTTATCTAGGAGTCTAGTGGCGTCAACCATCCTTCGTTCAATCCCGATACCAAGGTTCCTATTGTACATCGATAGTGGGTCCAGGTCCGTTAAACAACTAAAACCAAAAACCTTTAGAAGCGTATAAGTAACCGGGTCAATACCTTTCTCGGTATTGGTTCTTACTTGTTTCCTATAGTCCTAAACCAAAACCCGAATACTCTTTCATCCTTAAACTGAAACCCAAGCCTTATTTTCCTTTTCTTAAATCGAAATCTGATCCATACATTCTTCCCTAACTTCGAAACATATCCTAATCCGAAACCATCCTAAGCTAATACCGAATCCAACTCATTTTGTCAACTCAATTCTTACAATTTATTCGAACTTCATCGAAATTTCTTTCTTTCTTCAATTCTCTGGTTTACGATCGAACTCCAAGTATACATCTCGTTTTCTCCTCGAGACCGGGATCGTATCATATGTTGCAGAAATAGTGAGATTGCATGGTGTGCCTATATATATTATGTCGGATAGAGATCAAAGGTTTACTTCGAGATTTTGGAAGAAGTTGCAAGAGGCCATGGGTACGAGGTTGAATTTCAGTACTGCGTTCCATCCGCAAACTGATGGTCAGTCTGAAAGAGTAATTCAAATTCACGAAGATATGCTTCGATGTTGTGTGTTAGAATTCGTAGGTAGTTGGGAGAGATATCTACCTTTGGTTGAATTTGCTTACAACGACAGTTATCAGTCGAGTATATGGATGGCTCCGTATGAGGCCTTGTATGGTCTTAAGTGTCAGACTCCATTGTATTGGACCGAGCTTAGGGAAAACCGGATCCATGGAGTTGATCTGGTAAAAGAGACTGAAGAGAAAGTAAGAGTAATCCATAATAGTCTGAAAGCTGCTTCGGACCGATAGAAGTCGCACGCGGATTTGAAAAGAAAAGAGATTGAGTTTGAGGTAGGTGACAAAGTGTTTTTGAAAGTGTCCCCATGGAAGAAGATTATGAGATTTGGACGAAAAGGGAAGTTGAGTCCAAGATTTATAGGGCCGTTTGAGATTACAGACAGAGTTGGGCCGGTTGGCTTTGTCGATAGAGTTGAAAAGATTCATAATGTATTCCATGCATCGATGTTGCGACGGTATCGCTCCGATCTTTCACATGTGATTCCTTCAACGAAAATTGAAATAAGACCAGATAGGTCTTATGAAGAGGAGCCGATTAAGATCTTGGCTCGAGAGGAGAAATAGTTGAGAAATAAGAGCATAGCACTAGCGAAAGTGTTATCGTAGAAATATAATGTGGAA
Source organism: Gossypium bickii (assembly GCA_025503065.1). Lineage (NCBI taxonomy): Eukaryota > Viridiplantae > Streptophyta > Magnoliopsida > Malvales > Malvaceae > Gossypium > Gossypium bickii. The sequence continues at coordinate 67,409,129 of CP106709.1, forward strand.
GAGGCTACATGGGAAACGGAAGAATCTATGAGAGAGCAATATCCTAACTTCTTTACTGGTAAGATTTTCGGGGGTGAAAATCTCTAAAGGGAGGAGAGTTATAACATCCTGATTTAGGGCCTAGTCAGAATAGTGGTGCGAGACCATAAATCCGAGGTCTATGTATGAGTTTTTGAGATTTATGCTATGTTTGCATGTTAGTGTGAAAGTCTCATGAAGCAATTTTGTGAAATTTCGATTGAATTGTCCAAAAGGACTAAATTGCAAAAGTTACAAAATGTGAGATTCTAGAAGCTATTTGTGTGAAATAGCTTTAGAATATATATTAGAGGTCCTTAAATAGCAATTTACCCAAATTCTAATTTTTGGACAAAATTGGGCATGGATGAGTTAAAATAGGAAGTTTATCAAAAATGGCATTTTGGTCATTTGGCAATTTAATGATTAAAATGGGAGAAAAGACGACAAAATTCATTTATATTTTGAAGAGCCATTGTTAGGGTTCTTTAAATTTTTCAAGCTTGCTAGTAAGTGCATCCAAGCCCCGTTTTTGATATTCTTCGTATTTTTGAAGTCCTAGTTGTATGAATAAGCTATTTTTAGCTATTTGATAAGCTATATTGAATGCTCAAAATGTGGCCATGTATGACATGCATGTATGTTGATATTTTATGGAAGATTATGAAAGCTTGATGTAGTAGAAACATCTTTTGTTAAGTGATTTTCCATGAAAATGCATGTAGAGACTAGTTTGTGAAAGTTTTAAGTTTGGTCATACATGTGTGATTTAGTGAGAATTGGTGAATGCTTTAGTTGAGTAAGTGGTTCGGCTAATATGAAAGGCTAGAAAGTTGAATAAAAATCACTTTACGAGCCTTGGGGCAGAAGTGTAATTATAAGAAAGATTAAGGGCAAAAGGGTAATTTGCCAAAGTATGAGATAAGTGTCAGTTTAGTCAATGAGTGTATTGAATAAGCTGATTTATTCATTATAGATTAAGAAAGACGAAGCCCGAATCTAAACTGAGGCAAGAGCAAGGTGGTGGACTAAATTGCATATTTCTATACTTTTGAGTATCGAGGTAAGTCTATGCTTAAACAATGCATTCATACTTACAATTTCTTAATGCTAGCTAGTGTGTAGCATGATTGAGAATGATTAAGAACCTATGTAGGATGAATGTGGTAGAATTTGTGAATGGATGTATGGTTAAGTAAGTAGATTTGTGAATGTGCAGTGAGAATACTAAATGGTGGGCTAAGTGCGATACCATCTTAATGCATATTGATGGTAAGCTGGCTAAGTGCGATGCTATCATTAGGTATATCGTCTAGTGGGCTATGTGCGAAACCACTATGAATACCTTTGTGGTAGGCTAAGTGCGATACTACCTTATTAATTGATAATGGTGGGCTAAGTGCGAAACCACCGAGAAATTAGCTGTGTGGATTAGCTGTGTGGTTATATTATTGAGTTAATTAGCTGTGTGGATGGATTATCGTGAAATGATATTATGTTGTATATTGTGTAAATGTGATATTGAATGCAGGGGTGCACTTCAATGGTTATGAGTATGTGACTCATGATGTGTTGGAAATGTGGTAAAGGATAGAAAGAGTAAGAATTGTTGTACATTATATGTTAGTATGATGCTAATTGTTGTTTAGTTTATACTATGATGCTTAATTGTTTATGTGTAAACTTACTAAGCTCAAAGCTTACTCGTTTTCTTTCCTCTTGTCTTATAGAGTAAAAGTGTTGAATCGAGATACGAGGATCAATTGGAAGATCGCTCACATTATCAGCACACTCTGGTACATGAGACTCAATGTTTTGTATATGACATGTATAGAGGCTAGACAAGTTAGTGAATTTTGTTGTAAATGGTTAAGATGTGTTGGCCTTTAGATGGATAGTCTATTTTGTATAATGCCATAGTAGTTGGCTACCTTATTTTATGAAAAGATTGTAGTTATCTATGTGAGATCGCACTTCAATTTGAGTTGATTATAGATGTGTTGAATGAATGCATATTGTGTATGCTATAAGGGTGAAAGGAGCTTGGCACATAGCTTTGTTTTTGTCCATGTGGATAGACCCATGGGCGTGTGTCTAGACCATGTGTGACACACGGTGAGCCCACGGGCGTGAGACTTGGCCGTGTGTCCCCTGCATGTTAACATGTTAAGTCAGAATAGACCACGGACTAGCCACACGGGTGTGTGCATTGTCGATGTGAGTTTAGTCAGTGTTGGCCATGGGCTAGCCACACGAGCGTGTGACTAGGCTTTGAGGTTGTGTGTATGTAATCAGTATTCACAATGGTTGTGGAGCATGGGCGTGTGGGTCTGTGCACGGGCGTGTTTCTTTTTGCACGGGCGTGTTAACCCTGTACAAAAGAGAAATTTTTTTAGATTGGTAAAAGTTTCGATATAGTCTCGGGAGCCCTCGTGTGTATGAGTGAGGCCTCGTAAGTCGAGATTTAGGTTGTTGAGGTGACTTAAGAGAGTAGTCACGATGAGCCTAAGTGGCGATCAAGTGGTTTTATTTCAATAACGCGCTCAGTTCTGGCATAGAACTCGGGTAAGGGGTGTTACACTTGCACTCTGAACATTATCTTTTTCAGCTAACTCTAGGCAATCCCGAATAAAGTGATCTCGTGATCCACATTTACAGCAGCTCTATTATTATAGTTGCCCCATCATTCACCGATATGACATCTTCCACACTGTCTACACTCAGGCTTATTGCTTCTGACATTTCAAACACTTGATTCCATTAGAGTTTGAGTTTTATGACCGGTATTTTGTTTCACACGATCTTTACTCGAATGTCCAAACGAAACATTTGAGTGACTGGTTCCATCTTTGAATCTCTTTGACAAAGAATGATACGACTTACTCATCGACCTTTTTCTTTCATCTCTAGCTTCTGAATCTGCTTTCTTCTTTTCTTTACTAAGCTCCTCAGCTTTGCAGCTCTTTCAACCAATACTACAAATTCATTCAAATCAAGAATTCCAACCAAAAGTTTAATGTCTTCATTCAATCCTTCGATGAATCATTTACACATAGTAGTTTTTGTTGAAATACATTCTCGTGCATGCTGGCTCAATCTTACAAATTCTCGCTTGTATTCTGTAACTAACATTCGGGCTTGTTTCAGCTCGAGAAACTATTTATGTTTCTGATCTATAAACCGTTGATTGATATATTTCTTCCAGAATTCAGCTTGAAAGAAATCCTCAGTGATTCTTTCTCTCGGAACCACAGATATCAATGTTTTCCACCAATGATATGACGTATCTCTCAACAATGAAACAACACATTTTAAGCATTCATCAGGAGTACATGATAATTCATCAAACACTCTTACAGTATTCTCAAGCTTCACTCAGCATCATCATCAACTGTGGCTCTGAATTCTTCGGCCCGTACTTTCGAATTTTATCCACAGGAGCTTTACTCAATCAAATAGAATCTGTAACTTGTGGCACTACAGGAACTTGCGGGGGTGGAGGTTGTTAAACAGCCGAATTTGTTCGAACAAATTTCATAAACCACTCGCTCATCATTTGGAAGAAAGCTTGCTTTACCTCTTCCTCATGACTACTAGCAATCGGCCTAGATTCAGTCGGCGCTATCCCTTGAGTGGGAGCAGGCGCATTACTTTTGACATCATCAGCAACTGCTCAATCGGGATCCATTTACTATATAAAAATTTAACTGTCAAGAATCATCACACTATCGCAGATATAGATGGCATGTATAGCTAGACTCTCACACGTTACGTTAGTCCTAGAATCAACTAAATCGTAGCTCTAATACCAATAAAATTTAACACCCCTAACCCGTATCCTACACCGGACTAGGGTTATGAGGTATTACTGATCAAATCATAACATTTAAACATTCATAATTTATACATCACCAATTCATAACTAATCATTGCCACAAAGTCCCTTATGAAGGTCTACAATACCTTAAACATTTATTAGGAAGGGGTCGGGACTAAACCAAGCACTTCCAAAAATTATCCGAAAACTTAACATTTTTTAAAGTTACAGAGGTCACACGCCCGTGTGGGCATGCCGTGTGCCTCACTCCGCCTCAGACACACCTATGTGTCCAAGCCGTGGCAAAACAGGGCATACATACTGACTTGTCCACACGGCCGAAGACACGCCCGTGTGCTTGACCCGTGGGCAACACTGACTTAATTCACATGGCCTGTCACATGCCCGAGTGTCTGGCCCATGTGTGAGTCTGACTTGTTTCAAATTATAAACTTAAGGGACACGGTCGAGCCATACACCTGTGTGCTCAACCGTGTGCAAATTATAACACCCCTTACCCGTATTTGACGCCGGAACAGGGTACGAGGCATTACTAGACTTATACACAACAATTACATAATACTGAGACCTGACTATCCACTCCATATTAAAACTTTTCGTAAAACCTCTTAAACAAGCCTACGATGCCCAAATCACAGCTTAGGAATAGTTCAGGATCAAATCGAACCCCTTTGAAGCTCTCTAGAAAATCTTAGAAAATTTTCACTAAACAGTCCACACACCCGTGTGGAGGAAGGGGCACGCCCGTGTGGCATATCACATGCCCCTGTTCCACACCTGTGTGGAATTATTTCTTATTTCAATCCTACAGGGGTTTTCACATGGTTAGACACGCACCCGTGTCCCTCACACGGCCTCAACACGCCCGTGTCTTAGCCCATGTGCAAAAACCTTGGCATTCTGTTTCTGATGTCATCACCCTATAAATGTCACACAGCCAAGGCACATGCCTGTGTCCTTCGGTCGTGTAGCAAATTAAATTCCTAATTTCAAGTGCAGACTTCACACGGCATGGGCACACGCCCATGTCCATGGCCGTGCCTCCCACACAGTTGAGATGCACTACCGTGTCTCTGCCCGTGTGGTTATTACTGAGCATACTGACTTGCAAACCTAGCATGCATGAGGACACACGGCCTAACCACACGCCCATGCGGCTGACTGTGTGTCACACACGGCCTAGATACACGCCTGTGTGTCTACCTGTGTGGACAAGAACAAGGCTATTTGCCAAGCTCTTTCTATCACCCCAACTCATACAAACATTCATCATACTAAACCTTCAACCCATTCATGCATAATTAAACTAATTAAACCAATCATGCATCTTGAACATTCATGAATAACCTCATCTTCTCAAAGATTAATAAGAAAGAGCCATCAACTATGGCCTTATAAAAAAGAGTTCATCTTTCATTGAGCCAACACATTTGACCCGAAACAATATGACATTCAACTAAGTCTAGTCCCTGTACATACCCTACTCAAAATGCTAAGTCTAACTATACCAAGATGTGCTGATAGTGTGTGTAACATCCTTAAATTAGGGGATCTACATTTTGCATTATTCTATGTGTTTGGCTAGCTAAGCTTGTTATTTGGGTGTGTTCGGGGGTCCTGGGAAGGCTCGGGGTCGAGCCTAGGCCTTGGTAAAATTTTGCTTTTTGGGCACTTAAGGGGGGAGAGCTAGTGGAAGCAGGCCTTAGGAATAATTATTTGTGTTTGATAACACAAGTGGAATGTGTGGCTTACTGGTAATGGCGTCAATAAGCATGCAAGGGGAGTGAGGTTCGAATCCCACAAGTAGCACTTTTGTGTATTTATTTTGTGCTAGGATGGAGAAGAGGTGGAGTTGGCGTGGGACTCTACCAGGTGGAGATTTGAATGGGTCAAATTGTTTGAAAGTGTTTGGTCGAATATGGGAGTTGTGGGAGGTGAATTTCGGCTATGGGTTGTTTTGGTAGGGGAAATTCGGCATTTTGGAAGTAGGTAACAAAACCGAACACTTTGAGTATGTGTTCATTTCGGGTCTTTTCTTCAAAGAGCCTTCTTGCCGAATTAATAGTTTTTCTCTCCCTCTTTGCTCCATCTTGTATTCATGCTTTTTCTTTGTTTGTTACCTAAATATCTCTGAGCCAAAACTCCTCTGTACCTCTCTTTTTGTTTGCCTTTTTCAACCTTTCCCTTACCATTTGTTCCCTCTTGTGTCACTATAGCCGGACCTCTTTAGCACTTCATCTCTTTTTCTTTTTCTCTGCGCGATTATCACCCCCTTTCTTGGCCGAATCTGTTGCTTAAGCAGGGTTGGCCGAAATTTCTTCTTCGACTCACCCGGAATCGCAAGCCGAATCTGTTTGTGTTTGGTTCTCCATTGATCAAGGATCAAGCGACTCTCTTCCCTGCTCCTTAATCAATCGGACTTTGAAAAGTGGTGGCGAGTGCTAGCCGGTCTAAGGAGGTTGCGTTGAGGGAGCCTGAGGGGAGTGGATGCGTAGTCTCTGCTCCCAAGTTCAAACGGCATAATGTGTCAGCAGTTCGGGATTTTTCGCCGGGCTGTGGAAGGGAGCCGACATCTATTTGGGATAGGCAAATTGCTGTTGTTCGCGCCAGTGAGGGGACGACGATCAGGAGTGTATAGTTCTTCGCATAGTCAGGTGATCCTTAGCTTTGCGGATTTGGAGCCGAGGTGGACTCTATGGTGGCCATACATCGTTTCTTTAGTAAACTCCGTTTTACATTACTTTAAATTTATGTTAATTTGGAATTATGTTCTGTAATAAGGCCACTGGGATTTTGTTTTGGTTTTTGGTTTTAATGCGGTTAATATCTATTATGAAATGATCAATACGGGGTTTTACTAAAAACGTAAATAACTATTTTCCAAAATATTAATGAACGGTTCACAACCTACAGATAAATAAACTCAGGATTTTCTTAAAACTGCAATAACTGTTTTAAAATGGCACATTTTCGAAATCCTCTGAATCTGGCTTTGTGTTATAATACATGTTGCGGTGTTAGTAATAGTTATATTTTTTTCAAGAAAACCTTAAAACATCTGACTTTCAAAATGGAAACAAAACTCAGAAGTTTTTCACAAACACGGAAACTCATTAACAACCATTCCATGTGACATGCCAGATCTGGTCGCAACGTATAGGCCGGGTTTAGGGTGTTACATTTAGTGGTATCAGAGCCCTGGTTGCAAAGCTCAGCTATGGAATGGGTACAAAAATATTTTCCAAAATCATGTTGAAATATGGTTTAGAGAAATGTATGTCTTTCTGGAAGTATGGCACCCAAGTCTCCGTCACCAAATCCGTAAGTCTTTTGACTTTATTTGATATTATGAAATGATGTTAGAAAGAAATTATTAGAATTAGTGTTGTATGACTACTAGCTATAAGACTTAAGACTGTAGAGACTGAGACATTGGGAATTTGATTCGCGAAAACCACTTCTAAATCTGTCTTCATAAAATATTTGTTAATAAACATTGGAATAATATACCAATTCATAAAATTTCTAGTCAGATTAATTCGATTCAGTAAACAAGAGCACAAGAGGACATGGACGTGGTACACGAGGCCGCGGTAGAGGCTGGGGTGTTGAGGCAGTGTAACACCCTTAACCTGTACCGTCGCCGGATTAGGGTTAAGAGGCATTACCGAACTAGACTTAGAACATCGCAAGCATTTAACATAATTAGTACATTTTTAAAAAAAAAACAAGAATACATATTGAGACATTCATGAACTAACTAATTATTCGTCATCACCAAGCTTTCATGAAATCATTTACATGCTTATAAATGAACCTAAGATATTTATACAGTACATACATTGCATACATATACGTCATATAATATTTTTACAAACACAAAGAATAATTCATTTCATACCCAACTCATTGTATATATCATTTGAAATAATTCATTTCATACCCAACTCATTGTATATATCATTTGAAATATTTCATAGTTATGCTTATACTTACATATATAAGTATTTGGCCGAATATGCAAGACCTCATTTTTAACATTTCATGCACTCCTTGAAATTTAGCCACCTCACAAGCCATACATATATATATACATATGAATGCATACACCATGATTATGTACATTTGCCATATTCGACTACGAGTCTAAACTTCTTAGAAGCATGTTAACTACATTTGCAAGTTTCACCTAAGTTTGACCGAATACTCACCTACATGCATTTCTCAATATAATTCATTCTTAGTAATCAACTAAAGTTGACACATATACATAAATTCCAAATGATATTCAACTAGCACATAATCATTTTTAACTATACATGCAAAGATTAGCTTAAAGGCCGAAACACCTGACTAATTTAGCACAAACATTGGCGTTGCAACAAGCAATCATATAAAACGCATAATACGTAAGTTTGAAGTAAAGAACAATCCATCGCCAAATTGTTAGAACCAAACACTTTAACCACATAGTCAAGAAGAAGTAGAACCGAACTTATAATAAATATTTAAGCCATTTTTGCATGGCTAATATATATATAAAAACATAACATCTTTCCAACCTTTAGCTAGCCTATACATGCCTCTAATCCAAAAATAACTAACTTAAAAGTACCAAAAATGGATGATAGTGTGGTTGACTTCACCAACGATCCTTCGAGCCCACAGCGTGACCGAAATCTATAAAACGAACATCAAACACATTCAAAGTAAGCTCACTAGCTTAGTAAGTCTCAAGAAAATTTTGATGTAATGACCATACACTTAAATATCAAAAAACTCTAAGCTTATAATATTGAACATATATATTTATGTATGTAACATGTACTTAGCCGAATACTAATAATGACTATAATTTAAATATCATCACTATATCACCACGAATCTACACCAGAGAATCACATGAATATCATATCTAATCGCACATTCCGAATCATATGAATACAGTTTAGTTATCAATCTCCTATGACTACTTAAACACATATGCCAACACTTTCATCATTAATCCATTCGTATATAACCGAGTCATCAATGTAATATACCTATATATATATGTTTATATATATATATATATCAATTTCGCATATAAGTAGTGTTCATACACTTTAATGATAAGCTCAACAGTATAGAATAAAATACTTATTATATCAACCATTTCACCACCTTGTACTTAACTAAAACGATAATAATTTAACTTACTACATTTCTAACTCACATAGTAGGCTAACTCTTACCCGAATTTTTAACACATAGCACTATATATGTCTTTCCTTGTTCGATTCTCGGACTCTCCGTTTATGGCATATCACCGGCATTAAGCCTGCTAGGCATTATAGCCTGAATTACACACCGGCATTTAGCCTGCTAGACCAAAGGTCCGAAATATAAACACCAGCATAAAGCCTGCTAGGCATTTAGCCTGATATAGTTCACCGGCACAAAGCCTGCTAGGCTCGAAGCCTGAATATCAACACCTTTGTCCATTCAATACACATTACTAAATGGTAAGTCACAAACATTGCATATAATTAAATTTTTACATTCACACTTCAAATCGAACAATTTATTCACATCACAAATAGTAAAATAATTTCAATTCAATACCAACTTTAACATTCATCTATCATACATATTTAGGATTAAAATTGCTAAATTCCATAATTTACCATGTTCATAAATAATTCTTTAACATATACTTGCTTAAGAACTTACCTCGACTGTCGACGGACCGCGTAAACCGGCTATTTGATAACCTTTGTCTTTCCCCGATCCAAATCTTTTTTTCTTTGTTCTTGATCTAAACACATTAAATTTAGCTCATTCAAGTACATTTCATCTCAATTTAGTCCCTAAGCACATAAATAGACAAATTACCATTTTACCCCTACTATTTCACATTTTTACAATTTAGTCCTATTTGCATAAAACACAAAATACACAAAATTTCTCAATACTACTCAAGGGCCGAATGTATACAAGGACCATACAAGTCCATTTCTTTCATTTATTTTGCATTTTAGTCCCCTCAAAATTTCATTTTTTCAATTTAGCCCAAAATACTCAAATTCACTAAAATTTCTAATACAAAATATACTAATCTTTAACATAGCTTTAATTTAAAATCATCAAACATCAAAAACCTCATGAACACATCAATGGCCAAATATCAAACATGCTTAGATTCAAAAATTTCAACATGGGTAAGTTACAGTTCGAAGCAACGATCTTAAAAACGTCAAAATTAACAAAAACCGAAGTCAAACTAACCTTTAAATCAAGCTTCCACCATGGCCGAATGTTCAAGCTTTTAACTTAAGCTTTTTTTTTCTTATTTCGGTAGCCAAATGAAGAAGACAAACTTTTATTTTATGTTTTTAATTAACATATATTATGGTGTTTAATAATTTACCTATTTAACCTTATAATTAATGATATTTTTAAACATAACATAATGGCAAATTGGACTTTAGCTGTCCACTAACTCTTAGAATGGGTTAATTAACCTTTTAACACCTCATGCTAAAAAGCCACACTCAAATTAGTGCATTTTACTTTGGTTTGCAACTTTTACCTTTTATGCGATTAAGTCCCCTTTCTAAATTAAACACACAAACGATTAAATTTTTCTACGAAACTTTCGCACACAGTAATTCACATATAATAAACACAAAATATAATATTTAAATATTTCACAGACTCAGATTTGTGGTCTCGAAACCACCATTTCGAATAGGGTCAAATTCAGTCTGTTACAACTCTCCCCCTTAGGAATTTTCGTCCTCGAAAATCTTACCGTTAAACAAAGTCGGGTATTGTTGCCTCATTGAATCTTCAGGCTCCCACGTAGCCTCTTCTACTACGTGTCGATTCCATAGTACTTTCACTAATGGAATTCTCTTGTTTCTCAACTCTTTTATTTCCCGAGCTAAAATACAAACCGGTTCCTCCTCGTACGTCATATCAGATCGGATTTCAATTTTAGACGGAGAAATCACATGTGAAGGATCTTATCTGTATCTACGGAGAATTGAAAAATGAAACACATTGTGTATCTTTTCTAATTTAGAGGGCAACTTCAGTCTATAAGCAGCAAGCCCGATACGTTCGATGATTTCATACAGTCCGATGAATCTTGGACTTAGTTTGCCTTTTCGATCGAACCGAAGTACTTTCTTCCATGGGGAAACTTTCAAAAATACTCGATCTTCGACTTGAAATTCAATGTCTTTACGTTTCAAATCAGCATAAGACTTTTGTCGATCCGAAACAGCTTTCAAAGTATCTCTGATCACAGCCACTTTTTGTTCAGTCTCCTTAATCAGATCAACCCCGTGTATCTTGTTTTCACTGAGCTCAGTCCAATATAACGGTGTACGACACTTGCGACCATAAAGAGCCTCGTATGGTGCCATTTTGATACTAGATTGAAAAGTGTTATTATAAGCAAATTCAATTAAAGGTAAGTATCTTTCCCACATACCTTCAAACTCAAGGACGCAACATCTCAACATGTCCTCAAGTATTTGAATGGTTCGTTCAGACTGGCCGTCTGTCTGCGGATGAAAGGCTGTGCTAAAGTGGAGTTTAGTCCCTAAAGCATCTTGTAGCTTCTTCCAAAATCGCGATGTAAATCTTAGGTCTCTGTCTGAAACAATAGAACTCGACACACCATGTAATTTCACTATCTGTGATACATATAATTCAGCAAGTTTATCGAGTGAATAGTCTGTACGAATTGGCACAAAGTGAGCTGATTTAGTCAGTCTATCAACTATAACCCAAACGGCATCTTTCTTGCTCGGTGTTGTAGGCAGACCGGATACAAAATTCATTGTAATTCTATCCCATTTCCATTCAGGTATCATGATTGGTTGAAGTAGTCCAGAAGGCACCTGATGCTCGGCTTTAACTTGCTGACATACTAAACACTTTGAAACAAATTCGGATATATCCCTTTTCATGCCAGGCCACCAGTAGAACTGTTTCAAATCATTATACATCTTTGTGCTACCCGAATGTATCGACATTTGACTATTATGAGCCTCATCCAATATCATCTGAATCAAGTCTGCATTTCTCGGTACACACAATCGGCCTTTGTAGTTCAAACAGTCATTTTTATCAATTTGAAACTCTGACTCTGTATCATTTTCACACTGAGCTCGTCTAGCAATCATATCTTTGTCAACTTTCTGTGCATTGCTAATTTGCTGAATAAACAACGGTCTAGCCCTCAATTCGGCTATGATCAAACTATCACCAGTCATAACCATATGTGCATTCAACGCACGAAGAGCAAACAATGATTTTCGGCTTAAAGTATCTGCAACAACGTTAGCTTTTCCCGGATGATAGTCAATCACCAATTCATAATCATTCAACAGCTCTAACCATCTGCATTGTCTCAAATTCAGATCTTTCTGAGTCATCAAGTACTTCAGACTTTTGTGATCCGAGTAAACATGACATTTCTCATCGAATAAGTAATGACGCCAAATTTTCAATGCGAAAGCAATGGCTGCTAATTCCAGATCATGAGTCGGATAATTTCTTTCATGTGGCTTCAATTGTCTAGAAGCGTAGGCTATGACTTTGCCTTCTTGCATCAAAACGCAACCCAAACCATTCAAAGAAGCATCACTATAAACAATAAATTCTTTACCCAATTCAGGCTGAGCTAACACTGGAGCTTCCGTCAAAAGGGCTTTCAACTGATCGAAACTTTTCTGACACTTTTTTGACCACTTGAATTTGATATCTTTCTGTAGTAGCTTTGTCAAAGGTGTAGCTATCACAGAAAAACCTTTCACAAACTGTCTGTAGTATCCCGCAAGTCCCAGAAAGATTCAAATTTCGGAAACATTCTTTGGTGGTTTCCAATTAAGTATAGCCGATATTTTGTTTGGATCAACCCGAATACCTGACGTTGAAACAACATGACCCAGGAAGCTGACTTCATTCATCCAGAACTCACACTTACTAAACTTTGCATCCAATTGTTGATCTTACAAAGTTTGTAGCACTAATCTCAAATGTTCGGCATGCTCGGTTTCATCTTTGGAGTAGACAGTATATCATCAATAAACACTACTACAAACCGATCCAAAAACTGTCTGAAAACCTGATTCATCAGATCCATAAAAATAGCAGGTGCATTAGTAAGTCCAAAAGGCATAACTAGAAACTTAAAATTCCGTACCTCATTCGGAATGCAGTCTTTGGCACATCTGTATCTCTGACTCGCAACTGATAATATCCCGATCTCAGATCTATCTTTGAAAATACTGAAGCCCCTTTCAACTGATCAAACAAGTCATCAATCCGAGGTAACGGGTACTTATTCTTTATAGTCACCTTATTCAGCTGCCGATAATAAATACACATTCGCATCGTTCTATCTTTCTTTTTCACAAAAAGAACTGGTGCACCCCAAGGAGAGAAACTCGGTCGTGCAAAGCCCCTATCTATCAACTCTTGCAACTGTGCTTTCAACTCTTTCAACTCAGTAGGGGCCATTCGATATGGAGCTATCAAGATCGGAGTCGTCCCCGGTACTAATTCAATACCAAACTCAATCTCTCGTACTGGTGGTAAACCTGGTAATTCTTCAGGAAACACATCTGGGTATTCATTCACAATCGGTACTGATTTAATTTGCTTTTCGGACACTTTATTATCCAACACATAAGCCAAGTAAGCTTCACATCCTTTTCTCACATACTTTCGGGCTAGCATCGAGGATATCACTGTAGCCAACCCATTCAGATCATTTGATTCGACCCGGATAATCTCACCATTCTGACATCTCAAATCAATAATCTTCTTTTGCAATTCACCACTGCATCATGCAAAGTTAACCAGTCCATTCCCAAAATTATATCGAACTCGTCAAAAGGCAATAACATTAAATCAGCTGGGAAGCAGGAATTTCGAATCATCAACGGGCAGCTTTTACACACTTTATCAACAAGTACACAGCGACCCAAAGGTTGGACACACGAATCACAAACTCAGTAGACTCAACAGGTAGAGTCTTACTGGATACTAGAGTTTACACACATATGAATGAGTCGAACTAGGATCAATCAATGCAATCACAGTAGTATCATAAAGTGTGAAAGTATCGGTAATGACATCTGGGGAAGAAGCATCCTCTCTGGCTCGTATAACATAAGCTCTAGCTGGAGCTCTAGCCTCTGATCAAACTGCAGTGTCCTTTGTCCCTCTCTGATTGCCACCTACATTTCCTGAATGTCTGGGTGGTCTACCCTGTGCTGGTGTGCTGTTCGGTTTAGTGTTCTGAGTTGTATTTTGCTCAGCTAGATCTGGCACTCTCGAATAAAATGATCTGATGATCTACATTTAACGCAAGACTGATCTCAGAATCAACAACTCCCAGAATGCCATTTACCACAGTGCTTGCATTCAACTCGATTCTGTGGAACGTTACCAACACTGTCCATCGAGGTAGCTCGGGAACCCACTGGGGGTCAGTCTCGTCTAGACATATCCAAAGTAGCTTTCTGTCGGCTACAGTCATCTCTGAACTTCTTAGGCATTGAATGGAAAGTCTTACTCGATGCTCTTTTACGAGTGTCTCTAGCTTCTATTTCAGCCTTTCTTTTCTCTTTTCCGAGCTCTTGAGCTTTACAAGCTCGCTCGACTAGAACCACGAACTCTTTGATTTCAAGAGTGCCAACAAGTAACTTTATGTCTTCATTCAGACCATTTTCAAATCTTTTGCACATAATGGCTTCAGTTAATATACACTCTCAGGCACAACGGCTCAATCTAACAAACTTCTGCTCATATTCCGTCACAGTCATACGACCCTGTTTTAATTCCAGAAATTCTTTTCGTTTCTGATCGATGAATCTCTGACTGATATATTTCTTATGGAACTCGATCTGGAAGAAGTCCCAAGTCACTTTTTCTTTCGGAACCACTGATACTAGTGTATTCCACCAGTGATATGCAGTGTTACGAAGTAGGGATATAGCATATTTCAGGCATTCGTCTGGAGTACAGGATAGCTCATCAAGTACCCAAATAGTGTTATCAAGCCACATCTCAGCTCGCTCCGTGTCATCATCATCATTAGCTTTGAATTCTTCGGCCCCATATTTCTTGATTTTATCAACAGGAGGCCTACTAGATCTCATCGGATCTATCATCAGAGGTGCTGAAGGTACCGGAGTTGGATTATTCGGGGGTGGAGGTTGTTGTACAGCCGGGTTAGTATGAATAAACTGGGTAAACCACTCGTTCATTATTTGGTAGAAGGCTTGTTTAGCCTCCCCCTCATGGCTACTCGAAACTGGTCGAGAGTCTACCGGCGCTGATCCGCGTGCACGGTCAGGCGCTACACTCTCTACATCATTCGCTACGGCTCTGTCGGGATCAGGATCCATTTACTTTATAAAACACAATTTGAAATGTCAGAAATCACCACACTATCATATATACAATAAAGGCATGTATAGCTAGACTCACATGCGTTACGGTAGTCCTAGAATCGACTAAACCGTAAGCTTTGATACCAATCAAATGTAACACCCCTAACACGTACCCGTCGCCGAATTAGGGTTAAGAGGCATTACCGAACTAGACTTAGAACATCCCAAGCATTTAACGTAATTAGTACATTTTTTAAAAAAAAACCAAGAATACATATTGAGACATTCATGAACTAACTAATTATTCGTCATCACCAAGCTTTCATGAAATCATTTACATGCTTATAAATGAACCTAAGATATTTATACGGTACATACATTGCATACATATACGTCATAAAATATTTTTACAAACACAAAGAATAATTCATTTCATACCCAACTCATTGTATATATCATTTGAAATATTTCATAGTTATGCATATACTTACATATATAAGTATTTGGTCGAATATGCAAGACCTCATTTTTAACATTTCATGCACTCCTTGAAATTTAGCCACCTCACAAGCCATACATATATATATACATATGAATGCATACACCATGATTATGTACATTTTCCATATTCGACTACGAGTCTAAACTTCTTAAAAGCATGTTAACTACATTTGCAAGTTTCACCTAAGTTTGACCGAATACTCACCTACATGCATTTCTCAATATAATTCATTCTTAGTAATCAACTAAAGTTGACACATATACATAAATTCCAAATGATATTCAACTAACACATAATCATTTTTAACTATACATGCAAAGATTAGCTTAAAGGCCGAAACACCTGACTAATTTAGCACAAACATTGGCATTGCAACAAGCAATCATATAAAATGCATAATACGTAAGTTTGAAGTAAAGAACAATCCTTCGCCAAATTGTTAGAACCAAACACTTTAACCACATAGTCAAGAAGAAGTAGAACCGAACTTATAATAAATATTTAAGCCATTTTCGCATGGCTAATATATATATATAAACATAACATCTTTCCAACCTTTAGCTAGCCTATACATGCCTTTGATCCAAAAATAACTAACTTGAAAGTACCAAAAAGGGATGATAGTGTGGTTGACTTCACCAACGATCCTTCGAGCCCACAGCGTGACCGAAATCTATAAAACGAATATCAAACACATTCAAAGTAAGCTCACTAGCTTAGTAAGTCTCAAGAAAATTTTGATGTAATGACCATACACTTAAATATCAAAAAACTTTAAGCTTATAATATTGAACATATATATTTATGTATGTAACATGTACTTAGCCGAATACTAATAATGACTATAATTTAAATATCATCACTATATCACTACAAATTTATACCATAGAATCACATGAATATTATATCTAATCGCACATTCCGAATCATATGAATACATTTTAGTTATCAATCTCCTATGACTACTTAAACACATATGCCAACACTTTCAAAATTAATCCATCCGTATATAACCGAGTCATCAATGTAATATACCTATATATATATGTTTATATATATATATCAGTTTTGCATATAAGTAGTGTTCATACACTTTAATGATAAGCTCAATAGAATAAAATAAAATACTTACTGTATCAACCATTTCACCACCTTGTACTTAACTAAAACGATAATAATTTAACTTACTACATTTCTTACTCACATAGTAGGCTAGCTCTTACCCGAACTGTTAACACATAGCACTATATATGTCTTTCCTTGTTCAATTCTCGGACTCTCCGTTTATAGCATATCACAGGCATTAAGCCTGCTAGGCATTATAGCCCGAATTACACACCGGCATTTAGCCTGCTAGACCAAAGGTCCGAAATATAAACACCAGCATAAAGCCTGCTAGGTATTTAGCCTGATATAGTTCACCGGCACAAAGCCTGCTAGGCATTTATCCCGATATAGTTCACTGGCACAAAACCTGTTAGGCTTGAAGCCTAAATATCAACACCTTTGTCCATTCAATACACATTACTAGATGGTAAGTCACAAACATTGCATATAATTAAATTTTTACATTCACATTTCAAATCAAACAATTTATTCACATCGCAAATAGCAAAATAATTTCAACTCAATACCAAATTTAACATTCGGCTATCATACATATTTAGGTTTAAAATTGCTAAATTCCATAATTTACCATGTTCATAAATAATCCTTTAACATATACTTGCTTAAGAACTTACCTCGACTGTCGACGGACAGCGTAAACTAGCTATTCGATAACCTTTGTCTTTCCCCGATCCAAATCCGTTTATCTTTGTTCTTGATCTAAACACATTAAATTTAGCTCATTCAAGTACATTTCATCTCAATTTAGTCCCTAAGCACATAAATAGACAAATTACCATTTTAACCCTACTATTTCACATTTTTACAATTTAGTCCTGTTTGCATAAAACACAAAATACACAAAATTTCTCAATACTACTCAAGGGCCGAATGTACACAAGGACCATACAAGTCCATTTCTTTCATTTATTTTGCATTTTAGTCCCCTCAAAATTTCATTTTTTCAATTTAGCCCAAAATACTCAAATTCACTAAAATTTCTAATACAAAATATACTAATCTTTAACATAACTTTAATTTAAAATCATCAAACATCAAAAACCTCATGAACACATCAATGGCCGAATATCAAACATGCTTAGATTCAAAAATTTCAACATGGGTAAGTTACAGTTCGAAGCAACGATCTTAAAAACGTCAAAATTAACAAAAACCAAAGTCAAACTAACCTTTAAATCAAGCTTCCACCATGGCCGAATGTTCAAGCTTTTAACTTAAGCTTTTTTTTTCTTATTTCGGTAGCCAAATGAAGAAGACAAACTTTTATTTTATGTTTTTAATTAACATATATTATGGTGTTTAATAATTTACCTATTTAACCTTATAATTAATGATATTTTTAAACATAACATAATGGCAAATTGGACTTTAGCCGTCCACTAACTCTTAGAATGGGTTAATTAATCTTTTAACACCTCATGCTAAAAAGCCACACTCAAATTAGTGCATTTTACTTTGGTTTGCAACTTTTACCTTTTATGCGATTAAGTCCCCTTTCTAAATTAAACACACAAACGATTAAATTTTTCTACGAAAATTTCACACACAGTAATTCACATATAATAAACACAAAATATAATATTTAAATATTTCACAGACTCGGATTGGTGGTCCCGAAACCACCTTTCTAATTAGGGTCAAATTCGGTCTGTTACAGGCAGGATCCTCAGAATCTAGACATGAACCGGAAGGCAAGTGCCAGCATCGCCAGTAGCAGAAGTAGGGTCTCAAGACCGAACTAGAGGGGACGATGCTTTGTCCCAAGCTATGCTACGAGTCTTGGGACGGGTTGCTGGAGCAAGCACTGGATCGGTAGACCGAAAATCTATCCCTGAGCGACTTCGGACAAATGGGGCTAAGATATTTAGGGGCATTTTTGGTGTAGCCCAAAATGTAGCAGAATACTGGTTGGAGGCCGTTGAGCGAATTATGGATGATCTAGACTGCACAGCTGAGGAGAAATTGAAGGGAGCAGTGTCTCTCCTGCGAGATGAGGCATACCAATGGTGGCTCACAGTGAGGGAATGTACTCAAGCAGATCGTATCACCTGGGACTTCTTTAAGATAGCATTCCAGGGAAAATATGTTGGGGCGAGTTATGTGGATGCCCAGAGGAAAGCATTTTTGAATTTGGTTCAAGGGAATAAATCCGTGGCAGAATATGAGGCGGAGTTTCTGCACTTAAGTCATTACACTCGGGGTATAGTTGCAACCAAGTATGAGCGTTGTGTGTGGTTTCAGGATGGTCTGCGGGATGAGCTGTGAGTACTGATAGTTTCGCAGCCAGAAATAGATTTCACCATTCTAGTCGAGAAAGCAAAAATCGTCGAAGAAGTGAAACGTTCTGAGAGGCATACTTGAGATAAGGATAGGGGCAGGAATAAGAGAAGTTTTGGGTCGTTGGGATCTTTTGGGGGTTTTCAAAAGAGGCCTAGGTTGGATGGGCCAGCTCGAGTAGGGATGCCTGTTGCTGTTGGTCAGTTGCAACAGTGTGCTCAGTGTGGAAAAACACATTCAGGGGAGTGTTGGAGAAGAACTGGAGGATGTTTCAAATGTGGATCTAGGGATCATCTGATAAAGGACTGTCTACAAGAGTTGGCTAGGGTGCGGACGATAGGTCAGGGATTTGCACAGGCAATGAGAGGTGGTCAGCAACCACCAATGGGTCAAGGTCCAGGCAGAGGAGGAGATGGGTTTGGACGAGGTTGTGGAGCACCGGGTAGAGGTGCGGGTAATACAAATGCAAGACAGCCTGGACTGGTTTATGCAGCTCGACATCGAGAGGATAGCGACGCACCTGACGTTATAACTAGTACGTTTCTTATATTTGATGAACCATTTACTGCTTTGATAGATATTGGATCTACCCATTCTTATGTTGCTTGTGCTATATCTGGGACTTTGGGTATAAAATCTGAGGTTGCTATTAGAGAAATGTCTGTGATTAGCCCTTTAGGACAATCTGTGGTAGTGAATAAACTATTTAGGAATGTGCCTTTAGTAGTGCAAGGGATTATTTTCCTAGCAGACTTGATGGAACTGCCGTTCAGCAAGTTTGATCTGATCTTAGGCATGGACTGGTTAGTTAAGCATCGTGCAAACTTGGATTGCGCTTCTAAGCATATGGTTTTAAGAACTCCAGAGGAGGAGGAAGTAATGGTGATAAGAGAAAGGAGAGACTATCTGTCCCATGTGATTTCGGCACTAAAGGCCGAGAAGATGGTGCGAAAAAGGTGCAAGGCATTTTTGGCTTTCGTCAGTGCATCGGATGCCAAGGAATTATCGATTGAGAATGTCAGAACTGTGAAGGAATTCTCAGACGTATTTCCTAAAGAGCTTCTGGGATTGCCTCCAGACCGCGAGGTTGAATTTGGCATTGAGCTATTGCCAGGAACGGCTCCGGTGTCCATCGCCCCTTATAGGATGGCGCCAAAGGAGCTGGTAGAACTTAAAGCTCAGATCCAAGAGCTGTTGGATTGTGGATTTATCCGACCAAGTGTATCATCGTGGGGAGCACTAGTATTGTTCATCAAGAAAAAGGATGGGTCGATGCGTATGTGCATTGATTATAGGCAATTGAACAATTGACTGTTAAGAACAAATACTCGTTACCTAGGATCAACAACCTGTTCGATCAGTTGCGAGGAGCTTCGATTTTCTCAAAGATAGACTTGAGATCTGGGTATCACCAGTTAAGGGTCAAGGAGGCGGATATTCATAAGACTGATTTCTGAAAGCGTTATGGGCATTATGAGTTTCTAGTGATGGCGTTCGGATTAACAAATGCACCAACTACTTTTATGGACATGATGAACCGGGTCTTCCAACCCTATCTAGACCGGTTCATGGTGGTATTCATAGATGACATCTTGGTGTACTCAAGGACTAAGGAGGAGCATAATTCGCATCTTCGAATTGTTCTGTAGATACTGATAGAGAAGCAACTTTATGCTAAATTCAGTAAGTGCAAGTTTTGGCTGAAGGAAGTGACATTCTTGGGTCATGTTGTGTCTGCTGAAGGGATTAGAGTCGATCCTTGGAAGGTTGAAGCCGTGTTGGATTGGAAGCAACCGAAGTCAGTGTCGAAAATTTAAAGTTTTCTAGGTTTGGCTGGATACTACAGAAGGTTCGTTAAGGGGTTTTCGTTGATTGCTGCACTTTTAACCAAGTTGTTGTGAAAAGGAGTACCGTTTGTGTGGGCTGATAAACAGCAAGGAATCTTTGAAAAATTAAAGAAGATTCTGACTGAGGCACCTGTGTTGATTCAGCCTAAGGCTAAGAAGGAGTTCGTTGTTTATTGTGATGCATTGCACACACGTTTGGGATGTGTGCTGATGCAAGAAGGGAAGACAGTGGCATATGCGTCTTTGAAACTAAGGCCGCATGAGATGAACTATCCCACTCATGATTTGGAATTAGCTGCAGTGGTGTTCGCCTTAAAGATATGGAGACACTATCTGTAAGGAGAAAAGTCGATTATTTATACCGACCATAAGAGCCTGAAATATCTTCTTAGCCAGAAGGAGTTGAATTTAAGGCAACGGAGGTGGATTAAGTTACTGAAAGACTATGATTGCTCGATCGAATATCACCCGGGTAAGGCTAACATGGTGGTAGATGCATTAAGTCGTAAAGTGATATCGGATTTGAGAGCAATGTTTGCACATCTCAGTCTGTATGAAGATGGTAGCTTGTTAGCCGAACTTTAAGTAAAACTGACAGGGGTAAGTCAGATTAAAGAGAAGCAATTGTTAGACGAATCGTTAAGTTCTCAATTTTAGCAAGTGGAAGGTGGAGAGACAGGGGATTTTGGTCAGAACAATGAAGGGGTATTGTGTTTCCGGGGAAGAGTTTGTATGCCGAAAGATTCTGATTTAAGACAGATGATTCTGCGGGAGGCGCATATTAGCCCTTATGCTATGCATCCCAGTGGAAGTAAGATGTATCGATATCTATGGGAACAGTATTGGTGGCCAGGGTTGAAGTGTGAAGTTACCGACTTTGTAAATAAGTGTTTAACATGTCAGCAAGTAAAGGCGAAACATCAGTTGCCTTTAGGATTGCTGCAACCGGTGAAGATCCCACTTTGGAAGTGGGAGAGGATAACGATGGATTTTGTTAGTGAGCTACCCTTGACGCCTACTAAGAAAGATTCGGTGCGGGTGATCGTCAATCGGTTGACTAAGTCCGCTCACTTCATACTGGTTCACACTGATTACTCACTTCAGAAGTTGGCCAAGCTGTATGTGGTAGAAATTATGAGATTGCACGGGGTGCCAGTGTCTATCATCTTGGACAGGGACCAAAGATTCACATCTTGGTTTTGGAAGGCATTACACGAAGCTTTTGGTACCATGCTAGACTTTAGCACAGCGTTTCACCCACAGACTGATGGTCATTCGGAAAGGGTAATTCAGATACTGGAGGACATGTTAAGAGGCTGTGTGATTGTCTACCGTTAGTGAAATTTGCATATAACAATAGCTATCAATCCAGCATTCAGATGGCACCCTACGAGGTGTTGTACGGTCATAGGTGTCGTACCCCTACTTGTTGGACAGAGTTGGGTGAGCGACGGTTGCTGGGTCCGGAATTGATTTCGGAGACTGAAGAAAAGGTTGAATTGATTCAGGGTCAGTTGAAAGAAGCTTCTGATAGACAGAAATCGTATGCGGATTTGAAGCATAGGGAGATAGAATTCTCAGTGGGGGATCATATCTTCTTAAAGGCCTCACCTTGGAAGA
Organism: Gossypium bickii; assembly: GCA_025503065.1. NCBI lineage: Eukaryota > Viridiplantae > Streptophyta > Magnoliopsida > Malvales > Malvaceae > Gossypium > Gossypium bickii. The sequence goes on from CP106709.1 coordinate 67,431,755, forward strand.
AGGTTTTAAGATTTGGGCGGAAGGGCAAGTTGAGCCCCAGATTCATCGGGCCCTATCAAGTGTTGAAACGTGTGGGATCGATGGCTTATCAGCTTGAGTTACCCCCGAAATTGAAACGGATACATAATGTATTCCATGTTTCGATGCTGAGGTGCTACAGTTTTGACCCATCTCACGTAGTGCCAGTGGAGGAAATTGAGGTTAGACCCGATCTGTCTTTTGAGGAGGAACCGGTGCAAATTCTGGACCGAAATGTTAAAGTGTTACGGAGGAAATATGTTCCGTTGGTCAAAGTGTTGTGGCGTAATCACGATTCAAAAGAAGCCACGTGGGAGCCGGAAGAGGCAATGCTATAGCAATACTTTCATCTCTTTTGACCAGGTAAATTTCGAGGTCAAAATTTCTTTAAGGGGGTAGAACTGTAACATTCTAAAATTAGGGGTTCTACATTTTGTATTATTCTATGTGTTTGGCTAGTTAAGCTTGTTATTTGGGTGTGTTCGGGGGTCCTGGGAAGGCTCGCGGTCGAGCCTAGGCCTTGGTAAAATTTTGCTTTTTGGGCACTTAAGGGGAGAGAGCTAGTGGAAGCAGGCCTTAGGAATAATTATTTGTGTTTGATAACACAAGTGGAGTTTGTGGCTTACTGGTGATGGCGTCAACAAACATGCAAGGGGAGTGAGGCTCGAATCCCACAAGTAGCACTTTTGGGTATTTATTTTGTGCTAGGATAGAGAAGAGGTGGAGTTGGCATGGGACTCTACCAGGTGGAGATTTGAATGGGTCAAATTGTTTGAATAAGTTGAAGGGAGTAATTCAAGGAGTAAATCAAGGGATGTGGATGGTGTTGGAAGTGTTTGGCCGAATGTGGGAGTTGTGGGAGGTGAATTTCGGCTATGGGTTATTTTGGTAGGGGAAATTCGACATTTTGGAAGTAGGTAGCAAAATCGAACACTTTGAGTGTGTGTACATTTCGGGTCTTTTCTTCAAAGAGCCTTCTTACCGAATTAATAGTTTTTCTCTCCCTCTTTGCTCCATCTTGTATTCATGCTTTTTCTTTGTTTGTTACCTAAATATCTGTGAGCCGAAACTCCTCTGTACCTCTCTTTTTGTTTTCCTTTTTCTTCCTTTCCCTTACCATTTGTTCCCTCTTGTGTCACCATAGCCGAACCTCTTTAGCACTTCATCTCTTTTTCTTTTTCTCTGGCGATTGTCACCCCTTTTCTTGGCCAAATCTGTTGCTTAAGCGGGGTTGGCCGAATCTCTCTTTCTTCTTCGACTCATCCAAAATCACAAGCCAAATCCGTTGGTGTTCGGTTCTCCACTGATCAAGGATCAAGCGACTCTCTTCCCTGCTCATTAATCAATCAGACTTCAGAAAGTGGTAGCGAATGCTAGCCGGCCTAAAGGGGTTGCGTTGAGGGAGCCTAAGAGGAGTGGACGCGTAGTCTCTGCTCCCAAGTTCAAATGGCGTAAGGTGTCAGCGGTTCGAGATTTTTCGCCAGGCTGTAGAAGGGAGCAGACATCTGTTTGGGATAGGCAAATTGCTATTGTTAGCGCTAGTGGGGGCGACGACGATCAGGAGTGTATAGTTCTTTGCATAGTCAGGTAATCCTTAGCTTTGCAGATTTGGATCCGAGATGGACTCTGTGGTGGCCATACATCATTTCTTTAGTAAACTCCGTTTTACATTACTTTAAATTTATGTTAATTAGGGATTATGTTCTGTAGTAAGGCCACTGGGATTTTGTTTTGGTTTTTGGTTTTAATGCGGTTAATATCTATTATGAAATGATCAATATGGGGTTTTACTAAAAATGTAAATAATTGTTTTCCAAAATATTAATGAACGGTTCACAACCTATAGATAAATAAACTCGGGATTTTCTTAAAACTGCTATAACTGTTTTAAAATGGCACATTTTCGAAATCCTCTGAATCTAGCTTTGTGTTATAATACATGTTGCGGTGTTAGTAATAGTTATAATTTTTTTTCAAGAAAACCTTAAAACATCTAACTTTCAAAATGTAAACAAAAATCAAAGTTTTTCACGAACGCGGAAACTCTTTAACAACCATTCCATGTGACATGCCATATCTGGTCGTAACGTATAGGCCAGGTTTGGGGTGTTACAGTGTGGGTGATCCTTTGCATATCTCCGTATCCCGAGCTGGCTCTTCGACACTATAAAATAAGGGAAAAGAGAAGGGAGAAAGCTTTAAGCTTAGTAAGTCTATATGTAAACAATAAGCATCATACCATATGCTAATCAACCAAAAACATTATATATTGTGTAAGAACAATTCATATTCTCATAAGCATGCTTGCTCATCTCAACTCTTACCACATCCTAACCACATATCATATACATTCCTCACATTTATTTGTACTTATGCCCTGCACTTATCACCACAAAACCACATACAATTTCACTTAGTCAAGTTTCTCGATGAACCCTTCGGAATGATACAAGATGCCTAGTGGTTTCGCACACAGCCCACCATTAATAAATAATAGGGTGGTATCAGACACAGCCCACCAACAATGATAATTACGATGGTATCGCACATAACCCATCGTGAATAAATAACAAGGTGGCATCGCACTCAGCCCACCAACAATTACATATTTACGGATATTTACTCGTACCGACATGTCTATTTTGAAGGTTCATTCGAGAATTACCCATTTTCTACCACTTTCAATAAATCTCACCAATAAGCATTTACATCCATACAATGCATCAATAGGTAAAAACATATGTAATACGGATGTATCATTTACACATAAACTTACCTCGGTGCAAAATATGCTAATTTGCGGTTTATTTCGAAACCTTGCCTTTATCCAAGTCAAGGTTGATTCCGCGTTCTTCTTGATCTATAATAATAAAATTTACTCATTTAATCACTACATAAATCAAGACACTTCAAAAATTCTACTTTGGTAAAAATGACCATTTTACCCTTATACTTTGGCAAAATTACGATTTTTCCCCTAGGCTCATAAAATGAAATGTGTTCATTTTTCACATATCCAAGCCTAGCTGATTCATTTTCTCTCTTATAGCAACTCACAATTCTAATTATTTCACACCTTTATCATCTATTTTATAACCTTTACAAACTAGTCCAATTAGGAGTTTTCATGCAAAGTCCTTTCACAAAAGTTATTCTTTAACCCACTAAGGTTCATTTTCTTCCATAAAAACTCAACAAACGACATAAATACTCTTATAGAAATACCCTAAAGTTTCAACCATTTTGAAAAATAGTCCTCTCTTCAGCTAGCTTAAGCTTTAGGTGTTCCAAAAGTACAAAAATTATCAAATAAAACCACCAAAATCACTTACTTTCAAGGGTGAGAAGTTGCTGAAAATTTTTGACTTCCAAAACCCTTCCTTAGCTGATATTTTCAGTGGGAGAAGATAAATGAATAGGGTGATATCATCTTGTAACATCCTAGAATTAGGGGTTCTGCATTTTGTGCTATTCTATGTGTTTGGCTCGTTTAGCTTGTTATTTTGGTGTGTTTGGGGGTCTTGGGGAGGCTCGGGGTCGAGCCAGGGCTTTGGAAAAATTTTTCTTTTTAGGGCACTTTAGGGGGAGAGCTAGTGGATGCAGGCCTTAAGCATGTTTGGTTGTAATTTGATGTCACAAGTGGAGTGTGTGGCTTAATGGTTGGCGTCACAAGGGAGCATGGAAGGGGGAGTGGGTTCAAATCCCACATGTGGTTTTTTGAGGAGTTCTTTTTGTGCTAGGAAGGGGATGTGGTGGAGTTGGCGTTGGACTTTTCTAGGAAGAGTTTGAATTGGTCAAATGAATCCAAATGGTGGATGGAGAGGACTTGGTGGAGCAAATCTAGGATCAAATCAAGGAAGTGGGGAGGTGAGTTGAGAGTTGGCCAAATGTTGGAGAGGGGGGAGGTGAATTTCGGCTATAGAGTGTTTAGCAAGGGGAAATTCGGCATTAGGGGGAGGAGAGCAAAACCGAACCATTTGGGGATTGTGTCAAAATTCTCTATGCAGTCTTAGTTCCTTTTTTTTCCTTTTACACTTTCGGCAGCTGATACTTAAGATTTCGGGTACCTTTTGCTCACTAATTATTCTTTTTGTTGAGCATTTTATTTGATCTTTGTTGCCTCTCTTGTTGCCGAAACCCCAACTCTCCATTTGCTTCCTTTCCTTTTCTCTTTGTAAACATTTCCTTGTGCCATTGTGATTGCTGAAATATCATAGCCGAATCCTCTCCCAATTTTTCTCTTCTTTAGCCGAACTCTTCTTCTTCTATTTCATCTTCTTTCGTTCTTTGCTTCTTTATTTTCGGCTCCTCATAGTTGAACCTCTCTTTTTACCATTTGTTTTCTCACCTAGCCGAAACCTTGCTACTTCTCATCTCTTCTTCTCCCAGTTCTTTGTGAGTCGAACATAAAACTCTTTCAAACAATGATTTTTCCTTCTTGGCCGAATACTCCTCAGTGCTAGGTTAGCCATTTCGATTTCACTGTTGGCAAAAAGGGTACTCGTTGAGCATCTCTTGGTTTCTTCGATCTTGGTAATCTTTTTTTTCTTTCGTGTGTTTCGCTCTTACATTTTTCATAGCCGAAGTGGCTATTTTATTTCTTAAGGTTAGATCAAGACTAATCTTTTCTGTCCTTCTCTCATCATGGCGTGGTTGCTTCGAATTAAGTCTATAGCCAAATCCCTTCAGTCAACGTTAGGGTTCCCTATGGTTTAGTCCATAGCCAAACTTGGTGTTGTACGACTTCTTGTTAACCAAGGTAAGGAGTTTCTCTCTAGTTCTTTGCGATTAAACTCTATCCGTCTTATTCTACCATAACCAAACCTCCTGATTTGACAATCAACATTTCTCTCTGAAAGTACTGTACTGATAAAGACTCTCTTCATGGATGCGAGTGCTAGCCGATCCAAGGAGGGTGTATTAAAGGAGCCTAAGGAGAGTGGACTCGTAGTCTCTGCTCCCAAGTTCAAACGACGTGCTATGTCAGCAGTTCGAGATTTTTCACCAGGTTGTGGTAGAGAGCCGACACCTATTTGGGATAGACAGATCATAGTCGTTTACGATATCGAGAGTGTCGGCGATTAGAAATGTTTAGTCCTTCACGTAATCAGGTGTGTAATTCTTACACCTTCATTTTTCTTGTTTAAGTAATAACTATGTGTATTGATTGAAAGCCAAAATAACTTTAACGGCAGTTGAGATACCCTTGAGGGTAAGATTGGAGATACCAAGTTAGTTACCTCTATGTCTATGTCATTTAAATAACTTACCATGAATATATGTATGCTTCGATTATCTGATGTACATTGTTTCATGTTTGCATTCAATTACATTATGATAATATGTGCATGGGATTGGGATATGATATTGATGAAAAGGGGCAGTGTATTTCGGTGACTCGGTCACATTATTTCGGTGGCTAGGCCACATATTTCAGTGATTCTGTCACAATTTCGGCTTTGAGCAGCATGAATGACTTGCAATGAGGTGTGTAGTGGATAAGGTTGATTGTAGAAATCCCCACAGGTGTGTTAGGTTGGATACGGAGTGGTGTGTAGCAGATGGAATACTAGGCTGGGCTAGGTTGCATTACATTCACTATTTGATATGCTATGTTGTAGGGCTATGGCCCAATTTGATCCGTGTAGGCTTCGACCAAATTTGTTACCGTGAGGGCTAAGGCCCAATTTGCTTCTGTAGGCTTAGACCCAAATTTCGTTCGTAAGGGGAATTGCACACTGAGTTCTCGTAACTCACCCCCCGCATAATTTTGCAGGTAATCCCTAGTCCGAGGATCTGGAGCCGAGGAGGACTCTGTGGTGGCCATGCTTTACTTCTTTCGTAAACTCCGTTTTTCTTTATTTTAAACCTATTTTAAATTTGGGGATTTGTTATGTAATAAGGCCTCCAGGACTTTTAGTTTGGTTTTTGCTTTTATACACATATTATCTAATATGAATTGATCAATACGGGGTTTTCCTAAAAACATAAACAACCGTTTTCCAAAACATTAACAAACGGATTGCAAGCAATAAATAATTAAACTAGGGATTTTCATAGAATACAAAACTATTTTTAAAATGCCACGTTTCTGAAATCCATTAGTTTCAGTTTTTCGTATCACAAAACAAGTCTTCGGTAGTTAGTATTATCAACTACATTTTGCAAGAAAACCGTTAAATCATCTCTATTTTTTTTAAAAATGGAACCAAAACCCGAAATATTTAAACAATCGCAAAGTACTTTGACAACCATCCCATGTGACATGCCAGATCTGGTCGTAACGTCTAGGCCAGGTCTGGGGTGTTATACATCTTTTCTTTATTTTATTATTTCCTTCAATTTAGTCACCTAATTCACCCACTTTGACCAAATTTTGACATTTCTTGTCCCCTATGGCCGGCCACTCATCTTCTAAGGGTCTAATTGCACATTTATGGCTTCCAATTAATATTCTACAGCTATTAGACACCTTTAGCTTGTAAAATAGAACTTTCGCACCTTATGCGATTTAGTCCTTTTTCGCAATTTAGCACACAATCACTAAAATTAATCCACCAAAATTTTCATGCACCCATATAATCATGATATAACACATAAATAAAATTAAAACTAATTTATTCGACCTCGAATTAGTGGTTCCGAAACTACCGTTCCAACTATCCCCAAAATCGGGCTATTACACAAATATAGGCCATTTGTTTAGCCAACTTGCCACCCAAATTTTGGGTCACACCTATAAGCATCAAACCATTCCAAATTCATACTCCAATACATCCAAAACATACCAAAACATGCACAATTAAACTTCTTAACATCATCATTGACTTCCCTATACAAATTTAACTCAATATACCAATAGAAAATATCAACTTCACATCAAAATCATATAGTCCATTCATTATTTAATCCTTACCAAATTTAAGCATGAAACATACCAATTCCATTTCACTAATTTATACCATAGTGATCATTCAGACAAAACACACATACACATATTATAACTATCATTCTCACATATCCAAAGAATATACTATGGTCATTCATCTATCAAGCCATATCACAAGGCAAGATTTCTATATCTCAAAACAATCCATATTCACTAGCCTATACATGCCATATACCAAATATACAACTTCCAAAAGTACCAAAATAGATGGCCAATAATGTGATTGAGTCACTGACGATCCTCGGATCCAAGCTAGCTTTAATGACACTGTAAAATAGAGAAGACTTCACACAATAAGCGTTAAAGCTTAGTAAGTCTGTAATATAACACAATTAATTCAACAATTCAAATTCAATATGCAAAATTACCAACACCTAGTTTAATTCACTTCAATACTCAATTTTCACCCATACCAATTCCTCACTTTCATACATAATTATATGTTCAATGTAGAAGCATTTACTAAAGTACTCAATCTAACTCAATCTAACTCTTCCCATCATATATTCACATAACTATCCATTTATCTCATACACAACTTCATCAACCACATAGGTTCTGTACGTACCTGTACCATTACATATTTAACTACCATGTTTACCATTTAATGCTCCAACCCATTACTCATTCGATCCTCTTTAAACATTAGATGAATTTGCACACTCAGTGCCAAATAATTTGCCAAAGCCATAATATTATCGCACACTTAGTGCGATCATAGTAAATCGATGATGTATCAGTATCGCACATACAGTGCCAACAAATCAATTCTTTCTTTAATTCGCACACTTAGTGCAATACATATTTATATCGATTCTATTTACGCACACTTAGTGCCACATTTCTTCAAACTCACTTTTAGCATTACTAATTCATCAACCACATATTCATTCATTACATAACATATGAACATGATTAAAACAAATCATATTATACACGAACTTACCTTGGACGTATAAACAACGATATAAGTCATCAATCGAGCACTTTATTCTTGCCTTGATCTTGATTTGAATCTCTCTCTTCTTGATCTATACATATTCAAATTTAGATTATTCATTCACCAAATCATTCAATTTAATCCAAAAACACATATTTCAGCATTTTACAAAATAGCCTTCACATTTTGACATTTTGACATTTTAGTCCTTATTTCATAAAATACAAAATACTCACAATTTCATTATACCATGCTTAGGTCGAATCTTCCTCATGTTCATACAAGTCCACATATTTCATTTATTTCATATTTTAGTCCTTTAATTTCTCATTTTCACAATTTAGCCCAAAATAGTCAGATTCATAAAAAATTCAAAGACAAAATATGTTAACTCAACATTAAACTTTCATATTTCACCAACTATCAACACAAAGTTCACATATTCATCACTGGCACATCTCAAAATCATCATAAATTTCTAAAATTAAGGCATGGGCTTGATAGTACGCTAAGCAACGATCACAAAAACGTAGAAATTATCAAAAACCAAGCTTGAAACAAACCTCAATCAAGATCAAAAGTGTGTCGAACCTAATGTTCTTTTTCTTTTCTTTTTCTTTGTATTTTCGGTAATGTCGATGAGAAATAAGCATGGATTTGTCTTCATTTTCTTTAATTAAACTTATTATACTTGTAACTGCCTGATTTAAACCCTAGTCAGAATAGTGGTTTCGAGACCACAAATCTGAGGTTGGAATAATATTTTAATGTTATTTTTGGTGTTGATTATATGTGATATAGTCTGTGAAAAATTCTGTGTGGTAATTTTATCGACTGTGTGCCGAATTAAAAGAAAGGGCTTAATCGCGTAAAGTATAAAAGCTGTGTGCTGATTTATAAGTACCTAAGTGTTGTTGTCTTTTAATGTGAAGGCCTTATGAGGAAATTATGCCATAAATATGGTAGTGGGTGGAAATGGACATTATTGACCTTATGTTTATAAGTTATTTATATTTAATAGTAAAGGTTAAAATTGTAAAATGGTAATTAAGTTATTATCTTATGAATCATAAAAGAAATAAGCATGATAATAGATTCATTCATCCATCTATCACCGAAATAAAGAAAAGAAAAAGAGAATAAGGAAACCAGGCATTCGGCTAGCAATTTGCTTGATTTAAGACCAAGAAAGGAGAGGTTCAGATGGAGATCGAGGCAAAGATAAAGTGCTCGATTAATCGACTGTTTCGATAGTTCGACGTCCGGGGTAAGTTCGGACATAATATGTGTATATAGTTATGTTTAATGTTGTGAAATGAATGGTATGATAATATTGAAATGTGAATGCTATGTGAGGGTCTGAGTTATGTGACACTAAGTGTGTGTTTTTGGAATTGTAACCGAAATGGTTGGCACTGTGTGTGCGAAATAATATAAGCTCTGGCTTTGTGGTTGGCACTATGTGTGTGATACCGATTTAATATCGGTTTGATATGGATGCACTATGTGTGTGATGCTAATTGAGTTTTGGTTGACTATTTGGGCACTAAGTGTGCGATTGAATCGAAGAAAGGAAAAAAAGTTAATCGGAATGAAATAGTGAGTATAGAGTAGCAATTGTAATCGACAACTAAGTGTTGGCTAAGGTATGTTCGGAACCTATGTGGTTGATGAAACTATGAATGATTTATGGAAGGTTGATTGAACATTTTATCTTTGGATGGTATGGTATATATGTCATTGTGAATTGATATATGTGATAGCTTGTTTCGGTATATTTTATTATGTTATGAACTTACTAAGCTTTGGAAAGCTTACTATGTGATTTGTTCTCTGCTTTGTAGTGTCAGTAAAGCTAGCTCAGATCCGGGGATCGTCAGCATTCTCTATCACACTATCGGCAATCTATTTTGGTACTTTGGAAAGATGTATATAGATGAAATATGGCATGTATAGGCTAGATGTTATGATATGTTTTAAAAGGTTTAATCCTTGCCATGTGATTTGGCTTGGAAGTTGAATGATGTAGAATTTATGAATGAGCTATGAATGTGGTATATTTCATGACTTAGTTGATTGAGAAAGATGTGGTTTGAAGATGAACTTTGATATAGATTACATGATGTTTGAATTACATATGTTTTGAGATGTACATTTGTCACTTTGAATGGTTTTAGTTGTGATGATGATGAGTATGGAAGTAAATGGTTTAGTTGGTGATTGAATAATGCATGAAATGGTATGATTCAATGCATTTGAAAGCATGAATTGGTATTGTATTGATGCTTGTAGGTATGACCCTATTGTGGGAGGCAATTTGGCCTTGCAAATGGCCTGTTTTGCCTACACGGTTATGGCACACGGGCGTGCCTAGTGACCGTAGGATAAAGTCAGTAGCTAGTTCAAGTATGCACGGCCATGGTACACGGACGTGCCTAGTAGCTGTGCGAATAAATTAGTATATTGCCTAAGAGTACACGGCCTTAGCATACGGGCGTGCCTGGTGGCCGTGTGGAAAAGTCAGAATACATGCTCTGTTTTGGCACGGCCTAGACACATGGGTGTGTCTGGTGAACGCATGAGGCACACGGCCTGACTGCACAGGCGTTTGACCTCAATAGTATTGAAGAATGATTGAAATTTTGAAAACTTTCATAAGTGTTCGGTTTAGTACCGGCCCCTTTCTAACACTTGATTAAGGTCTTGTAGACCTAGATAAGGGACTGTATGTTTGTATTTGAACGTGTATAATTGATAATAGACTATGTGTCATAGAATGGATGTGAATTATTGTGGTTGTTTGGTAACGCCTCTTAATCCTATTCCGGCGACACTCTCGGGTTAGGGGTGTTACAATACCAATTACCATTTTGCCCTTTTATTAATTCATTTAAAATTCCACTAACCTTAGGCATTTTTGTCCATCAAATATTCATATGGTTTAATAACAACATAAGGACTTCTTATTTAAGAAGCCATGTCAATTAAGCACTTTAACAACTAGCACACAGCTTTTGCATTTTATGCGATTAAGTCCTTTTTTGCAATTCGACACACAAACGATAAAATTTTCACATAGAATTTTCACACATGCTTAATCACATACTGTAAACACTAAAAATAACATTAAAATATTTTTCTAACCTTAGATTTATGGTCTCGAAATGACTATTCTGACTAGGGTCTAAACCAGGTTGTTACAACTACATCCCTTTCACGTCGGTTCACCCGTAAGGGACTTAAGCCGCCATCGTCGAAAGCTTCAAAGGATAGGTTGAAGAAGATGATAATACCAAAGCTGTAACACCCCAAACCCGGCCTAGAAGTTAGGCCTGAATCTGACGTGTCACATTGAAGTGTTTTTCGAAAACCATGTTTCATTGAAAACCCTTCTTGTTTAAAAGCTTAAGTAAAATCCCAGTTACATTAGTTTTATTCCCAAAACATTTTTTTTTGGAGTTACGAAAGACAATTTTGAAAGTAATTGATTTACGAAAAAATTAAATCGTAAAACCATTTCAAAAAAATGTTGCGAAAACCTAGTGTTGTTTTAAAATAGTTAACATTTTGGAAAGTTGTGATTTACTTCTAATAGATATTAATTATAATAAAACCGATCTAAAATTTAAAGTGCGAAAACTTTAAAAGGCCTTATTACAACCTAAATCAAAATATTTCAAAGTAGATAATCAAAATGGAAAACATAAGCGGTGTGTGTGGTCTTCTCCGAGTCCTCGCAGCCTCAACCGCTCTAAGGTCAAGGCGATTACTGCACATTAAAAAAAAGGGTGAGTTTATGAAAACTCGATGTGTAATCCCCTTTCTAGAGTAACAATCGAGATACGAAAGCAACCCCGAGTAGTGCGGGCCAAAGCCCTTTAACAGTAACAGTACAGTACAAATCAGAGCATACGTTGGCCAAGCCCATTATAATATCATTTGGGTCACAACCCCTAACAGAATCAATTGGGCCTAGCCCAAACCAATAACAGATCTCATAGCAGATATGCAAATAGAGCATGCAACCCAACCCAAACCTAATAATCCATCCGCTACACACCACCCGTACCAGCCCAACACACCTGTGGGGATTTCTAAATCGACCCATCCATCTGCTACACACTTCGATGGCAGACAAGCTGCCCATCATAGAATTTGTGGCGAAGTGTAATATCCTGGATTATGGCTTATGCATTAAATTATATGAAGTAGCATGTTAATGAAGATTCTGAATGTGTTCTATGAATTTTGTGAACTCTAGAGTGTAGTGAATGCCTTAGAAATTATTCGATTTTAAAGTTTTAAAAGAGGAAGCTAAGCAGGGTGGCCTTAAGAAAAATTGTAAGGGAAATATAACACACAAATAGGCTTGGAAAAGTGGCTTGGAGGTGCCATTTAGGGCCTCTAGAAATGACGCCACATGCGAGGGTAAATGGGCCAAGGTTCGAGTCAGCGGGGAAGCAAAATAAAAGTTTTATTTTGCAGAGAGATTAGTAGTAAGGGACGGCACTAAGGCTATATTTTAGGAGCTTTAATCCTTTTATTTTTAAGAGATAAATGGTGATAATTAAGTAAGGTAAAAGATAAAGGATGGATTATTATTATTAATTTTAAATAAAGGGATAAGAGAAAAGTAAGGGATACGATAGTGATGGCCGAATAGGGGACTCTAGGCCTAGTAATTTCGGCAAAAGGAGGAAAAGTGAGGCCATTCGGCATTCTTTCCTTTTTCTTTGAAGCCTCTACCGAATTCTCTCTGCAACTTTTCCCTTTTTCTTTTCATATCTCCAAAAACCTATCTCATCGTTTTCATTTGTTTTAGCTGAAATCTTTCTCTCCCTAGAGATTACCATTGCCGATTCCTTCTTGGTCCTATACTCTTCCATTGTAGCCAAATACTCATCATCAATCCTCCTCTTCTACTTTTCATAATATTTCCAAAAGCCAAAATTTCAGTGCTCAACAAGTAGTCTTAGCCGAATATCACTGTGGGTTTTGGCAGAGGTGCCATCGACTACAACATTGAGGGTAAGGGATCCTATTGTTGTCATTCTATTTCTTTTCTTTTAACCGAAATCAAGGTACTAATCCTATTAGCGATCTTTGGCTGAAACTTGAAGGGTTTTCCGGGATTTCTGCTATTGTCGACTATAAAGAGGTTTTCAGGATTTCAATATCTAAGGTAAGGCATGTGTAATATTCGGCCAAGGGCCATTTGTGTTATGATTAAATGATTAGAAATTGATCTAACATATATCTATAAGGATTTCGACAGTACTACAAAGAAGTGACAATTTTCGGGAATTAAGATTCACAAGGTAAGTGAATCTGACATTCGGCCAAGGCCCTATTTTGGTATTTCAGATCTGTTTCTTATTTGGTTAAACTGAAAACTAATCGAGTCAATGGATCTAGTGATTAGCCAATTACAAGAGGAAAGCACCATAAGATTTGATTGGTAATCAAATCGGCAACAAGGAATTAAGGATCTAAAGCATTAGATCGGGTTTTTGGGAAATCAGTGAACCAATAAATATATCAGGTGTGTACCCTTCCCTAAGACTTAATAGATTTAAGGCATTAAATTTAATATATGTGTTATAAAGATGTGAAAGCTATGGCTAAGGTACCATGTTATGGTACAAAGTACTCAGGTACGTTTCTTACTTCTACTAGGAGTATCATATGATCTGTTAGGGTATATGTGAAACTATAAGAATGTGAATATGTAATATGACATGGCTTATGCATATTTGTATGACATGGGGGCATATGGGTGATTATGAAAGGGGAAGTGAATGTGGTGGTTTTATACCACGATATCTGAATGTGGTGACTTTGGTCACATTATTTGAATGTGGTGACTCATGTCACAAGTATTTTATCTGGTGGCTATGCCACGAATTTTATAAGGGCGATGAGCACGTCGACTGCAGTGACTGCCTTCGATGTTGTGTAGCAGTTGGAGGGTTGACTCAGTAGTCCCCACGGTGTGCAGGTTGGTACGGGTGATGTGTAGCGGATGGCATCTAGGTTTGGGTTCGGGTTGCATCACTATTTCTATCTGTTATATGTAATTATATGTGATATGATAATGAATGCCTGAATTGTTGAATCTTAGTGTTGGTTACGCATTGAGTCTATTTGACTCACCCCGTTGGGGAATATTTTTCAGGTGACGATCAGTGATGGACCGGGTCGGCAGGAGCTTAGTGGTGGCCATACTCAACTCAGAGTTTTATTAAACTTTGGACTTTCTTTTATTTAATTCTGGACATGTTATATTTTAAATACTTTGGATTTATTTCGGATTTTAAATTTTGATGTAATAAGGCCATAGTTGAACTATTTTTTTTATTTATTATGTTACAAATTGTTATCCAATTAAAGATTGAGTAAATTAATTTTTAAAAATAACCTCTAATTGTTTTGGACACCCTAAAACAAATGGTTTTCAATATGAGATAAACTTGTTTCCAACTCGAGCCCAACCCAAAAATAATATTTCTTTCAAAACCACACAGTTTTTCCCAAAGTAACAAAAAAATTTTGAACCGTTTTACTCGAGGAACATACCAGATCCGGTCAAGGCTCGTGGGTCGAGTTCGGGGTGTTTCACGAAGCCACTAGAATAATAGAATATATGTGGCATAGCCACTATACAGATTGTGGCAGAGCCACTAGAATATGTGGCAGAGCCACCAGATTACACTTCCTCCGATCATCAATATCCCAACCCCATGCAATATGTCGTGTATGTCATGCTCAATTATTACACGTGTATGCAAAATGGCCATGCTCAGTAACAGTCATTTCAACACATATTAACAGCGTATCAGTCACACGCCCACAGTCAAGTCAGTTAAAACATAGTCATACGATCACAGTCAAATCCTAGCATAAGTCAGTCATTTACTCACAAGGGCAAAACAGACATTTACCCTATAAGGGTATTTCGGTAATCCTACCCTACAGGGGTAATTTGGTAATTCTACTCATAACTAATCCATGTATGCCGTGCATCTCAAACTTAATCAACCATACAGTTAACACATACAACACTAGTACTACCACGAGGGTATAACGGTCATTTTTTTGTTTAGGGGTAAAACGATAATTTCACCCCTTAGAGGTATTTCGGTAATTTGCCAATCAAGGGTATTTCGGTAATTTCACCCGTTGAGGGTATTTTAGTAATTTTGCAAAATAGGGGTATTTTAGTAATTTTGCAAATCGGGGCTATTTCACTAATTTTACAAATTGAGGGTATTTCAGTAATTTAGCAAAATAGGGGTATTTCAGTAATTTTGCAAATCAGGGGTATTTCAGTAATTTTGCAAATCAGGGGTATTTCAGTAATTTTATAAACCAAGGGTATTTTAGTAATTTCACAAATTAGGGGTATTTCGGTAATTTTGCAATCTGAGGGTATTTCGGTAATTTCACATATTAGAGTATTTCGATAATTTTGCAATCTGAGGGTATTTCGGTACTTTCACAAATTAGGGGTATTTCGATAATTTTACAATCTGAGGGTATTTCAGTAATTTTACAAATCAGGGGTATTTCGGTAATTTTACAAGTCGATGGTTTTTTAGTAATCTTGTAAACCAAGGTATTCTAAACAGAGATAACGATGCGAATGAGCCTAAGGCCCATTCTCGACCCAACTGGACCCACACGTTCGTGTAGCCCATTTAGCCCAAATTTAGCCACAGATATGAGATTCACATAGACCAGTTTACTATCTACTACAAAATCATATAATTTATTCATATGGGCTTATTGGGCTCACTTGGCCCCTTTCAGCCCATCGTGGCCCAAATAGCCTAAACCCCACAAGAACACCCATGATGGCCTCAACTATCACGTCGAAGCTCCCACACGTGCACTCGCACGCTCGTGTGGCTACCATCGCCGTGTGACCGGCATTTTGGTATTTACCGCTCTACACCTAGAGTAGTGCGAAATACACACATGATAGGAGTCTGAAGCTAATCCGTGCTTCGAATGCTCCTATGTCCAAACGCCCACCAAGGTATGCTTCCTCTCCTCATAGACAGCTCTATATATAGCCAGCTTCTCACCTTCCCTCTTGCTAGCTAGCTTTCCGATATGGGACCCCTCCTTTAGTAGAGTTTAAATCCAACACAAACTCTGGCCGTCCAATCCGTAAAATAAATACTCCATTATTTGTCATGAGATTCGAACCCAAGCTCTCCCATCAGCCAATTCACGCCACTTGCCACTAAGCCACCAGCTCCTCTTGTGTCTAACATCATGCGCAACTAAATATAAATCTATGGGCCAAAGTCCAAGTTCACTTAAAAATAAATCAAAATGAAATGCCAGCACCAAGACTTGAACCTTGGACCCCTTGCTTCCTTATGTGGCGTCACCTCTTTGTCTCTCATGTGGCGTCATTTGCCACTAGACCACAACTCCTTTTGTGTCATTTTTCTCCACATTTTATTCTTAAAGCCTACCTACTAACTCCCAGGGTTTTATTCACCTAAAACCAAAATTTTCCTAAAGCCTAAGTTTGATCCCGGGACTTCATAGAAGCCCCCCCAACCTTCCAAAATCACTCACCTAATAGGTCCAACTTGCATTAGTGTCATTCTCTTGTTCTATAAAATTTTAAACGCTCCTGTGCCCAAGGCCCAATAGGCCCAATTCTACCAGTCCCAAATTCGAGTCTTTACAAAAGCCCTCTCCTTTTCTTTCTTCCTATGTGAATCTTTATATTTTCCCCCCTTAAATATCCCAGGTGTCCTTTCATCAGAATTATGTTATCTGTCTTTATACGTACAAGTTAGTTGTACTAGACTAGATAGCTCACGCATTTTTGCTTCTATCTGGACAGCTGTCAGGTGCGGCGACAATTCTAGGCGTAATCTAAAGATACTCATGCAGCGACATCAATACCAAAACATGAAAAAATTAAGGATAAATAAGCTAAGATCCACTATGTTATAAAATGTAAATTATTGAACTGAAAATGCTAAAATATGTGCTAAAGATAACTAAATGGGAACGAATTATCCAATAAGTAGGGAGAAAACATATATTCTTTGTTAGGAAACGACCCGATTAAGCAACGAACAAGTAAAAATAGTAGAAGAAATTGAGAAATTGAACACACACAAATTTAACGTGGAAAAACTCCTCCAAAGAGGATAAAAACCACGGGCAAAGATAATTTTACTATAATGGCAAAAGAACGAAGAGTACAAAAGATGGAGAGAAAAATTAAACCCCAAAAACCCGAAAATAAAGAACCTCAAAACGTAAACACAAAAATTCTATGAATGTGTTATGAGTTCTAATATCTAATGGGTGTGTTTTCTACGGTTGTAAAAGAGCCTATTTATAGGCTAAATTCATAGGTTAAATAATAATAAAATAATCTAAACTAATCAGTGTTTGATTGAAACAAATAAATAGAGTTTAACTAGAAGATTACTTCTCAAATTTGACTGAAATAAGAGTCATACTTAACAAATCTCCACCTTGACTCACATTTCCACAACGCCATCTTTGCCAAAGCCCGCCACGAGCCTATCTTGAACCATGCAAGGAATTAACTGAGTTGAATATGTGCTTAGAAACTGGAAGACTTCTAGCCTTCGACTTGTACACTGCCAAATCAAAACTAACCCGGGTTTGATTTTCATGAACACAGTGTCTTAACTTTTCAAAACCTGCATCCAAAAGAGAACCTCTCTTCAACGAAATAGTCATACCTTTTTCCCTCCTATGACCGAGTTGCCTTCACTCTAAATGAGTTGACTTCGACTTTGTAACGGACGAGGGACGTCCAATTTCACTGGTCACTATAGAACCTTCCAGAATATAAAGACTTCCAATTGTTTTACCTTTTAACAAAACGAGAGCTCCACGAGATACTTTAGTGCCGCTCGACTCGATGTTGATTCTACATCCTTTCAAGTCTAAAATACTCAAGGAGATGGGATTCTTTCGTAAATCAGGTACATACCTGACATCTGAGAGTGTCCTAATCATCCCATCATGTATCCTAATTTTAACAGTACCAATACCAATTACCTTACTGGATGAATCGTTTCCCATGCACACAAGTCCACCTTCAACCGAACTGTATGTGGAGAACTATTCTCTATTGGGATACATGTGGAAAGAACATCCCAAATCTAGGACCCACTCAGACTTGAGCTTGGAGTTATCGCTCATTGACACTAACAAGAAATCATCACCACTTTCATCGACCAAATTAGCACCAACTACATCTTCCTCGTTACTCTCAGCAGCTCTTTTAGTTTGCAGTTTATAACAATCTGCTTTGACGTGACCTAACTTTTTACAATAGCGACATCTTTTGTCTCGTTTCTTGGATGCTATCAAAACGGAAGCTTGCCTATCTGCCTTGCTATCCAAATGAAGCTCATTTTCAAGTTTGTCTCTACTTAACAAATGACCCTTCACATCTTTGAACGAGAGAGTGTCTCTGCCATAAATCAGGGTCTCCCTGAAAGACTTGTATGAAGGGGGTAAAGAGAAAAATAATAGCATAACCTGATCTTTATTGTCAAAATGAACCTCAACATTCTTTAAATCAATTAAAAGTATAATGAATTAACTGATGTGATCTCTAAGAAGCTCACCTTTGTTCATACGAAACGTAAATAGACTTTGTTTCAATACTAAACAGTTAGCCAGAGACTTAGTCGCATAAAGAGTTTCTAACCTTTTCCAAAAGGCGGATGAGGTTTTCTCTATCAATACCTCATGCAATACCATATTCGTGAGGCACAACTGGATTGCAGACAAAGCCTTTTCATCAAGCTCTTCCCATTCTGTATGATTTAGATTCTCAGGCTTTTTCTCGGTAACAACCTTTTTCAAGTCGGTCTGAACTAGAATTGCCATCATCCGAACTTACCACAAATTAAAATTTGTCTCACGATCGAACTTCTCAATTTCAAACTTTATTGCTGTCATATCTGAATGGGCTGATATATAAAAATTGAACTAGCTCTGATACCACTTGTTAGGAAACGACCGGATTAAGAAATGAACAAGTAAAAATAGTAGAAGAAATTGAAAAATTGAACACACACAAATTTAACGTGGAAAAACTCCTCCAAAGAGGTAAAAACCATGGGCAAAGATAATTTTACTATAATGGCAAAAGAACGAAGAGTACAATAGATGGAGATAGAAACAAAACCCCGAAAACCCGAAAATAAAGAACCCTCAAAACGTAAACAAAAAATTCTATAAATGTGTTATGAGTCCTAATATCTAATGGGTGTATTTTCTACGGTTGTAAAAGAGCCTATTTATATGCTAAATTCATAGGTCAAATAATAATAAAATAATCTAAACTAATCAGTGTTTGATTGAAACAAATAAATAGAGTTTAACTAGAAGATTACTTCTCAAATTTGACTGAAATAGGAGTCATACTTAACATTCTTTCTAGTACTATCAAGGACTGATTTGTAACAGGGATAAAATTGTGAGCATTTATGTTGTAGTTTTACAAATTTTTAAAATTATACCTAAAAATCACTCCACCTATAGTTTTCATGTTATTTCTTCTCTTTTGCTTGTTAGTGAAGCCCCTTGCTCTCCAAACCTCTCATCGTCGATTTTCTTTGTTAAACCTTCACTCTTTTGATTTCCATCATTCCCCTAGTATTAAACCTTCATAAATTTGTAAGAAAACATCACTAAAGTACCATAGATTTCATCATCTTCTTCACGTGTGAGTTTTTTGAGTTTTTGAAAATTACTGTTTTTCATCCATCAAAGGTAAACATTCATCTACCCATTAGCTTTTAATATTAATTAGTCTTTAAAACTAAATTATTAGCTATTAAATCGCATGTTTTGATTAAAAGCCAAAAGTAGAGTCATTAATGGTGAATTTTAGGATTTTCAATAAAAAAGTGGTTTCAAAGTGTTTTTCAAATAGTTGTGACATGATTAAGAGGTTTCTGAACTTTTTTTGAAGTCTTGATAAAGATTTCTTGAGTTTTAAGGAATTTTTGAAAAATAGCCATAAAACATGTCGAAAAACTCGAAACCATAATTGAGTTTTTTTTTTTGTAGTTTAAAGGTTGGGAATGAGTCGTAGGTGATTTATAAGATGAATGGAATTGGTTTTAAGCAAAAAGACTAAGTATAGATCAAGATATTTGAATTTAAAGCTTGTTATGTTAAAGGTTACGGTTACATGAGAACTTAGTTTAGGCTTATGTTTTTTATTACTTGTGGTGAGTCCTTGGCTTATTTTTTAATGTATTATTATGTGAATTCATTTTGTTGAAGTTCTAGATTCACTTGGACCATCTACGAGCTAGGAAAGTATTGTTTGAGCTTTCGGCATTTCGGTAAAAGTGTATTCGTGAGTGTTTGGAATCATTGCTCGTAGACACGAGTCGTGTGTTATTTGGGAATTTAGTAGTAGCCTCAACCCCTACTATAAATTTCGAGTTTAAGCTTTCTCATACCAGAGTTTATCTTGTGAATTATGTGCTTATGTGAATGTGAATATGTGAATTTGGATGGGATGCTATAACATGTGATATGTGGTTGTGATAACTGTTGTGAAAGTGCAAATGTGTACATGTTATGTATATGTTAAATGTTAGGGACAATGTTTTTCTAAAAATAGAAATATGCAATGATAGTTCACGGATAATCGATAAGTGATATATGTTTGTTTCAAATATTTTGGCCTTGTGATCGTGAATCCGTTGGATACAGTTGGCAGCCATAGGATTGTGACTATCACCTTTATGTATAGTTATCGTGAAACCATTGAAGCCCTAGGACATGTTGGATGGATAA
The DNA here is from genome assembly GCA_025503065.1 of Gossypium bickii. Classification (NCBI taxonomy): domain Eukaryota; kingdom Viridiplantae; phylum Streptophyta; class Magnoliopsida; order Malvales; family Malvaceae; genus Gossypium; species Gossypium bickii. Next base: position 67,452,499 of record CP106709.1, read on the forward strand.
GGGAATTCGAGGCAAGCTCTACTCAATGGGACATGTGAGGGGAAATAAGGAGAGTGTTAGCTATATGCTTCACTTATGGGATATGTTCGACTCTATGAGTCATTTGGTGTGACTGGAGATCCGTGTATCCGATGTGTTGTGATAATGCCAACTTCATGTTTCATACCTCAAGAGCCAATTTATCATTATACATGATTGTGTGAAATATGCTACATCATTAATGGAATATGTGTTATGTTATATATGCTTGAATATGTAAATGCTATGTAAAAAAACCAATATATCATGCATGAATAGGTATTACATGACACTAGACATAAGAATATTGTAGTTGTATATATATATGTGGTTGTTTTTGTTAATAATAGTGCCTTGGCCTATTGTTTGGATGCTTTATTTTGATTAAATGAATTTATTATTATAATTTACATGTTTAATATATAATAATCTCCTTGAATAATTTTATTCTAAATGTCCCTAATCAATCGTTGTTGTGGGAACAACAATGAATTAAGATTAGTATGGAATATGATAGATATTCATGTGATGAATATGTGTTTGAGAAACAATCATATTCATATGTATTTGATGAAAATGAATATTGAACCGACCCATTTTGAGATTAATACATGGATCAAAGTCATAAATTAGATCTCTAAACAGCATTAAATCCTTAGACCTGAAATTACTATAGTCCTCAACATGAGGAATTTTATGTTTTGACATAATCAAACGTTGTCTTTAACTGGACAACTATAAAAGTTTTGAACACAATTAGAATCGTGTAGTGAGATGTGAGTGATTAAGATGGAATTTTTTCTCTCTTATTATAAAAGAGATATCCCTGGGCCCCTCGATGATTGAGACTAAAAAATGAATGGTCATGCTTGAATGATTTGATGGAGATCAATATTGTAACAGCCTGATTTAGGGGCTAGTCGGAACAGTGATATTGGGATCACTAATCCGAGGCAAGAGAAAATTATTTTCATGTTATTTTATGAGTTAGTATATGATTTTATAAGTACATGAAAATTTTGGTGCATTAATTTTAGCGATTTCATGTTTAATCGCGAAAAAGGACTAAAGTGCATAAGGTGCGAAAGTTCCATTTTATAAGCTAAAGGTATCAAATAGCTATAGATTGTTAATTGGAGGTATTTAAAAGGCAATTAGACCCCTAAGATTAGAGTGGCCAGCCATAGGCTATCATGGGAGACAAAGATGGACAAAAAAATTGGTCAAAGTTAATAATAGTTGGTGACTAATATGATTAGTATTAATAAAATAAAGAAAGAGAAGATATCATCTTTCTTTCCATCTTTCTCCATCAAAATTTGCAAGCAAAATAGGGGTTTTGAAAGCTCAAATTTTCAGCAAGCTCTCCTCCATTCTAGTAAGTGATTTTGATGATTTTTCTTAATGATAATTGTACTTTTAAAACCTCTAGAACTTAAGCTTTCAAATGAGGGGACTAATGTAAAATATGGTGAAAAGTTTAGAGTTTTTCCATGAGAGCTTTCATTGTCATTTGCTGCATTTTTATGGAAGAAATTGAGTCTTAGTTGTTAGATGAACAACTTTTGTGAAAGGTGTTGTCATGAAAACACCAAATAAGACCTTGATGAAAAGGTTATAAGGTTTGTAGTAAACATGTGAAATGTTGATTTTTGATGATAGCTACAAGAGTATTAAATGTTCACCTAGGCTTGTGGAAGGTAGAAATATGATTAGAATTTATTTCCGAGCCTAGGGGCAAAATGGTCATTTTGCCAAAGTCTAGGGGCAAATGGTAATTTTGCCAAAGCATGATTATTAAAATGCTTTCATTAATGTGATGATTAAAATGAGCTAAATTGTTATTATAGAGCAAGAAGAACCAAGAATTCACCTCGATCGAGGAAAGAACAAAGTCTCAGACTAGACCGACGAGTTAGCTCATTTTGAAATCGAGGTAAGTTTGTATGTGATTAATGCAACATTTACGTTAGCATAATTGAGAATGCTTGCTATCATATTGATTCATGATACTCTACTAAATTGATGTTGAATATAATGATTGAAGTCCTAATGGACTATAATGAATATGAAAATGTTATCATCGAGATGAGAAATGGGTAGGGTCCCGTATAAGACCATGTCCAGGGCATGGCCTCGGCACCGAATTAAGATTTGCGTATAAGACCATATTTGTAATATGGCTTCAGTATTGAGTATGAGAATCGTATAAGACCATATCTGGGATATGGCATCGGCATTCAGAGGTGACTCCATGTAAGACCACTTATGGGATGTAACAACCCGATTTAGGGCCTAGTCAGAATAGTTCTGTGAGGCCATGAATCCAAGGTGCATTTATGCATTTTTAAGGTTTATGCCATGTTTGTATGCTAGTATGAAAGTTTCATGAATCAATTTTGCTAAATTGAGGTTGAATGGTCCAAAAGGACTAAATTGCAAAAGTTGCAAAATATGAGTTTCTAGAAGCTTTTTGTATGAAATAGCTTTAGAATATAAATTAGAAGTCCTTAAATAGCAATTTTCCCAAATTTTTGGACAAAATTGGACATGAGTTAGTAAAATGGAAATTTTTAAAGAGAAGGGCATTTTGGTCATTTATCTATTAAATGATTAAAATGGGAAAAGATGACAAAAATCTATTCATCTTCTTCCCCCTTGTGCCGAAATTTTGGAGACTCCATAGCTAGGGTTCTTCATTTTTTTCAAGCTTGCTAGTAAGTTCATTTTAGCCCCGTTTTTAATATTCTTCGTATTTTTGAATTTCTCGTATTATGAATTAGCTATTTTTAGCTATAAAATGAGCTAAGATGCATGATCAAAAATCTACCCATGAATGACATGCATATTAAATGATGTTTTAAGGAAGTTTATGAGAGTTTGATGTTAGATAAACATCTTTTCCTTAGTGAATTTAATGAAAAATGATAGTATGGACCAATTTGTAATAGTTATAAAAATTGGTCATACATACTAGAAATAGTGAGAATTGATGATTGTTATAGTATAGAAAATGAATCAGCTAAGCATGAAGTTTAAGAAAGTTGAATGAAAATCATTTTACGAGCCTAGGGGCAAAAGTGCAAATATGAGAAAGTTTAGGGGCAAAATAGTAATTTTGCCAAAAATGAGTAAAGAGCCAGTTTAGTCAATGTGAGTATTAAATGGTCTATTTATGATGATAGATCAAGTAAAACGAAGCTCGGATCGAAACCTAGGCAAGAACAAAGTCGAGGACTAAATTGCATATCTACATACATTTTGTATATTGAGGTAAGTTTGTATGATTTCTAATGTAACACCCCAAACCCGGCCCATTCGATACGACCAAATTTGAAATGCCACTGCGGAAAACGTTTAAAAATATTCTTACTTAACAGTAAAAACCGTTAAAAATTTGTTGCCCTTGATAAAACATTTTCGTAATTTAAAACATTCTAAATAAAATTAAGTGGTGATAAAAATACCGGATTCAAAACTTTAATATGACTTTTGAGATATAAATAGCTTTTAAAATTAAACTACCAAAATATTAACTTAATTACAAATCCAACTGAAACATAGCAAAATTCAAATACTTTAAGGCCCTTATTACAACAAATAACTATTCAAAAATACTTAAAATACTGAAATTAATAAATTCTATTATATAATGAAAACAACTTCTTCTGCATGGACCACCTCGTATCCACTCCAAACCCGGTCCAAGCATCACCTACGATGTTGATAAAAATTGGGTGAGTCATACAGACTCAGTGTGCAATTAGTCCACTGAATTCCACCCACATATCAAACCACATACTTACCCACATAACAAATATTAATGCAACTTATTCACATGCTTTCACATATTGGGCTTGCCCTATATCCATATCACATTCATATAATAGTGTAATTAACCACATGTTTCAACATATTGGGGCTTGGCCTATTTCCACATTAATCCACCTATCATATTGGGCTTGGCCCATTTCCACATTAATTCATATCACATGTTGGGCTTGGCCCATTTTCACATATGTTCACATACAAAATTATGCAATTATGGAGCCCAACCCAGCCTAGGGTCCATCCACTACACACCCCCGTATCCAGCCTACCACACACCAAGGGATTATTAAATCACCCTCTCCTTTTTACTCCAATAAGGCAACAAATGCCGTCCACGATGTAGCCAGAGCTATCATCAAAACCACGATGAGCACATAGCCATCAGTAACCACGATATGGCACATAGCCTATATCAACCACGTACTCAAAGTACACCCTGTCCTTCTTTCATATCATATCCCACCCATGCACATGCAACATAAAATAATGCCATGATGATAATGCATGTACATGTTATTTGGCGTATTATCACATATTCATAACAATAGTCACATTTATCAGATTTGATACTTACTGGATTATTGACATACCCCTTGAGGGTATCCATATCACAATTTCCACTGCACTAGTTAGCACATTCATAACACTTACACATATCACATACATATCATATACCCGGAAAACGGTGGGTTAATCACACACCTTATAACTTGGAGAACTACGCTTTCGATACTGATGCTATCGCTAGGTGACACTACGGCTATTTACCTACTTTCTTGTTCTGACGTTGGTCCACACCCCGATGGCCAATCTCGAACTACAGAAACAGATCTCTTCTTAAACTTGGGGATAGAGACTATCCCTTGTCCTCCTTGACTGGCACTCGAATCTATTAATGATATCTTAATCAGAAACATTCGGTTAACCGATAACATCATAATCCAAATATACCCAATCTAAACTATACTTACTAAATATCCGAACTTGGATCCCGAAGGCTTCTCTTTTACCATTGTCGACTTGGCCCTAAATACACATAGCCAAAATTGGTCACACTTAATACCAATAATATGGCCTTAGGCCGAATACTAGCAACCACATACACAACTTACCAAATCTCGAAAAGCCATTCCTTGCCTTTGAAACTGTCGAGATCCCCATTTAACAAAAGTTAGAATTGGCCTACCTCATAAATCCATGAAAAAGGCCCTTGGCCGAATATCCAATATGACTTACCTTGATTTGTCGAAACCAAGAGACTCCCTTAATGCTTCCTTCTATCGGCTACACACAAAAGAACACACCAGATTATGGCCTATGAACCTTCGGCCCACCCTAAACCAAGGCTTAATCCATTAGATTCGGCACCCCAAATAAAGAGCCTAAAACCGGTAGATAATGAAAGAACACTTACAAGGTTCGGCTAAGCCTCCAAATGATGATAGAAAAGTCGGCCACAAGGGGAAAGTGTATTCGATTATCAAAAGAGCAAGTTTGGAGTTGAAGAAAAGAAGAATGGGAGATTGTTAGAGACTTAGGAGCATTCGGCAAAGATGCACAATAGAAGAGGGGTTTTGGCTATTACTCTTCTTGACAAGGGATTCGGCTTTCAAGGAAATAGAAAGGAATTTTGGTGTTAAAAGAAATAGAAGAAAGTAGAAGAGATTTCGGCAACTTACCTTACATCAATGGACCGAAACTTGAAAAAAAAAACAAAAGAGAGGAAACAAAATCATTAACTAAGAATTTCAGCACTTATGCCTCACACCCCACAACCGAATATGCAAGCCCCTAGAGTCCAACAAACGGCCACAACTTCCCAACTTATCAAATCCCAAATTAAACTCCTATTTTAACTCTTTATCACTTTATCAAATAAAATAAAATAAACCATCACATTATCTCTTATCTACCTATCTAAAAATAAATAAAATAATTTATCACCTCATTTATCTCCTATCCACTCACTTAAAATAAAATAAAATATAATGACATTATCCTACTCTTAGCCGAAAATTGAAAAGAGAATTAAGCTCAATCCTCATCCAATTGAAAGTCCCATGTGCCGTCCACTACCCCTTCAAACCTTAACGCCAGAATGCAAAATAAAAACACTCCCCTTGCTACCCACAAGCCTCGAACCTGAGACCTGCTGGAGCCTTTTGACGCAAGCTGCCCTACTCCTCAGGTAACGCCCCAAGCCACTTTGCCAAGGCACTTTTTGTGACATGATTCACCCAGGATTTCTTTTAAGACCTCCTTAGCCAAGCGCCTTCTTGACGCAAAAATAAATGTCCATTTGCTTCCCACGCTGCTCGAACCTCCTACCTTCCTCCCAGCTTATGGCGTTACTTGCCCAAGCCTTAAGTGGCGCCTTGCAGCCACCTTACCAAGCCAATCCTTGTGTCATAAATCCCCTAAAAATTCCATTAAAGCCTCCTTTACCAAGCTTCCCCTCTTTAGACTTAAATTCTAAAAATTTTCCCAAAGCTTTCCCCTTCATTCTAGAGTTCTAAAAACTCTTAAAACATCTCCAAATACCCTTAAAACCTACTAACACTTGAGTTATGCTCCAAACGCATAACCCCTAATCTAGGATATTACATCTAAGCTCTATGATTTCTATTATTGAATTGCTTAGTATAATGTACATTATTTACATGGAATGCTTAATGCTATGTTAAACAAAGAAATCAATGAGATTAAGTATGAGCAAGTCCTGATTGAAGATGAATTTCTCAGGATACTCGATCCACCACATGAGATAAGAAAGTCCGTATAAGACTAAGCCAAGGCGTGGCATCAGCAATCAAGCAGAGATATCATGTAAGTCCATGGCAACCTTGGCATTGAACAGTTATCATGTAAGTCTAACGCAAGCTTGGCATTGAACAGTTATCATGTAAGTCCAAGACAAGCTTGGCATTGAACAGATATCATGTAAGTCCAAGGCAAGCTTGGCATTGAACAGTTATCATGTAAGTCCAAGATAAGTCTTGGCATTGAAAAGCTATCAAGAGAAAGAGATTTCATGTAAGTCCTAGCCAAAGCTCGGCATTGACCAGTTCATGAGTAAAGACTTCATATAAGTCCATGTCAAGACATGGCCTCGAAACCAAGATGAGATTTAGTATCCTCGGTTATTCACAAAAAATTCATCGGGCAAAATGAGTAAAGTTAAAATGAGATAACAAGAAAGCTAAATGAGCAAAGTTATAATCAAGTTGAAATTGAGTATCATCTATGCTATGAATGATGAATTAGAGATCATGATTATTATATTAAAGTATGCTGATCAACGTGATCAAGTGATACAGGTACTTTGTTTACCTTACAAGTATGAAAATAGTAAGTATCATGAGACATGTAAGAATCAGTATGAGTAAGTAAGCTCTATAGCTAAAATTTATGATACCCTTGTTATGTCAAATGGTTTATATTAAGCAAGTAAATAACGATATATGCTTTACATGCAAACTTACTAAGCTAAATGCTTACGTCTTTAATTCTTTCTTTCTACGTAGTTCCGCCAAGCTGACTTGAGGATCGTTGGAGTCAGAGCTCGTAGCACACTATCAATCTTTATTTTGGTATAGCCAAGTTATTTTACTAAGTATGGCATGTATAGGAAGTATTCATTTTGAGAACATGTTTTAAGAAGGGCCAATGTATAGACTATCAAGTTATTATTCTTTTGTATATGGCTAAGTGATTGGCAAAAAACTTAACTATGTATGTATGTTTATTGAGGTCAATGAAGCATGTAGTATTGTTTATGACAAATGTACAAAATTGAGCTTGAGTTGATCTTGATTTCAAGGTGGCAAATGGCTTGGTAAATAGCCTCTAAGTGCCCACACGGTTAGACACACGGGCGTGTGTCTAGGCCGTGTGTACCCTGCACCTTGTTGTTTTAAGTCAGGTTAGGCCATGGTCAAACCCCACGGCCGTTTGTATGAGCCGTGTAGGACACACGGTTTGGACATCGGCGTGTGCCCCAGACCGTGTGATCAAGTCAGTATACCAAGGATTAGCACACGGTCTAAGCCCACGGGCGTGTCAAGGCCGTGTGAATATAGTCAATAACTCCTCACGGTTTGAAGACATGGGCGTGTCTAAGGGTACACGGGCGTGTTCCAAGTCACATGGGTGTGTGAACCCTGTTTCAAAGAAGAGTCTTCGATTAAGTTACGAAAGTTTTCAGATAATTGCTTAAGGCCTCGTAGGCCCATAAAGTGTATGACTAGACTAAGAAAGAGAAGTTTTTAAGTTGGAACGAAATTTTATTGCCCGTAAGTGTATGTTTAAGTGAGTTCAAGCATGGTAATGTCTTGTATTTAGTCCTAGCATCAGTCTCGAGTATGGGATGTTACATGGGATGTGGCATTGGCCTTGTAATAATGTTAAGGGCGATATATGCGTCTTAAAGTATCCCTAGTGATTAACGGGATAAGTAGATGAGTTTGGAAATAGAAATGAGATTGGTACTAAAGTCATGTGAATGAGTGAATACAGGTACTCATGAATGAGTCACGAATAAACGATTACGATATGTGGCATGGTATGTGCTAAATAAGGGCAATTGCGAGTAAGTATGGCAAGAAGCCTAGGACTTGTGTATGGTTAGTTAATGCCATTGATGGATTATATTATGAGCTTATTGTTGCTATTCATTTCCATGAAAACTTACTAAGCTTTATGCTTACCCCTTTCATTGCCCTTTTTCCTTATAGTATTGCCAAGATAACTCGAGGAACGTGGATGTAGGAGTTCGAAAATCACACTATCGGCATCACTTTGGTATAACAATTTAGACTTATTTCGAGTATGGCATGTATAGGACTTGGGTAATTTTGTTAGGTTGTAATTGTTAGCCAAAGTGTTGACTATGTATGTTATTAAAGTCATTTTGTAAATGGCCTTATAAGTTAGGTAAATACTTGGCAAATTCTATTTCTTAATGAAGATGAATTTCATGAAGTGTATGCCCTTGTGTATGTCTTGATTCTTTGAGTTCCTAGAGATACCTTTTGGTCATCTTTATATTGGAATGTTTTGAATTGAGTTGATGTGCCTTTGGGTTTTAAGTTGTGTTGACTTGAACTGGAGTATGTATGCATGCAACTTAGGGTAGCAAAGGGCTTGGTAGATAGCCATCTAATTGTCCACACGGTTAGCCCTATAAGCGTGTGGATCGACCGTGTGTCCCTTTGCATGCTAAAATTGCAAGTCAGTACGCCTTGTAGTAGACACACGGGCAGAGACACGGCCGTGTGTCTCAGCCGTGTGGGAGGCACGGCCTAGGACATGGGCGTGTGCCCAGGCCGTGTGAAGTCCGCACATTTAATGTGAAATTTAATTCGACACACGGGCTAAGGACACGGGCGTGTGCCTTGGTCATGTGACCTTAGTGAGATGATGACATCATAGTCAGAATGCCAAGGTTTTGACACACGGGTTAAGATACGGGCATGTCAAGGCCGTGTGAGGGACACGGGCCAGGGACACAGGCGTGTGTCCGGTCGTGTGAAATTGGTCAGTTTCGACCACGGGAGGAAGACACGAGCATGTCTTAGGGGCACACGTACGTGTCCCTAGACCAACACAGGCCTGTGGCCCCTGCTTTGATGAAAAGTTTTCCAAGTTCGTAAAGTTCCCGGTTAAGTTTCGAAACCTCTCGGAGGTATGTTTAGGGCCTCATGGGCCAAGAATGAGCTATGCGATGGGTTTAAAAAAAATGAAATTTATAGCCCTATTTGAGACATTTAAGCGAGATAAGTTAGGTAATGCCTCAAACCCGGTTCTGGCTTGAATACGAGAAAGGGGTGTTACAAATATCATTCGTTTTTTCAGTCTAATTGGGTATCGAGAAATTAAAGATAGAACAATATAATGTTGACTTTATCCATGCCTTATACTCTATCTAGATATGATGAGACAAAAGGATTTTGTCATGAGTTGTATTTAGGTTGTTTCAGATCATGATCTTTCATTTAACTTGGGTAGTCGTAATGACTTAGTAGAGGCCACTTATGACTTGTAGGACCAAATATGATTTGGGCCTACTACCAACATTAATTGAACCTATAGGGTCGCACATTAAGAATGAACAAGAATGGTTAAGTTTCTCGCTCTGTTTAAGTAATTTAAAATGATAATATTATTTTAAATTACGAGTAATAATCAATTGTTATTTTGATAAGAATTTAATTTTTGAAATTTAAATTCGTAGTCAAAATGATAACAAATAGTAATTTTGCTACTATTTCTTGTTAAATTCAGAAATAATAATAAATGAGATAAAAAGGGGATTTGATATTTTCCTTATCAGATAAGGAAATAGAATTTAGTTATTATTTAAAAGAGTTTTAGATAGATAATAACTAAAATTCAAAATCAAAAGGATTTGATATATTCCTTATCAGATAAGGAAATAGAATTTAGTTATTATTTAAAAGAGTTTTAGATAGATAATAACTAAAATTCAAAATCAAAAGGATTTGATATATTCCTTATCAGATAAGGAAATAGAATTTACTTATTATTTAAAAGAGTTTTAGACAAATAAAAATTATATTATTATTTAAAAGAGTTTTTGATAAATAATTGTTAAAACAAAAATTAATTATTATTATTTAAAGGAGTTTTAAATAAAAGATAATTAAATAGAATTTAAATTATTATTTAAGAGAATTTTTAAAATTCAAGATAAAATATGATATTCCTTACAAGATAAGGATAGAGACTTTAAATTATTTAAAAGAGTTTTAAATATATATAGAACCTCAAATCCAATTTTACCCAACCCTATATATTTTTTATATATGTACACTTCTCCAATAACACAAGTTTTTAGCTATTAGCCATTTGAGAGAATAAATCAAAAACATTTTGAGAAAACGAAGTTGGTACTAGTATTCCATGCAACTGTTCATCGTTCGTTCGAGTGTGGACACTTATAGAGGGTGGTCATCTTCCCAACAAGGCAGCACCTTTGGAGATCCGATTCAAATCAATCATTAGAATCTAGAAGTTTAAGGAAACAAGGTAATTTTCGTTATTCCATTTTCGATTTGTACGTATTGCATGAGATCCTTGGTAGTTTATGGGATATCAATTTTATTTTTCTCCGGGTTATGTTCTTTTGAGATTCAAACTCCATCTTGTATCCCAACAGTTTTGTGGATGCATGATGATAGGTTTGCGTAATGATTACTGTAACAGCCTGATTTTGGGCCTAGTCAAAACAGTGGTTTCGGGACCACAAATCTGACACAACAAAGTTCATTTTTATTATATTTTTATGGTCTAAAATTTCACGGAATGATTTTGTGAAAATTTCGTTCAAAAATTTTCACGTTTGGGTACTCAATTTAGTCAAAAGGACTAAATTGTGAAAAGTGCAAAAGTTGAGTTCTACATGTTAGAAGTGTCCGATTGCTATGAGATTTTAAATTGAAGGTCCTTATATGGTAATTTAAACCATTTTACTTTAAGTTGGACAAAAATAAACATGAGGTAAGAGAATTTTAGTGTTTTGAAAAGAGGGCATTTTGGTCATTTGGTTAATAAAAGAATAAAAAGGGAAAATAAAGCCAAAATTTTGTCCATCTTCTTCAACCTTGGCTGAATTCTACAAGACACCATAGCTAGGGTTTTCTTCAACTTCCAAGCTTGATTGTAAGTACATCCTAGCCCCTTTTTAATGCTCTTTACATTTTTGAAGTCGTATTCACCCATGTGTGGCATGCATGTATTTTGATGTTTTATGGAAGACACTAATTGTTTAAGGTGTGATAAACAACTTTTAATAAGTGATATTTTGATGAAAATGCTTAAAAGGACCTATTTATAAAAGTTATAAAATATGTAGTAAAAGTGTGTTTTAATGGAAATTGTGGGCTGTTATAGTTATAAAAATGGTTCGGTTAGGCTTGTACATTAAAGAAATTAGACACGTTTCATTTTATGAACCTAGGGGCAAAAATGTAAATATGTTAAAGTTTAGAGGCAAATATGTAATTTTTCCATAATGTTATTTTTGGACTGAATCGAATAATGTGAATAATAAATAGGGGGAAAAACAAGGTTATTGACGATTAGATCCATTTCTGCAATTTTGTAACCAAGGTAAGCTCGTATGTAAGTAACGCATTGTTATTTATGCTTTAATTGCTTTATCATTATATTAATTATGATTTACTCTTGAATGAAATCGACAAAGTTCGACAAATGAGAAATCCCGATTGAACCTTAGGAATAGATAGGATACAAATGTCATGACATTCGGGTTAGTTGAGATTATGTGTCGATATGAGATTTCATGTAAGATCATAGCTGGTCTATTGGCATCGATATGAGATCCCATGTAGGACCATATCTGGGATATGGCATTGGTATAGTACTACGTATGTGAGATTTCCTGAGTATCCTTTAGTATTCCAAGTGGTTCAATGGGAAACTTAATGGAAAAGTTTAAGTTGTGAATGACTATGGTATGATGTGAAAGATTATGGTAAGTTGCACGTTGGTATAGGTATGTACATAAACTCATGCTTAATGAGCTCGATATGTGATGAAACCTCAGATTGGTTCGATTGAGTAAGTTATGATGTTAAGATTTTAATAACATCTATGCTAAGCTTGATTATGAGTACAATGACATTTATGTTAATTTACTTTATGTTAAATATATGTTAAAGTGTGTATGATGCTTATTATTTGCATAGGAACTTACTAAGCCTTACTCCCTTTCTCTTTCTCTTGTCTTATAGTGTCACCAAGCCAGCTCGGGGACCGAAGACGGTCGAAGATTCATTCACACTATAAAATTATCATTTTAGGTACTTATGATTTCAATATTTTGAGTTATGGCATGTATAGGGACTTGGTCTTTTTGTTATGTGTCATAATTGATTTGGCCATAAGTGATGGCTTCAATAGTTGATTATTCATTTTGCAAATGGCCATTTGATATTGGCTAATATTGGTTAAGTATATATACATATGATGATGTTTTCATAAATGTGGGAAGTTGCATGGTTTGAGATGCTAAGTATGTGATATTTGTATGTGATAAATGATAGCATTTAAATGATATGTGGATGCCTTGTATATGGCTGATTGGGTTGAAAGTATATGCTTGGATTGGTTCTATGTTTTGTTATTTAGGTTGGTGCATGGAAGGGTGGCAAAAAGACTTGGTAAATAGCCTTATATTTGTCCACACAGGTAGACACACGGGCGTGTGTCTAGGCCATGTGCGACACACGGTCTGGCCCAGGGGCATTTGATTTGATCGTGTGTCCCCTACACCTTAATTGTTGCAAAACAGAATGCTCAGTAATGAGCACACGGACAGAGACACGGGCATGTGTCTCAGCAGTGTGGACGGCACGGCCTCGAACACGGGCGTGTGCCTTGGGCGGGTGAAGGCTGCACCTATTTTATAAAAAATTATAAAAATTTAATCGATAACACGGCCTAAGCACACGGGCGTGTGACCTTAATTTGATGGTGACGTCATAAACAGAATGCTCCCTAATTTGAACATGGCTTGAACCACAGGCATGTCATAGGTCACACGGGCGTGTCCCGAACCCACACGGGCATGTGACCCCTTTTTGATGAAAATTTTTTCTAAGTTCTCAAAAAGTTTCCAAAGTTCTCAGTTTTGTCCGAAACCACTTCTGATCCATGTTTTGGGCCTCGTAGGCTCATTTTAGGGACAGTATGAATGTTTTTGAAATGTTTTAAATTTGAGTAGAAATTTTTATCTCATTTTTGAATGTTTGTTTGTGAATGATTTTGGTAATTCCTCGTGCCCTATCCCAGCATCGGATACAGGAAAGGGTGTTACATTTAGTGGTATCAGAGTTACAGTTTAGCCGATTCTCGAACTAATGTAGCGTGTGTAAAAGTCTATCTATACATGCCATAAATGAACTGTGATAGTGTGATGACTCCTAACAACTTTAAATTGTGTTTGCATATAGTAATGGATCTCATTCGAGCTAAGGCTGATGAAGTCGAAAGTAATGCACCGGTTCCCGCTTAAGGGGCAGCGTCGTCTGATAGTAGACCTCCTAGGGTTAGTCATGGAGAAGGAGGTAGGGAAGCCTTTCTCCATATGATGAATGAGTGGTATATAGAATTTATTCAAACAAATTTGAATGCCAACCTCCCCCACCCCCACCCATTCCTCGACCGGTTCCCGTAGCCCCACAAGTTATTGGACTTTGTAAGAATGAATAAGCCCCTGATTGATAAGATCCGAAAGCATGGGGCTGAAGATTTTAGAGCTAATGTGGATGATGATCCCAAGAGATCCAAGTTTTTGCTCGAAAACTCCATCAGGGTATTTGATGAGTTGTCCTGCACACCATATGAGTGTTTAAAGTGTGCTATCTCGCTTCTGAGAGATTCTGTATACCATTGGCGGAATACACTTATATTTGTAGTTCTGAGAGAAAGGGTCACCTGGGACTTCTTTCAAGAGGAGTTCCGAAAGAAGTATATTAGCCAACGGTTCATCGACTAGAAACGTAAAGAATTTGTTGAGCTGAAAGAGGGTTGTATGACAGTGACCAAATCTAAACGAGAATTTTTCAGACTGAGCAAATATGTTCGAGAGTATGTTTCTACGGAGGCTATTATGTGCAAAAGATTTGAGGATGGATTGAATGAAGATATTCGTGTGTTAGTCAGGATTTTAGAGCTGAAAGAGTTTGTGGTATTGGTTGAACGGGCTTGTAAGGCCGAAGAATTGAACAAAGAGAAGAGGAAAGTTGATCTTGAAGCTAGAGACTCGAGGAAAAGACCGATTAGTAAGTCATTTCCATCTCAGTCTAAGAAATCAAAAGAGATGTATTCCCGTTCAAATGTTTCAGCCGGGTATTCACGTAGAGATCGCGAGAAACAACATTTGAGTTTTAAATCTCAAGCTACTTCGATGGCAAGTGTTGGTAATGTAAAGTCTAATAGGTCCAAATGTCAACATTGTGGAAGAAGACATCCTGACGAATGTAGAATGAATGACCGGGCTTGTTTTAAGTGTGGTTCTCAAGATCATTTTATTATAGATTGCCCGGAGATGGCAAAGAAAGAGAAAATTCAGAGTGCAAGGCCTAGTAATAATGCTTCTAGAGGAAGACCCTCGAGGAATACTGAAAATAGAGCCAGTAGTAAAGGTGTGATGAAAGAAACTGTGGTGAGATCCAAACCTCGAGCACCTACTAGAGCCTATGCCATACGTGCCCACGAAGAAACGACATCTCCCGATGTTATTACTGGTATTTTTCTCTTTATGATACTAACATTATTGCATTAATTGACCCTAGATCTACTCATTCGTATGTTTGTATGAATTTGGTAAATAATAAGAAATTACCTATTGAGTTTACCGAATTTGTGATTAAGTTGTCAAACCCTTTAGGTAAGCATGTTTTAGTTGACAAAATATGTAAGAAATGTCTTTTGATCACATGGAACGTAGGAAGCATAGAAACATATAACACCTCAGGGAGGTCACTGTTTTCTGGCTGACTTGATGTTGTTGCCATTTGATGAGTTTGGTGTCATTTTAGGTATGGATTGGCTGACGTTGCATGATGCTATAGTAAATTATAGACAGAGAGTTATTGAATTGAAATGTAAAAATGGTGAAATTCTTTGGGTTGGATCAGATGAGTCAGATAGATTGCCTATGGTGATTTCTTCAATGCCAACTCAGAAATGTATAAGAAAAGGGTGTGAAGCTTACCTAGCCTATGTGTTAAACACGAAAGAGTCTAAATTGAAAATTAAATCGATGCCGATGGTGTGTGAATATTCGGATGTTTTTCCAGAGGAGTTGCCAGGATTGCCTCCAATTAGAGAAGTTGAGTTTGGTATTGAGTTAGTCCCCAGTGTTTCACCAAGATCGATTGCTTCGTACAGGATGGCTCCGATCGAATTGAAAGAATTAAAGACTCAGTTCCAAGATTTGACAGATAGGGGTTTTGCAAGACCAAGTTATTCTCCCTGGGGTGCTCCAGTGTTGTTCGTAAAGAAGAAAGTGGGACTATGAGACTTTGTATAGATTACTGACAGCTCAATAAGGTAACCATTAAGAACAAGTATCCTTTGCCAAGGATTGATGATTTATTTGACCAACTGAAAGGAGCGACAGTGTTCTCAAAGATAGATCCGAGATCTGCCTACTACCAGTTGAGAGTTAAAGAGTCAGATGTGCTGAAAACTGCTTTCAGAACAAGGTACGGGCACTATGAATTCCTTGTTATGCCCTTCGGACTAACGAATGCTCATGGAGTTTTTATGGACTTGATGAATCAGATTTTTAGACCATACCTAGATAAGTTTGTAGTGGTGTTCATTGATGACATACTGATTTATTCTCGTAATGAGTCTGAGCATGTCGAACACTTAAGAACTATTTTGCAGACTTTGAGAGATAAGAAGTTGTATGCTAAGTTCAGTAAAAGTGAGTTTTGGCTCCGAGAAGTTAGATTTTTAGGACATATTGTCTCAGGCAATGGTATTCGGGTTGATCCAAGTAAGATTTCGGCAATTGTTGATTGGAAATCGCCAAGGAATGTATCTGAAGTTAGAAGGTTTTTGGGCTTAACTGGTTACTACCGTCGGTTTGTCAAAGGGTTTTGATGATTGCTACCCCTATGACCAAGTTGTTGCAAAAAGATGTCAAACTTGTATGGTCTGAAAAATGTCAGCAAAGTTCTGAGAAGTTGAAAGCTTTATTGACTGAAGCATCGATTTTAGTGCAACCTGAACCGGGAAAGGAGTTTGTGATTTATAGCAATGCGTCACTGAATGGATTAGGATGTGTGTTGATGCAAGAGGACAAAGTGATAGCCTATGCCTCGGGACAATTGAAGCCACATGAGAAGAATTACCCGACGTATGATTTGAAATTAGCCGCTATTGTGTTTGCTCTAAAAATTTGGAAACATCATTTGCACGGTGAGAAATGACATGTTTTTACTAATCCCAAGAGTTTGAAGTATTTGATGACTCAGAAAGATTCAAATTTACAACAACGAAGATGGCTTGAGTTACTAAAAGACTATGAGTTGGTGATTGATTATCACCCGAGTAAGGTGAATGTAGTTGTAGATGCCCTGAGTAGGAAATCTTTGTTTGCCTTGAGAGCAATTAACACGAGGTTAAAATTGTCTGATAATAATTCGATTATAGCTGAGTTGAGAGCTAGACCGTTATTTCTTCAGCAAATTTGTGAAGCTAAAAAATATAACCGTGATTTGCAAGCCAAGAGAGCTCATTGTGAATCGGTTAGTGATTTAGATTTTCATGTCGAATCTGATGATTGTTTGATGTTTCGAGGTAGAGTTTGTGTACCAAAAAATGATGAACTTATTCAGAAAATTCTTCATGAGGCGCATAATGATTGTTTATCTGTGCATCCGGGTAGTATAAAAATGTATAATGATTTAAAGAAATTGTATTGGTGGTCTGGTATGAAAAGAGATATCTCCGAGTTTGTTTTGAATGTTAGATTTGTCAACAAGTAAAAGCTAAACACCAAGTGCCTTCGGGTTTACTTCAGCCAGCGATGGTGCCTGAGTGAAAATGGGATAGGATTACAATGGATTTTGTAACTGGATTACCTCTGACTCAAAAAAAGAAAGATGTCGTTTAGGTCGTTGTTGATAGATTGACGAAATCGGCTCATTTTATTCAGATACGTATCAATTATTCGCTTGATAAGTCAGCTAAGTTATACATCTCTGAGATTGTAAGACTCCAAGGGTGCCTAAGATTGCACGGGGTGCCTATTTCAATTATTTCGGATAGAGACCTGAGGTTTTCGTCGAGATTTTGGAAAAAGTTGCAAGTAGCTTTGGGTACGATGTTGAACTTTAGTATCGCTTTTCATCCGCAAACCGACGATCAGTCTGAAAGGGTAATATAGATTCTCGAAGATATGCTCCGATATTGTGTTTTAGAATTTGAAGGTAGTTGGGAGAAATATCTACCTTTAGTCGAATTTGCCTATAACAACAACCATCAGTCGAGTATAAAAATGGCACCTTATGAGGCATTGTATGGCCACAAGTGTCAAACACCTTTGTATTGGACCGAGCTTAACGAGAAACAGATTCACGGGGTTGATTTGGTTAAGGAAATTGAAGAGAAAGTAAAGGTAATCCATGATTGCTTGAAACCAGCTTCAGATCGACAAAAGTCATACGCGGATTTGAAAAGAAAAGAGATTGAGTTTCAAGTTGGGGATAAAGTATTTTTGAAAGTATCTCCATGGAAGAAGATTCTCAGATTTGGCTATAAAGGCAAATTGAGTCCATGTTTTATTAGGCCGTATGAGATTATTGAAACAATAGGGCCAGTGGCATATCAGTTAGCTTTACCGACAGAGTTGGAAAGAATCCATAATATGTTTCATGTGTCTATGCTGCAATGTTATCGATCAAACCCTTCACATGTGATCTCTCCTACAGAGGTTGAGATTCGACCTGATATGACTTATGATGAAGAACTGATCAAGATTTTGGCTCATGAAGATAAACAGTTAAGAAATAAGAGTATAGCCCTAGTGAAAGTTTTACGGCAACAACACAGAGTCGAAGAGGCTACGTAGGAACCTGAGGAAGCTATGTGAAAACAATACCCAAACCTATTCTCTGGTAAGACTTTTGGGGTCGAAAATCCTTAAGGGGGAGAGTTGTAACAGCCCGATTTTGGGCCTAGTCAGAATAGTGGTTTCGGGACCACAAATATGACACAAAAAAGTTATATTTTTATGGTCTACAATTTTACAGAATGATTTCGTAAAAATTTCGTTTGAAATTTTCACGTTTGGGTAGTCAATGTAGTCAAAAGGACTAAATTGTAAAAAGTGAAAAAGTTAAGTTCTACATGTTAGAAGTGTCCAATTGCTATGAGATTTTAAATTTAAGGTCCTTAGATGGTAATTACACCATTTTAATTTAAGTTGGACATAAATAGACATGAGGTAAGAGAATTTTAGTGTTTTGAGAAAAGGGCATTTTGGTCATTTAGTTAATAAAAGAATAAAAAGGGAAAATAAAGCCAAAATTTTTTCCATCTTCTTCAACCTTGGCTAAATTCTACAAGACACCATAGCTAGGGTTTTCTTCAACTTCCAAGCTTGATTGTAAGTACATCCTAGCCCCGTTTGTAATACTCTTTACGTTTTTGAAGACGTATTCACCCGATCTTTCTATTTCTACCATTAATTTGAAGTAGGGTTCATGTTTAAAACTTTACCCATGTGTGACATGCATGTATTTTGATGTTTGATGGAAGATATTGATTGTTTAAGGTGTGATAAACAACTTTTACTAAGTGATTTTTTGATGAAAATGCTTAAAAGGACCAATTTGTAAAAGTTATAAAATATGTAGTAAAAGTGTGTTTTAATGGAAATTGTGGGTTGTTATAGTTATAAAAATGGTTCGGCTAGGCTTGTACATTAAATAAATTACGCACGTTTCATTTTACGAGCCTAGGGCAAAAATGTAAATATGTTAAAGTTTAGGGGCAAATATGTAATTTTTCCATAATGCAATTTTTGGACTGAATTGAATAATGTGAATAATAAATAAGTTTAATTTGCTATTATAATCAAGAAAGACGAGGTTCAGACCTTGATCGGAGGAAAAACAAGGTTATTGACGATTAGGTCCATTTATGCTATTTTTGTACCGAGGTAAGTTCGTATATAAATAATGCATTATTATTTATGCTTTAATTGCTTTATCATTATATGAATTATGATTTACTCTTGAATGAAATCGACAAAGTTCGACAAACGAGAAATCCCGATTAAACCTTAGGAATAGGTAGGATACAAATGTCATGACATTAGGGTTAGTTAAGATTTCATGTAAAAGCATATTTGGGATATGACATCGATATGAGATTTCGTGTAAAACCACCCTAAACCCTAAACCCTAAGCAGATATAGCATATTTTGTGATTAAGCAAGTGAGTGTTAGCAGGGAATTTCGAGGACGAAATTCTTTTTAGAGTGAGAGAATTGTAACATATTAAAATATGGCCTAGGAGTTTTATGGGTATTTTAGAAATTTTAGCCTTAAAGTGTTCAAAATTTTTGTGAAATGTTATATTGGTAATGTTTTTTTTATTCTGGTTTTTAGAAAATCAAATCAATTTTTGAAAAAGTGTTTTGGAAATATTTAATTTTAGAAAAGGAACTGATTTGTAACAGAGACAAAACTATGAGCATTTATGTTGCAGTTTTACCAATTTTTAAAATCGAACGTAAAAATACTCGACATACAATTTTCACATTATTTCTTCTCTTCTGCTTGTTAGTGCTGCCCCTTGCTCTTCCAACTTCTCATCCTCAATTTTCTTCATTAAAACTTCACTCTTTTGGTTTCCACCATTCCCCTAGTATTAAACCTTCATAAATCTTCAAGAGAACATCCCAAAAATGCCATAGATTTCATCTTCTTCGCATGTGAGTTTTTTGGGTTTTTGAAAAATCTCTGTTTTTCTGCCGTCAAAGGTAACCATTCATCTACCATTAGTTTTTAATGTTAATTAGTCTTTAAACTGAATTATTAACCATTAAATCACATGTTTTGATTAAAAGCCGAAAGGAAAGTCGTTAATGTTGAATTTTGGGATTTTGAGTAAAAACGTGGTTTCAAAGTGTTTTTCAATTAGTTTTGAGATAATTGAAAGGTTTATAAACTTGTTTTGAAGTTTCGATAAAGATTTCTTGAGTTTGAAGAATTTTTAGAAAATAGCCATAAAACATGTCGAAAAAGTCGATACCATGAATTGAGTATTTTTTCCGTCGTTTAAAGGTTAGAATTTAGTCGTAGGTGAATCATAAGATGAATGAAAATGGTTTTAGGCAAAAAGACAGAGTATAGACCAAGATATTCGAATTTAAAGCTTGTTATGTTAAAAGTTATGGTTACATGAGAACTTAGTTTAGGCTTATGTTTTTTATTGCTTCTGGTGAGTCCTTAGCTAATTTTTTAATGTATTGTTGTGTGAATTTATTGTGTTGAAGTTCCGAATTCGCTAGGACCACCTACGAGGTAGGAAAGTATAGTTTGAGCTTATAGCATTTCGGCAAAAGTGTATTGGTGAGTGTTTGAAATCTCTGCTCGTACCCGTGTGTTATTTGGGAATTTAGTAGTAGCTCTAAATTCCGAGTCCAAGCTTTCTCATACCTATGTTTATCTTCTGAATTACATGTTTATGTGAATGTGAATATGTAAATTGGGATGAGATGCTATTAACATGTGATATGTGATTGTGATAACTGTTGTGAAAGGGAAAATGTGTACACATAATCTATATGTTAAATGTTAGTGGTAGTGTATTTCTAAAAATGCAAATATGCATTGATAGTGCACTATACGTCGAAACTTTGGACCCTCTAGATCTAAGGTGTTACAACAGCTAAAAGGTTGAACAAAAGTCCAAATGTTTGGTCTCGTCGTCCTTATTTAATAGGCAAAATACTGACCAAGTCAAACATGATCAAATCCACTTAAAATTATGTGGTCCAAATTAAATCTACCTACAAATTCTATGGCTCACATTCATTCCACATATAAAATATTATTCAAATAATATTTTTATCATAACTTTTTTGAGAAATGATCAAAAAACCCTTCCATTACAAATTACTATTTTATCCTCTCTCTCTTTTTTTACTCTACACACAAGTTCTTCACAACAACGTGTACTTATCAAATTCAAATCTCATTATTATCATTACCTCTTACTACAATACCATGAATGGTGTAACTGAAAATTTTTACCTATTTCTCGAGAAAAATAAAAAATTTATAATTTACATGCAATATTTCGAATTTCATGTCAAAAGTGGTTTTCATCACACCGGTACATTGAATTAAAGACAAAAAGGAAATAAAATAAAAATCATATCCAAATGGAAGATACTATCTAATACAGCCTGCTGGGAGGGACTGATTTCATTATCTACGTCTAGTTGTTACTTCCCTTCTTTAGTAGGCTCCCTAATTTACGGAGTAAAGTCTTCTTCTTGTTCTTCTTGTTTTGCTGCTGTTTCTTTGGTGATGAGTTTCCGTCATCATCCACATTTTTTGTGGAACCATTTATCTCGTCGATTAAGCCCTCAGTAACCTCCACCTTTGACTCCACTTCCTGCAGAAACGAAAGTTTCGTTTCTGGTAAAAATTCTTTCTTTCCAATTTCACAGCTCTCCCACATTTTCAATTCAACTTCATCCGAATCCTTCACTTGTCCATTCCAATTCTCCACTTTAGCACCATCTTCTTTTGAACCATCATTTACCCCCAGGGAGGTTTCCTTTTGGGACTCCTCCGATTGTTTCGATGGGAGCTCCAGCTTAGGTAGTAAATCGCAGTCCTCTGTTTTCCTTTTAGCTGTTGCTTCTTCTAACAACTTAGACAACTCCTCAACTTTCTTAAGAGAAGCAGTTTCCCTAGCTCTGAGTTCCTCATTCTCTCGAACCACACCCTGCAGATCCAATAAAGTCACCTTCAATTTCGTGTTCTCAATCTTGACCTCCTTTAAAGCATATTGCAGAAAAATCACCTCAGATTCAGCTTCCTTTAGGCTCTCCTTCAACTGACCTACTTCCTCCTTAGACACAGAAGCCTCTTCCTCTGATTGTTTCATCAAATTTACCAGCCTAGTAACTTCTTTTTCCCAACAAGACTTTTTTTCTTCCCAGATTTTTACACAATCTGCTAAATGCACTTCTTTTCCTTCCCACTCCATGCGGGAATTCTGGTATTCATTCTTGGATAGTTCAATGGTGCTTGTAAGAAGATCAATCTTGGTTTTGGCATCACCAAGCATTGTTTCATACTTGTCATCAGTTACTTTCAGGACCGATCTAAGATCCTCTAATTTGGTCTCGTAACTTTGATGCTCTTTTTCACTCCAAGAATGCTTCTTCTTTGCCGCCCTCGCTTCAACACTAACTTGATGTAAGGCTGAAGCTAAGCTTTCCATTGTTTTCTTGCTCTTCTCCATTTCATCCCTATAATTTTCCAATTCCTTCATCAGTTTGGTTTTCTCTTCTGAAAGAGTTTGAACAGTGGAAGTTCCTAGCTTTCCCTTAAGTAAAGCTCGGGACTTTTCTTCTTTCACCGTCTCTAAATTGGACTTGAGAGACTCCGCCAATTTTGTCACTTGAATAGTTTCTTCCTTAGCCATATTGTTCCGATGCTCTATTTCCTCAAGCTCCCCTCTTTGGTTACTAATTGTCATTTCCATTAACCCCATCTTCTGTCTAAGAGCAGCCATTTCTAACTTATTTGCTTCCTCCATCTGCATTTCTAATTCTTGGACCCTATTCTTCCATTCTCCTGCTACATTGTGTACGTAAGATTCGGCCATTCTTGTGGCTTCTAGGTCAACGTTAATTTGTTCAATGAAAGCCTCACTTTCCCCTAACATCTCCTCACAGGTCTTCACTTTCTCAAGTTGTTGTTTCAATGACTCTATCTCTTCCTTACACTTGGACACCTTTTCCTTGTTTTCATCAGCCTCTTTTTCACGTATCAAGGACTTCAACCGAACCAATTCGTCCGAAAGAAGCTTCACCTTCTCGGCATAGATTTCAGCAATCTTGGTTGCATCATCAGCATGGTTCAGAGCCTGGTTCTTCGCATCACAAGCCATGGTTAGGTCCTGCTTCACCCTTTCAAGCTCCTGGGTGGTAGAGCCCAGGGCAGCCGCATCCCTAGCATGCTGGTTCCTCATGGACTCAATTTCTTTCCGCCATTCGTCAACTTTTTTTTGAGCATCTTCAATTCCTGCCCGCTCCAACTTAACCATCCTGAATTTCTCAATCTCCAAGCTCTCTTCAGCCCGCTGTTGTGCAACCAAAGCCTCTTCAAGCTTTTTGTTCGCTTCTTCAGCTACTTTTTGTGCTTCTTTCAGTTCATCAATTGCTTGCGCCTTTTCTTTCTGGATCAATGACATTTGCTCCTTTGCTATCTTTAAATCCTCCTGGACTAAGTTCAATTTAGCCTGCCGTTCCCATCCCTTACCAACCCGTGTTTGCAATTTCTAGATATCGAAACCATCCAACAATGCAAATAAAACTCCATTAGTTTCATAATCAAAATATTTGACACGACATATTTTCTATGTTAGTCAGACACTTAACCAAAATCCAACACCAACAAATTCCTTTAGGATATTCAATTTCCTTGCAAATTCAGAGGTACTTCATGAATACCAAATGCATAAGATGAAATGCAGTAATATTTGACACTATTGACAATTACACCGTACACTTACTTCAGACGCCAAAGCAGCCTTTAGCGATCTCCGATCAATGGTCAGCTTTGAGTTAAGAGACAATCGCAGGGATCGATCAACCGAATGGCGAGTACCTTGCATGGGAGAGGGTGAACCAGGCTCTGTTTTGACCAGTGCCCTGCTTAGTTTAGTAGCCACTCTTGGTGTTGCTGGTGAAACCTTGGTTGGAGTTTCAAATAAACCGGATCTGTTTAAACACTCATAGTGTCATATTTTGATCATAATATCAATTTCCCATGATTTAAAACACACAATACACAAGAAAAAAATCAAAACAAAAGAAACACAAAGACAAGCAGTCCCAACAAGGAAAAATAAAACCAAAGTCAGACCTAGTAAAAAAAAATGTTAGAACAAAGCTTGAAATTATATATAAGAAATGGAAAGAAACGAGTGTAGCTTACTTGGATTTAGTAGCAGCCATGTTTATAATGAGAAGCTTATTTTGTTTTTTTAACAAGAAAAGGCAAACAAAGAGAACAACTTGGATTAAAGCTGCTGCTAGCTAAAATGCTGACATTTTCCCAGAACAGAACTAAAAAATGTAATCTAATGAACCTTTTCTTTAACTATTATAAGATTAGAAAAAGGAAAGAAATAAAAGAAATATTGGTTCTTTTTCTTGTATTTCGGCAGTTCAATTGTAAGATTTAAAAATAAAGAAACAACAATAAATGGAAACAAAGTAATAAATAAATAAAAGAAATTATAACTTTGCTAAGTAGCAAACCATAACTACAACTTAACACAAAGCTTGAAACTTATGTCTTCCTTTTTTTTCTTTTTAATGTTTTCTCCTCCTTTCACTTCATTTATATAGGTGTGAGAGAAGGCGAGGAACTTCCAAATAGACCTCTTATCATAAATACCATAAAATAAGGACTATCAATCAAGTCTCAATTCAATAGAGAAATTATCAAAAAAAAAATATTTATAAAGGAACAAATATTATTTTGAGAGTATTTATATTTTTTATATTTTGATAAATCTAGAAAAATATATTTACTTTTTATGTAATTTTTTTAATAAATTCGTCACATAAATATTTTCACCCACATCGTAATGTGATTGACTAAGTTGGTGTTGAGTGTTTAGTCAAGCAAATTACTTAAAAACCTATGAATTCGTTAAATTTGCCTTTTAAATTTTCATTCATTTTAAAATTGGACATAATGAGTAATAGTTATAAAATAAGATATGGACACAAAATATTAATTATGCAATTCGAAAACTTCATACTTCTAAAGGGGCCTTGCCTACAGAGTAATCGCTCCTCGATTTGCATGCATCGAGAAATATAAATTTTACTAATAGATATGAAAATGCAATTTACTGCAAGTATGCAGATCAAATTGTAATATTTCTAAAGATATACAATGGAATACCTTCGAAGTAATCCAAGGACTGAACCCAAATGAGGTATGAGCTAAAGCTGAATTGCATAAATGAAAACATGCAACTCAGAAGTCTAAACAACTACTTATCTATAAATTATATTACGACAAATAATAAAGTAGTAATGGAGTTTGAACTAAATAAAAAGGACCGAATTGTAACAATATCAAAAGTTGCAACGAATCAAACAATACACACTAGTGGGAATTGGTTAATCTCTATGGTTGCAATTAGTTTTGAATTAATGAACTTAACAAATAATCTCTTAATTGATATAAATAATATCTTTCTGTCTATAATTTCACCAATTTGCAATTTAGTCAAATGTGTCTTTTGATTTAATTGAAACTAAATGGAATAATTGAATTTCTTCCTAATAAGGTGTCCTTTCAGTCTCCTTTATCTAGATTGTCAATTCTAGGTTTTAATTTTTATTTAATTTAGTCCTATTATTTAATTTAAACCGTAAACCCTAAATTAATTGCTACCAAATCTATTAACTAATTTCCCAACAAATGTAGTCCCGACCCATCGTAATTATACAATACCCACTCAATTCAAAATCCATTTAAAGAATTAAACGATTAGAAATTGAAAGTTTAGAGATGCTCAATACGTAATCAACGAAATTTCGATTGTATGGATTGTAATGGAATGAAAGTAGAAATTTTGTTTGATGATGCAATTGATCACTTTTGATAATGAACAAACCACAACAAACACTATTTGTAATGATAATATTATCTATAGAATGTATGAGAAGTTGAAAGTGCAAAAAATTACCCCAAGTCTAAAAACTACAACAGTGATTGTTGGGAAATCTCTAACCTAATCCTAAACTACTTACTAGTCGAAAAATAATAATAATCGCCTCCTTAAAACATGTTTTAACGTAGTATTTATACTACTTTTCATGTTTAACCTAAATTAGACAATTTTCCCTAAATTTACACACTCCATTAAGTTCTGTTGATTGAAACACCGCTTTAGAATTTAAGTTTATATATGGTTACTTGGGTGTCGCGAATTTGCTCCTGGTGTTATGGCAAACCTACAACTTTTGCAACTATCTTTAATGTCGTGACTTTACCCAAACGATTTCGCGACTTAAGCCTTTGTTGTTGTTGCTCAAAATGCCTCCTAGGGGATTGTCCAACTTCGATGTGTGACTTCACTGATGTCGTGTTGCAACTGTAATAGCCCATTTTTTAATGGTGTCAAAAATAGTGATTTTGGGATCACAATTTCGATGAGTGAGTATGTAAATATTATTATTTAATATTTACAAGTCAAATCTAGTCATATAGTGAATCATGATTTGATAGAATTTTTAACTAGTCAATTAGACATAGTACAAGTGGTTCGTATCGAAAGTTAGTGGTTTTGGAAAATGAAATATCGGGACCTCATTTTTGTAAACCGAGCTTGTAAATATTTTTATTGAATATTTATGGTGTTATTATATAGGTGAATATAATTTTGGTTTGGAAATTTTAGTAATTTGATGGCTAATTGAGGTATAATAACTAAATTGTAAAAACCATAAAAGTCTTTTAGCAATGAATTTTTAATTGGTTAAGGAATCAATTAAGTAATTGATCCATAAGGCTTGTTATATATTGGATTATGATGTGAGAATCAACAAAGGAATGGTTAATTTTAACCTAAACTAATTAAGCTTAGTTTAATTTATTAATATTAATTAAAAATTAAAGATAGTATAAAAGACAAAAATGTTGTCATCTTCTTCAATTTTCATCTCTTGGCTGAATTTTATTGTCCATTTTCAATCTTTGAGCTTTGCACGTAAGTGATATTTAAACCTATTTTTTTTTTGTAATTTTTATCTTTTTGAGATCATTGTAACTTAGTTAAGCTAACTCGTACCTCTGTTTTAAAAACTGTTAAAGCTTGTTAAAGTTACCATTGATGAATTGTTCTTGATAGAAAATGGTAGATTTGAAGGCTAAGAGATGTTCCAGGATTATTTGGTAAAGTAAATTTTGTTAATTTTTCTTTTAGGGACTAAATTATGAATATGTCAAAAGTAACATTAAATTTCTATAAATTTGGATTTTTGAGGGCTGTCGAAGGACATAAATGAAATTGGAATGAAAAACGAAACTCAATTGTGAAAGTTATATTTGTTTTGGTTTTAGGGACTACATTGAATAAAATATGAAAGTTCAATAAAATTATGTAAAATGAAATGAAAAGATTATAAACATGAATTTGAGTGGTATTATGTGATTGGCATTGATATTTTGAATTTTAACTATTATATATATCAAGTTGTTGATAATTAGAAAAAAAAGGAAAATTTGCATAATAATCCTTATGTTTCAATTCGTTAGTTGATTATTTTTGATAAGTTCATATAGTATAATTAAGTTTAAATTACTATTGGATTATGTTTAAATGTGTATTTATTTCTTATTGAAAGTTGAATTGGTTGAGTAAGTACTCAAAGAAAATTGAATTTAGTTGAAATGAAATTATATTGAATGGAAATGATGAGATTGAATCTTGATGAACTTAGTAAAAGTCTTGTATACGAGGTTACGAGTTGATGCTCGATGACTTTGAGCTCCAACATTTGTTGTGGACTCAAAGATTCATGTGACACTAGTTTAGCTCAGATGAGTAACCTGATGTCATTTTATAGGTTTAGCCAGGACAGGTAATCTTACATGCATATTATGCCCTGACTAGACTATTTGTTGTGTAGGTTTAACTTAGACGGGTAACCTAACACTAGTGTTTATGATTAGCTCAGATAAGCATTTGGCATTATTTTCACCTGTGTATTGAGTTCTTTTACAATGTTTCATTGGGTAAATCATAAAAGATGAAAAAAATGTGGAACTATGAGATTGGTATTGGTAAAAGAATGAACATGATATGAATATGAGATGCAAATTTACTTGTGATTGATATATTGATATTTGAGATTTATATGTATGATTATAATTCAAAGAACTTACTTATTTGATGATGTTGTAGTATGCCTTGATAGGGATAATTGTTTGCATATTGTATAGTATGTGATAAATGATTGAGGTAAGTAAATCATTTATATTGTATGAGCTTACTAAGTATTTATAATACTTACCCGTGTTACTACATTCTCTTTAGATTTTGGACGTTCAAAACATGTTAATTGGATCACTAGAAGCTCACACCTTTCGTCTCTTGATGCTAGTTTTAAGGCCCAATTTCAGACTCATGGATGTGATGGGCTTACACTGCCTCAAGGCCCAACAACAAGGTCAAAGGCAAGCAAATCAAACCAAGATTTTATCAAAGCCAATATTGGAGGATGAATCTTTTCGAGGAAACGAGGAATGATACTTGCACATGATGGGTGAAATTTATTAAAGTTAATTCAACCAAGATGCCAATGTTAAAATTGAAAAGATTTGTCAACTTGCGACAAATTTTTGGATGCGATCCAAACATTTATGGGCTAAAATGTCCGCATAGCATTTGAAGATTTATCTTTTAGCTTCGAAACACACTTTGAGTCACTCCATTTCAAGATTATGAGCTCAATTTATGATCATTTTAGTGAATATTAGCAAAATTTTTGGATGGGATTATGAAAAGTTTATGAGTTTCGGGCTTTTAATTCTAGTTTAAATCATATTGGGTTCAGTTTTTAGACTTATTTTTTTTATATATGAGCCCAATATTATATTTATTAAGTTTTATTATTTTATTATTTTATTATTTATTCTGAATTCTTGATATTGTTTAAGAATTTTAAGTTGTTTAGGAGTTTTTGTTTCTTAGTCAAACAAGAAAGTTTAGTTTAAAACTACTTCTTGTTTAGATTAATTAGCGATTCAGTATTCTTCAGAGTTTTATTTGGATGTACTTAGCTAGCCTATATAAAGGTTTCTTCATTATTGAGTTTTTTTTCATTAATAAAGTTTTCAACTCTGAAAGTTAGTTTCTTTGTGTAAGATTTCTTTCTTGTAATTTTTTGTAACGCCCCAAAATCTAGGTATTCATTTTTGTATGTTTGTAAAATAAATTCATGTTTGCTTCAGTGGTTAAGTGATTTGGGTGTGTTTGAGAGTGTCTGAGAAGTCTTGGGGTTCAAGCCTGGGCGCAAAAAGTTTTGTTTTTAGGGAATAAACCCTTGCCTATAGTTAGTAGGCTTTTAAATTATTGTGGGTAAAAGCAAGACATAAAAAGCCTGCTAGTCTAGGGGGTAAGTGGCGTGCTACCTATGCCAGAGGACTGAGGTTCGAATCTTGGTGGAGGCAAGGGAGTGTTTATTTTGCTGCTGTGTCGTAGGGGAGTTGTAGTTTGACTGAAACACTGAAGTGGTTGAGAAGAATTCAAATTGAGTGGTTGAGGGGAGGTGTGATTAGGTGGAGAGATTTGAGGTGGGATTTTAGGAGAAAATCAAGGGGAGTGAGGGGAGAGGGAGAGTTGTGCCGAAATTGGACTGTTGGGCACCCATGAATTCGGCTAGAGAGGGGATACTCATTTTTCAGGTTTTGCAGAGTAATTTGTGTTTTTCTCTTTTTTTGCTTGAAGGCCGAATGTGGTAGGGGTTTTTGGCATATTCTTTTGTTCACTTCTTTCGTATTTTGACAACCTTTCTTTGGCCGAATATTTCCTCTCTTAATTGCCTCTTCTTGTTTCTTTTCCCAAGCCAAATATTCCTTCTCCCCTAAACCGTTTCTCTTCTTCCTCCCCGTCAAGTTTTGTGCTGCCGATTTCCTAATTCTGATCACTGCCGAAACCACTCCTCTTCCTCTGTCGATTGACTTTCTCCTTTCTTCTCTCAAACGTTCTGAGCCTCCATCTTGTTCAGCGGTTAATGCACTTTATCGTTTAGTGAGTATGGCACTTGAAGTTTCGATTTTTGAGTTACTAAAGTGGGGTTTTGTTTAACTATTTTTGACAGCTATAAATCGAGAGTGAAGGGCTGTGCTAGTGCCGAATCCTTCCACTATTGGGTTCTTTTGCTCTCTTTCGGTAAGTGCTATAGACGAATCATTATTCCCTTTTTCTTCTGCCTTAATTGGTAATTGATAACAATTGTATGGCAGTTAAGGAAGGATTCAGGGAACTCCTAATCAATCGCTAGAGACTAAGATTCGTGGAATCATCGTGGTTTGATTGAAGGTAACACTACTCTATTCTATGAATGAATTGTTGGTTTCGGGTTCCTTTTTAACCGTAAAGTGGGACTGATGGTGGTGTTGATTGACCAATTGGAGGTTGGTGAGTGCTTGAGTGACTATTCGTGACGAATCGAATCAAGGTGTGTAAACACTGCCCAAATCGTAAATCGGCAAAAGCTGAAAAATATGACCATTGACGCTACACAAGCGTGCACTCGCTCGTGTGGTAAATCTAATACATAAAATGTTGGCGTTAAACTATTGAGCCACCATGAGCGATTTCGTGGTCTTAGGCCGTTTTGGGCCATGTTGGGTCGAAATGGGCTTATGGGACCACACGGGTAAACCACACGAATGTGTGGAGCATACTGGGCCAAACTGTGTAATGTTCATGACTGAGACCAATTCTGGGCTATGTGGGCCACGCGAGAAAGTGGGCCAACATGGGCCTGCATTATGGGCCTTGGGCCTATTTTCACTATTTGACTGTTAAGGTTGCACGGGTCACTCGAGACGACTATGGACCTACTGATGGGTCGGTAAGTATACCTAGACCCTCAAAATGATATGAAACCGGTGCTAATTTTAAAGTGTAGGGATAGGTGGGTGATTTTATCCCCACATGGAATGATGGGCTAGACGGAGTGGAGTGTAGAGGCTGGTTAGGTAGGATTTTTGATTGCATGTCTAAGTCACATTACTACATCATAATGGGCTAAGGCCCACAATGATATCGATCATCAGAATGGGCTAAGGCCCAACTGATCTAAACTGTTATGGATTTGGGGCTTAGGCCCAGACTGTACTTGCCTAAGGCATGATTGGCTATTTTCTTACATGGGGTTACACACTAAGTTTTCGTAAACTCACCCCTCTGTTTATCTGTACCGGTAATCCCTAGTCTTAGGCGGATCGATGCTGTAAAGGACTCGGAGGTGGCCACACAACCGCACTTGCTTTTATATTTGAGTTTTATTTCCAATAAATTTATTTTGAGTATTTGTTTTGTAATAAGGCCTCTTTAAATTTTTAACTTTTATTTTTGGATTTTACTTATTTTAATTCACATCTGAGTAAGTAGTAGGACGCGATTTTTCAAAACATAATTGTTTTTTTAAAACACCACATTTTCGTAACTTACTATAAAAGCTTCCGCGTCAAACATTGTTTTCAAGTATAGTAACAAACTAATATGATCAATGTTCTGCTAAAAACAACTTGAGTTTTTAAAAGATCAAGATACCCTAAATTTCTGTTAAGATTCATAAACGAGATTTAATAATAAGCATGGATTTTCCAAAGAAACTATATTTTCGAAAAGCATTTCAATGTGATATCGTGAGATTGGGCCATAACGTCTGGGCTGGGTTTGGGGTGTTACATTCAGTGGTATCAGAGTCAAGTTTCAAAACTCAGCTGTAGTTTTTTGGTTTCTTCTAAAAACTCAGATTTTTCAAAAAGAACTGTTCCAAATGATTTGGAAGTATTTTGAAATATTTTTACTAAATGTGTGGTACACCGAGTCTCCAGCGTAGATCTGGTAAGACCTCTAAAACTTTTATTTGTCTGAAGTGAATAGGGAGACTACTATAATTAGTAGACTGTACTAAAACATTCTAGTTAGGGAAAACTGAAACTGTAGTAAGACTGCGTTCTGCGAAAACAAACTTTTAAATACTAATACTGCTTTACATAAGATATCTGTTAACCAACACTGGAACTGTAAACTGATGCATAAAATTTTTAAAAAAAGATAATACGTAAATAGATAATGAGGACTAGAGGTACTTGTAGAAGGGGTACTAGAGGCCGTCGCGGAGGCCGTAGAGGTGCTCGGGCTGGGTCTTCATCATCAAGCCACATGCTTAACGCTGAAGTTAACGAGGCACCGACTTCACCTGTGACTAAGACTGGGTCTCACAATCGAGCGGTTGGGGATGATGCATTGTCCCAAGCTATGTTGCGAATTTGGAGAGGGTCGCTGGGCCCAACACTGGTACTGGGGGCCGTGGGTCAGTCACAGAACGACTCTCGTCTAATAGGGCTGAGATTTTTAGGGTATTGTGGGAGTTGCCCCTAACGGGCTGAATATTGTTTTGAGGGCACAAAGAGGATCATTGATGACCTCGACTGCACCCCCAAATAGAAACTAAAAGGAGCTGTGTCATTGTTACGAGACGAAGCCTATCAGTAGTGGCTTATAGTTAAAGAGGGTACTCAGGCTGACCGATTGACATGGGAATTCTTCAAGACTGCTTTCCAAGGGAAGTATGTGGGCGCTAGTTATGTGGATGCCCAGAGGAGGGAATTTCTAAATCTGACTCAGGGGGATAAATTAGTGGCTAAATATGAGGCAGAATTTTTGCGATTAAACCGCTATGCATGTGGGATGGTGGCAACTGATTATGAGTGGTGTGTTCATTTCGAGAACGGCCTCAGGGATAGTCTAAGAGTTTTGATAGCTCCACAGAGGGAGCAAGATTTTGCCACACTGTAGATAAGGCAAAGATCACCGAGGATGTGAAGCGTACTGAGTGTTTGAACAGAGAAAAGGGAATAAGAAGGATTCAGAGCCCTCAAGTTTCATTCAGAGACCGAATAAAAAGGCAATAGAGGATGGGCCTGTCAGAGTTAGGGCCCCTATTACTGCTACTGGACCACAACCATGTGTTGACTGTGGTAGATGCCATCAGGGTAAGTGCTGGAAAATGATTGGGGCATGTTTGAAGTGCGGATCATTAGAGCACCGTATCAAAGATTATCCACGGAGGCCCAAGCATATACAAGCTACAGGTCGGGGTACAGTTCAGCCACCGAGAGGTGTTCAGCAGCCACCGAGAGGCTATGGTCAGGCCAGAAATGGAAATGGTATGCGCTGTGGTCGTAGAGCACCGAGCAAAGGTGCTAGTCATACTGAGGCATGGCAGCCAGCTCTAATTTATGTTGCACGTCACTGAGAGGACGGAGACGCCCCAGATGTTATTACTGGTACATTCTTTATCTATAATGCACCTTATACCGCACTGATTGATGTTAGGTCTATGCATTCGTATATAGCATGCTCGGTGTTCGAGACTTTGGGTTTAATGGTTGAAACCACTATTAGTGAGGTTACAGTGTTGAGTCCTTTAAGGCAGTCAATTAAAGTAAACAAATTGTTCAGAGGTGTACCTTTGGAGGTGCAAGGAACCATCTTTTTTGTGGACTTAATGGAACTTCCTTTTGGAGAATTCGACTTAATACTGGGTATGGATTGGCTGGTTAAGCATCAAGTGAATTTAGACTATGCTACTAAATGGGTGGTACTGAAAACTGTGGAGGGTGATGAGGTGGTGCTAATAGGGCAGCGCCAGAATTATCTGTCAAATGTGATTTTTGCCTTGAGGGCCGAGAAGTTGGTTCGTAAGGGTTGTGAGGCGTATATAACCTACATCAGTGGTGTTAATTCTGAGGTTCCGTCTAAAGATATCAGAATAGTCAAAAAAATGTTGGATGTTTTTCCCAATGAACTACCTGGACTACCTCCAAACCGTGAAGTTGAATTTGGGATTAAGCTCCTACCAGGTACAGCACTGGTGTCCATCGCTCCCTATAGAATGGCACCAAAGGAGCTAGTGGAGCTTAAGGCTCAGATTCAGGAGTTACTGGATTGAGGGTTCATCTGCCCTAGTGTGTCTCCATGGGGAGCACTGGTGTTATTTGTGAAAAGAAGGATGGATCCATGCGTATGTGCATTGACTACCGACAACTGAATAAATTGACTATTAAGAATAAGTACCCCCAGCCGAGGATCGATGATCTATTTGACCAGTTTTGAGGAGCTTCGGTCTTCTCTAAGATTGATCTCCAATTAAAGTACCATCAACTGAGAGTCAAAGAGGTTGATGTTCACAAGACATCGTTTAGGACTCGTTATGGTCATTATGAGTTCCTTGTGATGCCGTTTGGACTGACAAATACACCACAGCTTTTATGGACCTGATGAACCAAGTGTTCCAGCCTTATTTGGATCGGTTTGTAGTGGTTTTTATAGATGATATCTTGGTGTATTCGAGAACTGAGGATGAACATGACGCACATCTCCGAGTTGTTCTGCAGATTCTGAGGGAGAAACAATTATACGCCAAGTTCAGCAAGTGTGAATTCTGGCTATGAGAGGTAACATTTCTAGGTCATGTGGTATCTATGGAAGGGATTAGAGTTGATCCTTGAAAAATTGAAGCTGTTTTGGATTGGAAGCCACCTAATACGTTATCTGAGATTCGAAGTTTTCTAGGTCTTGAAGGGTATTATAGACATTTTGTTAAGGAGTTTTCGATGATTGCTGCACCTCTGACTAAATTGTTGCATAAAAGAGTACCGTTTGTCTGGACTGATAAGCAGCAAGAGAGTTTTGAGAAACTTGAGAAGGTTCTGACGGAGGCCCCTGTCTTAATATAGCTAGAGTCTGGGAAAGAATTTACTGTCTACAGCTATGCATCACATATCGGTTTGGGATGTGTGTTGATGCAAGAGGGCAAGGTAGTGGCATATGCGTCTCGCCAGCTTAATCATGAGGCAAATTATTCGATGCATGACTTGGAATTTGTCGCGGGGGTATTCGTACTAAAAATCTAGAGGCATTACCTATACGGTGAAAAGTGTATCATTTACACATATCACAAGAGCCTCAAATACCTCGTCACTCAGAAGGAGCTAAATCTTAGGCAGCGTAGATGGATTGAGCTACTCAAGGATTATGACTGTTCAATTGAATATCATCCTGGTAAGGCCAATGTGGTGGCTGACGCATGAGCCGTAGGGCTATGATGGATCTGAGGGCGATGTTTGCTCGTCTCAGGTTACTTGATGATGGTAGTTTGTTGGCCGAACTTCAAGTTAAACCATCGTGGACTGAACAGATTAAGGGTAAACAGTTGGAGAATGGGTCTTTGGGTCCTCGATTTCAACAGATTGAGAGTGGGGAAACCTTAGATTTTGGACTGAATAGCGAAGGGGTACTATGTTTTCGTAGGAGAGTCTGTGTACCAAGGGGTACTAATTTGAGGCAGTCTATACTGCAAGCAGTGCATAGTAGTCCTTATGCTATGCATCCCGACGGGAATAAGATGTACCGAGACCTTCGTGAGTTATATTGGTGGCCAGGTCTTAAGCGTGAAGTTACCGACTTTGTAAGTAAGTGTCTGACTTGCTAACAGGTTAAGGCAGAACATCACTTACCTTCAAGATTGCTCCAGCCAGTGAAAATTCCATTTTGAAAGTGGGAGAGAGTAACTATGGGAGAGAGTAACTATGGCCCACCAGGCCCAATCTCATTCGTATGGCCCATTAGACCCAAATCATATTCATATGGCCCATCTAGCCCAATCACATTCATATGGTCCATCTGGCACAAATCAATTCCAAGCCATGTAACCAGCATGACTAGTTCATCACTTATTACCAAATCATCAAATTCGCCAATTTTGAGCCTACGACCCATCGGGCCCATTTTGCCCATTCTGGCCCAGTTGGCCACAACACGAACCAAGTCCATGAGATCGCTCATGGGGTCTCTGTTATCGATTCCATTTCCCTCATACGAGTGTTCGCACACTCGCAAGACTATCGAAGCCAAACTTTCAGGATTTCGAGATTTCCCAATCCATTGTGTGTGTATACCTGATAACCAAAACGCGCTGCGATCTCATTAGCCATGATTCTACAAATTATGTCACTCAATGATTAATCACATATACTTATCGAATATTTTACCAAAAGACGAATCTCAAATTAACCTTACTTGAAACACCAAGCCTTAATAGCTTTTCCTCGATCACTAATCACGAGTACTTCCTAAATCTACATCCATCTTAATTATTAAAAACTGAAACATAAGTGACTTATATCCATCTTAAGTCACCCTTAGATTACTTACGATCATTCGGCCAACCTTCAAAACCAATAGTGAAGAATACTTACCCAAATCCCGAAATGCATAAAGAGTAATTCGCCAGAGATCTGAAGAATAGAGATTTGATATCAATCCCCTACCAAAATCGATTTAGAAAGAGTGAGGGAGAGGAGAAGTTGGTTCTAGCAAGATCAATTGAAAGATTAAAGTACTTACACAAGAATCGACTAGGTTGAAGAAATAGTGACGACACCAAAAAGAATTTTGGCAAAGGGAGGGTGGAATTATTCGGCTTTAGAGGGTTTGGAAAAGGTAACAAGAAGAAAAGAAAAAGATCAAATGTGCTTATGTGAGGGTAACAACAGGATATTCGATAAAGAAAGAAAGACTGACCTATTGCAACACTCTCCAAATGCCGAAAGCCACAATGAAAATTCGTAATACCCCCTAAAAGACCCAAAAACGACACTCATCTACCCTCCTAAGCCAAATTTATACACTTCCCACTTCCCAAAACGGCACCAACTCTTCACACTTCTCAGCTCCTAACCTTTCTTCCTGATAACTCCTCAATCTTATCCTAAATTTTCTCCAAGATAAGCTCTTACAATCTCTCCATGACCATTTCAAACCTCTCATCCATCATACATTCACTGCAACATAAACTCTAGCCGTCCTGATAGCAAAATCAATACCCTAATAAAATACCATGCCACTACTCGAACCTTGGACTCCCTTGCCTGCTAATGACACCGCCTCCCTGCTCCCTAAGTGGCGCCACTTTGCCACTACACCACAAGCTTTTTTGTGCCATTTTTCTTCTTTATTTTTTTAAAAGGCCTACTAACTAAAGTCACAGTTCCCTTGGGGCTAAAACCAAAATTTTTCCTATACCCTTACTTGATCCCAGGACATCTCCAACACCTCTAGACACTCCAAATTCATTAACCCTCAAAGCCCACATGCCAATTGTCATTTTCTCGCTCACTTAAAAAAAAATTCTAAGACCCAAAGCCCAATTTATCTAGGCCCAAAAATTTGGGGCGTTACAAAGATTGAGTATTTTGTGGGGGACTTCGTGTTTCTCAAGGTTTCACCATGGAAGAAGGTATTGAGATTTGGACGGAAGGGAAAGTTGAGCCCTAAATTCATTGGGCCTTATCGCATACTGAAACGTGTAGGACCGATTTCCTATCAACTTGAATTACCTCTAGAGTTGGGTTGGTTTCATAATGTGTTCCACGTCTCTATGCTAAGGCGTTATCTCTCTGATCCCATAGACGTGATTTTGACTGATGAGATTGAGCTTAGACCAGACCTGACTTTTGAGGAGGAACTGGTTCAAATTTTAGATTGTGATGTGAAAGTCTTGAAGAAGAAGTCTATCCCACTGGTTAAGGTACTTTGGCACAATCACAGTTCAGAGGAGGCCACATGGGAACCCGAAGAGGCAATGCATCAATAATACCTTCATCTGTTTTGACCAGGTAAATTTTGAGGCCGAAATTTTCTTTTAAGGGGTAGAGTTGTAACGCCCCAAAATCTAGGTATTCATTTTTGTATGTTTGTAAAATAAATTCATGTTTTCTTCAATAAGTGTTTTGAGTGTGTTTGGGAGTGTCTGAAAAGTCCTGGGTTCAAGCCTGGGCTTGTGCAAAAAGTTTTATTTTTAGGGAATAAACCCTTGCCTATAGTTAGTAGGCTTTTAAATTATTGTGGGTAAAAGCAAGACATAAAAAGCCTACTGGTCTAGGGGGTACGTGGTGTGCTACCTATGCCAAAGGACTGAGGTTTGAATCTTGGTAGAGGCAAGGGAGTGTTTATTTTGCTGTTGTGCCATGGGGGGAGTTGTAGTTTGACTGAAACACTGAAGTGGTTGAGAAGAATTCAAATTGAGTGGTTGAGGGGATGTGTGATCAGGTGGAGAGATTTGAGGAGAGATTTTAGGAGAAAATCAAGGAGAGTGAGGGGAGAGGCAGAGTTGTACCGAAATTGGACTGTTGGGCACTTATGAATTTGGCCAGAGGGGGGATACTCCTCATTTTTCGGGTTTTGAAGAGTAATTGGTGTTTTTCTCTCTTTTTGCTTGAAGAGCGAATGTGATAGGGGTTTTTGGCATATTCTTCTGTTCACTTCTTTTGTATTTTGACAACCTTTCTTTGTCTTAATATTGCCGCTCTCAATTTCCTCTTCTTGTTTCTTTTCCCAAGCCAAATATATTTTCTCCCTTAAACCGTTTCTCTTCTTCCTCCCCCTCAACTTTTTACTGTCGATTTCCCAATTCTGATCACTGTCGAAACCACTCCTCTTCCTCTGCCGATTGACTTTGCTCCTTTCTTCTCTCAAATGTTCTGAGCCTCCATCTTGTTCAGCGGTGACCGCACTTTATCGGTAAGTGAGTATGGCACTTGAAGTTTTGATTTTTGAGTTACTAAAGTGGGGTTTTGTTTAACTGTTTTTGACAGCTATAAATCGAGAGTGAAGGGCTGTGCTAGTGCCGAATCCTTCCACTACTTGGTTCTTTT
This sequence comes from Gossypium bickii, assembly GCA_025503065.1. Lineage (NCBI taxonomy): Eukaryota > Viridiplantae > Streptophyta > Magnoliopsida > Malvales > Malvaceae > Gossypium > Gossypium bickii. Next base: position 67,491,648 of record CP106709.1, read on the forward strand.
GCTCTCTTTCAGTAAGTGTTATAGACTAATCATTATTCTTTTTCTTCCTCTACCTTAATTGGTAACTGATAATCAGGGAACTCCTAATCAATCGCTAGAGACTAAGATTTGTAGGAATCACCGTGGTTTGATTGAAGGTAACGCTACTCTATTCTATGAATGGATTGTTGGTTTCGAGTTCCTTTTTAACTGTAAAGTGGGACTGATGGTGGTGTTGATTGACCAATTGTAGGTTGGTGAGTGCTTGAGCGACTGGTCGTGACGGATTGAATCAAGGTGTGTAAACACTACCCAAATCGTAAACCGGCAAAAGCCAAAAAATATGACCATTGACGCTACACGAGCGTACGCTTGTTCGTGTGGTAAACCAAACGCATAAAACATGGGCGTAAGACTGTTGAGGCCACCATGAGCGATTTCGCGTTCTTAGGTCGTTTTGGGCCATGTTGGGTTGAAATGGGTCATGTGACCGCAACGGGCTTGTATGACCCACACAGGTAAGCCACATGAATGTGTGGAGCATATTGGGCCAAATTGTGTAATGTTAATGACCGAGACCAATTCTGGGCTATGTGGGCCACGAGGGCGTGTGGGCCCGTATGGGCCTTGGGCCCATTTTCACTGCTTTGATCATTATGCAGTGCACAGTCGTCCGAGACGCATCGTGGACCTCACCGATGGGCCTGTAAGTATACTTAGACCCCAAATTGATATGAAATGATTGTTATGCCCCTATGATATAAAATGACTGTATGCCTTATGTTATGTATGACTGTATATGAGTAAGCCACATTATATATGGTGCATACATGTGTGAGATGTTGCATGGGATGGGACTATTATGATTGGAGGAAATGTACTGTACTAGCAGCTCTGCTTCAAATACTGTTTAGTGCTGCAACCGGAGCTAATTTTGGAGTGTAGGGATGGGTGGGTGATTTTATCCCCATATAGAGTGTTGGGCTAGACGGAGTGGAGTGTAGAGGCTGTTTGGGTAGGATTTTTTATTGCATTTCTGAACTGTTACTGCCACTGTAATGGGCTAAGGCCCACACTGATACTGATACTGTAATGGGCTAGGGTCCAACTGATCTGAACTGTTATAGATTTGGGGCTTAGGCCCAGAATGTACTTGCCTAAGGCATGATTGGCTATTTACTTACATGGGGTTACACACTGAGTTTTCATAAACTCACCCCTCTGTTTATCTGTACCGGTAATCCCTAGTCTTAGGCGGATCGATGCTGTGAAGGACTCGGAGGTGGCCACACAACTGCACCTGCTTTTATATTTGAGTTTTATTTTCATTAAATTTATTTTCGATATTTGTTTTGTAATAAGGCCTCTTTAAATTGTTAACTTTTATTTTGGGATTTCACTTATTTTAATTCACATCTGAGTAGTAGTAGGGTGTAGTTTTTCAAAAGATAATTGTTTTTAACATCACGTTTTCGTAACTTACTATAAAAGCTTCCTCATCATACATTATTTTAAAGTATAGTAACAAACTAATATGATCAATGTTTTGCTACAAACTTGAGTTTTTAAAAGACCAAGATACCCTAAATTTCTATTAAGATTCATAAACAAGATTTAATAATAAGCATGGATTTTCCAAAGAAACCATGTTTTCGTAAAACACTTCAATGTGATATCGCCAGATTCAGCCATAATGTCTGGGCCGGGTTTGGGGTGTTACATTTTTAGAAGTAGATTTCTTCTCATTTTTCTTCAAGGAGTCATGAGAATTCATTTTTTACTCTTCAATTTGCAAAGGATTATTTCTTGGAGGGTTTATTAGAGCCATTAATTTAGTTTGTTTGAATTTATGTATCAAAGGCTTCAATTGGACATTTATCATTCTATCCATCATATCCATCAGTTTATTGTCTCATCTTCCATTTTGTTTTAATATGTATTTTCTTTACTTAGTTATTATTTTGAATATTTAGTCTTAATTCTTAGATTTCTTCTTTTAGTGTTTTCGTGTTTTTTTAATTTCAAAATTTATTTATTTCTTCTTTCAGGTCACATCTAAATCATTCTTTTTTGAGTCTAATAACTTGAATACAATCCTTTTTCCACTTTCACAGCTCAATTTCTTACCATTTGGTATCATATTTGGGTGTTTTAGGTGTTCACCGTGTTCTTATAAATTGATTTCTAGCAAACAACCTCAAAACAATTTTTTCTCTTTTTACCCAAAAAAATTTTTGAAAAAAAAATTTCTATAGGTAAACATTTTCTAAATGATCTAAAATTTTACATACTAATTCTTAGTACTCTCTTAGAATATAAAATAAAATATTTCCTACAAAAAGTGATTGAAAAAGTTAAAAAAACATAAAAATGAAAAAAAATAAAAAAATTTATGTGGTTTGAATTTTGTGCCGAAATTTTCCAAATAAGATCTACATTATTCAAGGAGAATCCAATTTAAATTCGGGATTTTTGGAAATCGAGAACACCTCGAATGAAAAAATTCGAGCTATTTTCCATTATTTCGGGTTTTCATTTTGGTAGTTTATTTTCTTTGATTCTAGCATTAGGGTTTCTTTTATTTTAGCTCTTCTTATTCTATTATGCATTCTAATACATTTTTGTTTCTTGTATTAATAGATACGAAAAGACTTGCCTCTCCTTTCTTCACAGAACTTACTTCCTTCGGAGTCGATTTTTATTTGGCTTCTTAGAGCCTTAAGTCAACTTTGTTAGAGAGTGATCCCACATCTTTTTGAATATTATTGAGCTTGATTGCCTTTTAAAAGTTACAAAAGAGAAAATATTAACTTTTTTCTTTGTCTTTTAGAGTTGTTTATTTTTTTATTGCGAGTGTATAACGATGAGGTTTAATTTTATTTGATCAACTTTTTTTTGAGTGTATATATTTAAACCTCTAATAATGGTATGCAAATATAGTATGGAAGAGGTTTTGGAACCTCCTATTGATAGGGACAATTTGCTTGACTTCCATAGTCTTATAGTGCAACAATCCCTTAGCTTTCAAGTAAGGGACAATTCTAACGAAGTGCAAAGGAGTAACATATTCCACTCGAGGTGCTTGATTCAAGGAAATTCGTGTTCTCTTATTGTTGATAGTGGTAGTTGTGCCAACGTGGTAAGTATTTTTTTAGTGGATACTTTATCTTTACCTTGTCATAGGTTTTTAGTGGATACTTTATCTTTACCTTGTCAAAACCATCCTAAGACATATCACTTACAATGACTTAACGAATGTTCAAAAGTTAAGGTAGTTAAACGGTCCTTAATTACATTAAAAAATGGGAATTATGCTGATGAAGTTTTTTGTGATGGAGTTCCCATGCAAAAGTTTATCAAGTGGGTAATTTGAGTGAAAATACATATGAGGCAAAATTGGAGAATTGTCAAGTGGGAAAAGAAAATGAAATGCAAGAAAATACCCATACAAAAGTGAGGAATGATTATGTTTTAACTAACCATAACTCAAATTTGTTTAGTGGTGTTTCTTTGTTACAAGATTTCAAGGATCCATTGATAGACTTTCAGTTACATTACTCTACCACTGATAAACAAATTTACTTGTGGGAGAGAGGTAAGTTGAACATTGATAATTCTCCACAATTGCTAAAACGTAAGAAAGGAAAGAAAACATTAGAAATTGAATTAAGAAGGCATACCTCGCATGTGTTTGATAAGTATGCTACTGATTTTAAATTTTCTTATGGCATACTTTCTCGTTGGCCATATTTCAATAAACCTTTGTCTGTTTTAATTAATTTTATGGGTTTATCTGTATTTGTAACGGTTAAAAATATTAATTCTATTGCATTAAATATGTTTAATAAAGAATTTTATACATTTTCTTTTTCAACAAAATTTTCTATCTTGACCTTTAACGATGAACTTTTACATAATAATCTTAACATTTGATAACTCTTGAAAAGAGTTATATTTAAGGCCTCTAGATTGAATTTATTGTTTGTAATTAAATAAATATGTTAGAATTTTTAGGATATTTTTAGAAAATTGCATAACAAAGCTAGGATTGTGCTATAAATGTCATTATTTGTTGCTGGGGAAGAAAGATGTTGATTATTGTTGGCAACGGATGTAGGATGAAGAAGAAAAGAGAGAAATGAGAAAGAAAATGAAAGAAGTGAAATATTCCCATGGCAAAATATTGGTTACTGCAACACCCCTAACCCGTAACCATCGCCGGACTAGGGTTAAAGGCATTACCGGACAGATTCGAAAACTTATACAGAAATGTCATACAAATGTACATCTATTTCAATCATAATGTCCCTTAAATGAGTCATCGAGACCCTAAGCATGCTTATAATCTGGGTCGGGACTAAACCGAAAGACATATAGACATTCTCAGAAATTTAAAAAATTTTCTAAGTTTCAGGGGTTACACGCCCGTGTGGGTAGACCATGTGCCTCCCACGGCTGCTGGACACCCCCGTGTGTCCTCCCCGTGGTTGAAACTGACTTATCTTCCACAGCCACTAAGCACGCTCGTGTACTAAGGCCGTGGTCGAACCTGCCAAATATCACAAGGCTACTAGGCAGCAAACATGACTATGTGCCAAGGCCGTGTACTCTTGTGCTATCTATGACTTAGCCCACGGTCACTAGGCACGCCCGTGTGCCACGGCCTTGTGACATTATAGGCCATTTTCAAGGCCAAAATGCCACCCACTTGGGTCATACCTACAAGCAAGAATTACCAACTCATTTCATGCACATATGTCGAGCAAGAGCATACCAATTTAACTAACCAATTCATGCATTCAAAACTAGTTCCAAACATGTCAAATTACAAGACTATAATTCATCTCATCACAAGCATATTTCATTCATGTACTAACTCAAAACTTAACCATTTCATGGATCATCTAACCATGCCAAAACATGCTTCACACCTTACAAATTCCTTTAAGCAAAATACCAACATATTACTAGCCAAAGCACATGGCCAAATTCACTTCATTTACAAATACAAAAGACTAGCCTATACATGCCACATCTAGCAAAATATATTTCCAAAATGTACCAAAAACAAGTTGATTAGTGTGATGACGATCCTTGACGGTCCCGAGCCTTCAGTAGCTTTGACGACCTATAAAACAGAGAAATCACACACACAAAGTAAGCTTTCCAAAAGCTTAGTAAGTCATAATGCAAACAAACATAGCATATAAGGCATATACATACTCATAGATACATTGGCACATCTAAATCACTTAATAAATTATCACATATATACTTGGATTCATGTACTTGGCCATATTTGCCATATTCATCAACTCAAAAGTCCTGCAAATACAAAGCTCTTTCATGCTTATTTTCACATATCATATTATTATCCCAATACACATACACATCATAGTAAGATCATGTAGATACTTACCTTATATACACACTTAGTGTATAAATCAACATATCTGAAACGGATTCTCTATGTGCATAGCCATTCGGATTACAGACTTGCCCGCTGAACCGTAAGGAATCTAGTAGGATACTCAAGAAGCTCGGAATAGTCGCACAATGCCAACGTCTCAGACGAGGTCTTACATGCACTCGAATTTTGATGCCACTGTCCCTGACAGGGTCTTACACGAATCAATACGATGACGATGTCCCAAACATGGTCTTACACGTAAAGCTCAGATCGATGCCAATGTCCCAGATGTGGTCTTACACGTAAAACTCATATCGATGCCAACATCCTAGACGTGGTCTTACACGAAATCTCAAATCAACGCCAACGTCCCAGACATGGTCTTACATGATAAAACAGAACAGATACCTCTATCATGACATAGCTAATCCTATCTATTCCTAGGTTCGAACGGGACTTCTCCGACATTGTCGCTATATCGACCTTATCTTGTAATTCATATGCACAACCTCTCATAAAAATTCATTATCATTATTAGTCATATGAGCATTTACAAATTCATACAAGTACGTTTATTTGCATAGTGACTTACCTCGGATTCGGCTTAGTAGAAATAGAAGCGGCTATTCGTTTACTTTCGCTTTCCCGCGATCTAAGTCTATTTTCCTCGGTTCTTGATCTATACATATTCAGAATTAACCCTGTTATTCACTAACTCATTCAATTCAATCCAAAGACACACATTTAGGGCTACAAATTAACCCTCACATTTGCACAATTTATCAATTTAGTCCATTTTTTTCAGAACATCAAATTCACAAAATCAACCCACACTCATGCTTAGCCGAAGGTACATATATATCATACAAGCCCATATTTTCCATCAAATTTGTAATTTAGTCCCTCAAAATGCTATTTTCACAATTTAGCCCTATTTAGCTAAATTCATCAAAACTTCAAGAATAAAACATGTTCATCTAGCTCATATCTTTCTTTTAACAACTAAACTCATCTCAAAGCTCAACATATCATCAATGGCATTTTACACAAACATCATCAATTCACAAAATTGAGACATGGGCTTGATAGTAGACAAAGCAACGATTTCAAAAGCATAGAAATTATCAAAAACCGAGTCAAAATCTTACCTTAATTAAACCAAAAGAGTGTCGAAGCCTAGCTTCCCTTCTTTCTTTTCTTTTCTTATGAAATTTGGCCAAAATGATAAGAATATGGCCATTTTTTTCATGTTTCATTTTGTTATAAAATCATTTATTATCCTTTTACAAAAATAACCTTATGAAATAACATTTAAAACATATGAAATTCAAGGCTATTAATGTCCAACACCATCCACTCACTTTTAAAATGGTTTAATTGCCATATAAGGCTTCACCTTTACAAAGCCACCACACATTGGTACTTTAACAAAGAGCAAGCAACTTTCACATTTAATACAATTCAATCCTTTTGTCAAATTAAACACACAGACGGATGAATTAACATACTAAACTTTACCACATGATTAAATCACATATCATCGGCACAGAAAATAATATTAAAAAATTATACTGACTCAGATTTGTGGTATCGAAACCACTATTTCGACTAGGGTATAAACCGGACTGTTACCATTAAACAGATTCAGATATTGTTGTCTCATTGAATCTTCAGGCTCCCACGTAGCCTCTTCTATTCTGTGTCGATTCCATAGTACTTTTACTAATGGAATTTTCTTGTTTCTTAACTCTTTCACTTCACGAGCTAAGATTCGAATCGGTTCCTCTTCATAAGACATATTAGATTAGATTTCAGTTTCAGATGGGGAAATCACATGTGACGGATCAGATCGATATCTTCAGAGCATCGAAATATGAAATACATTGTGTATCTTCTCTAGCTTAAAGGGCAACCTTAATCTATATGCAACAGGCCCAACTCGTTTAATGATCTCATACGGTCCGATGAACCTCAGACTTAACTTGCCTTTACGTCCTAATCGAAGCACTTTCTTCCACGGAGACACTTTCAGAAATACTTTGTCGTCGATCTCAAATTCTATATCTTTTCGTTTCAAGTCTGCATAAGACTTCTGACGATCAGATGCTGCTTTCAAACAATCTCGAATTAGTTTCACTTTCTATTCTGAACCTTTTATCAAGTCAAACCCATGTAGCTTATTTTCACTGAGCTTAGTCCAATACAGAGGTGTACGACATTTACGTCCGTACAAAGCTTCATAAGGTGCCATTTTGATACTTGACTGAAAACTGTTATTGTATGCAAATTCAATCAATGGTAGATACTGTTCCCATGTTCCGTTAAACTCAAGTATACAACATCTTAACATATCTTCGAGAATCTGAATGATCCGCTCGGATCGACCATCTATTTATGCGGATGAAAAGTCAGATCAAATGCGCTTTGTGCCTAAAGCTTCTTGCAATTTCTTCCAGAACCTCGATGTAAACCTCGGATCCCTATCAGACATAATAGATAGTGGCACCCCGGGCAATCTCACAATCTCAGAAATATAAAGCTCGGCTAATCTCTCAAGTGAGAAATCAGATCTTACCGGAATAAAATGGGTAGATTTCGTCAATCGGTCAACTATGACCCAAATCCCATCTTTCTTTCTCGGAGTCTGAGGCAAACCAAAAACAAAATTCATTGTCACTCTATCCCATTTCCATTCAGGAATCAGAATTGGCTGTAGCAAACTAGACAGAACTTCATGTTTGGCTTTCACTTGTTGACAGATTAAGCATTTTGAAACAAAGTCAGAAATGTCTCGTTTCATACCAGACCACCAATAGCGTTGCTTCAGATCATGGTACATCTTTGTGCTTCCTAGATGAACAGATAAACGACTGTTATGTGCTTCACTTAAAATCAGCTGAATCAACTTCGAATTTCTCGGAACATAGATACGACCTCAAAATCTCAAGCAATCATTAATAACTCCAAATTCAGATTTAGAATTTGAATCGCACTGAGCTCGTTTCATTAATAACTCATTATCAAATTTTTGACCATCACATATCTGCTAACATAGCTAACATAGAACTATCATCAGACAAATTCAATTGAGCATTCAGAGCACGTAGTGCGGACAATGATTTTCTACTCAAAGCATCAGCAACAACGATTGCTTTACCCGGATGATAATCTATCACGAGTTCATAATCTTTTAATAGCTCTAACCATCTTCTTTGATGCAGGTTCAAATCTTTCTGAGTCATTAGATATTTCAGACTTTTATGATCTGAAAACACGACATTTCTCACCATACAGATAATGGCGCCAAATCTTAAGTGCAAACACAATCGTAGCAAGCGCAAGGTCGTGTGTCAGGTAATTCTTTTCATGAGGCTTCAATTGTCTCGAGGTATAAGCTACAACTTGGCCTTCCTGCATCAAAACACATTCCAGACCATTTAACGAAGCATCACTGTATATAAAAAATTCTTTACTCGATTCTAGCTGTACTAACGCTAGAGCTTCTGTTAACAAAGTTTTCAACTGATCAAAACTTTTCTGGCATTTATCTGACTATTCAAATCTAACATCTTTCTGAAGTAATCTAGTCAACGGAGTAGCTACCACTGAAAAACCTTTCACAAATTGACGATAATAACCAGCTAAACCCAGAAAATTACGGACTTCAGATACATTTCTTGGAGGTTTCCAATTCAAAATAGCAGAAATCTTATTCGGATCAACACGAATTCTAGAAGCTGACACAATATGTCCCAAAAAACTAACCTCGTGTAACCAGAATTCACATTTGCTGAATTTCGCATACAATTGCTTTTCTCTCAGAGTTTGCAACACAATTTTCAAATGTTCAGCGTGCTCATTTTCATCACGTGAATAAATTAGGATGTCATCTATGAATACGACAACAAATCGATCTAGGTACGGCCTGGAAATTCTGTTCATCAGATCCAGAAAAATAGCAAGAGCATTGGTTAGTCCAAATGGCATAACTAGAAACTCATAATGCCCGTACCTTGTTCTAAAAGCAGTCTTTGGAATGTCTGAATCTTTAACTCTCAACTGGTAGTACCCCGATCTCAGATCAATCTTAGAAAATATAGTAGCTCCTTTTAACTGATCAAATAAATTGTCTATTCGGGGCAACGGATATTTATTCTTTATAGTCACCTTATTCAACTGACGATAATCGATGCACATTCTCATCGTGCCATCTTTCTTTTTCACAAACAGAACAGGAGCACCCCAAGGTGAGAAACTCGATCTAGCAAACCCTCTATTGGTTAACTCTTGCAACTGTGACTTTAACTCTTTCAACTCTGTTGGTGCCATTCTATACGGAGCTATCGAAATAGGTGTAGTACCAGGCAGTAAATCAATACCAAATTCGACTTCACGAATCGTGAGGTAAACCCAGAACTCTTCTTGAGGAACACATCAGAATACTCACAAACAATAGGCACTGATTCAACTTTCTTCTCAGATACTTTCGAATCAATCACATAAGCGAAATATGCCTCATAACCCTTTTTCACATAACTTTGAGCTTTCAAAACAGATATCACAGCAGGTAATCCATTCAAACCATTATACTCAACCCGTACAATTTCATTATCTGGACATCTTAAATCAACGATCTTTTCTTTTTACAGATTCACAACAAAGATCATGCAAAAACAACCAATCCATACCCAGAATAATATCGAACTCATTAAATGGCAAAAGGATCAGATCAGTAGGGAAACAGATATCTCAAAACATTAACGGACAGATCTTGCATACTTTGTCAACAAGGACACTTTTACCTAAGGGGCTCGATACTTCTATAGCAAACTCGATGAGACTCTACAGCAAAGTCTTATCAGATACTAAATTCATGCATATATACGAATGCGTAGAACCAGGGTCTAATAATGCAATCACAGAAGTATCATAAAATGTAAAAGTACCCGTTATAACATCTGGTGATGAGCTTCCTCACGAGCTCGAATAGCATACGTTTTGGCAAGCGCTCTAGCTTCAGACTTGGCAACATTGTCTCTCATAGTTCTCTGACTACCACTAACATTTCTTACATTTTTTGAAGGTCTACCTCTCACAGGTGCATTATCAGATCTCGATTCTCGAATGACTCAGCTCGATGACTCGTGGCAATCACAGATAAAATGATCAACTGATCCATATCTGAAACAAGCTCTGTCATTTAATCTACAGCTTCCCGGATGCCATTTTCCACAATATTTAGATTTAGGTCTCTCAGATCGAGCATTACCAACACTAGCAACTGAAGTTGTTTGAGTTTTAGAACTCATTTGCGGTCTAGATTGATTTCTATTCGAATGTCCCACATTATCTCTGGAACGACTTTGATTATCTCTAAATCTTTTCAGAGCAAACTGAAATGATTTACTCTGAAATCTCTCTCTTATATCTCGAGCTTCAGACTCAGCTTTTCTTTTATCTTTCCCATGTGCCTCAGCTTTGCACGCTCGATCAACAAGTGTAACGAACTCTTTTATTTCTAAAATACCGACTAGCAAACGAATGTCTTTATTAAGACTGTCTTCGAACCTTTTGCACATTATCGCTTCAAATGATATACATTCTCGGGCATACTGACTCAGTCTCACGAACTCGCTTCATATTCAAACAAATATTCACTGCTTTAGTTCCAAAATTCTTTTCGCTTCGATCGATTTAATCTTTCACTGATATATTTCTTCCAGAACTTGATCTAAAAGAAGTCTCATGTAACTCGCTCTTTTGGAACAACAGAAATCAAAGTTTTCCACCATTGATAAGCTGCATCTCGGAGTAATGACACAACACACTTTATACACTCTTTCGGAGTCAAAGACATCTCATCAAACACCCGGATCATGTTTTTTAACCAGAACTTAGCCTTTTCAGCATCATCATTATTAGTAGCCCGAAACTCTTCGGCCCCATACTTACGAATCTTGTCAACATGAGGCTTATTCCACGGACTCAGATTTGCAGTCAGAGGTATATCAAATGTTTAAGGGGGATTAACCGGGGGCGGGGTTGTGAAACAGTCGGGATATTTCTTACAAATTAAGTGAACCACTCACCCATCATCTGGAAGAAAGCTTGTTTAGCTTCTCCCTCATGACCGCTCGTAGCTGGTCTCGAATCAGAGGGTGCTGTCCCTTGCGCGGGAGCAGGCGCATTACTCTCTACGTTGTCAGCTACGGCTCTTTCGGGATCCATCGCTATATATATATAACATTTTATACGTCAAGATTCATCACATTATCACAATTCAGATATATGGCATGTATAGTTAGACTCTGAAACGCTACGTTCGTCCGAGAATCGGCTAAATCGTATCTTTGATACCAACCAAATGTAACACCCTAACTCAAATCGCCGCCGGACTAGGGTTAAAGGCATTATCGACGATTCATTCGAAAACTTATACGTAAAATGTCATACAAATGTACATCTATTTCAATCATAATGTCCCTTAAATGAGTCATCGAGACCCTAAGCATGCTTATAATCTAGGTCGGGACTAAACCGAAAGACATATAGACATTCTCAGAAATTTAAAAAATTTTCTAAGTTTCAGGGGTTACACGCCCGTGTGGGTAGACCATGTGCCTCCCACGGCTGCTGGACACCCCCGTGTGTCCTCCCCGTGGTTGAAACTGACTTATCTTCCACAGCCACTAAGCACGCCCATGTAATTAGGCCGTGGTCAATCCTGCCAAATATCACAAGGCTACTAGGCAGCAAACACGACTGTGTGCCAAGGCCGTGTACTCTTGTGCTATCATTGACTTAGCCCACGGTCACTAGGCACGCCCGTGTGCCACGGCCGTGTGACATTATAGGCCGTTTTCAAGGCCAAAATGCCACCCACTTGGGTCATACCTACAAGCAAGAATTACCAACTCATTTCATGCACATATGTCGAGCAAGAGCATACCAATTTAACCAACCAATTCATGCATTCAAAACTAGTTCCAAACATGTCAAATTACATGACTATAATTCATCTCATCACAAGCATATTTCATTCATTTACTAACTCAAAACTTAACCATTTCATGGATCATCTAACCATGCCAAAACATGCTTCACACCTTACAAATTCCTTTAAGCAAAATACCAACATATAACTAGCCAAAGCACATGGCTAAATTCACTTCATTTACAAATACAAAAGACTAGCCTATACATGCCACATCTAGCAAAATATATTTCCAAAATGTACCAAAAACAAGTTGATTAGTGTGATGACGATCCTTAACGGTCCCGAGCCTTCAGTAGCTTTGACGACCTATAAAATAGAGAAATCACACACACGGAGTAAGCTTTCCAAAAGCTTAGTAAGTCATAATGCAAACAAACTTAGCATATAAGGCATATACATACATATAGATACATTGGCACATCTAAATCACTTAATAAATTATCACTTATATACTTGGATTCATGTACTTGGCCATATTTGCCACATTCATCAACTCAAAAGTCTTGCAAAATACAAAGCTCTTTCATGCTTATTTTCACATATCATATTGTTATCCCAATACACATACTCATCATAGTAAGATCATGTATATATTTACCTTATATACACACTTGGTGTATAAATCAACATATCTGAAACGGATTCTCTATGTGCATAGCCATTCAGATTACAGACTTGCCCGTTGAACCGTAAGGAATCTAGTAGGATACTCAAAAAGCTCGGAATAGTCGTACAATGCCAACGTCCCAGATGAGGTCTTACATGCACTCGGATATCGATGCCACTGTCTCAGACAGGGTCTTACACGAATCAATATGATACCGATGTCCCAGACATGGTCTTACACGTAAAACTCAGATCGGTGCCAATGTCCTAGATGTGGTCTTACACGTAAAACTCTTATCGATGCCAACATCCCAGATGATGTCTTACACGTCCCAGACGTGGTCTTACATGATAAAACAGGACAGATACCTATGTCATGACATAGCTAATCCTATCTATTCCTAGGTTCAAACGGGGCTTCTTAGACATTGTCGCTATATTGACTGTATCTCATAATTCATATGCACAACCTCTCATAAACATTCATTATCATTATTAGTCATATGAGTATTTACAAATTCATACAAGTACATTTATTTGCATAGTGACTTACCTCGGATTCGGCTTAGTAGAAATAGAAATGGCTATTCGTTTACTTTCGCTTTCCCGCGATCTAAGTCTGTTTTCCTCGGTTCTTGATCTATACATATTAAGAATTATCCCTTTTATTCAATAACTCATTCAATTCAATCCAAATACGCACATTTAGGGCTATTTACAAAGTAACCCTCACATTTGCACAATTTATCAATTTAGTCCATTTTTTTGAAAACATCAAATTCACAAAATCAACCCACACTCATACTTAGCCGAATGTACATATATATCATACAAGACCATATTTTCCATCAAATTTGCAATTTAGTCCCTCAAAATGCTATTTTCATAATTTACCCTATTTAGCTAAAATTCATCAAAACTTCAAGAACAAAACATGTTCATCTAGCTCATATCTTTCATTTAATAACTAAACTCATCTCAAAGCTCAACATATCATCAATGGCATTTTACACAAACATCATCAATTCACAAAATTGAGACATGGGCTTGATAGTAGACAAAGCAACGATTTCAAAAGCGTAGAAATTATCAAACACCGAGTCAAAATCTTACCTTAATTAAACCAAAAGAGTGCCGAAGCCTAGCTTTCCTTCTTTCTTTTCTTTTCTTATGAAATTTGGCCAAAATGATAAGAAGATGGCCATTTTTTTCATGTTTTATTTTGTTATAAAATCATTTATTATCCTTTTACAAAAATAACCTTATGAAATAACATTTAAAACATATGAAATTCAAGGCTATTAATGTCCAACACCATCCACTCACTTTTAAAATGGTTTAATTGCCATATAAGGCCTTCACCTTTACAAAGCCACCACACATTGGTACTTTAACTAATAGCAAGCAACTTTCACATTTAATGCAATACAATCCTTTTGTCAAATTAAACACACAGACGGACAAATTAATATACGAAACTTTACCACATGCTTAAATCACATATCATCGGTGCAAAAAATAATATTAAAAAATTATACAGACTCAGATTTGTGGTCCCGAAACCACTGTTCTGACTAGGGTATAAGCCGAACTGTTACGGTTACATTACCAAAAAGATTGCCATTGCAAATTCTAGGAAGATGATGTAGCACTCAATCCACGTCATTCTCAGCCAACTATACTTGCACCAGATAAACCACCCAAAAAAATAGAAAGAAAAAGGTGTATGCTGAGAGGGAGGACCTACCTTATAAAGCTAGAAAGAAAAAAGAAAAGAAAACAAAGGATTTTGGGGAGAGAGGAATTGGAGAGTATTTTTTCTCTATATATCAAAGTTTCGTGGAAAATCTTAGAGAAAAGAGAAGAGAGGGTAGTAGGTTACAGAGCAGAAAAAATCTTAGACACAAGGAAAGGGAAGAGAAATTTGCCCTAGGTTTTTCATCAAATCTGAGTATTAAACAAAAAGCTGGAGTAGTGAGAGCTTCTTGCAATTCTGCCTTTATTTTCTAATTTGAACTTTTTGATTCGTAAAATTTAATGATGATGTTGAATGGTTTTGTTTTGGATTTAAATGTCCAATCCATGAGCTAAATCTCATTGGGTTGGAATTATTTGGGTGAATTTTTACTATTTTTAATGCCCATGGTCTGATTTTGAATAGATTACTATTTCATTCGATTTTGATTATTTTAAATGCATGCATACAATCTCTAGATAAAGATGGTTGTATGGTATGTTGTTAGATCTGATTTAATTCTGAAAAGGTTAAATAGATTGAATTCTTATCGGTTGATACAGACGAGTATTCAAAAAAATGTTCATAGCACTATAGATGTAGAAGTTGCGACCTGTATAGGAAAATGAAGAAAAATTTGGATGTCATTCTTGAGTTTTCTAGACATACAAAAACTCAGGATGATAGCTTAAAGTCTGGCTCTCAAAAGAAGTAAATTGTAGTAGTAAATATTTGAATAGTAGAATAGTCAAGATTTTGCCATGGCATTATTATGTTCTAAAAATAAAACCTGAGTAATTCCAACCTTTATCATTCAATAGTACAAATCCTCCCCACTTATTCTTTGAGAATTGCCACAGCATTTGAACTGCCCTAGCATTTTTTCATTCATAATCGATTTTATTAATTCATTCATTAATTCTCTTCATCAATTTGACATTTGTTTCTTTTGCGTAGTTTAATTACTCAATTTCATAGTTATAGCATAACCATCTTTAATCAATTTCGATCTCTGTGGAGACGATACTCACTTATCACATTTGCATTACACATTCACACGCATTAAGTTTTTGGCGTTGTTTCTAGGGATCAACAATATTGGTGAAAATTTAGTTTGTTATTACCTCTTTAATTTTTTTAGTTTAGCTTAATTAGTTGTTTTGATTTTTTTGTTTTTCAAGATTTTTGCTAGTGCATGAGTAGAGATATTCATGCACTTTAAGAGTTTTTTTTTATCCAAAAATTTAGAGAACCTTGATAAGAAGGAAAAAAAGAATTGCGAGAAATGGCAAGAATTAGAAATGATCAGGTTAGAAAAGAGCCATTACATTAGAATGGAAGGGATGCTGATATTCCTCGAATAATAGATGATAGAGACAGACCCATCAGAGAAAATGTAGTGCCGATCTTAGATGATCTAAATCTAGGAATTGTCAGGGCACTTATTCAAGCTCAACTTTTCGAGTTAAAGCCGATGATGTTTCAAATGTTACAAAGTGTAGGGCAGTTTAGTGGATTGCCTACTGAAGATCCACGGTTGCACTTAAGACTCTCTTTGGAAGTCTACAATTCATTTAGGCAGCAGGGTGTTCCTAAAGATGCCCTGAGACAGAAGTTATTCCCTTATTCATTGTGAGATCAAGCCAGAGTATGGTTGAATGCATTGCTGTCAGGTACGATGGCATCTTGGAATGAACTTAATCAAAGGTTTCTACTAAGATATAATACTCCAAACATGAATGCCAAATTGAGGAACGATATTACGTCATTTGGCAATCTGAGGATGAAACATTATACAAAGCTTGGGAGCGATTCAATGGGTTAATTAGAAAATTCCCAATGCATGGCTTTCAACATTGGATGCAAATGTAAATGTTTTACAATGGATTGAATGCGCATACAAGAATAGTGGTTGATGCATCTGCCAGTGGGACTTTGCTCGATAAATCATATAATAAGGCATATGAAATTCTGGACAGGATAGAAAACAACGATTATCAATACCCCACTACAAGAGTAGGGTTTGGAAGAAGAGTTGCTGGAGCAGTGGAACTTGATGCGATTACTTCCCTAACAAATCAGGTATTATTTTTAACGAATATGATTAAAACACTAAAAAGACCAGCTATAGTGCAGGAAATGAAAGCAACTAAGTTAGCATGTGTTTATTGCGGAGAAGATCACATTTTTTATGAATGCCCATCAAACCCAGCCTCAGTTTATTATATGGGAAATTGTAATCACAACAACAACAACCCATATTCCAACACATATAATCCGGGGTGGAAGCAATATCCTAATTTTAGTTGGAGTAATAAAGGGATGGAAAATTCCAGCAATGCTATTTGGCAGAATGTTGCGAGTACACCACCTAGAAACAATGAATCCATGCCACGAAAAATGCTCAGCAAAATTTAGCTTCGAATTCTTCATCTATGGAAGCTCTAGTGAAGGAATACATGGCCATGAATGATGTTATCATTCAAAGTCAAGCTGTATCTTTAAGAGCTTTGGAAAATCAAGTGGGGCAAATTGCCAAAGAATTAAGCTCAAGACTGCAAGGAGCATTGTCGAGTGATACTAAAAATTCATGATCTTAACGGAAGGAACAATGAAAAGCCATTACATTCAGAAGTGGTACGGAGCTACCAGGAGTTATTAATGACACCAATATTGAATAAGGTAGTTCGGATTTCACTAATAAAAAGAATTCAGAACTAGTAGTGGAGTAGGCTACAAAAGAAAAGAGCAACTAGAAAAATGTTTAAGTAGATTCATCTTGTATTGCTAATAAAAATGGCATGGCAAAATAACCTCAATAAATGGAAGGAAGGCCATCGCCACATTTTCCTTAGCATTTCAAAAAATCTAAGCAAGATTTTTAATTCAAGAAATTATTGGATGTCCTGAAGCAATTACATATCAACATACCGTTCGTGGAAGCATTGGAATAAATGCCCAACTATGTGAAATTCATGAAATATATCTTATCAAAGAAGAGAAGTTTAGAGGAGTTCAAAACTATTGCTCTCACTGAAGGGTGCACAACAATTCTAAGATACAAATTGCCACCAAAACTAAAGGATCTAGGGAGTTTTACTATACCTTGCTCTATTGGAAATCATTATGTAGGCAAAGCATTATGTGACTTAGGTGCAAGTATAAATCTAATGCTTATGTCTGTTGTAAGGAAGCTAGGAATAGGGAAGCAGAAACCTACAACTATCACATTGCAATTAGCTAATTGTTCATATGCACATCCAGAAGGTAAAATAGAAGATGTCTTGGTAAGAATTGACAAATTTATTTTTCCACCAGCTTTTATTATTCTGGAATGTGAGGCTGATAAAGAGGTACCAATCATACTTGGGAGACCTTTACTAGCAACTAGTGGAACATTAATTGGTGTACAAAATGGTGAATTAACAATGAGTGTTAATGATAAGCAGATAACCTTTAATGTTTTTGATGCTATGAAGTGTGCACCTATAGATGAAGAATGTAACGCCCCAGAATTTGGGCCTAGAAGTATTGGGCCTTGAGCAAGGGAACAATTAGGAGACTGTGCATAAAAGTTTATGTGAGCTAGGAAATGACACAATTAAATGTCTGCTCAAGTGATTAAAGGTCCTGAAAGGAGTTGGAAAAGTCCTGGGTTCAAACCTAGGCTTTAGCAAAAATTTTAGTTTTAAGTGGATAACACCCTGGATGCTTGGATGTAGGCCTTTTAAATTATTGTGTTAAAAAAATGACACAAGGAAGCATGTGGTCTAGTGGTTGCAGCGTCATTATGGTTACAAGGGAGCCTAGGTTCAAGTCTTGGCTCTTGCAATTTATTTTGGTTTTTCTTTTAAAGGAACCTGGACTTTGGCCTTTAGACCTTTTAATTAATTGAAGATAAAATGTGACACAAAAGAGCTTGTGGAAAGGAGGCAAGTGGCGTGTTGAGCTATTGAGGGGGACTTGGGCTCGAATCTCATTGCAAGTAAAAAGGATATTTTATTTGCTAGCATGAGGCGATAGGAGTTTGAGGTGGTTTCAAACTCTGTTGGGTGAGAGTTTGAATTGGTCAAGGAGAAGGTTGTGGAGAGGATTATGGAGGAATTTGAATGAAGTTCAAATTAGATGGTTGAGTGATTTGTGGAGAGATTTGTGGAGGGATGTTAGGAGAGATGAAGGGAGGAAAAAGAGGAGCTTGATAGGGAGAGGAGTTGTAGCCGAATAGGTATTCTGACCACAGGGAATTCGGCTTGGGTGTTTTGGGGAGCTCCTCTTGCTATTCATTTCGGGTTTTGGCATTTTTGTTCTTTTTCATCTTTGTTTCAAAAGCTGTGGAGTTCGTTTTCTACTCTTCTCTCTAGCCCTCTAGTCCACCGATTTTTTCCCTTTATTCCCTTTATTCAATTGGTATTCCCCTCTTTGGCTGAGGAGCGCTTGTCTTTCCTTTCATAAACCCTTTTCGGTTGCTAGCCATACTTGTGGATCGACTCATACCTTCTTCTCCTCTTCCTCTCTCAACTCTTCTGTCCTTCATGTTTTGGTCGAATATTCTCTTCGCTTCTTTTCTGATCCTTGGCCATTTCTTGCTGAAGGCCTGCCGAAAACCCCTTGATCTTGGTAAGTGTTACGGTTTGTTCTCCCTAGCCGAACCTTATTAGGTTCTCCTCTCAAAAGTTCGGCTTATGTATCTCTTAGGCCGATCGTTTGTGTCTCCTCTTTCCCACCATGAGGAAATATTTCTTTAACACTGCTTTTTCTACGAATGATGCTAGGGACTTAAGTTCATAACAAGGTGTTAGGCCGACTATTTATCCCCTACAAGGGATATCTCTTTTATTGGTAAGTGCTTTAAGTCTTAGATGAATTCATGTGGGATTGTAGATTCTTATGAATCAGTTTACAGTTTCGTGTGAAAGGAAAGCCTTGGAGAGAATACGTGGTTTTGGAACAAGAGGGGTACTACGATTGGTTATGGGTAAGTAGTTATGATTTGATTAAACGTTCCAATATTATGATTATGGATTAACGATGGTTTTGGACTGATAAAGGGTTGTGTTTTAACCATAGGCTCTCAACTTCAGAAGCATCTCGGCCACAACTCCTTAACAGGTGTGTAATTGTACACACACATTGATTAAACTGTAAATCAACAAAAGCTAAAAAGCCAGAGAATACGACACTTGATGCCACATGGGCGTGCGATCAGAGGTATGGTAGTCTGAGCCCACGAAGCATGAGCGTTTGATTGTAGAAGCTGTTTTGGGCTACGTTGGGCCGAAATGGGCTGTGTGGGCCCAATGGGCTCGTGGGCCCCACACGAATAGAATTTATGAAAAGTGGCAGAAATTGGATTGGGCTATGTTGATCACATAACTGTGATCGAATTTGGGCCAAATGGGCCACACGAGCGTGTGGGCACACTTGGGGCGAATATTGGGCTTTGGGCCCAATTACACCGTTTGACCATATATGTTATCTGTGTCACTCGAGGCGACTATAGACCTTCGGGAAGGTTGTTATATGACTAAAATACCCCTGTAGGGTAAAATTACTGAAATACCCCTGTAGGGTAGAATTACCGAAATACCCCTATGGGGTAGAATTACCGAAATACCCCTGTAAGGTAGAATTACCAAAATACCCCTGTAGGGTAAAATGATCGTAATGCCCTTGTAGGGTAAATGACTATTTTTCCCCTCGAGGGTAATTGACTGATTTGACTGTGATTGTATGACTATGACTTGATTAACTTAACTGTAAATGATGTGATGATTTGTGGGCCAGACATTCTGCATACATGACATTTTGCATGGGGTTGGGACATTGTACGGAGGAAGTGTATAGCCCGTTGTCATTCTGTACAAGGCTTTCAGCCTTTTTGCGATATTTATGGCTTTTAATCGTTCTGTCTACGGTGCCGAGCCGTTCTGTTGACTTAGTGCTGCAACCGGTGCTAAGCTTTATGTGTTGGCTGGGTGGGTCGATTTTATCCCCACATGGTGTGTTGGTTGGTATGGGTGGTGTATTGGTTGGATTGGGCTAGATTTTTGTTTGCATATCTGCATCTGATACTGATTCTATAATGGGCTTAGGTCCACCTGGTACTGTGTCTGTGATGGGCTCAGGCCCAGTCTATTTCTACATACTGTATATCTGATTGTTTGTATTATAAAGGATTACACACTGAGTTTTCATAAACTCATCCCGTTTTTAACCATTCAGGTATTCCCCAACGTTAGGTGATTTGGAGCCGCAAGAGACTCGGAGGTGGCCACACAACTGCTGACGCTCTGCTGTAGGCTTTTTATTTGAATTTTATACTTTGGGTTTTAATCCTGTTATAAGGCCTTTGAGGGATTAAATTTTTAAGTGGCCTTTAGATTTCCTTATTTAAAACTGCTAAACACGAATTTTCAAAATTAACAACTATTTTCAAAAACACTTAAAAACATATGTTTTTATATTTCAAACTTTAGTAGCTTTCGCAATTGGAATAAACTAAAGTATCAATGTCAAGCATTAAGTAAACGTTTTTGACGAGATAATTTGCTACACTCGAGCAAAAGGGTTTAAACATAGAAATGAACCTTTAACGACAAACTCAATTTTTGAACGACGCTTTGATGTGGCACGCCAGATTCGGCCATAACATCTGGGCCGGGTTTGGGGTGCTACAAAGAATGTCACACTGTTGAGATTATTGACACAATAGTTCAGGAATAATGTGCAAAATTATCACTGTAATTTTAATGATGATGCAAATTGAGAATGGATCAAGGAGAAGTTTCAATCATTAAATTTATTAGGCCGTTCTTTTAAACCTCCTCGACCATCCATAGAAGATCCTCTTACATTGGAATTGAAGCCTTTACTAGTACATCTGAAGTATGCTTACTTGGGTGATAACAACACATTGACAGTAGTTATGTCTATGGCATTGGCATTAGATCAAGATGCTCAATTGTTGAAAGCTTTAAAGAAATCTAATAGGGCATTGGGGTGGACAATTGCAAATATCAAAGGAATCAATCCAGTAATCTGCATACACAAGATATTATTGATGTAACACCCCAAACCCGGCCCATACGTTTTGACCGGATCTGGTATGCTACGGGTTGTACTTTGAAAACTTTTGCCTTGTTGGTTTTGGAAATTGTAAGTTAATTAGACAATATTTGAATAAATAAGTGACATAAAAAAAACCTTGTATTATTATTATTTTGAAAAATTAAACCTTTGACATAGTTTCATAAGTTGCAAATATTAAAAACTATTATTACCTAAATATTCCCAAAATGAAACTTAAAGGAAAAACCAAAAATAATTTATAGAAATAGAAACTTGATGGCCCCTCGAGTCTGTCTCGGCTCCCATGTCCACGATCTACTGCTCATCTGAAAAGTTAGGGAAAATAAAGGGGTGAGTCACCAAGACTTAGTGTGCAAATCTCAAAAACACATAAAAGGCTTGGGCCACAAACACATTATGGGCCCTGGTCCATTCATAAAGGCAACAATCATAATCACATGACAGATAATAGATGATGAATAGCCCAACCCATCCTAAAATTCCATCCTCTACACACCAACCCGTTCCAACCATCACACCTTGGGGATTTCTACAATCAACCCTCCATCCGCTACACACCATAACGACATGTCGATCGCTCGTCTTTAAAGACCGATCATCAGTGTGACCTATGTGGCAAAGCCACCGATCGCCATGCGACCTTAATAATATATCGTAGCATTTC
Organism: Gossypium bickii; assembly: GCA_025503065.1. Taxonomy (NCBI): domain Eukaryota; kingdom Viridiplantae; phylum Streptophyta; class Magnoliopsida; order Malvales; family Malvaceae; genus Gossypium; species Gossypium bickii. Next base: position 67,514,128 of record CP106709.1, read on the forward strand.
GACCAATTTGAGTCATTCATTATAAAGACCGATCACTATGTGACCTATGTGGCAAAGCCACCGATCGCTATGCGACCTTCTTCCCCTTCATCATTTCAGTATCATACCCCATGCATACACACATAAAGAAAACATCATACAGGATTTTATATATATATATATATCGATATACATAGAGATTTCTATGATTACATACCTAGCATCCTTGCCTAACCTTTTTAGGGTTTTATTCGACTGTCTACACAGCCACTTTCCGGCTTTTTAGCCCATAACATATAAAACACAGTTAAAGAATGTGTTAGAGATCTACACACCTGATTACCGTTAGAACGAGACCCTCTAAGTCGACGCTATCCATAGCCAACACCACCGCTATCTTGAAATCCTGAAAAGTGATATGAAATTCAGGGACTAGTGTTTTCGACTTTTAGATCTAAGAGATCTACTTCAATTCTCGAATGTCGCCCAACAAAAGAATACATAAAATCATTAAACCATTAGCTTTTCGGCTTTGTCTTCCAAAAACTGAAAGAGATCTTAAGGAATAACAAGAGCCGACACTCACCTTACTAGAGAAGATTCGATTACTCCCAGAGGATTTCAGCTTTTTACGAAAATCAGGAAGAGAAGATGATTTGAAGAAATCTATAGACATTCGGCTTTTAAATAAAGAAATCAGCAGGAAGAAGAAAAGAGAATTTCGACAGACTGGGGGTAGGTTCGGCCTTAACAAGGATCAAAAGAAATAGAGAAAAAGGATTATGAGGTTTCAGCTTTTTAGAAGGAAGAAGAGAAAAGAATAATGGAGTTTTCGGCTTTTAGAAGAAAGAAGAGAAAAGAATAATGGAGTTTTTCAGCTTTTAGAAGAAAGAAGAGAAAAGAATAATGAAGTTTCAGCTTTTAGAAGAAAGAAGAGAAAGAAAAGATGGAAACCCTAAATGCCAAAAAATAAAGAAGAGAACCCTCACCTAACTATTTAAAGTTTCCTCCCCCTTAAAGTTTGAAATTCGACCATCACTGTGACCAGCAGATAGAACCCTAAATTTCCTTCCTTATCTTCCATATTATCAACTATAATATCTACATTATCCCTTTCACATAAATCCTCCTATTTTTGAGCCTTGTTGCCGTCCACTATAACATCTCCCATTAAACACATAGGCCCAAAAATTCAGGATGTTACAGTTCTACCCCCTTAAAGAAATTTCATCCTCGACATTTCCAACTAACTATTAATTGTACCATCCAAGTCTCACCACTATACTTCCGCTGCGCACTCTAATTTAATAATATATAAACATTGCACGCATACAGTTTCTATACCCAAAAATATAGCATCCACACAAAACATACCTGACTTAATGGTGATTGAACAATCATGAGCCTTATGCTCCTCAGACCCGCATCTTAAACACGTTTCTGACTTCCTTCAACATTCACCCGGATGACCCCTTCTGCAATATTCGCAAACCCGAAAGTTTGGACGTACCTTAACATGCTTCACAGAACATGACTGCAACCCTAAAAAACTACGATCTCTTTTTTTCTTACAGTCCATGCACCCAAACCAAAGTGTTTCATCGATTTCTTTAACCTCCTTCAGTACCTCCCTAACTAGCTGAGCCAGCACATCAGTCTCAAGTTTATCTCCTAATTCTAGGAACCACATACATTCAACCATCACACATCAACATACAAATAGCATCCATGCACACACATTCATCGCATAAGGGTTTTTTTTTTCATCATTTCTCTACCCGGGGTATTTCCGTAGTTTTGTCCTACAGGGTATTTTGTAGTTTTCTCAAAATAGGGTATCTTGGTGTTTTTTTTTAAAGTAGGGGTACTTTGGAAAATTTAATTTTGCAAACTGGGTTACTTTTGTAAATCTAGGGGTTTTCGGGTAAATTTGCAAAACATGGGTATTTTATAAAGTCACGGTTGTTTTGGAAATTTTCACAAACCAGGGTTATTTTGGAAATTTTGCCAATCGGAGTGTTTCAGTAATTCTCATGAATTTTGGTGGTTTTACAGTTCTGGGGTATTCCGGGAAATTTTCACAAATCAGGGGTAATTTAGTAATTTTGCATAATAGGATGGCTGGTCCCTTTCGGGTTTTAATTATAGGTTTTGGCCCGTCAACAAATCCTTGTGGCTAAGGTGAACAGTCACTACGCACCAGGTAAGATCCCAGTGAAGAGGAGGTGAGTCACTAGGACTGCTTACGTACCAAGCTCTCCCTGAATCCAATCCTAGACATGCGTATGCCCGTTGTCACACCCTAACCCAGCGATTTGTTCACAGGTTTGTTTAGTTGGATTAAGTCTTATGGATTTGAAGAGTTGTTTAACTAAGCCTAAGGTCCATCAATATGATCTACGTCCATAAAGCCCATCAACCCAACAAATATATCACATCAAGAGTTAGAATACTTACCTACGTTGATCGGGTGCCAGTAGACTCGAAGGCCATATCTTCTTCCAGATTTTTTTCAAATCCACATCAACTTTTCAAAACATTACTAGACCCATTTCACAGCCCGAGTTTTGAACTGGGCTTTGATACCAAAATGTAACACCCCAAACCCGGCCCATACGTTTTGACCGGATCTGGTATGCTACGGGTTGTACGTTGAAAACTTTTGCCTTGTTGGTTTTGGAAATTGTAAGTTAATTAGACAATATTTGAATAAATAAGTGACATAAAAAAAACCTTGTATTATTATTATTTCGTAAAATTAAACCTTTGACATAGTTTCATAAGTTGCAAATATTAAAAACTACCTAGGCGAATATAAACTATGGGGCCTTATTACCTAAATATTCCTAAAATGAAACTTAAAGGAAAAACCAAAAATAATTTATAGAAATAGAAACTTGATGGCCCCTCGAGTCCGTCTCGACTCCCATGTCCACGATCTACTGCTCATCTGAAAAGTTAGGGAAAATAAAGGGGTGAATCACCAAGACTCAGTGTGCAAATCCCGAAAACACATAAAAGGCTTAGGCCCACAAACACATTATGGGCCCTGGCCCATTCATAAAGGCAACAATCATAATCACATGACAGATAATAGATGATGAATAGCCCAACCCATCCTAAAATTCCATCCTTTATCTTGAAATCTCGAAAAGTGATATGAGATTCAGGGACTAGTGTTTCTGGCTTTTAGATCTAAGAGATCTACTTCAATTCCCGAATGCCGCCCAACAAGAGAATACATAAAATCATTAAACCATTAGCTTTTCGGTTTTGTCTTCCAAATACCGGAAGAGATCTTAAGGAATAACAAGAGTCGACACTCAACTTACTAGAGAAGATTCGGCTACTCCCAGAGGATTCCGGCTTTTTGTGAAAATCAGGAAGAGAAGATGATTTGAAGAAATCTATAGAGATTCGGCTTTTAAATAAAGAAATCGGCAGGAAGAAGAAAAGAGAATTTCAGTAGACTGGGGGTAGGTTCAGCCTTAACAAGGATCAAAAGAAATATAGAAAAAGGATTATGAGGTTTCGGCTTTTTAGAAGGAAGAAGAGAAAAGAATAATGGAGTTTTCAGCTTTTAGAAGAAAGAAGAGAAAAGAAAAATGGAGTTTTTCGGCTTTTAGAAGAAAGAAGAGAAAAGAATAATGGAGTTTTCGGCTTTTAGAAGAAAGAAGAGAAAGAAAATATGGAAACCCTAAATGCCGAAAAATAAAGAAGAGAACCCTCACCTGACTATTTAAAGTTTCCTCCCCCTCAGAGTTTGAAATTCGGCCATCACTGTGACCAGCAGATAGAACCCTAAATTTCCTTCCTTATCTTCCATATTATCAACTATAATATCTACATTATCCCTTTCACACAAATCTTCTTATTTTTGAGCCTTGTTGCCATCTACTCTATCTAACCCTAATGCCGAAATTTAGCTAACTTAAATAAAAAGAATTGAGCTCCATAAAACTTAAATTTGGGCCCCTTACTCCCTTGTGTGGTGTCACCTCCTTGCTCTCTAAGTGGCGCCACTGACCACTGGGCCACAAGCCCATTTTGATATTTTAAACATAGATACCACGCTTTTAAACCTTATAGTGCCCAAACACAAATTTCACCAAGGCCTTGACCACATCCTGAGCCTAATTTGGACCCTTAATAGTTAAATTAACACATTACACATGTTCTCCCATTAAACGCATAGGCCCAAAAATTCAGGATGTTACAACTGAAGGATTGACATGGCAAATCTATCAAGTAGTAGAGAAGACTGAATCCCATTATGAAAGAAGTTGTCAAAAAGGAGATTCTCAAATGGCTGGATGCTGGAATTATATACCCAATTTCTGATAGTTCTTGGGTTATCCCTATTCAATGTGTACCTAAAAAAGAGGGTGTCACCGTGGTAAGCAATGATAACAATAAACTCATTCCTACTCATATTGTCATGAGATGGAGGGTTTGTATGGACTATCAGAAACTCAACAAAGCAACAAGGAAAGACCATTTTCCTTTGCCATTTATCGACCAAATGTTAGATAGATTAGTGGGGAAAGCCTTCTATTATTTTCTAGATTATTTTTTGGGGTACAACCAGATTTCCATAGCCCCTATTGATCAATAGAAGACAATATTCACATGTCCTTATGGAGCTTTTTGTGTTCCGATAAATGTCGTTTGGGTCATGCAATGCCCGTGCAACATTTCAGCGTTACATGATGGCAATATTTTTGGACATGGTGGATAAATTTTTAAAGTTTTTATGGATGACTTCTCGGTGTTTGGTGATACTTTTGAAGACTATTTAAGAAATTTAGAGTTAGTTCTTTGTCAGTGTAAAGGACCCAACCTTATTCTTTACAACAACTCATTTTTCAGTGGTGTTAGAAACAATGGTTTCAGGGCCACCAAATCCAACTAGTAAGTTTATAAATATTATTATTAAATATTTACGAGTCAAATTTGATTTTAAAAACATTCTTGATTTGATAATTTATGTTATTTAAGTGATTTATTAAGTTCAAGTGGTAAGACCCTAAGGTCAAGTGGTTTTAGAAAATGAGGTACCAGGACCTCGTTTCTATAAACGGAGTCGTAAATACTTTTACAATTATTTATGAAATTTCATTAAGGGGGTATTAAAGTTTCGTTGAAAAGTTTTAACGTTTCGATAGTTAATTAAGTGAAAAGGACTAAATCGTAAAAGTTGAAAAAGTCAATTGCTATTAGTTTAAAGATGTTAATTGATTAAAAAATTATTATTGGATGGCCTTATTGAGTAAATTAGCCATTCTAAAGATAGTGGAACGGTTGGATGCTTTAAATTCTTTTAATTTTATAAGTTTTATAAGTATTTTACTATTAAAGTAATGAATAAGGGTTAAAATAATAATAAAAATAAGAAAACATAAGTTTCTTCTTCATTTTGGCTTGTTAATCACTTAAATACACCATAGGAAAAGCTTCAAGCTTTGGTTCTTCTTTGGATGATGCATGGTAAGCATTTTTCATCCATTTAAAATAATTTTTATGTTTTTGAGATCGTTGCAATTAGGTCCAGCTAGCCCGTACCTTCAATTTTGAAAATGTTAAAGATTTTAAATGTTTCCATTAATGAACCTTGTGATTTTAGATGTTAAATGATGAATATGAAATGTTGGTTAAGATTTAAAAGTACTTTCCTAAGTAATTTTGATGAATTTTTCGATTAAGGACTAATTTGTTAAAATAGTAAAAGTATAAGGATTTTATGTGAAATTGTTGCAAATATGGGCTATATTGGAAGCTAAAAATATTCGGTTGTTATGAAATTTCAATAAAAATGGTTAATTTGCATGTTTTAGGCTCAAAGACTAAATTGAATAAAAGTAAAATTTTAGGGGCAATTTTGTAAAAATGTAAAAAATGACTAAATTGCTTAAATACATTGTTTTACTATCTATATTAATAGATTGAATAAAATTATTAATTTAGATCAAGATAGAGAGAAAAATCGATGAGAATGGAAAATTACCAAAATGCCCATGAACTTTTTCATTTCTGCAATTTAGCCAGGTAAAAGTTGGTAACTTGTTTAGTTCAACTAATTACTGTTTTGATAAATTATTATCTATTTGTGTATATATGTGAATCAAATTTGTTAGCTTAAAGAAGAGGAATAAGATTAGGGTTGAAAGACACTATGGCAACACAACATAAAAATGTACAAGACCATGGTTGGACCATGCAATGTTGATGTAAGACCATAGCAAGGCTATGGTAGTTTTTCAGACTTGAGACTATCATTGGACCATGGCAGTGTATATATATATGTAAGACCATAGCTGGGCTATGGCATTTTAATGATAAGACCATAACCGTATTATGGCACTATAAGCGTAAGACCATGGCAAGGCCGTGGCAGTGCACATGTAAGACCATAGTTGGACTATGACACAATATGAAATGTGTATTGGGGTTTCAATCGTATTTACAGTGTTCATCGAATATGAAAAGGGATGGTTTTGACATGGATTAAAGAAAAGGGATGGTTTCGACCATTGTTTAGCAAACTTGTGTTACCTCCGGTAAGGGTTTCGATTGACTTCGCTACGACAAATAGGGAAATGTATGATGTATCAATGATCAAAGTATGAATAGTCATGATTATGAAAGGTATGATTCAAGTGATGTTATGTTTATGTACCATATCTTACCATGTGATGATATTGCTAAGTTTTGTGTTTAATTACTAGCCTGTGACTATGGTAAATGTTTTGTTTATGTCTTTTGTGTTATGCAAATGAAATAGTAAGTGTTCAATATGAACCAAGACATGTGTGTATGAAACTTATTAAAATGGTGATACATGGAAAACATGATATGTTATGAAGGATGATAAATCCAATTGGATTATGTTCAAGTAATGGTTATCTATGTTATGTTTACATGAATGATATTCAATTTTGCTAACATGTGTTGTTGTTGGGGCTTGGGCTTGTGCCAAGTTTATGATTGAATTATATCATGTTTAATCTTAATGAAATACATTGAAACAGTAAGTGCTCAATTGGTAACGTGCTTATGTCCATGAAAAGGTAAAATAAATTAAAATATGTAATTTCTTATGCAATGGTTGATTATATAGTTGATTCCAAATGAGCTATGTTTAAATGCACTAGTTTGTAGTCAAGGTTGATATTATGCGTATATCTTGTGTGTTATGCATATGAAACGGGAGAGGAAAGGTAATGACATGGTAAATTCATAGTTGAAATGAAATTTGATGAAAAGGGAGTAATGAGTTTGAATGATGTACTATATGTGAGAAGTTTACGTATGCTATGAATGAATATACCTATATCATGGATAAATACAATAAGTTGAGAATTGATAATGTTGTTTAGGCTTATGATAAGCATTGGGAATGGAATGAAAAGAAAGTAGATTGACAAGTGTATAATCTTATAAAAAAGTTGATGATTATCTATTAAGTCCCATAAAATCCTATTATATTATGAATAATAAATGTATGTGATATTAATGAACTTACTCATTTGTGGGTTGATGATAATATCAATTTATGAATCTTATGATGTCACACCCCTAACTCGTATTCGTCATCGGAATAGGGCTAAAGGCGTTACCAGGCATATCGGAGACTTTTACAGACATTGCACATTACAAATCATCAGTCGCATCAAAGTGTCCTTTTTATAGGTCAACGAGACCTTAATCATGCTTCAGAATAGGGTCGGGACTAAACTAAACACATATAAAAGTTCTCAAAAATTTAAAACTTTTCTACATTACAGAGGTCACACACCCGTATAGGCAGGCCGTGTGCCTCCCACGGCTACCAGACACACCCATGTGTCCTGGCCGTGCCAAATCAGAGCATGTATACTAACTTATCCACACGGTCACCAGATATGCTCGTGTGCCATGGCCGTGTAGAATAATGCTAGCTACTGACTTGATCACACGGCCATCAGGCAAGCCCGTGTACCAAGGCCATGTATAAATAGGCTAGATATTGACTTACACACACGGCTACCAGGCACGCCCATGTGCCATGGCTGTGTAGGTAAAACAGGCCACTTGCAAGGCCAAATGCCATTCACACAAGGGTCAACCCTACAAGCAAATTACCAAATCATTTCATGCACACTTTACATCCTAAACATGGAAAATAGATCAACAAGATCTCACATTCAATCTCATTTCTATTCATGCCAATTTACACAACTAAAACACATATACATTCAAGCATGATTCATCTACAATTACTTTTCATATAATCATTCCTTTGCTCAAACATACATACTCATAATGCATTCATATGCCTACCTTAGCTTGATCATTTCACTAGCTATCATATCATACCAAATCATGCATCATATGTCATATTTTCTCATACATATTATCAACATTTATCTAGCCACATCTCATGGCTATTTGTACACATTTCAAACATAATCCAAAATGACTAGCCTATACATGCCATATTGATCACGTGTCTATCGAGTTTTAAAATTTATAAAGATAATGATCGAACTTGGAAACTAACTCTGACAACGATTAAAGGCAAGTGTACCTATCGAACAGTAGTATAGCTTAGGCAAGACCGGATTGTCGAACCCAAAGGAACTAAAAGTACTAATACTAACTTTCTTTCTATTATCTAGCCTAAAATAAAGTGAAGTTTGCTTTAATCTAAATCTATCTAACCACTAAGCTAAAGACACAAAGACAAAAAAAAACTAAATTGGGGAGATAACTTTTAGAAAAACTCAGTTGATTTAGATGATACCCTTAGGAAGAATCCACCTAGACTTCACTTGTTATCTAACACTGAACCAGACGATTTATTCACCTAATTTGATCCGTAAGACTCCCTAACGTATATTAAACCCTCTCTCGAGGCGAATAACATCTAACCCTAGGTTAATTAACGAAAATCTCTTTCTCACTTAATAACCCCCTAGAATAACAGTAAATCGATCTATGGACTCCCATATTAGGTTTTACCCTAATCCGGCAAAATCTCGTCACCCTATCTCTAGGCGTGCGATCAACTCCGCTTAATTATGCTAGATCTACTCTTAAGCAGGGACTTTTGCTCCTCCACCTAAGCACATCTAACTTGAATCAATATCCCAAAAATATTAACATAAGAATTTAGCACACATAATTAAGAACAAACTAAGTATTTATCATATAGTTCAGAAAACAATAACAAGATTCATCTAGGTTTCATCCCCTTCAGGTATCTGAAGGATTTAGTTCATAACTAATAAAGAAAACATCTCAAGAGAAAAGATAAAATAAAACATAAGAAATCCCTAAAACTCCCTGAAGGAATTGAAGGAGAGATCCGCCGTCTTGAGTAGAATTCCGGCTTGTTGAGATGGATCAACTGGCTATCTTCGAGCGATTCCCACAAATCTGACCTTTTCAGCTCAGCTCCTTGCCCTAGCTAACCGCCCCCCTTCAAGGTGGTACTTAGGGGTATATATAGGCTCTTGAAATGCATTTCTTTCTCCCTAAGTATCCTTTTCTGAGTGAAATTGTCTATTACGACGACAAGGACACGGCCATGGCACACACCCGTGTGACTAGTCTTTAAGCCGTGCTCGGATTTCTTTAATGAGACACGGCCGTGTGATTCGGGGGTCAGACCGTGTTCTAGATATCAATGAGACACGGCCGTGTGGGCTTAGGTCTAGGCCCTGTCGATTTCGTGATATGGCCCATTTACTCCGTTTTGGGCCCGTTTTATGTTCTTTTCATCCTCGGGTGCTTTCCTGGGTATAAGACATGAAAAGAAAGGATTTAGAGCACCTTTTTATATGAATCAAGGGATAAATCATCTGAAAGTAAGCTAAATGCGGGATTATAACATGTTACTATTATGGTTTATCAAATACCCCCACACTTAAGCTTTTACTTGTCCTCAAACAAAATTTTCAACTTACAACTAAAACGAACTTTCCATAATTCATAATTCCTATCAACAAAGTCTTATCATAAATCAAAGATAATTCATACATGGATAATTTAAACTCAAAGAGTCCTAAAGATTCAATCAAGATAAGTCATACATTTGTATCACGAAAACGTAGGTGTCTCTCCTTGTCTAAATAATTACCTTTAATTCAAAACTGACAAGGATTGATATCCTCACAAAAGATTCACTCAAATCACTTTAAGTGTTTAAGGTTTAGTAAAAGAGCACTCATAAGTCGAACCTGAAAAGTTAATCCCATAGGCTTGCCTGAAAATCAAATCTCCACCACTGTAAAATGAGATGATAAACAGATCAAAAGGTATTTAACAGGATCGTAACGGGGCTAGGGTTAAAGGTGTGGATAAAGGCTGAATTAGAAGGTTAGAATCGGGATTGAATTGACAAGTTACCTATCTAGAAATAATTACATCAACTGAAAAGTAATAACCCTAATAATACGAGCCTTTTCTTTTGATAAATTGACTTTAACTATATAATCTCACTACTAATATTGAATATTCTTTGATTTGATTTTATTTTTAAGAACAAACTAAGTATTAAAGAATAAATTCAACTATTGAAATAATAATTAGGTAACTATTTAAATCAAATCTCGATATAAGGGTAGTTAAAAGGAATGGTGATAATAAATACAAAGGGGTTTGGGTTAATATTAGCGGGTGAGTCAATAAAAAGGGTTGTTAGGATTAAACGGGGTTCACTAGGGGTTAATTATGAAGGTAGGCTTTTTATAGAGCAAGTGGGTTAAATCCTAAGTGCCTTTATCATCTCGGTATATCAAATCATAACTGTGGTCTTGACATGTATAATCAAGGCAAGTTCTAGAATAACAGTTCATAGTTGACACACTCATAATCAATAAAGTGAGCATGAAAAAGAATATATGCTCTATAGGGCTCAAAATCTCACAAAAATTATGGGTGTTTTTTATATCATCCTTGTAAATTTTAAATTTCAAGATAATATTCAAATTCAGGTTAACAACCTAGCAAAAATTTAATTTTGATATCATGCTTGATTCTCTAGTATTGTTCTAATTTAATCATCAATGTACAATTAGCTATGACTTACTCAAAAACATGTGAATAACAACCATAAATTATCATAAATTTCATCCTAATTAGTAATATGAGGAAATTACTCAAGAACAAGACTAAATTCAGGGATTTGAGAATAATGAAAAAAGTTAGGCACTTTTATCCTCAGGGATTTGAGAATCATGCAGAAAGTTAGACACTTTTATCCCCCCACACTTAAGATGTACATCCCCTCAATGTACAAAGATAGATAATATTTATGAGATAAATCAAAAGAGAAGGGGAAAACACTCCCTGAATTGGATGGGTTCCTTGAGCTGGGGGTGAAAGATAGGATGGAGTGGTCAGTCTGGATGACGATCCTGTGCTAGATGAAGAAATTGGGTAGCTCACAGAAAGTTAGCCAGGGATTATTAAGACACATTTAAAATAAACTAAATACATATGTAAAGATAAGAAAGATAAAGAAAAAGGAAACAAAAATGTAAACAAAATGAAAATTAAAGATGAATGGACTAAAGAGTCCTTATTGTTGGATGGTTCGCGAGGTAGGTGTGACCGGATTTGGGAGAAAAGAGACTGAGAAATCGGTTTTAGGGTTGATTTAGGGAGGATGAGCGGTTAAGTTTCTTAAATAGGGGTGGGAGCACGGACAGGGGCCACACTTGTGCTTAATTTTAATGCGCTCGTGTTTTTTGTGATTTTAATTTTTGGGCGCGTTCAGGTGTTTTGCCACTGCTGTGGGTCTAGTGGCACGCCAGTGTCTTTCTTCACATGGTCATTTAGAACGGGCGTGCGCATCCCGTGTTTGATAAGTCAGAATGTAGACACGATTAGAAGACACGGGCGTGTCACGCCCGTGGTTGGTAAGTAGTATCTTCACACGGTTGGAAGGCACGGTCGTGTTCTGCCCGTGTTTAGGTAACTTTTTCCTCTTGTCGTGCACGACTATAAATATGCCCGGGTTCCATTCCCTGGCTTCCACACGGCCACAGGCACGCCCCTGTGCAAGGCCGTGTGGCCTAAAACCTGCACTTTATTAGATTAATTAGTATGGAGTTAGATGCCGAAAAATTAAAAGTATAATGTTAATGAAGTTAGTGCTCAGGTTGCCTTCCGAGAAGCGCTCGTTTAAAGTCTTAAGCTAGACTTTCCCTGTTTTCAGTTCTAAAAAGAAGGTTTATGGAGCAGAAGCTCTTCTCTTATATCCCTAAAACCTTCACCATTATAAATTTTGAGTCGATGACCATTTACCTTGAATGTGCCTTGAGTGGGATGGGTTACCTCGATGGTGCCATAGGGAAAAATCTTTTTGATCATAAATGGGCCTGACCATCTTGATTTCAGCTTCCCAGGAAATGGTTTAAGCCTTGAGTTGTATAGTAGAACCAAGTCCCCTACTTCGAATTGTTTCGACTTCTTTAGACGAGCATCATGGCTTCACTTTGTTACCTCCTTGTATAATTTTGAGTTTTTGTAGGCCTCAGCTCTCCATTCGTCTAGTTCATTCATCTGCATCATTCTTTTCTTTCCTGCAGTTTTAAGATCGAAATTTAAAAACTTTGTGGCCCAAAAAACTTTGTGTTCTAACTCGAATGGTAGATGACAGCTTTTCCCGTATACGAGTTTGTATGGGGATGTCCCTAGAGGGGTTTTAAATGCTGTTCTGTAGGCCCATAAGGCATCATCTACTTTTAATGCCCAATCTTTCCTATTTGATTCAATCTTTTTTCTAGGACGCGTTTAAGTTCCTGATTTGCTACTTCAACTTGCCCACTGGTTTGAGGGTGATATGGGGTAGCTATCCTGGGGTGTACTCCATATTTTTTTAAGACTTTGTCAAATTGAGTATTACAAAAATGAGTGCCTCTATCGCTAAGCTCTAGGTGTTCCAAATCGAGAGAACAGTTTCTTGAGAAACTTAACTACTACCCTAGCATCATTGGTAGGTATAGCTTCTGCTTCCACCCATTTTGACATGTAATCAACTGCCACTAGGATGTATTTATTTCCAAAAGAACTAGGGAATGGTCCCATAAAATCAATAACCAATACATCAAATATTTCACATGCTAACATATATGTTTAAGGCATTTCATCACGTTTAGAAATATTACCTGTTCTTTGGCATTTATCACACGAAGCAACATACCTATTGGCATCTTTGAATAGAGTGGGCCAATAAAAACCTGATTCGAGTATTTTATGTGCTATCTTAATGCCACTATAGTGTCCTCCTAAAGGCCTGAATGGCAATGTTCAAGGATTTTGCTTGGTTCTGCCCTTGTAACGCATCTTCAAATTACCTGATCTGCACATATGCGGAAAAGAAATGGATCTTATCAAACATAGTTTTTCGCATCAGCAAAGAATCACTTCTTTTGGTGATGTGTTAGTCATTTTGGCAAGATGCTGGCGGCTAAATAATTCACAATATTTGCAAACCATGGTACCTCAGAATGTGTTATAGAGAAGAGTTGTTCTTCAGGAACCGAGTCATTTATCTCACTTCCATCGAGCTCTTCAATATGTGGGTTCTCAAGCCTAGAGAGGTGAGCTGCTGCAAGATTCTCGGCTCCCTTCTTATCTTGTATTTCCAAATCAAATTCTTGTAAGAGTAAAATCCATCGTATGAGTCGAGGTTTTGCATCAGATTTAGTTAAGAGATAACGAAGAGCTGAATGGTCAGTGTAAACGACAACTTTAGATAATATTAGATATTGCCTAAATTTGTCAAAAGCAAAAACTACGGCTAGCAATTCTTTCTCTGTGGTGGTGTAGTTCTCTTGTGCGGGTGTTAATGTTCTGCTAGCATAATAAATTGGCTGAAAATGCTTGTCTCTTTGTTGTCCCAAAACTGCACCTACTGCAAAATCACTTGCATCACATATTAATTCAAAGGGTAAATTCCAATCAGGTGCAATTATAATTGGAGCATTTATTAATTTATCCTTAAGGACATGAACATTCTTGATTGAAATTGAAAGGAACATCTTTTTCTAATAATTTTGTTAAAGGCTTAGCTATTTTAGAAAAATCTTTAATGAATCTTCTATAGAATCCTACATGTCCTAAAAAGCTTCTAATAGCCTTAACTGAACTAGGGGGAGGTAATTTTTCTATGGTTTCAATCTTTGCTTTATCTACCTCAATCCCTTTACTAGAAATCTTGTGTCCTAACACAATTCCTTCTCTAACCATAAAGTGGCATTTTTCCCAATTCAAAACAAGGTTTGTTTCCTCACATCTCATTAGAACTTGTTTTAAATTTTTAAGGAAAAGATGGAAAGAATTACCGAATACCAAGAAATCATCCATAAATACCTCCATAATGTCTTCCACAAGTTCATTAAAGATTGCCAACATGCAACATTGAAAAGTAGCAGGAGCATTACATAATCCAAAAGGCATCCTATGATAAGCAAACGTACCGTATGGGCATGTAAATGTTGTCTTCCCTTGATCTTTAGGAGCTATTGGGATTTGGAAGTAGCCGGATAGTCCGTCCAAGAAGCAGTAGTACATACGCCCGGATAGTCTTTCTAACATTTGATCTATGAAGGGTAGAGGGAAGTGATCTTTTCTGGTGGCATCGTTCAGCTTTCTATAGTCTATACTGCACTTTCTAACTCAGAATCGTTTGTAGGAATCAACTCATTCCTTTCATTGGGCACCACACTCATACCTCCTTTATTTGGAACTACCTGCACAGGACTTACCCAAGTACTGTCAGAAATAGGATAAATTATTCCTGCATCTAGAAGTTTAATTACCTCAGCTTTAACCACTTCTTTCATATTGGGGTTTAACCATCTATGAGGTTGCACACACAGTTTGTATTCCTCTTCCATTAAAATTTTGTGGGTGCAGAATGATGGGCTTATTCCTTTAATGTCAGAGATTTTCCAAGCTATGGCTCTTTTATGTTCTCTTAGTACCTGTATCAACTCCTCTTTTTCCTTGGGTTCTAATTCTGAAGAGATAATTACCGATAGCGTAGAATTGTCCCTGAGGAATGCATATTCTAAGTGTTTTGGTAACTATTTTAATTCTAATTTGGGTGGCTCATCAATGGAGGGTTTTTGCTTTAGTTCGTCATTGACTTCAATGCTTTCTTCTTTCGTTTGTCTAAATGAAGATGTTCTCAAATTCAGCTCGTCGACTTCATCTTCTTCCCCCTCTTCTTGAGTCAGACACAGTTCCATCGTGTCATCATGTATAATTTCCTGTAATGAGTTTTGAATGATATGATTAGAAGTATCAACAAAATAACAGGAATCATCTCGTTCTTTAGAATATCACATGGCATCATAAATTTGGAAAATAATTCCTTCATCGCCTATTTGTAATGCAAGTTTACCGTCACCTACATCGATAACAGCCCTCGCAGTAGTTAAAAAGGGCCATCCTAAAATTAAGCAGACATCGGTGTCTTCATCCATGTCTAAGACAACAAAATCAACAGGGAAAATAAATTTATCAATTTTTACCAAGACATATTCGATGACTCCCCTAGGATATTTAATAGATCTATCAACTAACTGAATACTCATCCTAGTGGGTTTTGGTTCCCCAATATCTAGTTGTTTAAATTTTTATAAGGCATTAAATTAATACTGGCACCTAGATTAGCTAATGCTTTCTTAATATTTAAGCTACCAATTAAGCAAGGGATAGTAAAACTTCCTGGTCTTTTAATTTGGTTGATAACTTGTTTTGGAGGATGGTTGAACATTCTTCATTAAGTTCCACTGTTGATACTTTTTCAAGCTTCCTTTTATTCATTAGGAGTTCCTTTAAGAATTTTACGTACGTCGGCATCTGTGAAATGGCTTCAACAAAAGGTAAGTTAATATGTATTTGTTTAAAAAGTTTAAGAAACTTATCGTATTGGGCATCTAATCGTTCCTTCTTCAATTTTGCTGGATATGGAACTGATGGTTTATTTTCTTTGCTTACTGGAGTTACATCCTCAACTCCCTCATCCTTTGCTTTGTTATCTTGGTGTGGTAATTTTTTCTTTGGTTCGACTAACTCCTTTCCACTTCTTAGTGTTATTGCCTGTACCTGTTCTATTTCTTTAGAAAAAATCTCTGCCCGTATTTCACAAACAATTTCAGTAAGTAGTCCAACTGACATAGTGAGGTCCCCGATTGACTCAGTGAGTTTCCCAACTTGGTTCTTGGTCCCTGTAACCGATGTTTGTTGACTTTTAAGTGTTTTCTCAGTATCTTGGAGATGATTTTCTGTGGCTGCCATGAATTTTGTCAACATCTCTTCAAGGTTTAGCTTCTTTTCTTGCAGATATGGCTGATTTTGGAAATTCTGAAGAGTTTATTGTCTTTGATTTCCTTGATTTCCTTGACCTCCCCGTGAAAAAATTGGGTGGTTCCTCCAACCTGGATTGTAAGAATTACTAAATAGGTGTCGTACTGGGCAACAAATCAATACCAAATTCGACTTCACGTATAGGAGGTAATCTCGGTAGTTCTTCAGGGAATTCACAAACAATAGGCACTGATTCAACTTTCTTTTCAAATGCTTTTGAGTCAATCACATAGGCAAAATAAGCTTCATAACCTTTTTTCATATAATTCTGAGCTTTTCAACACAGATATCACAGTTGGTAACCTGGTCAAATCATTAGACTCAACCTGAAGTATTTCATTATTCGGACATCTCAATTCAATAGTCTTTCTTTTGTAGTTTACAATAGTGTCATGCAATGTCAACCAATCCGTACCCAAAATTATATCAAATTCATCAAAAGGTAACATCATCAAATCAGTAGAGAAATAGATATTTCAAAACATCAATAGACAGTTCTTGCATACTTTGTCAACCAGGACATTTTTACCTAATGGATTTGATACTTTTATAACAAACTCAATAGACTATACAGGCAAAGTCTTACTGGATACTAAGTTCATGCATACATACTAATGAGTAGAACCAGGGTCTATCAATGCAATCACAGAAGTATCATAAAGAGTAAATGTACTGTAATAACATCTGGAGATGAAGCTTCCTCACGAGCACGGATAGCATACGCTCTGGCAGGCGCTCTAGCTTCAGATCTCACAACTGTATCTTTCGTAGCTCTCTGGCTACCGCTAACATTTCTTGCATTTTGAGAAGGTCTACCTCTTGCGGGAACATTATTAGACCTCGTATTCTGAACAATCTCTTACTCATCAGACTCTGGGCAATCACGGATGAAATGATCTAACAATCTACATCTGAAGCAAGCTCGATCATTCAATCTACAACTTCCCAGATGTCTTTTGCTACAATGCTTACATTCAGGTCGATCAGATCGGACATTTCCAACATTAGCCATCGAAGTTACTGGAGCTTTGGAGGTCAACTGTAATCTAGCTCGATCTCTATTTGATTGTCCCACATTAACTCTCGAACGAATTTGTTCATCTCTAAATTTCTTCAAAGCAGAGCGAAATGATTTGCTCGGAAATTTCTTTTCAAAGTAGAGTGAAATGATTTGCTCAAAAATTTCTTTCTCACATCTCTGGCTTCAGATTCAGCTTTTCTTTTATCTTTTCCGAGTGCCTCAACTTTGCACGCTCGGTCAACAAGTACAACGAACTCTTTTATCTCCAAAATACCAATTAGAAAAAGAACATCTTCATTGAGCCCCTCTTCGAACCTTTTACACATTATTGCTTCAGTCGAAACACATTCCCAAGCATATTGGCTTAGTCTCATGAACTCTCGTTCGCATTCAGTGACAGACATGCGGCCCTATTTCAATTCCAGGAATTTTTTTCGTTTCTTATCAATAAATCTCTGACTAATATATTTCTTTCGGAACTCAGACTGGAAGAAATCCCAAGTAACCCGTTCCTTCGAAACAACAGAAATCAGAGTCTTCCACCACTGATAAGTTGCATCTCGTAGTAAAGAAACAACACATTTAATACTTTCTTCCAGAGTCAAAGACATCTCATCAAATACTCGGATAGTGTTTTCTAACCAAAACTCGGCTTTTTCAGCATCATCATCACTAGTGGCCCTCAACTCTTCAGCCCCATACTTATGGATTTTATCGACCGGAGGCTTGTTCAACAGATTCAAATTCATAACATGAGGCACAACTAAAGCCTTAGGGGATTAGACGGGGGCAGAGGTTGTGAAATAGTTGGCTTATTTCTCACAAACTGAGTGAACCATTCACTCATCATCTGGAAGAAAGCTTGTTTAGCTTCTCCCTCTTGACAGCTCGTAGCTGGTCTCAAATTAGATGGCACTGTCCCTTCAGCGGGAGCAGGCACATTACTTTCAACATCGTCAGGTATGGCTCTTTCAGGATCCATTAATATACGAAACTCACATTTTACACATCAGGATTCATCACACTATCACAGTTCAGATATATGGCATGTATAGCTAGACTCTCACACGCTACATTAGTCTGAGAATTGGCTAAACTGTAGCTTTGATACCAATCAAATGTAACACCCCTAACCCGTACCCATCGCCGGTAAAGAGTTAAAGGCATTACCAGATAGATCAAAAACTTTTACAGACATCTCATATCATAGCTAGGTCAATCACATCAAAGTGTCCCTCAAGTAGGTCCACCAGACCTCAAACATGCTTTAGAATAGGGCCGGGACTAAGCCGAACACATACGAAAATTCTCAAAAATTTAAAAATTTTTCAAAGTTACAGAGGTCACACGCTCGTGTGGACAGGCCATGTGCCTCCCACAGCCTTCAGACACGCCCGTGTGTCTAAGCCGTGTCAAGACAGGGCATACATACTGACTTATGCACACAGCCATGGACACGCTAGTGTTCCTCACCCGTGGTCACTACTGGCTTCACCACACGGCCAGTCACACGCCCGTGTGTCTATCTCATGGTCGATCCTGACTAGTTTTGAATTTCAACCACGAGGGACACGGTCGAGCCACGCGCCCGTCTGCTCAACCGTGTGAGCAAATATAGGCCATTTTCATGGCCAAAATGCCACCCACACATGGGTCAACCCTACAATCTCAAAAAAGCATTATCTCATACACATTTGGCAACCAAAAATCATGTCAACTAATCAATATATTATCCCATTCAACCTCATTTCTAAACATGCCATTTATATACTAAATAATCCAACCAAATCGCTTATAAAATCAAGCATGTTTCATTCACATTTTCACCAAGTCACTATGGTATCAATTCATCAATAAACTTACCATCCATAAGACCAATTCATTGCCATCAAGCCATACCAAAACATGCTTCATATATCATAAGTACTCATGCACATTTTCAACATTTATCTAGCCACATCACATGGCTATTTACACAACTCAAACATGTTCCAAAATGACTAGCCTATACATGTCATATTTAGCTATATACACATTCAATAGTACCAATTTGAGTTTGATAGTGTGGTGAAGATCCTCGACGGTCCCCGAGCCTTCAGTAGCATTGATAATTTATAAAATAGAGTAAACACACAGAAAGTAAGCTTTGAAAAGCTTAGTAAGCCTGTAACACCCCAAACCCGGCCCATACACCACGACTGGATCTGGCATGTCACTGAAAAGGAGTTCTATAAAACATCGTAAACTTTAAAAAAACATCGAGTTATTATTATTAGAGTTATGATTTAAATGAGAGTTCGTTGTTCATTTAGGTAAATCGCTGATTTTAGTGCTTAGATGACTTTTGAAAACATTTGCTATTACATCCCATTAGGCTAGGAAAATTACCGAAAGCAATGCCATTTACAGTTGAAAATCATTAATTAAACTAAAAGAGAGAAAAAATTTGTTCGCGTTTGAAAAAAAAAAAACATCATACTAATTAATTAATGTGTAAAGCGTTTAAGACTTTAAAACGAGTGCTTAAACCAGATTAACAGCGGCCTTATTACAACATAAAATCCCAAAAATTTAAGGATAGATAAAGTTCTACTTAAAAAATAAGAAAAACCGTGCATGGCTACCTCGTAGTCCTCTCCGGCCCGGTTCACTGTATTATTTGTCACCTGCAAAAATGTTAATCCACGAGGGTGAGTCAAGAGACTCAGTGTGCAATTACCTACACCATCACTGGGCCTAGCCCATCAACTTACCATCTGGCTTTTAGCCCTATTCATAATCACTTTGGGCAAAGCCCATACGGAATCAAAACAGGGCCCTTAGCCCTATCATCACAATATAACAAATCATATATGCAAAATGATGCAAAGCCCAGCCCAACCTAAATTTCCATCCGCTACACACCACCCGTTCCTACCAATCACACCAGTGGGGATTTCTACAATCGACCCTCCATCCGCTACACACCTTCGATGGCAGTTGCTGCAGTCAGCTGCACATCGCCGTTAATATGTGGCATAGCCACCGAAATAATAATGTGACAAAAGTCACCGGAGTATGTGGCAAAGCCACCAAAATAATAATGTGACAAAAGTCACCGGAGTATGTGGCAAAGCCACTGGAACACTGCCCCTTATCATAATCATATCCCCTATGCCCATGCAACATGCGATCATATGAATGCAATATACCATATACTATTCTATGACATACTGAAGATATCCATGGATACATATAGTTATGTACAACCATTATTATACAACATACTCAGAGAATGAGCGTACCTGGTACCACGATCTTTACCCCTTAAGGGTATACAATAACTATTACTGCTTTTTTCGGTTTACCAATCAACATACTTAATCATATCAAAACATACAAAGAAGGTGTGGAAATTACACACCTGTAAACACGAAGAAACTCACTAACACTTTCACTCGCAGGGGTCACAGCGATCTGTTTATCCCTTTCCGAAGCCGGCCCACAACCTGGTGGCCAATCATGCACAACTGACACCGCTCACTTCTTGAACTTAAGGATCAAACCCGAAGGTTTGCTTCCCTCCTCAACTTGTATGTTTCTTGCATCCATTAAAAGCTTCGGTCAATAAATCATTATGAGAGATACGATTTGAGTAACCACCCAACTAGGTTAAGGCATCGATTAATAGGTAAATCGATTAATAAAACAACTAGGAGGAATCCTCTTACCTAAGTCGATTGAATCCCGGAGTTAGAAGACTTGGATTAGAACGTTGATCGCACCTAAACAAATACCCGAATGAGATTCAATTTAAGGAGAATAGATTAAAGAAGGTGGCCTTTCGGCCAAACAGAAACATGAACCCTTCTTCCACCATTCGGCGAAAACCAACATCATCAACTTACCCCGGATTATCTTCAAGATTTGGCACCAATAGACAAGACAGAGAAGATTCAACTACAAGGGAAGAATAGCGAAACAAAGCCCAAAGAGATAAAGAAAATGGTTCGGTCTAGAGGGAAAAGAAAAAGAAAAGAGAAAAGAAATAATGAAGAACTTACCAGACTCTGAGATGAGAATTCGGCTATGGTGAATGATTCAGGAAAAGAACACAAAAGAAGTGATACTGAGACTTAGAGGTTTGGGCTAACAGGGAAAATGAAGGTGTGGTTTCGGCTTTTAGTGAATGGAAGAAGAAACAAGAATGAGATGATGAAAGTCAAGAGAATTCGGCAAGAGAAGAGTTCTTGAGAGGAGAAAGAGGAAATAGAAAGGGGAAGAAAGAACAAGGTTTTCGGTTTTTGAGAATGAATGGAAAAGAGGATGAAAGAATTATGCCCAAATGGTCTTCCTAATTTTGGCTAAAGGTCATCAAAGAAGAAAAGAGTGGATATTGGCTAAGCAAATTTCGGCAAAAGAGAGAGAGTAAGCAACTACAATGAAGAGCACACCCAAATGCCGAAATTCTACCCCCACAAGCTACCTAATACTACCAAAATTTGGCACCCACTCCTAATGCCCAAACCGAATGCTCCCTTCCTCTCACACTCCTCAAAATTTCAGCTAGCACTCCCCTACTATGCCGTCCCTTCAATCTCTCCCTGCTTTCCTCTCCTCCATACATTCAAACCAGTTTGAATTATTCAAACTCCTTAAATTTCTCTCCACCATTCATTTAAAAAGCTTGACCAAGTCTTACCTCTCTCCTCTAGAGTTTAATTGGTATCCAACCACCTCTCTAGCCTGAGCCCAAAAATAATATTCCCTTGTTGCTTGAGTGATTCGAACCTTCTCCCCCTCAACTCCTTGTGACGCCATTTCCTTGCATGCTAAGTGGCGTTCCCTTGCCACTCTTCCACTACATTTCCTTGTGACACAAAACGCAACTAAAACCCCTAATGTCCTACTCCTATTCGGCTATCCTCTAAAAAGTGCCAAAACTAAAATTTCACCAAGGCTTTGGCTTAATCCTGAGCCTTCTCGAGGCCCCCAAACACAACCAAAGAACAAGCACAACACATCGATACGCATAAAACATAAAAGATGCAAAGCCCCTAAATCCCGGATGTTACAGTTCTACCCCCTTTAAGAAATTTCAGCCTCAAAATTACCTGGTAAAAAGAGATGGGGGCATTGCTGTTGCATAACGTCTTTCGGCTCCCATGTCGCCTCTTCTGTTCCATGATTCTGCCACAGGACTTTAACCAACAGAACCGACTTCATTCTCAGCACCTTGACATCCCGTTCTAGAATCTGAATTGGTTCCTCCTCGTAAGACAAATCTGGCCTTACCTCAATTTCCTCCACTGGCACAACATGAGATGGATCTGACTGGTAACGTCTTAACATTGAAACATGAAACACATCATGCATCTGCTTCAATTCTAAAGGTAACTCCAGTTGATACGCAACTGGACCCACACATTTCAAAACCCGATAAGGCCTGATAAACCTGGGACTTAGCTTGCCCTTCCGTCCAAATCTCATCACCCTCTTCCAAGGTGAAACTTTAGAGAAAACCTGATCACCAACAGCAAATTCTATCTCCTTCCGCTTCAAATCAACATATGATTTCTGCCTATCAGACGCCTCCTTCAATCGAGCCCTAATTAACTTAACCTTCTCCTCCGTCTCTGTAACCAATTCTGGACCCAAAATCTGACGTTCACCCAATTCTGTCCAGCAGGTAGGAGTACGACACTTTCGCCCGTATAATGCTTCATAGGGCACCATTTTAATACTAGCCATGTAGCTGTTGTTGTACGCGAACTCTGCCAACGGTAAGAACTCTTCCCAACTACCTCTGAATTCAATGACACAACCCCTCAACATATTTTCCAAGAATCGATTTACCTCTCGGGATCCATCGATCACGTGGATGAAAAGTCGCGTGCGAAGTCCGATCTCATACCCAATGCTTGATGCAACGCCCTCTAGAAACGCGACATAAACCTAGGATCTCTATCTGATATGATCGATACTGGTACCCCATGCAACTTTACAATTTCCGCCACATACAACTTGGCCAACCTTTGAAGAGAGTAGTCAACTCGAACCGGTATGAAATGGGTAGACTTTGTCAATCGATCCACAATCACCCATATCGAATCTTTTTTAGTGGGGTAAGGGGTAGCCCACTAACAAAATCCATAGTGATTCTCTCCCATTTCCATTGTGGGATCTTTACCGGCTGCAACAACCCTGAAGGCAACTGATGCTCGGCTTTTACCTGCTGACATGTTAAACACTTCCCCACAAACTCCGTAACTTCCCGCTTCAATCCAGGCCACTAGAACTGCTCACGTAGATCTCGGTACATTTTACGTCCTCCAGGATCC
The DNA here is from genome assembly GCA_025503065.1 of Gossypium bickii. Classification (NCBI taxonomy): domain Eukaryota; kingdom Viridiplantae; phylum Streptophyta; class Magnoliopsida; order Malvales; family Malvaceae; genus Gossypium; species Gossypium bickii. The sequence goes on from CP106709.1 coordinate 67,537,813, forward strand.
ATAGCGTAAGGGCTACTATGTGCTTCCTGAAGAATCATCCGCCTCAACTCCTCATCCTTCGGCATGCAGACCTTCTCGCGAAAACACAAAACTCCATCACCATTCACACTGTAACCCTCTGCCCCACCATTTTGTACTTGCAGAAGTCGAGTACTCAAGGCATCATCTGATAGCTGTTTCTTCTTAATCTGATCCAACCACGTCGGTTTCACTTGGAGCTCAGCTAACAAACTTCCGTCATCATACAACCTAAGATGGGCAAACATCGCTCTCAAATCTGATATTGCCTTTCGACTTAATGCATCTGCCACCACGTTAGCTTTTCCTGGATGATACTCAATTGAGCAGTCGTAATCCTTCAGTAATTCGATCCACCTTCGTTGCCTCAAATTCAACTCCTTCTGAGTAAGGAGGTATCTTAGACTCTTATGGTCGGTGTAGATGATGGACTTCTCCCCATACATAGGGTCTCTAGATTTCTAGAGCGAACACTACTGCAGCCAGTTCCAAGTCATGCGTGGGATAATTACTCTCATGAGGTCTCAACTGCTAGATGCATAAGCAACAACCTTCCCATCCTGCATCAACACACATCCTAACCCCGTGTGAGAAGCGTCACAATAAACCACTAGCCTTAGGCTGAATCAACACTAGAGCCTCTATTAAAATTTTCTTCAGTTTCTCAAAGCTTTCCTGCTACTTGTCAGTCCAAACAAATGATACCCCTTTTTGTAACAACTTCGTTAAGGGTGCTGCAATTAGGGAGAATCCCTCAACAAACCTCCTATAGTAACCTGCCAACCCTAAGAAACTTTGGATCTCCGCCACAGACTTAGGCGGTTTCCAATCCAACACAGCTTCAACTTTCCGAGGATCAACCCTAATCCCCTCTTCGAATACCACATGACCCAGAAAGGTGACTTCCTTCAACCAGAACTCACACTTGCTAAATTTGGCGTATAGCTGCTTCTCCCTTAAAATCTGCAAAACCACCCGAAGATGCGAATCGTGTTCTTCCTCAGTCTTGGAATACACCAGAATGTCGTCTATAAACACTATGACGAACAGGTCCAGATAGGGTTGGAAAACCCGGTTTATCATATCCATGAACGCCGCTGGTGCATTCGTCAATCCAAATGGCATCACTAGAAACTCATAGTGACCATAGCAAGTACGAAACGCCGTTTTATGAATATCCGCTTCCTTGACCTTCAGCTGATGGTATCCTGACCTCAAATCTATCTTCGAAAAGACTGAAGCTCCCTTAAGTTGATCAAACAAATCGTCAATCCTCGGTAGCGGGTACTTGTTCTTAATCGTCAACTTATTTAACTGGCGATAATCAATATACATACGCATGGATCCGTCCTTTTTCTTCACGAATAGCACCGACACTCCCCACGGAGACACACTTGGTCAAATAAACCCTCGATTCAACAGCTCCTGGATCTGGGCTTTAAGCTCCACCAGCTCCTTTGGCGCCATCCTATACGGAGCGATTGATACCAGAGCCGTACCCGGCAGTAGTTTAATCCCAAACTCCACTTCACGATCCGGAGGTAACCCTGGCAGCTCCTCAGGAAAAACATCCACGAATTCTTTTACTATTCTAACCCTACTAACAGCCTCTTCCTTTGCATCCAATGCACTAATAAAAGCTAGAAATGCCTTGCATCCCTCCCAAACCATCTTATCAGCCCTTAACGCAGAAACTACGTTAGACATATAGTTCCTTCTTTCTCCTATCACAACTATCTCTTCATCCCCTGAGGTCCTCCACACCATCCATTTAGCTACGTAATCCAATTTAGCACGGTGTTCTACCAACCAATCCATGCCTAGAATGAGATCAAATTGGTGAATAAATGGGTTAAATTCCAATAGCTATAGATTAAGAACTGAAGAAAACGGACTTAGATCGTGGAAAGTTAAAAGTTATCAAATAACCAAATCTAATCGAATATCCGAATCAGAGGCAAGTCGATATACAAATAAATGTATTTGAATTGACTTATTTGTTAATATATGAAATTTGAATTGCTATGAATAATACTCGAAATGATGAATATATGGATTCCGAGAAAGTATCGAGAGATGGTTAATGTCCGAGAAGTCCCGTCTGAACCTAGGAATAGATAGGATAGTATATGTCATGACATAGGTGCCCGATATGTGATATCATGTAAGACCACGTCTGGGACGTTGGCATTGATACAGGATTTCGTGTAAGACCACGTCTGGGACGTTGGCATCGATATGAGATTTACGTGTAAGACCATCTCTCAGACATTAGCATCGTATTGATTTGTGTAAGACCCTGTCTGGGACAGTGGCATCGATATCTAGATACATGTAAGACCACGTCTGGGACGCTGGCATTGTACGACTATTCCGAGCACTCTGAGTATCCTATTTAGTTCTGAACGGTTCAACAGGAAAGTCTGAGAAATGAATGATTGTGTGAATTGTACATAAGTTTTAGGTACATTGATATGTATGCTTTATATAAGCATGAAAGGTAAGTAAGTATGTGTATTGATGCAAAGGAACATTTGAAAAGTATGTATGTTTGAGATATGAGCAAATGAGATGTTTGTGATATGATGAATTGGTAAGCAATGGCAAACCAAGTGAGCTAAAGAGATATCCATGTGTTTCGAAATGAAGATATGTAAATGAATCTAAATTGCTATATTTATGAATGATTTTGTGATAAGTTTATTTGTATATGGCTTTGTAACATCCGAGATTTAGGGGCTTTGCATCTTTTATGTTTTCTGCGTATCGATGTGTTGTGCTTGTTGTTTGGTTGTGTTTGGGGGCCTCGGGAAGGCTCAGGATTAAGTCGAAGCCTTGATGAAATTTTAGTTTTGGCACTTTTTAGAGGATAGCTGAATAGGAGTAGGACATTAGGGGTTTTAGTTGCGTTTTGTGTCACAAGGAAATGCAGTGGAAGAGTGGCAAGGGAACGCCACTTAGCATGTAAGGAAATGGCGTCACAAGGAGTTGAGGGGGAGAAGGTTCGAATCACTCAAGCAGCAAGGGAATGTTACTTTTGGGCTCAGGCTAGGGAGGTGGTTGGATGCCAATCAAACTCTAGAGGAGAGAGGTAAAACTTGGTCAAGCTTTTTAAATGAATGGTGGAGAGAAATTTAAGGAGTTTGAATAATTCAAATTGGTTTGGATGTATGGAGGAGAGGAAAGCAGGGAGAGATTGAAGGACGACATAATGGGGGAGTGCTAGCCAAAATTTTGAGGAGTGTGAGAGGAAGGGAGCATTTGGTTTGGGCATTAGGAGTGGGTGCCAAATTTTGGTAGTATTAGGTAGCTTGTGGGGGTAGAATTTCGGCATTTGGGTGTGCTCTTCATTCTAGTTGCTTACTCACTCTCTTTTGCCGAAATTTGCCTAGCCAATATCCATTTTTTTCTTCTTTGATAACCTTTAGCCGAAATTAGGAAGAACATTTGGGCATAATTCTTTCATCCTCTTTTCCATTCATTCTCAAAAATCGAAAAACTTGTTCTTTCTTCCCCTCTCTATTTCCTCTTTCTCCTCTCAAGAACTCTTCTCTTGCTGAATTCTCTTGACTTTCATCATCTCATTCTTGTTTCTTCTTCCATTCACTAAAAGCCGAAACCACACCTTCATTTTCCCTGTTAGCCCAAACCTCTAAGTCTCAGCATCACTTCCTTTGTGTTTTTTTCCTGAATCATTCACCATAGCCGAATTCTCATCTCAGAGTCTGGTAAGTTCTTCATTATTTCTTTTCTCTTCTCTCTTTTCTTTTTCTTTTCTCTCTAGACTGAACCATTTTCTTAATCTTTTTGGGATTTGTTTTCACTCTTCTTCCCTTGTAGCCAAATCTTCTCTGTCTTGTCTATTGGTGCCGAATCTTGAAGATAATCGGGGGTAAGTTGATGATGTTGGTTTTGGCTAAATGGTGGAAGAAGGGTTCATGTTTCTGTTTGGCCGAAAGGCCACCTTCTTTAATCTATTCTCCTTAAATCGAATCTCATTCGGGTATTTGTTTATGTGCGATCAATGTTCTAATCCAAGTCTTCTAACTCTGGGATTCAATCGACTTACGTAAGAAGATTCCTCCTAGTTGTTTTATTAATCGATTTACCTATAAATCGACGCCTTAACCTAGTTGGGTGGTTACTCGAATCGTATCTCTCGTAGTGATTTATTAACCGAAGCTTTTAATGGATGCAAGAAACATACAAGTTGGGGAGGGAAGCAAATCTTCGGGCTCGATCGCTAAGTTCAACAAGCGAGCGGTGTCAGTTGTGCGTGATTGGCCACCATGTTGTGGGCCGGCTTTAGAAAGGGATAAACAGATCGCTGTGATCCCTATGAGTGAAAGTGTTAGCGAGATCAAAAGTATAGGTGTGTAATTTCCACACCTTCTTTGTATGTTTTGATATGATTAAATATGTTGATTGGTAAACCAAAAAGAGCAGTAATAGTTATTGTATACCCTTAAGGGGTAAAGATCGTGGTACTAGGTACACTCATTCTCTGAGTATGTTGTATGATAATGGTTGTACATATCTATACGTATGCATGGATATCTTCAATATGTCATGGAATAGTATATGGTATATTGCATTCATATGATCGCATGTTGCATGGGCATAGGGGATATGATTATGATAAGGGGTAGTGTTCCGGTGGCTTTGCCACATACTCCGGTGACTTTTGTCACATTATTATTTTGGAGGCTTTACCATATACTCTGGTGACTTTTGTCACATTGTTATTTCGGTGGCTATGCCATATATTAAGGGCGATGTGCAGCTGACTACAGCGACTGCCATCGAAGGTGTGCAGCGGATGGAGTGTCGATTGTAGAAATCTCCACTGGTGTGATTGGCAGGAACGGGTGGTGTGTAGCGGATGGAGATTTAGGTTGGGTGGGCTTTGCATCATTGTGCATATATGATTTGTTATATTGTGATGATAGGGCTAAGGGCCCTGTTTTGATTCCGTATGGGCTTTGCCCAAAGTGATTGTGAATAGGGCTAAAAGTGAGATGGTAAGTTGATGGGCTAGGCCCAGTGATGGTGTAGGTAATTGCACACTGAGTCTCTTGACTCACCCTCGTGGATTAACATTTTTGCAGGTGACAAATAGTACGGTGAACCGGGCCGGAGAGGACTAGGAGGTGGCCATGCACGGTTTTTCTTATTTTCTAAGTAGAACTTTATCTATCCTTAAATTTTCAGGATTTTATGTTGTAATAAGGCCGCTGTTAATCTGGTTTAAGCACTCATTTTAAAGTCTTAAACGCTTTACACATTAATTAATTAGTATGATGTTTTTTTTCAAATGCGAATAAAGTTTTTCTTTCTTTTAGTTTAATTAACGATTTTCAACTGTAAATGGCGTTGCTTTCGGTAATTTTCATAGCCTAATGGGATGTAATAGCAAGTGTTTTCAAAAGTCATCTAAGCACTAAAATCAGCAATTTAGAGTCTAACCTAAATGAACAACGAACTCTCATTTAAATCGCAACTCTAATAATAATAACACGATTTTTTTTGAAGTTTACAATGTTTTATAAAACTCCTTTTCAGTGACATGCCAGATCCGGGCGTGGTGTATGGATCAGGTTTGGGATGTTACAATTTAGTATCAGAGCCTGATTTAAAAACTTGGCCTAGGGTTTTGGGTTCAAAACATTTTCTAAAAGATGGTTTAAACAGAAAATGCATAGGAACAGGTTCTTTAGAAGCATGGCACCTGAGTCCCTGGCCCAAGTCTGCAAGGTAAGTCTTCTGATTGTTAGATGATTTGTATGAGGTGGATATACATATTATGTACTACTACGGATGTTAAAACTAAGAAACTATACTTTAGAGACAAAAACCTATAGATATATGTGTGTTGTGCGAAAAACTACTTATAACTCTATTCGAATAAAACTACTCTCTAATCAACAGTGAAAAGAAAGCTAATGCATAAAATTTGTAAAACAAACTAAAACGATACGTTAGGCATGAGTGCTAGAGGACGAGGACGTGGTGCACGCGGCCATGGTAGAGGCCGTGGTGCCGAGGCTGAACTCTAGAAGCGGGGCATGAGCCTGAAGGTGGAGCGCCAGCGTCACCTGTGCCAGAAGCGGGGCCGTAAAATAGAACTGGTGAGGATGATGCTTTGTCTCAGGCGATGCTGCGTGTGTTAGAGCGAGTGGCTGGGGCAAGCACCGGGACGGCATCTCGAAAGTCTATTCCTGAACAACTCCGAGCTAATGGAGCTGAAATGTTTAGGGGTATCTCTAGAGTGGCTCCAAACGTGGCAGAGTATTGGTTAGCGGCAGTCGAGAGAATTATGTACGATTTAGACTGCACGGCAGAAGAAAAGCTGAAAGGGGCGATGTCACTTCTTTGGGATGAGGCATATCAGTGGTGGCTCACCGTAAGAGAGGGTACTCCAGCGAATCGAATTAACTGGGATTACTTTAAGACGATATTTCAAGGGAAATACGTTGGGGCAAGTTATGTGGATGCTCAGAGGAAAGCATTCTTGAATTTAGTGCAGGGGGCAAATCTGTAGCTGAGTATGAGACAGAATTTCTGCGCTTGAGCCGTTACGCCCGAGGAATAGTGGCGACTGATTATGAGCGTTACGTGTGAATCGAAGATGGGCTGCGAGATGAGTTGAAGGTATTGATAGCTCCGCAGCAAGAGAGGGACTTTGCCGTGTTGGTCGAAAAAGCTAAAATAGCCGAGGAGGTAAAACGGACTGAGAGACAGAATAGGGATAAGGATAGAGGTAAAAATAAGAGAAGTTTTGGATCGTCAGGGTCATCCGGGGGTTTCCAGAAAAGGCCTAGGTTAGATGGGCCACGAGTTTTGCCGCCTACCGCAGTAGGTCAATATCGTCCATGTGCTCAGTGTGGGAAGATGCATTCAGGAGAATGTTGGAAAAGAACTGGGGGATGTTTTAAATGTGGATCCAGGGACCATATGATTAGGAACTGTCCACAAGAGATGGACAAGGGGCGACCAACAGGTCAGTGTCTTAGTCAGTTCGGAAGAGGTGGGCAGCAACCGTCGAGGGGTCGTGGTCTGGTTGGTAGAGGGAACGATTTTGATCGATGTCGTGGGACACCAGGTAGAGGTGTCAGTAATGCAGATGGAAGGTAACCTGGTCTAGTTTATGCAGTTCATCGGCGAGAGGATGGCGACGCACCGGACATCATAACCGATACGTTTCTTATAGCTGATAAGCCTTTTCTTGCTTTGATTGATGTTGGCTTGACCCACTCTTATATTGCATGTAGTATATCTGAGACATTAAGTATAGCATCTGAAATTGCTGCTAGAGAAACGACTGTAGTTAGCCCGTTAGGACAATCGGTAGTGGTGAACAAGTTATTTAGAGATGTGCCTCTAGAAATTCAAGGAGTGGTATTTCCGGCCAACTTAATGGAATTACCTTTCGGGGAGAACATTCAATTTAATCCAAAAACACACATTTAGGACAATTTACAATTTAGCCCTCACAAAATCACAAAATACACCAAATTTCATGTCACCCATGCTTAGCTGAATTTTACTCATGCTCAAATGAATCCATACATTTCATTTATTTCACAATTTAGTCGCTCAAAATATTATTCTTTCAATTTAACCCAAATTACTCAAAATCAACAAAACTCCAAAGACAAAACATGTTAATCAAACATATATCTTTCATAATTCACCATCAAACATCACAATGGCATATTTCAAAGTACTCATCAATTCTCAAAATTGAAGCATGGGTTTCAAAGTACTCGAAGCAACAATTACAAAAACGTAGAAATTATCAAAAACCAATTAAAAAGATACCTTGAATTGAGCTTATAAATGGCCGAATGCTTTAAAACTTTTAACCCGATTCTTTCTTCCTAATTTTGATGAAAATAAAGAAGAAGATGGTAGCCATTTCATGCTTTTAGTTTTATTAATTAACATTTATTTCATAAATTACAATTTTAACCTTTATTAAGCATATAAGACAAATATAATTCAATGCCATAATCATCCATACCATTATTCAATGGTTATATTGCAACATAAGGACTTCATTTTAATAAAGACATGACACTTAAGGACTTTTAACTTATAGCATGCTAATTTAGCATCTTTCACAATGAAGTCTTTTTATCAAATTAAGCATACAAACAAACAAATTAGTTCACAGAAATTTCACACATGCTTAAATCATATATTGCAGTCACAGAAAATTATATTAAAATATTTTTATGACTCCGATTCATGGTTCCGAAACCACTGTTCCGACTAGAGTCTAAACCGGACTATTACACTATGAGCCTCGTCAAGCAACACTTCTCGTACGGATCCTTGTGGTACGCAAAGTTTTCCTTCTCAGAACAGATATTCGTCATGGCGGTAGTACTTCTCGTAAGCTCCTTTTTCGCATAACCTAAAAAATTTGCCAAAGTCAGCATCGTTTGCATATAAATCCTTAAGAAATACAAACCCAAGTAATTTGGAATCCAAAACGTTTAACAAAGCATACCTCTGAGATAGTGCATTAGCCACTATATTTTCTTTACCTTTTTTGTATTTAATAACGTAGGGAAAAGATTCGAGAAATTCAACCCACTTGGCATGACGTTTGTTCAATTTATGCTGCCCTTTTAAGTGTTTCAAGGACTCATGATCGGTACGAATCATGAACTCTTTGGGCCATAAATAATGTTGCCAAGTTTCCAGGGCTCGAATTAGCGCGTATAATTCCTTGTCATACGTCGGATAGTTCAAAGCAGTGTCGTTGAGCTTTTCACTAAAATACGCGATGGGGCATCCGTCTTACATAAGTACTGCTCCAATCCCTAAACCTGATGCATTACATTCTAACTCGAAAGTTTTGTTAAAATTCGGTAAAGCTAATAATGGTGCATAGGTCAAACAATCTTTAATTTTCAAAAATTCTTTTTCTTGTTCTTCTCCCCAAACGAAAGTAGAGTTTTTACGGATTACCCCGGTTAATGATGCAACCAATGTGCTAAAGTTCGACGCAAACCGTCTATAGAAGCTGACTAATTTGTGGAAACTTCAAACTTGGGAGATGCTCGTCGGTCGTGGCCAATCTTGGATCACTTTGACTTTTTCTTGATCGACTTCAAGGCCCTCCGAGCTGACAACAAAACCTAGGAAAACAATTTTGTTACTACAAAAAGCACACTTTTTCAAATTCGCATACAAGGTTTCTTTTCGCAATACTTCGAGAACAAACTTTAAATGCTTCACATGCTCGTCTAAAGTTTTTCTATAAACAAGTATGTCATCAAAATATACGACACAAAATCTACTGATAAACTAACACAAAACATGGTTCATGAGTCGCATGAAAGTGCTCAGGGCGTTCGTTAGGCCAAATGGCATAACGAGCCATTCATAAAGTCCTTGTTTGGTCTTGAAAGCGGTCTTCCACTCGTCGCCTTCACGCATGCGTATTTGATGGTATCCGCTTTTGAAGTCTATTTTTGAGAACAAGTAGGCTCCACTCAACTCATCAAGCATACCGTCCAATCGCGAATTGGGATGTCGATATTTGATAGTAATCTTGTTGATGGCGCGGTAATCTACGTACATTCTCCACGTTCTGTCTTTCTTGGGAACTAACAAAACTGGAATGGCACAAGGACTTAGGCTTTCATGCACATAGCCCTTTTCAAGTAGCTTGTTGACTTGCCTTTGTAGTTCCTTCGTCTCCTCGGGATTACTCTGGTAAGCAGGATGGTTTGGAATGGTGGCTCCAGGCACAAATTCTATTTGGTGTTCAATCTCGCGTATAGGTGGCAATTCGCTCGGGATTTCTTCCGGGAACACGTCTTGGAATTCCTGCAATAAAGACAACACGGGAGAGGGTAGATTGTTATCGAATTTGTTAGTACCAAGCAGACTCTCTTTGTATAAAAGTACAAGCAAAGGCTGCTTCAATAACATGGATTTTCGTACATCTCTTTCTTTCACAAGGAAATTCTTTTTTTTCTTCTTTTGTTTCTATCTCTCTTTCTTTTTGTTTTGTATTTTCTTTTTTATCACTCATTTTTTTGCCTTTCTTTTTTTCTGAACTCTTTTCTTTTTCTTTTTCATTTTTCTTATCTGGCTCATTTTCTCTCAATTTTTCAATGGACGCTCTCATCTTTAGTTGATAGTCGTAAACTTGCTTCGATGTGAGTGGGGCTAAAGTCACTGTTCGACCCAAATGCTTGAAAGTGTATCGGTTGGTGTAGCCGTCGTGTATAGCCCGCTTGTCGAATTGCCAGGGCCATCCTAGGAGAGGGTACCCCACGTTACACAAAACTTCATCTTGATATTTTCCAATCGTAAATGAAACCAGAACTTACTTTATCACCTTTAATTCTCCACCGTCATTAAGCCATTGTAGCTTGTCTGGATGGGGATGCTTGGTGGTAGCCAATCCGAGTTTCTCCACCATCATTGTACTAGCCACGTTAGTACAACTTCCTTCGTCGATGATGATGCAACAAATCTTCCCTTGTACTTGGCAGCGCGTAAGAAAGATGTTTTCGCATTGCTGCTCGTTTTTGACACCTTATAAACTTAGACTTCTCTTCACAACTAGGATCTCACCATTTTCAGCTTGTTCTAGTTCCTCCTCATCGTGAGATGTCTCATTGGCTTCGTCCTTATTTTCATTCTCAAACTCAATCTCACCATCTTCTCGAATAAACATCGTGTTTCGGTTTAGGCATTGACTCGCGATGTGGCCCTGACTAAAACATTTGAAGCACTTGATGTCTCGAGTCCTATTTGGGATAGCTTCCATCTTGCCTTACCTATCTCACCAATCAGCTTGGTAGGTTTCGTGGTGCCACTCACCTCTTTGGCTCAACTCAGAACATCTCGTTTGCTGGTCCCTTGCCCCCACTTTGTTGTTGAGGAAGTGTTAGGAAATGTTTGAGTCATACCTTTCCTTTTAAATTGTTTCTCGACCTTTATGGTCATATGGACCATGTCAATAACCTCAACATAGTGGTGCAGCTCCACGATGTTGGCAATGTCGCAGTTAAAGCCGATAAGGAATCACGCCATGGTAGCTTCTTGGTCTTCCTCCACATCGGCTCTAATCATGGCCACTTCCATCTCTTTGTAGTAATCTTCAACACTTCGATGGCCTTGAGTTAAACTTTGAAGCTTTTGATACAGTTCGCGGTGGTAGTAGGTTGGAACGAATCGCTTTTGCATGATCGCCTTCATTTTCACCCATGTAGACACCGGACGTTCTCCATTCCGCCTTTGACTCATAGTTAGCTGATCCTACCAAATGATGGCGTAATCAGAAAACTCGATGGCAGCAAGCTTCACCTTTTTACTTTTCGAGTAGTTGTGACACTCAAAAACTAATTCCACCTTCTTCTCCCACTCAAGGTAGGCTTCAGGATCTGACCGCCCTTGGAAAGCAGGTATCGCTATCTTAATATTTTTCAAGTCATCATCGGCCTGCTCTTGATCCTTTTGACTCCGCATTCGTTGGCCTCTTCTTCGTTCACTTTGCCAAGAGGCTTGATCACTCTCTACGTCACTTGTTCATACAAATAATTTTCATGATGCCAAGGCCGTTCTCGTTCCTTTCTCAAAATTGGAGGGGTGTTTGCATGCTGACTACGTTCCTCCATTTGGTCCATACGTTCTTGGATGGATTCGAATTGGGGCTGGAACAATCATGTAATTTCCCTTATGATGGCTTGCACTTGCAACTCGAGTACTCCACCTCCGGGAACATTTCTTTGTGGTTGTTGACCTCCCCCCCCACCAGCGGCATTTGATGTGCCTCCGCTCACCATGCGTCGTTTCGGACTCTGAGACATATTGAATGAAATAAAAGAAACCTCACCACAAACCTCACTAAGTCACTCACAAAGAAAAGTAGAATAATTAACACTCTCACTCATGTTTCACTCAAAATCAGCTTTTTCTTTAATGAATTCACTCGTGCCTTTTACCACTCAAATGCACCTCTCAAAATTCTGGTAGATCACCTTAGACTTATTAGCAACTCGTAGGTCAGCTTCTAGGGGCTAAGCAAAAGGAAAATGTCGTAGGTAAGGGAAGGTTGAAAGAAAAGAGAATTTGGTAGGTGTGGCATTGGGGTATAAGAATTGAAGATAGAGAATCGAGAATGATGATCGGGAATAGAAGAACGAGACAACAAACTTGCAATAACTTCCACTTCTTCTTCTTTATAATTCGTATTTTTTTTAATTTCGAATTTCTTTTTTAACTTTTCGGTAGTTTGAAAATAACAAAAACGCACCTAATTTAAATAGCTCTAATACCAAAATGATACGAACTCGTATTGAAATTGAAAACGAGTCGTAATGTTGCCCCGATCGAAATTTAGGTAACTTTCGTTTTATTTTTTTTAACAAAAGGAAACTTTAGGAATGAAGTAAATGGCAGCGGTTTTAAAAGTAGAACAAAGAAGGTTGATGGATAATGGTTGGTCGGCAGAAACAAGAAATAACCCTTAATAGCAAATTAAGGACCCGAATCTTATATGTTTCAAAGTGAAATAGATGGAAGTTGGAAAAGACCGAGACCCACTATCTAGCAAGATAGGAACCAACAGTATTGGTCTTGAATGCCACACCCGATTGGATGATAAGTTTGAAACAAAGTCAGAATTGATGCCACTAGTTACTAGATAAGTCAATTTGAACCTTAAAGAATAACAAGAGTGAATAACTCACAAGTTTCAATTTTGACATCAATTTGGCAAAAAGTCCTTCAAACAATCTGATTACAAGTATTTATAGGCCTCAATATGGCCAAACTGAATAGTCACATAAACTCAGCTTAAATGAGCTGTTAATGAGCTGAATTAAGCTTAGTTACTAAACACAAAAATGTTGAAGTCTTTTAGGCCTACGTGATGCCAACCATCAGCTGGATTTTAATGTTCCAATCAGCTGATTTAATGAGCTGGAAGCTTAAGTTGGAAGGATTCATTTTGAACAGCAACAATATTTAATTTCAGCTTTAAAAACTCCCTTGGGCAGCCAAATAATCTCCAGCAAATTGATGACTTTTTTTGCGCACATAAACAGACCAAAGTGTGAACTTTGGGATGAAAGCAACCACTAGGTGTGAAAGGGTGGTTTTGAACAGCCCCAAAGTGTGAAAGGAATATGGGAGCTGAATGAGCTAATATGAACACCCCCTTGACCTTTACAATACACGAACAACCCCCCTTGGGAAGTCAAATGAGCTACTGATTTAATTCAACTTGAATCTCCTCATTAAGTCATCCCATGCACCTAGCTCATTCTAGCCAAATAGTCACCTAAAGACAATAAAGAAAATTCGGTCAAGGCACATTCATTATGCTCAATTAAGTTGTCTTGCTTAAGACATCTTAAATGGCTGTACAAATTAATTGAGCTTAAGACAAGACATTTTAAATTGCTGTAGGAATTAAAACAAATTAATTAAGCTAAAGATAAATTAAATTGATGTAGTAATTTAGACAAATTAAATAGCTTAAAAGCATATTTAATACTTAACTAAATTAATTAATTAAATTAAACTAAATTACCTAATTTTCAGTCGGGCAACGTTACGACTCATTTTCAATTTCGATACGAGTTCATATCATAAAATATATACAATCGAATTTAAGACATTTATTTACTTATGAACTTACCTCGGACGGAGATGAATGAATATAGACAACTATTCGACAACTTTAGATTTCCCCGATTCAATTCCAATTTCTTCTTTTATTGATCTAAATTAGTACAAATTTAACTTTTTTAATCACATATTCAATCAAATTCATCCAAAAACACATAAATGGGCTAATTACACTTTTGCCCTTAACATTTCACATTTTTCACAATTTAGTCCCTATTTCACAAAACACAAAATTCACAAAATTTCTTTATACAAGTGCCTAGCCAAATTTTCCTTTAGTTCATATAAGCCCACATATTTCATTTATTTCACATTTTAGTCCCTCAAAATAACATTTTCACAAATTAGTCTAATTTACTCAAATTCATCAAAAATCCAAAGACAAAACATATTAATCTATCACATATATTTTATTTTCCATCATCAAAGAACAAAAACCACAAGCTACCATCAATGGAAATTCATGAATACATCATCAAATTCAAAAATTCAAGCATGGGCTAGCTTGTATTCGAAGCCACGATCTCAAAAACGTAAAAATCATCAAAAACCAAGCTAAACACATACCTAAATTGAAGAACACAAGGGCTGAACCTAGTTTTCTTGTGCTGAACCTAGTTTTCTTCTTCTCTTTATTTTTCCTTTGAACTTTCAGCCATAAAAAGAGGAATGCACGGCCACTTTGATTTTTTTTTTGTTTTATTATATTTCATGTTATTATACATTTTACCATTTTAACCTTAAGTATTTAATTAGGAAACTATTTAATGGTTGTCTATTTTTGTCTATGCATGATTCCAATGGTTATATTACTAAGGTCGAATCCACTTAGACTTCACTTATTACTTTTGATTCATATGATTTATTCACTTGACTTAATCCGTAGAAATCCCTGATTTATGTTAATATCTCTTTCAAGACTAAAAACAACTGACTTTAGGTTGATTAATTGAAATCTCTTTCTAATTAAAACCCCTATTGTCGTATTAACTTGATCTATGGATCCCTTTATTAGATTTGACTCTAATCTGGTAGATTTTCGTCGCCCTATTTCTAGGGTTGCAATCAACTCCACTTAATTGTGTTGATCTACTCTTAAATAGGGACTTTTGCTCCACTAAATAAGCACATTCGACTTGAATCAATAACCTGAATTATCAAAACAAGAATAAGAACTCACAATTAAGAATAAGAACAAGTATTTATCTTATAAATCAAATAATAATAAGATCTATCTTAGGTTTTATCCCCTCAGGTATTTAGGGAATTTAGTTCATATTGATAGAGGAATACATCTTAAAATAGGGAAAACAACAAAACATAAGAAAACCCAAAAACTTCTAAAGAACTTGATGGGAGATCTTCAGTCTTGATGGAGATCCTTCTCCTAAGCTTTTCCCGACGGCTGTCTTGGAGTGTTTTCTGCCTTCTACTCGGTGTCTACTCGACGTCCCTTTTAGGTTGCCCTCTAGAGTGCTTATATCGGCTTTTGGAACGCCTTTCTTGGCCCACAAGTAACTTTTTTTAATAGAATTAAACTCGAGTCTGGTAGGGACACGCCCGTGTGACACGCCCATGGTCGATAGTCCAGGCCGTGTTCGATCCTGTTTGTCGCACACAATCGTGTGGTCCGCCCGTATGCAGTGGTCCAGGCCGTGTTGGCCTATTTTGTCCCTTTTTGGCCTGTTTCTCATTCTTTTCGACTCCCTAAGCTCTCCTGGGTGTAAAACATGAATTTAAAGGATTAGGAGCATCAAATTCATCAATTCTAATGAAAATCCATCCAAAAGTTAGCCAAGCATGGGGTTAAAATATGTATAAATTATGGTTTATCAAATATCCCCACACTTAAGCCTTTGCTTGTCCTCAAGCAAAATCCTGAACTCACAATTAAAATTAACTTTCGCAATTTATAATCCTTATCAATAATGTTTCATCATAATTCATAGATAATTCATACATTGATAATTTAACTAAAAGAGTACTAAATATTCAAACAATCTAAGTCATAAATTTTTATAGCACGAAAACATAGGTGTTTCCCCTTACTTAAATAATTATCTCTGATTCAAAATCGACAAAAATTAACATCCTCACTAAAGATTCACTCAAATCACTCAAGGTGTTTAAGGTTCAAATTAAGCACTCAAAAGTCAAACATGAAAAGTTAATCCCATAGGCTTGCATGAAAATCAAATCTCCACCACTATAAAATGAGATGATACACAAATCAAAAGGTCTTTAAAGTGTTGTAATGGAGCTTAGGTTAAAGCTGTGAGTATAGGCTGAATTAGAAGGTTAGAATCGAGATCGAATTTACCATTTACCTAACTAGAAAAATAACTAATAATGAATAATTATATTGATTGAAAACTTATCACTAAATAACACGAGCTTCTTCTAAATATATGAAATTAACAGTTTAAGCTCATAATCACTAAAATGAATAAATCTTCAATTTTTTTAAGAATAAGAACATACAATGATAAGAAAGAACTTTAACAACTAAAATAGAGAACATAGTTAGGCAACTGCTCAGTTCAAATCTCGACAAAAGGGACGTTAAAATATTAGGGGAATTAAAAATTTGGTTTTAGGTTAATATTAGTGGGTGAGTCAAGAAACGGTTTATTAGGCTAAGAAGGGTTCACTAGGGGTTAATTATGAGGGTAGGCTTTTTGTGGAGTGAGTGGGTTTAAACCTAGGTGCCTTTATCCTCTCTAATGTGAACCTGGTCGCATCATGGTTTGACTCTATCCAATGCCATCGAGAGTGGCCTAAGCTCGAGGGGCCAAAGTGCAAAATGAAGATGATTCCAGCTCATTTTCAGCTCAATTAAACTCCCTTCCCATGCGGTTCAGCTCACATGAGTTCATCTCAGCTCATTGAGCTCGGTTTAAGTTTACATTTAGCTCATTCAGCTTGTGTTTAGTTCGATTTAGTTCATGCAATTTTATCTAGCTGAATACAAACTTTTAAATTAAATATTGGCTTTAAATAAAGGTGTTTAGTTTAAATAAATAAGTTGAGTTTAATAAGAGGCTTATTTAATTAATCTATTTCTAGGATAATTTAATAGAGCATGAGTTTAAGTTTGTATTAATTCTGCTTCTATAATTAAACTAGTTGCTATATTAATTGATGTCTTAACTTTTAGTTCATTTAATAAAGTCAAGTGTTTAATGTGTTTGAGTTTAATTAGTGTTTAATTGTGTTTAATAAGTTCATTTTTAATGTGTTTATTGCAAGTTTATTTCATCTCACAACCGTTACTTTACAAGGCTGTTACAACATTAATTAAAGTGACTTTTTAGTTGATTTTGGTTACAAATGAAGTGGCTATTACAAGGGATGAATACATCAAATTAAGGAGTTTTAAGGAGCATTTTAACTCCTCTTAAATTTGGCAGCAACCTTTTCACCTACCAGTAGATTTTGATCATTTAAAGGATGAAAACAAGCATTCAAATCTTCATTTAGTTGCTGGTGACTTTTCGGCTAACCAAGGGACAACTCAAGGGACATTTTAAAGCATTCAAGGATGGACATTCAAGCTGAATTAAAGTGAATTCAATCAAGGAGTTAAATTGTTACAAGAATATTAAGAGTCTTGAGTTTAATTTCATTTTAATTAGCAAATTAAGATGTGACTTTTCAGCTAGTTTTTCTATCACTATAAATATGTGTAACAAGCCATATTGAGGGGACTTTTGATGCTTAATGAAATTTTCAAATTGTGAGTTATCCAATCTCTTAATTCTTCAAGGTTCAAATTGACTTATCTAGTTTTAGTGGCGTCAACCTTGTTCTTCTTTCTAAACTTATCACTCCAACGAGTGTGGCGTTCATCCAATATACCGAGGTTCTTACTATGCTAAGTAATGGGTTGAGGTTTAATCCATTGTCCATCTACCACCTTAAGTGATATAAGTGCTAGGGAGATACTCTCTATAGTATCAAATCTTACTTGAAACATAAGTACTATTATCCATCTCCACCATCTATTATTTCTTTCACTTTCTCATCCATCATTTGTTAACCTACTTCCAAACCAATCGTCATCTTTATTTATGTTAACCGAACCCATACAAGTCTCATATCCTTAAACTTATCCTTGAAGCCCTTTTAACAACTTCCACATCATTTTACCTAATCCTTTTTAAAAGAGCCGAACTATACTTCTTCGTCGACGACCGGGCAAAATCTCATACAACTCGACTCACCCCGAGGTAGATCGTATCAATCTCAGTATATCAAATAAAAAATGTGGTCTCGACATGTATAATCGACGCAAGTTCTAAAATAAAAAATCAATGTTGACACACTCATAATCAATAAAGTGAGCAAGAAGAATATATGCTCTTAAAGGCTCAAAATTTCACAAAAATTATGGTTTTTGATGTCAACCTTGCAAGTTTCAACTTCAAAGTAATATTTAAATTTAGGGAAACAACCTAATTTTAATTCTGAAAATAGACTTATAATACTTGATTCTCAATTGTCTTAAAATTTAAACCATCAATGCACAATTATCTATGACTTAATCCAAGGCATCAATAAAAATCATAAATCAAAAGAAGTTGCATTCTAATAGTAAATATGAGAAAATTACTTTAAGAACAAGGAATAATTTAATATTGCTGACACCTCCCCACACTTAAGATGTACATTGTCCTCAATGTACAAAAATATATATCTATAATATATAAAATCATAAGATAGGGAGAGAAGTGAACTTCCTGAATTTTGGATGGAGTAAAGGAAAAGAAACAGTAAGTTGGGCATAGATGAAGGTAGAGGTGGATACTTTGGTGGGGGTGTGGTCATCACTTAACAGCCCCTTGAACCTAAATTAAGGAAATCAAAATATAATAATATAATTGAAAGATAAGAAAGATAAAAGAAAAGAATTTAAAAATAAAAATAAAAGAAAAAGAAAAACTAAATGGACTCAAAGGTCCTTGTCTTATCGAGTAAATGAAGCGGCTGGCATGAACTTATGTGGATTGGTCTCGCTCGCGGAGACTGTGCTAGGGTCCTTTCGCTTCTTCGACATGGTGATGGTGGTGTAAAGAAAGAATGAGGGAAAGGGAGAAAGGAAAATGAAAGGAGAAAGATAATAGAAAAAAGAAAGGGGTGTGGTGGTTAGGGTTTGGGAGAAGAAGGGGGGTTTTAAATAGGAATAAGGGACCTGGTTGCTGCCCACGCCGTGTGCCATGGGCGTGTTAGGTCACATGGTCGTATCACACAGTCGTGTGGTGTTTCATTCATTTCTCCCACACTTGTGTAGAGGTTGCCAAGCCCATGTTGATTAATCAGTGTCGAACACGGCTTAAAAGCACGTGATGCGAGCACACCCCGCGAACTTCATTAGACAAGTATCCCAAGTCGAGCATTGCGTTGCTGGCAAGCTGATCCCAGCTCGTTTCCAGCTCCACATGCTTTGTCTACTTGATCCAGCTTAAATAAGCTCGTTTGAGCTTATCTTTAAATTTTAATTCTTGCATTTAAATTGTTGGAACAAGGACTTGATTTATTTATTTTAGTTACTTTAGTCTTTATTTATGTCTTGTTTAATTAAATGCATCTTTAGTTAATGTCATGCATTATTGATCTACATATTTTACTTATGACATGCATTATGTGTTCTGCACTTAATTAAGTCACGCATTAAGTAACTCATTTGTTCATTTAGTTTGCATTTTAAACCATGCATTTAAGTATCTTAGTTTAATAAATGAGTTGCTGGACATTAATTCAACTCATCTTAGTTTAATTAATTGAGTTTTTTTTTGTTGAACTTTATTTAAATAGTGCTTCTTTAATTAATCTAGTTACTAGGATAATTTATTGATGCATGAGATAAAGTTCATTTAATAATGCTTCTCTTAATTAAACTAGTTGCTGGAATAAATGATGCATAAGTGTTAATTCATTTATTTAAGTTAGTTGTTAATTTGTTTTAAGCTTAATAATTGAATAAATGTGTCGGTTACATGTGTTAATTGCAAGTGACTTTTCAGCTCACATCCATTACATTTAAAGGCTGTTATGCATTCAATAAGGTGACTTTTGAAGAGATTTTGGTTACAAAAGAGGGGCTGTTACAAGGAGGCTTTATACATCATTAAGAAGTTGTTTAATCAATTAAAGGAGAGCATTATTCTTCTTTAAATTCGGCAGCATCTTTGTTTCATCTTCCATAACCATTTGCTTCATGAGTAATCACTAAATGCATTCAATTTTCCATCAAAGAAGCTAGTGTCTTTTCAGTTGGTCGTGGAGACTTCAAAAGACTTTGAAAGCAACTTAATTGAAGTAAATCACATTGAAGGTTGGAGATACTTGGGTTAGAATTTTAAAAGTTGTGACTTTTCATTTGAGCTCATTATTAGTTTCATTAAAAGTGATCATTCAGCTAGCCTCTTTTGACACTATAAAAATATGTAATCAGCCTATTGATGGGGACTTTTTGCTAAATTGTTAATGAAACTATCTTATTTTGGTTAGATTCTTTCCTCTCTAATTTCGTTGAAGACTTTGTTGGCTTATCTAGTTTTAGTGGTGTCAACCTTGTTCTTCTTTCTGAACTTATCACTCCAACAAGTGTGGCATTCATCCAATATACTGAGGTTCTTACTTTGCTAAGTAACGGGTCGAGGCTTAATCTATTTTCCATCTACCACCTTAAGTGATATAAGTGTTGGGGCGATACTCTCTGTAGTATCGAATCTTACTTGAAACTTAAATACTATTATCCATCAACACCATCTATTAATTTTCTTTCACCTTTCTCACTTCTTTTACTTTCTCATCTATCATTGTTAACCTACTTCCAAACCAATTGCCATCTTTATTTATGTTAACCGAACTCATACAAATCTCATATCCTTAAACTTATCCTTGAAGCCCCTTTAAACAACTTCCGCATCATTTTACCTAAAGACATCCTATTTAAAAGAGCCGAACGATACTTCTTCGTCGACGATTGGGCAAAATCTCATACGACTTGACTCACCTCAAGGCGGATTGTATCAACACGGGTGTGTTGCATGCCCGTGTAGATTTCTCAATATCGACCACGGTTGAATCACATGGCTGTGGCATTTTATCACAGCCCATGTTTTGGGGAATTTTTGTCCTTGGTTCGCACGGTCTCTACCATGCCAATTTGCCTATTCGTGGTGTCCACACAGCCACGGCCATGCCCATGTATAAGGCCATGTGGAGAGAGAAACATGCGCTTTATTAAATTGGTTAGTTGTTAGTTAGATGCTAAAAACCGAAAATATGGACGTTAGTGGGGTAAGTGCTCGAGTTACCTCTCGAGAAGCGCTCGTTTAAAGTCCTAAGCTAGACTTACCTTTCATTCGCCTAATCATGGTGGTTTGAAGAGTTGAAACTCCTCATTCTTGCTATCAATTCAGTTATCGATATATAGTTTAAGTCGAGTGGTGTTTACATTAAAAGTGCCAAACTTATGATTAGTTACCTCCACTGTTCCGTATGGGAAGACATTTAGTACTGTGAATGGGATCTCTTCGTTTGTATTAAGGTCCAAAGTGGCAATTCGAGGGTCTTTCTTATCCAATAATACCTGATCTCCGATCTTAAACTGGGTTGTCCCATCCTTAAGTTTGACATGGATTTACTTTGGTTCATCGTGTTTTTTTAGTTTTTCCTTGACGTGCATTCGCCATTCATCAAGTTTCTCGATTTGTAATTTTTGTTCCTCATGAACCATTTTATTCTCAATATGAGCACTAAACCCTAGCTCTGTTATCTTTTCCTGAGAGATTTCCTGCAAAGAAGATTGAACGTTAAGTTCATTTATATTAACAAGACTTGTATCCTCTTGATCATTAGATATTCTGTCAGAATCACGTGCTTTGAGTTTAATCATGTCATCACCTACACGAAGTATTACTTCCCCTGTATCAACATTGATAATGGTCCTAGCAGTTGCTAAAAAGGGGCATCCTAATATTAACGGAACATCAGTATCCTCATTCATATCTAAAACAACAAAGTCTACTGGGAATATGAATTTGTCAATTTTCACTAGTATATCCTCAATTATACCCCTAGGAACTCTAATGGTTTTATCAACTAATTGGATGCTCATCCTAGTTTGTTTGGGTTTCCCAAGACATACCTATTTAAACATTTTATAAGGCATAACATTGATGCTTGCCCCTAAATCAGCTAAAGCATTACTAACAGATAAACTACCAATTAAGCACGAAATTGTAAAACTCCCTGGATCTTTTAACTTTCGTGGTAGTTTATTTTGTAAAATTGCTGAGCACACTGCATTTAGCTCCACATGTGATGTATCGTCCAACTTTCGTTTGTTTGTCAAAAGCTCTTTCAAAAATTTCCTTGAATTTGTCATCTGCAAAAGAGCTTCAAGAAACAGTAAGTTAATATGTAATTTCTTTAGAATTTTAAGAAATTTACCGAATTGTTCATCTATGCGGTCTTTCTTCATCTCATTGGGGTATGGCACACGAGGTTATTACTCTGTAATTATCAGTTTTGGTTTATCATGGCTTACCTCAACCTTACCTTCCTCTTCCACATTTTCTTGCCTCAATTTTGGTTCATCTAACCCTTTACTATCGTGAGCAGTAATGGCATGAATTTGCTCCTTTGGGTTAGTTTCAGTGTTGCTTGGCAAACTGCCTTGTGGTCATTCAGATATGAGTTTAGCAAGTTGTTCTTATTGGTTGTCGAGCCCTTGAATCGATGCTTGCTGATTTTTAAGTGCTATTTCAATGTTTTTGAAATGAGTTTCTGACACCTTGATGAATTTCGTTAGCATCTCTTCAAGGTTCGGCTTCATCTCTTATGGGTAAGGTTGCTGTTGAAAGCCTGGGAGGGGTTGTTGTCTCTGATTTCCTTGGCCAGCCTATGAGAAGTTGGGGTGATTCCTCCAACCTGGATTATAAGTGTTACTATAAACGTTATTTTGAGATCTAGAATTATTACCCATATATTTCATCTGTTCGCTTTTTATGCCAGGGTTGTAGGATGGATATTCTGTATTATTCATTCCTCCTCCATTCGTCTCGCACTGCATCATTGGATGTACCTACGAAGAACCACACAAACCATCAATTTTCTTACTTAAAATTTATACTTGATTTGATAGCATGGTTACTGCGTCGAGGTTGAAAACACTGGCGGCTTTTTTTTGGCTTTGTCCTCGTAACTTGCCACTGATAGTTATTCAGTGACATCTCCTCTATAAACTCATAAGATGCTTCAGGGGTCTTGTTATTTAGAGTTCCACCAGTGGCTGAATCAATCAACTGCCTAGTTGAGGGGTTCACACCATTGTAAAAGGTTTGAACCTGTAACCATAGAGGTAATCCATGGTGTGGGCACCTTCTCAGTAGATCCTTGTATCTCTCCCCTGCATCGTAAAGTGTCTCTAAATCCATCTGCACAAAAGAAGAGATATCATTCCTCAACTTAGCCGTTTTAACCAGCGGAAAATATTTTAACAAAAATTTTTCGGTCATTTGTTCCCATGTAGTGATTGATCCTCGTGGTAACGTGTTCAACCACTATTTAGCTTTGTTCCTCAATGAAAAGGGAAACAACCGTAGGTGAATGGCATCATCAAAAATGCCATTAATCTTGAAAGTGTTGCAAAACTCAAGAAAATTTGCCAAGTGATTGTTTGGATCCTCATCCTGCAAACCATCAAACTGAACAAATTGCTGAATCATCTGAATAGTGTTAGGTTTCAGTTCAAAATTATTTGCAGCAACAGCAGGTCTAACAATACTTGATTCAGTTCCTGTTAAATTAGGTTTAGCATATTCATACATACTACGAGGAGCAGGATTTTGATTCACAGGGTTTGCGACAACCACAGGAGGTAGCGGATTATTATCAGCCATCTCTTCGGTAGTATTGATTTCATCTTCTTGCTCTTCTTCTATGTATTGTAGGCTTCGCCTTATTTCTCTTTGGTTTCTGCAAGCTGTACTTTCAATCTCACTATCAAAAATCAAGGGCCCTGATAGGTTTCTTCTAGTCATAAACTAAAATTACCTGCCAAAAGCAAATAAAGGAAAAATTAGCATAGTTAAAATAAAATAAAAAATTAAATTGCAAATAAATAAAACGACTAAAGTAATAAAAATTTAGTTTTCCTAATATTTTAGTCCCCGGCAACGGCGCCAAAAACTTGATGGTCTCGAAATTAACTATTATTTCGACAAAGGCAAGTGCACCTATCGAACAGTAGTATAGTTGTGGTGAGTTCGGAATATCGTATCCTCAAGGACTAAAAGTACTGGTAATAACTATCTTTTTATTATCTAGCCTAATAATTAAGGGGATTTATTTTTAATCTAAAATTAACTAACTAATTTAACTAACTAAATGACTATGAATGTGACAGAGAAAGAATTAAGAAAATACTTTTTAGACAACTTAATATGAGATAGGCAATACCTAAGGAAGGATCCACCTAGACTTCACTTATTACTTTTGATTCATATGATTTATTCACTTGACTTAATCCGTAGAAATCCCTGATTTATGTTAATATCTCTTTCAAGACTAAAAACAACTGACTCTAGGTTGATTAATTAAAATCTCTTTCTAATTAAAACCCCTATTGTCGCATTAACTCGATCTATGGATTCCCTTAATAGATTTGACTCTAATCTGACAGATTTTCGTCGCCCTATTTCTAGGGTAGCACTCAACTCCGCTTAATTGTGTTGATCTACTCTTAAACAGGGACTTTTGCTCCACTGAATAAGCACATTCGACTTGAATCAATAACCTGAATTATGAAAACAAGAATAAGAAATCACAATTAAGAATAAGAACAAGTATTTATCTTATAAATCAAATAATAATAAGATATATCTTAGGTTTCATCCCCTCAGGTATTTAGGGAATTTAGTTCATACTGATAGAGGAAAACATCTTAAAATAAGGAAAACAACAAAGCATAAGAAAACCTAAAAACTTCTAGAGAACTTGATGGGAGATCTTCAGTCTTGATGGAGATCCTTCTCCTAAGCTGCTCCCGACGGCTGTCTTGAAGTGTTTTCTGCCTTCTACTCATCATCTACTCGACGTCCCTTTTAGGTTGCCCGCTATGTTTATATAGGCTTTTGGAACCCCTTTCTTGGCCCACAAGTAACTTTTTTCGAATAGAATTAAACTCTGGTCTGGTAGGGACACGCCCGTGGTCGATAGTCCATGCCGTGTTCGATTCTTGGTTCACTTGTGTGCAGTGGTCCAGGTAGTGTAGGCCCATTTTGCCCCTTTTTGGCCCGTATCTCATTCTTTTCGACTCCTTAAGCTCTACTGAGTGTAAAACATGAAATTAAAGGATTAGGAGCATCGAATTCATCAATTTTAATGAAATTCCATCCAAAAGTAAGCCAAGCATGGGGTTAAAATATGTGTAAATTATGGTTTATCACAGCCCTATTTGGACCGGTTCGTGGTAGTCTTTATTGATGACATTCTGGTGTATTCGAAGACTAATGATGAACACGATAAACATCTTTGAGTAGTTTTGCAGGTTTTGAGGGAGAAGCAACTGGACGACAAGCTCAGTAAGTGTGAGTTTTGGTTAAATGAAGTAGCATTTCTGGGCCATGTGGTACCTGTTGATGGGATTAGGGTCGATCCTCAAAAGATTGAAGCTATCTTGGATTGGAAGCAGCCTAGGATTATATGGCAGATTCGTAGTTTTCTGGGACTGGCTGGGTACTATCGACGATTTGTAGAGGGCTTTTCTATAATTGCAGCACCCTTGACTAAGCTACTACGTAAGGGTGTGCCTTTTAACTGGAATGAGTCACAGTAAAAGAGCTTTGAGAAGCTCAAGACCCTACTAACTGAAACCCTTGTTTTGATACAGCCAGTGCCTGAAAAAGAGTTTACAATGTACAGTGATGCATCACATGTCGGTTTAGGATGTATGTTCATGCAAGAGGGTAAGATGGTTGCGTATGCGTCTCGAAAGCTTAAGACTCATGAGGCAAATTATCCGACGCATGACTTGGAGTTGGCCGCAGTGGTATTTGCACTGAAAATCTGGAGACATTACTTGTATGGTGAGAAGTGTATCATTTACACTGATCGCAAGAGTCTCAAATATCTCCTCACTCAGAAGGAGTTAAACCTTAGGCAGCGAAGATGGATTGAGTTGCTAAAGGATTACGACTGTACGATTGAATACCATCCTGATAAGGCTAATGTGGTGGCCGACGCACTAAGCTAAAGGGCCGTGACTGATTTGAGAGCGATGTTTGCTCGTCTCAGTTTATTTGATGATGGAAGTCTGTTGGCTGAACTCCAGGTTAAACCGATGTGGATTGATACAATGATACAATCCGCCTCAAGGCTGAGTCGAGTCGTATGTAAGATGCCCAATCGTCTATGAGGAGTAATTGGAAAATTGTCGAAAAAAGGTGAAATTAGGCTAAAGTTGCGGAAGCTTATCAAAAGGGTTTAGAAATTGGTTAAGTTATGGAGATAGGTTCGGCTAAGAAGTAAACAGATGGATATTTATTGGATGGGATCGGTTTAATAAAAATAATAAGGATATGTATTAAGATAGTTTGGTGGAGGTGGAATTACGAACTTAACTTAAGAAAGATTCAACATTATATAACAGTATCACCCTGTTTCTTATATCGTTAAGGTGGAAAGTTGAAGATAGGTTGATGAACGCCACACCAAAAGGGGGTTTGGTGATAAGTTCAAACAAGTCAAAGATGCCAAAAGCAAGCTTGATAAGTCTAGCAAAACTTATACGATAAAGGAGAGGAGATAAACTCACTGAAGAACACAAAGTTCATAAAATTTGATTAAGGTTCAAAAAGTCTAAAGTTTTCCAACAATAGGTAGATTACATGTATTTATAGTATCAAATGAAGCTAGTTGAATGGTCACTTTTAATGAGGCTAATAATGAACTAAAATGAAAAGTCTCAACTTTTGGAATTCTAGCCATGTAACTCCCATCTTCAATGTGATTAATTTTTCAATTAAATTGCTTGTCAAAGTCCTTTGAGATCTCCATGATCAACCAAAAAGTCACCAGCCAAATGAACTTTAACTCATGCATCAATAAATTTAACCTAGAAACTAGATTAATTAAAGAAGCAACTATTAAATTAAATTCATTAAAAGAAACTCAATTAATTAAACTAAGATGAGTTTAAAATGATGACCAGCAACTCCTTTATTAAACTAAGATGCTTAAATGCAAATATTTAAATTGCAAAGCTGAAAATTAAATAAAGAGTTTAATTTAGTTGGAACGGGTTCAGAAAACTAGAATTGAGCTGAAATCAACTTCATTTTGCACTTTGGCCCCTTGAGCTTAGGCCACTCTCGATGGCGTCGGATAGAGTTGAACCATGATGCGACCAGGATCACATCATACCCCCCTCTTGAAAGCGATTCATCCTCGAATTGAGCCGTTGATTCTTGAGGACATAGTTCCTTTTACCTTGCTTTCCTCGATCGAACGGGGCGGATGGTAATTGCGACACCTGAAAGGGATAACCATGAATTAACAAATAAGGCTTCACACAAATTTGCAATCCACACATAATCATAGCAACAGAAGTATGACGCATGTGGAAGGAAAAGATCAACTTATCATACAAAAGAAATAATGCCTTATCAAATGTTTGAAACAAAATTACATAAGGATCAAGGCATTCAACCAACTTAAATTACTTCCACGAATTAAAATGCGAGTAGTAGGTCAAAAGTTGAACATAATCGTCACCAACAAGTAATAGAATAGATTCACATGATTTATGACCTCACACAATCAATCCTTGCAATTGACCTTTGGACATATGCTCGCTAACTATTGCATCATGCCAACTATTAAGAACAAGAATTTTTTATCAACCATTAAAACAGATAGACCATCAATAAGCAGAATAGGACATTCAAGCACTTCATGATCTAAATGATTTACAAAGGGAAATCAGTAACATGATTTCTATCAACATCCGAGGAGAACAAAAACGGTTCAAAGTCTTCAAGAGGCTTACCTTTGTGACCAGAAAGATAAGGATCGAGTTTACCTTGCTTCATTAAAACAAACCTTCTCTCCTTGGAAATATGGTGTAGTCGAGGCTTCACATTCGAATCAACCATTTTCAAATGGAAAGTGAATTTCAAATACAACCATAAAAATTGTTTAAGGAACGAATAAAATTTGAAGACAAATTGAACAAAATTCATTACCTTATCCAGAACCAATTTCCAAAATGATTGAAAATTTTTAAGCACAATTGGGATTGATTGATTTTCCAACAAGATATACTAGATGAAACAAAACATATTCCTGGTTTAAAAACATGATTTTGTTTATTAAATTCAAGATGTGACAATGGTTTAGAAAAATCAAACATGTTAAACCAATAGGAATTGTGCAAACTCAAAATCGAACGATCAAAATTCTTGACAAGTTTCAAAACTGATTTACAAAAACTCAAAGATTTCGTATTGGACAATGAACAAATCTCGTAATATCCACAATCAAACAAATTAGGATTAAAAGAAAATTCATTGTCATACTTACTTGAGTCTTGCACTTGTCGAATAGACGTTATTCCACCTTCACACTTTGCTTCACAATGGTTATTATGGGGTAAACCCATCTTACCATCTTTTAAGTCATCATAATGAATCAAAGGATGGCAAATGACAAAATTATCCACATAATCACAAACAGTAGAAAGATTCGGTGGAGATTGAATCTCATCAAAGCACTTACCTTCCTTACCTTTTTCAATCAAATGAAAACGCCTTTCTTCGGCAAGGTACTAAAGTTGGAGATCATCGTGCGATACATTGGGCACCTGAAATGAAGAAATAGAAGAAGAACAAAAGTTCGAAGAGTTAGCTGAAAAACCACTCTCTTTTTCTTGCTCATCTTGTTCTCGTGTTTCTTTTTCCAACTCTTTTCCACTTCTTTTTCTTTTTCAATTTTCTTTCTTCATTTTCTTTTCTCTCTTTTTTAGTTTCTTTTTCTTTATTCTCTTTTTCTTTTTCATTTTGATTACAACAAGAAGATATTTCAAAAGAATCGAAGATACAAGGATTTGATTCTAAGATCGAAGCGATGTTCTCATAGATATCACGATCGATTCTTGGAAGATTCTTTGAGCGTGACATCTGAGAATCATAAGACAAATAACTCGTGCTTGCGTATCCATCTTCGTAATAGGCTTCACAGTCGTTGGTCGCTTTGTTTCGCCTTGAATTCCTCGTCGAATGATTTGAACCACTTCGAGAATGATCTTTCGTAGAGGAATACTTGGACGCATATGAACCATGTTCACTTCTTCGTTGGTAACTTTGAAAAGTTTCAAATTTGTGGTTTGATTCATACCGTCTCGAACTTCTTGAGGAATAAGAATCTCGGTCACAGTCTCTTCTCGAATGTTTTTCAAAAGTGTGTCTTCGAGACTACCTTGACTCTATCCTTCGACTTGAAGAAAGCTGTTCTTACTGGTCTCGTTCCTCGATTCGATCCAAACGCTCATGCAGCATTCTGTTCAAAAAGTATTGATAATCATCGGATGAGAACTCTTCTTGAGACATATTTATTTTCTGAAAAGGAAATGTTATAAAGAAAAAACATGAACAGAAAAATTAAAATACCTCACTACAAAAAAAAAACTCACAAATCACTCACAAAGAAAGATTTTGTTCACGCTCGTGTTTCACTCGTATAAGGCTTTTTCTTTGATGAATATACTCGTACCTTTTACCACTCTTTCTCACTCTCGCAAATTCGTACTTCGTTTTGAAGACTTATGTGCGGCTTGAAGGGTCAGCTACAAAAATGGTTACAAAGGATTGACGTCGGGTATAGGGTAGGCTAAACAAAAGAACTTTTTGGTATCGGGTAGGTTAAAATAAAGAAAAATTTTGGGTGCGTGTGGCGTGGTAGTTTTGAAGGAGTGGGAGTAAAATCGGATCTCGGTGATCGAAAATAGTAGAAGAGAATGAAAACAAACTTGCAAACTTTCAAAAATTTTCCACAATTTTTTTTATACTTGTAATTTCTTTTCAATTTTTTTGTATTTTTTTCAATTTTTTGTAACTCTTTTTTTCACTATGTCAAATACAATATGGTGAAATAGAAGAAAATAAAATTACAACTTTTTTCAATTTTTTTATTTCTTCACGAACCTATTCCGGCTTCACGTATGTCATCAAAAATCCTCATTTGGCTCTGATACCAAATGATACGATTCGCCTCGAGACTGAGTCGAGTCGTATGTAAGATGCCCGATCGTCTACGAGGAGTAATTGGAAAATTGTCGGAAAAGGGTGAAATTAGGCTAAAGTTGTGGAAGCTTGTGAAAAGGATTTAGAAATTGGTTAAGTTATGGAGATAGCTTCAAACACCCTGCACCCAAATTTCACGAGCCTTGACCGGATCGATATGTTCCTCAAGTAAACCGATTCAAAATTCTTTTGTTACTTTGGAAAAAGCGTGTGTTTTTTGAAAGTTTGTTTGTGGGTTGGGCTCGAGTTGAAAACAAGCTTGTTTTATATTGGAAACCCATTTATTTCAGGTGGCAAAACATTTGGAGTTTATTTTAAATGAAATTAACTTAATCTTTAATAAATAAAGTTTCTTAACATAATAAATAAAATAGAAATAAAATAGTGCACTATGGCCTTATTACATCAAATTAAAACCCAAAATAAAATTCAAGGTGCTTAGAAATAAAAGAAAGTCCAGAATAAAATAAAATCTGAATTTTCGCATGGCCACCCCTAAGCTTCACCGACCCAGGTCCATCACCGATCATCACCGGAAAAAAATATTCCCCAACGGGGTGAGCCAACCAGACTCAATGTGTACACAACACTAAATCATAATAGAATCAGGCATAACAAATATTACACATTCATATCATAGCATACATATTATGATGCATTCCCAAACCCAAACCTAATAAGCCATCCGCTACACTCCCGCACTCAACTTTGTACAATCGTGGGGACTACTAAGTCGACCCTCCTTCCGCTACACTCCATATCGCGGTCTTAGGTCACCGCATTTGTGGTCTTAGGTCATCACATTCAGATATCGCAGCCTTAGGTCACCGCATTCGATTCATCGTGGTCTTAGGTCACCACATTCGAGATACCACGGTCTTAGGTCATCGTGTTCGTGGTCTTAGGTCACCACATTCACTTCCCCTTTCAATAACCCATATGCCCCATTTTGTAATATGCATTAATATGCCAAAGTTCACATTCTTATTCTCATGTTACAAATAACATATTTCATATTCCTAGTAGGAGTAGGAAACGTGCACTGGTACTTAGTACCATAACATGGTACCTTAGCCACTTTCTTATTCTTAATATCACTTATTTTAATTAGACATAGCCATAAAACTTATTAAGAATTAGTGTGGGGTACACACCTGATTAGCTTAACGAATTCTTTGATCTATCGCTTTAGATCCTAAATCCCTTGCTGCCGATTTGATAATTAATCAAATCCCAGAAACTTGTATTCTTCCCCTTTGAAATCGGCTAATCACTAGATCCCTTGAATCAGTTAGTTTTCGGCTTAAAACACATAAAAATAGATCTAACTACTAAAATAGGCCTTGGTCGAATATTCATAGTCACTTACCTTAAAGATCTTAAATCCAGAAATTATCCCTTGGTTATAGCTTCAGTTGAAATCCCTAAAACCACATGTTAGATCAACTTCTAACCTTTAATCACAATCAATGGCCCTTGGCCGAATGTCGAATATGACTTACCTTGATGGTCAAATCCCGAAGATCTTTTCCTTTATAGTCGACTATGGCAAAAATCCCGAAAGAATCCTTCCAAATTTCAGTAAATAAGAATATTGATGGGATTAGTCCTAGATTTCGACTAATCTAAAAGAAAAGAATAGAAATCAAAACTTGTTCTTACCCTTTCTTGAAGAAATCGACAAAGACCTATGCTTGAAGCCCTCAAAGATTCGGCTTTTGATGGATTGGAAAGAAAGGAAATTGGCTAATGGTGATATCTTGAAATTTTGGCTTTGGCTAACAAAAAGAAGAAGAACAAATGCTCTAGGAAATTCGGCAGAGAGAAGGGTTGAGAGAAAGAATGATGAATGGCCCTCTTTTCCTTATATAGCTGAATTTACTAACTTAGAACCCCTTACTTGGCCATCACTCTTCTATTTTGATAGCTTTATCTCTTTAATTATCTCCTAAAATAAAAGATAATTCAACAACTATCCCTACTTAGCCGAAATTATTAAACTCAAAGTCCCTTACTTGTCCATCACTTCTCCCTTATTTTCCTAATTAAAGAATAATTCCTCATTTATCTCTTGAAAATAATCTAAAATAAATCCATTATTTATCCCTTATTTATCCACTATTTTATCTCTTAAAAATAAAAGAATAAAGGCTCTAAATTATAGCCTTGTGCCGTCCCACTCACTTCTTCTGGAAGCAAAATAAAATTTCTTTTATTTGCTTTCCCTGTGACTCGAACTCAGGCCCAATCCCCTTGCATGTGGCGCCATTTCCTGAGGCCCTAAGTGGCATCTTCAAGCCACTTTTCCAAGCCCGTTTGTGTGTCATATTTCACATACATTTTTTCTTAAGACCACCTTGCTTCATGTCCCTCTTTTAAACTTTAAACTTGACATTTCTAAAGCATTTCCTTACATTTCTAAGACATTTCCTTACATTTCTAAGACATTTCCTTACATTTCCAAGACATTTCCTTACATTTCCAAGACAAGACATTTCCTTCCATTTCCAAGACAAGACATTTCCTTCCATTTCCAAGTCATTTCCTTACATTTCCAAGACAAGACATTTCCTTCCATTTCCAAGTCATTTCCTTACATTCCCAAGTTTCCAAAAATGTTCACCATACATTCATAACACATAAGACATGCCATTTCGTATAATTAAATCAAAAATGCATAGGCCCATTTCCAGGATGTTACAGCTTCGGTTAAGAAGTAAACAAGAAACATGGATATTTATTGGATGGGCACGGTTTAATAAAAATAATAAGGATATGTATTAAGATGTTTGCTGGATGTGGAATTACGAACTTAACTTAAGAAACATTCAACACTATATAATAGTGTCACCCCATTTCTTATATCGTTAAGGTGGAAAGTTGAAGATAGGTTGATGAACACCACACCAAAAGGGGGTTTGGTTATAAGTTCAAACAAGTCGAAGACGCCACAAGCAAGCCTGATAAGTTTAACAAAACTTGTACGAAAAAGGAGAGGAGATAAACTCACTCAAGAACACAAAGTTCATAAAATTTGATTAAGGTTCAAAAAGTCTAAAGTTTTCCAACAATAGGTAGATTACATGTATTTATAGTATCAAATGAAGCTAGTTGAATGGTCACTTTTAATGAGGCTAATAATGAACTAAAATGAAAAGTCTCAACTTTTGGAATTCTAGCCATGTAACTCCCATCTTCAATGTGATTAATTTTTCAATTAAATTGCTTGTCAAAGTCCTTTGAGATCTCTATGATCAACCAAAAAGTCACCAGCCAAATGAAAAGTCTCAACTTTTGGAATTCTAGCCATGTAACTCCCATCTTCAATGTGATTAACTCTTCAATTAAATTGCTTGTCAAAGTCCTTTGAGGTCTCCATGATCAACTGAAAAGTCACCAGCCAAATGATGGAGAATTGATTGCATGTAGTAAATACCATGAAGCAAACGGTTATGGAAGTTGAAGACAAAGAGGCTGCCAAAATTAAAGAACCATAATGCTCTTCTTTATTTAATAAAACAACTTCTTAATGATGAATTAAGCCTCTTAATATTAGTCCCCTATTGTGTAACCGAATTCACTTGAAAAGCCATTTTATTGAATACATAACAGCCCATAGAAGTAATGGATGTGAGTTGAAAAGTCACCTGCAATTAACACATGTAACCGACACATTAATGCAATTATTAAACTTAAAACAAATTAAAAACTAACTTAAATAAATGAACTAACACTTAAGCTTCATTTATTCCAGCAACTAGACTTAAATAAATGAACTAACACTTAAGCATCATTTATTCTAGCAATTGGTTTAATTAAGTAAAGCATTATTAAATGAACTTTAACTCATGCATCAATAAATTAACCTAGAAACTAGATTAATTAAAGAAGCAACTATTAAATTAAATTCATTAAAAGAAATTCAATTAATTAAACTAAGATGAGTTTAAAATGATGACTAGCAACTCCTTTATTAAACTAAGATGTTTAAATGAAAATATTTAAAATGCAAAGCTGAAAATTAAATAAAGAGTTTAATTTATTTGGAACGGGTTCAAAAAACTAGAATTGAGCTGAAATCAACTTCATTTTGCACTTTGGCCCCTCGAGCTTAGGCCACTCTCGATGGCGTCGGATGGAGTCGAACCATGATGCGACTAGGATCGCATCATGGATCGAGTAGATTAAGGGTAAACAGTTGGAGGATAAGTCACTGGGTCTTCGATTCCGATAGATTAAGAGTGGTAATACATCAAATTTTGGATTGAATAGCAAAGGGGTTCTCTGTTTCCATGGGAGAGTCTGTGTACCGAATGATGCCGAGTTGAGGTAGTCCATACTACGAGAGGCGCATAGTAGCCCTTATACTATGCATCCTAACGGAAATAAGATGTAACGAGACCTTCGTGAGTTGTACTGGTGGCCAGGTCTTAAGCAAGACGTTACTAATTTTGTGAGTAAATGTTTGACATGCCAGCAGGTTAAAGCTGAGCATCAGCTACCCTCAGGTTTACTGCAGCCGATTAAGATCCCACTCTGAAAGTGGGAGAGAGTGACTATGGACTTCGTTAGTGGGTTTCCCTTAACGCCCACTAAGAAGGATTCTGTATGGGTCATCGTGGATCGATTGACCAAGTCCGCCCATTTATACTAGTTCGTACTGACTACCCTCTGCAGAAGCTGGGTAAGTTGTATGTGTCTGAGATAGTGAGACTGCATGGGGTACCAGTTTCGTTAATATCTGATAGGGATCTTCACTTCACGTCTCAGTTCTGGAAGAAGCTACATGAAGCTCTAGGTACAAGTTTAGACTTCAGTACTACGTTCCATCCTCAAATAGACGGTCAGTCAGAAAGGGTGATTTAGATACTGGAGGATATATGAGGAGCTGTGTAATTAATTTTTGAGGTAGTTGGGAGGAGTTTTTACAATTGGCTGAGTTCGCTTACAACAATTGCTACCAGTTTAGCATACAGATGGCACCTTGCGAGGCCTTATATGGTCGTAAGTGTTGTACTCCTTTGTGTTGGACTGAGTTGGGCGAGCGTCATATTCTAGGTCCTGAACTGATTTCTGATACTGAGGATAAGGTCAGGTTGATTCGCGATCGACTAAAAGAGGCATCTGATAGGCAAAAGTCGTATGCAGATTTGAAGCGTCGAGAGATTGAGTATTCTATGGGGGACTTCATTTTTCTCAAGGTCTCGCCGTGGAAGAAGGTACTGAGATTTGGTAATAAGGGCAAGTTGAGACCCAGATTCATTGGACCTTGTCGCATACTGAGACATGTGGGACCAGTTGTCTAACAGTTGGAGCTACCTCCAGAGTTGGAGTGGATTCATGATGTATTCCACGTCTCCATACTGAAGTGCTATCACTCTGATCCCATGCATGTTGTTCCTATTGAGGAAATCGAAGTTAGGCCAGATCTGACCTTTGAGGAGGAGCCAGTTTAGAAATTGGACCGCGATGTTCAAATTTTGAGAAGAAAGTCCATCCCACTGGTTAAGGTTCTTTGGCGTAATCATAGTTCTGAGGAGGCCACGTGGGAGTGATACGATCTTGGTCGCACCATGTTTCGACACAACTCGTCGACCTCAGAATTGGCCTAAACTTGAAGGGCCCAAGTGCAAGATAAAACATCTCATAGACTTGATTGATTATTGGGCCAATGTTTTAAGGACTTTTTAATTTAATATAGTTTTATTTAAATTAATAAGTTTGCATATTTTTAATTTTAGATTTGCACTTTGTGTGTTCTGCATTTAATAAAGTCTTGCATTAAGTAACTCATTGTTCATTTAGTTTGCATTTCAAACGATGCATTTAAGCATCTTAGTTTAATAAATGAGTTGCTGGACATTTATTCAACTCATCTTAGTTTAATTAATAAGTGTTTTTGTTGAACATTATTTAATAAGTGTTGCTCTTAATTAATCTAGTTCCTAGGATTATTTAACGGAGCATGAGTTTAAATTTATTTAATTCTGCTTCTTTAATTAAACTAGTTGTTGCATTAATTGATGTCTTTATTAATAGTTCATTTATTGAAGTCAAGTGTTTAATGTGTTTGAGTTTAGTTAGTGTTTAAATGTGTTTAATAAGTTCATTTTAATGTGTTTATTGCAGGTGTCTCTTCAGCTCACAACCATTACATTTCAAGGCTGTTACAACTTAATTGAAGTAACTTTTTAGGTAATTTTCAGTTACAAATGAAGTGGTTGTTACAAGGGATGTTTAATACATCAATTAAGGAGTTTTAAGGAGCATTTTAACTCTTCTTAAATTCAGCAACAACACCCTTTCACCTACCAGCAGTTTTTGCTCATTTAAAGATGAAAACAAGCATTCAAAACACCATTTAGTTGCTGGTGTCTTTTCAGCTAGCCAAGGGACAACTTAAGAGACATTTTAAGCGTTCAAAGATGATCATTCAAGTTGAATTAAAGTGAATTCAAGCATGGATTAAATTGTTATGAGAATATCAAGAGTCTTGAGTTTAATTTCAGTTTTAATTAGCTCATTAAGATGTGACCTTTCAGCTAGCTTTTCTATCCTTATAAATATATGTAACCAGCCATTTTGAAGGGGACTTTTGAACTTTTGGAACTTTGATTAAATTTTATGAACTTTTATTCTTTTGAGGTTTTTCGTTTCATATTTCGTGTGAGTCTCGAATTGACTTATCTAGCGTGCTAGTGGCGTCAATCGAACTCCTACCGAACTTATCACCAACCTGGTGTTGCGTTCATCCATTCAATTATACCTTCGGTTCTTACTTCGCTCAGTAACAGGTCGAGGTCCATCAACTATTTCCATCATTCCCCTTAAGCCATATAAGTCTAGGGGTGACACTACGATATAGTGATGAATCGATCTTGCCACTTAAGTCCTTTTTCCATATCCACCGTTTATCCCAAACTATCTATCTTTATTTTATTTCTTAAACCGAGCCTACTACATTTCATACTAAAACCATCTTTCATCTCCAAACCACTTCTTTAGCTTCCGCATATTTACAATGTCAACGCACCGAACAATCTCCTTGTCGATGATCGGGCAAACAAGTGAAACGACTCGATTAACCTGGGCCGAATCACATCAGGGAGCCTAAGGATGCAATGCGACAGTAATATCCTCATCTTTTCTGATCAGGTAAAAATTTTGAGGCCGAAATTTTCTTTATGGTAGGTAGAGTTGTAACGCCCCCAAAACCCTTAATTTTTATTCTTGTATGTTGTTGTTACAAATTACATGTCTACTTCAGTGATTAAGTGTTCTGGGAGTGTTTGAGAAGTCTTGGGTTCAAGCCTTAGCTTGGGCAAAAATTTTGTTTTTATTGAATAAACCCCTATCTTTAGACAGTAGGCTTATAGATAAATGTGGGTAAAACATGCCAAAATGGGCCTGCTGGTCTAGTGGTTAAGTGGAGTGTTAATATTGCAAGGAGTCTAGAGTTCGAATCTCTATGCAATCAAGGGGATTTATTTTTGTGCTTGTGCCATGTAAGAGTTTGAGGTATAGTGGAATAGTAAGTGGTTGAGGGATAGGGATATAGTAGCCGATTTTGAGGAGGAAACTGAGGGATTAGATTTTGTTTATTGTTTTTTTTTTTTTAGAAAAGAGTTTTGGTTTCCATACCTTCCCAAAATTATTTTGACGGTAGTTTTTCTTTTCCCGAAAAGCTGCCATTTTTTTTTTGCTTTTTCTCTTTTGGCCAAATATTGCTGTGAGGTTGCTACTAATTTCTTTTCTCCTCTCAAATCTTCTTTTTGTTTTATCTTATCTCTTGGTTCCGTCGATCCCCTCTATCCCCTTGTGCTGCCAATTTTTCTGTTTCCTAATCCTCTTATTATTGCCGCGACTGGTCACCTTTGTGTAGTTCTTGCATTATTGGTAAGTCTCTTAAATATGGTGTAATGTGGTTATGGATTTTTGGTAATCAATCGATTGTGTCTTTAACGAAGGTTAAGAGTGGGAGCGTTCGGCCATCGTTGGAGTGTTGTGGGTCTGCTATTGCTCGTTTGGTAGGTAAGGTGGTTGTGATTTGATGTAATTTAGGGAAAAGCTTTTCTTCTTTCTTTGTTGGAGTATAATCATTGTCATGTTGGTGGTTTTCTCAAAGTGGCTAGCGACAAATATTTAGAGGGGTGATCCATCTCGTGGACTCGTAATTGGGGGGTTTGTTCGATTTTGGAAGGTAAATAATGATTAAATTGAATAATTTACTGTCAATGCTTTAGTTAGAACTAACTACGATTTAAATTGACTGTGGGGTTTAGTTGTGGATCATAGGTGCTGGTGGTTTCGAAAGCGGTTTTAAGTCACAAATGAACCAGGTGTGTAAACATAATCGCGATTATGGAAATTGGCAAAAGTCAGAATAAGTGAACGCTGACGCTACACGGTCGTGCGCTAGCTCGTGTGGTAGGTCGTGTGACTAAACATGGGTGTGTGATTGACGAGGCCAGCCATGTGCGATTTCATGGGCCAGGTGGAAATTGTTGGGCCAGGTCGTGCATTTCACATAGCCAAGACCATTTATAGATAAAATATTAAAGTGAATAAAATTGATGTGAAACTGCCCAGGTTGATTCGAGTCATTAACAAGTTGCCCGATTGTCGATGAGGAGTAGTTGAGTTGTTAGAAAAAAAGAATGAAATTAGGCTAAGGATGCGGAAGCTATCAAAAGGTTACAGAGGTTGGCTAAGGTGATGGTAGGTTCGGCTAAGAAAGAAACAAGGGAAAGAGGCGAATGAGATGGGCTTCAGCTTAGTAGAAATAATAGGATAGATGACTTAGGATAACGGTGAGGATGGAAATCAAACTCAAACTTCAGAAAAGATTCAACACTAAAAAGTGCCACCCCGACTTTTATATTGTTTAAGGTGGATTTGTAGAATAGTAGGTTGGGTGAACGCCACACCGGGTTACAATGATAAGTTCGGAAACAAGTTGGGAAGATGCCTCTAGCATGCTAGATAAGTCAACGAGACTTGTATGAAATTGGAGAGGATATAAACTCACTCAAGAACACAAAGTTCATTAATCAAATTGGCAAAAGTCCCTTTTACAATGGAAATAACAAATTTTTTATAGTACTTAGCTAGGTAACCGAATGGCCTAATCAAAAGCTTAATGGCTAAGCAAATCTAAGCTAGAATAAACTAGAAAATTCTAGAAATAAAGACTTAATTGCTGTAGCTAAATTCAACTGATTTGGAGCTCAATGGACAGTATCTAGAAGGCCAATTGAACTTGGAAGCTTTTACTTGGTGCATGGCAGCAGCTAGGTTCGGCCAAGGCTTAGTTAAGCTCATTAAAATGCCATCTTTTAGCTTAAGAATTATCAGCATTTAAGTTGCATTCGAACAGCCTTTTTGAGTGTGAATGGTTCGCCTTGAATGGTCTTTCCCATGTGAACACCAAGCTGAATAGTCATGGAGGTGTGAACGCATGGTGTGAAAGGGATTATGCTGTTTTGGGGAGAGGAACGGCCAAGCCTTGGGGAGCTTAATGGCTGGACATCCTTTGGCCGAATGGGTGTCTTGGGGGGCTAAAAGAGATCAGCTTTAATGCTTTTCACCAGCTGAACATGCACCTTCCACATACATTGAACCTACATGCATGCACCTTCTTAAATTTTCCTCCAATATTCGACTGCACCTATTAAACACAAAGAAACACATTAAATCAAGCTAATTTCAGCTGGACATAATTAAAACACATTTTGGACATAGTAAATGACACTTAAACAAATTAAATAAAGACTATACATGGCACATTAAAAATCGGCTAAGACCTAGACATCATAAAAACATGTAATAAACTAAGACAAATTTAATTGAGCTAGGACACACTAAATTCGGCTAGGTCAAAGTGTATTAAAAACATGTGATAACATAAACATATTTATAAGCTGTAGGAAATATTTAATTTATTCAAATATTAAAGTGATAAGCTGAAAATAATTATTTGAGCTCATGTGAGCTGAACCGAGTTAAATTTGGTTTGCACCAAAGTGCACGGCTTGCTCAAAGTTTGGGCCCGAGCTAGTCCTTCGTCTCCGGATTGAAATTCATTCCACAATTGACTCGTTAAAGCTGCCACGGCCTCGTGCATTTGCATAGCTCGAGCGTGAGTCATAGGACTTTTTAGAAACTCGAGAGCATCGAAATTCAAACCCGAGGTTACCCTGGGTGTGCTTACATCATCCCCCCTCTTCAAAGCAACTTGTCCTCAAGTTGAGTCGCTTGTTCGATTGATAACATTCATTCATAATCAACTCGATTTAGACGAACAAGGTGAATGTGTTCTCGTATATCTGAAAGAAAGTTAACACTTGACAAGGAAACAACTTAATAACGTCATAGAGCAAAGAATTTATAAAAGAACAAAGTGACGATGGACTTACCTTTGTCGAATTAGAAGCGGATGGTTAGCGACCAAATGGTAAGTAAAATTGGAATCTTACCTTTTTAACTTGATTTGCCATGTTCTCCAAGGATCGGGACTTGGGAAATAGTTCAAAAAGCATGAGAAACTCATTCCAATTAACACATGTTTCACATCTTACTCGGTCACATGGATTCGAACACACAGAAGTCAAACAACCAAAAGGATTTATTACACCTTCACCATGCAAAGTCTCATCAATGAACGAATAAAACAACCACAATTCAATAGGAAATCACTCAAGTAATTAGGTGGAACAAGTATCATTCGGCCAAAACAACCAAGGTTATTTAATTGACTCGAGTTTTGCATACTTAAACTTAACAGTGGCCAATGATCTTTCACCTTTTCAATGAATTCATCTTCAACAAGGTATGTTACCTTTCCAAAATTTAATTTGTGAGCAAAATCATCAATTTGAATCCAATGGAGCTGTTTAAGAATATAAAAAGTCTCACCTCGCGTACCATTAGAGTTGCAAGGATG
The DNA here is from genome assembly GCA_025503065.1 of Gossypium bickii. Taxonomy (NCBI): domain Eukaryota; kingdom Viridiplantae; phylum Streptophyta; class Magnoliopsida; order Malvales; family Malvaceae; genus Gossypium; species Gossypium bickii. Next base: position 67,578,745 of record CP106709.1, read on the forward strand.
AGGATCGATTTTACCTTGCTCCTTTAGCACAAACTTCCTTTCCTTGGTAAGGTATTGTAACCGAAGTTCCTTTGTCAAATGAACCTGAAAAGAAGAAGTATGAAAGCATCGGTTAAATAAAACACTTTTCCTTTTCTCGCTCATTTTTCTTTCAGTTTCTTTTTCTTTTCTTTTTTCATCACTCTTATTTTCTTCACAACTCAGATTCTTTCCACTCGAATTTTCCTCTTTTCTCTCTTTTGAATCTTTAATCTTTTCTTTCAAATTCTCCATGGATCATCTCAAGTGTTGTTGATCTTCCAAAACTTGCTGGGGCGATAGTGGAGTGAAGGTGATGTTTTTGCCTTTGTGCTTGAAAGAATATTGGTTGGCAAATTCTTCGTGTTTTTAACTCACCGATCAAACTTCCATGGCCTTCTAAGCAATAAGTATCCTGCATGCATAGGCACAACATCACATAATACCTCGTCATGGTAGTTTCCAATTGAAAATGGAATCAATGCTTGCTTGGTCACCTTAAGTTTGACTCCTTCGTTGAGCCATTGCAACTTGTATGGACTCGGGTGCTTGAGAGTCGACAACGCAAGTTTCTCCACCATGAGCGTACCTGCGACATTCGTGCAGCTTCCGCCATTGACACAACACTATAAACCTTTCCGTGGACATAACAACGGGTATGAAACAAGTTCATGCATTGTGGTTCACTTACGGAACTTTGTGCACTAAGGCTTCTTTTTATGACGAGCATTTCGCCTTCTACAGCAAACTCTATCTCATCTTCGTTTTCAGATGGATTTTTGACCTCATCTTTGTTCTTGTCTATTTCCTCCTCTGATTCAATTTCGCCATTAGGAAGCATCACCATGGTGTTGCGGTTTGGGCATTGGCTCGCTATGTGCCCGTGGCACTTAAAGCACTTAATGTCTCGGGATCAGGATTGAACATTTTTAATGGCCTTACCTTTACTAGATTCAGCCAAAGACTTGGTGGATTTCACCGGTACCGTGAGTTCTTTTGTTTAATTTGCCGAGGCATTCTTGCTTGGGCCTTGGTTCCACTTAGGTGCATTCGAAGTTGAATAACCACGAATAGCTCCTTTCTTTTTGAGTTGCTTTTCAAATTTGATCGCCATATGCACCATATCGACGATCTCTACATAGTGTTGCAACTCAACGATGTTGGCTATTTCTCGGTTGAGTCCGGCCAAATCGCGCCATGGTTGCCTTGCGGTCTTCTTACACGTCCGCACGAATTATAGCAACTTCCATCTCCTTATAGTAATCCTCCACACTTTTCATCCCTTGGGTGAGATTTTGGATTTTTTGATACAACTCCGGTGGTAGTACAGATGGATGAATCGTCGTTGCATTATGGCTTTCATCTCGGCCTAAGTGTTGATAGGACGCTCGCCATTTCATCTTCGGCTTGTTGTAAGTTGGTCCCACCAAATCATTGTGTAATCTGAAAATTCAATAGTGGCCAACTTAACTTTCTTGGCCTCAGAATAGTTATGGCACTCAAATACGAGCTCGATCTTTTTTTCTCACTTGAGGTAGGCTTCAGGATCCGAACGGCCTTGAAACGGGGGAATGGATAACTTGATGCTTTTAAGGTTGTCATTGAACCTTTCTCATTCTCGTTGGCCTTGGTTGCGTCGGCCTCTACTCCAGACACTTACATTGGAACCTTGATCACTTCCGGGATCACTTGGCTCAGATAAGTCGTCATCTTGGTCTAGTCACCGTCCCCGATTTCTCAGGGAGCTTAAGGGAGTTCTTTTTCGTTGGGCTCGTCCCTCCACATGATCGAGCCTTTCATAGATTGGCTCCAACTTTTGGTCAAACAGACGCTCGACTTCGCGTAACAAAGCTTGTAGATTCAAATCCCAGACGTTCTGAATAGGTTGCTTTTCTGCCATATTCCTTTCAGGACATAGTGATGTGAGACGGCCCAGGGTTATCGAGTCGTTCACGATTTTGCCCGATCGTCTACGAGGAGAAGTTAACTTGTCTAAAAAAGATAGAAAATATGTTAAGGGTTGCAGAAGCTTCAAGGGGTTTAGATAATTAGATAAGGGTGAAGATAGGTTCGACTATGGTAAGAAATAAAGAAGATGGGACTTAGAAAAGGTTCGGTTCAGGGTTGGAAAGAAGATAAATGAAAACGTAGGATGTTTGATGGCTCAATTTTAGAATGGATAAGTAAAGATAGAATGGTGGAGATGGATTATATAACTTAAACGTTGGAAATGATTCAACACTAAAAAGTGTCACCCCAGTTTCTATATTGTCTAAGGTGGAAGGATGGTGATTCGAAGGATAGATGAATGCCACACCAGTTAAGGTGATAAGTTTAGAAAACAAGCTCGGAGACGCCACAAGCAAGCTTGATAAGTCAAACGAAATTTGTACGAAAAAGGAGAGGAGGTAAACTCGCTCATGAACCAAATGTTCATGAAATTTAATCAAAGTTCAACAACCTTTACAAATGAAAATGACAATCTATTTATAGACCTAAGCTAGGATAGTCGAATAGCCTAAACAAAGCTTAATAGCTAAGCTAAAATATACTAGAATAGGCTAGAAAATTCTAGAAACAAAACACTAAATTGCTGTAGCTAAATTCAGCTAATTTGGAGCCCAATGGTCGGTTTCTAGAAGGGCAAATGTACTTGAACAAATTTGAAGCTTGAAGAGTGCAATGCACTTGTCTAGGTGCATCCTTGAGCTTAAATGAACTCAATAAATTGGGTCTTGTTCAGCTGAATGGATAGCAGCAAATGAACTTGAAAGATGAATGCATGAATTGGCTGATAAATCATGTTGCTTCACTTGATGCATTCATGCATACATAGCCTTGAAGAAAAGTCATAATGCCATGAATGTGCAGCCCTTTAGTACTCCTACATCTCCCTTGGCCGAATGAGGCTTTAATGTGCTGGAATACTTGAATTGAATGTATAAAAAATTCACCTCCCTTGTGGCCAATGTCCATGCACCTTAATAAATGGCAGAATATTCATGCATGGGAGAAGAATAGGTTGTTCTAGATGCTGGTTGGTACATGCACAAATTTCCCAAGCATTTATCTTCCAATTTGTTCATAAATATGGTCCATGAACCTTCAATTACATGAACAATCAGCAGCTTACTTTGCATGAACATCCCACATGCATGTGTCCATTGAATACCGTCCATACATTAAACCTAATGATCGTGTCTGTTGAGTATTAAAATTTATAAAAAAGAATAATCGAACCTAGAAACTAACTCTGACAATGATTTGAGGCAAGCGCACGTATCAAATAGTAGTATAGTTTAGGTAAGACCGAAATGTCGAACCCAAAGGAACCAAAAGTACTAATACTAACTCTCTCTTTATTATTTAGCCTAAGAATTAAGGGTACTTATTTATCTAATCTAAATTTAACTATCAACTAAACTAAAGATCCAAAGATAGAAAGGATGAATTGAGAAAATAACTTGAGAGAAAACCAATTAATTAAAACGACACCCAAGAAAGAATCCACCTAGACTTCACTTGTTATCTAACTCTGAACCAGACGATTTATTCATTTGACTTGATCCGTAAGACTCCCTAAGTTATATTAAACCTTCTCTCGAAGCGAATAATGTCTAACCCTAGGTTGATTAATTGAAATCTCTTTCTAATTAAAACCCCTAGAATCGCATTAACTCGATCTATGGACTCTCATATTAGGTTTCATCCTAATCCAGCAAAATCTCGTCACCATATCTCTAGGCGCGCGATCAACTCTGCTTAATTATGCTAGATCTACTCTTAAGCAGGGCCTTTTTCTCCTCCACCTAAGCACATCATACTTGAATTAATAACCCGGAAATATCAACACAAGAATTAAGAACACATAATTAAGAACAAGTCAAATATTTATCATATAGTTCAGAAAACGATAACAAGATTCATCTTAGGTTTCATCCCCCTCAGGAATCTGAGGGTTTAGTTCATAACAATAAAAGAAAACATCTCAGAAGAAAAGATAAAACAAAACATAAGAAATCCCTAAAACCCCCTGAAGAAATTGAAGGAGAGATTCACCGTCTTGAGTATAACTCCAACTTCTTGAGATGGATCACTGGCTATCTTCGAGTGATTTCCACAAATCGGACCTTTCTGGCTCGGCTCCTTGGCCTAGCTAACCGTCCTCTTCTAAGTTATACTTAGGGGGTTTATATAGGCTTTTGCAACGGGTTTCTTTGCCCCTAAGTATCCTTTTTCGAGTGAAATTGCTCTTCTCCACGACAGGGACACGGCCATGGCACACGCCCGTGTGAATCGTGGCCAGGCCGTGTTCAAACTTTTAATGAGTCACGGGCGTCTGGTCTTAGGCCCAGGCCGTGTCGATTTCTATTTTGGCCCAATTTAGTCTATTTTAAGCCCGTTTCTCGTTCTTTTCATCATTGGGTGCTCCCCTTAGTATAAAGCATGAAAAGAAAGGATTAAGAGCACCAAATTACATAAATCAAGGCTTAAATCATCCAAAAGCATACTAAATGTGGGCTTAAAATATGTTACTTTTTCGGTTTATCAAATACCTCCACACTTAAGCTTTTATTTGTCCTCAAGCAAAATTCTCAAGTCACAATTAAAACAAACTTCCTCGATCTATAAAATTTATCAATAATGTTTCATCATAATTCAAAGATAATTCATACATGGATAATTCAACTCAAAGGATCCTAAAGATTGAAACAATCAAAGTCATATATTTATAGCCCTGAAAACTTTAGGTGTTTCCCTTCATCTAAATAATTACCTCTGATTCAAAATCGACAAGGGTTGATATCCTCACTAGAGATTCGCTCAAATCACTCAAAGTGTTTAAGGTTCAAAATTAAGTACTCAAAAGTCAAACATGAAAAGTTAATCCCATAGGCTTGCATGAAAATCAAATCTCCACCACTATAATATGAGATGATACATAAATCAAAAGGTCTTTAACAGGATTGTAACGGGGCTTAGGTTAAAGGTGTGGATAAAGGCTAAATTAGATGGTTAGAATTGAGATTGACTGATAAAATACCTAACTAGAAAAATGAACTAATCTTAAATAATTACATCAATTGAAAACTAATAACATGAGCTTTTTCTTCAAGATTTGCACTTTAAACATGTAAGCTCACTTAATTATAGAACTAATAATGAATATACTTCGTTTTTTTAAGAACAAGTCAAATAATAATAGGAAAGAACTTTTACAACTGAAATATAGAACATAGTTAGGCAACTTCCTCAAAATTAAATCTCGGCAAAAAGGGTAATCAAGAAGAATGGTAATAACAAAAACAAAAGGTTTTGGGTTAATATTAGTGGGTAAGTCAATGAAAAAGGGTTGTTAGGATCAAATGGGTTCACTAGGGGTTAATTATGAAGGTAGGCCTTTTAGTGGTGTAAGTGGGTTAAATCCTAAGTGCCTTTATCATCTCTGTATATCAAATCATAGGTGTGGTCTTGACATGTATAATCAATGCAAGTTCTAAAATAACAAATCAACGTTGACACACTCATAATCAAAAAATGAGCACGAAAAAGAATATATGCTCTATAAGGCTCAAAGTCTCACAAAAAATTATGGGTGTTTGATATCAACCTTGTAAAATTCAAACTTTCAGGTAACATTCAGATTCAGGTAGACAACCTAAAAAAAATTTATTCTGAAAAATAGACTTATCATGCTTGATTCTCTAGTATTCTTCAAATTTAATCATCAATGCACAATTATCAGTGACTTAATCTAAAAAATATCAATAGAAATCATAAATTAGGGAAATTTCATTCTAATCATAATATGAGAAACTTACTTTTCAGACAAGGCATAATTCAGGGATTTTCAGATAATACTATAATTAACCCCCCACACTTAAGATGTACATTGCCCTCAATGTACAAAGATAGATAATAGCACATAATAACAAAATCATAAGAGAGAGAAGAGTGAAACTTCCTGAATTTGGATGGTTTCCTTGAGTTGGGAGTCCCGAGGTGTGGTGGATGATACCGAGCTCTGCGCTAGATGAAGAAATTAGGGGGCTCGTAGAGAATTAGCCAGGATTTATTAAGACACATTTAAAATAAACTAAATATATAAATAAAGATGAGAAATATAAAGAGAAAGAAAATAGAAATTCAATCAAACTAAGGCTAAAAAATAAAGGGGCTTGAGAATCCTTATTGGTAGATGGTTTGTGAGGGAGTGTGACCTCTAAGGCTGCGGAGGTGCTAGCGGTGGCAGAAGTGGCGTGATTCCCAAGCAGCCTTTAGAACCTAAAATTAAGAAACTAAGATAAAATAAACTAGATTAAGTAAAAGAAAACTAAAGAAAAGGAAAATAAAGGAGAAGATAAAAGTAAAATAAAAGATAAATGGTCTCAAAGACCATTGGCTTGTCGAGTGAATGAAGCGGCCGCATGAACTTATGTAGATTGGTCTCCATGAGGGAGACTGTGCTTGAATCCTTCCGTTTCTTTGACATGGCCAAAAGATTGAGAAGAATGCTATGAGAACAAAAAAATGCTAAGAGTGGATGGTGTAGGAGGTTTAAAGGGATGAGAAATATGTGAAAAGAGGGAGGGGTGGGTGGTTTAAATAGAATTCTCAAGTTAGGTACATTCACACGCCCGTGTCTTGTGGGCATGGCATCTCACATGGCCATATCGCATGGCCGTGGTGGGCTTCGTTCATTTCTCCCATGCCCATGCTCAAGTTGCCACACCCGTGTGTGATCTAACAGTGTCAACCACGACCGCATCGCATGGCCGTGGGGTTTTGTGGGTGCCCGTGAGGTGGTGGTTTAAGTCCGTGACTCAGAGATTTTATTTTTTCTAACTTTTACCGTCTCTGCCGTGTCAGTACAGCGATTTGTGGGGTCTACATGGCCACGGCCACGACCGTGTGCAAGGCCTTGTGGCCTGGAAATCTGCACTTGGTTAGTTTATAGTTAGGTGTTTTAAAGAAAGAATAAAATAATATAAATAAAATGAAAAATATAGAAGTTAATGGGGTTAGTACTCGGGTTGTCTCCTTAGAAGCGCTAATTTATAGTCTTTAGCTAGACTCTCTTCTCCTTTGTATACTCATGGTGGTTTGAGGAGTTGAAAGTCCTTCCTCGTGCTGGCAGTTCCATTATCATGATAGAGTTTAAGACGAGTAGCATTTATTTTCAAAGTGCCAAAAATAGGGTTACTTACCTCGACTCTTCCATACGGAAAGATATTGATTACCTTGAAAGGGATTTCCTTGCTAGTGTTAGGATCAGGAGGGGACACTCGTGGGTCAGCTTTATCTAGTAATGCCTGATCTCCTATTTTGAACTCGTGTGCCTCGTAGGATGGCTTTGGTTCTGGTTTGGGTGTCCCTAGTTCTTTCTTAAGGTGCGTCTTCCCTTCTTTTATTTCATCGATCTAAATCCTTTGTTCCTCATAAGTTATTTCTTTGTTGGCACAGGGTTCAGGATCAGGATCATGCTATGGTGTTTCCTGAAAAGAAGGGTTAACCGAATGGCTATCAATAGAATTTACCTTCTACCTTGGTTATTCGATGTTCTAGATGAATCGAGGGCTTGAAGAGTGACTATCTCGTCACCTACACAGAGTATAAGTTCACTTGCATCAACATCGATTTTAGTTCTAGCATTTACTAAGAATGGTCTTCCTAAAATTAGGGGGATCATGTTGTCCTCATCCATGTCTAAAACGACAAAGTCTATTGGGAATATGAATTTATCAATTTTCACAAGTACATCTTTGATTATACCCTTAGGAACTCTAATAGTTTTATCAGCTAATTGAATGTTCTTCCTAGTTTGTTTGGGTTTCCCTAGACCTAGTTGTTTTATAAGGCATGACATTTATGCTTGCCCCTAAATCAGCTAACGCATTATCAATAGATAAACTACCAATCAAGCATGGAATGTAAAACTCCCTGGATCTTTTAATTTCTGTGGCAGTTTGTTTTGCAACATTGCTGACCACACTGCGTTCAGTTTCATATGCGATTCCTCGTCTATCTTCCGCTTATTTGTCAATAGCTTCTTTAAAAATTTCCTGAAATCTGGCATCTGCGAAAGAGCTTTAAGAAACAGTAAGTTAATATGTAATTTCTTTAAAAGTCTAAGAAATTTACTGAATATTCCTCTGTATCATCTTTCGTTAATGCTTGAGGATATGGTATGCGAGTTTTGTACTTTTTGATTACTAGTTTCGGTTTGTTATTGACCTCAACCATATCTTTTTCTACCGTATTCTTTTGTTCTGAATTAGGCACGTCTAACCCTTCGCTATCTTGAGCTGTTATGGCTTGAACTTGCTCCCTTGGGTTAGTCTCGGTGTTACTCGATAGTCTTCCCTGTGGTCTCTCAGAAATCTGCTTAGCAAGTTGCCCGAATTGATCCTTGAACTCTTGTGACAATGCCTCAAGTTTTGTTTCTACCTCCTGGAAATGTGTTTTGAGGCTGCTATGAAGTTTGTCAGCACCTCTTCAAGGTTCAGGTTCTTTTCCTGTGGGTAGGGCTGTTGTTGGAAGTTTTGGGATGGTTGTTGCCTTTGATTTCTTTTACCGCCCCATGAGAAATTGGGGTGGTTCTTTCAACCTGGGTTATAAGTATTACTATAAAGGTTATTGTTAGATCAGAAATTATTACCCACATAGTTCATTTGCTCGCTCTCCATGCCCTGTCCGTAGGGTGGGTACTCAGGATTCACCACTCCTTCACTTGCGTCGCATTGCATAACTGGATGTGCCTACGAAGAACCATAGAAACTATCAAATTTTTTATGTAGCAATTCTACCTGATTTGATAGTGCGGTCACGACATCAATGTTGAAAACTTCGGCTGCTTTGGTTGGCCTTGTCCTTGTAACTTACCACTGATAGTTATTCAGTGACATCTCCTCTATAAACTTGTAGCCTACTTCAGGAGTTTTGTTGTTCAGGGTTTCGCTGGCGGCTGAATAGATTAATTGCCTTGTTGAAGGGTTTACACCGTTGTAAACAGTTTGGACCTGTAGCCACAAAGGTAATCCGTGGTATGGGCACCTCCTCACCAAATCCTTGTATCTCTCCCATGCATCGTATAATGTCTCTAAATCCATCTACACAAAAGAAGAGATATCATTCCTCAATTTGGCCGTTTTGGCTGGTGGAAAATATTTTAATAAAATTTTTTTGATCATTTGGTCCCATGTAGTGATTGACCCTCGTGGAAGAGAATGTAACCACTGTTTGGCTTTATTTCTCAGGGAAAAGGGAAATAACTGAAGATGGATGGCATCATTAGAAACGCCATTTATCTTGAAGGTATCACAAAATTCTAGAAAATTCGCTAGGTGTGTGTTAGGATCCTCATCCTGCAAACCATCAAACTGAACAAATTGTTGTATCATCTGTATAGTGTTAGGTTTCAGTTCAAAATTATTTGCAGCAATAGTAGGCCTAACAATACTAGACTCAGTTCTTGTTAAACTAGGTTTAGCATAATCATACATAGTACGTGAAGCATGATGTTCGGCCATCTCTGGAGGTGGCATGTTATTTTCAGCCATTTCTTCCGTGGTATTTATTTCGGCTTCTTGCTCTTTGTCTATGTAGTTTAAGCTTTGCCTTATCTCTCTATGATTTCTGTGAACGATACCTTCAATATCACTGTCGTAAAGTAGAGGTCCTATCAGGTTCCTTCTAGTCATAAACTAGAGTACCTGAAAGGAAAGAAAGAAAGAAAATTTAGTAAAGTAAAAAAAATAAAAATAAATTGCAAAAATAATAAAAATAATAAAAAAATGGCTAAAGTAATAAAAATTAAGCTTTCTTAATATTTCAGTTCCCCGGCAAAGATGCCAAAAACTTGATCGTGTCTGTCGAGTCTTAAATTTTATAAAAAGAATGATCGAACCTGTAAACTAACTCTGACAACGATTTGAGGCAAGCGCACCTATCGAACAGTAGTATAGTTTAGGCAAGACCGGAATGTCAAACCCAAAGGAACCAAAAGTACTAATACTAACTCTCTCTTTATTATTTAGCCTAAGAATTAAGGGTACTTATTTATCTAATCTAAATTTAACTATCAACTAAACTAAAGATGCAAAGACAGAAAGGATGAATTGAGAAAATAACTTGAGAGAAAACCAATTAATTAAAACGACACCTAAGGAAGAATCCACCTAGACTTCACTTGTTATCTAACTCTGAACCAGACGATTTATTCGTTTGACTTGATCCGTAAGACTCCCTAAGTTATATTAAACCTTCTCTCGAAGCGAATAACGTCTAACCCTAGGTTGATTAATTGAAATCTCTTTCTAATTCAAACCCCAAGAATTGCATTAACTCAATCTATGGACTCCCATATTAGGTTTCACCCTAATCCGGCAAAATCTCGTCACCCTATCTCAAGGCGCGCGATCAACTCTGCTTAATTATGCTAGATCTACTCTTAAGCAGGGACTTTTGCTCCTCCATCTAAGCACATCATACTTGAATTAATATCCCAAAAATATCAACACAAGAATTAAGAACACCTAATTAAGAACAAGTTAAATATTTATCATATAGTTCAGAAAACGATAACAAGATTCATCTTAGGTTTCATCCCCCTCAGGTATCTGAGGGTTTAGTTCATAACAATAAAAGAAAACATCTCAGAAGAAAAGATAAAACAAAACATAAGAAATCCCTAAAACCCCCTGAAGGAATTGAAGGAGAGATCAGGCGTCTTGTGTATAACTCGGGCTTCTTAAGATGGATCACTGGCTATCTTTGAGTGATTTCTACAAATCGAACCTTTCTGGCCCGGCTCCTTGGCCTAGCTAACCATCCTCTTCTAGGTTATACTTAGGGGGTTTATATAGGCTTTTCCAATGGGTTTCTTTGCCCCTAAGTATCCTTTTCCGAGTGAAATTGCTCTTCTCCACGACAGGGACACGACCATGGCACACGCCCGTGTGAATCGTGGCCAGGCCGTTTTAATGAGGCAGGGGCGTGTGGTCTTAGGCCCAGGCCGTGTTGATTTCTATTTTGGCCCAATTTAGTCCGTTTTAAGCCTGTTTCTCGTTCTTTTCGTCATTGGGTGCTCCCCTGGGTATAAAGCATGAAAAGAAAGGATTAAGAGCACCAAATTACATAAATCGAGGCTTAAACCATCCAAAAGCATGCTAAATGTGGGCTTAAAGTATGTTACTTTTTCGGTTTATCACCTATGCATGAACCTTGCATTTGTGTCCTCCACATTCAGCTGCACCTACAAAATACAAGAACCAAATTAATTCAAGTGTAAATTCAGCTGAAACAAATATTAATATAACTTAGACACACTAATTAACACATAAATTAAACTAGACAATTTTAATAAAGTCTTAAACAAAACATATTAAATTCGGCTATGGCTAAAAGACACATTAAAAACATGCAATAACTAGGACATATTAATGAGCTGTAATAATCCTAACTAAATTAAGTTAAATACTTAATTTATTCCAGCAATTAAAATTAAAATGAGCTAAGAGCTAATAATGAGCTCAATGAGCTGAATTGAGCTCGAATGACCTGAACCACATTGATTAAAGTTTAATTGAGCTGGAAATAATCTCAAAATTGATGGGCCTTCGAGGAGCTCGAGAGGATCAAAATTTGAATCTTGAGTTGTCCCGGGTATGCTTACATCACATCGACTATTAAAAACCTCATTGCAAATACTCACAAGGTCACTCGCAAAGAAAAAGTTCACTCCACTCGTGTTTAAACTCTCTTTTAAGGCTTTTTTCTTTTCTCGAATGATCTCACATGTTCTTGCCTTTTATTGCTCTTCTCACTCTTGTAATTTTCGTATTTTATCTCGTATAAACTTATTCGCGGCTTTGGGGTCAGCTCCAAAGATGGTTGAAGGGATAGATGTTTTAGGTGTAGGGTAGGCTAAAGCAAAAGAAAGTTCGGGTAAAGTATGGCGTCTGGGTAGAAAAGAAATAATGGGAGAATAGCTATAAAGATCAGGAAAGAAGAGTTGAAACAAAATAAACTTGCAAAAACTTTCACTTCTTTTTTTTATATTGGTATTTTTTTATAATTTCGTAATTCTTTCTTTAATTGATTCAATACAATATGGTGATTTACAAAGAAAATAAATACAACTTTTTTTAAAAAAAATTCAAAAAAATTTTACGAACCTATTTAGGGATTATCTCGATCTTTGAAGCTCCTCATTTTCTAGCTCTGATACCAAATGATGTGAGACGGCCCGAGTTGATTTGAGTCGTTTCACAAGTTGCCCGATCATCGATGAGGAGTAGTAGAGTTGTCGGAAAAAAATGAAATTAGGCTAAGGATACAGAAGCTAACAAAAGGCTACAGAGGTTGGCTAAGGTGATGGTAGGTTCAGCTAAGAAAGAAACAAGGGAAAGGGGCAAATAAGATGGGCTCGATTTAGTAGAAATAATAGTATAGATGACTTAGGATAACAGTGAGGATGGAAATTGAACTCAAACTTCAGAAATGATTCAACACTAAAAAGTGTCACCCCAATTTCTATATTGTTTATGGTGGATTTGCGGAATAGTAGGTTGGGTGAATGCCACACTGGGTTACGATGATAAGTTCGGAAACAAGTCGGGAAGACGCCAGTAGCACGCTAGATATGTCAACAAGACTTGTATGAAATTGGAGAGGAGATAAACGCACTCAAGAACACAAAGTTTATTAATCAAATTGGCAAAAATCCCTTTTACAATGGAAATAACAAAGTTTTTATAGTACTTAGCTAGGTAGCTGAATGGCCTAATCAAAAGCTTAATAGCTAAGCAAATCTAAGCTAGAATAAACTAGAAAATTCTAGAAATAAAGACTTAAATTGTTGTAGCTAAATTCAGCTGATTTGGAGCTCAATGGATGGTTTCTAGAAGGCCAATTGAACTTGGAAGCTTTTACTTAGTGCATGGCAGCAGGTAGGTTCAGCCAAGGCTTAGTTAAGCTCATTAAAATGCCATCTTTTAGTTGAAAAGTTATCAGCGTTTAAGTTGCATTCGAACAGCTTTTTTGAGTGTGAATTGCTGGCCTTGATAGGTCTTTCCCATGTGAACACCAAGCTGAATAGTCATGGAGGTGTGAACGCATGGTGTGAAAGGGATTATGCTGTTTTGAGGAGAGGAACGGCCAAGCCTTGGGGAGCTTAATGATTGGACATCCTTTGGCTGAATGGGTGCCTTGGGGAGCCAAAAGAGATCAGCTTTACTGCTTTTCACTAGCCTAACATGAACCTTCCACATACATTGAACCTACATGCATGCACCTTCTTAAATTGTCCTCCAATATTGGCTGCACCTATTAAACACAAAGAAACACATTAAATCAAGCTAATTTCAGCTGGACATAATTAAAACACAATTTGGACATAGTAAATGACACTTAGACAAATTAAATAAAGACTATACATGACACTTTAAAATCAGCTAAGACCTAGACATCATAAAAACATGTAATAAACTAAGATAAATTTAATTGAGCAAGGACACACTAAATTGGGCTAGGTCAAAGTGTATTAAAAACATGTAATAACATAAACATATTTATAAGCTGTAGGAAATATTTAATTTATTCAAATGTTAAAGTGACAAGCTGAAAATAATTATTTGAGCTCAATGAGTTGAAGTGAGCTCATGTGAGCTGAACCGAGTTAAATTCAGTTTGTACCAAACCAAAGTGTACGGCTTGCTCAAAGTTTGGGCCCGAGTTGGTCCTTTGTCTCTACTTTAAAATTCATTTCGCAATTGACTCGTTAAAGCTGCCACAGCCTTGTGCATTTGCTTAGCTCGAGCGCGAGTCATAGGACTTTTCAGAAACTCGAGAGCATCGAAATTCGAATCCGAGGTTACCCCAGGTGTGCTTACATAAAAATGATAATATTTAGTTGTATGTATAATAATGACATGGAAATTACATTACTAAATGGAAAATCAAAATTTACAACAAATTCCAAGTGGGTTTTCCATTACCTATTTCAACGGGAGTGAGCAAAATGAAAATACTGTAACATCGATGTCTATTTTACAACCTTTTTCTTTTAGATATCTAAAATGAAATTTTGTAAAAGTTGGGTGACCAACTATGTAGTTTACCTTTATTTCTTTTCTAATTAAAATTAACTAATTTTAAAGAAAATCAAATAGTTAAAGAGTTTTCAAAACATATTTGAACGAGTTTGTGGGGTAGCCAAAGGATTAATAATATAATTAGAATGAAATATATATTTTTGACTAAAAGATGGCTTGCATTTATATGATTAGGGGCAACAAACATATTTTAAAATAAAAGTAGAAGCAAATAAAACTCACACCAACAACACATTGAAAGATAATCCAACAACACACCAAAAGATAGAGTAAACAAAAGCAAATGAAAAGACAAAACATGAAGAACGCAATGCAAACAAAAGACCCTCTCGAACATGAAATTGAGATTAGAGAAAAGCCAGCCAAACTCTCCTGAACTGGAAAAGTCTTGTTGTGAGCGTGAGCTAGAGGAGAAGAATCCTAAAAGTAAAATAAAATATGATGAACCTACTTTCCTAAAATGAAAAATTTAATAAATTAATCCGGTGAGTCCTCCCACTAATGATCATCTGCGATATTAGTCTCCACTGATAGTGGTACGTCCTCCACCCACAACTAATTAAGGCTTTGACCAACACCCATGGTAGTAAGATTGTGAGCAACTTTATTAACCTGTCGAAAACAATGTTGAACAATAGTATCAGAAAAACAATTTCTAAGCTTGTATGTTCCTTCTTTAATGAGCACTGCAATCTCTAATCTATCATCATGCAAGGAATTGGCTTAACCATCGCCAAAGAGTCCCCCCAGACAATAACATGCGTACACCACAAATATGTCATTAAATAGACTACTCGAACAAAAGTAAGAGCCTTTGCAATAAAAGCATTATGATGCATTTGTAAACTTGCATACAAAACCAAACCCTCTTCATTCCAAACAATAATCCCCGAATAAGAGTGCCTAGAGTGAAACCAGAAAGAGGCATCAAAATTTACTTTCATAAAAGGCCCAACAGGGGGCTACCATCACAGCTCTGGAACTCCCCACAAAACCATGAACCCTCTCCCAAAAAGGATAACTCCATAAGGTACGACCGAATGAAAGTCACCACATCCGAAATTGATTGAGGAAGTCCTTCATGATAGCTTCTATTATGCCCCATCCATAACGGCCAAACTGTAATAAGAATTAAATTGATAGGCTGTCTAGAAATAGTAGTAAATAAATATTAAAAACAACTAAAAAAAGTCAGTACTGTTTCACTGTACAGGGCACGTGTGAAAAAATAAAGCGTCGATAATGACAATGTATCGCAAAAAAAAAAGAGAAAGAAAAATAGAAAACACATATTTTTACGTGGAAAGCCCTTTAGGAAAAAACCACGGGCAGAGGAGAAGATAATTCACTATGTCGAATTTGAATGATTACAAGAGGAGTAGACTATGTCTATTTATAGGCTTGTAAAACCATATTCTAATAGAAGGAGTGTAGTAAGATTGAAACACCTTATTCTAATCA
Organism: Gossypium bickii; assembly: GCA_025503065.1. Lineage (NCBI taxonomy): Eukaryota > Viridiplantae > Streptophyta > Magnoliopsida > Malvales > Malvaceae > Gossypium > Gossypium bickii. The sequence continues at coordinate 67,594,338 of CP106709.1, forward strand.
ATATCAAATAGATGGAGTTTAATAAGGATTAAAAAACCTTATTCTAAAATAAAAGAAAACAACTGTAGTTATATATGGATTTTACTTTTATTTTATTTTACCACTGTATTTTATTTAAATAAGGATTCGGATCACTCAATTCTAACAATCTCCACCTTGACATGAATTCTCAATGAACAAGTTCTTCATTGCGAACTCTCAATGAACAAATTCTCCACCGTTTCCAAAAAACCCCTTAAAGGTTTAACTTCAACAATGAACGCCAAGTCTAAGCAATCTCAAACTTGGTTATAGGAAGTGACTTAGTTATCATATCTTCAAAATTTTCATGAGTACTAATTTTGCTCACAACAACATCACCACGAGCAATAATACCACGAACAAAATGATACCGAATATCAATGTGTTTTGTTCTCTCATGAAACATCTGATATTTTGTATGGAAGATGGCACTCTAACTATCACAAAATATTGTACTGATTTGAAGGTCTTCATTAAGTTCACTAAAGAGTCTCTTTAACCAAATGAGTTCTTTACAAGCCTTAGTAATCGTCATGTACTCAGCTTCAGTGGTAGACAAAGCGACTATAGCTTGCAAAGTGGCTTTCCAACCTCCGATTGTAAAGGCATAACCTGTGAGAGATCTTCTTCTATCAAGGTCTCTAGCAAAATCAGCATCAACATACCCAATGACTCCATCTCTAGTTCTTCCATACTGTAAGCAAACATCAGTAGTACCTCGTAAGTATATTAAAATCCACTAAATTACTTTTCAGTGTTCTTTATCAGGATTCGCCATGTATTTGCTAACTACACTAACTGCATATGATAAATCTGGACGTGAACAAACCATAGCATACATGAGAGATCCCACTGCACTAGAATATGGAGCATGTGACATGTTGTAACGCCCTAAAAACCCTTAATTTTTATTCTTGTATGTTGTTGTTATAAAATACATGTCTACTTCAGGGGTTAAGTGTTCTTGAAGTGTCTGAGAAGTCTTGGGTTCAAGCCTTAGCTTGGGAAAAAAATTATTTTTATTGAATAAACCCCTATCTTTAGACAGTAGGATTATAGATAAATGTTGGTAAAACATGTCAGAATGGGCCTGCTGGTCTAGTGGTTAAGTGGAGTGTTAATGTTGCAAGGGGTTTGGAGTTCGAATCTCTTCGCGGTCAAGGGGATTTATTTTTATGCTTGTGCCGTGTAAGAGTTTGAGGCATAGTAGAATACTAAGTGGTTGAGGGATAGGGATATAGTAGTCAATTTTGAGGAGGAAAATGAGGGATTAGATTTTGTTTATTGTTTTTTTTTAAAAAATATAGAGTTTTGGTTTCCATCCTTCCCAAAATTATTTTGATAGTAGTTTTTCTTTTCCCGAAAGGTAGCCTTTTTTATTTTGCTTTTTTCCCTTTTGGCAAATATTGCTGTGAGGTTGCTGCTAATTTTTTTTCTCCTCTCCAATCTTTTTTTTGTTTTATCTGATCTCTTGGTTTCACCGATTCCCTCCATCCCCTTGTGCTGCCGATTTTTCTGTTTCCTAATCCTCTTCTTTTTACCGTGATTGGTCACCTTTGTGTAGTTCTTACATTATTGGTAAGTTTCATAAATAAGGTGTAATGTGGTTATGGATTTTTGGTAATCAATCGACTGTGTCTTTAATGAAGGTTAAGAGTGGGAGCGTTCGGCCATCGTTGGAGTGTTGTGGTTCCGCAATTGCTCGTTTGGTAGGTAAGGTGGTTGTGATTTGATGTAATTTAGGGAAAAGCTTTTCTTCTTTGTTGGTTGGGGTATAAATCGTTGTCATGTTGGTGGTTTTTTTCAGAGTGGTAAGCAGCAAATATTAGGAGGGGTGATCCATCTCGTGGACTTGTAAATGGGGGGATTTGTTCAATTTTGAAAGGTAAATAATGATTCAATTGAACTATTTACTGTCAATGCTTTAGTTTGAACTAACTACAATTTAAATTGACTATGGGATTTGGTTGTGGATCATAGGTGCTGGTGGTTTCGAAAGCAGTTTTAAGTCACAAACGAACCAGGTGTGTAAAGACAATCACGATTATGGAAATCGATAAAAGCTGGATTAAGTGAACGACGATGCTACACGGGCGTGCGCTCGCCGATGTGGTAGGCCGTGTGACTAAACATGAGTGCCTGATCGACGAGGCCGACCATGTGTGATTTCATGGGCCAGGCCAAAATGGGTCGTCTGGGCCCTACAGGCGTGTAGAAATTATTGGACCAGGTCGTGCATTTCACACTGCCAATACCATTTTAGGCCGTGTGGACACACGAGCGTGTGGGCCCACATGGGCCAGCAATATGGGCTCGAGGCCCATTGATAGGGGCATGGCCAAGGTGTCCACGTTTTACAACTTAACAATTCGAATCAAAGCTGTGGAGTTAGTGTGCTTTTAGTGCACGTCCTAAAATGAGCTTGTCTTAAGCTCATTTGAGTTCGTTCCAGCTTAATAAGCTGATTGCCTTTACTTTGAATAAGTTTAATTTAGTTCTGCTAGTTAAAAATTAGCTCAAGTCTTTTAAATAAATCTAGACATTTTAATATATTTTATATTAATGCATGATACTAATATGTTTTAAGTTAGGACATAAAGTTATTGAGTCTAGTTTAATTACATGAAGTTAATATGACAAACTTAGGACAAATTAATTAGCTGCTATTAATTATTTTGTCTAGGCTGAATTTAATGAATGTCCTAGTTTAGACATGTTTTTAAAGCTTGTCTCAACATGGCTGAATGGATAATGAGCCGAATTTAATTCATGTTGCTTTTAGCCCAGTCGAATTCAATGCAGCCGAATTTAACACTAAAGTACATGTTTGTTTCGTGAATTGCAGCAGTAATTAAGGAGTCTTTCACTCTCCCCCATGGCCAAATTAATGCTAGAACAAAGGCTTGGGACGACAGCAAATTAGTGAGCTGATTGTTTAGCTTTCTAAGCACCTTTTTTGTGAACAACAACAAAGGAGTTAATATGCTGCAAGATGGACGAAATTAATGCTTTAAGTGGGCAGCATGTTTGGAACATCAATAAATGCAATGTTGGGAAGCGTGGACATTCATTTAAGGAGCATATCTGACCGAATTAATGCTATGATCAGCGTGCCGCTAGTTTCTTCATGCGTTGGTCGAATTTAATGTGCTTAATGGATGAAATTAAAGAGATGTTTGCCGACTTTTCATTTGCTTGGGCGGCAGCAACTTAAATGGAAGATAAGCATGCATGAAATGGTGATGAATGACTTGTCTAGCATGCTTGGGGCGTCCAAATGAATGATCTATGGAGTTAATGCTTTGTTGGAGCATGCATTGGCATCATTAATAGGCCGCTGGAGGCTTTTCATGAATGTCAAAGAATTAAAGTGAGTTGTTTGTTTCGTAAATGACAAAAGAGAGCAGCATTTAATTAGTTGCTGGGTGTTTCCTCCATGCATGAACAAACTCCTTGGACGGTATTAAAAGCTTAAAAACATGCTTGGGAGCACATTAAGTAAGTTGCTAGTTCATCTTTCAATGTTTTAAATACCAGCCTTCATGCGTAGGACGTACCTAGCTGCTGCATGCATCTTCAAGTGGCCTAAAATGCATTTATACTTCTAGAATGCTGCCCTTTGACGTCCCCAAAGTCTTCACATGGACTTGGACGAATTTCTTCTTCATGAAACATGGCTATTGACGTTCCAAGAGGCTGAATTTGGACTTGTCCATTGCTCTCTTTCAAGCATTCATCTACCAAGATAATTGCTCCATCTAGAAGCTGCCCACTTGACTCCCATTCAGCCGAATCTGCCCATAGCCACTTAATGAGTTTATTCCAAATTTTTCAACTTAATTAAGCCTACTAGAAGTGGCCTTTGATGTCCTCAGTGCATGGGAAACTACAAGGAAACCTTCTCCAAAATTCTGGAATTTTCAAGTTAATTACTTCTTTTCGGTTGCCCATGTAAAGCCTATAAATAATTTTTAAATTTCATTTGAAAGGTTGGTTAATCTTTTAATTAAAAATATATGAACATTTTTTCACCGAGTGAGATTTTCTCCTCTCTATCTTTCATACGAGTTTCTATTCCGACTTATCAAGCTTGCTTGTGGCGTCAATCGTTTCTCCCCATTTCATTATACCAACAGTTCTTATCTTTATAGATAACGGGTCTTGGTCCATATCGATTTCCATATTCCCACCTTAAACATCATAGAACTCGGGGTGACACTTCCTTAGTGTTGAATCGATTCTTTGTTTAAGTTCAATTATCCATCTCCACCGAACTATCACTTATCTACTTTTCCATCATTATTTCTTTCCATCAAACCGAACCATTCCCCTATCACCATATTCCTTCCATAATTATTTTCAAACCTATCCTTTCATTCGCCTAAACCGTTTCTTTCATTTCCTAACCTCCATTCCTAATTTAACCCATTTTCTAAACCAATTCATTTAAAGCTTCTGCAAACTCTTCTATATTTTTTTGATTATTTTTCGAAGGCTTGATTTACTCCTCATAGACGATTGGGCAATCGTATACTTTTCGACTCTTCCCGAGGTAGACTGTATCATTTGGTACCAGAGCTACCAAACAAGGATTTCCGACAATGTACGTGAAGCCAGAATAGGTTCGTGAAGAAAAAAATTAAAAAAATATGAAATTAAAAAAATTCAAAGTTGTAATTTCGTTCTTATTGTGTTATTTCATGTATTTTGAGTGAAAAAAAGGAAAAAAACAAAAATTCAAAAAAAAAAGAGAAGTAAAAAAAAAGGAAGTGAAGTTCTTGATGTATATGCAAGTTTGTTTTTCATCTTTTCTATTCCGTGCCCACTCAACGAAACCATCCTTCTATCCGACCCCCCTCGAAATTTTTTTCTTTATTTTAGCCTACTTGATACCAAAACTTTACTTTTATTCAGCCTCCCCTATACCCGACATCAATCCATTATAAACCCATTTTGAAACCGACCCTCAAGCCGTGATAAGTCTATCGAAACAAAATACGAAATTGTGAGAGCGAGAGAGAGCGGTAAAAGGCATGAGTGTATTCATCAAAGAAAAAGCCTTATACGAGTGAAACACGAGTGTGAGCGATTTTTTTCTTTGTGAGTGCCTTGTGAGGTTTTTGTGGTAAGGTACTTTAATTTTTGTCTGTTTATTTCTCTTCTTTATAGTCGTGTCTTTTTCAGCAACAAAAATGTCACAAGAAGGGTTCTCAGCTGTCGACTTCCAATACTTGTTGAATGAAATGGAAAGCATGTTCAATCGGAAGACGTCCTCAAGTAGGAGAACGGAGTCAAGTTCTTCACCGCGATATACATCCAAAAACTATTCGCGAAGAGATTCTTATTAAGACTTATGTTTGTTAAAGCTTTCGAGACAGAGAGAAGAAAGATATGAGTTCGAATCCTTTCGAAGTGACGAACGAGATTCTTCAAGTCGAAAAACAAAACCTAGGACCCCACAAAGGTATACACCCGAATATTACTTGAAGAAGTCCCGTCGTGATTCCCTATCACCATCTATTCTGAGTTCAGAAGTTTTATGCTATGACTCTTATTCCTTAAAGTGTCCAAGAAGAAATGTCAATCATGAATCTTATTCGATGAATTCGAGGCGAAGCGAAGGGGATTTTGAGTTTGAAGCCTGTTACGATGATGAACACGAAAGTATGAGCTATTCATCGACTGCTTCAAAGATGTCACGCAAGGAGACTCTTACACAAAGAATTGACCATGATATCTATGAGAACATTCTTTCGATCCTTGAAGCAAACCCTTGTATTTCTGATTCTTTTGAAACATCTTATTGTTGTAATAAAAATGAAAAAGAAAAAGAAAAAGAAAAAGAGAGTGAAAAAGAAGAAAAAGAAATCGAGGGAAAAGAAAATAAAAATGAGAAAGAAGAAAAAAAGATTGAAAAATAAAGAAAAGAAAAAGAGTTGGAAAAAGAAAAGCAAGAACAAGAGAGTGGTTTTTTAGTTAACTCTTTGGACTTTTGTTCTTCTTCTGTTTCTTCATTTCTAGTGCCCAACGTATCACACGATGATTTCCAACTGCAATACCTTCCCGACGAGCGATGTTTTTGTGTGATCAATAAAGGTAAAATTGAAAACAAAGTCAAACCACATGAAACTGAAGGTAAGGAAGGTAAGTGTTTTGAGATAATTCTGTCTCCATTAAACTTTGCTAATGAATGTGAATATGTGGATAATATCGTCATTTGCCATTCCTCCATCCTTTGTGATAATTTAAATGATGGTAAGATGAATATATTTCATCATTGTGGAGTAACGAATGTTGAAGACTCGATAAGTATGATGATGACTTTTCTTTTAATCCCCACTTGTTTGATTGTGGATTTTACGAGATTTGTTCATTATCTAATACGGGATCGATAAGTCTTTGTAAATCTATTCTGAGACATGTTAGGAGTTTTGACTGCTTGATCTTGAATATTCATAATTCATATTGGTCTAATAAGTTTGATTCATCCAGACCATTGGTACCTCTTGACCCAAATAATCAAAATCAAGTTTTTAAACCGGGAATATGTTCTGATTTGTTTTGTAGAACATTCAAGTATCATCCGATATGTTTGAAAGATTTCTATTCTTTTGATACAAGGTTTTTGAATAAGGTTGCGGAATTTGCCTATTTTGTTTTCAATTTTTATTTGCTATTTAAACAATTTTTGTGGTTGTACTTAAAGTCTACATTTCATTTGGTCGAGGCTAACTCAACCCTGAAGTATCGTCTACAATACGATTTCGAGGAGCGAAGGTTTGTGCTTAAGGAAAAAGGTAAAGTTGATCTTTTTCTTTCTGCTTCCAAAGGTAAGACACTTGAAAACTGTGAACCAAATTTGATTTCTTCGGTTGTTGACAAGGATCACATTGCTGATTTCATTCTTGTAAAGTCCTTAAAATGTGATGTTCTTAAGTGTTCTATCTTGTGTGATAATGAATTATCTGCTTTGGTTATTGACAAAAAGATAGTTATTTTTGATAAGTGTTTTGAAACATTTGTTGATACATTTGTGCTCTCCTCGGATGGTGGTGAAATTATTGCTAGCAATTTGATCTTTGTAAGACATTTAGGTCATGAAATGTTAAGTAATTCTCATGTGTTCAATGGTGATCTATCTGTTTTGTTCATTGACAAAAAGAATCTTGTGTATGATAAATGTTACAATTCATGTGCGAGTGATTCAATGCATTGTTTAATGCAAGATATGGTTGTTCAATCTCGAGTGCCATATGCATTTTCTCCATTACTTGCTTGTGACAATTTTATCTATCATTTGATGTACTACTCACATGATGATTTTGATTTGTGTGATCCCATTACATCGTATGCATGCCATGAAGCCTATTCACTTTTGTTGCAAACATCTAATAAGGCTTTGTTCCATTTATATGATAATGTGATTATGCCAGTTTGCATGCGATTTATTTGTCTTGTGTTGTTCATATTTGGATTACAATTTTGTTTGAAAATGATTTTGCTAATTCATGTTTATCATGTTCAGGTATCGCAATTATCATTCGTCCCATTTGATCGAGGAAAGTCGAGCAAAAGAAATTTTGTTTGAGGTAACCAACAAGCCGATTCGAGGATGAATCATCTTGAAGAGGGGAGGGATGATACGGGCACGGCCAAGGTGTCCACGTTTTACAACTTAACAGCTCAGATCAAAGCCGTGGAGTTAGTGTGCCTTTGGTGCACGTCCCAAAATGAGCTTGTCTTAAGCTCATTTAAGCTCGTTCCAGCTTAATAAGCTGATTGCCTTTACTTTGAATAAGTTTAATTTAGTTTTGCTAGTTAAAATTTAGCTCAAGTCTTTTAAATAAATCTGGACATTTTAATATATTTTATATTAATGCATGATACTAATATGTTTTAAGTTAGGACATAAAGTTATTGAGTCTAGTTTAATTACATGAAGTTAATATGACAAACTTAGGACAAATTAATTAGCTGCTATTAACTATTTTGTCTAGGCTGAATTTAATGAATGTCTTAGTTTAGACATGTTTTTAAAGTTTGTCTCAACATGGCTGAATGGATAATGAGCCAAATTTAATTCATGTTGCTTTTAGCCCAGCCGAATTCAATGCAGCTGAATTTAACACTAAAGTACATGTTTGTTTCGTGAATTGCAACAGCAATTAAGGAGTCTTTCACTTTCCCCCATGGCTGAATTAATGCTTGAACAAAGGCTTGGGACGACAGCAAATTAATGAGCTGATTGTTCAGCTTTCAAGGCACCTTTTTCATGAACAACAACAAAGGAGTTAATATGCTGCAAGATGGATGAAATTAATGCTTTAAATGGGCAGCATGTTTGGAACATCAATAAATGCAATGTTGGGTAGCATGGAAGTCCATTTAAGGAGCATGTCTAACCGAATTAATGCTATGATCAGCATGCTGCTAGTTTCTTCATGAATTGGTCGAATTTAATGTGCTTAATGGACGACATTAAAGAGATGTTTGCCGACTTTCCATTTGCTTCGGCGGTAGCAACTTAAATTGAAGATAAGCATGCATGAAACGACGATAAATGACTTGTCTAGCATGCTTGGGGCGTCCAAATGAATGAGCTAGGGAATTAATGCTTTGTTGGAGCATGCATTGGCATCATTAATAGGCTGCTGGAGGCTTTTCCTTAATATCAAAGAATTAAAGTGAGTTGTTTGCTTCGTAAATGACAAAAGAGAGTAGCATTTAATTAGTTGCTGGGTGTTTCCTCCATGCATGAACAAACTCCTTGGACGGTATTAAAAGCTTAAAAACATGCTTGGGAGCACATTAAGTAAGTTGTTGGTTCATCTTTCAATGTTTTAAAGACCAGCCTTCATGCATAGGACGTACCTAGCTGCTGCATGCATCTTCAAGTGGCCTAAAATGCATTTATACTTCTAGAATGCTGCCCCTTGACGTCCCCAAAGTCTTCACATGGACTTGGACGAATTTCTTCTTCATGAAACATGGCTATTGACGTTCCAAGAGGCTGAATTTGGACTTGTCCATTGCTCTCCTTCAAGCATTCATCTACCAAGATAATTGCTCCATCTAAAAGCTGTCCACTGACTCCCATTCAGCCGAATCTGCCCATAGCCTTGAGTTTATTCCAGACTTTTCAGCTTAATTAAGCCTTCTAGAAGTGGGCTTTAAAGTCCTCAATGCATGGGAAACTACAAGGAAACCTTCTCCAAAATTCTGGAATTTTCATGTTAATTACTTAGCCTTTAAGATGTCTTTTTGGTTGCCCATGTAAAGCCTATAAATAGTTTTTAAATTTCATTTGAAAGGTTGGTTAATCTTTTAATTAAAAATATATGAACATTTTTTCACCTAGTGAGATTTTCTCCTCTCTATCTTTCGTACGAGTTTCGATTTCGACTTATCAAGCTTGCTTGTGGCGTCAATCGTTTCTCCCCATTTCATTATACCGACGGTTCTTATCTTTATAGATAACGGGTCTTGGTCCATATCGATTTCCATATTCCCACCATAAACATCATAGAACTCGGGGTGACACTTCCTTAGTGTTGAATCGATTCTTTGTTTAAGTTCAATTATCCATCTCCACCGAGCTATCACCTATCTATTTTTCCATCATTATTTTTTTCCATCAAACTGAACCATTCTCCTATCACCATATTCCTTCCATAATTATTTTCGAACCTATCCTTTCATTCACCTAAACCGTTTCTTTCATTTCCTAACCTCCATTCCTAACTTAACCCATTTTCTAAACCAATTCATTTAAAGCTTTACAAACTCTTCTATATTTTTTTGATTATTTTTTGAAGGCTTGATTTACTCCTCGTAGACGATTGGGCAACTCGTATACTTTTTGACTCTTCCCGAGGCGGACTGTATCACCCATTTTCACTGTTTGTCTACTAAGGTTGCACGGGTGTCCCGAGATGACTATGGACCTACTGTTGGGTCAATAAGCTCACCTAGGCCCCTAATTGATTGAATGACTATACCCCTGTGTGACTTATATATATACATGTGTGGCTGTATTCTAGCATGCTAATTTTAAACTGTATTGAATACATGTATGATACACATGATTGCATGATGCATTGCGTGGGGATAGGTTTTTATTGATCGGAGGAAGTGTACTGCAAGGCTTCGAGCCTAAATTATTGGCAGCCTAGCTGTATATCACTATATAGTGCCGCTTTCGGTACTCTCTAGAGTGTAGGGATGGGTGGGTTGATTATATCCCCACATGGAGTGTAGGGTTGGAAGGAGATGGAGTGTAGAGGCCGGATGGGTAGGACATATATACTGCTTACTTTGTTACTACACTGATTAATTTTACTTTAATGGGCCAAGGCCCAAGCACATGACTATTCTGTACTGAGATGGGCTAAAGCCCAAACTGATATTGTCACTGATACTGAAAAAGGGCTTAGGCCCAGACTGTGTTTTTTTCTGTCTGTTTGCTATTATGGGATTGCACACTGAGTTTCGTAAACTCACCCATCTTTTTTAACTATACAGGTAATCCCCAGTCATAGGCGGATTGGTGCAACGGAGACTCAGCGATGGCTACACGACCTATCTAATTTGATTTAGTATTTCATGATTTCAACTTAATTTTTGGGGTATTTTATTGTCATAAGTGATGCGATCCTGGTCGCATCATGGTTCGACTCTTTCTGATGCGATCGAGAGTGGCCTAAGCTCGAGGGGCCAAAGTGCAAAATGAAGCTGATTCCAGCTCATTTTTAGCTCAATTAAACTCCTTTCCTTCATGGTTCAACTCACATGAGTTCATCTTAGCTCATTGAGCTCGGTTTAAGTTCACATTCAGTTCATTCAGTTTTTGATTAGTTTGATTTAATTCATGCACTTTTATTTTGCTACATTAAAACTTTTAAATTAGCTTTAAATAAAGGTGTTTAGTTTAAATAGATAAGTTGTGTTTAATAAGAGGCTTATTAATTAATCTAGTTACTAGGATGTTTTTAATGAAGTATGAGTTTAAGTTAGTTTAATTCTGCTTCCATAAATTAACTAGTTGCTGCATTAATTGAAGCCTTAACTTTTAGTTCATTTAATAAAGTGTTTAAGTTAGTTTAATTTTACTTCCATAAATTAACTAGTTGCTGCATTAATTGAAGTCTTAACTTCTAGTTCATTTATTAAGTCAAGAGTTTAATGTGTTAAGTTAAATTAGTTTCTTTAATAAGTGTTTAATGTGTTTAAGTTAAATTAGTGTTTAATAATTGATTAAATGTGGTTAATATGTCTGTTTAATGTGTTTGAATGTAGAAAACCTTTCAACTGGAAACTGTTACACTTATGGGATGTTACAAAGAGTTTAATGTGACTTTTCAAGTGAGAATCGGTTACACACATAAAGGAAGCATTATTCAACATTAAAAGGAGCTGTTATGATAATTGAAGGAAGCATTATACATCAATTAATTTCAGCAGCAACCTCTTCTTCTTCCAATAATCGTTTGAAGCTTAAAGGTCACACATGAGTTACAAATTTTTATTTAGTTGTTGGAGACTTTTCAGCTAGCCAAGGACAACTCAAGGGACATATTTTAAAAGCATTCAAGATGGACATTTAAGCCTTTTAAAACACCATTAGTTGCTGGAGACTTTTTGACTAGCCAAGGACAACTCAAGGGACATTTTTAAAGCATTCAAATTCATTTAATCAGCTCATTAGAAGTCATAAAGTTGCTGTTATTTGGCTGGAGGAATTCAAGAGTTTTTAGATTTTATTTCAGTCATTTAAATGCATATTAAAGCTGAATTCATTTGACTCTTCAGCTAACCACATGTAAATACTATATAAACTTGTTATTAGCTTGTAAAAAGGGACTTTTTGGAGACTTTTGAACTTCAATTATATTTTATGAACTTTTGTTCATTGAGTGAGTTTATTCTCCTCTCTATCTTTCGTACGAGTTTCAATTTTGACTTATCAAGTATTCTTACTTGTGGCGTCAATCGTTCTCTTCCATCAACTTATACAATAGGTTCTTATCTTTATAGATAACGGGTCTTGGTCCATCATCGACTACCATTTTTCCACCTTAAACAAATATAGAACCTGGGGTGACACTTTATTAGTGTTGAATCGATTCTTTGTTTAAGTTTTTCATCCATTCCCATCAACTATCACCTATCATTTATCTAAACCATCACTTATCCATCTATCCAGTTCCATTACCATCAGCCTATCATTGTTTGTTCAACCTTAAACTGAATCCCATCTTCTTTCCCTTCATCTTAAACCGAACCTATCCTTTTAATTATCCAAATCAACTCTTTCATTTAAACACCTCCATTCCTAACTTAAACCCACCTTCTAAACAAATTCACCTAAAGTTTCCTCAAACTCATCCATATTTTTTCGATTATTTTCCGAAGACTTGATTCCTCCTCGTAGACGATTGGGAAACTCACATACGACTCGACTCATCCCGAGGTGGATCGTATCAATAAGAGCCTTTGGATTTATATTTCTAATTTGGTATTTTATTGTTGTTTGGTTTATAACTGCTAGCAATAGGAAAAGCTGCGAGTTTTCAGAAAGATAAATGCTTTATTAAAATTTCCTCAAATACGCAATTGGCTTAAAAGCTTCCGCAATAAATGACACTTTGAACAGTAATAACGTTTTTAAGTGAATAACTTTTCAATGATTCATGCTTTGAAAATGAACTTAGACTCATCATTGAATAACACAAAGTGATTAAATAGAAAGGAGGATTTCAATGACAACATATTTTACGAAAAACACTTCAATGTGACATCACCAGATTCGGCCATAACATCTAGGCTAGGTTTGGGGTGTTACACATGTACTCAATCTCATCATCTGATTGTGGAGACAAAGCCGATGAAAGTCTAAAAGGGCTGCTAAAGGAGTACTAACAGGTTTAGCACTCTGCAAATTGAACTTGCAAAGAACTTTCTCAATGCACCATTTCTGACATAGGTATAATTTACTTACTTTTCTATTTCTAAGAATCTCCATACCAAGTATCTTCTTTGCTGGTCCCAAATCTTTGATTCAAATTCTTCACTTAGTTGGGCTTTGACATTTCTTATCTCCCCTTTATCTATCAACATGTCATCAACATAAAGGAGTAGATACACAAAAGAACCATCATTTTTTTCTTAAAGTAAACACAATTGTCAAAGCTACTTCTTTTGAAATCATGAGAAGTCATAAAGGAATCAAACCTCTTGTACCACAGTCTTGGTGACTATTTCAAATCGTAAAGGGACTTTTTCAGCAATCTAACATAGTCCTCTTTTTCTAAGACTTTAAAACCCTCTGGTTGTTGCATGTAAATATCCTCCTCAAGTTCTCCATGAAAAAATACAGTTTTTACATCTAATTGCACAAGCTCCAAATCATGATGGTATTGTGCAAAGCTCGAATTAAACTATGCTTCACAACTGGAGAGACACATCTGTGAAGTCCACTCTTGGAATTTGATTGTAACCTTTTGCAACAAGTCTTGCTTTATATCTGGGTTCTTCAACTCCTGAAGTCCTTCTTTCTTTTTAAACAACCATTCACAACAAATAGTCTTTTTACCTTTAGGAAGTTTCACAAGATCCCATGTTCTGTTTTTGTGAAGTGATTTCATCTCCTTTTGCATAAAAAACATCCACTTCTTTGAGTCTTCACAGCTAATAGCCTCAAAATAATTAGATGGCTTTTGGTTTGCATCTATATCTTCAGCCACATTTAAAGCATAAGTAACTAGATCAGTCTTAGCATACTTCTTTGGAGGTTTAATTTCTCTTCTAGTTTGTTTTTGGCAATTGAGTATTGTGGTGAAGAAGCAACTCTACTCTGAATTTCTGTACTGGCTTGAGGAGTCGACTCTATTGTAGGTTCTAGATTAATCTGATGTTCCACCTACTTTTGATGTTCTTTATTGGAAGAGTCTTTAAGAGATAAGTTAGGTAGCATAGCAGTTTAATCAAAAACAATATCTTTGCTAATCATAACATTTCTATTTTTAGGACACCATAACTTATACCCTTTTGCACCAGCTTTATAACCAAGAAAAATACATTTAATAGATCTCGGTTCCAATTTTCCATTATCAACATGAGCATATGCAGGACACCCAAAGATCTTTAAATTAAAATAATCAGTAGGATTACCAGACCATACCTCTTGTGGAGTCTTTTTTTCTCAGTGGCAATGGATGGAGATCGGTTGATCAAAAAACATGCAGTAGAGGCTGCTTCAGCCCAAAATGACTTTGTTAAGCTAGCATTTGACAACATGCATCAAACTCTTTCCATGATCATTCTATTCATTCATTTTGCAATGTCGTTTTATTGTGGAGTATGACGAACTATCAAGTGTCCCACGATCCCTTTGACTTGCATAGTTCATAAAACTCATTAGAACAGAACTCTAAGCAATTGTTTGTGTAGAGGTGTTTTATTTGTTTTCCCGTCTATTTTTCAACCATAGTTTTCCAAGACTTAAATGCAAAAAAACACATCACTTTTTTGCTTCAGGAAGAATGCCCAAACTTTTCTGGAAAAACTGTCAATAAAAGTTAGCATTTAATTTGCTCCACCTCTCGAAGGCATTCTGGATGGCCCCCACAAATTATAATGAATATACTCAAATGTTCCCTTCGTGTTATGGATTCATCTGGTGAATCGAACTCTCTTTCTCTTACTAAAATGCAATGCTCATAGAACTTCAGTTTGCAAATTCCTTGCCCATCAAGAAGTCCTCTTTTGCTCAATTATGCCATGCCATTCTCACTTATATGCCCTAGGTGCTTATGCTAAAGTCTATTAACATCATCATTTGACAAGGAAGAGGAAGCGACAGCTATATCACTAGTAATAGTAAAACCCTGCAAAACATATAACTTGACAGTCTTTTTTTGCCCTTTCATCATAACGAGGGAAATTTTGGAAATCTTCAAAACCCCACTTTCAGCTGTGTATTTGTACCCTTTTGAATCAAGAGTACTCAATGAAATCAAATTTCTCTTCAATTCTGGAACATGTCAGACGTCACTAAGTGTACTGACAACTCCATCAAACATCTTAACTTTAATTGTTCCAACACATGCGATTTTACACAAAACATCATTTCCCATCAAAGCAACACCTTTAGACACTATTCTGTAAGTTGTAAACCAATCCTGATTGGGAGTCATGCGGAAGGTGTAGCCCGAATCAAGGATCCACTCCTCACTCACTTTAGAATTATTGACAGAAGTGACTAGAAATTCACCACCGCTGTAGTCCTCTACAATATCAGCTTCACTGAATTTTTCTGGTTGTTTTCTCTTTTGATTCGTAGCCTCCCTTTTGATCTTATTCTGTAGCTTATAGCACTCTGATTTAATGTGCCCTTTCTTCTTACAGAAGTTACAAGTTTTACCTCTGTTTGAAGACTTTGATCTACCTTTAAATTTACCGCGAGGATTTCATTCTTGTGTCCTTCCACGACCATCATCAGCATTTTGATCTTGTCTCCCATGAACAATGAGACCCTCTCCCAAAGAGTCGGGTTTAACCACAAGGTGCTTCATCTTATCATACGAGGTCAAAAATCATAAACCTCATTAATTGTGAGGTGGCTATATAAAATCATGTCTCTAAAGGTTGAATAAGATGGGGGCAATGAACAAAGTAGAATCAACCATAGATCTTCATTATCATACTAAACCTCCATGGCCTCCAAGTTTGAGAGAATTTTTTTAAACACCGTTAAGTGTTCGTGCATAGACATACTGGTACGAACTCGCCTCGATGATGATTTGAGTCGTAATGTTTGCCCGATCGTCTACGAGGAGGAGTTAAGTCTTCGAAAAGATAGTCAAATTTAGGTTGAGTTTGCGGAAGCTTTTGAAGATATTTCTTTTGAAAATTGGTTTTAAGTTAGGAATGGAGGTTGATAGATGAGGGAATCAGTTTAGAAGATGGAATGGTTAGGTTCGGTTTTGTAGGATGAATTAAAGCCAAGTGAAGTGTAGATAGATAAAATGTAGGATAGTCGGTGGAAATGGAGATACGAACTTAAACACGAGAAATGATTTGACACTAGAAAGTGTCACCCCGGTTTCTATTTGGTTTAAGGTGAATGATGGAATTCAAAAATGGACCTCGACCCGTTACTTAGCAAAGTAAGAATCGAAGGTATAAAAAGATGGACGAATGCCACACCAGGTTGGTGATAAGTTTGAAAGAAGAGAACGATTGACGCCACTAGCTTTGCTAGATAAGTCAGACCAAAACTCGTACAAATTTAGAGAGGAGTAATCTCACTCTTTGAACAAAGTTCATTCAAGTTGATAAAATGACAAAAAGTCCTTTTACAATGAAATTAAACAACTATTTATAGAACTATGCAAGGCTAGCAGAATGGACAAATTCATAAGCTTAATGGCTAAGCAATTTCGGCTAGAATGTTCTAAAATATTCTAGAATTAAATCCTTATGTTGCTACAGCTAGATTCAGCTGAATGGAGCTCAATGGACAGCTTCTAGAAAGGGGCTGATTAGCTTGCACAAATTTGGACACTTCAACGATGCATTGCACTAGCTAGGTGCAGCCAATGAGCTTAAATGAGTTCATTAAAATGCTAACTTTAGCTGAAAAGTTACCAACAATAAAGGAGAACGTGAACATCCTTGAATGTGTGAAAAAGGAGCTGGAAAAGTCTTTGGAATTGTAAACAATGACCAGCCAAATGGTACTTGGTGTGAACTCCAAATGTGAATGCATAGGTGCTATTTTGGGGAGTGGATTGGCCAGTTTGAGGAGTTTAATTTGCTGGTCATGCTTGGCTAAATGGACACTTTGGGAACCCATAAATCAACTCAAATTTCGTTGAACATAGCCATGTGTGCATCGTCCCATGCATTGAACCAAATCCATGCATGTACCTTGCTTAAATGCACTCCAAATTCAGCTCACCTACAAAAACACATGAACCAACATTAAAAAAAGCCAAATTTGGCTGAACATAGATAATACATAATTTAGACACTTTAAATAACAACTAGACAAATTTAATACTTCTAAACAAGACACATTAAAAATCTGCTAGGACTAAGACATCATTAAAACACGTAATGACTCAAACATATTTATGAGCATTCTAACATATTTATGAGTTGTAGGAAATTAACTAAATTAACTTAATTATTTAATTTATTCCAAAAAGAAAATTAATGAGTTGAAAAGAAATTAAACCAAGCTCAAATGAGCTGAATTAAGCTTAAACCAAGCTCAATGAGTTGAAATAAACTCATGTAAGCTGAACCGCATTGAATGAAGTTTAATTGAGCTAGAATTTGGCTCAAAATTGATGGGCCTTCGGGGAGCTCAAGAGGATTGAGATAGGGTTGCCCCAGGTTGGCTCACATCACATACATTACTCCAAACGGTCAACATAAAGACGCTACTTCATATGCAGCTTGCTAGTTAGAGTTTTCGACATACATATTTATTCCAGTCTCTTCCATAATGCAGCGACGATCTTCTCCTTCATCACGTCCTGCAAAATTTCGTTAAACAAATGTAGATGTAACTGTGTTAACACCTTTCGATCTTTACGCCTTTTCTCTTCCTCCGTCAATGTCGAAGGCATCTTATCTATCCCTAGCAGGGCATCCTCTAAGTCCATCTGTGCAAGAACTAATTGCATCTTTATCTGCCATAACACGAATCTGGTGTTGCAATCCAACAGTGAAATTTCATACTTCAAAGATGCCATTACTGATTGAGGCAGCTCGGGGTAATCGAGTCGTTCACGGTTTTGCCCGATCATCTACAAGGAAAAGTTTTATCTTCGAAAAATAATAGAAAATGTGATTAAGTTCGCGAAAGCTTTTAAGTGATTTTCTTTAAGAAATTGGTTTGAGTTAGGAATGGAGGTTGATAAATGATGGAAACGAATTAGAAGGTGGAATGGCCAGGTTCGGCTAAGATAGAAGGAATGAAGATGGGGATTCGGATGGCTCGATTTTAGTAAAAAATAATAAGGATAGATAAGTTGTAGGATAGATTGTGGGGATGAAAAAAAAGTGAACTTAAACACGAGAAATGATTCAACACTATATAGTAGTGTCACCCCGGTTTCTATTTGGTTTAAGGTGGAACTACAGAATTGTAGAAGGGTTGAACGCCACACCAGTTCGGTGATAAGTTCAGAAAGAATTGATTGATGCCACAAGCATGCTTGATAAGTCAAACTAAAACTTATATGAACAAAAGAGAGGAGAAATCTCACTCTAGAACAAAAGTTCATATAATTTTGGCAAAAGTCCTTTTACATTGAAAAATATAAACTATTTATAGTAATCAACTAGGTAGCCGAATGGCCAACTTAGAAGTTTAATAACTAAGTAAAATTAATCTAGAATGAGCCTAGAAAATTCTAGAATTAAGGTCATAATTTGTGGTGGCTGAATTCAATTGATGGAAGTGCATGGGATGGCATTCTAGAAGGGAAATTGCATTTGGAGCTTTTGGCATGGTGCATGGCTGAAGTCTAGGTTCGACCAAGCTTTAAATGGTCTCCTTAAATTGCTTCATTTTGGCTGAATAGTGACCAGCATTTAAGGTTAAAGATGGTCAGCCTTTTAGGTGTGAATGGCCAGCCATCAAGAGTCCTTGTGTGTGAACATGGCTGAACCGAATGGACAAAGTGTGAACAGCAAGTGTGAAAGCAATGGATGCTGCCTTGGGAATACATTCGGCCATGCTTGGGAAAGTTAATGTGCAGCTGTTCCTTGGCTGAATAGGGACTTGGAGGAGTGAAAAATCAGCTGAACATTCATTGAAGAACCATGCATGTATCGCCACATTCAATGAACCCATCATGCATGCACCTAGCTTAATTATCCCTCCCATGTTCGGCTGCACCTATTAACACCAAGTAAACCCATTAAATCAAGCTTATTTCAGCTGAACATATTTAAGACATAACTTAGACATAATAATGGACACTTAGACAAATTAGATTATAAGCTACTAAGACACATTAAGTTTCGGCTAGGACCTAGACACATTAAAAGCTTGTAATAAAATTGGACAAATTTATTTAATCCTAAGACATCATTAATTCGGCTATAAAAACATACTTAGGACACATTAAAAAGCTGTCTAAAAATAACTAAATAAATATTCAATTTATTCAAATATTAATAAATGAGCTAATTTAATTAAATGCACTCAATGAGCTGGAATAAGCTCAAATGAGCTAATCCGAGCTGAATTGAGCTTGCACCAATGTGCATGGAGAGCTCATAGTTGGGACCCGAGCTGGTGCTTCGCCCATGGATTGGGTTTCGGCCCATAATTGGCTTGTCAGGGCTGCCACGGCATCTTGCATTCTTTTGATCGGAGCTCGAGTCATTGGACCTTTGGGCATTGCAAGAGCATCAGAATGCAAATCATTGGTTGCCCCAGGTTGGCTTACATCATCCCTTCTCTTCAAAGCAACTCGTCCTCAAGTCAAAATCTGCATCAAAATGAGACTAAAGGTCGCACTTTATTATATTCTCCCGGTAAATCAAGTTTGTAAGAATTCTCGTTTATGCGTTCAAGAACTTGAAAGGGTCCGTCTCTTCGAGGTAATAATTTGGACCTCTGTTGGGTCGGGAAGCGCTCTTTGCGCATGTGGATCCAAACCCAATCCCCGAGTTCGAACACAATTTTCTTTTGACCTTTGTTCACTTGTCAAACATAGGATTCAGTCCTCACCTCTATGTTAGCTCACACCTTTTGATGTAGTTTCTTCACAAAGTCGACCTTTTTCCTAGCATCAACATGAACCAATTCATTATTAGGCAATTGTAATAAGTCTAAAGGCGTTAAGGGGTTAAATCCGTAAACCACTTCAAAAGGTGAATGTTTCGTGGCTGAGTGAACAGTTTTATTGTAGGCAAATTCAATATGGGGCAAACATTCTTCCCACGACTTAATATTCTTTCGAACTATTGCACGTAATAGGGTAGAAAGAACCCGGTTGACCACTTCCATTTGCCCGTCTGTTTGGGGATGGCAAGTGGTTGAGAACAACAACTTTGTGCCTAGTTTTCCCCACAAAGACCTCCAAAAGTGGTTAAGGAATTTGGCATCACGATCATACACAATGGTGAGCAGAATCCCATGTAATCGGATGACTTCCCTAAAGAACAAATTGGAAATTTGAACAGCATCGTCAGTCTTATTACAAGCAATAAAATGCGACATCTTAGAAAAACGATCGACAATAACAAAAATGGAATCCTTTCCCATTTTTGTTCTAGGCAGTCCGAGGATGAAATCCATTGATATGTCCCTCCATGGAGTTTTGAGAATCGGAAGGGGAGTATAAATCCCGTGAGGTTGAATCTTGGACTTTGCTCATTTACAAGTTAAACAACTGATGTGAGACAGCTCGGGGTAGTCGAATCGTTCACGTAGCTGTGCTCGATCATCTACGATGAGAAGTTTGACTTCGAAAAATAATAAAAAAAATGTAGTTAAGTTGCGGAAGCTATTAAGTGAAGTTATTTTAGTAAAGGGAGTTAAGTTAGGAATAGAGGTTGATGATTGTTGGAAATAAGTTAAAAGATAGAATGGATAGGTCCGGTTTATGATACGAACTCGCTTCGATGATGATTCGAGTCGTTTAGATTGCCCGATCATTAAAATGAGAAGTATCATTTGATTTAAAACCAAGGGGTTAAATTCAGCAAAGTGTGGTGTCTAGTTTTCAAAATAGGTTCAAAATGGCTAAGTAAGATATGTGATGGATTCAGCTAAGCAAAGAGACTAAGGTGATTTAAAGATGGAAATGCGGATGGTTCGAATGGCTTTAAGGTCAAGAAAGAATCAGTACTAAAATGGAGTACTAACCCAAATCTTATAGACGCTTAAAGGTGGGTAGCAAGATAGATAAATCGTGACCCACTATTTATATGGAGATAGGAACCAATCGGTATAAGGGTGAATGCCACACTCGAGAGAGTGATAAGTTCAAATGAATCAGATTGACGCCACAAGAATAACTTGATAAGTCAATTGAGTCACAAAAGAACAAAGGGACTTGAATAACTCACAATTGCTGTAAATTTCATAAAGAGTAAGTAAAATTGTCTAACCCCAAAATGTTCACAAAACAAGCTATTTATAGCTAAATACAAGGTCTAGCTGAAAAGGCAATTTAGGGAGCTGAATGGGTAGCAAATTAAAGCTAAAAGAGGCTGGAAATTTCCTGGAAGTTTCTTGAACGTCCTTGGGAGCTTCCTTGAAGTTTCCTAGCATGGGAGACACCAATGGACAGCATTTAGAAGCCTACATTCAAATGGAGTTTAATTAAGTTAATTAATGGGCTGAAACTTCTTAACTCTTGCTTAAAAAACATCCTTTAATGCTCCCTAGACCAGCTTGATTAATTGAAGTGAAGAATGAGCTGAATGGAGCTGCATTTGATGTACCAAAGAGTTATGATCAGCTTTCAATTCTTCCTTGGGCAGCCGAACAAGCAGCAGCCATAATAAAGGCAGCTTAGGCGCACAAATAGTCCCTTGTGTGAACACTTGAATTCAATCGGCCTTGAGGTGTGAAAAGGGTGACTTGAGTAGGCACCAAGGTGAGAAAAACATTGCTAGCTGAATAGGTTCAATGTGCATAGCTTCTTGGCTATTGGACTCCACAAACAGCCACTTGGAGAAGCTAAAAACTACTGCTGACTATTAATTCAACTTAATTGCTCCAGCTCCAAATACATGTGCTCATTAATTTCGTCCATGCATTAGCTGAATGTGACTGAATGGTCACTTGGGAGAAACCAATCATCAGCACACTTTGCATTAATCCTTATTCATGCACTTATGCTGTCCCTTGTACATGTACCTGCACTAAATAAATTCAGCAAATTAATTCTCTTTTAGACACATTAATTCAACAACTAAAACATATTAAAATGATGCATTCAGCTAGGACATATTAAACACAAAGACACATTTAAAAACCTGTATTTAAAATGTCCAGCTTAAGACACATTAAATCGCCGTAACTAGACATATTAAAATCATGTATCAAAATTTAAACACATTTAACTCAAATTAATAAATATCAAATTTGAACATATTTATGGGCTGAAAACTAATTAACTAAGTTAACTAAAAATTATTAATTTTATTCCAACAACTACGAAATGCATAAATTAAAATAAAAGAGCATCGAGCTCAATAAGCTAAGATTGAGCTGAATTGAGCTCAAGGAACTGAAATTCGAGCTAAATCAAGCTCAATAAGCTAGGATCAAGCTGATCAGCTAGAAGAAGATTGCAGTGTTCGCTTGGGAAGCTTGGGCAAGGTCGTTCGCAGAGCGTGATTGTCTCGATTAATCCAGGCCGTCTCACATCATTTGGAATCAGAGCTATAAAAAAAGAAGCGCCGAAGATCGAAAAAGCCGGAATAGGTTCGTAACGTGAAAAAAAATTTGAAAAAATTTGAAAAAAAAATTCAAGTTGTAATCTAAAGTTCTTATTGTAATTATTTCGTGCATTTTGAAGTATTAAAAAAAGAGAGAAATACGAAAATATAAAAAAAAGATAGTGAAGTTTTTGTAAAGTTCTTGTTGCTTTTCATTTTGCTTCCCTGTCCGATCTTCAAAGCCATCATTCTACCCTCATCCTTCTACCCCGATCATCAAAATCTTTTTACCATCATTTGGTATCATCCTTTCAACCCCCAACTCCACACATACCAAAATTTCTTTTTCTTTCATCCTACCTTATACACCCTAAGTTATCCTTTACACCCATTTTGAAGCCAACCCTCTAAGCCGCAATAAGTCTACTAGAAACAAAGTATGAATTTATGAGAGTGAGACTGATACGTGTTTGCCTCGATTTGATTTGAGTCGTACATAAGATGCCCGATCATCTACGAAGAATTGCCGTTGGACGTTAAAGAGAGCAAGTAATTGGATTTAGGAAGGTTTCAATGTCTAAGTTGGGTTAAAAGATGGTTAAGAAGTTTAGGTTCAAGAAGGAGAAGATTTTGAATATTTGGTAGTGTTGGTTTTGGTTCGGTAAGTAAACAATATATGGCTGGTCAAAATGTTTTGGTAACGAAAAGAAATTTGGTAAATGATTACCGAAGAATAAGTTGAACCGACATTAGCAAATGTCGACCCGAAACTTTTGGTTCTTAAGTTGGGATGGTTGAAAAGAAATCGGACCTCGACCCACTATCTGGGCAGATAGGAACCTCGGTATTGAATTTTTTTGAACGCCACACTAAAATTAGTGATAAGTTCGGTTTCATAAAAGAAATCGGTTGACGCCACTACTAGGTAGATAAGCCAACGAAATCTTGAACGAGATTTAGAGAAGAAAATTCTCACAAGAACAAAGGTTTAGCTATAATTTTTGCCAAAAAGTCCTTTTACAATGATTTGAACAACTATTTATAGGCAAAATGAAAAGCTAGCCGAATGGTCACTCTTGGTAGCTCATTGGACATTTAGAATCGGCTAGAACATGCTAGAATAGGCCATGGAAATTTCTTTGAAGCTTCTTCAATTGCTGGTGAATTAATGAGTTCAGATTTCCTATTGGAAGGTTCGGCCGAATGCAAGCAGCCAGCTGGCGGTGCTTCGTTAAGCTGAACAGTCATGGGAGGTATTAAATTAGCTTGGAAAACTCCAAACGTCAGCCCCCTTTTTAGCTGGTTGCTTAATGAAGAAAGGTGCCCCTTACTTTGCTCAAGGCGTCACCTAGAATAGAGGAAAAGGG
Source organism: Gossypium bickii (assembly GCA_025503065.1). Classification (NCBI taxonomy): domain Eukaryota; kingdom Viridiplantae; phylum Streptophyta; class Magnoliopsida; order Malvales; family Malvaceae; genus Gossypium; species Gossypium bickii. The sequence goes on from CP106709.1 coordinate 67,618,142, forward strand.
CTACTGCAGAATTTAATCCTTCTTGACTATTGGTGTGCACGAAAAGTCAGCTGGAATTAATGTGTGTTCTGGTCCCTCTTTTGGTCGATTCATGCATGTGTTTATTGCGAAATAAAACAGCAATTAAAGGGTAAAACACATTAAAATTGGCAGCAGACAAACCAATTTAATTCATGTTATGTGGTTGGACGAAAGGGTTAAGACACATTAAATTCGGCAACATTCAAACCAATGTAATTTATGTCATGCGGCTAGACAAATTAAATTAGCAGCAGCTAATTAATTTGTTTTATTCTAGACACACTAAATTATGTCTTAAACCAGACATATTAAAGCACCTATATTAATGTTAAACATATTTAATACATTAAGTTAAAAATGTCCAGATTATGACAAATTAATTATTAAAACTTAATTAACTAATTTAACTAATAGCAAATTAAATGATTTATTCAAGAAAATTAATCGCAAAATAAAATGAGCAGAAAACGAGCTCTTAAGCTAAGTTGAGCTGAAAGGAGAATGCATGGGTCGCTCAGCTTGCTGATCCAAGAGCTTTCGAGAAGTCCAGTAACGGTTTCACCCCAAACTTTATCAACTAAGGCTGTTGTTGCATCTTTGAATATCTTAGCTCGAGTTCAGGCGATCGATCCTATGGGCAACTCGAGAGGAACTACATTGGCAGTCGGCAACTCAGGAGGTGTGGCCGTATCAGAGACGAGCAGAAAAAGGCACGAGTGGTGAGTGCATTAGAGTGTGTAAAAGCCTTAAAAGAGAGTTCAAACATGAGAGTGAGTGAATTTTCTTTGTGAGTGATCTTTTGAGATTTTGTAGTGAGGTATTTAATTTTCTGTTTAATGTTCTTCTAACATTTCTACTTTCAGTAAATAAACATGTCTCAAGACGAATTCTCAACCGATGACTTTCAATACTTGGTGAAAGAGATGGGTCGAATGCTTGAAAGGAAGCTAAGTCCAATACAAAGACGTTTGGACCAAGTGGAGAAAAAAAGCCCGACAAAAGCAAAATCCACCAAGTCAAGAAATGGAGTCACGAACATCTCGAAGACCCATTTCTGATGACTATTCACGAAGAGATTCTTATCGGGATTCATATTCATTAAGACCCTCGAGACGGAGAGAAGAAAGCTTCGAGTTTGAGATTTTTTGAGGTGACGAACGAGAAAGTACGAGTTATTCTTTGTATGCTTCAACGAAGTCCCTATCGGAGAGACGTTCCCGAAGAACTTATCGAGATATTATGAGAACGTTTTCCCTTCTTTTGAGCAAAATGCTAACCCTTTTGATTCTTTTGTATCCTCTTCATGTTGTAGTGAAAAGATGAGAGAAAAGGAAATAAAAAGAAAAGAGAAACAAGAGAAGATCATGAGAGAAACGAGCGAATGTGGAACGAACTTGAAAGAAAGAGAAATTGAAAAAGAAAAGGAGTGTGAGAACAAAAATAAAATTGAAAAAGAAGAGAAATCGAGTTAGAAAAAGAAATGAAAGAAAAAGACGACTGAGAGAAAGTGAGGAATATTTCCACTAACCACCATTTGAGTTTTCCTCGTGTTGTTTCATTTCAGGTTTCTGAAGAATCAATCCATAAGCTCCATCTCAATTACCTTCCAAAGAGGAGAGATGTTTCACGTTGATTGGAAAAAGTAATCTTAGTCCACCGGTGCCACAAGGTAAGAAAGGTAAGCGATACGATCTGCCTCGGGATTGAGTCGAATCGTATGTGAAATGCCCGATTGTCTACATAGGAGTTTCATTCGATTTGTTTAAAAGGGAAAAATGGATGGATTAAGTAATATGACAGTGGTTTTAAAACAAAGATAAAAGATGGTTAAGTGGAAAGTTGGCTGAAACAAGAAAGAACCCCTAATAGGAATTAAGAACCCGAATCTTATATGTTTCAAAGGAAAGTATGGAATTGGATAGAACTGAGACCCACTATCCAACAAGATAGGAACCAACGGTATTGAGTTGAATGCCACACCCGAAAGGATGATAAGTTCAAAAATAAATTTAGATTGACGCCACTAGTTGATAGATAAGTCAATTTGAACCTTGAAGAATTAAGAGATTGGATATCACAATCTAAAAATTTCATAAAGCATCAAAAGTTTGTATATGTTGAATCAAAGGGAATTTAGGCATGCATATATATTCAAACATTCATACTTCACAAGTCACATGTGCACAGCCTTGTTTAAGTATGCAGTTTTTCCATAACAGATCACAGAATGCTCATCAACACCAAAATTAGAGTAATCAAATTGTGTACAAAGTCTTGTAGTAGCCCTTTAGATACTCACCAACAAACACATCAACTTCAGGATTTCTGAAAGTAAAAATCTTTTTGCCACCCTTCAAAACTATCTTATTATCGTCAATCAAAGAATGACAATTATCCTTACCTAACTTACCTTTAGTTGAGTGTGGACTAATTTCACTTCCGATCTTATTTTTCTTGATCATTTGGAATCTTCTCTCATCCGAAAGGTATTAAAGCTGGAGCTTGTCGAATGGATCTTCAAAAACTTGGAAAGATGAAACAAGAGGAGGACTCCTCACTTTTTCTTACTCTTTTGCATCTTTTTCTCTCGTTTCTTTTTCTTCAAGAACACTGGTTTCTTTTATTCTCTTTTTTTGTTCTTCTATCTCAATCTCTTTTTCAATTTTCTTTTTCTTTTCACATTCTTTTTCACGCTCGATCTTTTTTTTACATTTTCTTTTTCTCGTAATTCTTTTTTTCTTCTCTCGATTTCATTTAAGATCTGCTCATTTTCTCGCATCAACTTTTCTTACCTCTCTTTCCGTTTGATCTCTTTTTGTCTAATTTTTTTGTTACAAGAAGATGATATCATAAAAGAATCAGCATGACAGGCTTTTAGTTGAAAAGAATTGGAGGAATCTTTATATAAGTTGCATTCATCTCTTCGTGAATAAGCCTCCATGAACGAGTATAGAACACACTCACTTTTTCGTAATGACTTCTCCGTAGATGAATACTTTGAGGCACTTGAAGAGAAATTCCTACATTCTCGTTTCAAACTCGTGACTCGCCTCATTTCGTCTCGAGTTCTTTGATGAATAGGAATCATGATAGAAATCACTTCTCGAGTAGTCATCGACTGTGTGTCTCAGTGATGTTCTTGACTTCGTGTCTCGATTTGGGAAAAGTCGTGTCTGATGGTCTCTTTCCTCCAATCAGTCCAACCTTTCATGCAGTTTGTCAAATTTAGAACTTATAATTCTACGTATTTCTTTCATCACATATCAAAAATCTGATTTTGAAAGTGTTTCTTGAAACATAATTGTATCGATGAAAAGAAAAAAATGATTAAAAAACAAAACAAAAATATTACCTCACCACAAATCCTCACCAGTCACTCACAAGAAAATTTGAATGGCACTCACACTCGTGTTTGTACTTGAGATCGGCTTTTTCAACACTCTAATGCTCTCACAACACTCGTGCCTTTTACCTCTCTTTACCTTTCTCGTAATTTCGTAAGTAGATTCACCAAGGCTTAACCTCTGTCTAGGTGATCGGTTTCAAATGGATAACAAAGGATTATTCGTATGGTTGTGGGTAGACTAAAAGAAAAAAAATTGTAAGTTGGTTTAGATGTGGCGTTGTGTAGAAGAATTGAATGATGGTTTTGGGATTGGGAACAGAGAAGAGGAGTGAAGACAATAGGTACCTTGCAAAACTTTTAATAGAAAACTTCACTTTTTTTTTTGTATTTTTTTTAAAACTCAAATACACGAAATTAACACAAGAGAACTTTAAATTTCAACTTTGATTTTTTTCTATTTTTTCAACTTACGAACCTACTTCTGAGATTTGCTCGTACGTCAGTGCTCCTCATTTTCTAGCTCTGATACCAAATGATACGAACTGCCTCGGGCTAAGTCGAGTCATATGTAAATTGGCCAATCGTCTTTGAGAAACAATGAATAGTCGATAGTTTAAGAACATGGTTTAAAAAGGTAAGATGTGGCAGAAGGAATGGATTTTGGTTCCAAATGGTAAGATGTGTTAAGATAGAACATATTAGTCTTTGGTACGAATTGGATAAGAAAGGGAAAATGGATTAAACAAAAGTACAAACAAGAACCAATATCGATTTGGTATCGACCCGTTATTTATAAGCCCTTTAGTTCGGTTTAGGAGTGATTAAGGTGACCTCGACCCACTATCTAGCAAGATAGGAACCTCGGTATATTTGAACGCCATACTACGAGTAGTGATAAGTTCAGTTTTCGACAAAGAAAAACGGATGACACAACTAGAACACTAGGTAGCCAACGAATCTTCGAACGAAAATAGAGAAAAGTTTGCCTCACAAATTGAGCAGCATAACATTAACAAATTATCAAAAGTTGTCCATCAATAGGTTGATTACATGTATTTATAGTATCAAAAGAAGCTAGCTGAATGGTCACCTTTAACGAAGCTACTAATGAGCTAAAATGAAAAGTCTCAACTTTTGAAATTCTAGCCAAGTAACTCCCATCTTCAATGTGTTTAATTTCTTCAATTAAGTTGCTGTTAAAGTCCTTTCAAGTCTCCATGACCAACTGAAAAGTCACCAGCCCATCTTCAATGTGATTAATTTCTTCAATTAAGTTGCTGTTAAAGTCCTTTGAAGTCTCCATGACCAACCGAAAAGTCACCAGCCTCTTTGATGGAGAATTGATTGCATGTAATGATTACTCATGAAGTAATGGTTATGGAAGTTGAAAAACAAAGAGGCTGCATAAATTAAAGAAGAATAATGTTCTTCTTTAATTGATAAAACAATTTCTTAATGATGTTTTAAGCCTCTTTATATCAGCCCCCTCTTGTGTAATCAAATTCACTTGAAAAGCCATCTTATTGAATGCAAAACAGCCTTTAGAAGTAATGGATGTGAGTTGAAAAGTCATCTGTAATTTAACTGTCACATTAATGCAATTATTAAACTTCAAACAGATTAACAAATAACTTAAATAAATGAACTAATACTTAAGCATCATTTATTCTAGCAACTAGTTTAATTAAGTAAAGTATTATTAAATGAACTTAACTCATGCATTAATAAATTAACCTAGTAACTAGATTAATTAATGAAACAACTATTAAATTAAATTCATTAAAAGAAACTCAACTAATTAAACTAAGATGAGTTGAAATAATGACCAGCAACTCCTTTATTAAACTAAGATGCCTAAATGCAAATATTTAAAATGCAAACTAAATGCAAAGTTGAAAATTAAATAAAGAGCTCAATTTTGTTGGAACGGTTCAAAAAGCTGGAATTGAGCTGAAACCGGTTTGCAATATGTTGCAAGGAAATTTATTGAGCAGGTTCCAACTCGATCTATTCCTCCAACCGAAGCCTCACCCCACAATTGGTTAACTAAGGCCGAAATGGCCTCTTTGAATTGCTTAGCTCGAGCTCGCATAATTGGTCCTTGGGGTAGCACCAATGAATCCTTGCTCGAACTTGACGCACTCTGGGGCGCGATCGTATCAGTAAGTGCTATAAAACATTTCAATCTTCACCAACTTGTTTGAATGTTTATGATTACATAGGTGATATGGTCAATTGCCATCCTTTGATTAATGGTGAAGTGCTTGTTTTAAATGATGGCAAGGAAAGCACCACTAATGAAATTTGTGGTGTTGTCGACCATGTTGGTGAAGTAACATTCGTTTGGCAGCTGCGAAACTCGATTATGCGTGATCATGAATTTTCATATAAGCATATCAATTTATTTCATTGTGATGATTATGTGAACAATTTGCTCCCTTGCTTGAAATCCTCGAGTTTTTGCAAATCTATTTTGAAGTTCGTAAAGAGTTTTGATTGTTCGTTATTGTGTATGCAAAAATCCTTTAAGTTTAACGTGTTTGATTTAACGAAACCTTTGCTACACTTTTGCGTAAGTAATCAAACTCGCATGTTTAACCCGGGAATTTGCCTTGGTTCATTTTGTAGAAAAATCAAGCATCATGATTTTGTGCGAATAATTTCTATTCGCTTGATACTTGGTTTTTGAATAAGGAAATGAAGTTTGACAATCTTGTTTTCAATTTAAAATCATTCCTTGAATATTTTTTGTGGTTATACTTGAAGTTCGCGTTTCATTTGGAAAAGGTTGATTCGATCAAGAAGTTTCAACTACTCTATAGTCCTGAGGAGAGAAGATTTGTGTTGATCGAGCAAGGTAAAAAAGATCTTTATTTTCCTGCTCATAAAGGTAAGTCACTTGAAATCTTTAAAATGTTTTTGTTCTCCTCGGATGGTGACAAACATTGTGTTGATGAATTGGGCTTTAACCATTTAGTTTGTGACATGCTTGACTGTTCTATTTTGTTTAAAAATGAGCTATCTGTTTTGATTATTGATAAAAAGATCCATATTCTTGACCATTGCGATGTTGAAGAATTTGTTAGCGAGCATATGTCCAAAGGTCAATTGCAAGGTTTGATTGTGCAAGTTTATAAACCATGTGAATCTTTTCAGTTTATAAACCCATTACTCGTATTCCAACCATGACTCGTGGAAGCAATGTAAGTTGATTGAATGCCTTGATCCCTATTCAATTCTGTTTCAAACATTTGACAAGGCATTATTTCATTTGCATGATAACTTGAATCTGTCTATTAGCATGGGTTATACTTGTCCTACTATGCTTATGCTTGGACTACGAGTTTGTTTGCATTACTTTTTGCTAACTCATGGCTATTCTTTTCAGGTGACTCAATTACCATCCGCCCCATTCGACCGAGGAAAGTCGGGTAAAAGGAATATGTTCTAAAGAACCAACGGCTCAATTCGAGGACGGATCGCTTTGAAGAGGGGGATGATGTGAAAATACCCGGGGCAACCCAAGATGCATATCTCGATCCTCTTAAGCTCCCCGAAGGCCCATCAATTTTGAGCCAAATTCCAGCTCAATTAAACTTCAATCAATGCGGTTCAGCTCACATGAGTTTATTTTAGCTCATTTGAGCTCGATTTAATTTCTTTTTAGCTCATTTTAATTATTTAATTATTGGACTAAAATTTAGTTTAAGTTAATTAAATAATTTAGTTAAGTATTAAATATGTTTTAAACTATTTAATTTGTCTTAGCATTTTCGGCATTTCTAGGATTAAATCATTTAAGTTGTCTAAATTACTACGGTGATTTAATTTGCCTTGAGCTCAATTAATATGTCTTCCTACAACCATTTAAGTTGTCTGATACGAACCCGCCCCGCAAACTACTTTGGACAAGCTTACCCAGCCGAGTATTGCACTGTTGGCAAGCTGATCCTAGTTCATTTCCAGCACCCTGAGCTTCGTCCAACTCATACCGGGATAATTTTTGTTTGACTCAGCTCATTGCAGCTCAACTCGGTTTGGCGCAAGCTTGTTGAGCTAGATTTGAAAATATTTAATTTCCATGCATTCTAATTTGCTAAAATAATTAAGTTAGTTTATTTACTTAGCTTAAAGTAAATGTGTTTAGTTTAAATAAATAAGTTGTGTTTAATAATAGGCTTATTTAATTAATCTAGTTACTGGGATAATTTAATGGATCATGAGTTTAAGTTTGTTTAATTCTGCTTCTATAATTAAATTAGTTGTTGCATTAATTGATGTCTTAACTTTTAGTTCATTTATTAAAGTCAAGTGATTAATTTGTTTGAGTTTAATTAGTGTTTAATTGTGTTTAATAAGTTCATTTAATTGTGTTTATTGCAGGTGTCTCTTCAGCTCTCAACCGTTACATTTCAAGGCTGTTATAAATTAATTGAAGTGACATTTTAGTTGATTTTTGGTTACAAATGAAGTGGCTATTACAAGGGATGTTTAATACATCAATTAAAGGAATTTTAAGGAGCATTTTAACTTCTCTTAAAATCAGCAGCAACCTCTTCACCTACCAGCAGATTTTTAGCTCATTTAAAGATGAAAACAAGCATTCAAAACCATTTAGTTGCTGGTGACTTTTTAGCTAGCCAAAGGACAACTCAAGAGACATTTTAAGCATTCAAGGATGATCAATCAATGCTAAATTAAAGTGAATTCAAGCATGGAGTAATTTGTAATAAGAATATTAAGAGTCTTCAGTTTAAATTCAATTTTAATTAGCACATTAAGATGTGACTTTTCAGCTAGTATTTCTATCCCTATAAATATGTGTAACCAGCCATTTGGAGGGACTTTTGATCCTTAATGAAATTTTCTTATTTTGAGTTATCCACTCTCATTATTCTTCAAGGTTCAAATTGACTTATCTAGTAACTAGTGGCGTCAATCTGACTTTGTTCCAAACTTATCATCCATTCAGGTGTGGCGTTCAATCCAATACCGTTGGTTCCTATCTTGCTAGATAGCGGGTCTCGGTTTTTATCCAACTCAACCATTCCTTTGAAACATATAAGATTCGGGTCCTTAATCTTATATTAAGGGTTCTTTCTTATTTCGACCATCATTCCATTCATCCATCTATTTTCTCCAACCTAAGTTGCTGCCATTTAGGTCCATTTTCCTTTTTTTAAACAAATCAAACGATACTTCTTCGTAGACGATCAGGCATCTCACATACGACTTGACTCAACCCTAAGGCGAGTTGTATCATTTGGTATCAGAGCTAGAAATTGAGGAGTTTCGACGATGAACGAGAAGCCAATAATAGGTTCATAGTAAAAAATCAAAATTAAAAAAAATTCAAGTTGTAATCTCAAGTTCTTCTTGTGTTATTTTCGTGCATTTGAAGCGAAAAAAACAAAAATATAAAAAAAAATTGTTTGAAAGTTTTTTTTTTGCAAGTACCTGTTGTGTATGTTCTCCTCTGTTTTTGATTTCAAACCAACATTCTACTTTCATCATTCTTCTACCTCGAACATCCAAGATCCTTGTTACCATCATTTGGTATTTTTCCATTTCATCTAATGCCACACATATCCCAATTCCATTTCTTTCAGCCTAGCTTTACCTATAATGATTTTTTCCTTTGCTTAAACCCCTTGAAGTCAACCTACAAGTTGCTAATAAGTCTAAGGCAACCTTCCAGAATTTTGAGAGGTGGATTCGAGTGGTAAAAGGTACGAGTGAACTCATTAAAGAAAAAGCCAATTCTGAGTGAAACACGAGTGTGAGTGATCATTGTCTTTACTTTTCTTTGTAAGTGATCTAGTGAGGTTTGTGGTGAGGCAACCAATTTCATTTTCTTTTAACCATTTTCTTTTTTTAGAAATAAACATGTCTCAAGATGAGTTCTCAGCCGATGACTTTCATTATTTGGTGAACGAGGTGGGTCGAATGTTAAAGGAAAAGCTAAGTCCAATACAAAGACAGTTGGACCAAATAGAAGAGCAAGCCAGACAAAAGCAAATTTTGCCAAGTCGAGACACGAAGTCAAGATCATCACGGCATACACGTCCAAAGACTATTCACGAAGAGACTCTTATCAAGACTCATATTCGTCGAGGCTTAAAGAGACGACATCTTCAAGCGTGAGACTTTTCAATATGACAAGTGGGAAAGTACGAGTTATTCCTCGTATGCTTCAACGAAGTCTCTACTGGAGCAATGTTCCCGAAGAACTCTTTGTGATATTTATGAGAACGTTATTCCCTCTCTTGAACAAAATCTTACTCATTCTGATTCTTTTGTATCATTATCTTGTTGTAATGAAAAGATGAGAGAAAAAGAAATAAAAAGAAAAGAGAGGCAAGAAAAGATTATGAGAGAAAATGAGAGGATCTTGAATGAAATCGAGAAAAGAAACAAAGAAATGAAAGAAAAAGAGGAAGAGAGGAAACAAAATGAGATTGAAAAAGAAAATGAAAAAGAAAAGGAGTTTGATCAAAAGAAAAGAGTGGAAAAAGAAATTGAGGAAAAAGAAACGAGTGTTTCCAAAGAAAAAGATTCGAGTGGAAAAGATGTTAGTGAGCAAGCGAGGATTGTTTCCACTAACCCACCTGTTAGTTTTTCTTGTGATATCTCTTTCCCAGGTTTTTGAAAATCTGTGTAACCAATTCCAGCTTCAATACCTTCCCAACGAGCGACAATTTCGATTGTACAAGAAAGCTAAGAACGAGAATGACAACTGCCCACTTTGTCTGAAAGTAAGCGAGCTAAGGACTCTATGATTATCGAGTCATGATCATTTGGTTTCAAAACTGCTAGTAAAGGTTTTGATGACTTAATTTCTAAAAGGTCACCATATTTTGACTTGGTTAGTCGTTGTCCACCTATTGATGTTAATGACCCTGTTTCAAAAAGATCCATAAAAAGTTTGTCTTATGACATATCTTATCCTTCTGTTGGAATGGTTCAGCCTATGCAAATCTTGTATGTGTGTGATAAAATTTTTCCATATAAAAATTTTGATGTGTTGGACTGTGATGGCTTTGAAAATTTGAATAGCCGAATGCTCACAACTCCTTTGTTTGACATACATGATGAAAGGTTTTCACCCAAAATGCTTACTTTGTTGGACTGTGTCTATCAAAAGAAAACTTTAAATTTTTTTGCGAAGTTTCCATGTTTTGATCCGCCTATTCGATTGAGTTTTGTGAAGTATGAATGTTTGCATGTTCGTCTGCCCAAGCTCTCTTTGATCTACTTTTGTGATTTATTTGAGAAAATGAAATTCTTGCTGTATTTTGGGATAAATGATCAAAATCGAGTGTTTAAGCCTGGAGCTAGCCATTTTAAGTTGATACCAAGAAAAGGTAAGTATCGTAATCTCATTGTAAATAAATTTGTTGTACCTTTTCATCTGTTACGAATTTTATCTTCATTTTTGGAAATAAATCTTGTGGTTAGTTTACAAAAGCAAAATCAAATTTTTGATTCTGGAAATTTTGTTTTTAATCTCGGAGTTGGTTTATGCTATCCACCTGTGAATAACATCTCATCATGTCCTTTTAAGTACATTATCCATGGTGACATTGACATCTTTCATCTTTGTGGAAATTACATTTTGGAAAGCGCAAATTTTCTTTTTAACTTTTTACCTTTTCAAGTTTATTCAAGTTCAAAATATCGACTACATTACCTTGCTAAGGAGCGAAGGTTTGTTTTGTGCAAACAAGGTAAAATCAAACTTTCATCATGTAACTTCCAAGATAAACAAGGTAAGTCAAAAATATCTTTGTTTTGTTTGAAAGATGAAGAAATCGGTGTTGTTGATGATGACTTTGTGGAAAGTGGCCATATTATTCATCCTACTACTGTAAGTCCATTCAATCGAATATGACAAGATGAGGTTGTTCAAATCAAAAAGCCAAGTGAATATGTCCTTTATTTTGATCCGTTTGGAATGTTGTGGTTGAAACGAGGAATGCATTCTTGTTTGCTAAATTGTGTGATTAATCATTCCTTGCTTCCATTATGTTCAACTGTTCATATTGATGGCATATCGAAATTGTGCGATAATATGAAGCATTCATGTTATGAACGAATAAAATTTTTGCCATATGATATTTGTGATACGAAGCTGGTTGTATCATGATACAATCCACCTCTGGATGAGTTGAGTTGTATGTAAATTTCCCAATCATCTTCGAGAAACAATGAATAGTCGATAGTTTAAGAATATGGTTTGAAAAGGTAAGATGTGGAAGAAGGAATGGATTTTGGTTCGAAATGGTAAGATATGTTAAGATAGAATATTAGTCTTTGGTACGAATTGGATAAGAAAGAAAAAAAAAAGGATTAAACAAAAGTGCAAACAAGAACCAATACCGATTTGGTATCGACCCGCTGTTTATAAGCCCTTTAGTTCGGTTTAGGAGTGGTTAAAGTGACCTCGACCCACTATCTAGCAAGATAGGAACCTCAATATATTTGAACGCCACACTACGAGTAGTGATAAGTTCAGTTTTCGACAAAGAAAAACGGATGACACAACTAGAACACTAGGTAACCAACGAATCTTTGAATGAAAATAGAGAAAAAGTTTGTCTCACAAATTGAGCAGCATAACATTAAAAAATATCAAAAAGTGTCCATCAATAGATTGATTACATGTATTTATAGTATCAAAAGAAGCTAGCTGAATGGTCACTTTTAAAGAAGCTAATAATGAGCTTAAAATGAAAAGTCTCAACTTTTGAATTTCCAGCCCAAGTAACTCCCACCTTCAGTGTGATTAACTTCTTCAATTAAGTTCCTTTTAAATCCCTTTGAAGTCTCTATAACCAACTAAAAAGTCACCAGCCTCCTTGATGGAAAATTGATTGTATGTAGTGATTACTCATGAAGCAATGGTTATGGAAGTAGAAAACAAAGAGGCTGCCGAAATTAAAGAAGAATAATATTCTTCTTTAATTGATAAAAATAAATTCTTAATGATATATTAAGCCTCTTAATATCAGCCCCTTCTTGTGTAACCGAATTCACTTGAAAAGCCATCTTATTGAATGCATAACAGCCCATAGAAGTAATGGATGTGAGTTGAAAAGTCACCTGCAATTAACACATGTAATCGACACATTAATGCAATTATTAAACTTAAAACAAATTAACAACTAACTTAAATAGATGAACTAACACTTAAGCATTATTTATTCCAGCAACTAGTTTAATTAAGTAAAGCATTATTAAATGAACTTAACTCTTGCATCAATAAATTAACCTAGTAGCTAGATTAATTAATGAAGCAACTATTAAATTAAATTCATTAAAAGAAACTCAACTAATTAAACTAAGATGAGTTGAAATAATGACCAGCAACTCCTTTATTAAACTAAGATGCTTAAATGCAAATATTTAAAATGCAAACTAATTGCAAAGCTAAAAAAAATTAAATAAAGAGTTCAATTAGTTGGAATGGTTCAAAGAGCTGGAATTGAGCTGAAATCGGTTTGCAATATGTTGCAAGGAAACTTTATTGAGTTGGTCCCAACTCGATCTATTTCTCCAACCAAAGCATCGCCCCACATTTGGAAAACTAAGGCCGAAATTGATATGATCCGCCTCGGGGTGAATCGAGTCGTATGTGAGTTTGCCCGATCGTATACGAGGAGAGTATTCATCTTCGAAAAATAATGGAAAGATAGGTAAATTTGCGGAAGCTTTGAAATGAATGTTTTTAATATTTCGGGTTAAGTTAGGAATGGAGGTTAAAGAATAATGGACAAGTTCAATTTCGAAAGAATAGGTTCGGTTTTGGGCAATGGAAAGGAAGGTGGATAATAAAGGTTTCGGTTTAGAAAGGATTGACTAAGAAAAGAAAAGGATGGATATTCAAGGCTCGGGTTTGAATTGGATAAACAAGGTGATTAGTGACGATGGAATAAGGAACTTAACCAAAGAGCGATTCAACCCTAAAAAGTGTCACCCCGGTTCTTATACGGTTAAGGTGAAAAGATGGTTGTTTGAAGGATAGGTGAAGGCCACACCGGTTAAGGTGATAAGTTCAAAAGAACAAGTCGAAGATGCCACAAAGTAAGCTTTCTAAGTCAAACGAAACTTGTACGAAATATGGAGAGGAGATATACTCACTCAAGAACTCAAAGTTTAAAAAATTTGATTAAGGTTCAAAAGTCTAAAATTCCTCCAACAATAGGTAGATTACATGTATTTATAGTATCAAATGAAGCTAGTTGAATGGTCACTTTTAATGAGGCTAATAATGAACTCAAATGAAAAGTCTCAACTTTTGAAATTCTAGCCATGTAACTCCCATCTTTAATGTGATTAATTCTTCAATTAAATTGCTTGGCAAAGTCCTTTGAGATCTCCATGATCAACCAAAAAGTCACCAGCCAAATGAAAAGTCTCAACTTTTGGAATTCTAGCCATGTAACTCCCATCTTTAATGTAATTAACTCTTCAATTAAATTACTTGTCAAAGTCCTTTGAGGTCTTCCATGATCAACAGAAAAGTCACCAGCCAAATGATGGAGAATTGATTGCATGTAGTAAATACCATGAAGCAAACGGTTATGGAAGTTGAAGACAAAGAGGCTGCCGAAATTAAAGAACCATAATGCTCTTCTTTATTTAATAAAACAACTTCTTAATGATAAATTAAGCCTCTTAATATCAGCCCCCTCTTGTGTAACCGAATTCACTTGAAAAACCATTTTATTGAATACATAACAGCCCATAGAAGTAATGGATGTGAGTTGAAAAGTCACCTGCAATTAACACATGTAACCGACACATTAATGCAATTATTAAACTTAAAATAAATTAACAACTAACTTAAATAAATGAACTAACACTTAAGCTTCATTTATTCCATCAACTAGTTTAATTAAGAAAAGCATTATTAAATGAACTTTAACTCATGCATCAATAAATTAACCTAGTAACTAGATTAATTAAAGAAGCAACTATTAAATAAAGTTCAACAATAACTCAATTAACTAAACTAAGATGAGTTGAATTAATGACCAGCAACTCATTTATTAACTTAAGATGCTTAAATGTATGATTTAAAATGCAAACTAAATGAACAAATGAGTTACTTAATGCATGACTTAATTAAATGCAGAACACAAAATGCATGTCATAAATAAAATATGTAGATCAATAATGCATGACATTAACTAAAGATGCATTTAATTAAACAAGAAATAATTAAAGACTAAAGTAACTAAAATAAATAAATCAAGTCCTTATTCTAGAAATTTAAATGCAAGAATTAAAATTTAAAGATGAGCTCGAACGAGCTTATTAAAGCTGAATCAAGCTCGTTGAATGAGGATAGGAACTCATTGAGCTGGATCGAGCTCAAATGAGCTAAATTTGAACTGGACGAAGCTCGTGGAGCTAGAAACGAGCTGGGATCAGCTTGCCAGCATCACAATGCTCGACTCAGGATATTTGTCTGATGAAGTTCGCGGGGCGTGCTCGCATCAGAAATGGTCTCTTTGAATTGCTTAGCTCGAGCTCGCGTAATTGGTCCTTGGGGCAACACAATTGAATACTTGCTTGAACTTGATGCACTCCAGGGCACGATCGTATCATTCCCCCTCTTCAAAATGACTTGTTCTCAAGTCGAAATCTACGTCAAAAGGGGTTAAATCTGAAACATTAAAAGTCGCACTAACATTAAATTCACTAGGCAAATCGAGTTTATAAGAGTTCTCATTTATGTGCTCAAGAATTTAGAAAGGACCGTCTCCACAAGGTAACAATTTTGACTTTCGTTGAGCAGGAAAACGCTCCTTGAGCATGAGAACCCAAACCCACTCTTCGGGTTCGAAGACCACTCGTTTACATCCTTTGTTAGCGTTACACATGTAAGACTCGGTTCTTGCCTCAATGTTAGCTCGCACCTTTGATGTAATTCTTTGACAAAGTGAGCCTTTTTCTTTGCATCTACATGAACCAATCGATTAGTAGGCAAAGGTAATAAATCTAAAGGTGTCAATGGATTGAAACTGTATACAATTTCAAAAGGCGAGAATTTGGTAGCAGAATGGATGGAGCGATTATAGGCAAACTCGATATGTGGTAGGCAATCCTCCCAAGACTTCAAGTTCTTACGGATGATGGCCCGAAGTAATGTAGATAATATCCTATTGACGACTTCCGTTTGGCCATTTGTTTGGGGGTGGCTGGTGGTCGAGAATAATAATTTAGTTCCTAATTTTCCCCACAAGGACCTCCAAAAGTGGCTCAAAAATTTTGCATCACGATCCAATACAATGGTACGAGGAATGCCATGAAGTCGAACGATGTCTCTAAAAAACAAATTTGCAACATGAACAGCGTCATCAGTTTTAGTGCAAGCAATAAAATGAGACATTTTTGAAAAATGATCGACAACCACAAAGATAGAATCCTTCCCCGTTTTTATGCATGGTAGTCCAAGAATGAAGTCCATAGAGATATCGACCCATGGAGCTTCAGGAATAGGTAATGGCGTGTATAAGCCATGTGGCTGAACCTTCGATTTAGCCTTTTTACAAGCTATACACCTTTCGCAAACTTGTTCCACATATTTGCGCATTCGCAGCCAATAGAAGTGTTCTTCAAGGGTTACAAGCGTTTTGTTGACTCCAAAGTGTCCCATAAGTCCGCCAATATGAGCCTCGTGCACTAATAAGTCTCGAACAGAGCCACAAGGAATGCAAAGTTTACCTTCTTTAAAAAGAAAGCCTTCATACCTATAAAAGTTTTCAAACACACCATTCTCGCACGCAACAAAGATCTCACCAAAATCAGAATCGTTAGCGTAAGAGTCTTTTAAAACCAATAATTTTGGAGTTTAAATATGTCAATAGAATGTACCTTCTCAAAAGCACATCAGCCACTATGTTATCTTTACCTTTTTTGTATTTTATAACATAGCGAAATGATTCAAGAAACTCCACCCATTTTGCATGACATAGGTTCAATTTGTGCTGGCCTTTGATATGCTTTAAAGCTTAATGATCGGAGTGTATAACGAACTCCTTTGGCCATAAATAATGTTGCCACGTCTCAAGGGCTCGTATGAGCGTGTACATCTCTTTATCATATACTGGATAGTTGAGTACTGCTCCATTAATCTTTTCACTAAAATAAGCCACAGGTCATCCTTCTTGTGTCAAGACAGCACCGATTCGAACGCTTGAGGCATCACACTCAACCTCGAAGGTCTTCAAGAAATCTGGAAGTGCAAGTAAAGGAGTGTTAGTAAGCAATTCCTTAATTTTAACAAACAACTTTTCTTGCTCATCATTCCAATAGAAAGCCAAGTTCTTTTTAATGACACTAGTAAGAGGAGCAGCAATGGTGCTGAAATTAGCATCGAAACGTTGCTAGAAACTTGCTAGGGCATGAAAACTTCGAACTTGTGTGATACTCATTGGCCTTGGTGAATCTTGAATGGCCTTGGTCTTTTCTTGGTCTACTTCAAGACCTTCCACGCTAACCACAAATCCTAAAAAGACAACTTAATTAGAACAGAAAGAACATTTTTTGAGGTTTATTTTCGCAAAACTTCTAAAATGGATTTGAGATGCCTTACATGATCTTCAACGGACTTGCTATATATCAATATGTCGTCAAAATACAGAACACAAAACTTACTGATAAAAGACCTTAACACGTAATTCATTAACCTCATGAACGTGTTGGGTGCATTGGTAAGGCCAAAAGGCATGACCAACCATTCGTACAGCCCATGCTTAGTCTTGAATGTCATTCTCCACTCGTCACCTTTTTGCATCCGAATCTGGTGGTAGCCACTTTTTAAGTCAATTTTCGAGAATACTTTGGCTCTGCTGAGTTCATCAAGCATGTCATTAAGACGAGGAATTGGATGACGGTATTTAATGGTGATCTTGTTTACGACTCGGCAATCTATGCACATTCACCATGTTCCGTCTTTTTTCGATACTAGCAAAACAGGAACATCAAAAGGACTAAGACTCTCGCGTACGTAGCCCTTTTCCAATAGATCATTGACTTGCCATTACAGTTCTTTAGTCTCTTCCAGATTGGCTCTATAAGTGGGACGATTTGGAATAGCTGGCACAAAATTTGATGTTCAATTCCACGAAGTGGTGGTAGACCACTTGGAACTTCCTCCAGGAAAACATCTTTAAAATCCTGCAACAAAGACAAAACAAAAGAAGGTAGGGTGTTAGGTAAATCGTTAGTAGAAAATAAGGTTTCCTTGTACATGAGTACAAGAACAGGGCGATTCATTACTAACGCTTTTCGAATACCACTAGCTTTTGCAAAGACACTCATTTTTTCAATTTCCTTCACTTTTTCTTCTTTTTCTTTGTTAATTTTCTTTTCACTCTCTTTTGTTTTCTTTTTTCATTTTTTTCTTCTTTTATTTTTTTACATTCTTCTGTTTCTTTCTCTGTCATTTGTTCAACAGATGCCTTCAACTTCAATTGATCATTGTAAACTTGTTTGGGAGTTAACGGTGCCAATGTAACTTTCTTTCCCATAAACTTGAAAGTGTACCGATTGGTAAACCCATCATGTAGCACTCGCCAATCAAACTGCCACAGACGACCAAGGAGTAGATGGCTCGCATGCATCGGAACAACATCACATAATATTTCATCCGAGTACTTTCCAATGGTGAAAGAAATGAGTACTTGCTTGGTCACTTTAAGTTCTTCGTTGTCGTTGAGCCACTAAAGTTTGTAGGGGCTCGGATGCTTGGTAGTTGGCAAACCAAGCTTTTCAACCATCATCGAACTTGCTACATTTGTACAACTCCACCGTCAATGATAACACAACAAACTTTTCCTCCAACTTGACATCGGGTATGAAATATGTTCTCCCGTTGCAACTCATTATCCGTACCTTGAAGACTAAGACTCCTTTTGACAACGAGTAATTTGCCTTCCACGGGTTGTTCTAAATCCTCCTTGACTTCAGAAATTGATTCAGACTCCTTTTCTTCTTCATCCTCAGTCTTGATTTTGCCATCGGCACAAATCACGATGGTCCTTCAATTTGGGTACTGACTGGCTATGTAACCCCTTTTGAGACATTTGAAACATTTAACATCTCGATTATGATTGAAAGAGACCTCGAGTGTTTTGCCTTTGTTTACTTCGCTGTTAGACTTGTTGGTTTTCGGAGGTGCTATGGATTCCTTTCCTGAAAAGTTGGAAAACCTTTACTCAAGCTTTGGCCCCACTTGGATGTGTTAGAAGTGGAAAAACCTTGGCTTGGGCCTTTATGCTTGAGTTGCTTTTCTACCTTGATGGCCATATGAACCATGTCCACCACTTCAAGATAATGTTGAAGCTCGACTACATTCGCGATGTCTCAGTTTAATCTAGCTAGAAATTGCGCCATTGTTGCTTCAGAATCCTCTTGGACATCCACCCGAATAATTGTAATTTCCATCTCCTTGTATTAGTCTTCGACGCTTTTGGTCCCTTGTGTAAGATTTTGAAGTTTTTGGTGCAACTCTCAGTGGTAGTAAGAGGGAATAAAACATCGCCTCATAACTTCCTTCATTTTGATCAACGTGGAGATCGATTGTTCTTTGTTACGCCTCTGGCTAGTTGTTAGTTGATCCCACCAAATCATGGAGTAATCCAAAAATTCGATTACTGCCAACTTCACCTTTTTGTTTTTAGAATAGTTGTGACAATCAAACACCAGCTCGATCTTCTTTTCCCACTCAAGATAGGCCTCCGATCCGATCCACCTTGGAATAGTGGTATAGAAAGCTTGATGTTCTTAAGATCATCATCTTCAAGTCTCCGAACTCGATGTCGTGGTTCCCTCCGACGATTACTTGCATTCGACTCTTGATCGCTTTTAAGATCGCTAGGATCATTTACTTCATCATATTGAACTCTTCATCTTTCCCGATGTTGGTTTGGCCTCTCTCGTCTATGTTGGACAACTTCGGGAGGTCTTTCGTGTTGCTCTCTCGCTTCGACTTGAAAAAGGCGATCTTTGAGGGGATTTAATCTTCAATCTAGGAGTCTTTCCATTTCTCGTAATAGAGCTTGCATGTTCAAATCAGGGACATTGCGAACAGGTTATTGTGCTGGCCGTTCTTCCAAATTTGGCGTAGATTCTTGTGACATTGTATTGAATAAATAAGCCTCACCACAAAAAAAAATCTCACAAAGTCACTCGCAAAGAAAGAAAAATCACTCCACTCATGTTTCACTCGAATATGGCTTTTTCTCTAGTGAATTCACTTGTGCCTTTTACCTCTCTTTACTTTTCTCGTGATTTTGTAAGTCGATTTGCCAAGGCTTAAAACCTTTGTCTAGATGGTCGGTTTCAAAGGGGTAACAAAGGATAAGATGAATAGGTTGTAGGGTAGGCTGAACAAGAAAGTTAATAAAATAAAAATCTATTTAAGTGTGGCGTTTGGGGTTGAAAGGATGGTAAAATGATGTTGGTGATCGGGAATGAGTAAGATGAACGAAGACACAAAACTTGCAAAACTTCACACACTTTTTTTTAATACTCAATTTTTTTTAATTTTCGTAACTTTTTTTTACTTCAAATACAATAAGATGAAATTAAAAGAAATGAAATACAACTTTGATTTTTTTTCGAATTTTTTTAAGACTTACGAGTTAATTTTTATTGCGTTCTTTGATCTTTGGAGCTTTTCGATTCTGGCTTTGATACCAAATGATACGATCCACCTCGGGATGAGTCGAGTAGTATGTAAATTGCCCAATTGTCTTCGAGAAACAATGAATAGTCGATAGTTTAAGAATATGGTTTGAAAAGGTAAGATGTGGAAGAAGGAATGGATTTTGGTTCAAAATGGTAAGATGTGTTAAGATAGAATATTAGTCTTTGGTACGAATTGGATAAGAAAGAAAAATAATGGATTAAACAAAAGTGCAAACAAGAACCAATACCGATTTGGTATCGACCCGTTGTTTATAAGCCCTTTAGTTCGGTTTAGGAGTGGTTAAGGTGACCTCGACCCACTATCTAGCAAGATAGGAACCTCGGTATATTTGAACGCCACACTACGAGTAGTGATAAGTTCAGTTTTCGATAAAGAAAAACAGATGACACAACTAGAACACTAGGTAGCCAACGAATCTTTGAATGAAAATAGAGAAATTGTTTGCCTTGAGCAGCATAACATTAAAAAAATATCAAAAAGTGTCCATCAATAGGTTGATTACATGTATTTATAGTATCAAAAGAAGCTAGCTGAATGGTCACTTTTAAAGAAGCTAATAATGAGCTTAAAATGAAAAGTCTCAACTTTTGAATTTCCATCCCAAGTAACTCCCAGCTTCAATGTGATTAACTTCTTCAATTAAGTTGCTTTCAAAGCCCTTTGAATCTCCATACCCAACCGAAAAGTCACCAGCCTCCTTGATGGAAAATTGATTGTATGTAACTTCTTAATGATATATTAAGCCTCTTAATATCAACCCCTTCTTGTGTAACTGAATTCACTTAAAAAGCCATCTTATTGAATGCAGCCCATAGAAGTAATGGATGTGAGTTGAAAAGTCACTTGCAATTAACACATGTAATCGACACATTAATGCAATTATTAAACTTAAAACAAATTAAAAACAAATTAACAACTAACTTAAATAGATGAACTAACACTTAAGCATTCTTTTTTCCAGCAACTAGTTTAATTAAGTAAAGCGTTATTAAATGAACTTAACTCATGCATCAATAAATTAGCCTAGTAGCTAGATTAATTAATGAAGCAACTATTAAATTAAATTCATTAAAAGAAACTCAACTAATTAAACTACGATGAGTTGAAATAATGACCAGCAACTCCTTTATTAAACTAAGATGCTTAAATGCAAATATTTAAAATGCAAACTAAATGCAAAGTTGAAAAAAATTAAATAAAGAGTTCAATTAGTTGGAACAGTTCAAAGAGCTGGAATTGAGCTGAAATCGATTTGCAATATGTTGCAAGGAAATTTTATTGAGCTGGTTCCAACTCGATCTATTTCTCCAACCAAAGCATCGCCCCACATTTGGAAAACTAAGGCCGAAATGGCCTCTTTGAATTGCTTAGCTCGAGCTCACGTAATTGGTCCTTGGGGCAGCACCATTGAATCCTTGCTCGAACTTGATGCATTCCGGGGCGCGATCGTATCATTATATTTCAACACAAACCGCCGACAACGAGAATGGCCTAAACTTGAGGGGCCCAAGTGAAAGATGAAACATCTAATAGGCCTGATTGATTGTTGGGCCAATGTTTTTAATGACTTTTTTAATTTAATATAGCTTTATTTAAATTAATAAGTTTGCATATTTTTTTTAATTTTAGACTTGCACTTTGTGTGTTCTGCATTTAATAAAGTTATGCATTATGTAACTCATTTGTTCATTTAGTTTGCATTTTAAAACCATGAATTTAAGCATTTTAGTTTAATAAATGAGTTACTGGTTTTAATTCAACTTATTTTAGTTTATTTATTTGAGTTTTATTGGACTTCATTTAATAAGATGCTTATTTAATTAATCTAGTTACTAGGATAATTTAATGAAGCATGAGTTTAAGTTTATTTATTTTTTGCTTCTTTAAATAAACTAGTTGCTGCATTAATTGATGTCTTTGCTTTTAGTTCAATTATTGAAGTCAAGTGTCTAATGTGTTTGAGTTTAATTAGTGTTTAATTGTGTTTAATAAGTTCATTTTAATGTGTTAATTGTAGGTGTCTTTGCAGCTCACAACCGTTACATTTCAAGGCTGTTACACATTCAATAAGGTGGCTTTTCAAGTGTTTTCAGTTACATAAGAGGGGGCTGTTACAAAGGAGGCTTTATACATCATTAAAAAGAGTTTAAAGGAGCATTATACTTCTTTTAAATTTTGGCAGCAACCCTTCCAACTACCCCAAACTTTTTTTGCTACTTTAATGGACAATTCATGCCTTAAAAACTTCATTAAGTTGTTGGTGTCTATTCAGCTAGCTAAAGGTGAAATCAAGAGTCATTTTCTAAGCATTCAAGGACATTGATTCAGCTGATTAAAGTATCTTAAAGAGAGGAATTATTTGATTCAAGAATTTCAAAAGTCTTTGAGCCTTAATTCAGCTCTTTATTAGCATTTTATTATGTGACCATTCGGCTAGCTCATTCTAGCCTTATAAATATGTGTAATCAAGCCTTTTTGAGGGACTTTTGACATTATATTGAATGAAATTATATCATATTATGAGATTTGATTCTCTCAAATTTCTTATGAAGACTTGTTGGCTTATCTACAGAGCTAGTGGCATCAACCTGTTCTTTCATCTATCCCAAACTTATCACTCCAAAAGAGTGTGGCGTTCATATACCTTCGGTTCCTACTTTGATAAGTAGCGGGTCGAGGTTTCACTACTTCCATCATCCACCTTGAAGCTTATAAGTATTTAGGTTATTACTCTTTAGTAGTGGTTCTTACTTGATTTGAGTTTATTCCCTTCCATTCCATCACTATCCTTTATTTTTGTTGCTAGCCGAATTTTCCATTTCTTCCCTGATCTTAAAATCCATTTCATTCCCATTCCATATACCATCTCTCATTATTTTCAATAACTGAGCCTATATATTATTCATTTCCATAAACCCATCTTTGAACTCTTCTTCACAGCTTCCGCCAATATTTACTTAAAGCATCATTATTAAACGAGCCAAACAATACTTTCTCGTAGACTATCAGGTAAACTCGCATACGACTCGACTCACCCCGAGGCAGATCGTATTACTTTGGACTAAATTTTATATGTGTTATTTGAATTTAAGTTCGTCGCACTTTTCATTGTCAAATTTGGTGAGTAAATTCAGAAAAGTTTGTGATATAACCTTTGTCCAATTTGACCAAGGAAAGCCGCGCGAGAGAAAATATTTTCCAGCGGACAAATGGCTCGACTTGAGGACAAGTCGCCCTCAAGAGGGGGGAATGATACGAACCCACCCCGTGAACTACTTTGGCCAAGCTTACCCAGTCGAGTATTGCACTGCTAGCAAGCTCATCCTAGTTCATTTCCAACACCCCGAGCTCCGTCCAACTCAATTCAGTTTATTATCGGGATAATTTTTGTTTGACTCAGCTCATTGGAGCTCAACTCAGTTTGGCGCAAGCTTGTTGAGCTTGATTTGAATTTATTTAATTTCCATGCATTCTAATTTGCTAAAATAATTAAGTTAGTTTATTTAGTTTGCTTAAAATAAATGTGTTTAGTTTAAATAAATAAGTTGTGTTTAATAAAAGGCTTATTTAATTAATCTAGTTACTGGGATAATTTAATGGAGCATGAGTTTAAGTTTGTTTAATTCTGCTTCTATAATTAAACTAGTTGATTAATTGATGTCTTAACTTTTAGTTCATTTATTAAAGTCAAGTGATTAATGTGTTTGAGTTTAATTAGTGTTTAATTGTGTTTAATAAGTTCATTTTATTATGTTTATTGCAGGTGTCTCTTCAGCTCACAAATCACATTTCAAGGTCATTACAAATTAATTGAAGTGACTTTTTAGTTGATTTTTGGTTACAAATGAAGTGGCTGTTACAAGGGATGTTTGATACATCAATTAAAGGAGTTTTAAGGAGCATTTTAACTCCTCTTAAAATCGGCAGCAACCTCTTCACCTACTAGCAGATTTTTGTCTCATTTAAAGATAAAAACAAGCATTCAAAACCATTTAGTTGCTGGTGGCTTTTCAACTAGCCAAAGGACAACTCAAGAGACATTTTAAGCATTCAAGGATGATCAATCAAAGCTGAATTAAAGTGAATTCAAGCATGGAGTAATTTGTTATAAGAATATCAAGAATCTTGAGTTTAAATTTAATTTTAATTAGCACATTAAGATGTGACTTTTCAGCTAGTATTTCTATCCCTATAAATATGTGTAACCAGCCATTTTGGAAGGACTTTGTTCCGAACTTATCATCCATTTAGGTGTGGCGTTCAATCAAATACTGTTGGTTCTTATCTTGCTAGATAGCGGGTCTCGATTTTTATCCAACTCAACCATTCTCTTGAAACATATAAGATTTGGGTCCTTAAACTTATATTAAGGGTTCTTTCTTGTTTCGACCATCATTCCATTCATCCATCTATTTTCTCCAACCTAAGTTGCTGCCATTTACCTAAATCCAACCATTTTCCTTTTTTTTAAACAAATCAAACGATACTTCTTCGTAGACGATCGGGCATCTCACATACGACTCGACTCAATCCTGAGGTGGATCGTGTCATTGTCCTTAGGCCAATTAAGTTGTCTTGAGTCCTACAGCTAATTAATATGTTTTATTCTAAGACAATTTAATTAGGAGCTAAAATTAGAATTAAAGTGCAGGTTTTTGAGTACATTGCTACCAAATTTACTATGTCCAAGGGGAGAACTTAATTTTTTTTAACTATTTGGTGCAGTTACCCTCCTTAGACGTCCAGGTGCATGGCTAAACATTTAAGGGAGTTTTTTAGCTGGAATTAAACCACAACAGCTCATTCCTCTTCTCCAAGTGGTTGTTCATGTAATGCAAAGGACAAGGGAGTTTTAGAAGGTGAATTAAACACTTGGTGGTTGTTCCAAGACTCATTTTAATGCTGGTAATTTTTCAACAAAAGTTGCATAATGATTGAGCTTATTCAAAGCTTTGGTTGAACCTGGACATGCCTATTCAGCTCCAATGCTTTCCAAATGCATTCAGCTGGTTCCTTCCTCATTAAGCTGATCATTGATCACACTCCAAAGACTTTTCCAGCTCTATTTTCACATTTTCAAGGCTATACATGTCCTCCTTTAATGTTGCATTTTAATGAGCTCATTTAAGCTCAATTGGCTGAACCTAGCTTCTTCCATTTCTCCAAGTGCATTTGCTCTTCTAGAAACCGTCCCTTGAGCTTCAATTCAGCTGAATTTAGCTCCAGCAATTTAGTGTTTTATTTCCAGAATTTTCTAGCCTTTTCTAACTTAGTTATTACTTAGATATTAAGTCTTTGTTTAGGCCATTCGGCTACCTAGCAGGACACTATAAATAGTTGTTCATTTTCATTGTAAAAGGACTTTTGGCCAAATTTTTAATGAAACTTTGTTTCTGTGAGGTTTTCCTCAACTTCTATTTCGTACGAGTCTCGAGTGACTTATCTAGCATTGCTAGTGGTGTCTCCAAACTTGTTTGAACTTATCACCAAACCTTTGTGTGGTGTTCACCTATTCGACTTTTCATCCAACCACCTTAACCGTATAAGAATCAGGGTGACACTACTAAATAGTGTTGAATCATTCTTAGTGTTAAGTTCGATATTTCATCTTCACCACTTATCCAAAACTATCTAATTTCATTTTCTTTGTTACATCGAGCCTACTATGTTATTCTAAAACCCCTTTTCCATTTCCAAAACCATCTTGTTAGCTTCCATAACATCTAACCAAATTCACAATTTTAACGTAAAGAACATTCTCCTTGTCGATGATCGGGCAACTTCAACGACTCGACTCATCATCGAGAGGACAAATCATTTTCAAGAGGAAGGGTATGATGCAGACCCGGTTGCATCATGTTACTACACAACTCGACGCAATCAAGAGTGGCCTAAGCTCGAGGGGCTTAAGTGCAAAATGATGACTAATTTCAGCTCAACGAGCTCAGTCCTTAGGTTTTTCCCAGCTAATCTAGCTCATTCTAGCTCAATGGAGCTCAATTTAGTTTTATGCAAGCTCGTTGAGCTCGATTGTAATTTAATTAATTTCTTGCATTAAAAGTTGCTGGAATAAATTTATTAAATTAAGTTAGTTAATTAGTTGAATTTCAGCTCCAAATAAATTAATTTGTTTTAATTCTGGACATCTGAATTCAAGTATTAATATGTTTTAATTAGTACATGTTTTTAATATGTCTTAAGTTATTACATAATTTTAATATGTTCTAGCCGAATTAATGTGCAGGATTTAATGTGTCTTAGCTACTGATTTTTAAAGAATGATAAATATGCTTTGACCGAATTTATTTGATGTTTTTTTAGCTGAATCAGCTAGCTTAATGACAAAGGAAAGCATTAAAGAAGAAAACATGCATTTGGCTAATGCCTGGGATGGTATTAAAGGAGCAACTGCCTCTTGCTTTCAGCTGACTTTTCGTGAAGCTCAATGGACTCCAGACTGCTGTTTTGAGCTTCTTTAGGAGCCAATTTCGGGGAAAGTAAAGGCCAATAGTTGCCTTCATTAATTCCAGCACTATCAAGCTTGGAGGCTGCTCATATTCGGCCATTGGCTATTGGAGTACTCAAGGAGCTATTAAAAAATATTCAAGACTATCTAGCTGATCAAAGTAGCTCATTTAAGCTCATTAAAACCCTTTGGCCGAATCTAGCCTAGCTCCAGCCACTTCATTCAATTTCTTTCAATGAAAGCTGGTTGAAAACACCAAAAGGCAGCCCTTAGATGTTCCTAAGAAGGCTAACCAGATCCCAAGCATTCCAATTAATTCCAGCTGCATGTAGACACCCTAGAAGCTGTCCAAAGATGTTCCCAAGGCTGGAGAAGCTTCCTAGGATCTTTCTTGAATATTCTGGAATTTGTCAACTCATTAAAAGATGAAATTAAGTGATCATTTGGCTATCCAATTGTCCATTCAGCTAGCCTAGCTTTTTGGCTATAAATACTTAGTTAATTTCAAGATGTATGAACTTTTGAACCTTTTATGAATTCTGATTACTTTGTGAGTGCTTCAACTCTCATCGTTCTTCAAAGACTAAACTAACTTATCAAGCAACCCTTGTGGCGTCAATCCATCTTTGTTTATTTTCTTGAACTTATCACTTTGTCAAAAGTGTGGCGTTCACCCATACCGGAGATTCCTATCTCTCATAGGTAGCGAGTCTCAGTTAATCAAATTATCTACCTATTTCCATTGTCATTTCCTTCCTAAGTGTTCATATAAGTTTCGAGTCAACACAAGCATATTGTGTTGGTTCACTATTTGAGCCTTAGCCGAACCATATCCTTGTTTCCTTAGCCATTTAAAACCCATCCTTTTGAACTTATCTTTTATATCCCAAGCCTATTTTGCGAACTGCTCAGACTTACTCAATTTATGATCGGGCAAACATTACGACTCGAATCATCATTGAGGCGAGTTCGTATCAGTTTAGGTAGAGTGAAGAAAGATTGGTAATTTGGTGGTTTGGTTTACTAGGGACGAATAAGGATGGGTAAAAGAATGGATACTCGATGGCTCGATTTTAGAAAGGATAAGTAAAGATAGATTAGTGGTGATGGATTATAGAACTTAAACTCGAGAAACGATTCAACACTATATGTAGTGTCACCCCAGTTTTTATTCGGTTTAAGGTGGTTTACGAAAATGTCGAAAGGTTGAACGCCACACTGATTTGGTGATAAGTTCAGAAAGAATTTGATTGGTGCCACAAGCTCACTTGATAAGTCAAACCGCAAACTCGTACGAATTTAGAGAGCAGTAATCTCACACTTTGAACAAAGTTCAGAAATTTGCCAAAAAAAAATTTATAACTGAATATGACTCGGTATTTATACCCTACAAAAGAGCTAACCGAATAGACACAAAATGACTTAATAACTAAGCAAAATTAAGCTGGAAAATGCTGAAAAATTTTGGAAGATTTTCATTAAAGTGCTATGGCCAAATTTGGCTGAATGGAAGCTTCTTGGGACAGTTCCTAGAAGGCTAAATGTATTTGAAGCCTTCACATGGTTCATGACACAAGTCTAGGTTCGGCCAAGCCCTTAATTAGCTCCTTAAATTGCCACCTTTTAGTTGAAAAGTTACCAGCATTAATATGAGCACACGAGCAGCCTCTTGAGGTGTGAACAAAGAGTTTTGAACAGCCTTTGCAGTGTGAACAAGTCCAGCCGAACAGTCCTTGACATGGCAACTAGTGTGAACACCATTGATGGTGCATTGGGGAGGCAATCGGCCAAGCAACAAGGCTGGTCCTTGTTGGCCGAATAGGTGCTTTGAAATTTCAAAAGATAGCAGCCACCATGCATTAGACCAGTTTATCCATGTACCATCCACATACATTGCACCTTAGATGCATGAATCTCCTTAAATGCTCCTTGTAGGTTCGGCTACACCTAAATAGCACATGAACCAAATTTAACTAAGCAAAAATCAGCTGAATAAAATTAAGAACATAGCTAGGACACATTAATGGACACTTACACAAATTAAATCACAAGCTACTAAGACACATTTAATTTTCGGCTAGAACTAGGACATATTAAAAACCTGTAATAGGATGAGACAAATTAAATTAAGCTTAGACAACATAAATTTGGCCCTAAATAAATACTTAAGACACATTTACTTGCTGTAATAAAATATCTAAAATAAATAGTTCAATTTATTGATACGGGCAAGCCCGGGGGACCATCGAATTTCAAACTTATGGAGCTCGAGCCTGAAGTTCCAAGTGTCGTAGAGTTCATGTGCATCTTTATGCACTTCCAAATTGAGCCGGAATAGCTCATTCTAGCTCAATTTGAGCTCACTCGAGCTCACTCCAGCTCCTTGAGCTGATTGTTTTAATTTAATGTTTTAAATAAATTGCACCTTTTATTTATTTTCCTACAGCAAATTAATATGCCTAAATATTTCATTCAGTGTCTAAATTAATTTGTCATAGCCTAAATTAATTTTAGTCACATTTTATTACAAGTTTTAAGATGTTTTTTTTAGTTAAAATTAATGTGCAGTTTTCTTTAATTTAAAGGGCTGCCGAATTTCAAGGTGTTTTAAATAGGGTGTTTAATGTGTCCAAAGAGTCCATTAGTGTGTCATGGATTTGTTCAATTATTGTTCAGCTGATTTGAAGAGATTTAATGAATGTTTATGCTTAATAAAGGTCTAGCCGGATTTAATGTATTGTTGCTACTTTTCAGCTAAATTAATTGAAACACTAAAGCATGTTTGCTTCGTGAATTGCAGCAGCCATTAAGGAGTATGCTTGGCCGAAATTCAATGAAGTATTTGTTGCATGCATCATGCTTGGATGGTAGCAATTAAAGGAGATGTTCGACAAGCATGGGACGGATTAAATGAGCTGATGTTTCAGCTTTCCAAGGCCCTCTTTTGTGTTCAGCAAAAGCACCATTAATGTGCTAGAATTTTCATGCATGGACATCATTTATGGAGATGTTGGGACGGCAATAAAGACCTTGTCCAACATGAATGGATGAAATTAATGCATTAATGTGCAGCATTTTCTTTTGTCCGAATTTAATGATTTGTTGGACATACATGAACACCATTTAATGGATGCTGGTGCCTTTTTCGTAAACATAAAAAGACAGGGTATTAAAATTGGCTGGTGCATCTTGAGAACATCAAAGTAGCTGCTGTTGAAGTTTCCCAAGGGGGCCAATTCGTGGAGTGCAAGAGCCATCAGCCCTCTCATTAATTTCGGCAACTTTTGAGCTTAATTGCTGCTCATACTTGGCCAATGGACACACCCCTTCAAGGATGGCTATTTCTCTTCTCCAAGGCAACACTTAAACCCTATTAAAAGACCATGGCCGAATGTAGACATTTCCAAACAATATTCAGCCGAATTTCCTTATTCTAGAAGCAAGACCAATCAGATTTTCAAGGCACCTCATTCAAAGTTCACTTGGCCAAATTTTTGCAAGCACATGGAAGGCCTCAGCCGAATCTTGCCAAGAAGTTTAATGGTTTTTCCTCCAGATTTTTCTAGCATTTTCTAGTTGGATTTCACTTAGCTATTAAGTAAATTAGTGTCCATTCGGCTAGCTATTTGATGGCCTATAAAAACTTGTTATTTTTCATTTGTAAAGTTAGATAATTTAGACTTTGATTCAATATATATGAACTTTTGTTCATCGGGTGAGAATCTCTCCTCTTTATCTTTCGTACGAGTTTTGATTCTGACTTATCAAGCTTTGCTTATGGTGTCAATCGTTTCTCTTCCATTACATTATACCATCGGTTCTTATCTTTTTAGATAACGGGTCGTGGTCCATCATTGACTTCCATCTTCCACCTTAAGCATTATAGAAACCGGGGTGACACGTATTTGTGTTGAATCATTTCTTGTTTAAGTTCTTTTATTCATCTCCATCAAATTATTCCCTTATCTATTTTATTTATCCATCATCATTTTTATCTCCTAAACCGAACCTATCATTCTAAACCAGTTCCCTTCATTTCCTCCTCCATTTCTAACTTAAGCCATCTTCAAAATATATTTATTAAAAGCTTCTACAAGCTTAGCTATCTTTTCCATAATTTTTCCTATTAATTTCTGAAGGCTTGATTTACTCCTCGTAGACGATTGGGCAACTCGTATACATTTCGACTCTTCCTGAGGTAGACTGTATCATCTGGTATCAGAGCTATAAAACGAGGAGTTCGATGACGTACATAAAGCCGAAAGAAGTTTCGTAAGTTGAAAAAAATTTAAAAAATTCAAAGTTGTAATTTTCTTTTTTATTCATCTTATTGTATTTGATGTAAAAAAAGAATTACGAAAATTCAATATATATATATACGAGCTAAAAAAAAGAAAAAATTTGAGTTAAAAAAAAGTGTGTGAAGTTTTTGAAAGTTCGTACTTCGTTTCATTCATCTCCCACCCTTTTACCATCCGCTCAACCCCACATCACACTTAACCGATTTTCTTTTTAGCCTACCCGATACCCAAACATTTTCCCTTGTTAACCATTTTTAAATCAACCCTCAAGCCTCGTTAAGTCTATTCAAAACAAGTTACGAACTTACGAGTGCGAGAAAGAGAGGTAAAAGGCATGAGTGCTACATTAGAGAAAAAGCCATATTCGAGTGAAACACGAGTGTGAGCGATTTTGTTTTCTTTGCGAGTGACTTGTGAGGATTTTGTGGTGAGGATTTAATTTTCTGTTTTATTCTTTTTAACAATTTTCTTTTCAGAAAATAAACATGTCACAAGAAGGGTTCTCAGCCGTCGACTTCCAATACTTGTTGAGTGAAATGGAAAGCATGTTTGATCGGAAGATTTCATCAAGTCAGAGAACGGAGTCAAGTCTTTCACAGTGATATACATCCCGAGACTATTCGCGAAGAGACTCCTATCAAGACTCATGTTCGTCGAGGCTTTCGAGACGGAGAGAAGAAAGATATGAGTTCGAATCCTTCCGAGGTGACGGACAAGATTCTTCAAGTCGAAAAATAGAATTTAGGACCCCACAAAGGTATACCTCCGAATACTACTTCCTGTTGTGATGTCCTTTCGCCATCAATTCCGAGTCAAGAAGTTTCATGCTATGACTCTTACTCCTTAAAGAGTTCGAGAAGAAATCTTGATCGAGGATCCTATTCAACGAGGAATTCAGGGCGAAGTGAAGTGAATTTTGAGTTTGAAGCCAGCTACGGTGATGATTACGCAAGCACAAGTTATTCGTCTTATGATTCCATGATGTCACGCACGAAGCATCTTCCATAAAGAATTGATCGTGATATCTATGAGAACATCGCTTCGATCTTAGAATCAAATCCTTGTATTTTCGATTCTTTTGAATCAATCTCTTGTTGTAAACAAAATGAAAACAAAAAGGAATATGAAAAAGAAAACAAGAGAAAAGAAACTCAAAATGAGAAAAAAGAAAACAAATATGAGAATGAAGAAAAAGAAGAAAAAGAATTCAGAATTGTGAGAGAAAAAGAAAATAAAGAAAAAGAGTTTGAAAAAGAAAATGAAGAAAATAAAATTGAAAAAGAAATTGAGAAAAAAATTGAGATAGAAAAAGAAGTGAAAGAACAAGAAGAACAAGAAAAAAAAAGAGTTGTTTCAACTAACTCATTTGAAGTTTGTTCTTCTTCTATTCCTTCCTTTCAGGTTCCCGACCAATTTCACGATGATCTTCAACTTCAGTACCTTTCCGAAGAAAGGCGTTTTCATTTGATTGAAAAAGGTAATGAAGGTAAGGAAGGAAAGTGTTTTGAAGCAATTCCGCCTCCACTAACTTATTCCAATGATTGTAAGTATGTGGATAATTTTGTCATTTGACATCCTTTGATTCGTTATGATGATTTAAAAGATGGTAAGATGGGTTTACCCTATAATAGTCATTGTGATGCAAAGTGTGATGGTGGAGTAACGAATATTCGACGAATGCAAGACTCAAGTAAGTATGACGATGAATTTTCTTTTAATCCCAATTTGTTTGATTATGGATATTACGAGATTTGTTCACTGTCCAATACGAAATCGTTGAGTTTTTGTAAATCGGGTTTGAAACATGTTAAGAGATTTGATCGTTCGATTTTGAGTTTGCACAATTCCTATTGGTTTAACATGTTTGATTTTTCTAAACCGTCATCATATCTTGAATTTTAATAATCAAAATCATGTTTTTAAACCGGGCATATGTTCAGATTTGCTTTGTGGAAAACTCAAGTATCATCTGGTATGTTTGAAAGATTTCTATCTTTTTGATACAAGGTTTTTGAATAAGGTAACAAATTTTGTCAACTTTGTTTTCAATTTTAATTCGTTCCTTAAACAATTCTTATGGTTGTTTACCTACCATTTGAAAATGGTTGAATCGAACGTGAAGCTTCGACTACACTACAAGCCCATGGAGAGAAGGTTTATATTGCTCGACCAAGGTAAGAAAGATCTTTGTCTTTCCGTGCATAAAGGTAAGCCTATTGAAATTGTTGATGCAATTTTACTTTCTTCGGATGATGACAAGCTTTGCATTGATAAACTGGTTGTTGCAAAACATTTAGATCATGATATGCTTAACCTTTCTATTTTGCCTATTTCTGATCTATCTGTTTTCATGGTTGATAATTTGGATAATCCTTATGTGAAAGAGCCCATATTTTGTCACATGTGTAATTCACTTGAGGACTTTGAGATGTTTTTATTCCCTTCAGATGTTGGTAAGAGCTGTGTTGCTGTCTTCCCTTCAGTAAATCGTTTAGATCATGAAGTGTTTAAATGTCTTATTCTATTTACTAATGAACTATCCATTTTATTCATTGACAAAAAGATTCTTGTGTACGATAAATTTTGTAATTCATGTGCGAGTGATTTCATATATCGTCCACTTCAAGATTTGGTAGTTCAACTTCGAGTGCCATAAGTGTTTTCTTTATTACTTGCCTATGACAATTATATCTATCAATTAATGTGTTACTCGCATGTTGATTTTGACTTTTGGAATCTGTTTAAATCGTATGCATGCCATGAAGCCTATTCACTTTTGTTGCAAACATTTGATAAGGCTTTGTTCATTTTATATGATAAAATGTTTATGCCCGTTTGCGTGCCATCTATTTGTTTTGTTTTGCTTATATTTGGTTTGCAAGAATGTTTGCTAACTTATGGTTATCTTTTTCAGGTAAAGCGATTATCATCAGTCCCGTTTGATAGAGGAAAATCAAACAAGGAGAATTTTGTTTGAGGAAATCAACAGGTCGATTCGAGGACGAATCGTCTTGAAAAGGGGAGGGATGATACGGGCACGCCCGGGGGGCCATCGAATTTCAAACTTATGGAGCTCGAGCCTGAAGTTCCAAGTGCCGTGGAGTTCATGTGCATCTTTATGCACTTCCAATTTGAGTCGGAATAGCTCATTCTAGCTCAATTTGAGCTCACACAAGCTCACTCCAGCTCCATGAGCTGATTGCTTTAATTTAATGTTTTAAATAAATTGCACCTTTTATTTATTTTCCTACAGCAAATTAATATGCCTAAATATTTTATTTAGTGTCTAAATTAATTTTTCATAGCCTAAATTAATTTTAGTCACATTTTATTACAAGTTTTAAGATGTTTTTTTAGTTAAAATTAATGTGCAGTTTTCTTTAATTTAAAGGGCTGCCAAATTTCAAGGTGTTTTAAATAGGGTGTTTAATGTGTCCAAAGAGTCCATTAGTGTGTCATGGATTTGTTCAATTATTGTTCAGCTGATTTGAAGAGATTTAATGAATGTTTATGCTTAATAAAGGTCTAGCCGAATTTAATATATTGTTGCTACTTTTCAGCCGAATTAATTGAAACACTAAAGCATGTTTGTTTCGTGAATTGCAGCAGCCATTAAGGAGTATGCTTGGCCGAAATTCAATGAATTATTTGTTGCATGCATCATGCTTGGACGGTAGCAATTAAAGGAGATGTTGGGCAAGCATGGGACGGATTAAATGAGCTGATGTTTCAGCTTTCCAAGGCCCTTTTTCGTGTTCAGCAAAAGCACCATTAATATGCTGGAATTTTCATGCATGGACATCATTTATGGAGATGTTGGGACAGCAATAAAGACCTTGTCCAACATGAATGGATGAAATTAATGCATTAATGTGCAGCATTTTCTTTTGGCCGAATTTAATGATTTGTTGGACATACATGAACACCATTTAATGGATGCTGATGCCTTTTTCGTAAACATAAAAAGATAGGGTATTAAAATCAGCTGATGCATCTTCAGAACATCAAAGTAGCTGCTGTTGAAGTTTCCCAAGGGGGCCAATTCGTGGAGTGCAAGAGCCATCAGGCCTCTCATTAATTTCGACAACTTTTGAGCTTAATTGCTGCTCATATTCAGCCAATGGACACACCCCTTCAAGGATGGCTATTTCTCTTTTCCAAGACAACAATTAAACCCCATTAAAAGACCATGGCCGAATGTAGACATTTTCGAACAATATTTAGCCAAATTTCTTTATCCTAGAAGCAAGACAAATCAGATTTTCAAGGCACCTCATTCAAAGTTCACTTGGCCAAATTTTTGCAAGCACATGGAAGGCCATATTCAGCCGAATCTTGCCAAGAAGTTTAATGGTTTTTCCTCTAGATTTTTCTAGCATTTTCTAGTTGGATTTCACTTAGCTGTTAAGTAAATTAGTGTCCATTCGGCTATCTTTTTGATGGCCTATAAAAACTTGTTATTTTTCATTTGTAAAGTTAGACAATTTAGACTTTGATTCAATATTTATGAACTTTTGTTCATCGAGTGAGAATCTCTCCTCTTTATCTTTCGTACGAGTTTCGATTCTGACTTATCAAGCTTTGCTTGTGGCGTCAATCGTTTCTCTTCCATTACATTATACCATCAATTCTTATCTTTTTAGATAATGGGTCATGGTCCATCATTGACTTCCATCTTCCACCTTAAACATTATAGAAACCGGGGTGACACATATTTGTGTTGAATCGTTTCTTGTTTAAGTTCTTTTATTCATATCCATCAAATTATTCCCTTATCTATTTTATTTATCCATCATCATTTCTATCTCCTAAACCGAACCTATCATTCTAAACCTATTCCCTTCATTTCCTTCCTCCATTTCTAACTTAAGCCATCTTCAAAATAAATTTATTAAAAGCTTCTGCAAGCTTAGCTATCTTTTCTATAATTTTTCCTATTAATTCCCGAAGGCTCGATTTACTCCTCGTAGACGATTGGGCAACTCAAATACATTTCGACTCTTCTCGAGGCGGACTGTATCATTTATTCAAGTATTAAAAATTAAGCAAATCTATTTAAATAGCTCAATAAGATGGAATGAGCTTGAATGAGCTAATCCGAGCTAAATTGAACTTGCACCAATGTGCATAGAGAGCTCGTAATTTGGACCCGAGTTGGTTCTTTGCCCGTGGATGGAGTTTCAGTTCATAATTGGCTAACAAGGCCAGCCACGGCATATTGCATCCTTTTGACCCGAGCTCAAGTCATAGGTCCTTCGGGCATCGCAAGGGCATCAGAATGCGATTTGTTGGTTGCCCCGGATTGGCTTACATCATTCGCCCTCTTCAAAGTGACTTGTCCTCAAGTCAAAATATGCATAAAAAAGAGACAAATTAGACATGTTAAAGGTCACACTTATATTATATTCTCCCGGTAAGTCAAGTTTGTAAGAATTCTCGTTTATGCTTTCAAGAACTTGAAAGGGTCCATCTCCTCAAGGTAATAATTTTGACCTTCGTTGGGCGGGAAAACATTCTTTGCGCATGTGGATCCAAACCCAATCCCTGAGTTCAAACACAACCTTCTTTCGACCTTTGTTCGCTTGCTAAACGTAGGATTCAGTCATCGCCTCTATGTTAGCTTGCACCTTTTGATGTAGTTTCTTCACAAAGTCAACCTTTTTCCTAGCATCAACATGAACCAATTCATTATTAGGCAATGGTAATAAGTCTAAAGGTGTTAAGTGATTAAATCCGTTAACCACTTCAAAAGGTGAATGTTTCGTGGCTGAGTGAACAGTTCGGTTATAGGCAAATTCAATATGGGGCAAACATTCTTCCCATGACTTAATATTCTTTCAGACTAGAGTACGTAGTAAGGTAGAAAGAATGTGATTGACCACTTTCGTTTGCCCGTCTGTTTGAGGACGGCAAGTGGTTGAGAATAGTAGCTTTGTGCCTAATTTTCCCTACAAGGACCTCCAAAAGTGGCTTAGGAATCTGGCATCTCGATCCGGCACAATGGTGCATGGAATCCCATGTAATCGGATGACTTCCCTAAAGAACAAGTTGGAAATATGAACAACATCATCAGTCTTACTACAAGCAATAAAATGCGACATCTTAGAAAAATGATCGACAACAATAAAAATAGAGTCCTTTCTCGTTTTTGTTCTAGGTAATCCGAGGATGAAATCCATGGATATGTCTGTCCATGGGGTTTCAGGAATTGGAAGGGGAGTATAAAGTTCGTGAGGTTGAATCTTGGACTTCGCTCATTTACAAGTCAAACAACGTTCACAAAATCGCTCCACGTCTCGCCTCATCCGTAGCCAATAAAAATGTTCGTTAAGTGAAGCAAGAGTCTTGCTAACTCCAAAATGCCCCATAAGGCCTCCACTATGGGCCTCATGAACTAGAATGTCTCGAATGGAGCTTCGGGGAACACAAAGCTTTCCCTCCTTGAACAAGAATCCATCACGCCTATAAAAATTCTCGAAAGCATTTTTGTCACAGGCAGAGTAAATTTCGTCAAAATCAGGGTCATTAATGTACAAATCCTTTAGAAAAGCAAACCCTAGCAATTTTGATTTGAGTGTAGATAATAATGCGTACCTTCTCGAAAGGGCATCGACAACAATGTTATCTTTACCTTTTTGTATTTTATGACATAAGGGACTCGAGGTACTCGACCCACTTGGCGTGCCTTTTGTTCAATTTTTGTTGGCCCTTGTGATACAGTCCCAGTTTCGAGATGAATTCGAGCTGTATACGTTGTTGCCCGATCGTAAATCAAGAAGTTCGAAAGTTGAAGTAGAAAGATCAATCGTTGTAAATTAGACTAATTTTAGAATTAAGGAGGAAAGAGAATAAGATAGTCGATTAAGACTAAATAGAAGAGGTTCGGGTTTAGCTCGGGTTTAGACAAAGAGTTAGGAAGTGATTTGGTTTAGGAAAGAATTCGGATAAGTGTGAATTGGTTCGTGTAGCTGGGTACGGGAAGTTGAGTTCGAAATGGTTTATCAAAATGTTCAGAAAAGGTTTAGACGTTTAATTTGGGTAAGAAATGGTTTCAGTTTAAGTGATGGATGTGCTTAGGAGTGATTGAAATTTGGAACGAAATGGTTTTAAAAATCAAACACGAACCAATACCAATTTGGTATCGACCCAAAATGTTTATTCGATTCTTAAATTTCGGGATGGTAGGGAATTTGACCTCGACCCACTATCAGAAAAGGATAGGAACCTCGGTATAGGGATAGTTAACAAGGAAAGGTTGACGCCACTAGCTCGCTAGATAAGCCAACGAGTCCTAATTGAAAATTGGAGAAAAGAGTCTCACAAATTTGGCAGAGTAACATTAAAAATTGCCAAAAGTTTTTTAACAAATGGAAATGTTCAACAATTTATAGTCCTCAAAAGCTAGCTAAATAGACATGCTTAATGTCTAAGAAAATTTCAGCCATGAATAAACTAGATTAATATAGAATTAAGCCCTTTAAGTTGCTGTCCACGTTCAGCTAAAGAACTCCAAAAATCTCCTTCTAGAAAGCTATGTGCAGCCGAATTTAATAGGAAGAAAAGGGGGGCTGAAATGCACTTAAAAATCTGACCTTGGGACTTGAATGATGAGCCTTGGAAATCCGAACAGCCATGCATTGTTCTAGGCTACATTGGGGACGTGAATAACCTTCCCAAACTCCCATATCAGCTTTTAAACACTCCCCATGAGTGGAGAAGCAAACCAGCAGCATCTTTAATTCGACCCCCTTTAAATGTTGCTCTTTTCCCTTTTACGAAGCAACCAGCTCATTTATACCTTTGTCACTTATGAAAAGAAGCCTAGGAAAGCTGAATAATTAGCTATTAATTGTGTTGTCCAAACCATGCATGCCTAATAGCCTTAATGACATCCCAACTAAGCACCAACATCAATTAAATGGTGTCTTTGCATGCTGCTGGTTTTATTTGACCATCTTTAATGTGAGTATGGGGGAGAGAAAGGGTCACGTTGGAAGCATAAACATCAGCTAATTGAAGTCCCATGCATGCTGCCGTCCAAGCATTTAATAGTGTCCAACAAGCACCTGCACAATAATAAATTCAGGACATTAAATTCCAGCAACTTTAGGACATATTTAATACATGTTTTGAGCTGGAATAAATTGTAATGGAGCTAATTAAATCATGTCCAAAATTCAGCTGTAGCTTTAAGACATATTAATGGGCTGTTCAGCTAGACAAATTTAATGGGCAGCGGCTCATAAATTTGTCCTAAACTAGACATATTAAATTTAACTATTAATTATGCACTAATTAAGACTTATTTAAGCCTATTTAAATGTAGCAAAATAATTAAAACAAATTTATTATGTCCAAATTTATTTATTATTTTTTAGCTAAATAATTAGCTAAGGCCGAATGGCCATATGGAGCTCTTCATAGACGCATGAGCTAGGAACGAGCTAGGGTGAGCTCGTGAGCTGGCTGGTTGCTGAATTGGAGCTCGGTTGATGGCATGGAGCTAAAATTGAACTCGGTATCTTGGACGTGAGCTTGTAGAAGCATGCGACTTGAACTTGAAACGAAATTCGAGCTAGCTTTAGTGTCATCCCAAGCTTGCTGAACTAAAGCTCCAATTGCCTCCTTAAATTGTTTCGCACGAGCTCTCATAATCAGCCCTCGAGGTAGCATGATCGGGTCTCGAGTTGCACTTGGCTCATGATAGGGCATGTCCGTATCACCTTGATATGTTTAAGGCCTCGTGATTGGAGTGGATCACAAACTCCTTTAGCCACAAGTAATGTTGCCACGTCTCGAGAGCCCGTATTAATGCATACATTTCTTTATCATACACCGAGTAGTTGAGTGGGGCTCCGTTAAGTTTTTTACTGAAGTATGCAATAGGTCGTCTGTCTTGTGTCAAAACGGCTCCTATGCCAACACCGGATGCGTCACACTCAAGTTCAAAAGTCTTTGCAAAATCAGGCAATGCAAGCAATGGTGCGTTAGTAAGGCACGGTTTGATTTTGTTAAAGGACTTCTCTTGTTCTTCATTCCAATGGAAGGAAGAGTCTTTTTTGATCACACTAGTCAATGGCGCAGCAATAGTGCTGAAATTGGGCACGAACCGCCGGTAAAAGCTCACTAAACCATGGAAGCTTCGAACTTGGCTAATAGTCTTAGGCCTTGGCCAATCTTGTATCACCTTTATCTTTTCTTGGTGCACTTACTACAAAACCAAGGAAGATAACCTTGTCATAACAAAATGTACATTTTTTAAATTAGCATAAAGAATTTCCTTACGCAAAGTATCCAAGACGGATTTTAGATGTTCCATATAATCTTCCAATGTCTTGCTATAAATCAAAATATCGTCGAAATAAACGACGCAAAAATTACCGATAAATGGTCTTAACACATGGTTCATGAGTCTCATGAAAGTACTAGGTGCGTTGGTCAAGCCGAATGGCATGACCAACCACTCATACAAATCGTGCTTTGTTTTGAAAGCGGTTTTCCATTCGTCGCCCTCTCGCATTCGGATTTGGTGGTAGCCACTTTTCAAATCAATCTTAGAGAATAGCTTGGCTCCACTTAACTCATCTACCATGTTGTCGAGCCTAGGAATAGGGTGTCGATACTTAATTGTGATTTTATTCACTGCACGACAGTCGACGCACATTTGCCATGTGCCATCTTTCTTGGGCACTAGAGAACGGGAACGACACAAGGGCTGAGACTCTCTCAAATGAAACCCTTTTGCATCAATTCATTAACTTGCCATTGTAATTCCTTAGTCTCTTCGAGATTCGTTCAATATGCGGGTTGATTCAAATAACAGCTTCGGGTACGAAATCAATTTGATGCTTGATTCCGTGAAGGGGTGGTAAACCGCTAGGAGTCTCTTCTAGAAAGACATCTCAGAAATCCTACAAAAGAGCCAAAATAGAAAAAGGAAGTTCCTTAGGAAGTTCGTTAGTGTTTAAAAGAGTTTCCTTGTACATGAGTACAAGGACGGTTTGTCTTGTCAAAAGGGCATTCCGAATCTCACTCTCTTTTGCAATCAAACTCTTTTTTTTTTACTTTCTTTTTCTTTTTCTTTTTTTTCTTTTGCTATTTTTATTTTTTTTCTCACTTTTGTTTTCTTTTTCGTTTTCTTTTTTCTCTCTTACATCCGTTTTCTTTTCTTTTTCCTTTGAAAGTCTTATAGACGCTTTCAACCTTGTTTGATCTTTACGGACTTGAGTCGGTGTCAATGGGGCTAAAGTAATTTGTCTTCCCAAATATCAGAATGTGTACCTATTGGTGTAGCAGTCATGGATAACTTTTCGGTCATATTGCCACGGCCTTCTGAGCAACACGTGTCCCGCATGCATGGGCACGACATCGCGCAGTACTTTATCTTCGTATTTTCCAATCGAGAAAGTCACTCAAACTTGTTTGGTCACCTTAATTTCACCACCGTCGTTGAGCCATTGAAGCTTGTATGGACTCAGATGTGGGGTGGTTGACAGGCCAAGTTGTTCGACCATCAGAGTACTTATCACATTGGTGCAACTGCCACTGTCAATGATCAAACTACAACCCTTCCATTCACTTGGCATCGGGAATGGAAAATATTCTCCAGTTGTTGTTCGTCTTTTGAGCATTGGATGCTTAGGCTCCTTTTGACTACGAGTAGCTTCTTACTCGAACGGCCAAAGTCATCTCTTCCTCGTGGCATATTGCTTCGGCTTCTACTCCGCTCATACTTCAATCCATACTTGAAATATGAAGAAAATTAATTTTACCTCACCACAAATTCTAACGAGTTCACTCACAAAGAAAATTCACTCACGCTCGTGTTTCACTCAAATTCAGCTTTTTCTTTAGTGAATTCACTCATGCCTTTTACCGCTTGTCTCTCTCTCACAAATTCGTAGTTCGTTTTTAGCAGACTTATCGCGGCTTTGAGGGTCGGCTTCAAAAGTGATGCAAGGGTTAATGTAAGGGTGTATAGGGTAGGCTAAAACAAAAGAAAATGTGGTATGTGTGGTGTTGGGGTTGAAAGGATGATACCAAATGATGGTAAAAAAGATTTTGTTGATCGGGGTAGAAGAATGAGAAGCAAAACAAGAACTTTGCAAAAGAAAACTTCACTATATTTTTTTATATATATTTTCATATTTTTTATATACTTCAAAATGCACGAAATAAATACAATAAGAACTTTAAACTACAACTTGAATTTTTTTTAATTTCAATTCTTTTACTTCACGAACCTAATTCTGGCTTCTCGATCACTGTCAGGGCTCCTCATTTTCAAGCTCTGATACCAAATGATGTGAGACGATGGGTAGTCGAGTCATTCACGTAGTTGTGCCAAATCGTCTACGAGGAGAAATTTGACTTCAAAAAATAATGAAAAAAATGTAGTTAAGTTGCAGAAGCTATTAAGTGAAGTTATTTTAGTAAAGGGAGTTAAGTTAGGAATGAAGGTTGATGATTGTTGGAAACAAGTTAAAAGATGGAATGGATAGGTTTAGTTTAGGTAGAGTGAAGAAAGATTGGTAATTAGGTGGTTTGGAAAGAATTCGATTGATGCCACAAGCTCACTTGATAAGTCAAACCAAAAACTTGTACGAATTTAGAGAGGAGTAATCTCACTCTTTGAACAAAGTTCATAAATTTGCCAAAAGTTTTTTTACAATTGAAAATGAATCGGTATTTATAGCCTACAAAAGAGCTAACCGAATGGACACAAAATGACTTAATAACTAAGAAAAATTAAGCTAGAAAATGCTGGAAAATTCTGGAAGATTTTCATTAAAGTGCTATGGCCATATTCAGCTGAATGGAAGCTTCTTGGGACAGTTTCTAGAAGGCTGAATGTATTTGAAGCCTTTGCATTGTTCATGGCACAAGTCTAGGTTTGGCCAAGCCCTTAATTAGCTCCTTAAATTGCCGCCTTTTAGCTAAAAAGTTGTCAGCATTAATATGAGCACATGAGCAGCCTCTTGAGGTGTGAACAGAGAGTTTTGAACAGCCTTTGTAGTGTGAACAAGTCCAGCCGAATAGTCCTTGACATGGCAGCTAGTGTGAACACCATCGATGGTGCATTGGGGAGGCAATCAGCCAAGCAACAAGGCATTTAGTTGCTGGTCCTTGTTGGCCAAATAGGTGCTTTGAAATTCCAAAAGGTAGCAGCCACCATGCATTGCACTAGCCGATCCATGTACCATCCACATACATTGCACCTTAGATGCATGAATCTCCTTAAATGCTCCTTGTAGTAAGTTGGACCCGAGCTGATGCTTTGCCCGTGGATGAAGTTCTGGCCCATAATTGGCTTGTAAGGGCTGCCACGGCGTCTTGTAACCTTTTGACCCAAGCTCGAGTCATTGGTCCTTCAGGCATCGCGAAGGCATCAGAATGCAATTCGTGAGTTGCCCCAGGTTGGCTTACATCACTTTCCCAAGATGGCCGTCCACCTCTCCAATGACACTATCAAGCCGTCCACATTAGCTGTTCACACTAAAGACTATTTGGCTATAAGCTTTCACATTAAGGAGACTTTTCAAAGATGAGTGTTCATACTCCAAATGGCTGTTCAAGACCAATTTTAATGTTCATATCTATTCAGCCAAGAGTTGCAATTAAATGAGCTCATAAAGCCCTATGGCCGAACCTAGACTAGTGCATTGCACTTCTCAAGACTCCAAGTTCATGCAAGCTGATTTCCTTAGTCATGAAGCTGCCCAATGGAGTTCTAATCAGCCGAATATAGACTAAGCAAATTAAAGAACATTTTCTAGATTATTCCAGCACCTTCTAGCTGAATTTCTTTAGCTATTAAATTAGTGAACTTGTCTATTCAGCTATTTTAGCTAGTAGTATAAATAGTTTGTTAATTTCATTTGTAAATGACTTTTTTACCATTTTATTGAATGAACTATTATTCTTGTGAGGTTTCTCTCTCTCATATTTTGTTTGAGTCTCGATTGACTTATCTAGCATGCTAGTGGCATCAACCCAAACTCTTTCTGAACTTATCACCAACCTTGGTGTGACGTTCATCCATCTAAATATACCATTGGTTCCGACTTTGCTAAGTAATGGGTCGAGGTCCATCAACCTATTTCCATCTTTCCCCTTAAGCCATATAAGGCCCGGGGTGATACTCACTATAGTATCTAATCATTCTTGACGCTTAAGTTCTAACTTCCGTATCCACCTTCTATCTTATCTATCTTTTCTTTACTAAACCGAACCTATCCATCCTTAACTATCCAAATTACTTTGTTAAGCTTCCGCCTACCTTAAACAATTTTAACCTTTTTCGACATTGTGAACATTCTCCT
This sequence comes from Gossypium bickii, assembly GCA_025503065.1. Lineage (NCBI taxonomy): Eukaryota > Viridiplantae > Streptophyta > Magnoliopsida > Malvales > Malvaceae > Gossypium > Gossypium bickii. Next base: position 67,662,321 of record CP106709.1, read on the forward strand.
CGTTGACGATTGGGCAAACAAGTGAATCAACTCAACAAAACCGAGCTCATTACTCAATCATTTGCATAAGCTTGCACTTTATGAATTTCATCATCATTGAATATATATAAAGCTTAACAAGTATTGGCCAACTCTAATGGCCATTTACAAAATGATTTGAGGGACATTAATAGCCAACACATTGGCTAACAAATATGACACATCACAAAATGACCAAGTTCCTAAACATGCCATACCCAAAATAATCAAACTTCACTACACCAAAAGAATAGCTTGATAGTGTGAACCAAGCTCTAACGTGCCACATCCCCAAGCTAGCTTGGCGATACTACAAGGAAATGGAAAGGAGAGGAGGTAAGCATAAAGCTTAGTAAGTTTGCATGCAATAGATAGCAACATAAAGGCTTATGGTAACATCCATTCATCACACTAAATATAACACAAGTTCTCAAGCACATCGACATAACTTACTCATGCTTACTCTTACTAAATCACACATCACATTTTGCATTCATTTCTCGTAAGTTACTCATGGGTACTTGTATCACTTCATCACATAACTTTAGTACTTTTACTCTCTTAAACATAGACTTAGCTCTTTATCTCGTTGAACCACTTGGAATATTGAAGGATACTCAAACTTGTCATACACGTAATATGATGCAAACTCGGTCGCATCATGTTATGATGCAACTCGATGCCATCAAGATTGGCCTAAGCTCGAAGGGCCTAAGTGCAAAATGAAGCTTCATTACAAGCTCATTCAGCTCCATAGGCGTTTCTTGCAATTTATTGCATGATGAACTTTAAATTTATTTTTGATTCATCTTATTTTAATAATTAAGTTACTGGACTTTAATTAAACTCATCTTAGTTTAATAATTATTTTTCATTTTTATTAAACTTCTTTTAGTTAAATAATTGCTGGAAATAAATGCTTAACTTAGTATATTTAATTGCTGGAATAACTTATTGTTAAATATGTTTATTACCATTTATTAAATTATGAGTTAAAGTAGTTCATTTATAAGTTTATTTACTAAGCTTATTAAGTTTAGTGTGTTTAATGTGTTTTGTGTTTAATATGTGTTTAAATGTGTATGTTTGTTTTAATGTGTTTGATTGCAGGTGACTAATCAGCTAGAAACTGTTACATTCAAGGGCTGTTACAAAGTGATTAATGTGACTTTTCAAGTAGAAATCGGTTACATACAAGGGAGGTTTATGCATCACTAAAAGGAGCTGTTATGACAATTAAAGGAAGCATTACACATCCTTTAAATTTGGCAGCAGCTATCCTTCTTCCATAACCATTTGTTGTTTAAATGATCACACCATGAGTTCAAAATTCCATTAAAGCTGCTGGTGACCATTCGGCTGCCAAGAGGGCATGAAACCAAGCATTCAAGCTCATTAAATTAGCCCATTTGGAGTAATAATTCATATTGATAGTTGCTGTTATTTGGCTTGGAGGAACTCGAGAGTTTTTTACTTATTGATTAAGCTTTATTTCAGCCATTAAACAACACATTAAAGCTGAATTCATGTGACTTTTTAGCTAGCCTCATGTAAGCACTACAAATACTTTGTAATTAGCTTGTTTAGAGGACTTTTTGCTACCTTTTGAATGTTTATAACATTTTGTGAGTTTTCCAACTCTCCTATTTTGTTTTAAGACTCAAGCTAACTCATCTAGCAAAAGCTAGTGGCGTCTACCTTGTTTCTTTTTCAAACTTATCACTCCTAAACAGAGTGTGACATTCACCTTTATACCGATTGGTTCCTATCTCCATATAGATAGTGGGTCACGATTTAGCTATCCTTCTATCCATCTTTAAGTGTCCTATAAGGTTTGGGTTAGTACTCTATTTTAGTACTAGTTCTTTCTTGACCTTAAAGCTATTTGAACCATTCCCATTACCATTTTTCAAAAACCCAAGTTCCTTTGTTAAATCGAACCATATCCCTTAATTATCTTAAACTATCACATACCCCTTTGTTTAAAGCCTTACTTAGCCAAATTTAACCATTACTCTGTTCAAGAACGATACTTCTCCATTTTAACAATCGAGCAACAAACGACTCGAATCATCACCCACAAGACGAGTTCGTATCATAATACGATGCCAACGCCATATCCCAAATATGGTCTTACATGGGATCACATCTCGATGAAGATGCCATATTCCAGATATGGTCTTACACAGATCTAATATCGATGTCGATGCCATGTCCCAGATATGGTCTTACACGAGATCATATATCAATGCCATGTCCCAGACATGGTCTAACACGATTTTCTTATCCGATGCCGATGCCATATCCCAAATATGGTCTTAGATGGGATCTCAAATCTGTGCCGAGGCCATATACCAGATATGGTCTTATACTGGACCTTATAATCTCATGTCTTGACAATGGTAACCTCTCATTTCCTAAGGTTTAGCCGGGACTTCAACATCATGAATTTTTATCATATTCTCATTGAAACATCATTGATAAATTTCATAGAAATACTATACATCTTCGCAAAATATCAAGCATTTTAAAACATAATAACATGATGTTGAATTATTACACACAAACTTATCTCGGTACCAAAATGTGCCAATTTGCAATTCTAGTCCAAAACCTTGCCTTTTTCTCGGTCAAGGTTAATTCCACGTTCTTCTTGATCTATAATAACAAATTCACTCATTTAATCATTACATTGACCAAGACATTTCAAAAGTCATACGTTGGAAAAATTACCATTTTACCCTTAGACTTTCACAAAATTACAATTTTGCCCCTAGGCTCGTAAATTGATTCTAATCAAATTTCCTCCTTTAACAAGCCTAGCTGAACATTTATTACTCTTATACCAATTATTTCATACATTTACCACCTATTTTACAACCTTTACAAAAAGGTCCTTTTAGGTGTTTTCATGAAAGCTCCTTTCACAAAAGTTGTTTATTTAACAGCCAAGACTCATTTTCTTCCATAAAATTTCAGAAAAAACACTAATTCTCTCATGTAAAAATCCTATACTTTCAACCATTTTGCAAAATAGTCCCCTCATTAGTTAGCTCAAGCTACAAGGGTCTCAAAAGTACAAAAATTATTAAGAAAGACCACCAAAATCACTTACTTGCAATGGTTTAAATAGCTAAAAATTTTCAAGCTTCCCAAAGCCCCTCTTTGCTGAAATTTTTGGTGGTTGTAGGAAGAAGATGAAAAGATGATATCATTTTATCTTTATTTTATTATTACTAGTTAATTAAGTCACCAAAACTTTACCTCTTGAAAAATCTTATTTTCTTATCTCTATGGCCGGCCTACTCATTCTTAAAATTCTAATTGTACATTAAGGACCTCCAATTAATATTCTATAGCTATTAGACACCTTTAGCTTGTTGAATAGAATTGTCGCACTTTATGCGATTTAGTCCTTTTTCACAATTACGCATGCAATCACCAAAATTAATGCACCAAAATTTTCATGCACTCATATAATCATTGATGCGATCCCGATTGCATCATGTTTCGATACATCTTGATGACATTGAGATTGGCCTAAACTCGAGGGGCCCAAGTGCAAAATGAGACATTTAATTTCAGTTTGTTAATAAATTGAGTTCTTGGACTTTATTTTTAATTAAGTTGCTTGAATAAATTACTCATCTTAGTTAATTGAGTTCATCTTAGTTAATAACTCATTTTAGATTAATAAATAAGTTGCTAGTCATTAATTCAACTCATTTTATTTTTAATAATTGAGTTATTATTGAATTTCATTTAATAGATGCTTCTTTAATTAATCTAGTTACTAGGATAATTTATTGATGCATGAGTTTAAGTTTAATTAGTTATGCTTCATTTAATTAAACTAGTTGCTGGAATAATTGATGAATAAGTTTTAGTTCATTTATTGAAGTTAAGTGTTTAATGTGTTTGAGTTTAATTATTGTTTAATTGTGTTTAATAAGCCCATTTTAATGTGTTTATTGCAGGAGCCTTTTCAAGTCATAACCATTACAATTCAAGGCTGTTGCAAATTAAATAAAGTTGTTGTTCAAGTCATTTTCGGTTACAAGCAAGGGGCTATTACAAAGAAGGTTTAACACATCATTTAAAAGAGTTTAAAGAGTGGATTATTGGTTCTTTAAATTTGGCAGCAAGCTTTTCAACTAGCAACCATTTTTGCTGCTTCAAAAGAATTAATTCAAGCATTCAAAACACCACTAAGGTGCTGGTGACTATTTAGCTAACCAAAGGACATTTCAAGAGTCACTTTTCAAGCATTCAAGGTCAATTATGCAGCTAAATTGAAGTGAATTAAATGACGGAGTTATTTGGTTCAAGAATTCCAAGAGACTTTATTTCAGCTTTTCAGATGAATACTTGTGACATTCAGCTAGCCTTTTTCTAGCCTTATAAATATGTGTGTAATCAGCCTTTTGAGGGGACTTTTGGACTTTTGGAACTTTAATCAAATTTTATGAACTTTTGTTCTTGTGAGGTTTTCCCTCTCATTTTCGTGTGAGTCTCAAATTGACTTATCTAGCGTGCTAGTGGCGTCAACCGAACTCCTTCCGAACTTATCGGAAATGTTGTTTAGCATGCATTTATCAGTAATTAATTCACTAATTAATAAGTTGTTCAGCATGCATTTAAGGTGCCATTTCGTGAACCAAAGAGGCTATTTGTTGGCCTCTCCAAGGTGCCTTTTCAGCATGCCCAATCAGATTTTCAAGGCGCCTTATTCAAGGTTCACTAGGCCGAATTAATTAGTACTTTTTCCTCCTTTCCAAACATTGTTTCGTGAAAGACAAAGGGGAATAGCATTTAAGGCATCACTTCTCCATGCATGGACAATATCCAAGAAGCATGCAAAGAAGGCTATTCATGTCCCAAGGATGCCATTAAAGAGTTGCATGCCTTTTCGGGTTTCCAAGGCACCCTACTCAAGTTTCAATGCCGAATTTGTCAAGTAAATTTGAACCATCTAGAAGGTGATTCTCCCCTCCACATTCAGCCGAACCTAGCAAGTTTTGAAGGGTCATATTCAACCAACCTAGCCAAGCAAGCCAAAGGACTTTATTCTAGATTTTTCTGGCTTAATCTAGTTTAATTTTTACTTAGCTTTTAAGATATTTGGATGATAGTTGCATGCCTTTCCGGGTTTCCAAGGCACCCTACTCAAGTTTCAATACTGAATTTGTCAAGTAAATTTGAACCATCTAGAAGGTGATTCTCCCCTCCACATTCAACTGAACCTAGCAAGTTTTGAAGGGTCAGATTCGACCAACCTAGCCAAGCAAGCCAAAGGACTTTATTCTAGATTTTTTTGGCTTAATCTAGTTTAATTTTTACTTAGCTTTTAAGATATTTGGATGACCACTCGACTAGCTTTCCTTAGCCTATAAATAGTTGTTATTTTTATTTGTAAAGGTTAGAGTTTTTTGAACCATAACGAAATTACATGAACTTTATTCACTGAGTGAGTTTACTCCTCTCTATCTTTCGTACGAGTTTCGATTCTGACTTATCAAGTTTTTTCTTGTGGCGTCAGTCGTTTCTCATCCATCAACTTATACCGTAGGTTCTTATCTTTATAGATAACGGGTCTTGGTCCATATCATCGTATTTTTCGTATTTCACCTTAAACATCCTAGAACCCGGGGTGACACTGTCATAGTGTTGAATCGATTCTTTGTTTAATTTCTTTAATCCATTTCCACCAAAATATCACCTATCTTTTATCTATCTTCCTTCAACATAAAACTGAACCTATCATCTAAACCGTTCCCTTCATTTCTCAAACCTCAATTCCTAACTTAGTCCATTTCTTAAAATCAGTTCACTTAAAAGCTTCTGCAACTCTTCCATATTATCCCATTATTACCCGAAGGCTTGATTTACTCCTCGTAGACGATCGGTCAATTCGTATACGTTTCGACTCATCTCAAGGTGGGCCGTATCAAATACGAATATAAAAAAAAGGGTGAAGTTTTCTTTTGAAAGTTTTGCAAGGTACTTGTTGTATTCACTTCTCTTCTCTGTTTCCGATCCCAAAACCATCATTCAATTCTCATCATTCTACCCAATGCCACACATACCCCATTTGCCTTTTCTTTGTTTTCAACCTACCCGATACCCAAACATTATTCCTTGTTAACCATTTTTGTAGCTGACCCTCAAGCCGCGTTAAGTCTATTCGAAACAAAATATGAATTTGTGAGAGAGAGTCAAGCGGTAAAAGGCACGAGTGCTTACATTAGAGAAAAAGCCATATTCGAGTGAAACACGAGTGTGAGCAATTTTTCTTTGTGAGTGACTTGTGAGAATTTTGTGGTGAGAAATTTCATCTTCTATTTTGTTCTTTTAACATTTCTTTTCTTTAGCGTAAATAAACATGTCTCAAGACAAATTCTCAGCTGATGACTTCTAATATTTGGTGAAAGAAATGGACCGAGTGCTCAAATGAAAGCTAAGTCCAATACAAAAGCATTTGGACCGAGTGGAGGAAAAGGCTCGACGAAAGCAAAATACACCACGTTGAGAAACAGAGTCGTGACCATCTCGAGGACTCATTTCTGATGACTATTTGAGAAGATACTATTATCAAGACTCCTACTCATCAAGGCTTCCGAGACGATGCGAAGAAAGCTACAAGTACAAGGCTCTTCAACATCACGAACGAGAAGGTACGAGCTATTCTTTGAAAGCCTCAAAGATGTCATGCACGAAGAATCTTTCATGAAGAATCGATCGTGAAATCTATGATAATATTTCCTCTTTCTTTGAGTCAAACCCTTATATTTTCGATTCTTTTGTAACATCTACAAGTTGTAGTAAAATCGGAAAAGAAATTGAAAAAGAAGAGAAAGAAAAAGAATGTGAAAAAGAAATAGAAAAAGAAAATGAGAAAGAATTTGAGAAAGAAAATAAGAGTGAAAAAAAGAGAAAATTAAAAAAGAAAGAAAAGAAAGCGAGTTAGAAAAAGAGGCAAAAGAACAAGACGAGCGAGAAAAAGAGAGTGTTGATTCAACTAACCCACTTGAATTTTGTTCTTGTTCTATTTCTTCTTTTCAAGTTTCCGAGAAGCCAAGCAACGAATACCAACTTCAATACCTTTCTGACGAGCGACGTTTGTGCTTAATCAAAAAAGGTAAGGTTGAAGAAGAATCACATCACATGACCCCGAAAGTAAGCAAGGTAAGGAAATTTTAATAACCGAGTCATGACAATTCGACTTGACATTTTTCCGTAAATTTTTTGATGACTTAGTTTTTAAAAGACACCCTTGTTTTCATTCGATTACTTGTTATTCTTTGAATGTGGTTGATATTATTTGTTCTAATTGACAAACCAAAGATTTGATTTTGCAAAATAACAGGTTTTCATGAAAAGCAATTAAATTATTCGATTGTGGTGATTTCATGAACCAATTACTGCCATGTGTAAAATCTTTGAGTTTGTACAATTCAGTTTCGAAGACTGCAAAAAGTTTTGATTATATGATGCTGAGTATGCAAAAATCTTTTTGGTTTAACATGTTTGATTTAACGAATCGTTGTTACATTTTGACTTAAATAATCAAACACATGCGTTTAAACCGGGAATACTTTTTGGAACATTTTGTGAGAAAATCAAGTTTCATCGATTTTGTACGAATAATTTCTATCTGCTTGATACTTGGTTCATGAATAAGGTAATGAAATTTGATAACTTTGCTTTCAATTTTAATTCGTTCCTTAAACAAGTTCTGTGGCTGTATATGAAGTCCGTGTTTCATTTGAAAAAGGTTGATTGAACTACGAAGCCTTGGCTACACTACATTCCTGAGGAGAGAAGGTTTGTATTGTTCGAGCAAGGTAAGAACAACCTTTGTTTTTCTACTCCTAAAGGTAAGACTTCTGGAATTTTTGAAGCATTTTGGTTCTTCTCGGATGGTGTTAAGCATCGTGATAATGATTTAGTTGTTATAAAACATTTAGACCATGATATGCTTAAATGTTCTATTTTGCCTGTTGATGATCTATCGATTATGGACATTGATAAAAACACTCTTGTTTTTGATAATTGGCATGATGCATTTGTTAGCAAGCATATGTCCAAAGGTCAATTGCAAGGATTGATTGTGCGAGGTTATGAATCATGTGAATCTTTTCTATTACTTGTTGGTGACGATTATGTTCATCTTTTGATCTACTACTCACATTTCAATTTGTGGAAGCAATTTAAGTTGGTTGAATGCCTTGATCCTTATCCAATTCTGTTTCAAACATTTGATAAGGCGTTATTTCGTTTGTATGATAATTTGATTCTATCCATTCGCCTGCAATTTACTTGTTTTGTTACAAGTACATTTGGATTACAAATTTGTTCAAAATATGTCTTGTTAACTCATGGTTATCCTTTTCAGGTGATTCGATTACCATCCACCCCGTTCGATCGAGGAAAGCCGAGCGAAAGGAATTTCGTTCAAGAAAACCAATGGCTCGATTCGAGGACGAATTGTCTTGAAGAGGGGGATGATACGATCCAACTCGGGGCAGCCAACAACTTGCTATTTGATGAGCTTGGATCAAAGGATTCAAGTTGACGTGCTCATTGGAGCAAGTTCAATCCGGCCAGAATTAGTTCATTTGAGCTCGTTCCAGCCCTTTGAGCTGTTTTAGCTAATTTGCTTAATTTTATTACATTAAATAAATTTGAACATATTAATTAATTGGTTTGAAATCCGAAAAATTTAAATGAGCTATGTTTCAATTATTACAAAGTTAAGATTTAATATAAAAGCTTAGGACAAATTTAAAAGCTTGCTGTCCATTTAATTGGTCTAGCCGAATTAGCTCATTAATTTGTCCTAGCTCTAGTCAAATTTAAAACATGTGTTAATCACATTTACTTAATGTTTCCTAGCACAAAACAAGGATTAAATGTGTCTTAAGCTGAAACATGTTTTAATGAGCAGCTGCCGAATTAATGATGTCTTAAATTCAATTAAAATGTTGCTATTAAATTGGTGCAGGTACAAGGCATGGACGGCATTAAAGGAGTGTTCATTGTGCAGCCAACATTGCTTGGAATGGCATAAATGAGCTGGTGGTTCAGCTTTTCAAAGCACCTTTTTCATGAACAGCAAAGGACACATGAAGAGCTACTGGTAGACAAATTTAATAAGCTACTAGTTTCTTTTCCTATGTGACCTCTTCGTAAAGATCAATGGACCTTGGAACATCCTTTTCTAGCTGGTTTTTCGTGCAGCTCAACAGCCTTGAAGAATTAACTTCCAGCTGCAGCAAATTAAAACTCCTTTAAGTGATGCCTTAGGCATTCCACCAGCCATGCTTCTTCACTAAGATATCAACTAAATATCGCTGCCCCTTGACGTCCCAAAGGCTGCACATGGACTTGGGAGATTTTTGGATTTATTCCTGAACATTCAGCCTTCTAGAAACCATCTATTGGAATTCTCTTGCTTCCAAATACATTCAGCTAAATCATCCATCTAGAAGCTGCCCATTTGTCCTCCATTCAGCTGAAATTTGCCAAGGAGTTCAATAGATTTTATTCCAGCATTTTCTAGTTGAATTTGCTTAGTCTTTAAGCTATGTTTAGTGACCATTCAGCTAGCTAGATATAGGCCTATAAATACTTTGCTAATTTCAATGGTGAGGGACTTTTGAACCTTAAACAAATTTATGAACTTTTTGTTCTTGAGTGAGTTTATCTCCTCTCTATTTTCGTACAAGTTTCTTAGACTTATCAAGCTTGCTTGTGGTGTCTATCACTTGATCATCCATTCCCTTATACCATCGATTCTTACTTTGTTAAGTAACGGGTCGAGGTCTATCTTCAAATTCCATCATCCACCTTAAACCAAATAGAAACCCGGGTGACACTTTTAGTGTTGAATTGTTTCTAAGTTTAAGTTCTATATTCCATCTCAATCTAACTATCTCATATCTATCATTTATCCATCTTCATTCATTCCTATAAAATCGAGCCATATCCAAACACCATCTTTCTTTCTTAATTCTAGCCGAACCTAACCTTCCATCTTCTAAATCATTTCCATCATTTCTCAACCTCCAATTCCTAACTTAAATCCATTTCTAAAAGCAAACCTATTAAAAGCTTCCGTGAACTTAACCATATTTTCTATTATTTTTCTCGAAGACTCAACCTCTCCTCGTAGACGATCGGGCATCTCACATACGACTCGACTCACCCTGAGGCGGATCCTATCACACTTGCTGCCCATGACATGGTCTATTCGACTGGAGCTGTTCACATCACAAAGACATTTCCGACTCCATTTTCACACCTACAAGGCTGTTCAAATCCACATTTTAATGCTGGTACTTTTTCAGTAAGAGTTGCATATTGAATGAGCCTAATTAATCCATTGGCCGAACCTAGCTTGTACAATGCACCTCTTGAAGTGTTCAAGTGCATGCTAGCTTATCAGCCTTCTAGAAAGCCGTCCCTTGAAGTCCCATTCAGCCGAATCTGCTATGGCTTTCTACGGGTTCAATTCTGGAAGTTTCTAGCACAATCTAGCTTAGTTTTTACTTAGTTATTAAGGTTCCAACTAGGCCATTCGGGTACCTTAGCTAGTAGTATAAATAGCTGCTCATTTTCAATTGTAAAAAAACTTTTGTCAATTTGATTTTATGAACTTTGTTCAAAAGAGTGAGATTACTCCTCTCCAAATTCGTACAAGTTTTAGGTTTGACTTATCAAGCTTGCTTGTGGCGTCAATCGAATTCTTCCTGAACTTATTACCGAATCGATGTGGCGTTCAAACTTTTCAATATTTCCATCTTTCACCTTAAATCGCATAGAAACCAAGGTGACACTGCATATAGTGTTGAATCGTTTCTCGAGTTTAGGTTCTTTAGTCCATCCCTACCTATTCTACTTTGCTTATCCTATCTAAAATCGAGCCATCAAATATCCATTCTCTTATCCATCCTTATTCATCCTAACTAAACCGAAACACCCGAATATCTTCCTTTCTTTAACCTATCCTAAACCGAACCTTTTCATTCTGTCTTCTAATTAAATCCATCTATTATCCAACCTCCATTTCTAACTTAAATCCCTTGTCTAAAATAACTTCACTTAAAAGCTTCCACCACTTAACTACATTTTCTATTATTTTTTGAGACCAAATCCTCTCCTCGTAGACGATCAGGCAAACTACGTTAACGAGTGGATTACCCTGGGCCGTCTCACATCACCTAAGCACCTGTTTGGCTAAGAAGCTTCCAGCCTTTAAGCTCTCCAATGGTGGTCGTTCCTATCTCCAAAGAAGCATCATTCTTTTCACATGAGCTGTTCACAGCAAGGGCTGTTCAGCTGGCTAAGTTCACACCATGGAGACCATTCAAAACTGACTTTTCACACCCATAGTGGCTACTCAAGTGCCAATTAAATTGCTCATCATCTTAGCCAAGAGTTGCAATTTAAGAGCTCATTTACAATAAGGGCCGAACCTAGCTGCTGCATGCACTTGCAAATGCTTCAAAATTCATTCACTCTTCTAGAATGCCGTCCATTAGGCTGCCCATCAGCTAAAATTAGCTTCCTCAAATTAATGATTAATTCTGGAATAATCTAGCTAAATCTAGTTGAAATTACTTAGTTATTAAGTCCTAGAACTAGGCTATTTGGCTACTGCTGTGAGACGGCCTGGGGTATTCAAGTCGTTCACGGGTTTTGCCTAATCGTCTATGAGGAGTAATTAATCTTTTAGAAAAAGTAGAAGTTTTGGGAATAAGTTTGCGGAAGCTTTTCAAAAGGGGGTTTAAAAGTGGTTAAGTTATGATGATAAGTTTAGCAAGGAAATAAATAAGGAAAGTAGGTATTTGGGATGGGCTCGGTGTAACAAGAATGATAAGGTTAGATAATTTGGGATATAGGTGGAAATGGATAGATGAACTTAAACACGAGAAATGATTCAACACTAAAGAGTGTCACCCCGATTTCTATTTGCTTTAAGGTGAATGATGGAATTCAAAAATGGACCTCGACCCGTTACTTAGCAAAGTAAGAATTGAAGGTATAAAAAGATGGACGAACACCACACCAGGTTGGTGATAAGCTCGCAAGAAGAGAACGATTGACACCACTAGCTTCGCTAGATAAGTCAGATCGAAACTCATACGAATTTAGAGAGGAGTAATCTCACTTTTTGAACAAAGTTCATTCAAGTTGATAAAATGAAAAAAAGTCCTTTTACAATGAAAATGAACAACTATTTATAGTGTTCATGATGTGAGCACATCCAAGCCAATCAAGGAGATTGATCCAGAAGTCTTGCCATTAGGACCTATCACACGATCTAAGGCAAAGAAATTCAGGGAAGTTCTTTCTTTCACTTGTGCTAAAGTTTCTGACTCTTTCGAAAGTGAATGTGCCTTAGAAACTAAGTTTTATAGTGTGTTGCATGCTGATATGTGACATACTTATGCCATACTACTTATATTGATGTGTTTAGTATTTATATATTATGCTAAGCATGTTTTTGAATTGGGTTGATAATATTTTTATTGTCTTCAAGTTATTTGTGTGTTAACGAATAAGTGTGCACTTGTTTACAACTTATTAGACTATGTTATATTAAGTTTACATAACTTTGATAAGTATTATATTATTTTGTAACATGTACGCGAAAGGACTCTATCTCACGAGTGAATATACAGCTCACCTTCAGCTCAAGTCAGCTCAGAGGCTTGTTCCCCAGCTCAACTCAGCTTAGAGTGCTCTACACCAGCTCATGTCAGCTCATTTCATTTTTAGCTAGCTGAATTCAGCTCAGTTTAGCTCCAGTCAGCTCACCTCCAGCTCCACTAGCTCAATTTCAGCTGCCAAGTCCAGAAGTAGCTGAATAGTGTCCTACATGTCGAGGAGTACTAGTGCACATGTGGTAGCCTAGGTGGCGTCCAAGCATGTGGATGTGCATGTGCCAACCTTGCACACATGTGGTGCACATGTGTGACCAAAAACTAGCCCATTCTTGTGCATTTGTGTGGCAAATGAAGAGATAAGAACAAGGGAAGTTATGTTGTTTTAATTTCAAATGAAATTAACACATATTTAAGTGAAAAACATGCCAACTCACTCTTTCTTTTACTTGGCTACAAATTAATCCCACCCAAAAGGAGTTATTTCAATTCAAATTTAAATTTTAAACTCCTTTAATGTTAGCCACATAATATAAATCCTTCTATATATATTTGTACTTCAATCATTGTTAGATTTAGACTTTTATTTGAAATAAAATTTACTTTGTGAGTTTTCTCTCAAGTTCGGTTCTTTTTTTGAACTTCTTTCTGACATTTCAATTCTGAATTGTTGTGTCAATCTTGTGATACTTCGGGTTCCTAAATCGCTATCTAGTGGGTCCAAGTCCGTTGACGTAGAACAAATTCGATTCAGGTTTGCATAATAGATTGTGCACTGTTCTTTCGAGTTCTTCATCATTCAAATTCCCAGCTAGTTTCCAGCGTTATTTCTTCCAATTTTTTTTGGAGTGTTCATAACTGCCATGGATGAATTTTAAAGCATTCATCTTCTACGTTCTTCAGTTCTGTCTAGAAATTCCAACAACATTTTTTTTCAAATCTATTTAGTTTCATGTGTTTTTAAGTCTAAAACCAACCTCTTTATTTTGTTTAATTGCAGGGAAGTGCTTGCTACAATCCTAGATCTGTTAACACTCAAGGAACATTGTTTTACCAAGCAACGCCATATCAGTTCAGCTAGGTAGCCGAATGGCCTAAACAAAGACTTAATATCTAAGTAATAACTAAGCTAGAAAAGGCTAGAAAATTCTGGACATAAAAAACTAAATTGCTGGAGCTAAATTTAGCTGAATTGAAGCTTAAGGGACGGTTTCTAGAAGAGCAAATGCACTTGGAGAAATGGCAGCAGCTAGGTTCAGCCAATTGAGCTTAAATGAGCTCATTAAAATGTAACTCTTGGCTGAAAAGATGCCAGCATTAAAGGAGGTCATGAATAGCCTTGAAAATGTGAAAATGGAGCTGGAAAAGTCTTTGGAGTGTGATCAATGGTCAGCCTAATGAGGAAGGAACCAACTGAACGCATTTGGAAAGCATTGGAGCTGAATAGGCATGTCCAGGTTCGGCCAAAGCTTTGAATAAGCTCAAGCATTATGCAACTTTTGCTGAAAAATTACCAATATTAAAATGAGTCTTGGAACAGCCACCAAGTGATAAATTCATCTTTTAAAAACTCCCTTGTCCTTTGCATTACACAAACAGCCACTGGGGGAAAAGGAATGGGCTGTTGTGGTTTAATTCCAGCTGAAAAACTTCCTTAAGTGTTCAACCATGCACCTGGAAGTCCAAGGAGTGTACTTGCACCAAATAATTAAAAAAATTAAGTTCTCCCCTTGGACATATTAATTCGGCAGCAATGTACTCAAAAACCTGCACTTTAATTTTGATTTTAGCTCCTAATTAAATTGTCTTAGAATAAAACATATTTAATTATCTGTAGGACTCAAGACAACTTAATTGGCCTAAGGACAACTTAAATGTCTGTAGGAAGACTTATTAATTGAGCTCAAGACAAATTAAATCTCTGTAGTAATTTAGACAACTTAAATGATTTAATCCTATAAATGCCGAAAATGCTAAGACAAATTAAATAGTTTAAAACATATTAATACTTAACTAAATTATTTAATTAACTTAAACTAAATTTTAATCCAGCAATTAAATAATTAAAATGATTGAAAAGAAATTAAACCGAGCTCAAATGAGCTGAATTAAAATTAAACCGAGCTCAATGAGCTGAAATAAACTCATGTGAGCTGAACCGCATTAATTGAAGTTTAATTGAGCTGGAATTTGGCTCAAATTTGATGGGCCTTCGGGGAGCTCAAGAGGATCGAGATAGGCATCTTGGATTGCCCCGGGTATGCTCACATCATCCCCCCTCTTCAAAGTGATTTGTCCTTGAATCGAGCCGTTGGTTCTCTAGAACATAGTTCCTTTTACTCGGCTTTCCTCAGTCGAATGGGGCGGATGGTAATCGATTCACCTAAAAAGAATAGCCATGAGTTAGCAAAGAGTAATGCAAACAAACTCGTAGTCCAAGCATAAGCATAGCAAGACAAGTATAACACATGCTAATAGACAGATTTAAGTTATCATGCAAACGAAATAATGCCTTGTCAAATATTCGAAACAGAATTGAATATGGATCAAGGCATTCAATCAACTTACATTGCTTCCACGAGTAATGGTTGGAATACGAGTAATGGGTCAAAAGATAGACATAATCGTCACAAGCAAGTAATTGAAAAGATTCACATGGTTTATAAACTCGCACAATCAAAACTTGCAATTGACCTTTGGACATATGCTCATTAACAAATTCTTCAACATCGCAATGGTCAAGAATATGGATCTTTTTATCAATAATCAAAACATATAGCTCATTATAGAACAGTTAAGCACGTCACAAACTAAATGGTTAAAAACCAATTCATCAACACGATGTTTGTCACCATCCTAGGAGAACAAAAATGTTTTAAAGTTTTCAAGTGACTTACCTTTATGAGCAAGAAAATAAAGATCATTTTTACCTTGCTCGATCAACACAAATCTTCTCTCCTCGGGACTATAGAGTAGTTGAAACTCTTGATCAATCAACCTTTTCCAAATGAAATGCAAACTTCAAGTATAACCACAAAAAATATTCAAGGAATGATTTTAAATCGAAAATAAGATTGTCAAACTTCATTTCCTTATTCAAAAACCAAGTATCAAGCAAATAAAAATTATTTGCACAAAATCGATGATGCTTGATTTTTCCACAAAATGAACCAAGGAAAATTCCTGGGTTAAACACGCGAGTTGATTACTTACGCCAAAGTGTAGCAAAGGTTTCGTTAAATCAAACACGTTAAACCTAAAGGATTTTTGCATACACAATAACAAACAATCAAAACTCTTTACGAACTTCAAAATAGATTTGCAAAAGCTCGAGGATTTTAAGCAAGGGAGCAAATTGTTCACATAATCATCACAATCAAATAAATTGAGATGCTTATATGAAAATTCATGATCACGCATAATCGAGTTTTGCAGCTGACAATCGAATGTTACTTCACCAACATGGTCGACAACACTACAAATTTCATTAGTGGTGCTTTCCTTGCCATCATTTAAAACAAGCACTTCACCATTAATCAGAGGATGGCAATGGTCCATATCACCAATGTATTCATAAACATTCAAACAAGTTCGTGAAGATTGAAATGTTTTATAGCACTTACCTTCCTTACCTTGTGGCACCGGTGGACTAAGATTACCTTTGTCATTCAACTTGAAACGTCTCTCCTTTGGAAGGTAATTGAGATGGAGCTTATGGATTGATTCTTCAAAAACCTAAAATGAAACAACACGAGGAAAACTCAAATGGTGGTTAGTGGAAATATTCCTCACTTGCTCTCGCTCGTCTTTTTCTTTCATTTCTTTTTCTAACTCGATATCTCTTCTTTCTTTTTCAATTTTATTTTTGTTCTCACACTCTTTTTCTTTTTCAATTTCTCTTTTTTCTCTTTTTCTTCTTTTTTCTTTTTCTTTTCTTTCAAGTTTGTTCCACATTCACTCATTTTCTCTCATGATCTTCTCTTGTTTCTCTTTTCTTTTTATTTCCTTTTCTCTCGTCTTTTCACTACAACATGAAGAGGATACAAAAGAATCAAAAGGGTTAGCATTTTGCTCAAAATAAGGGAAAGCGTTCTCATAAGTATCTCGATAAGTTCTTCGGGAACGTCTCTTCGGTAGGGACTTCGTCGAAGCATACAAAGAATAACTCGTACTTTCTCATTTGTCACCTCAAAAAATCTCAGTCTCGAAGCTTTCTTCTTTCCGTCTCGAGGGTCTTGATGAATATGAATCCTGATAAGAATCTCTTCTCGAATAGTCATCAAAAATGGGTCTTTGAGATGTTCGTGACTCCGTTTCTCGACTTGGTGGATTTTGCTTTTGTCGGGCTCTTTTCTCCACTTGGTCCAAACGTCTTTGTATTGGACTTAGCTTCCTTTCAAGCATTCGGCCCATCTCTTTCACCAAGTATTAAAAGTCATCGGCTGAGAATTTGACTTGAGACATGTTTATTTACTAAAAGTAGAAATGTTAGAAGAACAATAAATAGAAAATTAAATACTTCACTACAAAATCTCACAAGATCACTCACAAAGAAAAAATCACTCACTCTCGTGTTTGAACTCTCTTTTAAGGCTTTTACACGCTCTAATGCACTCACCACTCGTGCCTTTTTTCGCTCGTCTCACTCTCGTAAATTCGTACTTTGTTTCAAGTAGACTTATTGCGGCTTAGAGGGTCGGCTTCAAAATGGGTGCAAAGGATAACGTAGGTTGTATAAGGCAGGCTAAAAATAAAGAAAATAAAAATTGAGGTATGTGTGGCATTGGGGTGGGAAGGGTGATACCAAATGTTGGTAAAAAGGTTTTAATGATCGGGGTAGAAGTATGAGGGTAGAATGATGGCTGGAGATCGGGAAGACAAGAGCTGAAAAGAGAATCACAACTTTCAAAAAAAAACTTCACTATCTTTCTTTCTTTTTTTTTTATATTTTCGTATTTTCTCTTTTTTTTAATATTTCAAGTACACAAGCGAAATACAATGAGAAACTTTTAATACAACTTGAATTTTTTTTAATTTTGAATTTTTTCAACACGAACCTACTTTCGGCTTAATACGAACATCATCAGAGCTCCTTGTTTAGTAGCTCTGATACCAAATACTGTGAGACAGCCCAGGGTATTCAGTCGTTCACGGGTTTTGCTTGATCGTCTACGAGGAGTAATTGATCTTTCGAAAAAAGTAGAAGTTTTAGGAATAAGTTTGCGAAAGCTTTTCAAAAAGGGGTTTAAAAATGGTTAAGTTATGATGATAGGTTTGGCGTGGAAATAAACAAGGAAAGTAAGTATTTGGGATGGGCTTGGTGTAACAAGAATGATAAGGATAGATAATTTGGGATATAGGTGGAAATGGATAGATGAACTTAAACACGAGAAATGATTCAACACTAAAGAGTGTCACCCCGATTTCTATTTGCTTTAAGGTGAATGATGGAATTCAAAAATGGACCTCGACTCGTTACTTAGCAAAGTAAGAACCGAAGGTATAAAAAGATGGACGAACGCCACACCAGGTTGGTGATAAGTTCGCAAGAAAAGAACGATTGACGCCACTAGCTTCGCTAAATAAGTCAGACCGAAACTCGTACGAATTTAGAGAGGAGTAATCTCACTCTTTGAACAAAGTTTATTCAAGTTGATAAAATGGCAAAAAGTCCTTTTACAATGAAAATGAACAACTATTTATAGTTTTAAGCTAGGTAGCCGAATGGCTTAAACAAAGACTTAATATCTAAGAAATAACTCGGCTAGAAAAGGCTAGAAATTCTTGAAATAAAACACTAAATTGCTGAAGCTAAATTCAGCCGAATTGAAGCACAAGGGGCAGTTTCTAGAAGAGCAAATGCACTTAGAGAAATGGCAGCAGCTAGTGATACGATCCGTCTCGAGATGAGTCTAAATGCATTTGAGTTGCCCAATCATCTACGAAGAGGAAACAAGCCTTTCAAGAAATTTTAGGAAAATTTGGAAGAGTTGCGAAAGCTTCTAAGTGAATTTGTTTTAAGAAATGGATTAAGTTAGGAATGGAGGTTTGAGAAATGATGGGGACGGTTTAGATGATAGGCTCAATTTTAAGATGAAGGAAGATGGAAACAGGGTAGAAGAAATGAAATACAACTTGCAATCTTTTCAAAAAAAATTTCCACAAACTTTTTTTTCAATCGTATTTCTTTTTGACTTTTTTTTCCTCAAATGCACGAAAATAACACAATTACAACTTTGGGATTCAACTTGATTTTTTTTTTCAAATTTTTTTCACTAACCTATTCCGACTTGTCTTTGAAAGTCTGTACTTCTTATTTTAATGGCTCTGATACCAATTGATATGATTCGTCTCGGGATGAGTCGAAATGTATTTGAGTTGTCCGATCGTCTACAAAGAGGAAACAAGCCTTTCAAGAAATTATAGGAAAATTTGGAAGAGTTGCGGAAGCTTCTAAGTGAATTTGTTTTAAGAAATGGATTAAGTTAGGAATGGAGGTTTGAGAAATGATGGGGACGGTTTAGATGATAGGTTCAGTTTTAAAATGAAGGAAGATGGATAAAAGATAGGTGATATTTTGGTGGAAATAGATTAAAGAACCTAAACAAAGAAACCATTCAACACTATATTAGTGTCACCCCGGTTTCTAAAATAGTTTAAGGTGGAAGATGGAATCGAAGATGGACCAAAGACCCGTTACTTAACAAAGTAGGAACCAATGGTATAATTGAATGGAAGAGAAATGACTGATGCCACAAGCAACGCTTGATAAGTTGGAATCGAAACTCGTACGAAAGATAAAGAGGAGAAAATCTCACTCGATGAACAAAGTTCATAAAATATATTCAAGCATAAAAAAAAGTTCCCAATTACAAGCTAATACAAAGTATATATAGTGTTTACATGTGGTTAGCTGAAGAGTCATATGAATTCACCTTTATTATGCATTTAAATGGCTGAAATAAAATCTAATTAATAGGTAAAGACTCTTGAATTCCTCCAGCAACTTTATGACTCCTAATGAGCTGATTTCAAGGAGTTTAAATGCTTGGTTTCATGCTTTATTAGCAGTTAACGGTCACCAAAGAACTTAATGAGAAGTTGTAACTCTTGTGTGATCTTTTAAGCCTCAAATGGTTATGGAAGATGAATAGGTTGCTGCCAAAATTAATGGAGATGTAATGCTTCCATCAATGATGATAACAACTCTCTTTAATGTTAAATAATGCTTCCCCATGTGTGTAACCGTTTTCACTTGAAAAGTCACATTAATTCTTTGTAACATCCCCTTGAGTGTAACGATCTTCACTTGAAAAGTTTCCTACATTCAAACACATTAAACAAACAATTTAATCACAATTAAACACTTATTAAACACTACTTTAACTTAAACACATTAAACACTTGACTTTGTACTAAAAGTTAAGACTTCAATTAATGCAGCAACTAGTTAATTAAATAAACTAACACTTAAACATCATTTATTCCAACCACTAGCTTAATTAAATAAAGCATCATTAAATGAACTTAACTCATGCATCAATAAATTAACCTAGTAGCTAGATTAATTAAAGAAACAACTATTAAATTAAATTCATTAAAAGAACTCAATTAATGAGTTGAATTAATGACCAGCAACCATTTATTGAACTAAGATGCTTAAATGCAAGTATTTAAAATGCAAACTAAATGAAAAGCTGAAAATTAAATAAAGAGTTGAATTTAGTTGGTTCGATTCAAAGAGTTGGAATCAGCTTCATTTTGCACTTTGGCCCCTCAAACTTAGGCCACTCTCGATGGCATCGGATGGAGTCGAACCATGATGCGACCAGGATCGCATCATACCCCCTCTTGAAAGCGATTCATCCTCGAATCGAGCCGATAGTTCTCTCGAACAAAATTCTTGCCACTCGACTTTCCTCGATCAAATGAGACGAATGATAATCGCAACACCTAAAAAATATAACCAAGAGTTAGCAAGAGTTGTGTCAAACAAACTTGCAAACGAAATGTAAACATCAAACAAAGAAATCACATGTAATCGGGCAGCATCAAACTTTCGTATAAAATGAACAATGCCTTATCAAACATTTGAATTTGAAGTGAATAATCTTCATGGCATGCATACGATTCAAATGGATTTCATAAATCAAAATCACCATGCAAGTAACACATCAAATGATAGATATATTCATCACAAACAGATAGGTGAGAAAGTGCAAATGACACTTGAGATAGAACAATCTCATCTTGCATTGAACGATGCATTGAATTACTCGCACATGAATAAAATTTATCAAACATAAGATTTTTTTTGTCAATGAACAAATCAGATAGATCACCAATCATCAGAATGAAACATTCAAACACTTCATGATCTAAATGATGAAAATCAATAGCATGTGTTCTATCAACATTCAAAAAAATCAAGAGCATTTCAAAGTTTTCAAATGGATCACACATGGAACGCAATATGGACTCTTTTACATGGAAATTATCAAAACTATCAAACTCAAGAATCCTATCATCATTCATTGAAATGGTTAAATCGCAAACAGGCAAAGTAGAACGATTAATCATAACATGATCTAAATGTTTGGAAAAAACATAATTAGCAACGCAAAGCTTATCGCAGTCTGAAAAGAGCAAAAACGCATCAATAGTTTCAGAAGACTTACCTTTATACTCAGAAAGACAAAGATCAGTCTTACCTTTATCGAGCAATACAAACCTCCTCTCTTTGGAAAGATAGTGCAGTTGAAGCCTCGCGTTTGATTCAGCACTTTTCAAATGGAATGTGAATTTCAGGTGCAACCATAGAATTTGTTTAAGGAGCAAATAAAAATTGAACACAAAATGGGCAAATTTTGCAACCTTAATCAAAAACCAAGGATCAAAATGATTGAAATTCTTCAAGCACAATTGTTGTTGCTTGATTTTCCAACAAGGGATACCAAATGTACAAAACATAGTCCCGGTTTAAAGACATGATTTTGATAATTAAACTCAAGATATGACAAGGGTTTAGAAAAATCAAACATGTTAAACCAATAAGACTTATGCACGTTCAAGATCAAGCAATCAAAACTCTTTATATGTTTTAAAATCGATTTACAAAAACTCAAAGTTTTCGTATTAGACAATAAACGGATTTCGTAATAACCACAATCAAACAAGTTAAGATTAAGAGAAAATTCATTGTCGTACTTACTTGAGTCTTGCACTTGCCGAATAGATGTTACTCCACCTTCACACTTTGCTTCACAATGATTATTATGGGGTAAACCCATCTTACCATCTTTTAAATCATCATAACGAATCAAAGGATGGCAAATGACAAAATTATCCACATAATCACAAATAGTAGAAAGATTTGGTGGAGATTGAATCTCATCAAAACACTTACCTTCCTTACCTTCCGGCGTAGGCTATTCAATTTCACTTTCAACCTTACCTTTTTCAATCATTTGAAAACGTCGTTCTTCCGGGAGGTATTGAAGTTGAAGATCTTTGCCCGATACATCGGGAATCTGAAATGAAGAAACAGAATAAGAAAAAACTTCAAATGGGTTAGTTGAAAAATCACTCTCTTTTTCTCGCTCACCTTGTTCTTTTGTCTCTTTTTGACACTCTTTTTCACTTTCAAGTTTCTTTTCAATTTTCTTTTCTTCATTCTCCTTTTCTTTCTCAATTTCTTTTTCTTCTTTTTCAATCTCTTTTTCTTTTTTCTCTTTTTTATTTTCTTTTCTCTCGAACTCTTTTTCAAGTTCTTTTTCGTTACAACAAGGGGATGATTCAAAAGAATTGAAAAGAGAAAATTTTGACTTAAGGATCGAGGAAATATTTTGGTGGATATCATGATTGATGCTTCTTGAAAAATCTTTCATCGAATAAGAATCACGATTTAAACTACTTCGAGAACGATCTTTCGTGGATGAATTCTTCGACACATATGAACCACGTTCAGTCCTTCGTAAAGGTTGCTCCGTAGAAGAATATGCTGAAGCTTTTGAAGAAGAAATCATACCTTTACGATGGTAATCTTGAAAGGTCTCAAATGCATAGTTTGATTCATACTGTCTTGAACTTCTATATGAACCATAATCTCGATCGAAATCTCTTTTTGAACGATCTTCGAGAGCGTGTCTTTGAGACGACCTTGACTCCAACCTTCGATTTGAAGAAAGTTGTTCTTGTTGGTCTCGTTCCTCGATTCGATCCAACCGCTGATTTAACTTGTCAAACTTGGAATTCATGACTTTTCGCATCCCGTTCAACAAGTATTGATAATCAGAATCTGAAATGCTTCTTGATTCATGATGTTAATAATGCAAAAGATATTTGATTGAAATAGAGAGAAGAAAAATTTATAAACCTCACCACAAGGTTCACAAGTCACTCACAAAGAAAATAATCGCTCACACTCGTGTTTAACTCGTATGATGGCTTTTTCTCTAATGAAAACACTCGTGCCTTTTACGCTCTCTCTCACTCTCACAAATTCGTACTTCATTTTGAAAGACTTATTGCGGCTTGAGGGTCAGCTTCAAAATTGGTTAACAAAGGTTTAACGTTGGGTTTCGGGTAGGCTAGAAGAAAGAAAAGGCAAATGGAGTAAGGGTGGGTGGCGTTGGGTGAAAAGAGAAAATACCAAATGATGGTAGAAGAATTTTTTTTTTAAAGATCGGGGTAGGTAGATGAGACTAGAGTGGTGGCTTTGAGGTCGGAAACAGGGTAGAAGAAATGAAACACAACTTGCAATC
Organism: Gossypium bickii; assembly: GCA_025503065.1. NCBI lineage: Eukaryota > Viridiplantae > Streptophyta > Magnoliopsida > Malvales > Malvaceae > Gossypium > Gossypium bickii. The sequence goes on from CP106709.1 coordinate 67,685,770, forward strand.
TTTTCAAAAAAATTTCCACAAACTTTTTTTTTTTCACTCTTATTTTTTTGACTTGTTTTTTCCTCAAATGCACGAAAATAACACAATTACAACTTTGAGATTCAACTTATTTTTTTCAAATTTTTTTCACTAACCTATTCCGACTTGTCTTTGAAAGTCCGTACTTCTTATTTTAATGGCTCTGATACCAAATATACGATCCGTCTCGGGGTGAGTCAAAACATATTTGAGTTGCCTGATCGTCTACGAAGAGGAAACAAGCCTTTCAAGAAATTATAGGAAAATTTGGAAGAGTTGCGGAAGCTTCTAAGTGAATTTGTTTTAAGAAATGGATTAAGTTAGGAATAGAGGTTTAAGAAATGATGGGGACGGTTTAGATGATAGGTTCGGTTTTAAAATGAAGGAAGATAGATAAAAGATAGGTGATATTTTGGTGGAAATGGATTAAAGAACTTAAACAAAGAAACCATTTAACACTATATTAGTGTCACCCCAGTTTCTATAATAGTTTAAGGTGGAAGATGGAATCGAAGATGGACCAAAGACCCGTTACTTAACAAAGTAGGAACCAATGGTATAATTGAATGGAAGAGGAACGACTGACGCCACAAGCAATGCTTGATAAGTCGGAATCGAAACTCGTACGAAAGATAGAGAGGAGAAAATCTCACTCGATGAACAAAGTTCATAAAATATATTCAAGCATAAAAAAAAGTTCCCAATTACAAGCTAATGCAAAGTATATATAGTGTTTACATGTGGTTAGCTGAAGAGTCATATGAATTCACCTTTATTATGCATTTAAATGGCTGAAATAAAATCTAATTAATAGGTAAAGACTCTTGAATTCCTCCAGCAACTTTATGACTCCTAATGAGCTGATTTCAATGAGTTTAAATGCTTGGTTTCATGCTTTCTTAGCAGCCGAACAGTCACCAGCAACTTAATGAGAAGTTGTAACTCTTGTGTGATCTTTTAAGCCTCAAATGGTTATGGAAGATGAATAGGCTGCTGCCAAAATTAATGGAGATGTAATACTTCCATCAATGATGATAACAACTCTCTTTAATGTTAAATAATGCTTCTCCATGTGTGTAACTGTTTTCACTTGAAAAGCCACATTAATTCTTTATAACATCCCCTTGAGTGTAACGATCTTCACTTGAAAAGTTTCCTACATTCAAACACATTAAACAAACAATTTAATCACATTTAAACACTTATTAAACACTACTTTAACTTAAACACGTTAAACACTTGGCTTTATTAAATGAACTAAAAGTTAAGACTTCAATTAATGCAGCAACTAGTTAATTAAATAAACTAACACTTAAACATCATTTATTCCAACAACTAGCTTAATTAAATAAAGCATCATTAAATGAACTTAACTCATGCATCAATAAATTAACCTAGTAGCTAGATTAATTAAAGAAACAACTATTAAATTAAATTCATTAAAAGAACTCAATTAATGAGTTGAATTAATGACCAGCAACCATTTATTGAACTAAGATGCTTAAATGCAAGTATTTAAAATGCAAACTAAATGAAAAGCTGAAAATTAAATAAAGAGTTGAATTTAGTTGGTTCGGTTCAAAGAGCTGGAATCAGCTTCATTTTGCACTTTGGCCCCTCAAACTTAGGCCACTCTCGATGGCATCGGATGGAGTCAAACCATGATGTGACCAGGATCACATCATACCCCATCTTGAAAGCGATTCATCCTCGAATCGAGCTGATGGTTTTCTCGAACAAAATTCTTGCCACTCGATTTTCATCGATCAAATGAGACGAATGATAATCACAACACCTGAAAAACATAACCAAGAGTTAGCAAGAGTTGTGTGAAACAAACTTGCAAATGAAATGTAAACATCAAACAAAGAAATCACATGTAATCGGGCAGCATCAAACTTTCGTATAAAATGAACAATGCCTTATCAAACATTTGAATCTGAAGTGAATAATCTTCATGGCATGCATACGATTCAAATGGATTTCATAAATCAAAATCACCATGCAAGTAACACATCAAATGATAGATATATTCATCACAAACAGATAGGTGAGAAAGTGCAAATGACACTTGAGATAGAACAATCTCATCTTGCATTGAACGATGCATTGAATTACTCGCACATGAATAAAATTTATCAAACACAAGATTCTTTTTGTCAATGAACAAATCAGATAGATCACCAATCATCAGAATGAAACATTCAAACACTTCATGATCTAAATGATGAAAATCAATAGCATGTGTTCTATCAACATTCAAAGAAATCAAGAGCATTTCAAAGTTTTCAAATGGATCACACATAGAACGCAATATGGACTCTTTTACATGGAAATTATCAAAACTGTCAAACTCAAGAATCCTATCATCATTCATTGAAACGGTTAAATCGCAAACAGGCAAAGTAGAACGATTAACCATAACATGATCTAAATGTTTGGAAAAAACATAATCAGCAACGCAAAGCTTATCGCAGTCTGAAAAGAGCAAAAATGCATCAACAGTTTCAGAAGACTTACCTTTATACTCAGAAAGACAAAGATCAGTCTTACCTTTATCGAGCAATACCAGCCTTCTCTCTTTGGAAAGATAGTGTAGTTGAAGCCTAGCGTTTGATTCAGCACTTTTCAAATGCAATGTGATTTTCAAGTGCAACCATAGAATTTGTTTAAGGAGCAAATAAAAATTGAACACAAAATGGGCAAATTTCGCAACCTTAATCAAAAACCAAGTATCAAAATGATTGAAATTCTTCAAGCACAATTGTTGTTGCTTGATTTTCCAACAAGGGATACCAAATGATACAAAACATAGTCCCGGTTTAAAGACATGATTTTGATAATTAAACTCAAGATGTGACAAGGGTTTAGAAAAATCAAACATGTTAAACCAATAAGACTTATGCACATTCAAGATCAAGCAATCAAAACTCTTTATATGTTTTAAAATCGATTTACAAAAACTCAAAGTTTTCGTATTAGACAATAAATGGATTTCGTAATAACCACAATCAAACAAGTTGAGATTAAGAGAAAATTCATCGTCATACTTACTTGAGTCTTGCACTTCCTGAATAGACGTTACTCCACCTTCACACTTTGCTTCACAATGATTATTATGGGGTAAACCCATCTTACCATCTTTTAAATCATCATAACGATTCAAAGGATGGAAAATGACAAAACTATCCACATAATCACAAACAGTAGAAAGATTCGGTGGAGATTGAATCTCATCAAAACACTTACCTTCCTTACCTTCCGGCGTAGGCTGCTCAATTTCACTTTCAACCTTACCATTTTCGATCAGTTGAAAACGTCGTTCTTCTGGGAGGTATTGAAGTTGAAGATCTTTGCCCGATACGTCGGGAATCTGAAATGAAGAAACAGAATATGAAAAAACTTCAAATGGGTTAGTTGAAAAATCACTCTCTTTTTCTCGCTCACCTTGTTCTTTTGTCTCATTTTCACACTCTTTTTCACTTTCAAGTTTCTTTTCAATTTTCTTTTCTTCATTCTCCTTTTCTTTCTCAATTTCTTTTTGTTCTTTTTCAATCTCTTTTTCTTTTTTCTCATTTTTATTTTCTTTTCTCTCGAACTCTTTTTCAAGTTCTTTTTCATTACAACAAGGGGATGATTCAAAAGAATTGAAAAGAGAAACTTTTGACTCAAGGATCGAGGAAATATTTTGGTAGATATCACGATTGATGCTTCTTGAAAAATCTTTCGTCGAATAAGAATCACGATTTGAACTACTTTGAGAACGATCTTTCGTGGATGAATTCTTCGACACATATGAACCACGTTCACTCCTTCGTAAAGGTTGCTCCGTAGAAGAATATGCTGAAGCTTTTGAAGAAGAAATCATACCTTCACGATGGTAATCTTGAAAGGTCTCAAATGCATGGTTTGATTCATCCTGTCTTGAACTTCTATATGAACCATAATCTCGATCGAAATCTCTTTTTGAACGATCTTCGAAAGCGTGTCTTCGAGACGACCTTGACTCCGACCTTCGATTTGAAGAAAGTCGTTCTTGTTGGTCTTGTTCCTCGATTCGATCCAACCGCTAATGTAACTTGTCAAACTTGGCATTCATGACTTTTTGCATCCCGTTCAACAAGTATTGATAACCGGAATTTGACAATGCTTCTTGATTCATGATGTTAGTAATGCAAAAGATAATTGATTGAAATAAAGAGAAGAAAAATTTATAAACCTCACCACAAGGTTCACAAGTCACTCACAAAGAAAATAATCACTCACACTCGTGTTTAACTCGTATGATGGCTTTTTTTCTAATAATACACTCGTGCCTTTTACGCTCTCTCTCGCTCTCGCAAATTTGTACTTCGTTTTGAAAGACTTATTGTGGCTTGAGGGTCAGCTTTAAAATTGGTTAACAAAGGTTTAACGTTGGGTTTCGGGTAGGCTAGAAGAAAGAAAAGGCAAATGGAGTAAGGGTGGGTGGCGTTGGGTGAAAAGAGAAAATACCAAATGATGGTAGAAGAAATTTTTTTTTTAAAGATCGGCGTAGGTAGATGAGACTAGAGTGGTGGCTTTGAGGTCAGAAACAGGGTAGAAGAAATGAAACACAACTTGCAATCTTTTCAAAAAAAATTTCCACAAACTTTTTTTTTCATTCGTATTTTTTTTGACTTTTTTTCCTCAAATGCACGAAAATAACACAATTACAACTTTGAGATTCAACTTGGTTTTTTTTTTCAAATTTTTTTCACTAACCTATTCCGACTTGCCTTTGAAAGTCTATACTTCTTGTTTTAATGGCTCTGATACCAAATGATACGATCCATCTTGGGATGAGTTGATACGATCTCGATCTCAAGGAGAAAACGAGATGTATACTTGGAGTTCGATCGTAAACCAGAGTGTAACACCCCTATCCCCATGTCCGTCGCCAAATTAGGTTAGGAGCGTTACTAGACAGATCAAAAAACATTTACAGAAATTTAACCATTCATACATCATTCTCAAGCATAGTATACCTTAAAACGGTCATCGAGACCTTAAGCATACTTGAAATTTGAGTCGGGATCAAATCGAAACTCATACATATATAATTAACATGCAAAATAATAGAAATATTTTTTTTCTAACTCGGACTCGTGGTCCCGAAACCACCGTTCCGATTAGGGTATAAACCGGACTGTTACACAGAGAATCGAAGAAAGAAAGAAATTTCGATGAAGTTCGGATAAATTGTAAGAATTGAGTTGACAAAATGAGTTGGATTCGGTATTAGCTTAGGATGGTTTCGGATTAGGATATGTTTCGAAGTTAGGGAAGAATGTATGGATCGAATTTCATTTTAAGAAAGGAAAATAAGGCTTGGGTTTCGGTTTAAGGATGAAAGAGTATTCGGGTTTCAGTTTAGGACTTTAGGAAACAAGTAACAACCAATACCGAGAAAGGTATTGACCCGGTTACTTATACGTTTTTAAAGGTTTTCGATTTTAGTTGTTTAACGGACCTCGACCCACTATCGATGTACGATAGGAACCTTGGTATCGGGATTGAACGAAGGATGGTTGACGCCACTAGACTCCTAGATAAGCCAACAAATCATAAGAACGAAATAGGAGAAATTGCTCTCGCAAATTCAGCATAATAACGATATAAAATTTGGCAATAGTCCCTTACAAAATAAAATGGGCAACTATTTATAGTTGCTTGAGCTAGACAAATGGTCATTTTCTAGCCTTATTGACTAACCAAAATTAATACTAGCATTAACTTGAAAATTCTAGATAGGAAAACTCTTCAAGTTCCAAGTCCACATTGGCTGAATGGGAGCTCAAGAGGCAGCTTTTAAATCACCAAGGTGCAGCCGAATCAACAAGGAAAGAAAGATAATTGAATGACTCTTCATTGTTCAACCAAGCATGCATGAATGCCCTTAAATTCCTCCTTAAATTCCAGCTTTAATGGCTAACTTTTCAGCTCAAGTTGCTGCTGATGGTTGACCTTCTTGCATTAACTTCGGTGAGCTGAATGGGCACCTTGGGAAGTTGAAACGGCAGCTATAGAAAACTATTGAGCTAACCAAAACATCACCTTAAATGAAAGTAATTGCTGCTGCCTATTAATCTCCTTGTGCCGTCCCTTTACATGCACCTACAAGCAAATTAAGTTCATTAACTTAGCTAATTAATTCCAGCAATTAAAGATCACATTAAGACATTAAATTGAGCTGAAACAAATTAAATCTAAGCTATTTAACAGCTAATAAAAATCAACTGAAGCTTAGGACAACATTAAATACTAGTTTCGGCTAAACAACTTTAATTTCCAAGTAAATATGATAGATTTAAGAACAACTTAAAACCTTATTTAATAACAGCAAATTAATTAAAGGAAATTAAATTTATCAAAATTTATTTTAAATAAAATTCCAACTAATTTATTTAGCTTAAGGCCGAATGGCCAATTAAGCTCGTTGAACTTAGTCGAAACTTAGCACGAGCTAGAACCGAGCTCATAGGTTACTGGTTGAGCTTGTAAAACATTGCGAAAATGCTCCAACGTTGGTCCCTCCTCTCGTCCAAGTAAGTTAGCTTCATTATCTTTCCACACTTGCTGGACCAAAACTCTGATGGCATCTTTGAATAGCTTAGATCGAGCTCTAGTGATAGGGCCACGAGGTAGCATCAATGGATCATGACTCGAGCTCGACTTGACATGGAACGTGCTCGCATCATGAGTCAAAACATATTTGAGTTGCCCGATCGTCTACGAAGAGGAAACAAGCCTTTCAAGAAATTATAGGAAAATTTGGAAGAGTTGCGAAAGCTTCTAAGTGAATTTGTTTTAAGAAATGGATTAAGTTAGGAATGGAGGTTTGAGAAATGATGGGGACGGTTTAGATGATAGGTTCGGTTTTAAAATGAAGGAAGATGGATAAAAGATAGGTGATATTTTGGTGGAAATGGATTAAAGAACTTAAACAAAGAAACAATTCAACACTATATTAGTGTCACCCCAGTTTCTATAATAGTTTAAGGTGGAAGATGGAATTGAAGATGGACCAAAGACCCGTTACTTAACAAAGTAGGAACCAATGGTATAATTGAATGGAAGAGAAACGACTGATGCCATAAGCAACGCTTGATAAGTCGGAATCGAAACTCGTACGAAAGATAGAGAGGAGAAAATCTCACTCGATGAACAAAGTTCATAAAATATATTCAAGCATCAAAAAAAAAGTTCCCAATTACAAGCTAATACAAAGTATATATAGTGTTTACATGTGGTTAGCTGAAGAGTCATATGAATTCACCTTTATTATGCATTTAAATGCCTGAAATAAAATCTAATTAATAGGTAAAGACTCTTGAATTCCTCCAGCAAATTTATGACTCCTAATGAGCTGATTTCAATGAGTTTAAATCCTTGGTTTCATGCTTTCTTAGCAGCCGAACAGTCACTAGCAACTTAATGAGAAGTTGTAACTCTTGTGTGATCTTTTAAGCCTCAAATGGTTATGGAAGATGAATAGGTTGCTGCCAAAATTAATGGAGATGTAATGCTTCCATCAATGATGATAACAACTCTCTTTAATGTTAAATAATGCTTCTCCATGTGTGTAACCGTTTTTACTTGAAAAGTCACATTAATTCTTTGTAACATCCCCTTGAGTGTAACGATCTTCACTTGAAAAGTTTCCTACATTCAAACACATTAAACAAACAATTTAATCACATTTAAACACTTATTAAACACTACTTTAACTTAAACATATTAAACACTTGATTTTATTAAATGAACTAAAAGTTAAGACTTCAATTAGTGCAGCAACCAGTTAATTAAATAAACTAACACTTAAACATCATTTATTTCAACAACTAGCTTAATTAAATAAACTAACACTTAAACATCATTTATTCCAACAACTAGCTTAATTAAATAAAGCATCATTAAATGAACTTAACTCATGCATCAATAAATTAACCTAGTAGCTAGATTAATTAAAGAAACAACTATTAAATCAAATTCATTAAAAGAACTCAATTAATGAGTTGAATTAATGACCAGCAACCATTTATTGAACTAAGATGCTTAAATGCAAGTATTTAAAATGCAAACTAAATGAAAAGCTGAAAATTAAATAAAGAGTTGAATTTAGTTGGTTCGATTCAAAGAGCTGGAATCAGCTTCATTTTGCACTTTGGCCCCTCAAACTTAGGCCACTCTCGATGGCATCAGATGGAGTCGAACCATGATGCGACCAGGATCGCATCAGCTAGGTTCAGCCAATTGAGCTTAAATGAGCTCATTAAACCCTAAACATTTTGGCCTTGGGCCCTCACAGCTGAGTTTTGAACCTCGCTCTGATACCAATTTTGTAACACCCCAAACTCGGCCCATAAGCCCTGACCGGATCTGGTATGTCACAGAGTAAAAACGGTTTGAAATATTTCGATTAATCGGTGAAAATCTAAAAATATGTTGAGGTTATAAAACGGTGTTTATTAAAAACTCAGATGGGATTGATTTTATAAACATGGTTGAGTCGAAACCCTTTTCCTTTGAAAACATTTGATCATTTAAATTTTTAAAACATCAGGGTTATTGTTAACTTGGTAAATTTTGCTACCCGATGATAACATCTTTAAAAACTCGTAAAAATTTCCTATTTTGAAAATGTTACTTTTAACCGATTTATTTAACAATTTATAAATTCATTAGTAATATGGTAGAAGTAAAGTAAAATAACTATTTAAACATCAAAATAACAATTAGCGGCCTTATTACAATCCAAACCAAAATTTAGTAAATAATAAACTTTAACTATGCTAAATAGAAATTCAAATCCAAAGAACAAGCATGGCCGCCTCGAGTCCTCTCTGGCTCCATCTCCGCGATCTACTCATCTGCAAAATGATATGGGAAGGGGTGAGTCACCAAGACTCAGTGTATAAATCCCCAATCCGGAAGGGCAAACTCATACACAAAATATTAGTAAGACATGCAAAACATGCAAAACCCATAACCTAGCCATCCATACTCCTTTTACTACCCAGTGTGGTCAAAACCACTGGTGGTCAAAACCACTAGTGACCGGAGTCACAAATCAAGTGATGGGGCCAACCCATCGTGTGGTCAAAACCACTGATGACCATAGGTCACAATTATCAATTTGTGGTCAAAACCACTGGTGGTACCAAACCACTGGGACTTAGTCACAATTTATATCAACGGTGTGGTCAAAACCACTGGTGACCGAAGTCACAATTAAACTGATGGGGCCAACCCATCTTGTGGTCAAAACCACTGGTGACAGTCCATAGAGAATATTCCCCCTCCTCTCTTCAATCCCATTACTAACATGCTCGTAACATGCTTAACATATTATCATAAATCACACATATAAATCATGGCATAGCATATTACCCATCATGTCATTCATGTAACATATTTAAAATCACAAGCGACTTACCCGGAATCCATGCTCATGCCCACAAGGCAAACCACTATCACAATAGTTAACTGTAACATAATAAGCAATGCCAACTAATAAAGTGCGTAAGAGTTTTACACACCTGTCAAACCATAGATCTAAGGAGAAATCCCGAAATGTACGCCTTTACTCCTCCTACAATCGGTCACTATGGTTAGTATCCCAAAAAGCCTTATTCGGCTAAACTAATAATCCCGAAGGACTAATCGCACCCATAACCAAAATATGGCCCTAGGCCGAATCTTTATTATCACTTACCAAAGCAAGCTAAAATCCAGGAAGCTTCTGTTTTCCATTGCCGATTAGCCCCTAAAACCGTAGTGCACATTCGGTTATACTTAGATACCAAAAATGGCCTTTGGTCGAATATCAATAACCTCTTACCTTGCCTATCAAGATCCCAAAAGACTCCTTCAAAGCACCTTAGCGTCGGCTACACACAAACGTACACTATTAAGACACTTATACATATTCGGTCACCCATACCAAGGCTTATTTCTCAAGCTTTCAGCATACCATAAAAGAAGAGAAGAGAACCCGATTGTTAAGAAGAATACTCACCTCTATTGTTTCCTTGAAGAGACTAAAAGTGAAGAGATTCCGACTATGGCTCCCGAGGGTTGATGAAGATATTCGGCTAACACCAAATGGAAGATGAAATTTTGAGTACAATGGGGGTGATAGGTTCGGCCAAGTAGAACAAAAGGAGAGAAGGGATTTGAAGAATTTTTTTGGCACTTGTGGACTAGAGAGAATTCGGCCAAGCAACCAATTGAAAAAAAAAAAGAAGAACAAGCCAAATGAATTTCGGCACCTCCTTGCTATACTCAAAGCCGATTGTGGATGTCCCTAAGATGTCCTACATTCGGCCATCTCCCCCCCTTTTTGTGATAATTCTTTATTCATTAATTATCACCCATTTGAAAAATAAAACAACATTATCTCCCATCCTATCTCTTAGCCACCATTTCAAATAAATAAAATAAGCATAAAATACCAATTATCCCATCCTTCCAGCCGATTTAAAAATCAAATTATCAAGCTTAACTTTTATCCCATCCTTTAACACATCTTCAATAAATAAAATAAAAATAAAATAATACTAACCCCACTCCTCCAGCTGAATAAAACAAGGTTTATTGTTACCAAATTAAGAGTCCCACGTGCAGCCCATTAGCTTACTCCTTCCACGCCAAAAATAAAAATAAAACCATCCATGCTGCTGCCCATGCTACTCGAACATGGGACCTCACTGCCGCAGCCCCCTTACAACGCCCCAAGCCACTTTACCAACCCGTCTTTCTTGTCCACCAACGCCCACAAAATCCTTTGAAACCTCTTTAACTTAGCCCCTTCCTTTTTAACGCTAAAAACCCAAAAATAAAACACCCCTTGCGTCCATCGTGACTCGAACTCGAGTCCATACACCAAGGCCCTTAAGTGGCGCCCCAAGCCACTCCACCAAACCGACTTTCATGCCCTTAAACCTCACCATTTAATTTTTAAGGCCTTCCCAGCCCAACTCCCATAACGCAAAAATAAAACTCCCAATGCGCAAACTCGGCAGCTCGAACCCCTGCTTTGCCGCACCCTTCCTAGCCCCTTAGGTAGCGTCCCATGCCACCCTATCACCTGTTTCCTTGTGTCATGCTCCTTCAAAAATTTCTCTTAACCCCTATCTCACCTTGCTTCCTCCTCTAAAGCACTAAAAAAAAATTTTAACCCTAAGTCAGACCTAACCCGGGGTTATGACTGGACCCTAGAATATATCAAACAACCATAACATACGCATTTCTTCAGGCAATCACATGAAAATAATTAAATTGCAAACAACCCCTAATTTAGGATGTTACAGTTCTACCCCCCTTAAAAATAATTTCAGCCTCGAAATTACCTGGATCAGAAGAGTTGGGGGTATTGCTGCAGCATCACATCCTGGAGTTCTTACATGGCCTCTTCTGTACTATGGTTTCGCCATAGCACCTTTACCAAAGGTACTGACTTCCTCCTCAGAACTTTGACATCTCGATCCAAAATCTGTACCGGCTCCTCCTCAAAAGATAAGTCCGCGTTCACTTCAATTTCTGCAACCGGCACGACATGTGATGGATCGAATCGATAGCGCCTAAGTATTGACACATGGAAGACATCATGAATCTGACTTAATTCTGCCGGCAATTCGAGCTGGTAAGCTACTGGTCCCACACTTTTCAACACTGTGTACAGCCCGATGAACTTAGGGCTTAGCTTGCCCTTCCGGCCAAACCTCAGCACCTTCTTCCAAGGTGATACCTTCAAGAAGACCTTATCACCCACTGCATACTCCACATCCCTGCGCTTAAGATCAGTGTATGACTTCTGCCTGTCCGATGCCAACTTCAGATGAGCCCGAATTACCCTAACCTTATCTTCCGTCTCTGCCACCAACTCTGGACCCAACATCTGTTGTTCTCCTAGTTCCGTCCAACATGTAGGAGTACGGCATTTTTGACCATACAGCGCCTCATACGGTGCCATCTGGATACTCGCTTGATAACTGTTGTTATAAGTGAATTCTACTAAAGGTAGGTACTCCTCCCAACTACCACAGAAATCCAAAACACAGCCCCTTAACATATCTTCCAAAACTTGGATTACTCTCTCAGATTGTCCATCAGACTGCGGATGAAAAGCCGTGCTGAAATTCAACTTCGTACCCAATGCCTGATGTAAAGCCTTCCAAAATCTCGACGTGAACCGAGGATCCCTATCTGAGATAATGGACACAGGTACTCCATGCAACCGCACTATCTCTGCTATATACAGCTTGGCTAACCTTTGAAGCGAGTAGTCAACCCTTACAGGTATGAAATGGGCCGACTTAGTTATCCGGTCTACTATCACCCATATTGAGTCTTTCTTACTGGGCGTAAGGGGAAGCCCACTTACGAAATCCATCGTAATCCTCCCACTTCCATCGTGGGATCTTTACCGGCATTATGTACCGATGGCAATCGATGCTCACTTAACTTGCGGCATGTCGGACACTTGCCCACTAACTCGGTTACTTCTGCTAAGACCCGCAACCAAAATCGCTCCCTTAAATCCCGATACATCTTGTCGCCTCCAGGATGCATAGCGCATGTGTTGCTATGAGCTTCTTTTAAGGATTCACGCCTCAAATCATCATCCTTAGGCATACATACTCTCCCTTGAAAATACAACACTCCATCGCTACCCACGCTGAACCTTTCAGCCTCACCACTCTGTACTTGCAATCTCCGAGTACTTAAAACTTCGTCGGTCAACTGCCTCTCTTTAACCTCATCGATCCAAGATGGCTTAACTTGTAATTCTGCCAGAAGACTCCCATCCTCATAGAGACTTAGGTGAGCAAACATTGCTCGCAAATCTGCCACCACCTTACGACTCAATGCATCAGCGACTACGTTAGCCTTGCCCGGATGGTATTCGATTGAGCAGTCGTAGTCTTTCAGCAACTCAATCCACCTCCGCTGTCTCAGATTTAACTCTTTTTGGGTCAAGAGGTACTTCAGGCTCTTGTGATCCGTGTATACTACCAACTTCTCCCTATACAGATAGTGCCTCTAAATCTTCAAGGCAAAAACCACAGCAGCCAATTCTAAATCATGCGTCGGATAGTTACCTTCGTGAGGCCTCAACTGCCGTGACGCATAAGCGACCACCTTCATTTCTTGCATCAACACACACCCTAAACCCGTATGTGATGCATCACAATACACAGTGAATTCCTTCCCTACCTCAGGTTGAATCAAGACTGGTGCTTCTGTCAAAATCTTTTTCAACCTGTCAAAACTCTCTTGCTGCTTCTCAGACCACACAAATGGAACTCTTTTTCTCAGCAACTTAGTCAGCGGTGCTGCAATTAAGGAGAAATTTTCCACGAATCTCCTGTAATATCCTGCCAACCCCAGAAAACTCTGAATTTCCATAACCAACTTTGGTGGTTTCCACTCTAATACTGCCTCAATCTTACTGGGATCCACCCTGATTCCCTCAGCTGAAACAACATGCCCTAGGAAAGTTACCTCCTTAAGCCAGAACTCACACTTGCTGAATTTGGCGTACAACTATTTTTCCCTTAGCACTTGCAGAACCACATGAAGGTGTGCGTCATGCTCCTCTTTCGACTTTGAGTACACCAAAATGTCGTCTATAAACACTACGACGAACCGATCCAGATAGGGTTGGAAAACCCGGTTCATCAAGTCCATAAACGCAGCTGGGGCATTCGTCAAACCAAAAGGCATTACCAAAAACACGTAGTGCCCATACCGAGTATGGAATGCCGTCTTATGGATATCAGCTTCCTTCACCTTAAGCTAATGATACCCCGACCTAAGGTCGATCTTAGAGAAAACCGATGCACTCTTGAGTTGATCGAACAAATCATCAATCCTGGGCAAAGGATACCTGTTCTTTATTGTCAGCTTGTTCAGCTGTCGATAGTCTATGCACATCCTCATTGTTCCATCCTTCTTCTTGACAAAAAGCACTGGAGCCCCCAAGGCGATACACTCGATCGGATGAACCCTCTATCCAACAACTCCTGGATCTAAGCCTTCAACTCTACTAATTCTTTCGGCGCCATCCGATACAGAGCTATAGATACCGGCGCAGTTCCAAGTAACAAATCTATACCAAACTCAACCTCACGATCAGGAGGTAGACCCTGGAGTTCCTATAGAAACACATCAACATATTCCCTTACGGTCCGAACATCCCTAATAGCTGCATACTTAGCTTCCAAAGCACAAACATGCACTACATATGCTTCACAACCTTTCCTAACCATCTTTTCTGCCTTCAATGTAGAAACTAGATTAGATAGGTAATCTCTCCTCTTACCTATCATCACCGCCTCATCTCCTTCCATGGTCTTTACCACCATGCGCTTAGCCGCGCAATCCAGGCTAGCCTGATACTTTACTAGCCAATCCATTCCGAGGATCAGATCGAACTCCCTAAATGGTAGTTCCATCAAGTCAGCCAAGAACACGACCCCTTGGAGTTCTAGGGGTACATTCCTATAGAGTTTATTTACTTCTACAGAGTGACCTAGAGGGCTTAACACAGTCATCTTCCTAGAAGTAAGCTCAAAGTCTAAGTTCAGAGTTTTCACTACGCTACTAGCAACATATGAGTGAGTTGAGCCAATATCAATTAGGGTGCTATAGGGTACTCCAAAGATCAAAAACATACCGGTTATGATGTCTGGTGCGTCGCCCTCCTCTTGACGCCTCGCGGCATAGACCAAACCAGGTTGCCTAGCCTCAGTACCACTGGTACCTCCACTCGGTGCTCCACGACCTCTGCCAGCACCATTACCCCCTCTTCTTGCACCACGACCTCTCAGTGGCTGTTGGTTATCCCTCCTATTCAGTGGACGTTCCTGACCCTCCGACCTTAGCCTAGCTGCCTTTTTCGGACAGTCCCTAACTCGATGTCCCATAGATCCACATTCGAAGCATCCCTGATTACCATTCCAACACTCCCTCGTGTGAGACTTCCCACACCGAGCATACCGTGGCGGCCATTGAGTATTAGCAGCAGCAGTAGGCCTAGCAGCTTGATCTGACCCACCATACCTTGTCCTCTTCTGCTGATTACCAGAAAACCTCGAAGACCGGAGCTCCTCTTATTCCAACTCCTATCCTGATTCTGCCTAACAGACTGTCTTACCCCTTCAGCAACCTTAGTCTTCTCCACTAGGACAGCGAACTCCCGTTCCTGATGTGGAGCTATCATCATTCTCAGCTCATCCCTCAGCCCATCCTCGAATCTGACACAACGTTCATGCTCAGTACCCATAATACCATGAGCATACCTACTCAACCGGAGAAATTTGGCCTCATACTCCGCCACCGTCTTATTACCCTAAACCAGGTTTAAGAAAGCCTTCCGCTGCACATTCACGTAGCTAGCTCCTATGTATTTCTTTTGGTATGCTGCCCTAAAGAATTTCCATGTGAGGTCCTCTGCCAACACTCCATCCCTTACGGTGAGCCACCACTGATATGCCTCATCCCGTAGTAGAGAGATTATACCCTTTAGCTTTTCCTCAGCTGACAAATCCAGATCATCCATGATCCTCTCAGTTGATTCCAACCAATACTCCGCCGTACTGGGTGCCACACCTGATACACCCTGAAACACCTCAGCTCCATTGGCTCGGAGTCGCTCGGGCACAGATTTTCGAGCTCCCATACCTCCACCTGCTCCAGCCACCATCTCTAGCACTCGCGGCTGACACTGCGATCGCCTCCCCGTCGATCCTGCTGCTCAACAAAAAAAGTTGGGGGTGGTGGTGGCGGTGGTATCTCATTATCAGACCCCTGACCCGACCTAACGGGTTCTGACACGGTCATTCTTCCTCTACCGCGTCCACGTCGGCCACGTCCTCTAGAACTCATCTCTAACGATTGTGTTTTAATCTGATTAAGAAATTTTATGGATTAGTACTTGTTCCACTGGTTATCTGCGAAGAAATTTTATGAAGAGAGCTTAATAGGGATTCTTTCGATCATTCAAAGTTTCAAGTTTCCTATCCTAATTCACAGAAAAGCCCATCCATTCCTTAGTATCTCCCATACACATTCACTCTTCGGACATTTCTGTCCTTTCCTATCCCAGGGGCATTTTCGTCATTTGTCCTACAGAGGTATTTTCGTAATTTTTCAAAAGAAAAGTGTGATTTTGTCACAAAGTATTTCGGTATTTCTAAATTCCTGGGGTATTTTGGAAAAATTTTGAAATCTAGGGGTAATTTAGTAATTTTGGACCTCGGGGGTATTTCGGTAATTTTTCACAAATCGGGGTAAATTTGTAAAATCTAGTAAATCAGGGATATTTCAAAAGTTGCAAAACTTTGAGGGTTCTTTTTGAGAATTGTACTTTCCAAAACGGTGATGTTGCAAAAATTTGAAAATCAGGGTCATTTTGGTAATTTTGTAAGTTAGGGGCAATTTTGTAATTTTCCAAAATCATGGCATTTTTGACATTTCGCAAATTAGGGTTTTTGGACATTTTATAAAGTAATGAAAATTTTGGTTAGAACTGTGGGTATTTTGGGAATTTCATAAACCAAGGGTATTTTTGTAATTTTACCACTAGGGGTATTTTTGTAATTTTTATAAATCGAAAATTTTTTCAAATTTTTTTTTGTAAAAAAGATCTCACAAGTTAAAAGGGAAATTTTAAGAACTTTAAAACTAGGGTTTTTATAAAAATACGGCTAGTTCCCTTTCGGGTTTTAGTTATTGGGTTTAGCCTATGAACAAGTCCTCATGGTTAGGGTGAACCAAAGCTACGCACTAGGTAGGATTCCTGCGAAGAGGAGGTGAGTCACTAGGACTGCTTAAGTACCAGGCTCTTCCGGATCCAATCCTAGACATGCGCACCAGGGTTACCACACCCTAACTCGGCGACTTAGTCATAGGTTTGTTTAATTAGGCATTTAAAGTCTTATGCGATTGTTCGGGTAAACTAGTCCTAGGGTTCAAATACTTATCATACTATCTACGTTACATTTCTACCCCTCTACAGATAATAATTCACACAGTAATTAGAAGTACTTACCTGGGCGGATTGGTGCCGGAGACTCGATGCCATGCTGTTCAAAACAAAAAAACATTTTCATAATATTTCACAAAGGCCTACCAAAAAAACATTTTGGCCTTAGGCCCCCACAGCTGAGTTTTGAACCTCGCTCTGATACTAATTTTGTAACACCCCAAACCCGGCCCATAAGCCCTGACCAGATCTGGTATGTCACAGAGTAAAAACAGTTTGAAATATTTCGATTAATCGGTGAAAATCTGAAAATATGTTGAGGTTATAAAACGGTGTTTATTAAAAACTCAGATGGGATTGATTTTATAAACATGGTTGAGTCGAAACCCTTTTCCTTTGAAAACATTTGATCATTTAAATTTTTAAAACATCAGAGTTATTGTAAATTCATTAGTAATATGGTAGAAGTAAAGTAAAAACAACTACTTAAACATCAAAATAACAACTAGCGGCCTTATAACAATCCAAACCAAAATTTAGTAAATAATAAACTTTAACTGTGCTAAATTGAAATTCAAATCCAAAGAACAAGCATGGCCGCCTCAAGTCCTCTCCGGCTCCATCTCCGCGATCTACTCATCTGCAAAATGATATGGGAAGGGGTGAGTCACCAAGACTCAGTGTATAAATCCCCAACCCGGAAGTGCAAACTCATATACAAAATATTAGTAAGACATGCAAAACATGCAAAACCCATAACCTAGCCATCCATACTCCTTTACTACCCCGTGTGGTCAAAACCACTGGTGGTCAAAACCCTGGTGACCGGGGCCACAATTCAAGGATGGGGCCAACCCATCGTGTGGTCAAAACCACTGATGACCATAGGTCACAATTATCAATTTGTGGTCAAAACCACTGGTGGTACCAAACCACTGGGACTTAGTCACAATTTATATCAACGGTGTGGTCAAAACCACTGGTGACCGAAGTCACAATTAAACTGATGGGGCCAACCCATCTTGTGGTCAAAACCACTGGTGACAGTCCATAGAGAATATTCCCCCTCCTCTCTTCAATCCCATTACCGACATGCTCGTAACATGCTTAACATATTATCATAAATCACACATATAAATCATGGCATAGTATATTACCCATCATGTCATTCATGTAACATATTTAAAATCACAAGCAACTTACCCGGAATCCATGCTCATGCCTACAAGGCAAACCACTATCACAATAGTTAACTGTAACATAATAAGCAATGCCAACTAATAAAGTGCGTAAGAGTTTTACACACCTGTCTAACCGTAGATCTAAGGAGAAATCCCGAAACGAACGCCTTTACTCCTCCTACAATCGGTCACTATGGTTAGTATCCCAAAAAGCCTTATTCAGCTAAACTAATAATCCCGAAGGACTAATCGCACCCATAACCAAAATATGGCCCTAGGTCGAATCTTTATTATCACTTACCAAAGCAAGCTGAAATCTCGAAAGCTTCTATTTTCCTTTGCCGATTAGCCCCTAAAACCATAGTGCACATTTGGTTATACTTAGATACTAAAAATGGCCTTTGGCTGAATATCAATAACCTCTTACCTTGCCTATCGAGATCCTGAAAGACTCCTTCAAAGCACCTTAGTGCCGGCTACACACAAACGTACACTATTAAGACACTTATACATATTCGGTCACCCATACCAAGGCTTATTTCTCAAGCTTTCGGTACACCATAAAAGAAGAGAAGAGAACCCGATTGTTAAGAAGAATACTCACCTCTATTGTTTCCTTGAAGAGACTAAAAGTGAAGAGATTCCGGCTATGGCTCCCGAGGGTTGATGAAGATATTCGGCTAACACCAAATGCAAGATGAAATTTTGAGTACAATGGGGGTGATAGGTTCGGCCAAGTAGAACAAAAGGAAAGAAGGGATTTGAAGAATTTTTTTGGCACTTGTGGACTAGAGAGAATTCGGCCAAGCAACCAATTGAAAAAAAAAAAAGAAGAACAAGCCAAATGAATTTCGGCACCTCCTTGCTATACTCAAAGCCGATTGTGGATGTCCCTAAGGTGTCCTACATTCGGCCATCTCCCCCCCTTTTTGTGATAATTCTTTATTCATTAATTATCACCAATTTGAAAAATAAAACAACATTATCTCCCATCCTATCTCTTAGCCACCATTTCAAATAAATAAAATAAACATAAAATACCAATTATCCCATCCTTCCAGCCGATTTAAAAATCAAATTATCAAGCTTAACTTTTATCCCATCCTTTAACACCTCTTCAATAAATAAAATAAAAATAAAATAATACTAACCCCACTCCTCCAGCTGAATACAACAAGGTTTATTGTTACCAAATTAAGAGTCCCACGTGCAGGCCATTAGCTTACTCCTTCCCCGCCAAAAATAAAAATAAAACCATCCATGCTGCTGCCCATGCTACTCGAACATGGGACCTCACTGCCGCAGCCCCCTTACAACGCCCCAAGCCACTTTACCAACCCGTCTTTCTTGTCCACCAACGCCCACAAAATCCTTTGAAACCTCCTTAACTTAGCCCCTTCCTTTTTAACGCCAAAAACCCAAAAATAAAACACCCCTTGCGTCCATCGTGACTCGAACTCGAGTTCATACACCAAGGCCCTTAAGTGGCGCCCCCAGCCACTCCACCAAATCGACTTTCATGCCCTTAAACCTCACTATTTAATTTTTAAGGCCTTCCCAGCCCAACTCCCATAACGCAAAAATAAAACTCCCAATGCGCAAACTCGGCAGCTCGAACCCCTGCTTTGCTGCACCCTTCCTAGCCCCTTAGGTAGCGTCCCATGCCACCCTATCACCTATTTCCTTGTGTCATGCTCCTTCAAAAATTTCTCTTAACCCCTATCTCACCTTGCTTCCTCCTCTAAAGCACTAAAAAAAAATTTCAGCCCTAAGTCAGACCTAACCCGGGGTTATGACTAGACCCTAGAATATATCAAACAACCATAACATATGCATTTTTTCAGGCAATCACATGAAAATAATTAAATTGCAAACAACCCCTAATTCAGGATGTTACAGCAACTCTTGGCTGAAAAGATGCCAGCATTGAAGGAGGACGTGAATAGCCTTGAAAATCTGAAAATGGAGCTAGAAAAGTCTTTGGAGTGTGATCAATGGTCAGCTTAATGAGGAAGGAACCAACTAAATGCATTTGGAAAGCATTGGAGCTGAATAGGCATGTCCGAATTCAGCCAAAACTTTGAATAAGCTCAACCATTATGCAACTTTTGCTGAAAAATTTGATGCGATCCTGGTCACATCATGGTTCGACTCCATCTGATGCCATCAAGAGTGGCCTAAGTTTGAGGGGCCAGAGTGCAAAATGAAGTTGATTCCAGCTCTTTGAATCGATCCAACTAAATTGAACTCTAATATTCAGTTTTGCATTTAGTTTGCATTTTAAATACTTGCATTTAAGCATCTTAGTTCAATAAATGGTTGATGGTCATTAATTCAACTCAACTTAGTTTAATTAATTGAGTTCTTTTAATGAATTTAATTTAATAGTTGTTTCTTTAATTAATCTGGTTACTAGGTTAATTTATTGATGCATGAGTTAAGTTCATTTAATGATGGTTTATTTAATTAAGCTAGTTGCTTTAAGTGTTAGTTTATTTAATTTAGCTAGTTGCTGGAATAAATGATGTTTAAGTGTTAGTTTATTTAATTAAGTTAGTTGTTAATTTATTTAAGTTTAATAATTACATTAATTTGTCGGTTACATGTGATAATTGCAGGTGACTTTTCATCTTACTTCCATTATTACTATTGAATAAAGAAGAGCATTATGGTTCTTTAAATTCGGCAGCCTCTTTGTCTTCAACTGCCATAACGTTTGCTTCATGATATTTACTACAAGTAATCATTTCTCCATCATTTGGCTGGTGACTTTTCGGTTGATCATGGAGAACTCAAAGGACATTGACAAGCAATTTAATTAAAGAATTAATCACATTGAAGATAGGAGTTACATGGCTAGAATTCCAAAAGTTGAGACTTTTCATTTGGCTGGTGACTTTTCAGTTGACCATGGAAGAACTCAAGGGACACTTTTGCATTCAAATTCATTTAATCAGCTCATTAGGAGTCATAAAGTTGTTGTTATTTGGCTGGAGCAATTCAAGAGTTTTTAGATTTATATTTTAGCCATTTAAATGCATATTAAAGTTGAATTCATTTGTCTCTTCAGCTAACCACATGTAAGCACTATATATACCTGATATTAGTTTGTAAAAAGGAGACTTTTTGGAGACTTTTGAACTTTGATTATATTTTATGAACTTTTGTTCATTTAGTGAGTTTATTCTCCTCTCTATCTTTTATACGAGTTTCAATTTCGACTTATCAAGTTTTCTTGCTTGTGGCGTCAATCGTTCTCTTCCATCAACTTATACCATAGGTTCTTATCTTTATAGATAACGGGTCTTGGTCCATCATTGACTACCATTTTTCCACCTTAAACAAATATAGAACCCGGGGTGACATTTTATTAGAGTTGAATTGATTCTTTGTTTAAGTTCTTTCATCCATTCCCATCAACTATCACCTATCATTTATCTAAACCATCACTTATCCATCTATCCAATTCCATTACCATCAGCCTATCATTGTTTGTTCAACCTTAAACCGAATCCCATCTTCTTTTCCTTCATCTTAAAATGAACCTATCCTTTTAATTATCCAAATCAACTCTTTCATTTAAACACCTCCATTCCTAACTTAAACCCACCTTCTAAACAAATTCACCTAAAGCTTCCGTAAACTCATCCATGTTTTTCTAATTATTTTTCGAAGACTTGATTCCTCCTCGTAGACAATTGGGCAACTAGCATACGTTTCGACTCACCCAGAGGCGGATCATATCATTTGGTATCAGAGCTGCAAAATGAGGATTTTCGACGATGAACCAGAAGTCGGTAATATGTTCGAAAAAAATCAAAAAACAAAAAAGTTGTATTTCATTTCTTTTGTACCCATCTTTTTGCATTTGGTGAAAAACAAATTCGAAAAAAATAATTACGAAACAAAAGAAAAAAATATACGAGTGAAAAAAAAGTTTGTGGAAATTTTTTTTTGAAAAGATTGCAAGTTGTGTTTCATTTCTTCTACCTTGTTCCTGACCTCAAAGCTACCACTCTAGTCTCATCTACCTACCCTGAACTTAAAAAAAAAATTCTTCTACCATTATTTGGTATTTTCTCTTTTCACCCAACGCCACCCACCCTTACTCCATTTGCCTTTTCTTTCTTCTAGCCTACCCGAAACCCAACGTCAAATCTTTGTTAACCAATTTTGAAGTCGACCCTCAAGCCGCAATAAGTCTTTCGAAACGAAGTACGAAGTTGCGAGAGCGAGAAAGAGCAGTAAAAGGCACGAGTGCTACATTAGAGAAAAAGCCATATTCGATTGAAACACGAGTGTGAGCGATTTTTCTTTGCGAGTGACTTGTGAGAATTTTGAGGTGAGGATTTAATTTTCTATTTTATTCTTTTTAACAATCTTTCTTTTCAGAAAATAAACATGAATCAAGAACTGTTGACAGAATCTGATTATCAAAACTTGTTGAATGGGATGCGAAAAGTCATGAATGCCAAGTTTGACAAGTTACATAAGCGGTTGGATCAAATCGAGGAACGAGACCAACAAGAACGACTTTCTTCAAGTCAAAGAACGAAGTCAAGGTCGTCTCAAAAACACGCTTTCGAAGATTATTCAATAAGAGATTTTGATCGAGATTATGGTTCATATAGAAGTTCGAGATGGTATGAATCAAACCGCAAAGGTGAGACCTCTCGTGATTACCATCGAGAAGGTAGGATTTCTTCTTCACAAGCTTCAACATATCCATCCACGGAGAAATCTTTACGAAGAAGTGAACGTGGTTCATATGCGTCGAAGAATTCATCCACGAAAGATCATTCTCGAAGTAGTTCAAATCGTGATTCTTATTCGATGAAGGATTTTTCACGAAGCATCGATCATGACATCTACGAAAATATTTCTTTGATCCTTGAGTCAAATCCATCTCTTTTCAATTCTTTTGAATCACTCCCTTGTTGTAATGAAAAAAAACTTGAAAAAGAGTTCGAGAGAAAAGAAAATAAAAATGAGAAAAAATAAATAAAAAGAAAAGAGAGAATTAAGAGAGAAAATGAGCGAGTTTTGAGAGAGCTTGAAAAAGTCATTGAGAAGGTTTTTGAAAAAGAGAAAGAACAAAAAGAAGTTGAAAGAGAAGTCGAAAGGAAATTTGAAAAAGAATTTGAGAGTGAAGAAAAAGAGCTTGAAAAAGAAAATGAAGAAAAGATTGAAAAGAAAATTGAGATTGAAAAAAAAAATTGAAAGTGAAAAAGAAGAGTTGGAAAAAGAAACGAGAGAACGAGATGAGCGAGAAAAAGAGAATGATTTTTCAACTAAGCCATTTGAAGTTTTCTCTTCCTCTGTCTCTACTTTTCAGGTTTACGAGAAACCGAATGCTGAATGCCAACTTCAATACCTTCACGAAGAGTGACGTTTTTGTGTGATCAATAAAGGTAAATTTAAAAGTAAAGTTGAATCACCCGAGTCGGAAGGTAAAGAAGATAAGTGTTTTGAAACGATTCCGTCTCCCCTAAAATTTTCTAATGATTGCAAATATGTAGATGACATCATCATTTGCCCATCTTTGATAGATTATAATAATTTAAGTGATGGTAAAATGAGTTTGTCTAGTAATAATCAATGCGATGCAAAGTATGATGGTGGAGAGACGCATAGCCGACAAATGCAAGACTCGAGTAAGTATAACGATGACTTTTCTTTTAATCCCAATTTATTTGATTGCGATTATTACGAAATCTGTTCATTGTCTAATACGAAAACTTTAAGTTTTTGTAAATCAGTTTTGAAACATATAAAGAGTTTTGATTGCTCGATCTTGAATGTGCATAAGTCTTATTGTTTAACATGTTTGATTTTTCTAAACCCTTATCACATCTTGAGTTTAATAATCAAAATCATGTCTTTAAACTGGGACTATGTTTTGTATCATTTGGTATGCCTTGTTGGAAAATCAAGCAATGACAATTGTGCTTGAAGAATTTCAATCATTTTGATACTTGGTTTTTGATTAAGGTTGCGAAATTTGCCCATTTTGTGTGCTCCTTAAACAAATTCTATGGTTGCACTTGAAATTCACATTCCATTTGAAAAGTGCTGAATCAAATGCGAGGCTTCAACTGCATTATCTTCCCAAAGAGAGAGGGTTTGTATTGCTCGATAAAGGGAAGACTGATCTTTGCCTTTTTGAGTATAAAGGTAAGTCTTCTGAAATTGTTGATGCATTTTTGCTATTTTCGGACTGTGATAAGCTTTGCGTTGCTGATTATGTTTTTGTCAAACATTTAGATCATGTTATGATTAATAGTTCTACTTTGCCTGTTTGCGATTTAACCGTTTCAATGAATGATGATAGGATTCTTGAGTTTGACAGTTTTGATAATTTCCATGTAAAAGAGTCCATATTACGTTCCATGTGTGATCCATTTGAAAACTTTGAAATGCTCTTGATTTCTTTGAATGTTGATAGAACACATGCTACCAAATTTCATCATTTAGATCATGAAGTGTTTGAATGTTTCATTCTGATGATTGGTGATCTATCTGATTTGTTCATTGACAAAAAGAATCTTGTGTTTGATAAATTTTATTCATGAGCGAGTAATTCAATGCATCGTTCAATGCAAGATGAGATTGTTCTATCTCACCTATCTGTTTGTGATGAATATATCTATCATTTGATGTGTTACTTACATGGTGATTTTGATTTATGGAATCCATTTGAATCGTATGCATGCCATGAAGATTATTCACTTCAGATTCAAATGTTTGATAAGGCATTGTTCATTTTATACGAAAGTTTGATGCTGCCAGATTACATGCGATTTCTTTGTTTGATGTTTACATTTCATTTGCAAGTTTGTTTGAGACAACTCTTGCTAACTCTTGGTTATATTTTTCAAGTGTTGCGATTATCATTCATCCCGTTTGATCGAGGAAAGTCGAGTGGCAAGAATTTTGTTTGAGAGAACCATCGGCACGATTTGAGGACGAATCACTTTCAAGAGGGGGGTATGATGGGATCTTGTCACATCATGGTTCGACTCCATTCGATGCCATCGAGAGTGGCCTAAGTTTGAGGGGCCAAAGTGCAAAATGAAGCTGATTCCAGCTCTTTGAACCAATCCAACTAAATTGAACTCTAATTTTTAGTTTTGCATTTAGTTTGCATTTTAAATACTTGCATTTAAGAATCTTAGTTCAATAAATGGTTGCTGGTCATTAATTCACTCAACTTAGTTTAATTAATTGAGTTCTTTTAATGAATTTAATTTAATAGTTGTTTCTTTAATTAATCTAGTTACTAGGTTAATTTATTGATGCATGAGTTAAGTTCATTTAATGATGCTTTATTTAATTAAGCAGTTGCTTTAAGTGTTAGTGATATGGGCACGCCCGATCATGAGACTAGCCCGAGGCGAGATCCTATGATGTTACCTCGAGGGCCGATCACGAGGGCATGAGCAAAGCAATTTAAAAACACTATCGGGATTGTGGTTCCGCAATTGTGGAAAGACAACAATGCTAGCTCATTCGAACAAGTCAATAGCCACCTAAGGAGTCATGGCCATACCCTCCTTCAAACAAAATCTCAGTCAAACGAGCTCACCTTAGCTCATTTCTAGCTCATGCAAGCACAATGAGCTATTTATGGCCATTCGGCCTTGGCTATTTAATTAGCCAAAATCATTAAATAAAATGTAGACTTTAATTTTAATTATGTGTTTTAAATATTTTTGTAGCGATTAAATTATTTCTTGTTTATTATCTGCATCTTTAAATAATGTCGTGCATTATATTTTAAAAAATACAATAATTAATTTGTTTAAAATTAAATGTTGTATTAAAATTGTCTAAGTAATTGCCGAAATTGTTTATGATTTTTTTGTGCTGATTTATATGAGCTAATGGGTTATTTAAAATTTTTTTTAGGGGATATTCGGCCAACTTGGCTCTTCAAGATGTGCACTTTGTTGAAATTAAGATCATGATCCATGCGAGGAAATCTCATGTTGGCCAACGTGGGACAAACAAAGGATGAGAACATGGGATTTTAATTAATGAAAAGGTTTAATCCTTTTTTAATGGATGCACAAAAGGGACGGCACATGGAGTAATCCATGCTAAAAATTTAGAATGTTTAAAGTGCAAGAAGGGGGCAGCACATGGTTTAAAGAATGGCATGGAATTGAAAGTGGGAGCACATGTGTGAACGGCAAAATAAAGGAGCATGAGGGAATTAGTTTTTTTTTAAATTTTAAATAGGAGCATGTGCATGCCTTCAACTTTTCTTTTTTTGTTGTTTCCTTGAAGAAATTCGGCAGGCACTTTTGGCCTATAAATAGATGAGCATTTGTCATTTGTAAGGGCGAATGAATTTTCTTGAATGAATTACTCATTATTATTAAATTTGTGAGACAATTTCTTTTCTCCAAATTTCGTTTAGGACTTGTTAGCTTATCTAACGAGCTAGTGGCGTTAACTTT
The DNA here is from genome assembly GCA_025503065.1 of Gossypium bickii. Classification (NCBI taxonomy): domain Eukaryota; kingdom Viridiplantae; phylum Streptophyta; class Magnoliopsida; order Malvales; family Malvaceae; genus Gossypium; species Gossypium bickii. The sequence goes on from CP106709.1 coordinate 67,712,442, forward strand.
TCCTTGTTATCCATTTCTATACCGAGGTTCCTATCCTTTTTCGATAGCAGGTCGAGGTCCTATCCCCATTTTAAATCGAACTTTAAGAATTGTACAAATATTTTGGGTCGATACCAAATTGGTATTGGTTCGTATTTGATTCTTAAAATTCTTTCATACCTTTTAATTCAATATACACCTAGTTTAATTTCCACCACATTTATTCTTTCCTATTCCACCTTTCTTACTCCCCGTTACGATTGGACAAATTTGCATACGATCCAACTCATCCTCGGGCTGGCCCGTATCATCTGGTATCAGAGCTACAACGAGGAGTTCCGACGACGACGAAAGCCAGAATAGGTTCGTGAAAAAAAATCGAACAAAAAAATTCAAAAAAATTTCTTTTATTTCATTATAGTATATTTGAAATTAAAAAAAAAAGAGAGAAATACGAAAAATTCAAAAAAAATCATATAAAAAAATTCGTATAAAAAAATTCGTTTTTAAAAAATATATATTTAAGTTCGAACCAATTTTTGAGATATCATCTACTTCTCTGAACTACATCTTTCTTGACCTAACTCTATTTACCCTTGCCTTAAGCCACCTAAAATTTCTTCTTTCATCCTACCCTATTACCTATTACGGCACAACCTTTGAACCCTTTGAGGCCGACCCCTAAGCCCCTAATAAGCTTTGACGAGTCCGAGAACGAAATCATGAGAAAAGTGGAGAGGTAAAAGGCACGAGAGCGTGAGACTATTCAAGGGGAGGTAAAAGTCAAACTAAGAGTGTTATACACGAGCGTGAGTGTCATTTATTTTTTTTATTATTTTTTCTTTCCAAGTGATCTGTGAGGATTTTTTTTTGTTTGTGTGTTGTGAAGATTTATTTTGTTAAAAAAAATGTCACATGATGTTGGACAAAACGTGGAGGAGCAACAAGGAAGACAACCAGTTAGAGATGTTCCTGATTTGCAAAGGCAAGCTCTCTTGCGAGAGATGGAGCGTCTACTTGATTGAAAACTTAACCCTATTGAAGATAGACTCTATCAAGTAGAAGCACGGAGACACCGAGAAGTGACTCCTAAAGTTGCTAGACAACGGCGCGGACGTCCCAACCAACGGCGTGAACCACAAGGGACCCTGACGATGACACTGACGAATTTAGTGAAGGCCAAAGTGACTATGAGTCCAACGCAGGTTTTGGGCAAAGAGAATTCCAAAACCGGGGCCAAAGAGATCGGAGGTAGGAAGATGATGATTTAAAGAACATCAAGTTAACCATTCCTCCTTTCCAAGGCAAGTCAGATCCTAAAGCCTACTTGGAGTGGGAAAAGAAAATCAAATTTGTATTCGATTGTCACAATTATTCTGAGAACAAGAAGGTCAAACTAGCCACTATAGAGTTTTCAGACTATGCCATGATATGGTGGGATCAGTTGACTACAAGCTGAAGGCGCAACGGAGAACGTCCAATTACCACGTGGGCCGAGATGAAGGCAGCCATGAGACGAAGATTCATCCCTTCATACTACCACCGAGAGTTACATCAAAAACTCTAAAATCTTACACAAGGGATGAGAAATGTTGAAGATTATTATAAGGAGATGAAGGTGGCAATGATTCGAGTCAATATCCAATAAGAGCGAGAAACTACAATGGCATGCTTTCTAGCCAGACTTAACCGGGAGATCGCGAACATTGTCGAGTTACAACATTATGTTGAGATGGAAGACATGGTCCATATGGCCATTAAGGTGGAAAAGCAATTGAAGCAAAAAGGAGCAACCCGAAGTTACTCCAATGCCAAACCCTCAAAGTGGGACCAAAACACCAACAAAGAGTATCCTACAAACAAATTGAAGGAGTCTACGTTAACTCCAAAGACAAGCAAGCCTTCGGCCGAGACAAGCAAAGGCAAGGAACCTGAAAGCTCTACTGCTCGATCGAGGGACATAAAATGCTTCAAGTGCCTTGGCCGAGGACATATCGCCAGTCAATGTCCAAATAGACGAACCATGGTAATGCAGGCTAACGGCGAGATTGAAACGGACGAGGAAGAAAATCATGAATTTGAAACCAATTCTGAGAATGATGAGGACTTAGAACAACCTGTTAAAGGGGAGTTGCTCGTCGTGAAGCAAAGTCTCAGTCTCCAAAGCGTGGAAAATGAGGAGCAACGAGAGAACATCTTCCACTCAAGGTGTCAAGTGCAAGGCAAGGTATGTAGCTTTATCATCAATGGAGGGAGTTGTACGAACGTAGGAAGCACCCTCATGGTTGAAAAATTGGGATTAGCCACCACAAAACATCTGACGCCCTACAAACTTTAGTGGCTTAATGATGGCGGAGAATTGAAGGTTACAAAGCAAGTCTTAGTATCCTTTAGCATCAAAAAGTACGTGGATGAAGTGCTATGCGACGTGGTGCCGATGCACGCAGGTCACCTACTCCTAGGGCTTCCATGGCAATACGACCGTCGTGTGATGCACGATGGCTACACCAATTGATATTCCTTCAAGCATTTTGGGAGGAATGTAACCCTTGCGCCCCTTACTCCAAAACAAGTATTTGATGATCAACAGCAACTCAAGCTTTCTATCGACCAAGCTAAAGGAAAAGATAAGAAAAATGAGTGAGTGAAAAATAAAAATACCAAAGAGGACGAAAGAAAACAAGAGTTAGGAAAAATGGAGATGAAAAAAGGAGTGATAAAATGAGTGTCTTTGCGAGGGCAAGCGATATTCGGAGAGCATTGTGTTTAAGAAAACCAATGTATGTGCTTATGTATAAAGAAGCATTTTTGAATACTAACGAGTTACCCGAAAATCTTCCTGTTTCTGTGTTGTCTTTGATACAGGAATTCGAAGATATCTTTCCGGAGGAGATACCTAGTGGATTGCCTCCCATCCGAGGCATAGAACACCAAATCGACTTGGTGCATGGAGCCGTTTTACCCAACTGCCCAGCATACCGGAGTAATCCCGAAGAGACGAAAGAGCTCCAAACACAAATTGCCGAGTTACTAGAAAAATGATATATCCGAGAGAGCTTAAGCCCTTGCGCGGTACCAGTGTTATTAGTGCCTAAGAAAAACGGTTCGTGGCGTATATGTGTCAACTGTCGCACCATCAACAAGATTATCATTAAGTACCGACATCCGATACCTAGACTTGACGACATGCTAGATGAGTTAAGCGGAGCGCAAATCTTTACAAAGATTGACCTCAAAAGTGGCTACCATCAAATAAGAATGCGTGAAGGCGATGAATGGAAAACTGCCTTCAAGACGAAATTAGGTTTGTATGAATGGCTAGTAATGCCATTCGGGCGCCCCAAGTACTTTTATGCGACTTATGAACCATGTGTTGCGTGCGTTTATTGGTAAATCATGTGTAGTCTACTTCGATGATATTTTGGTGTACAGCAAATCCTTGGAGGAACATGTACAACACTTGCGCGCGATCTTGGAAACCTTACGAAAAGAGGTATTGTACGCTAACCTTAAAAAGTGTTCATTTTGTACAGATAAGTTTGTTTTTCTAGGATATGTCATGAGTGCAAAAGGCCTGGAAGTGGATCAAAAGAAAGTACGAGCCATCCAAGAATGGCCACGCCCTACGACGATCAGTCAAGTCCAGGGTTTTCATGGATTGGCCAGCTTCTACCGTCAATTTGTACCCAACTTTAGTACACTAGCCACCCTGTTAACAAGCGTAATCAAGAAGAATTCAGCATTCCATTGGTCTGACGAGCAAGAATGATCCTTTAATTCGATTAAAGAGTGTCTTGTAAAAGCCCACTTATTATCTCTTCCTGACTTTACTAAAATGTTTGAAGTTGAATGTGATGCTTCAGGTGTAGGGATTGGAGCCGTTTTGACCCAAGATGGAAGGCCGGTGGCGTACTTTAGCGAGAAGTTGAATGGAGCTGCCCTTAACTATCCCGTGTACGATAAAGGGATGTACGCCCTGATTAGATCGCTTGAAACCTGGCAATATTACTTAAGACCAAAAGAGTTTGTTATTCATTCTGATCATGAAGCACTTAAGCACATTAAAGGCTAGCATAAGCTCAATAAAAGACACGCAAAGTGGATCGAGTACTTAGAGTCATTCTCGTACGTAATTAAGTACAAAAAGGGTAAGGAAAATGTAGTAGCTGATGCGTTGTCACGAAGGTACACTTTATTGACTACCCTTGACTCTAAACTGCTTGGCTTTCATCACATTAAGGATTTGTATGCTAACGATATTGACTTTGGAAATATCTATAATGCTTGCGAAAGTGGTGCTTTTGATAAGTTTTACAGGCATAAAGGATTTCTTTTTAAGGAGAACAAGTTATGCGTACCTCAAGGTTCAGTTCGAGAATTGCTTGTGTTAAAGGCACATAGTGGAGGACTTATGGGTCACTTCGGACAAGATAAAACAATGTCAACCCTTCAAGAACATTTCTTTTGGCCGAGAATGCGAAAAGATGTTGAACGAATCTGCGAGCACTGCATAGCCTGCAAACGGGCTAAATCGAAAGTACAACCTCATGGTTTATACATGCCCCTTCCTATCCTAGGTATTCCGTGGGTCGACATATCCATGGATTTCATCCTTGGATTACCGAGATCTAAAACGGGGAAGGACTCAATTTTTGTTATAGTTGACCGTTTCTCTAAAATGTCACATTTTATTTCTTGTGTTAAGACTGATGACGCCGTGTATATATTGCCAATTTGTTTTTTAGGGAAATCGTTCGCTTGCATGGAGTTCCGAGGATGATTGTATCCGCTCGAGACGTGAAATTCCTAAGTCATTTTTGGCAAACTCTATGGGGAAAGCTGGGAACGAAATTGAGTTTTCGACCACTTTTCATCCTTAGACGGATGGACAAACTGAGGTGGTGAATCGAGTCCTTTCGACTTTGTTGCGAGCGCTGGTGCAAAAGAATCTCAAGACGTGGGAAGAATGTCTGCCCCACATTGAGTTTGCGTACAACCGATCCATCCATTCTGCAACTAAGTTTTCTCCTTTCGAAATTGTTTACGGGTTTAACCCTCTCACTCCCCTTGACTTATTACCCTTGCCTACTGACAAGTTTGTTCATTCTGATGCAAAAAAAAGGGCAGAATATATCAAGGAACTACATAGAAAGGTGCGAGAAAATATCGAGGCGAGGACCGAGCAATACATCCAACGAGCCAATAAGGGACGAAAACAAATTGTGTTCGCACCAGGAGACTGGGTCTGGGTGCACATGAGAAAATAGAGATTTTCGGCCCATCGTAAATCCAAGTTGTCACCGCGTGGAGATGGTCCTTTCCAGATTATTGAGCGAATCAATGAGAATTCATATAAACTTGATTTGCCATGTGAGTACAACATCAGCACTAGTTTCAATGTGCCTGACTTAACTCCGTTTGATGTAGGTACTGACTTGAGGACAAGTCATTCTCAAGAGGGGGAGGATGATACGGGCACGCCCGATCATGAGACTAGCCCGAGCCGAGATCCTATGATGTTACCTCGAGGGCCGATCATGAGGGCATGAGCAAAGTAATTTAAAAACACTATCAGGATTATGGTTCAGCAATTGTGGAAAGACAACAATGCTAGCTCATTCGAACAAGCCAATGGCCACCCAAGGAGTCATGGCCATACCCTCCTTCAAACAAAATCTCAGTCAAACGAGCTCACCTTAGCTTGTTTCTAGCTCATGCAAGCACAATGAGTTGTTTATGGCCATTCGGCCTTGGCTATTAAATTAGCCAAAATCATTAAATAAAATCTGGACTTTAATTTTAATTATGTGTTTTAAATATTTTTGCAGCGATTAAATTATTTCTTGTTTATTATCTGCATCTTTAAATAATGTCGTGCATTATATTTTAAAAAGAAATAAAATAATTAATTTGTTTAAAATTAAATGTTGTATTAAAATTGTCTAAGTAATTGCCGAAATTGTTTATGATTTTTTTTGTGCTGATTTATATGAGCTAATGGGTTATTTTAAATTTTTTTTAGGGGATATTCGGCCAACTTGGCTCTTCAAGATGTGCACTTTGTTGAAATTAAGATCATGATCCATGCATGGAAATCTTCATGTTGGCCAACATGGGACAAACAAAGGATGAGAGCATGGGATTTTAATTAATGAAAAGGTTTAATTCTTTTTTAATGGATGCACAAAAGGGAAGGCACATGGAGTAATCCATGCTAAAAATTTAGAATGTTTAAAGTGCAAGAAGGGGGCAGCACATGGTTTTAAAATTTAGTGGGTTGATTTAATATTTTAAGCATGAAAGAATGGCATGGAATTGAAAGTGGGAGCACATGTGTGAACGGCAAAATAAAGGAGCGTGGGGGAATTAATTTTTTTTTTAAATTTTAAATAGGAGCATGTGCATGCCTTCAACTTTTCTTTTTTTGTTGTTTCCTTGAAGAAATTTGGCAGCCACTTTTGGCCTATAAATAGATGGGCATTTGTCATTTGTAAGGACGAATGAATTTTCTTGAATGAATTACTCATTATTATTGAATTTGTGAGACAATTTCTTTTCTCCAAATTTCGTTTAGGACTTGTTGCTTATCTAACGAGCTAGTGGCGTTAACATTTCCTTGTTATCCATTTCTATACCGAGGTTCCTATCTTTTTTCGATAGCGGGTCGAGGTCCTATCCCCATTTTAAACCGAACTTTAAGAATTGTACAAATATTTTGGGTCGATACCAAATTGGTATTGGTTCGTATTTGATTCTTAAAATTCTTTCATACCTTTTATTTCAATATACACCTAGTTTAATTTCCACCACATTTATTCTTTCCTATTCCACCTTTCTTACTCCCCGTTACGATTGGACAAATTTGCATACGATCCGACTCATCCCCGGGCTGGCCCGTATCAGTTAGTTTATTTAATTAAGCTAGTTGCTGGAATAAATGATGTTTAAGTGTTAGTTTATTTAATTAAGTTAGTTGTTAATTTATTTTAAGTTTAATAATTGCATTAATTTTTCGGTTACATGTGATAATTGCAGGTGACTTTTCATCTTACTTCCATTATTACTATTGAATAAAGAAGAGCATTATGGTTCTTTAAATTTGGCAGCCTCTTTGTCTTCGACTTCCATAACGTTTGCTTCATGATATTTACTACAAGCAATCATTTCTCCATCATTTGGCTGGTGACTTTTCGGTTGATCATGGAGAACTCAAAGGACATTGACAAGTAATTTAATTGAAGAATTAATCACATTGAAGATGGGAGTTACATGGCTAGAATTCCAAAAGTTGAGACTTTTCATTTGGCTGGTGACTTTTTAGTTGATCATGGAAGAACTCAAGGGACACTTTTACATTCAAATTCATTTAATCAGCTCATTAGGAGTCATAAACTTGCTGTTATTTGGCTGGAGGAATTCAAGAGTTTTTAGATTTTTATTTTAGCCATTTAAATGCATATTAAAGTTGAATTCATTTGTCTCTTCAGCTAACCACATGTAAGCACTATATATACCTGTTATTAGTTTGTAAAGAGGAGACTTTTTGGAGACTTTTGAACTTTGATTATATTTTATGAACTTTTGTCCATTAAGTGAGTTTATTCTCCTCTCTATCTTTCATACGAGTTTCAATTTCGACTTATCAAGTTTTCTTGCTTGTGGCATCAATCGTTCTCTTCCATCAACTTATACCATAGGTTCTTATCTTTATAGATAACGGGTCTTGGTCCATCATCGACTACCATTTTTCCACCTTAAACAAATATAGAACCCAGGGTGACACTTTATTAGTGTTGAATCGATTCCTTGTTTAAGTTCTTTCATCCATTCCTATCAACTATCACCTATCATTTATCTAAACCATCACTTATCCATCTATCCAATTCCATTACCATCAGCCTATCATTGTTTGTTCAACCTTAAACCGAATCCCATCTTCTTTCCCTTCATCTTAAAATGAACCTATCCTTTTAACTATCCAAATCAACTCTTTCATTTAAACACCTCCATTCCTAACTTAAACCCACCTTCTAAACAAATTCACCTAAAGCTTTCGCAAACTCATCCATATTTTTCTGATTATTTTTCGAAGACTTGATTCCTCCTCGTAGACGATTGGGCAACTAGCATACATTTTGACTCACCCCGAGGCAGATCGTATCAAAATTACCAGCATTAAAATGAGTCTTGGAATAGCCACCAAGTGTTTAATTTAGCTTTTAAAAACTCCCCTCTCCTTTGCATTACACGAAAAGCCGCTTGGGGAAAAGGAATGAGCTGTTGTGGTTTAATTCCAGCTGAAAAACTCCCTTTAATGTTCAACCATGCACCTGGACATCCAAGGAGTGTACATGTACCAAATAATTAAAAAAATTAAGTTCTCCCCTTGGACATATAAAATTCGGCACCAATGTACTCAAAAACCTGCACTTTAATTCTGATTTTAGCTCCTAATTAAACTGTGTTAGAATAAAACATATTAATTAGCTGTAGGACTCAAGACAACTTAATTGGCCTAAGGACAACTTAAATGGCTGTAGGAAGACATATTAATTGATCTCAAGACAAATTAAATCGTTGTAGTAATTTAGACAACTTAAATGATTTAATCCTATAAATGCCAAAAATGCTAAGACAAATTAAATAGTTTAAAACATATTTAATACTAACTAAATTATTTAATTAACTTAAACTAAATTTTAGTCTAGCAATTAAATACTTAAAATGACTGAAAATTAAACCGAGCTCAAATGAGCTGAATTAAAATTAAACCGAGCTCAATGTCGTAACATGATGCGGTCGGGATCACATCATACCCTCTCTCTTGAAGACAATTTGTCCTCAAATCGGGCCATTTGCTCGCGAAAAATTTTTCATCATCACAAACCTTTTTCTTTGATGGAAACAAACCAAAACTACATAACATTTGAGAGTTAACAACATTCTGATTCTCACACCTCTTGAACAAAGCTATAGAACAAAGGTCTCAGGGGTCAAAAACAAGAATCTTTTTATCACCAATCAAAACAGATAAATCGTGTTCAAAACAGTTAATCACATCACGATCTAAGTAATTTTCAAAAACTAAGTCATCAACGTGAATTTTGTTACCATCCGAGGAGAGCAAACATGTTTCAAAAGTTTCAAGCGTCTTACCTTATTGAACAGAAGGATAAGGGTCGATTTTACCTTTTCCATTTAACACAAACCTTCTCTCCTCGGGAATGTAGTCTAGTCGAAGCTTCGTGGCTGAATTAGCATTTTCCAAATGAAATGCAAACTTCATGGACAACCATAGAAATTGTTTAAGGAACGCATTAAAAGGGAAACAAATTTTTCATACCTCATTTCCTTATTCAAAAACCAAGTATAGAAATTATTTACACAAACTTTAAGTTGCTAGTTTTTCCCACAAAATGAATCAAAACAAATTTCCAATTTAAAAACATGAGTCTTATTACTTATGTTGAAATGTAGCAACGGATTCGATAAATCAAACACGTTAATCCAAAAGGAGTGGTGCATTCTCAAAAACGTACAATCAAAACTTATCACATGTTTCAAAATAAATTTGCACCAATTCATGGAATTTTCACAAGGCAGTAGTTGACAAACAAAATGATCGAAGAATTTATTTACTTTTCGTGAGAACCCGTTATCATGCTAACTCAAATTTTTGGTTTTTCGATCGTACCGAACAACGTCAACCACATTCAAAGAATAGCAATCAATCGAACGAAAATAAGGGAAACTTTTTAAAACTAAGTCATTTTCAACAACATTCAAACCTGAACGCCGTGACTCGGTTGTTAAAAATTCCTTACCTCGCTTACCTTCGAACTCGTGTAGTTCGATTTCATCTTCAACCTTACCTATGCTAATCATACGAAAGTGTCTTTCATTGGAAAGGTATTGAAGTTGAAGGTTATCATATGATATTTCGGGAACCTGAAAAGAAACACAACGAGGCAATTTCACATCCGAGTTAGTAAACAAATTCCTCACTTTTTCTTGTTCTTTTGCCTTTTTTTTCTCTCGTTTGTTTTTCAAAATATCTCGTTTCTTTTACACTCTCTTCTTTTTCTTCAATTTCTTTCTCAATCTCTTTTTCTTTTTCAGTTTCTTTTTCTTTTTCTTCTTTTTCTTTTCTTTCGTATTCTTTTTCGATTTGATTACAACATGAAGGTGATACAAAAGAATAAAAAAGATGGATGCTTTGCTCAAAAGTAAGAGAAAGTATTCTCGTTGATTTCTCGATCAATTTTTTGGGTACGTTCATTCGTGCGTGATGTCTTTAAAGTGTACAAAGGATAACTCGTACTTTCTCATTCGTTATCTCAAAGAGCCTCAAACTCAAAACTTTCTTCTCTTTGTCTTGACGACCTTGTTGGATAGGAATCTCGATAAGAATCTCTTCTTGAATAGTCATCAGGAAGGTGTCTTCGTGATAGTCGTGACTCTATTTTCTGACTTGTTGGAGTTTGTTTTCATCGGGTTGTTGCTCGAGGTTCTTGCTTGTCTTGAATTGGCTTAATCTTACGATTGAGCATGCTTCCGATTTCTTCCAACAAATATTGAAAATCAAACGCGAAAATTTCTTCTTGAGACATTATTATTTGTTGAAAAGGAGAAATGAAAAAAAACAAAATAGAAAATGATTACCTCACCACAAAAACTCACTAAGTCACTCGGGAAGAAAAAAATCACTCACTCGTTTTATGGCTTTTTCTTCTCTTGAATGGACTCACCTCTCTCTTGCCTTTTTCCACTCGACCTCGTCTCGTAATTTCATAGGTTGTCTCGTATAGACCTATTAGCAACTTTGGGGTCAGCCTCAAAATGGGTGCAAGGGATAGATGTTTAAGTGTAGGGTAGGTTGAAACAAAAATAAGTGTGGGGTTAAGTGTGGCGTTTGGGGTGGAAAGGGTGAAACCAAATGATGGTAGAAAGGTTTTGCTGATCGGGGTAGAAGGATGAGGGTAGAATGATGGCTTTGAAGATCGGGAAAAAAAAAGAAGGAGATGAAAAACAAAGCAAAACTTTTACACTTTTCTTTTTTTTAACTCGTATTTTTTTCTTTTCTTTTTTTTTGAATTTTTTTTCTTTTTTTCTTCACTTCAAATACAAAATACTGAATACAAGAAAAAAATAAAATACAACATTGCTTTTTTATTTTTTTGATTTTTTTCTCGTTACGAACCTACTTTTGGGATTGATACGAACGTCGTCGCTCCTCATTTTGCAAGCTCTAATACCAAATGATACGATTCGCCTCGAGGCTGAGTCGAGTCGTATGTGAAGTTGCCCAATCATCTACGAGGAGAAATATTCGAGTCTTTGAAGATGGGAAAATTTGTTTAAGATAGGCGGAAGCTTAGCAAAATGGGATAAAGGAAAGATGAGTTTATGGAATTAAGTGGGTTCGATTTTGACAAACAAATAAAGATGGATAAGTGATATTCGGCAATAGTGATGGAAATGAAAATACGAACTTAACTTAAGAAAGATTCAACACTATATAAAGTGTCACCCCGTTTCTTATATCGTTAAGGTGGAAAGATGAAGATAGGTTGATGAATGCCACACCGAGGGGGGTTTGGTGATAAGTTCAAACAAGTCAAAGACGCCACAAGCATGCTTGATAAGTCTAATGAAACTTGTATAAAAAAAGAGAGGAGTAACTTGTACGAAAAAAGAGAGGAGTTTAACTCACTCAAGAACTCAAAGTTCATGAAATTTGATTAAAGTTCAAAAGTCTAAAGTTCAAAAGTCTTTTAAACAAGCTAATTACAAAGTATTTATAGTGCTTACATGAGGCTAGCTGAAAAGTCACATGAATTCAGCTTTAATGTAATGTTTAATGGCTAAAATAAAGCTTAATCAATAAGTAAAGACTCTTAAAATTCTAGGCCTAACATGATTTAATTTTCCAATTCATGAATAAATGAGTTGATTACTTGGGCTGGAAGAGTTCAATGTTTTGAACAGCCAAATGACTTCAATTCCTTCATTAAATCAGCCTTGGGCAGCTAAAGAGTCATGTCTTTTTGCTTGATTCATGCATAGATGAAAAGTCATGCCTTTTCACTTGATGAAGGCTTAATGGTCCTTTAAATGTGCTACTTGATGTCCCTTCATTTTCCCCTTAACCAAATGCCTTAATGCTTGTGTATTCATCTCCTTAATTGGCACCATAACTAACTTTGAGTGCATGAAACCGATCAGACTTGAAGAGTCACTTTTGGTCCATTTGAAAAGCCACCATAATGAGTTTTTAAGGCTTGAAAAACATCCAAACTTGAAGAGTCAATTAGCCATATGAATAGTCACCTACAAGATAGATAATTAAGCATTAAAAACACTCATAAGAATCAGCACACTATAAACACTCATACACCAATTTATTTGCAGCTCAAATCACCTTATTTAAAATGAAAATACACACACCTTAATTTATGTAGTAAAAAGTAACATCCAAATTAAATTAACATAGTTATATAAACAAACTCAAACATATTTAACAACTAAGATGATTAAATGCATAGTTTAAGATGTAAACTAAATGAACAAATGAGTTACTTAATGCATGACTAAATTTAATGATGCAAACTTTAACTAACATGGGAGTTACATAATGCATGTCATAATTTATTATGCAAACTTAACTAACATGAGAGTTACATAATGCATGGCTTTATTAAATGCAGAACACATAATGCATGTCATAACTAAAAGATGTAGATCAATAATACAAGATATTAATTAAAGATGCATTTAATAAACAAGAAATAATTAAAGACTTATATTATAATAACTAAAGTAACTAAAATAAATAAATCAATGTCCTTATTCAAGCAACCAAATTAACAAATTAAAATTAAAAGCTTCATTTTGCACTTGGGCCCCTCGAGTTTGGGCCAATCTTGGTGGCATCGAGTTGTGTAGTAACATGATGTGGCCGGGATCGCATCACTTTGTGCATGCACATTATTTATTCAATGTGCTCAAATAAGGTGTTATATCCCCCCTTGGACGTTCATGACTCCACCCATGCATGTATCTTCTTCATTCATTGTAAGTTGCTGTTTATGTATCATGCATTTAACTCCTTCATGAATGTGTCTTTAAATTGGTAGCTACTCCTTGGCGGAATAGGTGCCTTGGAAAAAAAATGGTCAGCCTGATACGATCTGCCTCAGGGTGAGTCGAGTTGTATACAAGTTTGCCCGAACGTCTACGAGAAAGTATCGTTCGGCTCGTTTAATAATGATGCTTTAAGTAAATATTGGCAGAAGCTATGAAGAAGAGTTCAAAGATGGGTTTATGGAAATGAATAATATATAGGTTCGGTTATTGAAAAATGAGGGATGGTATATGGAATGGGAATGAAATGGATTTTAGGTTCAAGGAAGAAATGGAAAATTCAGCTAGCAACAAAAATAAAGGATAGTGATGATGGAAGTAAGAACCACTACTAAAGAGCAATGACCCAAATACTTATAAGCTTCAAGGTGGATGATGGTAGTGAACCCTCGACCCGCTACTTAGAAAAGTAGGAACCTTGGTATAAAGGTGAACGCCACACTATTTGATAGTGATAAGTTCAGGATAAAGAAGAAGGAAGGTTGACGCCACTAATGACCTAGATAAGCCAACGAGTTCTTAAAAGAAATATGAGAGCAAGAAATTTCACAAATTTCATATAAGTTCAATAATGTTTTCAAACTAAGAAAAACAACAATGTTTTCAAACTAAGAAAAAAGATCAAAAGCCCCTTTACAAAGGCTGATTTCACCTATTTATAGTGCTAAATTAGGCTAGCTAAATGGTCACAAACATTCAAATTAATGTGCCAATTAAAAGCTGAAATTTAACTCAAGTCTTTTCACATTCTTGAGCCCAATAACTCCATCCTTGAATTCTCTTTAATTAAGCTGAACGAATGAACTTAAGTGCTTGAAAAATGACTCTTGAGTTAGCCCTTGGTCAGCCGAATGGACACCATCTTCTTAGTCAACTTCTTAATGATGTTTGAATGCTTAAAATAACCCTTGAAATGGCAAAAACGGCTGGTAGTGGAAAGGTTGCTACCAAAATTAATTTGGATGATTAAATGCTCCTTAAACCTCCTTTAAATGATGTATAAAACATCCCTTGTAATAGCCACTTCATTTGTAACCGAAAATGACTTAAAAAGTCACTTTATTTAATGTGTAATAGCCCTTGTAATGTGACGGTTATGACCTGAAAAGACTCCTGTAATAAATATATTAAAATGGGCTTATTAAACACATGTAATCACTTTTTAAACATAACACACATTAATACTTAACTTAGGTAAATGAACTATGCATCAATTATTCCAGCAACTAGTTAATTAAAGATACATCATTAAATAAACTTAACTCATGCATCAATAAATAATCCTAGGAACTAGATTAATTAAGAGCAACACTTATTAAATGAAGTTCAACAAAAGCCCTTATTAATTAAACTAAGATGCTTAAATGCATGGTTTGAAATGCAAACTAAATAAACTAATTAGTCCTTAGTGCAAGACTTAATTTAATGATGCAGACTTATACTAACATGGGAGTTACATAATGCATGATATTAACTAAAGATGCATTTAATTAAACAAGACATAATTAAAGACTAAAGTATTGAGCTGATTCAAGCTCAAATGATCTAAATTTGAATTGGATGGAGCTCGTGGAGCTGGAAACGAACTGGGATCAGCTTGCCAACTATGCAAGGCTCAACTAAGGAGACTTGACTGACGGGGTTCACTGGGCGCGCTCGCATCACAGCCTCCATGCATTGTAACTAGCTGATACGGCCACGCCCGAGAACGGCTGATGTGATCCAGCCCGGGTTAATCGAGTCGTTTCATTTGTTTGCCCGATCGTCGATGAGGAGATTGTTTGGTGCGTTGAAATTGTAAGTTTGGTGGAAAATATGTGGAAGCTAAAGAAGTGGTTTAGAGATGAAAGATGGTTTTAGTATGAAATGTAGTAGGCTCGGTTTAAGAAATAAAATAAAGATAGATAGTTTGGGATAAACGGTGGATATGGAAAACAGACTTAAGCGACAAGATCGATTCAACACTATATCGTAGTGTCACCCCGGGACTTATATGGCTTAAGGGGAAGGATGGAAATATTTGATGGACCTTAACCCGTTACTTAGCGAAGTAAGAACCGAAGGTATAATTTGAATGGATGAACGCCACACCAGGTTGGTGATAAGTTCGGAAGGAGTTCGGTTGACGCCACGCTAGATAAGTCAATTTGAGACTCACATAAAATATGAGAGGGAAAACCTCATAAGAATAAAAGTTCATAAAATTTTATCAAAGTTCCAAAAGTTCAAAAGTCCAAAAGTTCCTTCACAAAGGCTGATTTCACCTATTTATAGTGTTAGAAAAACTAGCTAAAAGGTCACATCTTAATGTGCTAATTAAAACTGAAATTAAACTCAAGACTCTTGATATTCTTGTAACAATTTACTCCATGCTTGAATTCACTTTAATTCGGCTTGAATGATCATCCTTGAATGCTTAAAATGTCTCTTGAGTTGTCCCTTGGCTAGCCGAAAAGACACCAACAACTAATTGGTGTTTTGAATGCTTATTTTCATCTTTAAATGAGCAAAAATTGCTGGTAGGTGAAAGGGTGTTGTTGTTGAATTTAAGAGGATTTAAAATGCTCCTTAAAACTCCTTAATTGATGTATTAAACATCCCTTGTAACAGCCACTTCATTTATAACCAAAAATCACCTAAAAAGTCACTTCAATTAAGTTGTAATAGCCTTGAAATGTAACGGTTATGAGCTGAAGAGACACTTGCAATAAACACATTAAAATGAACTTATTAAACACATTTAAGCACTAATTAAACATATAAAAAATAAATACTTAACTTAAATGAATGAATTAAACATATGCATAAATTATTCCAGCAACTAGTTAATTAAAGAAGCATAAATAAATAAACTTAAACTCATGCATCAATAAATAATCCTAGTAACTAGATTAATTAAGAGCAACACTTATTAAATAAGTTCAAGAAAAACACTTATTAATTAAACTAAGATGAGTTGAATAAATGTCCAGCAACTCATTTATTAAACTAAGATGCTTAAATGCATGGTTTGAAATGCAAACTAGATGAACAAATGAGTTACTTAATGCAAGACTTAATTTAATGATGTAGACTTAAACTAACATGGGAGTTACATAGTGCATGTCATTATTTATGATGCATACTTAACTAGCGTGGAAGTTACATAATGCATAACTTTATTAAATGCGGAACAAACAAAGTGCAAATCTAAAATTAAAAATATGCAAACTTATTAATTTAAATAAAACTATATATTAAATTAAAAAGTCCTTAAAATATTGGCCCAATAATCAATCAGGTTTATGAGATGTTTCATCTTGCACTTGGGCCCTTCAAGTTTAGGCCAATTCTAAGGTCGGCAAGTTGTGTCGAAACATGATGTGACCGGGTTTGCATCAACGACCTTGGTTCAACTCACCAAGCGAGGGTTGCCATCTTTCACAAGCTAACTAACTCAAACTCAGCTCGTTGAGCTCAATTTAGCTCGATTTTAGCTCAAAGAGCTCGTTTCCATTTTTTTTATGCGTTTTTAAGTTGCTGGAATTAAATAAATTATTTAGTTAAGTTAGTTAATTAGTTTTAGCTCATAAATGTGTTTTATTTTAATACATGCCTTTAATTTGTCAAGTTTAATACATGTTTTTAATATGTCTAGCTACATCAATTTAATGTGTCTTAAATTGAACATTTTAAATACAGGTTTTTAAATGAGTCTTAGTTGTTTGTGTTTAATATGTCCTAGCTGAATGCATCATTTTAATGTGGTTTTAGTGGTTGAATTAATGTGTTTAAAAGAGAATTAATTTGCTGAATTTATTTAGTGCAGGTACATGTACAAGGGACGGCATAAGTGCATGAATGAAGATTAATGTAAAGTGTGTTGATGATTGGCTTCTCCCAAGTGACAATTCGGTCACATTCAACTAATGCATGGATGGTATTAATGAGCACATGTATTTGGAGCTGGAGCAATTAAGCTGAATTAATAGTCAGCAGCAGTTTTTAGCTTCTTCAAGTGGCTGTCCGTGGAGTCCAATAGCCAAGAAGCTATTCACATTGAACCTATTCAGCTAGCAACATTTTTCACACCTTGGTGGCTGCTCAAATCACCCTTTTCACACCTCAAGGCCGATTGAAATCAAGTGTTCACACAAGGGACTGTTTGTATGCCTAAGCTACCTTTATTATGGCTACTGCTTGTTCGGCTGCCCGAGGAAGAATTGAAAGCTGATCATAACTCTTTGGTTGATCAAATGCAGCTCCATTCAGCTCATTCTTTACTTCAATTAATCAAGCTGGTCTAGGGAACATTAAAGGACATTTTTAAGCAAGCGTTAAGAAGTTTCAGCCCATTAATCAACTTAATTAAACTCCAGCTAAAAGTAGGCTTCTAGATGCTGTCCATTGGTGTTTCCCATGCTAGGAAACTTCAAGGAAGCTTCCAAGGATGTTCAAGAAACTTCAAGGAAATTACCAACCTCCTTTAGCTTTAATTTGCTATCCATTTAGCTTCTCAAATTGCCTATTCGGCTAACCCCATGTATTGGCTATAAATTTAGTTCATTTCATGTTGCAAAGAATTTTTGACTCTTTGATAAAATTATTGAATGAACTTTTGTTCTTGTGAGGTTTTCTCCTCTCATATTTCGTGTGAGTCTTAAATTAACTTATCTAGCATGCTAGTGGCGTCAATCGAACTCCTTTCGAACTTGTCACCAACCTTGGTGTGGCGTTTGTCCATCTTTTTATATCTTCGATTCCTACTTTGCTAAGTAACGGGTCGAGGTCCATCCTCTATTTCCATCAATCACCTTAAGCCATATAAGTCTCGGGCCGATACTCATTATAGTATCGAATCGTTCTTGACGCTTAAGTTCCTATTTCCATCACCACCCCTTATCCAACCTATCCATTCTTTATTTTTATACTTAAACCGAACCTACTACATCCTTCGAAACCTACCATTCACGTTAAACCAACTTATTCAGCTTCAGCATACCTTACTTAAAACTTACAATTTCAACACATCGAATTTTCTCCTCGTCGATGATCGGGCAAACAAGTGAAATGACTCGACTAACCCATGTCGGATCATATCATTTGGTATCAGAGTTAGAAAATAAGGAGCACCGACGTTCGTAGCTACCCGGAGTAGGTTGGTAAAGTGAAAAAAAAAAGAAATTTGAAATTTAAAAAAAATTTACAAGTTGTATTCGAAATTGCTTGTATTTAGCATATTGTAATTATAAAAAGAAATGCAAAAATTAAAATAAAAGTGTGAAGTTGAAAGTTCTTAATTTGTTCTCATTTCTTACTATTCCCGATCATCAAGTCCTTCTTTCTACCATCATTTTCCCAACCCCAATGCCACACTCATCCCAAATTTTCTTTTTGTTTCATCTTACCCTACAGCCAAACACTTTATCCCTTGTAACCATTTTGAAACCGGTCCCAAGTAGCAAATAGGTCTTTCGAAATGAAATACAAAATTGCGAGAGAGAGATCGAGTGGAAAAAGATATGAGTGTGTGAGTGCAAAAGAGTGTTAAGAAAAAAGCCTTAAAATGAGCGCAAACACGAGCGTGAGTGCAAAATTTTATTTTTCTTTCCGAGTGGCTTTAGTGAGGTATTTACTTTCTATTTTTGTCTAGCATTTTTCTTGTTATTATTTAATCATGTCTCGAGAAGAATTTTTAGCCAATGAATTTCAATACTTGGTGAAAGAGATGGGTCGATTGTTTGAAAGAAAACTAGGTCCATTACAAAAATGGTTGGACCGAGTGGAGGAAAAGCCCGATGGAAGCAAATTCCACCAAGTCAGAAAATGGAGTCACGACCATCACGGAGATACACAGCCAAAGACTATTCGAGAAGAGACTTTTATCAAGACTCCTATTCAACAAATCCTTCGAGACAAAGAGAAGCAAACTTTGAGTCTGAAATCTTTCAAGATGACGAACGAGAAAGTACAAGTCACTCTTCGTATGTCTCAAAGAAATCATCCACGGAGGAGTCCTTGCGACGAAGTGAACATGGTTCGTACGTAAATCAATCCACTCATACCCTACGGAAATCATCTCATTGTAATGAAATCGAAAAAGAAACTGAAAAGAGGAAAAAGAAAAAGAAATCGAAAAAGAATTTGAAAAAGAATATGAGAGCGAGAAAATTGAGAATCGTGAGCAAGGAACAAAAATTGAACATGAAAGTGAGATAAAAAGTGAGAATGAGTCCTCAAAAGAGACGATGGAAAAAGAGAGAGTGTTTGGAAATGAAACGAGCGAAAAGGAAGAAAGTGAGCAAGAAAGAGCAAGGAGTGTTTTTACTAACCATCCTGGGAGTTCTCCTTGTATTGTTTCTTTTTTTCAGGTTTTTCGAAATCCCATTGATAAATTTCAACTTCACTATCTCTCCAATGAGAGGCAGTTCAAGTTGATCGAGAAAGGCAAGAACATAGATGACCCTAGTCCACCTGATGCGGTCCTGGTCGCATCATGGTTCGACTCCATCCGATGCCATCAAGAGTGGCCTAAGCTCGAGGGGACAAAGTGTAAAATGAAGCTGATTCCAGCTCATTTTCAGCTCAATTAAACTCCCTTCCTATGTGGTTCAACTCACATGAGTTCACCTCAGCTCATTGAGCTTGGTTTAAGTTCACATTCTGTTCATTCAGTTTGTGTTTAGTTTAATTTAATTCATGCATTTTCATTTTGCTAAATACAAACTTTTAAACTAAATGTTAGCTTTAAATATAAGTGTTAGTTTAATTAAAAAAGTTGTTTAATAAGAGGCTTATTAATTAATCTAGTTACTAGGATGTTTTTTTTAATGAAGCATGAGTTTAAGTTAATTTAATTCTGCTTCCATAAATTAACTAGTTGCTGCATTAATTGAAGTCCTTACTTCTAGTTTATTTATTAAGTCAAGTGTTTAATGTGTTAAGTTAAATTAGTGTTTAATAAGTGTTTAATGTGTTAAGTTAAATTAATGTTTAATAAGTGTTTAATGTGTTTAAGATAAATTAGTGTTTAATAAGTGTTTAAATGTGATTAATATGTTTGTTTAATGTGTTTGAATGTAGGAAACTTTTCAGCTGGCAACCGTTACTTTACAAGGCTGTTACAATATTAATGGAAGTGACTTTTAAGTTGATTTTGGTTACAAAAGATGTGGCTGTTGCAAGGGATGCTTATTACATCGAATTAAGGAGCTTTAAGGAGCATTTTAACTCCTCATAAATTAGGCAGCAGCCTCTTCACTTACCAGTAGTTTTTTTTTGTCTCATTTAAAATATGATAACATGCATTCAAAACACTATTAGTTGCTGGTGGCTTTTCGGCTAGCCAAGGACAACTCAAGGGACATTTTTTTAAGCATTCAAATTCATTTAATCAGCTCATTAGGAGTCATAAAGTTGCTGTTATTTGGCTAGAGGAATTCAAGAGTTTTTAGATTTTATTTCAGCCATTTAAATGCATATTAAAGCTGAATTCATTTGACTCTTCATCTAACCACATGTAAACACTATATATACTTGTTATTAGTTTGTAAAAGGGATTTTTGGATGCTTAATGAAATTTGTGAGTTATCTACTCTCTTTATTCTTCAAGGTTCAAATTAACTTATCTAGTAGCTAGTGGCGTCAATCTGACTTGTTTCGAACTAATAATCCATTTGGGTGTGGCGTTCAAACCTTTATACCGAGGTTCCTATCTTACTAGAGATAGTGGGTTGAGGTTTTATCCAATTCCATATTTACCTTTTGAAACGTATAAGACTTGGGTCCTTAATTCCTATTAAGGGTTCTTTCTTGTTTCAGCCAATTATTCATTTAACCATCTCTTTTCTTTGTTTTTAAACCACTGCCATTTTTATTAATCTATCCAATTTCCCTTTTTAAACAAATCAAACGAAACTCCTTCATAGATGATCGGGCAAATTCACATACGAATCGACTTACCCCCGAGGCAGATCTATCATTTGGTATCAGAGTTAGAAAACGAGGAGTACCGACGTTCGTATTCAATCCCTAAAGTAGGTTCATAAAAAAATTTTGAAAAAAAATTGAATTTTTTTCCGAAAGTGCTTGTATTTCAATCTATTGTATTTGAAGTGAAAAAAAAAAAGAATTACGAAAATTTAAAAAAAAATACGAGTGAAAAAAAAGTGAAGTTTTCTTTAGAAAGTTTGGTAAGTACTTGTTGTTTCTGTTCTCCTCTTTTGTACCCAATCTTCAAAATCACTCTCCTTTATTCCCGATCATCAAGAACCCTTCCCATCATCATTTGGTTCCCCTCCATCTTACCCAATGCCACCCTTAACTCATTTTCTTTCAACCTACCTTTACCTATAACGATTTTTTCTTTGCTTAGACCCCTTGAAGCCGACCTACAAGTTGCTAATAAGTTTAAGAAAACCTTCCAGAATTTTGAGATGTGGATTCAAGTGGTAAAAGGCACGAGCGAGTGAGATCATTCGAGTGGAGGTAAAAGCCAAACGAGTAAAAACACGAGCGAGAGTGTCACTTTTCCTTCTTCTTTTCGAGTGAAATTGTGAGGATTTTGTTGTGAGGAATTTATTTTTTTTTGTTTTACTTAACAAATTTCAATCAAAGATGTCTCGCGAAGAGTTCACCAAATCGGAGTACCAATACTTGGTGCAAGAAATGAAAAGAATGGTGAATTCCAAGTTTGATAGACTACACGAGAGATTAGATCATGTGGAACAAAGAGAACCACGAAAATAAGTGTCATCAAATCGGAAAGCAGAATCGAGAACTTCCCAAAGATACAGTTTTAACAATTATTCGAGACGAGATTTTGATCGAGATTCTTATTCATCAAGGAACTCGAGGCGAAGAGAAGCCTACTTGGATTTTCACTCTCTCCAAGATGATGTGCAAGATGAACGGTATACTCCTTTAGGAACTTCAAAGAAATCCTACACGGAGTATTCTTCCCGATGCAATTATCGTGATTCATTTGTAAATAAATTTTCTTTTTTTGAGCCAAATGATTACCATCTTGATTCTTTTGTAACAACATGTAAAAGAAAAGAAAAAGAAGAAAATGTAAAAGAAATAAAAAGAAAAGAGAGAAAAGAGGCAAGTAAGAGAGAAAATGAGCGATTTTTGAGAGAGCTTGAAAAAGCCATTGAGAAGGTTTTTGAAAAAGAGAAAGAACAAAAAGAAGTTGAAAGAGAAGTCGAAAAGAAATTTGAAAAAGAAAATGAGAGTTAAGAAAAAGAGAGTGAAAAAGAAATTGAAAAAGAAATTAAAAAGGAGTGTGGAAACAAAAATAAAATTGAAAAAGAAAGAAAAGAACCCGAGATAGAAAAAGAAACAAAAGAAAAGAACGAGCAAGAAAAAGTAAGGAGTGATTCAACTAACCCCCTTGAAGTTTGCTCTTGTTCTATTTCTACTTTTTAGGTTGCTAAAAGACCGAAAGATGTTTTTCAACTACAAGACCCTTCGGAAGAACGACGTTTTCATATGATCAGCCAAGGTATAGTTAAAAATAAACCACACGAACCCAAAGGTAAGCGAGGTAAGGAACTTTTAAATGAGTCACGGCAATTTGATTTGACATACGTCAATAAAATCTTCGATGACTTGGTTATCAAAAGGCCCCTTTATGCTCATCTGATTGATTTCTATTCTTTGAATGTGGTTGACACTGTTCGTTCCGATTGACAACCCAAAAATTTTATCTTGTGCGCAAACAGTTTTTCACAAAAAGCGCTTAATTTGTTTGAACATGACATTAACGAGCACCCACTCAAGTTTTGTGAGAAATCTTTGAACTTGTGCAAATTTGTTTTGAAGCATGAAAAGAGATTTGAATGTTCGTTTTTGAGTATGCACAAGTCCTGTTGGTTTAACATGATCGATTTAGTGAAACAGTTGTTATTTTTTTGCCTTAAATAAACAAACTCATGTTTTTAAGCCGGGAATTTGTGTTGATTCATCTTGTTGGAAAATCAAGCCACATCGATTGTGTGCAAACCATTTCTATCATTTTGATTTGTGGTCTTTGAATAAGGTAACAAAAATTTCCCAATGTGTTTTCAATTTATATTCGTTCCTTAAACAATTTCTTTGGTTGTCCATGAAGTTTGCGATCCATTTGGAAAAGATTAATTCAACCGCGAAACTTCAGCTATGCTATACCCCCGAGGAGTGAAGATTTGTCATGGGCGAGCAAGGTAAATTCGATCTTTGTTTTACTACTCTTGAAGACAAGCAAGGTAATAGTCTCAAAAGCTTTAAAACACTTTTTTTTTCCTCGGAAGATGAAAACCATCACGTTGATGATTTCATTTTTATAAAGTCCTTAAATTGTGATGTGCTTAATTGTTCTATTTTGTTTGATAATGATCTATCGATTTTGGACATTGATAAAAAGACTCTTGTTTTTTATAATTGGCATGATGCATTTGTTAGCGAGCATATGTCCAAAGGACAATTGCAAGGATTGATGGTGCGAGGTCATGAATCATGTGAATTTGTTCTATTACTTGATGGTGACGATTATGTTCAACTTTTGACCTACTATTCACATTTTAATTCGTGGAAGCAATTTAAGTTGGTTGAATGCCTTGATCCTTATGTAATTCTGTTTCAAACATTTGATAAGGCATTATTTCTTTTGTATGATAAGTTGATCTGTAACATCTCGAAATTGGGCCTAGTAGGATTGGGCCCAATGGGCCTTTGGCGTAGGAATGTTTAAAATTTTTGAGAACAAGAGAACAACATTACTTCAAGTTGGACTTTCTAAGAAGGTAATTTTGGAAAGTTACGGGGTTTCTATGAAGTCTCGGGTTCAAGTTAGGCTATAAGAAAATTTTATGTTTAAGTCTTTAAGGAGATAGAGTAAGTGAGCTTAAAGCTTATGGAAATAAGTGAGTAAATGGTTAGCATAAATGAGCAATTGGTAAAGAGGATATGATGCCACATGAAGGACTTTAAGGGAAGAGGTTCAAATTCCATTGTGTGCAAATTTTGACTAATATTTTTGCACTCTTTCCTTAAGTGTCGGCCAAGAGGTATATATGGCAAGTTTGACTTCTTTATTTTTGGTAAGGTGGCTAAGGAATTAAGGAAAGGTTGGGGATGGGGAAAGGAATCAAAAGGAAAAGACAAGTGGCTTATTTCATGGAGAATGCTATGGAAAGTATGGTTGGCAAAATTTTGACCCTTATGACTATGCATGTGGACGATTTTGGGGTTAGATAGGTAGCTGAAATTTTACTTTGGCATTTGGTAGGGTCTTGGTATTGTTTTGGCCAAAAAACCCATTTGTAACTTTTGAGTCATCTTCTCCCAATTAGCTATTCTTTTTGCCGAAACCTACTAGCACAATAGTGTATTTTTCTTCTCTTTTGAATGGTCACATATTCATCTTTTGTCCATCTTCCTTGATAGCTGAAACTTCAAGTTGATTATAAGCAAATTCTTTTTCTTTCTTCTTGCCGAAGGTACCAAAGCCATTGAGACCATATTGCTCTCTTTTCTTTTTACAAAATTTTCCAAACACCTTTCTTCTTCCTCTCAAATCAATATTTTTCATAACCGAATATTAATGTTTGTTTTTACCCCATAGCCGAATATCATTGTTCATTTTCCCTTATAGCCGAATCTTCCATCTCATCCATATTTTCTTCTCAACAGTATTACTACTCATACTTTGATCAATCGGTAAGCGATTCATTTCAACATTTTATTTTTCTTCCTTTTGAATCTATGCCTTGGTGTGGGATGGCCATATTGATCGAGACCATCACTTTGTTCTACTTTCTCAATCGAGATCATTTTTCCCTTTTGTAGTATTCTAACGGGAAGCCGAACATCATTCTAGCCTTAAGTCAAATGGAGAAATCGGATCCAATATTAATAAGGTAAGGAGTTCTTTTGGATTATTGATATTATTCAATATTCAATTGGTTGCTAATGGAGTAATAATTTGAAATAATTGACTATATGTTTTAGGGATAAATCACTCGATATATTCTACCTTCGGACACAGTGGTAAGTGATTCAAGTGTAAGTGATACGAAATCTTTTGGAAATCCGAGGCTAACTTTTGGTTGGTATTGTTCTAGGTCATCGACGAGTGGTTTGTTAGGAAATCGAAATTAGGTGTGTAATCCCGTATCTTCCGTATACATATCTGAAATGGTGTGTAATCTCACACTTCTCTAAAAGTTTGTATGAAATATTCTATGAATCGATCGAAATACCGAAGAAAACAGGAAACCGGCATCCGTGATCACTCGGGCGTGCGTATGATCGTAGTGGTAATCGTATTTTGTAATAAAATAGTTTCGGTTAGAAGCAGTGATGTGTTTTTGAAAAATCAAGAAAAATAGGAGAAATGGAATTAGAAAGTGAATAAGATAGCAGATTAAAGCTTAATGTGTCTATTTTAATATGGAAGAAACGTAATGAGCTTAATTAATTAAATTGCTTAATTTTAAATAAATTGAACTTCTAATTTAATTTTCAGCTTTGCATTTAGTTTGCATTTTAAATGTTTGCATTTAAGCATCTTAGTTTAATAAAAGAGTTGTTGGCCATCATTTCAACTCATCTTAGTTTAATTAATTGAGTTTCTTTTAATGAATTTAATTTAATAGTTGCTTCTTTAATTAATCTAGTTACTAGGTTAATTTATTGATGCATGAGTTAAAGTTCATTTAATAATGCTTTTCTTAATTAAACTAGTTGCTGAAATAAATGATGCATAAGTGTTAGTTCATTTATTTAAGTTAGTTGTTAATTTATTTTAAGTTTAATCATTGAATAAATGTGTTTAATATGTCAGTTACATGTGTTAATTGCAGGTATTTTTCAGCTTACAACCATTAAATTTAAAGTCTGTTACACCTTCAATAAGGTGACTTTTCAAGTGATTTCGGTTACAAAAGAGGGGGCTGTTACAAAAAGAGGCTTTATACATCAATTAATAGAGTTTAAAGGAGTATTACACTTACTTTAAATTTCAGTAGCAACCCTTCTACTACTCCAAATGTTTTTGCTACTTTAATGGTAATTCATGCTTTAAAAACTTTATTAAGTTGTTGGAGTCTATTCAGCTAGCCAAAGGAGAAACCAAGAGACATTTTCAAAGCATTCAAGGACATTGAATCAGCTAATTAAAGCATCTTAAAGAGAGGAGTTAATTGATCCAAGAATTTCAAAGGTCTTTGAGCCTTAATGCAGCTCTTTATTAGCACTTTATTTAGTGACCATTCGACTAGCTTATGCTAGCTTTATAAATATGTGTAAACAAGCCTTTTTGGAGGTCTTTTTGAACTTTTAAACTTTTATCAAATTTATGAACTTTATGTTCTTGAGTGAGTTATCTCCTCTCTATCTTTCGTACATGTTTCTTAGACTTATCAAGCTAGCTTGTGGTGTCTAAACTTGTTCATTCATTTTCTTATACCATCGGTTCTTACTTTGTTAAGTAACGGGTCGTGGTCCATCTTCGAACTCCATCTTCCACCTTAAACAAATAGTGTTGAATCATTTCTAAGTTTAAGTTCATTTTTCCATCTCCACCAACTATCATATATGTCTATCTTTTATCCATCTTCATTCATTCCCATTAAACCAAACCATCCGAACACATCTTCTTTCTTTCTTAACTCTAGCCGAACCTATCCTTTCTCATTATCTAAATCGCCTCCAACTCTTAATCACTTCCATTCCTAACCTAAATCCATTTCTAAGAGTTAACCTATTCAAAGCTTCCGCGACTTCTCCATATTTGCTAATATTTTCTCGAAGTCTCAACCTTTCCTCGTAGACGATCGGGCAATTCACAACGACTTGGCTCACCCCGAGGCGGATTGTATCAAGACCAGTGAAATGTAGAATTTTTCTTAATTAGACTCGTTAAGGGGGCGGCAGTTGTGCTGAAGTTAGGCACAAATCAACGATAAAAACTAGCCAACCCATGGAAACTCCGGACTTGGCTAATGTTCGTCAGGTGCGGCCATTCTTGGATCGCTCGTACCTTTTCTTGATCCACCTCCAAGCCTTTGGCACTCACGACATAGCCTAAGAACACAACCTTGTCAGTGCAAAATGAACACTTTTTGAGGTTAGCGTACAATACCTCTTTTCGTAGAGTTTCCAGCACCGCTCACAAGTGTTGTACATGCTCCTCCAAAGTCTTGCTGTACACCAAAATATTGTCACAGTAGACAACACAAGATTTACCAATAAACAAAAGCAATACATGATTCATCAGATGCATAAAAGTACTGGGAGCATTTGTAAGGCCGAATGGCATTACCAACCATTCGTACAAACCTAGCTTCATTTTGAAGGTCATTTTTCATTCATCGCCTTCACGCATCCGAATTTGGTGGTAGCCACTTTTAAGGTCAATTTTCGTGAAAATTTGGGCACCACTTAGCTCGTCGAGCATGTCGTCAAGACGAGGTATCGGGTGTCGATACTTAACAGTGATCTTGTTGATGGCACGACAGTTGACACACATCCACCATGATCCATCTTTCTTGGGAACAAGTAACATCGGTACCGCGCAGGGACTTAGGCTCTCTCGGATGTATCCTTTGTCTAAGAGTTCGGTGATTTGCTTTTGTAGTTCCTTTGTTTCTTCAGGATTACTCCGGTATGCGGGGTAGTTGGGTAAGGCAGCTCTGGGCACCAAATCTATCTGATGCTCGATGCCTCGAATGGGAGGCAACCCACTTGGTATGTCATCCAGAAAGACATCTTCAAATTCCTGTATCAAAGACAACACAGAAACAGGAAGATTTTCAGGTAGTTCGTTAGTATTCAATAGCGCCACTTTGTACAAGAGTACATACATCGATTGACTCAAAAACATCACTCTCCAGATATCACTTGCTCTTGTAAAGACACTCATTTTTCCACTTTCTTTTTCCTCTCCGTTTTTATCTAACTTTTGTTTTCTTTCACTTTCTCTTGCATTTTTATTTTTCTCTCTCTCACTTTTTTTAACTTTTTCTTTTGCACTCTTTTCTGTAACTCTCTCTTGATCAATAGAAAGTTTGAGCTTTTATTTATCCTCGTAAACTTGTTTAGGAGTGAGGGGTGCAAGTGTCACGTTCTTAGGAATATCTATTAGTGTAATCGTCGTGCATCACCCATCGATCGAACTTCCATGGTCGTCCTAGGAGTAGGTGACTCGCGTGTATCGGTACTACATCACATAGTACTTCGTCGGAATACTTCCAGATGCTAAAGGACATTAGGACTTGTTTCGTCACTTCAAGCTCTCTGCCATCGTTAAGCCACTGAAGCTTGTATGGAGTCGGGTGCTTGGTGGTTGACAGCCCCAAATTTTCCACCATGAGGGTGCTTGCAACATTAGTGCAACTCCCTCCATCGATTA
This sequence comes from Gossypium bickii, assembly GCA_025503065.1. NCBI lineage: Eukaryota > Viridiplantae > Streptophyta > Magnoliopsida > Malvales > Malvaceae > Gossypium > Gossypium bickii. The sequence continues at coordinate 67,740,937 of CP106709.1, forward strand.
TGATGCTACACACTTTCCCTTGCACTTGCACTTGACATCTCGAATGAAAAATGTCCTCGCATTGCTCCTCGTTCTCCACACTTTGGAGACTTAGACTTCACTTGACTACAAGCAACTCTCCTTCAACGGGCTGCTCTAAGTCCTCTTCGTTTTCAGAAATCGATTCGAACTCATTCTCCTCCTCGCCCTCCGTTTCGATCTTGCCATTGGCCTGCAACACCATGGTACGTCTATTCGAGCACTGGCTGATGTGATCCTGGTCGCATCATGGTTCGACTCCATTCGAGTCCATCGAGAGTGGCCTAAGCTCGAGGGGCCAAAGTGTAAAATGAAGTTGATTTCAGCTCAGTTCTAGTTTTCTGAACCTGTTCCAACTAAATTAAACTCTTTATTTAATTTTCAGCTTTTCATTTTAAATATTTGCATTTAAGCATCTTAGTTTAATAAAGGAGTTGCTGGTCATCATTTTAAACTCATCTTAGTTTAATTAATTGAGTTTCTTTTAATGAATTTAATTTAATAGTTGCTTCTTTAATTAATCTAGTTTCTAGGTTAATTTATTGATGTATGAGTTAAAGTTCATTTAATAATGCTTTACTTAATTAAACTAGTTGCTGGAATAAATGATGCTGAAGTGTTAGTTCATTTATTTAAGTCTAGTTGCTGGAATAAATGATGCTTAAGTGTTAGTTCATTTATTTAAGGTAGTTGTTAATTTTTTTTAAGTTTAATAATTGCATTAATGTGTCGGTTACACGTGTTAATTGCAGGTGACTTTTCAACTCACATCCATTACTTTTATGGGCCGTTATGTATTCAATAAAATGGCTTTTCAAGTGAATTTGGTTACACAAGAGGGGGCTGATATTAAGAGGCTTAATTCATCATTAAGAAGTTGTTTTATTAAATAAAGAAGAGCATTATGGTTCTTTAATTTCGGCAGCCTCTTTGTCTTCAACTTCCATAACCGTTTGCTTCAAGGTATTTACTACATGCAATCAATTCTCCATCATTTGGCTGGTGACTTTTCGGTTGATGATGGAGACCTCAAAAGACTTTGACAAGCAATTTAATTGAAGATTTAATCACATTGAAGATATACATGGCTAGAATTCCAAAGTTTGAGACTTTTCATTTGGCTGGTGACTTTTTGGTTGATCATGAAGATCTCAAAGGACTTTGACAAGTAATTTAATCAAAGAATTAATCACATTGAAGATGGGAGTTACATGGCTAGAATTCCAAAAGGTGAGACTTTTCATTTGAGTTCATTATTAGCCTCATTAAAAGTGACCATTCAACTAGCTTCATTTGATACTATAAATACATGTAATCTACCTATTGTTGAAAAACTTTAGACTTTTTGAACCTTAATCAAATTTTATGAACTTTGTGTTCTTGAGTGAGTTTATCTCCTCTCCTTTTTCGTACAAGTTTTGTTAGACTTATCAAGCTTGCTTGTGGCGTCTTCGACTTGTTCTTTTGAACTTATCACCTTAGCCGGTGTGGCATTCACCTATCCTTGAAACAACCATCTTTCCACCTTAACGATATAAGATACGGGGTGACACTGTTATATAGTGTTGAATCTTTCTTAAGTTAAGTTTGTGTTTCCATTTCCATCACTATTGCCGAATATCACTTATCTATCTTTATTTGTTTGTCAAAACTGAGCCTACTTAATTCCATAAACTCACTTTTTTTCATTTTAATTCATTTTTCTAAGCTTCCGCCTATCTTAAATAAATTTTCCCATTTTTGAAAGACTCGAATATTTCTCCTCATCAATGATCGAGCAACTTCAATGACTCGACTCATCACCGAGGCAGGATTGTATCACTGGCTCGCGATATGTCCTCGGCCAAGACACTTAAAAACACTTTATGTCCCTTAAACGAGCGGTGGAACTTTCAGGAGCCTTGCCTTTGCTTGTCTCGGCCATAGGCTTGTTTGTCTTAGGGATTGATGTGGATTACTTCGATTGATTTGTTGGGAATCCCTTGCTAGTGTTTTGGCCCCACTTAAAAGGTTTTGCATTAGAGTAGATTCGGTTTGTGCCTCTATGCTTCAATTGCTTTTCCACTTTGATTGCCATGTGGACCATGTCCACCACCTCAATGTAATGTTGCAATTCTATGATATTTGTGATCTCCCGATTGAGTCTGGCAAGGAAACGAGCCATTTTGGCTTCTTGATCTTCTTATACATCGACACAGATCATCGCCACCTCCATTTCCTTATAGTAATCCTCGACGCTTTTCATCCCTTGGGTGAGATATTGGAGTCTTTGATGCAATTCCCAATGATAGTACGATGGGATGAATCATCATCGTATGGCTGCCTTCAAGTGGTATTAGGGCGTTCTCCGTTACGCCTCCAACTAGTGGTCAACTGATCCCACCATATCATAGCGTAATCTGAAAACTCAATCGCGGCAAGTTTAACCTTCTTGCTTTTAGAGTAATTGTGACAATTGAACACGAGTTCGATTTTCTTCTCCCACTCTAGGTATGCCTCGGGATCAAATTTTCCTTGGAAAGGGGGAATGGAGAGTTTGATATTCTTTAAGTCATCATCTTCCCTCCTCCGTTCTCTTGGTCCACGGTTTCAGGGATCTCTTCTTCCAATGCTTAGGTTAGACTCATGGTCGCTTTCATCCTCACTAAGTTTGTTGATATCGTCGTCAGGGACTCTTGATCGTTCTCATCATTGATTGGGACACCTGCACCTTTGTCTAGCATCTTCAAGTGTTACGTCGTGTGGTCCTTGGTTCTCGACTTGGTAGAGCCGATCTTCAAGGCGGTTAAGCCTCCGATCAAGTAGTCGTTCCATCTCGCGCAAAAGGGCTTGCATTTGCAAATCCGAAATGTTTCTGACTAGCTGTCTCCCTTGTGGTTCTTCCAAGTTTTGTCTACTATTTTGTGACATTTTTCCAATATTATACCTCACAGTCAAATCCTCAGGATTCACTCAAAAAGAAAGAAATCAAATGACACTCACGCTCGTGTTTACACACTTAGTTAAGCTTTTACCTCCCCTCGGATGTGCTCATGCTCTCGTGCCTTTTACCTCTCCTCCTTTCTCATAATTTTGTTTTTCCAGACTTGCCAAGGCTTGATTAATAGGCTTAGGGATCGGTCACAATGGGTTTCAAGGGTCGTAACATAAAGGTGATAGGGCAGGCTGAAAGAAAGACTTTAAATGAGATGGGATGATGAGGAAATAAGATAAGTAGGATAGGGTCGAGAAAAAAAATTTGTTCAAAGAAAGGAAAAGATAATTCAAAATTAGATTCAAACTAATTCTTTTTTTTTAATTTTGAATTTTTTTCACTTACTTTGGTGCTTTCAAGATTGCTTTTTGGAGCCTCGTGCTTCTCGTTTTAAATGGCTCTGATACCAGATGATATGATCCCATCTTCGAGTTGAATTCGAGATGTATTCGAGATTCTCGATCATAATCGAACAAGTAGATGTTGAGTTTAAAAAGAAAAGTAAATGAATCTTTAAACGAATAAGAATGGATTTTAAACTGAAAAAGAAGATAACTCGAAACAAATGAAGTGCAAGATATACGTTTGGTTTTACGTTCACGGATTTAGAAGAAAATTACGGGTTAAGGAAGGATTGGGGTAATTGATTACTTTGGGTTCGAGTAGCTGAGCTGAGAAATATGAGTCTAATGTGGTAATAAGAAAGCTATTAAGGAATTGGTTCTGGCAAGTGTAGGTTCGATGAAAACAATAGAGTATTCGTTTTAGAGAATGGATGCGAATGGTACGATTTGGTCTTAAGAAACAAGCAAGAACCAACACCAAATTGGTATCAACCCAAATTGCTTATAAGGTTCTTAAGGTTCAATTTTGGATGGAAATTGGACCTCAACCCACTATCAGATTGGATAGGAACCTCGGTATAGGTGGATAGCAAAAGAAACGGGTTGACGCCACTAGCTCACTAGATAAGCCAACGAGTCCTTAAACGAAATTGGAGAAAGGTGCTCTCACAAATACGACAGAGTTTCATTAACTAATTTGGCCAAAAGTTCCTTACAATTGAAAATGGCAAGCTATTTATAGACTCATTTTAGCTAGCCGAATAGTCATGCTTAGTGTCTAAGAAATTTCAGCCTTAAATGGCCTAGATTGATCTAGAATAAACTCATTAATTTGCTGACTACATTCAGCCAATGGAACTCCAAAAAATCAGCTTCTAGAATAGCTTAGGTGCAGCCAAACTTTAATGGAAATGTGGAGAGCTGAAATGCACTTTAAAATTCGGCATTGGGAACTTGGATAGCTCAATGGAAGCTTTAATGTTGCCTTGAGTAGCCTGCTGGACAACTGGTGTAAATACATGGAAACCAACGGTCATAGGTGTGAAAAACAAGGAAACAACAGCCTTCAATGTGACGCCCCAAGCTGCTGGTGTGAATGGAATAATAATGGTGCTTGGTAGAGCTCAATGGTCACGTTGGAGAAGTAAACAGCAACTTATGGGGGCTCTTTGGAAAAAGAAGTTAGCAGCTAATGGCTTTAAATGCCATCCAATAATGCACCTTTTTGGAAAAAGAAATCAACAGTTAATGGCTTTAAATGCCATCCAATAATGCACCTTTTTGGAAAAAGAAATCAACAGCTAGTAGCCTTAAATGTCATCCCAAAAAAATGCACCTACACATTAATAAAGTCAGCTCATTAACTCAATGTAAACTCATTAATTTCCAGCAGCTTAAGACACATTTAAACCTTGTTTTTGAGCTGGAACATATTAAATGAAAAATGGTTAAAGCATGTCTAAAATTCGGCTGGAGCTAGGACATCATAATGAGCTAGTTCGGCTAGATAAATTAAATAGACAGCAAGCTATTAATTTTGTCCTAAGCTTTGCATATTAAATCTTAACTATTAAATATGTAATAATTAAAGCAAATTCAAGCTTATTTAAATTGTCCAAAATTAAACCAATTAATTAATATGTCCAAATTTATTTAATGTATCAAACTTATTTAACACTAAAGCCGAATAAACTTATTGAGCTCAATGTGGACTCATGAGCTAAGATTGAGCTGGGGTGTGCTCGTGAGCTTGTAGAAGAGTGCGACATGGACTCTTGGAATTGCTACTAGCTTGTTCAAAAGGCCCAGCTTTGACATCGTCCACACTTGCTGAACCAAAGTTATAACAGCTTCCTTGAATTGCTTTGCACGAGCCCTTGTGATCGGCCCTTGAGGTAGCACCATCGGAATCTCGGCTCGAACTTGACTCATGGTGGTGCGTGCTCGTATCAGAGGCAATGTCACTAGATTAATTTTTTGTTCTGCATATTGATAGAATAATTAGGAAGTAATTTCTTCTCTTTGGGTTTAATGTATGACTCGTAGTAGGGGAGCACCTATAGAGCCGGTCACAAACCTAAAAAGAATAATTCATAGGAATCGTCGATAGTAACAACCAATGTAGAACCAACCACCTCCCAGAGGTAATTTACCACCATGAGAAAATCTACTATTCGACGAAGCTAACAATAACAACTTAGAAGATCTGCCACCACCACTATAGCTACCTGTAAAGATCAATATGGCACGCAACAAAAGAACTCTAAGGGAATATGCGCTACTGAATCTGGATATGTTTTAAGGGAGTATAATGAGACCAACTATCACGACCAATAACCTTAAGATCAAGCTAGCTATGATCCAAATGATTCAGAATAATTTGTAGTTTTGAGGAATGATGATAGAAGATTCGAGTTAGCATGTAAAATGATTTCTCAAATTTTGTAACACTTTCAAATATAATAGGGTCACTGATGATGCTATTCATCTTCTGTTGTTCTGCTTTTCATTAATAGACAATGCCTTTTCTTAGTTAGATTTGCAGGCACTAGAATCCATCACGACATGGGAAGAACTTGGAGGAAAGTTTCTACAAAAGTTCTTCCCCATTAGCAAGACAGTCCAACTAAGAAGGGAAATTTCTATTTTTAAACGGTTAGGGGGAGAGAGTTTTCACAATGCTTGGGAGCATTTTAAGACACTGGTTCAAAAATATCCACATCACTGATTACCCGAGTGGTTTCGACTACAAATTTTCTACAATGACTTGGATGTACATGCAAGGTCAGGATTAGATGGAGCTGTGTAACACCCCCGACCCGGCCTAGACATTTCTATCGAATCCATCATGTCACATAGAAAGGTTGTTTAAAAACTGTGTCTTTGTTAAAAACCCTGTATTCTTTTGAAAATTCTGAACCTTGTTGTTTGCGAAATTCAGATTTGTTGAAGTGGTTTTCTTGTCAAAACGTTGTTATTATTATTTTCGAAAACTTTGTTCATAGAGAAATCAAATTCAAAGAGTTGAGGAAACGTGATATTTTGAAAATAGTTATTTATCGTTTTAAGAAAACCTGAGTTTAATCATTTCTAGTTTAAACATAACTAAAAATGAAAGTTTAAAAGAAAAATAAAATTCCAAAGGCCTTATTACAAAATTTTAACCCAAAATAAATAATACTAAAATAAAGCTAAACTGAGTTTTATTAAAGTTCATGAGAAATACTCCGATGTATGGCCACCACAGAGTCCTCCACTACTCCAAACCCTCTAATGCTGGGGACCACCTGTAAGGTTAAAGCAGAGGGGTGAGTTACGAGAACTCAGTGTGTAATCCCCTAATCGGTCATTAACTGGGCCTGAGCCCATACAGAAGCAAACTGGGCCGAAGCCCATACAGAAGCAAACTGGGCCGAAGCCCTAATCAGTAACAATCTGGACCTTAGCCCTGTAAACATGATAATGGGACAGAGTATGCAGCCCAACCCAACAATCCATCTGCTACACACCCCCGTACTAGCCTTACTCACCTGTGGGGACCAAGTCAACCCACCCAGCCCTACACACCAATATGGTAGGCAAGCTGCTCATCATAGAATTTGTGGCGGAGCCACCAGAATAACAGAATATACGTGGCATAGCCACCAAACCGAATGTGGCAGAGCCACCAGAACACTTCCTCTGATCATCAAGTCCACCCCATGCAACATATCATAAATGCAATGCATCATACGTATAAAAGTGTAAATAAAGCATATACATGATAATCAACCATAACTAGGGGTATAATAGTCATTTACCCTCTAGGGGTATTTTGGTAATTTTGCATTTAACTGCCTTTCCAAAGGCCTACTGTCGCCTCGAGCGACACGGGACTCTTTTTGGGTCTCTACAAAACTATTGGGCCTAAAATCCATTTTAGGCCCAAACAGCCCCACAAGCTCGTGTGGCCCAAGCCGCAAGATTTCAGTTTCAGATTTGCAGATTTCGCATGCGGACCTATCATTTGATAGTTTTCCAACAGTTTTGTCCAAGTGGGCCGGATAGCCCATTAGGCCCATTTGGCCCGTTTCGACTCGATCAGGCCTGTTACAGCCTCAACTTCGCGAGAGTGCTCGTGACACTCTTAATGACTTATCGTCATTATTCGTACTTTGATTTATCACTACGAGTGTTCGCACGCTCAAGTGGTCACAGATGCCGATTTTTTGACTTTTTGGCTTTCGACCGAATCACAGAACATTGCAAGCATGCATTCGGAGGAGTGTGAGATTACACACTTGTTTACGAGTTGTGAATTCCACAGTTTCCAAACTCCTAAAATAACATTCAAACAATAGTTAATCTCTACATCATGAAAGCAACAGGTTGATGTATTCGACAGAATAGGCCACACTAACCACGTGATGCACTCTTTCCCCACACCAAAGTAATTAGCTTTGTTCCGGGATTAGAGATATTGGTTCCCTAGCGTTGACCATCAACAATAATCACATTAGAATGCTACCATAATAATAATCTACTAACCAGCCCTTCGGCTTAAAGAACCCAAATGAGAAAGAGAGGATGATTCAAAGTTAGTTAAGGAGCCAATTAAAGAGATGAATGCACAAGTCTTTTGACATTCAGTTTAAAGGAGATGAAGGGACACCAAACAGCACATTAAGGGTTCATTAAGTTAATAATAAAGTGAAGAGACATGCCTTTTCATCTACACCAGAATCAAGTGAAGAGACATGACTATTGGCTTCCCTACATGAGTTTAAAATAAAATTAACACTTGTAATAACCTTAGTTAATTGTTGAAGGTGAAAGGTCACAAATAGGCATTTGAATAGTCATAATAATGCCTATAATTAGTTTGTAAGAAAACATTGTTTTGGTTAGACAATACACTTTGACATTTTATGAATTTTAATTCATTTGTGAGTTTATTCAACCCTCTAAATTCGTTTAAGAGTCAACCTAACTTATCTAGCATAGCTAGTGGCGTCTTCCTTGTTTCTTTGAAATTATCACTCAAACCCAAGTGTGGCGTTCACCCATTTTGATACCTTTGGTTCCTAACTCTCTATAGTTAGCGGGTCAAGGTCCTTTGTTTCTTTTCCAGCATCATAAGTGACTTATAAGTTTCGGGTCAATACTCTTAATAGTATTGGTTCACTCTTGTCCTTAAGCTCAACTATCCATTTTATCCAACATTCTGATTTGTTTGCTTCAAACCTTAGCCAAATTTTCACCATCATTCACTTAGCCATGTCCATCATCATTTTATTTAGCCAATTCAACCCTTCTCTTTATTCCCCTTTGTTTCAACACCTAGCCGATCCTATCCTAGTCCATCCTAAAACTTTTTGAAAACCATTCCTTTAAGCCTACACTTAGCCAAATTCCTTCAAACTCTGAATTGAAAGAAGCTTCTCCATTTTACGATCGGACACATCTACTACTCGAATCACAACCCACGAAACTAGTTTGTATCATTTTGTATCAGAGCTAGTGAAATTAAAGTAAGTATCGATGTTTTAAGCATTACGGGATTGTGATTTTACCAAAAAATTCAAAAAAAATTCGTCAAAAAAAATTTCAACATCAATTGAAGTTCAAAGGTTGAAGAAAAATTTTTGGGTGTACCAATTTGTTGGATTCATTTAAAAAAAAAGTTAGCTTGGAAGTTTTATTATTGCCCGAATAAGTTTAATAACTACTAAATATTTTAGCCACACTTAAATCTTTCCATCACTATTTTTTCCATCCTACCCTTTTGTTCTAACATCATTCCCTACCCAAAACCGATCATTACTTTTTAAGCCGACCCATATCGACTACTGCTAAGTCAAAATAGTCCATTGCGAACATAGAGAGGCAGATTGAGCGGAAAAAGGTAAGAGTGTTGTGAGCCTATTCGAGTGAATAAAAGCCAAAATTGTGTAAAATTTTCTGTGAGTGAATTGTGAGGTTTGTTATAAAAGACTATGTCTTGCAGTTTTGAATAGATTGATGATGATGGTGATGTTTTGTCTGATCCAACATATCAAGCTTTCTTTCACGAGGTGGATCAAATGCTCCAAAGAAAATTAGAACTCGTAAAAGAATGATTGAAGCAATTGGAAGAATGAGCCTAACGGAAACAAATTTCACCAAGCCGAGGGACAGAAACAAGATTGTCACGGAGACAAACGTTTAATGACTATATGGGAAGAGACTCATATTGAGATTCTTATTAATCAAAGAAGTCGAGTCGATATGAAGCAAACCACGAATTTGAGACCCTTCAAGGCTACCAACGAGAAGGTAGAAATTTCTCTTCAAGTGCCTCAAAGTATTCATCTACGGAGAAGTCCTTACGAAGAAGTGAACGTGTTTCATATAAGTACTCATCCATGGAGGCTTATTCACAAAGAGATGATCGTGACTTATATGAAGATTCTTCCACTTCTTTCCAATGACAAGCCTATCATTCTAATTCTTTTGTATTATCTCCATCTTGTAGTGAAGTTGAGAGAAGAAAAAGAGAGACAAGAGAAAAAGAAATTGAAAAAGAAAAAGAAATCAAAAAAGAAGAAGAAATCGAAAAAGAAAAAGAGAGTGAGATTGCAAAAGAAAGTGTGCAAGAAACGAGTGTTGTTGAAAATGAAAGTGAAATTACAAGTGAGAGTAAGTCTTCAATAATCAAAGAGACCATGAAAAAAGAACGAGAGATTGAACAAGGAGTGAATGAAAAAGAAGAACGTGACCAAGAAAAAGCGAGGAATGTTTTTACTAACCTACATACGAGTTGTCCTTGTATTGTTTCTTCTTTTCAGGTTTCTAAAGACTCGAGTGACAAGTTTCAACTTCAATAATTTTCCAATGAGAGACGATTTCATTTGATCGAAAAAAGTAAGGTTGAAGGTGAAATTAATTCCTGAGTGCTTAAAGGTAAGTAAGGTAAGGAGTCTTTAGCCATTGAATCTCGTTAATCAAATTTGAAAACCGTTGAGATAATTGCTGATAACTTAGTTATTGAAAGATCTCCTCACTTTGATTTGGTTAATTGTCATTCTATGAATATTGTTGATAATTTCGTTTCAGCTAGTGCCATGAAGAGATTTTTTTATGATAAATGTTATGTTGGCAAGTTTGTTGATGAAGTTAGCTTAAATCGGCATAAGCAAAATTTGATCATGTGTGATAAAGAGTGGTCACATTAAAAGCCTAATATGTTTGTTTATGATGGTAACGTGAATTCTCTATTTTTTTGTGTGAAAACCTCATGTTTGTGCAAGTCTGTTCAGATAAATTTCAAGGGGTTTGATTGTTTGAATGTAAGTATGATTAAATCCTTCTTGCCTAGCATGTGTGATTTATGGGTGATAAAGAAAATCTTGCTGCACATTGGAACAAGTAATCAAAATCGTGTGTTCAAACCTGGAGTTTGTTATTTGGGAACATTGTTGAGAGAAATCAAGCATCATAATTTTTGTTTGAATAAATGTGTGAACAACTTTTGCTTGCTTGATGATTTGTCTATAAATTTGAAAACAAAGTTGTTGCATCGTGATAATATGCAAATGCAAAATCAAATCTTTGATCCTGGAAATTTCTCTATAGTATGGTTTAAAGGACTCAAACATGTTTTGCATTCATATAACTTTAGTTTGCTTCGTATTCCTCCCATGTTGCCAGCCATGAAATTTTCAATTCAGATTGAGGTGGTAAGGGAGAACTTGGTTTTTGACCCCGATGCTTATTGTTCTATATTAATGTTCAAGGGATTTGAGCCATGGAATCTTATTTTCCAAAATTGTAACTTTTGAATGCTTTTGGGATTTGGTTTGTTTCCATTGACGAACTTATGGATTCATTATGGAAAGGTAAAAGCAACTTCTGTGTTTGATCCTGACATTGGAATATGTCATCAACTTTTGATTGAAATTTTTTGATAATTTCTTTTGTGCTTAAAATTCTTAGTGTCACTAATTTGTTTTATTTTTGTGTAGGTGACAATCTGAAGTGGTACCCTTCTAAAAAGGGAGGGTATGCAAATAACCTTCTTTCTTGTTGAGCCATATATGATTCTCACATTCTTGAAAGTGACTTTGTCAGGTTTATGACCAAAGGGGTTCGTGACCTTGAGAGGTTTGTCGCAAGCAAATGGCCTGATTTGAAGAGAAATCATCTTCAAGAGGGAGGGTATTATGCGATCTCAGTCGCATCATGTCATGATACAATTCGATGACATCGGAATTGGCCCAAGCACGAGGGCCCAAGTGCAAAATGAAGTTTTTAATTTCAGTTTGTTAATTTGGTTGCTAGAAAATAAGGACTTTGATTCATTTATTTTAGTCACTTTAGTTATTTTAGTTTGTGTATTTAATTATGTCATAGTTTGAACATCACTAGTATGATTCTTTAATTATGTCATAGTTTGAACATCATTCATATGTGTTCTACATTTAATAAAGTCATACATTATGTAACTCTCATGTTAGTTCAGTTTGCATCATAAATTATGACATGCATTATGTAACTCCCATGTTAGTTAAAGTTTGCATCATTAAATTAAGTCGTGCATTAAGTAACTCATTGGTTCATTTAATTTACATCTTAAACCATGCATTTAAGCATGTAGTTGTTAAATATGTTTGAGTTTGTTTATATAAGTATGTTATTTAATTTGGCTGTTACTTTTTATTGCATAAATTAAAGTGTGTTTATTTTTCATTTTAAATAAGGTGATTTGAGCTGCATGTTCATTAATAAATTTATGTATGAGTGTTTATAGTGTGATGATTCTTATTAGTGTCTTTAATGCTTAATTATCTACCTTGTAGGTGACTATTCATATGGCTAATTGACTCTTCAAGTTTGGACGTTTTTCAAGCCTTCAAAAATCATCATGGTGGATGTTCAAATGGTCCAAGAGTGTCTCTTCAAATCTGTTCAGTTTTAAAGCATTCAAAGCTAGTTAAGGAGCCAATTAAAGAGATGAATGCACAAGTCTTTTGACATTCAGTTTAAGGGAGATGAAGGGACACCAAACAGCACATTAAGGGTTCATTAAGTCAACAATAAAGTGAAGAGACATGCCTTTTCATCTACACCAGAATCAAGTGAAGAGACATGACTATTGGCTTCCCTACATGAGTTTAAAATGAAATTAACACTTGTAATAACCTTAATTAATTGCTGAAGGTGAAAGGTCACAAATAGGCATTTGAATAGTCATAATAATGCCTATAATTAGTTTGTAAGAAAACATTGTTTTGGTTAGACAATACACTTTGACATTTTATGAATTTTAATTCATTTTTGAGTTTATTCAACTCTCTAAATTCGTTTAAGAGTCAAGCTGACTTATCTAGCATAGCTAGTGGCATCTTCCTTTGTAACAGTCCGGTTTAGACCATAGTCAGAATAGTGGTTTCGGGACCACAAATCTGAGTCAGAAAAATATTTTAATATTATTTTTAGTGCCTATGATATGTGACTGAGTATGTGTTAAAGTTCAGTGAAATAATTTGTTCGTTTGTGTGTTTAATTTGAGAAAAGGATTAGATCGTATAAAAGATAAAAGTGACATGCTATTTGTTAATGTGCTATATTGTCATGTCTTTATTAATATGAGGTCCTTATGTGGTTATTTAGCCATTGAATGTATTAAATGTCAAAGATGGACATATGATAGTGGAAATTTAATGTTATATTAAAAGGTTAATATGGTAAAAGAACTAATAATGTTGTTATAATAAAAACAAGCTAAAAGATGGTGGGTTTTATGTGTTCTTCCACCGAAACACAAAGAAAATAAAAAGAAATAAGAATTAGGGCATTCGGCTAGCTTGAAGCATAAATTAAGGTATGTTTCATATCGATTTTTGATAATTTATACATTTTCGTAATCGTTGCTTCGAGTACTTTGAAACCCATGCTTCAATTTTGTGAATTGATGAATATTTTGTAATGTGCCATTGATGAACATGTGAGTTTTGGGATGTTTAATGGTGAAATATGAATTATATGTGATAGAATAACTAATGCGAACCCGGTCGCATCATGTTACTACACAACTCGATGCCATCGAGAATGGCCTAAGCTCGAGGGGCCTAAGTGCAAAATGAAGACTAATTTCAGCTCAACGAGCTCAGTCCTTAGTTTTCCCCCAGCTGATCTAGCTCGTTCTAGCTCAATGGAGCTCAATTCAGTTTGATGCAAGCTCATTGAGCTTGATTGCAATTTAATTAATTTCTTGCATTAAAAGTTGTTGGAATAAATTTATTAATTAAGTTAGTTAATTAGTTAAATTTCAGCTCCAAATAAATTAATTTGTTTTAATTCTGGACATCTTAATTCAAGTATTAATATGTTTTAATTAGTAGATGTTTTTAATGTGTCTTAAGTTATTACATAATTTTAACATTTTCTAGCCGAATTAATGTGCAGGATTTAATTTGTCTTAGCTGCTAATTTTTAAAGAGTGATAAATATGCTTTGACCGAATTTATTTGATTTTTTTAGCTGAATCAGCTAGCCTAATGACAAAGGAAAGCATTAAAGGAGAAAACATGCATTTGGCTAATGCATGGGACGGCATTAAAGAAGCAGCTGCCTCTTGCTTTCAGCTGACTTTTCGTGAAGCTCAATGGACTCCAAGATGCTATTTTAAGCTTTTTTAGGAGCCAATTTTGTGAAGAGCAAAGGCCAATAGTTGTCTTCATTAATTCCAGCAGCTATCAAGCTTGGAGGCTGCTCATATTCAGCCATTGGCTATTGGAGTACTCAAGGAGCTATTAAAAAATATTCAAGACTATCCAGCTGATCAAAGCAGCCTATTTAAGCTCATTAAAACCCTTTGGTCGAATCTAGCCTAGCTCCAGCCACTTCATTCAATTTCTTTCAATGAAAGCTGGTTGAAAACACCAAAAGGCAGCCCTTAGACGTTCCCAAGAAGGCTAACCAGCTCCCAAGCATCCCAATTAATTCCAGCTGCATGTAGACACCCTAAAAGCTGTCCAAAGATGTTCCCAAGGCTAGCGAAGCTTCCTGGGATTTTTCTTGAATTTTCTAGAATTTGTTAGCTCATTAAAAACTAAAATTAAGTGACCATTTGGCTATCCAATTGTCTATTCGGCTAGCCTAGCTTTTTGGCTATAAATACTTAGTTAATTTCAAGATGTATGGACTTTTGAACCTTTTATGAATTCTGATTACTTTGTGAGTGTTTCAACTCTCATCGTTCTTCAAAGATTGAACCGACTTATCAAGAAACCCTTATAGCATCAATCCGTCTTTGTTTATTTTCTTGAACTTATCACTTTGTTAAAAGTGTGGCGTTCACCCATACCGGAGGTTCCTATCTCTCATAGGTTGATACGAACTCAGCTCGTTGAAGATGCGAGTTGTAATATGTGCGGATTGTAAATTGGACTAAGTTAGGCTTTCGAGAAAGTGGTTTGAGAAAAAAAGGGAATGTAACACCCCAAACCCGGTCAACACACCACGACCGAATTTGGCATGTCACAGAGGAAATCGTTTTGAAGAAAACAGGTTACCGGCTAAATTTTAGTGAAAACTCTTTGTTGTTTTATGTTTGTAGAAATCAGGTGCATGATTAGTTAAAACCCACAGTATGCTTTGAAATCCTGGAATAAATCTTAAAAACTTAGTTGTCGATCCATTGGTTTAGAGAACGTTTATGTCATTTTAAAACCCGATGTTCCTTTCTCAGTTATTTAGAAATCAGTTGAATTAAATGTGGAAAACTTAATTTTGAAATCCATTTGAGTTGTTGTTGTTATCAATTGATTTGTATTACCCGATGGTAACGTTTGGAAAACCATTGCGTTTTGGTAGTTTAGAAAACCTTGTGCTCATATTATTAAATCCATCTTGTAATTTACTTAACCATGTTTAAAACAAATCCAAAGCATATAAATAAACCAAAAACATAATTAAAAAGGCCTTATTACAAACCCAAAATTAAAAAAATAAAACCAAATTTAAATGAAATAAAGTACCCAAAGCAAAGTCCATGTAAAACTGAATTTATTTAATACATGGCCACCTCGAGTCCGCCCGGCTCCTCATCCGCGATCTATGAATCACCTGAAAAGATAAGGGAGAAGGTGAGTCACCAAGACTCAGTGCATAATCCCCCTCCCAGTTAATGCAACATACTTACACAAATCATAACCAAGCAATATATATAATATGCACCCAAACCTAGCCATCCTTAACTCCGTTTCTACCCTGTGTGGTACCAAACCACTGGTGGTGCCAAACCACTGGTGACCCAAAGTCACGAATAATCCATCTGTGGGGCCAACCCACATTGTGATACCAAATCACTGGCGACAATCCCATAATATCAAATGTGGGGCCAACCCACTGTGGTGCTAAGCCACTGGGACGAGTCGCTATGAGGTGCCAAACGTCTGGTGACCCAAAGTCACGAAATATCAATAATCCAAGTGTGGGGCCAACCCACGTGTGATACCAAATCACTGGCGACGATCCCAAAATATCAACTGTGGGGCCAACCCACTATGGTGCTAAGCCACTGGGACAAGTCGCTATGAGGTGCCAAACCTCTGGTGACCCAAAGTCACAAAATAATCTGTGGTACCAAACCACTAGAGGTGCCAAACCTCTGGTGACCCAAAGTCACAGATATCATACTTCCCCCTCCTCTCATATCACCCATACCAATGCATTACAAGTGCAAATCATGTCGTCATGCTTTAATATGCAACATAAAGCAAATATATCATAAATCATATTATTATGCATCATATAGAGCCAAAAATCACATCGAAACAGACTTACCCAAATCCTTGCTCACACCCATAAGGCATCATATCAAGATCTCACAGTTTTCGGCTTCTAATCAAGATTAGGTTATTAATATATTACTAAGTTATAAAGTGTGTAGGTTACACACCTGTCACTAACGCAAGCACTAAATCCCGAAGACCCGATCTACCGCACTAGATCTCCTTGTCCTACATTCGACCAAACCACAAAATCAGTAACAAGGCCATTCGGCCACACCAATAAATCCCGAAGGATGAGGTAACGCATAACTAACCCAACCCTTACCTTTCTGCCTTACGAATGCTAACCACAATACAAGATATGCGAGACTGCTTCTCCCCCTACAATCAGCCAACAACAAAATTCACCTCCAATAGCCTTCAGCTTTTCAACAACTCAAAGAATGAAGAACCAATATAGATCCTTACCACTTGACTTACCAAACTCGATTGTCAGAGAATAGAGGGCTTAGATCGACTGCTTCCAAAACCCTGAAGAACCTAGGAGAAATTGGTTCTTATAGATGATTAGAACCTTGTTAACAAATGCCGAAATTCGACTTTTACCCTTATGAAAGTCGACAGAGAGAAGAGAAAAGAAGTAATGGGTTTTGGCCATAGACACTTACCTCATCTTAAAACCGATTGAAGAAAAACTCAAAAAAGATCCACCCTTATTTGATATTCGGCCAAAGCAACTAGAAGAAAGAATAGGGTGATTCGGCTATGGTTGATTGCAAACAACCAAATGGGATTCGACTAGAGTGGAAGAAGAGAAAGGAAAAGAAAGTGAAAGGGGAGAGAGGATTCGGCAAGTGGAAGGAAGAAGAAGATTCGGCACAAGAGTTTGAGAAAAGAAAAAGATGAAGGGGAAGAGGGTGCTTTCGGTTTTGAACAAGAATGAGAAAAGAAAAAGAGAGAGATAGGAGAGTAGAAGATTCGGCCACCAACAAGAATGGGGAGCAAAGGAGAGGAGATGTTTGGGAGAGTAAGGTTTCGGCTACTAATGAAATAAAGAGGAAAGCAAGTGCAAAATTCGGCTAAATGCCTAAGGAAGAAATCGGCAAGAGTTTAAGGTGCTTGTGGCTTTCGGTTTCAAAGGAGAAAAAGAGAGAGAGCTCAAATGAAGATTCGGCTAGGTGCCTCAAATGATATTTGGCAAGCACCAAAGGAGGTTCAGCTTAGCTCCCAACCGATTGCATCAAAATTTTAGCTAGCCGAAAGTGCCACAAAGAATTTCAGCACCCTTCCTAAGTCCCAGCCGAATACTCCACCTCCCACCTATTCAAATTTTGGCAAACTCTCAACTCTCTCCTAGCCACCAATTCAAACGAGTTTGAATTAATCAAACTCCTAAATTTTCTCTTTGCCACCTGTTTAAAATAATTTGACTGAGTCCAAGCTTATCTAACAGAGTTTGTGCTGAGCACAACTCTTTCCCCTTGGCATCAAAATGCAAAGCAGAAAATGGGATTTCTACTGCTCGAACCTGAGCTCTCCCTTCCCTGCATGTGGCGTAAATCACAAGGCTCTAAGTGACGCCTCCTTGCCACTTTACCAAGCCCAATCTTGTGCTAAAATCCCCCACGAATTACACTTAACCCCTAGCTCCTTCAGCTCCCTTTACTTAAAACTTAAAAACAAAAAATTCCTGCAACTCGGGCCTACTCTAGACTTATAACTAGATCTTAAAACACCTCCAATAATAACACAACAGTCCATACTCATGCAAAACAATTCAATCACAAATAACCCCTATTTCAGGATATTACAATTCTACCCCCTTAAAATAATTTCGGCCCCGAAATTACCTGGTCAAAAGAGTTGAGGGTATTGCTGCCTCATCACATCCTCTGGTTCCCACGTAGCTTCTTCCACGCCATGATTTCGCTGCAATACCTTCACTAAAGGAACTGACTTCTTACGCAAGACTTTCACACCTCGATCTAGGATCTGTACTGGTTCCTCTTCCATTGTCAAATCTGGACTCACCTCAATTTCCTCCACTGCTACAACATGCGATGGATCTGAACGATAGCGCCTAAGCATGGAAACATGGAATACATCGTGAATCTGACTCAGCTCTACTGGCAACTCGAGCTGGTAGGCTACTGGTCCCACTCGTCTCAACACCTTATACGGCCCAATAAACCTTGGACTTAACTTGCCTTTCTTTTCAAACCTCAATACCTTCTTCCATGGCGAGACCTTCAAAAAGACCTTGTCACCCACAGCAAACTCTATATCCCTCCGCTTGAGATTGGCATAAGACTTCTGCCTGTCCGAAGCTTCCTTCAAACGAGCTTGAATCAACTTAACCTTATCCTCAGTCACTGCAACCAACTCTAGTCCCAACATTTGACGCTCACCCAACTCTATCCAGCATGTAGGTGTGCGACACTTCCTACTATACAACGCCTCATATGGTGCCATCTTAATGCTTGCTTGGTAACTATTATTGTACGCAAACTCAACTAATGGTAAAAATTCTTCCCAGCTACCTCTGAAGTCCAAAACACACCCTCTTAGCATATCCTTTAAAATTTGTATAACCCTTTCTAACTGCCCGTTAGTCTGTGGATGAAATGCTGTACTGAAATCCAACCGTGTACCCAAAGCCTGATGCAACGCTTTCCAAAACCTCGACGTAAATCTGGGATCCCTATCCAAGATGATCGACACTGGCACACCGTGCAACCTCACTATCTCTGCCACATACAGCTTAGCTAACTTCTGAAGCGAGTAATCAACCCTTACCGGTATGAAGTGAGCTAACTTAGTCAGATGATCCACAATTACCCAGACTGAGTCCTTCTTACTAGGCGTAAGGGGTAATCCATTGACAAAATCCATAGTGATCCTTTCCGACTTCCACTGTGGAATCTTCAACGGCTGAAGTAAACCCGACGACAATTGATGTTCAGCCTTGACCTACTGACACGTCAAACATTTACCCACAAACTCCGTTACTTCCCGCTTCAGACCTGGCCACCAAAACTGCTCTCTTAAATCCTGATACATCTTGCTACCTCCAGGATGCATAGCGTATGGGCTGCTATGTGTGTCCTGAAGAATCCTCTGCCTTAACTCGACATCCTTCGGCATACAAGCTCTCCTTTGGAAACACAGTACTCCATTACTGGACAAACTATAATCCTCTAAACCACCATTCTGAACTTGCAACCTCCACGCATTCATTCATACAAGCTAAGGCGAGCAAACATCGCTCTCAAGTCTGATACAACCTTACGGCTCAACGCGTCTGCCACCACGTTAGCCTTGCCCGGATGATACTCAATCGAACAGTCATAGTCCTTCAACAGTTCAATCCACCTGCGCTGTCTCAAGTTCAAATCCTTCTGAGTCAAAAGGTACTTCAGACTCTTGTGATCCATGTAGACTATCGACTTCTCTCTGTACAAATAGTGTCTCCATATCTTCAAAGTGAAAACCACTGCAGCTAATTCCAAGTCATGCGTCGGATAGTTAACCTCATGAGGTCTCAGCTGTCGAGAAGCATAAGCCACTACCTTCCCTTCCTGCATCAGCACACATCCCAAGCCCGTATGTGATGCATCGCAATATACCGTGAATTCTTTTCCTGCCTCAGGCTGAATCAAAACCGGAGCTTCAGTCAAAATCTTCTTCAACTTGTCAAAACTTTCTTGCTGCTTCTCTGTCCACACAAATGGAACTCCTTTCCTCAACAACTTGGTCATTGGCGCTGCAATCAACGAAAATCCCTCTACAAATCTTCGGTAATACCCTGCCAGACCTAGAAAACTCTGAATTTCTGCCACTGACTTAGGCGGCTTCCAATCCAACACTGCCTCAATCTTTAGAGGATCCACTCTAATCCCCTCAGCTGATACTACGTGACCCAAGAAATTCACCTCTCTAAGCTGAAACTCACACTTACTAAATTTGGCAAATAACTGCTTTTCCTTCAGAATCTGCAACACTATTCGCAAATGCGCATCATGCTCCGCCTCTGAATTCGAGTATACCAAGATGTCGTCTATAAATACCACGACAAACTGATCCAAATACTACTGGAATACCCGTTCATCATGTCCATGAATGCTGCCGGCGCGTTGGTCAACCCAAACGGCATTACCAGAAACTCGTAGTGCCCATACCGAGTACGAAACGCTGTCTTGTGAATATCAGCCTCTTTCACCTTTAGCTGATGATACCCAGACCTTATATCAATCTTTGAGAATACCGATGCCCCTTTAAGCTGATCAAACAAATCATCTATCCTCGACAACAGATACTTGTTCTTGATCATCAGCTTATTCAACTGGTGGTAGTCTATGCACATCTGCATTGTACCATCTTTCTTCTTGACAAAGAGTATTGGCGCTCCCCAAGGCGAAACACTTGGCCGGATAAAACCTCGATCCAACAACTCCTGAATCTGAGCCTTTAATTCCACTAATTCCTTCAGTGCCATCCTATACGGGGTAATAGACACTGGCGCAGTTCTGGGTAACAGATCTATGCCAAATTCAACTTCACGATCCGAAGACAGTCCAGGAAGTTCCTCTGGAAATACGTCAGTAAATTCCTTTACTATTCGAACATTCCCTACAGCAGACTCCTTAGCCTCCAAAGCACACACATGCACCATAAACGCTTCACAGCCCTTTCTGACCATCTTCTCAGCTTTCAAGGCAGATACCACGTTGGATAGATAATCTCTTCTATTACCTATCATCACCACCTCTTCACCCGCAGCCGTTTTCAACACCATGCGCTTAGCCGTGCAATCCAAACTTGCCTGGTACTTAACCAACCAGTCCATCCCAAGAATCAGATCGAACTCCCCAAATGATAGTTCCATCAGATCAGCTACAAACACTACCCCTTGAAGTTCTAGGGGTACATCCCTATACAGCTTATTCACTTCTACAGAGTGACCTAAAGGGCTAATTACTGTCATCTCCCTAGAAGTAGTCTCAAAGTCTAGGTTCATAGTCTCTACTATGCTACTAGCAACATATGAATGCGTCAAACCCACATCAATCAAAGCAGTATATGGAAATCTGAAGATTAAGAATGTACCGGTTATGACGTCCGGTGCGTCGCCCTTCTCTCGACGCCTCGCTGCATACACCAACCCAGGCTGTCTTGCCTCAGTGTTGCCTGCACCTCTGCCCAGTGCTCCGCGGCCCTAACCAGAACCATTACCTCCTCTACCATTACCACGACCCCTCTGTGGTGGCGGTCCCTCATTTCTGAACTGAGCACGGCCTTGACCCTCAGACTGAATCCTGGCTAACTTACGCGGACAGTCCCTCACACAATGGTCCAGCGAGCCACACTCAAAACATCCTTTTCCACCAGTCCAACATCCTCCCCAATAGATTTCCCACATCGGTTACACTATGATGGTCCCTGATTAGCAGCAACAGACCTTCCAGACTGATTCGGCCCACTCTACCTAGCCCTTTTCTGAGAATTACCAGCCGACCTAGATGATCCAAAACCTCTCTTATGTCTATTTCTATCCAGATTCTGCCTCACAGACTCCTTAACCCCTTCGGCTACCTTAGCCTTTTCCACCAGGACAGCAAACTCACGCTCTTGCTATGGAGCAATCAGCAACCTCAGCTCGTCTCTTAGTCCATCCTCAAATCAGACACATCGCTCATGTTCTGTAGCCACGATACCCCTAGCATATCGGCTCAACCTTAAAAATTCTGCCTCGTACTCCGACACAGACTTACTCCCCTGAACCAGCCTCAGAAACGCCTTCCGCTGCACATCAATGTAGCTAGATCCAATATATTTCTTTTGATAAGCTGCCTTAAAATAGTCCCAAGTGAGATCCTCCGCTGCAGCACTATCCTGAACCGTGAGCCACCACTGGTATGACTCATCCCAAAGAAGCGACACTATCCCTTTCAGTTTGTCCTTAGCAGTCAGATCCAAATCATCCATGATTCGCTCCGTCGCCTCTAACTAATACTCGGCCGTACTGGGAGCCACACCAGAAACACCTCGGAATACCTCGGCTCCATTAGCTCGGAGTCGCTCAGATACAGATTTCCAAGCTCCTACGCCTCCACCTACTCCAGCTACTCTCTCAAGAACTCGCAGCATCGCCTGCGACACTACGTCATCCCCCATCTGATCATGAAACTCACCACCTACAGCTGGTGGTGGTGCTGGTATCTCATTTTCGACCCACGACCACTGCACTCCCACCGGTTCGATTAATCACAACTTACCCCGACCACGTCCATGCATATTACGACCACGACCACCTCGAGTACTCATGACTAACGTCTCGACTTATTTGATTTGGAAGTTTTATGCCTTAGTCATTATTACACTATCTTTAAAGCACAGTCTTATGAACAGTTCTTATTAAGTAGTTTTGTCTTTGCGAGTCCATAGAGTCCTATAAATTTCAGTCTCTAGGGTAGTCCACTATCCTAGTTATTCAGAGTTTATAACATCCAAAAATCACAAACAATAGTTAGGGGTACTTACCTGGGCGGATTGGTGCCGGAGACTCGGTGCCATGCCTTTCAAACCATATATTTCCACCAAAACCATTTCAAAACCATAATTTAAAACATTTTGGGCCTCGAGCCCACAGCTGAGCCTTTGAACTTAGCTCTGATACAAAATTGTAACACCCCAAACCCGGTCAACACACCACGACCGAATCTGGCATGTCACAGAGGAAATCGTTTTGAAGAAAACAGGTTACTGGTTAAATTTTAGTGAAAACTCTTGTTGTTTTATGTTTGTAGAAATCAGGTGCATGATTAGTTAAAACCCACAGTATGCTTTGAAATCCTGGAATAAATCTTAAAAACTTAGTTGTCGATCCATAGGTTTAGAGAACGTTTATGTCATTTTAAAACCCGATGTTCCTTTCTTAGTTATTTAGAAATCAGTGGAATTAAATGTGGAAAACTTAATTTTGAAATCCATTTGAGTTGCTGTTGTTATCAATTGATTTGTATTACCCGATGGTAACGTTTGGAAAACCATTGCGTTTTGGTAGTTTAGAAAACCTTGCGCTCATATTATTAAATCCATCATGTAATTTACTTAACAATGTTTAAAACAAATCCAAAGCATACAAATAAACCAAAAACATAATTAAAAAGGCCTTATTACAAACCCAAAATAAAAAAAATAAAACCGATTTTAAATGAAATAAAGTACCCAAAGCAAAGTCCATGAAAAACTGAACTTATTTAATGCATGGCCACCTCGAGTCCACCCGGCTCCTCATCCGCAATCTATGAATCACCTGAAAAGATAAGGGAGAAGGTGAGTCACCAAGACTCAGTACATAATCCCCCTCCCGGTTAATGCAACATACTTACACAAATCATAACCAAGCAATATCTATAATATGCACCCAAACCTAGCCATCCTTAACTCCGTTTCTACCCCGTGTGGTACCAAACCACTGGTGGTTCCAAACCACTGGTGACCCAAAGTCACGATATCCAATAATAATGTGGTGTCAAACCACTGGTGACCCAAAGTCACGAATAATCCATCTGTGGGGCCAACCCACATTGTGATACCAAATCACTGGCGACAATCCCGTAATATCAAATGTGGGGCCAACCCATGTGGTGCTAAGCCACCGGGGGCGAGTCGCTATGAGGTGCCAAACCTCCGTGACCCAAAGTTACGAAATATCAATAATCCAAGTGTGGGGCCAACCCACGTGTGATACCAAATCACTGGCGACGATCCCAAAATATCAACTGTGGGGCCAACCCACTGTGGTGCTAAGCCACTGGGACAAGTCACTATGAGGTGCCAAACCTCTGGTGACCCAAAGTCACAAAATAATCTGTGGTACCAAACCACTGGAGGTGCCAAACCTCTGGTGACCCAAAGTCACGGATATCATACTTCCCCCTCCTCTCATATCACCCATACCAATGCATTACAACTGCAAATCATGCCGTCATGCTTTAATATGCAACATAAAGCAAATATATCATAAATCATATTATTACACATCATATAGAGCCAAAAATCACATCGAAATGGACTTACCCAAATCCTTGCTCACACCCATAAGGCATCATATCAAGATCTCACAGTTTTCGGCTTCTAATCATGATTAGATTATTAATATATTACTAAGTTATAAAGTATGTAGGTTACACATCTGTCACTAACGCAAGCACTAAATCCCGAAGACTCGATCTACCGCACTAGATCTCATTGTCCTACATTCAGCCAAACCACAAAATCAGTAACAAGGCCATTCGGCCACACCAATAAATCCCGAAGGATGAGGTAACGCATAACTAACCCAACCCTTACCTTTCTGCCTTATGAATGCTAACACAATACAAGATATGCGAGACTGCTTCTCCCCCTACAATCGGCCAACAACAAAATTCACTTCCAATAGCCTTCGGCTTTTCAACAACTCAAAGAATGAAGAACCAATATAGATCCTTACCACTTGACTTACCAAACTCGATTGTTAGAGAATAGAGGGCTTAGATCGACTACTTCCAAAACCCCGAAGAACCTAGGAGAAATCGGTTCTTATAGATGATTAGAACCTTGTTAACAAATGCCAAAATTCGGCTTTTACTCTTATGAAAGTCAACAGAGAGAAGAGAAAAGAAGTAATGGGTTTCGCCCATGGACACTTACCTCCTCTTAAAACCGATTGAAGAAGAACTCAAAGAAGATCCACCCTTGTTTGATATTCGACCAAAGCAACTAGAAGAAAGAATAGGGTGATTCGGCTATGGTTGATTGCAAACAACCAAATGGGATTCGGCTAGAGTGGAAGAAGAGAAAGGAAAAGAAAGTGAAAGGGGAGAGAGGATTCGGCAAGTGGAAGGAAGAAGAAGATTCGGCACAAGAGTTTGAGAAAAGAAAAAGATGAAGGGGAAGAGGGTGCTTTCGGTTTTGAACAAGAATGAGAAAAGAAAAAGAGAGAGATAGGAGAGTAGAAGATTCGGCCACCAACAAGAATGGGGAGCAAAGGAGAGGGAATTAGGCTCAAGAAGGTTCTTTGGTGAATGGATAAGTTGGGAAAGAGATAGATGGAATAGTTGACTAAGGGTTCAAGCCAAACTAACACAATAGGATGTGTTAACCCGAGTCTTAAGTGAACACTTAGGTTAGATTAGGGTTTGGTGGAAGGTTAAGGTAGAAAGATGGAAACCTCGATCTACTATCAATAAGTGATAGGAACCTCGGCATAGCGAACGCCACATTTTGGGGTTACAAAGTGATAAGTTCGAATATGCAAAGACAAGGATGACGCCACAAGGGGATACTTGATAAGTCAACAAGTCTTTGGAGAAAAATTGAGAGTTGAAAATAAACTCACAAATTATCAAAGTTATATGGTTGTTCATTACCCTCTAAAATATGGATTACATACCTATTTATAAGCGGAACAAAGCTAGCCGAATGGACAGCTCCTTAGGCCTTAAGCCTCTTAGGAAACTTCCTAGAAATTTCCCTAGCACATTCTAGATCAATCTTGAATATAAATCTAAAAATATTCCTTCTAGAATAGATGGTTCGGCTGGCCCTTTTTAATGAGAAGAGTCCACATTCAGCTTGATGTTTTAAGGAGTTTAAATGCTGCCTTGGAGAAGAGAAATGGCCAGCTTTAAAAGGTATTCCATTGGTCGAATATGAGAAGCCTTTTAGTTTAATAGCTGCTGGAATTAATGAAGCAGCTCTTGGCCCTGGCTTTCCACAAAATTGACCCTTAGGGAAATTCAAAATAGCAGCTCCTTTGAGCTCCACGAAAAGACTTCAACTGGAGTTAATTCCTTGTCCATTTATATCCAGGAAAAGTCATGTGGAAAAAGAGAAAACCAGTAGCACATTAAATGTCATCCCATGCATGCTGAACATCTCTTTAAATCCGATCCATGCTTGCCTCTCAACATCTCATTAATTCGGCCAACAAACATTCAGCAAAATTCGACTGGACAACATGAATTAAATTCGGCACATTAACCTGCAGCAATGTTGAGACAAACACATTAATTACATGTCTAAACTAGGACAACCATTAAATTCGGCCTAGACAAATAAATAGCAGCAGCTAATTAATTTGTCCTAAACTTGACATATTAACTTCATGTAATTAAACTAGACACAATTAATTTATGTCCTAACTTAAGACATATTAATAACATGCATTAATATAGAACATATTTAATACTTTAAAAATTAAAATGTCCAGATTTATTTAATTAAATGACTTGAGCTAATTTTAACTAACAAAACTAATTTAAATTTATTCAAAATAAATGCAATCAGCTCATTGAGCTAGCTAGGTGCCGAATGGGCTGAATTGAGCTAACACGAGCTCAAGTAATCCTCCCCGATGGCAGCTCCATAGGTTCGGCATCTAGCTTCTTGGGTGGGCTCGCATCATAGGTAGCGGGTCTCGGTTAATTCAAATTATCTACCTATTTCCACTGCCATTTCCTTCCTAAGTGTTCATATAAGTTTCGGGTTGACACAAGCATATTGTGTTGGTTCACTCTTTGAGCCTTAGCTGAACCATATCCTTGTTTCCTTAGCCATTTGAAACCCATCCTTTTGAACTTATCTTTTATATCCCAAGCCTATTTTGCGAACCATTCAGACTTACTCAATTTACGATCGAGCAAACATTACGACTCGAATTGTCACCGAGGCTAGTTCGTATCAATAACATAGTTTGTCTTTGGAGCTTTGATGGTTTTAAATAAATTGGATTAAATTGAAAGAAAAATATTTTGAAGGGTTAAAATGTGAAATAAGTGAAATGTATGGACTTAGATGAGCATGAGTAAAATTCGGCTATACATGGGTATTATGAAATTTTGTATATTTTGTGATTTTTTGAAATAAGGACTAAAATATCCAAATGTGAAAATGTGAGGGCTAATTTGCATATTTCCCCAAATATGTGTTTTTGGATTGAATTGAATGAGTTGTTGAATAAATGGATTAAATTTGAATAGTATAAATCAAGAACTGAAGAAAACAGACTTAGATCGCGAGAAATCGAAAGTAATTGAGTAGCCGAGTCTGTTTTTGTTAAACCGAATCTGAGGTAAGTTGATATACAAATAAATGTATTTGAATTGAATTAATTGTGCATATATGAAATTTGGATTGCTATGAATATCAATTGAGATGGAATGTATGTGAAATCCGAGGATATATTTATATCGACGAGTTGATAATGTCCGAGAAGTCCCGTTTGAACTAGGGATAGATAGGATTGTATATGTCATGACATAGGTGTCCGATATGTGATATCATGTAAGACCACGTCTGGGACGTTGGCATTGATTCAAGATTTCGTGTAAGACCACGTCTGGGACGTTGGCATTGATTCAAGATTTCGTGTAAGACCATGTCTGGGACGTTGGCATCAATATGAGATTTATGTGTAAGACCATGCCTGGGACATTGGCATCATATTGATTCATGTAAGACCATGTCTGGGACAGTGGCATCGATATTTGATTACATGTAAGACCACGTCTGGAACGTTGGCATTGTGCGACTATTCTAAGCATTCTGAGTATCCTGTTAGATTCCAAATGGTTCAACGGGCAAATCCAAGATTTGAATGAATAAGTGAAAGGTATATTGAATCAGGTACGTTTGATATGTACTCAATGTATGTGAATGGAAGGTAAGTATATTTATGAACTTACCTAGATGAACTATGTGTATGGAATTGAAAAAGTAAAATGTGATTCATGGTCATATGCATGTTGGGAAGTAAATGGCTAAGCAAATGAGCCAAAAAGAACTATGGTTATGCAATTGAGCTATTAGTAAACTTATTTTGGATATGTATATCAAATGCTTGTATATGTATATTAAATTGCTTCCACGAATTGAAATGCAAATAGTAGGTCAAAAGTTGAACATAATCGTCACCATTAAGTAATAGAACATATTCACATGATTCATGACCTCGCACAATCAATCCGTGCAATTGACCTTTAGACACATGCTCGCTAGCAAATGCATCATGCCAATTATAAAAAAACAAGAGTCTTTTTATCAATGTCCAAAACCGATAGATCATTATCAAACAGAATAGAAAAATTAAGCACATCACGATTTAAGGACTTTATAAAAATGGTTGTCATCTTTCGAGGAAAACAAAAGTGTTTTAAAGCTTTTGAGAATATTACCTTGCTTGTCTTCAAGAGTAGGAAAACAAAGATCAAATTTACCTTGCTCGCCCATCACAAATCTTCGCTCTTCAGGGGTATAGCATAGCTGAAGTTTTGCAGTTGAGTTAATCTTTTCCAAATGGATCGCAAACTTCATGGACAACCAAAGAAATTGTTATGGAATGAATATAAATTGAAAACACATTGGGAAATTTTCGTTACCTTATTCAAAGACCACAAATCACAATGATAGAAATGGTTCGCACACAATTGATGTGGCTTGATTTTCCAACAAGATGAATCAACACAAATTCCCGGCTTAAAAACATGAGTTTGTTTATTTAAGGCAAAAAATAACAACTGTTTCACTAAATCGATCATGTTAAACCAATAGGACTTGTGCATACTCAAAAACGAACATTCAAATCTCTTTTCATGCTTCAAAATAGATTTGCACAAGTTCAAAAATTTCTCACAAAACTTGAGTGGGTGCTCGTTAATGTCATGTTCAAACAAATTAAGCACTTTTTGTGAAAAACTGTTTGCACACAAGATAAAGTTTTTGGGTTGTCGATCAGAACGAACAGTGTCAACCACATTCAAAGAATAGAAATCAATCAGATGAGAATAAGGGGGTCTTTTGATAACCAAGTCATCGAAGATTTTATTGACGAATGTCAAATCGAATTGCCATGACTCGTTAGCTCGCTTACCTTTGGGTTCGTGTGGTTTATTTTCAACTATACCTTGGCCGATCATATGGAAACATCGTTCTTCCGGAAGGTATTGTAGTTGAAAAACACCTTTCGGTATTTCGGGAACTTGAAAAGTAGAAATAGAACAAGAGCAAACTTCAAGGGGGTTAGTTGAATCACTCCTCACTTTTTCTTGCTCGTTCTTTTCTTTTGTTTCTTTTTCTATCTCGGGTTCTTTTCTTTCTTTTTCAATTTTATTTTTGTTTTCACACTCCTTTTCAATTTCTTTTTCACTCTCTTTTTCTTCACTCTCGTTTTCTTTTTCAAATTTCTTTTCGACTTCTCTTTCAACTTCTTTTTGTTCTTTCTCTTTGTCAAAAACCTTCTCAATGGCTTTTTCAAGCTCTCTCAAAACTCACTCATTTTCTCTCTTATTTGCCTCTTTTCTCTCTTTTCTTTTTATTTCTTTTGCATTTTTTTCTTGTCTTTTACATGATGTTACAAAAGAATCAAGATGGTAATCATTTGGCTCGAAAGAAGAAAATTTATTTACAAATGAATCACGATAATTGCATTGGGAAGAATACCCTGTGTAGGATTTCTTTGAAGTTCCTGAAGGAGTATACCGTTCATCTCACACGTCATCTTGGAGAGAGTGAAAACCAAAGTTAGCTTCTCTTCGCCTCGAGTTCCTTGATGAATAAGAATCTCGATCGAAACCTCATCTTGAATAATCATTAAAAGTGTATCTTTACGAAGTTCTCGATTCTACTTTCTGATTTGATGACACTTATTTTCGTGGTTCTCTTTGTTCCACATGATCTAATCTCTCGTGTAGTCTATCAAACTTGGAATTCACCATTCTTTTCATTTCTTGCACCAAGTATTGGTACTCCGATTCGGTGAACTCTTCGCGAGACATCTTTGATTGCTGAAAAGAAATTTGTTAAGTAAAACAAAAAAAATTAAATTCGTCACAACAAAATCCTCACAATTTCACTCAGAAAGAAGAAGGAAAAGTGACACTCTCGCTCTGTTTTTACTCGTTTGGCTTTTACCTCCACTAGAATGATCTCACTCGTTCGTGCCTTTTACCACTTGAATCCACATCTCAAAATTCTAGAAGGTTGCCTTAGACTTATTAGCAACTTGTAGGTCAGCTTCAAGGGGTCTAAGCAAAGGAAAAATCGTTATAGGTAAAGGTAGGCTGAAAGAAAATGAGTTAAGGGTGGCGTTGGGTAAGATGGAGGGGAACCAAATGATGATGGGAAGGGTTCTTGATGATCGGGAATAAAGGAGAGTGATTTTGAAGATTGGGAACAGAAGAGGAGAACAGAAACAACAAGTACTTACCAAACTTTCGAAAGAAAACTTCACTCTTTTTTTTTCACTCGTATTTTTTTTTAATTTTTGTAATTCTTTTTTTTGTTTTTTTACTTCAAATACAATAGACTGAAATACAAGCAATTTTAAAAAAAAATTTAATTTTTTTACGAACCTACTTTCGAGATTGAATACGAACGTCAGTGCTCCTCCTTTTCTAGCTCTGATACCAAATAATACGATCTGCCTCGGGTTGAGTAAAGTCGTATATGAATTTGCCCGATCGTCTACGAAGGAGTATCGTTTGATTTGTTTAAAGGAAAGGAAAAATGGTTATATTTTAGTAAATGGCAGCAACTTGGATTGAAGAAAAAAAATAGATGGATGAATGGATTGATGGTTGAAACAAGAAAGAACCCTTAAGAGAAAATTAAGGACCCGAATCTTATAGGTTTCAAAGGAATGGATGAATTAGATAGAACCTCGACCCACTATCTAGCAAGATAGGAATCTCGGTATAAAGGTTTGAACGCCTCACCCTAATGGATGATAAGTTCGAAACAAGTCAGATTGATGCCACTAACTACTAGATAAGTCAATTTGAACCTTGAAGAATAAAGAGAGTAGATAACTCAAAAATTTCATAAAGCATCCAAAGTCCCCTTTTACAAGCTAATAACAAAGTATATATAGTGTTTACATGTGGTTAGCTAAAGAGTCATATGAATTCAGCTTTAATATGCATTTAAATGGCTGAAATAAAATCTAATCAATAAATAAAAACTCTTGAGTTCCTCCAAGCCAAATAAAAGCAACTTTATGACTCTAAATGAGCTGATTAAATGAATTTAAATGCTTGGTTTCATGCTCTCTTAGCAGCCGAATGGTCACCAGCAACTTAATAAAAATTTGTAACTCATGTGTGACCTTTAAGCTTCAAACGGTTATTGGAAGAAGAAGAGGATGCTACCGAATATAATTGATGTATAATGCTTCCTTCAATTATCATAACAGCTCCTTTTAATGTTGAATAATGCTTCCTTTATGTGTGTAACCGATTCTCACTTGAAAAGTCACATTAAACTCTTTGTAATAGCCCATGAGTGTAACGGTTTCCAGCTGAAAAGTTTCCTACATTCAAACACATTAAACAAACATATTAACCACATTTAATCACTTATTAAACACTAATTTAACTTAAACACATTAAGCACTTATTAAACACTAATTTAACTTAACACATTCAACAGTTATTAAACACTAATTTAACTTAACACATTAAACACTTCACTTAATTAAATGAACTAGAAGTAAGGACTTCAATTAATGCAGCAACTAGTTTAATTTATGGAAGTAGAACTAAATTAACTTAAACTCATGCTTCATTAAAACAACCTAGTAACTAGATTAATTAATAAACCTCTTATTAAACACAACTTATTTATTTAAATTAAACCTTTATTTAAAGCTAACATTTAGTTTAAAAGTTTGTATTCAGCAAAATAAAAATGCATGAATTAAATTAAGCTAAACACAAACTGAATGAACTGAATGTGAACTTAAACCAAGCTCAATGAGCTAAGATGAACTCCTGTGAGCTGAACCACATAGGAAGGGAGTTTAATTGAGCTGAAAATGAGCTGGAATCAACTTCATTTTGCACTTTGGCCATTCGAGCTTAGGCCACTCTCGATGGCGTCGGATGGAGTCGAATCATGATGCGACTAGGATCGCATCAGAAAAGTTTATTTGTATATGGCTTATTAAGCTTTTGAAAGCTTACTTTGTGTCTGTTGCTCTGTTTTATAGATCGTCAAAGCTACTAAAGGCTCAAGGACCGTCGAGGATCATCACCACACTACCCAATCTTATTTTGGTACCTTTTGAAAGTGTAAATACTAAAGTATGGCATGTATAGGCTAGTCACCTTGAGTTATGTTTGAGATGTGTACATAGCCATGTGATATGGCTAGATAAGTAGTTGTGCTATGAATGTGATGCTATATTATACGATGTTGGTTTTTGGTATGATCTCATGTGTATGGTATGGTCAAGATTATGGGAAGCATATTGATGCAATATGAATATATATATATGTTTGATTAATGAAG
Source organism: Gossypium bickii (assembly GCA_025503065.1). Lineage (NCBI taxonomy): Eukaryota > Viridiplantae > Streptophyta > Magnoliopsida > Malvales > Malvaceae > Gossypium > Gossypium bickii. The sequence goes on from CP106709.1 coordinate 67,773,360, forward strand.
TGGTTATATAAATGGTAAGATATGGATGTATTATACTTGGTTTAATTGTGGATTGGTTGAACTATTTAGCATATAAGTTTATATGCTTAGAAATGTGATTGAATGGAAAGATATGTTGATCATTTGACATGATTTTGGTTGCCAATTGTGTATGGAATAATGTTTGTATGTGCTTGTAGGGATGACCCAAGTGTGGGTGGCAATTTGGCCTTGAAAATGGCCTATACTTGCCCACACGATTGAGCACACGGGCGTGTGGCTTGACCGTGTCCCTCGTGGTTAAAATTCAAAACAAGTCAAACTCGACCATGGGCTGGACACTCGGACGTGTGATTGGCCGTGTGGTGCAAGTCAGTAGCAACCACGAGTGAGGCACATGGGCATGTCCACGGCCGTGTGGACAAGTTAGTATGTATGCCCTATTTTGACACGGCTTTGAGAATTTTCGTATGTGTTCGGTTTAGTCCTGGCCCTATTCTAAAGCATGTTTAAGGTCTCGTTGAACTAATGATACGATCCGCCTCGGGATGAGTCAAGTCGTATGTAAATTGCCCAATCATCTTCGAGAAATAATGAATAGTCGATAGTTTAAGAATATGGTTTGAAAAGGTAAGATTTGGAAGAAGGAATGGATTTTGGTTCGAAATGGTAAGATGTGTTAAGATAAAATATTAGTCTTTGGTACGAATTGGATAAGAAATAAAAAAATGGATTAAACAAAAGTGCAAGCAAGAACAAATACCGATTTGGTATCGACCCGTTGTTTATAAGACCTTTAGTTCGGTTTAGGAGTGGTTAAGGTGACTTCGACCCACTATCTAGCAAGTTAAGAACCTTGGTATATTTGAACGCCACACTACGAGTAGTGATAAGTTCAGTTTTCGACAAAGAAAAACAGATGACACAACTAGAACACTAGGTAGCCAACGAATCTTTGAACGAAAATAGAGAAAAGTTTGCCTCAGAAATTGAGCAGCATAACATTAAAAAAAATCAAAAAGTATCCATCAATAGGTTGATTACATGTATTTATAGTATCAAAAGAAGCTAGCTGAATGGTCACTTTAAAGAAGCTAATAATGAGCTTAAAATGAAAAGTCTCAACTTTTGAATTTCCAGCCCAAGTAACTCCCACCTTCAATGTGATTAACTTCTTGAATTAAGTTGCTTTCAAAAGCCCTTTGAAGTCTCCATAACCAACCAAAAAGTCACCAGCCTCTTTGATGGAAAATTGATTGTATGTAGTGATTACTCATGAAGCAACGGTTATGGAAGTTGAAAACAAAGAGGCTGCCGAAATTAAAGAAGAATAATGTTCTTCTTTGATTGATAAAAACAACTTGTTAATGATATATTAAGCCTCTTAATATCAGCCCCTTCTTGTGTAACCAAATTCACTTGAAAAGCCATCTTATTGAATGCATAACAGCCCGTAGAAGTAATGGATGTGAGTTGAAAAGTCACCTGCAATTAACACATGTAACCAACACATTAATGCAATTATTAAACTTAAAACAAATTAACAACTAACTTAACTAGATGAACTAACACTTAAGCATTATTTATTCCAGCAACTAGTTTAATTAAGTAAAGCATTATTAAATGAACTTAACTCATGCATCAATAAATTAACCTAGTAGCTAGATTAATTAATGAAGCAACTATTAAATTAAATTCATTAAAAGAAACTCAACTAATTAAACTAAGATGAGTTGAAATAATGACCAGCAACTCCTTTATTAAACTAAGATGCTTAAATGCAAATATTTAAAATGCAAACAAAATGCAAAGCTAAAAAGAAAAAATAAAGAGTTCAATTAGTTGGAATGGTTCAAAGAGCTGGAATTGAGCTGAAATCGATTTGTAAATATGTTGCAAGGAAACTTTATTGTGCTGGTCCCAACTCGATCTATTTCTCCAACCAAAGCATCACCCCACATTTGGAAAACTAAGGCCGAAATGGCCTCTTTGAATTGCTTAGCTCGAGCTCACGTAATTGGTCCTTGGGGCAGCACCATTGAATCCTTGCTCGAACTTGATGCACTCCGGGGCACAATCGTATCATTCCCCCCTCTTCAAAACGACTTGTCCTCAAGTTGAAATTTGCATCAAAAGGGGTTAAATCTGAGACATTAAAAGTCGCACTAACATTAAATTCACTAGGCAGGTCGTTATGCGCTCAAGAGTTTGGAAAGGACCGTCTCCACGAGGTAACAATTTTGACTTTCGTTGAGCAGGAAAATGCTCCTTGCGCATGTGAACCCAAACCCACTCTCTGGGTTCGAAGACCACTCATTTACGTCCTTTGTTAGCGTTACGCACGTAAGACTCGATTCTTGCCTCAATGTTAGCTCACACCTTTTGATATAATTCTTTGACAAAGTCAGCCTTTTTCTTCGCATCTACATGAATCAATCGATCAGAAGGAAATGGTAATAAATCTAAAGGTGTCAATGGATTGAAACTGTATACAATTTCAAAAGGTGAGAATTTGGTAGTAGAAAGGATGGAGCAGTTATAGGCAAACTCGATATGTGGTAGGCAATCCTCCCAAGACTTCAAATTCTTACGGATGATGGCCTGAAGTAATGTAGACAATATCCTATTGTCAACTTCCATTTGGCCATCTGTTTGGGGGTGGCTGGTGGTCGAGAATAATAATTTAGTTCCTAATTTTCCCCACAAGGATCTCCAAAAGTGGCTCAAAAATTTTGCATCACGATCCAATACAATGGTACGAGGAATGCCATGAAGTCGAAAGATGTCTCTGAAAAACAAGTTTGCAACATGAACAGCGTCATTAGTTTTAGTGCAAGCAATAAAATGAGATATTTTCGAAAAATGATCGACAACCACAAAGATAGAATCCTTCCTCGTTTTTTGTGCGTGGTAGTCCAAGGACGAAGTCCATGGAGATATCGACTCACGGAGCTTCAGGAATAGGTAATGGTGTGTATAAGCCATGTGGCTGAACCGTCGTTTTAGCCTTTTTACAAGCTATACACCTCTCGTAAACTTGTTCCACATATTTGTGCATTCGAGGCCAATAGAAGTGTTCTTGAAGGGTTGCAAGCATTTTGTTGACTCCAAAGTGTCCCATAAGCCCGCCACTATGAGCCTCGTGCACTAATAAGTCTCGAACAGAGCCACAAGGAATGCAAAGTTTACCTTCTTTAAAAAGAAAACCTTCATACCTTTAAAAGTTTTCAAACACACCATTCTCGCACGCAATAAAGATCTCACCAAAATCAAAATTGTTAGCGTAAGAGTCTTTTAACAAAGCAAAACCAAGAATTTTGGAGTCTAAATATGTCAATAGAGTGTACCTTCTCGAAAGCTCATCAGCCACTATGTTATCTTTACCTTTTTTTGTATTTCATAACATAGGGAAGTGATTCAAGAAACTCCACCCATTTTGCGTGACGTCGGTTCAATTTGTGCTGGCCTTTGATATGCTTTAAAGTTTCATGATCGGAGTGTATAACAAACACATTTTGGCCATAATGTTGCCACGTCTCAAGGGCTCGTATGAGCGCGTACATCTCTTTATCATATACTTGGTAATTGAGTACGACTCCATTAATCTTTTCGCTAAAATAGGCCACAGGTCATCCTTCTCATGTCAAGACAGCACCGATTCCAATGCCTGAAGCATCGCACTCAACCTCGAAGGTTTTCAAGAAATCTGGAAGAGCAAGTAAAGGAGCGTTAGTAAGAAATTCATTAATTTTAACAAATGACTTTTCTTGCTCATCATTCTAATAGAAAGCAGAGTTCTTTTTAATGACGCTTGTAAGAGCAGCATTAATGGTGCTAAAATTAGGAACGAAACATTGGTAAAAACTCGCTAGGCAATGAAAACTTCAGACTTGCGTGATACTTATTGGCCTTGGCTAATCTTGAATGGCCTTAATCTTTTCTTTGTCAACTTCGAGACCTTCCACGCTAACCACAAAACCTAAAAAGACAACTTTATCAGAATAAAAAGAACACTTTTTGAGTTTAGCATATAATGTTTCTTTTCTTAAAACTTCTAAAATGGATTTGAGATGCCTTACATGTTCTTCAACAGAATTACTATATATCAATATGTCTTCAAAATACACAACACAAAACTTACCGATAAAATACCTTAACACCACTCGTCACCTTCTCGCATCCGAATCTGGTGGTAACCACTTTTTACGTTGATTTTCGAGAATACTTTGGCTCCACTGAGTTCACCAAGCATGTCATCAAGATGAGGAATTGGATGACGGTATTTAATGGTGATCTTGTTTACGACTCGGCAATCCACGCACATTCGCCATGTTCTGTCTTTTTTTGGTACTAGCAAAACAGGAACAGCACAAGGACTAAGACTCTCACGAACGTAGCCCTTTTCCAACATATCATTGACTTGCCTTTGCAGTTCTTTAGTCTCTTCCAGATTGGCTCGATAAGTGGGACGGTTTGGAATAGCAGCTCTAGGCACAAAGTCTATTTGATGTTCAATTCCATGAAGTGGTGGTAGACCACTCGGAACTTCCTCCGGGAAAACATCTTTAAAATCCTATAACAAAGACAAAACAGAAGAAGGTAGGGTGTCGGGTAATTCGTTAGTACAAAACAAGGTTTCCTTGTACATGAGTACAAGAACAGGGCGATTCATTACTAACGCTTTTTGAATATCACTAACTTTTGCAAAGACACTCATTTTTTCAATTTCCTTCACTTTTTCTTCTTTTTCTTTGCTGATTTTCTTTTCACTCTCTTTTGTTTTCTTTTTCTCATTTTTTTCTTCTTTTATTTTTTTACAATATTCTTTTTCTTTCTCTCTCATTTGTTCAACGGATGCCTTCAACTTTAATTGATCATCGTAAACTTGTTTGGGAGTTAACGGTGCCAATGTAACTTTCTTTCCCATAAACTTGAAAGTGTACTGATTGGTAAACCCATCATGTAGCACTCGCCGATCAAACTGCCACGGACGACCAAGGAGTAGATGGCTCGCATGCATCAGAACAACATCACGTAATATTTCATCCGAGTACTTTCCAATGGTGAAAGAAACGAGTACTTGCTTGGTCACTTTAAGTTCTCCGCCATCGTTGAGCCACTGAAGTTTGTAGGGGCTCGGATGCTTGGTAATTTGCAAACCAAGCTTTTCAACCATCATCATACTTCCTACATTTGTACAACTGCCACCGTTGATGATAACACAACAAACTTTTCTTCCAACTTGACATCGGGTATGAAATATCATCAAGACACGGTATTGGATGACGATATTTTATCGTGATTTTGTTTACAGTACAACAGTCAACACACATATGCCAAGTCCCATCCTTTTTTGGCACTAATAAAACTGAAATAGTGCACGAACTAAGGCTCTCGCGGATGAATCCCTTCTCAAGAAGTTCGTTCACTTGTTTTTGCAATTCCTTGGTCTCTTCTGGATTACTACGATAGGTAGGTTGGTTCAGTATGGATGCACCGGGAATGAAGTCGATTTGATGTTCTATTCCCCGAATAAGTGGTAAGCCACTTGGAATTTCATCAAGAAATACATCTTCAAGTTCCTGCAAGAGAGAAACAATAGAAGAAGGTAAAGCAACATCTAACTCATTAATATTCAAATAAGATTCCTTGTACATGAGTACAAGTAGGGGCTGCCTCAACATGAAAGATTTTCGAATGTCACTCTCTTTTGCATACACACTCATTTTTGCACTCAATTTTTCATCACTCATTTTTTTCTCTTGATCTTTATTCTTGTCTCTCATTTTTACCTCTTGTTTCCCTCGTTTCTTTTCACTCAAATTTTCACACACTTTTTCACTCTTTTCTTTCTTTTCACTCTCTTTGAATCTTTCAATTGAGTCTCGCAATTTCACTTGATCTTCGTATACTTGTCTCGGTGTCAAAGGCACCAAAGTGATGTTTTTGCCTAAATGCTTGAAGGTGTATCGGTTGGTATAATCGTCATGTACCATCTTTTGATCGAATTGCCATGGACGGCCTAGTAATAGGTGTCCGGCATGCATTGGAACCGCGTTGCAAAGAACTTCATCTTTATATTTTCCAATGGAAAATGGAACCAACACTTGTTTTGTCACCTTTAAATCCCCTTCTTCGTTACGCCATTGAAGCTTATATGGACAAGGATGTTTCATTGTGGCCAAACCAAGTTTCTCCACCATTAATGTACTAGCAACATTTGTACAACTTTCACCATCCACAATAAGACTACATGCCTTACCTTGCACCAAACAGCGTGTATGGAAGATGTTCTCGGGTTGTTGTTCGTTCTCCACGCTTTGCAAACTTAGGCTACATTTGATCACTAGAATCTCACCTTCAACGGTGTATTCAAATTCATCCTCCTCTTCACTGGCTAGGGTGTCGGATTCCTCATCTTTCTCATCTTCTGACTCTATGTCACCATTGGCTTTCAACACCATTGTACGTCGGTTAGGGCATTGACTAGCTATGTGACCACGTCCCAAGCACTTAAAGCACTTGATGTCCCTTGCATGATTTGGATTGGCAACTTCTTTGCCTTTGCTTGATTCACCAATGGGTTTGTTAAACTTAACAGAAGTGTTTTGATCCTTTGGGTGGTTAGGAAAGTCTCTTTTGCTCGTACCTTGTCCCCACTTTGAAGTGTTTGCAGGGTTGGAATAGGTCTAAATGGAGCCTTTCTTCTTGAGTTGTTTTTCTATTTTAATTGCAACATGGACCATGTCGGTTACCACGACATAATGTTGAAGCTCCACCACGTTAACAATTTCCCGATTTAGCCCGGCTAGGAATCTGACCATGGTTGCCTCACGATCCTCTTCCACGTTCGCACGAATCATTGCGATTTCCATTTCTTTGAAATAATCTTCTACACTTCGGTGGCCTTATGTAAGATTTTGCAACTTTTGGTATAAATCCCGATGGTAAAAAGATGGAATGAATCTCTTTCTCATCACCGCTATCATTTCTAGCCATGTAGAAATCGGCCTTTCTCCATTACGTCTTCGATTGGTTGTTAGTTGATCCCACCACACCATGGCGTAATTGGAGAATTCGATTGCTGCCAATTTGACTTTCTTGGTCTCCGAGTAGTTGTGGCAGTCAAACACCAACTCGATTTTCTTTTCCTGCTCCAAGTATGCCTCCGGATCGGACTTGCCTTGGAAGGATGGTATGGATAGCTTAATGTTCTTCAAATCGTCGTCCACTTGTTCTCGTCCCCTTCGGCCTCGATTTCGCTGACCTCTCTGCTGATCACTTAAGTTAGACCCTTGGTCAATTTCGGGTTCGCTAGAGATGGGATCAACTTCTTGGACCCTTGGGCGGCCTAATTCCCTTCGTGGACCTCGAGGATTCCTCTCTCGTTGGGTTCTCTCTTCAATGTGATCTAGCCTCTCTTGAATGGGTTCGAGCTTGCAGTCAAATAGACGCTCAACCTCACGCAATAGGGCTTGAAGATCAAGATCCGGTACATTGCAGACTGGTTGCCGTTTGGGCCTTTCTTCCATGTTTTGATTTGGGCTTCTTGACATAGGAAAGTTTTAAACCTCACCAAAAACCTAACTAGTCACTCGAAAAGAAAAAAATAATTATTGAGCACTCACACTCGTGTTTCACTCAATTTCAGCTTTTTCTCTAATGAGTCACTCGTGCCTTTTACCACTCGAATCCACCTCTCAAAATTCTGGAAGGTTGCCTTAGACTTATTAGCAACTTGTAGGTCAGCTTCAAGGGTTTAAACAAAGGAAAATTTGTTTTGGGTAAAGGTAGGTTGAAAAAATAAAATAAAATAAAATAAAATGTTGGAAATGGTGGCGTTGGGATTGAACGGATGGTACACAATGACGGTCATAATGCTTCTTGAATGACTAGGGTAGGAAGATGAAAAATAATGGTTTCGAAAACTTAAAATTTGAGGAGAAGAATGAAGAAATTAATAAGATCTCAAAAATTCACTTCTTTTTTTCGTATTTTTTTCTTTTTTTTTTCACTTCAAATGCACGAAACTAAGTACAACAGAATACATTAAAAGCCATTTATTTTTTTCGAATTTTTTTAAAATTTTTTTCAAATTTACGTACCTAATTTAGATTTACGATGATCGTCGGAGCTCCTCATTTTCTAGCTCTAATACCAAATGATACGATCCACCTCAGAGGTGAGTCGAGTCGTATATAAATTTGCCTGATCGTCTACGAAGGAGTATTGTTTGTTTTGTTTAAAAGAAAAGAAAAATGGTTATATCTTGGTTAATGGTTGCAACTTAGGTTGAAGAAGAAATAGATGGATGAATGGATTGATAGTTGAAACAAGAAAGAACCCTTAATATAAGATTAAGGACCCGAATCTTATAGGTTTCAAAAGAATGGTTGAATTGAATAAAAATCGAGACCCATTATCTAGTAAGATAGGAACCTACGGTATTGATTGGAACGCCACACCCAAAAGGATGATAAGTTCAAGAACAAATTCAGATTGATGCCACTAGTTGAAAGATAAGTCAATTTGAGCTTTAAAGAATTAAGAGATTGGAAAAACTCACAATCTAAAAAATTTCATAAAGCATCCAAAAGTCCTTTTACAAACTAATAACAAGTATATATAGTGTTTACATGTGGTTAGCTGAAGAGTCAAATGCGTCCAGCTTTAATATGCATTTAAATGGATGAAATAAAATCTAAAAACTCTTGAATTCCTTGAGCCAAATAACAGCAACTTCAAGACTCCTAATGAGTTGATTAAATGAATTTGAATGCTTAAAAAAATGTCCCTTGATGATACGGGCCAGCTCGGGATGAGTCGTCACGTATGCGGATTGCCCAATCGTCTACGAGGAGGAATCAAGCCTTTGAAAAATAATCAAAAAATATGGAAGAGTTTTCGAAAGCTTTACTTGAAGTAGATGGTTCGATTTGATGGAACGAAATAAAAATAAAATAGATAAATAGCTAAGGGATAATTTGGATAGAGATGGAATAAGGAACTTAAACAGAGAAACAATTCAACGTTAACAAACGTCATCCCGATTTCTATATTTGCTTAAGGTGGAAATATGGATATCACATAAGATAGTTGATGGAAATGGAAAAATGAACTTCAACGGAGAAATGATTCAACACAAGTTAGTGTCACCCTAATTTCTATATGGTTCAAGGTGGAATTATGGAAGTCGATATGGACCAAAGACCCGTTACTTAGTGAAGTAAGAACCAATGGTATAATTAAATAGAAGAGAATCGATTGACGCCACAAGCAAGCTTGATAAGTCAAGATCGAAAACTCGAAAAGTGAAGAGGCGGCAAGCTCACTCAAAGAACAATGTTCATAAATTTTTCATTCAATCAAAAGTTTTTTTTACAAACAACAATTTTCGGATATTTATAGTGCTGAGAAACTAATTAAAAAGATATAAAATTTAAACTTAATTCCTAAGTAATTTTTGGACCTAAAAGACCCCAAATTAGCCTAGAAATTTAGGTCCTCGGTTGCCATCCACGTTTTGGGCTCCTTGGGAAGCTACACCATGTTCATTTGTCAAGTCTAGAAAGAAGGAACCAGCAACTCCAATGCTGCATTTTGTTGAGCACGAAAATAGGACTTAGGAAGCTAAAATATTACTTTATTAAATTGATCCCATGCTTGTCCAACATTCCTCTTAAAGTGTTGTCGTCCAACACATGCCCATTATTTTAATCCCACATGCTCTTCTTTCATCTTCATATTTGTTTATTTTAATCCCACATGCCTTTAATTATTTGAAGCCATAATAATTCATCTCCATGTGCCGTCCAAAATATCTTCAAATAGCCATCCAAGTTGCTTGGTTCTCCCACCATTTGTCTTACTTAACTCAAGCTCCTTAATGCTATTGCAATTCACATTGGAGCTTGGAGAAGGTAGCAGCACTTTGTCCCCTTGAGAACACCAAAGATCAGCCCTCTTTTGCTCTACTCAATGCCGTCCAAACACATAATGCATGCTGCTGTTTTCTTTAATTCTTCCAACATGTTTCACTTCCTTTCATGTGCCTTGGAGAACCCAAATGTCATCTCCTTTTGTGTCTCAATTAATTTGGCTGAAAAGTGGCAGCATTTATCATCAATTTTTGTCCAACAAACAAGCAGCAATTTAATGCCAAGCATGCTACTTTATGGCTGCTACAAATCACAAAAAAAACATGCTTTAGTGTCTCAATTAATTGGGTTAAAAAGTAGCAACATTTATCATTAAATTCGGCAGCCCCTTTAACTAGAAAAAAGATTCTGCACTTTAATTTTACATTAAACAACTTTAAAACATCAATTAAAACATGAAACAAAATTAATTAGACTAAAACAAATTAAATACACACTAAATTTAATATTTAGGCACATCTAATGGACACTTGAACAAGTAAACACATTTAGAAACTACAATTTAACAAGAAGACGAAAAAAATCTGCACATTTAATTTTAAAACCAAACATCTTAAAAATATGTAATAAAATGTGAAAAATTAATTTAGACTAAGAAAAACGAATTTAGAAACTAAATAAAATATTTAAAAATTAATTTTCTGTAAACTAAAAAAATTAATTAAATAAATTAAGGTGTTTAATTTATTTAATTAAATTCAGCAATTTAATTTCCCGCAATTTTAAAAAAAAACTCAAATTATTTAAAGCATTAAAATTGCAAATTAAAGACAATGAGCTCAAATGAGCTCGAGTGAGCTTAAATTGAACTCGAATTGATTATTCCAGCTCAATTTGAAAATGCATGAAGAGGCCTTTCAGCGGTTCGGCACTTGGGGCATTTGATCCGAGCTTCGTCATTTTGTAAAACGTTGGTGCCTCGGGCATGCCTGTATCATCCCTCCCCTCTTCAAGACGATTCGTCCTCGAATCGACCCGTTGGTTGCCCGAACAAAACTCCTTGCTCGTCTTTCCTCGATCATACGGGACGGATGATAATCACAACACCTGAAAGATACAATCATGAGTTAGCAAGACTTGTTTCAAAAATACTTTCAACCCAAATGTAATCAGTGCCAAACAATTATTTCGTAAACAAGTTGGCAGAATCATATTATCGTATAAAATGAGCAATGCCTTATCAAATATTTGGAACTGAATTGAATAAGCTTCATGATAGGCATACGATTGGGATGGATTCCACAAGTCAACAAGATAGAGACCATTCTTACCTTGCTTGTCTTCATAAACTAAAACTCAAAGATCGAATTTACCTTGTTCGATCAAGATGAACCTTATCCCCTCGGGCGAGTAATGTAGCTAAAATTTTGTGTTTGAATCAACTCCTTTCAAGTGGATTGTAATCTCAAATATAACCACAAAATTTGCTTAAGGAGAGAATAAAAAGTGTAGACAAAATAGACAAATTTTGCAACCTTACTCAAAAACCAAGTATAAAAAAGATTGAAGTCTTTCAAACTTACCAGGTGATACTTGTATTTCCCACAGAACACACCAGAACGAATTCTTGGTTTAAAAACATGGGTTTGTCTATTTAGGTTAAGAGGGGACTTAGGTCTTGAAATATCAAACATTTTAAACCAATAGGAATTGCGCAAACTCAAAATCGAATGATCAAATCTCTTAACATATTTCAAAACCGATTTACAAAAACTCAATGATTTCGTATTGGACAACGAACAAATCTTATAATATCTACAATCAAATAAATTGGGTTAAAAGAAAAATCATCATTATACAAAAAATTCACTGGAGATTGAATCTCTTCAAAATGCTTACCTTCCTTACCTTTGGGATCGTATGGTTTATTTTCAATATCACCTTGGTTGATCAGTCAGAAATGGCGTTCTTCCTAAAGGTATTGTTGTTGAAAGCCCTCGTGCGAATTATCGGGAACCTGAAGGAAAGAAATAGAAGAACAATCTTCAATTGAGTTAGTTAAATCAACTCTCTCTTCTTCTCGTTTTTCTTGTTCTCTCGTTTCTTTTTCCAAATCTTTTTCACTTTTCTTTTCAACTTCTTTCTCTTTTTCAATGCTCTCTTTATTCTCAATCTCGATTTTCTTTTCTTTTTCTTCTTTTTCTTTTCTCTCATTTTTATTTTCTTTTTCTTGATTTTCGTTTTCCTTATTCTCTTTTTCTTTTTCATTTTTATTACAATAAGAAGATGTTTCAAAAGAATCAAAATTGGACGGGTTTGATTCTAAGATCGAAGCAATATTCTCATAGATGTCACGATCGATATCTCGTGAAGGATTTTTTGTACGGGACATCATTGAATCATATGACGAAAAACTCGAGCTTTCGTGCTCATCACCGTAGTTGGCTTCAAGCTCGTAACTCACTTTGCTTTGCCTTGAATACGAATCATAATATGTACCACTTCGAGAATAATCTTTTGTGGATGAATATTGTCTCGAACTTCTTGAGGAATAAGAATCTTGATCACAGTCTCTTCTCGAATATTCTTCAAAAGTGTGTCTTTGGGATGACCTTGACTCCGTCCTTCGACTTGAAGAAAGTCGATCTTGTTGGTCTCGTTCCTCAATCCAATCCAAGCGCTTTTCCAATTTGTCAAACTTGGCGTTCATGGCTCTTCACATTCCGTTCAACAAGTATTGGTAGTCATCGGATGAGAACTCTTCTTGAGACATTTTTTTTGCTGAAAAATACACGGTTATAAAGAAGGAAAATAAACAAACAAAAATTAAGATTACCTTACCACAAAAACCTCACAAGTCACTCACAAAGAAAAATCACTCACACTCGTGTTTCACTCGAATATGGCTTTTTCTCTAATGTTAGCACTCGTGCCTTTTACTGCTATTTCTCACTCTCACAAATTCGTATTTCGTTTCGAAAGACTTATTGCGGCTGGAAGGTCGGCTTCAAAATTGGGTAACAAGGGATTGGTGTCGGGTATAAGGTAGGCTCACAGGAGAAATATATATATTTTGGTCTTGGGTAGGCCAAAACAAAGAAAAAAAAATTTTTTTGGGGGGTCGGGTAGAAGGAAAAAAGGGTAGAGGGGTGGTTTTGAGAACGGAAAGGAAGTAATGAAAGAAAAACTTGCAAACTTAAAAAAAATTTCCACAGACTCTCTTTTTTTTAACTCGTATATTTTTTTTTTGAATTTTCGTTTTTTTTTAACTTCAAATAAGAAACAAAAATTACAACTTGATTTTTTTTATTTTTTTGAACTTTTTTTTGAACACTTTTTTGTTCGTATTTTTTAAACTTCCGGCTTCACGATGATCGTCGACCGTCCTCGTTTTGTAGCTCTGATACCAGATGATACGGGCCGACTCGAGATGAGTCGTCACGTATGCGAGTTGCTCAATCGTCTACGAGGAGGAATCAAGCCTTCGAAAAATAATCAAAAAGTATGGAAGAGTTTCCGGAAGCTTTACTTGAATAAAACAGTAGATGGTTTGATTTGATGGAACGAAATAAAAATAAAATAGATAAATAGCTAAGGGATAATTTGGATGGAGATGGAATAAGGAACTTAAACAGAGAAATGATTCAATGTTAACAAATGTCACCCCAGTTTCTATATTTGCTTAAGGTGGAAATATGGATATTACATAGGATAGTTGATGGAAATGGCAAAATGAACTTGAACAGAGAAATGATTCAACACAAGTTAGTGTCACCCCAATTCCTATATGGTTCAAGGTGGAATTATGGAAGTCGATATGGACCAAAGACCCGTTACTTAGTGAAGTAAGAACCAATGGTATAATTAAATGGAAGAGAATCGATTGACGCCACAAGCAAGCTTGATAAGTCAAGATCGAAAACTCGAAAAGTGAAGAGGAGACAAGCTCACTCAAAGAACAATGTTCATAAATTTTTCATTCAATCAAAAATTTTTTTACAAGTGACAATTTTCGGATATTTATAGTGCTGAGAAACTAATTAAAAAGATATAAAATTTAAACTTAATTCCTAAGTAATTTTTGGACCTAAAAGACCCTAAATTAGCCTAGAAATTTAGGTCCTTGGTTGCCATCCACATTTTGGGCTCCTTGGGAAGCTACACCATGTTCATTTGTCAAGTCTAGAAAGAAGGAATCAGCAACTCCAATGCTGCCTTTTGTTGAGCATGAAAATAGGACTTGGGAAGCTAAAATATTACTTTATTAAATTGATCCCATGCTTGTCCAACATTCCTCTTAAAGTGTTGCCGTCCAACACATGCCCATTATTTTAATCCCACATGCTCTTCTTTCATCTTCATATTTGTTTATTTTAATCCCACATGCCTTTAATTATTTGAAGCCATAATAATTCATCTCCATGTGCCGTCCAAAATATCTTCAAATAGCCATCCAAGTTGCTTGGTTCTCCCACCATTTGTCTTATTTAACTCAAGCTCCTTAATGCTATTGCAATTCACGTTGGAGCTTGGAGAAGGTAGCAGCACTTTGTCCCCTTGAGAACACCAAAGATCAGCCCTCTTTTGCTCTACTCAATGCCGTCCAAACACATAATGCATGCTGCTGTTTTCTTTAATTCTTCCAACATGTTTCACTTCCTTTCATGTGCCTTGGAGAACCCAAATGTCATCTCCTTTTGTGTCTCAATTAATTTGGCTGAAAAGTGGCGGCATTTATCATCAATTTTTGTCCAACAAACAAGCAGCAATTTAATGCCAAGCATGCTACTTTATGGCTGCTACAAATCACAAAAAAAAAACATGCTTTAGTGTCTCAATTAATTGGGTTAAAAAGTAGCAACATTTATCATTAAATTCGGCAGCCCCTTTAACTAGAAAAAAGATTCTGCACTTTAATTTTACATTAAACAACTTTAAAACATCAATTAAAACATGAAACAAAATTAATTAGACTAAAACAAATTAAATACACACTAAATTTAATATTTAGGCACATCTAATGGACACTTGAACAAGTAAACACATTTAGCAACTACAATTTAACAAGAAGACGAAAAAAATCTGCACATTTAATTTTAAAACCAAACATCTTAAAAACATGTAATAAAATGTGAAAAATTAATTTAGACTAAGAAAAACGAATTTAGAAACTAAATAAAATATTTAAAAATTAATTTGCTGTAAACTAAAAAAATTAATTAAATAAATTAAGGTGTTTAATTTATTTAATTAAATTCAGCAATTTAATTTCCCGCAATTTTTATAAAAAAACTTAAATTATTTAAAGCATTAAAATTGCAAATTAAAGAATCAGCTCAATGAGCTCAAATGAGCTCGAGTGAGCTTAAATTGAGCTCGAATTGATTATTCCGACTCAATTTGAAAATGCATGAAGAGGCCCTTCAGCGGTTCGGCACTTGGGGCATTTGATCCGAGCTTCGTCATTTTGTGAAACGTTGGTGCCTCGGGCGTGCTCGTGATCATCCTCCCCCTCTTCAAGACGATTCGTCCTCGAATCGACCCGTTGGTTGTCCGAACAAAACTCCTTGCTCGTCTTTCCTCGATCATATGGGAAGCAAGACTTGTTTCAAAAATACTTTCAACCCAAATGTAATCAGTGCCAAACAATTATTTCGTAAACAAGTTGACAGTATCATATTATCGTATAAAATGAGCAATGCCTTATCAAATATTTGGAACTGAATTGAATAAGCTTCATGATAGGCATACGATTGGGATGGATTTCACAAGTCAACAAGATAGAGACCATTCTTACCTTGCTTGTCTTCATAAACTAAAACTCGAAGATCGAATTTACCTTGTTCGATCAAGATGAACCTTATCCCCTCGGGTGGGTAATGTAGCTGAAATTTTGTGTTTGAATCAACTCCTTTCAAGTGGATTGTAAATCTCAAATATAACCACAAAATTTGCTTAAGGAGCGAATAAAAAGTGTAGACAAAATAGACAAATTTCGCAACCTTACTCAAAAACCAAGTATAAAAAAGATTGAAGTCTTTACTCAAAAAGATTGAATAAAATGTTGGTGCCTCGGGCGTCCCTGTATCACTTGAGTTGTCCTTGGCTAGCCGAAAAGTCACCAGCAACTAATGGTGTTTTGAATGCATGTTATCATCTTTTAAATGAGCCAAAAAAGACTACTGGTAAGTGAAGAGGCTGCTGCCTAATTTATGTGGAGTTAAAATGCTCCTTAAAGATCCTTAATTTGATGTATTAAGCATCCCTTGTAACAGCCACTTCTTTTGTAACCAAAATCAACTTAAAAGTCACTTCCATTAATGTTGTAACAGCCTTGTAAAGTAACGGTTGCCAGCTGAAAAGTTTCCTACATTCAAACACATTAAGCAAACATATTAATCACATTTAAACTTATTAAACACTAATTTAACTTAAACACATTAAACACTTATTAAACATTAATTTAACTTAACACATTAAACACTTATTAAACATTAATTTAACTTAACACATTAAACACTTGACCTAATAAATAAACTAGAAGTAAGGACTTCAATTAATGCAGCAACTAGTTAATTTATGGAAGCAGAATTAAATTAACTTAAACTCATGCTTCAGTAAAAAAAAATCCTAGTAACTAGATTAATTAATAAGCCTCTTATTGAATAACTTATTTAATTAAACTAAACACCTTTATTTAAAGCTAATTTTAAAAGCAAAATAAAAAAATGCATGTATTAAATCAAGCTAAACACAAGCTGAATGAGCTGAATATGAGCTTATTTCAACTTACAAAAGCATGCGCATTGGGCTTATTAAGTTATCCAGATTCTCCTCGTTTTGTCTGGCCATTAACTTGCTCCACTTTTGCTCAACTACGGCCGAAATAGCCTCCTTGAAACGTTTTGCATGTGCTTGGGTGATGGGTCCTTGTGGCAACACCAATGGCTCTTTGTTGGAACTTGGTGTGACCCGGATCATGGCCATATCATCCTCCCCCTCTTCAATGTGATTTGTCCTCAAATCAGAATCTGCATCAAAGAGAGATAGATCAGACACATTAAAAGTTAAACTTATATTAAACTCACCCGGTAAGTCAAGTCGATAGGAATTGTCATTAATTCGCTCAAAAAATTCGAATGGACCGTCACCACGCGGTAATAATTTGGACCTTCTTTGAGCTGGGAATCGCTCTTTCCTCATGTGAACCCGAACCCAATCCCCGGGTTCAAATATTACTTGCTTTCGCCCTTTGTTGGCCTTGCGCACATATTGTTCCGTTCGAGCCTCGATATTAGCTTTAACCTTTTGATGTAATTGTTTCACATAGTCCGCTTTCCTCTTAGCATCTACATTAACAATTTGATCATTAGGTAATGGGATTAAGTCTAGAGGAGATAAAGGATTAAAATTGTAAACTATTTCAAATGGAAAGAATTTAGTAGCAGAGTGAATAGTTCGGTTATAAGCAAACTCTATGTAAGGTAGACACTCCTCCCACGACTTGAAATTCTTGCGGATAATGGCCCGTAGTAGTGTGGATAAGATGCGGTTCACCACTTCAGTTTGGCCATCCGTTTAGGGATGACATGTCGTGGAGAATAAGAGCTTCGTACCTAGCTTACTCCAAAGTATCCTCCAAAAGTGACTAAGAAATTTTGCATCACGGTCAGACACTATTGTCTTTGGAATTCCGTGTAACCTAACAATTTCTTTAAAGAAAAGGTTAGTAATATTAACAGCATCATCAATTTTCGAACATGCAATGAAATGCGACATTTTTGAAAATCAGTCTACTACTACAAAAATGCAGTCCTTTCCGGTTCGAGTTCGCGGTAATCCTAAAATAAAATCCATGGATAGATCAACCCAAGGCCCTTCGGGAATAGGCAAAGGCGTGTAAAGCCCATGTGGGTTAACCTTCGATTTTGCCTTTTTACAAGCCACACATCGCCAACAAATTTTCTCGACATCTCGTTTCATCCGTGGCAAGAAGAAATGTTCTTGCAGAACGGCCAAGGTCTTTGCAATGCCAAAATGGCCCATGAGTCTACCATCATACGCCTCGAGTACAAGTAACTCTCGCACGAATTTTTATGCGAAATACAAAGCTTACTTTCTCAAAAAGGAAGCCATCAAACTGAAAAACTTATCAACAAAAACATGTTCACACAATTATACCCATCTCCAAAATCAAGATCGAAATATATAAATCTTTCAAAAATGCAAAACCAAGCAATTTTGAATCCAAACGATTTAATAGAGTATATCGACGAGATAGTGCATCAGCCATAATGTTTTCCTTACCCTTCTTATATCGAATAACATAAGGAAAGGATTCAAGAAATTCTACCCATTTTGCGTGCCTTTTGTTGAGCTTGTGTTGTCCTTTGATGTGTTTGAGCAATTCATGGTCTAAATGGATGACAAACTCCTTCGGCCACAAATAGTGTTGCCACGTTTCCAATGCCCAGATCAAATATGTTGGGTAATTCAATGGTGTGTCACTTAGTTTTTCACTAAAATAGGCCACAGGCTTTCCTTCTTGAGTCAACACAGCACCAATCCCAATACTTGAGGCATCACATTCAATTTCAAATGTTTTGTCAAAATTAGGTAATACAAGTAATGGGGCATTAGTCAAATGATCTTTAAGTAAAATAAAAGATTTCTCTTGTTCCTCGCTCCAAAAGAAGGCAGAATTCTTTTTGATCACATTTGTGAGAGGTGCGGCCAATGTGCTGAAATTCGGAACAAAGCGACAGTAGAAACTCGCCAAGCCATGGAAACTTCGTACTTGACTTATGCTGGTCGGTCTAGGCCATTCTCGAATAGCTTTCACCTTGTCTTGATCTACTTCAAGTCCTTGCAAGCTGACAACAAATCCTAAGAAAATGACTTTGTTAGAACAAAATGTGCATTTCTTAAAATTAGCATATAATGTTTCCTTGCGCATAAATGCTCCTTAAACCTCCTTTAAATGATGTATAAAACATCCCTTGTAATAGCCACTTCATTTGTAACCGAAAATGACTTAAAAAGTCACTTTATTTAATGTGTAACAGCCCTTGTAATGTAACGGTTATGACTTGAAAAGACTCCTGCAATAAATATATTAAAATGAGCTTATTAAACACATGTAATCACTTTTTAAACATAACACACATTAATACTTAACTTAGGTAAATGAACTATGCATCAATTATTCCAGCAACTAGTTAATTAAAGATACATCATTAAATAAACTTAACTCATGCATTAATAAATAATCCTAGGAACTAGATTAATTAAGAGCAACACTTATTAAATGAAGTTCAACAAAAGCACTTATTAATTAAACTAAGATGCTTAAATGCATGGTTTGAAATGCAAACTAAATAAACTAATTAGTCCTTAGTGCAAGACTTAATTTAATGATGCAGACTTATACTAACATGGGAGTTACATAATGCATGATATTAACTAAAGATGCATTTAATTAAACAAGACATAATTAAAGACTAAAGTATTGAGCTGATTCAAGCTCAAATGAGCTAAATTTGAATTGGATGGAGCTCGTGGAGCTGGAAACGAACTGGGATCAGCTTGCCAACTATGCAAGGCTCAACTAAGGAGACTTGACTGATGGGGTTCACTGGGCGCGCTCGCATCACAGCCTCCATGCATTGTAACTAGCTGACACAGCCATGCCCGAGAACGGCGGATGTGATCCAGCCCGGGTTAATCGAGTCGTTTCATTTGTTTGCCCGATCGTCAATGAGGAGATTGTTTGGTGCGTTGAAATTGTAAGTTTGGTGGAAAATATGTGGAAGCTAAAGAAGTGGTTTAGAGATGAAAGATGGTTTTAGTATGAAATGTAGTAGGCTCGGTTTAAGAAATAAAATAAAGATAGATAGTTTGGGATAAACGGTGGATATGGAAAACGGACTTAAGCGACAAGATCGATTCAACACTATATCGTAGTGTCACCCCGGGACTTATATGGCTTAAGGGGAAGGATGGAAATATTTGATGGACCTTAACCCGTTACTTAGCAAAGTAAGAACCGAAGGTATAATTTGAATGGATGAACGCCACACCAGTTTGGTGATAAGTTCGGAAGGAGTTCGGTTGACGCCACGCTAGATAAGTCAATTTGAGACTCACATGAAATATGAGAGGGAAAACCTCATAAGAATAAAAGTTCATAAAATTTTATCAAAGTTCCAAAAGTTCAAAAGTCCAAAAGTTCCTTTACAAAGGCTGATTTCACCTATTTATAGTGTTAGAAAAACTAGCTAAAAGGTCACATCTTAATGTGCTAATTAAAACTGAAATTAAACTCAAGACTCTTGATATTCTTGTAACAATTTACTCCATGCTTGAATTCATTTTAATTCGGCTTGAATGATCATCCTTGAATGCTTAAAATGTCTCTTGAGTTGTCCCTTGGCTAGCCGAAAAGACACCAACAACTAATTAGTGTTTTGAATGCTTATTTTCATCTTTAAATGAGCAAAAATTGCTGGTAGGTGAAAGGGTGTTGTTGTTGAATTTAAGAGATTTAAAATGCTCCTTAAAACTCCTTAATTGATGTATTAAACATCCCTTGTAACAGCCACTTCATTTGTAACCAAAAATCACCTAAAAAGTCACTTCAATTAAGTTGTAATAGCCTTGAAATGTAACGGTTATGAGCTGAAGAGACACCTGCAATAAACACATTAAAATGAACTTATTAAACACATTTAAACACTAATTAAACATATAAAAAATAAATACTTAACTTAAATGAATGAATTAAACATATGCATAAATTATTCCAGCAACTAGTTAATTAAAGAAGCATAAATAAATAAACTTAAACTCATGCATCAATAAATAATCCTAGTAACTAGATTAATTAAGAGCAACACTTATTAAATAAGTTCAAGAAAAACACTTATTAATTAAACTAAGATGAGTTGAATAAATGTCCAGCAACTCATTTATTAAACTAAGATGCTTAAATGCATGGTTTGAAATGCAAACTAGATGAACAAATGAGTTACTTAATGCAAGACTTAATTTAATGATGTAGACTTAAACTAACATGGGAGTTACATAGTGCATGTCATTATTTATGATGCATACTTAACTAGCGTGGAAGTTACATAATGCATAACTTTATTAAATGCGGAACAAACAAAGTGCAAATCTAAAATTAAAAATATGCAAACTTATTAATTTAAATAAAACTATATATTAAATTAAAAAGTCCTTAAAATATTGGCCCAATAATCAATCAAGTTTATGAGATGTTTCATCTTGCACTTGGGCCCTTCAAGTTTAGGCCAATTCTAAGGTCGACGAGTTGTGTCGAAACATGATGTGATCGGGTTTGCATCAACGACCTTGGTTCAACTCACCAAGCGAGGGTTGCCATCTTTCACAAGCTAACCTAACTCGAACTCAGCTCGTTGAGCTCAATTTAGCTCGATTTTAGCTCAATGAGCTCGTTTCCATCTTTTTTTATGCGTTTTTAAGTTGCTGGAATTAAATAAATTATTTAGTTAAGTTAGTTAATTAGTTTCAGCTCATAAATGTGTTTTATTTTAATACATGCCTTTAATTTGTCAAGTTTAATACATGTTTTTAATATGTCTAGCTACATCAATTTAATGTGTCTTAAATTGAACATTTTAAATACATGTTTTTAAATGAGTCTTAGTTGTTTGTGTTTAATATGTCCTAGCTGAATGCATCATTTTAATGTGGTTTTAGTGGTTGAATTAATGTGTTTAAAAGAGAATTAATTTGCTGAATTTATTTAGTGCAGGTACATGTACAAGGGACGGCATAAGTGTATGAATGAAGATTAATGCAAAGTGTGTTGATGATTGGCTTCTCCCAAGTGACAATTCGGTCACATTCAACTAATGCATGGATGGTATTAATGAGCACATGTATTTGGAGCTGGAGCAATTAAGCTGAATTAATAGTCAGCAGCAGTTTTTAGCTTCTCCAAGTGGCTGTCCGTGGAGTCCAATAGCCAAGAAGCTATTCACATTGAACCTATTCAGCTAGCAACATTTTTCACACCTTGGTGGCTGCTCAAATCACCCTTTTCACACCTCAAGGCCGATTGAATTCAAGTGCTCACACAAGGGACTGTTTGTACGCCTAAGCTACCTTTATTATGGTTACTGCTTGTTCTACGCCTTGAGGAAGAATTGAAAGCTGATCATAACTCTTTGGTTGATCAAATGCAGCTCCATTCAGCTCATTCTTTACTTCAATTAATCAAGCTGGTCTAGGGAACATTAAAGGACATTTTTAAGCAAGCGTTAAGAAGTTTCAGCCCATTAATCAACTTAATTAAACTCCAGCTAAAAGTAGGCTTCTAGATGCTGTCCATTGGTGTTTCCCACGCTAGGAAACTTCAAGGAAGCTTCCAAGGACGTTCAAGAAACTTCAAGGAAATTACCAACCTCCTTTAACTTTAATTTGCTATCCATTTAGCTTCTCAAATTGCCTATTTGGCTAACCCCCTGTATTGGCTATAAATTTAGCTCATTTCATGTTGAAAAGAATTTTTGACTCTTTGATAAAATTATTGAATGAACTTTTGTTCTTGTGAGGTTTTCTCCTCTCATATTTCGTGTGAGTCTTAAATTGACTTATCTAGCATGCTAGTGGCGTCAATCGAACTCCTTTCGAACTTATCACCAACCTTGGTGTGGCGTTCGTCCATCTTTTTATACCTTCGATTCCTACTTTGCTAAGTAACGGGTCGAGGTCCATCCTCTATTTCCATCAATCACCTTAAGCCATATAAGTCTCGGGCCGATACTCATTATAGTATCAAATCGTTCTTGACGCTTAAGTTCCTATTTCCATCACCACCCCTTATCCAACCTATCCATTCTTTATTTTTATACTTAAACTGAACCTACAACATCGTTCGAAAGCTACCATTCACGTTAAACCAACTTATTCAGCTTCCGCATACCTTACTTAAAACTTACAATTTCAATGCATTGAATTTTCTCCTCGTCGACGATCGGGCAAACAAGTGAAATGACTCGACTAACCCAAGTCGGATCACATCATTTGGTATCAGAGTTAGAAAATGAGGAGCACCGACGTTCGTAGCTACCCGGAGTAGGTTGGTAAAGTGAAAAAAAAAGAAATTTGAAATTTTAAAAAAATTTACAAGTTGTATTCGAAATTGCCTGTATTTAGCATATTGTAATTATAAAAAGAAATGCAAAAATTAAAATAAAAGTGTGAAGTTGAAAGTTCTTAATTTGTTCTCATTTCTTACTATTCCTGATCATCAAGTCCTTCTTTCTACCATCATTTTCCCAACCCCAATGCCACACTCATCCCAAATTTTCTTTTGTTTCATCTTACCCTACAAATAAACACTTTATCCCTTGTAACCATTTTGAAACCGGTCCCAAGTAGCAAATAGGTCTTTCAAAATGAAATACAAAATTGCGAGAGAGAGATCGAGTGGAAAAAGATATGAGTGTGTGAGTGCAAAAGAGTGTTAAGAAAAAAGCCTTAAAACGAGCGCAAACACGAGCGTGAGTGCAAAAATTTTATTTTTCTTTCCGAGTGGCTTTAGTGAGGTATTTACTTTCTATTTTTGTCAAGCATTTTTCTTGTTATTATTTAATCATGTCTCGAGAAGAATTTTCAGCCAATGAATTTCAATACTTGGTGGAAGAGATGGGTCGATTGTTTGAAAAAAAACTAGGTCCATTACAAAAATGCTTGGATCAAGTGGAGGAAAAGCCCGATGGAAGCAAATTCCACCAAGTCAGAAAATGGAGTCACGACCATCACGGAGATACACAGCCAAAGACTATTCGAGAAGAGACTTTTATCAAGACTCCTATTCAACAAAGCCTTCGAGACAAAGAGAAGCAAACTTTGAGTCTGAAATCTTTCAAGATGACGAATGAGAAAGTACAAGTCACTCTTCGTATGTCTCAAAGAAATCATCCACGGAGGAGTCCTTGCGACGAAGTGAACATGGTTCGTAAGTAAATCAATCCACTCATACCCTACGGAAATCATCTCATTGTAATGAAATCGAAAAAGAAACTGAAAAGAGGAAAAAGAAAAAGAAATCGAAAAAGAATATGAGAGCGAGAAAATTGAGAATCGTGAGCAAGGAACAAAAATTGAACATGAAAGTGAGATAAAAAGTGAGAATGAGTCCACAAAAGAGACGATGGAAAAAGAGAGAGTGTTTGGAAATGAAACGAGGGAAAAGGAAGAAAGTGAGCAAGAAAGAGCAAGGAGTGTTTTTACTAACCATCCTGGGAGTTCTCCTTGTATTGTTTCTTTTTTTCAGGTTTTTCGAAATCCCATTGATAAATTTCAACTTCACTATCTTTCCAATGAGAGGCGGTTCAAGTTGATCGAGAAAGGCAAGAACATAGATGACCCTAGTCCACCTGATGCGGTCCTGGTCGCATCATGGTTCGACTCCATCCGACGCCATCAAGAGTGGCCTAAGCTCAAGGGGACAAAGTGTAAAATGAAGCTGATTCCAGCTCATTTTTTGCTCAATTAAACTCCCTTCCTATGTGGTTCAACTCACATGAGTTCATCTCAGCTCATTGAGCTTGGTTTAAGTTCACATTCAGTTCATTCAGTTTGTGTTTAGTTTAATTTAATTCACGCATTTTCATTTTGCTGAATACAAACTTTTAAACTAAATGTTAGCTTTAAATATAAGTGTTAGTTTAATTAAAAAAGTTGTTTAATAAGAGGCTTATTAATTAATCTAGTTACTAGGATGTTTTTTTTAATGAAGCATGAGTTTAAGCTAATTTAATTCTGCTTCCATAAATTAACTAGTTGCTGCATTAATTGAAGTCCTTACTTCTAGTTTATTTATTAAGTCAAGTGTTTAATGTGTTAAGTTAAATTAGTGTTTAATAAGTGTTTAATGTGTTAAGTTAAATTAATGTTTAATAAGTGTTTAATGTGTTTAAGATAAATTAGTGTTTAATAAGTGTTTAAATGTGATTAATATGTTTGTTTAATGTGTTTGAATGTAGGAAACTTTTCAGCTGGCAACCGTTACTTTACAAGGCTGTTACAACATTAATGGAAGTGACTTTTAAGTTGATTTTGGTTACAAAAGATGTGGCTATTACAAGGGATGCTTATTACATCGAATTAAGGAGCTTTAAGGAGCATTTTAACTCCTCATAAATTAGGCAGCAGCCTCTTCACTTACCAGTAGTTTTTTTGTCTCATTTAAAAGATGATAACATGCATTCAAAACACTATTAGTTGCTGGTGGCTTTTCGGCTAGCGAAGGACAACTCAAGGGACATTTTTTTAAGCATTCAAATTCATTTAATCAGCTCATTAGGAGTCATAAAGTTGCTATTATTTGGCTAGAGGAATTTAAGAGTTTTTAGATTTTATTTCAGCCATTTAAATGCATATTAAAGCTGAATTCATTTGACTCTTCAGCTAACCACATGTAAACACTATATATACTTTTTATTAGTTTGTAAAAGGGATTTTCGGATGCTTAATGAAATTTGTGAGTTATCTACTCTCTTTATTCTTCAAGGTTCAAATTAACTTATCTAGTAGCTAGTGGCGTCAATCTGACTTGTTTCAAGCTAATAATCCATTTGGGTGTGGCGTTCAAACCTTTATACCGAGGTTCCTATCTTACTAGATAGTGGGTTGAGGTTTTATCCAATTCCATATTTACCTTTTGAAACGTATAAGACTTGGGTCCTTAATTCCTATTAAGGGTTCTTTCTTGTTTCAGCCAATTATTCATTTAACCATCTCTTTTCTTTGTTTTTAAACCACTGCCATTTTTATTAATCTATCCAATTTCTCTTTTTAAACAAATCAAACGAAACTCCTTCATAGATGATCGAGCAAATTCACATACGAATCGACTCACCCCCGAGGCAGATCTATCATTTGGTATCAGAGTTAGAAAACGAGGAGTACTGACATTCGTATTCAATCCCTAAAGTAGGTTCATAAAAAATTTTTGAAAAAAATTGAATTTTTTTCCGAAAGTGCTTGTATTTCAATCTATTGTATTTGAAGTGAAAAAAAAACAAAAAAAAGGAATTACGAAAATTCAAAAAAAAATACGAGTGAAAAAAAAGTGAAGTTTTCTTTAGAAAGTTTGGTAAGTACTTGTTGTTTCTGTTCTCCTCTTTTGTACCCAATCTTCAAAATCACTCTCCTTTATTCCCGATTATCAAGAACCCTTCCCATCATCATTTGGTTCCCCTCTATCTTACCCAATGCCACCCTTAACTCATTTTCTTTCAGCCTACCTTTACCTATAACGATTTTTTCTTTGCTTAGACCCCTTGAAGCCGACCTACAAGTTGCTAATAAGTTTAAGGAAACCTTCCAGAATTTTGAGATGTGGATTCAAGTGGTAAAAGGCACGAGCAAGTGAGATCATTCGAGTGGAGGTAAAAGCCAAACGAGTAAAAACACGAGCGAGAGTGTCACTTTTCCTTCTTCTTTCCGAGTGAAATTGTGAGGATTTTGTTGTGAGGAATTTATTTTTTTTGTTTTACTTAACAAATTTCAATCAAAGATGTCTCGCGAAGAGTTCACCAAATCGGAGTACCAATACTTGGTGCAAGAAATGAAAAGAATGGTGAATTCCAAGTTTGATAGACTACACGAGAGATTAGATCATGTGGAACAAAGAGAACCATGAAAACAAGTGTCATCAAATCGGAAAGCAGAATCGAGAACTTCCCAAAGATACAGTTTTAACAATTATTCGAGACGAGATTTTGATCGAGATTCTTATTCATCAAGGAACTCGAGGCGAAGAGAAGCCTACTTGGATTTTCACTCTCTCCAAGATGACGTGCGAGATGAACGGTATACTCCTTTAGGAACTTCAAAGAAATCCTACACGGAGTATTCTTCCCGATGCAATTATCGTGATTCATTTGTAAATAAATTTTCTTTTTTCGAGCCAAATGATTACCATCTTGATTCTTTTGTAACATCATGTAAAAGAAAAGAAAAAGAAGAAAATGCAAAAGAAATAAAAAGAAAAGAGAGAAAAGAGGCAAGTAAGAGAGAAAATGAGCGATTTTTGAGAGAGCTTGAAAAAGCCATTGAGAAGGTTTTTGAAAAAGAGAAAGAACAAAAAGAAGTTGAAAGAGAAGTCGAAAAGAAATTTGAAAAAGAAAATGAGAGTGAAGAAAAAGAGAGTGAAAAAGAAATTGAAAAAGAAATTGAAAAGGAGTGTGGAAACAAAAATAAAATTGAAAAAGAAAGAAAAGAACCCGAGATAGAAAAAGAAACAAAAGAAAAGAACGAGCAAGAAAAAGTGAGGAGTGATTCAACTAACCCCCTTGAAGTTTGCTCTTGTTCTATTTCTGCTTTTCAGGTTTCTAAAAGACCGAAAGATGTTTTTCAACTACAAGACCCTTCGGAAGAACGACGTTTTCGTATGATTAGCCAAGGTATAGTTGAAAATAAACCACACGAACCCAAAGGTAAGCGAGGTAAGGAACTTTTAAATGAGTCACGGCAATTTGATTTGACATTCGTCAATAAAATCTTCGATGACTTGGTTATCAAAAGGCCCCTTTATGCTCATCTGATTGATTTCTATTCTTTGAATGTGGTTGACACTGTTCGTTCCAATTGACAACCCAAAAATTTTATCTTGTGCACAAACAGTTTTTCACAAAAAGCGCTTAATTTGTTTGAACATGACATTAACGAGCACCCACTCAAGTTTTGTGAGAAATCTTTGAACTTGTGCAAATTTGTTTTGAAGCATGAAAAGAGATTTGAATGTTCGTTTTTGAGTATGCACAAGTCCTGTTGGTTTAACATGATCAATTTAGTGAAACAGTTGTTATTTTTTTGCCTTAAATAAACAAACTCATGTTTTTAAGCCGGGAATTTGTGTTGATTCATCTTGTTGGAAAATCAAGTCACATCGATTGTGTGCAAACCATTTCTATCATTTTGATTTGTGGTCTTTGAATAAGGTAACAAAAATTTCCCAATGTGTTTTCAATTTATATTCGTTCCTTAAACAATTTCTTTGGTTGTCCATGAAGTTTGCGATCCATTTGGAAAAGATTAATTCAACCGCGAAACTTCAGCTATGCTATACCCCCGAGGAGCGAAGATTTGTCATGGGCGAGCAAGGTAAATTCAATCTTTGTTTTCCTACTCTTGAAGACAAGCAAGATAATAGTCTCAAAAGCTTTAAAACACTTTTTTTTCCTCGGAAGATGAGAACCATCACGTTGATGATTTCATTTTTATAAAGTCCTTAAATTGTGATGTGCTTAATTGTTCTATTTTGTTTGATAATGATCTATCGGTTTTGGACATTGATAAAAAGACTCTTGTTTTTTATAATTGGCATGATGCATTTGTTAGCGAGCATATGTCCAAAGGTCAATTGCAAGGATTGATGGTGTGAGGTCATGAATCATGTGAATTTGTTCTATTACTTGATGGTGACGATTATGTTCAACTTTTGACCTACTATTCGCATTTTAATTCGTGGAAGCAATTTAAGTTGGTTGAATGCCTTGATCCTTATGTAATTTTGTTTCAAACATTTGATAAGGCATTATTTCTTTTGTATGATAAGTTGATCTGTAACATCTCGAAATTGGGCCTAGTAGGATTGGGCCCAATGGGCCTTTGGCGTAGGAATGTTTAAAATTTTTGAGAACAAGAGAACGACATTATTTCAAGTTGGACTTTCTAAGAAGGTAATTTTGGAAAGTTACGGGGTTTCTATGAAGTCTCGGGTTCAAGTTAGGCTATAAGAAAATTTTATGTTTCTTTAAGGAGATAGAGTAAGTGAGCTTAAAGCTTATGGAAATAAGTGAGTAAATGGTTAGCATAAATAAGCAATTGGTAAAGAGGATATGATGCCACCTGAAGGACTTTAAGGGAAGAGGTTCAAATTCCATTGTGTGCAAATTTTGACTAATATTTTTGCACTCTTTCCTTAAGTGTCGGCCAAGAGGTATATATGGCAAGTTTGACTTCTTTATTTTTGGTAAGGTGGCTTGTAACACCCTAAACCCGGCCTATGCGTTTAAGACCAGACTTGGCATGCCACGCAATTCGAATTTACGTCCAGTCGTCAATGCTTTTAATGAAAATAATTTTTCAAAACGATTTTGAAGACGGAGTTTATCAAAAATCGAGATTTATTTGAAAACCATGACTCTAAAACATGAGAGTTTATAATTTGATTTTCAAAGAAATAATTGGTTAAAAACTTAAATAATTGGTTGAAATAAATTTATAAAAGAGTTTTCACGGGAATTTTACGAGTAAGTGATATTTAAGAAAAACCATTTTTATACGTAAGTTTAAGAAAACATTTATAAGAATTAAACAGCCCCATTTAAGTAACTAAAACATATTAAAATTCATCCACGAATAAAAATCCATAAAAATAATACCAGAGGCCTTATTACATCGCAATTGAAATAGTATTTAGATAAAAAAAATACTTAAAAGAAGTTCAAAGTTTTTATAACTCATCATTCGTAGTATGGCCTCCACACGAAGTCATCCCCTACCAAACCTCCATCAATTATCATTACCGAGAAGGGTAAGAAGAAGGGGAGTTACTTAGAACTCAGTGTGTAACCCACTTACCGTGTCCACTGGGCCATAACCATATAAACATAAGAGATATGAGATTACACACCCCATTTCAAACATGTATTCGGAAAGTAGGGGATTACACACCTGATTTCGGTAAGGACTAAAACCTTCTTGATCGTCGGCACCTACGACACCCACTATTTCCGAAGGATTAACAAATAGAGAATATCGAGTGACTTTGTCCTAAAAATAATCGATTAGTCGAAACTTCGATCCGATTTGCAACATAGCCGAATAGAGATATAACGAAAGATCCAAGAAGAACTCCTTACCTTAACACTTCGACTCGACTTCTAGCTAGTCACTATGATAACGAATACTCCGAGTTCGGCCTTCTTTATAACACGATTGCTTAAATGAAGGTTGAAAGAAAATAAAAGATGAAAGAAAGATGATGATGATGATGATTCAGTTTACAAGAGGGAAAAGAGAAAGAAAAGAAAAGAAAAGAAAAGAATTTAGGAGCAATATGCATTCGGCAATGGGGAAGGAGAAGGAAAAAGAATGGCCTTTTTGTGTTGATAGTTTCGGCACTAGGAGGAAAACACTAGAATGATTAGCAAAGAAATGACCAAATGGTCAAAAAGATGACCAAAAGAAATAAAGCAATTGTTGTTTTCTTCTATCAATACTTTCGGCCAAAGGAAGGAAAAGATGAATGGAGGAAAAATGTTTTCAAACAAAACAAAAAAAAAATGACCAAAAGAATTCTAACAAGCTACCATCCTACCCTAAGCAAATCACCAAATTTCCACCACCCAAAATTTGCTCCCCTCTTTAGTCCACAAAACCATCCCCATTCATGGTCAAAATGGCTATGAAAAAAAATATATTATCAAGACATCATCCTTGATTTAAGCCTTGAAATCCTCCATTATCCTAGAGTTTGAGGAATCTTATCCCCTAAATCAAGCAATTTCACACTTTAATCATGCTTGCCATAAACTTTAATATCCTTACCACACAAAAAAAAAATTATTCCATCTTATCCATATTTGGTGCTTGGCCCACACATGCTAGGAAAATCAAAAATAAAAGTTCCCAAATTGCAAGCTAGGAGATTTGAACCTCTCCCCTCAAGTCCAACTTATGACACCATCACCACTTTGCCAATTACTCATCTTATGCCATCTTTTATCACTTAAATAACTTAAACTCTAAGGTTACCTGATTCCCTTTTCACTAAAGTACTCTTTTACTAAAATTGATTTTAAATCTAAGTAAACCCGAGCCTTCTCAAGACTATATTTAGCTCATAATAAAATCATGCTCGAGCTAACACCAAAGACAGGCAACATATTGATAATCAAATTTTTAAGATGTTACATGGCTAAGGAATTAAGGAAAGGTTGGGGATGGGGAAAGGAATCAAAAGAAAAAGATAAGTGGCTTATTTCATGGAGAATGCTATGGAAAGTATGGTTGGCAAAATTTTGACCCTTATGACTATGCATGTGGACAGTTTTGGGGTTAGATAGGTAGCTGAAATTTTACTTTGGCATTTGGTAGGGTCTTGGTATTGTTTTGGCCAAAAAACCCATTTATAACTTTTGAGTCATCTTCTCCCAATTAGCTATTCTTTTTGCCGAAACCTACTAGCACAATAGTGCATTTTTCTTCTCTTTTGAATGGTCACATATTCATCTTTTGTCCATCTTCCTTGATAGCCGAAACTTCAAGTTGATTATAAGCAAATTCTTTTTCTTTCTTCTTGCCGAAGGTACCTAAGCCATTGAGACCATATTGCTCTCTTTTCTTTTTACAAAATTTTCCAAACACCTTTCTTCTTCCTCTCAAATCAATATTTTTCATAACCGAATATTAATGTTTGTTTTTACCCCATAGCCGAATATCATTGTTCATTTTCCCTTATAGTCGAATCTTCCATCTCATCCATATTTTCTTCTCAATAGTATTACTACTCATCCTTTGATCAATCGGTAAGTGATTCATTTCAACATTTTATTTTTCTTCCTTCTGAATCTATGCCTTGGTGTGGGATGGCCATATTGATCGAGACCATCACTTTGTTCTACTTTCTCAATCGAGATCGTTTTTCCCTTTTGTAGTATTCTAACGGGAAGCCAAACATCATTCTAGCCTTAAGTCAAAAGGAGAAATCGGATCCAATATTAATAAGGTAAGGAGTTCTTATGGATTATTGATATTATTCAATATTCAATTGGTTGCTAATGGAGTACTAATTTGAAATAATCGACTATATGTTTTAGGGATAAATCACTCGATATATTCTACCTTCGGACACAGCGGTAAGTGATTCAAGTGTAAGTGATACGAAATCTTTTGGAAATCCGAGGCTAACTTTTGGTTGGTATTGTTCTAGGTCATCGACGAGTGGTTTGTTAGGAAATCGAAATCGTGTGTGTAATCCCATATCTTCCGTATACATATCTGAAATGGTGTGTAATCTCACACTTCTCTAAAAGTTTGTATGAAATATTCGTGAATCGATCGAAATACCAAGAAAACAGAAACCGGCATCCGTGATCACTCGAGCGCAAGTATGATCGTAGTGGTAATCGTATTTTGTAATAAAATAGTTTCGTTAGAAGCGTTGATGTATTTTTGAAAAATCAAGAAAAATAGGAGAAATGGAATTAGAAAGTGAATAAGATAGCGATTAAAGCTTAATGTGTCTGCTTTTTAATATGGAAGAAACGTAATGAGCTTAATTAATTAAATTGCTTAATTTTAAATAAATTGAACTTCTAATTTAATTTTCAGCTTTGCATTTAGTTTGCATTTTAAATGTTTGCATTTAAGCATCTTAGTTTAATAAAAGAGTTGTTGGCCATCATTTCAACTCATCTTAGTTTAATTAATTGAGTTTCTTTTAATGAATTTAATTTAATAGTTGCTTCTTTAATTAATCTAGTTACTAGGTTAATTTATTGATGCATGAGTTAAAGTTCATTTAATAATGCTTTTCTTAATTAAACTAGTTGCTGAAATAAATGATGCATAAGTGTTAGTTCATTTATTTAAGTTAGTTGTTAATTTATTTTAAGTTTAATCATTGAATAAATGTGTTTAATATGTCAGTTACATGTGTTAATTGCAGGTGATTTTTCAGCTTACAACCATTAAATTTAAAGTCTGTTACACCTTCAATAAGGTGACTTTTCAAGTGATTTCGGTTACAAAAAAGGGGGCTGTTACAAAAAGAGGCTTTATACATCAATTAATAGAGTTTAAAGGAGTATTACACTTACTTTAAATTTCAGTAGCAACCCTTCTACTACTCCAAATGTTTTTGCTACTTTAATGGTAATTCATGCTTTAAAAACTTTATTAAGTTGTTGGAGTCTATTCAGCTAGCCAAAGGAGAAACCAAGAGACATTTTCAAAGCATTCAAGGGCATTGAATCAGCTAATTAAAGCATCTTAAAGAGAGGAGTTAATTGATCCAAGAATTTCAAAGGTCTTTGAGCCTTAATGCAGCTCTTTATTAGCACTTTATTAAGTGACCATTCGACTAGCTTATGCTAGCTTTATAAATATGTGTAAACAAGCCTTTTTGGAGGTCTTTTTGAACTTTTAAACTTTTATCAAATTTATGAACTTTATGTTCTTGAGTGAGTTATCTCCTCTCTATCTTTCGTACATGTTTCTTAGACTTATCAAGCTAGCTTGTGGTGTCTAAACTTGTTCATTCATTTTCTTATACCATCGGTTCTTACTTTGTTAAGTAACGGGTCGTGGTCCATCTTTGAACTCCATCTTCCACCTTAAACAAATAGTGTTGAATCGTTTCTAAGTTTAAGTTCATTTTTCCATCTCCACCAACTATCATATATGTCTATCTTTTATCCATCTTCATTCATTCCCATTAAACCAAACCATCCGAACACATCTTCTTTCTTTCTTAACTCTAGCCGAACCTATCCTTTCTCATTATCTAAATCGCCTCCAACTCTTAATCACTTCCATTCCTAACCTAAATCCATTTCTAAGAGTTAACCTATTCAAAGCTTCCGCGACTTCTCCATATTTGCTAATATTTTCTCGAAGTCTCAACCTTTCCTCGTAGATGATCGGGCAATTCACAACGACTTGACTCACCCCGAGGCGGATTGTATCAAGACCAGTGAAATGTAGAATTTTTCTTAATTACACTCGTTAAGGGGGCGGCAGTTGTGCTGAAGTTAGGCACAAATCGACGATAAAAACTAGCCAACCCATGGAAACTCCGGACTTGGCTAATGTTCGTCAGGTGCGGCCATTCTTGGATCGCTCGTACCTTTTCTTGATCCACCTCCAAGCCTTTGGCACTCACGACATAGCCTAAGAACATAACCTTGTCAGTGCAAAATGAACACTTTTTGAGGTTAGCGTACAATACCTCTTTTCGTAGAGTTTCCAGCACCGCTCGCAAGTGTTGTACATGCTCCTCCAAAGTCTTGCTGTACACCAAAATATTGTCACAGTAGACAACACAAGATTTACCAATAAACGAAAGCAATACATGATTCATCAGATGCATAAAAGTACTGGGAGCATTTGTAAGGCCGAATGGCATTACCAACCATTCGTACAAACCTAGCTTCATTTTGAAGGTCATTTTCCATTCATCGCCTTCACGCATCCGAATTTGGTGGTAGCCACTTTTAAGGTCAATTTTCGTGAAAACTTGGGCACCACTTAGCTCGTCGAGCATGTTGTCAAGACGAGGTATCGGGTGTCGATACTTAACAGTGATCTTGTTGATGGCACGACAGTTGACACACATCCACCATGATCCATCTTTCTTGGGAACAAGTAACATCGGTACCGCGCAAGGACTTAGGCTCTCTCGGATGTATCCTTTGTCTAAGAGTTCGGTGATTTGCTTTTGTAGTTCCTTTGTTTCTTCAGGATTACTCCGGTATGCGGGGCAGTTGGGTAAGGCAGCTTCGGGCACCAAATCTATCTGATGCTCGATGCCTTGAATGGGAGGCAACCCACTTGGTATGTCATCCGGAAAGACATCTTCAAATTCCTGTATCAAAGACAACACAGAAACAGGAAGATTTTCAAGTAGTTCGTTAGTATTCAATAGCACCACTTTGTACAAGAGTACATACATCGGTTGACTCAAAAACATCACTCTCCAGATATCACTTGCTCTTGTAAAGACACTCATTTTTCCACTTTCTTTTTCCTCTCCATTTTTATCTAACTTTTGTTTTCTTTCACTTTCTCTTGCATTTTTATTTTTCTCTCTCTCACTTTTTTTTTAACTTTTTCTTTTGCACTCTTTTCTTTAACTCTCTCTTGATCAATAGAAAGTTTGAGCTTTTATTTATCCTCGTAAACTTGTTTAGGAGTGAGGGGTGCAAGTGTCACGTTCTTAGGAATATCTATTAGTGTAATCGTCGTGCATCACCCGTCGATCGAACTTCCATGGTCGTCCTAGGAGTAGGTGACTCGCGTGGATCGGTACTACATCACATAGTACTTGGTCAGAATACTTCCTGATGCTAAAAGACATTAGGACTTGTTTCGTCACTTCAAGCTCTCTGCCATCGTTAAGCCACTGAAGCTTGTATGGAGTCGGGTGCTTGGTGGTTGACAGCCCCAAATTTTCCACCATGAGGGTGCTTGCAACATTAGTGCAACTCCCTCCATCGATTATGATGCTACACACTTTCCCTTGCACTTGACATCTTGAATGAAAAATGTCCTTGCATTGCTCCTCGTTCTCCACACTTTGGAGACTTAGACTTCACTTGACTACAAGCAACTCTCCTTCAACGGGCTGCTCTAAGTCCTCTTCGTTTTCAGAAATCGATACGAACTCATTCTCCTCCTCGCCCTCTATTTCGATCTTGCCATCGGCCTGCAACACCATGGTACGTCTATTCGAGCACTGGCTGATGTGATCCTGGTCGCATCATGGTTCGACTCCATTCGAGTCCATCAAGAGTGGCCTAAGCTCGAGGGGCCAAAGTGCAAAATGAAGTTGATTTCAGCTCAATTCTAGTTTTCTGAACCTGTTCCAACTAAATTAAACTCTTTATTTAATTTTCAGCTTTTCATTTTAAATATTTGCATTTAAGCATCTTAGTTTAATAAAGGAGTTGCTGGTCATCATTTTAAACTCATCTTAGTTTAATTAATTGAGTTTCTTTTAATGAATTTAATTTAATAGTTGCTTCTTTAATTAATCTAGTTTCTAGGTTAATTTATTGATGCATGAGTTAAAGTTCATTTAATAATGCTTTACTTAATTAAACTAGTTCTTTGGAATAAATGATCTTTGAAGTGTTAGTTCATTTATTTAAGTCTAGTTGCTTTGGAATAAATGATGCTTAAGTGTTAGTTCATTTATTTAAGGTAGTTGTTAATTTGTTTTAAGTTTAATAATTGCATTAATGTGTCGGTTTACACGTGTTAATTGCAGGTGACTTTTCAACTCACATCCATTACTTTTATGGGCGTTATGTATTTCAATAAAATGGCTTTTCAAGTGAATTTGGTTACACAAGAGGGGCTGATATTAAGAGGCTTAATTCATCATTAAGAAGTTGTTTTATTAAATAAAGAAGAGCATTATGGTTCTTTAATTTAGCACCTCTTTGTCTTCAACTTCCATAACCGTTTGCTTCAAGGTATTTACTACATGCAATCAATTCTCCATCATTTGGCTGGTGACTTTTCGGTTGATCATGGAGACCTCAAAAGACTTTGACAAGCAATTTAATTGAAGATTTAATCACATTGAAGATCTACATGGCTAGAATTCCAAAATTTGAGACTTTTCATTTGGCTGGTGACTTTTTGGTTGATCATGGAGATCTCAAAGGACTTTGACAAGTAATTTAATCGAAGAATTAATCACATTGAAGATGGGAGTTACATGGCTAGAATTCCAAAAGTTGAGACTTTTCATTTGAGTTCATTATTAGCCTCATTAAAAGTGACCATTCAACTAGCTTCATTTGATACTATAAATACATGTAATCTACCTATTGTTGAAAAACTTTAGATTTTTTGAACCTTAATAAAAATTTTATGAACTTTGTGTTCTTGAGT
This sequence comes from Gossypium bickii, assembly GCA_025503065.1. Lineage (NCBI taxonomy): Eukaryota > Viridiplantae > Streptophyta > Magnoliopsida > Malvales > Malvaceae > Gossypium > Gossypium bickii. The sequence continues at coordinate 67,809,905 of CP106709.1, forward strand.
GAGTTTATCTCCTCTCCTTTTTCGTACAAGTTTTGTTAGACTTATCAAGCTTGCTTGTGGCGTCTTCGACTTGTTCTTTTGAACTTATCACCTTAGTCGGTGTGGCGTTCACCTATCCTTGAAACAACCATCTTTCCACCTTAATGATATAAGAAACGGGGTGACACTGTTATATAGTGTTGAATCTTTCTCAAGTTAAGTTTGTGTTTCCATTTCCATCACTATTGCCGAATATCACATATCTATCTTTATTTGTTTGTCAAAACTGAGCCTACTTAATTCCATAAACTCACTTTTTTCATTTTAATTCATTTTTCTAAGCTTCTGCCTATCTTAAATAAATTTTCCCATTTTTCAAAGACTCGAATATTTCTCCTCATCAATGGTCGAGCAACTTCAACGACTCGACTCATCATCGAGGCAGGATCGTATCACTGGCTCGCGATATGTCCTCGGCCAAGACACTTAAAACACTTTATGTCCCTTAAACGAGCGGTGGAACTTTCAGGAGCCTTGCCTTTGCTTGTCTCGGCCATAGGCTTGTTTGTCTTAGGGATTGATGTGGATTACTTCGATTGATTTGTTGGGAATCCCTTGCTAGTGTTTTGGCCCCACTTAAAAGGTTTGGCATTAGAGTAGATTCGGTTTGTGCCTCTATGCTTCAATTGCTTTTCCACTTTGATTGCCATGTGGACCATGTCCACCACCTCAATGTAATGTTGCAATTCTATGATATTTGTGATCTCCCGATTGAGTCTGGCAAGGAAACGAGCCATTTTGGCTTCTTGATCTTCTTGTACATCGACACAGATCATCGCCACCTCCATTTCCTTATAGTAATCCTCGACGCTTTTCATCCCTTGGGTGAGATATTGGAGTCTTTGATGCAATTCCCAATGATAGTACGATGGGATGAATCATCATCGTATGGCTGCCTTCATTTCGGCCCAAGTGGTATTAGGGCGTTCTCTGTTATGCCTCCAACTAGTGGTCAACTGATCCCACCATATCATAGCGTAATCTGAAAACTCAATCGCGGCAAGTTTAACCTTCTTGTTTTTAGAGTAATTGTGACAATCGAACACGAGTTCGATTTTCTTCTCCCACTCTAGGTATGCCTCAGGATCAGATTTTCCTTGGAAAGGGGGAATGGAGAGTTTGATATTCTTTAAGTCATCATCTTCCCTCCTCCGTTCTCTTGGTCCACGGTTTCAGGGATCTCTTCTTCCAATGCTTAGGTTAGACTCATGGTCGCTTTCATCCTCACTAAGTTCGTTGATATCGTCGTCAGGGACTCTTGATCGTTCTCGTCGTTGATTGGGACACCTGCACCTTTGTCTAGCATCTTCAAGTGTTACGTCGTGTGGTCCTTGGTTCTCGACTTGGTAGAGCCGATCTTCAAGGCGGTTAAGCCTCCGATCAAGTAGTCGTTCCATCTCGCGCAAAAGGGCTTGCATTTGCAAATCTGGAATGTTTCTGACTAGCTATCTCCCTTGTGGTTCTTCCAAGTTTTGCCCACTATTTTGTGACATATTTACAATATTATACCTCACAATCAAATCCTCAGGATTCACTCAGAAAGAAAGAAATCAAATGACACTCACGCTCGTGTTTACACACTTAGTTAAGCTTTTACCTCCCCTCGGATGTGCTCATGCTCTCGTGCCTTTTACCTCTCCTCCTTTCTCGTAATTTTGTTTTTCCAGACTTGCCAAGACTTGATTAATATGCTTAGGGATCGGTCACAATGGGTTTCAAGGGTCGTAACATAAAGGTGATAGGGCAGGCTGAAAGAAAGACTTTAGATGAGATGGGATGATGAGGAAATAAGATAAGTAGGATAGGGTCGAGAAAAAAAATTTGTTCAAAGAAAGGAAAAGATAATTCGAAATTAGATTCAAACTAATTCTTTTTTTTTAATTTTGAATTTTTTTCACTTACTTGGGTGCTTTCAAGATTGCTTTTTGGAGCCTCGTGCTTCTCGTTTTAAATGGCTCTGATACCAGATGATATAATCCCGTCTTCGAGTTGAATTCGAGATGTATTCGAGATTCTCGATCATAATCGAAGAAGTAGATGTTGAGTTCAAAAAGAAAAGTAAATGACTCTTTAAACGAATAAGAATGGATTTTAAGCTGAAAAAGAAGATAACTCGAAACAAATGAAGTGCAAGATATACGTTTGGTTTTACGTTCACGGATTTAGAAGAGAATTACGGGTTAAGGAAGGATTGGGGTAATTGGTTACTTTGGGTTCGAGTGGCTGAGCTGAGAAATATGAGTCTAATGTGGTAATAAGAAAGCTATTAAGGAATTGGTTTTGGCAAGTGTAGGTTTGATGAAAACAATAGAGTATTCGTTTTAGAGAATAGATGCGAATGGTATGATTTGGTCTTAAGAAACAAGCAAGAACCAACACCAAATTGGTATCGACCCAAATTGCTTATAAGGTTCTTAAGGTTCAATTTTGGATGGAAATTGGACCTCGACCCACTATCAGATTGGATAGGAACCTCGTTATAGGTGGATAGCAAAAGAAACGGGTTGACGCCACTAGCTCACTAGATAAGCCAACGAGTCCTTAAACGAAATTGGAGAAAGGTGCTCTCATAAATATGACAGAGTTTCATTAACTAATTTGGCCAAAAGTTCCTTACAATTGAAAATGGCAAGCTATTTATAGACTCATTTTAGCTAGCCGAATAGTCATGCTTAGTGCCTAAGAAATTTCAGCCTTAAATGGCCTAGATTGATCTAGAATAAACTCATTAATTTGCTGACTACATTCAGCCAATGGAACTACAAAAAATCAGCTTCTAGAATAGCTTAGGTGCAGCCAAACTTTAATGGAAATGTGGAGAGCTGAAATGCACTTTAAAATCCTGCATTGGGAACTTGGATAGCTCAATAGAAGCTTTAATGTTGCCTTGAGTAGCCTGCTGGACAACTGGTGCAAATACATGGAAACCAACGGTCATAAGTGTGAAAAACAAGGAAACAACAGCCTTCAATGTGACGCCCCAAGCTGCTGGTGTGAATGGAATAATAATGGTGCTTGGTAGAGCTCAATGGTCACATTGGAGAAGTAAACAGCAACTTATGGGGGCTCTTTGGAAAAAGAAGTTAGCAGCTAATGGCTTTAAATGCCATCCAATAATGCACCTTTTTGGAAAAAGAAATCAACAGTTAATGGCTTTAAATGCCATCCAATAATGCACCTTTTTGGAAAAAGAAATCAACAGCTAGTAGCCTTAAATGTCATCCCAAAAAAATGCACCTACACATTAATAAAGTCAGCTCATTAACTCAATGTAAACTCATTAATTTCCAGCAGCTAAAGACACATTTAAACCTTGTTTTTGAGCTGAAACATATTAAATGAAAAATGGTTAAAGCATGTCTAAAATTCGGCTGGAGCTAGGACATCTTAATGAGCTAGTTCGGCTAGATAATTAAATAGACAGCAAGCTATTAATTTTGTCCTAAGCTTTGCATATTAAATCTTAACTATTAAATATGTAATAATTAAAGCAAATTCAAGCTTATTTAAATTGTCCAAAATTAAACCAATTAATTAATATGTCCAAATTTATTTAATGTATCAAACTTATTTAACACTAAAGCCGAATAAACTTATTGAGCTCAATATGGACTCATGAGCTAAGATTGAGCTGGGGTACGCTCGTGAGCTTGAAGTTGAGCTTGTAGAAGAGTGCGACATCAACTCTTGGAATTGCTACTAGCTTGTTCAAAAGGCCTAGCTTTGACATCGTCTACACTTGCTGAACCAAAGTTATAATAGCTTCCTTGAATTGCTTTGCACGAGCCCTTGTGATCGGCCCTTGAGGTAGCACCATCGAATCTCGGCTCGAACTTGACTCATGGTGGTGCGTGCTCGTATCAGAGGCAATGTCACTAGATTAATTTTTTGTTCTGCATATTGATAGAATAATTAGGAACTAATTTCTTCTCTTTGGGTTTAATGTATGACTCGTAGTAGGGGAACACCTATAGAGCCGGTCACAAACCTAAAAAGAATAATTCATAGGAATCGTCGATAGTAACAACCAATGTAGAACCAACCACCTCCCAGAGGTAATTTACCACCATGAGAAAATCTACTATTCGACGAAGCTAACAATAACAACTTAGAAGATCCGCCACCACCACTATAGCTACCTGTAAACATCAATATGGCACGCAACAAAAGAACTCTAAGGGAATATGCACTACTGAATCTGGATATGTGTTAAGGGAGTATAATGAGACCAACTATCACGACCAATAACCTTAAGATCAAGCTAGTTATGATCCAAATGATTCAGAATAATTTGTAGTTTTGAGGAATGATGATAGAAGATTCGAGTTAGCATGTAAAATGATTTCTCAAATTTTGTAACACTTTCAAATATAATAGGGTCACTGATGATTCTATTCATCGTCGGTTGTTCCACTTTTCATTAATAGACAATGCCTTTTCTTAGTTAGATTTGCAGGCACTAGAATCCATCACGACATGGGAAGAACTTGGAGGAAAGTTTCTACAAAAGTTCTTCCCCATTAGCAAGACAGTCCAACTAAGAAGGGAAATTTCTATTTTTAAACGGTTAGGGGGAGAGAGTTTTCACAATGCTTGGGAGCATTTTAAGACACTGGTTCAAAAATGTCCACATCACTGATTACCCTAGTGGTTTCGACTACAAATTTTCTACAATGACTTGTATGTACATGCAAGGTCAGGAATAGATGGAGCCGTGTAACACCCCCGACCCGGCCTAGACATTTCTATCGGATCCGTCATGTCACATAGAAAGGTTGTTTAAAAACTGTGTCTTTGTTAAAAACCCTGTATTCTTTTGAAAATTCTGAACCTTGTTGTTTGCGAAATTCAGATTTGTTGAAGTGGTTTTCTTGTCAAAACGTTGTTATTATTATTTTCGAAAACTTTGTTCATAGAGAAATCAAATTCAAAGAGTTGAGGAAACGTGATATTTTGAAAATAGTTATTTATCGTTTTAAGAAAACCCAGAGTTTAATCATTTCTAGTTTAAACATAACGAAAATGAAAGTTTAAAAGAAAAATAAAATTCCAAAGGCCTTATTACAAAATTTTAACCCAAAATAAATAATACTAAAATAAAGCTAAACTGAGTTTTATTAAAGTTCATGAGAAATACTCCGATGTATGGCCACCACAGAGTCTTCCACTGCTCCAAACCCTCTAATGCTGGGGACCACCTGCAAGGTTAAAGCAGAGGGGTGAGTTACAAGACAAGGTTAAAGCAGAGGGGTGAGTTACAAGAACTCAGTGTGTAATCCCCTAATCGGTCATTAACTGGGCCTGAGCCCATACAGAAGCAAACTGGGCCGAAGCCCTAATCAGTAACAATCTAGACCTTAGCCTTGTAAACATGATAATGCAACAGAGTATGTAGCCCAACCCAACAATCCATCCGCTACACACCTGTGGGGACCAAGTCAACCCACCCAACCCTACACACCAATATGGTAGACAAGCTGCTCATCATAGAATTTGTGGCGGAGCCACCAGAATAACAGAATATACGTGGCATAGCCACCAAATAGAATGTAGCAGAGCCACCAGAACACTTCCTCTGATCATCAAGTCCACCCCATGCAACATATCATAAATGCAATGCATCATACGTATAAAAGTGTAAATAAAGCATATACATGATAATCAACCATAACTAGGGGTATAACAGTCATTTACCCTCTAGGGGTATTTTGGTAATTTCGCATTTAACTGCCTTTCCAAAGGCCTACTGTCGCCTCGAGTGACACGGGACTCTTTTTGGGTCTCTACAAAACTATTGGGCCTAAAATCCATTTTAGGCCCAAACAGCCCCACAAGCTCGTGTGGCCCAAGCCGCAAGATTTCGGTTTCAGATTTGCAGATTTCGCATGCGGACCTATCATTTGATAGTTTTCCAACATTTTGCCCAAGTGGGCTGGATAGCCCATTTGGCCCATTTGGCCCGTTTCGGCTCGATCAGGCCTGTTACAGCCTCAACTTCGCGAGAGTGCTCGTGACACTTTCAATGACTTACCGTCATTATTCGTACTTTGATTTATCACTACGAGTGTTCGCACGCTCAAGTGGTCATAGATGCCGGTTTTTGACTTTTTGGCTTTCGACCGAATCACAGAACACTGCAAGCATGCATTCGGAGGGGTGTGAGATTACACACCTGTTTACGAGTTGTGAATTCCACAGTTTCCAAACTCCTAAAATAACATTCAAACAATAGTTAATCTCTACATCATGAAAGCAACAGGTTGATGTATTCGACAGAATAGGCCACACTAACCACGTGATGCACTCTTTCCCCACACCAAAGTAATCAGCTTTGTTCCGGGATTAGAGATATTGGTTCCCTAGCGTTGACCATCAACAATAATCACATTAGAATGCTACCCTAATAATAATCTATTAACAGCCCTTCGGCTTAAAGAACCCAAATGAGAAAGAGAGGATGATTCAAAGTTAGTTAAGGAGCCAATTAAAGAGATGAATGCACAAGTCTTTTGACATTCAGTTTAAGGGAGATGAAGGGACACCAAACAGCACATTAAGGGTTCATTAAGTTAATAATAAAGTGAAGGGACATGCCTTTTCATCTACACCAGAATCAAGTGAAGAGACATGACTATTGGCTTCCCTACATGAGTTTAAAATAAAATTAACACTTGTAATAACCTTAGTTAATTGTTGAAGGTGAAAGGTCACAAATAGGCATTTGAATAGTCATAATAATGCCTATAATTAGTTTGTAAGAAAACATTGTTTTGGTTAGACAATACACTTTGACATTTTATGAATTTTAATTCATTTGTGAGTTTATTCAACCCTCTAAATTCGTTTAAGAGTCAACCTGACTTATCTAGCATAGCTAGTGGCGTCTTCCTTGTTTCTTTGAAATTATCACTCAAACCTAAGTGTGGCGTTCACCCATTTTGATACCTTTGGTTCCTAACTCTCTATAGTTAGCGGGTCAAGGTCCTTTGTTTCTTTTCCAGCATCATAAGTGACTTATAAGTTTCGGGTCAATACTCTTATACTTGTCTCGGTGTCAAAGGCGCCAAAGTGATGTTTTTGCCTAAATGCTTGAAGATGTATCGGTTGGTATAACCGTCATGTACCATCTTTTGATCGAACTGCCATGGACAGCCTAGTAATAGGTGTCTGGCATGCATTGGAACCACGTTGCAAAGAACTTCATCTTTATATTTTCCAATGGAAAATGGAACCAACACTTGTTTTGTCACCTTTAAATCCCCTCCTTCGTTACGCCATTGAAGCTTATATGGACAAGGATTTTCATTGTGGCCAAACCAAGTTTCCCCACCATTAATGTACTAGCAACATTTGTACAACTTTCACCATCCACAATAAGACTACATGCCTTACCTTGCACCAAACAGCGTGTATGGAAGATGTTCTCGGGTTGTTGTTCGTTCTCCACGCTTTGCAAACTTAGGCTACATTTGATCACTAGAATCTCACCTTCAACGGTGTATTCAAATTCATCCTCCTCTTCACTGGCTGGGGTGTCGGATTCCTCATCTTTCTCATCTTCTGACTCTATGTCACCATTAGCTCTCAACACCATTGTACGTCGGTTAGGGCATTGACTAGCTATGTGACCACGTCCCAAGCACTTAAAGCACTTGATGTCCCTTGCATGATTTGGATTGGCAACTTTTTTGCCTTTGCTTGATTCACCAATGGGTTTGTTAAACTTAACAGAAGTGTTTTGATCCTTTGGGTGGTTAGGAAAGTCTCTTTTGCTCGTACCTTGTCCCCACTTTGAAGTGTTTGCAGGGTTGGAATAGGTCTAAATCGAGCCTTTCTTCTTGAGTTGTTTTTCTATTTTAATTGCAACATGGACCATGTCGGTTACCACGACATAATGTTGAAGCTCCACCACGTTAACAATTTCCCGATTTAGCCCGGCTAGGAATCTGACCATGGTTGCCTCACGATCCTCTTCCACGTTCGCACGAATCATTGCGATTTCCATTTCTTTGAAATAATCTTCTACACTTCGGTGGCCTTATGTAAGATTTTGCAACTTTTGGTATAAATCCCGATGGTAAAAAGATGGAATGAATCTCTTTCTCATCACCGCTCTCATTTTGAGCCATGTAGAAATCGGCCTTTCTCCATTACGTCTTCGATTGGTTATTAGTTGATCCCACCACACCATGGCGTAATTGGAGAATTCGATTGCTGCCAATTTGACTTTCTTGGTCTCCGAGTAGTTGTGGCAGTCAAACACCAACTCGATTTTCTTTTCCCGCTCCAAGTATGCCTCCGGATCGGACTTGCCTTGGAAGGATGGTATGGATAGCTTAATGTTCTTCAAATCGTCGTCCACTTGTTCTCGTCCCCTTTGGCCTCGATTTTGCTGACCCCTCTGCTGATCACTTAAGTTAGACCCTTGGTCAATTTCGGGTTCGCTAGAGATGGGATCAACTTCTTGGACCCTTGGGCGGCCTAATTCCCTTCATGGACCTCAAGGATTCCTCTCTCGTTGGGTTCTCTCTTCAATGTGATCTAGCCTCTCTTGAATGGGTTCGAGCTTGCTGCGGTCGAATAGACGCTCAACCTCACGCAATAGGGCTTGAAGATCAAGATCCGGTACATTGCAGACTGGTTGCCGCTTGGGCCTTTCTTCCATGTTTTGATTCGGGCTTCTTGACATAGGAAAGTTTTAAACCTCACCAAAAACCTCACTAGTCACTCAAAAAGAAAAAAATAATTATTGAGCACTCACACTCGTGTCTCACTCAATTTCACCTTTTTCTCTAATGAGTCACACGTGCCTTTTACCACTCGAATCCACCTCTCAAAATTCTGGAAGGTTGCCTTAGACTTATTAGCAACTTGTAGGTCAGCTTCAAGGGTTTAAACAAAGGAAAATTTGTTTTGGGTAAAGGTAGGTTGAAAAAATAAAATAAAATAAAATAAAATGTTGGAAATAGTGGCGTTGGGATTGAACGGATGGTACACAATGACGGTCATAATGCTTCTTGAATGACTAGGGTAGGAAGATGAAAAATAATGGTTTCGAAAACTTAAAATTTGAGGAGAAGAATGAAGAAATTAATAAGATCTCAAAAATTCACTTTTTTTTTTCATATTTTTTCTTTTTTTTTTTCACTTCAAATGCACGAAACTAAGTACAAAAGAATACATTAAAAGCAATTTATTTTTTTCAATTTTTTTTCAAATTTACGTACCTAATTTAGATTTACGATGATCGTCGGAGCTCCTCATTTTCTAGCTCTGATACCAAATGATACGATCCACCTCAGAGGTGAGTCGAGTCGTATATAAATTTGCCCGATCGTCTACAAAGGAGTATTGTTTGTTTTGTTTAAAAGAAAAGAAAAATGGTTATATCTTGGTTAATGGTTGCAACTTAGGTTGAAGAAGAAATAGATGGATGAATGGATTGATAGTTGAAACAAGAAAGAACCCTTAATATAAGATTAAGGACCCGAATCTTATAGGTTTCAAAAGAATGGTTGAATTGAATAAAAATCGAGACCTATTATCTAGTAAGATAGGAACCTACGGTATTGATTGGAACGCCACACCCAAAAGGATGATAAGTTCAAGAACAAATTCAGATTGATGCCACTAGTTGAAAGATAAGTCAATTTGAGCCTTAAAGAATTAAGAGATTGGAAAAACTCACAATCTAAAAAATTTCATAAAGCATCCAAAAGTCCTTTTACAAACTAAAAACAAGTATATATAGTGTTTACATGTGGTTAGCTGAAGAGTCAAATGCGTCCAGCTTTAATATGCATTTAAATGGATGAAATAAAATCTAAAAACTCTTGAATTCCTTGAGCCAAATAACAGCAACTTTATGACTCCTAATGAGCTGATTAAATGAATTTGAATGCTTAAAAAAATGTCCCTTGATGATACGGGCCAGCTCGAGATGAGTCGTCACGTATGCGGATTGCCCAATCGTCTACGAGAAGGAATCAAGCCTTCGAAAAATAATCAAAAAATATGGAAGAGTTTGCGGAAGCTTTACTTGAAGTAGATGGTTCGATTTGATGGAACGAAATAAAAATAAAATAGATAAATAGCTAAGGGATAATTTGGATGGAGATGGAATAAGGAGCTTAAACAGAGAAACAATTCAATGTTAACAAACGTCACCCCGGTTTCTATATTTGCTTAAGGTGGAAATATGGATATCACATAGGATAGTTGATGGAAATGGAAAAATGAACTTCAACGGAGAAATGATTCAACACAAGTTAGTGTCACCCTAATTTCTATATGGTTCAAGGTGGAATTATGGAAGTCGATATGGACCAAAGACCCGTTACTTAGTGAAGTAAGAACCAATGGTATAATTAAATAGAAGAGAATCGATTGACGCCACAAGCAAGCTTGATAAGTCAAGATCGAAAACTCGAAAAGTGAAGAGGAGGCAAGCTCACTCAAAGAACAATGTTCATAAATTTTTCATTCAATCAAAAGTTTTTTTTACAAACGACAATTTTCGGATATTTATAGTACTGAGAAACTAATTAAAAAGATATAGAATTTAAACTTAATTCCTAAGTAATTTTTGGACCTAAAAGACCCCAAATTAGCCTAGAAATTTAGGTCCTCGGTTGCCATCCACGTTTTGGGCTCCTTGGGAAGCTACACCATGTTCATTTGTCAAGTCTAGAAAGAAGGAATCAGCAACTCCAATGCTGCCTTTTGTTGAGCACGAAAATAGGACTTAGGAAGCTAAAATATTACTTTATTAAATTGATCCCATGCTTGTCTAACATTCCTCTTAAAGTGTTGTCGTCCAACACATGCCCATTATTTTAATCCCACATGCTCTTCTTTCATCTTCATATTTGTTTATTTTAATCCCACATGCCTTTAATTATTTGAAGCCATAATAATTCATCTCCATGTGCCGTCCAAAATATCTTCAAATAGCCATCCAAGTTGCTTGGTTCTCCCACCATTTGTCTTTAACTCAAGCTCCTTAATGCTATTGCAATTCACGTTGGAGCTTGGAGAAGGTAGCAGCACTTTGTCCCCTTGAGAACACCAAAGATCAGCCCTCTTTTGCTTTACTCAATGCCGTCCAAACACATAATGCATGCTGCTGTTTTCTTTAATTCTTCCAACATGTTTCGCTTCCTTTCATGTGCCTTGGAGAACCCAAATGTCATCTCCTTTTGTGTCTCAATTAATTTGGCTGAAAAGTGGCAGCATTTATCATCAATTTTTGTCCAACAAACAAGCAGCAATTTAATGCCAAGCATGCTACTTTATGGCTGCTACAAATCACAAAAAAAAAATGCTTTAGTGTCTCAATTAATTGGGTTAAAAAGTAGCAACATTTATCATTAAATTCGGCAGCCCCTTTAACTAGAAAAAAGATTCTACACTTTAATTTTACATTAAACAACTTTAAAACATCAATTAAAACATGAAACAAAATTAATTAGACTAAAACAAATTAAATACACACTAAATTTAATATTTAGGCACATCTAATGGACACTTGAACAAGTAAACACATTTAACAACTACAATTTAACAAGAAGACGAAAAAAATCTGCACATTTAATTTTAAAACCAAACATCTTAAAAATATGTAATAAAATGTGAAAAATTAATTTAGACTAAGAAAAACGAATTTAGAAACTAAATAAAATATTTAAAAATTAATTTGCTGTAAACTAGAAAAATTAATTAAATAAATTAAGGTGTTTAATTTATTTAATTAAATTCAGCAGTTTAATTTCCCGCAATTTTAAAAAAAAACTCAAATTATTTAAAGCATTAAAATTGCAAATTAAAGACAATGAGCTCAAATGAGCTCGAGTGAGCTTAAATTGAACTCGAATTGATTATTCCAGCTCAATTTGAAAATGCATGAAGAGGCCCTTCAGCGGTTCGGCACTTGGGGCATTTGATCCGAGCTTCGTCATTTTGTAAAAGGTTGGTGCCTCGGGCATGCCTGTATCATCCCTCCCCTCTTCAAGACGATTCGTCCTCGAATCGACCCGTTGGTTGTCCGAACAAAACTCCTTGCTCGTCTTTCCTCGATCATACGGGACGGATGATAATCACAACACCTGAAAGATACAATCATGAGTTAGCAAGACTTGTTTCAAAAATACTTTCAACCCAAATGTAATCAGTGCCAAACAATTATTTCGTAAACAAGTTGGCAGAATCATATTATCGTATAAAATGAGCAATGCCTTATCAAATATTTGGAACTGAATTGAATAAGCTTCATGATAGGCATACGATTGGGATGGATTCCACAAGTCAACAAGATAGAGACCATTCTTACCTTGCTTGTCTTCATAAACTAAAACTTGAAGATCAAATTTACCTTGTTCGATCAAGATGAACCTTATCCCCTCAGGCGAGTAATGTAGCTAAAATTTTGTGTTTGAATCAACTCCTTTCAAGTGGATTGTAAATCTCAAATATAACCACAAAATTTGCTTAAGGAGCGAATAAAAAGTGTAGACAAAATAGACAAATTTCGCAACCTTACTCAAAAACCAAGTATAAAAAAGATTGAAGTCTTTCAAACTTACCAGGTGATACTTGTATTTCCCACAGAACACATCAGAACGAATTCCTGGTTTAAAAACATGGGTTTGTCTATTTAGGTCAAGAGGGGACTTAGGTCTTGAAAAACCAAACATTTTAAACCAATAGGAATTGCGCAAACTCAAAATCGAATGATCAAATCTCTTAACATATTTCAAAATCGATTTACAAAAACTCAATGATTTCGTATTGGACAATGAACAAATCTTATAATATCTACAATCAAATAAATTGGGTTAAAAGAAAAATCATCATTATACAAAAAATTCACTGGAGATTGAATCTCTTCAAAATGCTTACCTTCCTTACCTTTGGGGTCATATGGTTTATTTTCAATATCACCTTTGTTGATCAGTCAGAAATGGCATTCTTCCTAAAGGTATTGTTGTTGAAAGCCCTCGTGCGAATTATCGGGAACCTGAAGGAAAGAAATAGAAAAATAATCTTCAATTGAGTTAGTTAAATCAACTCTCTCTTCTTCTCGTTTTTCTTGTTCTCTCGTTTCTTTTTCCAATTCTTTTTCACTTTTCTTTTCAACTTCTTTCTCTTTTTCAATGCTCTCTTTATTCTCAATCTCGATTTTCTTTTCTTTTTCTTCTTTTTCTTTTCTCTCATTTTTATTTTCTTTTTCTTGATTTTCGTTTTCTTTATTCTCTTTTTCTTTTTCATTTTTATTACAATAAGATGTTTCAAAAGAATCAAAATTGGATGGGTTTGATTCTAAGATCGAAGCAATATTCTCATAGATGTCACGATCGATATCTCGTGAAGGATTTTTCGTACGGGACATCATTGAATCATATGACGAAAAACTCGAGCTTTCGTGCTCATCACCGTAGTTGGCTTCAAGCTCGTAACTCACTTTGCTTTGCCTTGAATACGAATCATAATATGTACCACTTCGAGAATAATCTTTTGTGGATGAATATTGTCTCGAACTTCTTGAGGAATAAGAATCTCGATCACAGTCTCTTCTCGAATATTCTTCAAAAGTGTGTCTTTGGGATGACCTTGACTCCGTCTTTCGACTTGAAGAAAGTCGATCTTGTTGGTCTCGTTCCTCGATCCAATCCAAGCGCTTTTCCAATTTGTCAAACTTGGCGTTCATGGCTCTTCACATTCCGTTCAACAAGTATTGGTAGTCATCGGATGAGAACTCTTCTTGAGACATTTTTTTTGCTAAAAAATACACGGTTATAAAGAAGGAAAATAAACAAACAAAAATTAAGATACCTTACCACAAAAACCTCACAAGTCACTCACAAAGAAAAATCACTCACACTCGTGTTTCAGTCGAATATGGCTTTTTCTCTAATGTTAGCACTCGTGCCTTTTACTGCTATTTCTCACTCTCACAAATTCGTATTTCATTTTGAAAGACTTATTGCGGCTTGAAGGTCGGCTTCAAAATTGGGTAACAAGGGATTGGTGTCGGGTATAAGGTAGGCTCACAAAAGAAATATATATATTTTGGTCTTGGGTAGGCCAAAACAAAGAAAAAAAAAATTTTTTGGGGGGTCGGGTAGAAGGAAAAAAGGGTAGAGGGGTGGTTTTGAGAACGGAAAGGAAGTAATAAAAGAAAAACTTGCAAACTTAAAAAAAATTTCCACAGACTCTCTTTTTTTTTAACTCGTATATTTTTTTTTGAATTTTCGTTTTTTTTTTGAACTTCAAATAAGAAACAAAAATTACAACTTGATTTTTTTTATTTTTTTGAACTTTTTTTTGAACACTTTTTTGTTCGTATTTTTTTTAACTTCAGACTAACTTCCGGCTTCACGATGATGGTCGACCGTCCTCGTTTTGTAGCTCTGATACCAAATGATACGGGCCGACTTGAGATGAGTCGTCACGTATGCGGGTTGCTCAATCGTCTACGAGGAGGAATCAAGCCTTCGAAAAATAATCGAAAAGTATGGAAGAGTTTGCGGAAGCTTTACTTGAATAAAACAGTAGATGGTTTGATTTGATGGAACGAAATAAAAATAAAATAGATAAATAGCTAAGGGATAATTTGGATGGAGATGGAATAAGGAACTTAAACAGAGAAACGATTCAATGTTAACAAATGTCACCCCAGTTTCTATATTTGCTTAAGGTGGAAATATGGATATTACATAGGATAGTTGATGGAAATGGCAAAATGAACTTGAACAGAGAAATGATTCAACACAAGTTAGTGTCACCCCAATTTCTATATGGTTCAAGGTGGAATTATGGAAGTCGATATGGACCAAAGACCCGTTACTTAGTGAAGTATGAACCAATGGTATAATTAAATGGAAGAGCATCGATTGATGCCACAAGCAAGCTTGATAAGTCAAGATCGAAAACTCGAAAAGTGAAGAGGAGACAAGCTCACTCAAAGAACAATGTTCATAAATTTTTCATTCAATCAAAATTTTTTTTACAAGTGACAATTTTCGGATATTTATAGTGCTGAGAAACTAATTAAAAAGATATAAAATTTAAACTTAATTCCTAAGTAATTTTTGGACCTAAAAGACCCCAAATTAGCCTAGAAATTTAGGTCCTTGGTTGCCATCCACATTTTGGGCTCCTTGGGAAGCTACACCATGTTCATTTGTCAAGTCTAGAAAGAAGGAATCAGCAACTCCAATGCTGCCTTTTGTTGAGCACGAAAATAGGACTTGGGAAGCTAAAATATTACTTTATTAAATTGATCCCATGCTTGTCCAACATTCCTCTTAAAGTGTTGCCGTCCAACACATGCCCATTATTTTAATCCCACATGCTCTTCTTTCATCTTCATATTTGTTTATTTTAATCCCACATGCCTTTAATTATTTGAAGCCATAATAATTCATCCAAAATATTATTTGTGCCGTCCAAAATATCTTCAAATAGCCATCCAAGTTGCTTGGTTCTCCCACCATTTGACTTATTTAACTCAAGCTCCTTAATGCTATTGCAATTCACGTTGGAGCTTGGAGAAGGTGGCAGCACTTTGTCCCCTTGAGAACACCAAAGATCAGCCCTCTTTTGCTCTACTCAATGCCGTCCAAACACATAATGCATGCTGCTGCTTTCTTTAATTCTTCCAACATGTTTCACTTCCTTTCATGTGCCTTGGAGAACCCAAATGTCATCTCCTTTTGTGTCTCAATTAATTTGGCTGAAAAGTGGCAGCATTTATCATCAATTTTTGTCCAACAAACAAGCAGCAATTTCATGCCAAGCATGCTACTTTATGGCTGCTACAGATCACAAAAAAAACATGCTTTAGTGTCTCAATTAATTGGGTTAAAAAGTAGCAACATTTATCATTAAATTTGGCAGCCCCTTTAACTAGAAAAAAGATTCTGCACTTTAATTTTACATTAAACAACTTTAAAACATCAATTAAAACATGAAACAAAATTAATTAGACTAAAACAAATTAAATACACACTAAATTTAATATTTAGGCACATCTAATGGACACTTGAACAAGTAAACACATTTAAAAAAAAAATTGCTGCAACTACAATTTAACAAGAAGACGAAAAAAATCTGCACATTTAATTTTAAAACCAAACATCTTAAAAACATGTAATAAAATGTGAAAAATTAATTTAGACTAAGAAAAACGAATTTAGAAACTAAATAAAATATTTAAAAATTAATTTGCTGTAAACTAAAAAAATTAATTAAATAAATTAAGGTGTTTAATTTATTTAATTAAATTCAGCAATTTAATTTCCCGCAATTTTTATAAAAAAACTTAAATTATTTAAAGTATTAAAATTGCAAATTAAAGAATCAGCTCAATGAGCTCAAATGAGCTCGAGTGAGCTTAAATTGAGCTCGAATTGATTATTCCGACTCAATTTGAAAATGCATGAAGAGGCCCTTCAGCGGTTCAGCACTTGGGGCATTTGATCCGAGCTTCGTCATTTTGTAAAACGTTGGTGCCTCGGGTGTGCCTGTATCATCCCTCCCCTCTTCAATACGATTCGTCCTCGAATCGACCCGTTGGTTGTCCGAACAAAACTCCTTGCTCGTCTTTCCTCGATCATACGGGACGGATGATAATCGCAACACCTGAAAGATACAATCATGAGTTAGCAAGACTTGTTTCAAAAATACTTTCAACCCAAATGTAATCAGTGCCAAACAATTATTTCGTAAACAAGTTGACAGAATCATATTATCGTATAAAATGAGCAATGCCTTATCAAATATTTGGAACTGAATTGAATAAGCTTCATGATAGGCATACGGTTGGGATGGATTCCATAAGTCAACAAGATAGAGACCATTCTTACCTTGCTTGTCTTCATAAACTAAAACTCGAAGATCGAATTTACCTTGTTCGATCAAGATGAACCTTATCCCCTCGGGTGGGTAATGTAGCTGAAATTTTGTGTTTGAATCAACTCCTTTCAAGTGGATTGTAAATCTCAAATATAACCACAAAATTTGCTTAAGGAGCGAATAAAAAGTGTAGAAAAAATAGACAAATTTCGCAACCTTACTCAAAAACCAAGTATAAAAAAGATTGAAGTCTTTACTCAAAAAGATTGAATAAAATGTTGGTGCCTCGGGCGTGCCTGTATCACTTGAGTTGTCCTTGGCTAGCCGAAAAGTCACCAGCAACTAATGGTGTTTTGAATGCATGTTATCATCTTTTAAATGAGCCAAAAAAGACTACTGGTAAGTGAAGAGGCTCACGCCTAATTTATGTGGAGTTAAATGCTCCTTAAAGATCCTTAATTTGATGTATTAAGCATCCCTTGTAACAGCCACTTCTTTTGTAACCAAAATCAACTTAAAAGTCACTTCCATTAATGTTGTAACAGCCTTGTAAAGTAACGGTTGCCAGCTGAAAAGTTTCCTACATTCAAACACATTAAGCAAACATATTAATCACATTTAAACTTATTAAACACTAATTTAACTTAAACACATTAAACACTTATTAAACATTAATTTAACTTAATACATTAAACACTTATTAAACATTAATTTAACTTAACGCATTAAACACTTGACCTAATAAATAAACTAGAAGTAAGGACTTCAATTAATGCAGCAACTAGTTAATTTATGGAAGCAGAATTAAATTAACTTAAACTCATGCTTTAGTAAAAAAAATCCTAGTAACTAGATTAATTAATAAGCCTCTTATTAAATAACTTATTTAATTAAACTAAACACCTTTATTTAAAGCTAATTTTAAAAGCAAAATAAAAAAATGCATGTATTAAATCAAGCTAAACACAAGCTGAATGAGCTGAATATGAGCTTATTTCAACTTACAAAAGCATGCGCATTGGGCTTATTAAGTTATCCAGATTCTCCTCGTTTTGTCTGGCCATTAACTTGCTCCACTTTTGCTCAACTACGGCCGAAATAGCCTCCTTGAAACGTTTTGCATGTGCTCGGGTGATGGGTCCTTGTGGCAACACCAATGGCTCTTTGTTGGAACTTGGTGTGACTCGGATCATGGCCATATCATCCTCCCCCTCTTCAATGTGATTTGTCCTCAAATCGAAATCTGCATCAAAGAGAGATAGATCAGACACATTAAAAGTTAAACTTATATTAAACTCACCCGGTAAGTCAAGTCGATAGGAATTGTCATTAATTCGCTCAAAAAATTCGAATGGACCGTCACTACACGGTAATAATTTGGACCTTCTTTGAGCTGGGAATCGCTCTTTCCTCATGTGAACCCGAACCCAATCCCCGGGTTCAAATATTACTTGCTTTCGCCCTTTGTTGGCCTTGCGCACATATTGTTCCGTTCGAGCCTCGATATTAGCTTTAACCTTTTGATGTAATTGTTTCACATAGTCCGCTTTCCTCTTAGCATCTACATTAACAATTTGATCATTAGGTAATGGGATTAAGTCTAGAGGAGATAAAGGATTAAAACCGTAAACTATTTCAAATGGAGAGAATTTAGTAGCAGAGTGAATAGTTTGATTATAAGCAAACTCTATGTAAGGTAGACACTCCTCCCACGACTTGAAATTCTTGAGGATAATGGCCCTTAGTAGTGTGGATAAGATGCGGTTCACCACTTCAGTTTGGCCATCAGTTTAGGGATGACATGTCGTGGAGAATAAGAGCTTCGTACCTAGCTTACTCCAAAGTGTCCTCCAAAAATGACTAAGAAATTTTGCATCACGGTCAGACACTATTGTCTTTGGAATTCCATGTAACCTAACAATTTCTTTAAAGAAAACGTTAGTAATATTAACAGCATCATCAGTTTTCGAACATGCAATGAAATGCGACATTTTTTAAAATCAGTCTACTACTACAAAAATGCAGTCCTTTCCGGTTCGAGTTCGCGGTAATCCTAAAATAAAATCCGTGGATAGATCAACCCAAGGCCCTTCGGGATTAGGCAAAGGCGTGTAAAGTCCATGTGGGTTAACCTTCGATTTTGCCTTTTTACAAGCCATACATCGCGAACAAATTTTCTCGACATCTCGTTTCATCCGTGGCCAGAAGAAATGTTCTTGCAGAACGGCCAAGGTCTTTGCAATGCCAAAATGGCCCATGAGTCTGCCATCATACGCCTCGAGTACAAGTAACTCTCGCACGGAACTTTGCAAAATACAAAGCTTACTTTCTCGAAAAAGGAAGCCATCAAACCTGAAAAACTTATCAACAGCAACATGTTCACACAATTTATACCCATCTCCAAAATCAGCATCAGAAATATATAAATCTTTCAAAAATGCAAAACCAAGCAATTTTGAATCCAAACGATTTAATAGAGTATATCGACGAGATAGTGCATCAGCCACAATGTTTTCCTTACCCTTCTTATATCGAATAACATAAGGAAAGGATTCAAGAAATTCTACCCATTTTGCGTGCCTTTTGTTGAGCTTGTGTTGTCCTTTGATGTGTTTGAGCAATTCATGGTCTGAATGGATGACAAACTCCTTCGGCCACAAATAGTGTTGCCACGTTTCCAATGCCCAGATCAAAGCGTACATTTCCTTATCATATGTTGGGTAATTCAATGGTGTGTCACTTAGTTTTTCACTAAAATAGGCCACAGGCTTTCCTTCTTGAGTCAACATAGCACCAATCCCAATACCTGAGGCATCACATTCAATTTCAAATGTTTTGTCAAAATCAGGTAATACAAGTAATGGGGCATTAGTCAAAAGATCTTTAAGTAAAATAAAAGATTTCTCTTGTTCCTCGCTCCAAAAGAAGGTAGAATTCTTTTTGATCACATTCGTGAGAGGTGCGGCCAATGTGCTGAAATTCGGAACAAAGTGACGGTAGAAACTCGCCAAGCCATGGAAACTTCGTACTTGACTTATGCTGGTCGGTCTAGGCCATTCTCGAATAGCTTTCACCTTGTCTTGATCTACTTCAAGTCCTTGCAAGCTGACAACAATTCCTAAGAAAATGACTTTGTTAGAACAAAATGTACATTTCTTAAAATTAGCATATAATGTTTCCTTGCGCAATACATCAAGAATAGCTCGTAAATGCTTAATGATCATCTAAAGATCTACTATAAACAAGAATGTCATCCAAGTAAACAACACAAAATTTACCAATATAAGCACGAAGAACATGGTTCATTAAACGCATAAAAGTATTAGGAGCATTAGTGAGACTGAATGGCATTACCAGCCACTCGTACAAACTGTGTTTAGTTTTAAATGTTGTTTTCCACTCATCTCCCTCAAGCATCCGAATCTGATGGTAACCGCTTTTGAGATTGATTTTGGAAAACAATTGAGCACCACTTAATTCATCGAGCATATCATCAAGTCACGGTATTGGATGATGATATTTTATCGTGATTTTGTTTACAGCACGACAATAAACACACATACGCCAAGTCCCATCCTTTTTCGGCACTAATAAAATCGGAATAGCGCACAGACTAAGGCTCTCGCTAATGAATCCCTTCTCAAGAAGTTCATTCACTTGTTTTTACAATTCATTGGTCTCTTCTAGATTACTACGATAGGTAGGTCAGTTTGGTATGGATGTGCCAGGAATGAAGTCAATTTGATGTTCTATTCCCCGAATAGGTGGTAAGCCACTTGGAATTTTGTCGGGAAATACATCTTCAAATTCCTGCAAGAGAGAAACAATAGAAAAAGGTAAAGCAGCATCTAACTCGTTAATATTCAAATAAGATTCCTTGTACATGAGTACAAGTAGGGACTGCCTCAACATGAAAGATTTTCGAATGTCACTCTCTTTTGCATACACACTCATTTTTGCACTCGATTTTTCATCACTCATTTTGTTCTCTTGATCTTTACTCTTGTCTCTCATTTTTACCTCCTGTTTCCCTCGTTTCTTTTCACTCAAAATTTCACACACTTTTTCACTCTTTTCTTTCTTTTCACTCTTTTTGAATCTTTCAATTGAGTCTCACAATTTTACTTGATCTTCGTATACTTGTCTCGGTGTCAAAGGCGCCAAAGTGATGTTTTTGCCTAAATGCTTGAAGGTGTATCGATTGGTATAGCCGTCATGTACCACCTTTCGATTGAATTGCCATGGACGGCCTAGTAATAGGTGTCCGCCATGCATTGGAACCACGTTGCAAAGAACTTCATCTTTATATTTTCCAATGGAAAATGGAACCAACACTTGTTTCGTCACCTTTAACTCCCCTCCTTCGTTAAGCCATTGAAGCTTATATGGAAAAGGATGTTTCGTTGTGGCCAAACCAAGTTTCTCCACCATTAATGTACTAGCAACATTTGTATAACTTCCACCATCCACAATAAGACTACATGCCTTACCTTGCACCAAACAGTGTGTATGGAAGATGTTCTCGCGTTGTTGTTCGTTCTCCACGCTTTGCAAACTTAGTGATACGGGCACGCCCAGGCTCTCCAACGTTTTGCGAACTAATGAGCTCGAATTCGAATACCCAAGTGCCATGGAGCTCAAGTGCATCTTCATGCACTTCCAAATTGAGCCGGACTAGTTCATTCGAGCCCAATTTGAGCTCACTCAAGCTCGCTCTAGCTCATTGAGCTGATTGCCTAAAATTTAAATGCTTTAAATAAATTAAGTCTTTTATTTATTAATTTTTTTTCTACATCCCATTAATGTGTCTAATATTTTATTTAGTGTCTAAATTAATTTATCTTAGTCTAAATTAATTTATCACATTTTTATTTCATGTTTTTAGGTGTTTTAATTCAAAAATTAATGTGCAAATTTTTCTTTTAATTAGGGGGCTGCCGAATTTATTATATGTCCTAATGGAGTCTTTAATTTGTCTAAAGTGTCCAATGAGATGTCCTAGAGAGTCCTTAATTGTGTTAAGCTGATTTTGAAAAGATTTAATGAATGTTTATGCTTTCATAAAGGTCCAGCTGAATTTATTTTATTGCTACTACTTTTTAGCCGAATTAATTGAGTCACTAAAGCCCTTTGTTTCGTGAATTGCAGCAGCCATTAAGGAGCCTTTCACTCTCCCCCATGGATGAATTAATGTGTGTTCAGTGTGCATTTAAGGTGCATTTCGTGAATACCAAAGAAAGCATGTTTGGCCGAAAATTAAAGAGAGTTAAGCATGCATGAATGCCATCAATGTGCAACATACTTGAAACATCATTTAAGGAGATGTTGGAGTTGGTTGGGACGGCAATAAAGGCTGTTCAGCATGCTTGGGCGTCCAAATAAATGAGCTAGAATTTAATGATATGCTGGACATGCATGGGAAGAAATTAATAGGTTGTTGGTGCCTTTTCGTGAATGTAAAGGGACAATACATTGATTTTTGCTTTCCCATGTGTGTACAACCATTTAAGAGGCTGTTGGTGTTGTTGGCGCATGCACGACATAAATGCTAGGGGACAAGGCATGGACGGCAGCAATTTAATAAGCTGATTGTTCAGCTTTCAAAGTACATTAAAGAACATGTTGGTGCATGTTTTGTTGGCCGAATTTAATAAGGTGTTGGGCATTAAATGGCTGCATGAACAAACTCCTTGGATGGCACCAAAAGGAGTTAAGTTGCTGCTGATGGTTGGCATCTCCAAGGTGATTAATCAGCTAATTTTTCCTCTCCATTAAGAAGGCTTTTGGAGTCCCAAGAAGCTGAATCATCTAAAGGCTGCCCTTTTATTTCCCATATTCAGCTGAACCTTGCAAGCTTCCCAAGGTCCACATTCAACCGAATTTCCTAAGCATGCCAAGGGCCTCATTCAGCCGAATTTGGCCAAGAACTCTAAAGGGATTTATTCTAGATTTTTCCAGCTTGTTCTAATTTAACTTAGTCTTTAAGCTTTTTGTTCATGACCATTCGGCTAGCTCATATTAGCCTATAAATAGTTTTTAATTTCATTTTGTAAGGTTGGTTAATCCTTTAATTAAAAATATATGAACATTTGTTCATCGAGTGAGATTTTCTCCTCTCTATCTTTCGTACGAGTTTCGTCTTGACTTATCAGGTTCACTTGTGGCGTCAAATGTATCTCTTCCATCAAACCATACCATCGATTCTTATCTACCTAGATAACGGGCCGTGGTCCATCATCGATCTCCATCCTTTCACCTTAAACATAATAGAACCCGGGGTGACACTTCCTTATTATTGAATCGATTCTTTGTTTAAGTTCAATTATCCATCTCCACCGAACTATCACCTATCTACTTTTCCATCATTATTTCTTTCCATCAAACCGAACCATTCCCCTATCACCATATTCCTTCCATAATTATTTTTGAACCTATCCTTTCATTCATCTAAATCATTTCTTTTATTTTCTAACCTCCATTCCTAACTTAACCCATTTTCTAAACCAATTCATTTAAAGCTTCCGCAAACTTTTCCATATTTTTTTATTGTTTTTCGAAGGCTTGATTTACTCCTCATAGACGATTGGGCAACTCGTATACTTTTCAACTCTTCCCGAGGCGAACTGTATCACTTAGGCTATGTTTGATCACTAGAATCTCACCTTCAATGGCGTATTCAAATTCATCCTCCTCTTCACTGGCAGGGGTGTCGGATTCCTCATCTTTCTCATCTTCCGACTCTATGTCACCATTGGCTCTCAACACCATTGTACGTCGGTTAGGGCATTGACTAGCTATGTGACCACGTCCCAAGCACTTAAAGCACTTGATGTCCCTTGCATGATTTGGATTGTAACTTCTTTGCCTTTGCTTGATTCACCGATGGGTTTGTTAAACTTAACAGAAGTGTTTTGATCCTTTGGGCGGTTAGGAAAGTCTCTTTTGCTCGTACCTTGTCCCCACTTTGAAGTGTTTGTGGGGTTGGAATAGGTCCAAATGGAGCCTTTCTTCTTGAGTTGTTTTTCTATTTTAATTGCAACATGGACCATGTCGGTTACCTCGACATAATGTTGAAGCTCCACCACGTTAACAATTTTCTGGTTTAGCCCAGCTAGGAATTTGGCCATGGTTGCCTCACGATCCTCTTCCACATTCGCACGAATCATTGCGATTTCCATTTCTTTAAAATAATCTTCTACACTTCGGTGGCCTTGTGTAAGATTTTGCAACTTTTGGTATAACTCCCGATGGTAAGAAGATGGAATGAATCTCTTTCTCATCACCACTTTCATTTCGAGCCATGTAGAATTTGGCCTTTCTCCGTTACATATTCGATTGGTTGTTAGTTGATCCCACCACACCATGGCATAATCAGAGAATTCGATTGCTTCCAATTTGACTTTCTTGGTCTCCGAGTAGTTGTGGCAGTTTTTTCCCACTCCAAGTATGCCTCCGGATCGGACTTGCCTTGGAAGGGTGGTATGGAGAGCTTAATGTTCTACAAATCGTCTTCCACTTTTTCTCGTCCCCTTTGGCCTTGATTTCGCTAACCCCTCTGCTGATCACTTAAGTTAGACACTTGGTCACTTTTGGATTCGCTAGAGATGGGATCAACTTCTTGGACCCTTGGACGGCCTTGTTCCCTTCGTGGACCTCGAGGATTCCTCTCTCGTTGGGTTCTCTCTTCAACGTGATCTAGCATCTCTTGAATGGGTTCGAGCTTGCGGTTGAATAGATGCTCAACCTCACGCAGTAGGGCTTGAAGATTAAGATCTAGTATATTGCGGACTGGTTGCCGTTTGGGCCTTTCTTCCATGTTTCGATTTAGACTTCTTGACACAGGAAAGTTTTAAACCTCACCACAAACCTCACTAGTCACTCAAACAGAAAAAAAATAAATATTGAGCACTCACACTCGTGTTTCACTCAATTTTGACTTTTTCTCTAATGAGTCACTCATGCCTTTTACCACTCGAATCCACCTCTCAAAATTCTGGAAGGTTGCCTTAGACTTATTAGCAACTTGTAGGTCAGCTTCAAGGGTTTAAACAAAGCAAAATTTGTTTTGGGTAAAGGTAGGCTGAAAAAATAAAATAAAATAAAATGTTGGAAATGGTGGCGTTAGGATTGAACGGATGGTACACAATGATGGTTATAATGCTTCTTGAATGATCGGGGTAGGAAGATGAAAAATAATGGTTTCAGAAACTCAGAAATAGAGGAGAAGAATAAAGAAATTAATAAGATCTCAAAACTTCACTTCTTCTTTTTTTCGTATTTTTTTCACTTTAAATGCACGAAACTAAGTACAATAGAACACTTTGAAAGTAATTTAAATTTTTTTGCAAATTTTTTTCAATATTTTTTTGAAATTACGTATCTAATTTAGATTTACGATGATCGTTGGAGCTCCTCATTTTCTAGCTCTGATACCAAATGATACGATCTGCCTCGAAGGTGAGTCGAGTCGTATATAAATTTGCCCAATCGTCTACGAAGGAGTATTGTTTGTTTTGTTTAAAAGAAAAGAAAAGAAAAATGGTTATATCTTGGTTAATGGTTGCAACTTGGGTTGAAGAAGAAATAGATGGATGAATGGATTGATAGTTGAAACAAGAAAGAACCCTTAATATAAGATTAAGGACCCGAATCTTATAGGTTTCAAAAGAATGTTTGAATTGAAGAAAAACCGAGACCCACTATCTAGTAAGATAGGAACCTACGGAATTGATTGGAACGCCACACCCAAAAGGATGATAAGTTCAAGAACAAATTCAGATTGACGCCACTAGTTGAAAGATAAGTCAATTTGAACCTTGAAGAATTAAGAGATTGAAAAAACTCACAATCTAAAAAATTTCATAAAGCATCCAAAAGTCCCTTTTACAAATTAATAACAAGTATATATAGTGTTTACATGTGGTTAGCTGAAGAGTCAAATGAATTCAGCCTTAATATGCATTTAAATGGCTGAGATAAAATCTAAAAACTCTTGACTTCCTCCAGGCAAATAACAGCAACTTTATGACCCCTAATGAGCTGATTGAATGAATTTGAATGCTTAAAAAAATGTCCCTTGAGTTGTCCTTGGCTAGCCGAAAAGTCACTAGCAACTAATGGTGTTTTGAATGCATGTTATCATCTTTTAAATGAGCAAAAAAGAATTGCTGATAAGTGAAGAGGCTGCTGCCAAATTTATAAGGAGTTAAAATGCTCCTTAAAGCTCCTTAATTTGATGTATTAAGCATCCCCTATAACAGCCACTTCTTTTGTAACCAAAATCAACTTAAAAGTCACTTCCATTAAGTTGTAATAGCCTTGTAAAGTAACGGTTGCCAGCTGAAAAGTTTCCTACATTCAAACACATTAAAAAAACATATTAATCACATTTAAACACTTATTAAACACTAATTTAACTTAAACACATTAAACACTTTGTTTAATTTAACTTAACACATTAAACACTTATTAAACACTAACTTAACTTAACACATTAAACACTTGACTTAATAAATAAACTAGAAGTAAGGACTTCAATTAATGCAGCAACTAGTTAATTTATGGAAGCAGAATTAAATTAACTTAAACTCATGCTTCAATAAAAAAATCCTAGTAACTAGATTAATTAATAAGCCTCTTATTAAACAACCTATTTAATTAAACTAAACACCTTTATTTAAAGCTAATTTTAAAAGCAAAATAAAAAAATGCATGAATTAAATCAAGCTAAACACAAGCTGAATGAGCTGAATATGAGCTTATTTCAACTTGCATGCGCATTGGGCTTATTAAGTTTTCCAGATTCTCCTCGTTTTGTCCAGCCATTAACTTGCTCCATTTTTGCTCAACTAAGGCTGAAATAGCCTCCTTGAAACATTTTGCACGTGCTCGGGTGATGGGTCCTTGTGGCAGCACCAATGGCTCATTGTTGGAACTTGGTGTGACCCGAATCATGGCCGTATCAATAAGCCTCACCACAAAAAAATTCTCACAAAGCCACTTGCAAAGAAAGAAAAATCACTCCACTCGTGTTTCACTCGAATATGGCTTTTTTCTAGTGAATTCACTTGTGCCTTTTACCTTTCTTTACTTTTATCGTGATTTCGTAAGCGGATTTGCCAAGGCTTAAAACCTTTGTCTAGATGGACAGTTTCAAAGGGGTAACAATAGATAAGATGAATAGGTTGTAGGGTAGGCTGAACAAGAAAGATAATAAAATAAAAATCTATTTAAGTGTGGCGTTTGGGGTTGAAAGGATGGTAAAATGATGTTGGTGATAGGGAATGAGTAAGATGAATGAAGACACAAAACTTGCAAAACTTCACACAATTTTTGATGCGATCCTGGTCGCATCATGGTTCGACTCCATCTGACGCCATCGAGAGTGGCCTAAGCTCGAGGGGCCAAAGTGCAAAATGAAGTTGATTTCAGCTCAATTCTAGTTTTCTGAACCCGTTCTAACTAAATTAAACTCTTTATTTAATTTTCAGCTTTGCATTTTAAATATTTGCATTTAAGCATCTTAGTTTAATAAAGGAGTTGCTGGTCATCATTTTAAACTCATCTTAGTTTAATTAATTGAGTTTCTTTTAATGAATTTTATTTAATAGTTGCTTCTTTAATTAATCTAGTTTCTAGGTTAATTTATTGATGCATGAGTTAAAGT
The DNA here is from genome assembly GCA_025503065.1 of Gossypium bickii. Classification (NCBI taxonomy): domain Eukaryota; kingdom Viridiplantae; phylum Streptophyta; class Magnoliopsida; order Malvales; family Malvaceae; genus Gossypium; species Gossypium bickii. Next base: position 67,837,464 of record CP106709.1, read on the forward strand.
TCATTTAATAATGCTTTACTTAATTAAACTAGTTGCTGGAATAAATGATGCTTAATTGTTAGTTCATTTATTTAAGTTTAGTTGCTGGAATAAATGATGCTTAAGTGTTAGTTCATTTATTTAAGTCTAGTTGCTAGAATAAATGATGCTTAAGTGTTAGTTCACTTATTTAAGTGTAGTTGTTGGAATAAATGAAGCTTAAGTGTTAGTTCATTTATTTAAGTTAGTTTTTAATTTGTTTTAAGTTTAATAATTTAGTTTTTAATTTGTTTTAAGTTTAATAATTGCATTAATGTGTCGGTTACATGTTTTAATTGCAGGTGACTTTTCAACTCACATCCATTACTTCTATGGGCTGTTATGTATTCAATAAAATGGCTTTTCAAGTGAATTCTGTTACACAAGAGGGGACTGATGTTAAGAGGCTTAATTCATCATTAAGAAGTTGTTTCATTAAATAAAGAAGAGCATTTTCTTTAATTTCGGCAGCCTCTTTGTCTTCAACTTCCATAACCGTTTGCTTCATGGTATTTACTACATGGCTAGAATTCCAAAAGTCGAGACTTTTCATTTGGCTGATGTCTTTTTGGTTGATCATGGAGATCTCAAAGGACTTTGACAATAATTTAATTGAAGAATTAATCACATTGAAGATGGGAGATACATGGCTAGAATACCAAAAGTTGAGACTTTTCATTTCAGTTCATTATTAGCCTCATTAAAAGTGACCATTCAACTAGCTTCATTTGATATTATAAATACATGTAATCTACCTATTGTTGGAGAATTTTAGACTTTTTGAACCTTAATCAAATTTTATGAACTTTGTGTTCTTGAGTGAGTTTATCTCCTCTCATTTTTTCGCATAAGTTTTGTTAGACTTATCAAGCTTGCTTGTGGCATCTTCGACTTGTTTGAACTTATCACAAACCCCCTTTTGGTGTGGCGTTCATCAACCTATCTTCAACTTTCCACCTTAACGATATAAGAAACAGGGTGACACTATTATATAGTGTTGAATCTTTCTTAAGTTCGTAATTCCACCTCCACCAAACTATCTTAATACATATCCTTTTTTATTAAACCGAGTCCATCCAATAAAATATCAATCTTCCTTTTTTACTTCTTAGCCGAACCTATCTCCATAACTTAACCAATTTCTAAACTGTTTTGATAAGCTCCCACAACTTTAGCCTAATTTCACCTTTTTCTGATAATTTTCCAATTACTCCTCGTAGACGATAGGGCATCTTACATATGACTCGACTCAGCCTCAAGGCGGATCGTAACATTTGGTATCAGAGCTACCAACGAGGATTTTTGACGACGTACGTAAAGCTGGAATAGGTTCGTGAAGAAATAAAAAAATCGAAAAAAAGTTGTAATTTTATTTTCTTGTATTTCAGCATATTGTATTTGACATAGTGAAAAAAAATTACGAAAATTTGAAAAAAAATAAAAAATTGAAAAAAATACAAGTATATAAAAAAAGTGTGGAAAATTTTTAAAAGTTTGCAAGTTTATTTTCATTCTCTTCTACTATTTCCGATCACCGAGATCCGATTTTGCTCCCACTCCTTCAAAACCACCACGCCACACACACCCAAATTTTTCTTTGTTTTATCCTACCCGATACCAAAAATTTCTTTTATTTAGCCTACCCTATACTCGACATCAATCCTTTGTAACCATTTCAGTAGCCGACCCTCAAGCCGCACATAAGTTTTCGAAACAAAGTACGAATTTGCAAGAGCAAGAAAGAGCGATAAAAGGCACGAGTATATTCATCAAATAAAAAGCCTTATAAGAGTGAAACACGAGCGTGAGCGAAATTTTTCTTTGTGAGTGACTTGTGAGTTTTTTTTTTTGTAGTGAGGTATTTTAGTTTTTCTGTTCATTTTTTTCTTTATAACATTTCCTTTTTAGAAAATAAATATGTCTCAAGAAGAGTTCTCATCCGATGATTATCAATACTTGTTGAACGGAATGCGAAGAATCATGAACACCAAGTTTGACACGTTGCATGAGCGTTTGGATCGAATCGAGGAATGAGACCAAAGAAGAATGGCTTTCTTCAAGTCGGCGAAGGAGACAGTCAAGGTCGTCTCAAAGACACACTTTCGAAGAACATTCGAGAAGAGACTGTGACCGAGATTCTTATTCCTTAAGAAGTTCGAGACGGTATGAATCAAACCACAAATTTGAAACTTTTCAAAGTTACCAACGAGGAAGTGAACATGGTTCATATGCGTCCAAGTATTCCTCTACGAAAGATCGTTCTCGAAGTGGTTCAAATCATTCGACGAGGAATTCAAGGCGAAACAAAGCGACCAATGAGTGTGAAGCCTATTACAAAGATGAATACGCAAGCACGAGTTATTCATCTTATGATTCCCAAATGTCATGCTCAAAGAATCTTCCAAGAATCGATCGTGATATCTATGAGAACATCGCCTGATCTTAGAATCAAATCCTTGTATCTTTAATTCTTTTGAAATATCTTCTTGTTGTAATCAAAATGAAAAAGAAAAAGAAAATAAAAATGAGAGAAAAGAAACTGAAGAAAGAAAAATTGAGAAAGAAAAAGAAGTGGAAAAAGAGTTGGAAAAAGAAACGCGAGAACAAGATGAGCAAGAAAAAGAGAGTGGTTTTTCAGCTAACTCTTTGGACTTTTGTTCTTCTTCTGCTTCTTCATTTCAGTGCCCAACGATCGTCGCGATGATCTCCAACTTCGCACCTTCCCCAAGAAAGGCGTTTTCATTTGATTGAAAAAGGTAAGGAAGGTAAGGAAGGTAAGTGCTTTGATGAGATTCAATCTCCACCAAACTTTCTACTTTTTGTGATTATGTGGATAATTTTATCATTTGCCATCCTTTGATTCGTTATAATGACTTAAAAGATGGTAAGACGGGTTTACCCCATAATAACCATTGTGAAGCAAAGTGTGAAGGTGGAGTAATGTCTATTCGACAAGTGCAAGACTCAAGTAAGTATGACGATGAATTTTCTTTTCATCCTAATTTGTTTGATCGTGGATATTACGAGATTTGTTCATTGTCCAATAGGAATCTTTGAGTTTTTGTAAATCGGTTTTTGAAACTTGTTAAGACTTTTGATCGTTCGATTTTGAGTTTGCACAATTCCTATTGGTTTAACATGTTTGATTTTTCTAAACTGTTGTCACATCTTGAATTTAATAAACAAAATCATATTTTTAAACCGGGGATATGTTTTGTTTCATCTGGTATATCTTGTTGGAAAGTCAATCAACCCCAATTGTGCTTGAAAAATTTCAATCATTTTGGAAATTGGTTCTAGGATAAGGTAACATTTTGTTCAACTTGTCTTCAAATTTTGTTTCGTTCCTTAAACAATTTTTATGGTTGTATTTGAAATTCACTTTCCATCTGAAAATGGTTGATTCGAATGTGAAGCCTCGACTACACTATGTTTCCAAGGAGAGAAGGTTTGTTTAATGAAGCAAGGTAAACTGGATCCTTATCTTTCTGGTCACAAAGGTAAGTCACTTGAAGACTTTGAACCATTTTCCTTCTCCTCGGATGTTGATAGAAATCATGTTACTAATTTCCCTTTTATAAATCATTTAGATCATGAAGTGCTTGAATGTCCTATTCTCGCTTATTGATGGTCTATCTGTTTTAATGGTTGATAAAAAATTCTTGTTTTTGATAGTTGGCATGATGCAATTGTTAGCGAGCATATGTCCAAAGGTCAATTGCAAGGATTGATTGTGCGAGGTCATGAACCATGTGAATCTGTTCTATTACTTGTTGGTGACGATTATGTTCAACTTTTGACCTACTACTCGCATTTTAATTCGTGGAAGCAATTTAAGTTGGTTGAATGCCTTGATCCTTATGTAATTCTGTTGTTTCAAACATTTGATAAGGCATTATTTTTTTTGTATGATAAGTTGATCTTTTCCTTCCACATGCGTCATACTTGTGTTGCTATGATTATGCGTGGATTGCAAATTTGTGTGAAGCCTTATTTGTTAATTCATGGTTATCCCTTTCAGGTGTCGCGATTACCATCTGCCCCATTTCAACCGAGGAAAGCAAGGTAAAAGGAACTATGTCCTCAAGAACCAACGGCTCGATTCGAGGACGAATCGCTTTCAAGAGGGGGGCTATGATGCGATCGTGGTCGCATCATGGTTCGACTCCATCCGACGCCATCGAGAGTGGCCTAAGCTCGAGGGGCCAAAGTGCAAAATGAAGTTGATTTCAGCTCAATTCTAGTTTTCTGAACCCGTTCTAACTAAATTAAACTCTTTATTTAATTTTCAGCTTTGCATTTTAAATATTTGCATTTAAGCATCTTAGTTTAATAAAGGAGTTGCTGGTCATCATTTTAAACTCATCTTAGTTTAATTAATTGAGTTTCTTTTAATGAATTTAATTTAATAGTTGCTTCTTTAATTAATCTAGTTTCTAGGTTAATTTATTGATGCATGAGTTAAAGTTCATTTGATAATGCTTTACTTAATTAAACTAGTTGCTGAATAAATGATGCCTAAGTGTTAGTTCATTTATTTAAGTCTAATTGCTGGAATAAATGATGCTTAAGTGTTAGTTCATTTATTTAAGTCTAGTTGCTGGAATAAATGATGCTTAAGTGTTAGTTCATTTATTTAAGTCTAGTTGCTAGAATAAATGATGCTTAAGTGTTAGTTCATTTATTTAAGTGTAGTTGTTGGAATAAATGAAGCTTAAGTGTTAGTTCATTTATTTAAGTTAGTTTTTAATTTGTTTTAAGTTTAATAATTTAGTTTTTAATTTGTTTTAAGTTTAATAATTGCATTAATGTGTCGGTTACATGTTTTAATTGCAGGTGACTTTTCAACTCACATCCATTACTTCTATGGGCTGTTATGTATTCAATAAAATGGCTTTTCAAGTGAATTCTGTTACACAAGAGGGGACTGATATTAAGAGGCTTAATTCATCATTAAGAAGTTGTTTCATTAAATAAAGAAGAGCATTATGTTTCTTTAATTTCGGCAGCCTCTTTGTCTTCAACTTCCATAACCGTTTGCTTCATGGTATTTACTACATGGCTAGAATTCCAAAAGTCGAGACTTTTCATTTGGCTGATGTCTTTTGGTTGATCATGGAGATCTCAAAGGACTTTGACAATAATTTAATTGAAGAATTAATCACATTGAAGATGGGAGATACATGGCTAGAATACCAAAAGTTGAGACTTTTCATTTCAGTTCATTATTAGCCTCATTAAAAGTGACCATTCAACTAGCTTCATTTGATATTATAAATACATGTAATCTACCTATTGTTGGAGAATTTTAGACTTTTTGAACCTTAATCAAATTTTATGAACTTTGTGTTCTTGAGTGAGTTTATCTCCTCTCATTTTTTCGTACAAGTTTTGTTAGACTTATCAAGCTTGCTTGTGGCATCTTCGACTTGTTTGAACTTATCACAAACCCCCTTTTGGTGTGGCGTTCATCAACCTATCTTCAACTTTCCACCTTAACGATATAAGAAACAGGGTGACACTATTATATAGTGTTGAATCTTTCTTAAGTTCGTAATTCCACCTCCACCAAACTATCTTAATACATATCCTTTTTTATTAAACCGAGTCCATCCAATAAAATATCAATCTTCCTTTTTTACTTCTTAGCCGAACCTATCTCCATAACTTAACCAATTTCTAAACTGCTTTTGATAAGCTCCACAACTTTAGCCTAATTTCACCTTTTTCTGATAATTTTCCAATTACTCCTCGTAGACGATAGGGCATCTTACATATGACTCGACTCAGCCTCAAGGCGGATCGTAACATTTGGTATCAGAGCTACCAACGAGGATTTTTGACGACGTACGTAAAGCTGGAATAGGTTCGTGAAGAAATAAAAAAATCGAAAAAAAGTTGTAATTTTATTTTCTTGTATTTCAGCATATTGTATTTGACATAGTGAAAAAAAATTACGAAAATTTGAAAAAAAATAAAAAATTGAAAAAAATACAAGTATATAAAAAAAGTGTGGAAAATTTTTAAAAGTTTGCAAGTTTATTTTCATTCTCTTCTACTATTTCCGATCACCGAGATCCGATTTTGCTCCCACTCTTCAAAACCACCACGCCACACACACCCAAATTTTTCTTTGTTTTATCCTACCCGATACCAAAAATTTCTTTTATTTAGCCTACCACTGCTCGACATCAATCCTTTGTAACCATTTCATGAGTCAGACCCTCAAGCCGCATATAAGTTTTCGAAACAAAGTACGAATTTGCAAGAGCAAGAAAGAGCGATAAAAGGCACGAGTATATTCATCAAATAAAAAGCCTTATAAGAGTGAAACACGAGCGTGAGCGAAATTTTTCTTTGTGAGTGACTTGTGAGTTTTTTTTTTTGTAGTGAGGTATTTTAGTTTTTCTGTTCATTTTTTCTTTATAACATTTCCTTTTGAGTAAAATAAATATGTCTCAAGAAGAGTTCTCATCCGATGATTATCAATACTTGTTGAACGGAATGCGAAGAATCATGAACACCAAGTTTGACACGTTGCATGAGCGTTTGGATCGAATCGAGGAATGAGACCAGCAAGAATGGCTTTCTTCAAGTCGAAGGACAGAGTCAAGGTCGTCTCAAAGACACACTTTCGAAGAACATTCGAGAAGAGACTGTGACCGAGATTCTTATTCCTTAAGAAGTTCGAGACGGTATGAATCAAACCACAAATTTGAAACTTTTCAAAGTTACCAACGAGGAAGTGAACATGGTTCATATGCGTCCAAGTATTCCTCTACGAAAGATCGTTCTCGAAGTGGTTCAAATCATTCGACGAGGAATTCAAGGCGAAACAAAGCGACCAATGAGTGTGAAGCCTATTACAAAGATGAATACGCAAGCACGAGTTATTCATCTTATGATTCCCAAATGTCATGCTCAAAGAATCTTCCAAGAATCGATCGTGATATCTATGAGAACATCGCTTCGATCTTAGAATCAAATCCTTGTATCTTTAATTCTTTTGAAATATCTTCTTGTTGTAATCAAAATGAAAAAGAAAAAGAAAATAAAAATGAGAGAAAAGAAACTGAAGAAAGAAAAATTGAGAAAGAAAAAGAAGTGGAAAAAGAGTTGGAAAAAGAAACGCGAGAACAAGATGAGCAAGAAAAAGAGAGTGGTTTTTCAGCTAACTCTTTGGACTTTTGTTCTTCTTCTGTTTCTTCATTTCAGGTGCCCAACGTATCGCACGATGATCTCCAACTTCAGTACCTTCCCGAAGAAAGGCGTTTTCATTTGATTGAAAAAGGTAAGGAAGGTAAGGAAGGTAAGTGCTTTGATGAGATTCAATCTCCACCGAAACTTTCTACTTTTTGTGATTATGTGGATAATTTTATCATTTGCCATCCTTTGATTCGTTATAATGACTTAAAAGATGGTAAGACGGGTTTACCCCATAATAACCATTGTGAAGCAAAGTGTGAAGGTGGAGTAATGTCTATTCGACAAGTGCAAGACTCAAGTAAGTATGACGATGAATTTTCTTTTCATCCTAATTTGTTTGATCGTGGATATTACGAGATTTGTTCATTGTCCAATAGGAATCTTTGAGTTTTTGTAAATCAGTTTTGAAACTTGTTAAGACTTTTGATCGTTCGATTTTGAGTTTGCACAATTCCTATTGGTTTAACATGTTTGATTTTTCTAAACTGTTGTCACATCTTGAATTTAATAAACAAAATCATATTTTTAAACCGGGGATATGTTTTGTTTCATCTGGTATATCTTGTTGGAAAGTCAATCAACCCCAATTGTGCTTGAAAAATTTCAATCATTTTGGAAATTGGTTCTAGGATAAGGTAACAGATTTTGTTCAACTTGTCTTCAAATTTTGTTTCGTTCCTTAAACAATTTTTATGGTTGTATTTGAAATTCACTTTCCATCTGAAAATGGTTGATTCGAATGTGAAGCCTCGACTACACTATGTTTCCAAGGAGAGAAGGTTTGTTTAATGAAGCAAGGTAAACTGGATCCTTATCTTTCTGGTCACAAAGGTAAGTCACTTGAAGACTTTGAACCATTTTCCTTCTCCTCGGATGTTGATAGAAATCATGTTACTAATTTCCCTTTTATAAATCATTTAGATCATGAAGTGCTTGAATGTCCTATTCTGCTTATTGATGGTCTATCTGTTTTAATGGTTGATAAAAAAATTCTTGTTTTTGATAGTTGGCATGATGCAATTGTTAGCGAGCATATGTCCAAAGGTCAATTGCAAGGATTGATTGTGCGAGGTCATGAACCATGTGAATCTGTTCTATTACTTGTTGGTGACGATTATGTTCAACTTTTGACCTACTACTCGCATTTTAATTCGTGGAAGCAATTTAAGTTGGTTGAATGCCTTGATCCTTATGTAATTCTGTTTCAAACATTTGATAAGGCATTATTTTTTTGTATGATAAGTTGATCTTTTCCTTCCACATGCGTCATACTTGTGTTGCTATGATTATGCGTGGATTGCAAATTTGTGTGAAGCCTTATTTGTTAATTCATGGTTATCCCTTTCGTGTGTCGCGATTACCATCCGCCCCATTTCAACCGAGGAAAGCAAGGTAAAAGGAACTATGTCCTCAAGAACCAACGGCTCGATTCGAGGACGAATCGCTTTCAAGAGGGGGGCTATGATGCGATCGTGGTCGCATCATGGTTCGACTCCATCCGGCGCCATCGAGAGTGGCCTAAGCTCGAGGGCCAAAGTGCAAAATGAAGTTGATTTCACTCAATTCTAGTTTTCTCAACCCGTTCTAACTAAATTAAACTCTTTATTTAATTTTCAGCTTTGCATTTTAAATATTTGCATTTAAGCATCTTAGTTTAATAAAGGAGTTGCTGGTCATCATTTTAAACTCATCTTAGTTTAATTAATTGAGTTTCTTTTAATGAATTTAATTTAATAGTTGCTTCTTTAATTAATCTAGTTTCTAGGTTAATTTATTGATGCATGAGTTAAAGTTCATTTGATAATGCTTTACTTAATTAAACTAGTTGCTTTGATAAATGATGCCTAAGTGTTAGTTCATTTATTTAAGTCTAATTGCTGGAATAAATGATGCTTAAGTGTTAGTTCATTTATTTAAGTCTAGTTGCTGGAATAAATGATGCTTAAGTGTTAGTTCATTTATTTAAGTCTAGTTGCTAGAATAAATGATGCTTAAGTGTTAGTTCATTTATTTAAGTGTAGTTGTTGGAATAAATGAAGCTTAAGTGTTAGTTCATTTATTTAAGTTAGTTTTTAATTTGTTTTAAGTTTAATAATTTAGTTTTTAATTTGTTTTAAGTTTAATAATTGCATTAATGTGTCGGTTACATGTTTTAATTGCAGGTGACTTTTCAACTCACATCCATTACTTCTATGGGCTGTTATGTATTCAATAAAATGGCTTTTCAAGTGAATTCTGTTACACAAGAGGGGACTGATATTAAGAGGCTTAATTCATCATTAAGAAGTTGTTTCATTAAATAAAGAAGAGCATTATGTTTCTTTAATTTCGGCAGCCTCTTTGTCTTCAACTTCCATAACCGTTTGCTTCATGGTATTTACTACATGGCTAGAATTCCAAAAGTCGAGACTTTTCATTTGGCTGATGTCTTTTGGTTGATCATGGAGATCTCAAAGGACTTTGACAATAATTTAATTGAAGAATTAATCACATTGAAGATGGGAGATACATGGCTAGAATACCAAAAGTTGAGACTTTTCATTTCAGTTCATTATTAGCCTCATTAAAAGTGACCATTCAACTAGCTTCATTTGATATTATAAATACATGTAATCTACCTATTGTTGGAGAATTTTAGACTTTTTGAACCTTAATCAAATTTTATGAACTTTGTGTTCTTGAGTGAGTTTATCTCCTCTCATTTTTTCGTACAAGTTTTGTTAGACTTATCAAGCTTGCTTGTGGCATCTTCGACTTGTTTGAACTTATCACAAACCCCCTTTTGGTGTGGCGTTCATCAACCTATCTTCAACTTTCCACCTTAACGATATAAGAAACAGGGTGACACTATTATATAGTACTGAATCTTTCTTAAGTTCGTAATTCCACCTCCACCAAACTATCTTAATACATATCCTTTTTTATTAAATCGAGTCCATCCAATAAAATATCAATCTTCCTTTTTTACTTCTTAGCCGAACCTATCTCCATAACTTAACCAATTTCTGAACTGTTTTGATAAGCTCCCACAACTTTAGCCTAATTTCACCTTTTTCTGATAATTTTCCAATTACTCCTCGTAGACGATAGGGCATCTTACATATGACTCGACTCAGCCTCAAGGCGGATCGTAATTTGGTATCAGAGCTACCAACGAGGATTTTTAACGACGTACGTAAAGCTGGAATAGGTTCGTGAAGAAATAAAAAAATCGAAAAAAAGTTGTAATTTTATTTTCTTGTATTTCAGCATATTGTATTTGACATAGTGAAAAAAAATTACGAAAATTTGAAAAAAAAATAAAAAAATTGAAAAAAATACAAGTATATAAAAAAAGTGTGGAAAATTTTTAAAAGTTTGCAAGTTTATTTTCATTCTCTTCTACTATTTCCGATCACCGAGATCCGATTTTGCTCCCACTCCTTCAAAACCACCACGCCACACACACCCAAATTTTTCTTTGTTTTATCCTACCCGATACCAAAAATTTCTTTTGTTTAGCCTACCCTATACCCGACATCAATCCTTTGTAACCATTTCCAGAGCCGACCCTCAAGCCGCACATAAGTTTTCGAAACAAAGTATGAATTTGCAAGAGCAAGAAAGAGCGATAAAAGGCACGAGTATATTCATCAAATAAAAAGCCTTATAAGAGTGAAACACGAGCGTGAGCGAAATTTTTCTTTGTGAGTGACTTGTGAGTTTTTTTTTTGTAGTGAGGTATTTTATTTTTTCTGTTCATTTTTTTCTTTATAACATTTCCTTTTCAGAAAATAAATATGTCTCAAGAAGAGTTCTCATCCGATGATTATCAATACTTAATGAACGGAATGCAAAGAATCATGAACACCAAGTTTGACAAGTTGCATGAGCGTTTGGATCGAATCGAGGAATGAGACCAGCAAGAATGGCTTTCTTCAAGTCGAAGGATGGAGTCAAGGTCGTCTCAAAGACACACTTTCGAAGAACATTCGAGAAGAGACTGTGACCGAGATTCTTATTCCTTAAGAAGTTCGAGACGGTATGAATCAAACCACAAATTTGAAACTTTTCAAAGTTACCAACGAGGAAGTGAACATGGTTCATATGCGTCCAAGTATTCCTCTATGAAAGATCGTTCTCGAAGTGGTTCAAATCATTCGACGAGGAATTCAAGGCAAAACAAAGCGACCAATGAGTGTGAAGCCTATTACAAAGATGAATACGCAAGCACGAGTTATTCATCTTATGATTCCCAAATGTCACGCTCAAAGAATCTTCCAAGAATCGATCGTGATATCTATGAGAACATCGCTTCGATCTTAGAATCAAATCCTTGTATCTTTAATTCTTTTGAAATATCTTCTTGTTGTAATCAAAATGAAAAAGAAAAAGAAAATAAAAATGAGAGAAAAGAAACTGAAGAAAGAAAAATTGAGAAAGAAAAAGAAGTGGAAAAAGAGTTGGAAAAAGAAACGCGAGAACAAGATGAGCAAGAAAAAGAGAGTGGTTTTTCAGCTAACTCTTTGGACTTTTGTTCTTCTTCTGTTTCTTCATTTCAGGTGCCCAACGTATCGCACGATGATCTCCAACTTCAGTACCTTCCCGAAGAAAGGCGTTTTCATTTGATTGAAAAAGGTAAGGAAGGTAAGGAAGGTAAGTGCTTTGATGAGATTCAATCTCCACCGAAACTTTCTACTTTTTGTGATTATGTGGATAATTTTATCATTTGCCATCCTTTGATTCGTTATAATGACTTAAAAGATGGTAAGACGGGTTTACCCCATAATAACCATTGTGAAGCAAAGTGTGAAGGTGGAGTAACATCTATTCGACAAGTGCACGACTCAAGTAAGTATGACGATGAATTTTCTTTTCATCCTAATTTGTTTGATTGTGGATATTACGAGATTTGTTCATTGTCCAATAGGAATCTTTGAGTTTTTGTAAATCAGTTTTGAAACTTGTCAAGACTTTTGATCGTTCGATTTTGAGTTTGCACAATTCCTATTGGTTTAACATGTTTGATTTTTCTAAACCGTTGTCACATCTTGAATTTAATAAACAAAATCATGTTTTTAAATTGGGAATATATTTTGTTTCATCTGGTATATCTTGTTGGAAAGTCAATCAATCCCAATTGTGCTTGAAAAATTTCAATCATTTTGGAAATTGGTTCTAGGATAAGGTAACATATTTTGTTCAACTTGTCTTCAAATTTTGTTTCGTTCCTTAAACAATTTTTATGGTTGTATTTGAAATTCACTTTCCATCTGAAAATGGTTGATTCGAATGTGAAGCCTCGACTACACTATGTTTCCAAGGAGAGAAGGTTTGTTTAATGAAGCAAGGTAAACTGGATCCTTATCTTTCTGGTCACAAAGGTAAGTCACTTGAAGACTTTGAACCATTTTCCTTCTCCTCGGATGTTGATAGAAATCATGTTACTAATTTCCCTTTTATAAATCATTTAGATCATGAAGTGCTTGAATGTCCTATTCTGCTTATTGATGGTCTATCTGTTTTAATGGTTGATAAAAAAATTCTTGTTTTTGATAGTTGGCATGATGCAATTGTTAGCGAGCATATGTCCAAAGGTCAATTGCAAGGATTGATTGTGCGAGGTCATGAACCATGTGAATCTGTTCTATTACTTGTTGGTGACGATTATATTCAACTTTTGACCTACTACTCGCATTTTAATTCGTGGAAGCAATTTAAGTTGGTTGAATGCCTTGATCCTTATGTAATTCTGTTTCAAACATTTGATAAGGCATTATTTTTTTTGTATGATAAGTTGATCTTTTCCTTCCACATGCATCATACTTGTGTTGCTATGATTATGCGTGGATTGCAAATTTGTGTGAAGCCTTATTTGTTAATTCATGGTTATCCCTTTCAGGTGTCGCGATTACCATCTGCCCCATTTCAACCGAGGAAAGCAAGGTAAAAGGAACTATGTCCTCAAGAACCAACGGCTCGATTCGAGGACGAATCGCTTTCAAGAGGGGGGCTATGATGCGATCGTGGTCGCATCATGGTTCGACTCCATCCGACGCCATCGAGAGTGGCCTAAGCTCGAGGGGCCAAAGTGCAAAATGAAGTTGATTTCAGCTCAATTCTAGTTTTCTGAACCCGTTCTAACTAAATTAAACTCTTTATTTAATTTTCAGCTTTGCATTTTAAATATTTGCATTTAAGCATCTTAGTTTAATAAAGGAGTTGCTGGTCATCATTTTAAACTCATCTTAGTTTAATTAATTGAGTTTCTTTTAATGAATTTAATTTAATAGTTGCTTCTTTAATTAATCTAGTTTCTAGGTTAATTTATTGATGCATGAGTTAAAGTTCATTTGATAATGCTTTACTTAATTAAACTAGTTGCTGAATAAATGATGCCTAAGTGTTAGTTCATTTATTTAAGTCTAATTGCTGGAATAAATGATGCTTAAGTGTTAGTTCATTTATTTAAGTCTAGTTGCTGGAATAAATGATGCTTAAGTGTTAGTTCATTTATTTAAGTCTAGTTGCTAGAATAAATGATGCTTAAGTGTTAGTTCATTTATTTAAGTGTAGTTGTTGGAATAAATGAAGCTTAAGTGTTAGTTCATTTATTTAAGTTAGTTTTTAATTTGTTTTAAGTTTAATAATTTAGTTTTTAATTTGTTTTAAGTTTAATAATTGCATTAATGTGTCGGTTACATGTTTTAATTGCAGGTGACTTTTCAACTCACATCCATTACTTCTATGGGCTGTTATGTATTCAATAAAATGGCTTTTCAAGTGAATTCTGTTACACAAGAGGGGACTGATGTTAAGAGGCTTAATTCATCATTAAGAAGTTGTTTCATTAAATAAAGAAGAGCATTTTCTTTAATTTCGGCATCCTCTTTGTCTTCAACTTCCATAACCGTTTGCTTCATGGTATTTACTACATGGCTAGAATTCCAAAAGTCGAGACTTTTCATTTGGCTGATGTCTTTTTGGTTGATCATGGAGATCTCAAAGGACTTTGACAATAATTTAATTGAAGAATTAATCACATTGAAGATGGGAGATACATGGCTAGAATACCAAAAGTTGAGACTTTTCATTTCAGTTCATTATTAGCCTCATTAAAAGTGACCATTCAACTAGCTTCATTTGATATTATAAATACATGTAATCTACCTATTGTTGGAGAATTTTAGACTTTTTGAACCTTAATCAAATTTTATGAACTTTGTGTTCTTGAGTGAGTTTATCTCCTCTCATTTTTTCGTACAAGTTTTGTTAGACTTATCAAGCTTGCTTGTGGCATCTTCGACTTGTTTGAACTTATCACAAACCCCCTTTTGGTGTGGCGTTCATCAACCTATCTTCAACTTTCCACCTTAACGATATAAGAAACAGGGTGACACTATTATATAGTGTTGAATCTTTCTTAAGTTCGTAATTCCACCTCCACCAAACTATCTTAATACATATCCTTTTTTATTAAACCGAGTCCATCCAATAAAATATCAATCTTCCTTTTTTACTTCTTAGCCGAACCTATCTCCATAACTTAACCAATTTCTGAACTGTTTTGATAAGCTCCCACAACTTTAGCCTAATTTCACCTTTTTCTAATAATTTTCCAATTACTCCTCGTAGACAATAGGGCATCTTACATATGACTCGACTCAGCCTCAAGGTGGATCGTAACATTTGGTATCAGAGCTACCAACGAGGATTTTTGACGACATACGTAAAGCTGGAATAGGTTCGTGAAGAAATAAAAAAATCGAAAAAAAGTTGTAATTTTATTTTCTTGTATTTCAGCATATTGTATTTGACATAGTGAAAAAAAATTACGAAAATTTGAAAAAAAATAAAAAAATTGAAAAAAATACAAGTATATAAAAAAAGTGTGGAAAATTTTTAAAAGTTTGCAAGTTTATTTTCATTCTCTTCTACTATTTCCGATCACCGAGATCCGATTTTGCTCCCACTCCTTCAAAACCACCACGCCACACACACCCAAATTTTTCTTTGTTTTATCCTACCCGATACCAAAAATTTCTTTTGTTTAGCCTACCCTATACCCGACATCAATCCTTTGTAACCATTTCTGTAGCCGACCCTCAAGCCGCACATAAGTTTTCGAAACAAAGTATGAATTTGCAAGAGCAAGAAAGAGCGATAAAAGGCACGAGTATATTCATCAAATAAAAAGCCTTATAAGAGTGAAACACGAGCGTGAGCGAAATTTTTCTTTGTGAGTGACTTGTGAGTTTTTTTTTTTTTTTGTAGTGAGGTATTTTAGTTTTTCTGTTCATTTTTTTCTTTATAACATTTCCTTTTCAGAAAATAAATATGTCTCAAGAAGAGTTCTCATCCGATGATTATCAATACTTGTTGAACGGAATGCGAAGAATCATGAACACCAAGTTTGACAAGTTGCATGAGCGTTTGGATCGAATCGAGGAATGAGACCAGCAAGAATGGCTTTCTTCAAGTCGAAGGATGGAGTCAAGGTCGTCTCAAAGACACACTTTCGAAGAACATTCGAGAAGAGACTGTGACCGAGATTCTTATTCCTTAAGAAGTTCGAGACGGTATGAATCAAACCACAAATTTGAAACTTTTCAAAGTTACCAACGAGGAAGTGAACATGGTTCATATGCGTCCAAGTATTCCTCTACAAAAGATCGTTCTCGAAGTGGTTCAAATCATTCGACGAGGAATTCAAGGCGAAACAAAGTGACCAATGAGTGTGAAGCCTATTACAAAGATGAATACGCAAGCACGAGTTATTCATCTTATGATTCCCAAATGTCACGCTCAAAGAATCTTCCAAGAATCGATCGTGATATCTATGAGAACATCGCTTCGATCTTAGAATCAAATCCTTGTATCTTTAATTCTTTTGAAATATCTTCTTGTTGTAATCAAAATGAAAAAGAAAAAGAGAATAAAGAAAAAGAAAATAAAAATGAGAGAAAAGAAACTGAAGAAAGAAAAATTGAGAAAGAAAAAGAAGTGGAAAAAGAGTTGGAAAAAGAGACGCGAGAACAAGATGAGCAAGAAAAAGAGAGTGGTTTTTCAGCTAACTCTTTGGACTTTTGTTCTTCTTCTGTTTCTTCATTTCAGGTGCCCAACGTATCGCACGATGATCTCCAACTTCAGTACCTTCCCGAAGAAAGGCGTTTTCATTTGATTGAAAAAGGTAAGGAAGGTAAGGAAGGTAAGTGCTTTGATGAGATTCAATCTCCACCGAAACTTTCTACTTTTTGTGATTATGTGGATAATTTTATCATTTGCCATCCTTTGATTCGTTATAATGACTTAAAAGATGGTAAGACGGGTTTACCCCATAATAACCATTGTGAAGCAAAGTGTGAAGGTGGAGTAACGTCTATTCGACAAGTGCAAGACTCAAGTAAGTATGACGATGAATTTTCTTTTCATCCTAATTTGTTTGATTGTGGATATTACGAGATTTGTTCATTGTCCAATAGGAATCTTTGAGTTTTTGTAAATCAGTTTTGAAACTTGTCAAGACTTTTGATCGTTTGATTTTGAGTTTGCACAATTCCTATTGGTTTAACATGTTTGATTTTTCTAAACCGTTGTCACATCTTGAATTTAATAAACAAAATCATGTTTTTAAACCAGGAATATGTTTTGTTTCATCTGGTATATCTTGTTGGAAAGTCAATCAATCCCAATTGTGCTTGAAAAATTTCAATCATTTTGGAAATTGGTTCTAGGATAAGGTAACAAATTTTGTTCAACTTGTCTTCAAATTTTGTTTCGTTCCTTAAACAATTTTTATGGTTGTATTTGAAATTCACTTTCCATCTGAAAATGGTTGATTCGAATGTGAAGCCTCGACTACACTATGTTTCCAAGGAGAGAAGGTTTGTTTAATGAAGCAAGGTAAACTGGATCCTTATCTTTCTGGTCACAAAGGTAAGTCACTTGAAGACTTTGAACCATTTTCCTTCTCCTCGGATGTTGATAGAAATCATGTTACTAATTTCCCTTTTATAAATCATTTAGATCATGAAGTGCTTGAATGTCCTATTCTGCTTATTGATGGTCTATCTGTTTTAATGGTTGATAAAAAAATTCTTGTTTTTGATAGTTGGCATGATGCAATTGTTAGCGAGCATATGTCCAAAGGTCAATTGCAAGGATTGATTGTGCGAGGTCATGAACCATGTGAATCTGTTCTATTACTTGTTGGTGACGATTATGTTCAACTTTTGACCTACTACTCGCATTTTAATTCGTGGAAGCAATTTAAGTTGGTTGAATGCCTTGATCCTTATGTAATTCTGTTTCAAACATTTGATAAGGCATTATTTTTTTTGTATGATAAGTTGATCTTTTCCTTCCACATGCGTCATACTTGTGTTGCTATGATTATGCGTGGATTGCAAATTTGTGTGAAGCCTTATTTGTTAATTCATGGTTATCCCTTTCAGGTGTCGCGATTACCATCTGCCCCATTTCAACCGAGGAAAGCAAGGTAAAAGGAACTATGTCCTCAAGAACCAACGGCTCGATTCGAGGACGAATCGCTTTCAAGAGGGGGGCTATGATGCGATCGTGGTCGCATCATGGTTCGACTCCATCCGACGCCATCGAGAGGCCCTAAGCTCGAGGGCCAAAGTGCAAAATGAAGTTGATTTCAGCTCAATTCTAGTTTTCTGAACCCGTTCTAACTAAATTAAACTCTTTATTTAATTTTCAGCTTTGCATTTTAAATATTTGCATTTAAGCATCTTAGTTTAATAAAGGAGTTGCTGGTCATCATTTTAAACTCATCTTAGTTTAATTAATTGAGTTTCTTTTAATGAATTTAATTTAATAGTTGCTTCTTTAATTAATCTAGTTTCTAGGTTAATTTATTGATGCATGAGTTAAAGTTCATTTGATAATGCTTTACTTAATTAAACTAGTTGCTGAATAAATGATGCCTAAGTGTTAGTTCATTTATTTAAGTCTAATTGCTGGAATAAATGATGCTTAAGTGTTAGTTCATTTATTTAAGTCTAGTTGCTGGAATAAATGATGCTTAAGTGTTAGGAATAAATGAAGCTTAAGTGTTAGTTAGTTCATTTATTTAAGTCTAGTTGCTGGAATAAATGAAGCTTAAGTGTTAGTTCATATATTTAAGTTAGTTTTTAATTTGTTTTAAGTTTAATAATTGCATTAATGTGTTGGTTACATGTGTTAATTGCAGGTGACTTTTCAACTCACATCCATTACTTCTATGGGCTGTTATGTATTCAATAAAATGGCTTTTCAAGTGAATTCGGTTACACAAGAGGGGACTGATATTAAGAGGCTTAATTCATCATTAAGAAGTTGTTTTATTAAATAAAGAAGAGCATTATAGTTCTTTAATTTTGACAGCCTCTTTGTCTTCAACTTCCATAATCGTTTGCTTCCTGGTATTTACTACATGGCTAGAATTCCAAAAGTTGAAACTTTTCATTTGGCTGGTGACTTTTTGGTTGATCATGGAGATCTCAAAGGACTTTGACAAGCAATTTAATTGAAGAATTAATCACATTGAAGATGGGAGTTACATGGCTAGAATGCCAAAAGTTGAGACTTTTCATTTCAGTTCATTATTAGCCTCATTAAAAGTAACCATTCAACTAGCTTCAATTGAATCTATAAATACATGTAATCTACCTATTGTTGGAGAATTTTAAACTTTTTGAACCTTAATCAAATTTTATGAACTTTGTGTTCTTGAGTGAGTTTATCTCCTCTCCTTTTTTCGTACAAGTTTTGTTAGACTTATCAAGCTTTCTTGTGGCGTCTTCGACTTGTTTGAACTTATCACCAAACCCCCTTTTGGTGTGGCGTTCATCAACCTATCTTCAACTTTCCACCTTAACGATATAAGAAACGGGGTGACACTGTTATATAGTATTGAATTTTTCTTAAGTTAAGTTCGTAATTCCACCTCTACCAAACCATCTTAATACATATCCTTATCATTTTTATTAAATCGAGCCTGTCCAATAAAATATCCATCTTCCTTGTTTACTTCTTAGCTGAACCTATCTCCATAACTTAACCAATTTCTGAACTGTTTTGATAAGCTCCCGCAACTTTAGCCTAATTTCACCTTTTTTTTGATAATTTTCCAATTACTCCTCGTAGACGATCGGGCATTGTACATACGACTTGACTTAGCCTTGAGGCGGATCGTATCAATGTTGTCCCTTTAGATGTTTCAACGCTTTGTGGTCTACGTGGATGATGAATTCTTTGGGCCACAGATAATGCTGCCACGTCTTTAAGGCCCGAATCAAGGCGTACATCTGCTTGTCGTAGGTAGGGTAGTTAAGTGTCGCCCCGTTTAACTTTTCACTAGACCCGAGGCATCGCACTCGATTTCGAAAGTCTTGTGGAAATATGGCAAAACAAGTAAAGGCGCGTTAGTTAAAAGATCTTTAATAGAATTAAAGGCACGCTCTTGTTCATCACTCCAAAAGAAAGTAGAATTTTTCTTAATAACGCTAGTTAATGGAGCAGCGACGGTGCTGAAATTTGGGACGAAGCGTCTACAGAAGCTCACCAAGCCATGGAAACTTCGAACTTGGCTAATACTCATGGGTCTCGGCCATTCCTGAATTGCCTTAACCTTTTCTTGGTCAACTTCAAGTCCTTTCAAGCTGCCAACAAATCCTTAGAAAACAACTTGGTCAGAACAGAAAGTGCATTTCTTAAGATTGGCGTACAATGTTTCCTTATGTAATACTTCAAGTACAGCTTGCAAATGTGCCACGTGATCTTCTAACGACCTGCTATAGATAAGAATGCCGTCAAAATACACCACACAAAATTTTCCAATAAAAGCACGTAAAACATAATTCATTAAACGTATAAATGTGTTGGGTGCGTTAGTTAAGCCGAATGGCATAACAAGCCACTCGTACAAACTGTGCTTGGTTTTAAAAGCTATTTTCCACTCATCTCCTTTGCGCATCCGGATCTGATGATACTCGCTCTTAAGATCAATTTTGGAGAAGAGTTGTGCCCCACTTAATTCATCTAACATATCATCAAGGCGCAGGATGGAATACCGATACTTGATAGTGATTTTATTAACCACTCGGCAGTCCACGCACATGCGCCAAGTACTATCCTTCTTGGGCACCAAAAGCAGGGGAACAACACACCGACTTAGACTTTCTCGAATGTAACCCTTTGCCATCAACTCTTCAACTTGTTGTTGCAACTCTTTCATCTCTTCGGGTTTACTACGATATGCTGGGCAGTTCGGAATCGTAACTCCGAGAATAAAGTCGATTTGGTGCTCAGTTCCCCGAATAGGCAGTAGGCCACTAGGGATGTCTTCCGAAAATACATCTTCAAAATCCTACAACAAAGACACAATCGAAGATGAAAGTGAAGCACCTAAATCGTTAGTATTAAGGAAGTTTTCCTTATACATGAGAACTATCATTGGTTGCCATAGTAACAACATCTTCCGAATTTTCTCGCTCTTTAGCGTAAACACTCAATTTTTCAATTCCTCGCGCATCTCATTCTTCTTGTTCTTTGCTCACTTTTACCTCACTCTCTTTGCTCTTATCTCTCGATTTTACCTTACTTTTTTCCTTTGTTTTTCCACTCTTTATTTCTTTTCCTTTTTCCATCTTTTTTGTTTGTTCTTTTGCTCTCATTTGCTAAACAAAATTTTTCAATTGCATTTGGTCCTGGTACACTTGTTTGGGAGTCATAGGCACCAATGTCACATTCTTGCCAAGGTGTTGGAAGGTGTATCGATTCGTGTGACCGTCGTGAATGGCTCGCCAGTCAAATTGCCATGGCCTCACAAAAGTAGATGACTTGTGATACTATCTGCCTCGAGGTTGAGTCGAGTCGTATGTAAGATGCCCGATCGTCTACGAGAAGCAATGATTATTTAGCTTATTAAAATCGGTATGGAATGAAGTAGTTTTGGCAAAATAGTAGTTGGTTTAAGAATATGGTATGAAGAGGTAAGATGTGAAAGAAGGAATTGGTTTTAGTTCAAAATGGTAAGATGTGAAAAAGATGGAATTTGGTTTTGGTACGAAATGGATAAAAAAGGAAAATGGATTAACAAAAGCGCAAACAAGAACCAATACCAATTTGGTATCAACCCATTGCTTATAAGCCCTTTAGTTTAGTTTAGGAGTGGTTAAGGTGACCTCGACCACTATCTAGCAAGATACGAACCTCGGTATGTTTGAACGCCACACTACGAGTAGTGATAAGTTCAATTTTCGACAAAGAAAACGGATGACACAACTAGAACACTAGGTAGCCAACGAATCTTTGAACGAAATTAAAGAAAAGTTTGCCTCACTTTTAATGAAGCTAATAATGAACTCAAATGAAAAGTCACAACTTTTGAAATTCTAACCCAAGTAACTCCAACCTTCAATGTGATTTACTTCTTCAATTAAGTTGCTTTCAAAGTCTTTTGAAGTCTCCATGACCAACTGAAAAGACACCAGCTTCTTTGATGGAAAATTGAATGCATGTAGTGATTACTCATGAAACAAACGGTTATGGAAGATGAAACAAAGATGCTACCAAATTTAAAGAAGAATAATGCTCTCTTTTAATTGATAAAACAGCTTCTTAATGATGTATAAAGCCTCTTTGTAACAGCCCCCTCTTTTGCAACCGAAATCACTTGAAAAGCCATCTTATTGAATGCATACAGCCTTTAAATGTAATGGATGTAAGCTGAAAAGTCACCTGCAATTAACACATGTATCTGACACATTTATTCAATTATTAAGCTTAACACAAATTAACAACTAACTTAAATAAATGAACTAACATTTATGCATCATTTATTCCAGCAACTAGTTTAATTAAAAGAAGCATTATTAAATGAACTTTACCTCATGCATCAATAAATTATCCTACTAACTAGGTTAATTAAATAAGCAACTATTAAATTAAATTCATTAAAAGAAACTCAATTAATTAAACTAAGATGAGTTGAAATGATGACCAGCAACTAATTTATTAAACTAAGATGCTTAAATGCAAATATTTAAAATCCAAATATTTAAATTTACGGAAGCTTTGAAATGAATGTTTTTAGTATTTCATGTTAAGTTAGGAATGGAGGTTAAAGAATAATGGACAAGTTCAATTTCGGAAGAATAGGTTTTGCTTTTGGGTAATGGAAAGGAAGGTGGATAATGAAGGTTTCGATTTAGAAAGAATTGATTAAGAAAAGAAAAGGATGGATATTCAAGGCTCGGGTTTGAATTGGATAAACAAGTTGATTGGTGATGATGGAATAACAAACTTGACCAAGAGCGATTCAACACTAAAAAGTGTCACCCCGGTTCTTATAAATGGAGATAGAATGAATGCCACACTCGGGTTTAAAAAGTGATAAGTTCAAAAGAACAAGTTGAGGACGCCACAAGCAAGCTTGATAAGTCAAATAAAACTTGTACGAAATATGGAGAGGAGATAAACTCACTCAAGAACACAAAGGTCATAAAATTGAAAAATGGCAAAAGTCCACAACAATAGGTAGATTACATGTATTTATAGTATCAAATGAAGCTAGTTGAATGGACACTTTTAATGAGGCTAATAATGAACTCAAATGAAAAGTCTCAACTTTTGGAATTCTAGCCATGTAACTCCCATCTTCAATGTGATTAACTCTTCAAATAAATTGCTTGTCAAAGTCCTTTGAGGTCTCCATGATCAACCGAAAAGTCACCAGCCAAATGATGGAGAATTGATTGCATGTAATAAATACCATGAAGCAAACGGTTATGGAATTTGAAGACAAAGAGGCTGCCGAAATTAAAGAACCATAATGCTCTTCTTTTTTTAAACAACTTCTTAATGATGAATTAAGCCTCTTAATATCAGCCCCCTCTTGTGTAACCGCATTCACTTGAAAAGCCATTTTATTGAATACATAACAGCCAATAAAAGTAATGGATGTAAGTTGAAAAGTCACCTACAATTAACACATGTAACCGACACATTAATGCAATTATTAAACTTAAAACAAGTTAACAACTAACTTAAATAGATGAACTAACACTTAAGCTTCATCTATTCCAGCAACTAGACTTAAATAAATGAACTAACACTTAAGCATCATTTATTCCAGCAACTAGACTTAAATAAATGAACTAACACTTAAGCATCATTTATTCCAGCAACTAGTTTAATTAAGTAAAGCATTATTAAATGAACTTTAACTCATGCATTAATAAATTAACCTAGAAACTAGATTAATTAAAGAAGCAACTATTAAATTAAATTCATTAAAAGAAACTCAATTAATTAAACTAAGATGAGTTTAAAATGATGACCAGCAACTCCTTTATTAAACTAAGATGCTTAAATGCAAATATTTAAAATGCAAAGCTGAAAATTAAATAAAGAGTTTAATTTAGTTGGAACGGGTTCAGAAAACTTGAATTGAGCTGAAATCAACTTCATTTTGCACTTTGGCCCCTCGAGCATAGGCTACTCTCGATGGTATCGGATGGAGTCAAACCATGATGCGACCAGGATCGCATCATACCCCCCTCTTGAAAGTGATTCGTCTTCGAATCGAACCGTTGGTTCTTGAGAACATAATTCCTTTTACCTTGCTTTCCTCGGTCGAACGGGGTGGATGGTAATCACGACACCTGAAAGGGATAACCATGAATTAACAAATAAGGCTCCACACAAATTTGCAATCCACGCATAATCATAGCAACACAAGTATGACACATGTGGAAGGAAAAGATCAACTTATCATACAAAAGAAATAATGCCTTATCAAATGTTTGAAATAGAAAATTGCTTCCACGAATTGAAATGCGAGTAGTAGGTCAAAAGTTGAACATAATCGTCACCAACAAGTAATTGAATAGATTCACATGATTCATGACCTCGCACAATCAATCCTTGCAATTGACTTTGGGACATATGCTCACTAACAATTGCATCATGCCAATTATCAAAAACAAGAATTTTTTTATCAACCATTAAAACAGATAGACCATCAATAAGCATTATAGGACATTAAGCACTTCATGATCTAAATGATTTGCAAAAGGGAAATCAGTAACATGATTTCTATCAACATCTGAGGAGAACGAAAACGATTCAAAGTCTTCAAGTGACTTACCTTGTTGACCAGAAAGATAGGATCGAGTTCACCTTGCTTTATTAAAACAAACCTACCAGAAAGATAAGGATCGAGTTTACCTTGCTTCATTAAAACAAACCTTCTCTCCTCAGAAACATAGTGTAGTCGAGGCTTCACATTCGAATAAACTATTTTCAAATGAAATGTGAACTTCAAGTACAACCACAGAACTTGTTTAAGGAGCGAATTAAAATTGAAAACAAAGTGGACAAATTTTGTTACCTTATTCAAAGATCTCGTATTAAAATGATAAAAAATTTTCGCACACAATTGATGATGCTTGATTTTCTCACAAAATGTACCAATGCATATTCCCGGTTTAAAAACATGTGTTTGATTGTTTAAGTCAAAATGTACCAACGGTTTCATTGGATCAAACATGTTAAATCAAAAAGAATTTTGTATACTCGGCACCATATAATAAAAAATCTTGGCACTCATTGAAATAGAAAAGCACCAATTCAAAGATTTTTCAAGAGGAAAAATTTGATTCACGAAATCACCATGTTCGAACAATTTCTTTGCTTTTTTGTGAAAACTCGTCATTTTGCAAAATCGAATGGGTTTGTCGAATAGGATGAAAAATATCAACCACATTCAATGAGTAAAAGATAATTGAAGGAAAATAATGAAAGCTTTTAAAAATTAAGTCGCCGAAAATTTCATTGACAAATTTCAATTCAATTTACCGTGACTCGTATAGGATTTCCTTACCTCACTTACCTTTGGGCTCGTGTGGTTCATTTTCAACTTTACCTTGACTGAACATACGGAAATGTCGTTCTTTTGGAGGCAATTGTAGTTGAAAATTATCGTGAATCGGTCTTTTGGAAAGCTGAAGAGAAGAAACAGAACAAGTACAAAGTTCAAAGAAGTTAGTTGAATCAACACTCATTTTTTCTCGCTCATCTTGTTCTTTTGTTTCTTTTTCAATGCTCTCTTTTTTTCCAGTCTCATTTTCTTTTTCAAATTCTTTCTCTTTTTCTTCTTTTATTTCTTTTTCTTTTTCAATGGCTTTTTCAAAGGCTTTTTCGAGCTCTCTCAAAACTCGCTCATTTTCTCTCTTACTTGCCTCCTGCCTCTCTTCTCTTTTTATTTCCTTTTCCTTGTCTTCTTTTTCTTTTCTTTTCTTTGTTTCTTTTCTATTACATGATATTACAAAATAATTATGATAACAAGGATTTCCAAAAGAAGGAAAATTATTTATATTTGGTTCACGAACATTTCTTCGAGAAGAATACTCCATGGATGTTTTCTTTGAAGTTCTTGAAGAAGTATATCTATCATCTCAAAAGTCATCTCAAAAGGATTCAAAATCAAGATAGGTCTCTTTTCGTCTTGGATTCCTTGATAAAAAAGACTCTTGATAAGACCCTCTTTTCAAATAGGATTCATAACATGAGTCTTTTTGTCTCGAAGTCATTGGCGAAAAAGAATCATGATGGGTCTTCTTCTTCAAGTAGTAATCGGGGGTATATCTTTGTGGGGTTCTCTGCTCTGTTTTTTGACTTGAAGAAACTCGTTCATAGGGGTCTCTTTGTTCCACACAATTTAATCTCTCGTGTAATTTGTCAAATTTCAAATTCACCATGGTTCACATTTCTTGCATCAAATATTGGAACTCCAATTTGGTAAACTCTTCGCGAGACATGATTTTTGGTTTGCTGAAAAGAGATATGTTAAAAGAACAAAAATCAAAAGATTAAATACCTCATCACAAATACTCACAAGTTCGCTCACAAAGAAAAAAAGTCGCCCACACTCGTGTTTCACTCAAATATGGCTTTTTTCTCTAATGTAAGCACTCATGCCTTTTACCGCTCGACTCTCTCTCGCAAATTCGTAGTTAATCTCGAAAGACCTATTTGCTTGCTCGGGGTCAGCTTCAAAGGTTTAACAAAGGATAAGAATTTGGTGTAAGGTAGGCTGAACAAAGATATTTTCAGGTAGAAGTGTGGCGTTTGGGTGATAAAGGTAATACCAAATGATGGTAGGAAGATTTTGAAGATCGGGGTAGAAGAGCTGAAAATAATGATGGCTTTGGATTCAAAGATAGAGGAGAAAAACGAGAAACAAACTTGCAAAACAAATTTCACACATTTTTTTCGTATTTTTTTCCTTTTTTTTCAAATGCACGAAAATAGCACCAATAAAACTTTGAGATTACAACTTGAATTTTTTTGATTTGTTTTTATTTTTTTGAATTTACGTACAAACTTTGGAATTACGATGATCATCGGAGCTCCTCATTTTCTAGTTCTGATACCAAATGATACGATCTACCTCGGGGTGAGTCAAGTCGTATGTGAATTGCCCGATCGTATACGAGGAGAGGATTCGTCTTCGAAAAATAATAGAAAGATAGGTAAATTTGCGGAAGCTTTGAAATGAATGTTTTTAATATTTCGGGTTAAGTTAAGAATGGAGTTAAAGAATAATGGACAAGTTTAATTTCAGAAGAATAGGTTCGATTTTCGGGTAATGGAAAGGAAGGTGGATAATGAAGGTTTATATTTAGAAAGAATTGATTAAGAAAAGGAAAGGATGGATATTCAAGGCTCGGGTTTGAATTGGATAAACAAGGTGATTGGTGATGATGGAATAACGAACTTAACCAAGAGCGATTCTACACTAAAAAGTGTCACCCTAGTTCTTATACGGTTAAGGTGAAAGATGGAGATAGAATGAACACCACACTCGGGTTTAAAGAGTGATAAGTTCAAAAGAACAAGTCGAAGACGCCACAAGCAATTGAAAAAGAAAAAGAAAAAGAACAAAACGAGCGAGAAAAAGAGAGTGTTGATTTACTTGAAATTTGTTCTTGTTCTACTTCTTCTTTTCAGGGTTCCGAGAAACCAAGTGACGATACTTTTCAACTACAATACCTTTCGGAAGAATGTCATTTTCGTCTGATCAACCAAGGTGAAGTTGAAAATAAACCATACGAGCCTAAAGGTAAGGAAGGTAAGCATCTTGAAGCGATTCAACCTCCATCAAATTTTTCGTATGACGATGATTTTTCTTTTAACCCAAATTTTTTTAATTGTAGATATTACGAGATTAATTCATTTTCCAAAATAAAATCGTTGAGTTTTTGTAAATTTGTTTTGAAACATGTTAAGAATTTTAATCGTTCGATCTTGAACATACATAATTCTTTTTGGTCTAACATGTGTGATCTTTCGAAACTGGAAATTCGTTCTGACCAGCTTTGTGGGCAATACAAGTATCACCTAGTAAGTTTGAAAGGTTTCTATCTTTTTGATACTTGGGTTTTAAATAAGGTAACGAATTTTGTCAACGTTGTTTTTAATTTTTATTCGTTCCTTAAAACAATTCTTATAGTTGCTCACCCACCATTTAAAAATGGTTGAATTGGACGCGAAACTTTGACTACACTACATACCTACGGAGAGAAGGTTTGTAATGTTCGAAAATGGTAGGAATGATCCTTGTCTGTCCGTGCCTAAAGGTTAGTTTTCTAAAATTATTGATACATTTTTGTGCTTTTCGAATGGTGACAAGAGTCATGTTGTCGATTTTATTGTTGAAATACATTTAGATCATTATAAGCATTAATGTTCTAATTTGTTTGTTGATGATCTATCTGTTTTGCTAATATTTCAGTTGCAAGAGTGTTTGATTCAACTCTTGCTAACTATTGATTGTATTTTTCTAGTGTTGAAATTATCATCCGTCCCGTTTGATCGAGGGAAGATGAGCAAGGAGTTTTGCTCGAGCAACCAACGGGTCGATTTGAGGACGAATCGTCTTGAAGAGGGGAGGGATGATACAGGCACACCTGGGGCCCCAACATTTTTCAAAGTGACGAAGCTCGGATCAAATGCCCCAAGTGCCGAGCGGCTGATTTGCATTTTGATGCACTTCCAAATTGAGCCGAATTAATCAATTTGAGCTCAATTTAAGCTCACTCGAGCTCATTTCAGCTCATTGAGCTGATTTTCTTTAATTTTTAATTTTTATGCTTTAAATAATTTTTTAAGTCTTTAAATTGCGGGAAATTAAATTGCTTAATTTAATTAAATAAATTAAACACCTTTAATTTATTTAATTAATTTTTGGTTTACAGCAAATTAATTTTTAAATATTTTATTTAGTGTCTAAATTTGTTTTTCTTAATCTAAATTAATTTTGTTTCATGTTTTAATTAATGTTTTAAAGTTGTTTAACATAAATTAAAGTGCAGAATTTTTCTTTTTTTGGGGGGCTGCCGAATTTATTTCAACAATTAAAGGAGAGTCTTTGCAGCCAACATTGCTTTGGACGAAATTAAAGGGAGCTAAGCATGCATGGGGCTTCAATTAGCTGATGTTTATGCTTCCAATGTGGCCATTTATGTCTCCAAAATTCACATTAAAACAAGTCAAAAATGGCTGCTACCTTTTGAAGCTTCCAAAGCCTCTTTTTCGTGAACAACAAAAGCATATGTGCTGGAATTTTAGTGAACCATGTTCAGCATGCTTGGATCAAATTGGCTGATGTTTATGCTTCCAACATGACTTTTTAAGTCCCCAAAAACGTGCATTAAAGAAGGACCAAACAGCAGCATGCTTGAGACCATATTTATGGAATTGTGGGAAATGTTTTGGAGGGAATTAAGGCTATAAAAGAAGCTCAATGAATCAGCAGCATTCATGGCTTTGGACGGCACAAAAGATGGATAAATGCTTCATTTTTCAATGTGCTTTTTCGTGTTCAACAAAAGACAACCTTGGGAAAGCATGATTAATTTTATTGGATATTCTTGCACATGCTTGGGAGTTCTCCAAAGGGACAATTTTATGAAACACAATGTTCATGCCTTTTAGCCACCCAAATACCACCGAATTTTGCAAGCAAATTAGGCCACATTCAGCCGAATTTAGATAGGCCAATTAAATGATTTTTCTTCCAGATTTTTTTTCTAGTTAAGTCTTGTAACTATTTAGTATAAATAGTTGTTAATCTTCCTTTGTAAGAGGAACTTATTGAATGGAAAAAAAACTTTTGATTGAATGAAAAATTTATGAACATTGTTCATTGAGTGAGCTTGCCTCCTCTTCACTTTTCGAGTTTTCGATCTTAACTTATCAAGCTTGCTTATGGCGTCAATCGATTCTCTTCCATTTAATTATACCATTGGTTCTTACTTCACTAAGTAACGGGTCTTTCGTCCATATCGACTTCCATAATTCCACCTTGAACCATATAGAAATTGGGGTGACACTAACTTGTGTTGAATCATTTCTCCGTTCAAGTTCATTTTGCCATTTCCATCAACTATCCTATTTGATATCCATATTTCCACCTTAAGCAAATATAGAAACCGGGGTGACATTTGTTAACGTTGAATCGTTTCTCTATTTAAGTTCCTTATTCCATCTCCATCCAAATTATCCCTTAGCTATTTATCTATTTTATTTTTATTTCGTTCCATCAAATCGAACCATCTACTGTTTTATTCAAGTAAAGCTTCCACAAACTCTTCCATATTTTTTGATTATTTTTCGAAGGCTTGATTCCTCCTCGTAGATGATTGGGCAACCCGCATACGTGATGACTTATGCTGAGCCGGCCCGTATCAAAAGCTGAAAATTAAATAAAGAGTTTAATTTAGTTGGAACGGGTTCAAAAAACTTGAATTGAGCTGAAATCAACTTTATTTTGCACTTTGGTCCCTCGAGCTTAGGCCACTCTCGATGGCATCGGATGGAGTCGAACCATGATGCGACCAGGATCGCATCAAAAGGAGCTGAATTAAAGATGCTGCTGGTTTACTTCTCCATGCGTGGGCAGCATTTAAAGACTTGTATGGATGTTTGGGATGACCATTCATGTTCCCAAGGTAGCCTAGAATGTTGCATGGCCATTCGGATTTCCAAGGCACTTCATTCAAGTTCCAAGGCTGAATTTTTAAGTGCATTTCAGCTCCTTTTTCTTTTCATTAAATTCGACTGCACATAGGCTTCTCGAAGCTAATTGTTTGTGTTCCCATGGCCGAATATGGGCCGCAAGATGAAGAGTTCTTTTCTAGATTAATCTAAGGTGATTCATGGCTGGACATTCCTCAAATATCTATTCATGCTTTAAAACAGATTTGCAAAAACTTGAAGATTTCAAACAGGGTATCAAAGGATTCACACAGTCACTGCAATTGAACAAATTGAGATAATTATATGAAAGTTCATGTTCACGCGTAATCGAGTTTTGCAATTGTCGATTAAACATTACTTCATCTTCTAAATTGTCAACAAAATTTTCTTTGCCATTATTTGAAGCAATAATTTTAGTCAAGAAAGGAAAATTAGCCGAATCAAGACATGTGGTCTTTTCGAAGATGAAGTCATCAACAATAAGATTTTTAACATTCAAGGAGGGTGGTGGAAGTTCAAGTGATATCTGAGTCTTATTGCACTTACCCTCGATCTCGTGTGTTTTGTTCGCAACTTCAACCTTACCTTTGTTGGTCATAGGAAAACGTCGTTTATCAGGAAGGTACTGAAGTTGGCATTCGTCACTCGGTTTCTTGGAAACCTGAAAAGAAGAAACAGAACAAGAGAAGACTTCGAATGGGTTAGTTGAAAAATCAATCTCTTTTTCTCGCTCATCTTGTTCTTTTGTTTCTTTTTCAATATATTTTTTCTTTTTCACTTTCAATCTCTTTTTCACCATTCTCATTTTCTTTTTCAAATTTTGATACGATCCTGGTTGCATCATGGTTCGGCTCCATTCGACGCCATCGAGAGTGGCCTAAACTTGAAGGGCCCAAGTGCAAGATGAAACATCTCATAGGCCTGATTGATTGTTGGGCCAATGTTTTTAATTAATTTAATTAAGTTTTATTTAAATTAATAAGTTTGCATATTTTAATTTTAACTTGCACTTTGTGTGTTCTACATTTAATAAAGTAATGCATTATGTAACTTCCATGTTAGTTTAGTATGCATCATAAATAATGACTTGCATTATGAAACTTCCATGTTAGTTTAAGTCTTGCATTAAATAATTCATCTGCTTATTTAGTTTGCATGCATTTAAGCATTTTAGTTTAATAAATGAGTTACTGGTTTTAATTCAACTCATTTTAGTTTATTTATTTGAGTTTTATTGGACTTCATTTAATAAGATGCTTATTTAATTAATCTAGTTACTAGGATAATTTAATGAAGCATGAGTTTAAGTTTATTTAATTTTTGCTTCTTTAATTAAACTAGTTGCTGCATTAATTAATGTCTTTGCTTTTAGTTCATTTATTAAGTCAAGTGTTTAATGTGTTTAGGTTAAATTAGTGTTTAATAAGTGTTTAAATGTGATTAATATGTTTGTTTAATGTGTTTGAATGTAGGAAGCTTTTCAGCTGGCAACTGTTACTTTACAAGGCTGTTACAACATTAATAGAAGTGACTTTTAAGTTGATTTTGGTTACAAAAGAAGTGGTTGTTACAAGGGATACTTAATACATCAAATTAAAGAGCTTTAAGGAGCATTTTAACTCCTCATAAATTTGGCAGCAGCCTCTTCACTTACCAACAGTTTTTTTGGCTCATTTAAAAGATGATAACATGCATTCAAAACACCATTAGTTGCTGGTGACTTTTGGGCTAGCCAAGGACAACTCAAGGGAAATTTTTAAAGCATTTAAATTCATTTAATCAACTCATTAGGAGTCATAAAGTTGCTGTTATTTGGCTGGATGAATTCAAGAGTTTTTAGATTTTATTTTAGCCATTTAAATGCATATTAAAGCTGAATTCATTTGACTCTTCAGCTAACCACATATAAACAATATATATACTTGTTATTAGTTTGTAAATTTTTAGACTTTTGAACTTTGATCAAATTTCATGAACTTTGAGTTCTTGAGTGAGTTAAACTCCTCTCCCTTTTCATACAAGTGTCGTTAGACTTATCAAGCTTGCTTGTGGCATCTTCGACTTGTTTGAACTTATCACCAAAGCCCCTTTGGTGTGGCGTTCATCAACCTATCTTCATCTTTCAACCTTAACGATATAAGAAACGGGGTGACACTGTTATATAGTGTTGAATCTTTCTTAAGTTAAGTTTGTATTTCCATTTCCATCACTATTGCCGAATATCACTTATCCACCTTTATTTGTTTGTCAAAATTGAACCCACTTAATTCCATAAACACATCTTTCCTTTATCCCATTTTGCTAAGCTTTCGCCTATCTTAAACAAATTTTCCCATTTTCAAAGACTCGAATATTTCTTCTCGTAGACGATTGGGCAACTTCATATACGACTCGACTCACCCCGAGGCAGATCGTATCACATTCTTTTTGTTCTTTCTCTTTTTCAATCTCAATTTCTTTGTTCAATTTTCTTTTCTTTGTCTCTTTCTCTTTCTTTGCTCTCAAACCCTTTTTCTTTTATCTCTCTTTTTCTTCTCTCGAGTTCATTCCACTTTCACTCATTTTCTCTCATGATCTTCTTTTGTTTCTCTTTTCTTATTAGTTCTTTTTCTCTCATCTTTACATTAAAACAAGGAGATGATACAAAAGAATCAACATGATTAAAATTTTATTCAAGAGAAGGATAAACATTCTCATAGATGCCTCGATAAGTTCTTCAGGAATGTTTCTCAAATAGAGACTTCATTGAAGCAAAAGAGGAATATCTTGTTTCTTCTGGTTCGTCGCCTCGAAAGGATTCAGACTCATTTCTTTCTTCTCTTGTCTCGAAAGCCTTGACGAACATGAGTCTTGATAAGATGCTTTTCGTGAATAGTTTTTGGATGTATATTGCTGTGAAGAACTTGATTTCCTTCTCTGTTTTGATGAAATCTTCCGATCGAGCATACTTTCCATTTCGCGCAACAAGTATTGGAAGTCAGCAACTGAGAACTCTTCTTGTGACATGTTTATTGCTAAAAAGAAAAAATATTATTGATACGATCCCACCTCAGTGATGAGTCGAGTCGTTGAAGTTGCCCGATCATGGACGAGGAGAAATATTCGAGTGTTTGAAAAATGGGAAAATTTATTTAAGATAGGCGGAAGCTTAGAAAAATGAATTAAAATGAAAAATGAGTTTATGGAATTAAGTAGGCTCTGTTTTGGCAAACAAATAAAGATAGATAAGTGATATTCGGTAATAATGATGGAAATGGAAACACGAACTTAACTTAAGAAAGATTCAACACTATATAACAGTGTCACCCCGTTTCTTATATCGTTAAGGTGGAAAGATGGTTGTTTGAAGGATAGGGGAACGCCACACCGGTTAAGGTGATAAGTTCAAAAGAACAAGTCGAAGACGCCACAAGCAAGCTTGATAAGTCAAACAAAACTTGTACGAAATATGGAGAGGAGATATACTCTCTCAAGAACGCAAAGTTCATAAAATTTTATCAAGGTTCAAAAGTCTAAAGTTCCCCAACAATAGGTAGATTACATGTATTTATAGTATCAAATGAAGCTAGTTGAATGGTCACTTTTAATGAGGCTAATAATGAACTCAAATGAAAAGTCTCAACTTTTGGAATTCTAGCCATGTAACTCCCATCTTCAATGTGATTAATTCTACAATTAAATTGCTTGTCAAAGTCCTTTGAGATCTCCATGATCAACCAAAAAGTCACCAGCCAAATGAAAAGTCTCAACTTTTGGAATTCTAGCCATGTAACTCCCATCTTTAATGTGATTAACTCTTTAATTAAATTGCTTGTCAAAGTCCTTTGAGGTCTCTATGATCAACAGAAAAGTCACCAGCCAAATGATGGAGAATTGATTGCATGTAGTAAATACCATGAAGCAAACGGTTATGGAAGTTGAAGACAAAGAGGCTGCCGAAATTAAAGAACCATAATACTCTTCTTTATTTCATAAAACAACTTCTTAATGATGAATTCAGCCTCTTAATATGAGCCCCCTCTTGTTAACCAAATTCACTTGAAAAGCCATTTTATTGAATACATAACAGCCCATAGAAGTAATGGATGTGAGTTGAAAAGTCACCTGCAATTAACACATGTAACCGACACATTAATGCAATTATTAAACTTAAAACAAATTAACAACTAACTTAAATAAATGAACTAACACTTAAGCTTCATTTATTCCAGCAACTAGACTTAAATAAATGAACTAACACTTAAGCATCATTTATTCCTGCATTTATTCCTGCAACTAGACTTAAATAAATGAACTAACACTTAAGCATCATTTATTCCAGCAACTAGACTTAAATAAATGAACTAACACTTAAGCATCATTTATTCCAGCAACTAGTTTAATTAAGTAAAGCATTATTAAATGAACTTTAACTCATGCATCAATAAATTAACCTAGAAACTAGATTAATTAAAGAAGTAACTATTAAATTAAATTCATTAAAAGAAACTCAATTAATTAAACTAAGATGCTTAAATGCAAATATTTAAAATGCAAAGCTGAAAATTAAATAAAGAGTTTAATTTAGTTGGAACGGGTTCAGAAAACTAGAATTGAGCTGAAATCAACTTCATTTTGCACTTTGGCCCCTCGAGCTTAGGCCACTCTCGATGGCGTCGGATGGAGTCAAACCATGATGCGACCAAGATCACATCATACCCCTCTCGAAAGCAATTCATCCTCGCATCGAGCCATTGGTTCTTGAGGACATAGTTCCTTTTTCCTTGCTTTCCTCGGTCGAACGGGGCAGATGGTAATCGTGACACCTGAAAGGGATAACCATGAATTAACAAATAAGGCTTCACACAAATTTGCAATCCACGCATAATCATAGCAACACAAGTATGAAGCATGTGGAAGGAAAAGATCAACTTATCATACAAAAGAAATAATGCCTTATCAAATGTTTAAAGAAATAATGCCTTATCAAGGCATTCAACCAACTTAAATTGCGTCCATGAATTGAAATGCGAGTAGTAGGTCAAAAGTTAAACATTATCGTCACCAACAAGTAATAGAACAGATTCACATGTTCATGATCTCGCACAATCAATACTTGCAATTGACCTTTAGACATATGCTCGCTAACAATTGCATCATGCTAATTATCAAAAACAAGAATTTTTTTTATCCACCATTAAAACAGATAGACCATCAATAAGTAGAATAGGACATTCAAGCACTTCATGATCTAAATGATTTACAAAAGGGAAATCAGTAACATGATTTCTATCAACATCTGAGGAGAACGAAAATGGTTCAAAGTCTTCAAGTGACTTACCTTTGTGACCAGAAAGATAAGGATCGAGTTTACCTTGCTTCATTAAAACAAACCTTCTCTCCTCAGAAACATAGTGTAGTCGAGGCTTCACATTCGAATCAACCATTTTCAAATGAAATGTGAACTTCAAGTACAACCACAGAACTTGTTTAAGGAGCGAAATAAAATTGAAAACAAAGTGGACAAATTTTGCTACCTTATTTAAAGACCTCGTATTAAAATGATAAAAAAATTTTGCACACAATTGATGATGCTCGATTTTCTCACAAAATGTACCAATGCATATTCCCAATTTAGAAACATGTGTTTGATTGTTTAAGTCAAAATTTAACAACGGTTCATTAGATCAAACATGTTAAACCAAAAAGCATTTTGCATACTCGGCACCATATAATCAAAACTCTTGGCACTCGTCGAAACAGAAATGCACCAATTCAAAGATTTTTCAATAGGCAAAATTTGATTCACGAAATCACCATGTTCGAATAATTTATTTGCTTTTCGTGAAAACTCGTCATTTTGCAAAATTGAATGGGTTTGTTGAATAGGATGAAAGATATCAACCATATTCAACGAGTAAAAGTTAATCGAAGGAAAATAATGAAAGATTTTAAAAATTAAGTCACCGAAAATTTCATTGACAATTTCAAATCTGTTTGCCGAGACTCGTATAGGATTTCCTTAACTCGCTTACCTTTGGGCTCGTGTGGTTCATTTTCAACTTTACCTTGACTGAACATACGGAAACGTCATTCTTCCAGAAGCAATTGTAGTTGAAAATTATCGTCAATCAGTCTTTTGGAAAGCTGAAGAGAAGAAACATAACAAGTACAAAGTTCAAAGAAGTTAGTTGAATCGACACTCACTTTTTCTCGCTCATCTTGTTCTTTTGATTCTTTTTTCGATTCGAGTTCTTTTCTTTCTTTTTCAATGATCTCTTTTTTTTCACTCTCATTTTCTTTTTCAAATTCTTTCTCTTTTTCTTTTTCTTTTTCTTCTTTTATTTCTTTTTCTTTTTCAATGGCTTTTTCAAAGGCTTTTTCGAGCTCTCTCAAAACTCGCTCATTTTCTCTCTTACTTGCCTCTTGCCTCTCTTTTCTTTTTATTTCTTTTTCCTTGTCTTCTTTTTCTTTTCTTTTCTTCGTTTCTTTTCTATTACATGATGTTACAAAAGAATCATGATAACAAGGATTTCCAAAAGAAGGAAAATTATTTATATTTAGTTCACGAACATTTGTTCGAGAAGAATACTCCATGGATGTTTTCTTTGAAGTTCTTGAAGAAGTATATCTATCATCTCGAAAGGATTCAAAATCAAGATTGGTCTCTTTTTTGTCTTGGATTCCTTGATAAAAAAGACTCTCGATCAGACCCTCTTTTCGAATAGGATTCATAACATGAGTCTTTTTGTCTAGAAGTCGTTGGAGAAAAAGAATCATGATGGGTCTTATTCTTCAAGTAGTAATCGAGGGTATATCTTCGTGGGGTTCTCGGCTCTATTTTTCGGCTTGAAGAAACTCATTCATAGAGGTCTCTTTGTTCCACACGATTTAATCTCTCGTGCAATTTGTTCCACAAATACTCACAAGTTCGCTCACAAAGAAAAAAGGTCGTTCACACTCGTGTGATACAGGCACACTCGGGGCACCAGCGTTTTTCAAAGTGGCGAAGCTCGGATCAAATGCTCCAAGTGCCGAGCAGCTGATTTGCGTTTTGATGCACTTCCAAATTGAACCGGATTAATCAATTCGAGCTCAATTTAAGTTCACTCGAGCTCATTTCAGCTTATTGAGCTGATCTTTTAATTTTTAATTTTAATGCTTTAAATAATTTAAGTTTTTTAAATTGCGGGAAATTAAGTTGCTGAATTTAATTAAATAAATTGAACACCTTAATTTATTTAATTAATTTTTTGGTTTACAGCAAATTAATTTTTTTCTAAATATTTTATTTAGTGTCTAAATTAATTTTTCTTAGTCTAAATTAATTTTCACATTTTATTACATGTTTTTTAAGATGTTTGGTTTTAAATTAAATGTGCAGATTTTTTTTCGTCTTCTTGTTAAATTGTAGTTGCTGCAACTTGTTCAAGAGTCCATTAAATGTGTCTAAATATTAGATTTAGTGTGTAATTAATTTGTTTTAGTCTATTTTAATTTTGTTCCATGTTTTAATTAATGTTTTAAAGTTGTTTAACGTAAAATTAAAGTGCAGAATTTTTCTTTTTTTGGGGGGGCTGCCGAATTTATTTCAACAATTAAAGGAGAGTCTTTGCAGCCAACATTGCTTTGGACGAAATTAAAGGGAGCTAAGCATGCATGGGGCTTCAATTAGCTGATGTTTATGCTTCCAATGTGGCCATTTATGTCTCCAAAATTCACATTAAAACAAGTCAAAAATGGCTGCTACCTTTTGAAGCTTCCAAAGCCTCTTTTTCGTGAACAACAAAAGCATATGTGCTGGAATTTTAGTGAACCACGTTCAGCATGCTTGGGACTCAAATGGGCTGATGTTTATGCTTCCAACATGACTTTTTAAGTCCCCAAAAACGTACATTAAAGAAGGACCAAACAACAGCATGCTTGAGACCATATTTATGGAATTGTGGGAAATGTTTTGGAGGGAATTAAGGCTATAAAAGAAGCTCAATAAATCAGCAGCATTCATGGCTTTGGACGGCACAAAAGATGGATAAATGCTTCATTTTTCAATGTGCTTTTTTGTGTTCAACAAAAGACAACCTTGGGAAAGCATGATTAATTTTATTGGATATTCTTGCACATGCTTGGGAGTTCTCCAAAGGGAAAATTTCATGAAACACAATGTTCATGCCTTTTAGCCACCCAAATACCACCGAATTTTTCAAGCAAATTAGGCCACATTCAGCCGAATTTAGATAGGCCAATTAAATGATTTTTCTTCCAGATTTTTTTTTCTAGTTAAGTCTTGTAACTATTAAGTATAAATAGTTGTTAATCTTCCTTTGTAAGAGAACTTTGGATTGAATGAAAAAATTTATGAACATTGTTCATTGAGTGAGCTTACCTCCTCTTCACTTTTTGAGTTTTCGATCTTGATTTATCAAGCTTGCTTGTGGCGTCAATCGATTCTCTTCTATTTAATTATACCATTGGTTCTTACTTCACTAAGTAACGGGTCTTTCGTCCATATTGACTTCCATAATTCCACCTTGAACCATATAGAAATTGGGGTGACACTAACTTGTGTTGAATCATTTCTCCGTTCAAGTTCATTTTGCCATTTCCATCAACTATCCTATTTGCTATCCATATTTCCACCTTAAGCAAATATAGAAACCGGGGTGACGTTTATTAACGTTGAATCATTTCTCTGTTTAAGTTCCTTATTCCATCTCCATCCAAATTATCCCTTAGCTATTTATCTATTTTATTTTTATTTCGTTCCATCAAATCGAACCATCTACTGTTTTATTCAAGTAAAGCTTCCGCAAACTCTTCCATATTTTTTGATTATTTTTCGAAGGCTTGATTCCTCCTCGTAGACGATTGGGCAACCCGCATACGTGACGACTCATCGTGAGCCGACCCGTATCATCGTGCCTTTTACCGCTTGACTCTCTCTCACAAATTCATAGTTCATCTCGAAAGACTTATTTGCTTGCTCAGGGTCGGCTTTAAAGGTTTAACAAAGGATAAGAATTTGGTGTAAGGTAGGCTGAACAAAGATATTTCGGGTAGAAGTGTGGCATTTGGGTGATAAAGGTAATACCAAATGATGGTAGGAAGATTTTGAAGATCGGGGTAGAAGAGCTGAAAATAATGATGGCTTTGGATTCAAAGATAGAGGAGAAAAACGAGAAACAAACTTGCAAAACAAATTTCACACATTTTTTATTTTTTTCTTTTTTTTTTCAAATGCACAAAAATAGCACCAATAAAACTTTGAGATTACAACCTGAATTTTTTTCCAATTTTTTTCAAATTTACGTACCTTTGGAATTACGACGATTGTTGGAGCTCCTCATTTTCTAGTTCTGATACCAAATGATATGATCCCGCCTCGGTGATGTGTCGAGTCGTTGAAGTTGCTCGATTGTCGACGAGGATAAATATTCGAGTGTTTGAAAAATGGTAAAATTTATTTAAGATAGGCGGAAGCTTAGCAAAAGGAATTAAAATGAAAAATGAGTTTATGGAATTAAGTAGGCTCGATTTTGACAAACAAATAAAGATAGATAAGAATATTCGGTAATAGTGATGGAAATGGAAACACGAACTTAACTTCAGAAAAATTCAACACTATATAACAGTGTCACCCTGTTTCTTATATCATTAAAGTGGAAAGATGGTTGTTTGAAGGACAGGTGAATGCCACACCGGTTAAGGTGATAAGTTCAAAAGAACAAGTTGAAGACGTCACAAGCAAGCTTGATAAGTCAAACGAAACTTGTACGAAATATGGGGAGGAGATATACTCTCTCAAGAACACAAAGTTCATAAAATTTGATTAAGGTTCAAAAGTCTAAAGTTCCCCAACAATAGGTAGATTACATGTATTCATAGTATCAAATGAAGCTAGTTGAATGGTCACTTTTAATGAGGCTAATAATGAACTCAAATGAAAAGTCTCAACTTTTGGAATTCTAGCCATGTAACTCTCATCTTCAATGTGATTAATTCTTCAATTAAATTACTTGTCAAAGTCCTTTGAGATCTCTACGATCAACCAAAAAGTCACCAGTCAAATAAAAAGTCTCAACTTTTGGAATTCTAGCCATGTAACTCCCATCTTCAATGTGATTAACACTTCAATTAAATTGCTTGTCAATGTCCTTTGATGTAACACCCCAAACCCGGTCAATCCTTTGATGTAACACCCCAAACCCGGTCAACACACCACGAACGAATTTGGCATATTACGGAGTGAAAACGTCTTGAAGAAAACAAGTTACCGATTTATTTTTATTGAAAACTCCTTTATTGCTTTGTGTTTGGAGAAAATAGGTATAGTGAAAATGTTATGTTGTCTTTGAAAACCCGAAAATCTCTTCCTGTAAACTCATTTGTCATTCTTAACTTTAGAAAACATTCAAGCCTGTTAAAAACCCGAGTGAATTGAACATAGTTGCTGTAAAATTGTTTATATTTAAGCTTGGAAAACTTAGGTTTGAAAATCATTTAAGTTAACTTTGTTATCATCTTGTGAATATTATTACCCGATGGTAGGGTTTAGAAAACTCGTTGCGTATTATAGTTTAGAAAACTTTGATTTTCAGGTTATTGAAACTTGTCAAGCAGTTTACTTAGCAACATCTGAAAACTTAAAACAGATAAAATAAAAACCAGATATAAAAATAATTAATGGCCTTATTACAACCCAAATAAAATCGAAATTTAAAATAAAGTTGTAACACCTCAAACCCGGCCCACGAGCCTTGACCGGATTTGGCATGCCACGGAATAAAAACATTTTGAAAGATTTGAATTGACGATAGAAATCAGAGGATTTGCTGAGATTTTAAAACGGTTTTTATTAAAACTCAGGTGGGATCGATTTTATAAACATGGTTGAGTTGAAAACCTCGAAGACATTTGATCATCTAATTTTGAGGAACATCAGAGTTATAACTAATTTGGTAAGTTTTGTTACCCGATGGTAACATCTTTGAAAACTCGTACGAGTAAAATTTTGAAAACGTTACTTATAACCGGTTGATTCAACAGTTTATAAGTCCATTAGTAATATAATAGCAGTAAAGTAAAGCAACTACTTAAACATCCAAAATAGTAATTAGCGGCAATATTACAAACCAAACTAAAATTTAGTAAATAGTAAAATTTAACGATGCGAAATAAAATTTCAAAACCGAGGAACAAGCATGGCCGCCTCGAGTCCTTTCCGGCTCCATCTCCGCGATCTACTCACCTGCGAAAAGACATGGGAAGGGGTGAGTCACCAAGACTCAGTGTATAAATCCCCAACCCGGAAATACAACTTATACATAAGATATTAGTAAGACATGCAATTATGCAACCCAAGCTAGCCATCCGTATTCTTTTTCTACCCCGTGTGGTACCAAACCACCGGTGGTGGTAAACCACCGTGACCAAAGTCACAATATATCAAGTGATGGGGCCAACCCATCGTGTGGTACCAAACCACTGATGACCATAGGTCACAATATCAACATGTGGTACCAAACCACTGGTGGTGCCAAACCACTGGTGACTGAAGTCACAAAATCAATATGTGGTGCCAAACCACTGGTGATGCCAAACCACTGGGACTTAGTCACAAATATCAATATGTGGTGCCAAACCACTGGTGACCGAAGTCACGAATATCACATGATGGGGCCAACCCATCGTGTGGTGCCAAACTACTGGTGACAGTCCATAGAGATCATCTCCCTCCTCTCATCAATCCCACCATCATCATGCTCACATAACATGTATCATTATCCCATATATCATGCTTTGTACATAGCATAGCATTTAACAGCATATGATGGCATACACAACATACATCATAAATCAAGTATTAGGGGACTTACTCGAAATCCAAGCTTATGCCCTCAAGGCAAAAATTGCTACATGAGAGGTTATTTATATATATATCATCATAATAGCAGTCTATACTATCAAAGTGTGTAAGAGTTTACACACCTATTTAATCGAAGATCTAAGCGAATCCCGAATTATTCGATAATGAAAACCCGTAGAGTCGATCTACCGCACTAGGTTCCTTGCTCCTACATTCGGTCAAACTGTAGGGTCATTAACAAGGCCATTCGGCCACATCAATAAATCCCGAAGGATATGTCATTCTCGAAATACTTGGACCAAAACTTACTATTACTTATCAAAATGAACCGAAATCCCAGAAACCTCTGTTTTTCCCTAGCCGATTTGCCCCTAAAATCAAAACACACATGCGATTACCACATGCATACCAAAATGGCCTTTGGCCGAATATGCTCAACCCTTTTCCATACATACCAAAATCCCGAAGGTGTCACTTGACTAGTCGAGCTCCCTCGAAGAAACGAAACCCGAAAGACACCTTCAAAGCCCCTAAGTGTCGGCTACCTACAAAAGATACACTATTAAGACACCATAACCATTCGGCCAACCTTACTAAGGCCTTAACTCATGCTTTCGACACACCAAAAGGGAGAAAGGAAATCGAAAGATAACATGAGACACTTACCACCCTTCAACATCGATAGCACTTTCCTTTGGGGGGTTCGGCCTATGCTCCAAATGGCAAGGAGAATTCGGTTATGCCTCCTTCAAAATGATGGAGAACAATGGCAACAAGGTTTTGGCTACTCCACACGAAATAGAAGGGAGGAAGAAGCAATTTTTGGCACCCAAAAGAACACACCTCTAAGCCGAAAATACCCCCTAACCTCCTTCCAAAACTGAACCTCAAGTCTTTACTCTCTCTCTTTTTGGCTAAGAACAATGTGGGAACAAAGCATGCATTCGGCACCTTCTTGCTAGCCTGAAAATCGAAATGAAGGTCCCTAAGGAGTCCTACTTTCGGTCAAAAAAAAAATAGGAAAAGAAAGGCAAAACAAAACAAAGCATTCGGCCATACTTTTGCTATCACAAGGCCGGCCATGCTTCTCTCTTCTCCCCATTTCATGATAATTCCAACACCAAAAAAAATAAAACAAAATTTAATAATGGCCCCCATCACTACCCCATCTAACTAAAATAAAATAATTAGCACCCAACTTTCAACAATATTAAAAATAATAATAACTATCCCATGCACATGTAGCTTTTGAAAGCCACCCATCTTGCTTTCTTCAGCCAACAAATAAAATAACAAACAAAAGAAAAATAACCCATACTTTCAATAAATAACTAAAAATAAAAAGGGAATCCAA
This sequence comes from Gossypium bickii, assembly GCA_025503065.1. Lineage (NCBI taxonomy): Eukaryota > Viridiplantae > Streptophyta > Magnoliopsida > Malvales > Malvaceae > Gossypium > Gossypium bickii. Next base: position 67,880,915 of record CP106709.1, read on the forward strand.
CCCATACTTCCCTCAAAATTTTAAAACAATAACATGCTCTTCATGAATTTTGGAGCCATGCGCAGGCCACAAATCCCACGCCGGCCATAGCAAAAATTAAAATAGCCCCTCAAGTGTCATGATACGGGTTTGAACCCGAGACCTGGAGAAGCTCCCCAAGCCTCCACCACTCTACCCACCGACTCCTTTCATGCCACAATCCGTCACGAATTTTTTTTAAGCTTCCATCCTTTGGCTCCCTCATGTATAAGCGCCAAGGTAAAAATAAAATACCTTTGCGCTTCTCATGCGACTCGAACTCGAGTCCTCCATGTCGAAATCTCTCTCAGCGCCTTAGCCACTCTGCCAAGGCGACTTTTGTGACATAACTTGTCACATTTTTCCTTTAAGCTTTCCTCTCGCATCAATGCCAAAATTAAAAACTCACCTTGCGCTTTTGTCAAGACTCGAACACGCGTCCTTGAGGTCGCAACTGCTCATCACGCCCCTATGCCACTTTACTACCCTGACTTTCATGTCCACTAACTGCATCATTTATTCTTTAACCTTCCTAGCTCGAACCCCTTTTTAACGCAAAAATTAAAACACTCTTTGTTATCACTCAGGCTCGAACCCCATACCTCCTTAAGCCCCCTTTTTGCACCCAGCGCCCCAAGCCATTCTACCAGTTGCTTGCCTTGTGTCATGATTTGCCCCAATATATATATAAAGCTCCCTCACTTAGCCTTTTCTTCTCAAGCACTAAAAGAAACTTTTAACCCTAAGCCCGACCTAACCCGGGATTTTGACTAAACCATAACATATGCATTTATTTAGGCAAACACACAATAAATAAATATATTGTAAACAACCCCTAATGCAGGATGTTACAAAAGTACCCAAATGATGTTCCAATGTAAAACCGAAAGTAAATATCGCATGGCCACCTCGAGTCCACCTGGCTCCTCATCCGCGATCTACGAATCACCTGAAAATATAAGGGAAGAGGTGAGTCACCAAGACTCAGTGCATAATCCCCCTCCCGATTATAGCAACATTCTTACACAAGTCATAATCAATCAAACATATCATGCACCCAAACCTAGCCATCCACAACTCCTTTTTCTACTCCGTGTGGTACCAAACCACTGGTGGTGCCAAACCACTGGTGACCCAAAGTCACGAATAATCCATATGTGGGGCCAACCCACGTTGTGATACCAAATCACTGGCGACAATCCCGTTTTATCAAATGTGGGACCAACCAACTGTGGTGCTAAGCCACTGGGATGAGTCGCTATGTGGTGCCAAACCACTGGTGACCCAAAGTCATGAATATCAACTGTGGTGCTAAGCAACTGGGACGAGTCGCTATGTGGTGCCAAACCACTGGTGACCCAAAGTCATAGATATCAATCTTCTCCCTCCTCTCATATCACCCATAATAATGCACATGCATATACATATCATGCCAACATGCTTTATCATTAAACATATTATCGAACACAACATAGATAATAGCATCAGGAATCATGTATCATACTCTCATCAGAACGTACTTACCCGAAATCCTTGCTCATACCCCTAAGGGTACCACATCGAAATCTACACAGTTTCGGCTTTTAACAACGTTTAGGTTATTAGCACATTTACATAGATTATGAAGTGTGTAAGATACACACCTGGTTACTAACGCGACTATCGAACCCCATAGATCAAGATCTACTGCACTAGATCCCGCTTCATACATATGACCAATACCAAACTATTAGCAAGAAGCCATTCGGCTACACTTGTAAATCCCAAAGAGTTAATGCACAACCACAATCCTTACCTTAACGCCTTTCGAGCACTAGCCACAACCCGAGGTATGCGAGATTAAGCCTTCCCCTACAATCGGCCAACACTAAACAACATAAACTTAATAGCCTTCGGCTTTTCAAATGGATAACAAAAAGATTGAGTTGACAGGTGCCCTTACCACAGTCTTTAAAGAAACTGATTGATAGAGAGTAGATAACCACAATCCACTACTTCAAAATCCCGAAGAACCTAGGAGAAACCAATTCCATAGATGATTAAGAATCATGACAAATGCTGAAATTTGGCTTTTGTTCCACATGAGACGATAGAGAAAAGAGAAGAAAATAGAAGAGATTCGGCCATGATAACTTACCTATTCCAAAACTGATTAGAGAAGAAGACCAGAGAGATCTACGCTTGATTGATATTAGGCCAAAAAGTTAGAACAAGAAGAGAAGAGTAAAGGGAGATTTCGACAATGGCTTAAGAAAAGGAATCAAGGAGATTCAGCCAAAATACTTTGATGAAAACGAAGAAAATCAATCAAGGTTGTCGGCTTTTGAAGATGGAAGAGATGGAAAAGAGAAATAGATCAAGAATGAATGGGTTCGGCAAAGGAGAGAAAACGCAACTCAGAGAAGGGGTTAAGGAGTTTCGGCTAGAATGAGAAGAATATAAGTGATGGATTGATTTCGGGAAAAGATAGAGATGAGAAGTGAAACAAAGATGGATTCGGCAAAGAAAAGGTTTCGGCTAACCATGAATGAACTGAAAAAGAAAAGGAGAGAATTGAGTTTCGGCTCTTCAAAGGGAATGGCAAAGTTGGTTCGGCCAAATACCAAAGTTGCCGAAAGAGAAAAGAGAGACAATGCCAAAGGGGTTTCGGTTTTTGACCCTAAACAAAAAGATGAAAGCCTTCCAAGCTAGCCGAAAATGTCTACCTATCTTGACTTAGCAATTTCGGCACTCCCCACTAGTCTTCCAACCAATTACTCCTCCTCACACAAGAGTTCAAATTTCGGCAACCTCTTCAAACTCCTCATAGCCAACCATTCAAATGAGTTTGAATTGTTCAAACTCCTAAATTTCCTCTCCTTCATCTGTTCAAATCTGTTTGACCCCATCCATCCTTATCTTCCAGAGTCCATCCTGAGCACACCACTTCCTCAGCTTTGGTGTAAAAAAGAATAAGCAGAAAGGGATTTCTACAGCTCGAACCCAACCTCTCCTTCCCTGCATGTGGCGTCACCTCTCAAGGCTTTAAGTGGCACCTCCTTGCCACTTTACCACTGGGTTATTTGTGCTAAAGTTCACCACATAAAACACTTAACCCCTAGCTCCTTCAGCTCCCCTTAACCAAAGCTTAAAAACAAAATTTTTCCTATAGCTCGGGCCTACCCTTGGCTCATACCTAGACCCTAAGACACCTCAATTAATAACACAATCAAGCCATAACATGCAAACAGTTCAAACATAATAGCCCCTATTTAAGGATGTTACATTTGAGGTCTCCATTATCAATCGAAAAGTCACCAGCCAAATGATGGAGAATTGATTGCATGTAGTAAATACCATGAAGCAAACGGTTATGAAAGTTGAAGACAAAGAGGCTGCCGAAATTAAAGAACCATAATGCTCTTCTTTATTTAATAAAACAACTTCTTAATGAAAAATTAAGCCTCTTAATATCAGCCCCCTCTTGTGTAACTAAATTCACTTGAAAAGCCATTTTATTGAATACATAACAGCCCATAGAAGTAATGGATGTGAGTTGAAAAGTCACCTGCAATTAACACATATAATCGACACATTAATGCAATTATTAAACTTAAAGCAAATTAACAACTAACTTAAATAAATGAACTAACACTTAAGCTTCATTTATTCCAGCAACTAGACTTAAATAAATGAACTAACACTTAAGCATCATTTATTCCAGCAACTATTTTAATTAAGTAAAGCATTATTAAATGAACTTTAACTCATGCATCAATAAATTAACCTAGAAACTAGATTAATTAAAGAAGAACTATTAAATTAAATTCATTAAAAGAAACTCAATTAATTAAACTAAGATGCTTCAATGCAAATATTTAAAATGCAAAGCTGAAAATTAAATAAAGAGTTTAATTTAGTTGGAACTAGTTCAGAAAACTAGAATTGAGCTGAAATCAACTTCATTTTGCACTTTGGCCCCACGAGCTTAGGCCACTCTCGATGGCGTCGGATGGAGTCGAACAATGATGCGACCAGGATCGCATCAATTATAAAGAAAAATAACAAAAAAATTGAAATACCTCACTACAAAACTCACAAGTCACTCACAAAGAAAAAAATCACTCCACTCGTGTTTCACTCGTTTTATGGCTTTTTCTCTAATGAGTACACTCGTGCCTTTTACCGCTCAATCTCGTCTCACAAATTTTTACTTCATTTCGATAGACTCATTCGTGGCTTGAGGGTCGGCTTCAAAATGGGTAACAAGGGATAAATGTTTACGGGTGTAGGGGTAGGCTTAAAAGCAAAGAAAACAAAAGTATGTATGGCGTTGGGGTGAGGAAGGGTGGCTTGAAGATCGGGAAAGAAGTAATGAAAATGAAACTTGCAAACTTTCAAAATTTCCACACTCTATTTTTTTTACTCGTATTTTTTTAATCTCAAATACACTATATGCTGATTACAAGAAAAAAAATTACAACTTTGAACTTTTTTTGTGATTTTTTTACGAACCTACTTCCAGCTTGATACGAACATCGTCGGCACTCCTTGTTTTATAGCTCTGATACCAGATGATACGATCACCTCGGGATGAGTCGAAACGTATTTGAGTTGTCTGATCGTCTACAAGGAGGAATTAAGCCTTCGAGAAATAATAAGAAATATAGTTAAGTTTGCGGAAGCTTTTAATTGAATTTGTCTTAGAAAAGGGATTTAAGTTAGGAATGGAGGTTAGGAAATTAAAAAAACGGTTTAGATGATGGAAGGATAGGTTCAGTGTAGATATGATGAAGAATGATGAATATTCAGTCGGTTCGATTTAGAAAGAAATAGTAAAGGTAGATAAGATAGTAGGATAATGAAATGAGAATGGAAAAATAGGACTTAAACAAGAAATGATTTAACACTAACAAGTGTCACCCCGGTTTCTATAATGTTTAAGGTGGAAATATGGAAATCGAAGATGGACGACGATCCGTTATCTAGAAAGATAAGAACCGATGGTATAATGGAATGGAAGAGTATGATTGACACCACAAGCAAGCTTGATAAGTCAGAATCAAAACTCGTAAGAAAATGAAGAGGAGATAAACTCACTCGATGAACAAAGTTCAAATAATATGATTAATGAACAAACTGTCTGACCTTACAAATGAAAAATAGCAAGTATCTATAGGCTATCATGAGCTAGCCGAATGGTCATTATCATGGCTTAAAGGCTAAGTAAGTTTCAGCTAGAAATGACTAGAAAAATCTAGAATAAAGTCCTTAGTATTCTTGGCTAAGTTCGGCCATACATGGCCCTTGGTATGCTTGCAAATTTGGCTGAATGTATTTGGCAGCAATGGCACTCCAATGGTCGATTTTTAGAATAAAAACCATAGCTCTCCCATGTCTATGTTCAGCTACTTGGGAATACCAAAAGCCCTCCTAGATACCTTGGAATTCGGCTGAATTGAATGGAGAAGTTTGAAGGCTGATGATGCATGAAGATTTCGGCTTTAGATAGCTAAATAGTTGTTTTTGAAAAGTGAAATGTTAGCTCTCTTGTTGTTTGACTAAATGGCCACTTGGCAAAAGAAACCAGCAGCTCATTAACTCCTTTGTTGTTCACGAAAACATGTGCTTTGAAAAGCTAAACGAATAGCTCATTAAATGGCGTCTAATGCATGTAAGACACCCCCTTTTAATGTCGTTTCATGCATGCTTATCTGAACTTAAATGCTGTCGTCCCAACCAAGCACCAACACCTCATTAAATGGTGTTCCAAGCATGCTGAACAACCTTTGAATCCGTTCCTTGCTTGCCTAACATTTCAATAAATTCGGCCAACAACATGCATTAAATTCTGCTGGAAACATGAATTAAATTTTGGCTGGACAACATGAATTAATTCAGCACGATAATATAAAGCTTGGGAAAGAGCAATCAGCAACATCCATGCATCTATCTTGCTGTTCATGATGGGCGCATGGAGAAAAGCAATCAGCAGCATTAATATCTTGCACCAGCCGAACATGCATCTACCAATGTGCATTGAAGCATTCGGCCACATACCTATAATGGAGTTGAATTCACATTAAAAACCTTTCATTTCAGCTGAACAAAATTAAAGACACACTAGGACACCCTAATAAACACTTTAGACAAATTAAATACACCATTTAGGACATATTGAAATTCGCAGAATTTCTAATTAAATAGAAAAACTCAAGCACATTAATTCTAGTTTTAAAATAACTTTAAAACATGTAAAAAAATGAGACAAATTAAATTGGACTTAGACAAATTAAATTCAACACTAAATAAAGTATTTAGACACATTTAATTTGCTGTAGGAAAAATTAATAAATAAAATATCCAATTTATTTAAAGCATTAAAATTAAAGAATCAGCTCAATGAGCTGGAGTGAGCTCGAGGGAGCTCAAATTGAGTTCAAATGGACTAATCCGACTCAATTTGGAAGTGCACCAAAGTGCACATTAGCTCTATGGCATTTGGGTCATTTGATCCGAGCTCCATCAATTTGCAAAACGTGGGTGCCCCGAGCATGACCGTATCAAAACTCTTTCATATGATAAAAACCAAGTAACTTAGAATCAAGGGTAGTCAATAAGGTATACCTCTGTGATAGGGCATCAACCACTACATTCTCTTTACCTTTCTTGTATTTGATGACATATGGAAAAGACTCTAAGTACTCAATCCACTTCGCATGTCGATATTTGACCGTGATTTTGTTGATGGCGCGACAGTTAACACACATTCGCCATGATCCATCTTTCTTGGGCACAAGTAGCACGGGTACCGCACAGGGACTTAGACTCTCTCGGATGTAACCTTTGTCCAAAAGTTCAGTGATTTGTTTTTGTAGTTCCTTTGTTTCTTTAGGATTACTCTGGTATGCGAGGCGGTTGGGTAAGGCAGCTCCGGGCACCAAATCTATCTGATGTTCGATGCCTTAAATGGGAGGTAACCCACTCGGTATGTCCTCTGGAAAGACATCTTCAAATTCCTAGATCAAAGACAACACAGAAGTAGGAAGATTTTTGGGTAATTCGTTAGTATTCAAAAATGCCTCTTTGTACAAAAGTACATACATTAGTTGTCTCAAAAACATGGCTCTCCAGATATCACTAGCCCTCGCAAAGACACTCATTTTTCCACTTTCTTTTTCCTCTCTATTTTTCTCTAACTTTTGTTTTCTTTCACTTTCTCTCGCTCATTTTTCTTAACTTTCTCTTTTGCACTCTTTTCTTTTTCTCTTGCTTGATCCACAGATAGTTTAAGTTTTTGTTGATCCTTGTACACTTGTTTCGAGGTGAGAGGTGCAAGTGTCACATTCCTTCCAAGAAGCTTGAAGGTATATCTATTAGTGTAGCCATCGTGCATCACCCGTCAATCGAACTGACATGGCCGCCCTAGGAGTAGGTGACCCGTGTGCATCGGCACCACATCACATAGCACTTCATTAGAATACTTCCCGATGCTAAAGGACACTAAGACTTGCTTCGTTACTTTGAGTTCTCCACCATCATTAAGCCATTGAAGCTTGTATGGATTCGGGTGCTTGGTGGTTGACAGCCCCAGTTTTTTCACCATGAGGGTGCTTGCTACATTCGTGCAACTCCCTCCATCGATGATGATACTACACACTTTCCCTTGCACTTGACATCTTGAATGGAAGATGTTCTCACGTTGCTGCTCGTTCTCCAAACTTTGCAGACTTAGGCTTCGCTTGACTACGAGTAACTCTCCTTCAACAGGCTGCTCTAAGTCCTCTTCATTTTCAAAAATCGATTCAGACTCACTCTCCTGCTCATCTTCCGTTTCGATCTTGCCATCAGCTCGCAACACCATGGTTCGTCTATTCGAGCACTGGCTCGCAATATGTCCTTGGCCAAGACACTTAAAACACTTTATGTCCCTTGAATGAGCGGTGGAACTTTCAGGAGCCTTTCCTTTGCTTGTCTCGGCCATAGGCTTGTTTGCCTTAGGTATTGTTGTGGACTCCTTCGATCGGTTTGTTGGAAATCCCTTACTGGAGTTTTAGCCCCACTTAGAAGGTTTGGCATTGGAGTAGACTCAGTTTGTGCTTTTATGCTTTAGCTGCTTCTCCACCTTGATTGCCATGTGGACCATGTCCACCACCTCAATATAGTGCTGCAATTCTACAACGTTCGCGATCTCTCGATTGAGTCCAGCTAGGAAACGAGCCGTTGTGGCTTCTCGATCTTCGATGCTTTTCATCCCTTGGGTGAGATTTTGGAGTCTTCGGTGCAACTCCCGATGATAGTAGGATGGGATGAATTGTCATCACATGCCGTTGCGCCTCCAACTAGTGGTCAACTGATCCCACCATATCATAGCGTAATCTGGCTCATTGAGCTAATTCTTTAATTTTAATGCTTTAAATAAATTGGATATTTTATTTATTAATTTTTCCTACAGCAAATTAAATGTGTCTAAATACTTTATTTAGTGTTGAATTTAATTTGTCTAAGTCCAATTTAATTTGTCTCATTTTATTACATGTTTTAAAGTTGTTTTAAAACTAGAATTAATGTGCAGGTTTTTCTATTTAATTAGGGGTTGCCGAATTTCAATATGTCCTAAATGGTGTATTTAATTTGTCTAAAGTGTTTATTAGGGTGTCCTAGTCTGTCTTTAATTTTGTTCAGCTGAAATGAAATATTTTTAATGTGAATTCATCTCCTTTATAGGTATGTGGCCGAATGCTTCAAAGCACATTGGTAGATGCATGTTCGACTGGTGCAAGATATTAATGCTGCTGATTACTTTTCTCCATGCACCCATCGTGAACAACAAGGGACGACCATTAATGGATGTTGCTGATTGCTCTTTCCCAAGCTTTATGATTATTGTGCTGAATTAATTCATGTTGTCCAGCCAAAATTTAATTCATGTTTCCAGTCGAATTTAATGCATGTTGTTGGCCGAATTTATTGAAATGTTGGGCAAGCAAGGGACGGATTCAAAGGTTGTTCAGCATGCTTGGAACACCATTTAATGAGGTGTTGGTGCTTGGTTGGGACGGCAACATTTAAGTCCAGATAAGCATGCATGAAACAACATTAAAAGGGGGTGTCTTACATGCATTAGACGCTATTTAATGAGCTGTTTGTTTAGCTTTTCAAAGCACATGTTTTGGTGAACAACAAAGGAGTTAATGAGCTGCTGGTTTCTTTTGCCAAGTGGCCATTCGGCCAAACAATAAGAGAGCTAACGTTTCACTTTTCAAAAATAGCTATTTAGCTATCCAAAGCTGAAATCTTCATGCACCATCAGCCTTCAAACTTCTCCATTCAATTCAGCCAAATTCCAAGGTATCTAGGAGGGCTTCCGGCATTCCCAAGTAGCTGAACATAGACATGGGAGAGCTATGGTTTTTATTCTAGAAATCGACCATTGGAGTGCCATTGCTGCCAAATACATTCAGCTAAATTTGCAAGCATACCAAGGGCCATGTTCTGCCGAACTTAGCCAAGAATACTAAGGGCTTTATTCTAGATTTTTCTAGTCATTTCTAACTGAAACTTACTTAGCCTTTAAGCCATGATAATGACCATTAAGCTAGCTCATGATAGCCTATAAATACTTGCTATTTTTCATTTGTAAGGTTAGACAGTTTGATCATTAATCATATTATATGAACTTTGTTCATCGAGTGAGTTTATCTCCTCTTCGTTTTCTTACGAGTTTCGCTTTTGACTTATCAAGCTTGCTTGTGGTGTCAATCGTACTCTTCCATTCCATTATACCATCGGTTCTTATCTTTCTAGATAACGGGTCGTGGTCCATCTTCAATTTCCATATTTCCACCTTAAACATTATAGAGACTGGAGTGACACTTATTAGTGTTAAATCGTTTCTCGTTTAATTCCTATTTTTCCATTCCCATTTTATTATCCTACTATCTTATCTACCTTTACTATTTCTTTTTAAACCAACCGAATATCCATCATTCTTCATCCTATCTACACCGAACCTATCCTTCCATCATCTAAACCATTTTCTTAATTTCCTAACCTCCATTCCTAACTTAAATCCCTTTTCTAAGACAAATTCAGTTAAAAGCTTCCGCAAACTTAACTATATTTCTTATTATTTCCCAAAGGCTTAATTCCTCCTCGTAGATGATCGGGCAATTCAAATACGTTTCGACTCATCCCGAGGCGGACAATATCAAATTGTACGATGGGTTCCTTTTCAAAGAAAACCAGTTGTGTGTACCACAAGGATCCATTCGAGAGTTGCTTGTGTTGGAGGCGCATAGCGGTGGCCTTATAGGTCAATTCAGGAGAGACAAGACACTATCAACCCTCCAATAGCATTTTTATTGGCCACGGTGGGGAAAGATGTAGAACGGATTTGTCTACGCTGCCTAGCTTGCAAACGGGCTAAATCAAAGGTTCAACCTCATGGACTATACACACCACTTCTCGTACCCGACACCCCGTGGACTGATGTATCCATGGATTTTATCCTTAGATTACTGAAGACTAAGACTGGGAAGGACTCAATCTTTGTTGTAGTTGATAGATTCTCTAAAATGTCCCATTTTATTTCATGTGCTAAGAATGACAACACCGTGCATATTGCTAACTTGTTTTTTAGGGGAATTGTACGTCTGCATGGTTTACCGAGAACGATCGTGTCTGATCGAGATGTGAAGTTCTTAAGTCATTTCTGGCAGACATTATGGGGAAAACTGGGAACAAAATTAATGTTTTTGACCACTTGTCATCCTCAAACGGATGGACAAACCGAGGCGGTAAATCGGGTCTTATCAACTTTGTTGCAGCATTGGTACGAAAGAACCTCAAGACGTAGGAAGAATGCTTGCCCTACATCGAATTTGCCTACAATCAGTCAGTCCACTCGGCAACTAAGTTTTCTCCTTTTGAGACTATCTACGATTTTAATCCTCTCACTCCTCTTCACTTATTACCTTTGCCTAATGATAAATTTGTTCATACAGATGCAAGAAAAAAAGGTTGAATATGTCAAGGAATTACATAGGAAGGTCTGAGAGAACATTAAGGCCCGGACTGAGCAATACGTCCAATGAGCCAATAAAGGTCGAAGGCAAGTTACGTTTGAACCCAGAGACTGGGTTTGGGTGCACATGAGAAAAGAATAGTTTCTGGCTCGACGAAGATCTAAGTTGTCACCACGAGGAGAAGGACCCTTTCAAGTCATCGAGTGAATCAATGAAAACTCATATAAGCTTGATTTGTTGGGTGAGTACAATGTTAGTGCTAGTTTCAATGTCTCTGACTTGACTCCTTTTGATGTAGGTACTGACTTGAGGACAAGTTAATTTCAAGACGGGAAGGATGATATGGGCACGCACCACCATGAGTCAAGCCCGAGCCAAGATCCAATGGTGCTACCTCAAGGACCGATCACAAGGGTTTGTTCCAAGCAATTCAAGGAAGCTGTTATAACTTTGGTTCATCAAGTGTGGGACGATGTCAATGCTAGGCCTTTCGAACAAGCTGGTTGTAACTCCAAGAGTCTATGTCGCACTCTTCTACAAGCTCGACTTCAAGCTCACTAGCTCACCCCAGCTCAATCCTAGCTCATGCGTCCATATTGAACTCAATAAGTTTATTCGGCTTTTAGTATTAAATAAATTTGATACATTAAATAAATTTAGACATATTAATTAGTTAGCTTAACATTAATATAGGTGTTTAATATGTCTGGTTTAAGACATAATTTAATGTGTCTAGAATTGAACAAATTAATTAGCTGCTACTAATTTAATTTGTCCAGCCGCAAGACATCAACTACTTTGATTTGAATGCTGCCGAATTTAATAAGTTTTAACTCTTTTTTCCAACCACATTTTCATCATTAACTTAGTTTGTCTGCTGCTTGTCTACTGTCGAATTTTTACCCATTTAATTGCTGTTTTATTTTGCAGTAAACACATGCATGAATCGGCAAAAGGGGAGCTGAACACCCATTAATTACAGTTGACTTTTTTGTGCACACCAACAGCCACCATAAATTGCTGGTACGTGGGATTGGCAATAACTTGCGGCATTAAAAGAGGCCATTAAGCAAGCTTGGGCAGCATAATAAATGAGCTATTCGTTCAGCTCTTCAAAGCATCTTTTTTCGTGAACAACAAGGCCGTAAATGAGCTGCTGGTGCATGGACGTCTTTAAAGACAAAGCTGCTTCGTGAATGGTAAAAGAATAGCATTAAAGGAGTAGTATTAAAGGAGTTGCTGAGTATTTGCATCTCCATGCGTGGACAGCATTTAAGAAGCTTGCATGGATGGTTTTGGATGGGCATTCACGTCCCCAAGGTTGCCTAGAGGGCTGCATGCCTATTCGAATTTTCAAGGCACCTTATTCAAGTTTCCAATGCCAAGTTTAATGAAGCATTTCAGCTACCAAAGTCCCCCTTTAATTTCGGCTGCACCTAGGCTATTCTAGAAGCTGATTTTTGGTGTTCTTTGGCTGAATGTAGTCAGCAAACTAAATAGCTTATTCTAGAATAATATAGGCTATTCATGGCTGAAAATTCCTTAGACATTAAGCATGTCCATTCGCTAGCTAGTCAGACCTATAAATAGCTTGCCATTTTCAAATGTAAGGGACTTTTGCCAAATTAGTTAATGAAAATCTGTCGAATTTGTGAGTGCACCTTTCTCCAATTTCGTTTAAGGACTCGTTGGCTTATCTAGTGAGCTAGTGGCGTCAACCCGTTTCCTTTGTTATCCACCTATACCGAGGTTCCTATCAATTCTGATAGTGGGTCGAGGTCCAATTCCATCCAACCTGAACCTTAAGAACCTTATAAGCAATTTGGGTCAATACCAATTTAGTATAGGTTCTTGCTTGTTTCTTAAGACCTATTTCTCACCATTTCGTACCCAATTCCAAAAAAACCAAATTCTTTCGTCAACCAAATTTTAACCATATTGAAGACATCTTTCTAAACTTAATCCACTTGAACCATATTATCCAGTTACCCCATTCTTTCATAAACCGTAACCCTCTTTTAAATCCATTGATCCTAAATCAAAACCGAACTTATATCTTACTTAACTTATTTTGACTACACTTCTTTTCTTGTTTAACTCCATACCTAGTCGACTCAAGTATCGTTCACTTTCTTTTAAACTCAACATTCTACTTCTTCATTTACGATCGGGCATTCTCAAATACATCTCGAATTCAACTCGAAGACGGGACTGTATCATATTGGTTCGATCTTGTCCTTAAGTCTTTTTATCCATCCTACACATTTCTTTGCTTATTTCTTTGTTTCCAAACTGAGCCTTTATCCAATTATCCCACAAATCCCCTTGAACCAATTTGCAAACTTTCATTTAGCCTACAAATAGCCCAACTTTGTTCAACTCCGAATTACAATGATACGCACAACTACGACCCAAATTACTTTCGCAACTTGAGATTGTATCATTTGGTATCAGAGCAACTAAAATCAAGGAGTACGGACGTTCGTGAAGGCTGGAGTAAGTTTTGAAAAAAATTTAAAAAAATTTAAAAAATTAAAAATAAAAATAAAAATATTATTATTATTTCATGTACAAGAGTATTTGAGTGTATTTATACTAAAAAAAAGAAAATATGAAATTTCAAAAAATAAAAATAAATAAAATACGAGATTGAAAAAAAAAAAAGAGAGATAGTGAAGTTTGTGAATGTTCTTGAATTTGTTCTCAGCTCTATTATTCCCGATCATCGAAATCATTCTACCATTCCTCACACCCCCAACGCCACATCTAAAACTGATTTAATTCTTCTTTCAGCCTACCCAACACTAAAATGACATTACCTTTGTACCCTCTTGAAGCCGACCCTAAGTGAATAGTTAGGCCTAAAGGAGTTTCCTACGAAATTTTGAGAGGTGAATTGAGCGGTAAAAGGCACGAGTGGCGAGAGCATTAGAGCGAGTAAAAGCTTTAAAAGAGAGCCAAACACGAGCGAGAGTGATTTTTTTTCGTGCAAGTGACCTTGTGAGATTTTTGTGGTAAGGTATTATTTTTCTGTTTTATTTTTAATAATCTTTCATTTCAGAAAATAAACATGTCTCGAGAAGAATTTTCAGAATCTGAATTTCAATACTTGGTGAACGAAGTGGGCCGAATGCTTAAACGAAAGCTAAGACCAATACAAAGGCATTTGGACCGAGTGGAAGAAAAAGCCCAACGGAAGCAAACTACACCAAGTCTGAAAACAGAGTCACAACCATCTCGAAGACCCATTTTTGATAACTACCCACGAAGAGATTCTTATCGGGATTCCTACTAGTCGAGGAATTCAAGACAAAGAGAAGAAAGCTTCGAGTTCGAGACTCTTCAAAATAACGAACGAGAACGTACGAGTTATTCTTCATACGCTTCAAAGAATTCACGCACGAAGAATCGCTCCCAAAGAGTTGATCGAGATGTCTATAAGTATACTTTCTCATTCTTTGAGCAAAATAACTTATCCTTTCGACTCCCTTGTACCATCCTCATGTTGTAATGAAATCGAAAAAGAAATAGCAAGAGAGGAAAAAGAATAAGCAAGTGAAAAAGAAAAAGAAATTGAAAAAGAAGTCAAAAAAGAATGTGAGAACAAAAAAGAAATTGAAAAAGAGAGAGAGATGGAAGAAGGAAAAAAAAATGAGTTAGACAAAGAAATGAAAGGAAAAGACGAGAGAGAATTTGTTAGGAATATTTCCACTAACCAAGGTATGAATTTTTCTCGTGTTGTTTCTTTTCAGGTTCCTGAAAGTTCAATTAGCAAGTTCCAACTTAATTACCTTCCCGATGAGAGGCAATTTCGATTGATCGAACAAGGTAAGGTAAGTGCTTTGAAGCGATCCAGTCTCTACCAAATTTTTCTAATGCTTATGATCATGTGGATAATATCGTCAATTGCCATTATTCGATCATTTTTGATGTTTTAAATGATGGTAAGACGAGTTTTTCTAACAAAAATCATTGTGATGCAAAGAGCGAAGGTGGAGTAACGTTTATTCGGTAAATGCAAAACTCGGCTATGTATGACAATGAATTTTCATGTAATAGTCCCAATTTGTCTGATTGTGGTAATTATGTGACTCGTTTATTGCCTTACACTAAATCCTTGAGTTTTTGCAAACCTGTTTCGATGACCGTAAAATGTTTTGATTGTTTGTTTCTATGAATGCAAAAACCCTTTTGGTTTGGCATGTTTGATTTAAAGACAAAAATAAAACCTTTGCTACACTTTGGAACAAGTCATCAAACTCATGTTTTAAAACCGAGAATATGTCTTGATTCGTCTTACGGGAAAATCAAGCATCAACGATTGTGTACGAACAATTTCTATCTAATTGATACTTGGTTTTAAATAAGCTAACGAAATTTGACAAATTTGTTTTCAATTTATATTCGTGCCTTAATCAATTCCTATGGTTGTACGTAAAGTTCACATGTCGTTGGAAAAAGGCTAATTCGACTGTAAAGTTTTGACTACACTATACCCCCGAGGAGCGAAGGTTTGTGTTGATCGAGCAAGGTAAAAACTATCTTTATTTTTCTACTCTTGAATATAAACATGGTAAGACACTTGAAAACTTTGAAACATTTTTGTTCTCCTCGGTTGGTGTTAACAATCGTTTTGATGACTTAGTATTTGAAAAACATTTAGATCGTGATGTGCTTAGTTGTTCCATTCTGCTTGATGATGATCTATCTGTTTTGGTCGTTGATAAAAAGATTCATATTTTTTATCATTGTGATGTTGAAGAATTTGTTAGCGAGCATATGTCCAAAGGTCAATTGCAAGGTTTGATTGTGCGAATTTATAAACCATGTGAATCTTTTCAATTACCTATTTGTGATGAGTATGTCTATCTTTTGACCCATTACTCGCATGACAATCATGACTTGTGGAATCCATTTAAGTTGTATGAATGCCTTGAATCATGTTCAATTCTATTTCGATTAAGTGACGAGGCATTGGCAAGTAAATTAGTCTATTTGCATGACAACTTGAATCTGTCCATTTGCATGCGTTATACTTGTTTTGATATGCTTATGTTCGGATTACAAATTTGCTTGACAAACTTTTTGCTAACTTATGGCTATTCTTTTCAGTTGACTCGATTACCATCTGCCCCATTCGACCGAGGAAAGCCGAGTAAAAGGAACTATGTTCTAGAGAACCAATGGCTCGATTCGAGGACAAATTGCTTTCAAGAAGGGGAGGATGATACGGTCATGCCTCGGGTCGCGCCAAGCTCAAACAAAGAGCCTATGGAAATACCGCAAGGTCCCGTCACCTGAGCACAAGCCAAACATTTCAAAGCGGCTATCTCGGCCCAATGCGCATGTTTTTGCAAGCTGAAATAAGCTCAAATCCAGCTCATTCAACTTGAGTTTAGCTCGATTTAGCTCATGCATTTTTATTTTGCTTAATACAAACTTTTAAATTAAATATTAGCTTAAAATAAATGTGTTTAGCTTAAATAATTAAGTTGTGTTTAATTTTTCAAAAATCTGGAAATTTAAAGTTGTGTTTAATGTGTCAAAATCTGGACATATTAAATTAAATTAATGTGTCTAGTTTATTACATATTAAATAGTTGTCAATTAGTTAATTAAATGTGTCTAAGCTTAAGACGAATTTAATTCATGTTTTTCAATTAATTTTCAAGCCAAATTTAATTTGTCTTAGCTTGAATTAATTGGCTGAATGTATTGTTGCAGGTACAATGCTTTGGGATGACAATTAAGAGGGCTGCTACTGTTTCACTCTTCAAAGTAGCCCTTTCAACTCATCGAAGCATCATGGAAGCTACCACCAGCTGCTGTATTCTTTAACATTTTCCAGCAATCTTAAGCGACGTATAAGTCCCGGGTCAATATTTTCATAATATTGGTTCGATCTTGTCCTTAAGTCTTTTTATCCATCCTACACATTTCTTTGCTTATTTCTTTGTTTCCAAGCCGAGCCTTCATCCAATTATCCCACAAATCCCCTTGAACCAATTTGCAAACTTTTATTTAGCCTACAAATAGCCCAACTTCGTTCAACTCCGAATTACAATGATACTTCTTCGATTTAATGATCGGGCACAACTACGACTCGGATTACTTCCACAACTCGGGATCGCATCAGCACGGACATTCGAGCATCTCCGGAGTAAGTTTTTGAAAAAAATCAAAAAAATTATTAATATTTTGTGTACAAGAGTATTTGAATGTATTTATATTAAAAAGAAAGAAAGAAAGAATTTCGAAATATTTAAAAAAAAGTACAAAGTGTTGAAAGGTTATTCATTGTATTTCCCGATTAGCAAGTTTTCCCCTACTACTATCATTTCCCTTCTTTCGCCACACTCCATAGCCCTATAATTTCCTCTTTCAGCCTACCCAACACCACATTGACGTTACCTTAGTACCCTCTTTGAAGCTGACCCCTAAGTGAATAATTAAGCCTAAAGTAGTTTTCTATGAAACTTCAAGAGGTGAATCGAGTGGTAAAAGGCACGAGTGTTGTGAGAGTAAAAGAGAGAAGAAAAAGCCAAAAAAAAGAATAAACACGAGCGTGAATGTCATTATTTCTTTCCTTTCTGAGTGACTAGTGAGGTTTGTGGTGAGGTTTAAACTTTCTTATGTCAAGAAACCCAAACTGAAACATGGAGGAAAGGCCCAAACGACAACCAGTCTGCAATGTACTGGATCTTAATCTTCAAGCCCTATTGCGCGAAGTTGACTGCCTATTCGACCGCAAGCTCGAGCCCATTCAAGAAAGGCTAAATCAAGTCAAGGAGAGTGGCCAACGCGAGAGGACTCCTCAAGGTCCACGGAGGGAACAAGGCCGCCTGATTTTCCACGAAGACGATCCCTTTTCTAACGAAGCCGAAAGTGACCAAGGGTCCAACTTTAGTGACTAGCGGAGGGGTCAACAAAACTGAGGCCGAAGAGAACAAGGACGAGTGGATGATGACTTGAAGAACATTAAGCTTTTTATCCCACCCTTTCAAGGAAAATTCGATTCGGAAGCATACTTGGAGTGGGAGAAGAAAATCGAATTGGTTTTTGAGTATCATAACTACTCCGAAACCAAAAAGGTTAAGTTAGCAGCCATTGAGTTTTTGGACTACGCGATGATACGGTGGGACCAATTATCCACGAGCTGTAGAAGGAATGGAGAACCACCTATACGCACATGGGTCAAAATGATACGATCCGCTTGGGGTGAGTCGAGTCTTATGTGAGTTTGCCCGATCGTCTACGAAGGAGTTTCGTTTGATTTGTTTAAAAGGGAAATTGGATAGATTAATAAAAATGGCAGTGGTTTAAAAACAAAGAAAAGAGATGGTTAAATGAATAATTGGCTGAAACAAGAAAGAACCCTTAATAGGAATTAAGGACCCAAGTCTTATACGTTTCAAAAGGTAAATATGGAATTGGATAAAACCTCAACCCACTATCTAGTAAGATAGGAACCTCGGTATAAAGGTTTGAACGCCACACCCAAATGGATTGTTAGTTCGAAAAAGTCAGATTGACGCCACTAGCTACTAGATAAGTCAATTTGAACCTTGAAGAATAAAGAGAGTAGATAACTCACAAATTTCATTAAGCATCAAAAGTCCTCTTTTACAAGCTAATAACAAAGTATATATAGTGTTTACATGTGGTTAGCTGAAGAGTCATATGAATTCAGCTTTAATATGCATTTAAATGGCTGAAATAAAATCTAATCAATAAATAAAAACTCTTGAGTTCCTCCAAGCCAAATAACAACAACTTTATGACTCTAAATGAGCTGATTAAATGAATTTAAATGGTCACCAGCAACTTAATAAAAATTTGTAACTCATGTGTGACCTTTAAGCTTCAAACGGTTATTGGAAGAAGAAGAGGCTGAATTGATGTATAATGCTTCCTTCAATTATCATAACAACTCCTTTTAATGTTGAATAATGCTTCCTTTATGTGTGTAACCGATTCTCACTTGAAAAGTCACATTAAACTCTTTGTAACAACCCATGAGTGTAACGGTTTCTAGCTGAAAAGTTTCCTACATTCAAACACATTAAATAAACATATTAACCACATTTAGTCACTTATTAAACACTAATTTACTTAACACATTAAACACTTATTAAACACTAATTTAACTTAACACATTAAACACTTGACTTAATTAAATGAACTAGAAGTAAGGACTTCAATTAATGCAGCAACTAGTTTAATTTATGGAAGCAGAATTAAATTAACTTAAACTCATGCTTCATTAAAACAACCTAGTAACTAGATTAATTAATAAACCTCTTATTAAACACAACTTATTTATTTAAACTAAACCTTTATTTAAAGATAATATTTAGTTTAAAAGTTTGTATTCAGCAAAATAAAAATGCATGAATTAAATTAAACTAAACACAAACTGAATGAACTGAATGTGAACTTAAACCAAGCTCAATGAGCTGAGATGAACTCATGTGAGCTGAACCACATAGGAAGGGAGTTTAATTGAGCTGAAAATGAGCTAGAATCAGCTTCATTTTGCACTTTGACCCCTCGAGCTTAGGCCACTCTCGATGGCGTCGGATGGAGTCGAACCATGATGCGACCAGGATCGCATCACAAAATGAAAGTGGTAATGCATCGGAGATTTATTCCATCTTATTACCATCGTGAATTGTACCAAAAGCTCCAAAACCTTATCCAAGGTTCGAGTAGTGTTGAAGACTACTTCAAAGAGATGAAAATCATGATGATCCGAGCGGATGTCCAAGAGGATCGTGAGGCAACAATGGCATGTTTTCTAGCCGGTCTCAACTGAGACATTGCTAATATTGTGGAGCTTCAGCATTATGTCAAAGTCGTGGACATGGTGCACATGGCCATCAAAGTGGAGAAGCAACTAAAATGAAAAGGTGTTGTCCGAGGCTTTTCCACCACGAGCACGCCAAAATGGGGCCAAGGCACTAGCAAGAACAATCCACCTAGCTGTGCCAAGGAGCTGATGATGCCTTCCAAATCGAACAAATCCGTCATTAAGAAAACAAAGGCAAGGCGATCGAGAGTTCCTCCAACCGTTCGAGGGACATCAAGTGCTTCAAATGTCTCGAAAGGGGGCATATTGCAAGCCAATGCCCGAATAGAAGCACCATGGTGATGCACGCAAATAGTGAAATCGAGTCAGAAGACGAGGTTGAAAATGAACCCGAACCAACATCTGATGAGGAGGAAGAAGTAGAACATGCTGTGGACGGTGAGCTTCTCGTCGTTAAAAAGAGCCTTAGTCTCCAGTGTGTGGAAGACGAGCAGCAAAGAGAAAACATCTTCCATACTTGGTGCCAAGTCCAAGGGAAGATATGTAGCGTCATCATAGACGGTGGAAGCTGTATGAACATGGAAAGCACTCTCATGGTGGAGAGACTTGGTTTGCCAACCACCAAGCATCCGAGCCCGTACAAACTTCAATGGCTCAATGACGGCGGCGAACTAAAGGTAACAAAGCAAGTACTCGTATCCTTTACCATTGGAAAATATGCGGATGAAGTACTTTGCGATGTTGTCCCCATGCACGCGGGTCATTTGCTACTTGGACGCCCATGGTAATTCGACCACGACGGGTATACCAATAGGTATACTTTCAAACATTTGGGAAGGAACGTGACGCTAGCATCATTGACACCGAAGCAAGTCCACGAGGATCAAATGAAACTAAAAATTTCTGTAAAAAAATGAGAGAAAAAGAAAAAAATGAAAATTGAAAAGAGAAAAAAAAACGAGAAAAAGAAAGGAAAAATAAAAAAAAGAGAGTGAAAAGATTGTGAAAAAAAGAAAAAGATGAAAAAGAAAAAGAGTGTGAGAGATTGAATGTCTTTGCAAAATGAAGTGAGGTTCGAAAGGCTTTATTGTTGAAACAACCAATCCTTGTGCTTATGTACAAGGAAAATATGATTAACACTAACGACTTAATCGAAAATCTTCCTTCTTCAATTGTGTCTCTTTTGCAGGATTTCCAAGACATATTTCCGAAAGATATCCTGAGTGGGTTGCCACCCCTTGGTGGGATCAAGCACCAAATAGATTTCGTGCCCGGAGTAGTTATTTCGAATCAACCAGCATACCGGACTAATCTTGAAGAGACCAGGGAACTTCAACGTCAAATCAAAGAACTCATGGAAAAAGGCTACATTTGAGAGAGCCTTAGCCCATGCACCGTGCAAGTCTTGTTGGTGCCGAAAAAGATAGAACTTGGCGTATGTGTGTTGACTGTCACGCCGTCAACAAAATTACCATCAAGTATAGGCATCCAGTACTGTGCCTAGACGATATGCTTGACGAACTAAGTGGTGCCTAGTTATTTTCAAAGATCGACTTGAAAAGTGGCTACCATCAGATTTGAATGCGTGAAGGCGATGAATGGAAGATGACTTTCAATACTAAACATTGTTTGTATGAGTGGTTGGTCATGCCGTTTGGCTTAACCAATGCACCAAGTACGTTTATGAGGTTAATGAATTATGTCCTAAGATCTTTCATCGGTAAGTTTTGTGTTGTCTATTTCAATGACATTCTTATTTATAGCAAAACTTTGGAGGAGCATGTGATGCATCTTAAGTCTATTTTGGAAGTCCTACGTAAGGAAACTCTTTATGCTAATCTTAAGAAATGCTCCTTCTATTCTGATAAAGTTATTTTTCTCGATTTTGTAGTAAGCTCACAAGGACTCGAGGTGGACCAAGAGAAGATTAAGGCCATTCAAGAGTGGCCGAGGCTACGAGTATTAGTCAAGTGAGGAGTTTTCACGGCTTGGCAAGCTTTTATCGATGATTCGTGCCCAACTTCAGCACCTTAGCCGCTCCTCTAACAAGCGTGATAAAAAAGAACTCAGCCTTTCATTGGGGCGAAGAGCAAGAAAACTCTTTTAACATTATTAAAGATAGTCTTACTAGAGTCCCTTACCATTACCTGACTTTTCTAAGGCCTTTGAAATTGAATGTGATGCATCAGGTGTGGCATCAGAGCTGTGTTGACTCAAGATAGAAGGTCCATCGCTTACTTTAGCGAGAAATTGAATGGTGCTATGCTAAATTATCCCATCTATGATAAAGAGATGTATGCTCTCATACGAGCCCTCGATACTTGGCAGCATTACTTGTGGCCGAAAGAATTCGTGATTCATTTCGATCACGAGGCTTTAAAGCACGTCAAAGGCCAACACAAATTGAACAAGCATCACGCCAAGTGGGTAGAATACTTAGATTCATTTCCCTATGTCATCAAATACAAAAAATGGTAAAGATAATATAGTGGCTGATGCACTTTCGAGAAGGTATGCACTTTTGTCATATTTAGACTCGAAACTGCTTGGTTTTGCATTTTTGAAAGAATTATATGCCTATGATGATGATTTTGGTGAAATGTTTAATGCTTGTGAAAATGTGGCTGTTGATAAGTTTTATAGGTACAATGGCTTTCTTTTTAAAGAAGGTAAGCTGTGCATCCCGCAAAGTTCCGTTCGGGACTTACTAGTCAACGAGGCGCATAGTGGGGGCCTCATGGGCCACTTTGGCTTGGAGAAAACGTTGGCGATGCTCTGAGAACACTTTTATTGGCCAAGAATGAAGCGAGACGTCGAACGAGAGTGTGTGAACGATGTATAACGTGTAAGAAGGCCAAATCGAAGATTAAGCCACATGGGCTATACATGCCACTTTCCGTACCCGAAGCACTGTGGGAGGACATTGCCATGGACTTTGTCCTTAGATTACCTAGGACTAAAACGGGGAAGGATTCGATTTTTGTTATCATAGATAGATTTTCAAAAATGTCTCATTTTATATCTTGCACGAAAACTGACAACGTTGTTCATATTTCTAACCTTTTCTTTAGGGAAATTGTTCGACTTCATGGCATTCCGAGGACCATCGTATCTGACCAAGACGTGAAATTTCTAAGCCATTTTTGGAGGTCGTTGAGGGGGAAACTCGGGACCAAGTTGCTGTTTTCAACCACTTGTCACCCCCAAACGGATGGCTAAACAGAAGTGGTTAATCGAGTGCTATCAACCTTGTTGAGGGCCATCATATGGAAGAACTTGAAGTTGTGGGAGGAGTGTTTGCCGCATATTGAGTTCACTTATAACCGATCTGTTCACTCGACAACTAAATATTCTCCTTTTGAAATCATTTACGGATTTAATCCTTTGATTTCATTAGACCTAGTACCATTGCCTAACGATCAACTTATCCATGCAGATGCTAGGAAAAAGGCCGAGTATGTGAAAGAGTTGATTCAAAAGGTACGAGCAAACATCAAATCAAGGACCAAGAAATATGTTCAAAAGGCAAAAAAGGGCCAAAAAAGAGTTGTTTTCAAACCCGACGATTGGGTTTGGGTTCACATGAGGAAGAAACGATTCCCAACCCAAAGAAGGTCCAAATTTGATGCGAACCTGGTCGCATCATGGTTCGACTCCATCTGACGCCATCGAGAGTGATCTAAGTTCGAGGGGCCAAAGTGCAAAATGAAGCTGATTCCAACTCATTTTCAGTTCAATTAAACTTTCTTCCCATGCGATTCAACTCACATGAGTTCATCTCAGCTCATTGAGCTCGGTTTAAGTTTACATTCAGATCATTCAGCTTGTGTTTAGCTCGATTTAGTTTATTCAATTTTATCTTGCTAAATACAAACTTTTAAATTAAATATTAGCTTTAAATAAAGGTGTTTATTTTAAATAAATAAGTTGTGTTTAATAAGAGGCTTATTAATTAATCTAGTTACTAGGATATTTTAATGAAGAATGAGTTTAAGTTCGTTTAATTCTGCTTCTATAATTAAACTAGTTGCTGCATTAATTAATGTCTTAACTTTTAGTTTATTTATTAAAGTCAAGTTTTTAATGTGTTTGAGTTTAATTAGTGTTAAATTGTGTATAATAAGTTCATTTTATTGTGTTTATAACAGGTGTCTTTTCAGCTCACAAC
Source organism: Gossypium bickii (assembly GCA_025503065.1). Classification (NCBI taxonomy): domain Eukaryota; kingdom Viridiplantae; phylum Streptophyta; class Magnoliopsida; order Malvales; family Malvaceae; genus Gossypium; species Gossypium bickii. The sequence continues at coordinate 67,904,916 of CP106709.1, forward strand.
CGTTACATTTCAAGGCGGTTACACATTCAATAAGGTGGCTTTTCAAGCATTTTCAGTTACATAAGAGGGGGCTGTTACAAAGGAGGCTTTATACATCATTAAAAAGAGTTTAAAGGAGCATTATACTTCCTTAAATTTTGGCAGCAACCCTACCCTAAACGTTTTTGCTACTTTAATGGAAATTCACGCCTTAAAAACTTCATTAAGTTGTTGGTGTCTATTCAGCTAGCTAAAGGTGAAATCAAGAGTCATTTTCTAAGCATTTAAGGACATTGATTCAGCTGATTAAAGCATCTTAAAGAGAGGAATTATTTGATTCAAGAATTGCAAAAGTCTTTGAGCCTTAATTCAGCTCTTTATTAGCATCTTATTACGCGACCGAATGGCTAGCTCATTTTAGCCTTATAAATATGTGTAATCAAGCCTTTTTGGAGAACTTTTGATCCTTAATGGAATTTTCTTATTGTGAGTTATCCACTCTCATTATTTTTCAAGGTTCAAACTGACTTATCTAGTAACTAGTGGCGTCAATCTGACTTTGTTTCGAACTTATCATCCATTCAGGTGTGGTGTTCAATTCGATACCATTGGTTTCTATCTTGCTAGATAGTGGGTCTCGGTTTTATCCAACTCAACCATTCCTTTGAAACATATAAGATTCAGGTCCTTAATATTCTATTAAGGGTTCTTTCTTATTTCAACCTTCATTCCATTCATCCATCTATTTTCTCCAACTTAAGTTGCTGCCATTTACTTAAATCCAACCATTTTCCCTTTTTAAACAAATCGAACGATACTTCTTCGTAGACGATCGTTCATCTCATATACGACTCGATCAACCCCGAGGTAGATTGTATCATTTGATATAAAAGCTAATAAAACGAGAGCACTGACGTTCGTGAAGAATCTGAAATAGGTTCGTAGTACAAAAAAATTTGAAATTAAAAAAAAATTCAAGTTATAATTTCAAGTTCTTCTTATGTTATTTTCGTGCATTTGAAGTGAAAAAAATATGCAAAAAAGTGTTTGAAAGTTTTTGCAAGTACATGTTGTGTATGTCCTCCTCTGTTTCCGATTTCAAACCAACATTCTACTTTCGTCATTCTTCTACCTCGATCATCCAAGATCCTTGTTACCATCATTTGGTATTTTCCATTTCATCCAACGCCACACATACCCCAATTCCATTTCTTTTAGCCTACCTTTACCTATAACGATTTTTCCTTTGCTTAAACCCCTTGAAGCCAACCTACAAGTTGCTAATAAGTCTAAGGCAACCTTTCAGAATTTTAAGAGGCGAATTCGAGTGGTAAAAGGCACGAGTGAACTCATTAAAGAAAAAGTCAATTCTGAGTGAAACACGAGTGAGAGTGACTTTTCTTTGTGAGAGAAATTGTAAGCATTTTGTAGTAAGGACTTTATTTTTATTTTTACTTAACAATTTTCCTTTTCAGCGATAACAATCATGTCTCGTGAAGAATTTACCGAATCGGAATATCAATATTTGGTGAAAGAAATGCGAAGAACGGTGAATACTATGTTTGACAAAATGCACAAAAGATTAGACCGTGTAGAGTAAAGAGACCAACAGGAACGAATGTCATCAAGTTGGAACGAGGATTCAAGAACATCACGGAGATACACATCCAACGACTACTTGAGAAGAGACTTTGATCAAGGATCCTATTCATCAAGGAACTAGAGGCAAAGAGAAGTTGACTATGATTTTTACTCCCTCCAAGATGACGTGCGAGATGAACGGTACACTCCTTCAGGAACTTCAAAGAAATCCTACACAGAGTATTTTTCCCGATGCAATTATCGTGATTCATTTGTAAATAAATTTTCTTCTTTCAAGCCAAATAATTACGATCTTGATTCTTTTGTAGCATCATGTAAAAGAAAAGAAGAAAAGGCAAAAGAAATAAAAAGAAGAGAGAGAAAAGAGGCAAGTAAGAGAGAAAATGAGAGGATTTTGAAAGAGCTCGAAAAAGCCTCTGAAAAAGCCTTTGAAAAACAAAAAGAGATAGAAAAAGAAAATGAGAACGAAAAAGAGTTTGAGAGAGAAAAAAATGTGATCAAGGAAAAAAGTGGAAAAAGAAATTGAGAATAAAGATTTGAGTGAAAAAGATATGAGTGAGCAAGCAAGGATCATTTTTACTAACCCACCTGTTCGATATTTTTATGATGTAACTTTTTAGGTGCCTAGAAGTTTGTGCGACCAATTCCAGCTTCACTACCTTCCAAACGTGAGGCGTTTTTAGTTGAGTGAAAAAAGTGAGTTTGCAAATGACAACCACCCACTTGCAATCGAAGGTAAGAGAGGTAAAGATTCTGTGTCAAGGTCGTCCGATTTAATAATTGCTCATAAAGATTTTGATGGTTCAATTTCTGACATGGCTCCATCTTTTGATATGGTTTCTAATTGTTTGTCTTTTATTGATAATGTTCCTGTTTTAAACAATGCCATGAAAGTTATATCTTATGGCATGTTTAACTTTTTTGTTGAGATGGTTATGCCCATGCGAATTGTGGAAGTTTGCGATACAAATTTTGCAAATGCCAAACTTGATGTGTTTAAATGCATAAATTCTTTGAATTCATATGCTCAATCTTTCTTTTTAAACATGCCTGATCAGTTGACTTGTGATAGATTTTTGCATGAAACATTTCATCCGATTAATATTTCTTTTCAAGTTAAATCCTTAAACTTTTGTGCGAAATCTCCATGTCCTGAGTTGCATTTCCGAATGAGATTTTTGAAGCATAAATCTTTGTCAATACGCCTGCTTGGTTTTGCCAACTCTACGTTCCTATTTGTTCGAGTAAGGTCTGAATCATGTGATGGACTCGAACGTTTGAAAAGTTGTATGTTCACCACTTCTTTGATTGATCGAGTGGAATTTTAGTCATGTGGTGAGTTGATTTCATTCTCTTCTAAAATGTTGCCTGTTGGAATTCATGATCAAGTACGAGTGTTCAAGCCTGGCATATTGATATGATCCACCTCGGGGTGAGTCGAGTCGTATGTGAGTTTGTCCGATCGTCTACGAAGGAGTTTCGTTTGATTTGTTTAAAAGGGGAAAATTGGATAGATTAAATAAAATGGCAGTGGTTTAAAAACAAAGAAAAGAGATGGTTAAATGGATAATTGGCTGAAACAAGAAAGAACCCTTAATAGGAATTAAGGACCCGAGTCCTATACGTTTCAAAAGGTAAATACGAAATTGGATAAAACCTCGACCCCCTCTCTAGCAAGATAGGAACCTCAGTATAAAGGTTTGAATGCCACACCCAAATGGATGATAAGTTCGAAACAAGTCAGATTGACGCCACTAGCTACTAGATAAGTCAATTTGAACCTTGAAGAATAAAGAGAGTAGATAACTCACAAATTTCATTAAGCATCAAAAGTCCTCTTTTACAAGCTAATAACAAAGCATGTTTAAGGTCCTATTCTAAAGCATCAAAAGTCCAGGCCCTATTCTAAAGCATGTTTAAGGTCTCATTGACCTAATGATACGATCCACCTCGGGATGAGTCGAGTCGTATGTACATTGCCCAATCGTCTTCGAGAAATAATGAATAGTCGATAGTTTAAGAATAGGGTTTGCAAAGGTAAGATGTGGAAGAAGGAATGAATTTTGGTTCGAAATGGTAAGATGTGTTAAGATAGAATATTAGTCTTTGGTACGAATTGGATAAGAAAGAAAAAAATGGATTAAACAAAAGTGCAAACAAGAACCAATACTGATTTGGTATCCGACCCATTGTTTATAAGACCTTTAGTTTGGTTTAGGAGTGATTAAGGTTACTTCGACCCACTATCTAGCAAGATAGGAACTCGGTATATTTGAATGCCACACTACAAGTAGTGATAAGTTCAGTTTTTGACAAAGAAAAATAGATGACACAACTAGAACACTAGGCAGCCAACGAATCTTTGAACGAAAATAGAGAAAAGTTTGCCTCACAAATTGAGCAGCATAACATTAAAAAAAAATATCAAAAAGTGTCCATCAATAGTTGATTACATGTATTTATAGTATCAAAAGAAGCTAGTTGAATGGTCACTTTTAAAAAAGCTAATAATGAGCTTAAAATGAAAAGTCTCAACTTTTGAATTTCCAGCCCAAGTAACTCCCACCTTCAATGTGATTAACTTCTTCAATTAAGTTGCTTTCAAAAGCCCTTTGAAGTCTCCATAACCAACCGAAAAGTCACTGGCCTCTTTGATGGAAAATTGATTGTATGTAGTGATTACTCATGAAGCAACGGTTATGGAAGTTGAAAACAAAGAGGCTGCCAAAATTAAAAAAGAATAATGTTCTTCTTTAATTGATAAAAACAACTTATTAATGATATATTAAGCCTCTTAATATCAGCCCCTTCTTGTGTAACCGAATTCACTTGAAAAGCCATCTTATTGAATGCATAACAGCCCATAGAAGTAATGGATGTGAGTTGAAAATTCACCTGCAATTAACACATGTAACCAACACATTAATGCAATTATTAAACTTAAAACAAATTAAAAACTAACTTAAATAGATGAACTAACACTTAAGCATTATTTATTCCAGCAACTAGTTTAATTAAGTAAAGCATTATTAAATGAACTTAACTCATGCATCAATAAATTAACCTAGTAGCTAGATTAATTAATGAAGCAACTATTAAATTAAATTCATTAAAAGAAACTCAACTAATTAAACTAAGATGAGTTGAAATAATGACCAGCAACTCGTTTATTAAACTAAGATGCTTAAATGCAAATATTTAAAATGCAAACTAAATGCAAAGCTGAAAAAAATTAAATAAAGAGTTTAATTAGTTGGAATGGTTCAAAGAGCTGGAATTGAGCTGAAATTGGTTTGCAAATATGTTGCAAGGAAACTTTATTGAGCTGGTCCCAACTCGATCTATTTCTCCAGCCAAAGCATCGCCCCACATTTGGAAAACTAAGGCCGAAATGGCCTCTTTGAATTGCTTAGCTCAAGCTCGCGTAATTGGTCCTTGGGGCAGCACCATTGAATCCTCGCTCAAACTTGATGCACTCCGGGGCGCGATCATATCATTCCCCCCTCTTCAAAATGACTTGTCCTCAAGTTGAAATTTACGTCAAAATGGGTTAAATCTGAAACATTAAAATTTGCACTAACATTAAATTCACTAGGCAAATCGAGTTTATAAGAGTTCTCATTTATGCGCTCAAGAATTTGGAAAGGATCGTCTCAACGAGGTAACAATTTTTACTTTCATTGAGCAGGAAAACGCTCCTTGTGCATGTGAACCCAAACCCACTTTCCAAGTTCGAAGACCACTCGTTTACGTCCTTTGTTAGCGTTATGCACGTAAGACTCGATTCTTGCCACAATGTTAGCTCGCACTTTTGATGTAATTCTTTGACAAAGCCAACCTTTTTCTTCGCATCTACATGAACCAATCGATCAGAACGCAATGGTAATAAATCTAAAGGTGTCAATGGATTGAAACCATATACAAGTTCAAAAGGCGAGAATTTGGTAGAAGAAAGGATAGAGCGGTTATAGGCAAACTCAATATGTGGTAGGCAATCCTCCCAAGACTTCAAGTTCTTACGGATGATGGCCTAAAGTAATGTAGACAATATCCTATTGACGACTTCCATTTGGCCATTTGTTTGGGGGTGGCTGGTGGTCGATAATAATAATTTAGTTCCTAATTTTCCCCACAAGGACCTCCAAAAGTGGCTCAAAAATTTTGCATCACTATCCGATACAAAGGTACGATGTATGCCATGAAGTCGAACGATGTCTCTGAAAAACAAATTTGCAACATGAACAGTGTCATCAGTTTTAGTGCAAGCAATAAAATGAGACATTTTCAAAAAATGATCGACAACCACAAAGATAGAATCCTTCCCTGTTTTTGTGCGTGGTAGTCCAAGAACAAAGTCCATGGAGATATCGACCCACGGAGCTTCAGGAATAGGTAATGACGTGTATAAGCCATGTGGCTGAACCTTCGATTTAGCCTTTTTACAAGCTATACACCTCTCGCAAACTTCTTCCACATATTTGCGCATTCGCGGCCAATAGAAGTGTTCTTGAAGGGTTGTAAGCGTTTTGTTAACTCCAAAGTGTCCCATAAGTTTGCCACTATGAGCCTTGTGCACTAATAAGTCTCGAATAGAGCCACAATGAATGCAAAGTTTACCTTCTTTAAAAAGAAAGCCTTCATACCTACAAAATTTTTCAAACACACCATTCTCGCACGCAACAAAGATCTCACCAAAATCAGAATCGTTAGTGTAAGAGTCTTTTAACAAAGCAAAACCAAGAATTTTGGAGTCTAAATATGTCAATAGAGTGTACCTTCTCAAAAGCGCATACCTTCTCAAAAGCGCATCAGCCACTATGTTATCTTTACCTTTTTTGTATTTAATAACATAGGGAAATGATTCAAGAAACTCCACCCATTTTGCGTGACGTCGGTTCAATTTGTGCTGGCCTTTGATATGCTTTAAAGTTTCATGATCGGAGTGTATAACGAACTCATTTGGCCATAAATAATGTTGCCACGTCTTAACGGCTCGTATGACCACGTACATCTCTTTAACATATACTGGGTAATTGACTACGGCTCCATTAATCTTTTCACTAAAATAGGCCACAGGTCGTCCTTCTTGTGTCAAGACAGCACCGATTCCAATGCCTGAGGCATCACACTCAACCTCGAAGGTTTTTAAGAAATCTGGAAGAGCAAGTAAAGGAGCGTTAGTAAGCAATTCCTTAATTTTAACAACCGACTTTTCTTGCTCATCATTCTAATAGAAAGCATAGTTCTTTTTAATGACGCTCGTAAGAGGAGCATCAATGGTGCTGAAATTAGGAACGAAACGTCGGTAAAAACTCACTAGGCCATGAAAACTTCGTGATATGATCCGTCTTGGGATGAGTCGAAACGTATTTGAGTTGCCCGATTGTCTACGAAGAGGAAACAAGCCTTTCAAGAAATTATAGGAAAATTTGGAAGAGTTACAGAAGCTTCTAAGTGAATTTGTTTTAAGAAATGGATTAAGTTAGGAATGGATGTTTGAGAAATGATGGGGACAGTTTAAATGATAGGTTTGATTTTAAGATGAAGGAAGATGGATAAAACATAGGTGATATTTTGGTGGAAATGGATTAAAGAACTTAAACAAAGAAACGATTCAACACTATATTAGTGTCACCCCAATTTCTATAATAGTTTAAGGTGGAAGATGGAATCGAAGATGGACCAAAGACCCGTTACTTAACAAAGTAGGAACCAATGGTATAATTGAATGGAAGAGAAACGACTGACGCCACAAGCAACGCTTAATAAGTCGGAATCGAAACTCGTACGAAAGATAGAGAGGAGAAAATCTCACTCGATGAACAAAGTTCATAAAATATATTCAAGCATCAAAAAAAAGTTCCCCATTACAAGCTAATACAAAGTATATATAGTGTTTACATGTGGTTAGCTAAAGAGTCATATGAATTCACCTTTATTATGCATTTAAATGGCTGAAATAAAATCTAATTAATAGGTAAAGACTCTTGAATTCCTCCAGCAACTTTATGACTCCTAATGAGCTGATTTCAATGAGTTTAAATGCTTGATTTCATGCTTTCTTAGCAGCCGAATGGTCACCAGCAACTTAATGAGAAGTTGTAACTCTTGTGTGATCTTTTAAGCCTCAAATGGTAATGGAAGATGAATAGGTTGCTGCCAAAATTAATGGAGATGTAATGCTTCCATCAATGATGATAACAACTCTCTTTAATGTTAAATAATGCTTCTCCATGTGTGTAACCGTTTTCACTTGAAAAGTCACATTAATTCTTTGTAACATCCCCTTGAGTGTAACGGTTTTCACTTGAAAAGTTTCCTACATTGAAACATATTAAACAAACAATTTAATCACATTTAAACACTTATTAAACACTACTTTAACTTAAACACATTAAACACTTGACTTTATTAAATGAACTAAAAGTTAAGACTTCAATTAATATAGCAACTGCTTAATTAAATAAACTAACACTTAAACATCATTTATTCCAACAGCTAGCTTAATTAAATAAACTAACACTTAAACATCATTTATTCCAGCAACTAGCTTAATTAAATAAAGCATCAAATGAACTTAACTCATGCATCAATAAATTAACCTAGTAGCTAGATGATGCGAGCACGTTCCATGTCAAGTCGAGCTCAAGTCATGATCCGTTGATGCTACCTCGTGGCCCTATCACTAGAGCTCGATCTAAGCTATTCAAAAACGCCATCGGAGTTTTGGTCCAGCAAGTGTGGAAAGATAACGAAGCTAACTTACTTGGACGAGAGGAGGGACCAACGTTGGAGAATTTTCACAATGTTTTACAAGCTCAACCAGCAACCTATGAGCTCGGTTCTAGCTCATGCTAAGTTTCGACTAAGTTCAACGAGCATTGGCCATTCGGCCTTAAGCTAAATAAATTAGTTGGAATTTTATTTAAAATAAATTTGGATAAATTTAATTTCCTTTAATTAATTTGCTGTTATTAAATAAGGTTTTAAGTTGTTCTTAAATCTAGCATATTTACTTGGAAATTAAAGTTGTTTAGCCAAAACTAGTATTTAATGTTGTCCTAAGCTTCAGCCGATTTTTATTAGCTGTTAAATAGCTTAGATTTAATTTGTTTCAGCTCAATTTAATGTCTTAATGTGATCTTTAATAGCTGGAATTAATTAGCTAAGTTAATGAACTTAATTTGCTTGTAGGTGCATGTAAAGGGACGGCACAAGGAGATTAATGGGCAGCAGCAATTACTTTCATTTAAGGTGATGTTTTGGTTAGCTCAATAGTTTTCTATAGCTGCCGTTTCAACTTCCCAAGGTGCCCATTCAGCTCACCGAAGTTAATGCAAGAAGGTCAACCATCAACAGCAACTTGAGCTGAAACGTCAGCCATTAAAGCTGGAATTTAAGGAGGAATTTAAGGGCATTCATGCATGCTTGGTTGAACAATGAAGAGTCATTCAATTATCTTTCTTTCCTTGATGATTCGGCTGCACCTTGGTGATTTAAAAGCTGCCTTTTGAGCTCCCATTCAGCTAATGTGGACTTGGAACTTGAAGAGTTTTCCTATCTAGAATTTTCAAGTTAATGCTAGTATTAATTTTGCTTAGTCATTAAGGCTAGAAGATGACCATTCGTCTAGCTCAAGCAACTATAAATAGTTGGCCATTTTATTTTGTAAGGGACTATTCCCAAATTTTTTATCGTTATTATGCTGAATTTGCGAGAGCAATTTCTCCTATTTCGTTCTTATGATTTGTTGGCTTATCTAGGAGTCTAGTGGCGTCAACCATCCTTCGTTCAATCCCGATACCAAGGTTCCTATCGTACATCGATAGTGGGTCGAGGTCCGTTAAACAACTAAAATCGAAAACCTTTAGAAACGTATAAGTAACTAGGTCAATACCTTTCTCGGTATTGGTTCTTACTTGTTTCCTAAAGTCCTAAACCGAAACCCGAATACTCTTTCATCCTTAAACCAAAACCCAAGCCTTATTTTCCTTTCTTAAACTGAAATCCGATCCATACATTCTTCCCTAACTTCGAAACATATCCTAATCCGAAACCATCCTAAGCTAATACCGAATCCAACTCATTTTGTCAACTCAATTCTTACAATTTATCCGAACTTCATCGAAATTTCTTTCTTTCTTCGATTCTCTGGTTTACGATCGAACTCCAAGTATACATCTCGTTTTCTCCTCGAGACCGGGATCGTATCACTAGATTAATTAAAGAAACAACTATTAAATTAAATTCATTAAAAGAACTCAATTAATTAAACTAAGTTGAGTTAAATTAATGACCAGTAACCATTTATTGAACTAGGATGCTTAAATGCAAGTATTTAAAATGTAAACTAAATGAAAAGCTGAAAATTAAATAAAGAGTTGAATTTAGTTGGTTCAGTTCAAAGAGCTGGAATCAGCTTCATTTTGCACTTTGGCCCCTCAAACTTAGGCCACTCTCGATGGCATCGGATGGAGTTGAACCATGATGCGACCAGGATCACATCATACCCCCTCTTGAAAGCGATTCGTCCTCGAATCGAGCCGATGGTTCTCTCGAACAAAATTCTTACCACTCTACTTTTCTCGATCAAATGGGACGAATGATAATTGCAACACCTGAAAAATATAACCAAGAGTTAGCAAGAGTTCTGTCAAACAAACTAGCAAATGAAATGTAAACATCAAACAAAGAAATCGCATGTAATCGGGAAGGACCAAACTTTCGTATAAAATGGACAATGCCTTATCAAACATTTGAATCTGAAGTGAATAATCTTCATGGCATGCATACGATTCAAATGGATTCCATAAATCAAAACCACTATGCGAGTAACACATCAAATGATATATATATTCATCACAAATAGATAGGTGAGAAAGTGCAAATGGCACTTGAGATAGAACAATCTCATCTTGCATTGAACGATGCATTGAATTACTCACACATGAATAAAATTTATCAAACACAAGATTCTTTTTGTCAATGAACAAATCAGATAGATCACCAATCATCAGAATGAAACATTCAAACACCTCATGATCTAAATGATGAAAATCAATAGCATGTGTTCTATCAACATTCAAAGAAATCAATAGCATTTCAAAGTTTTCAAATGGATCACACATGGAACGCAATATGGACTCTTTTACATGGAAATTATCAAAACTGTCAAACTCAAGAATCCTATCATTATTCATTGAAACAGTTAAATCGCAAACAGGCAAAGTAGAACGATTAATCATAACATGATCTAAATGTTTGGCAAAAACATAATCAGCAACGCAAAGCTTATCGCAGTTTGAAAAGAGCAAAAACGCATCAATAGTTTCAGAAGACTTACCTTTATACTCAGAAAGACAAAGATCAGTCTTACCTTTATCTTGCAATACAAACCTTCTCTCTTTGGAAAGATAGTGCAGTCGAAGCCTCGCGCTTGATCCAGCACTTCTCAAATGGAATGTGAATTTCAAGTGCAACCATAGAATTTGTTTAAGGAGCGAATAAAAATTGAACACAAAATGGGCAAATTTCGCAACCTTAATCAAAAACCAAGTATCAAATTGATTGAAATTCTTCAAGCACAATTGTTGTTGCTTGATTTTCCAACAAGGCATATCAAATGATACAAAACATAGTCCCGGTTTAAAGACATGATTTTGATAATTAAACTCAAGATGTGACAAGGGTTTAGAAAAATCAAACATGTTAAACCAATAAGACTTATGCACATTCAAGATCGAGCAATCAAAACTCTTTATATGTTTTAAAATCGATTTACAAAAACTCAAAGTTTCCGTATTAGACAATGAACAGATTTCGTAATAACCACAATCAAACAGGTTGAGATTAAGAGAAAATTCATCATCATACTTATTTGAGTCTTGCACTTGTCGAATAGACGTTACTCCACCTTCACACTTTGCTTCACAATGATTATTATGGGGTAAACCCATCTTACCATCTTTTAAATCATCATAACGAATCAAAGGATGGCAAATGACAAAATTATCCAAATGCGTGGTTTGATTTATACTATCTTGAACTTCTAAATGAACCATAATCTCGATCGAAATCTCTTTTTGAACGATCTTCGAAAGCGTGTCTTTGAGACGACCTTGACTCCGACCTTCGATTTGAAGAAAGTCGTTCTTGTTGGTCTCATTCCTCGATTCGATCCAACCGCTGATGTAACTTGTCAAACTTGGCATTCATGACTTTTCCCATCCCGTTCAACAAGTATTGATAATCAGAATCTGACAATGCTTCTTGATTCATGATGTTAGTAATGCAAAAGATATTTGATTGAAATAGAAAGAAGAAAAATTTATAAACCTCACCACAAGGCTTACAAGTCACTCACAAAGAAAAGAATCACTCACACTCGTGTTTAACTCGTATGATGGCTTTTTCACTAATGAATACACTCGTGCCTTTTACTGCTCTCTCTCGCTCTCGTAAATTCGTACTTCGTTTTGAAAGACTTACTGCAGCTTGAGGGTCGGCTTCAAAATTGGTTAACAAAGGTTTGATGTTGGGTTTCGGGTAGGCTAGAAGAAAGAAAAGGCAAATGAAGTAAGGGTGGGTGGCGTTGGGTAAAAAGAGAAAATACCAAATGATGGTAGAAGAAATTTTTTTTTGAAGATCGGGGTAGGTAGATGAGACTAGAGTGGTGGCTTTGAGGTCGAAAACAGAGTAGAAGAAATGAAACACAACTTGCAATCTTTTCAAAAAAAATTTCCACAAACTTTTTTTTCACTCGTATTTTTTTTTGACTTTTTTTTCCTCAAATGCACGAAAATAACACAATTATAACTTTGAGATTCAACTTGAAATTTTTTTCGATTTTTTTTGAAATTACGTACCTACTTCAGATTGAATACCAACATCGGTGCTTCTCATTTTCTAGCTCTGATACCAAATGATATGATCTGTCTCGGGATGATTCGAAACATATTTGAGTTGCCCGATCGACTACGAAGAGGAAATAAGCCTTTCAAGAAATTATAGGAAAATTTGGAAGAGTTGCGAAAGCTTCTACGTGAATTTGTTTTAAGAAATGGATTAAGTTCAATGATGGGGACGGTTTAAATGATAGGTTTGATTTTAAGATGAAGGAAGATGGATAAAGATAGGTGATATTTTGGTGGAAATGGATTAAAGAACTTAAATAAAGAAACGATTCAACACTATATTAGTGTCATCCCGGTTTCTATAATAGTTTAAGGTGGAAGATGGAATCAAAGATGGACCAAAGACCCGTTACTTAACAAAGTAGGAACCAACGGTATAATTGAATGGAAGAGAAATGACTGACGCCACAAGCAACGCTTGATAAGTCGGAATCAAAACTCGTATGAAAGATAGAGAGGAGAAAATCTCACTCGATGAACAAAGTTCATAAAATATATTCAAGCATCAAAAAAAGTTCCCCATTACAAGCTAATACAAAGTATATATAGTGTTTACATAGCTGAAGAATCATATGAATTCACCTTTATTATGCATTTAAATGGCTGAAATAAAATCTAATTAATAGGTAAAGACTCTTGAATTCCTCCAGCAACTTTATGACTCCTAATAAGCTGATTTCAATGAGTTTAAATGCTTGGTTTCATGCTTTCTTAGCAGCCGAATGGTCACCAGCAACTTAATGAGAAGTTGTAACTCTTGTGTGATCTTTTAAGCCTCAAATGGTAATGGAAGATGAATAGGTTGCTGCCAAAATTAATGGAGATGTAATGCTTCCATCAATGATGATAACAACTCTCTTTAATGTTAAATAATGCTTCTCCATGTGTGTAACCGTTTTCACTTGAAAAGTCACATTAATTCTTTGTAACATCCCCTTGAGTGTAACGGTTTTCACTTGAAAAGTTTCCTACATTGAAACATATTAAACAAACAATTTAATCACATTTAAACACTTATTAAAAACTACTTTAACTTAAACACATTAAACACTTGACTTTATTAAATGAACTAAAAGTTAAGACTTCAATTAATGCAGCAACTAGTTAATTAAATAAACTAACACTTAAACATCATTTATTCCAACAACTAGCTTAATTAAATAAACTAACACTTAAACATCATTTATTCCAACAACTAGCTTAATTAAATAAACTAACACTTAAACATCATTTATTCCAGCAACTAGCTTAATTAAATAAAGCATCAAATGAACTTAACTCATGCATCAATAAATTAACCTAGTAGCTAGATTAATTAAAGAAACAACTATTAAATTAAACTCATTAAAAGAACTCAATTATTTAAACTAAATTGAGTTAAATTAATGACCAGCAACCATTTATTGAACTAAGATGCTTAAAAGCAAGTATTTAAAATGCAAACTAAATGAAAAGCTGAAAATTAAATAAATAGTTGAATTTAGTTGGTTCGGTTCAAAGAGCTGGAATCAGCTTCATTTTGCACTTTGGCCCCTCAAACTTAGGCCACTCTCGATGGCATCGGATGGAGTCGAACCATGATGCGGCCAGGATCGCATCACTTCGGACTTGCGTGATACTTGTTGGCCTTGGCCAAACTTGAGTGGCCTTGATCTTTTCTTGGTCGACTTCGAGACCTTTCGCGCTAACCACAAAACCTAAAAAGACCACTTTATCAGAACAGAAAGAACACTTTTTGAGGTTAGCTTATAATGTTTCTTTTTGCAAAACTTCTAAAATGGATTTGAGATGCCTTACATGATGCGATCCTGGTCACATCATGGTTTGACTCAATCCGATGACATCGAGAGTGGCTTAAGATTGAGGGGCCAAAGTGCAAAATGAAGCTGATTCCAGCTCTTTGAACCGATCCAACTAAATTGAACTCTTTATTTAATTTTCAGCTTTGCATTTAGTTTGCATTTGAAATACTTGCATTTAAGCATCTTAGTTCAATAAATGGTTGCTGGTCATTAATTCAACTCAACTTAGTTTAATTAATTGAGTTCTTTTAATGAATTTAATTTAATAGTTGTGTCTTTAATTAATCTAGTTACTAGGTTAATTTATTGATGCATGAGTTAAGTTCATTTAATGATGCTTTATTTTAATTAAGCTAGTTGCTTTAAGTGTTAGTTTGTTTAATTAAGCTAGTTGCTGGAATAAATGATGTTTAAGTGTTAGTTTATTTAATTAAGTTAGTTGTTAATTTATTTTAAGTTTAATAATTGCATTAATTTGTCGGTTACATGTGATAATTGCAAGTGACTTTTCATCTTACATCCATTATTACTATTGAATAAAGAAGAGCATTATGGTTCTTTAAATTCGGCAGCCACTTTGTCTTCAACTTCCATAACGTTTGCTTCATGGTATTTACTACAAGTAATCTTTTCTCCATCATTTGGCTTGTGACTTTTCAGTTGATCATGGAGAACTCAAAGGACATTGACAAGCAATTTAATTGAAGAATTAATCACATTGAAGATGGGAGTTACATGGCTTGAATTCCAAAAGTTGAGACTTTTCATTTGGCTGGTGATTTTTCAGTTGATTATGGAAGAACTCAAGGGACACTTTTTAAGCATTCAAATTCATTTAATCAGCTCATTAGGAGTCATAAAGTTGCTGTTATTTGGCTGGAGGAATTCAAGAGTTTTTAGATTTTTATTTTATCCATTTAAATGCATATTAAAGTTGAATTCATTTTTCTCTTCAGCTAACCACATGTAACACTATATATACCTGTTATTAGTTTGTAAAAAGGAGACTTTTTGGAGACTTTTGAACTTTGAATATATTTTATGAACTTTTGTTCATTGAGTGAGATTATTCTCCTCTCTATCTTTCATACGAGTTTCAATTTTGACTTATCAAGTTTTCTTGCTTGTGGCGTCAATCGTTCTCTTCCATCAACTTATACCATAGGTTCTTATCTTTATAGATAACGGGTCTTGGTCCATCATCGACAGCCATTTTTCCACCTTAAACAAATATAGAACCCGGGGTGACACTTTATTAGTGTTGAATCGATTCTTTGTTTAAGTTCTTTTATCCATTCCCATCAACTATTACCTATCATTTATCTAAACCATCACTTATCCATCTATCCAATTCCATTACCATCAGCCTATCATTGTTTGTTCAACCTTAAACCGAATTCCATCTTCTTTCCTGTCAACTTAAACTGACCCTATCCTTTTAATTATCCAAATAAACTCTTTCATTTAAACACCTCCATTCCTAACTTAAACCCACCTTCTAAACAAATTCACCTAAAGCTTTTGCAAACACATCCATATTTTTCCAATTATTTTCTGAAAACTTGATTCGTCCTCGTAGACGATTGGGCAACTAGCATACGTTTCGACTCACCCCGAGGCGGATCGTATCACTTCCCATACCCGACACCCCGTGGATTGATGTGATGCGATCCTAGTCGCATCATGGTTCAACTCCATCCGATGCCACCGAGAGTGGCCTAAGCTCTAGGGGCCAAAGTGCAAAATGAAGTTGATTTCAGCTCAATTCTAGTTTTTTGAACCCGTTCCAACTAAATTAAACTCTTTATTTAATTTTTAGCTTTGTATTTTAAATATTTGCATTTAAGCATCTTAGTTTAATAAAGGAGTTGCTGGTCATCATTTTAAACTCATCTTAGTTTAATTAATTGAGTTTCTTTTAATGAATTTAATTTAATATTGCTTATTTAATTAATCTAGTTTCTAGGTTAATTTATTGACGCATGAGTTAAAGTTCATTTAATAATGCTTTACTTAATTAAACTAGTTGCTGGAATAAATGATGCTTAAGTGTTAGTTCATTTATTTAAGTCTAGTTGCTGGAATAAATGATGCTTAAGTGTTAGTTCATTTATTTAAGTCTAGTTGCTGGAATAAATGAAGCTTGTTAGTTCATTTATTTAAGTGTTAGTTCCTTTATTTAAATTAGTTGTTAACTTGTTTTAAGTTTAATAATTGAATTAATGTGTCGGTTACATGTGTTAATTTTAGGTGACTTTTCAACTCACATCCATTACTTCTATGGGTTGTTATGTATTCAACAAAATGGCTTTTCATGTGAATTCGATTACACAAGAGGGGGCTGATATTAAGAGGCTTAATTTATCATTAAGAAGTTGTTTTATTAAATAAAGAAGAGAATTATGGTTCTTTAATTTCGGCAGCCTCTTTGTCTTCAACTTCGATAACCGTTTGTTTCATGGTATTTACTACATGCAATCAATTCTCCATCATTTGGCTATTGACTTTTCGGTTGATCATGGAGACCTTAAAGGACTTTGACAAGCAATTTAATTGAAGAGTTAATCACATTGAAGATGGGAGTTACATGGCTAGAATTCCAAAAGTTGAGACTTTTCATTTGGCTAGTGACTTTTTGTTGATCATGGAGATCTCAAAGGACTTTGACAAGCAATTTAATTGAAGAATTAATCACATTGAAGATGGGAGTTACATGGCTAGAATTCCAAAAGTTGAGACTTTTCATTTTAGTTCATTATTAGCCTCATTAAAAGTGACCATTCAACTAGCTTCATTTGATACTATAAATACATGTAATCTACCTATTGTTGGAGAACTTTAGACTTTTTGAACCACAATCAAATTTTATGAACTTTGTGTTCTTGAGTGAGTTTATCTCCTCTCCTTTTTTGTACAAGTTTTGTTAGACTTATCAAGCTTGCTTGTGGCGTCTTCGACTTGTTTGAACTTATCACCAAACCCCATTTTGGTGTGGCATTCATCAACCTATCTTCAACTTTACACCTTAACGATATAAGAAACGGGGTGACATTATTATATAGTGTTGAATCTTTCTTAAGTTAAGTTCGTAATTCCACCTCCACCAAACTATCTTAATACATATCCTTATTATTTTTATTAAACCGAGCCCATCCAATATATATCCATCTTCCTTGTTTACTTCTTAGCCGAACCTATCTCCATAATTTAACTAATTTCTAAACCCTTTTGATAAGCTTCCGCAACTTTAGCTTAATTTCACCCTTTTCCAACAATTTCCAATTACTCTTTGTAGACGATCGGGCATCTTACATACGACTCGACTCAGCCTCGAGGCGGATTGTATCACAATGTATCCATGGATTTTATCATTGGGTTACCAAAAACTAAGACAGGGAAGGATTCAATCTTTGTTGTAGTTGATAGATTCTCTAAAATGTCCCATTTTATTTCATGTGCTAAGACTGACGATGCTATGTATGTTGCTAATTTGTTCTTTAGGGAAATTGTACGACTGCATGGTTTACCAAGAACTATTGTATCCGATCAAGATGTGAAGTTCTTAAGTCATTTTTGGCGGACATTATGGGGAAAACTTGGAACGAAATTAATGTTTCCAACCACTTGTTATCCTCAAACGGATGGACAAACTGAGGTGGTAAACTGAGTTTTATCAACTTTGTTGCGAGCATTGGTACGAAAGAACCTCAAGACATGGGAAGAATCTTGCCCCACATCGAGTTTGCCTACAATCGTTCAGTCCACTCGACAACTAAACTTTCTCCTTTTGAGACTGTCTACAGTTTTAATCCTCTCACTCCTCTTGACTTATTACCTTTGCCTAATGATAAATTTGTTCATACAGATGCAAGGAAAAAGACCGAGTATGTCAAGGAATTACATAGGAAAGTACGAGAGAACATTGAAGCTCGGACCGAGCAATACGTCTGACGAGCCAATAAAGTACGAAAGCAAGTTGCGTTTGAACCCGGAGACTAGGTTTGGGTGCACATGAGAAAAGAAAGGTTTCTGACTCGATGAAGATCTAAGTTGTCACTGTGAGGAGACAGACCCTTTCAAGTCATCGAGCGAATCAATGAAAATTCATATAAGCTTGACTTACCGGGTGAGTACAATATTAGTGCTAGTTTCAATGTTTCTGACTTGACTCCTTTTGATGTAGGTACTGACCTGAGGACAAGTCAATTTCAAGAGGGGGAGGATGATACGAGCATGCACCACCATGAGTCAAGCTCGAGCCGAGATCTGATGGTGCTACCTCAAGGGCCGATCACAAGGGCTCGTGCAAAGCAACTCAAGCTGTTATAACTTTGGTTCAGCAAGTGTGGGACGATGTCAAAGCTAGGCCTTTCGAACAAGCTGGTGGCAATTCCAAGAGTCCATGTCGCACTCTTCTACAAGCTCAACTTCAAGCTCACGAGCGCACCCCAGCTCAATCTTAGCTCATGCGTCCACATTGAGCTCAATAAGTTTATTCGGATTTAGTATTAAATAAGTTTGATACATTAAATAAATTTGGACATATTAATTAATTGGTTTAATTCTGGACAATTTAAATAAGCTTGAATTTGCTTTAATTATTACATATTTAATAGTTAAGATTTAATATGCAAAGCTTAGGAAAAAATTAATAGCTTGCTGTCCATTTAATTTGTCTAGCCGAACTAGCTCATTAAGATGTCCTAGCTCCAGCCAAATTTTAAACATGCTTTAACCATTTTTCATTTAATATGTTCCAGCTCAAAAACAAGGTTTAAATGTGTCTTAAGCTGCTGGAAATTAATGAGTTTACATTGAATTAATGAGCTAACTTTATTAATGTGCAGGTGCATTATTGGACGACATTTAAGGCCATTAAGCATGCTTGGGATGGCACAATAAATGAGCTGTTTGTTCAGCTCTTCAAAGCTTCTTTCTCATGAATAACAAGACCTTAAATGAGCTTCTGGTGCATGGACGGCTTTTAAAATAAAGTTGCTTCATGGGCTTTGTCTCTCCATGCGTGGACAACATTTAAGAAGCATGCATGGATGGGTTTGGATGGCCATTCACGTCCCTAAGGCTGCCTAAAGAGCTACATGCCTATTCAGATTCTCAAGGCAACATTAAAGCTTCCATTGAGCTATCCAAGTTCCCAATGCCGAATCTTAAAGTGCAATTCAGCTCCCCACATTTCCATTAAAGTTTGGCTACACCTAGGCTATTCTAGAAGCTGATTTTTGGAGTTCTATTGGCTGAATGTAGTCAGCAAATTAATGAGTTTATTCTAGATTAATCTAGGCCATTTAAGGCTAAAATTTCTTAGACACTAAGCATGACTATTTGGCTAGCTAAAATGAGTCTATAAACAGCTTGCCATTTTCAATTGTAAGGAACTTTTGGCCAAATTAGTTGATACGAGCCGGCTCAGGGTGAGTTGTCACGTATGCGGGTTGCCCAATCGTCTACGAGGAGGAATCAAGCGTTCGAAAAATAATCGAAAAATATGGAAGAGTTTGCGGAAGCTTTACTTGAATAAAACAGTAGATGGTTCGATTTGATGGAACGAAATAAAAATAAAATAGATAAATAGCTAAGGGATAATTTGGATGGAGATGGAATAAGGAACTTAAACAGAGAAATGATTCAATGTTAACAAACGTCACCCCGGTTTCTATATTTGCTTAAGGTGGAAATATGGACATCAAATAGGATAGTTGATGGAAATGGCAAAATGAACTTGAACGGAGAAATGATTCAACACAAGTTAGTGTCACCCCAATTTCTATATGGTTCAAGGTGGAATTATGGAAGTCGATATGGACCAAAGACCCGTTACTTAGTGAAGTAAGAACCAATGGTATAATTAAATGAAAGAGAATCGATTAACGCCACAAGTAAGCTTGATAAGTCAAGATCGAAAACTCGAAAAGTGAAGAGGAGGCAAGCTCACTCAATGAACAATGTTCATAAATTTTTCATTCAATCAAAATTTCTCTTTTTCAAATGACAATTTTCGGATATTTATAGTGCTGAGAAACTAATTAAAAAGATATAAAATTTAAACCTAATTTCTAGGTAATTTTCGGCCCCCTTAATTGTCGTCCACGTGCATCCATGAATTCCAAAATTGTAGCTAGCTTGTTGTCGTCCATTACTCCTCAAAAAGGAACATGCTCCAACATTCCTTTTTCACATGTGTTTGCCGCCCAAACTTTTCCTTGAATTTGTAGCCCACTTAATTGAACTCCTCAAGCATGTTTATCAGCCTTTAACGTTGTCCAAGAGGCTTGTCATGTATGGGAAAACAAAATCCCAAGCATCCCTTTTGTGTTTCACGAAATGAGGCATGGGGAAGAGCTAAAGGTGATAATTTAATTTGTATTTTAGCTCCTTTTGTTCCTATCTATGTTCCTTGTCTAATGCAACCGAAAAGTAGCCTAGGGAAGCTAAAATGCTTCCATAAATTCGGCCATGGAGCATGAATGGGGTGCCTTGGATCTGGTCACGCATGGAGACACAAAAACAACTTATTTAATTTCTTTTGTTGGGAACTTTTCCTTTTCATGAAGCACCCTAGCCATTATATCTTTGTTATTCAGGAAATAGCTCATTAATGACTGTGCACACATGTTCCAACACCTCCAAAAATGCTTTTAATGCTGCCCCCTTTTGTGATTCACGAAATTGCACCTTGAGAACACCAAAGATCAGCCCTCTTTTGCTCTATTCAATGCTGTCCAAACACATCATGCATGCTGCTGATTTCTTTAATTCTTCTAACATGTTTCCTTCCTTTAACGTGCCTTGGAGAACCCAAATGTCATTCTTTTGTGTCTCCATTAATTTGGCTGAAAAGTAGCAGCATTTATCATCAATTTTCGTCCAAAAACAAGCATCAATTTGGTGACCAACATTTCATTGATTTTTGGCCAACATGTTTGCTAGAAATATGCACCAGTATGTCATTTGAATATGTCCCCAAATTGCTGCACATTGTCCCCTTAATGGACGTGTTGGGGAGCACAAAAGCAGCCCCCAATGTCCCTTGTATGCTCCCAAGGCTCCTTTAGTGGAGTTGCTGCACATGCTTTTAAAAGATGGCCCAAAAATACCTGCACATGACAATTTCGGGTTTTAAGTTTCCAGTAGCAAAGAACACTTTTAAAACATGTTTTAAGCTAAGAAACATGAATTAGATGAGGCCTTTAGGTTGTCCAAATTTCAGCTGAACATTAGAACACTTTTATGGACACTTTAAACGCCATTTAGCTAAAAATAGCAGCCCCTATTTTTAAAAAAAAATTTGCACTTTAATTTTACTTTAAACAACTTTAAAACATCAATTAAAACATGAAACAAAATTAATTTAGACTAAGAAAATTAACTTAGACTCTAAATAAAATATTTGAAAATTAATTTGCTGTAAACTAAAAATTAATTAAATAAATTAAGGTGTTTAATTTATTTAATTAAATTCAGCAATTTAATTTCCCGCAATTTAAAAACTTAAAATATTTAAAGCATTAAAAATTAAAAATCAAAGAATCAATTGAGCTGAAATGAGCTCGAGTGAGCATAAATTGAGCTTGAATTGATTAATCCGACTCAATTTGGAAGTGCATAAAAATGCAAATCAGCGGCTTGGCACTTGGGGCATTTGACCCGAGCTTCATCACTTTGAAAAAAGTTGGTGCCCCGGGCGTGCCTGTATCATTAGTTAATGAAACTCTGTCGAATTTGTGAGAGCACCTTTCTCCAATTTCGTTTAAGGACTCGTTGGCTTATCTAGTGAGCTAGTGGCATCAACCTGTTTCCTTTGCTATCCACCTATACCGAGGTTCCTATCCAATTCGATAGTCAGTCAAGGTCCAATTTTCATCCAAAACCAAACCTTAAGAACCTTATAAGCAATTTGGGTCGATACCAATTTGGTGTTGGTTCTTGCTTGTTTCTTAAGACCAAATCATACCATTTGCGTCCATTCTCTAAAATGAATACTCTATTGTTTCCATCAAACCTTCACTTACCAAAACCAACTCCTTAATAGCCGACCATTTCTTATTACCACATTATACTCATATTTCTCCGCTCAGCCACTCGAACCCAAAGTAACCAATTACCCCAATCCTTCCTTAACCCATAATTCTCTTCTAAATTTGTGAACGTAAAACCAAACGTATATCTTGCACTTCATTTGTTTCGAGTTATCTTTTTTTTCAGTTTAAAATCCATTCTTATTCATTTAAAGATTCGTTTACTTTTCTTTTTGAACTCAACATCTACTTCTTCGTTTACGATCGGGCAATCTCGAATACATCTTGAATTCAACTTGAAGATGGGATCGTATCAGCCTCCATAGAAATGGTGCCAACAACTTGATCACGTTCGAACGTACCAATGTCTTGAGTAGAAATTTTGCACAAAATATATGAAATAATTAGTAAGTATACGGGTCAAGTTGTAATATAGTTACAATGGAGTAGATAAGTACTCTGAGGATCATACCCAAAGGAGGCGAGCACTAAATTAATTCTAACCTAAGCATAAATAGATCTAATTAGTACTTTAGATGAATTATATTTCGATAAAATAAAAAGAAAGGTTTTTAGAATTCTTAATAATAAAAAAAATAAAAGAAATAAAGAAATAATGAGAAATCAAATAGTAAATTTATCAAATCTGAGCATGGGTGTTTAGTTTGCTTCAGTAATCATAATTAACTGTCGCTTGGGGTTTTCTTGTTCAATCAACTAGTCGATATCCCAACAGACCTTTCACTCCTCCACTAGAATAAAAAGTCGACAAGAACTACTTATCTCCTGACCTCACAGTCCAGATCGATCCAGGATAGGCCATACCAATTTTGGGTTAATTCCCACCTTGATTGTTACGCACTAATTTTTTTATATATTATTATGCACAAGTTTATGACATAAGGGAGTTAATAGCCTAGTGATTGAGCGTGTTTGTAACAGCCCATTTTCAATAAAATTGGAACAGTGATTTCGGGACCACAGATCCGAGTCTAGAAAGAAAAATTATTTTAATACTATTTTATGATCTACAATATAATAATAATATTGTGTGAAAATTTTGTAAAGAAATTTTACCGACTACATGTTTAATTTGATAAAGGACCAAATTGCACAAAGTGCAAAAGTTGAGTTTCAATAGCTAAAAGGATTAAATAGCTATAGAACTTTAAAGTGGAGGTCCTTATATGGTAATTAGACCATTAAAAATACTTAGTTGTTAAGGATGATGATTCATCCATGAAAAATAAAATTAAAGAAAAGGACAAAATTGGAAAGATGATAAATAAAGATGATAAATAATAAAAAGATGAAAATATCATCATTTATCATCATCTTCCCCAAATATTTTGCATGGACACCCTAAGAAAGAGAAAGAAAGCTTTCTTGGCCAAATTAGATTCGGATAGACCAAATTCAGAGGTAGAATGAGGAAAAGAGAAAAATGCCAGATTAGTAGATTTTACGTATACGAACATTTGTCTAGGTAAGTTCGTGTAACTAAATTATGTATACTTATATGCTTGAATTAAATGTTGTGAATGTGAATTGTATAAATATTATATATATATGACATTAAAGACATATCTGACAAAGCCCGATAAATGATAATATCTGAAATAAATGATAATACCCGATAAATGATGAATGATAAAAATGTTACTTTTATGCTTGAAATGAATGTGGAATGTGTTTATTTGAATTACATGAATATTGTAAAAGAATGAAATAATCATATACCTGATAATGCCTGAAAAATGTTAAATCCCGTTTGAATAAATGAAAGTCGATGGATACGTGATTTTCGTAATGAATATAGTCCTGCATATGTTGCGGACGGGATTTAGCTCGGGCAAGTAATCCTGATATAGCCCTCTCGAGCATCTTGTGATATAGTTTTTGCGAGCATCCTGATTGGTAGTAATTTTGCATGTGTTGAGCACTACCACAGCTCTTTGTGAGTGTCCTGTTACATGATTTGATCGGTTGTGCTCTGGCATATGCTGTGAACACAAACACAGCTCTTTGTGAGCATCCTGATACTCTAAGATATGGCTATCCGGTGCTCTTGTTACATGGCTCTTTGTGAGCAAGCCTGATAAGCTCTTCGTGAGTTACCTGATTAAAAGTTCTTTGTGAACTTCCTGATTGTGGCTCTTATGAGCACTCCTAATTTAGCCCGGATAAGCTTCCTATTACATGGCTCATCTGAGCATCCTGATATGTGGCTCGAGAGTATGCTCCCTGGTTATGTGCCATAAACGGGTACCCCTGAATATGAATTGACGATCTTGATTTGTACACCTCGAGTGTACTACATGTGTATCCATCGATATTTTAGATAGATTCAATGGGAAAAATCCTGACATGAGAAGATATGAATAAGAAATGAGTTATTACACGTATCTGCCTGAAATACATGAAAGTGATGATACATGATATATGAAAAATATGAGATGATGATATATATACATGGAATTTATTAGATGAATACATTCATCCATGATTATAGATTTGTACACCTTGAGTGTAATACTCGTCTGAGATTGATATTTCGAATGATTTAATGGGTAAAGTTTTGACATGAAATAATCTGAACTCGAGATAAATTATTATGAAAAATGAACTTGAAATAAAAATATATGATTTATACATGTTATATGAATACATGATATGGAAAGCATATATATATTTGGAAATCTGATTATTGTTGAGCCCATATATGTTTCTTGATGTTATTGTGGAATGTACGACTAACAATGGCAATAAGGATATGTGTAGGGCTTGAGATCAAATTGATTTAATGTGCCCTACATGTTTATCTTGAAATAGAATGAATGGTAAGTTAAGTACCATGTTATACAAAATTACTAAGCATTTCATGCTTACTCTATTTTATTTCTTCTGTTTTATAGTAATTTCGGAAGCTCGTTGGATTGGAAGCATTGGCGAAGATCACTCACACTATTCATCGGCCCATCTCTTGGTAAATATGGTAAATTAATTTTGGTTATAATGGCATGTATAGGTTAATTAGCTAATGTTGGCATGTAAATATTTGGGTTATAACTAGCCATTGGAATGGCTAGTGATGGACATGTATGGTATATGCTTGAAATGGTTGATTGATAAAAATTATATTGGCATATTGATGACCGAATTAAGTTAGCATATTTGATAAAATATGTATATAAGTGAATATGGTAATTTAAGTAAATCTGTACACTTGGTTATATGAAGTATAATATCATGTATATGACTTGGATTCTAAGTTGGTTTTAGTGACCTATATTAACTTGTGAATATGTTAAAGTATTGGTATATGATGCGAACCCAGTCACATCATGTTACGACGTAACTCGATGCCATCGAGATTGGCCTAAACACGAGGGGCCCATGTAACACCCCAAACCCGGCCCACGAGCCCCGACCGGATCTGGTATGTCACGGAGTAAAAATGTAATGGAAATTTTCAATTTATGGGGGTAATAAAATGGTGTTTGCTAAAACTTAGATGGGTTGGCTTGATAAATACGATAGAGTTAAAAACTTTTTCTTTTTCCTTTGAAACCATTTAATCACTTAGGTTTTAAAACATTAGAGTCATCGATAACTTAGGAAATTTTGTTACAGATAATAACATTTTTTTAAAACGCCTCACAGTACTCGTTTTGAAAATGTTATCTTTAACCGATTTGCTTGACAGTTCATAAGTTCATCAGTTATGTAATAAAGTAAGGCAACTACTTAAACATCCAAAATAATAAGCGGCCATATTACAACCCAATCGAATTTTAGTGAATAGTAACTTAAAGCGGGGCAAAATAAAATTTGAAGTTCACAAAACAAACATGGCCGCCTCGAGCTCTCCCCGCTCATGCATCCGCGCTCTACTCACCGCAAGATGATATGGGAAGGGTGAGTCACCAAGACTCGATGTATAAATCCCTAACCCAAAAACACTACTCATACACAAGATATTAGTATGACATGCAATTATGCAACCCAACCTAGCCATCCATGCTCCTTTTCTACCCCGTATGGTACCAAACCACCGGTGACCCGAAGTCACAATATCCGTCAATACGTGTGGTGCCAAACCACTGGTGACCCGAAGTCACAATCAAATGATGGGGCCAACCCATCGTGTGATACCAAATCACTGGCGTCGATCCCATATCTCAAATGTGGGGCCAACCCACGGTGGCACTAAGCCACAGGGACGAGACGCTATGAGGTGCCAAACCTCTAGAGGTACCAAACCTCTGGTGACCGTAGTCACAATGTGTTACCAAAACACTGGTGTCCGTCGACACGAATATTACTCCCTCTCATCAATCCCACCATCATCATGCTCATATCACAAGTATCATGATCCCACATATCATGCAATCGTATATAGCATAGCATTTCACAGCATATGATGGCATATACAACATATATCGTAAATCGAGTAATAGGGGACTTACCCGAATACCAAGCTTATGCCCACTAGGCAAAGTAACCACATGAGAGGTTATAATATTATCAAATAACAGTTTATACTAATAAAGTGTGTAAGAGCTTACACACCTAATTAATCGGAGGTCTAAAAAGAAATCCTTGATCTACTTGATATTATAAAGTCCCGAACTTGTCCTCGTATAGCTCCTATATTCGGCCATCATAGGTTAGCATTTAGGGGTCTTATTGATTAATCAACAACTCCAAAGGATCAGTCATATCATGACAAAATAGAGCCTTAGGTCGAACCTTTATTAGCACTAAACCCCGTGATTTGAAAACTCGAAACTCCCGATTTTCCTTCGGTCGATTTACTCCTATACACAAGGTGTACATTCGGTTACACTTAGGCACCCAAAGTGGCCTCCTCCGTCGAATAATATATATATACATATACCTTTCCAAAACAAAACAAGTCTCGGGAAACCATTCCTTCAATGCTCCTTATGATTACTACGCACAAGGGAGCAAAACTCTTAGCGTCTTGAGAGCGTATTCAGCCCGCCCCCGAAGGATGTTTAAAGGTTTCGGCTCCCTTCAAAGAATAATAAAGTCTTTAATAATGGATTTTATCCCATCTAGGAAGGAAAAAGGAATGGAAATGAGTTTTGATCACTACACACATCCATCCAAAAAAAAGAAGAGATAGCACTTACCAACAGATTTGGCCACCCTCCAAAAACACCCCTTTACTTCGATACTTACTAAGGTTTCAAGAAAACGCAAGGAAATGGCTAACAAGCAAAGTATTCGGCCAACATTTCGGTACCTCCTTAGCTAGCTCCTCAACCGATTGTAGAGATCCTTAAAGTGAGCTTCATTTGGCCAAGAAAACTTTTTTAAAAAAAAAAAAGAAAGGCAAAACAGTTAGGAGAGATTAGGCCAACACCATGCAAGGAAGGAAAGCAAATTCCAAATTTTCTGACCCTATTTCATTCGGCCATGCTTGAGGTGGGGGGGGAAATTAAACTTTGGCCATGCTTATGGCCGGCCATCTTTTCATGTTTTTGAGACAAATGCCCATCACCATTGGAACATGCAAATTCATTGTTTAATAGCCTCTCATGCTCCAATATTAATAAAATAAAAATTTAGCCCATCCATCCTATGTAAGGTAATAAATAAATAATAAATAATAAAAACAAGGAACAAGAAGAACAAGCAGCCCTCCAGCCTATTTTCACGCGTGCATGCATGCTGGCACCCCCATTACGCCAGCCAGAGCAAAAGAAATAATGCTCTTAGGTGTGGCTCACGGGTTTCGAACCCAGGACATGAGGAAGAAACCCCCGCACCCTAGCCACTCGGCCAGCGCTCCTTTCATGACATAATTTGTCAAAACATTTTTTTTAATCTATGCTTCGTTGGCCTCTTTTGTTTCAACATTAAAACAAAAGAAAGAAAAAAAAGGAAACACCTGCGCGCCAAACAGGATTCGAACGTCCGACCTCCAGAGCTCCCTTAGCGCCCTAGCCACCTCTCCCACCTGGACTTTCATGTCCAATACTGCGTCACAAATCTTTTAAGCCTTCCTTCCTAAGTTCTCCTTATCCTAACGCCAAGCAAAAATAAAAGTGCTCACGCGTCCCAAGCGGTACTTTCGAACATGCGACCGCGAGTCGCTACTTCTTCTACGCCGCCCCACGCCACTCGGCTAGTGCGTTCTTTGTGTACACAACTTGTCACCCATTTCTTTTGAGTATTCCTTCGTGTCAACGTCAAGCTAAAATTAAACTTACCTTGCGCTTTCGTCAGGACTCGAACACGAGTCCTTGAGGTAGCAATTGGGCATCACGCCCCCACGCCACTTTGCTAACCTGAATTTCGTGACCACTAATGCCCAAAGTTTCCATTTAAGACCTCCTTGGCCCCTTCCTAGTGAGCACCTTAAAACCCAAAATAAACTACATCATGTGGCCACCAAGATTCGAACCCGGACTTGTCAAAGACCTTCCTTGCACCTTAACGCCCCAAGCCACTCGGCGAGGGCGTTCATTGTGCCATAAACTTGCTGAATTTATTTTTAAACATTCTTCCACCTAGCTCTTTCCACCTAGGTACTAAAAAGGAATTTTAGCCTTAAGTCGGAAATAAATCTGGGTTTATGACTAGGCCTCGAAACGCATCAAACGAGTATTTAACAGGCAAACACGTGAAATTAGTAAAATTGCAAAAGACCCCTAATTCAGGATGTTACAGTTCTACCCCCTTAAAATAATTTCATCCTCGAAATTACCTGGGTCAGAAGAGTTGGGGGTATTGCTACCGCATCGCATCCTCGGGCTCCCACGTAGCTTCCTCCATGCCGTGATTCCGCCATAGGACCTTCACTAAGGGAACTGATTTCCTACGCAAAACTTTTACATCCCGATCTAGGATCTGCACAGGTTCCTCTTCCATCGTCAAATCTGGACTCACTTCAACTTCCTCAACTGCCAAGACGTGTGATGGATCAGAACGATAGCGTCTAAGCATGGAGACATGGAACACATCATGAATCTGACTCAGTTCTGCAGGTAACTCGAGCCGATAGGCCACTGGTCCCACTCGTCTCAACACCTTAAACGGTCCAATGAACCTTGGACTTAACTTGCCCTTTTTCCCAAATCTTAACACTTTCTTCCATGGCGAGACCTTCAGAAAAACTTCGTCTCCTACGGCAAACTCTATGTCCCTCTGCTTGAGATCAGCATAAGACTTTTGCCTATCCGAGGCTTCTTTCAACCGAGCTTGGATCTTCTTCACCTTATCCTCAGTTTCTGTAACCAATTCCGGTCCTAACATCCTTCGTTCACCCAATTCTGTCCAACAAGTGGGTGTGCGACACCTCCTACCATACAACGCCTCATATGGTGCCATCTTAATGCTTGCCTGATAACTGTTGTTGTATGCGAACTCAGCTAATGGCAAAAATTCTTCCCAACTACCTCTGAAGTCCAAAACGCAGCCTCTTAACATGTCCTCCAAAATCTGAATAACTCTTTCCGACTGCCCGTCAGACTGTGGATGGAATGCTGTACTGAAATCCAATCGTGTACCCAAAGCCTGATGTAGTGCTCTCCAAAACCTCGACGTGAATTTGGGGTCTCTGTCTGAGATGATCGACACTGGCACACCATGCAACCTCACTATCTCTGCCACATACAACTTAGCTAACTTCTGGAGCGAGTAATCCACTCTTACTGGAATGAAATGAGCTGACTTGGTCAGACGGTCCACAATCACCCAAACTGCGTCCTTCTTGCTGGGCGTGAGGGGTAGCCCACTGATGAAGTCCATAGTGATCCTCTCCCATTTCCACTGAGGAATCTTCACCGGTTGAAGTAACCCAGATGGCAACTGATGTTCAGCCTTTACTCGCTGACACGTGAGACACCTTCCCACGAATTCTGTTACCTCACGCTTCAATCCTGGCCACCAGAACTGTTTCCGTAAATCTCCATACATCTTGCTACCTCCAGGATGCATAGCGTATGGGCTGCTATCACGCATCTGAAAGAATTCTTTGCCTCAAGCCCACATCATTCGGCATACAAGGCCGCCCTTGAAAGCACAACACACCATCACCAGTCAAACTATACCCTTCCAAACCGCCATCTTGAACTTGCAACCTTCGCGTACTTAAACTGTCATCCCCTAATTGCTTTTTCTTGATCTCCTCGATCCAAGTTGGCTTAACTTGCAGCTCTGCCAAAAGACTTCCGTCGTCGTATAGACTAAGACGAGCAAACATCGCCCTTAAGTCTGTCACGACCTTTCGGCTCAACGCATCAGCCACCACGTTAGCCTTGCACGGTGGTACTCAATTGAATATCGTAGTCCTTCAAAGATTCAATCCATCGGTACGCCTCGATTCAAGTCCTTCTGAGTCAAGAGATACCTCAAACTTTTATGATCCGTGTAGACTATCGATTTCTCCCCATATAAGTAGTGCCTCCATATTTTCAAAGCAAAAACCACTGACGCTAACTCTAAGTCATGGGTAGGATAGTTAACCTCATGCGGCCTTAGCTGACGGGATGCATAGGCCACTACCTTCCCGTCCTGCATCAACACACATCCCAAACCATTATGGGACGCATCACAATAAACCGTGAACAATTTCCCCGCTTCAGGCTGAACCAAAACGGGAGCTTCCGTCAGAATCTTTCTTAGCTTATCAAAACTTTCTTTCTATTTCTCTGACCAAACAAATGGGACTCCTTTCCTTAATAGCTTAGTCAACGGTGCTGCGATTAAGGAGAATCCTTCCACAAATCTTCGATAATACCCGGCCAGACCCAGAAAACTTCGAATTTCCGCCACTGACCGAGGTGGTTTCCAATCCAACACCGCTTCGACCTTGCGGGGGTCCACTCTAATCCCTTCAGCTGACACCACGTGACCCAAGAAAGTCACCTCCCTAAGCCAAAATTCACACTTACTGAATTTGGCATACAACTGCTCCTCCCTCAGCACTTGTAGAACTATACGCAAATGCCTATCATGCTCCTCTTCCGTCTTCGAGTAAACCAATATGTCGTCTATAAACACCACGACAAATTGATCTAAGTATTGCTGAAACACCCTATTCATCAAGTCCATGAACGCTGCCGGCGCGTTGGTCAACCCAAACGGCATCACTAAGAACTCGTAATGCCCATACCGGGTACAACATGCCGTTTTGTGCACATCAGCCTCCTTCACCTTAAGTTGATGATAGCCCGACCTAAGATCTATCTTTGAGAACACCGATGCACCCTTTAGTTGATCAAACAGGTCATCGATCCGAGGTAACGGATACCTGTTTTTGATCATTAACTTGTTTAGCTGACGGTAGTCGATACACATCCGCATTGACCCGTCTTTCTTCTTGACAAACAACACAGGTGCTCCCCACAGAGATATACTAGGTCGAATGAACCCTCTATCCAAGAGTTCCTGAATTTGAGCCTTCAGTTCCACCAACTCCTTTGGCGCCATTCGATAGGGTGCTATAGACACAAGTGCCGTCCCGGGCAACAAGTCTATACCGAATTCCACTTCCCGATCTGGAGGCAGACCCGGAAGTTCTTCAGGAAACACATCAGCGAATTCCCCTACAGTTCGGACCTTCTCAATTGCCGACTCCTTAGCCTCCAAGGCATAAATTTGAACCAACAATGCTTCACACCCTTTTCTGATCATTTTCTCGGCCTTCAAGGCAGACACTATATTGGATAGATAGTCTCTTCTGTTACCTATCATGACCACTTCATCACCCTCAGCCGTCTTTAGAATCATGCGCTTAGTAGCACAATCCAACCTTGCCTGATACTTAACCAGCCAGTTCATTCCAAGAATTAGGTCGAACTCCCCAAACGGCAGTTCCATCAGATCAGCCACAAACACTACCCCTTGGAGTTCTAGGGGTATATCTCTATATAGCTTGTTCACCATCACAGAGTGTCCTAGAGGGCTAATTACAGTCATCTCGCTAGAAGCAGTCTCAAAATCCAAGTTCATAGTCTCTACCACACTACTGGCAATGTATGAATGCGTCGAACCCACATCTATTAATGCAACATAAGGGAGACCGAAAATTAGGAACGTACCGGTGATGACGTCCGGTGCGTCACCCTCCTCGCGACGCCTCGCTGCGTAGACTAAGCCAGGTTGCCTAGCTTCGGTGTTGCCTGCTCCTCTGCCCTGAATTCCGCGACCTCGATTAGGACCATTGTCTCCTCTACCATTACCACGACCCCTCTGCGGTGGTCCCACATTCCTTGCTGGAGTACGGTTCTGACCCTCTGGCTGATTCCTTGCCAACTTCCGAGGACAATCCCTTACACGGTGATCCGGAGATCCACATTCAAAGCAACCCCTCTCACCGGTGTAACAACCTCCCCAATGTGACTTCCCACAGCGATTACACTGAACCGGTCTCTAATTAGTAGCCATGGTCCTTCCAGCCTGATTTGGCCCACTCTGTCTGGCCCTTTTTTGTGCATTATTTCCCGATCCAGATGACCCAACACCTCTTTTCTGCTTGCTCCTATCATAGCTCTGCCTCACCGACTCCCGGACCCTTTCGGCTACCTTAGCCTTTTCTACCAGAACAGCAAACTCATGTACCTGTTGTGGAGCAATCAACAGCCTTAAGTCATCCCTAAGTCCGTCTTCAAAACGGACGCAACGATCATGCTCAGTTGACACAACCCCCCGAGCATAGCGGCTCGATCTCGAAATCGCGCTTATACTCGAGATACCAACTTGTTTCCTTGTACCAGTCCCCAAAGATTTTCCTCGAGTATCGGTGTAGTATTGGTGCCCACATACTTCTTCTCGATAATTATCTTTGAAGTATTCCCAAGTAAGGTCATCTGGCATAGCGCCGTCTCTCGAACCGTGAGCCACCACCGGTATGACTCGTCTTTTAGAAGCGATACCGCTCCTTTCGGCTTCTCCTCATTTGTTAAATCGAGATCGCCCATGATCCTCTCGGTCGATTCTAACCAATATTCGGTATCTTGGGTGCGACACGACACACCCCCTCGAATACTTGACTCCGTTGGATCGAAGCCGCTCGATCTGAGACTTTCGAGCTCTGCACCTCTCTACCGGTCTCGACCATCATTTCT
Source organism: Gossypium bickii (assembly GCA_025503065.1). Taxonomy (NCBI): domain Eukaryota; kingdom Viridiplantae; phylum Streptophyta; class Magnoliopsida; order Malvales; family Malvaceae; genus Gossypium; species Gossypium bickii. The sequence continues at coordinate 67,938,350 of CP106709.1, forward strand.
AAAACACGCGGCATAGCTGCGATCATCGACTCACCTCCCGTCGATCTCGATGCCCATCACCAAAAGTCGGGGTGGTGGTGGAGTGGTATCTCATTATCCGATCCTTGGCCCGACCTAATCTGGTTTCATCATGGCCATCCGGCCTCTACCGCGTCCCCGACGGCCGCGACCTCTAGAACTCATTTCTTATGGCGCAATCTGTCTAATTAAGTTTTATGAGTTAGTTAATGTTCCACTGATTATTAGCAAAGAATTTTATGGGCAAAATTAAGAATTTGTTCTTTCGATCAAACAAGTTTCAAGTCTTCTATCGTAATTCGAAGATACACATTCACTTATTCCATCACTCTCTATGTCCAATTCTTAACCCGGGGGTATTTTTGTCCTTTACCCTACAGGGGTATTTTGGTAATAAAACAAAGTAAGTTTGACAAATCAAAGGAAATTTAAAAATTTGCAAAACTTGGGGGTTCCTTTTGAAAAATTATCTTCCCAAATTGGTAGTGTTGCAAAAACTTTGAAAATCAAGGTCATTTTGGTAATTTGCAAATTAGGGGCAATTTCGTAATTTTCCAAAATCACGACATTTTTGACATTTTGCAAATTAGGGATTTTGGGTATGCTTGTAAAATAAGGAAAAAGTTTGTTTAAGAATTTTGGGGTAGTTTAGTAGATTTTTAAAACTAGGGGCATTTTTGTAATTTACCACTAAGGGTATTTTAAAATGTCCATAAATCAAGAGAATTTTGTAATATAAATCTTACAAGTTTGAGGGAAGTCTTTAAAACTAGAGTTTTTATCAAAACGCGGCTAATTCCCTTTCGGGTTTTAATAATAGGGTTTAGCCCATGAACAAGTCCTCACGGTTTGGGTGAGCTGGAAGCTACGCACTGCAGGATTCATGCGAAGAGGAGGTGAGTCGCTAAGACCACTTAAATACCAAGCTCTTCCGGATCCAATCCTAGACATGCGTACAAGGGTTACCACACATTAACTCGGCGACTTAGTCATGGGTTTGTTTAATTAGGCAATTATAAATCTTATGTGATTGTTTGGGGTAAACTAGCCCTAGGGTTCATACACCTTTCATACTATCTACGTCCCATTTTCTACCCACTTACAAATAATCATTCATACATAGATTAAAGATACTTACAAGAGCGGATCGGTGCCGGAGACTCGACGCCATGTTGTTCAACCAAACTCATATTCAACGGGGTTTTCAAAAGCCTATCTAGCAAAAACATTTTTAGGTCTTAGGCCCTCACAGCCGAGTTTTTGAACCGAGCTCTGATACCAAAATGTAACACCCCAAACCCGGCCCACGAGCCCCGACCGAATCTGGTATGTCACGGAGTAAAAATGTAATGGAAATTTTCAATTTATGGGGGTAATAAAATGGTGTTTGCTAAAACTTAGATGGGTTGGCTTGATAAATACGATAGAGTTAAAAACTTTTTCTTTTTCCTTTGAAACCATTTAATCACTTAGGTTTTAAAACATTAGAGTCATCGATAACTTAGGAAATTTTGTTACCCGATAATAACATTTTTTTTTAAAACGCCTACGAGTACTCGTTTTGAAAACGTTATCTTTAACCGATTTGCTTGACAGTTCATAAGTTCATAAGTTATGTAATAAAGTAAGGCAACTACTTAAACATCCAAACTAATAAGCGGCCATATTACAACCCAATCAAATTTTAATGAATAGTAACTTAAAGCGGGGCAAAATAAAATTTGAAGTTCACAGAACAAACATGGCCGCCTCGAGCTCTCCCCGGCTCTGCATCCGCGCTCTACTCACCTGCAAGATGATATGGGAAGGGGTGAGTCACCAAGACTCAGTGTATAAATCCCTAACCCGAAAACACTACTCATACACAAGATATTAGTATGACATGCAATTATGCAACCCAACCTAGCCATCCATGCTCCTTTTCTACCCCGTGTGGTACCAAACCACTGGTGGTACCAAACCACCGGTGACCCGAAGTCACAATATCCGTCAATACGTGTGGTGCCAAACCACTGGTGGTGCCAAACCACTGGTGACCCGAAGTCACAATCAAATGATGGGGCCAACCCATCGTGTGATACCAAATCACTGGCGTCGATCCCGTATCTCAAATGTGGGGCCAACCCACGGTGGCACTAAGCCACAGGGACGAGACGCTATGAGGTGCCAAACCTCTGGAGGTACCAAACCTCTGGTGACCGTAGTCACAATGTGTTACCAAAACACTGGTGTCCGTCGACACGAATATTACTCCCTCTCATCAATCCCACCATCATCATGCTCATATCACAAGTATCATGATCCCACATATCATGCAATCGTATATAGCATAGCATTTCACAGCATATGATGGCATATACAACATATATCGTAAATCGAGTAATAGGGGACTTACCCGAATACCAAGCTTATGCCCACTAGGCAAAGTAACCACATAAGAGGTTATAATATTATCAAATAACAGTTTATACTAATAAAGTGTGTAAGAGCTTACACACCTAATTAATCGGAGGTCTAAAAAGAAATCCCGGATCTACTTGATATTATAAAAGTCCCGAACTTGTCCTCGTATAGCTCCTATATTCGGCCATCATAGGTTAGCATTTAGGGGTCTTATTGATTAATCAACAACTCCAAAGGATCAGTCATATCATGACAAAATAGAGCCTTAGGTCGAACCTTTATTAGCACTAAACCCCGTGATTTGAAAACTCAAAACTCCCGATTTTCCTTCGGTCGATTTACTCCTATACACAAGGTGTACATTCGGTTACACTTAGGCACCCAAAGTGGCCTCTGGCTGAATAATATATATATATACATATACCTTTCCAAAACAAAACAAGTCTCGGGAAACCATTCCTTCAATGCTCCTTATGATTACTACGCACAAGGGAGCAAAACTCTTAGCGTCTTGAGAGCGTATTTGGCCCACCCCCGAAGGATGTTTAAAGGTTTCGGCTCCCTTCAAAGAATAATAAAGTCTTTAATAATGGATTTTATCCCATCTAGGAAGGAAAAAGGAATGGAAATGAGTTTTGATCACTACACACATCCATCCAAAAAAAAGAAGAGATAGCACTTACCAACAGATTTGGCCACCCTCCAAAAACACCCTTTTACTTTGATACTTACTAAGGTTTCAAGAAAACGCAAGGAAATGGCTAACAAGCAAAGTATTCGGCCAACATTTCGGTACCTCCTTAGCTAGCTCCTCAACCGATTGTAGAGATCCTTAAAGTGAGCTTCATTTGGCCAAGAAATTTTTTTTTAAAAAAAAAAAAGAAAGGCAAAACAGTTAGGAGAGATTAGGCCAACACCATGCAAGGAAGGAAAGCAAATTCCAAATTTTTTGACCCTATTTCATTCGGCCATGCTTGAGGTGGGGGGGAAAAAATTAAACTATGGCCATGCTTATGGCCGGCCATCTTTTCATGTTTTTGAGACAAATGCCCATCACCATTGGAACATGCAAATTCATTGTTTAATAGCCTCTCATGCTCCAATATTAATAAAATAAAAATTTAGCCCATCCATCCTATGTAAGGTAATAAATAAATAATAAATAATAAAAACAAGGAACAAGAAGAACAAGCACCCTCCAAATTATTTTCACGCGTGATGCATGCATGCTGGCACCCCATTACGCCGGCGAGCAAAAGAAATAATGCTCTTAGGTGTGGCTCACGGTGTTTCGAACCTGGGACATGAGGAAGAAACCCCGCACCCTAGCCACTCGGCGAGCGCTTCTTTCATGACATAATTTGTCAAAACATTTTTTTTAATCTATGCTTCGTTGGCCCCTTTTGTTTCAACATTTAAACAAAAGAAAGAAAAAAAGGAAACACCTGCGCGCCGAACAGGATTCGAACGTCCGACCTCCAGAGCTCCCTTAGCGCCCTAGCCACCTCTCCCACCGACTTTCATGTCCAATCTGCGTCACAAATCTTTTAAGCCTTCCTTCCTAAGTTCTCCTTATCCTAACGCCAAGCAAAAATAAAAGTGCTCACGTGTCCCCAACAGTACTCGAACATGCGACCGCGAGCTGCAACTTCCTGCTACGCCCCACGCCACTCGGCTAGTGCGTTGCTGTGTGACACAACTTGTCACCCATTTCTTTTGAGTATTCCTTCGTGTCAACGTCAAGCTAAAATTAAACTTACCTTGCGCTTTCGTCGGGACTCGAACACGAGTCCTTGAGGTAGCAATTGGGCATCACGCCCCACGCCACTTTGCTAACTCCGAATTTCGTGACCACTAATGCCCAAAGTTTCCATTTAAGACCTCCTTGGCCCCTTCCTAGTGAGCACCTTAAAACCCAAAATAAACTACATCATGTGGCCACCAAGATTCGAACCCCGGACTTGCTGAAGACCTTCCTTGCACCTTAACGCCCCAAGCCACTCGGCCAGGGCGTTCATTGTGCCATAAACTTGCTGAATTTATTTTTAAACATTCTTCCACCTAGCTCTTTCCACCTAGGTACTAAAAAGGAATTTTAGCCTTAAGTCGGAAATAAATCTGGGTTTATGACTAGGCCCCGAAACGCATCAAACGAGTATTTAACAGGCAAACACGTGAAATTAGTAAAATTGCAAAAGACCCCTAATTCGGGATGTTACAGCCCAAGTGCAAAATGAAGTTTTTAATTTCATTTTGTTAATTTGGTTGCTGGAAAATAAGGACTTTGTTTCATTTATTTCAGTTACTTTAGTTATTTTAGTTTGTGTCTTTAATTATGTCATAGTTTGAACATCATTAATATGAGTTTTGCATTTAATAAAGTCGTGCATTATGTAAATCTCATGTTAGTTAAGTTTGCATCATAAATTATGACATGCATTATATAACTCCCATATTAGTTAAAGTTTGCATCATTAAATTAAGTCATGCATTAAGTAACTCATTTGTTCATTTAGTTTACATCTTAAACCATGCATTTAAGCATCTTAGTTGTTAAATATGTTTGAGTTTATTTATATAAGTATGTTATTTAATTTGTCTGTTACTTTTTATTGTATAAATTAAAGTGTGTTTATTTTAATTTTAAATAAGTGATTTCAGCTGCATGTTCATTCATAAATTTGTGTAAGTGTCTTTAATGCTTAATTATCTACCTTGTAGGTGACTATTCATATGGCTAATTGACTTTTCAAGTTTGGATGTTTTTCAAGCCTTCAAAGATCATTATGGGTGACTATTCATATGGCTAATTGGCTTTTCAAGTTTAGACATTTTTCAAGCCTTCAAAGATCATCAAGATGGCTGTTTAAATGGTCCAAGAGTGTCTCTTCAAATCTGTTCAGTTTTAAAGCATTCGAAGCTAGTTAAGGAGCCAATTAAAGTGATGAATGCACAAGTCTTTTGACATTCAGTTTAAGGGAGATGAAGGGACACCAAACAACACATTAAGGGTTCATTAAGTCAACAATAAAGTGAAAGGCATGCCTTTTCATCTACACCAGAATCAAGTGAAGAGACATGACTATTGGCTTCCTTACATGACTTAAAAAATGAAATTAAAACTTGTTAAAAACCTTAGCTAATTGCTGGAGGTGAAAGGTCACAAATATGCATTTGAATAATCATAATAGTGCCTATAAATAGTTTGTAAGAAAACATTGTTTTGGTTAGACAACTTTTGATAAATTTATGAAGTATTTGAAACTTGTGAGAGTTCAAATGATGTGAGCATACCTGGGGCAACTCAAGATTCAAATTTCAATCCTCTCGAGCTCTCTAAATGCCTCGCAACTCAAGCCCGAGCCAAACAATCCCAAGAAGCTGTTTCGGCCTTATTGACTCCATTTTGGACCAAAGTTCAGCTCGTTAAAGATGGAGTGGCTTGGGTTAACGTTTTAGAGGAGCTTCGCACCTTAATGCAAGCTACTCTCAGCTCGGTTCAGCTCACTCAAGCTCAAGTCAACTCACACGAGCTCAATTCAGCTCATTGAGCTCGTTATTAGCTCACTCTTAGCTCATTTTAATTATTTAATTGCTGGAATAAAATTTAGCTAATTTTAATTTAAGTTAATTAAATAATTTAGTTAAGAATTAAATATGTTTTAAGCTATTAAATTTATCTTGAGCTCAATTAATCTGTCTTTCTACAACCATTTAAGTTGTCCTTAGGCCAATTAAGTTGTCTTAAGTCTTACAGCTAATTAATATGTCTTAATCTAAGATAATATAATTAGGAGATATAATTAGATGCAGGTTTTTAAGTTCATTACTGCCGAATTTAATATGTCCAAGGGGGAAACTTAACTTTTGAATTAAATGATGCAGGTACACTACATTGGACGTCCAAGTGCATGGCCTACATTTAAGGGAGTTTTTTTCAGTTGGAATTAAGACTCAACAGCTCATTCCTCTTCCCCAATTGGTTGTTCGGGTAATGCAAAGGACAAGGGAGTTTTTAAAGCTAAATTAAACACGGTGGCTGTTCCAAACTCATTTTAATATGGCCACAACCCCGAGCACATTCTTGGACCAGCTCCCTAAGCATTGCTTGCAATCCCTTGCGAGTTGAACTAGTTCACTTCCAGCTTGTTGAGCTCAACTCGGCTCGTTTCCAGCTCAATGAGCTCGTTTCCATCTTTTTATTTTATGCATTAAGTTGCTAGAATTAAAATAAATTATTAATTGATACGATCCGCCTCGGGGTTGAGTGAGTCATATGTAAGATGCCCGATCGTCTACGAGAAGAAATGATTATTTAGCATAGTAAAATTGGTATGGAATGAAGTAGTTTTGGCAAAATAGTAGTTGGTTTAAGAATATGGTATGAAGAGGTAAGATGTGAAAGAAGGAATTGGTTTTAGTTCGAAATGGTAAGATGTGAAAAAGATGGAATTTGGTTATGGACGAAATGGATAAGAAAGGAAAATGGATTACGAAAGTGCAAACAAGAACCAATACTGATTTGGTATCGACCCGTTGCTTATAAGCCCTTTAGTTCAGTTTAGGAGTGGTTTAGGGGTAACCTCGACCCACTATCTAGCAAGATAGGAATCTTGATATGTTTGAACGCCACACTACGAGTAGTTATAAGTTCAATTTTTGACAAAGAAAACGGATGACACAACTAGAACACTAGGTAGCCAACGAATCTTTGAACTAAATTAAAGAAAAGTTTGCCTCACAAATTTGGCAGCATAACATTAACAAAATGTTTAAAAGTCCCTATCAATAGGCTGATTACATGTATTTATAGTATCAAAAGAAGCTAGCTGAATGGTCACTTTTAATGAAGCTAATAATGAACTCAAATGAAAAGTCATAACTTTTGAAATTCTAACCCAAGTAACTCCAACCTTCAATGTGATTTACTTCTTTAATTAAGTTGCTTTCAAAGTCTTTTGAAGTCTCCATGACCAACCGAAAAGACACCAGCTTCTTTGATGGAAAATTGAATGCATGTAGCGATTACTCATGAAACAAACAGTTATGGAAGATGAAACAAAGATGCTGCCAAATTTAAAGAAGAATAATGCTCTCCTTTAATTGATAAAACAACTTCTTAAAGATGTATAAAGCCTCTTTGTAACAGCCCCCTCTTTTGTAATCGAAATCACTTGAAAAGCCATCTTATTAAATGCATGACAGCCTTTAAATGTAATTGACGTGAGCTGAAGAGTCACCTGCAATTAACACATGTAACCGACATATTTATTCAATTATTAAGCTTAAAAAAATTAACAACTAACTTAAATAAATGAACTAACATTTATGCATCATTTATTCCAGCAACTAGTTTAATTAAAAGAAGCATTATTAAATGAACTTTAACTCATGCATCAATAAATTATCCTAGTAACTAGGTTTTATATAAAGAAGCAACTATTAATTAAATTCATTAAAAAAACTCAATTAATTAAACTAAGATGAGTTGAAATGATGACCAGCAACTCATTTATTAAACTAAGATACTTAAATGCAAATATTTAAAATGCAAACTAAATGCAAAGCTGAAACTTAAATAAAGAGTTCAATTTAGTTGGAACGGGTTCAAAAAACTAGAATTGAGCTGAAATCAGTTTGCAATATGTTGCAAAGAAACTTTATTGAGCTGCTCGCAACTTGTTCTATTTCTCCAACCAAAGCCTCTCCCCACAATTGGTTAACTAAGGCCGAAATGGCCTTTTTGAATTGCTTAGCTCGAGCTCGCGTAATTGGTCCTTGGGGCAGCACCATTGAATCCTTTGTTCGAACTTGGTGCACTCTGGAACACGATCGTTTCATTAATTTAGTTAGTTAATTTAGTTAGTTCAGCTCAAATAATTAAGTTGCATCTTTAATATGTCAAAAATAAAAATCTGGTCATTTTAATTAAGTTTTAAATGTGCCTTAGTTTAAAATATATTTATTAGCTATTTTATTGTGTCTAAGTTAGGACAAATTTATTGCATGTTTTAATGTGTCCTAGTCCAGCCAAATTAATACAAGTAATTAATTAGTCTTAGTTCATGCATGAAATTAAATATGTCCTAAGTAGCTGCCGAATTTAATTTGTCTTGTGGCCTAAATTTATTTTGTCCTAAAACATGATTTAATAGGTGCAGGTACTTGGCATTGGACGACATTAAAAGGGGCTGCTGCTGTTTGCTCTCCTCCATGTAGCCTTTCGAGAACAGCAAGGGACTTTGGGGGCTGCTGTTTCACTTTTCAAAGCAGCTTTTTCAACTCACTAAAGCACCTTGGAAGACTCCACCAGCTGCTATTATTGGAGACCCCAAAACGTCCTTAAATGAGGTGCAAGCTGTTCAGCTCATCAAGGAGTCATCATAAAGGCCTTTCCAAGTTTCTAGGCCGAACCTTCATGCATCACCAGCTTCCAAGCTCCATCAATTATTTCAGCTGATTTTCTAAGCATCTAGAAGATGATTTTCGAAATTCCCAATGCACAAGGAAGCAACCTGGAATTTTCAAGAACTTTCAGCCTAATTAAATGAATTTAAGGTTGACCATTCAGCTAGAAAACTTCTCCATTCAGCTAATCCATGTTTTGCTATAAATATTTAGCTAAAAACTTGTAAAAAGAACTTTTTGCAATTTGAATGAATTTCTGTTACTTTGTGAGTTTATTCAACTCTCAAGTTTCGTTTTTAAACTCGAGTTGGCTTATCTAGTTCTCTAGTGGCGTCAACCTTATTTTCCTTCGAACTTATCACTCGTCAACAAGTGTGGTGTTCACCCAATATACTTCCGGTTCCTATCTCATTATAGATAGTGGGTCGAAGTTTCTTTAACATTTTCCAGCAACTTTAAGTGACATATAAGTCTCGGGTCAATACTTTCTTCGTATTGGTTCGAACTTGTCCTTAAGGTCATATATCCAATCTAAATCATTTAATTGCTTTATTTCTCCTATTTCTGAACCAAGTATATTCCGATTGACACACAACTTCCTTTGAACCCATTTGCAAGCTTTCATTTATCCTACAAACAGCCGAACACCTTCTAACTTTGAATTCCAATGATACTTCATTGATTTAACGATCGGGCACAATTACGACCCGAATTACTTTTGCAACTCGGGATCGTATCATTTGGTATCAAAGCTAGTTAAAAATAAGGAGTACGGACATTCAAACATCCCCGGAGTAAGATTTTGAAAAAAAAAGTCAATAAAAAATATATATTATTAATATTTCGTTACAAGAGTATTTGAATGTATTTACATTAAAAAAAAAGAATTTCAAAATATTAAAAAAAAGTACAAAGTGTTGAAAGGTTACTCATTATTTTTTTCGATCAGCAAGTTTTCATTCTACTATCATTTTCCTTCTTCCGCCACACTCAATAGCCCTATAACTTCTTCTTTCAGCCTACCCAACACCAAATTGACATTACCTTCGTACCCTCTTTGAAGCTGACCCCTAAGTGAATAGTTAAGCCTAAAGGAGTTTTCTACGAAATTTCGAGAGGCAAATCGAGCGGTAAAAGGCACGAGTGTTGTGAGCGAATAGAGTGTGGAAAAAGCCTTAAAAAGAGTGAAAAAACACTAGCGTGAGTGAAAAATCATTTTTTTCTTTCCGAGTGAATTAGTGAGGTTTGTGGTGAGGTATTTAATTTTCTGTCCTTTATAACATTTTTACTTTTCGGTAAATAAGCATGTCTCAAGAAGAATTTTTAGAATCTGAATTTCAATACTTGGTGAACGAGATGGGCCAAATGCTTGAAAGGAAGCTAAGTCCAATTCAAAGACGTTTGGACTGAGTGGAGGAAAAGGCCCGACGGAAGCAAAATCCACCAAGTCTAGAAATGGAGTCGTGACCATCTCGAAGATCCATTGCCGATGACTATTCGCGAAGAGATTCTTATTGAGATTTCTACTTGTCAAGGAATTCGAACCAACAAAAAGAAAGTTTCGAGTTTGAGACTTTTCGAGAAAGTACGAGTTATTCGTCGTATGCTTCCAGGACATCACGCACGAAGGATCGTTCCCGAAAAATTGATCAAGAAACCTACGAGAATACTTTCTCTTTCTTTGAGCAAAACACCCATCTTTTCGATTCTTTTGTAACATCTTTATGTTGTAATAAATTCAAAAAAGAAATAGAAAAAGAGGAAAAAGAAATAGAAAAAGAAGAAAAAAAATTGAGATTGAAAAAGAATGTGGAAAAGAAACAAAAGAAAAAGACGAGCAAGAATAAGTGAGTGTTGATTCAACTAATCTACATAAGAGTTGTTCTTGTTCTATTTCTTCTTTTCAAGTTTCCGAAAGACTGAGTAATAATTTACAACTTCAATACCTTCCTAATGAGCGGCGCTTTCGCATGACCGAAAAAGGTAAGGTTGAAGATGAAATCGACCCGCACGAGCCCAAAGGTAAGCGAAGTAAGGAAATTTTAACAACCAAGCCACGGAAATCAGGTTTGAAAGTTGTCGATAAAAATTTCGGTGACTTAGTTTTTAAAAGGTCTCCTTATTTTTGATACGATCCAACTCGGGGCACCAACATTTGACAATTTGATGAGCTCGAATCAAATGAATCAAGTGTCGTGGAGCTGTTGTGCACTTTGATGCACGTCCAAATCAACTCGTTTCAGCTCATTGAGCTGAATTAATTAAATTGCTTAATTTTAAATAAATTGAACTTCTAATTTAATTTTCAGCTTTGCATTTAGTTTGCACTTTAAATATTTGCATGTAAACATCTTAGTTTAATAAAAGAGTTGCTGGTCATCATTTCAACTCATCTTAGTTTAATTCATTGAGTTTCTTTTAATAAATTTAATTTAATAGTTACTAGGTTAATTTATTGATGCATGAGTTAAAGTTCATTTAAGAATGCTTTTCTTAATTAAACTAGTTGCTGAAATAAATGATGCATAAGTGTTAGTTCATTTATTTAAGTTAGTTGTTAATTTGTTTTAAGTTTAAAAATTGAATAAATGTGTTGGTTACATGTGTTAATTGCAGGTGACTTTTCAGCTCACATCCATTACATTTAAAGGATGTTATGCATTCAATAAGATGGCTTTTCAAGTGACTTCGGTTACAAAAGAGGGGGCTGTTACAAAGAGGCTTTATACATCTTTAAGAAGTTGTTTTATCAATTAAAGGAGAGCATTATTCTTTTTTAAATCCGGTAGCATCTTTGTTTCATCTTCCATAACAGTTTGTTTCATGAGTAATCACTACATGCATTCAATTTTCCATCAAAGAAGCTGGTGTCTTTTCAGTTGGTTATGGAGACTTCAAAAGACTTTGAAAGCAACTTAATTGAAGAAGTAAATCACATTGAAGGTTGGAGTTACTTGGGTTAGAATTTCAAAAGTTGTGACTTTTCATTTGAGCTCATTATTAGCTTCATTAAAAGTGGCCATTTAGCTAGCTTCTTTTGACACTATAAATACATGTAATCAACCTATTGATAGGAACTTTTGGGACTTTTGAACCTTAATCAAATTTATGAACTTTGAGTTCTTGAGTGAGTTTATTTCCTCTCTATTTTTCGTACAAGTTTCTTAGACTTATCAAGCTTGCTTGTGGAGTCTTTGACTTGTTCATTCATCCCCTTGTACCATCGGTTCTTACTTCGTTAAGTAACGGGTTGAGGTCCATCTTCAAATTCCATCGTTCACCTTAAACCAAATAGAAACCGGGGTGACACTTTCATATAGTGTTGAATTGTTTCTTTCGTTTAAGTTCACTTTTCCATTCCCACAAATTATCCTCTACTTAATTTATCTCCATTCATACTCAAACCGAGCCATTTCCAAACACCATCTTCCTTTCTTAATTCTAGCCGAAGCTAGCCTTCCATCTTCTAAATCGTTTCCATCATTTCTCAACCTCCAATTCTTAACTTAAATCTATTTCTAAAAGCAACCCTATTCAAAGCTTTCGCAAACTTAACCATATTTTCTATTATTTTTTTTGAAGACTCAATCTCTCCTCGTAGACGATCGGGCATCTCATCCCGAGGTGGATTGTATCATTTTGGTATCAGAGCTACGAAAACGAGGAGCTCCGATGACAACGACGTTTGTATCTAGCCAAAAGTAGGTTCGTAGAAAAAATTAAAAATTTTCAAAATTAAAAAAAAAGTTTCAAATTGTATTCCAAGTGTTCTTTGCATTTAATTTCATGCATTTGGAGTAAAAAAACGAATATATATATAAAAGTGTGTTAGAAGATTTGTCAAGTACTTGTTGTTTTCTATTTTTCTCCTCTATTCCCGATCTCAAAACTCTCATTCTACCCTCATCTTACTACCCCGATCTTCAAAATACCATTCAACATCATTTGGTACCTTCCAATTACCCCAATGCCACCATACCCCATTTACCCTTTTCTTTGTTTCGGCCTACCCGATACCCAACATTAAACCTTTGTACCCACTTTGAAGCTGACCCCAAGCCGTAATAAGTCTACTAGAAACGAAATACGAATTTGTGAGAGAGAGACGAGCGATAAAAGGAACGAGTGCTTACATTAGAGAAAAAGCCATATTCGAGTGAAACACGAGTGTGAGCGATTTTTCTTTGTGAGTGACTTGTGAGAATTTCGTGGTGAGATATTTCATCTTCTGTTTTGTTCTTTAACATTTCTTTCCTTTACATAAATAAACATGTTCCAAGACGAATTCTCAGCCGATGACTTCCAATACTTGGTGAAAGAAATGGACCGAATGCTTGAAAGAAAGCTAAGTCCAATACAAATGCGTTTGGACCGAGTGGAGGAAAAGGCTCAACGGAAGCAAAAAAACACCACATCAAGAAACGGAGTCGTGACCATCTCGAGGACCCATTTCTGATGATTATTCGAGAAGAGACTATTATCAAGACTCCTACTCAACAAGGCCTCCGAGACAACAAGAAGAAAGCTACAAGTTTGAGGCTCTTCGACATAACGAACGAGAAAGTATGAGCTACTCTTTGAACGCTTCAAAGATGTCACGCACGAAGAATCCTTCACGAAGAATCAATTGTGATATCTATGAGAATATTTCCTCTATCTTTGAGTCAAATCCTTATATTTTTTTATTCTTTTGTAACATTTACAATTTGTAATAAAGTAGAAAAAGAAGAAAAAGAAAAAGAAATAAAAGAAGAAAAAGAGAAAGAGAAAGACTGTGAAAAAGAAAAAAAGAATGAAAGAAAAGAAAGAGAAATTGAAAAAGCAAATGAGATTGAAAAAGAAAAAGAATTTGATCAAGAAAAGAAACTTGAAAATGAGAGTGGAGAAAAGAGAACATTGAAAAAAAAGAAAAGAACTCGAATTGGTAAAAGAAACAAAAGAACAAGATGAGCAAGAAAAAGTGAGTGTTGATTCAACTAACCCATTTGAACTTTGTTCTTGTTCTATTTCTTCTCTTCAGATTCCCGAAAGTCCGAAAGATGATTGTCAACTTCAATACCTGCCCCACAAAAGATGCTTTCATATCAGCAAAGGTAAGGTTGAAAACGAAGTTGAACCACACGAGCCGAAAGGTAAACGAGGTAAGAAAATTTTAATAATTGAGTCACGGTAATTCGATTTGACATTTGTCAATAAAGTCTTTGGTGACTTAGTTTTTAAAAGCTTTCCCTATTCTCATCCGATCAATTTTTGCTCTTTAAATGTGGTTGATATCATTTGTTCTGAACGACGAATCTATTTGATCTTACAAGATAACAAGTTTTCACGAAAAATGTTTAAACTTTTCGATTGTGATAACTTTGTGTCTCAATTTATGCCTCTTAGAAAATCTTTGAATTTGTGCATTTCTATTTTGATGAGTGCAAAGAGTTATGATTATATGGTTCCGTGTATGCAACATTCTTTTTGGTATAACATGTTTGATTTAATGAAACCGTTGTTACATTTTGACTTAAATAATCAAACACATGTTTTTAAACCAGGAATATGCATTGGTACATTTTGTGAGAAAATCGAGTCTCATCAATTGTGTGCAAAAATTTTCTATCATTTTGATACGTGGTCTTTGAATAAGGTAGCGAAATTTGGCCACTTTGTTTTCAATTTCAATTTGCTCCTTAAACAAGTTCTGTGTGATAAGATCCGCCTCAGGGGTGAGTCGAGTCGTATGTGAATTGCCTGATCGTCTACGAGAAGGTTTCGTTCGGCTAGTTTAAAGATGATACTTTTAGGTAAAATGGTACGGAAGCTATAGGAAAGGGGTTTCAAAGATAGGTTGAAGGATATGAATTTTATATAGGATCGGATAAAGTAAATAAAGATGGAGATTGGTATGGAAGGGGATTAACAACAATGGATGATAAATGAAAGAAGGGTTCGGCTATGATGAAGTGAAAGGAAGGAAAGAAAGAAAATTTTAGTAGATGATGGATATGGAATAAAACGAACTCAAAAACAAGAACCAATACTAAAAAGTATTGACCCGAATACTTATAAGCTTTCAAGGTGGAAGATGGAAGTAGTGAAACCTCGACCCGCTATTTAGAAAAGTAGGAACCTTGGTATGAAGGTGAACGCCATACTATATAATAGTGATAAATTCGGATAGAAGAAAAACGGGTTGACGCCACTAGAGACTAGATAAGCCAACAAGTCTTTAACGAAATATGAGAGAAAACAATCTTACAAATTGAGCAGCATAACATTAACAAATTCAATAATCTGTCCATCAATAGGTTAATTACATGTATATACATTATAATGAGGCTAGATGAATGGTCACTTTTAATGAGGCAAATAATGATTTCAAATGAAGAGTCTCAACCTTTGGAATTCTAGCCATGTAACTCCATCTTCAATGTGAATAATTTCTTCAATTAAGTGGCTGTCAAAGTCCTTTGAAGTCTCCTATGACCAACCGAAAAGGTCACCTAACTCCATCCTTCAATGTGATTAATTTCTTTAATTATGTTGCTTTGAAAACCTTTTGAAGTCTCCACGACCAACCGAAAAGTCACCAGCATCTTTGATGGAGAATTGAATGATGTGATTAATTGCTTTCAAAGTCTTTTGAAGTCTCCATGTCCAACCAAAAAGTCACCAGCATCTTTGATGGAGAATTGAATGATGTGATTAATTTCTTTCAAAGTCTTTTGAAGTCTCCATGTCCAACCGAAAAGTCACCTGCAATTAACACATGTAACTGATACATTAATGCAATTATTAAACTTAAAACAAATTAACAACTATCTTAAATAAATGAACTAACACTTGAGCATCATTTATTCCAGCAACTAGACTTAAATAAATGAACTAACACTTAAGCATCATTTATTCCAGCAACTAGACTTAAATAAATGAACTAACACTTAAGCATCATTTATTCCAGCAACTAGTTTAATTAAGAAAAACATTATTAAATGAACTTTAACTCATGCATCAATAAATTAACGTAGTAACTAGATTAATTAAAGAAGCAACTATTAAATAAACTTCAAAAAAAACTCAGATGCTTAAATGCATGATTTAAAATGCAAACTAAATGAACAAATGAATTACTTAATGCATGACTTAATTAAATGCAGAACACATAATGCATGTCATAATTAAAATATGTAGATCAATAATGCATGACATTAACTAAAGATGCATTTAATTAAACAAGAAATAATTAAAGACTAAAGTAACTAAAATAAATAAATCAAGTTCTTATTCTAGCAATTTAAATGCAAGAATTAAAATTTAAAGATGAGCTCAAAAGAGCTTATTAAAGCTGAATCAAGCTCATTGAATGAACACATGAACTCATTGAACTGGATCGAGCTCAAATGAGCTGAATTTGAACTAGACAAAGTCATGGAGCTGGAATTAGCTTGCCAGCAACGCGATGCTCGACTCGGGATACTTGTCCGATGAAGTTCGCGGGGCGTGCTCGCATCATTCCCCCCTCGTTAAGGCAACTTGTCCTCAAGTTGAGCCGTTGGTTTTCCAAACAGAATTCCCTTTGCTCAATTTTTCCTCGGTCAAATGGGGCGGATATTAATCAGATCACCTGAAAAGTATAACCATGAATTAGCAAGAGATGTTTCAAACACACTTGCAATTCAAATGTGAGCAGCACCAAACAAATAAATCACATGCAATTAAACAGAATCAAATTATCATATAAAAGAAATAATGCCTTGTAAAATTTTTGAAACAAGATTAAGTAGGATTCAAGACATGCATACGATTTGAATGGATTCCACAAGTCAAGATTATCATGCGAATAATGAATCAAATGATAAACATAAGCTTCACAAGTAGGTAGTTGAGAAAATTCACATGGCTCATGAAATTGAACAATCAGATCTTGCATTGTATGATATATTCTCTCTCTCACACATGAATTATAAAAATTATCGAACACAAGAATTTTTTTGTCAACCATCAAGACAGATAGATCATAAACAAGCGAAATAGAATGTTTAAACATATCATGACCTAAATGTTTTACAAAAATCAATTCATTAACGCAAAGCTTGTCATCATTCGAAGAGAACAAAAATGTATCAACAATTTCAGAAAACTTACCTTTAGCAGTAGAAAAAGAAATATCGTTCTTACCTTGCTCGAACAATACAAACCTTCTCTCCTCGGAAATGTAATGTAATACAAACCTTTTATTTCGAACAACTTGGATGGGTGATGAGACACCATGACATCTCATGCTCCTCGAAATGTGGAATTCACAAAAATGAGATTGGTTAGTATTAACAGAATTGGTGGACTTAAAAGGGAAAGATAGATCATATTTGAAATTTGATTCAAGTCCATATAAATATGTTAGCCTTACCTTTTCAAAATGAAACAAATATTACATACGTGGCCAAACAATATGATTAAGGAACAAAACAAAACCAAAGTCATTAAGTTTCATTGCCTTAATTAAAGTACGAATATCAAACAAACTTAAATAAGATGCACAACAAGCAAGTTGCTTGAAGTTTCTATAAAACGAATCAGAGTAACAAATACCAGGTTTGAACACATGAACTTGATCATTTGTTCCAACATGCAACATATTTTGAATAATTTCCAATGTCCACAACATGTTACAAAATGATGTAATCAACACACTACAGGACTTAAATTCCACTCGATCAAGTAAACATGCAGAGTTGACAAAACCAAGCAGATCAAGAAATGGGAATCTCATATAAAAATTCAAAGTTTTATCTTGAAGGCCAAAATCAAACAGTTTGAACATTGCATGCGAAAGCCTTTTAACATGTATGTCAAACAAAGACATGGTGAACATATAACTATTCAAAGATTCAAATCTATCACGAACCAAATGAACATGCAAGTTTAAACAGACATATTTAACACATGAGTTCAAAGATTTTATACAACCAAAATTTGTATGTGCAAAGTTTAAACACATCTAAAATTTGATTAGGGTGAGCCATTCCAATAGAAGGATCAAACGTGTCACAAGACAGAATTTTCACGGCACTTTTTGAAGCAGGGTCATCAAGAGATGAACAAGGACTAATCAAATCAAATGATGGAGGCATATGAGAAATTGACCCATCAAAATCTAAATGAGCAATTTTTAAATTGGACAACCTTGATTCGATAAACATAGAATCCATACCTTTCTTACCTTTAATCATAAGTGGGTGGTCATCATTTGCGTACTTACCTTTCTCGAATAATCAAAAACATCTCTCCTTTGGAAGGTAGTGAAGCTGGAATTGATCGTACAAAACTTTAGGAACCTGAAAAGTTACATCACAAGAAGATCGAACAGGTGGGTTAGTGGAAACAATCCTTGCTTGCTCACTTTCTTTTTCACTTGATTCTTTTTTCTCGAGATATCTCGTTTCTTTTTCCTCAATCTCTTTTTCCACTTGTTGTTCTTGTTCAACTTCCTTTTCTCTCTCAAACTCTTTTTCATTCTCTTTTTCAATTTCTTTTTCAATCTCATTTTCACTCTCTTTTTGTTCTTTTTCTTTTTCATTGGCTTTTTCAATGACTTTCTCGAGCTCTTTCAAGAATCTCTCATTTTCTCTCTTAATTCTCTCTTTTCTTTTTTATTTCTTTTACCTTTTCTTCTTTTTCTTTTCTTTTACATGATGTTACAAAAGAATCAAGATGGTAATTATTTGGCTCAAAAGAAGAATATTTATTTGCACATGAATCACGATAATTGCATCGGGAAGAATATTTCGTGTAGGATTTCTTTGAAATTCTTGAAGGAGTATATCTATCACTTCAAAAGTCATCTCGAAAGGATTCAAAACCAAGATCGGTCTCTTTTTGTCTTGGATTCCTTGATAAAAAAATACTCTCGATCAAACCCTTTTCTTGAATAGGATTCATAACATGAATCTCTTTGCCTCGAAGTCGATGGCAAAAGGAAATCATGATGGGTCTTCTTCTTCAAGTAGTAATCGGGAGTATATCTCCGTGGAGTTCCCAGCTCCATCTTTTGACTTGAAGAAACTCATTCATAGGGGTCTCTTTGTTCCACACAATTTAATCTCTTGTGTAATTTCTCGAATTTCGAATTCACCATGCTTCGCATTTCTTGCACCAAATATTGGAACTCTGATTCGGAGAACTCTTCGCGAGACATGATTTTTGTTGCTAAAAAGAAATATGTTAGTTCTACAAAAACAAAAATTTAAGTACCTCACCACAAAACTCATGATTTCACTCGGAAAGAAGAAGGAAAAGTGTCTGATACGATCCCGGTCTCGAGGAGAAAACGAGATGTATACTTGGAGTTCGATCGTAAACCAGAGAATCGAAGAAAGAAAGAAATTTCGATGAAGTTCGGATAAATTGTAAGAATTGAGTTGACAAAATGAGTTGGATTCGGTATTAGCTTAGGATGGTTTCGGATTAGGATATGTTTCGAAGTTAGGGAAGAATGTATGGATCAGATTTTGGTTTAAGAAAGGAAAATAAGGCTTGGGTTTCAGTTTAAGGATGAAAGAGTATTCGGGTTTCAGTTTAGGACTTTAAGAAACAAGTAAGAACCAATACCGAGAAAGGTATTGACCCGGTTACTTATACGTTTCTAAAGGTCTTTGGTTTTAGTTGTTTAACGAACCTCGACCCACTATCGATGTACGATAGGAACCTTGGTATCGGGATTGAACGAAGGATGGTTGACGCCATTAGACTCCTAGATAAGCCAACAAATCATAAGAACGAAATAGGAGAAATTGCTCTTGCAAATTCAGCATAATAACGATATAAAATTTGGCAAAAGTCCCTTACAAAATAAAATGGCCAACTATTTATAGTTGCTTGAGCTAGACGAATGGTCATCTTCTAGCCTTAATGACTAAGCAAAATTAATACTAGCATTAACTTGAAAATTCTAGATAGGAAAACTCTTCAAGTTCCAAGTCCACATTGGCTGAATAGGAGCTCAAGAGGCAGCTTTTAAATCACCAAGGTGCAGCCGAATCATCAAGGAAAGAAAGATAATTGAATGACTCTTCATTGTTCAACCAAGCATGCATGAATGCCCTTAAATTCCTCCTTAAATTCCAGCTTTAATGGCTAACTTTTCAGCTCAAGTTGCTGCTGATGGTTGACCTTCTTGCATTAACTTCGGTGAGCTGAATGGGCACCTTGGGAAGTTGAAACAGCAGCTATAGAAAACTATTGAGCTAACCAAAACATCACCTTAAATGAAAGTAATTGCTGCTGCCCATTAATCTGCTTGTGCCGTCCCTTTACATGCACCTACAAGCAAATTAAGTTCATTAACTTAGCTAATTAATTCCAGCAATTAAAGATCACATTAAGACATTAAATTGAGCTGAAACAAATTAAATCTAAGCTATTTAACAGCTAATAAAAATTGGCTGAAGCTTAGGACAACATTAAATACTAGTTTCGGCTAAACAACTTTAATTTCCAAGTAAATATGCTAGATTTAAGAACAACTTAAAACCTTATTTAATAACAGAAAATTAATTAAAGGAAATTAAATTTATCCAAATTTATTTTAAATAAAATTCCAACTAATTTATTTAGCTTAAGGCCGAATGGCCAATTAAGCTCGTTGAACTTAGTTGAAACTTAGCACGAGCTAGAACCGAGCTCATAGGTTGCTGGTTGAGCTTGTAAAACATTGCGAAAATGCTCCAACGTTGGTCCCTCCTCTCGTCCAAGTAAGTTAGCTTCATTATCTTTCCACACTTGCTGGACCAAAACTCCGATGGCGTCTTTGAATAGCTTAGATCGAGCTCTAGTGATAGGGCCACGAGGTAGCATCAACGGATCATGACTCGAGCTCGACTTGACATGGAACGTGCTCGCATCAGTGTCACTCTCGCTCGTGTTTACACTCGTTTGGCTTTTATCTCCACTCGAATAGTCTCACACGCTCGTGCCTTTTATCACTCAAACTTTCTCTCGCAATTTCGTATTCGGACTCGCCAAGGCCTTATCGTAGGCTTAGGGGTCGGTCACAAATTGGTAAACAAAGGAAATAATGAAAAGGGATAGGGTAGACAGAAAGAAAATATGGAAAGGGCTTCAAATGTGGCATTGGGGTAGAAGAAACGGTAGAATGAAAAACAAATTATCAGGAACCAATCAAATGGGAACAAAAGAAAAAAATTCAAGAACCTTCAAAAACTTCACTTTTTTTTTTGAATTTTCGTTTTTTTTCCAACACTTCAAATGCACTAAATATAATGAGAAACTTCCAATTTTTTTTTGAATTTTTTTCAAATTTTTTCACTAACCTATTCTGACTTGTCTTTGAAAGTCCGTACTTCTCATTTTAATGGCTTTGATACCAAATGATATGATCCGCCTCAGGTGTAAGACTCCTACTCAACAAGGCCTCCGAGACAACAAGAAGAAAGCTACAAGTTTGAGGCTCTTTGACATAACGAACGAGAAAGTACGAGCTACTCTTCGAATGCTTCAAAGATGTCACGCACGAAGAATCTTTCACGAAGAATCAATTGTGATATCGATGTGAATATTTCCTCTATCTTTGAGTCAAATCCTTATATTTTTATTCTTTTGTAACATCTACAAGTTGTAATAAAGTAGAAAAAGAAGAAAAAGAAAAAGAAATAAAAGAAGAAAAAGAAAATAAAATAAAAGAAGAAAAAGAAAAAGAGAAAGACTGTGAAAAAGAAAAAAAGAATGAAAGAAAAGAAAGAGAAATTGAAAAAGCAAATGAGATTGAAAAAGAAAAAGAATTTGATCAAGAAAAGAAAATTGAAAATGAGAGTGGAGAAAAAGAGAACATTGAAAAAGAAAGAAAAGAACTCGAATTGGAAAAAGAAACAAAAGAACAAGATGAGCAAGAAAAAGTGAGTGTTGATTCAACTAACCCATTTGAACTTTGTTCTTGTTCTATTTCTTCTCTTCAGATTCCCGAAAGTCCGAAAGATGATTGTCAACTTCAATACCTGCCCCATGAAAGACGCTTTTGTATCAGCAAAGGTAAGGTTGAAAACGAAGTTGAACCACACGAGTCGGAAAGTAAGTGAGGTAAGGAAATTTTATTAACTGAGTCACGACAATCTGATTTGACATTTGTCAATAAAATCTTTGTTGACTTAGTTTTTAAAAGCTTTCCCTATTCTCATCTGATCAATTTTTGCTCTTTAAATGTGGTTGATATCGTTTGTTCTGAATGACGAATCTATTTGATCTTACAAGATAACAAGTTTTCATGAAAAATGTTTATACTTTTCGATTGTGATAACTTTGTGTCTCAATTTATGCCTCTTGGAAATCTTTGAATTTGTGCATTTCTGTTTTGATGAGTGCAAAGAGTTATGATTTTATGGTGTCGTGTATGCAACATTCTTTTTGGTATAACATGTTTGATTTAATGAAACTGTTGTTACATTTTGACTTAAATAATCAAACACATGTTTTTAAACCGGGAATATGCATTGGTACATTTTGTGAGAAAATCGAGCCTCATCAATTGTGTGCGAAAAATTTCTATTATTTTGATACGTGGTCTTTGAATAAGGTAGCGAAATTTGGCCACTTTGTTTTCAATTTCAATTCGCTCCTTAAACAAGTTCTGTGGTTGTACTTGAAGTTCACCTTTCATCTAAAAAAGGTTGATTCGAATGCAAAGCCTCGACTACACTACAATCCCGAGGAGAGAAGGTTTGTTCTAATGAAGCCAGGTAAAATCGACCCTTATCTTTCTGCCCGAAAAGGTAAGATGCTTGAAAACTTTGAAGCGTTTTCGTTCTCCTCGGATGGTGATAAGCCTTGCGTTGATGAATTGGTTTTCGTAAAACATTTAGATCATGATATGCTTAAATGTTTTAGTTTGCCTATTTATGATCTATCTGTCTTGATGGTTGATAAAAAGATTTTGGTGTTTGATATATTTTATAATTCATGTGTGAGAGAGTCTATAGTTGATCGTCTAATGCAAGGTATGATTGTGCAATTTTATGAATCATATGAATCATTTCAAATATCTTCTTGTGACGATTATGTCTACGATTTGATTCATTACCCGCATGATAATCATGACTTGAGGACTCCATCTAAATCGTATGCATGCGTTGAAGCCTATCCAATTTTGTTTCAAGCATTTGACAGGGCATTATTTCTTTTGTATGATAAACTAATTCTGCTCATCCACTTGCGTTATACTTGCGTTGATATGTCTATGCTTGAATTGCAAATTTGTTTGAAGTAATATTTGTTAATTCACGGCTATTCTTTCTAGGTGTCTCGCTTACCATCTGCCCTATTCGACCGAGGAAAGTCGAGCAAAAGAAATTTTGTTCGAAAGAACCAATGACTCGATTCGAGGACGAATCATCTTGAAGAGGGGGAATGATAAGATCCAACCCGGGGCACCAACATTTGACAATTTGATGAGCTTGAATCAAATGAATCAAGTGTCGTAGAGCTGTTGTGCACTTTGGTGCATGTCCAAATCAGCTTATTTGAGCTCGTTTCAGCTCATTGAGCTGAATTAATTAAATTGCTTAATTTTAAATAAATTGAACTTCTAATTTAATTTTCAGCTTTGCATTTAGTTTGCATTTTAAATATTTGCATTTAAGCATCTTAGTTTAATAAAAGAGTTGCTGGTCATCATTTCAACTCATCTTAGTTTAATTAATTGAGTTTCTTTTAATGAATTTAATTTAATAGTTACTACGCTAATTTATTGATGCATGAGTTAAAGTTCATTTAAGAATGCTTTTCTTAATTAAACTAGTTGCTGAAATAAATGATGCATAAGTGTTAGTTCATTTATTTAAGTTAGTTGTTAATTTGTTTTAACTTTAAAAATTGAATAAATGTGTCAGTTACATGTGTTAATTGGAGGTGACTTTTCAGCTCATATCCATTACATTTAAAGGCTGTTATGCATTCAATAAGATAGCTTTTTAAGTGACTTCGGTTACAAAAGAGGGGGCTGTTACAAAGAGGCTTTATACATCATTAAGAAGTTGTTTTATCAATTAAAGGAGAGCATTATTCTTCTTTAAATTCGACAGCATCTTTATTTCATCTTCCATAACAGTTTGTTTCATGAGTAATCACTACATGCATTCAATTTTCCATCAAAGAAGCTGGTGTCTTTTCAGTTGGTCATGGAGACTTCAAAAGACTTTGAAAGCAACTTAATTGAAGAAGTAAATCACATTGAAGGTTGGAGTTACTTGGGTTAGAATTTCAAAAGTTGTGACTTTTCATTTGAGCTCATTATTAGCTTCATTAAAAGTGACCATTCAGCTAGTTTCTTTTGACACTATAAATACATGTAATCAACTTATTGATAGGAACTTTTGGGACTTTTGAACCTTAATCAAATTTATGAACTTTGAGTTCTTGAGTAAGTTTATCTCCTCTCTATTTTTCGTAAAAGTTTCTTAGACTTATCATGGCTGCTTGTGGTGTCTTTGACTTGTTCATCCATCTCCTTATACCATTGGTCCTTACTTTGTTAAGTAACGGGTCGAGGTCCATCTTCAAATTCCATCGTTCACCTTAAACCAAATAGAAATCGGGGTGACACTTTCATATAGTGTTGAATCATTTCTTTCGTTTAAGTTCACTTTTCCATTCCCACAAATTATCCTCTACTTAATTTATCTCCATTCACACTCAAATCGAGCCATTTCCAAACACCATCTTCCTTTCTTAATTCTAACCGAACCTAACCTTCCATCTTCTAAATTGTTTCCATCATTTCTCAACCTCCAATTCCTAACTTAAATCCATTTTTAAAAGCAACCCTATTCAAAGCTTTCGCAAACTTAACCATATTTTCTATTTTTTTCTAAAGACTCAATCTCTCCTCATAGACGATCGGGCATCTCACATATGACTCGACTCACCCCGAGGTAGATTGTACCAATTTTTGTCCGATTAATTGTTATTCGTCACTTGTGGTTGATAAACTCGTCCCATGTGGACGCACGAGGGGTTATCCTCTTGATTTTTCTTGTGTTGGAACTTTTGTTGATGTTGTTCGATCCGATCGACAGACCAAAAATTTGAACTTGCGTGATGACAGTTTTTCATGAAAAGCGATTAAAATTGCCGATTGTGATAATTTTTTGCATCAATTACTGCTTTGTGAAAATTCATGAATTTGTGCAAATCTGATTTGATGAATGTAAAGAGTTTTGATTATATGTATCTGTGTATGCAAAATTCCTTTCGTTTCAGCATGTTTGATTTACTAAAACCTTTGCTATACACTTTGGCATAAGTAATCAAACTAATGTTTTTAAACTCAGAATTTGTTTTGGTTCATTTTGTGGGTTAAACTAGCATTTTAAATTTCGTACGACTAATCCATTTTTGATTGATGCATGGTCATTAACTAAAGGGACGAAACTTAACGGTTTTGATCGTGAATTAAAATCGTTCCTTGAACATTTTATGTGGATGTACATGAGATACATATTCCTACCCGAAAAGGTAAGATTGACTTATGTTTTTTAGCCTGAAATTGATTCATATGTGAATAACATTTCGAGAAGTTCCTTAGTGTTCATCATCCATGGTGACACTAACTTCTTTCATACTTGTGAAGCTGACACCTTGAAAAGCACAAAATGTTGTTGTGTTTTCCCTTCATTTCAGGTTGATCCAAGTGATGAGCTTCAACTTCAATACTTTCCCTAGGAGAAAAGGTTCGCATTCGTTGAAAAAGGTAACGTTCTCAATGAACTTAGTTCGCCTTTGTCAAACAGTAAGCAAGGTATGGATTTTGAAGTTTTTCAATCACAAGGGCTTCATTCGATTGTTGGTGATAATGTGCATTCTGAACCTTGTTGTGTGAAACCCACATGCTTGTACGAGACTGTTAGGATGAGACTTGTGATGTATGAATACTTGAACATATGCATGCCTAGATTTCCTTTGTTTCGCTTGTGTGAATTGTTGGGGAATAAGAAACTCGTGCTGCATTTAGAACGAGTGACCAAACTCATGTGTTCAAGCCTGGAGTTCATTATTTTGGTTCGGCATCAAGAGTAACCAAGCATCTTGAAATTTGTAAAAATAAACATTTGCACAATTTATGCTTGCTTAAGGTCTGGTCTTTAACTAAGGAAATGAAACTTGCACATTCTGTCGGTAACTTTAATTTGATTGCTAGTCCTTTTATGCTGCTGGACATGAAATTTTTGATTTATTACGAAATTGAAAGACCCATTTTTAACTCTGAATCCGGTAATGGATTATGTGAGAATTTGGGACGTATTTTGGTGTTTGTAACTCATAGTGCCACGCAATCATTTCATTTTCATGTGGAAGGCACTTCGAGTTGGTTCCCTCCTAAAGAGGGAGGGCTTGAAAGTAAGCCATTTTCTCTTCCAGTTTTGTGTGACTTTCAGGTTATTGGGATCAATTCTACTCCATTTGACAACCAAGAGGGCTGTGACAATGAAAGATTTTTCGCGAGTAAGTGGCCCGATTTGAGGAAAAATCGCTTCAAAGAGGGAGGGGATGATACGGCCATGCCCCTGAGCACATTCTTGGACTAGCTCCCTAAGCATTGCTTGCAATCCCTTGCAAGTTGAACTAGTTCGCTTCTAGCTTGTTGAGCTCAACTCAGCTCGTTTCCAGCTCAATGAGCTCTTTTCCATCTTTTTATTTTATGCATTAAGTTGCTAGAATTAAAATAAATTATTAATTTAGTTAGTTAATTTAGTTAGTTCAGCTTAAATAATTAAGTTGCATCTTTAATATGTTAAAAATAAAAATCTGGCCATTTTAATTAAGTTTTAAATGTGCCGTAGTTTAAAACATATTTATTAGCTATTTTATTGTGTCTAAGTTAAGACAAATTTATTGCATGCTTCAATGTGTCCTAGTCCAACCGAATTAATACAAGTAGTTAATTAGTCTTAGTTCATGCATGAAATCAAATGTGTCCTAAGTAGTTGCCGAATTTAATTTGTCTTGTGGCCTAAATTTATTTTGTCCTAAAACATGATTTAATGGGTGCAGGTACTTGGCATTGGATGACATTAAAAGGGGCTGCTGCTGTTTGTCCTCCTCCATGCAGTCCTTTGGGAACAGCAAGGGACTTTGGGGGCTGCTGTTTCACTTTTCAAGGTAGCTCTTTCAGCTCACCGAAGCACCTTGGAAGACTCCACCAGCTGCTATTATTGGAGACCCCAAAACGTCCTTAAATGGGGTGCAAGTTGTTCAGCTCATCAAGGAGTCATCATAAAGGCCTTTCCAAGTTTCTAGGTCGAACCTTCATGCATCACCAGCTTCCAAGCTCCATCAATTATTTCAGCTAATTTTCTAAGCATCTAGAAGATGATTTTCGGAATTCCCAATGCACAAGGAAGCAACCTAGAATTTTCAAGAACTTTCAGCCTAATTAAATGAATTTAAGGCTGACCATTCAGCTAGGAAACTTGTCCATTTGGCTAACCCATGTTTGGCTATAAATATTTAGCTAAAAACTTGTAAAAAGAACTTTTTGCATCTTGAATGAATTTCTGTTACTTTGTTAGTTTATTCAACTCTCAAGTTTCATTTCTAAACTCGAGTTGGCTTATCTAGTTCTCTAGTGGCGTCAACCTTGTTTTCCTTTGAACTTATCACTCGTCAACAAGTGTGGCGTTCACCCGATATACTTCCAGTTCCTATCTCATTATAGATAGTGGGTCAAAGTTTCTTTAACATTTTCCAACAACTTTAAGTGACATATAAGTCCCGGGTCAATACTTTCTTCGTATTGGTTTGAACTTTGTCCTTAAGGTCATCTATCCAATCTAAACCGTTTAATTACTTTATTTCTCCTATTTGCCCAAGTGCAAGATGAAACATCTCATAGGCTTGATTGATTATTGGGCCAATTTTTAAGGACTTTTTAATTTAATTTAGTTTTAATTAAATTAATAAGTTTGCATATTTTTAATTTTAGATTTATACTTTGTGTGTTTTGCATTTAATAAAGTTATGCTTTATGTAACTCCCATGTTAGTTTAAGTCTGCATCATTAAATTAAGTCTTGCATTTGTTTATTTAGTTTGCATTTCAAACTATGCATTTAAGCATCTTAGTTTAATAAATGAGTTGCTAGACATTTATTCGACATTTATTCAACTCATTTTAGTTTAATTAATAAGTGTTTTTATTGAACTTCATTTAATAAGAAGCTTATTTAATTAATCTAGTTACTAGGATAATTTATTGATGCATGAGTTAAAGTTCATTTAATAATGCTTCTCTTAATTAAACTAGTTGCTGGAAAAAATGATGCATAAGTTTTTAGTTCATTTATTTAAGATAGGTGTTAATTTGTTTTAGGTTTAATCATTGAATAAAAGTGTTTTATATGTTGGTTACATGTGTTAATTGCAGGTGATTTTTCAGCCACAACCATTACATGTAAAGGTTGTTATACATTCAATAAGGTGGCTTTTCAAGTGATATCGGTTACAAAAGAGGGGGCTATTACAAAAAGAGGCTTTATACATCAATAAAAAGAGTTTAAAGGAGCATTACACTTCCTTTAAATTTCAGTAGCAACCCTTCCAACTACTCCAAATGTTTTTGCTACTTTAATGGTCAATTCATGCTTAAAAAACTTCATTAAGTTGTTGGAGTCTATTCAGCTTGCCAAAGGAGAAACCAAGAGACATTTTCAAAGCATTTAAATTCATTAAATCAGCTCATTTGGAGTCATAAAGTTGCTGTTATTTGGCTTGGAGGAACTTAAGAGTTTTTATTTATTGATTAAGTTTTATTTCAACCATTAAAATGCACATTAAAGCTGAATTCATATGACTCTCCAGCTAACCACATGTAAACACTATATATCCTTTGTTATTAGCTTGTATAGGGGACTTTTGCCATTTTTCAATTTTATGAACTTTGTGTTCTTGAGTGAGTTTATCTCCTCTCCATATTTCGTACAAGTTTCGTTTGACTTATTAAGCTTGCTTGTGGCATCTTCGACTTGTTCTTTTGAACTTATCACTCTTTAAACCCGAGTGTGGCGTTCATTCTATCTCCATATTTCACCTTAACCGTATAAGAACCGGGGTGACACTTTTTAGTGTTGAATCGCTCTTGGTTAAGTTCGTTATTCCATCATCACCAATCACCTTGTTTATCCAATTC
The DNA here is from genome assembly GCA_025503065.1 of Gossypium bickii. Taxonomy (NCBI): domain Eukaryota; kingdom Viridiplantae; phylum Streptophyta; class Magnoliopsida; order Malvales; family Malvaceae; genus Gossypium; species Gossypium bickii. Next base: position 67,967,357 of record CP106709.1, read on the forward strand.
AAACCCGAGCCTTGAATATCCATCATTTTCTTTTCTTAATCAATTTTTTTTCTAAATCGAAACCTTCATTATCCACCTTCCTTTCCATTACCCAAAATCGAACCTATTCTTCCGAAATTGAACTTGTCTATTATTCTTTAACCTTTATTCCTAACTTAACCCAAAATACTAAAAACATTCATTTCAAAGCTTGTTACTTTCAGTTGTAAAAAAAACTTTTGGCAAATTCTTAATGTTATTCTGTCGAATTTGTGAGACACTTTTCTCCAATTTCATTTAGGACTCATTGGCTTATCTAGTGAGCTAGTGACGTCAACCGTTTCCTTGTTAACACTCCTTATATCGAGGTTCCTGTCAATCCCGATAGTGGGTCGAGGTTTATTTCCCATCCTAACCCGAGCCTTGAGCACTTTAAGCATTTTAGATCGATACCAATTTGGTATTGGTTCGTGCTTGTGTCTTAAGACCATTTCGTACCTCTCGCTTCCTTCCCTAAGCTTCAACTACTTTCCATTTGAAAACTATTTCGTACCAAATCCAAAATTCTTTCCATCGACCAATCCCTAACATTAATTGAACATCCCTTCTATTCCTCAATTATCCGAACCACATTATCATTTCTTTCTTACTTCTGTATTCTGTAACCATTCCCTAAAACTTTTGAATACGAACCAAAATCGAACCCATCTCATTCTTAAATCCTCTTGAATTCATTCTTCTATACTTCTTTATTCACATACTTAGTCGGTTCAAGTCACCCTACACTCAACTAAGCCCAACTTCTCAATTTCTCGTTTAAGATCAGGCACACTAGTATACAACTCGAATTCATTCGAAGACAGGACTATATCAGGGTAGCACCATTGAATCCTTGTTCGAACTTGGTGCACTCTGGAACGTGATCGTATCATTCCCCCCTCTTCGAAACGACTTGTCCTCAAGTCAAAATCTGTGTCAAAAGGGGTTAAATCTAACACGTTATAAGAGTTTTCATTTATGCGCTCAAGAATCTGGAAAGGACTGTCTCCACGGGGTAACAATTTTGATTTTCATTGATGATGCAAGCACGCCCCGCGAACTTCATCGGACAAGTATCCTGAGTCGAGCATTGCATTGCTGGCAAGTTGATCCCAGCTCGTTTCCAGCTCCATGAGCTTCGTCCCGTTCAAATTCAGCTTATTTGAGCTTGATCCAGCTCAATGAGTTCATGTGCTCATTCAACGAGCTTGATTCAACTTAAATAGGCTCATTTGAGTTCATCTTTAAATTTTAATTCTTGCATTTAAATTACTGGAATAAGGACTTGATTTTTTTTATTTTAGTTACTTTAGTCTTTAATTATTTCTTGTTTAATTAAATGCATTTTTAGTTAATGTCATGCATTATTTATCTACATATTTTATTTATGACATGCATTTTGTGTTCTGCATTTAATTAATTCATACATTAAGTAACTCATTTGTTCCTTTAGTTTGCATTTTAAATATTTGCATTTAAGCATCTTAGTTTAATAAAGGAGTTGATGGTCAACATTTCAACTCATAGTTTAATTAATTGAGTTTCTTTTAATGAATTTTATTTAATAGTTGTTTCATTAATTAATCTAGTTACTAGGTTAATTTATTGATGCATGAGTTAAGTTCATTTAATAATGCTTTACTTGAATAAATGATACTTAAGTGTTAGTTCATTTATTTAAGTTAGTTGTTAATTTGTTTTAAGTTTAATAATTGCATTAATGTGACGGTTACATGTGTTAATTTCAGGTGACTTTTCAACTCACATCCATTACTTCTAAAGGCTGTTATGCATTCAACAAGATGGCTTTTCAAGTGAATTCAGTTACACAAGAGGGGGCTGATATAAAGAGGGTTAATATATCATTAAGTAGTTGTTTTATCAATTAAATAAGAGCATTATTCTTCTTTAATTTCGGTAGCCTCTTTTTTTTCTACTTCCATAACCGATTGCTTCATGAGTAATCAGTTCATGTAATCAATTCTCCATCAAAGATGCTGGTGACTCTTCGGTTGGTCATGGAGACTTCAAAGGGTTTTGAAAGCAACTTAATTGGAGAAATTAATCACATTGAAGATGGAGTTATTTGGGCAAGAATTTCAAAGGTTGAGACTTTTCATTTGAGCTCATTATTAGCTTCATTAGAAGTGACCATTCAGCTAGCTTCTATTACACTATAAATACATGTAATCTACCTATTGATGGACAAATTTTGATAATTTGTTAATGTTATGCTCCTCAATTTGTGAGGCAAACTTTTCTCTATTTTCGTTCAAAGATTCGCTGGCTACTTAGTGATCTAGTTGTGTCATCCGTTTTCTTTGTCAAAAACTAAACTTATCACTACTTGTAGTGTGGCGTTCAAACATACCGAGGTTCCTATCTTACTAGATAGTGGGTCGAGGCCACCTTAACCACTCCTAAACTGAACTAAAGGGCTTATAAACAATAGGTCAATACCAAATTGGTATTGGTTCTTGTTTGCACTTTTGTTTAATCCATTTTCCCTTTCTTATCCAATTCGTACCAAAAACTAGTATTCTATCTTAACACATCTTACCATTTCGAACCAAAATCCATTCTTTCTTCCACATCTTACCTTTTCAAAGCATATTCTTAAACTATCAATTATTCATTGTTTCTCAAAGACGATTGGGCAATTTACATACGACTCGACTCAACCCCGAGGCGGATCGTATCAGTTGAGCCAGAAATGCTCCTTGCACATGTGAACCCAAACGCACTGTCCAGGTTCGAAGACCACTTGTTTTCGTCCTTTGTTAGCGTTACGTATGTAAGACTCAGTTCTTGCTTCAATGTTAACTCGCACCTTTTGATGTAATTCTTTGACAAAGCCTTTTTCTTTGCATCTACATGAACCAATCGATTAGTAGGCAAAGGTAATAAATCTAAATGTGTCAAAGGATTAAAACTGTATACAATTTCAAAAGGCGAATATTTGGTAGTAGAATGGATGGAGCGGTTGTAGGCAAACTCGAATGTGATAGGCAATCTTCTCAATACTTCAAGTTTTTACGAATGATGGCCTGAAGTAATGTGGACAATATCCTATTGACGACTTTCGTTTGGCAATCTATTTGGGGGTGGCTGGTGGTCGAGAATAATAGTTTGGTTCCTAATTTTCCCCACAAGGACCTCCAAAAGTGGCTCAAAAATTTTGCATCACTATCTAATACAATGGTACAAGGAATACCATGAAGTCGAACAATGTCTTTGAAAAACAAATTTGCAACATGAACAGCGTCATCAGTTTTAGTGCAAGCAATAAAACGAGACATTTTTGAAAAACAATCGACAACCACAAAGATAGAATCCTTCCTCATTTTTATGTGCGGTAGTCCAAGAACGAAGTCCATGGAGATATCGACCCACGGAGCTTCAGGAATAGGTAATGGCATGTATAAGCCATGTGGCTGAACCCTCGATTTAGCCTTTTTACAACCTATACACCTCTCACAAACTTGTTCCACATATTTGCGCATTCGTGGCCAATAGAAGTGTTCTTGAAGGGTTGCAAGCGTCTTGTTGACTCCAAAGTGTCCCATAAGTCTGCCACTATGGGCCTCTTGCACTAATAAGTCTTGAACAGAGCCACAAGGAATGCAAAGTTTACATTCTTTAAAAAGAAAGCCTTCATATCTATAAAAGTTTTCAAACACACCATTCTCGCACGCAACAAAGATCTCACCAAAATTAGATTCGTTAGCGTAAGAGTCTTTTAACAAAGCAAAACCAAGAATTTTTGAGTCTAAATATGACAATAGAGTGTACCTTCTCGAAAGCGCATCATCCACTATGTTATCTTTACCTTTTTTGTATTTTATAAAATAGGGAAACTATTTAAGAAACTCCACCCATTTTGCGTGACGTCGGTTCAATTTGTGCTGGCCTTTGATATGCTTTAAAGCTTCATGATTTGAGTGTATAACGAACTCTTTTGGGCATAAATAATTTAGCCACGTCTCAAGGGCTCGTATGAGCACATACATCTCTTTATCATATGCCGGATAGTTGTACGACTCCATTAATCTTTTCACTAAAATAGGCCACAGGTTGTCCTTCTTGTGTCAAGACAGCACCGATTCCAATGCCTGAGGCATCACACTCAACCTCGAAGGTCTTCGAGAAATCTGGAAGAGCAAGTAAATGAGCGTTAGTAAGAAATTCCTTAATTTTAACAAACGACTTTCTTTCTCATCATTCCTTAATTTAGGAATGAAACGTCGGTAGAAACTTGCTAGGCTATGAAAACTCCAGACTTGCGTGATACTCGTTGGCCTTGGCCAATCTTGAATTCCTTTGATCTTTTCTTGATCTACTTCGAGACCTTCCACGCTAACCACAAATCCTAAAAAGACAACTTTATTAGAACAGAAAGAATACTATTTGATGTTAGCATATAATGTTTCTTTTCGTAAAAATTCTAAAATGGATTTGAGATGCCTTACATGATCTTCGATGGACTTGCTATATATCAAGATGTCGTCAAAATACACAACACAAAATTTACCGATAAAAGACCTTAACACGTAATTCATTAACCTCATGAACGTGCTAGGAGCATTGGTAAGGCCAAAAGGCATGACCAACCATTCGTACAGCCCGTGCTTGGTCTTCAATGCCGTTTTCCACTCATCACCTTCTCGCATCTGAATCTTGTAGTAGCCACTTTTTAAGTCGATTTTCGAGAATACTTTGGCTCCGCTGAGTTCGTTAAGCATGTCGTCAAGGCGAGGAGTTGGATGACGGTATTTGATGGTGATCTTGTTTACGGCTCAGCAATCTACGTACATTCACCACGTTCTATCCTTTTTCAGTACTAGCAAAATAGAAATAGCACAAGGACTAAGGCTCTCGCGAACGTAGCCCTTTTCCAACAGATCATTGACTTGCCATTGCAGTTCTTTAGTCTCTTCTGATTGGCTCAATAAGTGGGACAGTTTGTGATACGATCCGCCTTGGGGTTGAGTTGAGTCGTATGTGAGATACCCGATCGTATACGAGGAGAGGATTTGTCTTCGAAAAACAATAGAAAGATAGGTAAATTTGCGGAAGCTTTGAAATGAATGTTTTTAATATTTTGGGTTAAGTTAGGAATGGAGGTTAAAGAATAATGGACAAGTTCAATTTCGAAAGAATAGGTTCGATTTTGGGTAATGGAAAGGAAGGTGGATAATGAAGGTTTTGATTTAGAAAGAATTAGTTAAGAAAAGAAAAGGATGGATACTCAAGGCTCGGGTTTGAATTGGATAAACAAGGTGATTGGTGATGATGGCATAACGAACTTAACCAAGAGCGATTCAACATAAAAAGTGTCACCCTGGTTCTTATATGGTTAAGGTGAAAGATGGAGATAGAATGAACGCCACACTCAGGTTTAAAGAGTGATAAGTTCAAAAGAACAAGTCGAAAACGCCACAAGCAAGCTAGATAAGTCAAATAAAACTTGTACGAAATATGGAGAGGAGATAAACTCACTCAAGAATACAAAGTTCATAAAATTAAAAAAATGGCAAAAGTCTAAATTCCCCAACAATAGGTAGATTACATGTATTTATAGTATCAAATGAAGCTAGTTGAACGGTCACTTCTAATGAGGCTAATAATGAACTTGAAATGAAAAGTCTCAACTTTTGGAATTCTAGCCATGTAACTCCCATCTTCAATGTGATTAATTCTTTAATTAAATTGCTTGTCAAAGTCCTTTGAGATCTCCATGATCAACCAAAAAGTCACCAGCCAAATGAAAAGTCTCAACTTTTGGAATTCTAGCCATGTAACTTCCATCTTCAATGTGATTAACTCTTCAATTAAATTGCTTGTCAAAGTCCTTTGAGGTCTCCATGATTAACCGAAAAGTCACCAGCCAAATGATGGTGAATTGATTGTATGTAGTAAATACCATAAAGAAAACGGTTATGGAAGTTGAAGACAAAGAGGCTGCCGAAATTAAAGAACCATAATGCTCTTCTTTATTTAATAAAACAACTTCTTAATGATGAATTAAGCCTCTTAATATCAGCCCCCTCTTGTGTAATCGAATTCACTCGAAAAGCCATTTTATTGAATACATAACAGCCCATAGAAGTAATGGATGTGAGTTGAAAAGTCACCTGCAATTAACACATGTAACTGACAGATTAATGCAATTATTAAACTTAACACAAATTAACAACTCACTTAAATAAATGAACTAACACTTAAGCATCATTTATTCCAGCAACTAGACTTAAATAAATGAACTAATACTTAAGCATCATTTATTCCAGCAACTGGACTTAAATAAATGAACTAACACTTAAGCATCATTTATTCCAGCAACTAGTTTAATTAAGTAAAGCATTATTAAGTGAACTTTAACTCATGCATCAATAAATTAACTAGAAACTAGATTAATTAAAGAAGCAACTATTAAATTAAATTCATTAAAAGAAACTCAATTAATTAAACTAAGATAAGTTTAAAATGATGACCAGTAACTCCTCTATTAAACTAAGATGCTTAAATGCAAATATTTAAAATGCAAAGTTGAAAATTAAATAAAGAGTTTAATTTAGTTGGAACGGGTTCAGAAAACTAGAATTGAGCTGAAATCAACTTCATTTTGCACTTTGGCCCCTCGAGCTTAGGCCACTCTCGATGGCGTCGGATTCGAACTATGATGCGACCAGGATCGCATCATACCCCCTCTTGAAAGCAATTCTTCCTCAAATTGAGTCGTTGGTTCTTGAGGACATAGTTCCCTTTTCCTTGCTTTCTCCGGTCGTACGGGGCGGATGGTAATCGCGACACCTGAAAGGGATAACCATGAATTAACAAATAAGGCTTCATACAAATTTGCAATCCACGCATAATCATAGCAACACAAGTATGATGCATGTGGAAGGAAAAGATCAACTTATCATACAAAAGAAATAATGCCTTATCAAATGTTTGAAACAGAATTACATAAGGATCAAGGCATTGAACCAACTTAAATTGCTTCCACAAATTGAAATGCGAGTAGTAGGTCAAAAGTTGAACATAATCGTCACCAACAAGTAATAGAACAAATTCACATGATTCATGATCTCGCACAATCAATCCTTGCAATTGACCTTTGGACATATGCTCGCTAACAATTGCATCATGCCAATTATCAAAAACAAGAATTTTTTTTATCAACCATTAAAACAAATAGACCATCAATTACAAAAGGGAAATTAGTAACATGATTTCTATCAACATCCGAGGAAAACAAAAATGGTTCAAAGCCTTCAAGTGACTTACCTTTGTGACCAGAAGGATAAGGATCAAGTTTACCTTGCTTCATTAAAACAAACCTTCTCTCCTCAAAAACATAGTGTAGTCGAGGCTTCACATTCGAATCAACCATTTCAAATGAAATGTGAACTTCAAGTACAACCACAGAACTTGTTTAAGGAGCGAATTAAAATTGAAAACAAAGTGGACAAATTTTGCTACCTTATTCAAAGACCTCGTATTAAAATAATAAAAATTTTTCGCACACAAGTGATGATGCTTGATTTTCTCACAAAATGTACCAATGCATATTCTCGATTTAAAAACATGTGTTTGATTGTTTAAGTCAAAATGTAACAACGGTTTCATTAGATCAAACATGTTAAACCAAAAAGCATTTTGCATACTCGGCACCATATAATCAAAACTCTTGGCACTCGTCGAAACAGAAATGCACCAATTCAAAGATTTTTCAAGAGGCAAAATTTGATTCACGAAATCACCATGTTCGAACAATTTATTTGCTTTTCGTGAAAACTCGTCATTTTGCAAAATCGAATGGGTTTGTCGAATAGGATGGAAGATATCAACCACATTCAACGTGTAAAAGTTAATCGAAGGAAAATAATGAAAGCTTTTAAAAATTAACTCACCAAAAATTTCATTGACAAATTTCAAATCAGTTTGCCGTGACTCATATAGGATTTCCTTACCTCACTTACCTTCGGGCTCGTGTGGTTCATTTTCAACTTTACCTTGACTGAACATACGGAAACGTCGTTCTTCTGGAAGCAATTGTAGTTGAAAATTATCGTCAACCGGTCTTTCGAAAAGCTGAAGAGAAGAAACAGAAGAAGCACAAAGTTCAAAGAAGTTAGTTGAATCAACACTCACTTTTTCTTGCTCATCTTGTTCTTTTGATTCTTTTTCCGGTTCGAGTTCTTTTCTTTCTTTTTCAATGCTCTCTTTTTTTCACTCTCATTTTCTTTTTCTTCTTTTATTTCTTTTTCTTTTTCTTTTTCTTCTTTTCTTTATTTTTCTTTTTCTTTTTCGTTTTCTTCTTTTTATTTTTCATTACAACTTGTAGATGTTATAAAAGAGTCAAAAATATGAGGGTTTGACTCAAAGATCGAGGAAATGTTCTCATAGATATCATGATTGATTCTTCGTGAAAGATTCTTCGTGCGTGACATCTTTGAAGCGTTTGAAGAGTAGCTCGTACTTTCTCATTCGTTATGTCGAAGAGCCTCAAACTTGTAGCTTTCTTCTCGTTGTCTCAAAGGGCTTGTTGAGTAGGAGTCTCAATAATAGTCTCTTCTCGAATAGTCATCGAAAATGGGTCCTCGAGATGGTCACAAATCTGTTTCTCAACTTGGTGTGTTTTGCTTCTGTCGAGCCTTTTCCTCCACTCGGTCTAAACGCTTTTGTATTGGACTTAGCTTTCTTTCAAGCATTCGGTCCATTTCTTTCACCAAGTATTGGAAGTCATCGGATGAGAACTCTTCTTGAGACATGTTTATTTCTCAAAAGGAAAATGATTAAAAGAAAATAAAAAATTGGTTGCCTCACCACAAAACTCACAAGTTCACTCACAAAGAAAATCACACACGCTCGTGTGTCAGTTGAATATGGCTTTTTCTTTGATGAATACACTCGTGCCTTTTACCTCTCAATCTCGTCTCACAATTTCGTACTTCGTTTCGAGTAGGGTTAACGAGGCTTCAGGGTCGGCTACAAAAATGGTTAACAAGGGATAATGTTGGCATATCGGGTAGGCTAAAAAGAAAATCGATTAAGTTTGGCGTTAGGGTTGAACAGTTGGTACCAAATGATGGTGAAAGGGTTTGATGACCGGGGTAGAATAGCTGAAAATAATGATGGCTTTGGATTCAAAGATAGAGGAGAAAAATGAGAAACAATCTTGCAAAACAAATTTCACACATTTTTTTATAGCTGTAATTTTTTTCTTTTTTTTTCAAATGCACGAAAATAGCACCAATAAAACTTTGAGATTACAACTTAGATTTTTTTCAAATTTTTTTCGAATTTACGTACCTACTTTGGAATTACGATGATCGTCGGAGCTCTTCATTTTCTCGCTCTGATACCAAATGATACAATCTGCCTCAGGGTTGAGTCAAGTCGTATGTGAGATACCCGATCGTATACAAGGAGAGGATTCGTCTTCGAAAAATAATGGAAAGATAGGTAAATTTGTGAAAGCTTTGAAATGAATGTTTTTAATATTTCGGGTTAAGTTAGGAATGGAGGTTAAAGAATAATGGACAAGTTCAATTTTGACGGGTAATGGAAAGGAAGGTGGATAATAAAGGTTTCGATTTAGAAAGAATTGATTAAGAATAGAAAAGGATGGATATTCAAGGTTCGGGTTTGAATTGGATAAACAAGGTGATTGGTGATGATGGCATAACGAACTTAACCAAGAGCGATTCAACACTAAAAAGTGTCACCCCGGTTCTTATATGGTTAAGGTGAAAGATGGAGATAGAATGAACGTCACACTCAAGTTTAAAGAGTGATAAGTTCAAAAGAACAAGTCGAAGATGCCACAAGCAAGCTTGATAAGTCAAACGAAACTTGTACGAAATATGGAGAGGAGATAAACTCACTCAAGAACACAAAGTTCATAAAATTCAAAAATGGCAAAAGTCTAAATTCCCCAACAATAGGTAGATTACATGTATTTATAGTATCAAATGAAGCTAGTTGAATGGTCACTTTTAATGAGGCTAATAATGAACTGAAATGAAAAGTCTCAAATTTTGGAATTCTAGCCATGTAACTCCCATGTTCAATGTGATTAATTCTTCAATTAAATTGCTTGTCAAAGTCCTTTAAGATCTCCATGATCAACCAAAAAGTCACTAGCCAAATGAAAAGTCTCAACTTTTGGAATTCTAGCCATGTAACTCCCATCTTCAATGTGATTAACTCTTCAATTAAATTGCTTGTCAAAGTCCTTTGAGGTCTCCATGATCAACCGAAAAGTAACCAGCCAAATGATGGAGAAATGATTGCATGTAGTAAATGCCATGAAGCAAACGGTTATGGAAGTTGAAGACAAAGAGGCTGTGGAAATTAAAGAACCATAATGCTCTTCTTTATTTAATAAAACAACTTCTTAATGATGAATTAAGCCTCTTAATATCAGCCCCCTCTTGTGTAACCGAATTCACTCGAAAAGCCATTTATTGAATACATAACAGCCCATAGAAGTAATGGATGTGAGTTGAAAAGTCACCTACAATTAACACATGTAACCGACAGATTAATGCAATTATTAAACTTAAAACAAATTAACAACTAACTTAAATAAATGAACTAACACTTAAGCTTCATTTATCCCAACAGCTAGGCTTAAATAAATGAACTAACACTTAAGCATCATTTATTCCAGCAACTAGACTTAAATAAATGAACTAACGCTTAAGCATCATTTATTCCAGCAACTAGTTTAATTAAGTAAAGCATTATTAAATGAACTTTAACTCATGCATCAATAAATTAACCTAGAAACTAGATTAATTAAAGAAGCAACTATTAAATTAAATTCATTAAAAGAAACTCAATTAATTAAACTAAGATGAGTTTAAAATAATGACCAGCAACTCCTTTATTAAACTAAGATGCTTAAATGCAAATATTTAAAATGCAAAGCTAAAAATTAAATAAAGAGTTTAATTTAGTTGGAACGGGTTCAGAAAACTAGAATTGAGCTAAAATCAACTTCATTTTACACTTTGGCCCCTCGAGCTTAGGCCACTCTCGATGGCTCGGATGGAGTAGAACCATGATGTGACCAGGATCGCATCAGTTTGGAATAGCAGCTCTCGGCACAAAGTCTATTTTATGTTCAATTCCACGAAGTGGTGGTAGACCATTCGGAACTTCCTCCGGGAAAACATCTTTAAAATCCTACAACAAAGACAAAATAGAAGGGGTTAGGTGATATGATTCACCTCGGGGTGAGTCGAGTCGTATATGAGTTGCTCGATCGTCTACGAGGAGAGATTGAGACTTCGGGACAAATATTAGAAAATATAACTAAGTTTGCGAAAGCTATGAAATTTCGTTGCCCTTAGAAATGGATTTAGGTTAGGAATGGAAGTGAATAAGTGTTGGAATTGATTTAGGCAATGAAAGGGATAGGTTCGATTAAGGATGAAAGAAAGAGATAGGATTCGGTTTAAGATAGAATAAGTAATGATAGGTGGATGGTAATGGAAAAATAGAACTTAAACGAAGATATGATTTAACACTAATAAGTGTCACCCTGATTTCTATGTTGTTTAAGGTGGAAGGTGGAATTCGAAGATGGACCACGACCCGTTACTTAACAAAGTAAGAACTGATGGTATAAGGTGATGAAAGAACAAGTGATAGACACCACAAGCTTAGCTTGATAAGTCTAAGAAACTTGTATGAAAAATTGAGAGGAGAATACACTCACTCAAGAACATAAGTTCATCAAATATGATTAAGAATCAAAAGTTTATTACAAAAGAAAATAGCAAAGTATTTATAGGCCTATGGAAAGAGCTAGCCGAATGATCACTAACAGAGCTTAAAGACTAAGTTAATTCAGCTAGAAAATGCTAGAAAAATCTGGAAGAAATACCATTAAACTCCTTGGTAAGATGAATGCTTAAGGAAGATCATTGGCCAAGTCTATGTTCAGCCTTTAGGACGCCAAAAGTCTTGCTTCTTGAGGAAGGAATTCGGCTGCATGTATTGGAAGATATTAGGAAATGTCTTGGTACTTGAAAAAGCTGCCTTGAAAATTCGAATAGGCATGCAGCTCTTAAAGGCAGCCTTGGGGACATGAATGGTCATCCAAATCAATCCATGCATGCTTCTTAAATGTTGTCCATGCATGGAGAAACAAAACCCAGCAACTCCTTAAATGCTACTCCCTTTTGACATTCATGAAGCAATGTTTGGGAAGGTGAAAAAGGCTTCTAATTAATTTGGTTTTAGCTCCTTTTAAATGCTATCCATGCACCTTGCTTAAGACAGTCGAATGTTCAACTTTGGGAAGGATAAACAATAGCCCTTCATGTGCCTTTTGCTGTACACGAAATAGCATTCAATTCTTTGTTCATTGCTTTACTCGAAAAGGCACACATGAAAAGAAGAATTTGGCAGCTTCTTTAATGCCCATGCATGCTTTTCCAGCAGCTCATTAAATACTTTCCATGCATGCTTGCATTAAGGATGCCCCATGCATGAATGTTTGTCTTTAAAGCCTTGAAAAACTGAACCAACAACTCACTTAATGTGCCGCCCAAGCATGCACCAACTTGACATTAATTTCGGCACAACATGCATGTTTTTAAACCTGCACAATAGATAAACAAATTAATTGCGTCTTGAGACAACATAAATTCGGCAATAAGATACATTATTTCGGCAGCCACAGTTTGAGTATAATTAAATCATGTTATAATTAAAACAAGTTAATGGCTGCATATTAAATTTGGCTCATTAAAAATCTGCAGTTAGAACACATTAATTCCTGCACATTAATTCGGCTAGAACACATTAAAATTATGTAATAGCTTAAGACACATTAAACACATGTAATAATTAACACATATTAATACTTGAAGTTAAAATGTCTACTTTAATAACATAATTATTTAATTAACTATTTGAGCAGAATTGAACTAATTAACTAACTTAATAAATCTATTCAGCCAATTAAAATGCATGAAAAAAGAATAAATGCAAATCAAGCTCAATGAGCTGAAACGAGCTCAAATGAGCTAATTTGGACGTGCACAACAGCTCCTCAGCACTTGATTCATTTGATTTGAGCTCATCAAATTGTCAAAAGTTGGTGCCCCGGGTTGGGCCGTATCATCCCCCCTCTTCAAGATGATTCATTCTCGAATCAACCGTTGGTTTTCTCGAACAAAATTCCTTTTGCTCGGCTTTTCTCGGTTAAATGGGGCTGATAGTAATTGATACAATCCAACTCGGGGCACCAATGTTTGACAATTTGACGAGCTCGAATCAAATGAATCAAGTACTGTGGAGCTGTTGTGCACTTTGGTGCACGTCCAAATCAGCTCGTTTTAGCTCATTGAGTTGAATTAATTAAATTGCTTAATTTTAAATAAATTGAACTTCTAATTTAATTTTCACCTTTGCGTTTAGTTTGCATTTTAAATATTTGCATTTAAGTATATTGGTTTAATAAATGAGTGCTGGTCATCAATTCAACTCATCTTAGTTTAATTAATTGAGTTTCTTTTAATGAATTTTATTTAATAGTTGCTTCTTTAATTAATCTAGTTACTAGGTTAATTTATTGATGCATGATTTAAAGTTCATTTAATAATGCTTATCTTAATTAAACTAGTTGCTAGAATAAATGATGCTTAAGTGTTAGTTCATTTATTTAAGTTAGTTGTTAATTTGTTTTAAGTTTAATAATTGCATTAAGGTGACAGTTACATGTGTTAATTTGCAGGTGACTTTTCAACTCACATCCATTACTTCTAAAGGCTGTTATGCATTCAATAAGATGACTTTTCAAGTGAATTCGGTTACACAAGAGGGGGCTGATATAAAGAGGCTTAATACATCATTAAGAAGTTGTTTTATCAATTAAAGAAGAACATTATTCTTCTTTAATTTCAGCAGCCTCTTTGTTTCAACTTCCATAATCGTTGCTTCATGAGTAATCACTACATGCAATCAATTTTCCATCAAGGAGGCTGGTATCTTTTTGTTGGTCATGGAGACTTCAAAGGACTATGATAGCAACTTAATTGAAGAAATTAATTACATTGAAGGTGAGAGTTACTTGGGCTAGAATTTCAAAAGTTGAGACTTTTCATTTGAGCTCATTATTAGCTTCATTAAAAGTGACCATTCAACTAGCTTCTCTTGATACTATAAATACATGTAATCAATCTATTGATGGAGACTTTTGAACCTTAATCAAATTTATGAACTTTGAGTTCTTAAGTGAGTTTATCTCCTCTCTATTTTTCGTACAAGTTTCTTAGACTTATCAAGCTGTGCTTGTGGCATCTATCACTTGTTCATCCATTCCCTTATACCATCGGTTCTTACTTTGTTAAGTAACGGGTCGTGGTCCATCTTCGAATTCCATCTTCCACCTTAAACAATATAGAAACCGGGGTGACACTTAATAGTGTTGAATCGTTTCTGCGTTTAAGTTCATTTCTCCATCTCCACCAACTAACACATATCTATCTTTCATCCATCTTCCTTCATTCCCATTAAACCAAACCATCTGAACACATCTTCTTTCTTTTTTAACTCTAGCCTAACCTATCCTTCTTATTATCCAAATCATTTCCATCATTTTTCAACCTCTCAATTCCTAACTTAATTTCATTTCCTAAAAGCAAACCTATTCAAAGCTTTCACAAATTTATCCATATTTACTATTATTTTCCCAAAGATTCAACCTCTCCTTGTAGATGATCGGGCAAATCTCATACGAGTCGACTCACCCCGAGACGGATTGTATCATTTGGTATCAGAGCTACAAAACGAGGAGTTCTGGCGATAATCAAGAGCCAAAATAGGTTCATAAGTTGAAAAAAATTGAAATAAAAAAAGAAAAAAATTCAAGTTGTAATTTGAGTTCTTATTTGTGTTATTTCATGCATTTTGGAAGTGAAAAAAAATAAAAAAAGTGTGTTAAGTTTTTCGCAAGCTTTTGTTCCCATCTTTTCTATTTTGTTTCCCGATCATCGAAATCATTCTTCTACCCCGACTCTCAAATTTCTTCTACCATCATTTTCCCTTCCCTTCTACCCAACGCCACACTTAAACTGATTTTTTATCTTCTTTTTGTTCAGCCTACCCTACACCGTAATGCTATCCTTTGTTAACCACTTTGAAGCTAACCCTCAAGCAGCGATAAGTTTTTTGAAATGAAATGAAAATTTGTGAGAAAGAGTTGAGTGGTAAAAGGCACGAGTGTACTCATTAGAGAAAAAGCCATAAAATGAGTGAAACACGAGTGGAGTGATTTTTCTTTGTGAGTGACTTGTGAGAATTTTGTGGTGAGGTTTGTAAATTTTTCTCTTTTCTTGATTTAATCACTTATCTTTTTCATTACTAACATCATGAATCAATAAGTGTTGTCAGAATCCGATTATCAATATTTGATGAACGGGATGCAAAGAATTATGAACTCCAAATTTGACAAGTTGGATAAGTGATTGGATCGAATCGAGGAACGAGACCAACAAGAATGACTTTCTTCAAGTCAAAAGATAGAGTCAAGGTTGTCATGGAGACACGTGTTTGAAGATCATTTGAGAAGAGATTTCGATCGAGATTTTTATCCATCAAGAAGGCCGAAATGGTAAATCAAACCGCAAATTTGAAACCTCTCGAGGCTACCACCAAGAAGGTATAAATTCTTCGTTAAACACTTCAACGCATCCATCTACAGGGAAATTCTTACGAAAAAGTGAACATGGTTCATATGCGTCCAAGTATTCGCCCATGAAAGATCATTCTCGAAGTGGTTCATATTATGATTCCTATTCGATGAGGGATTCAAGGTGAAGTGAAACAAATTTTGATTTTGAAGCCTATTATGGTGATGAACGAGAAAGTCCAAGTACTTCTTCATATAAGCAAAGGTGTTAATCTACAAAGATCCAATCTCGAAGAGATGACCATATTTCACTTATGGATACTTCATATTATTCCCAACAAGAGGATTCTCATTCTGCTTCTTTTATATTATCTCCTCCTTGAAATAAAATCGAAAGAGAGTGTGAAAGAAAAGAAGAAAAAGAAAAAGAAATAAAAAGAAAAGAGAGAAAAAAGGCAAGTAAGAGAAAAAATGAGCGAGTTTTGAGAGAGCTCGAAAGGCCATTGAAAAAGTCTTTGAAAAAGAAAAAAAGAAAAAACTTGAAAAAGAAAATGAGAGTGAAAAAAAAAGGCAATTGAAAAAGAAAGAAAAACAACCGAGATAGAAAAAGAAACAAAAGAACAAGACGAGCGAGAAAAAGTGAGTGTTGATTCAACTAACCTCTTTGAACTTTGTACTTGTTCTGTTTCTTCTCTTCAACTTTTTGAAGGATCGAGCGATGATAATTTTCAACTATAATACCTTTCGGAAGAACGACGTTTCCGTATGATCAGCCAAGGCAAAGTTGAAAATGAACCACACAAGCCCGAAGGTAAGTGAGGTAAGGAAATCCTATACGAGTTACGACAAACTGATTTGAAATTTGTCAATGAAATTTTCGGTGACTTAATTTTTAAAAGCTTTCATTATTTTCTTTCGATTAACTTTTACTCTTTGAATGTGGTTGATATCTTTCGTCCTGTTCGACAAACTCATTTGACTTTGCAAAATGACGAGTTTTCACGAAAAGTAAATAAATTGTTCAAATATGGTGAATTCATGGATCAATTTTTGCCTCTTGAAAAGTCTTTGAATTCGTACAATTCTTTGTCGATGAGTGCAAAAGGTTTTGATCAAATGTTACCGTGTATGCAAACATCTTTTTGGTTTAATATGTTTGATTTAATGAAACTGTTGATACATTTTGACTTAAATAATCAAACACATGTTTTTAAACCGGGAATTTATTTTGATTCATCTTGTTGGAAAATCAAGCAACATCGATTGTGTGTGAAAAATTTCTATCATTTTGATATGTGGCCTTTGGATAAGGTAATGAAAATTGCCCAATTTGTTTTCAACTTATATTCGTTTCTTAAACAAGTTCTGTGGTTGTACTTGAAGTTCACATTTCATTTGAAAAAGGTTGATTCAAATGTGAATCCTTGACTACACTATGTTCCCGAGGAGAGAAGGTTCGTATTAGTTGAAAAAGGTAAAATCGACCCTTATCTTTTTGCGCCAAAAGGTATGATGCATGAAAACTTTGAAACGTTTTTGTTCTCCTTGAATGGTGACAAGCTTTGCGCTAATGAATTGGTTTCTCAGAAATCATTTAGATCATGATATGCTTAAATGTTTTATTTTGCCTATTTATGATCTATCTATCTTGATGGTTGACAAAAGGATTCTTGTGTTTGATAATTTTTATAATTCATGTATGAGAGAGTCCAAATATCATACAAAGCAAGGTACGATTGTGCAATTTAATGAATCATGTGAATCATTTCAAATATCTGCTTGTGACGATTATGTCTACCATTTGATTCGTTACTCACATGATAATCATGACTTAAGGACTCCATCTAAATCGTATGCATGCTTTGAAGCCTATCCAATTTTGTTTCAAGCATTTCACAAGGCATTATTTCTTTTGTATGATAAACTCGATTCTGCTCATCCACTTGCGCTTATACTTGCGTTGATATGTCTATGCTTGAATTGCAAATTTGTTTGAAGCAATATTTGTTAATTCACTCATTATTCTTTCAGTGTGTCTCGCTTACCATCCACCCCATTCGACCAAGGAAATTTGAGCAAAAGGAATTTTGTTCGAAAGAACCAACGACTCTATTCGAGGATGAATCGTCTTGAAGAGGGGGGAATGATAAGATCCAGCCCGGGCACCAACGTTTGACAATTTGATGAGCGCAAATCAAATGAATCAAGAGTCGTGGAGCTATTGTGCACTTTGGTGCACGTCCAAATCATCTCGTTTTAGCTCATTGAGTTGAATCAATTAAATTGCTTAATTTTAAATATATTTACTTCTAATTTAATTTTCACCTTTGCATTTAGTTTGCATTTTAAATATTTGCTGGAATAAATGAGTGCTGGTCATCAATTCAATTCATCTTAGTTTAATTAATTGAGTTTCTTTTAATGAATTTTATTTAATAGTTGCTTCTTTAATTAATCTAGTTACTAGGTTAATTTATTGATGCATGAGTTAAAGTTCATTTAATAATGCTTATCTTAATTAAACTAGTTGCTGGAATAAATGATGCTTAAGTGTTAGTTCATTTATTTAAGTTAGTTGTTAATTTGTTGTAAGTTTAATAATTGCATTAAGGTGACAATTACATGTGTTAATTTTCAGGTGACTTTTCAACTCGCATCCATTACTTCTAAAGGCTATTATGCATTCAATAAGATGGCTTTTCAAGTGAATTCGGTTACACAAGAGGGAGCTGATATAAAGAGGCTTAATACATCATTAAGAACCATAATGCTCTTCTTTATTTAATAAAACAACTTCTTAATGATGAATTAAGCCTCTTAATATCAGCCCCCTCTTGTGTAACCGAATTCACTTAAAAAGCCATTTTATTGAATACATAACAGCCCATAGAAGTAATGGATGTGAGTTGAAAAGTCACCTGCAATTAACACATGTAACCAACACATTAATGCAATTATTAAACTTAAAACAAATTAACAACTAACTTAAATAAATGAACAATACTTAAGCATCATTTATTCCAGCAACTAGTTTAATTAAGTAAAACATTATTAAATGAACTTGAACTCATGCATCAATAAATTAACCTAGAAACTAGATTAATGAAAGAAGCAACTATTAAATTCAATTCATTAAAAGAAACTCAATTAATTAAACTAAGATGAGTTTAAAACGATGACCAGCAACTCCTTTATTAAACTAAGATGCTTAAATGCAAATATTTAAAATGCAAAGCTGAAAAATAAATCAAGAGTTTAATTTAGTTGGAACGGGTTCAGAAAACTAGAATTGAGCTGAAATCAACTTCATTTTACACTTTGGCCCCTCGAGCTTAGGCCACTCTCGATGGCGTCAGACGGAGTCGAACCATGATGCGACTAGGATCGCATCAACGCCATGCCGGTTAAGGTGATAAGTTCAAAAGAACAAGTCGAAGATGCCAAAAGCAAGCTTGATAAGTCAAACGAAACTTGTACGAAATATGGAGAGGAGATAAACTCACTCAAGAACACAAAGTTCATAAAATTTGATTAAGGTTCAAAAAGTCTAAACTTCACCAACAATAGGTAGATTACATGTATTTATAGTATCAAATGAAGCTAGTTGAATGGTCATTTTTAATGAGGCTAATAATGAACTGAAATGAAAAGTCTCAGCTTTTGGAATTCTAGCCATGTAACTCCCATCTTCAATGTGATTAATTCTTTAATTAAATTGCTTGTCAAAGTCCTTTGAGAACTCCATGATCAACCAAAAAGTCACCAGCCAAATGAAAAGTCTCAACTTTTGGAATTCTAGCCATGTAACTCCCATCTTCAATGTGATTAACTCTTCATTTAAATTGCTTGTCAAAGTCCTTTGAGGTCTCCATGATCAACCGAAAAGTCACCAGCCAAATGATGGAGAATTGATTGCATGTAGTAAATACCATGAAGCAAACGGTTATGGGAGTTAAAGACAAAGAGGCTGCCGAAATTAAAGAACCATAATGCTCTTCTTTATTTAATAAAACAACTTCTTAATGATGAATTAAGCCTCTTAATATCAGCCCCCTCTTGTGTAACTGAATTCACTTGAAAAGCCATTTTATTGAATACATAACAGCCCATAGAAGTAATGGATGTGATTGAAAAGTCACCTGCAATTATGAAACTTAAAACAAATTAACAACTAACTTAAATAAATGAACTAAAACTTAAGCATCATTTATTCTAGCAACTAGACTTAAATAAATGAACTAACACTTAACATCATTTATTCCAGCAACTAGTTTAATTAAGTAAAGCATTATTAAATGAACTTTAACTCATGCATCAATAAATTAACCTAGAAACTAGATTAATTAAAGAAGCAACTATTAAATTAAATTCATTAAAAGAAACTCAATTAATTAAACTAAGATGAGTTTAAAATGATGACCAGCAACTCCTTTATTAAATTAAGATGCTTAAATGCAAATATTTAAAATGCAAAGCTGGAAATTTAAATAAAGAGTTTAATTTAGTTGGAATGGGTTCGAAAACTAGAATTGAGCTGAAATCAACTTTATTTTACACTTTGGCCCCTCGAGCTTAGGCCACTCTCGATGGCATCGGATGGAGTCGAACCATGATGCGACTCAGATCGCATCGTGCTTGTGCCAAGCTTGTGGTTGGATTATATCATGCTTAATCTTAATGTTATGTATTGAAATGGTAAGTTTTCTTTATGTTTTGTGAACTTACTAAGCATTATATGCTTATGTAGTTTTATTTCCTATGTTTTATAGATAATCGGAAGCTCGATCGGTTTGGAAGCTCATCCGAGATCTATCACACTATCCAATGATTATATAGGTAGTTTTTGATGTTTTGGCCAAAGTTATAGTGGCGTGTATAGGTGGACTTGTGTTTGATGTTTAGTTGAATGCTTAGATGTTGATTTTGGTATGTATAAGGTGGTTGTTTTGGTACCATTTGATGTAAGTTGATTTGTTCCATTTTGGTATTTATGATGCATGAATGGTATGACTCAAATGGTAATATTATGCTGAAATGGTATAGGTCAAGTTATGGTATGTTTTGAGATGGAAATGAACTAGATGTGTGTGAATGAAATGTGGTCAAATATATATGTGTTTAGGTAAGTTTGAATGAATGCATTTGAGGTGCCTTGTTTGGCATATTGGTTGAATGGATTTGGTCTATTGAATTGGTCATTTCATGTTGGTTTTGGTTATGTTATGATGCCTAGATCATGTGCTCAAATTGCTTTTAGGTAAGTGCTTGATTTTGTGATGGAAATGGCTTGATTTTGGCAAATTTCATGTCCATACACGCCCTAACACACAACCTGGGACACGGACGTATGTGGCTATTTCGAGAATTACACGACCTAGCACACGGGCGTGTGGCTTGGCCATCTAACCCAAATTAGAGAGTTACAAGAGCACGAACACGGGTTGGGTAACGGCCATGTGTCCTTATTTCAATTGTTACAAGGCCTGAGACACGGGCGTTATCTCAGCCGTGTGACCCCCACAGTTTAATTTTTTTCCAACTTTTTCTTAAACTTTTTAAATATTTCCAATTTAGTCTCGAATTGTTTCTAACATATTTCTAGGGCCTCGAGGGCTCGGTTAAGGGATGATATGCATGTAAATGAATGAATTATGCTATGTTTATATTAATGTTTGAAATGTCTGTTTTTATGTTACGTTTATATAGTAATTCTCTGTAACCTTATTCTAGCGACGGATACAGGTTAGGGGTGTTACAAAATCTGCGTTTTCTGGTGGCATGTCCTAAAACACCCCTAATCCGTATCCATTGCCATAATAGGGTTGATACAGCCACGCCCGAGAACGGCCTTGGTTCAGCTCACCAAGCGAGGCTTGCCATCTTTTGCAAGCTGACCTAACTCAAACTCAACTCGTTGAGCTCAATTTAGCTCGATTTCAACTCAATGAACTCATTTCCATCTTTTTTTATTTTATGCATTTTACGTTGTTAGAATTAAATAAATTATTTAGTTAAATTAATTAATTTAGTTTTAGCTCATAAATTAATGTGTTTAATTAATTTAGTTAGCTTAGATTAAGTTAATAAATGAGTGTTAATAAATATGTCTTAATCTAAACATGTTAAATTAGAAGTGTTTAAATGTGTCTAAAGTTGAGACAAATTAATTTCATGTTTTAATTAGTTTGTCTTAGCTGCTGTTGAATTTAATTTGTGTCTTAGTTATTATTTGTTTTTAATGTGTCTTAGCTTAGGCAAATTAATTACATGTTCCAATTTAATGTGTCTAGTTGCTGCCAAATTAATGTGTCTTAAGGTGATACGACCACGCCCCGGGAACTCCCTTGGACCAACTTGTTCTTAGCTCAATGAGCTCGTTCTTAGCTCAATGAGCTCATTTTTAGCTTACTTGAGCTTGCGTTAATATGCTGGAATTAATAATTAAAATTGCTGGACTTAACTAAATAATTATTTTTAAGCTTAGTTAATTTAGTTACAGCCCTTTAAGCATAATTTAATTTGTGTTATAATAAATATGTTTAATTTTATTTCATGTGTTTTTTTTTATGTTATAAATATTACATGTTATTAATTTGTCTTAGTTTAGTACAAGTTTTTAATGTGTCTTGTTCAGCCGAATTTAATGTGTAAAGCAATTAAGTTGTCTTATCTATTACATGTTTTAATTATGTCCTAAGTGTGGCTGCCAAAGTTAATGTGTCTTGCTGCCAATCTAATGAATTAATTGTTTAACTTAATTAGGTGCAGGTACAAGAACATTGGGACGGCATTAAAGAAAAAGGCTGCTGGTTGCTAACCTCCAAGCAACCCTTTGGGAATGGCAAGGGCCAATGGTGAGCTATTGTTCCTTTTCCCAAGCTGATTATTCAGCTCACCCAAGCAACATTAAAGCTCCCCAACAGCCGAATATTCCTTTCCCACCATCAGACCAATCAGTTTTGTGTGTTCACATGCAAGGCTGCTCAATTTCATGTTTTCACACATAAAAGCTATTGGAGAACCCCAAGCAAAATTTAAGAGCTTCAAAACTGTCCAGTTGATCAAAGGAGCCAAATAAAAGAGAATGCAAGTCCCTAGGCCGAACCTACATGCACTAATAAGCTACCAAAGCACTCCAAATTAATTCAACTGATTTTCTAGGCATCTAGAAGATGATTTTTGGAATTCCCAATGCACAAGGAAGCAACCTGGAATTTTCAAGAACTTTCAGCTCAATTAAGTGAATTAAAAGCTGACTTTTCAGCTAAGTAATTTAGTCCATTCGGCTGGCCTAATTTTGGCTATAATATTATGCCCAAAACATGTAATAGGAACTTTTTGATACTTTAATGAATTGCTGCCGATTTTGTGAGATAATTTTCTCTCAAATTTCCTCTAAGACCCGAATTGACTTATCTAGCTTCTAGTGGCATCAATCGAGTCTCCTTGAACTTATCACTCCCTAAACCTGAGTGTGGCGTTCATCGATTTATACCTTTGGTTCGTACTTACCTAAGCAACGGGTCAAGGTACCAAATTAACCTATCAAAACCCCCTTAAGAGTCCTATAAGTTTCGGGTCAACACTCATTTATAGTGTTGGTTCACTCTTGACCCTTAAGTCCCAATTCATTTCCATCCTTCCGTAATTCCTTTTCTTTTCAATTCCTTTAAAAAAGAACCTATAACCCTTCTATCTTCATTATTCTGAACCATCTTTTACCTAGACCAATACTTAGCCTAATTTTGACTAAGCTTTAAGTTCAAATGAAACTTATCCATTTTAATGACCGGGCACATAACGACTTGGATAATTCTACGGAACCGAGATCGCATCATCTGGTATTAGAGTTATAAAACAAGGAGCCGAGATCGCATCATCTGGTATTAGAGTTATAAAATAGGTTCGTGATAAAAAATTCAAAATTAAAAAAAAGTTTCAAATTGTATTCAAAGTTCCTTTGTATTTAATTTTGTGCATTTTGAAATATTAAAAAAATGAAAAAAAAGTGTGTGAATTTTTGTAAGTTATTGATAGTTTCTCGTCCTACTCCTCTGTTTCTGAATCCAAAGCCATCAGTCTTCATCTTTCTACCCCGATCATCCAAGAGCCATCATTTGGTATTCCAGCATTTCACCCATCGCCACACATACCCCAATTCCATTTGTTTTCAGCCTACCCGATACACCCAACATTATCCTTTGTAACCACTTTGAAGTCGACCCTCAAGCTATGATAATTCTTCTAAAAATGAAATATGAATTTGTGAGAGAGAGTCGAGTGGTAAAAGGCACGAGTGATCTCTTCAAAGAAAAAGCCTATATTCGAGTGAAACACTAGGGTGAGTGATTTTCTTTGTGAGCGAACTTATGAGTTTTGTAGTGAGAAATCAAAATTTTCATGTCCCGTAGTCCCGAGCGGAATATGGCAGAAAGGCAACCTATTCGAAACGTTCCCGATTTGAACTTACAAGCCTTGTTATGTAAAGTTGAGAGGTTGTTCGATTGAAAGCTAGAACCGATCCAAGAGAGGCTCGATAAAGTAGAAGGACGAGCCCAAAAATGAAGAACTCCCGTAAACCCCTCGAGATATTGAGGACAGCAACTCGACCAAGAAGATGATTTTTCTGAGACAAGCGATCACGAAAGTGATCAAGGTTCAAATGCAAGTGTTCGAAGGAGAGGCCCCCACCACCGAGGCCAACGCCAACGGATCGAGAGAGGTTCGACGATGACTTGAAAAGCATCAAGTTATCAATCCCTGATACGATCCCAGCTCCGTAAGCTAGTCCGAGTCGTATGTTTGCCCGATCGTTAAACAAGAAAGTCTCGTTCGGTGTTGGGAAACGGATCGACTATTAGGGTTGGTAAGTTAGGGATGCAAGGATAGGCTTAATAGAAGAAAGGTTATTCTTTTTAGAAGGCTCGATTATGAAGGAAATAGAAAACTCGGTGATAGGGGTTAAAACGAGAACTTAAGGTCAAGAGTGAACCAACGCTTTAGTTGAAGGTTGACCCGAAACTTATAGGATCTTAAGTTATTTATGAAAGGAGAATAAGAGACCTTGACCCACTATCTAAAAAAGATAGGAACCTCGGTTTAATTGATTTCGAAAGCCACATGAAAACATGATAAGTTTGATCGAACAAAAATGGGTTGACGCCACTAACTAGTTAGATAAGTCAACGGAGTCTTTGGATGAAATTTGAGAGAAGAATTTTCTCACCAAATTGGCAGCAATTCGTTAAGGTTTCAAAAGTCCCTTACAAAGTAATTTTAGCCTGAATTTATAGGCACTACATAGGCAGCCGAATAGGCATCTTATAAGCTAAGAAATTAACAAAAAAATTCCAGAATTTTGGAGAAGAATTCCTTAAGCTTCCCCGTGCATGGAGAACGTCAATTGGCTCTTCTAGAAGGATGAATTGAGCTGGAAATTCAGCTGAGTTAAATGTTGGAGTTTGGGAGCCAGAAGCATGAATATTCGGCCTAGGAGCTTGGAAAAGCTTTAATGGTGACTCCTTGATGAGCTGACCAGCTTGCTCCACATTTAAGGCTGTTTTGGGGTCTCCAACGGTTTCTTGGTGTGAACAATGGAATAGCAGCAGCCAAGTGTGTGAACTCTCAAATCTGAATAGCCAAGTTAATGTGAAAGGAATATAACAGTTGATGGAAGCTTCCATGATGCTTTGGTGAGCTGAACGGCTACTTTGGAGAGTGAAACAGCGGCCTCCCAAAGTCCCTTGCTATTCACGATGGGCTGCATGGAGGAGAGCAAGCAGCAGCATTTTAATGTCGTCCCTAGCCAAGTACCTGCACCTATTTAAACAGCCATTAAACCATGTTTTAGGAAAAATAAATTTAGGCTTATGAACAAATTAAATTCGCAAAATTGCTTAAGACATATTAACTTCATGCATGAACCGAGACACATTAAATACTTGTAGAAATTTTGGCTGGCCAAGACATATTAAATACTTGTTCTAAACTAGGACAAATTAAATTCATGTAGTATCTAAGACATAATAAACACATGAAATAAAATTAAACACAAATTAAATTATACTTGAAGGCTATAACTAAATTAACTAAACTTAAAAATAATTATTTAGCTAAGTCCAGCAATTTAATGATTTATTCCAGCATATTAACGCTAAAGTAAAATAAGCTAAAGTTGTGCTCCTCGAGCTAAATTTGAACTAATTGAGCTTGAATGAGGTTGCATGGTTTGCTCAATTCATTGTTCCCAATTGTCCAGCCACGGTGTCGCACCAAATTTTGTCTACAAGAGCCGAGACTTCTTCCTTGAACCTTTTGGCACGAGCACGAGTGATCAGACCTTTTGGAAGCTCCAAGGAATCTTTGGCAGCTTTGGTTGGTGCCCGAGCCACGACCGTATCATCCTCTCCCCCTTCGAAATGACTTGTCCTCAAGTCGTCGCCTACATCATAAGGAGACAAGTCAGATACATTAAAGCTAGCGCTTATTACTCACCGGGAAGATCGATTTTATAAGAATTATCATTGATCCTCTCCAAAACTTGAAAAGGACCATCACCCCTCGGCATCAATTTAGATCTTCGTTGGGCTGGGAACCTTTCTTTCCTCATATGCACCCACACCCAATCTTCGGGCTCAAAGGTAACTCTCTTTCGTCCTTTGTTGGCCTTTTGCTCGTATTGCTTAGTCCTTTCTTCTATGTTCTTTCGCAACTTCTCATGTAAGTCTTTCACGAACTCAGCCTTTCTTTTTGCATCTGCATTCACAAAATGTTCATTAGGCAATGGAATTAAGTCTAAAGGTGTCAAAGGATTGAATCCCTAAACAATTTCAAAGGGAGAATGCTGAGTTGCCGAATGTGTAGAACGGCTGTAAGCAAACTCAATGTGCGGTAGGCATTCCTCCCATGACTTGAGGTTCTTCCAGATTATGGCACGCAACAATGTTGACAAGACTCGATTCACAACTTCCATTTGCCCGTCTGTTTGAGGATGGCAAGTGGTCAAAAATAGTAGCCTTGTGCCGATCTTTCCCTAAAGTGTTCTCTAAAAATGGCTTAAGAACTTCGCATCTCAGTTGGAAATAATAATCCTCGGCACCCCATGTAAATGCATAACCTCCCTGAAAAATAAGTTAGCAACATACAAAGCATCATCACTCTTGTTGCAAGCAATGAAATGTGCCATCTTTGAAAACCTATCTACGACTACGAATATTGAGTCTTTGTGATGAGAGCACATCAAGGCCAATCAAGGAGACTGATCCAGAAGTCTTGCCATTAGGACCTATCACACGATCTAA
This sequence comes from Gossypium bickii, assembly GCA_025503065.1. NCBI lineage: Eukaryota > Viridiplantae > Streptophyta > Magnoliopsida > Malvales > Malvaceae > Gossypium > Gossypium bickii. Next base: position 67,994,330 of record CP106709.1, read on the forward strand.
GGCAAAAAAATTCAGGGAAGTTCTTTCTTTCACTTGTGCTAAAGTTTCTAGCTCTTTCGAAAGTGAATGTGCCTTAGAAACTAAGTTTTATAGTGTGTTGCATGCTGATATGTGACATACTTATGCCATACTACTTATATTGGTGTGTTTAGTATTTATATATATTATGCTAAGTATGTTTTTGAATTGGGTTGATAATATTTTTATTGTCTTCAAGTTATTTGTATGTTAACGAATAAGTGTGCACTTGTTTACAACTTATTAGACTATGTTATATTCAGTTTACATAACTTTGATAAGTATTATATTATTTATAACATGTACACTGAAGGACTCTATCTCACGAGTGAATATACAGCTCACCTTCAGCTCAAGTCAGCTCAGAGTGCTCTACACCAGCTCATGTCAGCTCATTTCATTTTTAGCTAGCTGAATTCAGCTCAGTTTAACTCCAGTTAGCTCACCTCTAGCTCCACTAGCTCAATTTCATCTGACAAGTCTAGAAGTAGTTGAATAGTGTCCTACATGTCAGGGAGTACACTAGTGTACATGTGGCAGCCTAGGTGGCGCCCAAGCATGTGGATGTGCATGTGCCAACCTTGAACACATGTGGTTCACATGTGTGACCAAAAACCAGCCCATTCTTGTGCATTTGTGTGGCAAATGAAGAGATAAGAACAAGGGAAGTTATGTGTTTGAATTTCAAATGAAATTAACACATATTTAAGTGATAAACATGCCAACTCACTCTTTCTTTTACTTGGCTACAAATTAATCCCACCCAAAAGGAGTTATTTCAATTCAAATTTAAATTTTAAACTCCTTTAATGTTAGCCACACAATATAATTTGGTCACCTCTTCATCCTTCTATATATATTTGTACTTCAATCATTGTTAGAGTCAGACTTTTATTTGAAATAAAATTTACTTTGTGAGTTTTCTCTCAAGTTTGGTTCTTTTTTTGAACTTCTTTCTGACATTTCAATTCTGAATTGTTGTGTCAATCTTGTGATACTTCGGGTTCTTAGATCGCTATCTAGTGGGTCCAAGTCCATTGATGTAGAACAGATTCGATTCGGGTTTGCATAACAGATTGTGCGAGTTCTTTTGAGTTCTTCGTTGTTTAAATTCCCAGCCAGTTTCCAGCATTATTTCTGCCATTTTTTTTGGAGTGTTCATAACTACCATGGATGAATTTTGAAGCATTCATCTTCTACCTTCTTCAATTCTGTCTAGAAATTCCAAAGAACATTTTTTCAAATCTATTCAGCCATGTGTTTAAGTCTAAAACCAACCTCTTTGTTTTGTTTAATTGCAGGGAAGTGCTTGCTACAATCCTAGATCCGTTAACACTCAAGGAACGTTATTTTACCAAGCAACGCCATATCATATGGTATCAGAGCCCAAGTTGGATTTTTTAAGCACATTCTGCACTCAAAATCAAGAAAACAAAATAAAAAGTAAAAAAACCAAATTTGAAAATTCAAAAAAAAATCAGATTCGAAACACAACAACAAAATAGAAACAAAAAAAAGTGTGCTAATTTGTTGAAATGATAAAAGAAGCTCATATTATGCCATGAAATGCTTGGAAGTCAACCGAAACAACTTATTCTTGTCTGTTCGGTGATAGGGTTGTTGTATGCATTTCTGTTGCAGTAAGTTGTTGATTTTTTTCTTATTCTCATACTTGTTTTCTTCATTTCGTTTGTTAATTTTCCACGTAGTATTTTATTGTTTTTAGCCTTTATATATATATTTAGCCCTATTTTCATTCTAACCCTTGGTTCTTTATCCTTGTTGTTTCTTACAAGTTGACACGGTAAACAGATTCTGAAAGATCAAAATTAGTTCCTTTAAAGAGCTGATTATGAGAGATTGAGTGGAAAAGGCAATTGAGCGTGTGAGATCAGAAGGGGAGACAACAAGAGCATTTAAAGTATTCTCCTGAGTGAAACACGAGCACTGAGTGAAATTATTGAGTGTTCTTTCTTTGGGAGCGATCTGTGAGACTATTTTGAGTGTGCTGTGAGGTCCATTCCTTTATTTTCACTAACCTTTAATAGTGTTTTTGCTTGTTTCTTTTATTAGTATTATTTAAAATGGCAGGTTCTAATGAGAGTGTAACACCCTAAACCCGGCCCACGAGCCCTGACCGGATCTGGTATGTTACTACGGAAAAACATTTGAAGACTGATTTCACTTTTGGGGAAAACATTAAAAAAAATTTTTGTCTTGAATAAAAACATTGTGTATTTAAAATTATAAGTAAAACTTTAATGTTACAAAATACCCGAATTAAAACTTTAATATATATATTTTTGAATAAATAAGTTGCTAAAAATAAAATCATTTGCACATAGTAATTTAATTTAATCAAGCCATAATAAAAATAATAACAAATTTTATAAGGCCCTTATTACAACCACTACTTAACCAAAGTACTTAATATTAAAATGCATAAAATAATTAAAACATCTTCTTCTGCATGGGCCACCTCGTATCCACTCCAACTCGGTCCAAGTTTTAGGCATCACCTGCGATGTTGATAAAAAATTTGGGTGAGTCATAAAGACTCAGTGCATAGTTATTTCACATGTCTCCATATATGGGCTTGGCCCATATCCACACAGTTCACATACAAAAATTATGCAATTATGAAGCCCATCCCAACCTAATGTCCATCCATCACACCTACCTTGGCAGACCCGCTGCCCAAGGCCGTGGCTAATCCACCGATCAACCAAGTGATCCCACATATCCTACCTTGGCGGACTGCGCTCAAGGCTGTGACTAAGCCACCGATCACCTAAGTGATCCCACATATCAATCAGTCCACGGTGAAGCACACAACTATCAACCGCCGAGATGTGGCACCTAGCCAACACCTCCCTTGATGAAGCACATAGCTAACATCAAGCGCTAATGTAGCACAAGGATAACATTAGACCACGTACATAATGTACACCCTTTCCTTCGATAATCACATTCATATCCCATCCCATGCACATGCAACATACGATAATGTCATAACATAATAAAATAATCCATGCACATGCTATTCGGCATACAATCATATTCTCATTGGCTTATTCACATTCTTAATAATCAACACTGACCTGATTAAACGATTACCCATCGGGGGTATCCACCACCTTAGCCCTTATCTCGGCTACCATTAACATCATACATGTATATATATATATATAATATCACAGTTAATCATTCAAGAAACAGTGCGATAACTACGCACCTTTTCTTTGGCACAATCGATCAAATCCCGAAACTCACGTCTAAATGATTTGCACTCCTACGATTGCTGAACTCCTTCCTACACAACTTAAGTCAGAATCGGCTAATAATAATACCAAATATGGCCTATGGCCGAACATCTCATAACACTTACCTGGTTTACCAAATCTCGAAAAACTCTCCTTGCCTTTGAGCTGTCGAAATCCCTATTAACCATTGTTAGAGTCGGTTCAACACAATAATCCATAAAATTGGCCCTTGGCCGAATACTACCTACCACCCACCTTGATGTTCCAAAACCCGAGGGATCTCCCTTAATGCTCCTTAGCGTCGGCTACACACAAAAGATACCTTATTAAAACACTATACACATTCGGCCAATCTTAACCAAGGCCTAATCACATGATTTCGGCACACCTATTGAGAGAGAACCTAAACCGATTACCTAAGGCAGAAATTACTTACCACCACCTTGCTTTCCACTCCTAAAGCACCCTTAAAGAATCGGCTTCAAGACCCCAAGGAGAAAGATTTCGGCACTTGGATGGTGAAGAGCAAAATACACAAAAGTAGAGAAGGCTTTTAGAGGATTCGGCTATACAAGAAAATATGTAGAAATAAGGTTTAAGAAAAGAAAAAGTATAGGGGAGAGAATGAAAAGATTTCGGCAAGGAGACTAGAAAAAAAAGAAACAAAATTCGGCACACCCCAAAACATACTTTAAAGCCGAAAATGCCACCCCATGGAGTCCACCATTCGGCCACTAGCCTTCCCTCTCATCTATCCCTTAATTCTTTCCTATTTCCTCTCCATACCTCTCATTCAAAATAAATTAAACCAACCTTTATCTCTATTAATAATAAAAATAATATATCACATTGTCCCTTATCTACCTATTAAACTAAATAAAGTAAATCCCCACTTATCCCACTCACTCAAAATAAATAAATTAAAACCACCCTTATCCCTTATCATCTCTTATCTTACCTATTAAAATAATAAAAATAAAAAAAATATACTCACCATTATCCTAGCCGAATATTCAAAATAAACCCAAAGCTTATCCTTACCTCTTCAAAGCCCCACATGCTGTCCACTACTCCTGTCACATGCAAAAAAATAAAACCCAACTCATTTGCTGCCTACATGGTTCGAACTCCAGACCTGCTCCAGGCCCCCTTTAACGCAAGCTTTAACACCCCAAGCCACTTTGCCAAGGCCTTTTTTTGTGACATAAACTCGCCCCAATTTCTTTTAAGACCTCCTTCCCTAGCTCCCCCTTGTCTTAATGCCAAAAGCAAAATAAGAATACCCATTTGCTTTCCACGCTACTCGAACCTACGACCTGCACAGCGTCATTTCCAGGCCCTTAAGTGGCGCCTTGCAGCCACTTTACCAAAGCCTGTTTTATGCCAAACACACCCACAATTTTTCCTTAAGGCCTCCTTAGCCCAACTCCCCTTTTTAACGCCAAAAATAAAAGTCTCCAATGCTTCCCACGTTGCTCGAACCTCCTCCCCTCCTGCACTCCCTTTGACGCAAGCCTCCAAGCCCCTAAGGTGGTGTCCCAAGCCACTCTACCAAGCTCATTTGCGTGACATAAACTCCACATAAATTCTCTTAAGGCCTCCTTCACCTAGCTTCCCCCCTTATACTTAAATTCTAAAAATTTTCTAAGGCATTCTTCAATATCCTAGGGTTCTTAAAACCCCTAAAACACATCCAATCACTGCCAAAGCTTCCTAACTCATGAATTTATGCACCAAATGCATATCTCCTAATCTAGGATATTACAGAGAGCAACCCAGATGGTCGGCAACCAAACTTACAAATGCAGGCCATAACACGTGAACTTCAGTGTCTTTTAAAACAACAACTTGAACCTCTACAATCGAGGTTGGATAAAATTGACGGTGGTGGTTCCCAATCAGCCCTTAATAAAGGAAATGACGAGAATGAAGTTGATCAGTCTCCAAGGCAGAATCTGAGAAGACATATACAACTTGATGATAATCTATCTAACATTAAAGTTGCTATTCCATCATTTCGGGGACGAATAGATCCTGATGCTTATCTCGCTTGGGAAAGCAAAGTTGAACATGTTTTTGAGTGTTACAACTATTCAGAACAGAAGAAGGTTCGTTTGGCTGCAATGGAATTCACTGATTATGCTTTGATCTGGTGGGATTAATTACTAATTAGCCGGAGACGCACCGGTGAAGGTCCAGTGAGAACGTGGAATGAAATGAAACAAATCATGCATAAGAGATTTGTTCCTTCTCATTACCATCATGACTTATTCCGTGGTTGCAAACGCGTTGCAGGGGAGAGTAGGAGTGTTGAAGACTACTATAAGGAAATGGAAATGTCCATAATGCGAGCCAACATTGTTGAGGATCGAGAGGCTACCATGGCATGTTTTCCTACAGGTTTGAATTCCAAGATTGCTAATGTTGTTGAGTTACAGCATTATGTCGAGTTAGAGGACATGGTTCATATGGCGATAAAAGTTGAATGACAGCAATGTAGGAAGTCTTCAAATAGAGGTAATACTCTAATCATTTTCAAATCCTTTATCTACTCCTAACAATTTCAGGAGGCCTACACCACAAGCACCACTTCAGATTCGAGATAAGGTAGAGTCAAGCAAACCAATGACTCCTATTACTAAAAATAGGCGTGACAAGCAGGTGGTGACACAAGAACGTTCGAGGGACATTCTGTGTTTCAAGTGCCTTGGTCGAGGGCATGTTGCCAATTAGTGCCCAAATCGGAGGAACGTAATGTTGTTAGATAGTGGCGAGATTGAATCTAAGTCCAAAGAAGACGAACAGGAGCCCCCTACAGGGGAAGTTGAAGAAGAAGATGATAATGTGCAGACGTTTGCCACCGGTGAAGCACTTATTGTCAAGAGAAGTCTGAATACTCAACCGATTCAGGATGAACAGCAACGAGAGAATATCTTTCACACGAGATGTCTCATTAATGACAAGGTATGTGTTGTAATCATCGATGGTGGTAGTTGCACTAATGTTGCTAGTTCTGTGATGGTTGATAAGTTGGGTTTGAAGATGACACGGCATCCAAATCCTTACAAGTTACAGTGGCTAAATGATGGAGGAGAAATTAGAGTGACTAGGCAAGTTCTTGTGCTGTTTTCCATTGGAAAGTACAACGATGACGTACTTTGTGATGTCGTTTCGATGGATGTGAGCCATTTATTGCTGGGACGCCCATGGCAGTTTGGTAAGAGGGCGGTACATGATGGCTTTACAAACAGGTATTCTTTTGTTCCTACAGATAAAAAGATCATCTTAGCCCCTTTGACACCGAGCCAAGTACAAGAAGACCAAGTGAGATTGCGAAAGAATATCAAAGAAGCTCGAGGGAAAAAGAAGATGAATGTGTACGCTAGCAGCAAGGAAATAAGGAAATGTCTTTCCTCTCAGCATTCTATGCTTATTTTATTGTTTAAAGATAATTGTTTATTAGCTGAGATTCCTGGTGATTTGCCTATTTCTATTTCATCTCTTTTGTAGGAATTCGAGGATGTGTTTCCTGATGAAACACCAAAGGGTTTACCCCCTATTTGTGGCATCGAACATCAGATTGACTTTATTCCAGGAGCCACAATTCTGAATAGACCAGCATACCGCAATAACCTTGAAGAGAAAAAGGAACTTCAAAGACAGATTTCTGAGTTGTTGGACAAGGGATACATTCGAGAGAGTTTGAGTCTGTGTGTTGTACCAGTGTTGTTGGTACCCAAAAAGCATGGAACTTGGAGGATGTGTGTTGATTGTCGAGCAGTGAACCAAATTACAATCAAGTACCAACATCCCATTCCTCGACTTGATGACATGTTGGATGAGTTGTGAGGAGTGACTATCTTCTCAAAAATTGATTTGAAGAGTGGGTATCATCAGATTCGCATGAAAGAAGGTGACGAGTGGAAGACAACCTTCAAGATGAAGCTAGGACTGTATGAATGCAAGACTTTGCAGGATCATGTAAAACATTTGCGAGCTATTTTGCAGACTTTGCGAGAAGAGAGATTGTTTGGTAACAAGGAGAAATGTGTGTTTTATACTGATAAGTTATATTTCTTGGTTATATTGTTAGTTATCAGGGAGATGAAGTTGATCCTGAGAAGATTAAGGCAATTCAAGAGTGGCCACGACTGACATCGGTTAGTCAAGTTAGATTATTTCATGGTTTAGCTAGTTTCTACTGTCGGTTTGTTCCCCATTTCAATTCTATTACCGCCCCCTTAACCGGGATTATAAAGAAGAATTCAGTCTTCTCATGGGGTAAAGAACAAGAAGACGTCTTTCTGAAAATAAAGGACTGTTTGACAAAAGCACCTATTTTAGCATTACCTAACTTTGATAAAATGTTTGAAGTTGAATGTGATGCTTCTGGAGTTGGTATAGGTGTTGTTTTGTCACAGGAAAAGAGGCCCGTTACATATTTCAGTAAGAAGCTTAGTGGAGCAACGTTGAACTATCCTATCTATGATAAGGAGATGTATGCATTGATTCGGGCATTGGAAACTTGGCAAAGATATTTGCTACCTAAGGAGTTCGTGATTCACACCGATCATGAAGCTTTGCGATATATCACAGTCAAAGATAAATTAAACAAACGACATGCTAAATGGGTTGAATTTCTTGAGTCTTTCCCTTATGTCATTCGTTACAAGAAAGGTAAAGACAATATCGTTGCTGATGCTTTATCACGTAGGTATGCACTTTTAAATTATCTTGATTCTCATTTGATTGGATTTGTATATATTCGTGAGCTATATGTTGATGATCCTGATTTTAGAGATAAGTTTAATGCCTGCGCAAAAGGTGCAGCAAGAAAATTTTATAGGCATGATGGCTATCTTTTCAAAGAGAATAGGATATGCATTCCACAAGGATCCATGCGTGGTATTCTAATCCATGAAGCACATGAAGGTGGATTGATGGGTTATTTTGGAGTCACCAAAACGTTACAGACATTAAAGAAGCATCTATTTTGGCCTAAAATGCGTAGGGACGTTGAACGGTACTGTGAACGTGGTGTGACATGTAAGAAAGCAAAATCGAAGGTTTCACCAAGCAACGCCTTATCACTTTGCCATTCTTAGTCCTAGGAAGACCTAGAACGAAATCCATCAAGATATCAATCTAGGGTCCCGTTAGGGATAGGCAATGCGGTGTACAATCCATGAGGTTGGACTTTTGATTTGGCCTTCTTGCAAGTGATACACCGATCACATACTCGCTCCACATCTCTCTTCATTTTCGACCAATAGAAATGCTTGCGCAAAGTTGCCATCGTCTTTGCAATCCCAAAATGGCCCATGAGGCCTCCGCTATGCGCCTCATTCACCAAAACATTTCGAATAGATCCTTGGGGAATATAGGGTTTACCTTCTCAAAAAAGGTAATCATCATAACGATAAAACTTATCACAAGTTCCAGATTAGCAAGCCTTATACATTTCAACAAAATCAGGCTCAATAACATATAATTCTTTTAAATATGCAAAACCCATCAATTTTGATTCTAAGGAATTAAAAAGGGCATACCTTCTCGACAAAGCATCCGCCACGACATTTTCTTTACCTTTCTTATATTTGATGATGTACGGAAAAGATTCTAGGAACTCCATCCACTTGACATGTATTTGTTTAGTTTGTGTTGTCCCTTGAGATGTTTCAATGCCTCGTGGTCCGTACGTGATACGATCCATCTCGGGGTGAGTCGAGTCGTATGCGAGTTTGCCCAATCGTCTACGAGAAAGTATCATCCGGCTCGTTTAATAATGATGCTTTAAGTAAATATTGGCGGAAGCTATAAAGAAGAGTTCAAAGATGGGTTTAGGGAAATGAATAATATACAGGTTCAATTATTGAAAATAAGGAGGGATGGTACATGGAATGGGAATGAAATGGATTTTAGGTTCAAGGAAGAAATGGAAAATTTGGCTAGCAACAAAAATAAAGGATAGTGATGGAATGGAAGGGAACAAACTCAAAGCAAGTAAGAACCACTACTAAAGAGCAATGACCCAAATACTTATAAGCTTCAAGGTGGATGATGGAAGTAGTGAAACCTTGACCCGTTACTTAGCAAAGTAGGAACCGAATGTATATTTAAATGGGTGAACGCCACACTCTTTTGGAGTGATAAGTTCAGGATAGAGGAAAGAACAGGTTGACGCCACTAGCTTTGTAGATAAGCCAACAAGTCTTCAAACAAAATATGAGAGAATTAAATCTCACAAAATGATAATTTCATTCAATATAATGTCTAAAAGTGCCTCAAAAAGGCTTGATTACACATATTTATAAGGCTAGAATGAGCTAGCCGAATGGTCACATAATTAAATGCTAATAAAGAGCTGAATTAAGGCTCAAAGACTTTTGAAATTCTTGAATCAAATAATTCCTCTCTTTAAGATACTTTAATCAGCTGAATCAATGTCCTTGAATGCTTAGAAAATGACTCTTGATTTCACCTTTAGCTAGCTAAAGAGACACCAACAACTTAGTGAAGTTTTTAAGGCATGAATTGTCCATTAAAGTAGCAAAAAACGTTTGGGGTAGTTGGAAGGGTTGCTGCCAAAATTTAAAGGAAGTATAATGCTCCTTTAAACTCTTTTTAATGATTTATAAAGCTTCCTTTGTAATAGGCCCCTCTTATGTATCTGAAAACACTTGAAAAGCCACCTTATTGAATGTGTAACAGCCTTGAAATGTAACAGTTGTGAGCTGAAAAGACACTTGCATTTAACACATTAAAATGTACTTATTAAACACAATTAAACACTAATTAAACTCGAACACATTAGACACTTGACTTCAATAAATGAACTAAAAGCAAAGACATCAATTAAAGCAGCAACTAGTTTAATTAAAGAAGCAAAAATTAAATAAACTTAAACTCATGTTTCATTAAATTATCCTAGTAACTAGATTAATTAAATAAGCATCTTATTAAATGAAGTCCAATAAAACTCAAATAAATAAACTAAAATAAGCAACTAAAATGCTTAAATGCATGGTTTTAAAATGCAAACTAAATGAACAAATGAGTTACATAATGCATAACTTTATTAAATACAGAACACACAAAGTGCAAGTCTAAAATTAAAAAAATTATGCAAACTTATTAATTTAAATAAAACTATATTAAATTAAAAAGTCCTTAAAAACATTGGCCCAACAATCAATCAGGCCTATGAGATGTTTCATCCTTCACTTGGGCCCCTCAAGTTTAGGCCATTCCCGTTGTCAGCGGTTTGTGTTGAAACATGATACGACCAGGTTTGTATTAGTATGGACGCCGAATTCTTTGGGCCACAGATAATGCTACCACGTTTCCAAGGCCCGAATCAATGCATACATCTCCTTGTCATATGTCGGGTAGTTAAGCATCGCCCCATTTAACTTTTCACTAAAATATGCTATAGGTCGTCCGTCTTGCATTAACATGGCTTCAATGCCTAGGCCCGAGGCATTGCACTCGATCTCAAACGTCTTTTGGAAATCTGGCAAAACAAGTAATGGACCGTTAGTTAAAAGATCTTTAATAGAATTAAAGGCTCGCTCTTTTTCATCATTCCAAAAGAAAGCTGAATTTTTCTTAATGACACTAGTTAATGGAGCAGCGATGGTGCTGAAATTTGGGACGAAGTGTCTATAGAAACTTGCCAAGCCATGGAAACTTCAAACTTGGCTGATGCTTGTGGGTCTCGGTCATTCACGAATTGCCTTAACCTTTTCTTGGTCAACTTCGAGACCCTTCGCGCTGACTACAAATCCTAAGAAAACAACTTGGTTAGAACAGAAAGCGCATTTCTTAAGATTGGCGTACAATGTTTCCTTACGTAAAACTTCAAGTACAGCTTACAAATATGCCACGTGATCTTCTAATGACCTGCTATAGATAAGAATGTTGTCAAAATACACAACACAAAATTTTCCAATAAAAGCACGCAAAACATAATTCATTAATCGCATAAATGTGCTGGGTGCGTTAGTTAAGCTGAATGGCATAACCAACCACTCGTACAAATCGTGCTTGGTTTTAAAAGCTGTTTTCCACTCATCTCCTTCCTGCATCTGGATTTGATGATACCCGCTCTTAAGGTCGATTTTGGAGAAGAGCTGTGCCCCACTTAGTTCATCTAACATGTCATCAAGGCGCGGAATAGGATGCCTATACTTGATTGTGATCTTGTTGACCGCTCGGCAATCCATGCACATGCGCCAAGTTCCATCTTTCTTGGGCACCAAAAGCATGGAAACAGCACACAGACTTAAACTTTCCCATATGTAACCTTTTGCCATCAACTCAGCCTCTTGTTGTTGCAACTCTTTTGTCTCTTCGGGATTACTACGATATGCTAGGCGGTTCAGAATCGTAGCACCTGGAATGAAGTTGATTTGGTGCTCAATTCCCTGAATGGGTGGTAGGCCACTAGGAATGTCTTCCGGAAATACATCTTCAAAATCTTGTAACAAAGTCACAATCGAAGATGGAAGTGAAGCATCTAAATCGTTAGTATTAAGGAAGTTTTACTTGTACATGAGAACTATCATTGGTTGCCGTAGCAACAACATCTTCCTAATCTCTCGTTCTTTAGTGTAAACACTCAATTTTTCAATTCCTCTCTCATCTCACTCTTCTTGTTCTTTGCTCACTTTTACCTCACTTTTTTCCTTTATTTTTCCCCTCTTTGTTTCTTTTCCTTTTTCTACTCTTTTTTTTTTTTTGTTCTTTTGCTCTCATTTGCTGAACAGATTTTTCAATCGCATTTAGTCCTCGTACACTTATTTGGGAGTCATAGGCGCCAACGTCACATTCCTGCCAAGGTGCTTGAAAGTGTAACGATTCGTATAACCATCGTTAATGGCTCGCCAATCAAATTGCCATGGCCTTCCCAGAAGTAGATGACTTGCATGCATTGGGACAATGTAACATACGACCTCGTCACTATATTTGATAAAGTCCACCTCGGGGAGAGTCGAAAAGTATACGAGTTGTCCAATCGTCTACGAGGAGTAAATCGAGCCTTCGGGAATTAATAAGAAAATTATGAAAAAAATAGCTAAGCTTGTAGAAGCTTTTAACGATTTTATTTTGAGGATGGTTTAAGTTAAGAATGGAGGATGGAAATGAAGGGAACGAGTTTAGAAGGATAGGTTTGATTTTAGGGTGAAAGAAAGAAGATAGTGATATGGAATGACTTGGTTTGATATAAATGAATGAAGATGGATATTTGGTAGATGATAGTTAGGTGGAAATGGACAAATGAACTTAAACAAAGAAACGATTTAACATTAACAAATGTCACCCTGGTTTCTATATTTGCTTAAGGTGGAAATATGGATATCAATGGTGGACCTCGACCCGTTATCTAGGTAGATAAGAACCGATGGTATAGTTTGATGGAAGAGAAACGACTGACGCCACAAGCAAAGCTTGATAAGTCAGGATCAAAACTCGTACGAAGGATAGAGAGGAGAAAATCTCACTCGGTGAACAAATGTTCATGTATATTTAATCAAAGGATTAACCAACTTTACAAAATGAAAAATAATAAGTATTTATAGGCTACTAAAGTGCTAGCCGAATGGTCATCCAAATACCTTAAAAGCTAGGTAAAAATTAAACTAGATGAAGCTAGAAAAGTCTAAAATAAAGTCCTTTGGCTTGCTTGGCTAGGTTGGTAGAATATGGCTCTTCAAATGCTTGCACATTTGGCTCAATGTCAAGGGGGAGAATCACCTTCTAGATGATGCAATTCCCTTGGCAAGATTCAGATGAACATGGTCCTTGATGAGCTTGCAAAAAAATTCAGACAAGCGAACTTTGAATGATGAACCCTTGAAAATTGAACAGCCATGCATTGTTCAAGGTTGTTTTGAGAACGTGAAAAGCCCTCCCAAACTCCCATGTCAGCCCTCTTTAAACACTCCCCACGCATGGAGAAACAACCCATCATCAAATTAAATTCGGCACCTTTAATGCCTTGTCTTAGACATTTCAAGAAGCAATCCTTGAAAGCTGAAACACATTTACCACGCCTAGGAGAAAGGAACCAGCATACTTATCATGTCTTAGAGAAAGGAATCAGCAATGCGAAGCTTATCATCATTCGAAGAAGGCAAAGATGCATCAACAAGTTCAATAGACGTACCTTGATCTGTGGAAATTGGTTGAGCAACACAAACCTTCTTTCCTCAAAATTGTAGTGTAATTGAAGCTACGCGTTTGATTCAACCCTTTTCGAATGAAATGTGACTTTCATGTACAACCACAAAACTTTCTTAAGGAAAGAATAAAAATTGATAACAAAGTTGACAAAATTCGTTACCTTATTCAGCAGCCAAGTATCAAGAAGATAGGAATCTTTCAAACATACCAGATGATACTTGAGTTTTCCACAAAACAAATTTGAACATATGCCCGGTTTGAAAACATGTGTTTGCTTATTTAAGTCAAGATGGGACAACGTTTTTTGAAAAATCAAACATGTTAGACCAATAAGAATTGTGCAAACTCAAAATCGAATGATTAAATCTCTTGACATGTTTCAAAACTGATTTACAAAGACTCAAAGATTTTGTATTAGACAACGAACAAATCTCATAAGACCCGCAATCAAACAAATTGGGATTAAGAGAAAATTCATCGTCATACTTACTCGTGTCTTATACTTGTCGGATATGTGTCTCTCCACCTTCATACTTTGCATCACAATGATTGTTAGTAGACAAACTCATCTTACCATCACTTGAAACATCAAAAATGATCGAAGGATGACAATCAACGGTGTTATCCACATATTCAAATTCATTAGCAAAATTTAGTGGAGATGGAATTATCTCAAAACACTTACCTTCCTTACCTTCCGGCTCATGTGATTCCACCTTACCTTTTTCATTCAAACAAAAACGTCACTCGTCTAGAAGGTATTGAAGTTGGAAATCATCTTTCGGTATATCGAAAACCTGAAATGAAGAAACAGAAGAAGAATAAACTTCAAGAGGGTTAGTTGGAAAGTCACTCTCCTTTTCTTGCTCAACTTGTTCTCTCGTTTCTTTTTCAATATTTTCAACGCTCTCTTTTTCTTGTACTTCTTTTTCAAGCTCTTTTTCTTTTCTCTCATTTTTGTTTTCTTTTCTCTCGAACTCTTTTTAAATTTCTTTTTCTCTTTCAAATTCTTTTTCTTCTTTTTCATTTGATTTTTCCTTTTTATTTTGATTACAACAAGTGGATGGTTCGAAAGAGTCGAAAAGAGAAAAATTAGACTCAATGATGCGATCCTAGTCGCATCATGGTTCAATTCCATCCGATGCCATCGAGAGTGGCCTAAGTTTGAGGGGCCAAAGTGCAAAATGAATCTAATTCCAGCTCTTTGAACCGATCCAACTAAATTGAACTCTTTATTTAATTTTCAGCTTTGCATTTTAAATACTTGCATGTAAGCATCTTAGTTCAATAAATGGTTGCTGGTCATTAATTCAACCCAACTTAGTTTAATTAATTGAGTTCTTTTAATGAATTTAATTTAATAATTGTTTCTTTAATTAATCTAGTTACTAGGTTAATTTATTGATGCATGAGTTAAATTCATTTAATGATGCTTTTTGTGATTAAGCTAGTTGCTTTAAGTGTTAGTTTATTTAATTAAACTAGTTGCTGGAATAAATGATGTTTAAGTGTTAGTTTATTTAATTAAGTTAGTTGTTAATTTATTTTAAGTTTAATAATTGCATTAATTTGTCGGTTACATGTGATAATTGCAGGTGATTTTCATCTTACATCCATTATTACTATTGAATAAAGAAGAGCATTATGGTTCTTTAAATTCGGCAGCCTCTTTGTCTTCAACTTCCATAACGTTTGCTTCATGGTATTTACTACAAGCAATCATTTCTCCATCATTTGGCAGGTGACTTTTCGGTTGATCATGGAGAACTAAAGGACATTGACAAGCAATTTAATTGAAGAATTAATCACATTGAAGATGGGAGTTACATGGGTAGAATTCCAAAAGTTGAGACTTTTCATTTGGCTGTGACTTTTCAGTTGATCATGGAAGAACTCAAGGGACACTTTTTTAAGCATTCAAATTCATTTAATCAGCTCATTAGGAGTCATAAAGTTGCTGTTGTTTGGCTGGAGGAATTCAAGAGTTTTTAGATTTTATTTTAGCCATTTAAATGCATATTAAAGTTGAATTCATTTGTCTCTTCAGCTAACCACATGTAAGCACTATATATACCTGTTATTAGTTTGTAAGAGGGGACTTTTGATCCTTGAATATATTTTATGAACTTTGTTCATCGAGTGAGATTTTCTCCTCTCTATCTTTCGTATGAGTTTCGATTCTGACTTTTATCAAGCGTTGCTTGTGGCTTCAGTCGTTTATCGTCCATTCAATTATACCATTGGTTCCTACTTTGTTAAGTAACGAGCTTTGGTCCATCTTCGATTTCATCTTCCACCTTAAACTATTATAGAAACTAGGGTGACATTAATATAGTGTTGAATCGTTTCTTTGTTTAAGTTCTTTAATCCATTTCCACCAAAAATATCACCTATATTTTATCCATCTTCCTTCATCTTAAAACCGAACCTATCATCTAAAATGTTTCCATCATTTCTCAAACCTCCATTCCTAACTTAATCCATTTCTTAAAACAAATTCACTTAGAAGCTTCCACAACTCTTCCAAATTTTCCTATAATTTCTTGAAAGGCTTGTTTCCTCTTTGTAGACGATCGGGCAATTCAATTACGTTTTGACTCATCCCGATACGGATCGTATCACTCAAGGATTGAGGCAATGTTTTCATAGATATCACGATCGATTCCTCGTGAAGAATTCTTTGTACGGGACTTCGTTGAATCATACGTTGAATAACTCGTACTTTTGTGTTCATGTTGTTGAAAAGACTCAAGCTCGTAACTTTCTCATTTGTAATGTTGAAGAGCCTCGTACGTGTATCTTCCTTCTCGTTGTCTCGGAGGTCTTGAAAAATACAAATCTCGATGATAATCCTTTCTCACATAGTCATTGAATGATGAACTTCTTAATGAACAGGAATCTTGATAGAAGTCTTTTGACCTTGAAGCTGATGACAAATAGGAGTCATGACAGAATTCTTTTTTCGGATATTCATCGAAGGAAGGTCTCCGAGATGGTCACCGTTCCATTCCTCGACACGTTGTAGTATGCTTTCGTCGAACTTTTTCCTCCGCTTGGTCCAAACGCTTTTGTATGGGACTTAGCTTCTTCTCGAGCATTCGGTCCATTTCATTCACCAAAAATTGGAAGTCTTCGGCGGAGAGTTCTTCTTGAAACATGTTTTTATTGCTGAAAGAAAGATTGTTAAAAGAATAAAACCAAAAAGTAAAACCTCACCACAAAACTCACAAGTCTCTCACAAAGAAAAATCGCTCACACTCGTGTTTTCACTCGTATAAGGCTTTTTCTTTGGTGAATACACTCGTGCCTTTTACCGCTCTTTCTCGCTCTCACAAGTTCGTACTTCGTTTCGAAAGACTTATTGCGGCTTAAGGGTCGACTTCAAAATTGGTTAACAAAGGTTTGATGTTGGGTATCGGGTAGGCTAAAAGAAAGAAAAGGCAAATAGAGTAAGGGTGGGTGGCATTGGGTGAAAAGAGAAAATACCAAATGGTGGTAGAAGAAAAATTTTAAAGATCGAGGTAGGAAAATGAGACTAGAGTGGTGGCTTTGAGGTCGGGAACAGGGTAGAAGAAATGAAACACAACTTGCAAACTTTTCACAAAAAAAATTTCCACAAACTTTTTTTTATACTCGTATTATTTTTTTCTTTTTTTTAACTTTGATTTTTTTTTGAATTTTCATTTTTTTCTTTTTTTCTTTTTAACACTTCAAATGCATGAAAATAAATACAATAGAAACGAAATTACAACTTGGAATTTTTTGATCTTTTTTTTACTTCACAAACCTACTCCAGCTCTCGTCATGGTCGAAAACTCCTCATTTTATAGCTCTGATACTAGATACAGTCTGCCTCAGGGAGAGTAAAAAAGTATACGAGTTGCCCAATCATCTACGAGGAGTAAATCGAGCCTTCGGGAATTAATAGGAAAATTATGAAAAAAATAGCTAAGCTTGTAGAAGCTTTTAACGATTTTATTTTGAGGCTGGTTTAAGTTAAGAATGGAGGATGGAAATGAAGGGAACGGGTTTAGAAGGATAGGTTTGGTTTTAGGGTGAAAGAAAGAAGATAGTGATATGGAATACTCGGTTTGATATAAATGAATGAAGATGGAAATTTGGTAGATGATAGTTAGGTGGAAATGGACAAACGAACTTAAACAAAGAAATCTATATTTGCTTAAAGTGGAAATATGGATATCGATGGTGGACCATGACCCGTTATCTAGGTAGATAAGAACCAATAGTATAGTTTGATGGAAGAGAAACGACTGACGCCACAAACAAAGCTTGATAAGTTGGGATCGAAACTCGTACGAATGATAGAAAAGAGAAAATCTCACTCGGTGAACAAATGTTCACGTATATTTAATCAAAGGATTAACCAACCTTACAAAATGAAAAATAATAAGTATTTATAGGCTACTAAAGTGCTAGCCAAATGGTCATCTAAAAGCTAAGTAAAAATTAAACTAGATTAAGCTAGAAAAGTCTAGAATAAAGTCCTTTGGCTTGCTTGGCTAGGTTAGCCGAATATGGCTCTTCAAATGCTTGCACATTCGGCTGAATGAGGGGGAGAATCACCTTCTAGATGATGCAATTCCCTTGGTAATATTCGGATGAACATGGTCCTTGATAAGCTTGCAAAAAAATTCAGACAAGTGAACTTTGAATGATGAACCCTTGAAAACCAAACAGCCATGCATTGTTCAAGGCTATTTTGAGAACGTGAAAAGCCCTCCCAAACTCCCATGTCAGCCCTCTTTAAACACTCCCCACGCATGGAGAAACAACCCATCATCAAATTAAATTCGGCACCTTTAATGCCTTGTCTTATACATTTCACGAAGCAATCCTTGAAAGCTGAAACACATTTACCATGCCTAGGAGAAAGGAACTAGCATATTTATCACGTCTGGGAGAAAGGAATCAGCACATTAAATTGCTACAGTCCATGCCTACATCTCATTAATTTTTTGGCAAACACCATGCAGCATATTAAATAGCTTCCATGCATGTTCCAACACCTTCTTTAATTCGTCCACCAACATGCATATTACATGGTTGTGCACGCATGAATAAAACAACCAGCAACTCAATAATTTTTTTGTCCCTTTGATGGCCGAATGGTTGCTTGGAATCATCAAAAATCACCTTGGAAAAACACCAACCAGCCTCTTAAATGCTGCACATTAAGTGTGCCACCCAAGTAATATATATGTACCAGCATAGCATTAATTTCGGCAAGCTTGCTTGCTTTTAGTTCTTCATTAATTTGTCTTCAATCCCAGCTGAAAAGGTGCCTTGAAAAGCCAATAATCAGCAACATAAATACCCCTTCCAACCGTCCATGTCCCTCCAATGCTCAATGATGCATTCGGCCCAAATAAATGCTCCTAGTGCATGTTTCTTTCTTTAATATTTTTGGGAATTTTGGCTGAACCTATATTAAGCATGAATATTCATTAAATCAGGCAAAATAAGTTGAACATAATTAAATACATTCTATGAACACATTAATGGACGTTTTGGACAACTTAAAGACACCATTTAACACACATGAAAATTCAACAGTCCCTAAATTAACTAAAAAAAACTGCACTTTAATTCTTGAATTAAAACACTTAAAAACATGTAATAAAAATGTGATAAATTAATTTAGACTAAGAAAATTTAATTTAGACACTAAATAAAATATTTAGACACATTAATGGGCTGTAGAAAAATTAATAAATAAAAGACTTAATTTATTTAAAGCATTTAAATTTTAGGCAATCAACTCAATGAGCTAGAGCGAGCTCGAGGGAGCTCAAATTGAGCTCGAATGAACTAATCCGACTCAATTTGGAAGTGCATGAAGATGCACTTGAGCTCCACGGCACTTGGGTATTTGAATTCGAGCTCATCAGTTCGCAAAATGTTGGAGGGCCTGGGCATGCCCGTATCAATATTTGCCGATAGAAAAAGGAATGACAGCTTGTTTGGTGACCTTTAACTCGCCCCTATCTTTTAACCATTGTAGCTTGTAAGGTTGAGGGTGTTTCGTCGTCGGCAACCCCAACTTCTCAATGAGCATTCTGCTAGCAACATTTGAGCAGCTACCCCCATCGATGATCATGCTACAAACTTTGCCACAAATGTGACATCTTGAGTGGAAAATGTTTTTGTGTTGTAGTTCGTCTTCGGTGCTTTGGATGCTCAAACTTCATTTTACAATGAACAGTTCACCTTCAACGTCATATTCAAGTTCATCTCCCTTTTCCTTTTCGATGGGAGGGTCAGATTCAATTTCTTCCTCATCACCTGATTCAATCTCACCGTAGGGTCTCATGGTCATTACCCGTCGATTTGGACACTGGCTGGCTATATGGCCCCTATCGAGACACTTGAAGCACTTGATGTCTTGAGTAGAATCGTGCCTAGCTTCATTGTTGGGTTTACTTGTTTCCCCACTCAGTTTATTGGTTTTCGGACTCACAACAGATTCTCGTGCTCGAAAGGGAGTCTACTTTTTGCCGGCTCCTTGGTTCCACCTTGGAGTAGGAGTGGAGCTTGGGTAGGCGTCGCGAATGGGGCCTTTCCTCTTGAGCTGCTTCTCCACTTTAATGGCCATATGTACCATTTCTTCGATCTCAGTGTAGTGTTGCAGTTTGACTACGTTGGCGATGTCTTTGTTCAAACCGCCAAGAATCTCGCCATAGTGGCCTCCCGATCTTCCTTCGATGTTGGGTCGGATCATGACTATCTCCATCTCCTTGTAATAAACGTCCACACTTCGATTGCCTTGAGTGAGGTGTTGTAACTTTTGGTACAACTCCCGATGATAGTATGCCAGGATGAACCTTTTACGCATCAAGGCTTTCATTTCGGCCCATGTGTTGATTGGTCGCTTCCTGTTCCTCCTCCGGCTAGTGGTTAATTGATCCCACCAGACCATTGCGTAATTGGAGAATTCGATGGCCGCTATCTTCACCTTCTTGCTTTTCGAGTAGTTATGACACTCGAAAACTAACTCGATCTTCTTTTCCCATTCTAAGTACGCCTCCGGATCGGATTTGCCTTGGAATGGGGGTATTGACAATTTGATGTTCTTCAAATCATCATCTACCCGACCTCGTTCTTGTTGGCCACGATTTTGTTGGTCTCTCCGTCGTCCACTTAGATTGGATCCACGATCACTCTCGGCTTCACTCGGCTCGGTCCATTCTTCTTTGAGTGCTCGTTGTCTTCCATGATGCCTTGGTGGACTTTGAGGGGTTCTTTCTCGGTGGGCACGTTCCTCGACTTGGTCGAGCAGTTCTTGGATTGGCTCAAGCTTGCGATTGAACAATCGTTCCACTTCTTGTAATAATTCTTGGAGATTAAGATCCGGTACATTTCGAACAGGTTGCCTATCGGTCCTTTCTACCATATTGCATTCTGGGCTTCGTGACATGAATATTTTTATTCCTCACCACAAATCCTCTCGATCACTCAGAAAGAAAAGAGAAGATGTCTCTCACGCTCATGTTTTCACTCAATTTGGCTTTTACCTCTGCTCTTTTGTGCTCACACACTCGTGCCTTTTTTTTGCTTGTTTCTTCTCTCGTGATTTCGTATAAGACTCGGGGTGACCAAATCTTCTAGGTTAGAAGGTCGGCTTTAAGGTGTTAACAAGGGTTAAATTGGTCGGGTACGGGGTAGGTTGAAGAAAATAAAATGTTGAGGATGTGTGGGGTTGGGGTTTGAAGGAATGAGATAGAATGAGTTGAGGATCGAAAAATAATATGAAGAAATAAACAAAGCTCAACACTTCACTTTTTTTTTAAATTCGTATTTTTTTTGTATTTCTTTTTTTTACTTTAAATATAATATAAAGGATATGAGAAAAATAAAATACAACTTAATTAAAATTTTTTAAAAATTTTGAATATTTTTTAAAATACGAACCTAATTCAGAATTGGCTCGAACGTCTTAACATTTCATTTAATTAGCTCTGATACCAGATGATACGATCCCAATTTCATAAGCTAGTCCGAGTCGTATGTTTGCCCGATCGTTAAACAAGAAAGTCTCATTCGGTGTTGGGAAAGGGATCGACTATTAGGGTTGGTAAGTTAGGGAAGTAAGGATAGGCTTAATAGAAGAAAGGTTATTCTTTTTAGAAGGCTCGGTTATGAAGGAAATAGAAAACTCAGTGATAGGGGTTAAAACGAGAACTTAAGGTCAAGAGTGAACCAACGCTTCGGTTGAAGGTTGACCCGAAACTTATAGGATCTTAAGTTATTTACGAAAGGAGAATAAGAGACCTCGACCCACTATCTAAAGAAGATAGGAACCTCAGTTTAATTAATTTCGAACGCCACACAAAAACGTGATAAGTTCGATCAAACAAAAACGGGTTGACGCCACTAACTAGTTAGATAAGTCAACGGAGTCTTTGGATGAAATTTGAGAGAAGAATTTTCTCACCAAATTGGCAGCAATTTGTTAAGGTTTCAAAAGTCCCTTACAAAGTAATTTTAGCCTGAGTTTATAGGCAGTACATAGGCAGCCAAATAGGCATCTTAGAAGCTAAGAAATTAACATAAAAATTCCAGAATTTTGGAGAAGAATTCCTTAAGCTTCCCTATGCATGGAGAACGTCAATTGGCTCTTCTAAAAGGATGAATTGAGCTGGAAATTCAACTGAGTTAAATGTTGGAGTTTGGGAGTTGGTGAAGCATGAATATTCAGCCTAGGAGCTTGTAAAAGCTTTAATGGTGACTCCTTGATGAGCTGACCAGCTTGCTCCACATTTAAGGCTGTTTTGGGGTCTCCAATAGTTTCTTGGTGTGAACAAAGGAATAGTAGTAGCCAAGTGTGTGAACTCTCAAATCTGAACAGCCAAGTTAATGTGAAAGGAATATAATAGCTGATGGAAGCTTCCATGATGCTTTGGTGAGCTGAACGGTTGCTTTGGTGAGTTGAGCGGCTGCTTTGGAGAGTGAAACAGTAGCCTCCCAAAGTCCCTTGCGGTTCACGATGGGCTGCATGGAGGAGAGCAAGCAGCAGTAGCCTTTTAATGCCGTCCCTAGCCAAGTACCTGCACCTATTTAAATAGCCATTAAACCATGTTTTAGGACAAAATAAATTTAGGCTTATGAACAAATTAAATTTGGCAGCTACTTAAGACATATTAACTTCATGCATGAACTGAGACACATTAAATACTTGTAGAAATTTCGGCTGGCCAAGACACATTAAATACTTGTTCTAAACTAGGACAAATTAAATTCATGTAGTATCTAGGACATAATAAACACATGCAATAAAATTAAACACAAATTAAATTATACTTGAAGGCTGTAACTTAATTAACTAAACTTAAAAATAATTATTTAGCTAAGTCTAGCAATTTAATGATTTATTCCAGCATATTAATGCAAAGGCAAAATAAGCTAAAGTTGTGCTCCTTGAGCTAAATTTGAACTAACTGAGCTTGAATGAGGTTGCATGGTTTGCTTGATTCATTGTTCCCAAACTGTCCAGCCACGGTGTTGCATCAAATTTTGTCTATAAGAGCTGAGACTTCTTCCTTGAACCTTTTGGCACGAGCACAAGTGATTGGACCCTTTGAAAGCTCCAAGGGATCTTTGGCAGCTTTGGTTGGTGCCCGAGCCACGGCCATATCAATCCCTCCATTCCAAGGTCGATCGGATCCCGAGGCCTACCTCGAGTGGGAGAAAAAGATTGAACTTGTGTTCGAATGCCACAACTACTCCAAGGTGAAGAAAGTGAAGTTGACGGCTATCGAGTTCTCCGACTACGCGATGATATGGTGGGACCAGCTTACAACTAGCCGAAGGTGAAACAGCGAGCGTCCTATCCAAACGTGGGTTGAAATGAAGGCTGTGATGCAACGGCGTTTCATTCCATCCTACTATCACCGGGAGTTGTACCAAAAACTCTAAAACCTCACGCAAGGAACAAGAAGCGTGGAAGATTACTTCAAAGAAATGGAGGTGGCAATGATACGCGCGGGACGTGCAAGAGGATCATGAGGCCACCATGGCGTGGTTCTTTGCCAGACTGAATCGAGACATAACTAATGTCGTCGAATTACAACACTATGTAGAGATTGTCGATATGGTGCACATGGCGATCAAAGTCGAAAAATAAATCAAGAAAAAAGGAGTCGTACGAGGATATTCCTCTTCGAGTGAACCCAAATGGAACCAAGGCCCTAGTTAAAATGTTTCGACGAGTCAGTCAAAGGAACCTACGATGCCCATGAAGTCTAACAAGTCTGTGGCCGAAACCAATAAAGGTAAGGCCCCTGAAAATGTTCAATTGCCCAAGACATCAAGTGTTTTAAGTGCCAAGGTTGAGGGCACATAGCTAGCCAATGCCCGAATTGAAACACGATGATCGTGCTACCCAACGGTGAAATAGAGTCAAAAGATGAAGTTGACAAAAATGAAGACGAAGTGGAGCATCCATCCGAAAATGATGAAGGAGTTTGCTGTTGAGGGTGAGATGCTTGTGGTCAAACGAATTCTCAATGCGCAAAACTCGGTAAGTAAGCCTCAACGCGAAAACCTTTTTCATACCCGTTGTCATGTTTTGGGGAAAGTGTGCAGCATTGTAATCGACGGCGGGAGTTTCACGAATGTTGTGAGTACTCACATGATCGAGAAGTTGTCCTTGCTGACTCTCAAGCACCCGAGCCCCTACAAATTGCAATGGCTCAACGAAGGAGTCGAACTCAAGGTGACCAAGCAAGCAAAGATTCCATTTTTGATTGGCAACTACCATGACGAAGTCTTGTACGACGTCGTACCTATGCATGCGGGCCATCTGTTGTTAGGAAAATCGTGGTAGTTTGACCACCGAGTCAAACATGATGGGTTCGCAAATCAGTATTCATTCAAGCATAACAACAAGAACATCGTTTTGGTGCCATTGTCCCCGCAACAAGTAATGGAAGACTAGCAACGCTTAAGGCAATCAATGGAGACCTTGATAGAAAAACTTGTAAACTCAAAAGAAAAGAAAGATAAAAAATCGAGAGAAAATAATTTGAGAGTTGAAGAAAACAAAAATGAAGAAATGAAAATGAAAAAGAAAAAGAGAAAAACAAATGTGAAAAAGAAAGTGAAAGAAAAAGAGAGAAAAGGAAAGGTGTTTTGCTTAACCGATGTCTATTTGTTTCTTCTCCCTTTCAAGTTAAAAGCCCTAAGGAGCTTCAATTGAAATATCTTCCCGAGGAAAGAAGGTTTGCCATGCGAGGAGATGATTCTAAAATTCCTATAACTAAAGGAGAACATGGTTTGATTTCTGAAAACTCAATGCTGAATCTTTCTAAGTTAAAAGAAATCGGTAAAGATGATGAGTTTAGAGGACAAGTGAACTAACATTGGCCATCATTACATTTTAAAATGCAAAACTTGATCCGAATTTATAATTTTGATTGTCTTGGCCGAATTGAACTTGTTCCACCTAATTACTTGAGTAATTCTTTGTTGAATTCTGATTGTTTGACATTTGAGTGTTTGAAAACTTGTGATCGAGCGAAATTGGCAATATGTGTTATTTTGAGTAATTGCCCAAGGTTCTTTGATCTACTTCCTATGGTTCGATCTATGGAGAACTTGACAAATCGATCCGGAAAGGTAAGTTTTCCATCAAACTTAACCGTTGTGTTCTCTACTCCCAATTTTAATTTGACCAAGGTAAGCCCATCAATTCCTTGTTCCGTTGATAAAATATTGCACTTTGATGATATTCGATCATTTCCTAGCCTTATGTTGATTTTATTTAAGATATGTGAAAATGAATCTCTTAAGATTGATCGAATGGAGTTGATTGCGAGGAGATGCCCCCAATTGAACCAGTGGCTCGACTTGAAGGCAAGCTGCTTTGAAGAAGGGGAATGATGTAATCGGACCCGGGGCAATCAACGATTTGCATCCCATTGCTCTCACGATGTCTGAAAGGGCGAAGACCCGAGCTAGAAACAAAGGAAGTCAGTTGCCGTGGAGCTGTTTGCACTTTGGTGCACGTTAAACTCAGCTTGGATTAGCTCGTTCGAGCTCGTTCCAGCTCATTGAGCTGTTTAGTTAAATTTGCTTAA
The DNA here is from genome assembly GCA_025503065.1 of Gossypium bickii. Lineage (NCBI taxonomy): Eukaryota > Viridiplantae > Streptophyta > Magnoliopsida > Malvales > Malvaceae > Gossypium > Gossypium bickii. The sequence goes on from CP106709.1 coordinate 68,019,891, forward strand.
TCTTAATGATTGAATAAATTAAACTCTTTATTTTATTTATTTTATTACAGCAAGTTAATGTGTCTAGATATTTTAATTAGGCTAAATTTATGTTGTCTCAACTCAATCTAATTTGTCTTATTTTACTACAGGTTTTTAATGTGTCTTAGTTCTACCGATGGTTAAATGTGTCCTAAGTAGTTTGTGTTTAATTTGTCTAAATACTAATTAAGTGTCCAATTAAGTGTTTTAATTTTTTATTCAGCTAAATTAGAGTGATTTAAAGTGTTTTCTTTGTGCATGTAGGTGCAGTCAAATGTTCAAGGAGCAATTAAAAAGATTCATGCACCTAGGTGCAATGTATGTAGCTGGTACATGGGACGCATGGAGCAATGTTTGTGGCTGCTACCTTTTGGTATTTCAAAGCAACTATTCAGTTAACAAGGTGCAGCAAATTAAAGGCTTGTGTGCTGGCTGATTGTATTCCCAATGCACTATCAATGGAGTTCACATTTGCTGCTATGTCAAGAACCATTCGGCTGCCATGTTCACATTACAAAGGCTGTTCAAAACTCTTTGTTCACACCTCAATAGGCTGCTCATATGCCCAAATTAATGCGGCCCACTTTTTAGCCAAAGGTGACCATTAAATGAGCCAATTAAAGGCTTGGCCGAACCTAGACTTCAGCCGTGCATCATGCCAAAGCTTCAAATGCAATTTCCCTTCTAGAAAGCCTTCCCATGCACTTCCATCAGCTAAATTCAGCCACCATCAATTAAGACCTTAAATTCTGGAATTTTCTAGGCTCATTCTAAACTAATTTTACTTAGTTGTTAAGCTTCTAAGTTGGCCATTCGGCTACCTAGATGATCATTATAAATAGTTTATGTTTTTTAGTTGTAAAAAAAACTTTTTGGCAAATTTATATGAACATTGTTCAAAGAGTGAGTTATCTCCTCTCTAAAATTCGTATGAGTTTTCGGTTGACATATCAAGCAAGTTTGTGGCGTCTCCAAATTCTTTCTGAACTTATCCCCTTATGGTGTGGCGTTCAACCTTTTCCAACATTTCCATCAATCACCTTAAATCGTACAGAACCGGGGTGACACTACATATAGTGTTGAATCGATTCTCAAGTTTAAGTCCTATTTTCCATCACCATCAAACTATCTTTACTTATCCTATCCTAACCCGATCCGTCAAGTATCTATCCTTATTCACCTTATTCAACCTCACTAAACTGACTTACCCGAATATCTTTCTTTCTTAATCTACCAAATTCAAACCTATCTCATTCCATCTTCTAATTCCATCTACCTAATTTCCAACCTCTATTCCTAACTTAATAAAATACAAATAGAAAACTTATTAAAGCTTCCGCAAACTTGTTCCCGAATCTCCTATCTTTCGAAGGATCTCTTACTCCTCATAGACGATCGGGCACCCTACGTGAATGACTCAACTAACCCTGGGTCGTCTCACATCGTTTGGTATCGAGAAAACTGTAAAACCAATCCTTAAATCCATAATCTTAAAGATAAACAAGGTTTGGTTTCCGAAGAACTAAAAGCATCTCTGTTTTGTTCAAAAAGTGATGACATTTGTGATTATGATAAGTTTGTTGAAGATGTGAAATATAATTGGCCGCTGTTAAGCTTAAATGTGCAAAACTTGATTCAATTAAGTGATCTTGTTTGTTTTGGCCGAGTGATACTTGTCCCACATGATTACTCGAATGAATTCTTGTTGACTTGTGGTTACTCTTTAAAATCAATTCATTCATTGGATGAGCCTTTGCATGGTGAAGGTGTGACAAATCAATTTAGTTGTTTGACTTATGAGTGTTCGAATCCATTTGATCGAGTGAGATGTGGAATATGTGTTTATTTGAATGATCTTCTCATATTGTTAGAATTATTTCCCATCTCTAGATCATTGGTGAACTTGGATAATCAATTTGAAAAGGTAAGACCCATTTATACTTTTGAATTCGGCAATGGTTTATTTGCTCAAGTTGTGATTGAAAATTGGAAAGAGTTTGTAAATTTTTAATTCATCGTGTCCTTCATCCTTTTCTTTTTCGTGTAGATGACACTTTGAAATGGCTCATCCCTAAAGAGGGAGGGCAGGTGACTAACTTATTGTCTTTTCGAGTTGTGCGTGATATTCAGGTTATTTGGAGCACTTATGTCAAATGTGATAACCAAGGGCCTTGTGTCGCTAAACGCTTTGTTGCGAGCAAGTGGCCCGATTTAGGGACAAATTGCTTCAAAGAGGAAGGGGATGATATGACCACGCCCCGGGAATGCCTTGGACCAGCTCAACCTTAGCTCAATGAGCTCGTTTTTAGCTTATTTGAGCTTGCGTTAATATGCTGGAATTAATAATTAAAATTGCTGGACTTAACTAAATAATTATTTTTAAGCTTAGTTAATTTAGTTACAGCCCTTTAAGCATAATTTAATTTGTGTTATATAATAAATATGTTTAATTTTATTTCATGTGTTTTTTTATGTTATAAATATTACATGTTATTAATTTGTCTTAGTTAGTACAAGTTTTTAATGTGTCTTGTTCAGCTGAATTTAATGTGTAAAGCAATTAAGTTATCTTAGCTATTACATGTTTTATTTATGTCCTAAGTTTGGCTGCCAAATTTAATGTGTCTTGCTGCCAATCTAATGTTTGACTTAATTAGGTGCAGGTACAAGAACATTGGGACAGCATTAAAGAAGAAGGCTGCTGGTTGCTAACCTCCAAGTAACCCTTCGGGAATGGCAAGGGCCAATGGTAAGCTGCTATTCCTTTTCCCAAGCTGATTATTCAGCTCACCCATGCAACATTAAAGCTCCCCAACAGCCGAATATTCCTTTCCCATCATCAGACCAATCAGTTTTGTGTATTCACATGCAAGGCTACTCAATTTCACGTTTTCACATATAAAAACTGTTGGAGAACCCCAAGCAGAATTTAAGAGCTTCAAAACTGTCCAGCTGATCAAAGGAGCCAAATTAAAGAGAATGCAAGTCCCTAGGCTGAACCTACATGCACCAATCAGCTACCAAAGCACTCCAAATTAATTCAGCTGATTTTCTAGGCATCTAGAAGATGATTTTTGGAATTCCCAATGCACAAGGAAGCAATCTGGAATTTTCAAGAACCTTCAGCTCAATTAAGTGAATTAAAAGCTGACTTTTTAGCTAAGTAATTTAATCCATTTGGTTGGCCTAATTTTGGCTATAAATATTGATGCAAACTCACCTCGGTGATGATTTGAGTCGTAAATGTTTGCCCGATCGTCTACGAGGAGTAATAGATCTTTCAGAAATTAAAAGTTTTGGAAATAAGTTGGCGGAAGCTTTTAGTTGATTTTCTTTTAGAAATGGCTTAAGTTAGGAATGGAATTTGATAGATGTGTTCGGTTTAATAGGACGAAATAAAGTCAAGTGAAGTGTAGATAGATAAAGTGTAGGATAATCGATGGAAATGGAGATACGGACTTAAACACGAGAAATGATTCAACACTAGAAAGTGTCACCTCGGTTTCTATTTGGTTTAAGGTGAATGATGGAATTTGAAAGTGGACCTCGACCTGTTACTTAGCAAAGTAAGAACCAAAGGTATAAAAAGATGGACGAACGCCACACTGGGTTGGTGATAAGTTCGAAAAAAGAGAACGAGTGATGCCACTAGCTTCGCTAGATAAGTCAGACTGAAAACTCGTACGAATTTAGAGAGGAGTAAACTCACTCTTTGAACAAAGTTCATTCAAATTGATAAAATGGCAAAAGGCCTTTATACAAGCTAATTACAAAGTGTTTATAGTGCTTACATGAGGCTAGCTGAAAAGTCACATGAATTCAACTTTAATGGTTTGTTTAATGGCTAAAATAAAGCTTAATCAATAAGTAAAAACTCTTGTAATTCTAGGCCTAAGTAACAACAACTTTTAACATGATTTAATGTTTCAATTCAGTTGAATAAATGAGCTGATTACTTGGGCTAGAAGAATTCAACGTTTTGAGCAGCCAAATGACTTCAATTCCTTCATTAAATCAGCCTTGGACATCCAAAGAGTCATTTCTTTTCACTTGATTCATGCATAGCTGAAAAGTCATGCCTTTTCACTTGATGAAGGCTTAATGGTCCTTTAAATGTGCTGTTTGATGTCCCTTCATTTTCCCCTTAACCAAATGCATTAATGCTTATGTATTCATCTCCTTAATTGGCACCATAACTAACTTTGAGTGCATGAAATCGATCAAACTTGAAGAGTCACTTTTGGTCCATTTGAAAAGCCACCATAATGAGTTTTGAAGGCTTAAAAAATGTCCAAACTTGAAGAGTCAATTAGCCATATGAATAGTCACCTACAAGGTAGATAATTAAGCATTAAAGACACTCATAAGAATCAGCACACTATAAACACTCATACACCAATTTATTTGTAGCTCAAATCACCTTATTTAAAATGAAAATAAACACACTTTAATTTATGTAGTAAAAAGTAACAGCCAAATTAAATAACATATATAAACAAACTCAAACATATTTAACAACTAAGATGCTTAAATGCATGGTTTAAGATGTAAACTAAATGAACAAATGAGTTACTTAATGCATGGCTTAATTTAATGATGCAAACTTTATCTAACATGGGAGTTACATAATGCATGTCATAATTTATGATGCAAACTAATTAACATGAGAGTTACATAATGCATGACTTTATTAAATGCAGAACACATAATGCATGTCATAATTAAAAGATGTAGATCAATAATGCAAGACATTAATTAAAGATGCATTTAATAAACAAGACATAATTGAAGACTCGTATTATAATAACTAAAGTAACTAAAATAAATAAATCAAAGTCCTTATTCCAAAAACCAAATTAACAAACTAAAATTAAAAGCTTCATTTTGCACTTGGGCCCCTCGAGTTTGGGCCAATCTCGGTGGCATCGAGTTGTATCATAACATGATGCGGCCAGGATCGCATCAAATATTATGCCCAAAACATGTAATAGGAACTTTTTCATACTTTAATGAATTGCTACCGATTTTGTGAGATAATTTTCACTCAAATTTCGTCTGAGACCCGAATTGACTTATCTAGCTTCTAGTGGCGTCAACCGAGTCTCCTTGAACATATCACTCCCTAACCCCAGTGTGGCATTCATCGATTTATATCTTTGGTTCGTACTTGCCTAAGTAACGAGTCAAGGTCCCAAATTACCCTATCAAAACCCCCTTAAGAGTCCTATAAGTTTTGGGTCAACACTCATTTATAGTGTTGGTTCACTATTGACCCTTAAGTCCCAATTTGTTTCCATCCTTCTGTAATTCCTTTTCTTTTCAATTCCTTTAAAATCGAACCTATAACCCTTCTATCTTCATTATTCCGAACCATCTTTGCTCCCTAGACCAATACTTAGCCTAATTTCGACTAAGCTTCAAGTTCGAATGAAACTTCTTCGTTTTAATGATCGGGCACATAACGACTCGGATAATTCTACAGAATCGAGATCGCATCATAAGGTGAGTTAATTTGCTACAGGTTCAATGCTTGGGATGACAATAAGAGAGTTGATGGTTCAGCTCTTCAAAACACCTCTTCGTGGACTTGAATGGCCAAAGATCAACTGCTGGTTTTTCTTCCCAAAGTGGCCGATTAGCTACATCATGAATCAATAAGTGTTGTCAGAATCCGATTATCAATATTTGATGAACGGGATGCAAAGAATTATGAACTCCAAATTTGATAAGTTGGGTAAGTGATTGGATCGAATTGAGGAACGAGACCAACAAGAATGACTTTCTTCAAGTCAAAAGATAGAGTCAAGGTTGTCATGGAGACACATGTTTGAAGATCATTTGAGAAGAGATTTCGATCGAGACTTTTATTCATCAAGAAGGCCGAGATGGTAAATCAAACCGCGAATTTGAAACCTCTCGAGGCTACCACCAAGAAGGTATAAATTCTTTGTTAAACACTTCAACGCATCCATCTACAGGGAAATCCTTACGAAAAAGTGAACATGGTTCATATGCGTCCAAGTATTCGCCTATGAAAGATCATTCTCGAAGTGGTTCATATTATGATTCCTATTCGATGAGGGATTCAAGGTGAAGTGAAACAAATTTTGATTTTGAAGCCTATTATGGTGATGAACGAGAAAGTCCAAGTACTTCTTCATATAAGCAAAGGTGTTAATCTACAAAGATCCAATCTCGAAGAGATGACCATATTTCACTTATGGATACTTCATATTATTCCCAACAAGAGGATTCTCATTCTGCTTCTTTTATATTATCTCCTCCTTGAAATAAAATCGAAAGAGAGTGTGAAAGAAAAGAAGAAAAAGAAAAAGAAATAAAAAGAAAAGAGAGAAAAAAGGCAAGTAAGAGAAAAAATGAGCGAGTTTTGAGAGAGCTCGAAAAGGCCATTGAAAAAGTCTTTGAAAAAGAAAAAAAGAAAAAACTTGAAAAAGAAAATGAGAGTGAAAAAAAAAGGCAATTGAAAAAGAAAGAAAAACAACCGAGATAGAAAAAGAAACAAAAGAACAAGACGAGCGAGAAAAAGTGAGTGTTGATTCAACTAACCTCTTTGAACTTTGTACTTGTTCTGTTTCTTCTCTTCAGCTTTTTGAAGGATCGAGCGATGATAATTTTCAACTATAATACCTTTCGGAAGAACGACGTTTCCGTATGATTAGCCAAGGCAAAGTTGAAAATGAACCACACGAGCCCGAAGGTAAGTGAGGTAAGGAAATCCTATACGAGTTACGACAAACTGATTTGAAATTTGTCAATGAAATTTTCGGTGACTTAATTTTTAAAAGCTTTCATTATTTTCTTTCGATTAACTTTTACTCTTTGAATGTGGTTGATATCTTTCGTCCTGTTCGACAAACTCATTTGACTTTGCAAAATGACGAGTTTTCACGAAAAGTAAATAAATTGTTCAAATATGGTGAATTCATGGATCAATTTTTGCCTCTTGAAAAGTCTTTGAATTCGTACAATTCTTTGTCGATGAGTGCAAAAGGTTTTGATCAAATGTTACCGTGTATGCAAACATCTTTTTGGTTTAATATGTTTGATTTAATGAAACTGTTGATACATTTTGACTTAAATAATCAAACACATGTTTTTAAACCGGGAATTTATTTTGATTCATCTTGTTGGAAAATCAAGCAACATCGATTGTGTGTGAAAAATTTCTATCATTTTGATATGTGGCCTTTGGATAAGGTAATGAAAATTGCCCAATTTGTTTTCAACTTATATTCGTTTCTTAAACAAGTTCTGTGGTTGTACTTGAAGTTCACATTTCATTTGAAAAAGGTTGATTCAAATGTGAATCCTTGACTACACTATGTTCCCAAGGAGAGAAGGTTCGTATTAGTTGAAAAAGGTAAAATCGACCCTTATCTTTTTGCGCCAAAAGGTATGATGCATGAAAACTTTGAAACGTTTTTGTTCTCCTTGAATGGTGACAAGCTTTGCGCTAATGAATTGGTTTCTGTAAATCATTTAGATCATGATATGCTTAAATGTTTTATTTTGCCTATTTATGATCTATCTATCTTGATGGTTGACAAAAGGATTCTTGTGTTTGATAATTTTTATAATTCATGTATGAGAGAGTCCAAATATCATACAAAGCAAGGTACGATTGTGCAATTTAATGAATCGTGTGAATCATTTCAAATATCTGCTTGTGACGATTATGTCTACCATTTGATTCGTTACTCACATGATAATCATGACTTAAGGACTCCATCTAAATCGTATGCATGCTTTGAAGCCTATCCAATTTTGTTTCAAGCATTTCACAAGGCATTATTTCTTTTGTATGATAAACTGATTCTGCTCATCCACTTGCGTTATACTTGCGTTGATATGTCTATGCTTGAATTGCAAATTTGTTTGAAGCAATATTTGTTAATTCACGGCTATTCTTTCCAGGTGTCTCGCTTACCATCCACCCCATTCGACCAAGGAAATTTGAGCAAAAGGAATTTTGTTCGAAAGAACCAACGACTCTATTCGAGGATGAATCGTCTTGAAGAGGGGGGAATGATAAGATCCAGCCCGGGCACCAACGTTTGACAATTTGATGAGCGCAAATCAAATGAATCAAGAGTCGTGGAGCTATTGTGCACTTTGGTGCACGTCCAAATCATCTCGTTTTAGCTTATTGAGTTGAATCAATTAAATTGCTTAATTTTAAATATATTTACTTCTAATTTAATTTTCACCTTTGCATTTAGTTTGCATTTTAAATATTTGCTGGAATAAATGAGTGCTGGTCATCAATTCAATTCATCTTAGTTTAATTAATTGAGTTTCTTTTAATGAATTTTATTTAATAGTTGCTTCTTTAATTAATCTAGTTACTAGGTTAATTTATTGATGCATGAGTTAAAGTTCATTTAATAATGCTTATCTTAATTAAACTATGTTGTTTGGAATAAATGATGCTTAAGTGTTAGTTCATTTATTTAAGTTAGTTGTTAATTTGTTTTAAGTTTAATAATTGCATTAAGGTGACAATTACATGTGTTAATTTTCAGGTGACTTTTCAACTCGCATCCATTACTTCTAAAGGCTATTATGCATTCAATAAGATGGCTTTTCAAGTGAATTCGGTTACACAAGAGGAGCTGATATAAAGAGGCTTAATACATCATTAAGAACCATAATGCTCTTCTTTATTTAATAAAACAACTTCTTAATGATGAATTAAGCCTCTTAATATCAGCCCCCTCTTGTGTAACCGAATTCACTTAAAAAGCCATTTTATTGAATACATAACAGCCCATAGAAGTAATGGATGTGAGTTGAAAAGTCACCTGCAATTAACACATGTAACCAACACATTAATGCAATTATTAAACTTAAAACAAATTAACAACTAACTTAAATAAATGAACAATACTTAAGCATCATTTATTCCAGCAACTAGTTTAATTAAGTAAAACATTATTAAATGAACTTGAACTCATGCATCAATAAATTAACCTAGAAACTAGATTAATGAAAGAAGCAACTATTAAATTCAATTCATTAAAAGAAACTCAATTAATTAAACTAAGATGAGTTTAAAACGATGACCAAAGAACTCCTTTATTAAACTAAGATGCTTAAATGCAAATATTTAAAATGCAAAGCTGAAAAATAAATCAAGAGTTTAATTTAGTTGGAACGGGTTCAGAAAACTAGAATTGAGCTGAAATCAACTTCATTTTACACTTTGGCCCCTCGAGCTTAGGCCACTCTCGATGGTGTCAGATGGAGTCGAACCATGATGCGACTAGGATCGCATCAACGCCATGCCGGTTAAGGTGATAAGTTCAAAAGAACAAGTCGAAGATGCCAAAAGCAAGCTTGATAAGTCAAACGAAACTTGTACGAAATATGGAGAGGAGATAAACTCACTCAAGAACACAAAGTTCATAAAATTTGATTAAGGTTCAAAAAGTCTAAACTTCACCAACAATAGGTAGATTACATGTATTTATAGTATCAAATGAAGCTAGTTGAATGGTCATTTTTAATGAGGCTAATAATGAACTGAAATGAAAAGTCTCAGCTTTTGGAATTCTAGCCATGTAACTCCCATCTTCAATGTGATTAATTCTTTAATTAAATTGCTTGTCAAAGTCCTTTGAGAACTCCATGATCAACCAAAAAGTCACCAGCCAAATGAAAAGTCTCAACTTTTGGAATTCTAGCCATGTAACTCCCATCTTCAATGTGATTAACTCTTCATTTAAATTGCTTGTCAAAGTCCTTTGAGGTCTCCATGATCAACCGAAAAGTCACCAGCCAAATGATGGAGAATTGATTGCATGTAGTAAATACCATGAAGCAAACGGTTATGGGAGTTAAAGACAAAGAGGCTGCCGAAATTAAAGAACCATAATGCTCTTCTTTATTTAATAAAACAACTTCTTAATGATGAATTAAGCCTCTTAATATCAGCCCCCTCTTGTGTAACCGAATTCACTTGAAAAGCCATTTTATTGAATACATAACAGCCCATAGAAGTAATGGATGTGATTGAAAAGTCACCTGCAATTAACACAGGTAACCGACACATTAATGCAATAAATGAACTAACACTTAACATCATTTATTCCAGCAACTAGTTTAATTAAGTAAAGCATTATTAAATGAACTTTAACTCATGCATCAATAAATTAACCTAGAAACTAGATTAATTAAAGAAGCAACTATTAAATTAAATTCATTAAAAGAAACTCAATTAATTAAACTAAGATGAGTTTAAAATGATGACCAGCAACTCCTTTATTAAATTAAGATGCTTAAATGCAAATATTTAAAATGCAAAGCTGAAAATTAAATAAAGAGTTTAATTTAGTTGGAATGGGTTCAGAAAACTAGAATTGAGCTGAAATCAACTTTATTTTACACTTTGGCCCCTCGAGCTTAGGCGACTCTCGATGGCATTGGATGGAGTCGAACCATGATGCGACCAGGATCGCATCAGGCTTGTGCCAAGCTTGTGGTTGGATTATATCATGCTTAATCTTAATGTTATGTATTGAAATGGTAAGTTTTCTTTATGTTTTATGAACTTACTAAGCATTATATGCTTATGTAGTTTTCTTTCCTATGTTTTATAGATAATCGGAAGCTCGATCGGTTTGGAAGCTCATCCGAGATCTATCACACTATCCAATGATTATATAGGTAGTTTTTGATGTTTTGGCCAAAGTTATAGTGGCGTGTATAGGTGGACTTGTGTTTGATGTTTAGTTGAATGCTTAGATGTTGATTTTGGTATGTATAAGGTGGTTGTTTTGGTACCATTTGATGTAAGTTGATTTGTTCCATTTTGGTATTTATGATGCATGAATGGTATGACTCAAATGGAAATATTATGCTAAAATGGTATAGGTCAAGTTATGGTATGTTTTGAGATGGAAATGAACTAGATGTGTGTGAATGAAATGTGGTCAAATATATATGTGTTTAGGTAAGTTTGAATGAATGCATTTGAGGTGCCTTGTTTGGCACATTGGTTGAATGGATTTGGTCTATTGAATTGGTCATTTCATGTTGGTTTTGGTTATGTTATGATGCCTAGATCATGTGCTCAAATTGCTTTTAGGTAAGTGCTTGATTTTGTGATGGAAATGGCTTGATTTTGGCAAATTTCATGTCCATACACGTCCTAACACACAACCTGGGACACGGACGTATGTGGCTATTTCGAGAATTACACGACCTAGCACACGGGCGTGTGGCTTGGCCATCCAACCCAAATTAGAGAGTTACAAGAGCACGAACACGGGTTGGGTAACGGCCATGTGTCCTTATTTCAATTGTTACAAGGCCTGAGACACAGGCGTTATCTCAGCCGTGTGACCCCCACAGTTTAATTTTTTTCCAACTTTTTCTTAAACTTTCTAAATATTTCCAATTTAGTCTCGAATTGTTTCTAACGTATTTCTAGGGCCTCGAGGGCTCGGTTAAGGGATGATATGCATGTAAATGAATGAATTATGCTATGTTTATATTAATGTTTGAAATGTCTATTTTTATGTTACGTTTATATAGTAATTCTCTGTAACCTTATTCTAGCGACGGATACAGGTTAGGGGTGTTACAAAATCTGCGTTTTCTAGTGGCATGTCCTAAAACACCCCTAATCCGTATCCATTGCCATAATAGGGTTGATACAGCCACGCCCGAGAACGGCCTTGGTTCAGCTCACCAAGCGAGGCTTGCCATCTTTTGCAAGCTGACCTAACTCAAACTCAACTCGTTGAGCTCAATTTAGCTCGATTTCAACTCAATGAACTCATTTCCATCTTTTTTTATTTTATGCGTTTTACGTTGTTAGAATTAAATAAATTATTTAGTTAAATTAATTAATTTAGTTTTAGCTCATAAATTAATTATGTCCTAAGCGTGGCTGCCAAATTTAATGTGTCTTGCTGCCAATCTAATGAATTAATTGTTTAACTTAATTAGGTGCAGGTACAAGAACATTGGGACGGCATTAAAGAAAAAGGCTGCTGGTTGCTAACCTCCAAGCAACCCTTTGGGAATGGCAAGGGCCAATGGTGAGCTACTGTTCCTTTTCCCAAGCTGATTATTCAGCTCACCCAAGCAACATTAAAGCTCCCCAACAGCCGAATATTCCTTTCCCACCATCAGACCAATCAGTTTTGTGTGTTCACATGCAAGGCTGCTCAATTTCATGTTTTCACACATAAAAGCTATTGGAGAACCCCAAGCGAGAATTTAAGAGCTTCAAACTGTCCCAGCTTGATCAAAGGAGCCAAATAAAAGAGAATGCAAGTCCCTAGGCCGAACCTACATGCACTAATAAGCTACCAAAGCACTCCAAATTAATTCAACTGATTTTCTAGGCATCTAGAAGATGATTTTTGGAATTCCCAATGCACAAGGAAGCAACCTGGAATTTTCAAGAACTTTCAGCTCAATTAAGTGAATTAAAAGCTGACTTTTCAGCTAAGTAATTTAGTCCATTCGGCTGGCCTAATTTTGGCTATAATATTATGCCCAAAACATGTAATAGGAACTTTTTGATACTTTAATGAATTGCTGCCGATTTTGTGAGATAATTTTCTCTCAAATTTCCTTTAAGACCCGAATTGACTTATCTAGCTTCTAGTGGCATCAACCGAGTCTCCTTGAACTTATCACTCCCTAAACCTGAGTGTGGCGTTCATCGATTTATACCTTTGGTTCGTACTTACCTAAGTAACGGGTCAAGGTACCAAATTAACCTATCAAAACCCCCTTAAGAGTCCTATAAGTTTCGGGTCAACACTCATTTATAGTGTTGGTTCACTCTTGACCCTTAAGTCCCAATTCATTTCCATCCTTCCGTAAATCCTTTTCTTTTCAATTCCTTTAAAAAAGAACCTATAACCCTTCTATCTTCGTTATTCTGAACCATCTTTGCTACCTAGACCAATACGTAGCCTAATTTTGACTAAGCTTCAAGTTCAAATGAAACTTCTCCATTTTAACGACCGGGCACATAACGACTTGGATAATTCTACGGAACCGAGATCGCATCATCTGGTATTAGAGTCATAAAACAAGGAGCCGAGATCGCATCATCTGGTATTAGAGTTATAAAATAGGTTCGTGATAAAAAATTCAAAATTAAAAAAAAGTTTCAAATTGTATTCAAAGTTCCTTTGTATTTAATTTCGTGCATTTTGAAATATTAAAAAAATGAAAAAAAAGTGTATGAATTTTTGTAAGTTATTGATAGTTTCTCGTCCTACTCCTCTGTTTCTGAATCCAAAGCCATCAGTCTTCATCTTTCTACCCCGATCATCCAAGAGCCATCATTTGGTATTCCAGCATTTCACCCATCGCCACACATACCCCAATTCCATTTGTTTTCAGCCTACCCGATACACCCAACATTATCCTTTGTAACCACTTTGAAGTCGACCCTCAAGCTATGATAATTCTTCTAAAAATGAAATACGAATTTGTGAGAGAGAGTCGAGTGGTAAAAGGCACGAGTGATCTCTTCAAAGAAAAAGCCTATATTCGAGTGAAACACTAGGGTGAGTGATTTTCTTTGTGAGCGAACTTATGAGTTTTGTAGTGAGAAATCAAAATTTTCATGTCCCGTAGTCCCGAGCGGAATATGGTAGAAAGGCAACCTATTCGAAACGTTCCCGATTTGAACTTACAAGCCTTGTTATGTGAAGTTGAGAGGTTGTTCGATTGAAAGCTAGAACCGATCCAAGAGAGGCTCGATCAAGTAGAAGGACGAGCCCAAAAATGAAGAACTCCCCTAAACCCCTCGAGATATTGAGGACAGCAACTCGACCAAGAAGATGATTTTTCTGAGACAAGCGATCACGAAAGTGATCAAGGTTCAAATGCAAGTGTTCGAAGGAGAGGCCCCCACCACCGAGGCCAACGTGACTGAGAGAGGTTCGACGATGACTTGAAAAGCATCAAGTTATTAATCCCTGATACGATCCCAGCTCCGTAAGCTAGTCCGAGTCGTATGTTTGCCCGATCGTTAAACAAGAAAGTCTCGTTCGGTGTTGGGAAACGGATCGACTATTAGGGTTGGTAAGTTAGGGATGCAAGGATAGGCTTAATAGAAGAAAGGTTATTCTTTTTATAAGGCTCGATTATGAAGGAAATAGAAAACTCGGTGATAGGGGTTAAAACGAGAACTTAAGGTCAAGAGTGAACCAACGCTTTAGTTGAAGGTTGACCCGAAACTTATAGGATCTTAAGTTATTTATGAAAGGAGAATAAGAGACCTTGACCCACTATCTAAAAAAGATAGGAACCTCGGTTTAATTGATTTCGAAAGCCACATGAAAACATGATAAGTTTGATCGAACAAAAATGGGTTGACGCCACTAACTAGTTAGATAAGTCAACGGAGTCTTTGGATGAAATTTGAGAGAAGAATTTTCTCACCAAATTGGCAGCAATTCGTTAAGGTTTCAAAAGTCCCTTACAAAGTAATTTTAGCCTGAATTTATAGGCACTACATAGGCAGCCGAATAGGCATCTTATAAGCTAAGAAATTAACAAAAAAATTCCAGAATTTTGGAGAAGAATTCCTTAAGCTTCCCCGTGCATGGAGAACGTCAATTGGCTCTTCTAGAAGGATGAATTGAGCTGGAAATTCAGCTGAGTTAAATGTTGGAGTTTGGGAGCTGGTGAAGCATGAATATTCGGCCTAGGAGCTTGGAAAAGCTTTAATGGTGACTCCTTGATGAGCTGACCAGCTTGCTCCACATTTAAGGCTGTTTTGGGGTCTCCAACGGTTTCTTGGTGTGAACAATGGAATAGCAGCAGCCAAGTGTGTGAACTCTCAAATCTGAACAGCCAAGTTAATGTGAAAGGAATATAACAGTTGATGGAAGCTTCCATGATGCTTTGGTGAGCTGAACGGCTACTTTGGAGAGTGAAACAGCGGCCTCCCAAAGTCCCTTGCTATTCACGATGGGCTGCATGGAGGAGAGCAAGCAGCAGCGTTTTAATGTCGTCCCTAGCCAAGTACCTGCACCTATTTAAACAGCCATTAAACCATGTTTTAGGAAAAAATAAATTTAGGCTTATGAACAAATTAAATTCGGCAGCTGCTTAAGACATATTAACTTCATGCATGAACTGAGACACATTAAATACTTGTAGAAATTTTGGCTGGCCAAGACATATTAAATACTTGTTCTAAACTAGGACAAATTAAATTCATGTAGTATCTAAGACATAATAAACACATGAAATAAAATTAAACACAAATTAAATTATACTTGAAGGCTATAACTAAATTAACTAAACTTAAAAATAATTATTTAGCTAAGTCCAGCAATTTAATGATTTATTCCAGCATATTAACGCTAAAGTAAAATAAGCTAAAGTTGTGCTCCTCGAGCTAAATTTGAACTAATTGAGCTTGAATGAGGTTGCATGGTTTACTCAATTCATTGTTCCCAATTGTCCAGCCACGGTGTTGCACCAAATTTTGTCTACAAGAGCCGAGACTTCTTCCTTGAACCTTTTGGCACGAGCACGAGTGATCAGACCTTTTGGAAGCTCCAAGGAATCTTTGGTAGCTTTGGTTGGTGCCCGAGCCACGGTCGTATCATCCTCTCCCCCTTCGAAATGACTTGTCCTCAAGTCGTCGCCTACATCATAAGGAGACAAGTCAGATACATTAAAGCTAGCGCTTATTACTCACCGGGAAGATCGATTTTATAAGAATTATCATTGATCCTCTCCAAAACTTGAAAAGGACCATCTCCCGTCGGCATCAATTTAGATCTTCGTTGGGCTGGGAACCTTTCTTTCCTCATATGCACCCACACCCAATCTTCGGGCTCAAAGGTAACTCTCTTTCGTCCTTTGTTGGCCTTTTGCTCGTATTGCTTAGTCCTTTCTTCTATGTTCTTTTGCACCTTCTCATGTAAGTCTTTCACGAACTCAGCCTTTCTTTTTGCATCTGCATTCACAAAATGTTCATTAGGCAATGGAATTAAGTCTAAAGGTGTCAAAGGATTGAATCCCTAAACAATTTCAAAGGGAGAATGCTGAGTTGCCGAATGTGTAGAACGGCTGTAAGCAAACTCAATGTGCGGTAGGCATTCCTCCCATGACTTGAGGTTCTTCCAGATTATGGCACGCAACAATGTTGACAAGACTCGATTCACAACTTCCATTTGCCCGTCTGTTTGAGGATGGCAAGTGGTCAAAAATAGTAGCCTTGTGCCGATCTTTCCCTAAAGTGTTCTCCAAAAATGGCTTAAGAACTTCGCATCTCAGTCGAAAATAATAATCCTCGGCACCCCATGTAAATGCACAACCTCCCTGAAAAATAAGTTAGCAACATACAAAGCATCATCACTCTTGTTGCAAGCAATGAAATGTGCCATCTTTGAAAACCTATCTACGACTACGAATATTGAGTCTTTGTGATGAGAGCACATCCAAGCCAATCAAGGAGACTGATCCAGAAGTCTTGCCATTAGGACCTATCACACGATCTAAGGCAAAAAAATTCAGGGAAGTTCTTTCTTTCACTTGTGCTAAAGTTTCTGGCTCTTTCGAAAGTGAATGTGCCTTAGAAACTAAGTTTTATAGTGTGCTGCATGCTGATATGTGACATACTTATGCCATACTACTTATATTGGTGTGTTTAGTATTTATATATATTATGCTAAGTATGTTTTTGAATTGGGTTGATAATATTTTTATTGTCTTCAAGTTATTTGTATGTTAACGAATAAGTGTGCACTTGTTTACAACTTATTAGACTATGTTATATTCAGTTTACATAACTTTGATAAGTATTATATTATTTTATAACATGTACACTGAAGGACTCTATCTCACGAGTGAATATACAAACTCACCTTCACTCAAGTCACCTCAGTGCTCTACACCACTCATGTCGGCTCATTTCATTTTTAGCTAGCTGAATTCAGCTCAGTTTAGCTCCAGTCAGCTCACCTCTAGCTCCACTAGCTCAATTTCATCTGACAAGTCTAGAAGTAGCTGAATAGTGTCCTACATGTCAGGGAGTACACTAGTGTACATGTGGCAGCCTAGGTGGCGCCCAAGCATGTGGATGTGCATGTGCCAACCTTGAACACATGTGGTTCACATGTGTGACCAAAAACCAGCCCATTCTTGTGCATTTGTGTGGCAAATGAAGAGATAAGAACAAGGGAAGTTATGTGTTTGAATTTCAAATGAAATTAACACATATTTAAGTGATAAACATGCCAACTCACTCTTTCTTTTACTTGGCTACAAATTAATCCCACCCAAAAGGAGTTATTTCAATTCAAATTTAAATTTTAAACTCCTTTAATGTTAGCCACACAATATAATTTGGTCACCTCTTCATCCTTCTATATATATTTGTACTTCAATCATTGTTAGAGTCAAACTTTTATTTGAAATAAAATTTACTTTGTGAGTTTTCTCTCAAGTTTGGTTCTTTTTTTGAACTTCTTTCTGACATTTCAATTCTGAATTGTTGTGTCAATCTTGTGATACTTCGGGTTCCTAGATCGCTATCTAGTGGGTCCAAGTCCATTGATGTAGAACAGATTCGATTCGGGTTTGCATAACAGATTGTGCGAGTTCTTTTGAGTTCTTCGTTGTTTAAATTCCCAAACCGGTTTCAGCGTTATTTACGCCATTTTTTTGGAGTGTTCATAATCGCCATGGATGAATTTTGAAGCATTCATCTTCTACCTTCTTCAATTCATCGTCTAGAAATTCCAAAGAACATTTTTTTCAAATCTATTCAGTTTCATGTGTTTTTAAGTCTAAAACCAACCTCTTTGTTTTATTTAATTGCAGGGAAGTGCTTGCTACAATCCTAGATCCGTTAACACTCAAGGAACGTTATTTTACCAAGCAACGCCATATCATATGGTATCAGAGCCCAAGTTGGATTTTTTAAGCACATTCTGCACTCAAAATCAAGAAAACAAAATAAAAAGTAAAAAAACCAAATTTGAAAATTCAAAAAAAATCAGATTCGAAACACAACAACAAAATAGAAACAAAAAAAAAGTGTGCTAATTTGTTGAAATGATAAAAGAAGCTCATATTATGCCATGAAATGCTTGGAAGTCAACCGAAACAACTTATTCTTGTCTATTCGGTGATAGGGTTGTTGTATGCATTTCTGTTGCAGTAAGTTGTTGATTTTTTTTCTTATTCTCATACTTGTTTTCTTCATTTCGTTTGTTAATTTTCCACGTAGTATTTTATTGTTTTTAGCCTTTATAGATATATTTAGCCCTATTTTCATTCTAACCCTTGGTTCTTTATCCTTGTTGTTTCTTACAAGTTGACACTTCAGAAATGTGATTCTCGAAAGATCAAAATTAGTTCCTTTAAAGAGCTGATTATGAGAGATTGAGTGGAAAAGGCAATTGAGCGTGTGAGATCAGAAGAGGAGACAACAAGAGCATTTAAAGTATTCTCCTGAGTGAAACACGAGCACTGAGTGAAATTGTTGAGTGTTCTTTCTTTGGGAGCGATCTGTGAGACTATTTTGAGTGTGCTGTGAGGTCCATTCCTTTATTTTCACTAACCTTTAATAGTGTTTTTGCTTGTTTCTTTTATTAGTATTATTTAAAATGGCAGGTTCTAATGAGAGTGTAACACCCTAAACCCGGCCCACGAGCCCTGACCAGATCTGGTATGTTACTACGGAAAAACGTTTGAAGACTGATTTCACTTTTGGGGAAAACATTAAAAATTTTTTTGTCTTGAATAAAAACATTTGTATTTAAAATTATAAGTAAAACTTTAATGTTACAAAATACCCGAATTAAAACTTTAATATATATATTTTTGAATAAATAAGTTGCTAAAAATAAAATCATTTGCACATAGTAATTTAATTTAATCAAGCCATAATAAAAATAATAACAAATTTTATAAGGCCCTTATTACAACCACTACTTAACCAAAGTACTTAATATTAAAATGCATAAAATAATTAAAACATCTTCTTCTGCATGGGCCACCTCGTATCCACTCCAACCCGGTCCAAGTTTTAGGCATCACCTGCGATGTTGATAAAAAATTTGGGTGAGTCATAAAGACTCAGTGCATAGTTATTTCACATGTCTCCATATATATGGGCTTGGCCCATATCCACACAGTTCACATATAAAAATTATGCAATTATTAAGCCCATCCCAACCTAATGTCCGTCCATCACACCTACCTTGGCAGACCCGCTGCCCAAGGCCGTGGCTAATCCACCGATCAACCAAGTGATCCCACATATCCTACCTTGGCAGACCTGCTGCTCAAGGCCGTGACTAAGCCACCGATCACCTAAGTGATCCCACATATCAATCAGTCCACGGTGATGCACACAACTATCAACCGCCGAGATGTGGCACCTAGCCAACACCTCCCTTGATGAAGCACATAGCTAACATCAAGCGCTAATGTAGCACAAGGATAACATTAGACCATGTACATAATGTACACCCTTTCCTTCGATAATCACATTCATATCCCATCCCATGCACATGCAACATACGATAATGTCATAACATAATAAAATAATCCATGCACATGCTATTCGGCATACAATCATATTCTCATTGGCTTATTCACATTCTTAATAATCAACACTGACCTGATTAAACGATTACCCATCGGGGGTATCCACCACCTTAGCCCTTATCTCGGCTACCATTAACATCATACATGTATATATATAATATCACAGTTAATCATTCAAGAAACAGTGCGATAACTACGCACCTTTTCCTTGGCACAATCGATCAAATCCCGAAACTCACGTCTAAATGATTTGCACTCCTACGACTGCTGAACTCCTTCCTACACAACTTAAGTTAGAATTGGCTAATAATAATACCAAATATGGCCTATGGCCGAACATCTCATAACACTTACCTAGTTTACCAAATCCCGAAAAACTGCTCCTTGCCTTTGAGCTGTCGAAATCCCTATTAACCATTGTTAGAGTCGGTTCAACACAATAATCCATAAAATTGGCCCTTGGCCGAATACTACCTACCACCCACCTTGATGTTCCAAAACCCGAGGGATCTCCCTTAATGCTCCTTAGCGTCGGCTACACACAAAAGATACCTTATTAAAACACTATACACATTCGGCCAATCTTAACCAAGGCCTAATCACATGATTTTGGCACACCTATTGAGAGAGAACCTAAACCGATTACCTAAGGCAGAAATTACTTACCACCACCTTGCTTTCCACTCCTAAAGCACCCTTAAAGAATCGGCTTCAAGACCCCAAGGAGAAAGATTTCGGCACTTGGATGGTGAAGAGCAAAATACACAAAAGTAGAGAAGGCTTTTAGAGGATTCGGCTATACAAGAAAATATGTAGAAATAAGGTTTAAGAAAAGAAAAAGTATAGGGGGAGAGAATGAAAAGAGATTCGGCAAGGAGACTAGAAAAAAAAGAAACAAAATTCGGCACACCCCAAAACATACTTTAAAGCCGAAAATGCCACCCCATGGAGTCCACCATTCGGCCACTAGCCTTCCCTCTCATCTATCCCTTAATTCTTTCCTATTTCCTCTCCATACCTCTCATTCAAAATAAATTAAACCAACCTTTATCTCTATTAATAATAAAAATAATATATCACATTGTCCCTTATCTACCTATTAAACTAAATAAAGTAAATCCCCACTTATCCCACTCACTCAAAATAAATAAATTAAAACCACCCTTATCCCTTATCATCTCTTATCTTACCCATTAAAATAATAAAAATAAAAAAAATATACTCACCATTATCCTAGCCGAATATTCAAAATAAACCCAAAGCTTATCCTTACCTCTTCAAAGCCCCACATGCTATCCACTACTCCTGTCACATGCAAAAAAATAAAACCCAATTCATTTGCTGCCTACATGGTTCGAACTCCGCACTGCTCCAAATTTCTTTAACGCATGACTTTAACACCCCAAGCCACTTTGCAAGGCCTTTTTTTGTGACATAAACTCACCCCAATTTCTTTTAAGACCTCCTTCCCTAGCTCCCCCTTGTCTTAATGCCAAAAGCAAAATAAGAATACCCATTTGCTTTCCACGCTACTCGAACCCACGACCTGCACAGCGTCATTTCCAGGCCCTTAAGTGGCGCCTTGCAGCCACTTTACCAAAGCCTGTTTTATGCCAAACACACCCACAATTTTTCCTTAAGGCCTCCTTAACCCAACTCCCCTTTTTAACGCCAAAAATAAAAGTCTCCAATGCTTCCCACGTTGCTCGAACCTCCTCCCCTCCTGCACTCCCTTTGACGCAAGCCTCCAAGCCCCTAAGGTGGTGTCCCAAGCCACTCTACCAAGCTCATTTGCATGACATAAACTCCACATAAATTCTCTTAAGGCCTCCTTCACCTGGCTTCCCCCCTTATACTTAAATTCTAAAAATTTTCTAAGGCATTCTTCAATATCCTAGGGTTCTCAAAACCCCTAAAACACATCCAATCACTGCCAAAGCTTCCTAACTCATGAATTAATGCACCAAATGCATATCCCCTAATCTAGGATATTACAGAGAGCAACCCAGATGGTCGGCAACCAAGCTTACAAATGCAGGCCATAACACGTGAACTTCAGCGTCTTTTAAAACAACAACTTGAACCTCTACAATCGAGGTTGGATAAAATTGACGGTGGTGGTTCCCAATCAGCCCTTAATAAAGGAAATGACGAGAATGAAGTTGATCAGTCTCCAAGGCAGAATCTGAGAAGACATATACAACTTGATGATAATCTATCTAACATTAAAGTTGCTATTCCATCATTTCAGGGACGAACAGATCCTGATGCTTATCTCGCTTGGGAAAGCAAATTTGAACATGTTTTTGAGTGTTACAACTATTCAGAACAGAAGAAGGTTCGTTTGGCTGCAATGGAATTCACTGATTATGCTTTGATCTGGTGGGATTAATTACTAATTAGTCGGAGACGCACCGGTGAAGGTCCAGTGAGAACGTGGAATGAAATGAAACAAATCATGCATAAGAGATTTGTTCCTTCTCATTAGCATCATGACTTATTCCAGAAGTTGCAAACGTTGCAACAGGGGAGTAGGAGTGTTGAAGACTACTATAAGGAAATGGAAATGTCCATAATGCGAGCCAACATTGTTGAGGATCGAGAGGCTACCATGGCACGTTTTCTTGCAGGTTTGAATTCCAAGATTGCTAATGTTGTTGAGTTACAGCATTATGTCGAGTTAGAGGACATGGTTCATATGGCGATAAAAGTTGAATGACAGCAATGTAGGAAGTCTTCAAATAGAGGTAATACTCTAATCATTTTCAAATCCTTTATCTACTCCTAACAATTTCAGGAGGCCTACACCACAAGCACCACTTCAGATTCGAGATAAGGTAAGAGTCAAGCAAACCAATGACTCCTATTACTAAAAATAGGCGTGACAAGCAGGTGGTGACACAAGAACGTTCGAGGGACATTCTGTGTTTCAAGTGCCTTGGTCGAGGGCATGTTGCCAATTAGTGCCCAAATCGGAGGAACGTAATGTTGTTAGATAGTGGCGAGATTGAATCTAAGTCCAAAGAAGACGAACAGGAGCCCCCTACAGGGGAAGTTGAAGAAGAAGATGATAATGTGCAGATGTTTGCCACCGGTGAAGCACTTATTGTCAAGAGAAGTCTGAATACTCAACCGATTCAGGATGAACAGCAACGAGAGAATATCTTTCCCACGAGATGTCTCATTAATGACAAGGTATGTGTTGTAATTATCGATGGTGGTAGTTGCACTAATGTTGCTAGTTCTGTGATGGTTGATAAGTTGGGTTTGAAGATGACACGGCATCCAAATCCTTACAAGTTACAGTGGCTAAATGATGGAGGAGAAATTAGAGTGACTAGGCAAGTTCTTGTGCCGTTTTCCATTGGAAAGTACAACGATGACGTACTTTGTGATGTCGTTTCGATGGATGCGAGCCATTTATTGCTGGGACGCCCATGGCAGTTTGATAAGAGGGCTGTACATGATGGCTTTACAAACAGGTATTCTTTTGTTCCTGCAGATAAAAAGATCATCTTAGCCCCTTTGACACCGATCCAAGTACAAGAAGACCAAGTGAGATTGCGAAAGAATATCAAAGAAGCTCGAGGGAAAAAGAAGATGAATGTATGCGCTTAGCAAAGAGGGAAATAAGGAAATGTCTTTCCTCTCAGCATTCTATGCTTATTTTATTGTTTAAAGATAATTGTTTATTAGCTGAGATTCCTGGTGATTTGCCTGTTTCTATTTCATCTCTTTTGCAGGAATTCGAGGATGTGTTTCCTGATGAAACACCGAAGGGTTTACCCCCTATTTGTGGCATCGAACATCAGATTGACTTTATTCCAGGAGCCACAATTCCGAATAGACCAGCATACCGCAATAACCTTGAAGAGAAAAAGGAACTTCAAAGACAGATTTCTGAGTTGTTGGACAAGGGATACATTCGAGAGAGTTTGAGTCTGTGTGTTGTACCAGTGTTGTTGGTACCCAAAAAGCATGGAACTTGGAGGATGTGTGTTGATTGTCGAGCAGTGAACCAAATTACAATCAAGTACCAACATCCCATTCCTCGACTTGATGACATGTTGGATGAGTTGTGAGGAGTGACTATCTTCTCAAAAATTGATTTGAAGAGTGGATATCATCAGATTCGCATGAAAGAAGGTGACGAGTGGAAGACAACCTTCAAGATGAAGCTAGGACTGTATGAATGCAAGACTTTGCAGGATCATGTAAAACATTTGCGAGCTATTTTGCAGACTTTGCGAGAAGAGAGATTGTTTGGTAACAAGGAGAAATGTGTGTTTTATACTGATAAGTTATATTTCTTGGTTATATTGTTAGTTATCAGGGAGATGAAGTTGATCCTGAGAAGATTAAGGCAATTCAAGAGTGGCCACGACTGACATCGGTTAGTCAAGTTAGATTATTTCATGGTTTAGCTAGTTTCTACTGTCGGTTTGTTCCCCATTTCAGTTCTATTACCGCCCCCTTAACCGGGATTATAAAGAAGAATTCAGTCTTCTCATGGGGTAAAGAACAAGAAGACGTCTTTCTGAAAATAAAGGACTGTTTGACAAAAGCACCTATTTTAGCATTACCTAACTTTGATAAAATGTTTGAAGTTGAATGTGATGCTTCTGGAGTTGGTATAGGTGTTGTTTTGTCACAGGAAAAGAGGCCCGTTGCATATTTCAGTAAGAAGCTTAGTGGAGCAACGTTGAACTATCCTATCTACGATAAGGAGATGTATGCATTGATTCGGGCATTGGAAACTTGGCAGCATTATTTGCTACCTAAGGAGTTCGTGATTCACACTGATCATGAAGCTTTGCGATATATCACAGGTCAGCATAAATTAAACAAATGACATGCTAAATGGGTTGAATTTCTTGAGTCTTTCCCTTATGTCATTCGTTACAAGAAAGGTAAAGACAATATCGTTGCTGATGCTTTATCACGTAGGTATGCACTTTTAAATTATCTTGATTCTCATTTGATTGGATTTGTATATATTCGTGAGCTATATGTTGATGATCCTGATTTTAGAGATAAGTTTAATGCCTGCGCAAAAGGTGCAGCAGGAAAATTTTATAGGCATGATGGCTATCTTTTCAAAGAGAATAGGATATGCATTCCACAAGGATCCATGCGTGGTATTCTAATCCATGAAGCACATGAAGGTGGATTGATGGGTTATTTTGGAGTCACCAAAACGTTACAGACATTAAAGGAGCATCTATTTTGGCATAAAATGCGTAGGGACGTTGAACGGTACTGTGAACATGGTGTGACATGTAAGAAAGCAAAATTGAAGGTTTCACCAAGCAACGCCTTATCACTTTGCCATTCTTAGTCCTAGGAAGACCTAGAACGAAATCCATCAAGATATCAATCTAGGGTCCCGTTAGGGATAGGCAACGCGGTGTACAATCCATGAGGTTGGACTTTCGATTTGGCCTTCTTGCAAGTGATACACCGATCACATACTCGCTCCACATCTCTCTTCATTTTCGACCAATAGAAATGCTTGCGCAAAGTTGCCATCGTCTTTGCAATCCCAAAATGGCCCATGAGGCCTCCGCTATGCGCCTCATTCACCAAAACATTCCGAATAGATCCTTGGGGAATATAGGGTTTACCTTCTCAAAAAAGGTAATCATCATAACGATAAAACTTATCACAAGTTCCAGATTAGCAAGCCTTATACATTTCAACAAAATCAGGCTCAATAACATATAATTCTTTTAAATATGCAAAACCCATCAATTTTGATTCTAAGGAATTAAAAAGGGCATACCTTCTCGACAAAGCATCCGCCACGACATTTTCTTTACCTTTCTTATATTTGATGATGTACAGAAAAGATTCTAGGAACTCCATCCACTTGACATGTCATTTGTTTAGTTTGTGTTGTCCCTTGAGATGTTTCAATGCCTCGTGGTCCGTACGTGATACGATCCATCTCGGGGTGAGTCGAGTCGTATGCGAGTTTGCCCAATCGTCTACGAGAAAGTATCATCTGGCTCGTTTAATAATGGTGCTTTAAGTAAATATTGGCGGAAGCTATAAAGAAGAGTTCAAAGATGGGTTTAGGGAAATGAATAATATTGGCGGAAGCCACTGAAGGTTGTATAGATTCGGGTGTTTCGTGGTTGTCAACCCTAACTTTTCCACCATGAGGGTACTGGCAACATTAGTGCAACTCCCTCTATCTATTATGATGCTACACACTTTCCCTTGTACTTGACATCTTGAATGAAAAATATTCTCATGTTGCTCTTCGTCTCCCACACTTTGGAGACTTAGGCTTCGCTTGACTACGAGCAACTCTCCTTCAACGGGCTGTTCTAAGTCCTCCTCGTTTTCAGAAATTGACTCGGACTCATTTTCCTCCTCATCCTCTGTTTCGATCTTGCAATCGGCCCGCAATACCATGGTGCATCTATTCGGACACTAGCTCAAGATATGTCCTCGACCAAGGCACTTGAAACACTTTATGTCCCTTGAATGAGTAGTGGAACTTTTAAGAGCCTTGCCTTTGCTTGTCTCGGCCATAGGCTTGTTTGTCTTGGGAATTGTTATGAACTCCTTCGATCGGCTTATTAGAAATACCTTGTTGGTGTTTTGGCCCCACTTAGAAGGTTTGGCATTGGAGTAGACTCAGTTTGCGCCTTTATGCTTCAATTGCTTCTCCATTTTGATTGCCATGTGGACCATGTCCACCACCTTAATGTAGTGTTGCAATTCCACAACATTCGCGATCTCCCGATTGAGTCCGGCTAAGAAACTTGCCATTGTGGCTTCTCGATCTTCTTGAACATCAGCACGGATCATTGCCACCTCCATTTCCTTATAGTAATCCTCGATGCTTTTCGTCCCTTGATTGAGATTTTAGAGTCTTTGATGCAACTCTCGATGATAATACGATGGGATGAATCGTTGTCGCATGGCCGCCTTCATTTTAGCCCATGTGGTAATAGGGCGTTCTCCGTTGCGCCTCCGACTAGTGGTCAACTGATCCCACCATATCATTGCATAATCTGAGAACTCTATCACAGCGAGTTTAACCTTCTTGTTTTCTGAATAGTTGTGACAATCAAACACGAGTTTGATTTTCTTGTTCATGAAAAGATGCTTAGAAGAGTTGAACAAACAACTCATTTATTGTGCCACCCAAGCTTGCTTAATGGCCTTAAATGCCATCCAATAATGCACCTGCACATTAATAAATTTGGCTCATTAATTTCCAGCAGCTTAAGACACATTTAAACCTTGTTTTGAGCTAGGAAACATGAAGTAAATGAGGATTATAGTTTGTCTAAAATTCGGCTGGAGCATAGGACAACATTAATGATCTACTTCGGCTAGACCAATTAAATGGGCAGCAAGCTTTAAATTTGTCCCAAGCTTTACATATTAATTCCTAACTATTAAATATGTAATAATTAAAACATAATCAAGCTTATTTTAATTATCTAGATTTAAACCAACTAATTATTTAAAATTAATATGTCTAAATTTATTTAATATTTCAAATTTATTTAAAACTACAGCCGAATAAACTTATTGACCTCAATGTGGATGCATGAGCTAAAATTGAGCTTGGGAGCTTGAAGATGAGCTTGTAAAAGAGTATGAAATGGACTCTTGGAGTTGCCACCAGCTTGTTCGAAAGGTCTAGCTTTGACATCGTTCCACACTTGCTGAACTAAAGCTATAATAACTTCCTTGAATTGCTTTTCAGGAGCCCTTATAATCAGACATTGAGGTAGCACCATTGGATCTCAACTAGGGCTTGACTCATGGTGGTGCATGCCCATATCAGAATGTTTTGGGAGCTGAATGCATTAAGTTGGTTTAGCCATGTACTTGAATCTTCTTTAATTGAGCTGCTTGGTTCAGCCGAATGTACATGGTAGTTAATGAGCTGCTTTGGGCACTCCATGGGGCATGGTGTGTGAATATGCTGATTTGAATGGCCATGTGAGTGTGAACTACCAAAACCAAATAGCCTTTGGCGTGAAAGGAATATTCGACTGGTGTGAAAGGCATTAGATTGCCTTGGGCAGCCAATCGGCCATCTTTGAGAGCTGAAAAGCTTGGTTGAAAAATCACTTGGGAAACACCAATGATCAACACACTAAAATTAATTCATCCATTCACCTAGGACGTCCAAAGGAAGTGTACCTACACAAAATTAAATCAAAAATTAAATCCCCTTTGGACACATTAAATTCGGCAGAAAAAACAAATAAAATCTGCACATTAATTTCAGTTAGCACATTTAATCTATGTAATAGTTTAAGACGTATTAAACACGCACAATTAATTAAAAACATAATTAAACACTTAACTTAATTATATTGTCAAGATTACGACAAATTAATTATTTAAACTAAATAACTAATTTAACTAAAGACAAATTGTAACAGTCTGATTTATACCCTAGTTGAAATAGGGGTTTCGGGACCACGAATCCGAGTTTGAATAATATTTTAATATTATTTTCTATGCCGTTATTATGTGATAAAGCATGTGGTAAAATTTTCGTGAGCTAATTTGACTGTCTGTGTGTTTAATTTGATAAAAGGATTAAATTGCATTGAATGTGAAAGTTGCTTGCTATTTGTTAAAATGCATAAGTGTTGTGGCTTTATAAATGTGAGGACTTATATAGCAATTTAACCATTATCATGGTTAGTGGACGGCATGGGTGATGAAATATGCATATATTATATGTATATTATACTTATTTTAATAGTTTATTAATATTATTATGTTATATGATATGTTATTATAATGAAAAAAAAATGGAAGCATTGTCAACATTTTTATCACCCCATTGCCGAAAAACCAAATAGAAAAGAAAGAATAAAAGCTTTCAAATTTTTGGCAGTTGCAAGCCAAAATTCAAGGTTAGATTTTGTTTCGTTTTTGAATTTCTACGTTTTTGTAATCGTTGCTTCGAGAGCTTTAAAACCCATGTCTCAATTTCATCAATTGATGATGTTTTTGTAAAATTCCATTGATGCTATGTTGAGTTTTGTGATGTTTTATGGTGTTAAATGATAGATATGTAATTGATGAACATACTTTGTTCTTGAATTTTTGATGAATTTAGCTAAATAGGGGTAAATTGAGAAAATATTATTTTGAAGGACTAATTTGTGAATTTGATGAAAAATGTGGGCTTGTGTGTGATGTGTATATATTCAGCCAAGCTTGTGTATAAGTGGATTTTGTGAATTTGATGTTTTGAGAAAAATGGACTAAATTGATAAAGTGTACAAATTTGAGGGTTAATTTGCAAATAGCCTTAAATGTGTGTCCTTGGATTGAATTGAATGAAATAGTGAATAAAAGGGTTAATTCTGAATATGTTTAGATCAAGAACCGAAGAAAATGGATTTAGATCGCGGGAAAGCGAAAGTAAACGAGTAGCAGTTTTCATTTCGATAAACCAAAATCCGAGGAAGTCATTATGCAAATAAACATATTTGTATGAAATTGTAAATGTTCATATGACTACTAATGATAATGAATGTTTATGAGATGTTGGGTATACGAATTACAAGATAAGGTCGATATAGCGACAATATCCGAGAAGTCCCATTTGAACCTACGAATAGATAGGATTAACTTTTTCATGACATAGGTTTTTATCATGTAAGACCACGTCTGGGACATTGGCGTTGATTTGAGATTTTGTGTAAGACCACGTCTGGGATGTTGGCATCGATTTGATCTTTAAGTGTAAGACCTCGTCTGGGACGTAGGCATGGATATGAGTTTTACGTGTAAGACCACGTCTGGGACGTAGGCATTGATATGAGTTTTACGTGTAAGACCCTGTCTGGGACAGTGGCATCGATATCTGAGTGCATATAAGATCTCATTTGGGATGTTGGCATTGTACGACTATTCCGAGCTTTCTGAGTATCCTACTAGATTCCTAATGGTTCAACGGGCAAATCTATGATACGAATTGCAATTCCGAGTTAAGAACAAATACGTGAATGTACATCCGTTTCAGGTACGTTGATATGTATATATGTTTTGAATAAGCATGAAAGGTAAGTATGTATGTGCATTAATGCAAATGAACATTTGAGATATATGTATGCTTGAAATATAAGCAAATGAGATATTTGGGATGTGTGGATTGGTAAGAAATAGAAAACCAAGTGAACAAAGAGTTCATTTATGTGCTCGAATTAAGGATATGTTAATGAATTCAAATCGCCATACTTATGAATGAATTATGTTGAGTTATTTGTATATGACTTACTAAGCTTTTGGAAACCTTACACTGTGCGCGTTTCTTCTGTTTTATAGGTCATCAAAGCTACTGAAGGCTCGGGACCGTCACGGATTGTCATCACACTACTAATCTCTTTTTGGTACACTTTGAAATTGTATATGGCTACTATGGCATGTATAGGCTAGTCTTGGTATAAGTTGTAAAGTGAACTTGGCCATGTGACTTGGCTAGACATGTTTTGATATATGCTTAAAGAAGTATGATATGTGAAGTTGTTTTGGTATGATTAGTAGATTTATGAAATGGTTTTGAAATGGTAAGTATATAGATGATTGGT
Organism: Gossypium bickii; assembly: GCA_025503065.1. Lineage (NCBI taxonomy): Eukaryota > Viridiplantae > Streptophyta > Magnoliopsida > Malvales > Malvaceae > Gossypium > Gossypium bickii. Next base: position 68,050,064 of record CP106709.1, read on the forward strand.
GCTTGAGCATAAATGAGATTTGATCATGTAAATTGGTATGTTTGGAATTGGTTTGAATGGTTAGATTAAATGAATATTGAATGGATTATAGTGTGATTACCTTAGTTGACAAATATGCATGATTTTGTTGGTTGTTTGGTATGTTTCGATGGTCATAGGTGAATGAAATGGGATGATATATGTTGATTATAGGTTTGACCCTTATGGGTGGTATATTGGCCTTGTAGATGGCATATAATGTCACACGGTTGTGGCACACGGGCGTGCCTAAGACCGTGGGAGAATTGGCAGAATGTAGCCTAAAAGCAACACGGCCTTAACAAGGTCTGAGAGCCATCCAACTGTTCTAGAAATTCTTGAAACTCATCTCCTTCACCATCAGCCTGAGAGTCAATGAGTACTTGGTAAAGCTAACCTTTAACACGCTTATGACCTACATGATATTTGTTTCCACACCAAAAGCATAGACTTTTTTTCTTCCTCTCAATAATTAATGCTGGACTAATACCTTTGGAAAGTGCCCTGGATATGTTTGAACCACTAAAAGAACCTAGGGTTGAAGACACATGTGGTCTAGTTAGAGGAAAGCTAACTGACCTTATTGATTGAGTCACAAGTCACCCAGACTTACTTACAGGGCCAGAACCAACTAGAAAACTCCTCTTAGGAGATCCATTCAGAATAGACTCAACATTTCTAGCTAAGTGAAAACCCTAAACTAAGGTCTAAAGTCTAAAAAATTGCAAGCACTATTTGAACTCAAGTCTTAAGTTGCTAACAAAAATGCTTAAAGCATATGTTTCGGGCAATTGCAACTGGTTTAGAAGACTTACAAATTGTTAGATTGGAAGGATCAACTCGAGATCGTCGATAGGGAGGTTGAATTGGCCTTTGAGAAATTGTGGTGGAAGCAGTGAAAAGTATGCAACAAAGAATATAAGGATTTATAGTGGTTTGACCCCAATTTCCTACTCCACTACCTTAGCTTACCACAACTAAGGATTTCCCCAAATTCATTAATTTGGAAACCTTTGAGGACAAGGTTTAACCTTAAAATCTCTCTTAAGCTTTATGCCCCAAAATCTTAAGATACAACTCCCTTAAGGTTTGGGTAACCTTAAGGATTAACCCTCTCTCAAAGATAAATAAATAAGCAAGCAAAGAAATAATCCTTACAATATTAGGATGTTTGCCAATGAAGCACAAATACAATGAAGAACACTTGAGCTAAATGAATACAATGAAAGTTCACAAGTGTTTACAAGAAAATGTATGAAAGAATTAAGCTTTAGGTTGTTTTGATTGATCTTTAAGCTTTTTACATTGCTCGTATTCTTGCTAAACCTTTGAAAAATGGTATTTATATCCTCTAATTGATTTTCAACTGTTGTGGTTGTTGTAGAAGTGAATGTAGCCGTTAGGGATGAAATACTAGGTCATTAACTTCACCTGTAACAATGAGTATCGATAAATAATAAAATGGTATCAACATTTTTGTAATTAATGTTGATTTCAGTGACCGCTAAAGTAGGAATATCTATACCTTAGGAAATATATCGATACCGTAAGAAAAGTATAGGACCGTGGTGGGGAAGTCAGTATAGGACCACGGCTAGGACACACGGTCGTGTCTGGTGGCTGTGGGAACCAAGTCAGTATATAGACACGAAAGGACACACGGGGGTGTCTCGAAGCCATGGAGGGCACACGGTCTCCTCCCACGGGCGTGTCTCCCCTATATTTTAGAAAATTTTAAAATTTTCATGAAATTTCATATGTGTTTCAGTTTAGTCCTAACTCAACTGCTAAGCATGATTAAGGTCTCGAGGACCCGTTTAAAGGACATTATGTCTGAGAATGATGATTGAATGTATGATTTTGTTTGTGAATATTTTTGATCTGTCCAGTATCGCTCCTAACCTTAATCCGATGACAGACACGGGATAGAGGTGTTACATTTGGTTGGTATCAGAGCTACGATTTAACCGATTCTCAGACTAACATAGCGTGTCAGAGCCTAGCTGTACATGCCATAAACCTGAATTGTGATAGTGTGATGAATGCTGACGTATAAATGTGATTTTCGTATAGTACTGGATCTCGAAAGAGCCATAGCTGATGACGTAGAAAGTAATGCGCCTGCTCCCGCGCAAGGGACAGCGCCCTCTGAATCGAGACTGACTACGAGAGGTCAAGAGGGAGAAGCTAAACAAGCTTTTTTCCAGATGATGAGTGAGTGGTTCACTCAGTTTGTTAAGAATAACCCGACTGTTTCACAACCCCCGCCCCCGGTTAATCCCCCTCAGACTACAGTTGTGCCACCAGTTATGCATCCAAATCTGTTGAATAAGCCTCCAGTTGACAAGATCCGTAAGTATAGGGCCAAAGAATTCTGAGCTACTAAAGATGATGATGCTGAAAAGGCTGAGTTCTGGATTGAAAACACGATTCGGGTATTTGATGAAATGTCTCTGACTCCGGAAGAATGCATAAAGTGTGTGGTATCTTTGCTTCAAGATGTAGCTTATCAATGGTGGAAAACCTTAATTTCTATTGTTCCGAGAGAATGAGTTACGTGGGATTTCTTTCAGATAGAGTTCCAGAAGAAATATATCAGTGAGAGATTCGTTGATCAGAAACGAAAGGAGTTTCTAGAACTAAAGTATGTCTGTTACGGAATATGAATGAGAATTTATCAGACTGAGTCAGTATGCCCAGGAATGTATATCTTCTGAAGCTATAATGTGCAAGAGATTTGAAGATGGTCTTAATGAAGACATTCGTTTGCTTGTCGGGATTTTAGAAATAAAAGAGTTTGTTGTACTTGTTGACGGAGCTTGCAAAGCTGAGGCACTCAGGAAAGATAAGAGAAAAGCTAAGTCTGAAGCTCGAGATATGAAAAAGAGATTTCAGAGTAAATCATTTCAGTCTGCTCCGAAAAGATTCAGAGATGATCAAAGTCGTTCCAGAGATAATGTGGGTCATTTGAACAGAAATCAAGCTAGATCACAATTGAGTTCCAAAACTCCACCAACTTCAGTGGCCAACGTTCGAAATGTTCGATCCGAGAGACCTGAATGTAAACATTGTGGAAAAAGACATCCGAGAAGCTGTAGATTAAATGGCAGAGCTTGCTTTAGATATGGATCACTTGATCATTTTATACATGATTGCCCTGAGTCTGTCGAACCAGAGACTATTCAGAATTTGAGATCTGATAATGTACCTTTGAGAGGTAGGCCATCGAAGAATGTAAGAAATGTTAGCGATAGTCAGAGAACTACGAGGGATAATGTTGTCATATCTGAAGCTAGAGCGCCAGCCAGAGAGTATGCTATCCGAGCTCGAGAATAAGCTTCATCGCCTGATGTGATAACTGGTACTTTTACTCTTTATGATACGTCTGTGATTACTTTGATAGGCCCTGGTTCTACGCATTCATATATATGTATGAATTTAGTATTCAGCAAGACTTTACCTGTAGAGTCTACTGAGTTTGCTATAAAAGTTTCGAACCCCTTAGGTAAAAGTGTCATTGTTGACAAAGTATGCAACAATTGTCCGTTAATATTTTGAGATATCTATTTCCCTACTGATTTGATGCTTTTGCCATTCGATGAGGTTGATATTATTCTGGGTATGGATTGGCTGTTTATGCATTATGCTGTTGTGAACTGCAAAAGAAAGACTATAGATTTGAGATGTCCGAATGATGAGATTGTACGAGTCTAATGATTTGAGTGGATTGCCTACTGTGATATCTGTTTTGAAAGCCCAGAGTTGTTTGAATAAGGTTTATGAGGCATATTTTGCTTATGTAATTGATTCAAAAGGGTCTGAAAGGAAGATTGAGACAGTGCCTGTTGTCTGTGAGTTTTCTGATGTGTATCCTGAAGAGTTACGGGTTTACCTTCGATTCGAGAAGTTGAGTTTGGTATTGAATTATTGTCTGGTACTACACCTATTTTGGTAGCTCCGTATAGAATGACACCAACAGAGTTGAAAGAGTTAAAGTCACGGCTGCAAGAATTGACTGAGAGAGGGTTTGCTAGACCGAGTTTCTCGCCTTAGGGTGCTCTGATTTTGTTTGTGAAAAAGAAAGATGGCACGATGAGGATGTGTATCGATTATCATCAGTTGAATAAGTTGACAATAAAGAATAAATATCCGTTGCCCAGAATTGGTGATTTATTTGATCAGCTAAAAAGAGCTACGGTGTTTTCAAAGATTGACCTGAGATCTGGATACTATCAGTTGAGAGTGAAAGATTTAGATATTCCGAAGACTGCTTTCAGAATGAGTATGGGCATTACAAATTTTTAGTTATGCCATTTGGTTTAACCAATGCTCATGCTGTTTTTATAGATCTGATGAATAGAATTTTCAGACCGTATTTAGATCGATTTGTTGTCGTATTTATTGATGACATTTTGATTTATTCACGTAATGAGGTTGCACATGCTGAGCATTTGAGAATTGTGTTGCAAACTTTGAGAGAACAGCAATTATATGCGAAATTTAGCAAATGTGAATTCTGGTTGCACGAGGTTAGTTTTCTAGGGCATATTGTGTCAGCATCTGGAATTCGAGTTGATCTGAGCAATATTTCTGCTATTCTGAGTTGGAAGCCTCCAAGAAATGTGTCTGAAGTTTGCAATTTTTTGGGTTTAGCTGGTTATTACCGCAGATTTGTAAAAGGCTTGTCGACTATAGCTACTCCATTGACTAGATTACTTTAGAAAGTGGTTAAATTTGAATGGTCTGATAAATGTCAGTGAAGTTTTGATCAGTTGAAAACTCTGTTAACAGAAGCTCCAGTGCTAGTACAACCGAAATCGGGTAAAGAATTTGTTATATACAGTGATGCTTCGTTAAATGGTTTGGGATGTGTTTTGATGCAAGAAGGCAAAGTTGTAGCTTATGCCTCAAGACAGCTAAAGCCTCATGAAAAGAATTATCCGACGCACGACCTTGAGCTAGCTGCGATTGTGTTTGCACTCAAGATTTGGCACCATTATCTGTATGGTGAGAAATGTCACGTCCTTTCAGATCATAAAAGTCTGAAATATCTGATGACTCAGAAAGATTTGAACCTGCGTCAAAGAAGATGGTTAGAGCTGTTAAAAGATTATGAGCTCGTGATAGATTATCATCCGGGTAAAGCGAAAGTTGTTGCTGATGCTTTGAGTAGAAAATCATTATTTGCATTACGTGCTTTGAGTACTCAGTTGGAATTGTCTGATGATTGTTCTGTGATAGCTGAATTAAAAGTAAAATCGATGTTCTTACAATAGATTTGCGATACTCAGAAATTTGATAATGAATTGCTAGCGAAACGAGCTCAGTGTGAAGTGAATTCTGAATCTGAATTTCAAATTGTTGATGATTGTTTGAGATTCTGGGATTGTGTCTGTGTTCCGAGAAATCCAGGGTTGATTCAGTTGATTTTGAATGAAGCTCATAACATCCGTCTATCTTTTCATTAGGGAAGTACGAAAATGTATCAAGATTTGAAACGACACTACTGGTCGTCTGGTATAAAATAAGACATTTCTGACTTTATTTTGAAATGTTTAGCCTGTCAGCAAGTAAAAGCCGAACATCAAGTTCTGTCTGGATTGCTTCAGCCGATTCTGATTTCGAAATAGAAATGGGATAGAGAATAATGGACTTTGTTTCTTGTTTGCCCCTGACTTCGAGAAAGAAAGACGCAATTTGGGTCGTAGTTGACCGATTAACTAAATCAACCCATTTTGACTACTCACTTGACAGATTAGCTGAGCTTTATATTGCTGAGATTGTGAGATTGCATGGGGTGCCACTGTCTATTTTGTCTGATAGAGATCCGAGGTTTACGTCGAGATTCTGGAAGAAACTGCAAGAAGCTTTGGGCATGAAATTACATTTCAGTATAGCTTATCCTCTGCAAACAGATGGTCAGTCTAAACGAATTATTTAGATTCTTGAAGATATGTTGAGATGCTGTATACTTGAGTTTAATGGTTCGTGGGAACAATATCTACCGTTGATCGAATTTGCGTACAATAACAGTTTTCTATCGAGCATCAAAATGGCACCTTATGAAGCTTTGTACGGACGTAAATGTCGTACACCTCTGTATTGGACTGAGCTCAGTGAAAATAAGCTACATGGGATTGATTTCATAAAAGACTCAGAACAGAAGGTGAAACTGATCCAAGATTGTTTGAAAGCAGCATCTGATCATCAGAAGTCTTATGCAGACTTGAAACGTAAAGATATAGAATTTAAAATCGGTGACAAAGTATTTCTGAAAGTGTCTCTGTGGAAGAAAGTGCTTCGACTCAGACGTAAAGACAAATTAAGTCCGAGGTTCATCGGACCGTATGAGATCATCGAACGAATTGGGCCTGTTGCTTATAGATTAAGTTTGCCCTCTGAGTTAGAAAAGATACATAACGTATTTCATGTTTCAATGCTCCGTAAAAACTGATCCGATCCGTGCTCCATCTGAAATTGAAATCTGATCTGATATGACATACGAAGAGGAACCGCTCTGTATCCTAGCTCGTGAAGTGAAAGAGTTGAGAAATAAGAAAAGTCCGTTAGTAAAAGTACTGTGGAATCGACATGGGATAGAAGAGGCTACGTGGGAGCCTGAAGATTTAGTGAGACAACAATATCCTACTTTGTTTAATGGTAAGATTTTTGGGGACGAAAATCCCTAAGGGGGGAGAATTGTAACAGTACGGTTTATACCCTAGTCGAAACAGTGGTTTCGGAACCATGAATCCGAGTCTGAATAATATTTTAATATTATTTTCTATGCCGTTATTATGTGATAAAGCATGTGGTAAAATTTTCGTGAGCTAATTTGACTTTCTGTGTGTTTAATTTGACAAAAGGATTAAATTGCATTGAATGTGAAAGTTGCTTGCTATTTGTTAAAATGCTTAAGTGTTGTGGCTTTATAAATGTGAGGACTTATATGGCAATTTAGCCATTATCATGGTTAGTGGATGGCATGGGTGATGAAATATGCATATATTATATGTATATTATACTTACTTTAATAGTTTATTAATATTATTATGTTATATGATATGTTATTATAATGAAAAAAAATGGAAGCATTATTATCATTTTTATCACCCCATTGCTGAAAAACCAAATAGAAAAGAAAGAATAGAAGCTTTCAAATTTTCGGCACTTGTAAGCCAAAATTCAAGGTTAGATTTTGTTCCGTTTTTTATAATTTCTACGTTTTTGTAATCGTTGCTTCGAGAGCTTTAAAACCCATGTCTCAATTTCATGAATTGATGATGTTTTTGTAAAATTCCATTGATGCTATGTTGAGTTTTGTAATGTTTTATGGTGTTAAATGATAGATATGTAATTGATGAACATACTTTGTTCTTGAAATTTTGATGAATTTAGCTAAAATAGGGCTAAATTGAGAAAATATTATTTTGAAGGACTAGTTTGTGAATTTGATGAAAAATGTAGGCTTGTATGTGATGTGTATATATTCGGCCAAGCTTGTGTATAAGTGGATTTTGTGAATTTGATGTTTTGAGAAAAATGGACTAAATTGATAAAGTGTACAAATTTGAGGGTTAATTTGCAAATAGCCCTGAATGTGTGTCCTTGGATTGAATTGAATGAAATAGTGAATGAAATGGTTAATTCTGAATATGTTTAGATCAAGAACCGAAGAAAATAGATTTAGATCGTGGTAAAGCGAAAGTAAACGAGTAGCCGTTTTCATTCCGATAAACCAAAATCTGAGGTAAGTCATTATGCAAATAAACGTATTTGTATGAAATTGTAAATGTTCATATGAATAATAATGATAATGAATGTTTATGAGATGTTGGGTATACGAATTACGAGATAAGGTCGATATAGCGACAATATCCGAGAAGTCCCGTTTGAACCTACGAATAGATAGGATTAACTTTGTCATGACATAGGTTTTTATCATGTAAGACCACGTCTGGGACGTTGGCGTTGATTTGAGATTTTGTGTAAGACCACGTCTGGGACGTTGGCATCGATTTGATCTTTACGTGTAAGACCTCGTCTAGGACGTAGGCATCGATATGAGTTTTACGTGTAAGACCTCGTCTGGGACGTAGGCATCGATATGAGTTTTACGTGTAAGACCCTGTCTGGGACAGTGGCATCAATATTTGAGTGCATATAAGACCTCGTCTAGGACGTTGGCATTGTACGACTATTCCGAGCTTTCTGAGTATCCTACTAGATTCCTAATTGTTCAATAGGCAAATTTGTGATACGAATTACAATTCTGAGCTAAGAATAAATACGTGTATGTACATCCGTTTCAGGTACGTTGATATGTATATATGTTTTGTATAAGCATGGAAGGTAAGTATGTATGTGCATTAATGCAAATGAACATTTGAGATATATGTATGTTTGAGATATGAGCAAATGAGATCTTTGGGATGTGTGGATTGGTAAGAAATAGCAAACCAAGTGAACAAAGAGTTCATTTATGTGCTTGAATTAAGGATATGTTAATGAATTGAAATTGCCATACTTATGAATGAATTATGTTAAGTTATTTGTATATGACTTACTAAGCTTTTGGATAGCTTACTCTGTGTGCGTTTCTTCTGTTTTATAGGTCGTCAAAGCTACAGAAGGCTCGGGACCGTCATGGATTGTCATCACACTACTAATCTTTTTTTGGTACACTTTGAAATTGTATATGGCTAGATATGGTATGTTTAGGCTAGTCTTGGTATAAGTTGTAAAGTGAACTTGGCCATGTGACTTGGCTAGACATGTTTTGCTATATGCTTAAAGAAGTATGATATGTGAAGTTGTTTTGGTATGATTAGTAGATATATGAAATGGTTTTGAAATGGTAAGTATATAGATGATTGGTGCTTGAGCATAAATGAGATTTGATCATGCAAATTGGTATGTTTGGAATTAGTTTGAATGGTTAGATTGAATGAATATTGAATGGATTGTAGTGTGATTACCTTATGCATGATTTGGTTGGCTGTTTGGTATGTTTTGATGGTCATAGGTGAATGAAATGGGATGATATATGTTGATTATAGGTTTGACCGTTATGGGTGGCATATTGCCCTTATAGATGGCCTATAATGTCACACGGTTGTGGCACACTGGCGTGCCTAAGACCGTGGGAGAATTGGCAGAATGTAGCCTAAAAGCAACACGGCCTTAACACGGGCATGTTTGGTGACAGTAGTGGGGAAGTCAGTATAGGACCACGGCTAGGACACACGGTCGTGTCTGGTGGCTGTGGGAACCAAGTCAGTATATAGACAAGAAAGGACACACGGGGGTCTCTCGAAGCCGTGGAGGGCACACGGTCTCCTCCCACGGGCGTGTCTCCCCTGTATTTTAGAAAAGTTTAAAATTTTCATGAAATTTCATATGTGTTTCAGTTTAGTCCCGACTCAACTTCTAAGCATGATTAAGGTCTCGAGGACCCGTTTAAGAGACATTATGTCTGAGAATGATGATTGAATGTATGATTTTGTCTGTGAATATTTCTGATCTATCCGGTAACGCTCCTAACCTTAATCCGATGACAGACATGGGATAGGGGTGTTACATTTGGTTGGTATCAGAGCTACGATTTAACCGATTCTTGGACTAACATAGCGTGTTAGAGTCTAGCTATACATGCCATAAACCTGAATTGTGATAGTGTGATGAATCCTGATGTATAAATATGATTTTCGTATAGTAATAGATCCCGAAAGAGCCATAGCTGACGACGTAGAAAGTAATGCGCCTGCTCCCGCACAAGGGACAGCGCCCTCTGAATCGAGACTGACTAAGAGCGGTCAAGAGGAAAAAGCTAAACAAGCTTTCTTCCAGATGATGAGTGAGTGGTTCACTCAGTTTGTTAAGAATAACCCGACTCTTTCACAACCCCCGCCCCCGGTTAATCCCTCTCAGACTACAGTTGTGCCACCAGTTATGCATCCAAATCTGTTGAATAAGCCTCCGGTTGACAAGATCCGTAAGTATGGGGCAGAAGAATTCTGAGCTACTAAAGATGATGATGCTGAAAAGGCTGAGTTCTGGATTGAAAACACGATTTGGGTATTTGATGAAATGTCTCTGACTCCGGAAGAATGCATAAAGTGTGGGGTATCTTTGCTTCAAGATGCAGCTTATCAATGGTGGAAAACCTTAATTTCTGTTGTTTCGAGAGAACAAGTTACGTGGGATTTCTTTCAGATAGAGTTCCGAAAGAAATATATCAGTGAGAGATTCGTTGATCAGAAACAAAAGGAGTTTCTAGAACTAAAGTATGTCTGTTATAGAATATGAACGAGAATTTATCAGACTGAGTCAGTATGCCCGGGAATGTATATCTTCTAAAGCTATCATTTGCAAGAGATTCAAAGATGGTCTTAATGAAGACATTCGTTTGCTATCGGGATTTTAGAAATAAAAGAGTTTGTTTTACTTGTTGACAGAGCTTGCAAAGCTGAGGCACTCGGGAAAGATAAGAGAAAAGCTGAGTCTGAAGCTCGAGATATGAAAAAGAGATTTCAAAGTAAATCATTTCAGTCTGCTCCGAAAGGATTCAGAGATGATCAAAGTCTTTCCAAAGATAATGTGGGTCATTTGAACAGAAATCAAGCTATATCGCAATTGAGTTCCAAAACTCCAGAACTTCAGTGGCCAGTGTTGGAAATGTTCGATCCGAGAGACCTGAATGTAAACATTGTGGAAAAAGACATCCGGGAAGCTATAGATTAAATGACAGATCTTGCTTTAGATGTAGATCACTTGATCATTTTATACGTGATTACCCTGAGTCTGTCGAACTAGAGACTGTTCAGAATTTGAGATCTGATAATGTACCTGTGAGAGGTAGGCCATCGAAGAATGTAAGAAATGTTAGCGATAGTCAGAGAACTACGAGGGATAATGTTGTCATATCTGAAGCTAGAGCGCCAGCCAGAGCGTATGCTATCTGAGCTCGAGAATAAGCTTCATCGCCTGATGTGATAACTGGTACTTTTACTCTTTATGATACTTCTCTGATTGCTTTGATAGACCCTGGTTCTACACATTCATATATATGTATGAATTTAGTATTCAGCAAGACTTTGCCTGTAGAGTCTACTGAGTTTGCTATAAAAGTATCGAACCCCTTAGGTAAAAGTGTCCTTGTTGACAAAGCATGCAAGAATTGTTCGTTAATGTTTCGAGATACCTGTTTCCCTACTGATTTGATGCTTTTGCCATTCGATGAGTTTGATATTATTCTGGGTATGGATTGGTTGTTTATGCATGATGCTGTTGTGAACTGCAAAAGAAAGACTATAGATTTGAGATGTTCGAATGATGAGATTATACGAGTTGAGTTTAATGATTTGAGTCGATTGTCTGCTGTGATATCTATTTTGAAAGCCCAGAGTTGTTTGAATAATGAGGCATATTTTGCTTATGTAATTGATTCGAAAGGGTCTAAAAGGAAGATTGAGACAGTGCCTGTTGTCTGTGAGTTTTTTGATGTGTTTCCTGAAGAATTACCGGGTTTACCTTCGATTCGAGAAGTTGAGTTTGGTATTGAATTGTTGTCTAGTACTACACCTATTTCGGTAGCTCCGTATAGAATGGCACCAACAGAGTTGAAAGAGTTAAAGTCACAGCTGCAAGAATTGACTGAGAGAGGGTTTTCTAGACCAAGTTTCTCGCCTTGGGTGCTCCAGTTTTGTTTGTGAAAAAGAAAGATGGCACGATGAGGATGTGTATCGATTATCGTCAGTTGAATAAGGTGACAATTAAGAATAAGTACCCATTGCCCAGAATTGATGATTTATTTGATCAGCTAAAAGGAGCTACGGTGTTTTCAAAGATTGACCTGAGATTTGGATACTATCAGTTAAGAGTGAAAGATTTAGATATTCCGAAGACTGCTTTCAGAACGAGGTATGGGCATTACGAATTTTTAGTTATGCCATTTGGATTAACAAATGCTCCTACTGTTTTTATGGATCTGATGAACAGAATTTTTAGACCGTATTTAGATCGATTTGTTGTCGTATTCATTGATGACATTTGGATTTATTCATGTAATGAGGTTGAACATGCTGAGCATTTGAGAATTGTGTTGCAAACTTTGAGAGAACAACAATTGTATGCGAAATTTAGCAAATGTGAATTCTGGTTGCACGAGGTTAGTTTTCTAGGGCATATTGTGTCAGCATTTGGAATTCGAGTTGATCCGAGCAAGATTTCTGCTATTCTGAGTTGGAAACCTCCAAGAAATGTGTCTGAAGTTCACAGTTTTCTGGGTTTAGCTGGTTATTACCGTAGATTTGTAAAAGGCTTTTCGATTACAGCTACTCCGTTGACTAGATTACTTCAGAAAGATGTTAAAATGGTCTGATAAATGTCAGTGAAGTTTTGATCAGTTGAAAACTCTGGTAACAGAAGCTCCAGTGTTAGTACAGCCGGAATCGGGTAAAGAATTTGTTTCATACAGTGATGCTTGGTTAAATGGTTTGGGATGTGTTTTGATGCAGGAAGGCAAAGTTGTAGCTTATGCCTCGAGACAGCTAAAGCCTCATGAAAAGAATTATCCGATGCATGACCTTGAGCTAGCAGCGATTGTGTTTGCATTTAAGATTTGGCGCTATTAACTGTATGGTGAGAAATGTCACGTCTTTTCAGATCATAAAAGTCTGAAATATCTAATGACTCAGAAAGGTTTGAACCTGCGTCAAAGAAGATGGTTAGAGCTGTTAAAAGATTATGAGCTTGTGATAGATTATCATCCAGGTAAAGCGAATGTTGTTGCTGATGCTTTGAGTAGAAAATCATTGTTTGCATTACGTGCTTTGAGTACTCAGTTGGAATTGTCTGATGATTGTTCTGTGATAGCTGAATTAAAAGTAAAACCGATGTTCTTACAATAGATTTGCGATACTCAGAAATTTGATAATGAATTGCTAGCAAAACAAGCTCAGTGTAAAGTGAATTCCGAATCTGAATTTCAAATTATTGATGATTGTTTGAGATTCCGGGATCGTGTCTGTGTTCCGAGAAATCCAAGGTTGATTCAGTTGATTTTGAATGAAGCTCATAACAGCCGTCTATCTTTTCATTCGGGAAGTACGAAAATGTATCAAGATTTGAAACGACACTACTGGTGGTCTGGTATGAAATGAGACATTTCTAACTTTATTTCGAAATGCTTAGCCTGTCAGTAAGTAAAAGCCGAACATCAAGTTCTGTCTGGATTACTTCAACCGATTCTGATTCAGAAATGGAAATGGGATAGAGAACAATGGACTTTGTTTCTTGTTTGCCCCTGACTTCGAGAAAGAAAGACGCAATTTGGGTCGTAGTTGACCGATTAACTAAATCAGCCCATTTTATTCCGGTAAGATCTGACTACTCACTTGACAGATTAGCTGAGCTTTATATTGCTAAAATTGTGAGATTGCACAGGGTGCCACTGTCTATTGTGTCCGATAGAGATCCGAGGTTTATATCGAGATTCTGGAAGAAACTGTAATAAGCTTTGGGCACGAAATTACATTTCAGTACAGCTTTTCATCTGCAAATAGATGGTCAGTCTAAATGAATTATTTAGATTCTTGAAGATATGTTGAGATGCTGTATACTTGAGTTTAATGGTTCGTGGGAACAATATCTACCGTTGATCGAATTTGCGTACAATAACAGTTTTCAGTCGAGCATCAAAATGGCACCTTATGAAGCTTTGTACGAACGTAAATGTCGTACACCTCTGTATTGGACTGAGCTCAGTGAAAATAAGCTACATGGGATTGATTTCATAAAAGACTCAGAACAGAAAGTGAAACTGATCCAAGATTGTTTGAAAGCAGCATCTGATCGTCAGAAGCCTTATGCAGACTTGAAATGTAAAGATATAGAATTTAAAATCGACGACAAAGTATTTCTGAAAGTGTCTCCGTGGAAGAAAGTGCTTCGATTTGGACGTAAAGGCAAATTAAGTCTGAGGTTCATCGGACCTTATGAGATCATCAAACGAATTGGGCCTGTTGCTTACAGATTAAGTTTGCCCTCTGAGTTAGAAAAGATACATAACGTATTTCATGTTTCAATGCTCCGTAAATACCGATCCGATCCGTCACATGTGATTGCCCCATCTGAAATTGAAATCTGATCTGATATGACATACTAAGAGGAACCGATTTGTATCCTAGCTCGTGAAGTGAAAGAGTTGAGAAATAAGAAAATTTCGTTAGTAAAAGTACTGTGGAATCGACATGGGATAGAAGAGGCTACGTGGGAGCCTGAAGATTCAGTGAGACAACAATATCCGACTTTGTTTAATGGTAAGATTTTCGGGGACGGAAATCCCTAAGGGGGGAGAATTGTAATAGTCCGGTTTATACCCTAATCGGAACAGTGGTTTCGGGACCATGAATTCGAGTCTGAATAATACTTTAATATTATTTTCTATGCCGTTATTATGTGATAAAGCATGTGGTAAAATTTTCGTGAGCTAATTTGACGGTCTGTGTGTTTAATTTGACAAAAGGATTAAATTGCATTGAATGTGAAAGTTGCTTGCTATTTGTTAAAATGCTTAAGTGTTGTGGCTTTATAAATGTGAGGACTTATATGGCAATTTAGCCATTATCATGGTTAGTGGACGGCATGGGTGATGAAATATGCATATATTATATGTATATTATACTTACTTTAATAGTTTATTAATATTATTATGTTACATGATATGTTATTATAATGAAAAAAAATGGAAGCATTATCATCATTTTTATCACTCCATTGCCAAAAAATCAAATAGAAAAGAAAGAATAGAAGCTTTCAAATTTTCGGCACTTGCAAGCCAAAATTTAAGGTTAGATTTTGTTCTATTTTTGATAATTTCAACGTTTTTGTAATCGTTGCCTCGAGAGCTTTAAAACCCATGTCTCAATTTCATGAATTGATAATGTTTTTGTAAAATGCCATTGATGCTATGTTGAGTTTTGTGATGTTTTATGGTGTTAAATGATAGATATGTAATTGATGAACATACTTTGTTCTTGAATTTTTGATGAATTTAGCTAAATAGGGCTAAACTGAGAAAATATTATTTTGAAGGACTAGTTTGTGAATTTGATGAAAAATGTGGGCTTGTATGTGATGTGTATATATTTGGCCAAGCTTGTGTATAAGTGGATTTTGTGAATTTGATGTTTTGAGAAAAATAGACTAAATTGATAAAGTGTACAAATTTGAGGGTTAATTTGCAAATAGCCCTAAATGTGTGTCTTTGGATTGAATTGAATGAAATAGTGAATAAAATGGTTAATTCTGAATATGTTTAGATCAAGAACCGAAGAAAACAGATTTAGATCGCGGGAAAGCGAAAGTAAACGAGTAGCCATTTTCATTCCGATTAACTGAAATTCGAGGTAAGTCATTATGCAAATAAACGTATTTGTACGAAATTGTAAATGTTCATATGAAAATAATGATAATGAATGTTTATGAGATGTTGGGTGTACGAACTATGAGATAAGGTCGATATAGCGACAATATCCGAGAAGTCCCTTTTGAACCTATGAATAGATAGGATTAACTTTGTCATGACATAGGTTTTTATCATGTAAGACCATGTTTGGGACGTTGGCGTTGATTTGAGATTTCGTGTAAGACCACGTCTGGGACATTTGCATCGATTTGATCTTTACGTGTAAGACCTCGTCTAGGACGTAGGCATCGATATGAGTTTTACGTGTAAGACCTCGTCTTGGACGTAGGCATCGATATGAGTTTTACGTGTAAGACCCTGTCTGGGACAGTGGCATCGATATTTGAGTGCATATAAGACCTCGTCTGGGACGTTGGCATTGTACGACTATTCCGAGCTTTTTGAGTATCCTACTAGATTCCTAATGATTCAACGGGCAAATTTGTGATATGAATTACAATTCCGAGCTAAGAACAAATATGTGAATGTACATCCGTTTCAGGTATGTTGATATGTATATATGTTTTGTATAAGCATGGAAGGTAAGTATGTATGTGCATTAATGCAAATGAACATTTGAGATATATGTATGTTTGAGATATGAGCAAATGATATCTTTGGGATGTGTGGATTGGTAAGAAATAGCAAACCAAGTGAACAAAGAGTTTTCATTTATGTGCTTGATTATAGGTTTGACCCTTATGGGTGGCATATTGGCCTTGTAGATGGCCTATAATGTCACACGGTTGTGGCACACGGGCGTCCCTAAGACCGTGGGAGAATTGGCAGAATGTAGCCTAAAAGCAATACGGCCTTAACACGGGCGTGTTTGGTGATCGTGGTGGGGAAGTCAGTATAGGACCACGGCTAGGACACATGGTCGTGTCTGGTGGCTATGGGAACTAAGTCAGTATATAGACACAAAAGGACACACGGGGGTGTCTCGAAGCCATGGAGGGCACACGGTCTCCTCCCACGGGCGTGTCTCCCCTATATTTTAGAAAAGTTTAAAATTTTCTTGAAATTTCATGTGTGTTTCAATTTAGTCCTGACTCAACTTCTAAGCATGATTAAGGTCTCGAGGACCCGTTTAAGGGACATTATGTCTGAGAATGATGACTGAATGTATGATTTTGTCTGTGAAAATTTTTGATTTGTCTGGTAATGCTCCTAACCTTAATCTGGCGACGGACACGGGATAGGGGTGTTACACAAATTAATTTCTTATTCCAGCATATTAAACACAAGCTAGAGAAAATTAAAAACAAGCTCATTGAGCTAGGAATGAGCTCATTGAGCTAAGGTTAAGCTAATTTGAGTTTGAAGGAGATTATATAGCGTGCTTGGCTTGCTGGTCCAAGAGCTTTCGAGAAGACCAACAACGGTTTCACCCCAAATTCGATCAACCAAGGCTGTTATTGCATCTTTAAACCTCTTAGCCCGAGCTCGGGTGATCAGACCTAAAGGTAGCTCAAGTGGATCCATGTCAATTCTCGGTATCTGATGTGGGCACATCCAAGCCAATCAAGGAGGCTGATCCAGAGGTCTTGCCATTAGGACCTATCACACGATCTAAGGCAAAGAAATTCAGGGAAGTTTTTTCTTTCACTTGTGCTAAAGTTTCTGACACTTTTGAAAGTGAATGTGCCTTAGCAGATAAGTTTTATAGTGTGTTGCATGCTGATATGTGACATACTTATGCCATACTACTTATATTGGTGTGTTTAGTATGTATATATTATGCTAAGTATGTTTTTGGATTGGGTTGATAGTATTTGTATTGTCTTCAAGTTGTTTGTGTGTTAACGAATAAGTGTGCACTTGTTTACAACTTATTAGACTATGTTATATTAAGTTTACATAGCTTTGATAAGTGTTATATTGTTTTGTAACATGTACACGAAAGGACTCCAACTCAAGTAAGCTCAGAGGCTTGTTACCCAGCTCAACTTAACTCAGAGTGCTCTACACCAGCTCATGTCAGCTCATTTCACTTCTAACTAGCTGAATTCAGCTTAGTTTAGCTCCAGTCAGCTCACCTCCGACTCCACTAGCTCAACTTCAGCTGACAAGTCCAAAAGTAGCTGAATAGTGTCCTATGTGTCGGGGAGTACACCAGTGCACATGTGGCAACCTAGGTGGCGTCCAAGCATGTGGATGTGCATGTGCCGGCCTTGTACACATGTGGTGCACATGTGTGACCAAAAACCAGCCCATTCTTGTGCATTTGTGCGGTAATTGAAGAGATAAGGACAAGGGAAGTTGTGTGTTTGAATTTCAAACGAAAGTAACACATGTTTAAAGTGATAAACATGCCAACTCCCTCTTTTTTTACTTGGCTACAAATGAATTCCGCCCAAAAGGAGTTATTTCAATTCAAATTTAATTTTTAAACTCCTTTAATGTTAACCACACAATGTAATTCGGCCACCTCTTCATTCTTCTATATATTTCTACTTCAAACATTGTTAAAAGGTTAGACTTTTTGAAATAAAAAATTACTTTGTGAGTTTTCTCTCAAATTCGGTTCTTTTTTTTTTTTAACTTCTTTCTTGACATTTCAATTCTGAATTGTTGTGTCAATCTTGTGATACTTTGGGTTCCTAGATCGCTATCTAGTGGGTCCAAGTCCGTTGACGTAGAACAGATTCGATTCGGGTTTGCATAACAGATTGTGCGAGTTCTTTCGAGTTCTTCGTTGTTCAAATTCCTAGCCAGTTTCCAGCTTTATTTCTGCCTTTTTTTTAATGTTCAAGGCTTTATCTTCTACCTTCTTCCAATCTGTCTAGAAATTCCAGCAACATCTTTTCTTCTTCAAATCTGTTCAATTTCGTGTGTTTTAAGTCTAAAACCAATCTCTTTGGTTTGTTTAATTGCAAGGAAGTGCTTGCTACAATCCTAGATCCGTAAACACTCAAGAATCATTGTTTTGCCAAGCAACGCCTTATCAGTATCCCTTGGGGATTAGCCACATCAGAACTTACCACATACGGATGCGAACGGACCGGAACGACTAGCCGATAACTTTCGATTTTCCCAATCCAAATCTGATTTCCACTTTTTCCAATCTAATTAATATCAAAATTAACTTACTTATTCAACATTTCATTCAATTTCCATTCAAGAACATATAAATAGGCAATTTGCATTTTAGCTCCTAACATTTCACATTTTTCTCAATTTAGTCCTTATTTCAAAATAACACAAAATACACAAAAATTTCACTAAATCCTTGTTAGGTCGAATTCTACCCATACTACTAGCAACCCATATTTTTAGTTTATTCACACATTTAACATTGAATTTTACACTTTTCTCAATTTAATCCTTAATACACATTTTTATCAAAAATCACTTAATTAAACATAATAATTTATCAACAAAAATTTATATTTCATCATCAAACCACAAAAACATCAAGCTAACATCAATGGAAAATATCAAATTCATCATGACGCGAACCCGGTCGCATCATGTTATGACGCAACTTGACGCCATCGAGATTGGCCTAGGCTCGAGGGGCCTGAGTGCAAAATGAAGCTTCATTACAAGCTCATTTAGCTCCATAGGCATTTCTTGCAATTTATTGCAAACTGATCTTTAAATTTATTTTTAATTCATCTTAGTTTAATAATTAAGTTTTTGGACTTTAATTAAACTCATCTTAGTTTAATAATTGTTTGTCATTTTTATTAAACTTCTTTTAGTTAAATAATTGCTAGAAATAAATGCTTAACTTAGTTTATTTAATTGCTGGAATAACTTAATGTTAAATATGTTTATTACAGTTTATTAAATTAAGTTATGAGTTAAAGTAGTTCATTTATAAGTTTATTTACTAAGCTTATTAAGTTTAGTGTGTTTAATGTGTTTTGTGTTTAATATGTGTTTAAATGTGTTTAATGTGTTTGTTTTAATGTGTTTGATTGCAGGTGACTTATCAGCTGGAAACTGTTACATTCAAGGGCTGTTACAAAGTGATTAATGTGACTTTCCAAGTAGAAATCGGTTACATACAAGGGACATCACTAAAAGGAGCTGTTATGACAATTAAAGGAAGCATTACACACCCTTTAAATTTGGCAGCAGCCTATTCTTCTTCCATAACTATTTTTTTGCTTAAATGATCACACCATGAATTCAAAATTCCATTAAAGCTGCTTGTGACCATTCGGCTTCCAAGAGGGCATGAAACCAAGCATTCAAGCTCATTAAATCAACTCATTTGGAGTAATAATTCATATTGATAGTTGCTGTTATTTGTCTTGGAGGAACTCAAGAGTTTTTACTTATTGATTAAGCTTTATTTCAACCATTAAACAACACATTAAAGTTGAATTCATGTGACTTTTCAGCTAACCTCATGTAACCACTATAAATACTTTGTAATTAGCTTGTTTAGGGGACTTCTGCTGAATTTATGCTAAATTTGAGATTTGTGAGTTATCCAATTCTCTTTGTTCTTTTGGAACTGATCTGACTTATCAAGCATAGCTTGTGGCATCTATCCTTTCCATTGTTTACCGAACTTATCACTTCAGAGGGTAGCGTTCGTATACCTTTGGTTCCTATTACTAATTGATAGTGGGTCAAGGTTTATCCTTTGCTGTTTTCCCTAAACCGTAAATCACCTAAGGATCATTTGAGATGCGGGTCAACAATCCAATATTGTTGGTTCTTTTTCAGCCTTAGTCAAATTATCCATTATCTTTGTTTAATCATTTTGTTGCCTTATTTTAAACCCATTTCTTTCATTCATCAGCCTTTTCTTTGTTTTAAACTTTGTTCATTTCAAACAAAATATTTCTACTCAAATTCACAATTGGGCATAAAACGACTCAAATCATTCATGAAACGAGTTCGTATCACATCATCAATTTCAAAAATTAAAGCATGGGTTTGTTAGCACTTGAAGCAACGATTACAAAAACATAAAAATCATCAAAAATCGAGCAATTTAAGCTTCAAGAGTGCCGAATATTAAAGCTCATCCATGGCTTCTTTTTCTTCCACATTCAGCCAAAGATGAACATGCATGCCTTGCTTTTAATGTCTGGTTTTATTTAATAATAATTTTACATATAAATTACTATTTTATCATTATAAAATAATGTAATATATATATTAAAAGCTTATGCCGTCCACTAAAATTTAAGATGGCCAAATTTCATTTTAAGGACTTCAAAATTAATAGACCATAGCAATTTAGTGCTATAACAATTAGATTACCACTTTTGCATTTTACGCGATTAAGTCCTTTTATAAAATCGAGCACACAAACAATAAAATTTTCACATGAAACTTTCACACATCTTAATTCACATACTGTAAACACCAAAAATAATATTAAATTATCATTTACTAAATCGTTTCCATCATTTCTCAAACCTCCATTCCTAACTTAATTCCATTTTCTAAACAAATTCATTCAAAAGCTTCCGCGAACTTAACTTTATTTGTTATTATTTGCCAAAGGCTTAATTCCTCCTCGTAGACGATTGGGCAACTTGCATACGACCCGACTCATCCCGAGGCAGACCGTATCATCTGGTATCAGAGGTACAAAACGAGGAGTTCCGACGACGTTCATAATGCCAGAATAGGTTCGTGTTGAAAAAAATTCAAAAAAATTTCAAAATATAAAAAAAAGTTGTATTTTATATTCATCATAACTAGCATATATTGTATTTGAGTAAAAAGAAAAAAAAATTCGAGAAAAAAAAAGTGAAGTTCTTTGAAAGTTTTGCAAGTTCGTTTTCATTCTCTTCTACTATTTCCGATCACCGAGATCAGATTTTGCCCCCACTCAACGCCACACACACCCAAAAGTTTTCTTTGTTTTAGCCTACCCAATACCAAACAACATCCCTTATTACCCATTTTGAAGCCGACCCTCAAGCCGCAATAAGTCTTTTCAAAATGAAGTACGAAATTGTGAGATGAGATTGAGTGGTAAAAGGCACGAGTGTATTCATTGAAGAAAAAGCCATAAAATGAGTGAAAACACGAGTGGAGTGACTTTTCTTTGTGAGTGACTTGTGAGTTTTGTAGTAAGGTATTTCAATTTTTCTGTTTATTTTTCTTTTTAACATTTTTCTTTTCAGCAATAAACAAGTTTCAAGAAGAACTCTCCGCCGATGACTTCCAATTCTTGGTGAAAGAAATGGACCGAATACTCGAGAAAAAGCTAAGTCCAATACAAAAGAGTTTGGACCACGCGGAGGAAAAGGCTCGACGTAAGCACACTACAACAAGTCAAGAAACGGAGTTGCGACCATCTTGGAGATCCACGTTCGATGATTATTCACGAAAAGATTTCCGTCCTGATTTCCATTCGTCATGGACTTCGAGATCAAGAGATTTCTATCAAGATTCCTCTTCATCAAGAAGTTCATCATTCAGTGACTATGCGAGAAGAGATTATTATCAAGATACGTATTCGTCAAGGCCTCCGAGGCAACGTGAAGAAAGTTACAAGTAGAAGGCTTTTTGACATCACGAATAAGAAAGCACGAGTTATTCGTCATATGGTTCAAAGTAGTCCCGCACAAAGAATCTTTCACGAGGAATCGATCGTGATATCTATGAGAACATTTCCTTGATCCTTGAGTCAAACCCTTATATTTTCGACTCTTTTGTAACATGTACGAGCTGTAACAAAATCGAAAAAGAGTGTGAAAAAGGAGAAGAAATAAAAGGAGAAAACCAAAAAAAATTTGAATTAGAGAGAAAAGAAAACAAAAATGAGAGTGAAGAAAAAGAGATTGAAAAAGAAGAAAAAGAAAATAAAGAAAATAAAGAAAGAAAAAATGAAAAAGAAATCGAGACTGAGAAAAAAATTGAGATAGAAAAAGAAAAAGATGGTGAAAAAGAAACAAAAGAACAAGATGAGTGAGAAAAACTGAGTATTGATTTTGCTAACTCATCAAAACTTTGTTCTTCTTTTATTTCCTCATTTCAAGTTCCCGACAAATTGCACGATGACCTTCAACTACAATACCTTCCCGACGAAAGACGTTTCCATATGATCAAAAAAGGTAAGATTGAAGAAGAAATTTTGCCCCACGAGATTGAAGGTAAGGAAGGTAAGGTATTGAAACAATTCAGTCTCCACCAGATTTTTCTAATGTTTGTGATATGGGGATAATAATGTTAATTACCATTCTTTGATTACTTGTGATGTCTTAAATGATGGTAAGACAAGTTTGTTTAATAAAAATCATTGCACTGCAAAGTATGACAGTGGAGTAATGTATGATCAGCAAATGCAAGACTTGATGAGGGATGACAATGAATTTTCTCTTAAATTCAACCTACTTGATTTTGATAACAACGAGATTCGTTCATTGTCCAAAGCGAAATCCTTTGGTTTTTGCAAATCTGTTTTGGAGTATGTCAAGAGTTTTTCAATCTTGAGTATGCATAAGTCCTATTAGTTCAACATGTCTGCTTTTTCAAAACTGTTGCTACATCTTGATTCAAATAATCAAACGCATGTTTTTAAACCTGGAATATGCTCTAAGTTGTTTTGTGGACAAATTGAGTATCATCAATTGTGTGTGAGAAATTACTATTGTTTTGATACTCGGTTCTTGGATAAGGTAACGAAATTTGTTCATTTCATTTTCAATTTTTATTTGTTCCATAAGCAAATTTTGTGGTTGTACATGGAGTTCACGTATCGTTTAAAAAATGTCAATTCAACTGCGAAGCTTCGACTACAATATATTTCCAAGGATCGAAGGTTTGTGCTAACGGAGAAAGGTAAAGTCGATTTTTTTCTTTCTACTCTCGAATGTAATACACTTGAACCTATGAATCCATTTTGTTCTCTTTGGATGTTGACAAGAATCACGTTGCTGATTTCGTTGTTGTAAAACATTTAGATCATGATATGCTTAATCGTTCTATTTTGTCTACCTGTGATCTATCTGTCTTCTTGATTGATGAAAGGATTCTTACGTTTGATAATTTTGATAAATTTTGTATGACAGGATCCATATATCGATCAATGCATGATATTGTAGTACGAAGTCGTGAGCTATGTGAAACATTTCGAATATCTATTTGTGATGTTTACGTTTATCATCTGAATCATTATTCGCTTGATGATTTTGACTTATGAAATCCATTTACATCATCTGCATGCAGTGAAGTATATACAATTTTGTTTCAAAAATTTGACAAGGCATTGTTTCTTTTGTATGATGATGTGCTTATGTCCATTCATATGCGATCTATTTGTTTGGTGCTGTTCAAATTTGGATTGCAAGTGTGTTTAAAGCATTTCTTGCTAACTCATGGATACCTTTTTCAGGTTATTCGAAAACTATCCGCCCCATTTGACCGAGGTAAATCGAGCCAAAAGGAATTTTATTATGAAAACCAATGGAATGATTCAAGGACAAATCATCTTGAAGAGGGGGGATGATACAGGCACGCCTTGAGGACCAATGTTTTGCAACTCGATGAGCCCTGGTCCAACTCCTTAGCATTCCATGCACCTTAGTGCTCGTCCAAGTTGAGCCGAATTAGCTTATTTGAGCTCAATTTCAGCTCACTTGAGTTCACTCCAGCTCATTGAGCTGATTACTTAATTTAATGTTTTAAATAAATTGAGTCTTTAATTTTTTTTTTATTTTTCCTACAGCAAATCAATGTGTTCTAATGTTTTAATTTGTGCTGAATTTATGATGTCTTAGTTTAAAACATATTAGCTATTTTTTTTGTGTCTAAGTTAGGACAAAATTATTGCATGTTCTAATGTGTCCAGCCGAATAAATTTAATGTGCAACAATCTCATGTTTTAATTGCTGTTTTATGGCTGCCGAATTTTAGACAAACATTAATCCCCCATTTACTTCATGTTTCCTAGCTTAAAACAAGGATTAAATGTGTGTTAGCTACTGCTAATTAATTATCTAGCCGCATGTCCTAAATTTATTTGGGAATATGCTGCCGAATTTATGTTGTCTCAAGACCCATTAAATTCGTTATTTATTGTGCAGGTTTAAAAGTAAGCATGCTGGCCGAAATTAATGTTATGTTGGTGCTTGGTTGGGACGACATTTAAAGACAAAGCTACAGCATTAAATTAGCAGTATTTAAGGCGTTGCTGGGTTTTCTTTTCCCATGCATGGACAACCTTTAATGCTAATTATTTCAAGTCTCATCGTGGAGCTCAAAAGAGCTGTTGTTTTGAGCCTTCCTAAGGAGCCAATCTCGTGGAAAGAGAGCTAAAGAGCATGGACGAATTAAATGAAGGTTTTTACAGCTGGAATTAAAACAAGTCAGTAGCTTAATTGTTACCCAAAGGCTGTTCGTTTATAGCAAAGGTCAAGGGAGTCCTAATGGATGAATTAAACACATACAAGCCATTCAAAGCCATGTTTTAATGCTGGTAACTCTCCATACAAAAGGTGCAGCTCATTCCAATGTTTGGCCAAACCTGGACATGTCTTTTTAGCTCCTTTGCTGTCCAATGACATTCAGCTGATTCCTTCACCATTAACTGGACTTTAGAATGTCCCAAGTAGCTGAATTTGATCCATCTAGAAGGTGCCTCTTCTCCCCACATTTAGCCGAATCTTGCAAGCTCACAAAGGCCACATTCAGCCGAATTTTGCCAAGCAAACCAAGGGACTTTATTCTAGATTTTTCTAGTCATTTCTAGCTGAAATTTACTTAGCCTTTAAGCCATGATGATGACCTTTCGGTTAGCTCATGATAGCCTATAAATAGTTGTTATTTTTCATTTTTAAGGTTGCACAGCTAGACAGTTGAACTCTGATTATATTATATGAACTTTTGTTCACTGAGTGAGATATTCTCCTCTTCATTTTTGTACGAGTTTCGATTCTGACTTATCAAGCTTGCTTGTGCCGTCAATCGTACTCTTTCATCAACTTATACCATTGGTCCTTATCTTTCTAGATAACGGGTCTTTGGTCCAACATCGATTTCCATTTTCCACCTTGAACCATATAGAAACTGGGGTAACACTTACTAGTGTTAAATCATTTCTTCGTTCAAGTTCACTTTTCCATTTCCATAAATTTTCTTCTACTAAATTTATCTCCATTCAATTTTCCTTAAACTGAAAACATTTATCATCCATATTTATTTCTATAACCAAACCCAAACCTATCCTTCCATTTACTAAATCGTTTCCATCATTTCTCAAACCTCCATTCGTAACTTAATTCCATTTTCTAAACAAATTCATTCAAAATCTTCCGCGAACTTAACTTTATTTCTTATTATTTCCCGAAGGCTTAATTCCTCCTCGTAGACGATTGGGCAACCGCATACGACCCAACTCATCCCGAGGCGGACCATATCATCTAGTATCAGAGCTACAAAATGAGGAGTTCCGACGACGTTTGTAACTTCGGAATAGGTTCATGTTGAAAAAAATTCAAAAAAATTTCAAAATATAAAAAAAAAGTTGTATTTTGTTTTCATCATAACTAGCATATATTGTATTTGAGAAAAAAGAAAAAAAATTCGAGTAAAAAAAGTGAAGTTCTTTGAAAGTTTTGCAAGTTCGTTTTCATTCTCTTCTACTATTTTCGATCACTGAGATCAGATTTTGCCCTCACTCAACGCCACACACACCCAAAAGTTTTCTTTGTTTTAGCCTACCCGTTACCAAACAATATCCCTTGTTACCCATTTTGAAGCTGACCCTCAAGCCGCAAAAAGTCTTTTCAAAATAAAGTATGAAATTGTGAGACGAGATTGAGTGGTAAAAGGTACGAGTGTATTCATTGAAGAAAAAGCCATAAAATGAGTGAAAACACGAGTGGAGTGATTTTTCTTTGTGAGTGACTTGTGAGTTTTGTAGTAAGGTATTTTAATTTTTCTGTTTATTTTTCTTTTTAACATTTTTCTTTTCAGCAATAAACAAGTTTCAAGAAGAACTCTCCGCCGATGACTTCCAATTCTTGGTGAAAGAAATGGACTGAATACTCGAGAAAAAGCTAAGTCCAATACAAAAGAGTTTGGACCATGCAGAGGAAAAGGCTCGACGTAAGCACACTACAACAAGTCAAGAAACGGAGTTATGACCATCTCGGAGATCCACTTTCGATGATTATTTGCAAAAAGATTTTCGTCCTGATTTCCATTCGTCATCGACTTCGAGATCAAGAGATTTCTATCAAGATTCCTCTTCATCAAGAAGTTCATCGTTCAGTGACTATGTGAGAAGAGATTATTATCAAGATGCGTATTCGTCAAGGCCTCCGAGGCAACATGAAGAAAGTTACAAGTACAAGGCTTTTTGACATCACGAACAAGAAAGCACGAGTTATTCGTCATATATTTAAAGAAGTCCCGCGTGAAGAATCTTTCACGAGGAATTGATCGTGATATCTATGAGAACATCTTGCTTGTCGATGTATAACCAGGTATCATGCAATAGAAAATTCCTCAAATTCCTGGAGGTATTGGCTTGGGCCTAGAAACAGAAAATCAGGTAACCCATGAATCCAACGAGTTGGATTATAATAATTCATGAAGGAAATTATCATATTTCCGCAAGTCAATTAGATGCGAAATCTAAAAATTTACATTTTTTCATAGTTACACAAGAGGTTTTATTTTTTGTTGGAATTAGACTCTCTCGGATGTATCCTTTGTCCAAAAGTTTGATGATTTGTTTTTGTAGTTCCTTTATTTCTTCAGGATTACTCCGGTATGTGGGGCGGTTGGGTAAGGCAGCTCTGGGCATCAAATTTATCTAATGCTCGACGCCTCGAATGGGAGGTAACCCACTTGGTATGTCCTCCGGAAAGGCATCTTCAAATTCCTGGATCAAAGACAACACAGAAGCAGGAAGATTTTTGGGTAATTTGTTAGTATTCAAAAATGCCTCTTTGTACAGAAGTACACACATTGGTTGTCTCAAAAACATAGCTCTCCAGATATCACTAGCCCTCGCAAAGACACTCATTTTTCCACTTTCTTTTTCCTCTCCATTTTTCTCTAACTTTTGTTTTCTTTCACTTTCTCTCGCATTTTTAACTTTCTCTCCCTCATTTTTCTTAACTTTCTCTTTTGCACTCTTTTCTTTTTCTCTTGCTTGATCCACAGATAGTTTAAGTTTCGGTTGATCCTCGTAAACTTGTTTCGGGGTGAGGGGTGCAAGTGTCACGTTCTTTCCAAGATGCTTGAAGGTATATCTATTAGTGTAGCCATCGCGATCGAACTGCTTGAAGGTATATCTATTAGTGTAGCCATCGCGCATCACTCGTCGATCGAACTGCCATGGCCACCCTAGGAGTAGGTGACCCGCATGCATCGGCACCACATCACATAGCACTTTGTCAGAATACTTCCCGATGCTAAAGGACACTAGGACTTGTTTCATTACTTTGAGTTCTTCGCCATCATTAAGCCACTAAAGCTAGTATGGATTCGGGTGCTTGGTGGTTGACAGCCCCAATTTTTTTACCATGAGGGTGCTTGCTACATTCGTGCAACTCCCTCCATCGATGATGATACTACACACTTTCCCTTGCACTTGACATCTTGAATGGAAGATGTTCTCACGTTGCTGCTCATTCTCCACACTTTGGAGACTTAGACTTCGCTTGACTACGAGTAACTCTCCTTCAACGAGCTGCTCTAAGTCCTCTATGTTTTCAGATATCGATTCGAACTCACTCTCCTCTTCTTATTCTGTTTCAATCTCGCCATTAGCTCGTAATACCATGGTTCGTCTATTCGGGCATTGGCTCATAATATGTCCTCGGCCAAGGCACTTAAAACACTCTATGTCCCTTGAACGAGTGATGGAACTTTTAGGAGCCTTTCCTTTGCTTGTCTCGACCATAGGCTTGTTTGCCTTACGTATTGTTGTGGACTCCTTCGATCGGTTTGTTGGAAATCCCTTACTGGAGTTTTGGCCCCACTTAGAAGGTTTGGCATTGGAGTAGGCTCAGTTTGTGCCTTTATGCTTTAGCTACTTCTCCACCTTGATTGCCATGTGGACCATGTCCACCACCTCAATATAGTGCTGCAATTCTACGACGTTCGCAATCTCTCGATTGAGTCTAGCTAGGAAATGAGCCATCGTGGCTTCTCGATCTTCTTGAACATTGGCACGGATCATAGCCACTCCCATTTCCTTATAATAGTCTTCGACACTTTTCGTCCCTTGGGTGAGATTTTGGAGTCTTTGGTGCAACTCCCGATGATAGCAAGATGGGATGAATTGTCATCGCATGGCCGCCTTTATTTCATCCCAAGTGGTAATAGGGCGTTCTCCATTATGCCTCCAACTAGTGGTCAACTGATCCTACCATATCATAGTGTAATCTGAAAATTCAATCGCGGCGAGTTTAACCTTCTTGTTTTCAAAGTAGTTGTGACAATCGAACACGAGTTTGATTTTCTTCTCCCTCTCTAGGTATGCTTTGGGATTAGATTTTCCTTGGAAAGGAGGAATGGAGAGTTTGATATTCTTTAAGTCGTCATCTTCCCTCCTCCGATCTCTTTGTCCGCAGTTTCGGGGCTCTCTCCTCCTAACGCTTAGGTTAGACTCGTGGTCACTTTTATCCTCACTAAGTTCGTTGATATTATCGTCGGGAACTCTTGGTCATTCTCGTCGTTGATTGGGACACCCGCGCCTTTGTCTAACATCTTCGGGTGTTTCGTCACGTGGTCCTTGGTTCTCGACTTGGTAGAGCCAATCTTCAAGGGGGTTAAGTCTCCGATCAAGTAGTCATTCCATCTTGTGTAAAAGGGCTTACATTTGCAAATCCAGAACATTTCTGATTGGTTGTCTCCCTTGTGGTTCTTCCAAGTTCTGTCCACTATTTTGTGACATCTTTATAATAGTAAAACCTCACAATCAAATCCTCATGATTCACTCGGAAAAGAAAAAGTTCAACAACACTCACGCTCGTGTTTACACTCTTAGTTCGGCTTTTACCTCCCCTCGGATGTACTCACACTCTCGTGCCTTTTACCTCTCTTCCTTTCGCGTGATTTCATTTTCCAGACTCGCCAATGCTTAATAATAGGCTTAGGGGTCGGTCACAAAGAGTTTTCAAGGGTCATAACGTAAGGTAATAAGGTAGACTGAAAGTGATGCGATCCTAGTCGCATCATGGTTCGACTCCATCTGACGCCATCGAGAGTGGCCTAAGCTCAAGGGGCCAAAGTGCAAAATGAAGCTGATTCCAGCTCATTTTCAGCTCAATTAAACTCCTTTCCTATGTGGTTCAGCTCACATGAGTTCATCTCAGCTCATTGAGCTTGGTTTAAGTTCACATTCAATTCATTCAGTTTGTGTTTAGTTTAATTTAATTCATGCATTTTTATTTTGCTGAATACAAACTTTTAAACTAAATATTAGCTTTAAATAAAGGTTTAGTTTAAATAAATAAGTTGTGTTTAAGAAGAGGTTTATTAATTAATCTAGTTACTAGGTTGTTTTAATAAAGCATCAGTTTAAGTTAATTTAATTATGCTTCCATAAATTAAACTAGTTGCTGCATTAATTGAAGTCCTTACTTCTAGTTCATTTAATTAAGTCAAGTGTTTAATGTGTTAAGTTAAATTAGTGTTTAATAAGTGTTTAATGTGTTTAAGTTAAATTAGTGTTTAATAAGTGATTAAATGTGGTTAATATGTTTGTTTAATGTGTTTGAATGTAGGAAACTTTTCAGCTGGAAATTGTTACACTCATGGGCTGTTACAAAGAGTTTAATGTGACTTTTCAAGTGAGAATCAATTACACACATAAAGGAAGCATTATTCAACATTAAAAGGAGCTGTTATAATAATTGAAGGAAGCATTATACATCAATTAAATTCAGCAGTAGCCTCTTCTTCTTCCAATAACCGTTTGAAGCTTAAAGGTCACACATGAGTTACAAATTTTTATTAAGTTGCTGGTGACCATTCGGCTGCTAAGAGAGCATGAAACCAAGCATTTAAATTCATTTAATCAGCTCATTTAGAGTCATAAAGTTGCTGTTATTTGGCTTGGAGGAATCAAGAGTTTTTATTTATTGATTAGATTTTATTTCAGCCATTTAAATGCATATTAAAGCTGAATTCATATGACTCTTCAGCTAACCACATGTAAACACTAGATATACTTTGTTATTAGCTTGTAAAAGAGGACTTTTGGATGCTTAATGAAATTTGTGAGTTATCTACTCTCTTTATTCTTCATGGTTCAAATTGACTTATCTAGTAGCTAGTACCGTCAATCTGACTTGTTTCGGACTTGTCATCCATTTGGGTGTGGCGTTCAAACCTTTATACTGAGGTTCCTATCTTGCTAGATAGTGGGTCAAGGTTTTATCCAATTCCGTATTTACCTTTTGAAACATATAAGACTCGGGTCCTTAATTCCTATTAAGGGTTCTTTCTTGTTTTAGCTAATTATCCATTTAACCATCTCTTTTCTTTGTTTTAAACCACTGCCATTTTATTTAATCTATCCAATTTTCCCCTTTTAAACAAATCAAATGAAACTCCTTCGTAGATGATCGGGCAAACTCACATACGACTCGACTCACCCCGAGGCAGATCGTATCAGAAAGAAAGAAAAAATTTTGGTGGGTGTGGTGTTAGGGGGGTCGAAGAAATGAAGGTATATTGACTTTGGATGATCAGAACAATCTTGCAAGACTAAACACTTTTTTTTAAATTCGTATATTTTTATATATATACTTTTTTTAATATATTTTTTTAAATTTACTTCGATTTTTCACAGGCTAATTTCGGGTTTGCCTTTGGAGCTTCGTACTTCTTGTTTTAAATAGCTCTGATACCAGATGATACAGTCCCATCTTCGAGTTGAATTCGAGATGTATTCGAGAATACCCGATCGTAACGAAGAAGTAGAATGTTGAGTTTAAAAGAAAGTGAACGATACTTGAGTCGACTAGGTATGGAGTTAAACAAGAAAAGAAGAGTAGTCGAAATAAGTTAAGTAAGATATAAGTTCAGATTTGATTTAGGATCTATGGATTTAGAAGAGGGTTACAGTTTATGGAAGAATGGGGTAACTGGATAATATGGTTCAAGTGGATTAAGTTTAGAAAGATGTCTTCAATATGGCTAAAAGTTGGTTGACGAAAGAATTCAGTTTTTTAGAATTGGGTACGAAATGGTACGGAATAGGTCTTAAGAAACAAGCAAGAACCAATACCGAATTGGTATCGACCCAAATTGCTTATAAGGTTCTTAAGGTTCGGGTTGGATGGAATTGGACCTCGACCCACTATTGAAATTGATAGGAACCTGATATTGGTGGATAACAAAGGAAACGTGTTGACGCCACTAGCTCACTAGATAAGCCAACGAGTCCTTAAATGAAATTGGAGAAAGGTGTTCTCACAAATTCGGTAGAGTTTCATTAACTAATTTGGCAAAAGTCCCTTACATTTGAAAATGGCAAGCTATTTATAGGCCTGACTAGCTAGCCGAATGGGCATGCTTAATGTCTAAGAAATTTTTAGCCATGAATAGCCTAGATTATTCTAGAATAAGCTACTTAGTTTGCTGACTACATTCAGCCAAAGAACACCAAAAATCAGCTTCTAGAATAGCCTAGGTGCAGCCAAAATTAAATGGGGACTTTGGTAGCTGAAATGCTTCATTAAATTCGGCATTGGAAACTTGAATAAGGTTCCTTAAAAATTCGAATAGGCATGCAACCCTCTAGGCAGCCTTGGGGACGTGAATGGCCATCCAAAACCATCCATGCAAGCTTCTTAAATGCTATCCATGCATGGAGAAGTAAATACCCAGCAACTCCTTTAATACTGCTCCTTTAATGATGTTCTTTTACCATTCATGAAGTAGCTTTGTCTTTAAAGCTGTCCATTCATCAGCAGCTCATTTAAGGCCTTGTTGTTCACGAAAAAAGATGCTTTGAAGAGCTGAACAAAGAGCTCATTTATTGTGCCGCCCAAGCTTGCTTAATGGCCTAATGCCGTAAGTTAATGCCAATCCCATGTACCAGCAATTTTGGTGTGCACGAAAAAGTCAGCTGCAATTAATGGGTGTTTAGCTCCCCTTTGGCCGATTCATGCATGTGTTTGTTGCAAAAATAAAATAGCAATTAAATGAGTAAAAATTAGGCAGCAGATAAACTAATTTAATGATAAAAATGTGGCTAGACAAAAGAGTTAAAGCTTATTAAATTCGGCAACATTCAAATCAAAGTAGTTGATGTCTTGCGGCTGGACAAATTAAATTAGCAGTAGCTAATTAATTTGTTCAATTCTAGACACATTAAATTATGTCTTAAACCAGACATATTAAACACCTATATTAATGTTAAGCATATTTAATACTTAAATTAAAAATGACCAGATTTAAACTAACTAATTAATATGTCTAAATTTATTTAATGTATCAAATTTATTTAATACTAAAAGCCGAATAAACTTATTGAGCTCAATGTGGACGCATGAGCTAGGATTGAGCTGGGGTAAGCTTGTGAGCTTGAAGTCGAGCTTGTAGAAGAGTGCGACATAGACTTTTGGAGTTGCCACCAGCTTGTTCGAAAGGCCTAGGGTTGACATCATCCCACACTTGCTGAACCAAAGTTATAACAGCTTCCTTGAATTGCTTGGCATGAGCCCTTGTGGTCAGTCCTTGAGGTAGCACCATCGGATCTTGGCTCGGGCTTGACTCATGGTGGTGCTGCCCATATCACAATATTGTGAAAATATTGTCCCGGGACTTATACGTCGCTTAAGGTTGCTGGAAAATGTTAAAGAATATAGCAGCTGGTGGAAGCTTCCATGATGCTTCGATAAGTTGAAAGGGCTGCTTTGAAGAGTGAAACAGTAGCAGCCCTCTTAATTGCCATCCCAAAGCATTGTACCGGCAGCAATACATTCAGCCAATTAATTCAAGCTAAGACAAATTAAATTTGGCTGGAAAATTAATTGAAAAACATGAATTAAATTTGTCTTAAGCTTAGACACATTTAATTAACTAATTGACAACTATTTAATATGTAATAAACTAGACACATTAATTTAATTTAATATGTCCTGATTTTGACACATTAAACACAACTTTAAATTTCCAGATTTTTGACAAATTAAACACAACTTAATTATTTAAGCTAAACACATTTATTTTAAGCTAATATTTAATTTAAAAGTTTGTATTCAGCAAAATAAAAATGCATGAGCTAAATCAAGCTAAACTCAAGCTAAATGAGCTGGATTTGAGGTTATTTCAGCTTGCAAAAACATGCACATTGGGCTTATTGAGCTGGCCCGAATCTCCTCGTTATGTCCAGCCAATGACTAACTCCACATTTGTTCAACTAGGGCCGAGATATCCTCTTTGAAACGTTTGGCTTGTGCTCGGGTGACGGGACCTTGCGGTAATTCCAAAGGCTCTTTGTTTGAGCTTAGTGATACGATCCGCCTCGGGGTGAGTCGAAACGTATGCTAGTTGCCCAATTGTCTACGAGGAGGAATTAAGTCTTCGAAAAATAATTGGAAAAATATGGATGAGTTTGCGGAAGCTTTAGGTGAATTTGTTTAGAAGGTGGGCTTAAGTTAGGAATGGAGGTGTTTAAATGAAAGAGTTGATTTGGATAATTAAAAGGATAGGTTCGGTTTAAGATGAAGGGAAAGAAGATGGGATTCGATTTAAGGTTGAACAAACAATGATAGGTTGATGGTAGTGGAATTGGATAGATGAATAAGTGACGGTTTGGATAAATGATAGGTGATAGTTGATGGGAATGGGTGAAAGAACTTAAACAAAGAATCGATTCAACACTAATAAAGTGTCACCCCGGGTTCTATATTTGTTTAAGGTGGAAAAATGGTAGTCGATGATGGACCAAGACCCGTTATCTATAAAGATAAGAACCTATGGTATAAGTTGATGGAAGAGAATGATTGACGCCACAAGCAAAAAAACTTGATAAGTCGAAATCGAAACTCGTACGAAAGATAGAGAGGAGAATAATCTCACTAATGAACAAAAGTTCATAAAATATATTCAAAGTTCAAAAGTCTCAAAAAGTCCCTTTTTACAAACTAATAACAGGTATATATAGTGCTTACATGTGGTTAGCTGAAGAGACAAATGAATTCAACTTTAATATGCATTTAAATGGCTAAAATAAAATCTAAAAACTCTTGAATTCCTCCAGCCAAATAACAGCAACTTTATGACTCCTAATGAGCTGATTAAATGAATTTGAATGCTTAAAAAGTGTCCCTTGAGTTCTTCCATGATCAACTGAAAAGTCACCAGCCAAATGAAAAGTCTCAACTTTTGGAATTCTAGCCATGTAACTCCCATCTTCAATTTAATTAATTCTTCAATTAAATTACTTGTCAATGTCCTTTGAGTTCTCCATGATCAACCGAAAAGTCACCAGCCAAATGATGAGGAATGATTGCTTGTAGTAAATACCATGAAGCAAACGTTATGGAAGTTGAAGACAAAGAGGCTGCCGAATTTAAAGAACCATAATGCTCTTCTTTATTCAACAGTAATAATGGATATAAGATGAAAAGTCACATGCAATTATCAGATGTAACTGATAAATTAATGCAACTATTAAACTTAAAATAAATTAGCAACTAACTTAATTAAATAAACTAACACTTAAAGCAACTAGCTTAATTAAATAAAGCATCATTAAATGAACTTAAATCATGCATCAATAAATTAACCTAGTAACTAGATTAATTAAAGAAACAACTATTAAATTAAATTCATTAAAAGAACTCAATTAATTAAACTAAGTTGAGTTGAATTAATGACCAGCAACCATTTATTGCTTAAATGCAAGTATTTAAAATGCAAACTAAATGCAAAGCTGAAAATTAAATAAAGAGTTTAATTTAGTTGGATCGGTTCCAAGAGCTGGAATCAGCTTCATTTTGCACTTTGGACCCTCAAACTTAGGCCACTCTCGATGGCATCGGATGGAGTCGAACCATGATGCGACCAGGATCGTATCAAGTTGGGTGTCAAATGGAATAGGCTAGGTTCGGAAATAAGAAAAGTAAGGAAATATTCAGTTTAGATTGGAAAGATGAACTTAAGGACAAGTTGAACCAATACTAGGTAAGTATTGACCCGGGACTTATATGTCACTTAAAGTTGCTAGAAATGGTATAAGAAACTTTGACCCACTATCTATATCGAGATAGGAATCGGAAGTATGTCGGGTGAACGCCACACTCGTTGTCGAGTGATAAGTTCAAATAAATAAACAAGGTTGACGCCACTAGAGAACTAGATAAGCCAACTCAAGTTTAAAACAAAACCTGAGAGTTGAATAAACTCACAAAGTGACAGAAATTCGTTCAAGGTGCAAAAAGTTCAAATTACATTAAATTGGCTAAGTATTTATAGTGCATGCCTAAGCTACCCGAATGGACATAGGAAGGGCAAAAGTGATACGACCCAGCTGGGGGCACCAACGTTTTACAAATTGATGGGATCGGATCAAAGGAATCAAGTGCCATGGAGCTATTGTGCACTTTGGTGCACATCCAAAGTCAGCCGAATCAGCTCATTTTGAGCTCGTTCAGCTCATTGAGCTGTTTACTTAATTTTAATGCTTAAATAAATTGAACTCTTTAATTTATTTATTTTACTACAGCAATTTAATGTGTCTAAATGTTTTAATTAGGCTGAATTGATGATGTCTTAGTTTAATTTAATTTGTCTCATTTTATTACAGGTTTTTAAGTTATTTTAGTTCTAGAATTAAATGTGCAGGTTTTTTTAAATTAAGTTGCTGCCGAATATTAATGTGTCCTAGATAGCTTTCAATTAATTTGTCTAAGTAGTATTTTAATGTGTCATAGTTAAAGCATGTCTTTAATGTGTTTGCTGCTACTTTGTCCAGTCGAATGTGGGTTAAGTAAGTGCAGCCAAAATTATGACATTCAAGCTTAATTAAATTTTTGTTATTAATGTGCAGCTTCCCTATGTGCCTTTTTGATACGATCCACCTTGGGGTGAGTCGAGTCATATGTAAGTTGCCCGATCATCTACAAGGAGAGTTGAGTCTTCGGGAAAATAATAGAAAATATGGATAACTTTGTGGAAGCTTTGAATAGGTTTGCTTTTAGAAATGGATTAAAGTTAGGAATTGGAGGTTGAGAAATGATGGAAACAATTTAGATAATGAGAAGGATAGGTTCGACTAGAATTGATGAAAGGAAGATGGTGTTTGGAAATGGCTCGGTTTGATAGGTATGAATGAAGATGGATAAATGATAGATATGGGTTACTTTGATGGTGATAAAAAACAGAACTTAAACTTAGAACTGATTCAACACTAAAAGTGTCACCCCAGTTTCTATTTGGTTTAAGGTGGAGGATGGAATTTGAAGATGGACCTCGACCTGTTACTTAACAAAGTAAGAATCGATGGTCTAAAGAGATGGATGAACAAGTCAAAGACGCGACAAGTAAGCTTGATAAGTCTAAGAAACTTGTATGAAAACGGAGAGGAGATAACTCACTCAAGAACTCTAAGTTCATAAATTTGATTAAGGTTCAACAACCTTTACAAATGAAAATGACAAACTATTTATAGCCAACAAAAAGGCTAACCGAATAGACACTAAATTACTTAATAACTAAGCTAAATTTTAGCTAGAAATTGCTGGAAAATTCTAGAAGAAAATCCTTTAATTTGCTTGCAAGATTCGGCTGAATGGGAGATAAAAGGGTAGCTTCTAGATGGATGATTCAGCTTGCATGAATGTTGAATATCCTTGAAGACAATGCACTTACTTAATGTATGGACTAGATTCGGCTGAAGGAGCTTGTATGTGCATAGGTTAGCCAAACATTGGATTTGAGATGCTTAAGGAATATTAAATTCGGCCTTGGTACTTGAATAAGCTTCCTTGAAAATTCGAATAGGCATGAAGCTCTGAAAGGCAGCCTTGGGGACATGAATGGTCATCCAAATCCATCCATGCATGCTTCTTAAATGCTGTCCATGCATGGAGAAACAAAACCCAGCAACTCCTTAAATGCTGCTCCCTTTGACATTCACGAAGCAATGTTTGGGGAGGAGGAAAAGGCTGCTAATTAATTCAGTTTTAACTCCTTTAATTGCTATCCATGCACCTTGCTTAATCCTGTCGAATGTTCAGTTTTGGGAAGGACAAACAACAGCCCTTCGTGTGCCTTTTGCTGTACACAAAATATCATTCAATTCTTTGTCCATTGCTTTACTCGAAAAGGCACATATGAAAGAAGAATTCGGCAGCTTCTTAATGTTCATGCATACTTCTCCAGCAACTCATTAAATACTATCCAAGCATGCTTTCTTTAATGCTTCAGCAGCTCATTTATGGTCGTCCATGCATGGGAAACACTTCAATAAATGCCGTCTAAGTCTTGACCATGCTCAAAACACCTTCTTAAATTCGTCCCATGAATGTTCGCATGCATTTATGTTGTCCATTCATGCTAGACAACCCCTTTAATATTGTCTCATGAATGCAAGATGCATACTTAGCTGCTCATTAAATGATGTCGTGCCAAGCAATGTACATGCAGCAAATTAATTTAAAAACCTGCACATTTAATTCTAGAATTAAAACAACTTAAAAACCTGTAATAAAATGTGACAAATTAAATTAGGCTTAGACAACTTAATTCAGCACTAATTAAAACATTAGGACACATTAATTTGCTATAGTAAAATAATCAATTTATTTAAGTATTAAAATTAAGTAAACAGCTCAATGAGCTAAACGAGCTCAAAATGAGCTAATTCGGTTGACTTTGGACGTGCAACAAAGTGCACAGTAGCTCCACGGCACTTGATTCCTTTGATCCGAGCTCATCAATTTGTAAAACGTTGCTGCCCCAGGTTGGATCGTATCATCCCCCCTCTTCAAGACAATTTGTCCTCGAACTGAGCCGTTAGTTTTCTCGAACGAAATTCCTTTTGCTCGACTTTCCTCGATCTAACGGGGTGGATGGTAATCGAATCACCTGAAAAGGATAACCATGAGTTAACAAGGCATATTTCAAACAAATTTGTAATCCACATATAAGCAGATCAAAGCAAGTAAATTGCATGCGAATGGGCAGAATCAAATTATCATACAAATGAAAGAATGCCTTGTCAAATGTCTGAAACAGAAATGGTTCTATTTTAAAGCATTCAAATGTTTCAAATTGTGTCCACAAGTCATGATGGGATCTCGAATGATGAATCAAATGATAGACATAATTGTCACAAGCAGATAAGTGAAAAGATTCACATGATTCATAAAATTGCACGATCATACCTTGCATTAGACGATCAACTATAGACTCTCTCCCACATGAATTATAAAATTTTTCAAACACCAAAATCTTTTTATCAACCATCAAGACAGATAGATCATAAACAGGCAAAATGGAACATTTAAGCATATCATGATCTAAATGTTTTACAAAGACCAATTCATCAACGCAAGGCTTATCACCATCCGAGGAGAACCAAAATGCTTCAAAAATTCCAGAAGGCTTACCATTAGACATAGAAAAACAAAGATCGTTCTTACCTTCCTCGAACAATACAAACCTTCTCTCCTCGAGAATGTAGTGTAGCCAAGGCTTTGTAGTTGAATCAACCTTTTTCAGACGAGACACGGACTTCATATACAACCGCAGAACTTGTTTAAGGAACGATTTAAAATTGAAAGCAAAGTTATCAAATTTATTACCTTATTGATGAACCAAGGATCGAGCAGATAGAAATTATTCGTACAAAATCAATGAGACTTGATTTTCTCACAAAATGTTCCAAAACATATTCCCAATTTAAAAGCATGTGTTTGATTATTTAGGCCAAATTGCAGCAATGGTTTCATTAAATCAATCATGTTAAACCAACAGGACTTGGGCATACACAAAAACAAAAAGTCAACCCTTTTTACAGTTATCGAAATAGATTTGCACAATTTTGAAGATTTCACCATGGCAGTAAGTGATTCTCGAGATCACCATATTCGAACAATTTATTTTTTTTTTTGTGAAAAATCGTCATTTTGCTAAACTAGATGGGTTGGTCGATCAAAACGAAGGATATCAACCTCATTCAAAGAGTAATAGTTAATCGGATGAGAATAAAAGAAGCTTTTAAAAACTATGTCACCGAAAATTTCATTGACAAATTTCAAATTAGATTGTCGTGACTCATTTAAAAATTCCTTACCTCACTTACCTTCCGGCTCGTGTGGTGTGATTTCTTCTTTTACCTTACCTTTTTCAATTAAGCAGAAACGTCACTCGTCAGGAAGGTATTGAAGTTGGTATTCGTCATTTTACTTCTCAAAACCCTGAAAAGTAGAACAAGAGCAAACATCATGGGGGTTAGTTAAAATTTTGCTCTCTTTTTCTTGCTCTCGCTCACTATCTTCCTTTTCTTTCGTCTCTTTTTCCAACTTGCTTTCTTTTCTTCTTTTTTTTTTCAATTTTCTCTTTTTCTTCACTCTCATTTCCTTTTTCAAACTCTTTTTTGACTTCTTTTTCACTTTCTTTTTTCTTTTCTTTTTCTTTTTCTTTTTCTTTTTCTTTTTTTATTTCTTTTTCTTTTTCTATTTCTTTTTCTATTTTATTACAACTTGGAGATGTTACAAAAGAATCAAAAATATAAGAGTTTGTCTCAAAGATAGAAGAAATGTTCTCATAGATATCACGATCGATTCTTCGTGAAAGATTCTTCGTGCGTGACATCTTTGAAGCATTCGAAGAGTAGCTCATACTTTCTCATTGGTTATCTCGAAGAGTCTCAAACTCGAAGTTTGCTTCTTGTTGTCTTGAGGGCCTCGTTGTGTAGGAGTCCCGATAATGACCTCTTCTCGAATAGTCCTTAGACGTGTTTCGCCATGATGATCATAACTCTGTGTCTCGACTCGGTGGAGTGTGATTTCGTCGGGCTTTTTCCTCCACTCGGTCCAAACACTTTTGCAATGAACCTAGTTTTCTTTAGAGCATTCGGTCCATTTCTTTCACTAAGTATTGGAAGTCATCGACCGACAATTCTTCTCGAGACATGATTTTTTTAACTGAAAAGAAAAAAGTGTTAAGTGAACAAAACAGAAAGTTAAGTACCTTACCACAAAATCTCATAAGTCACTCACAAGGAAATTCACTCTCCCTCATGTTTCACTCAAAACCAGCTTTTTCATTAGTGAATTCACTCGTGCCTTTTTCCACTAGACTCTCTCTCGCAAATTTGTACTTCGTTTTGAAAGTCCTATTTGCTGCTTGAGGGTCTACTTCAAAGTGGTTAACAAAGGATAGCGTTACGGTGTAGGGTAGGCTGAACAAAAAGAAGATCAAAAATCGATTTAAGTGTGGCGTTGCATAGAAGGGAAGGGAAAATGATGGTAGAAGAAATTTGAGGGTCGAGGTAGAAGAATGATTTCGATGATCGGGAAACGGAATAGAAAAGATGGGAACAAAAACTTGCGAAAACTTCACACACTTTGTTTTTGAATTTTCGTACTTTTTTTTTACTTCAAAAATACAAAACTATTACAATAAGAATGAAATTACAACTTTGAGATTTTTTTGAGATTTTTTATTTTTTATCTTACCTGGCTTCACGTTCTTCGTTAGAGCTCCTCATTTTCAAGCTCTGATACCAGATGATACTATCCACTTTGGGGTGAGTCAAGTCATATGTGAGATGCCCGATCGTCTACGATGAGAGTTTGAGTCATCAGGATAAATAACAGAAAATATGGTTAAGTTTTACGGAAGCTTTGAATAGGTTTGCTTTAGGAAATGGATTTCAGTTAGGAATTAGAAGTTGAGAAATGATTGAAACAATTTAGATAATGAGAAGGATAGGTTCGGCTAGAATTGAAGAAAGGAAGATGGTTTTTTTTTGGAAATGGCTCGGTTTGATAGGTATGAATGAAGATGGATAAATGATAGATATGTGATAGTTTGATAGTGATGGAAAATAAAACTTAAACTTAGAACCGATTCAACACTAAAAGTGTCACCCTGGTTTCTATTTGGTTGAAGGTGAACGATGGAATTTGACGATGGACCTCGACCCGTTACTTAACAAAGTAAGAACCAATGGTATAAGGAGATGGATGAACAAGTCAAAGATGCCACAAGCAAGCTTGATAAGTCTAAGAAACTTGTACGAAAACGGAGAGGAGATAACCCACTCAAGAACTCTAAGTTCATAAATTTGATTATGGTTCAACAACCTTTACAAATGAAAATGACAAACTATTTATAGCCAACAAAAAGGCTAACCGAATAGACACTAAATTACTTAATAACTAAGCTAAATTTCAGCTAGAAATTGCTAGAAAATTCTAGAAGAAAATCCTTTAATTTGCTTGCAAGATTCGACTGAATGGGAGATAAAAGGGCATCTTCTAGATGGATGATTCAACTTGCATGAATGTTGAAATATCCTTGAAGACAATGCACTTGATGTATGGACTAGATTCGGCTGAAAGAGCTTGTATGTGCATAGGTTAGCCAAACATTAGATTTGAGATGCTTAAGAAATATTAAATTCGGCCTTGGTACTTGAATAAGCTGCCTTGAAAATCTGAATAGGCATGTAGCTCTTAAAGGCAGCCTTAGGGACATGAATGGTCATCCAAATCCATCCATGCATGCTTCTTAAATGCTGTCCACGCATGGAGAAACAAAACCCAACAACTCCTTAAATGATGCTCCCTTTGACATTCACGAAGCAATGTTTGGGGAGGAGGAAAAGGCTGCTAATTAATTCGGTTTTAACTCTTTTAATTGCTATCCATGCACCTTGCTTAATCTTGCCTAATGTTCAGTTTTGGGAAGGACAAACAATAGCCCTTCATGTGCCTTTTGCTATACACAAAATAGCATTCAATTTTTTGTCCATTGCTTTACTCGAAAAGGCACATATGAAAGAAGAATTCGACAGCTTCTTAATGCTCATGCATGCTTCTCCAGCAGATCATTAAATACTATCCAAGCATGCTTT
This sequence comes from Gossypium bickii, assembly GCA_025503065.1. Taxonomy (NCBI): domain Eukaryota; kingdom Viridiplantae; phylum Streptophyta; class Magnoliopsida; order Malvales; family Malvaceae; genus Gossypium; species Gossypium bickii. Next base: position 68,092,537 of record CP106709.1, read on the forward strand.
CTTTAATGCTTCAGCAGCTCATTTTAGTTCGTCCATGCATGGGAAACACTTCAATAAATGCCTTCCAAGTCTTGACCATGCTAAAAACACCTTCTTAAATTCGTCCCATGAATGTTCCCATGCATTTATGTCATCCATTCATGCTAGACAACCCCTTTAATGCCGTCTCATGAAAGCAAGATGCATACTTAGCTGCTCATTAAATGCTACCGTACTTATTGGAGAAAGTTCAATCCGGCCATAATTAACTCATTTGAGCTCGTTTCAGCTCATTGAACTATTTTAGCTAATTTGCTTAATTTTATTACTTGAATAAATTGAACTCTTGAATTTAATTATTTTACTACAGCAAATTAATGTGTCCTAATATTTTAATTAGTGTCGAATTTAAGTTGTCTAAACCTAATTTAATTTGTCACATTTTATTACAGGTTTTTTTAAGTTGTTTAGTTCTAGAATTAAATGTGCAGGTTTTTAAATTAAGTTGCTGCCAATTTTTAAATTCTAGAATTAAATGCATGTCCTAAACATTACATATTAATGTGTCTTTGTCTTTAATGTTTTTGCTGCTACTTTGTCCAGTCGAATGTGGGTTAAGTAAGTGCAGCTGAATTTATGACATTCAAGCTAAATTAAATTTTTGTTTTAATGTGTAGCTTCCCTATGTGCCTTTTCGTGGACGTTAAGGGCCAAAAGGAAGTTGGTGTTTCCTATTCACAAGGCTGACCGTTCAGCTCATCAAAGCAGCAATTAAAACATTCGCCTTGCTGGTACATGGGACAGCATTAAAGGTTTGGGCGATAGCATGCAAAGGACACCATTTATTGAGATGTTGGTGCATTGTTTTGGATGACATTTAAGGCCATTAAGCTGCTGATTTCTTTTTCCAAAGAGAGGTGTTGGTTCGGTCATTGCAATAGCCACCATAAATTGTTGTTTAGCTTTCCAACGTGACCATTGAGCTCAACCAAGCTCCCTTGTTACTGCGTTCACACCAGCAGCATAGGGAGTTCACACTTCAAAGGCTGTTCAAACTCCTTTGTTCACACCTTCAAAGGCTGCTCATGTACTCCAATTAATGTTGATCACCTTTCAACGAAGAGTTGCAAGTCTAATAGTTCATTTACTACAAGGGCTGAACCTAGCTGCTGCATGCATCTACAAGTGTTTCAAAATTCATTTCCTCTTCTAGAAAGTTGTCCCTTTGACTCCTCATTCAGCCGAATCTGCCATGGCATTCTAAGGGATTTATTTCCAAAATTTTCTAGCTAAATCTAGCTGAAATTTCTTAGTCATTAAGTTCTTGAATTAGTCCATTCAACTGACATAGTTAACTAGTATAAAAAGTTGGTCATTTTAAGTTGTAAAAAAAACTTTTGCCATTTTGAATTTATGAACTTTTGTTCAAAAAGAGTGAGATTACTCCTCTACTTCTTCGTACGAGTTTTGGTTGACTTATCAAGCTAGCTTGTGACGTCTCCAAATTTCGTTTTGAACTTATCACCATTCCTTAGTGTGGTGTTCACCTATCCGACAATTCCATCTTTCCACCTTAAGCCACTTAGAACCGAGGTGACACTCAATATAGTGTTGAATCTATTCTCGAATTAAGTTCTATTTTTCCATATCTGATACGGGCATGCCCGGGGCACCAACGAATTACAAATTAATGGAGCTCGGATCAAATGATCCAAGTGTCGTGGAGCTAATGTGCACTTTGGTGCACTTCCAACTTGAACCGGATTAGTCCATTTGAGCTCAATTTGCGCTCACTCGAGCTCACTCCAGCTCATTGAGCTGATCACTTAATTTTAATACTCTAAATAAATTGAACTCTTTAATTATTTATTTTTCTACAGCAAATTAATGTGTCTAAATATTTTATTTAGTGTCGAATTTAATTTTTCTTATTTTATTACATGTTTTAAGATATTTTAGTTTTAAAATTAAGGTGCAATTTTTTTGGTTAAATTAGTTGCTACCGATTTTTATGGTGTTTTAAGTGATCTGTTTAATGTGTACAACGTGTCTATTATTATGTCCTAAGTTAATACATATTTATTAGGGGTGTTAATAATTTGTTTCAACCGAAATTAATGTTTGTCTCAACATAGCTGAATGGTTTATTGAGCCGAATTTAATTCATGCTGCTACTTTTAGTCCAGCCAAATTTATTGAGTCACTAAAACATATTTTGTTTCGTGAACTGCAGCAGAAATTTTTTGTGAACTGTAGCAGAAATTAAGGAGCATGCTGGCCGAATTCAATGAAGTGTTGGTGTATGCATATGGCTTGGGACGGCAACAACTTAATGAGCAACTAAGCATGCATGAAACGACATTAAATGGGTTGATACAGTCTCGTCTTCGAATGAGTTCGAGATGTATACTAGTGTGCCCGATCTTAAACGAGAAATTGAGAAGCTGGGCTTAGTTGAGTGTAGGGTGACTTGAATCGACTAAGTATGTGAATAAAGAAGTATAGAAGAATGAATTCAAGAGGATTTAAGAATGAGATGGGTTTGATTTTGGTTCATATTCAAAAGTTTTAGGGAATGGTTACGGAATACTGAAGTAAGAAAGAAATAATAATGTGGTTCGGATAATTGAGGAATAGAAGGGATGTTCAATTGATGATAGGGATTGGTCGATGGAAAGAATTTTGGATTTGGTACGAAATAGTTTTCAGATGGAAAGTAGTTGAAGTTTAAGGATGGAAGTGAGAGGTATGAAATGGTCTTAAGACACAAGCACGAACCAATACCAAATTGGTATCGACCCAAAATGCTTAAAGTGCTCAAGGCTCGGGTTAGGATGGGAAATGAGCCTCGACCTACTATCGGGATTAATAGGATCCTCGGTATAAGGAGTGTTATCAAGGAAACAATTGACGCCACTAGCTCACTAGATAAGCCAACGAGTCCTAAACGAAATTGGAGAAAAGTGTCTCACAAATTCGGCAGAATAACATTAAGAATCTGCCAAAAGTTTTTTTACAACTGAAAGTAACAAGCTATTTATAAGCCTTAGGAGTTAGCCGAATAGGCATGCTTAAAAGCTAAGGAATATCCAGCCATGAATCACCTAGATTAATCTAGAAAAGAACTCTTCATCTTGCTGTCCATATTCGGCCATGGGAACACAAACAATTAGCTTCTAGAAGACTATGTGCAGCCGAATTTAATGAAAAGAAAAAGGAGATGAAATGCACTTGAAAATTCAGCCTTGGAACTTGAATGAAGTGCCTTGGAAATCTGAATGGCCATGCAACATTCTAGGCTGCCTTGGGAATGTGAATGGCCATCCCAAACATCCATAGAAGTCTTTAAATGTTGCCCACACATGGAGAAGTAAACCAGCAACATCTTTAATTCGGCTCCTTTAATGCTGTGTCTTTTACATTCACGAAGCAATCAGCTTATTGATGGCTACCATCCAAAGCATGCTAATGTACAAGAATTATCAATGGCGCTTGGAAGATTTCAAAGGTCACGTTGGAAATGTGAAGAGCTATAATGGTGGCTGTTGCAATGGTCGAAACACCATGCCTTGGGAAAAGAAGTCAACAGCTAATTGCCTTAATTGCCGTCCCAAGCCATGCTCCAACACTTCATTAAATTGTGTCTTATGAATGCTGCCGCCCAAGCCATTAATTTCGTCCATAAAAGCATCTGCACATTAATTAATAGTTAGCTCATTAATTCAATGTAAGTACATTTATTTCCAACAACTAAAGAACATTTATTCCTTGTTTTGAGTTAGGAAACGTGAAGTAAATAAGGACTTTTTGTTGTCTAAAATTTGGCTGGGCATAGGACATCATTAACGCTATTTCGACTAGACATATTTAATGGGTAACAGCCCTTAAATTTGTCCTAAGCTAGGCACATTAAATCTTAAACATTAAATATGTAATAATTAAGTCATAATCAAGCTTATTTAAATGCAACAAAAATATTTTAAACAAATAATTAATATGTCCAAATTTTATTTAATGTTTCAGCTTATTAAATAGCTAAGGCTGAATGGCCATAAGGAGCTCATTATGCACGCATGAGCTAATAACGAGCTAGGATAAGCTCGTGAGCTGGTTTGTTGCTGAGTTGGAGCTCGGATGTTGGCATGCAGCTAAAGTTGAGCTCAGTATTTTGGACGTGAACTTGTAGGAATATGCAACATGAGCTGGAAGTGGAGTTCGAGCTAGCTTTAGTGTCGTCCCAAGCTTGCTGAACTAAAGCTCTAATAGCTTCTTTAAATTGCTTCGCACGAGCTCTCATAATCGACCCTCGAGGTAGCACGATTGGGTCTCGGGTTGAACTTGGCTCATGATAGGGCGTGCCCATATCATGGGTTGTCTAGCATGAATGGACGACATAAATGCAAGGGGACATGCATGGAACAACATTAATTTGCTGCATGTTTGTTGGCCGAATTTAATGGGATGTTGGACAAGCATGGAATGGATTTAATGATATGTTGGTGGACGAATTTAATGAGAAGTTGGTGAATTAATCTGCTGCATGAACAAGTCCCTTGGACGGTACAAATTGAATTAAATGTGCTGCTCGTGAATAGTAAAGGGATGGCATTAAAAGGAGATGTTGGGTTTTGATTTTCTTCATGCATGGGATGCCATTTAATATGCTGCTGGTTGGTGTTCTCCAAGAGCCAACCTCGTGAAAAGCAATGGCCAAAAAGATGCTTCATTATTTCCAGCCGAAAGCAAGCTAGGGGGCTGTTCATATTCGGCCAAGGCATGCATGAATGACCAGAACCATTTAATTGAGCTCAATTAAGTCCAAGGATGCACCAAGACATGTCCATTTAAGTTTTAATATCATCCAATACATGCAACCGAATTTCTTCTTCAAGAAGCAAGGCTTTTGGCGTCCCAAAGTAGCTGAACATAGACATGGGAGAGCTATGGTTTTTTATTCTAGAAACCAACCATTGGAGTGCCATTGCTTCCAAATACATTCAGCTGAATTTGCAAGCACACCAAGGCCACATACAACCGAATTTTGCCAAGCAAACCAAGGATTTTTACTCTAGATTTTTCTAGTCATTTCTAGCTGAAATTTACTTAGTCTTTAAGTTATGATAGTGACTATTCGGCTAGCTAGTAGATAGCCTATAAATATTTTGCTATTTTTATTTGTAATGGTTGTTGAACTTTGATTATATTTTATGAACTTATGTTCATCGAGTGAGATATTCTCCTCTTCATTTTCGTACGAGTTTCTTAGACTTATCAAGATAAGCTTGTGGCGTCTAGACTTGTTCTTTCATAATCTTATAACATCGGTTCTTATTTTTCTAGATAAAGGGCCATGGTCCATCTTCGATTTCCATATCCCACCTTGAAAGCCTATAAGTATTCGGATCAACACTCTTTAGTATTGGTTCCTACTTGCTTTTGAGATCCGTTCTATTCCATCTCCACCAAGCTGTCACACATCTGTCCTTTATTCATCCATCCTTATTCGAACAGACCTAAACCAAATTCCATCTTCTTTACTATCATTCTTCATCGAATCTATCCCTCTCATTAACAAAATCCTTTCCCTCATTTTTTTTTCACCTCCATTCTTAACTTAAAACCATTTCCAAAAGCAAACTTATTCAAGCTTTCGCAAATTCAACCTCAATTCCGACTAGTTTTCCCGAAGACTTAATTTCCTCCTCGTAGACGATCGGGCAAGTCAAATACGTTTCGACTCATCCCAAGGCAGACCGTATCAATATCCATCTAACTACTTCCTTTATTCAATCTTAAACCGAAACATCCATTATCCATCTTTATCCATCTTTCTTCCATCCGACTAAACTGAGCACCAAACATCTATCTTCCTCTATCTGTTCTAAAATCGAACCTTTTACTTCTGACTTCTAAACCAAATCCCATCCCTAATGTTACACCTCTATTCTTAACTTAAACAAATATAGTTACAAAACTTAACATAGCTTCCGCACATCAACTCTTCAAGCACCTTCCATTTTGAGTTTCCCAACCACTCCTCGTAGATGATCCGACACTCAAGTGAATGACTCAATTACCCCAGGCCATCTCACATCATTTAGTATCAGAGCTACTAAAATGAGAAGCTTCAATGATGATCAAGACACCGGGATTAGGTTCGTAAGTTGAAAAAAGAAAAAAATCAAAATTTTAGAAAAAAATTGTAAATTAAGTTCTTATTGTATTATTTCGTGCATTTTGAATTTAAAAAAAAAGGAAGAAGAAAGTACGAAAATATAATAAAAATTGAGTGAAATTTTTGTGAGTCCTTGTTCTGCTTCTCTCATTCTACCCTCATTTCTACCCCGATCATCCAAAATCCTTTATCGTCATCTGGTACCCTCCATCTTATCCCACGCCACACATACCCCATTTTTATTTTTCTTTGTTTTAGCCAACCTGATTCACCCGACATCAACCTTTGTAGCCACTTTGAATCCGACTCTCAAGCAACGATAAGTTTTCTAAAAATGAAGTACGAATTTGCGAGAGAGAGTCGAGTGGTAAAAGGCACGAGTGATTACATCAAAGAAAAAGCCATATTCGAATGAAACATGAGTGTGAGCGATCTTTCTTTGTGAGTGAACTCGTGAGACTTTGTGGTGAGGAAGAAATAAATTTCTTTCATTTCTCAAATATGGATCAAAGTATGAGCAGAAACGAAGCTGAAGCAATCTACCGCGAGGAAGAGAAGTCCTTGGCCATGTGAGAAAGCAAGTTGCTCGTAGTCAAACAGAGTCTTAACATCCAAGGCTCGGAGGATGAACCGATGCCAAGTAAATGGAAAGGTATGTAGTCTAATCATTAACGGTGGCAGTTGCACCAATGTGGCAAGTACTCTAATGGTCGAGCGACTTGGTCTGCCAACCAACCCACATCTGAGTCCATACCAATTACAATGGCTCAACGACGGTGGTGAGATCAAGGTGACCCAGCAAGTTTGAGTGACTTTCTCAATTGAAAAATACGAAGACAAAGTACTTTGCAATGTTGTACCTATGCACGCGAGACACCTGTTGCTCGGAAGGCCGTGGCAATATGATCAAAAAGTTATCCACGACGGCTACACCAATAGGTACACTTTTCGATATTTGGGAAGATAAATTTTTTAGCCCGATTGACACCGACACAAGTTCTTGAAGATCAAACAAAGTTGAAAGTGTCTGTAAAACTTTTGAAGGAACAAGAAAAAGAAATCGAAAAAGAAATTGAAAAAGAAGAAAAAGAAATAGAAATAGAAAAAGAGAAAAAAGAAAAAGATGTTGAAAAAGAAACGAAAGAAAATGAAGATAGTGCGCGAGAACAGGAAGATGAGAGCAAAATTTTAACTAACCACACAAAAATTGCTCTTGTTTTGTTCTTTCTTTTCAGGTGCCTAAAACTCCATGTGGCGAATCTCAACTTCAATACCTTCCCAGAGAGCGACGTTTTTGCATGACCGAGAAAGGTAAAATTAAAGACGAAATTGACCCATACGAGTTCAAAGGTAAGCAAGGTAAGGAAATTTTAATAACCGAGTCACGACAATCCGATATGAAACTTGACAATAAAATTTTTGATAACTTAGTTTTAAAAAGATTCCCTTATTCTCACCCGATTGATTTCTACTCTTTGAATGTGGTGGACATCGTTCGATCCGATCGACAACCCAAAAATTTTATCTTGTGTGCAAACGGGTTTTCACAAAAAGCGCTTAATTTGTTTGAACATGGAATTAACGAGCATCCACTAAAGTTTTGTGAGAAATCTTTGAACTTGTACAAATCTGTTTTGAAGCATGAAAAGAGATTTGAATGTTTGTTTTTGAGGCCGCAAAAATCTTTTTGGTTTAACATGAATGATTTAAATCGTTGTTACATTTTGACTTAAATAACTAAACTCATGTTTTTAAATCGGGAATATGTTTTGGTCCGATTTGCGGGAAAAATTAGCCACTTAAAGTTTGTGCGAGTAATTTTTATACTTGGTTTTTGACTAAGGACACGAGGTATGATAAATTTGTTTTCCATTTAAATTCGTGCCTTAAACAATTCATGTGGTTCTGCCTAAAGTTCACATATCATTTGAAAAAGGTTAATTCGAACGCGAAGCTTCGACTATACTATGTTCTGGATGAGAGAAGGTTTGTATTGCTTGAGCAAGGTAAAATTGGCCCTTGTCCTTCTGTCCATAAAGGTAAGACACTTGAAACTCATGAAACATTTTTGTTCTCCTCAGATGGCGACAAACCTTGCGTTGATGAATTAGTTTTTGAAAGACATTTGGGTCATGATGTGCTTAACAGCTTTATTTTGCCTATTTTTGATCTATCTGCTTTGGTCTTTGATAAAAAGATTCATATCTTTGTTCGTTGTGCTGTTAAAGAGTGCGTTAGCAAGCATATGTCCAAAGGTCAATTGCAAGGTATTATTGTGCCGACTTGTGAGCCATGTGAATCTTTTCAAATATCTGCTTGTGATGATTATGTCTACCATTTGATTCATTACTCGCGATCTATTCATGCCTTGTGGAATCCATTTAAGTTGCATGCATGCCTCGAAACCTATTTGATTTTGTTTCAAACATTTGACAAAGCATTATTTCGTTTGTATGATAATTTTCTATCCATTCACATACGATTTACTTTTTTGTCCTACTTACATTTGGAATACGAATTTGTTTGAAACATTTCTTGCTAACTCATGGTTATTCTTTTCAGGTGATTCGATTACCATCCGCCCCATCCGATCGAAGAAAGCTGAGCAAAAGGAATTCTATTCGAGAAAACCAACAGCTCGATTCGAGGATGAATCGTCTTGAAGAGGGGGATGATACAACCCAACCCGGGGCAACCAACGACTTGGAATTTGATGAGCTTGGATCAAAGGATTCAAGTTGCCATGCTCATTGGAGCAAGTTCAATCAGGCCAAAATTAACTCATTTGAGCTCATTTCAGCTCATTGAGCTGTTTTAGCTAATTTGCTTAATTTTATTTACTTGAATAAATTGAAATCTTGAATTTAATTATTTTACTACAGCAAATTAATGTGTCCTAATATTTTAATTAGTACCGAATTTAAGTTTTCTAAACCTAATTTAATTTGCCACATTTTATTACAGGTTTTTTAAGTTGTTTAGTTCTAGAATTAAATGTGCAGGTTTTTAAATTAAGTTGCTGCCAATTTTTAAATTCTAGGATTAAATGCATGTCCTAAACATTATATTAATGTTTCTTAGTTAAAGCATGTCTTTAATGTGTTTGCTGCTACTTTGTCCAGTCGAATGTGGGTTAAGTAAGTGCAGCCGAATTTATGACATTCAAGCTGAATTAAATTTTTATTTTAATGTGAAGCTTCCCTATGTGCCTTTTCGTGGACATCAAGGGCCAAAAGGAAGATGGTGTTTCCTGTTCACAAGGCTGACCGCTCAGCTCATCAAAGCATCAATTAAAATGTTCACCTTGCTGGTACATGGGAAGACATTAAAGGTTTGGGCGATAGCATGCAAAGTTTATTGAGATGTTGGTGCATTGTTTGGGACGGCATTTAAGGCCATTAAGCTGCTGATTTCTTTTTCCAAAGAGAGGTGTTGGTTCGGTCATTGCAACAACCACCATAAATTACTGTTTAGCTTTCCAACGTGACCATTGAGCTCAACCAAGCTCTTGTGTTACTGTGTTCACACAAGCAGCATGGGGCATTCACACTTCAAAGGCTGTTCAAACTCCTTTGTTCACACCTTCAAAGGCTGCTCATGTACTCCAATTAATGTTGATCACCTTTCAGTGAAGAGTTGCAAGTTTAATAGTTCATTTACTACAACGGCCGAACCTAGCTGCTGCATGCATCTACAAGTGTTTCAAAATTCATTTCCTCTTCTAGAAAGCTATCCCTTTAACTCCTCATTCAGCTAAATTGCCATGGCATTCTAAGGGATTTATTTCCAAAATTTTCTAGCTAAATCTAGCTAAAATTACTTAGTCATTAAGTTCTTGAATTAGTCCATTCGGCTAACATAGTTAACTAGTATAAATAGTTGGTCATTTTAAGTTGTAAAAAAAAACTTTTGCCATTTTGAATATATGAATTTTGTTCAAAAAGAGTGAGATTACTCCTCTGCTTCTTCGTACGAGTTTTGGTTGACTTATCAAGCTAGCTTATGGCATCTCCAAATTTCGTTTTGAACTTATCACCATTCCTTGGTGTGGTGTTCACCTATCCGACAATTCCATCTTTCCACCTTAAGCCGTTTAGAACCGGGGTGACACTCAATATAGTGTTGAATCGATTCTCAGATTAAGTTCTATTTTTCCATATCCATCTAACTACTTCCTTTATTCAATCTTAAACTGAAACATCCATTATCCATCTTTCTTCCATTTTACTAAACCGAGCACCAAACATCTATCTTTCTCTATCTGTTCTAAAACTGAACCTTTTACTTCTGACTTCTAAACCAAATCCCATTCCTAATGTTACACATCTATTCCCAACTTAAACAAATATAGTTACAAAACTTAGCATAGCTTCCGCACATCAACTCTTCAAACACCTTCCATTTCGAGTTTCCCAACCACTCCTAGTAGACTATCGGGCACTCAAGTGAACGACTCGATTACCCCGAGCCGTCTCACATCAAGGACCTTGTGCAAATTCCAAAGACTCTTTGTTTGAGCTCGACACAACCCAGGGCATGGCCGTATCAGGACACTCCAAGGATGCATTGCACTAGCTAGGTGCAACCAATGAACTTAAATGAACTTTAGCTGAAAAGTTACCAACAATAAAGGAGAACTTGAACAGCCTTGAATGTGTGAAAAGGGAGCTGAAAAAGTCTTTGGAAGTGTGAACAATGATCAGTCTAATGGTCCTTGGTGTGAGCACCAAATGTGAACGCCTAGGTGCTGTTTTGGGGGAGTGGATCGGCTATGCTTGGGAAAATTAATGTGCAGCTGTTCCTTGGCTGAATAGTGATACAAACTCACCTCGGTGATGATTCGAGTCGGAAATGTTTTCCCAATCGTCTACAAGGAGTAATAGATCTTTCAAAAATTAGATGTTTTGGAAATAAGTTGGCGGAAGCTTTTAGTTGATTTTCTTTTAGAAATGGCTTAAGTTAGGAATGGAGGTTGATAGATGATGAAGGAATCGATTTTAGAAGATGGAATGGTTAGGTTCGATTTAGTAGGACGAAATAAAGTCAAGTGAAGTGTAGATAGATAAAGTGTAGGATAGTCAGTGGAAATGGAGATACGGACTTAAACACGAGAAATGATTCAACACTATATCGTGTCACCCTGTTCTCTATTTGGTTTAAGGTGAATGATGGAAATTGAAAAAATGGACCTTGACCCGTTACTTAGCAAAGTAATAACCGATGGTATAAAAAGATGGACGAACGCCACACCGGGTTGGTGATAAGTTTGAAAGAAGAAAACGATTGACGCCACTATCTTCGCTAGATACGCTAGACTGAAACTCTAAAAATTTAGGGAGGATTAAACTCACTCTTTGAACAAAGTTCATTCAAATTGATAAAATGGAAAAAGTCTTCTCAAAATGGCTGGTTACACATATTTATAAGGATAGAAAAAACTAGTTGAAAGGTCACATCTTAATGAGCTAATTAAAACTGAAATAAAACTCAAGACTCTTGATATTCTTGTAACAATTAATTCCATGCTTGAATTCACTTTAATTCAGCTTGAATGATAATCCTTGAATGCTTGAAATGTCTCTTGAGTTGTCCTTTGGCTAGCTGAAAGAACACCAGCAACTAAATGGTGATTTGAATGCTTGTTTTCATCCTTAAATGAACAAAAACTGCTGGCAGGTGAAAGAGGTTGCTGCCAAATTTAAGAGGAGTTAAAATGCTCCTTAAAACTCCTTCATTGATGTATTAAACATCTCTTGTAACAACCACTTTATTTGTAACCGAAAATCACCTAAAAAGTCACTTCAATTAAGTTGTAACAGCCTTGAAATGTAACGGTTGTGAGCTGAAGAGACACATGCAATAAACACATTAAAATGAACTTATTAAACACAATTAAACACTAATTAAACTCAAACACATTAAACACTAGACTTCAATAAATGAACTAATAGTAAAGACATCAATTAATGCAGCAACCAGTTTAATTATAGAAGTAGAATTAAACAAACTTAAACTCATGCTGCATTAATTATTCTAGTGACTAGATTAATTAAATAAGCATCTTATTAAACACAACTTAATTATTTAAACTAAACACATTTATTTTCAACAAATTAGAATGCATGGAAATTAAATAATTTCAAATCAGGCTCAACAAGCTTGCGCCAAACCGAGTTGAGCCCCAATGAGATGAGTCAAACAAAAATTATCCCAATAATAAACTAAATTGAGTTGGATGAAGCTCAGGGTGCTGGAAATGAACTAGGATCAGCTTGCTAACAGTGCAATACTCGGCTGGGTAAGCTTGGCGAAAGTAGTTCGCGGGGCGGGTTCGTATCATTCCGCCCTCTTGAGGGCAACTTGTCCTCAAGTTGAGCCGTTGGTCCCCTGGAAAATATTTTCTCTCGCGCGGCTTTCCTCGGTCAAATTGGACAAAGGTTATCTCACAAACTTTTCTGAATTTACTCACCAAATTTGACAATGAAAAGTGCGACGAACTCAAATTCAAATAACACATATAAAATTCAGTCCAAAGATCATATGGCAAAAATTTTATTCGTTCATAACATGAATGCTTCTTATTATCGCACAATTTTGATATGCCATCAATATGAACAATTAAACATAATGGAAGCAAGGAATGATTAATCACACAATTTAGCAAACAAGAATGCATTCCTCGTTTCAACCACAACAAAACAAATGGATCAAAACAAAAGACATATTCACTTGGATTTTTTATTTGAACAACCTCATCTTGCCGTATTCGATTGAATGGACAGTAGCAGGATGAATAATATGGCCACTTTTCACAAAGTCATCATCAACAACACTGATTTCTTCATCTTTCAAACAAAATAAAGATATTGTTGACTTACCTTGATTATCTTGGAAGTTACATGATGAAAGTTTGATTTTACCTTGTTTGCGCAAAACAAACCTTCGCTCCTTAGCAAGGTAATGTAGTCGATATTTCAAACTTGAATAAACATGAAAAGGTAAAAAGTTAAAAAGAAAATTTGCGCTTTCCAAAATGTAATTTCCACAAAGATGGAAGATGTCAATGTCAACATGGATAATGTACTTAAGAGGACATGATAAGATATTATTCACAGGTAGATAGCATAAACCAATTCCGGGATTAAAAACAAAATTTCCAGAATAAAAAAATTGATTTTGATTTTGTAAACTAACCACAAGGTTTATTTTCGAAAATGAAGATAAAATTCATAACGGATGAAAAGGTACAACAAATTTATTTACAATGAGATTACGATAGTTACCTTTTCTTGGTATCAACTTAAAGTGGCTAGTTCCAGGCTTAAACACTTGATTTTGATCACTTATCCCAAAATACAGCAAGAATTTTGTTTTCTCAAATAAATCACAAAAGCAGATCAAAGAAAGTTTGAGCAGACGAACATGCAAACATTTATACTTCACAAAACTCAATCGAATAGGCGGATCAAAACATGGAAACTTCGCACAAAAATTTAAAGTTTTCTTTTGATAGACACAGTCCAACAAAGTAAGCATTTTGGGCGAAAACCTTTTATCATGTATGTCAAACAAAGAAGTTGTGAGCATACGGCTATTCAAATGTTCAAAGCCATCACAGTCCAACACATCAAAACTTTTATGTGGAAAAATTTTATTACACACATATAAGATTTGCATAGGCTGAACCAATCCAACAGAAGGATAAGATATGTCATAGGACAAACTTTTCATGGATCTTTTTGAAACAAGGTCATTAACATCAATAGGTGGACAACGACTAACTAAGCCAAAATAAGGTGACCTTTCAGAAATTAAGTCATCAAAACCTTTATTAGCAGTTTTTAAACCAAATGATCGTGACTCAATAATCATAGAGTCCTTACTTCGCTTACTTTCGGACAAAAGTGGGCAGTTGTCATTCTCATTCTTACCTTTCTTGTACAATCGAAACCGCTGCTTGTTGGGAAGGTATTGAAGCTGGAATTGGTCACACGGATTTTCAAAAACCTGGGAAAAGATATCACAAGAAAAACTAATAGGTGGGTTACTAGAAAACAATCCTCGCTTGCTCAGTAACATCTTCTCCACTCGAATCTTTTTCTTTGGAAACACTCGTTTCTTTTTCAATCTCAATTTTCCTTTCTTCATTTTCTTTTTCTCTCACTTCTCTTTTTCTTTTCTCGGTTTCATTTTTTTCAATTTCTTTTTCTTTTTCCTCTTTTTCAACTTCTTTTTCTTGTTCAACTTCTTTTTCCTTTCTTTCGTATTCTTTTTCGATTTGATTACAACATGAAGATGATACAAAAGAATCAAAAAGATAAGTATTTGGCTCGAAGAAGGATAAAGTATTCTCGTAGGCTTCTTGGTCAATTCTTCGTGAACGTTTCTCCGAGAAGGACTTCTTTGAGGAATATGAGGAATAACTTGTACTTTCTTGTTCGTCACTTCGAAAAGTCTCAAACTCGAAGTTTGTTTCTCTTTGTCTCGACGGCCTTATTGAATAGGAGTCTTGGTAAGAGCTTCTTCTCGAGTAGTGTCTTCGTGACTCTGTTTCTCGACTCGGTAGAGTGTGCTTCCGTCGGGCTTTTTCCTCCACTCGATCCAAACACTTTTGTAATGAACCTAGTTTTCTTTCAAGCATTCGGTCCATTTCTTTTACTAAGTATTGGAATTCATCGGCCAAAAATTCTTCTTGAGACATGATTTTTTTAACTGAAAACAAAAGTGTTAAAAGAATAAAACAGAAAGTTAAGTACCTTACCACAAAATCTCACGAGGTCACTTGAAAAGAAAATTCACTCCACTCGTGTTTCACTCATTTTTATGGCTTTTTCTCTAGTGAATTCTCTCGTGCATTTATCACTATTCTCTCTCTCACAAATTCGTAGTTCGTTTCTAGCAGACTTATCGCAGCTTTGGGGTCGACTTCAAAATGGGTGCAAGGGATAACATTAGGTGAATCGGGTTGGCTAAAACAAAGAAAAGGGAAAATGGGATATGTGTGGCGTTGGGTAAGATGGAGGGTACCAAATGATGGTAAAGGATTTTGGAAGATCGGGGTAGAAATATGAAGGCATAATGAAAGAAGCAAAACAAGAACTTTGCAAAACTTCACACACTTTTTTTTATATTTTCGTATTTTTTTAATACTTCAACTACAAGGTGCTAATTACAAGAGAAAATAAAAAAATACAACTTGAGATTTTTTTATTTCGATTTTTTTGTACTTCACAAATCTATTTCGGCTTCATACGAACATTGTCGGAACTCCTCGTTTCAAGCTCTGATACCAAATAATATGAACTTTCCTCAGTGATGATTCGAGTCATAAATGTTTGCCCGGTTGTCTACGATGAGTAATGGATCTTTCGAAAATTAGAAGTTTTGGAAATAAGTTGGCGGAAGCTTTTAGTTTATTTTCTTTTAGAAATGGCTTAAGTTAGGAATGGAGGTTGATAGATGATGAAGGAATCAGTTTTAGTAGATGGAATGGTTAGGTTTGGTTTAGTAGGACGAATTAAAGTCAAGTGAAGTGTAGATAGATAAAGTGTAGGATAGTCGGTGGAAATGGAGATACAGACTTAAACATGAGAAATAATTCAACACTATATTGTGTCACTCCGTTTTCTATTTGGTTTAAGGTGAATGATGGAATTCGAAAAAATAGACCTTGACCCGTTACTTAGCAAAGTAAGAACCGAAGGTATAAAAAGATGGACGAACGCCACACCATGTTGGTGATAAGTTCAAAAGAAGAGAACGATTGACGCCACTAGCTTCGCTATATAAGTCAGACCAAAAATCGTACGAATTTAGAGAGGAGTAAACTCACTTTTTGTACAAAGTTCATTCAAATTGATAAAATGGAAAAAGCCTTCTCAAAATGGCTGGTTACACATATTTATAAGGATATAAAAAACTAGTTGAAAGGTCACATCTTAATGAGCTAATTAAAACTGAAATTAAACTCAAGACTCTTGATATTCTTGTAACAATTAACTCCATGCTTGAATTCACTTTAATTCAGCTTGAATGGTCATCCTTGAATGCTTGAAATGTCGCTTGAGTTGTCCCTTGGCTAGTTGAAAATACACCAGCAACTAAATGGTGATTTGAATGCTTGTTTTCATCCTTAAATGAACAAAAACTGCTGGTAGGTGAAAGAGGTTGCTGCCGAATTTAAGAGGAGTTAAAATGCTTCTTAAAACTCCTTAATTGATGTATTAAAAATCCCTTGTATCAGCCACTTCATTTGTAATCGAAAATCACCTAAAAAGTCACTTCAATTAAGTTGTAATAGCCTTGAAATGTAATGGTTGTGAGCTGAAGAGACACCTGCAATAAACACATTAAAATGAACTTATTAAACACAATTAAACACTAATTAAATTCAAACACATTAAACACTTGACTTCAATAAATGAATTAAAGTAAAGACATCAATTAATGCAGCAACTAGTTTAATTATAGAAGCAGAATTAAACAAACTTAAACTCATGCTCCATTAAATTATTCTAGTAACTAGATTAATTAAATAAGCGTCTTATTAAACACAACTTAATTATTTAAACTAAACACATTTATTTTCAGCAAATTAGAATGCATGGAAATTAAATAATTTCAAATCAGGCTCAACAAGCTTGCGCCAAACTGAGTTGAGCTCCAATGAGCTGAGTCAAACAAAAATTATCTTGATAATAAACTGAATTGAGTTGGATGGAGCTCGGGGAGCTAGAAATTAACTAGGATTAGCTTGCCAACAGTGCAATACTCGACTGGGTAAGCTTGGCCAAAGTAGTTCGTAGGGTGGGTTCGTATCAAATAGTCACTTGGAGAAGCCAAACAATCAGCCCAATTTCGTTGAACTTAGCCATGCATGCATGTGCTAATTCCTTGAACCAAGCCATGTATGAACTTGGCTTTAAATGCTGCCCACATTCAGCTGCACCTACAAGACACATGAACTAACATTAATTCAAGCCAAATCAGCTGAATGATACGGGCACGCCCAAGGCTCTAACATTTTGCGAACTGATGAGCTCGGATCATTAAGCCCAAGTGCCGTAGAGCTAGTGTGCCCTTTGGTGCACTTCCAAATTGAGTTGGATTAGTCAATTTGAGCTCACTTGAGCTCACTCCAGCTCATTGAGCTGAATCTTTAAATTTTAAATACTTTAAATAAATTGAATAATTTAATTATTTAATTTTTTCTATAGCAAATTAAAGTGTCTAAGTATTTTATTTAGTGTCACATTTAATTTGTCCAAGCTTTAATTAATTTGTTTCATTTTATTACATGCTTTAAAGATGTCTTAAAGCTAAAATTAATGTGCATATTTTCATTAAAAATAGGGGCTGTCGAATTTAATATGTGAAATAAATGTGTGTTTAATGTGTCTAAAGTGTCCATAAAGGTGTTCTAGAGTGTCCAGCCGAATTTAGACATGTTATTAATGTTGTCTCATGGTTTATTGAGCCAAAATTAAATTCATGCTACTCTTTGTTTCTAGTCGAAATTAATGTTTGTCTAAAAGCACTTGTTTCGTGAATTGCAGTAGCAATTAAGGAGGTGTTGGTGCATGGAAGGACTTGGGACGGCAGCAATTTAATGTGCAGCAAGCATGCATTAAAGAAGATGTTGGGTTTTGGTTACTTCATGCATGGACGTCATTAATATGCTGCATGGTGTTTGTCGAAAATTAATGAGATGTTTGCTTCATTTACATTGCTTGGGTGGAAGCAATTAAAGAAAAGCTAAGCATGCATCAAACGGGCAATAAATAGGTTGTTAGCATGAATGGACGAAATGAATGCATGGGGCATGCATCGGATGAATTTAATGATGTGTTTGGCACAACAACAGCCAAGGAAGATTAATGATTCAACAGCTCTTTTCCTCTAACCAATGTGACGCCTTGAGCAAAGAAAAGGTCATTTTTCCTTCATTAAGTATCTAGCTGAAAAGGGGCTAACTATTGGAGTTTTCCAAGCTTAATTAAATGCCATATTGCAGAATTCATCCAAGTATGTTTCCTTAAGTATGAAGCTGACTTTGAAGCTCCCTATTCAGCTGAATTTTTGCCATCATTTGAAGACCATATTCAGTCGAATTTGACAAGTGCATTCACCTATCTAGAAGGTGACTCTTTGCCTCCACATGCAGCCGAACTTAGCCAAGCAACCAAGGGACTTTCTTCTAGATTTTCCAAGAACATTCTAGCTGAAAATTACTTAGTTTTTAAGTTGTTTTTAAGTTATTTTTATGACCATTCGGTTAGCTCATGTTAGGTATATAAATTCTTGTTATTTTTCATTTGAAAAGGTTGGTTAAGACTTTGATTAAACATATATGAACATTTGTTCACCGAGTGAGTTTTATCTTCTCTTCACTTTCGTACAAGTTTCTTAGACTTATCAAGCTGTGCTTGTGGCGTCTATCACTTGTTCATCCATACTATTATACCATTGGGTCTTACTTCACTAAGTAACGGGTCTTTGGTCCACCATCGAATTCCATCAATCCATCTTAAATGTTCTAGAAACCGGGGTGACACATATTTGTGTTGAATCATTTCTTGTTTAAGTTCTATTATCCATCTCCATCAAATTATCCCTTATCTATTTTAGTTATCCATCATCATTTCTTTCCATCAAACCAAGCCATCTCCTATCACCATTTTCTTTCCATAATTATTTTCGAACCTTTCCTATCATTTACTAAAACCGTTTCCATCATTTCTCAAACCTCCATTCCTAACATAATTCCATTTTCTAAAAAAATTCAATCAAAAAATTCTGCAAACTTAAATATATTTCCTATTATTTTCCGAAGGCGTGATTCCTCCTCGTAGATGATTGGGCAATCTGCATACATTTCGACTCTCCCCGAGGCGGACTGTATCATTGAATATAACTAAAAACATAACTAGGACACATTAATGGACACTTAGACAAATTAATTGAGACTTAATCAAGACACATTAAAAATCGGCTAAGACTAAGACAACTTAAAAATCATGTAATAATTCTGGACAAATTAAAAACACTTAGGACAACTTAAATTAGGCTATAAAACATACTTAGAACATTTTTAAAGCTATATAAAAATTAATTAATCAGAATATTTTAATTTTATTCAAATATTAAATGATAGACTAAAAATAATCAAATGAGCTCAATAAGCTGAAATGAGCTCGTGTGAGCTGACTAGAGCTCAAGTGAGCTGAACTGCATTGATTGACGTTTAATTGAGCTGGAATTTTGCTCAAAATTGATGGGCCTTCAAGGAGCTCAAGAGGATCGAAATAGACATCTTGGGTTGCCCCAGGTATGCTCACATCAGAGTAGAACCTGGGTCTATCAATGCAATCACAGAAGTATCATAAAGAGTAAATGTACCCATAATAACATTAGGAGATGAAGCTTCCTCACGAGCTCAGATGGCAAATGCTCTGGCAAGCGCTCTAACTTCAGATTTCGCTACATTATCTCTTGTAGTTCTCTAACCACCACTGACATCTCTTGTATTTCGAGAAGATCTACCTCTCATTGAAACATTATTAGATCTCGAATTCTGAACGATCTCTTGCTCAACAGACTCTAGACAATCTCGGAAGAAGTGGTCTAATGATCCACATCTGAAATAGGCTCGATCATTCAATCTACAACTTCCCAGATGTCTTTTACCATAATGCTTACATTCAGGTCACTCGGATTGGACATTTCCAACACTAGCCATCGATGTTGCGAGAGCTTTAGAGCTCAACTGTGACCTAGCTCGGTCTCTAGTCGATTGTCCCACATTAACCTTTGAACGGCTTTATTCATCTCTAAATTTCTTTGAAGCAGACTGAAATGATTTACTTAAAATTTCTTCGAAGCAGCCCGAGTGCTTCAGCTTTGCACGCTCAATCAACAAGCCCCATGAACTCTTTTATTTCCAAAATTTTGACTAACAAACAGATGTCTTCATTAAAGTCATCTTCAAATCTTTTGCACATTATTGTTTTGGTCAATACACATTCTCGAGCATACTGACTTAGTCTCACAAACTCCCATTTGTATTCAGTGACAGACATGCGACCCTGTTTCAATTCCAGAAATTCTTTCCATTTCTCATCAATGAATCTCTGACTGATGTATTTCTTTCGAAACTCAGACTGAAAGAAATCCCAAGTGACCCGTTCTTTAGGAACAACAAAAATTAAGGTCTTCCACCACTGATAGGTTGCATCACGTAGTAAGGAAACAACACATTTTATGCATTCTTCAGGATTTAGTGACATTTCATCAAATACTCGGATAGTGTTCTCTAACCAAAATTCGGCTTTCTCGACATCATCATCACTTGTGGCCCTGAACTCTTCAGCCCTATACTTATGGATTTTGTCGACCAAAGGCTTATTCAACAGATTCATGTTCATAACCGGAGGCACAGCTAAAGTCTGAGGGGGATTAAGCAGGGGCAGAGGTTGTGAAACAGTCAGATTATTTCTTACAAACTGAGTGAAGCATTCACTCATCATTTGGAAGAAAGCTTGTTTAGCTTCTCCCTCTTGACTGCTTGTAGTCAGTCTCGAATCAGATGGCACTGTCCCTTGAACGGGAGCAAGCGCATTGCTTCAACATCATCAGCTACGGCTCTTTCGAGATCCATTGCTATATGAAAACACATTTTACACATTAGGATTCATCACACTACCACGGTTCAAATATATGGTATGTATAGCTAGACTCTTTCACGCTATGTTAGTCTGAGAATTGACTAAATTGTAGCTCTGATACCAATCAAATGTAACACCCCTAACCCATAACCATTGTCGGTTTAGGGTTAAGAGGCATTACTGGACTATCAAAAACTTTTATGAACATTTCATATTACAATTCATCAAATGCAATCAAAGTGTCCCTTAATTAGGTGATACGATCGCACCCCGGAGTGCATCAAGTTCGAGCAAGAATTCAATGGTGCTGCCCCAAGGACCAATTACGCAAGCTCGAGCTAACCAATTCAAAGAGGCCATTTCGGCCTTAGTTTTCCAAATGTGGGGCGATGCTTTGGTTGGAGAAATAGATCGAGTTGGGACCAGCTCAATAAAGGTTCCTTACAACATATTGCAAACCAATTTCAGCTCAATTCCAGCTCTTTGAACCATTCCAACTAATTGAACTCTTTATTTAATTTTTTTCAGCTTTGCATTTAGTTTGCATTTTAAATATTTGAATTTAAGCATCTTAGTTTAATAAAGAAGTTGCTGGTCATTATTTCAACTCATCTTAGTTTAATTAGTTGAGGTTCTTTTAATGAATTTAATTTAATAGTTGCTTCATTAATTAATCTAGCTACTAGGTTAATTTATTGATGCATGAGTTAAGTTCATTTAATAATGCTTTACTTAATTAAACTAGTTGCTGGAATAAATAATGCTTAAGTGTTAGTTCATCTATTTAAGTTAGTTTTAATTTGTTTTAAGTTTAATAATTGCATTAATGTGTCGGTTACATGTGTTAATTTCATGTGGCTTTTCAACTCACATCCATTACTTCTATAGGCTGTTATGCATTCAATAAGATGGCTTTTCAAGTGAATTCGGTTACACAAGAAGGGGCTAATATTAAGAGCCTTAATATATCATTAAGAAGTTGTTTTTATCAATTAAAGAAGAACATTATTCTTCTTTAACTTTGGCAACTCTTTGTTTTCAACTTCCATAACCGTTGCTTCATGAGTAATCACTACATACAATCAATTTTCCATCAAAGAGGCTGGTGACTTTTCGGTTGGTTATGGAGACTTCAAAGGGCTTTTGAAAGCAACTTAATTGAAGAAGTTAATCACATTGAAGGTAGGAGTTACTTGGGCTGGAAATTCAAAAGTTGGGACTTTTCATTTTAAGCTCATTATTAGCTTCTTTAAAAGTGACCATTCAGCTAGCTTCTTTTGATACTATAAATACATGTAATCAACCTATTGATGGACACTTTTTGATATTTTTTTAATGTTACGCTGCTCAATTTGTGAGGAAACTTTTCTCTATTTTCGTTCAAAGATTCGTTGGCTACCTAGTGTTCTAGTTGTGTCATCCATTTTTCTTTGTCAAAGACTGAACTTATCACTACTAGTAGTGTGGCATTCAAATATATCGAGGTTCCTATCTTGCTAGATAGTGGGTCGAAGTCACCTTAACCACTCCTAAACCAAACTAAAGGGCTTATAAACAACGGGTCAATACCAAATTGGTATTGGTTCTTGTTTGCACTTTTGTTTAATCCATTTTTTTTCTTTCTTATCCAATTCGTACCAAAGACTAATATTCTATCTTAACACATCTTACCATTTGAGACCAAAATCCATTCCTTCTTCCACATCTTAACCTTTTCAACCATATTCTTAAACTATCGACTATTCATTGTTTCTCGAAGATGATTGGGCAATTTACATACGACTCAACTCATCCTGAGGCAGATCGTATCATTTGGTATCAGAGCTAGAATCGAGAAGCTCCGGAGATCGAAGAACGCAATGAAGATTAACTCGTAAGTCCTAAAAAAATTCAAAAAAAATCAAAGTATTTCATTTATTTTGATTTCATCTTATTGTATTTGAAGTAAAAAAAAGTTACAAAAATAAAAAAAATTTGAGTATTAAAAAAAAAGTGTGTGAAGTTTTGCAAGTTTTGTGTCTTCGTTCATCTTACTCCTTCCCGATCACCAACATCATTTTACCATCCTTTCAACCCCAAACGCCACACTTAAACAGATTTTATTTTATTATCTTTCTTGTTCAGCCTACCCTATAACCTATTCATCTTATCCATTGCTACCCCTTTGAAACCGACCATTTAGACAAAGGTTTTACGCCTTGGTGAATCCGCTTATGAAATCACGGGAAAAGTATAGAGTGCTAAAAGGCACAAGTGAATTCACTAGAGAAAAAGCCATATTCGAGTGAAACACGAGTGGAGTGATTTTTCTTTCTTTGCGAGTGGCTTTGTGAGATTTTTTTTTTGTGCTGAGGCTTATTTATTCAATACAATGTCACAAGAATCCACACCAAATTTGGAAGAACAGCCAGCACGACAACCTGTTCACAATGTCTACAAGAAATGGAAAGACTCCTAGATTGAAGATTAAATCCCCTCGAAGATTGCCTTTTTCAAGTCGAAGCGAGAGAGCAACATGAAAGACCTCCCGAAGTTGTCCAACATAGACGAGAGAGGCCAAACCAACATCAGGAAAGATGAAGAGTTCAAGATGATGAAGTAAATGATCCTAGTGATCTTGAAAGTGATCAAGAGTCGAATGCAAGTAATCATCGGAGGGAACCACGACATCGAGTTCGGAGACGTGAAGATGATGATCTTAAGAACATCAAGCTTTCTATACCACCATTCCAAGGTAGATCGAATCCGGAGGCCTATCTTGAGTGGGAAAAGAAGATCGAGCTGGTGTTTGATTGTCACAACTATTCTGAAAACAAAAAGGTGAAGTTGGCAGCAATCGAATTTTCAGATTACGTCATGACTTGGTGGGATCAACTAACAACTAGCCGGAGGCGTAACGGAGAACAACCGATCTCCATGTGGACCGAAATGAAGGCAGTTATGAGGCGACGTTTTATTCCCTCTTACTACCACCGAGAGTTGCACAAAAAACTTTAAAATCTTACACAAGGGACCAAAAGCGTCGAAGACTACTACAAGGAGATGGAAATTGTGATGATTCGAGCGGATGTCTAAGAGGATTCTGAAGCAACAATGGTGCAATTTCTAGCTGGATTAAATCGAGACATCGCGAATGTAGTCAAGCTTCAACATTATCTTGAAGTGGTGGACATGGTTCATATGGCCATCAAGGTAGAAAAGCAACTCAAGCGTAAAGGCCCAAGCCAAGATTTTTCCTCTTCTAACACATCCAAGTGGGGCCAAAGTTCGAGTAAAGGTTTTTCAACTTTTTGAGGAAAGGAATCCATAGCACCTTCGAAAACCAACAAACCTTACAGCGAAGTAAACAAAGGCAAAGCACCCGAGGTCTCTTTCAATCGTAATCAAGACGTTAAATGTTTCAAATGTCTCGGAAGCGGTCACATAGCCAATCAGTGCCCAAATCGAAGGACCATGGTGATTCGTGCTGATGGCGAAATTGAGACAGAGGATGAAGAAGAAAAGGAGTCTGAATCAGTTTCTGAGGCTGAGAAGGATTTAGAACAACCCGTGGAAGGTGAATTACTCGTTGTTAAAAAGAGTCTTAGTTTTCAAGATATGGATAACGAGTTACAACGGGAGAACATATTTCATACCCGATGTCAAGTTGGAAGAAAAGTTTGTTCTATTATCATCAACGGTGGCAATTGTACAAACGTAGCAAGTACGATGATGGTTGAAAAGCTTGGTTTGCCAACTACTAAGCATCCAAGCCCCTACAAACTTCAGTGGCTCAATAATGGCGGAGAACTTAAAGTGACCAAGCAAGTACTCGTTTCTTTCACCATTGGAAAGTACTCGGATGAAATATTATGTGATGTTGTTTCGATGCATGCGAGCCATCTTCTCCTTGGTCGTCCGTGGTAGTTTGATCGGCGAGTGGTACATGATGGGTTTACCAATCGGTACACTTTCAAGTTTATGGGGAAGAAAGTTATGTTGGCACCGTTAACTCCCAAACAAGTTTACGATGATCAATTGAAGTTGAAGGCATCCGTTGAACAAATGAGAGAGAAAGAAAAAGAAGATTGTAAAAAAATAAAAGAAGAAAAAATGAGAAAAAGAAAACAAAAGAGAGTGAAAAGAAAATCAACAAAGAAAAAGAAGAAAAAGTGAAGGAAATTGAAAAAATGAGTGTCTTTGCAAAAGTTAGTGATATTCAAAAAGCGTTAGTAATGAATCGCCCTGTTCTTGTACTCATGTACAAGGAAACCTTGTTTTCTACTAACGAATTACCCGACACCTACCTTCTTCTATTTTGTCTCTGTTACAGGATTTTAAAGATTTTTTCCCAGAGGAAGTTGCGAGTGGTCTACCACCACTTCGTGGAATTGAACATCAAATAGACTTTGTGCCGGGAGCTACTATTCCAAACCGTCTCGCTTATCGAGCCAATCCAGAAGAGACTAAAGAACTGCAAAGGCAAGTCAAAGATATGTTGGAGAAGGGCTACGTTCGTGAGAGTCTTAGTCCTTGTGCTGTTTCTATTTTGCTAGTACCGAAAAAAGACAGAACATGGCGAATGTGCGTGGATCACCGAGCCATAAACAAGATCATCATTAAATACCGTCATCCAATTCCTCATCTTAACGACATTCTTGTTGAACTCAGTGGAGCCAAAGTATTCTCGAAAATTGACTTAAAAAGTGGCTACCACCAGATTCGGATGCGAGAAGGTGACGAGTGGAAAATGGCATTCAAGACCAAGCACGAGCTGTACGAATGGTTGGTCATGCCTTTTGGCCTTACCAAGCACCCAGCACGTTCATGAGGTTAATGAATTACGTGTTAAGGTATTTTATCGGTAAGTTTTGTGTTGTGTATTTTGACGACATATTGATATATAGTAAGTCCATTGAAGAACATGTAATGATGCGATCCTGGTCGCATCATGGTTCGACTCAATCTGATGCCATCGAGAGTGGCCTAAGTTTGAGGGGCCAAAGTGCAAAATGAAGCTGATTCCAGCTCTTTGAACCAATCCAACTAAATTGAACTCTTTATTTAATTTTCAGCTTTGCATTTTAAATACTTGCATTTAAGCATCTTAGTTCAATAAATGGTTGCTGGTCATTAATTCAACTCAACTTAGTTTAATTAATTGAGTTCTTTTAATGAATTTAATTTAATAGTTGTTTCTTTAATTAATCTAGTTACTAGGTTAATTTATTGATGCATGAGTTAAGTTCATTTAATGATGCTTTATTTTAATTAAGCTAGTTGCTTTAAGTGTTAGTTTATTTAATTAAGCTACTAGAATAAATGATGTTTAAGCGTTAGTTTATTTAATTAAGTTAGTTTAATAATTGCATTAATTTGTCGGTTACATGTGATAATTGCAGGTGACTTTTCATCTTACATCCATTATTACTATTGAATAAAGAAGAGCATTATGGTTCTTTATATTCGGCAGCCTCTTTGTCTTCAGCTTCCATAACGTTTGCTTCATGGTATTTACAAAAAGCAATCATTTCTCCATCATTTGGCTAGTGACTTTTCGATTGATCAAAGGACATTGACAACAATTTAATTGAAGAATTAATCACATTGAAGATGGGAGTTACATGGCTAGAATTCCAAAAGTTGAGAGTTTTCATTTGGCTAGTGATTTTTCAGTTGATCATGGAAGAACTCAAGGGAAACTTTTTAAGCATTCAAATTCATTTAATCAGTTCATTAGGAGTCATAAAGTTGCCGTTATTTGGCTGGAGGAATTCAAGAGTTTTTAGATTTTTATTTTAGCCATTTAAATGCATATTAAAGTTGAATTCATTTGTCTCTTCGGCTAACCATATGTAAGCACTATATATACATGTTATTAGTTTGTAAAAAGGAGACTTTTTGGAGACTTTTGAACTTTGAATATATTTTATGAACTTTTGTTCATTGAGTGAGATCATTCTCCTCTCTATCTTTCGTAAGAGTTTCGATTTCGACTTATCAAGTTTTCTTGCTTGTGGCGTCAATCGTTCTCTTCCATCAACTTATACTATAGGTTCTTATCTTTATAGATAATGGGTCTTGGTCCATCATCGACTACCATTTTTCCACCTTAAACAAATATAGAACCCGGGGTGACACTTTATTAGTGTTGAATTGATTCTCTGTTTAAGTTCTTTTATCCATTCCCATCAACTATTACCTATCATTTATCTAAACCATCACTTATCCATCTATCTAATTCCATTACCATCAGCCTATCATTGTTTGTTCAACCTTAAACCGAATTCCATCTTCTTTCCCGTCAACTTAAACTGACCCTATCCTTTTAATTATCCAAATAAACTCTTTCATTTAAACACTTCCATTCCTAAGTTAAACCCACCTTCTAAACAAATTCACCTAAAGCTTTCGCAAACACATCCACATTTTTCCAATTATTTTCCAAAAACTTGATTCCTCCTTGTAGACGATTGGGCAACTAGCATACGTTTCGACTCACCCTGAGGTGGATCGTATCAAGTGGTGTGTATAGTCCATGAGGTTGAACCTTCGATTTATCCCGTTTGCAAGCTAGACAACGTCAACAAATCCATTCTATATCTTTCCGCATCTGTGGCCAATAGAAATGTTCTTGGAGGGTTGACAGCGTCTTGCTTATCCCGAAGTGACCCATAAGGCCACCACTATGTGCCTCCAACACAAGTAACTCTCGAACGGAGCCTTGTGGTACACACTTGTTTTCTTTGAAAAGAAAACCTTCGTACCTATAAAATTTCTCAAAAGAACCATTTTCACAAGCAGCATATATATTTCCAAAATCATTGTCATCAATATATAGTTCTTTCATATGGTGAAAACCAAGTAACTTAGAATCAAGAGTAGTCAATAAGGTATACCTCCGTGATAGGGCATCAGCCACTACATTCTCTTTACCTTTCTTGTATTTGATGACATATGGAAAAGACTCTAAATACTCAATCCACTTTGCATGTCGTTTATTGAGTTTATGTTGGCCTTTGATATACTTAAGTGCTTCGTGATCCGAATGTATGACGAACTCCCTCGATCTTAGATAGTGCTGCCAAGTTTCGAGTGATCAAATCAGGGCATACATCTCTTTGTTGTACACCAGATTGTTGAGGGTAGCTCCACTTAGTTTTTCACTGAAGTACACCATCGGTCGTTCATCTTGGGTCAACACAGCTCCAATCCCTACACCTGAGGCGTCACACTCAATTTCACATGTTTTAGTAAAATCAGGAAGGGATAATAAAGGAGCTTTAACAAGACATTCCTTAATCAAGTTAAATGAATGTTCTTGATCATCAGACCTGATACGATC
The DNA here is from genome assembly GCA_025503065.1 of Gossypium bickii. NCBI lineage: Eukaryota > Viridiplantae > Streptophyta > Magnoliopsida > Malvales > Malvaceae > Gossypium > Gossypium bickii. The sequence continues at coordinate 68,120,678 of CP106709.1, forward strand.
CAACCCGGGGCACCAGTGTTTGACAATTTGATGAGCTCGAATCAAATGAATCAAGTGCCGTGGAGCTGTTGTGCACTTTGGTGCACATCCAAATCAGCTCATTGAGCTTAATTAATTAAATTGCTTAATTTTAAATAAATTGAACTTCTAATTTAATTTTCAGCTTTGTATTTAGTTTGCATTTTAAATGTTTGCATTTAAGCATCTTAGTTTAATAAAAAAGCTGTTGGTCATCATTTCAACTCATCTTAGTTTAATTAATTGAGTTTCTTTTAATGAATTTAATTTAATAGTTGCTTCTTTAATTAATCTAGTTACTAGGTTAATTTATTGATGCATGAGTTAAAGTTCATTTAATAATGCTTTTCTTAATTAAACTAGTTGCTGAAATAAATGATGCATAAGTGTTAGTTCATTTATTTAAGTTAGTTGTTAATTTGTTTTAAGTTTAATCATTGAATAAATGTGTTTAATATGTCGGTTACATGTGTTAATTGCAGGTGATTTTTTAGCTTACAACCATTAAATTTAAAGTCTGTTACACGTTCAATAAGGTGACTTTTCAAGTGATTTCGGTTACAAAAGAGGGGGCTGTTACAAAAAGAGGCTTTATACATCAATTAATAGAGTTTAAAGGAGTATTACACTTCCTTTAAATTTTAGTAGCAGCCCTTCTACTATTCCAAAGGTTTTTGCTACTTTAATGGTCAATTCATGCTTTAACAACTTTATTATGTTCTTGGAGTCTATTCAGCTAGCCAAAGGAGAAACCAAGAGACAATTTCAAAGCATTCAAGGGCATTGAATCAACTGATTAAAGCATCTTAAACAGAGGAGTTAATTGATCCAAGAATTTCAAAGGTCTTTGAGCCTTAATGCAGCTCTTTATTAGCACTTTATTAAGTGACCATTTGACTAGCTTATGCTAGCTTTATAAATATGTGTAAACAAGCCTTTTTGGAGGTCTTTTTGAACTTTTGAACTTTTATCAAATTTATGAACTTTATGTTCTTGAGTGAGTTTATCTCCTCTCTATCTTTCGTACAGGTTTCTTAGACTTATCAAGCTAGCTTGTGGCGTCTAAACTTGTTCATTCATTTCCTTATACCATCGATTCTTACTTTGTTAAGTAACGGGTCGTGGTCCATTTTCGAACTCCATCTTCCACCTTAAACAAATAGTGTTGAATCGTTTCTAAGTTTAAGTTCATTTTTCCATCTCCACCAACTATCATATATCTATCTTTTATCCATCTTCATTCATTCCCATTAAACCAAACCATCCGAACACATCTTCTTTCTTTCTTAACTCTAGCCGAACCTATCCTTTCTCATTATCTAAATCGCCTCCAACTCTTAATCACTTCCATTCCAAACCTAAATCCATTTCTAAGAGTTAACCTATTCAAAGCTTCCGCAAACTTCTCCATATTTTCTAATATTTTCTCGAAGTCTCAACCTCTCCTCGTAGACAATCGGGCAATTCACATACGACTCGACTCACCCCGAGGCAGATTGTATCAAGACCAGTGAAATGTAGAATTTTTCTTAATTACACTCGTTAAGGGGGCGGCAATTGTGCTGAAGTTAGGCACAAATAGGCGATAAAAACTAGCCAACCCATGGAAACTCCGGACTTGGCTAATGTTCATCGGGTGCGGCCATTCTTGGATCGCTTGTACCTTTTCTTGATCCACCTCCAAGCCTTTGGCACTCACGACATAGCCTAAGAACACAACCTTGTCAGTGCAAAATGAACACTTTTTGAGGTTAGCGTACAATACCTCTTTTCGTAGAGTTTCCAGCACCACGCGCAAGTGTTGTACATGCTCCTCCAAATTCTTGCTGTACACCAAAATATTGTCACAGTAGACAACACAAGATTTACCAATAAACACAAGAAATACATGATTCATCAGACGCATAAAAGTACTGGGAGCATTTGTAAGGCTAAATGGCATTACCAACCATTCGTACAATCCTAGCTTCACTTTGAAGGTCGTTTTCCATTCATCGCCTTCACGCATCCGAATTTGGTGGTAGCCACTTTTAAGGTCAATTTTCGTGAAAATTTGGGCACCACTTAGCTCGTCGAGCATGTCATCAAGACGGGGTATCGGGTGTCAATACTTAACAGTGATCTTGTTGATGGCACGATAGTCGACACACATCCGCCATGATCCATCTTTCTTGGGAACAAGTAACACCGGTACCGTGCAGGGACTTAGGCTCTCTCAGATGTATCCTTTGTCTAAGAGTTAGGATATTTGCTTTTGTAGTTCCTTTGTTTCTTCAGGATTACTCTGGTATGCGGGGCGATTGGGTAAGGCAGCTCCGGGCACCAAATCTATCTGATGCTCGATGCCTCGAATGGGAGGCAACCCACTTGGTATGTCATCTGGAAAGACATCTTCAAATTCTTGTATCAAAGACAACCCAGAAACAGGAAGATTTTTGGGTAGTTCGTTAGTATTCAATAGCGCCACTTTGTACAAGAGTACATACATCGGTTGACTCAAAAACATCACTCTCCGGATATCACTTGCTCTTGTAAAGACACTCATTTTTCCACTTTCTTTTTCCTCTCCGTTTTTCTCTAACTTTTGTTTTCTTTCACTTTCTCTCGTATTTTTATTTTTCTCTCTCTCACTTTTTTTAACTTTTTTTTTTGCACTCTTTTCTTTATCTCTCTCTTGATCAATAGAAAGTTTGAGCTTTTATTTATCCTCGTAAACTTGTTTAGGAGTGAGGGGTGCAAGTGTCACGTTCCTTCTAAGGTGCTTGAAGGAATATCTATTAGTGTAACCGTCGTACATCACCCGTCGATCGAACTGCCATGGTCGTCCTAGGAGTAGGTGACTCGCGTGTATCGGTACTACATCACATAGTACTTCGTCGGAATACTTCCTGATGCTAAAGATATTAGGACTTGTTTCGTCACTTCAAGCTCTCCGCCATCGTTAAGCCACTGAAGCTTGTATGGAGTCGGGTGCTTGGTGGTTGACAGCCCCAACTTTTCCACCATGAGGGTGCTTGCAACATTAGTGCAACTCCCTCCATCAATTATGATGCAACACACTTTCCCTTGCACTTTACATCTCGAATGAAAAATGTTCTCGCATTGCTCCTCATTCTCCACACTTTAGAGACTTAGACTTCACTTGACTACAAGCAACTCTCCTTCAACGGGCTGCTCTAAGTCCTCTTCATTTTCAGAAATTGATTCGAACTCATTCTCCTCCTCGTCCTCCGTTTTGATCTTGCCATCGGCCTGCAACACCATGGTACGTCTATTCGAGCACTGGCTGATACAATCCTGGTTGCATCATGGTTCGACTCCATCCGACGCCATCGAAAGTGGCCTAAGCTTGAGGGGCCAAAGTGCAAAATGAAGTTGATTTCAGCTCAATTGTAGTTTTCTGAACCTATTCCAACTAAATTAAACTCTTTATTTAATTTTCAGGTTTTCATTTTAAATATTTGCATTTAAGCATCTTAGTTTAATAAAGGAGTTTCTGGTCATCATTTTAAACTCATCTTAGTTTAATTATTTGAGTTTCTTTTAATGAATTTAATTTAATAGTTGCTTCTTTAATTAATCTAGTTTCTAGGTTAATTTATTGATGCATGAGTTAAAGTTCATTTAATAATGCTTTACTTAATTAAACTAGTTGCTGGAATAAATGATGCTTAAGTGTTAGTTCATTTATTTAGGTCTAGTTGCTGGAATAAATGATGCTTAAGTGTTAGTTCATTTATTTAAGGTAGTTGTTAATTTGTTTTAAGTTTAATAATTGCATTAATGTGTCGGTTACATGTGTTAATCACAGGTGACTTTTCAACTCACATCCATTATTTCTATGGGCTGTTATGTATTCAATAAAATGGCTTTTCAAGTGAATTCGGTTACACAAGAGGGGGCTGATATTAAGAGGCTTAATTCATCATTAAGAAGTTGTTTTATTAAATAAAGAAGAGCATTATGGTTCTTTAATTTCGGCAGCCTCTTTGTCTTCAACTTCCATAACCGTTTGCTCCAAGGTATTTACAACATGCAATCAATTCTCCATCATTTGGCTGGTGACTTTTCAGTTGATCATGGAGACCTCAAAAGACTTTGACAAGCAATTTAATTGAGACTTTTCATTTGGCTGATGACTTTTTGGTTGATCATGAAGATCTCAAAGGACTTTGACAAGCAATTTAATTGAAGAATTAATCACATTGAAGATGGGAGTTACATGGCTAGAATTCCAAAAGTTGAGACTTTTCATTTGAGTTCATTATTAGCCTCATTAAAAGTGACCATTCAACTAGCTTCATTTGATACTATAAATACATGTAATCTACCTATTGTTGAAAAACTTTAGACTTCTTGAACCTTAATCAAATTTTATGAACTTTGTGTTCTTGAGTGAGTTTATCTCCTCTCCTTTTTCGTATTTTGTTAGACTTATCAAGCTTGCTCGTGACGTCTTCGACTTGTTCGTTTGAACTTATCACCTTAGCCGGTGTGGCGTTCACCTATCCTTCAAACAACCATCTTTCCACCTTAATGATATAAGAAACGGGGTGACACTGTTATATAGTGTTGAATCTTTCTTAAGTTAAGTTTTTGTTTCCATTTCCATCACTATTGCCGAATATCACTTATCTATCTTTATTTGTTTGTCAAAACTGAGCCTACTTAATTCCATAAACTCATTTTTTTCATTTTAATTCATTTTGCTAAGCTTCCGCCTATCTTAAATAAATTTTCCCATTTTTCAAAGACTTGAATATTTCTCCTCGTCGACGATCGGGCAACTTCAATGACTCGACTCATCACCGAGGCGGGATCGTATCACTGGCTCGCGATTTGTCCTCGGCCAAGACACTTAAAACACTTTATGTCCCTTAAACGAGCGGTGGAACTTTCAGGAGCCTTGCCTTTGCTTGTTTCGGCCATAGGCTTGTTTGTCTTTGGGATTGATGTGGATTCGTTCGATTGATTTGTTGGGAATCCCTTGCTGGTGTTTTGGCCCCACTTAGAAGGTTTGGCATTAGAGTAGATTTGATTTGTGCCTTTATGCTTCAATTGCTTTTCCACTTTGATTGCCATGTGGACCATGTCCACCACCTCAATGTAATGTTGCAATTCTATGATATTTGCGATCTCCCGATTGAGTCTGGCTAGGAAACGAGCCATTTTGGCTTCTTGATCTTCTTGTACATCGACACAGATCATTTCCACCTCCATTTCCTTATAGTAATCCTCGACACTTTTCGTCCCTTGGGTGAGATATTGGAGTCTTTGATGCAATTCCTAATGATAGTACAATGGGATGAATCATCGTCGTATGGCTGCCTTCATTTTGGCCCAAGTGGTATTAGGGCGTTCTCCGTTACGCCTCCGACTAGTGGTTAACTGATCTCACCATATCATAGCGTAATCTGAAAACTCAATCGCGGCAAGTTGAACCTTCTTGTTTTCATAGTAATTGTGACAATCGAACACGAGTTTGATTTTCTTCTCCCACTCTAGGTATGCCTCGGGATCAGATTTTCCTTGGAAAGGGGGAATGGAGAGTTTGATATTCTTTAAGTCATCATCTTCCCTCCTCCATTCTCTTGGTCCACGGTTTCAAGGATCTCTCCTTCCAATGCTTAGGTTAGACTCATGGTCGCTTTCATCCTCACTAAGTTCGTTGATATCGTCGTCGGGGACTCTTGATCGTTCTCGTCATTGATTAGGACACCTGTGCCTTTGTCTAATATCTTCGAGTGTTACATCACGTGGTCCTTGGTTCTCGGCTTGGTAGAGCCGATCTTCAAGGCGGTTAAGTCTCCGATCAAGTAGTCGTTCCGTCTCACGCAAAAGGGCTTGCATTTGCAAATCCGGAATGTTTCTGACTGGTTGTCTCCCTTGCGGTTCTTCCAAGTTTTGTCCACTATTTTGTGACATTTTTACAATATTATACCTCACAATCAAATCCTCACAATTCACTCGGAAAGAAAGAAATCAAATGACACTCACCCTCGTGTTTACACACTTAGTTCGACTTTTACCTCCCCTGGGATGTGCTCACGCTCCCGTGCCTTTTACCTCTCCTCCTTTCTCGTAATTTTGTTTTTCCAGACTTGCCAAGGCTTGATTAGTAGGCTTAGGGATCGGTCACAATGGGTTTCAAGGGTCGTAACGTAAAGGTGATAGGGCAGGCTGAAAGAAAAACTTTAGATGAGATGGGATGATGAGGAAATAAGGTAAGTAGGATAGGGTCGAGAAAAAAAAATTATTCAAAGAAAGGAAAAGATAACTCGAAATTAGATTCAAACTAATTCTTTTTTTTAATTTTTAATTTTTTCACTTACTTCAGTGCTTTCAGGATTGCTTTTTGGAGCCTCGTGCTTCTCATTTTAAATGGCACTGATACCATATGATATGATCCTGTCTTCGAGGTGAATTCGAGATGTATTCGAGATTGCCCGATCGTAATTGAAGAAGTAGATGTTGTGTTCAAAAAGAAAAGTAAATGAATCTTTAAACGAATAAGAATGGATTTTAAACTGAAAAAGAAGATAACTCGAAACAAATGAAGTGCAAGATATACGTTTGGTTTTACGTTCACAGATTTAGAAGAGAATTATGGGTTAAGGAAGGATTGGGGTAATTGGTTACTTTGAGTTCGAGTGGCTGAGCTGAGAAATATGAGTCTAATGTGGTAATAAGAAATGGTCGGCTATTAAGGAATTGGTTTTGGTAAGTGTAGGTTCGATGAAAACAATAGAGTATTCGTTTTAGAGAATGGACGCGAATGGTACGATTTGGTCTTAAGAAACAAGCAAGAACCAACACGAAATTGGTATCGACCCAAATTGCTTATAAGGTTCTTAAGGTTCGATTTTGGATGGAAATTGGACCTCGACCCACTATTAGATTGGATAGGAACCTCGGTATAGGTGGATAGCAAAGGAAATGGGTTGACGCCACTAGCTCACTAGATAAGCCAATGAGTCCTTAAACGAAATTAGAGAAAGGTGCTCTCACAAATTTGACAGAGTTTCATTAACTAATTTGGCCAAAAGTTCCTTACAATTGAAAATGGCAAGCTATTTATAGACTCATTTTAGCTAGCCGAATAGTCATGCTTAGTGTCTAAGAAATTTCAGCCTTAAATGGCCTAGATTAATCTAGAATAAACTCATTAATTTGCTGACTACATTCAGCCAATGGAACTCCAAAAAATCAGCTTCTAGAATAGCTTAGGTGCAGCCAAACTTTAATGGAAATGTGGGGAGCTAAAATACACTTTAAAATTCGGCATTGGGAACTTGGATAGCTCAATGGAAGCTTTAATGTTGCCTTGAGTAGCTTGCTGGACAACTGGTGTAAACACATGGAAACCAACGGTCATAGGTGTGAAAAACAAGGAGACAACAGCTTTCAATGTGACGCCCCAAGCTGCTGGTGTGAATGGAATAATAATGGCGCTTGGTAGAGCTCAATGGTCACGTTGGAGAAGTAAACAGCAACTTATGGGGGCTCTTTGGAAAAAGAAGTCAGCAGCTAATGGCTTTAAATGCCGTCCAATAATGCACCTTTTTGGAAAAAGAAATCAGCAGTTAATGGCTTTAAATGCCATCCAATAATGCACCTTTTTGGAAAAAGAAATCAGCAGCTAGTAGCCTTAAATGTCATCCCAAAAAAATGCACTTGCACATTAATAAAGTCAGCTCATTAACTCAATGTAAACTCATTAATTTCCAGCAGCTTAAGACACATTTAAACCTTGTTTTTGAGCTGGAACATATTAAATGAAAAATGGTTAAAGCATGTCTAAAATTCGACTAGAGCTAGGACATCTTAATGAGCTAGTTTGGCTAGACAAATTAAACGGACAGCAAGCTATTAATTTTGTCCTAAGCTTTGCATATTAAATCTTAACTATTATATGTAATAATTAAAGCAAATTCAAGCTTATTTAAATTGTCCAAAATTAAACCAATTAATTAATATGTCCAAATTTATTTAATGTATCAAACTTATTTAACACTAAAGCCGAATAAACTTATTGAGCTCAATGTGGACTCATGAGCTAAGATTGAGCTGGGGTGCGCTCGTGAGCTTGAAGTTGAGCTTGTAGAAGAGTGCGACATGGACTCTTGGAATTGCTACTAGCTTGTTCGAAAGGCCTAGCTTTGACATCGTCCCACACTTGCTGAACCAAAGTTATAACAGCTTCCTTGAATTGCTTTGCACAAGCCCTTGTGATCAGCCCTTGAGGTAGCACCATCGGATCTCGGCTCGAACTTGACTCATGGTGGTGCATGCTCGTATCAGAGGCAATGTCACTAGATTAATTTTTTGTTCTGCATATTGATAGAATAATTAGGAACTAATTTCTTCTCTTTGGGTTTAATGTATGACTCGTAGTAGGGGAACACCTATAGAGCCGGTCACAAACCTAAAAAGAATAATTCATAGGAATCGTCGACAGTAACAACCAATGTAGAACCAACCACCTCCCAGAGGTAATTTAGCACCATGAGAAAATCTACTGTTCGACGAAGCTAACAATAACAACTTAGAAGATCCGCCACCACCACTATAGCTACCTGTAAACATCAATATGGCACGCAACAAAAGAACTCTAAGGGAATATGCGCTACTGAATCTGGATATGGTTTAAGGGAGTATAATGAGGCCAACTATCACGACCAATAACCTTAAGATCAAGCTAGCTATGATCCAAATGATTTAGAATAATTTGTAATTTTGAGGAATGATGATAGAAGATTCGAGTTAGCATGTAAAATGATTTCTCAAATTTTGTAACACTTTCAAATATAATAGGGTCACCGATGATGCTATTCATCTTTAGTTGTTCCGCTTTTCATTAATAGACAATGCCTTTTCTTAGTTAGATTCGCAGGCACCAGAATCCATCACGACATGGGACGAACTTGGAGGAAAGTTTCTACAAAAGTTCTTCCCCATTAGCAAGACAGTCCAACTAAGAAGGGAAATTTCTATTTTTAAATAGTTAGGGGGAGAGAGTTTTCACAACGCTTGGGAGCGTTTTAAGAATCTGATTCAAAAATGTCCACATCACTGACTACCCGAGTGGTTTCGACTACAAATTTTCTACAATGACTTGGATGTACATGCAAGGTCAAGATTAGATGGAGCCGTGTAACACCCCCGACCCGGCCTAGACATTTCTATCTGATCCATCATGTCACATAGAAAGGTTGTTTAAAAACTGTGTCTTCGTTAAAAACCCTGTATTCTTTTGAAAATTTCGAACCTTGTTGTTTGCGAAATTCAGATTTGTTTAAGTGGTTTTCTTGTCAAAACGTTGTTATTATTATTTTCGAAAACTTTGTTCATAGAGAAATCAAATTCAAAGAGTTGAGGAAATGTGATATTTTGAAAATAGTTATTTATCATTTTAAGACCCAGAGTTTAATCATTTCTAGTTTAAACATAAGAAAAATGAAAGTTTAAAAGAAAAATAAAATTCCAAAGGCCTTATTACAAAATTTTATCCCAAAATAAATAATACTAAAATAAAGCTAAGCTGAGTTTTATTAAAGTTCATGAGAAATACTCTGATGTATGGCCACCACAGAGTCCTCCGCTGCTCCAAACCCTCTAACGCTGGGGACCACCTGCAAGGTTAAAGTAGAGGGGTGAGTTACGAGAACTCAGTGTGTAATCCCCTAATCGGTCATTAACTGGGCCTGAGCCCATACAGAAGAAAACTGGGTCGAAGCCCTAATCAGTAACAATATGGGCCTTAGCCCTGTAAACATGATAATGTGACAGAGTATGCAGCCCAACCCAACAATCCATCTGCTACACACCCCCGTACTAGCCTTACACACCTGTGGGGACCAACTCAACCCACCCAGCCCTACACACCAATATGGTAGACAAGCTGCTCATCATAGAATTTGTGGCGGAGCCACCAGAATAATAGAATATACGTGGCATAGCCACTGCACGGAATATGGCGAGCCCACCGCAACACTTCCTCTGATCATCAAGTCCACCCCATGCAACATATCATAAATGCAATGCATCATACGTATAAAAGTGTAAATAAAGTATATACATGATAACCAACCATAACTAGGGGTATAGCAGTCATTTACCCTCCAGGGGTATTTTGGTAATTTTGCATTTAACTGCCTTTCTAAAGGCCTACTGTGGCCTCGAGCGACACGGGACTCTTTTTGGGTCTCTACGAAACTATTGGGCCTAAAATCCATTTTAGGCCCAAACAGCCCCACAAGCTCGTGTGCCCCAAGCCGTAAGATTTCGGTTTCAGATTTGAAGATTTCGCATTCGGACCTATCATATGATAGTTTTCCAATAGTTTTGCCCAAGTGGACTGGATAGCCCATTGGGCCCATTTGGCCTGTTTTGGCTCGATCAAGTCCGTTACAGCCTCAACTTTGCGACAGTGCTTGTGACACTCTCAATGACTTATCATCATTATTCGTACTTTGATTTATCACTACGAGCATACGCACGCTCAAGTGGTCACAGATGCCAGTTTTTCAACTTTTTGGCTTTCGACCGAATCACAGAACATTGCAAGCATGCATTCAGAGGGGTGTGAGATTACACACCTGTTTACGAGTTGTGAATTCCACCATTTCCAAACTCTTAAATAACGTTCAAACAATTGTTAATCTCTACATCATGAAAGTAACATGTTGATGTATTCGACAGAATAGGCCACACTTACCACGTGATGCACTCTTTCCCCACACCAAAGTAATCGGCTTTGTTCCAGGATTAGAGATATTGGTTCCCTAACATTGACCATCAACAATAATCACATTAGAATGCTACCCTAATAATAATATACTAACCAGCCCTTCGGCTTAAAGAACCCAAACGAGAAAGAGAGGAGGAACAACAAACCTTTATTGGTTGAACAAACTCTTACCAATGATTAGAAACCCAAGATTGCCTGCCACCGTATTCAGCCTCAAAGATGATAACCAACTAGGGAGGAAAGAAAAACAGAGATTAAATCTGGCTTGTCCAACCAGAGAACAACAGATAGAGTATTAAGGGAGAATAGATTCGGCATTTGATTTCCCCCTTAAAGGGTTTCGGCACTTACCAAATACTTCCCAAAACCCGAACATTGAGTGAGCAGAAAAGAGGGTAAACTTGATCCTTACAAACAATTGGCCTAGGCAAAAAGGAATGGGATTAGGAATTTCGATTTTGACACAGCAAGAAGAGGGAAGAAGGAGATGAGAAAAAAAGCCAATACCTTTACCTAGAGAGAAGTCGAATGTAAAGAAAAGATTCGTCACAAGCAGCACAACGCAAGGGCCACAATTCAGCTATGATGGTTTAAACTGAGATGAAGATCAATCGCAAGCTAAAATTTTGAGTAGGAAGAAGTTCAGGGGACAGATGTTTAGGTAACACAAATAAAGGAGAAAGATTGAAGAAAATGAGAAGAAGTGAATAGGGAAATTGAGGTTTTAGCACAAAAAGAGTTGAAGCAAAAAGACTCAAAATGCACTAGCCAAAGAATGAAAAATGAAGAGATTCATTCAAAAAAAACTCTTTAGGAAAAAATGGTACACTAACTACTCAAGACCGAATATACTGCTAAGTGACCCCTCTACACCGAAATTCTCCTCCCACACACTCCACATTCGACCAACCACTCCCCACACCATCTCTTCCATGATTTCCTCCCCAATTTCCTCCTACATTTCCTCTCCACCTCCCATTCAAACCATTTGACCAAGTCTCCATCCTTCAAGGCAGAGTTCTAATCCAACTCCACCTCTCTCCTCCCATTTCATAAAATAAAAACCCACATATGCTGCTTGTGGGATACGAACCCCATCCCACCTTGCTACCATACTAATGCCACCACCACTCCACCACGTGGCCATTTGTGTTAGCAAGACACCTACAAATTCCCTTAAGCCTTGCTTCCAACAGTTGATATGGCCTGCCTTGGGATGAGTCGAAATGTATACGAGTTGCCCAATCGTCTACGAGGAGGAAATCAAGCCTTCGGGTAATAATGAGAAAATATGTAAGAGTTGCGGAAGCTTTTAAGTGAATTGGTTTTAATACATGGATTAAGTTAGGAATGAAGGTTTGAGAAATGAAGGGAGTGGTTTAGATGAAAGGTTGGGGTTTATGTTGAAGGAAGATGGATAAAAGATAGGTGATATTTTAGTGGAAATGGATTAAAGAACTTAAACAAAGAATCGATTCAACACTATGATAGTGTCACCTTGGGTTCTATATTTGTTTAAGGTGGAAAATGGAATCGAAGATGGACCATGACCTGTTATCTAGGTAGATAAGAATCGATGGTATAGTTTGATGAAAGAACAAGTCTAGACGCCACAAGCAATTGATAAGTCTAGGAAACCTGCACGAAATCGAAGAGGAGACAAGCTCACTCAAATGAACAACGTTCATATAATTTCATAAATGATCAAAAAACTCTAACCTTTACAAATAAAAATAACAACTATTTATAGGCTAAGGAAAGCTAGCTGAATGGTCATCCAAATATCTTAAAATCTAAGTAAAAATTAAACTAGATTAAGCTAGAAAAATCTAGAATAAATTCCTTTGGCTTGCTTGGCTAGGTCGACCGAATATGGCCCTTCAAAACTTGCTAAGTTTGGCTGAATGTGGAGGGGAGAATCACCTTCTAGATGGTTCAAATTTACTTGACAAATTCGGCATTGAAATTTGAGTAGGGTGCCTTGGAAACCCGAAAAGGCATGCAACTCTTTAATGGCATCCTTAGGACGTGAATAGCCTTCTTTGCATGCTTCTTGGATATTGTCCACGCATGGAGAAGCGACGCCTTAAATGCTGTTCCCCTTTGTCTTTCACGAGACAATGTTTGGAAATGAGGAAAGAGTGCTAATTAATTCGGCCTAGTGAACTTTGAATAAGGTGCCTTGTAAATCTGATTGGGCATTCTGAAAAGGCATCTTGGAGACGCCAACAAATAGCCTCTTTGGTTCACGAAATGGCACCTTAAATGCATGCTGAACAACTCATTAATTTAGCCAACATACATGCATTAAATTCGACCAACAAAACAAGCTGCACATTAATGCATTAAATTCGTCCATTCATGCTGGACAAGGCCTTTATTTCCATTCCAACATCTCCATAAATGATGTTCATGCATGAAAAATTCCAGCACATTAATGGTGCTTTTGCTGAACACGAAAAAGGGCCTTGGAAAGCTGAAACATCAGCTCATTTAATCCGTCCCATGCTTGCCCAACATCTCCTTTAATTGCTGTCGTCCAAGCATGATGCATGCAATAAATACTTCATTGAATTTCGGCCAAGCATGCTCCTTAATGGCTGCTGCAATTCACGAAACAAACATGCTTTAGTGTCTCAATTAATTCGGCTGAAAAGTAGCAGCAATACATTAAATTGGGCTGGCCCTTTATTAAGCATAAACATCAATTAATTCTCTTCAAATTAGCTAAACACAATTAAATACATGCTATGGACATATCATTGGACACTTTGGACAACTTAAATGCACCTTTAGGACACTTAATAAATTCGACAGCCCCTATTTAATGAGAAAAATCTGCATACTCAATTTAGCTTTAAAACATCTTTAAAACTTGTAATAAAATGTGACAAAATTAATTTAAGCTCAAACAAATTATACCTAACACTAAATTAATTATTTAGACATATTTAACTTGCTGTAGGAATTTTAATAAATTAAATACTTAATTTATTTAATGCATTAAAATTAAAGAATCAGCTCAATGAGCTGGTCCGAGCTCGAGTGAGCTCAAATTGAGCTCGAATGAGCTAATCCAGCTCAATTTGAAAATGCATGAAGATGCACATGAGCTCCATAAGTTTGAAATTCGTCGGCGCCCCGGGCGTGCCCGTATCAATAGTCCTCTCCCCTAAAGAGCCAAAAAGCAAAATTTTCCCAAGGCTTGGGCTCAAATCCGAGCCCCCTAGAACCCCCAAACACACCCAAATAACAAGCTAAGCAAGCAAAACACATGCAATAGTGCAAAAATGCCAGACCCCAAATTTTAGGTTGTTATAGTTCTACCCCCTTAAAGAAATTTCAGCCCCGAAATTTACCTAATTAAAAGAGGTGAGGGTATTGTTGCCGTATTGCCTCCTCCGGCTCCTACGTGGCTTCCTTTGAACCATGGTTACGCCACAATACCTTGACCAATGGAAAGATTTCCTCCTCAACACTTTCACCTCGCGATCCAAAATCTGTACTGATTCTTCTTCGAATGTCAGATTAGACCTTACTTCGATTTCCTCCACCGGCACTACATGAGAAGGATCAGAACGGTAGCGCCTCAGCATAGAGACGTGAAATATGCTATGTATCCGGTTTAACTCAGGAGGTAGCTCAAGCTGATATGCGACCGGTCCAACATGTTTCAACATCTGATAAGGCCCGATGAACCTAGGGCTTAACTTGCCCTTCCGTCCAAATCTTAAGATCTTTTTCCACGGTGAGACTTTTAAGAAAACATAATCTCCCATCGAGTACTCGATTTCCTTATGCTTCAGATCTGCATACGACTTCTGTCTATTGGAAGCTTCTTTCAATCGACCCTGAATCAGCTTCACCTTCTCCTCAGTCTTTGAAATCAATTCTGGACCCAACAACTGCCGCTCACCCAATTCTGTCCAACACGTATGGGTACGACACCTACTACCATACAACGCCTTGTAGAGCGCCATCTGAATGCTGGATTGGTAGCTGTTGTTATACGCAAATTTCGCTAACAGTAAATAATCTTCTCAACTGCCCCTGAAGTTAACTACACAGCCTCTTAACATGTCTTCTAAGATCTGGATTACCCTCTCCGACTGACCATCAGTCTGTGGATGAAACGCTGTGCTAAAATCTATTCTTATACCCAAAGCTTCATGTAACACCTTCTAGAACTGAGATGTGAACCTAGGATCCCTGTCTGAGATGATAGACACCGGTACCCCATGTAACCTCACAATTTCTACCACATACAATTTGGCCAATTTTTGTAACGAATAATCAGTGCGAACCGATATGAAGTGAGCAGTCTTAGTCAACCGGTCCACCACTACCCATACTGAATCTTTCTTGGTAGGCATAAGAGGTAGCCCACTAACAAAATCCATTGTTACCCTCTCCCACTTCCAAAGTGGAATCTTTAACGGTTGCAACAATCTCGAAGGCAGTTGATGCTCAGCCTTCCCTTGCTGACATGTCAAACACTTGCTTACGAAGTTGGTAACTTCCCGCTTCAGTCTAAGCCACCAGTACAGTTCACGTAAATCTCGGTACATCTTGTTTCCACCGGGATGCATAGCATATGAGCTACTATGCACCTCCCGCAGAATTATTTGTCTTAACTCAGAGTCCTTTGGCACACAAATTCTTCCACGGAAACATAACACCCCTGCACAGTTCAGCCCAATGTCTACCGTCTCTCCACTTCCCACTTGCTGGAAACGAGCCCCCAACGACTCATCCAACAACTGTTTCTCCTTAATCTGATTAACCCAAGTCGGTTTCACTTGAAGTTCTGCCAACAAACTACCATCCTCATAAAGGCTGAGATGAGCAAACATTACTCTCAAATCCGATACCACCTTACGACTTAGTGCATCCGCCACCACGTTGGCTTTACCCAGGTGATACTCAATCGGGCAATCGTAGTCTTTTAGCAATTCTATCCATCTCCACTGCCTTAAATTCAGCTCCTTTTGGGTAAGGAGATACTTAAGACTCTTATGGTCAGTGTAGATAATCGACCTTTCCCCATATAAGTAGTGTCTCCATATCTTTAGGGCGAACACTACTGCAGCTAGTTCCAAGTCATGAGTGGGGTAGTTCACCTCATGTGGCCTTAGTTGACGAGATGCATACGCTACTACCTTCCCTTTTTGCATCTGCACACAACCCAAACCTGTGTGCGACGCATCACAATAGACAACAAATTCTTTCCCTGCCTCAGGCTGAATCAACACTGGTGCTTCAGTCATAATCTTCTTCAACTTTTCAAAACTTTCCTGCTGTTTATCAGTCCAAACAAATGGTATCCCCTTACGCAGCAATTTAGTTAGAGGTGCGGCAATCGAAGAAAACCCCTCAAAGAACCACTTGTAGTACCCAACCAAACCCAGAAAACTTCGAATTTCTGATACTAACTTCGATGGCTTCCAATCTAATACAGCTTCGACCTTTCAAGGATCAACCCTAATCCCCTCGGCGGACACAACATGACCCAAGAATGTCACTTCCTTTAGCCAAAACTCGCACTTACTGAATTTGGCGTAAAGTTTCTTTTCTTTCAATATCTGTAGAATAACGCAAAGATGTGAATATGCTCCTCCTTAGTTCTTGAATACACCAAAATGTCATCTATGAATACCACCATGAACCGGTCTAAATAGGGTTGGAAGACTTGGTTCATCATATCCATGAAAGCGGCGAGTGCATTCGTTAATTCAAATGGCATAACCAAAAACTCGTAATGCTCGTAACGAGTTCAAAATGCAGTCTTGTATATATCAGCCTCCTTAACCCTTAACTGATGGTATCCTGATCTTAAATCTATTTTCAAGAAAACTGAGGCTCCTCGTAGCTGATCGAACAAATCATCAATCCTTGGTAGTGGGTATTTGTTCTTAACAGTTAGCTTGTTCAATTGACAATAGTCAATGCACATACGCATTGACCCATCCTTCTTCTTCACGAACAACATCGGCGCTCCCCACGGTGATACACTTGGTCTGATAAATCCTCGATCCAACAACTCTTGGATCTGAGCCTTTAGTTCTACCAGCTCCTTCGGTGCCATCCTATAAGGGGCGATGGACACTGGAGTCGTTCCTGGTAACAGCTCAATGCCAAATTTGACCTCACAATTTGGAGGCAACCTCAGAAGCTCTTTGGGAAAAATGTTCGAGAACTCCTTCACGGTTCTGACATCCCCAACAGACAATTCCTTAGCATTAGATATGCTGACAAAAGCTAAGAATGCCTCACACCCTTTACGCACCAACTTCTCAGCCTTTAATGCTGAAATCACATGGGATAGATAATCCCTTCTTTCTCCTATCACAATCACTTCCTCGTCCTCTATGGTCTTTAATACCATAAGCTTAGCAGCGAAATCCAAATTCACACGGTGTTTAACTAGCCAGTCCATGCCTAGTATAAGATCAAACTCGCCGAATGATAGTTCCATCAAATCTGTCGGAAATACCACTCCTTGAACTTCTAGAGGCACATTTCTAAATAGCTTATTCACTACCACAGATTGTCTTAAGGGACTAATTACCGACATTTCTCTATCAGCAAACTCAAATTGCATACCCAAAGTCCCAGACACAGTACAGGTAACATACGAGTGTGTAGATCCAATATCAATTAAAGCTGTAAATGGCACATCAAATATGAAAAATGTACCGGTTATGATGCCCGGTGCATCTCTATCCTCTCGACGTCGAGCAGTATAAACCAGTCCCAGCTGCCTCGCATCTGTAGTACCAGCACCTCTTCTCAATGCTCCACGACCTCGTCCAAACCCATTTCCCCCTCTGGCAGGACCACGACCTCTCGGTGGCTGTTGGCCACCTCTTCCTGGCTATATAAACCTCTGACCTACTATTTGCATCTGACCCGACTCTCGAGGACAGTCCTTTATTCGATGATCCCTAGACCCACATCTAAAACACCCACCAGAACTTCTCTAGCACTCCCTCGGATGTATTTTCCCACACTGCACACAAGGTTGCAACTGACCCACAACAACTGGCATCCCAACTTGAGCTTGCCCATCCAACCTCGGCCTTTTTTGGAAACCCCCAGAAGAACCTGAAGACCCAAAACCTCTCTTATTCTTGCCCCTATCCTTATCTCAATTTTGCCTTTTAGAATGTTTCACCTCTTTGGCAATCTTTGCTTTCTCAACCAAAGTGGCAAAATCTCTTTCTCTCTACGGAGCTATCAGTACCCGCAGCTCATCCTGTAGACCATCCTTGAACCGCACACAGCGCTCATAGTCAGTCGTGACTATACCCCGTGCGTAACGACTCAAGCGCAGAAACTCTGCCTCATATTCTGCTACTGATTTGTTTCCCTGGACCAAATTCAGAAATTCCTTCCTCTGGGCGTCCACATAACTAGTCCCGACATATTTTCCCTGGAAAGCTATTTTGAAGAAGTCCCAGGTTATATGATCCGCTGGTGTACCTTCCCTCACAGTGAGCCACCACAGGTATGCCTCATCTCGCAGTAGAGACACTGCTCCTTTCAATTTTTGTTCTGCTACATTTGGGACTACACCAGAGATGCCCCTAAAAACCTCAGCCCCGTTCGATCGAAGTCACTCAAAAATAGACCCACGAGCTGCCAACCCAGTACTTGCTCTAGCAACCCATTCCAAAACTTGCAGCATTGCTTGGGACAAAGCATCGTCCCCTCCAGTCCGGTCATGAGACCCTGTTTCGGTCACTGGTGATGCAGGTGCTTCTATTTCAGGCATGTGCCCTGATGTTGCGAATCCAGCCCTAGCACCTCGGCCCTTACCACGGCCACATCTACCTCTTGTACTCATCTCGTTGTAACGCGTTAATCTGTTTAAGAGTGTTATGCATTAGCTTAGTGTTCAAGTAATTTTTAACATATGTTTTATGAAAGAATAGTAGTGTGAGTAGTTTTCGCAGATCGAGTTTCCTACTGTTTCAGTCTCTATAGTCTTAATTCCTATAGCTACCAGTTTCAGGGTACTACCACTAACTCTAGTAGTTTTCTCCCTACAGTCATTTCATCACATAACCAGATATAAAGTAAGGGGACTTATGGATTTGGTGCCGGAGACTCAGTGTGCCATACTTCTAGTCAAGCTATTTATTTCCTAAAACCATGTTTCAAGCAATTTTGAAAACATTTTCGAACCCATTCCACAGTCGAGTTTTGCAACCTGACTCTGATACCACAAAATGTAACAACCCTGACCCGGCCTAGACGTTACGACCAAATCTAGCATCTCACATAGAAAGGTTGTTTAAAAATTGTGTGTTCGTTAAAAACCCCGTATTCTTTTAAAAATTTTGAACCTTGTTGTTTGCAAAATTCAGATTTGTTTAAGTGGTTTTCTTGTCAAAACATTGTTGTTATTATTTTTGAAAACTTTGATCACAGAGAAATCAAATTCAAAGAGTTACGAAAATGTGATATTTTGAAAATAGTTATTTATCGTTTTAAGAAAACCCAGAGTTTAATCATTTCTAGTTTAAACATAACGAAAATGAAAGTTTAAAAGAAAAATAAAATTCCAAAGGCCTTATTACAAAATTTTAACCCAAAATAAATAATCCTAAAATAAAGCTAAATTGAGTTTTATTAAAGTTCATGAGAAATACTCCGATGTATGGCCACTAGAGAGTCCTCCGCTGCTCCAAACCCTCTAACGTTGGGGACCACCTGCACAGTTAAAGTAGAGGGGTGAGTTACGAGAACTCAATATGTAATCCCCTAATCGGTCATTAACTGGGCCTGAGCCCATACAGAAGGAAACTAGGCTGAAGCCCATACAGAAGCAAACTAGGCTAAAGCCCATACAGAAGCAAACTGGGACGAAGCCCATATAGAAGCAAACTGGGCCGAAGCCCTGATCAGTAACAATCTGGGCCTTAGCCCTATAAACATGATAATGCGACAGAGTATGCAACCCAACCCAACAATCCATCCGCTACACACCCCTGTACCAGCGCTACACACCCCTATACCAGCCCTACACACCTGTGGGGACCAAGTCAACCCACCCAGCCCTACACACCAATATGGCAGATAGTTGCTCATCACAGAATTTGTGGCTTCGCAACTAGAATAACAGAATATACGTGGCATAGCCACTAGACAGAATGTGGCAGAGCCACCAGAACACTTCCTCCGATCATCAAGCCCACCCCATGCAACATATCATAAATGTAATGCATCATATATATAAAAGTGTAAATAAAACATATACATGATAACCAACCATAACCAAGGGTATAACAGTCATTTACCCTCCAGGGGTATTTTGGTAATTTCACATTTAACGGCCTGTCCAAAGGCCTACTGTCGCCTCAAGCGACACGAGACGCTTTTTAGGTCTCTACGGAACTATTAGGCTTAAAATCTATTTTAGGCCCAAACGAGCCCACACGCTCGTGTGGCCCAAGCCGCAAGATTTCGGTTTCAGATTTGCAGATTTCGCATTCGGACCTATCATTTGATAGTTTTCCAATAGTTTTGCCCAAGCGGGCCGGATAGCCCATTTGGCCCGTTTCAGCTCGATCAAGCCCGTTACAGCCTCAGCTTCGTGAGAGTGCTCGTGACACTCTCAAGGACTTACCGTCATTATACATACTTCAATTTATCACTACGAGCATTCGAACGCTCAAGTGGTCACAGATGTCGATTTTTCAGCTTTTCAGCTTTCGACCGAATCACATAACATTGCAAGCATGCATTCGGAGGGGTGTGAGATTACACACCTATTTACGAGTTGTAAATTCCACCGTTTCCAAACTCCTAAAATAACGTTTAAATAATAGTTAATCTCTACATCATGAAAGCAACAGGTTGATGTATTTGACAGAATAGGCCACACTTACCACGTGATGCACTCTTTCCCCACACCAAAGTAATCGGCTTTGTTCCGGGATTAGAGATATTGGTTACCTAGCGTTGACCATCAACAATAATCACATTAGAATGCTACCCTAATAATAATCTACTAACCAGCCCTCTGGCTTAAAGAACCCAAACGAGAAAGAGAGGAGGATTCAAAGTTAGTTAAGGAGCCAATTAAAGAGATGAATGCACAAGTCTTTTGATATTCAGTTTATGGGAGATGAAGGGATACCAAATAGTACATTAAGGGTTCATTAAGTTAATAATAAAGTGAAGAGACATGCCTTTTCATCTACACCAGAATCAAGTGAAGAGACATGACTATTGGCTTCCCTACATGAGTTTAAAATGAAATTAACACTTGTAATAACCTTAGTTAATTGCTGAAGGTGAAAGGTCACAAATAGGCATTTGAATAGTCATAATAATGCCTATAATTAGTTTGTAAGAACACATTGTTTTGGTTAGACAATACATTTTGACATTTTATGAATTTTAATTCATTTGTGAGTTTATTCAACCCTCTAAATTCTTTAAGAGTCAATCTGACTTATCTAGCATAGCTAGTGGCGTCTTCCTTGTTTCTTTGAACTTATCACTCAAACCCAAGTGTGGCGTTCACCCATTTTGATACCTTTGGTTCCTAACTTTCTATAGTTAGCGGGTCAAGGTCCTTTGTTTCTTTTCCAGCATCTTAAGTGACTTATAAGTTTCGGGTCAATACTCTTAATAGTATTGGTTCACTCTTGTCCTTAAGCTCAACTATCCATTTTATCCAACGTTTTGATTTGTTTGCTTCAAACCTTAGCCAAATTTTCACCATCATTCACTTAGCCATTTCCATCATCATTTTATTTAGCCAATTCAACCCTTCTCTTTATTCCTCTTTGTTTCAACACCTAGCTGATCTATCCTAGTCCATCCTAAAACTTTTTGAAAACCATTCCTTTAAGCCTACATTTAGCCAAATTCCTTCAAACTCTGAATTGAATGAAGCTTCTCCATTTTACGATCGGACACATCTACTACTCGAATCACAACCCACGAAACTAGTTTGTATCATTTTGTATCAGAGCTAGTGAAATTAAAGTAAGTATCAACGTTTTAAGCATTACGGGATTGTGATTTTACCAAAAAAATTCAAAAAAAATTCGTCAAAAAAATTTCAACATCAATTGAAGTTCAAAGGGTGAAGAAAATTTTTTGGGTGCACCAATTCGTTGGATTCATTTAAAAAAAAGTTAGCTAGGAAGTTTTCTTGTTGCCCGAATAAGTTTAATCACTACTAAATTTTTAGCCACACTTATATCTTTCCATCACTGTTTTTCCATCCTACCCTTTTGTCCTAACATCATTCCCTACCCAAAACCGATCATTACATTTGTAAGCCGACCCATATTGACTACTACTAAGTCAAAATAGTCCATTGCAAACATAGAAAGGCAGATTGAGCGGAAAAAGGTAAGAGTGTTGTGAGCCTATTCGAGTGAATAAAAGCCAAAACTGTGTAAAATTTTCTTTGTGAGTGAATTGTGAGGTTTGTTATAAAAGACTATGTCTCGCAGTTTCGAACAGATTGATGATGATGGTGATGTTTTGTCTGATCCAACATATCAAGCATTCTTTCACGAGGTGGATCAAATGCTCCAAAGAAAATTAGAACTCGTAAAAGAATGATTGAAGCAATTGGAAGAATGAGCCCAACGAAAACAAATTTCACCAAGCCGAGGGACGGAAACAAGATTGTCACGGAGACAAACGTTTAATGACTATATGGGAAGAGACTCATATTGAGATTCTTATTCATCAAGGAAGTCGAGTCGATATGAAGCAAACCACGAGTTTGAAACCTTTCAAGGCTACCAACGAGAAGGTAGAAATTTCTCTTCAAGTGCCTCAAAGTATTCATCTATAGAGAATCCTTTTTAAGAAGTGAACGTGTTTATAAGTACTCATCCATGGAGGCTTATTCACAAAGAGATGACCGTGACTTATATGAAGATTCTTCCACTTCTTTCCAATGACAAGCCTATCGTTCTAATTCTTTTGTATTATCTCCATCTTGTAGTGAAGTTGAGAGAAGAAAAAGAGAGACAAGAGAAAAAGAAATCGAAAAAGAAAAAGAGAGTGAGATTGCAAAAGAAAGTGTGCAAGAAATAGTGTTGTTGAAAATGAAAGTGAAATTACAAGTGAGAGTAAGTCTTCAATAATCAAAGAGACCATGAAAAAAGAACGAGAGATTGAATGAGGAGTGAATGAAAAAGAAGAACGTGACCAAGAAAAAGTGAGGAATGTTTTTACTAACCTACATACGAGTTGTCCTTGTATTGTTTCTTCTTTTCAGGTTTCTAAAGACTCGAGTGACAAGTTTCAACTTCAATACTTTTCCAATGAGAGACGATTTCATTTGATCGAAGAAGGTAAGGTTGAAGGTGAAATTAATTCTTGAGTGCTTAAAGGTAAGGAGTCTTTAGCCATTGAATCTCGTTAATCAAATTTGAATACTGTTGAGATAATTGCCAATGACTTAGTTATTGAAAGATCTCCTCACTTTGATTTGGTTAATTGTCATTCTATGAATATTGTTGATAATTTCGTTTCAGCTAGTGCCATGAAGAGATTTTTTATGATAAATGTTATGTTGGCAAGTTTGTTGATGAAGTTAGCTTAAATCGGCATAAGCAAAATTTGATCATGTGTGGCAAAGAGTGGTCACATTAAAAGCCTAATATGTTTGTTTATGATGGTAACGTGAATTCTCTATTTGTGCAAGTCTGTTCAGATTAATTTCAAGGGGTTTGATTGTTTGAATGTAAGTATGATTAAATCCTTCTTGCCTAGCATGTGTGATTTATGGGTGATAAAGAAAATCCTGCTGCACATTGGAACAAGTAATCAAAACCGTGTGTTCAAACCTGGAGTTTGTTATTCGGGAACATTGTTGAGAGAAATCAAGCATCATAATTTTTGTTTGAATAAATGTGTGAACAACTTTTGCTTGCTTGATGATTTGTCTCTAAATTTGAAAACAAAGTTGTTGTATCGTGATAATATGCAAATGCAAAATCGAATCTTTGATCCTGGAAATTTCTCTATAGTATGGTTTAAAAGACTCGGACATGTTTTGCATTCATATAACTTTAGTTTGCTTTGTGTTCCTCCCATGTTGCCAGCCATGAAATTTTTAATTTAGATTGAGGTGGTAAGGGAGAACTTGGTTTTTGACCCCGATGGTTATTGTTCTATATTAATGTTCAAGGGATTTGAGCCATGGAATCTTATTTTCCAAAATTGTAACTTTTGAATGCTTTTGGGATTTGGTTTGTTTCCATTGACGAACTTATGGATTCATTATGGAAAGGTAAAAGCAACTTCTGTGTTTGATCCTGACATTGGAATATGTGGTCAACTTTTGATTGAAATTTTGATAATTTCTTTTGTGCTTAAAATTCTTAGTGTCACTAATTTGTTTTATTTTTGTGTAGGTGACAATCTGAAGTGGTACCCTTCTAAAGAGGGAGGGTATGCAAATAACCTTCTTTCTTGTCGAGCCATATATGATTCTCACATTCTTGAAAGTGACTTTGTCAGGTTTATGACCAAGAGGTTCGTGACCTTGAGAGTTTTGTCGCAAGTAAATGGCCTGATTTGAAGAGAAATCATCTTCAAGAGGGAGGGTATTATGCGATCCCCGCCGCATCATGTCATGATACAATTCGACGACATCAGAATTGACCCAAGCACGAGGGCCTAGGTGCAAAATGAAGTTTTTAATTTTAGTTTGTTAATTTGGTTGCTAGAAAATAAGGACTTTGATTCATTTATTTTAGTCACTTTAGTTATTTTAGTTTGTGTCTTTAATTATGTCATAGTTTGAACATCACTCATATGTGTTCTACATTTAATAAAGTCATGCATTATGTAACTCTCATGTTAGTTAAGTTTGCATCATAAATTATGACATGCATTATGTAACTCCCATGTTAGTTAAAGTTTGCATCATTAAATTAAGTCGTGCATTAAGTAACTCATTTGTTCATTTAATTTACATCTTAAACCATGCATTTAAGCATCTTAGTTGTTAAATATGTTTGAGTTTGTTTATATAAGTATGTTATTTAATTTGGCTATTACTTTTTATTGCATAAATTAAAGTGTGTTTATTTTCATTTTAAATAAGGTGATTTGAGCTGCATGTTCATTAATAAATTTATGTATGAGTGTTTATAGTGTGATGATTCTTTTTAGTGTCTTTAATGCTTAATTATCTACCTTGTAGGTGACTATTCATATGGCTAATTGACTCTTCAAGTTTGGACGTTTTTCAAGCCTTCAAAAATCATCATGGTGGATGTTCAAATGGTCCAAGAGTGTCTTTTCAAATCTGTTCAGTTTTAAAGCATTCAAAGGTAGTTAAGGAGCCAATTAAAGAGATGAATGCACAAGTCTTTTGACATTCAGTTTAAGGGAGATGAAGGGACACCAAACAGCACATTAAGGGTTCATTAAGTCAACAATAAAGTGAAGAGACATGCCTTTTCATCTACACCAGAATCAAGTGAAGAGACATGACTATTGGCTTCCCTACATGAGTTTAAAATGAAATTAACACTTGTAATAACCTTAGTTAATTGCTGAAGGTGAAAGGTCACAAATAGGCATTTGAATAGTCATAATAATGCCTATAATTAGTTTGTAAGAAAACATTGTTTTGGTTAGACAATACACTTTGACATTTTATGAATTTTAATTCATTTTTGAGTTTATTCAACTCTTTAAATTCGTTTAAGAGTCAAGCTAACTTATCTAGCATAGCTAGTGGCGTCTTCCTTTGTAACAGTCCGGTTTAGACCATAGTCAGAATAGTGGTTTTGGGACCACAAATCTGAGTCAGAAAAATATTTTAATATTATTTTTAGTGCCTATGATATGTGATTGAGTATGTGTTAAAGTTCAGTGAAATAATTTGTTCGTTTGTGTGTTTAATTTGAGAAAAGGACTAGATCGTATAAAAGATAAAAGTGACATGCTATTTGTTAATGTGCTATATTGTCATGTCTTTATTAATGTGAGGTCTTTATGTGGTTATTTAGCAATTGAATGTATTAAATGTTATGTTAAAAGGTTAATATGGTAAAAGAATTAATAATGTTGTTATAATAAAAACAAGCTAAAAGATGGTGGGCTTTATGTGTTCTTCCACCAAAAAACAAAGAAAAGAAAAAGAAATAAGAAGTTAGGGCATTCGGCTAGCTTGAAGCATAAATTAAGGTATGTTTCAAAGACGCTTTTGATAATTTATACGTTTTAATCGTCGTTTCTTGAGTACTTTGAAACCCATGCTTCAATTTTGTGAATTGATGAATATTTTGTAATGTGCCATTGATGAACATGTGAGTTTTGGGATGTTTAATGGTGAAATATGAATTATATGTGATAGAATAACTAATGCGAACCCGGTGATACGATCCCGGTCTCGAGGAGAAAACGAGATGTATACTTGGAGTTCGATCGTAAACCAGAGAATCGAAGAAAGAAAGAAATTTCGATGAACTTCGGATAAATTGTAAGAATTGAGTTGACAAAATGAGTTGGATTTGGTATTAGCTTAGGATGGTTTCGGATTAGGATATGTTTCGAAGTTAGGGAAGAATGTATGGATCAGATTTCGGTTTAAGAAAGGAAAATAAAGCTTGGGTTTCGGTTTAAGGATGAAAGAGTATTCGGGTTTCGATTTAGGACTTTAGGAAACAAGTAAGAACCAATACCGATAAAGGTATTGACCCGGTTACTTATACGTTTCTAAAGGTTTTCAGTTTTAGTTGTTTAACGGACCTCGACCCACTATCGATGTACGATAGGAACCTTGGTATCGGGATTGAACGAAGAATGGTTGACGCCACTAGCCTCCTAGATAAGCCAACAAATCATAAGAACGAAATAGGAGAAATTGCTCTCGCAAATTCAGCATAATAACGATATAAAATTTGGCAAAAAGTCCCTTACAAAATAAAATGGCCAACTATTTATAGTTGCTTGAGCTAGACGAATGGTTATCTTCTAGCCTTAATGACTAAGCAAAATTAATACTAGCATTAACTTGAAAATTCTAGATAGGAAAACTCTTCAAGTTCCAAGTCCACATTGGCTGAATAGGAGCTCAAGAGGCAGCTTTTAAATCACCAAGGTGCAGCCGAATCATCAAGGAAAGAAAGATAATTGAATGACTCTTCATTGTTCAACCAAGCATGCATGAATGCCCTTAAATTCCTCCTTAAATTCCAGCTTTAATGGCTGACTTTTCAGCTCAAGTTGCTGCTGATGGTGAGCTGAATGGGCACCTTGGGAAGTTGAAACGGTAGCTATAGAAAACTATTGAGCTAACCAAAACATCACCTTAAATGAAAGTAATTGCTGCTGCCCATTAATCTCCTTGAGCCGTCCCTTTACATGCACCTATAAGCAAATTAAGTTCATTAACTTAGCTAATTAATTCCAGCAATTAAAGATCACATTAAGACATTAAATTGAGCTGAAACAAATTAAATCTAAGCTATTTAACAGCTAATAAAAATCGACTGAAGCTTAGGACAACATTAAATACTAGTTTTGGCTAAACAACTTTAATTTCCAAGTAAATATGCTAGATTTAAGAACAACTTAAAACCTTATTTAATAACAGCAAATTAATTAAAGGAAATTAAATTTATCCAAATTTATTTTAAATAAAATTCCAACTAATTTATTTAGCTTAAGGCCGAATGGCCAATTTGAACTTAGTTGAAACTTAACACGAGCTAGAACCGAGCTCATAGGTTGCTGGTTGAGCTTGTAAAACATTGCGAAAATGCTCCAATGTTGGTCCCTCCTCTCGTCCAAGTAAGTTAGCTTCATTATCTTTCCACACTTGCTGGACCAAAACTCCGATGGCGTCTTTGAATAGCTTAGATCGAGCTCTAGTGATAGGGCCACGAGGTAGCATCAATGGATCATGACTCGAGCTTGACTTGACATGGAACGTGCTCGCATCATCCTCCCCCTCTTGAAGATGACTTGTCCTCAAGTCAGAACCTGTATCAAAAAGACTCAAGTCAGCTACGTTGAAAGTCGCACTAATATTGTACTCACCTGGTAAATCAAGTCTATAGGAGTTATCGTTAATTTTCTCAAGAACTTGAAATGGTCCATCTCCACGAGGTAGTAACTTAGATCTACGTTGGGCTAGGAAATGTTCTTTTCTCATATGCACCCAAACCCAATCTCCAGGTTCAAAAATAACTCATTTGCGACCTTTGTTCGCCTTTCGAGCGTACTTTTCAGTCTTAGATTCAATGTTGTCTCGAACTTGTTTATGCAAATTCTTCACGTATTCGGCTTTTTTTCTGGCATCTGCATGCACAAGCTGATCATTAGGTAATGGCATTAAATCTAACGGAGTTAGGGGATTAAACCCATAGACGACTTCAAATGGTGAAAACTTAGTCGCCAAATGCACGGATCGATTATAGGCGAACTCCACATGAGGTAAGCATTCCTCCCATGATTTCAAGTTTTTTTGAATGATGCCCCTTAGTAAAGTTGATAGCACCCTATTGACTACTTCAGTTTAACTTCGTTCCAAGCTTTCCCCAAAGTGATCGCCAAAAGTGACTTAGGAATTTAGTATCGCGATCCGAAACAATGGTTCTTGGTAACCAATGAAGGCGCACCACCTCCCTAAAGAAAAGATTAGAAATGTGAACAAAGATCGCCGCTTTTGTACATGGTATAAAATGAGACATTTTCAAAAATCATCTACTACCACAAAAATTGAATCTTTTCCTGTTTTGGTTCTGGTAAAACCAAGTACAAAATCCATTGAAATATCTTGCCATGGTGCGTCAGAATTGGAAGAGGTAAGTATAAGCCATGAGGCTTGATCCTCGATTTAGCTTTCTTGCACGATATACACAGCAAAGCATACTACGCTCGACATCTCTCCTCATTTTTGGCCAAGAAATTGTTCTCTTAGTGTAGCCATTGTCTTTTCTACTCCAAAATGCCCCATGAGTCCTCCGCTATGCGCTTCATTAACCAACACTTCCCGAATAGAACTTTTTGGCACACATAGTTTACCTTCTTTGAAAAGAAAACCGTCAGACCTATAAAACTTATCAACAGCCATTTTCTCACACGCACGGAAAATTTCACCAAAATCATCATCAGTGGCATACAATTCTTTCAAGTAAACAAATCCAAGCAGCTTTGATTCTAAATGTGCTAAAAATGCATACCTTCTTGAGAGTGCATCGGCCACAACGTTATCCTTACCTTTTTTGTGTTTGATGACATAGGGAAACGACTCGAGGTATTCCACCCATTTTGCATGTCGTTTATTCAACTTGTGCTGTCCTTTAATGTGTTTTAGCGCTTCATGGTCTGAATGAAATACAAATTCTTTCGGCCAAAGGTAGTGTTGCCACGTCTCGAGGGCACAAATCAAAGCATACATTTCTTTGTCATAGACGGGATAGTTCAGAGATGCCCCATTCAACTTTTCGCTGAAGTATGCTATAGGCCTTCCTTCTTGAGTCAATACGGCTCCAATGCCTACACCTGATGCATCACATTCAATCTCAAAAGTCTTAGAGAAATCAGGCAATGCTAATAAAGGAGCTCTAGTAAGTCTATCTTTAATAACATTAAAAGAGTTTTCCTGTTCGTCTCCCCAGAGAAAGGCTGAGCTCTTCTTGATGACGCTGGTAAGAGGTGCAGCTAACATACTAAATTTTGGCACAAATCTACGATAAAAACTCGCAAGCCCATGAAAACTCCTTACTTAGCTTAAATTCGTAGGTCTCGACCATTCTTGGATAGCCTTGATCTTCTCTTGATCGACTTCGAGACCTTGAGCACTAACTACAAAACCAAGAAAAATAACTTTATCAGAACAGAAGGAACATTTCTTAAGGTTAGCATAAAGAGTTTCCTTAGGTAAGACTTCCAAAACAGATCGAAGATGGTCTACATGATCTTCCAATGTCTTGCTATACACCAAGATATCATCAAAATATACAACACAAAACTTACCGATAAAAGCTCTTAAAACATAGTTCATTAATCTCATGAAAGTGCTAGGGGCGTTGGTTAAGCCAAATGGCATGACCAGCCACTCATACAAACCATGCTTAGTTTTGAAGGCAGTCTTCCATTCATCACCTTCCCTCATTTGAATCTGGTGATAAACACTCTTTAAGTCTATTTTCGAAAATAGCTTGGCACCACTCAACTCGTCTAACATATCGTCAAGTCGCGGGATTGGATGTCGATACTTAATGGTAATTTTGTTCACAGCTCGGCAATCGACGCACATACGCCAAGTGCCATCCTTCTTTGGAACCAACAAGACCGGTACGGCACAGGGACTAAGGCTTTCTCGTATGTAGCCCTTTTCCATGAGTTCTTCGACTTGCCATTGAAGTTCTTTTGTTTCTTCAGGGTTAGTTCGATAAGCAGGTCGGTTCGGAATAACAGCTCCAGGTATGAAATCGATTTGATGTTCTATCCCACGAAGCGGTGGTAATCCACTCGGGATGTCTTCCGGAAATAGATCATCAAAATCCTGCAAAAGAGACAAAATTGAAGAAGGGAGATTCTAGGGAATATCGTTAGTGTTAAAAAGACTTTCTTTGTACATGAGTACAAAAACCGGTTGTCGCAGCAATGAAAGAAAGCCTTTAAGTATTACACTTCCCTTTGCAAAGACACTCACTTTCTCATTTTCTTTTTTTTTTCTTGTTTTCCACTCATCTCTCCTTTTTCATTTTTCTTTTTCACTTGCTCTTTTTTTGTTTCAAGTTTCTTTTCTTTTGTTTTCTCATTTTTCTCTTTTTCTCTCATCTTTTCAAAAGAATCTTTTAACTTTACTTGATCTTCATGAACTTGTTTTGGAGTCAAAGGTGCTAGAGTGATAGTTTTTCCCAAGTGTTTAAACGTATATCTATTGGTGTATCCGTCGTGAATCACCTTGTGATCAAACTGCCAGGGACGTCCAAGTAACAAATGACCCGCGTGCATGGGTACAACATCACAAAGGATCTCATCCGCATATTTTCCAATGTTGAAAGAAATTAGGACTTGTTTAGTTACCTTTAATTCACCACCATCATTAATCCATTGTAGCTTATATGGGCTTGGGTGCTTTGTGGTTGGTAAGCCCAACTTCTCCACCATGAACGTACTAGCAACGTTTGTGCAACTTCCACCGTCAATGATAACACTACAAATTTTGCCTTGTATTTGACATCAAGTATGGAAAATGTTCTCTCGTTGTTGCTCATCATTAACTCCTTTAAGGTTGAGACTTCTCTTTACAACGAGGAGTTCACCATCTATGGCATGTTCAATTTCTTCTTCCTCGTCAGTGGTAGTTTCAATCTCACATTCTTCATCGTCTTCTTCAGACTCTATTTCTCCATTGGCACGCATCACCATCGTACTTCGGTTTGGACATTGACTTGCAATATGTCCCCTCCAGAGACACTTAAAACATTTGATGTCTCGTGATCGGTTGGATGGGCTTTCTATTGCCTTGCCTTTGTTAGATTCAGTGAAAGACTTACTTGGTTTGGCAGATGGTGTGGTCTCCTTGGCTCGAGTCGATGGATTGGCTTTACTAGTCCCTTGGCCCCATTTGGTAGGGTTGGAGTTGGGATAGTTTCGAACAGTACCCTTACGCTTCAACTGCCTCTCCACCTTAATCGCCATGTGCACCATGTCCGTAAGTTCGACATAATGCTGGAGTTCCACCATATTAGCTATGTCTCGGTTGAGACCAGCCAAAAATTGGGCCATGGTGGCCTCGCGTTCCTCTTGCACATCTGCTCTAATCATGGCAACTTCCATCTCCTTGAAGTAATCTTCAACACTCCTTGATCCTTGAGTAAGATTTTGGAGTTTTTGGTATAATTCTCGATGGTAAAAATGTGGGATAAATCGTCGGCGCATAATAGATTTCATTTCGGCCCATGTGCTGATGGGTTGTTCTCCATTTCTCCTTCGACTGGTAGTTATTTGGTCCCACCATATCATGGCATAATCGGTGAATTCGATAGCGGCCAATTTAACCTTTTTAGATTCTGAATAGTTGTGACAATCAAAGACCAATTCAATCTTCTTTTCCCATTCAAGGTACACTTCCGGATTGGATCTCCCTTGAAATGGTGGAATAGACAACTTTATATTCTTCAAGTCATCATCTACTCGGGCTCGATCTCTATTGTCACGATGTCGGGGTCCCCGTTTTCCAACACTTGCATTAGATTTGATCGCACTATCGAAAGCATCATTAAAAGAATCTTCACCCTCTTGTGGCTGTTCACGTCGTCTATTTGGTCACCCACGTACTTCTCGTTGTCTCCGGGCTTCCACTTGGTATAATCGGTCTTCTAGAGGGTTGAGCCTTCGATCGAGTAACCGCTCAATTTCACGCAACAAGGCTTGCATCGGCAGATCAGGAATGTTACGAACAGGTTGTCTTCCTTGTGGCTCATTTACATTTTGCTCGGGTTCTTGAGACATCGCGTGGACTATAGTACCTCACAACAAATCCTCACAGTTCACTCAAAAAGAAAGAAGTTATTGACACTTCGCTCCTATTTAACACTCTCAGTTTGGCTTTTACCTCCCCTCGAATAGTCTCACACACTCGTGCCTTTTACCTCTCGCACTTCTCACAGTTTCATTAGTCGGATTTGCCAAGGCCTATTAGGGCTCAGGGGTCGGTTTCAAGATGGGTTCAAAGGGTGTAAGATGTGGGTGTAGGTAGGCTAAAGTAAGAAGAAGAGATGGTGGTTCAAGTGGGTCGGAGAGGAATTTAGAAAATGAAGATGAATAGAATGATAGCAATTCAATCGAAACACTAGGGAATTTTTTTTATTTCGAATTTTTTTAAATTTTGAATTTCCTTTTTTTCAAATTTTTTTTCAAAATTTTTTTTAACTTACTTCGAGCCTTCGCTTAGACGACTTCGATGGTTGTTCCCGGCTTCGTAGATCTCGGTTTAACTAGCTATGATACCAGATGATACGATCCCAGTCTCGAGGAGAAAACGAGATGTATACTTGGAGTTTGATCGTAAACCAGAGAATTGAAGAAAGAAAGAAATTTCGATGAAGTTCGGATAAATTGTAAGAATTGAGTTGACAAAATGAGTTGGATTCGGTATTAGCTTAGGATGGTTTCGGATTAGGATATGTTTCGAAGTTAGGGAAGAATGTATGGATCGAATTTCGGTTTAAGAAAGGAAAATAAAGCTTGGGTTTCGGTTTAAGGATGAAAGAGTATTCGGGTTTCGGTTTAGGACTTTAGGAAACAAGTAAGAACCAATACCGAGAAAGGTATTGACCTGATTACTTATACGTTTCTAAAGGTTTTCAATTTTAGTTGTTTAACGGAACTCGACCCACTATCAATGTACGATAGGAACCTTGGTATCGGGATTGAACGAAAGATGGTTGACGCCACTAGACTCCTAGATAAGCCAACAAATCATAAGAACGAAATAGGAGAAATTGCTCTCGCAAATTCAACATAATAACGATATAAAATTTGGTAAAAGTCCATTTTTATAGTTGCTTGAGCTAGATGAATGGTCATCTTCTAGCCTTAATGACTAAGCAAAATTAATACTAGCATTAACTTGAAAATTCTAGATAGGAAAACTCTTCAAGTTCCAAGTCCACATTGGCTGAATAGGAGCTCAAGAGGCAGCTTTTAAATCACCAAGGTGTAGCCGAATCATCAAGGAAAGAAAGATAATTGAATGACTCTTCATTGTTCAACCAAGCATGCATGAATGCCCTTAAATTCCTCCTTAAATTCCAGCTTTAATGGCTGACTTTTCAGCTCAAGTTGCTGCTGATGGTTGACCTTCTTGCATTAACTTCGGTGAGCTGAATGGGCACCTTGGGAAGTTGAAACGGCAGCTATAGAAAACTATTGAGCTAACCAAAACATCACCTTAAATGAAAGTAATTGCTGCTGCCCATTAATCTCCTTGTGCCGTCCCTTTACATGCACCTATAAGCAAATTAAGTTCATTAACTTAGCTAATTAATTCCAGCAATTAAAGATCACATTAAGACATTAAATTGAGCTGAAACAAATTAAATCTAAGCTATTTAACAGCTAATAAAAATCGGCTGAAGCTTAGGACAACATTAAATACTAGTTTCAGCTAAACAACTTTAATTTCCAAGTAAATATGCTAGATTTAAGAACAACTTAAAACCTTATTTAATAACAGCAAATTAATTAAAGGAAATTAAATTTATCCAAATTTATTTTAAATAAAATTCCAACTAATTTATTTAGCTTAAGGCCGAATGGCCAATTAAGCTCGTTGAACTTAGTCGAAACTTAGCACGAGCTAGAACCGAGCTCATAGGTTCTGGTTGTGCTTGTAAAACATTGCAAAAATGCTCCACGTTGGTCCCTCCTCTCGTCCAAGTAAGTTAGCTTCATTATCTTTCCACACTTGCTGGACCAAAACTCCGATGGCGTCTTTGAATAGCTTAGATCGAGCTCTAGTGATAGGGCCACGAGGTAGCATCAACGGATCATGACTCGAGCTCGACTTGACATGGAATGTGCTCGCATCACCCGATCGCATCATGTTACTACACAACTCAACGCCATCGAGAGTGGCCTAAGCTCGAGGGGCCTAAGTGCAAAATGAAGACTAATTTCAGCTCAACGAGAGCTGAGTCCTTAGTTTTCCCCAGCTGATCTAGCTCGTTCTAGCTCAATGGAGCTCAATTCAGTTTGATGCAAGCTCATTGAGCTTGATTGCAATTTAATTAATTTCTTGCATTAAAAGTTGTTGGAATAAATTTAGTAATTAAGTTAGTTAATTAGTTAAACTTTAGCTCCAAATAAATTAATTTGTTTTAATTCTGGACATCTTAATTCAAGTATTAATATGTTTTAATTAGTAGATGTTTTTAATGTGTCTTAAGTTACTACATAATTTTAATATTTTCTAGCCGAATTAATGTGCAGGATTTAATGTGTCTTAGCTGCTAATT
Source organism: Gossypium bickii (assembly GCA_025503065.1). Classification (NCBI taxonomy): domain Eukaryota; kingdom Viridiplantae; phylum Streptophyta; class Magnoliopsida; order Malvales; family Malvaceae; genus Gossypium; species Gossypium bickii. The sequence continues at coordinate 68,155,424 of CP106709.1, forward strand.
TTTAAAGAGTGATAAATATGCTTTGACCGAATTTATTTGATTTTTTTCAGCTGAATTAGCTAGCTTAATGACAAAGGAAAGCATTAAAGGAGAAAACATGCATTTGGCTAATGCATGGGACGGCATTAAAGGAGCAGCTGCCTCTTGCTTTCAGCTGACTTTTCGTGAAGCTTAATCTACTGTTTTGAGCTTTTTTAGGAGCCAATTTCGTGGAGAGCAAAGGCCAATAGTTGTCTTCATTAATTCCAGTAGCTATCAAGCTTGGAGGCTGCTCATATTCGGCCATTGGCTATTGGATTACTCAAGGAGCTTTTAAAAAATATTCAAGACTATCCAGCTGATCAAAGCAGCCCATTTAAGCTCATTAAAACCCTTTGGCAGAATCCAGCCTAGCTCCAGCCACTTCATTCAATTTCTTTCAATGAAAGCTGGTTGAAAACATCAAAAGGCAGCCCTTAGACGTTCCCAAGAAGGCTAACCAGCTCCCAAGCATCCCAATTAATTCCAGCTGCATGTAGACACCCTAGAAGCTGTCCAAAGATGTTCCCAAGGCTAGCGAAGCTTCTTGGGATTTTTCTTGAATTTTCTAGAATTCGCCAGCTCATTAAAAACTGAAATTAAGTGACCATTTGGCTATCCAATTGTCCATTCGGCTAGCCTAGCTTTTTGGCTATAAATACTTTGTTAATTTCAAGATGTATGGACTTTTGAACCTTTTATGAATTCTGATTACTTTGTGAGTGTTTCAACTCTCATCATTCTTCAAAGACTGAACTGACTTATCAAGCAACCCTTATGGCATCAATCCGTCTTTGTTTATTTTCTTGAACTTATCACTTTGTTAAAAGTGTGGCGTTCACCCATACTGGAGGTTCCTATCTCTCATAGGTTGATACGAGTTGTAATATGTACGGATCATAAATTGGAGTAAGTTAGGCTTTCGAGAAAGTTGTTTGAGAAAAAAAGGGAATTAGGCTCAAGAAGGTTCTTTGGTGAATGGATAAGTTGGGAAAGAGATAGATGGAATAGTTGACTAAGGGTTCAAGCTGAACTAACACAATAGGATGTGTTAACCCGAGTCTTAAGTGAACACTTAGGTTGGATTAGGGTTCGGTGGAAGGCTAAGGTAGAAAGATGGAAACCTCGACCTGCTATCAATAATTGATAGGAACCTCGGCATAGCGAACGCCACACTTTGGGGTTACAAAGTGATAAGTTCGGATATGCAAAGATAAGGATGACGCCACAAGGGGATACTTGATAAGTCAACAAGTCTTTGGAGAAAATTGAGAGTTGAAAATAAACTCACAAATTATCAAAGTTATATGGTTGTTCATTACCCTCTAAAATGTGGATTACATAGCCTATTTATTAGCTAAACAAAGCTAGCTGAATAGACAGCTCCTTAAGCCTTAAGTCTCTTAGGAAACTTCCTAGAAATTTCCTTAGCACATTCTAGATCAATCTTGAATAAAAATCTGAAAATATTCCTTCTAGAATAGATGGTTCGACTGGCCCTTTTTAATGAGAAGAGTCCACATTCAGCTTGATGTTTTAAAGAGTTTAAATGCTGCCTTGGAGAAGAGAATCGGCCAGCTTTAAAAGGTATGTCCCTTGGCCGAATATGAGTAGCCTTTTAGTTTAATAGCTACTGGAATTAATGAAGCAGCTCTTGGCCCTTGCTTTCCACGAAATTGACCCTTAGGGAAATTCAAAACAGCAGCTCCTTTGAGCTCCACGAAAAGACTTCAGCTGGAGTTAATTCCTTGTCCATTTATATCCACGAAAAGCCATGTGGAAAAAGAGAAAACCAGTAGCACATTAAATGGCGTCCCATGCATGCTGAACAGCTCTTTAAATTTGATCCATGCTTGCCTCAACATCTCATTAATTCAGCCAACAAACATGCAGTAAAATTCGACTGTACAACATGAATTAAATTCGGCACATTAACCTGCAGCAATGTTGAGACAAACACATTAATTACATGTCTAAACTAGGACAACCATTAAATACGGCCTGGACAAATAAATAGCAGCAGCTAATTAATTTGTCCTAAACTTGACATATTAACTTCATGTAATTAAACTAGACACAATTAATTTATGTCCTAACTTAAGACATATTAATAACATGCATTAATATAGAACATATTTAATACTTTAAAAATTAAAATGTCTAGATTTATTTAATTAAATGACTTGAGCTGATTTTAACTAACAAAACTAATTTAAATTTATTCAAAATAAATGCAATCAGCTCATTGAGCTAGCTAGATGCCGAATGGGCTGAATTGAGCTAACACGAGCTCAAGTAATCCTCCCCGATGGCAGCTCCATAGGTTCGGCATCTAGCTTCTTGGGCAGGCTCGCATCATAGGTAGCGGGTCTCGGTTAATTCAAATTATCTACCTATTTCCACTGCCATTTCCTTCCTAAGTGTTCATATAAGTTTCGGGTCGACACAAGCATATTGTGTTGGTTCACTCTTTGAGCCTTAGCTGAACCATATCCTTGTTTCCTTAGCCATTTGAAACCCATCCTTTTGAACTTATCTTTTATATCCCAAGCCTATTTTGCGAACCGTTCAGACTTACTCAATTTACGATCTAGCAAACATTACGACTCGAATTGTCACCGAGGCTAGTTTGTATCAATAACATAGTTTGTCTTTGGAGTTTTGATGATTTTGAAAAAATTGGATTAAATTGAAAGAAAAATATTTTGAAGGGTTAAAATGTGAAATAAGTGAAATGTATGGACTTAGATGAGCATGAGTAAAATTTGGCTATACATGGGTATTGTGATTTTATGAAATAAGGACTAAAATGTCCAAATGTGAAAATGTGAGGGCTGATTTGCATATTTCCCCAAATATGTGTTTCTAGATTGAATTGAATGAGTTGGTGAATAAATGGATTAAATTTGAATAGTATAAATCAAGAACCGAAGAAAATAGACTTAGATCGCGAGAAATCGAAAGTAATTGAGTAGCCGAGTCTGTTTTTGTTAAACCGAATCCGAGGTAAGTCGATATACAAATAAATGTATTTGAATTGAATTAATTGTGCATATATGAAATTTGGATTGCTATGAATATCAATTGAGATGGAATGTATGTGAAATCCGAGGATATATTTATATCGACAAGTTGATAATGTCCGAGAAGTCCCGTTTGAACCTAGGGATAGATAGGATTGTATATGTCGTGACATAGGTGTCCGATATGTGATATCATGTAAGACCACGTCTGGGACGTTGGCATTGATTCAAGATTCCGTGTAAGACCACGTCTGGGACATTGGCATCGATATGAGATTTATGTGTAAGACCATGCCTGGGACATTGGCATCATATTGATTCATGTAAGACCCTGTTTGGGACAGTGGCATCGATATTTGATTACATATAAGACCATGTCTGGAACGTTGGCATTGTGTGACTATTCTGAGCATTCTGAGTATCCTATTAGATTTCGAATGGTTCAACGGGCAAATCCAAGATTTGAATGAATAAGTGAAAGGTATATTGAATCAGGTATGTTTGATATGTACTCAATGTATGTGAATGGAAGGTAAGTATATTTATGAACTTACCTAGATGAACTATGTGTATGGAATTGAAAAAGTAAAATGTGATTCATGGTGATATGCATGTTGGGAAGTAATTGGCTAAGCAAATGAGCCAAAAAGAACTATGGTTATGCAATTGAGCTATTAGTAAACTTATTTTGGATATGTATATTAAATGCTTGTATATGTATATTAAATTACTTCCACAAATTGAAATGCGAATAGTAGGTCAAAAGTTGAATATAATCATCGCCATCAAGTAATAGAACAGATTCACATGATTCATGACCTCACACAATCAATCCTTGCAATTGACCTTTAGACATATGCTCGTTAACAAATGCATCATGCCAATTATAAAAAACAAGAGTCTTTTTATCAATGTCCAAAACCGATAGATCATTATCAAACAGAATAGAAAAATTAAGCACATCACGATTTAAGGACTTTATAAAAATGAAATCATCAACGTGATGGTTGTCATCTTCCGAGGAAAACAAAAGTGTTTTAAAGCTTTTGAGAATATGACCTTGCTTGTCTTCAAGAGTAGGAAAACAAAGATCGAATTTACCTTACTCGCCCATCACAAATCTTCGCTCCTCAGGGGTATAGCATAGCTGAAGTTTCGCAGTTGAGTTAATCTTTTCCAAATGGATCGCAAACACCATGGACAACCAAAGAAATTGTTATGGAATGAATATAAATTGAAAACACATTGGGAAATTTTTGTTACCTTATTCAAAGACCACAAATCAAAATGATAGAAATGGTTCGCACACAATTGATGTGGCTTGATTTTCCAACAAGATGAATCAACAAAAATTCCCGGCTTAAAAACATGAGTTTGTTTATTTAAGGCAAAAAATAACAACTGTTTCACTAAATCAATCATGTTAAACTAATAAGACTTGTGCATACTCAAAAACGAACATTCAAATCTCTTTTCATGCTTCAAAATAGATTTGCACAAGTTCAAAAATTTCTCACAAAACTTGAGTGGGTGCTCGTTAATGTCATGTTCAAACAAATTAAGCACTTTTTGTGAAAAACTGTTTGCACACAAGATAAAGTTTTTTGGTTGTCGATCAGAACGAACAGTGTCAACCACATTCAAAGAATAGAAATCAATCAGATGAGAATAAGGGGGTCTTTTGATAACCAAGTCATCGAAGATTTTATTGACGAATGTCAAATCAAATTGCCGTGACTCGCTTAAAAGTTCCTTACCTCGCTTACCTTTGGGTTTGTGTGGTTTATTTTCAACTATACCTTGGCCGATCATACGGAAACGTTGTTCATCCGGAAGGTATTGTAGTTGAAAAACACCTTTCGATATTTCGAGAACCTGAAAAGTAGAAATAGAACAAGAGCAAACTTCAAGGGGGTTAGTTGAATCACTCCTCACTTTTTCTTGCTCGTTCTTTTCTTTTGTTTCTTTTTCTATCTCGGGTTCTTTTCTTTCTTTTTCAATTTTATTTTTGTTTTTACACTCCTTTTCAATTTCTTTTTCCCTCTCTTTTTCTTCACTCTCGTTTTCTTTTTCAAATTTCTTTTCGACTTCTCTTTCAACTTCTTTTTGTTCTTTCTATTTTTCAAAAACCTTCTCAATGGCTATTTCAAGCTTTCTCAAAAATCGCTCATTTTCTCTCTTACTTGCCTCTTTTCTCTCTTTTCTTTTTATTTCTTTTGCATTTTCTTCTTTTTCTTTTCTTTTACATGATGTTACAAAAGAATCAAGATGGTAATCATTTGGCTTGAAAGAAGAAAATTTATTTACAAATGAATCACGATAATTGCATTGGGAAGAATACCCCATGTAGGATTTCTTTGAAGTTCCTGAAGGAGTATACCGTTCATCTCACACGTCATCTTGGAGAGAGTGAAAACCAAAGTTAGCTTCTCTTCGCCTCGAGTTCCTTGATGAATAAGAATCTCGATCGAAACCTCATCTTGAATAATCGTTAAAAGTGTATCTTTACAAAGTTCTCGATTCTATTTTCTGATTTGATGACACTTATTTTCGTGGTTCTCTTTGTTTCACATGATCTAATCTCTCGTGTCGTCTATCAAACTTGGAATTCACCATTCTTTTCATTTCTTGCACCAAGTATTGGTACTCCAATTCGGTGAACTCTTCGCGAGACATCTTTGATTGCTGAAAAGAAATTTGTTAAGTAAAACAAAAAAATTAAATTCCTCACAACAAAATCCTCACAATTTCACTCAGAAAGAAGAAGGAAAAGTGACACTCTCGCTCGTGTTTCTACTCATTTGGCTTTTACCTCCACTAGAATGATCTCACTTGCTCGTGCCTTTTACCACTTGAATCCACATCTCAAAATTCTAGAAGGTTGCCTTAGACTTATTAGCAACTTGTAGGTCGGCTTCAAGGGGTCTAAGCAAAGGAAAAATCGTTATAGGTAAAGGTAGGATGAAAGAAAATTAGTTAAGGGTGGTTTGGGTAAGATGGAGGGGAACCAAATGATGATGGGAAGGGTTCTTGATGATCGGGAATAAAGGAGAGTGATTGAAGATTGGGTACAGAAGAGGAGAACAGAAACAACAAGTACTTACCAAACTTTCAAAAGAAAACTTCACTCTTTTTTTTTCACTCGTGTTTTTTTAAATTTTCGTAATTCTTTTTTTTATTTTTTTACTTCAAATACAATAGACTGAAATACAAGCAATTTTAGAATTTTTTTCAATTTTTTTTACGAACCTACTTTCGGGATTGAATACGAACATCGGTGCTCCTCCTTTTCTAGCTCTGGTACCAAATGATCGATTCGCCTCGGGTTGAGTAGAGTCGTATATGAATTTGCCTGATCGTCTACGAAGGAGTATCGTTTGATTTGTTTAAAGAAAAGGAAAAATGGTTATATTTTAGTAAATAGCAGCAACTTGGGTTGAAGAAAAAAATAGATGGATGAATGGATTGATGGTTGAAACAAGAAAGAACCCTTAAAAGAAAATTAAGGACCTGAATCTTATAGGTTTCAAAGGAATGGATGAATTGGATAGAACCTCGACCCACTATCTAGCAAGATAGGAACCTCGATATAAAGGTTTGAACACCACACCCTAATGGATGATAAGTTCGAAACAAGTCAAATGGACGCCACTAGCTACTAAATAAGTCTATTTGAACCTTGAAGAATAAAGAGAGTAGATAACTCAAAAATTTCACAAAGCATCCAAAGTCTCCTTTTACAAGCTAATAACAAAGTATATATAGTGTTTACATGTGGTTAGCTGAAGAGTCATATATGAATTCAACTTTAATATGCATTTAAATGGCTGAAATAAAATCTAATCAATAAATAAAAACTCTTGAGTTCCTCCAAGCCAAATAAAAGCAACTTTATGACTTTAAATGAGCTGATTAAATGAATTTAAATGCTTGGTTTCATGCTCTCTTAGCAAATTAATGGTCACCAAAGAACTTAATAAAAATTTATAACTCATGTGTGACCTTTAAGCTTCAAACGGTTATTGGAAGAAGAAGAGGATGCTGCCGAATTTAATTGATGTATAATGCTTCCTTCAATTATCATAACAGCTCCTTTTAATGTTGAATAATGCTTCCTTTATGTGTGTAACCGATTCTCACTTGAAAAGTCACATTAAACTCTTTGTAACAGCCCATGAGTGTAACGGTTTCCAGCTAAAAAGTTTCCTACATTCAAACACATTAAACAAACATATTAACCACATTTAATCACTTATTAAACACTAATTTAACTTAAACACATTAAGCACTTATTAAACACTAATTTAACTTAACACATTCAACACTTATTAAACACTAATTTAACTTAACACATTAAACACTTGAGTTAATTGAATGAACTAGAAGTAAGGACTTCAATTAATGCAGCAACTAGTTTAATTTATGGAAGCAGAATTAAATTAACTTAAACTCATGCTTCATTAAAACAACCTACTAACTAGATTAATTAATAAACCTCTTATTAAACACAACTTATTTATTTAAACTAAACCTTTATTTAAAGCTAACATTTAGTTTAAAAGTTTGTATTCAGCAAAATAAAAATGCATGAATTAAATTAAGCTAAACACAAACTGAATGAATTGAATGTGAACTTAAACCAAGCTTAATGAGCTAAGATGAACTCATGTGAGCTGAACCACATAGGAAGGAAGTTTAATTGAGCTGAAAATGAGCTAGAATCAACTTCATTTTGCACTTTGGCCCGTCGAGCTTAGGCCACTCTCGATGGCATCGGATGTAGTCGAATCATGATGCGACCAGGATCGCATCAGAAAAGTTTATTTGTATATGGCTTATTAAGCTTTTGAAAGCTTACTTTGTGTCTGTTGCTCTGTTTTATAGATCGTCAAAGCTACTAAACGCTCAAGGACCGTCGAGGATCATCATCACACTACCCAATCTTATTTTGGTACCTTTTGAAAGTGTAAATACTAAAGTATGGCATGTATAGGCTAGTCACCTTGAGTTATGTTTGAGATGTGTACATAGCCATGTGATATGGCTAGATAAGTAGTTGTGCTATGAATGTGATGCTATATTATACAATGTTGGTTTTTGGTATGATCTCATGTGTATGGTATGGTCAAGATTATGGGAAGCATATTGATGCAATATGAATATATATATGTTTGATTAATGAAGTGGTTATATAAATGGTAAGATATGGATGTATTATAGTTGGTTTAATTGTGGATTGGTTGAACTATTTAGCATATAAGTTTATATGCTTAGAAATGTGATTGAATGGAAAGATATGTTGATCATTTGACATGATTTTGGTTGCCAATTGTGTATGGAATAATGTTTGTTTGTGCTTGTAGGGATGACCGAAGTGTGGGTGGCAATTTGGCCTTGAAAATGGCCTATACTTGCCCACACGGTTGAGCACACGGGCGTGTGGCTTGACCGTGTCCCTCGTGGTTGAAATTCAAAACAAGTCAGACTCAACCATGGGCTGGACACACGGGCGTGTGATTGGCCGTATGGTGCAAGTCAGTAGCAACCACGGGTGAGGCACACGGGCGTGTCCACGGCCGTGTGGACAAGTTAGTATGCATGCCCTATTTTGACACGGCTTAGACACATGGGCGTGTCTGAGGCTGTGGGAGGCACACGACCTGCCCACACGGGTGTGTGACCTCTGTAACTTAGAAAATTTTTTAAATTTTTGAGATTTTTCGTATGTGTTCGGTTTAGTCCTGGCCCTATTCTAAAGCATGTTTAAGGTCTCGTTGAACTAATGATACGATTCGCCTCGGGATTAGTCAAGTCGTATGTAAATTGCCCAATCGTCTTCGAGAAACAATGAATAGTCGATAGTTTAAGAATATGGTTTGAAAAGGTAAGATGTGGAAGAAGGAATGGATTTTGGTTCGAAATGGTAAGATGTGTTAAGATAAAATGGATTAAACAAAAGTGCAAGCAAGAACCAATACCAATTTGGTATCGACCGGTTGTTTATAAGACCTTTAGTTCGGTTTAAGAGTGGTTAAGGTGACTTCGACCCACTATCTAGCAAGTTAGGAACCTCGGTATATTTGAACGCCACACTACGAGTAGTGATAAGTTCAGTTTTCGACAAAGAAAAACGGATGACACAACTAGAGCACTAGGTAGCCAACGAATCTTTGAACGAAAATAGAGAAAAGTTTGCCTCACAAATTGAGCAGCATAACATTAAAAAAAAAATCAAAAAGTGTCCATCAATAGGTTGATTACATGTATTTATAGTATCAAAAGAAGCTAGCTGAATGGTCACTTTTAAAGAAGCTAATAATGAGCTTAACTTTTGAATTTCCAGCCCAAGTAACTCCCACCTTCAATGTGATTAACTTCTTCAATTAAGTTGCTTTCAAAAGCCCTTTGAAGTCTCCATAACCAACCGAAAAGTCACCAGCCTCTTTGATGGAAAATTGATTGTATGTAGTGATTACTCATGAAGCAACGGTTATGGAAGTTGAAAACAAAGAGGCTGCCAAAATTAAAGAAGAATAATGTTCTTCTTTAATTGATAAAAACAACTTCTTAATGATATGTTAAGCCTCTTAATATCAGCCCCTTCTTGTGTAACCAAACTCACTTGAAAAGCCATCTTATTGAATGCATAACAGCCCATAGAAGTAATGGATGTGAGTTGAAAAGTCACCTGCAATTAACACATGTAACCAACATAAATGCAATTATTAAACTTTAAAAAAATTAACAACTAACTTAAATAGATGAACTAACACTTAAGCATTATTTATTCCAGCAACTAGTTTAATTAAGTAAAGCACTATTAAATGAACTTAACTCATGCATCAATAAATTAACGTAGTAGCTAGATTAATTAATGAAGCAACTATTAAATTAAATTCATTAAAAGAAACTCAACTAATTAAACTAAGATGAGTTGAAATAATGACCAGCAACTCCTTTATTAAACTAAGATGTTTAAATGCAAATATTTAAAATGCAAACTAAATGCAAAGCTGAAAAAAAATTAAATAAAGAGTTCAATTAGTTGGAATCGTTCAAAGAGCTGGAATTGAGCTGAAATCGATTTGCAAATATGTTGCAAGGAAACTTTATTGAGCTGGTCCCAACTCGATCTATTTCTCCAACCAAAGCATCGCCCCACATTTGGAAAACTAAGGCCGAAATGGCCTCTTTGAATTGCTTAGCTCTAGCTCGCGTAATTGGCCCTTTGGGCAGCACCATTGAATCCTTGCTCGAACTTGATGCACTCCGGGGCACAATCGTATCATTCCCCCTCTTCAAAATGACTTGTCCTCAAGTTGAAATTTGCATCAAAAGGGGTTAAATCCGAAACATTAAAAGTCGCACTAACGTTAAATTCACTAGGCAAGTCGTGTTTATAAGAGTTCTCATTTATGCGCTCAAGAGTTTGGAAAGGACCGTCTCCACGAGGTAACAATTTTGACTTTTGTTGAGCAGGAAAATGCTCCTTGCGCATGTGAACCCAAACCCACTCTCCGGGTTCGAAGACCACTCGTTTACGTCATTTGTTAGCGTTACGCACGTAAGACTCGGTTCTTGCCTCAATGTTAGCTCGCACCTTTTGATGTAATTCTTTGACAAAGTCAGCCTTTTTCTTCGCATCTAAATGAACCAATCGATTAGAAGGCAAAGGTAATAAATCTAAAGGTGTCAATGGATAGAAATCGTATACAATTTCAAAAGGTGAGAATTTGGTAGCAGAAAGGATGGAGCGGTTATAGGCAAACTCGATATGTGGTAGGCAATCCTCCCAAGACTTGAAGTTCTTACGGATGATGGCCTGAAGTAATGTAGACAATATCCTATTGTCGACTTTCATTTGGCCATCTGTTTGGAGGTGGCTGGTGGTTGAGAATAATAATTTAGTTCCTAATTTTCCCCACAAGGACCTCCAAAAGTGGCTCAAAAATTTTGCATCACGATCCGATACAATGGTACGAGGAATGCCATGATGTCGAACGATGTCTCTGAAAAACAAGTTTGCAACATGAATAGCGTCATTAGTTTTAGTGCAAGCAATAAAATGAGACATTTTCGAAAAACGATCAACAACCACAAAGATAGAATCCTTCCTTGTTTTTGTGCATGGTAGTCCAAGAACAAAGTCCATGGAGATATCGACCCACGGAGCTTCAGGAATAGGTAATGGCATGTATAAGCCATGTGGCTGAACCGTCGATTTAGCCTTTTTACAAGCTATAGACCTCTCGCAAACTTGTTCCACATATTTGCGCTTTTGCAGCCAATAGAAGTGTTCTTGAAGGGTTGCAAGCATTTTGTTGACTCCAAAGTCTCCCATAAGCCCGCCACTATGAGCCTCGTGCACTAATAAGTCTCGAACAGAGCCACAAGGAATGCAAAGTTTACCTTCTTTAAAAAGAAAACCTTCATACCTATAAAAGTTTTCAAACACACCATTCTCGCACGCAATAAAGATCTCACCAAAATCAGAATCGTTAGCGTAAGAGTCTTTTAACAAAGCAAAACCAAGAATTTTGGAGCCTAAATATGTCAATAGAGTGTACCTTCTCGAAAGTGCATCAGCCACTATGTTATCTTTACATTTTTTGTATTTTATAACATAGGGAAACGATTCAAGAAACTCCACCCATTTTGCGTGACGTCAGTTCAATTTGTGCTAGCCTTTGATATGCTTTAAAGTTTCATGATCGGAGTGTATAAGAAACACATTTTGGCCATAAATAATGTTGCCACGTCTCAAGGGCTCGTATGAGCGCGTACATCTCTTTATCATATACTTGGTAATTGAGTATGGGTCCATTAATCTTTTCGCTAAAATAGGCCACAGGTCATCCTTCTCATGTCAAGACAGCACCGATTCCAACGCCTAAGGCATCGCACTCAACCTCAAAGGTTTTCAAGAAATCTGGAAGAGCAAGTAAAGGAGCGTTAGTAAGAAATTCCTTAATTTTAACAAATGACTTTTCTTGCTCATCATTCCAATAGAAAGTAGAGTTCTTTTTAATGACGCTCGTAAGAGCAGCATCAATGGTGCTGAAATTAGGAATGAAATGTCGGTAAAAACTCCCTAGGGCATGAAAACTTCAGACTTACGTGATACTTGTTGGCCTTGGCCAATCTTGAATGGCCTTGATCTTTTCTTTGTCAACTTCGAGACCTTCCACGCTAACCATAAAACCTAAAAAGACAACTTTATCAGAACAGAAAGAACACTTTTTGAGGTTAGCATATAATGTTTCTTTTCTCAAAACTTCTAAAATGGATTTGAGATGCCTTACATGTTCTTCAACGGACTTACTATATATCAATATGTCTTCAAAATACACAACAAAAAACTTACTGATAAAATACCTTAACACCACTAGTCACCTTCTCGCATCTGAATCTGGTGGTAACCACTTTTTAAGTCAATTTTTGAGAATACTTTGGCTCTGCTAAGTTCACCAAGCATGTCATCAAGATGAGGAATTGGATGACGGTATTTAATGGTGATCTTGTTTACGACTGGGCAATCCACACACATTCGCCATGTTCTATCTTTTTTTGGTACTAGCAAAATAGGAACAGCACAAGGACTAAGACTCTCACGAACGTAGTCCTTTTCCAACATATCATTGACTTGCCTTTGCAGTTCTTTAGTCTCTTCCAAATTGGCTTGATAAGCGGGACGGTTAGGAATAGCAGCTCTCGGCACAAAGTCTATTTGATGTTCAATTCCACGAAGTGGTGGTAGACCACTCGGAACTTCCTTCGGGAAAACATCTTTAAAATCCTATAACAGAGACAAAACAGAAGAAGGTAGGCTATCGAGTAATTTGTTAGTACAAAACAAGGTTTCCTTGTACATGAGTACAAGAACAGGGCGATTCATTACTAACGCTTTTCGAATATCACTAACTTTTGCAAAGACACTCATTTTTTTCAATTTCCTTCATTTTTTCTTCTTTTTCTTTGCTGATTTTCTTTTCACTCTCTTTTGTTTTCTTTTTCTCATTTTTTTCTTCTTTTATTTTTTTACAATCTTCTTTTTCTTTCTCTCTCATTTGTTCAACGGATGCCTTCAACTTCAATTGATCATCGTAAACTTGTTTGGGAGTTAACGGTGCCAACGTAACTTTCTTTCCCATAAACTTGAAAGTGTACTGATTGGTAAACCCATCATGTAGTACTCGCAATTCAAACTGCCACGGACGACCAAGGAGTAGATGGCTCGTATGCATCGGAACAACATCACATAATATTTCATCTGAGTACTTTCCAATGGTGAAAGAAATGAGTACTTGCTTGGTCACTTTAAGTTCTCCGCCATCGTTGAGCCACTGAAGTTTGTAGGGGCTCGGATGCTTGGGAGTTGGCAAGCCAAGCTTTTCAACCATTATCGTACTTCCTACGTTTGTACAACTACCACCGTCGATGATAACACAACAAACTTTTCTTCCAACTTGACATCGGGTATGAAATATCATCAAGACGCGGTATTGGATGACGATATTTTATCGTGATTTTGTTTACAGCACGACAGTCAACACATATACGCCAAGTCCTATCCTTTTTCGGCACTAATAAAACTGAAACAGCGCACGAACTAGGGCTCTCGCGGATGAATCCCTTCTCAAGAAGTTCATTCACTTGTTTTTGCAATTCCTTGGTCTCTTCTGGATTACTACGATAGGTAGGTCAGTTCGGTATGGATGCGCCAGGAATGAAGTCGATTTGATGTTCTATTCCCCGAATAGGTGGTAAGCCACTTAAAATTTCATCGGGAAATACATCTTCAAATTCCTACAAGAGAGAAACAATAGAAGAAGGTAAAGCAGCATCTAACTCATTAATATTCAAATAAGATTCCTTGTACATGAGTGCAAGTAGGGGCTGCCTCAACATGAAAGATTTTCAAATGTCACTCTCTTTTGCATACACACTCATTTTTGCACTCGATTTTTCATCACTCATTTTTTTCTCTTGATCTTTATTCTTGTCTCGCATTTTTACCTATTGTATCCCTCGTTTCATTTCACTCAAATTTTCACACACTTTTTCACTCTTTTCTTTCTTTTCACTCTCTTTGAATCTTTCAATTGAGTCTCGCAATTTCACTTGATCTTCGTATACTTGTCTTGGTGTCAAAGGCGCCAAAGTGATATTTTTGCCTAAATGCTTGAAGGTGTATCGGTTGGTATAGCTGTCATGTACCACCTTTCAATCGAATTGCCATGGACAACCTAGTAATAGGTGTCCGGCATGCATTGGAACCACGTCACAAAGAACTTCATCTTTATATTTTCCAATGGAAAATGGAAACAACACTTATTTTGTCACCTTTAAATCCCCTCCTTCGTTACGCCATTGAAGCTTATATGGACAAGGATGTTTCATTGTGGCCAAACCAAGTTTCTCCACCATTAATGTACTAGCAACATTTGTACAACTTACACCATCCACAATAAGACTACATGCCTTACCTTGCACCAAACAGCGTGTATGGAAGATGTTCTGGCATTGTTGTTCGTTCTTCATGCTTTGCAAACTTAGGCTACATTTGATCACTAGAATCTCACCTTCAACGGCGTATTCAAATTCATCCTCCTCTTCATAGCTGGGGTGTCGGATTCCTTATCTTTCTCATCTTCTGACTCTATGTCACCATTGGCTCTCAACACCATTGTACGTCGGTTAGGGCATTGACTAGCTATGTGACCACGTCCCAAGCACTTAAAGCACTTGATGTCCCTTGCATGATTTGGATTGGCAACTTCTTTGCCTTTGCTTGATTCACCGATAGGTTTGTTAAACTTAACAGAAGTGTTTTGATCCTTCGGGCGGTTAGGAAAGTCTCTTTTGCTCGTACCTTGTCCCCACTTTGAAGTGTTTACGGGGTTGGAATAGGTCCAAATGGAGCCTTGCTTCTTGAGTTATTTTTCTATTTTAATTGCAACATGGACCATGTTGGTTACCTCAACATAATGTTGAAGCTCAACCACGTTAACAATTTCTCGATTTAGCCCGGCTAGGAATCTGGCCATGGTTGCCTCACGATCCTCTTCCATGTTTGCACGAATCATTGCGATTTCCATTTCTTTGAAATAATTTTCTACACCTCGGTGGCCTTGTGTAAGATTTTGCAACTTTTGGTATAAATCTCGATGGTAAAAAGATGGAATGAATCTCTTTCTAATCATCGTTTTCATTTCGAGCCATGTAGAAATCGACCTTTCTCCATTACGTCTTTGATTGGTTGTTAGTTGATCCCACCACACCATGGCATAATCGGAGAATTTGATTGCTGCCAATTTGACTTTCTTGATCTCCGAGTAGTTGTGGTAGTCAAACACCAACTCGATTTTCTTTTCCCACTCCAAGTATGCCTCCAGATCAGACTTACCTTGGAAGGGTGGTATGGACAGCTTAATGTTCTTCAAATCGTCGTCCACTTGTTCTCGTCCCCTTCGGCCTCAGTTTCGCTGACCCCTCCGCTGATCACTTAAGTTAGACCCTTAGTCAATTTCGGGTTTGCTAGAGATGGGATCAACTTCTTGGACCCTTGGGCAGCCTCATTCCCTTCGTGGACCTCGAGGATTCCTCTCTCGTTGGGTTCTCTCTTCAACATGATCTAGCCTCTCTTGAATGGGTTCGAGCTTGCGATCGAATAGATGCTCAACCTCACGCAATAGGGCTTGAAGATCAAGATCTGGTACATTGCAGACTGGTTGCCGTTCGGGCCTTTCTTCCATGTTTCAATTCAGACTTCTTGACATAGGAAAGTTTTAAACCTCACCAAAAACCTCACTAGTCACTCGAAAAGGAAAAAATAAATATTGAGCACTCACACTCGTGTTTCACTCAATTTCAGCTTTTTCTCTAATGAGTCACTCGTGCCTTTTATCACTCGAATCCACCTCTCAAAATTCTAGAAGGTTGCCTTAGACTTATTAGCAACTTGTAGGTCAGCTTCAAGGGTTTAAACAAAGGAAAATTTGTTTTGGGTAAAGGTAGGCTGAAAAAATAAAATGTTGGAAATGGTGGCGTTGGGATTGAACGGATGGTACACAATGATGGTTATAATGCTTCTTGAATGATCAGGGTAGGAAGATGAAAAATAATGGTTTCAAAAACTCAGAAATTGAGGAGAAGAATGAAGAAATTAATAAGATCTCAAAAATTCACTTCTTTTTTTTTGCATTTTTTCTTTTTTTTCTTCACTTCAAATGCACGAAACTAAGTACAACAGAACACATTAAAAGTAATTTATTTTTTTGCGAATTTTTTTCAAATTTTTTTCTAATTTACGTACCTAATTTAGATTTACGATGATCGTCGGAGCTCCTCGTTTTTTAGCTATGATATCAAATGATACGATCCACCTCGGAGGTGAGTTTAGTCGTATATAAATTTGCCTGATTGTCTACGAAGGAGTATTGTTTGTTTTGTTTAAAAGTAAAGAAAAATGGTTATATCTTGTTTAATGGTTGCAACTTAGGTTGAAGAAGAAATAGATGGATGAATGGATTGATAGTTGAAACAAGAAACAACCCTTAATATAAGATTAAGGACCCGAATCTTATAGGTTTCAAAAGAATGGTTGAATTGAATGAAAACCGAGACCCATTATCTAGTAAGATAGGAACCTACGGTATTGATTGGAACGCCACACCCAAAAGGATGATAAGTTCAAGAACAAATTCAGATTGACGCCACTAGTTGAAAGATAAGTCAATTTGAGCCTTAAAGAATTAAGAGATTGGAAAAACTCACAATCTAAAAAATTTCATAAAGCATCCAAAAGTCCCTTTTACAAACTAATAACAAGTATATATAGTGTTTACATGTGGTTAGCTAAAGAGTCAAATGCGTTTAGCTTTAATATGCATTTAAATGGATGAAATAAAATCTAAAAACTCTTGAATTCCTTCAGCCAAATAACAGCAACTTTATGACTCCTAATGAGCTGATTAAATGAATTTGAATGCTTAAAAAAATGTCCCTTGAGTTGTCCTTAGCTAGCCGAAAAGTCACCAGCAACTAATGGTGTTTGAATGCATGTTATCATCTTTTAAATGAGCCAAAAAAAAACTACTGGTAAGTGAAGAGGCTGCTGCCTAATTTATGTGGAGTTAAAATGCTCCTTAAAGATCCTTAATTTGATGTATTAAGCATCCCTTGTAACCAAAATCAACTTAAAAGTCACTTCCATTAATGTTGTAACAGCCTTGTAAAGTAACGGTTGCCAGCTGAAACGTTTCCTACATTCAAACACATTAAGCAAACATGTTAGTCACATTTAAACACTTATTAAACACTAATTTAACTTAAACACATTAAACACTTATTAAATATTAATTTAACTTAACACATTAAACACTTATTAAACACTAATTTAACTTAACACATTAAACACTTGACTTAATAAATAAACTAGAAGTAAGGACTTCAATTAATGCAGCAACTAGTTAATTTATGGAAGCAGAATTAAATTAACTTAAACTCACGCTTCATTTAAAAAAATCCTAGTAACTAGATTAATTAATAAGCCTCTTATTAAACAACTTATTTAATTAACCTAAACACCTTTATTTAAAGCTAATTTTAAAAGCAAAATAAAAAAATACATGTATTAAATCAAGCTAAATACAAGCTAAATGAGCTGAATATGAGCTTATTTCAACTTACAAAAGCATGCGCATTGGGCTTATTAAGTTATCCAGATTCTCCTCGTTTTGACCGGCCATTAACTTGCTCCACTTTTGCTCAACTACGATCGAAATAGCCTCCTTGAAACGTTTTGCACGTGCTCGGGTGATGGGTCCTTGTGGCAACACCAATGGCTCTTTGTTGGAACTTGGTGTGACCCGGATCATGGCCATATCATCCTCCCCCTCTTCAACATGATTTGTCCTTAAATCAGAATCTGCATCAAAGAGAGATAGATCAGACACATTAAAAGTTGCACTTATATTAAACTCACCCGGTAAGTCAAGTCGATAGGAATTGTCATTAATTCGCTAAAAAACTTTGAATGGACCGTCACCACGCGGCAATAATTTAGACCTTCTTTGAGCTGGGAGTCGCTCTTTCCTCATGTGAACCCAAACCCAATCCTCGGGTTCAAATATTACTTACTTTCGCCCTTTGTTGGCCTTGCGCACATATTGTTCTGTTCGAGCCTCGATATTAGCTTTAACCTTTGATGTAATTGTTTCACATTTCTGTTCGAGCCTTGATATTAGCTTTAACCTTTGATGTAATTGTTTCACATAGTCCGCTTTCCTCTTAGCATCTACATTAACAATTTGATCGTTAGGTAATGGGATTAAGTCTAGAGGAGATAAAGGATTGAAACCGTAAACTATTTCAAATGGAGAGAATTTAGTAGCAGAGTGAATAGTTCGGTTATAAGCAAACTCTATGTAAGGTAGACACTCCTCTCACGACTTGATATTCTTCCGGATAATGGCCCGTAGTAGTGTGGATAAGATGCAGTTCACCACGTCAGTTTGGCCATCCGTTTAGGGTGACATGTCGTGAAGAATAAGAGCTTCGTACCTAGCTTACTCCAAAGTGTCCTCCAAAAATGACTAAGAAATTTTGCATCACGGTCAGACACTATTGTCTTTGGAGTTCCATGTAACCTAACAATTTCTTTAAAGAAAAGGTTAGCAATATTAATAGCATCATCAGTTTTTGAACATGCAATGAAATGCGACATTTTTGAAAATCAGTCTACTACTACAAAAATGGAGTCCTTTCCAGTTTGAGTTCGCGGTAATCCTAAATAAAAATCCATGGATAGATCAACCCAAGGCCCTTCGGGAATAGGCAAAGGCGTGTAAAGCCCATGTGGGTTAACCTTCGATTTTGCCTTTTTACAAGCCACACATTGCAAACAAATTTTCTCGACATCTCGTTCCATCCGTGGCCAGAAGAAATGTTCTTGCAGAACAGCCAAGGTCTTTGCAATGCCAAAATGGCCCATGAGTCTGCCACCATGCGCCTCGAGTACAAGTAATTCTCGCACGGAACTTTGCGGAATACAAAGCTTACCTTCTCAAAAAAGGAAGCCATCAAACCTGAAAAACTTATCAACAGCAACATGTTCACACAATTTATACCCATCTCCAAAATCAGCATCAGAAATATATAAATCTTTCAAAAATGCAAAACCAAGCAATTTTGAATCCAAACGATTTAATAGAGTATATCGATGAGATAGTGCATCAGCCACAATGTTTTCCTTACCCTTCTTATACCGAATAACATAAGGAAAGGATTCAAGAAATTCTACCCATTTTGCGTGCCTTTTGTTGAGCTTGTGTTGTCCTTTGATGTGTTTGAGCGATTAATGGATGACAAACTCCTTCGACCACAAATAGTGTTGCCATGTTTCCAATGCCCGGATCAAAGCGTACATTTCCTTATCATATGTTGGGTAATTTAATGGTGCGCCACTTAGTTTTTCACTAAAATACGCCACGGGCTTTCCTTCTTGAGTCAACATAGCATCAATCCCAATACCTGAGGCACCACATTCAATTTCAAATGTTTTGTCAAAATCAAGTAATACAAGTAATGGGGCATTAGTTAAATGATCTTTAAGTAAAATAAAAGATTTCTCTTGTTCCTCGCTCCAAAAGAAGGCAGAATTCTTTTTGATCACATTCGTGAGAGGTGCGGCCAATGTGCTGAAATTCAGAACAAAGCGACGGTTGAAACTTGCCAAGCCATGGAAACTTCGTATTTGACTTATGCTGGTCGGTCTAGGCCATTCTCAAATAGCTGTCACCGTGTCTTGATCTACTTCAAGTCATTGCGAGCTGACAACAAATCCTAAGAAAATGACTTTGTTAGAACAAAATGTGCATTTCTTAAAATTAGCATATAATGTTTCCTTGCGCAATACATCAAGAATAGCTCGTAAATGCTTAATGATCATCTAAAGATCTACCATAAACAAGAATGTCATCCAAGTAAACAACACAAAATTTACCAATATAAGCACGAAGAACATGGTTCATTAAACACATAAAAGTACTAGGAGCGTTAGTGAGACCGAATGGCATTACCAACCACTCGTACAAACTGTGTTTAGTTTTAAACGCTGTTTTCCACTCATCTCCCTCAAGCATCCGAATCTGATGGTAACCGCTTTTGAGATTTTGGAAAACAATTGAGCACCACTTAATTCATCGAGCATATCATCAAGACACGGTATTGGATGACGATATTTTATCGTGATTTTGTTTACAGCACGACAATCAACACACATACGCCAAGTCCCATCCTTTTTCGGCACTAATAAAATTGAAACAGCACACAGACTAAGGCTCTCGCGAATGAATCCCTTCTCAAGAAGTTCATTCACTTGTTTTTACAATTCCTTGGTCTCTTCTGGATTACACTACTATAGGTAGGTCGGTTCGGTATGGATGCACCGGGAATGAAGTCGATTTGATGTTTTGTTCCCCGAATAGGTGGTAAGCCACTTGGAATTTCGTCGGGAAATACATCTTCAAATTCCTACAAGAGAGAAACAATAGAAAAAGGTAAAGCAGCGTCTAACTCATTTATATTCAAATAAGATTCCTTGTACATGAGTACAAGTAGGGGCTGCCTCAACATGAAAGATTTTCGAATGTCACTCTCTTTTGCATACACACTCATTTTTGCACTCGATTTTTCATCACTCATTTTTTTCTCTTGATCTTTATTCTTGTCTCTCATTTTTACCTCTTGTTTCCCTAGTTTCTTTTCACTCAAATTTTCACACACTTTTTCACTCTTTTCTTTCTTTTCTCTCTCTCTTTGAATCTTTCAAATTGAGTCTCGTAATATTACTTGATCTTTGTATACTTGTCTCGGTGTCAATGGCGCTAAAGTGATGTTTTTGCCTAAATGCTTGAAGGTGTATCGATTGGTATAGCCGTCATGTACCACCTTTCGATCGAATTGCCATGGACGGCATAGTAATAGGTGTCCGCCATGCATTGGAACCACATTGAAAAGAACTTTATCTTTATATTTTCTAATGGAAAATGGAACCAACACTTGTTTTGTCACCTTTAACTCCCCTCCTTCGTTAAGCCATTGAAGCTTATATGGAGAAGGATGTTTCATTGTGGCCAAACCAAGTTTCTCCACCATTGATGCTAGCACGGCCCGCGAACTTCATTGGACAAGTATCTCGAGTTGAGCATTGCATTGCTGGCAAGATGATCCCAGCTCGTTTCCAGCTCCACAAGCTTCGTCCAGTTCAAATTTAGCTCATTTGAGCTTGAATCAACTCAATACTTTAGTCTTTAATTATGTCTTGTTTAATTAAATGCATCTTTAGTTGATGTCATGCATTATTGATCTACATATTTTAATTATGACATGCATTATGTGTTCTACATTTAATTAAGTCATGCATTAAGCAACCCATTTGTTCATTTAGTTTGCATTTTAAATAATTGCATTTAAGCATCTTAGTTAATAAATGAGTTTCTGGTCATTAATTCAACTCAACTTAGTTTAATTAATCGAGTTCTTTTAATGAATTTATTTTTATTGTTGCTTCATTAATTAATCTAGTTACTAGGTTAATTTATTGATGCATGAGTTAAGTTCATTTAATAATGTTTTTCTTAATTAAACTAGTTGTTGGAATAAATGATGTTTAAGTGTTAGTTCACTTAATTAAGTTAGTTGTTAATTTGTTTTAAGTTTAATAATTGCATTAATGTGACGGTTACATGTGATAATTGCAGGTGACTTTTCATCTTACAACCATTATTTCTAAAAGGCTGTTAAGTAATTTAATTGAAGAGTTAATCACATTGAAGATGGAGTTATATGGCTAGAATTCCAAAGGTTGAGACTCTTCATTTGGTTGGTGACTTTTTGGTTGATCATGGAGAACTCAAAGGACTTTGACAAGCAATTCAATTGAAGAATTAATCATATTGAAGATGGGAGTTACATGGCTAGAATTCCAAAAGTTGAGACTCTTCATTTGAAACCATTATTAGCCTCATTAAAAGCGACCATTCAACTAGCTTCATTTGATACTATATATACATGTAATCAACATATTGTGTGAAAACTTTTTGATAATTTTGTTAATGTTATGCTACTCATTTTGTGAGGCAAACTTTACTCTATTTTCGTTCAAAGATTCGTTGGCTACCTAGTGTTCTAGTTGTGTCATTCGTTTTTCTTTGTCAAAAATTGAACTTATCACTATTCATAGTGTGGCGTTCACCTTCATACCAAGGTTCCTACTTTTCTAAGTAGCGGGTCGAGGTTTCACTACTTCCATCTTCCACCTTGAAAGCCTATAAGTATTCGGGTCAATACTTTTTAGTATTGGTTCTTACTTGTTTTTGAATTCGTTTTATTCCATATCCTTCATCTACCAAACTTTCTTTCTTTCCTTCCTTTCACTTCATCATAGCCAAACCCTCTTTTCACTTATCATCCATTTTTGTTAATTCCCTTCCAAACCACTACAATTTTATTTAATCTATTCAATTTTACCCTTTTAAACAAATCAAACGAAACTCCTTCGTAGATGATCGGGCAATTCACATACGACTCCACTCACCCCGAGGCGGATCGTATCAACCATTAATGTACTAGCAACATTTGTATAACTTCCACCATCCACAATAAGACTACATGCCTTACCTTGCACCAAATAGTGTGTATGGAAGATGTTCTCGCGTTGTTGTTCGTTCTCCACGCTTTGCAAACTTAGTGATACGGGCACACCCAGGCTCTCCAACGTTTTGCGAACTGATGAGCTTGAATTCAAATACCCAAGTGCGGTGGAGCTCAAGTGCATCTTCATGCACTTCCAAATTGAGCCCGATTAGTTCATTCGAGCCCAATTTGAGCTCGTTCCAGCTCATTGAGCTGATTGCCTAAAATTTAAATGCTTTAAATAAATTAAGTCTTCTATGTATTAATTTTTTTCTACAGCCCATTAATGTGTCTAATATTTTATTTGGTGTCTAAATTAATTTATCTTAGTCTAAATTAATTTATCACATTTTTATTACATGTTTTTAAGTGTTTTAATTCAAAAATTAATGTGCAAATTTTTCTTTTAATTAGGGGGCTGCCGAATTTATTATATGTCCTAATGGAGTCTTTAATTTGTCCAAAGTGTCCAATGAGATGTACTAGAGAGTCCTTAATTGTGTTCAGCTGATTTTGAAGAGATTTAATGAATGTTTATGCTTAATAAAGGTCCAGCCGAATTTATTTTATTGCTGCTACTTTTTAGCCAAATTAATTGAGTCACTAAAGCCCTTTGTTTCGTGAATTGCAGCAGCCATTAAGGAGCCTTTCACTCTCCCCATGGATGAATTAATGTGTGTTCAGCATGCATTTAAGGTGCATTTCATGAATACCAAAGAAAGCATGTTTGGCCGAAAATTAAAGAGAGTTAAGCATGCATGAACGCCATCAATGTGCAACATACTTGAAACATCATTTAAGGAGATGTTGGAGTTGGTTGGGACGGCAATAAAGGCTGTTTAGCATGCTTGGGCGTCCAAATAAATGAGCTAGAATTTAATGATATGCTGGACATGCATGGGAAGAAATTAATAGGTTGCTGGTGCCTCTTCGTGAATGTAAAGGGACAATACATTGATTTTTGCTTTCCCATGGGTGTACAACCATTTAAGAGGCTGTTGGTGTTGTTGGCACATGCACAACATAAATGCTAGGGGACAAGGCATGGACGACAGCAATTTAATGAGCTGATTGTTCAGCTTTCAAAGTACATTAAAGAACATGTTGGTGCATGTTTTGTTGGCCGAATTTAATAAGGTGTTGGGCAATAAATGGCTGCATGATCAAGCTCCTTGGATGGCACCAAAAGGAGTTAAGTTGCTGCTAATGGTTGGCATCTCCAAGGTGATTAATCAGCTAATTTTTCCTCTCCATTAAGAAGGCTTTTGGCATCCCAAGAAGCTAACTTTGAATCATCTAAAGGCTGCCCTTTTATTTCCCATATTTAGCCGAACCTTGCAAGCTTCCCAAGGTCCACATTCAATCGAATTTCCTAAGCATACCAAGGGCCTCATTCAGCCGAATTTGGCCAAGAACTCTAAAGAGATTTATTCTAGATTTTTCCAGCTTGTTCTAATTTAACTTAGTCTTTAAGCTTTTTGTTCATGACCATTCAGCTAGCTCATATTAGCCTATAAATAGTTTTTAAATTTCATTTTGTAAGGTTGGTTAATCCTTTGATTAAAAATATATAAACATTTGTTCACCGAGTGAGATTTTCTCCTCTCTATCTTTCGTACGAGTTTCGTCTTGACTTATCAGGTTCACTTGTGGCGTCAAATGTATCTCTTCCATCAACCATACCATCGGTTCTTATCTACCTAGATAACGGGTCGTGGTCCATCATTGATCTCCATCCTTTCACCTTAAACATAATAGAACCCGGGTGACACTTCCTTAGTGTTGAATCGATTCTTTGTTTAAGTTCAATTATCCATCTCCACCGAACTATCACCTATCTACTTTTCCATCATTATTTCTTTCCATCAAACCGAACCATTCCCCTATCACCATATTCCTTCCATAATTATTTTTGAACCTATCCTTTCATTCATCTAAACCGTTTCTTTCATTTCCTAACCTCCATTCCTAACTTAACCCGTTTTCATTTTTTAAACGAATTCATTTAAAGCTTCCGCAAACTCTTCCATATTTTTTTATTATATTCCGAAGGCTTGATTTACTCCTCGTAGACGATTGAGCAACTCGTATACTTTTCGACTCTTCCAGAGGCGAACTGTATCACTTAGGCTACGTTTGATCACTAGAATCTCACCTTCAACAGCGTATTCAAATTCATCCTCCTCTTCACTGGCTGGGGTGTCGGATTCCTCATCTTTCTCATCTTCTGACTCTATGTCACCATTGGCTCTCAACACCATTGTACGTCGGTTAGGGCATTGACTAGTTATGTGACCATGTCCCAAGCACTTAAAGCACTTGATGTCCCTTGCATGATTTGGATTGGCAACTTCTTTGCCTTTGCTTGATTCACGGATGGGTTTGTTAAACTTAACAGAAGTGTTTTGATCCTTTGGGCGGTTAGGAAAGTCTCTTTTGCTCGTACCTTGTCCCCACTTTGAAGTGTTTGCGGGGTTGGAATACGTCCGAATGGAGCCTTTCTTCTTGAGTTGTTTTTCTATTTTAATTGCAACATGGACCATGTCGGTTACCTCGACATAATGTTGAAGCTCCACCACGTTAACAATTTCCCGATTTAGCCCGGCTAGGAATCTGGCCATGGTTGCCTCACGATCCTCTTCCACGTTCGCACGAATCATTGCGATTTCCATTTCTTTAAAATAACCTTCTACACTTCGGTGGCCGTGTGTAAGATTTTGCAACTTTTGGTATAACTCCCGATGGTAAAAAGATGGAATGAATCTCTTTCTCATCACTGCTTTCATTTCGAGCCATGTAGAGATTGGCCTTTCTACATTACGTCTTCGATTGGTTGTTAGTTGATCCCACTACACCATGGCGTAATCGGAGAATTCGATTGCTTCCAATTTGACTTTCTTGGTCTTCGAGTAGTTGTGGCAGTCTTTTCCCACTCCAAGTATGCCTCCGGATCAGACTTGCCTTGGAAGGGTGGTATGGAGAGCTTAATGTTCTTCAAATTGTCTTCCACTTTTTCTCGTCCCCTTCGGTCTTGGTTTCGCTGACCCCTCTGCTGATCACTTAAGTTAGACCCTCGGTCACTTTCAGATTCGCTAGAGATGGGATCAACTTCTTGGACCCTTGGGCAGCCTCGTTCCCTTCGTGGACCTCGAGGATTCCTCTCTCGTTGGGTTCTCTCTTCAACGTGATCTAGCATCTCTTGAATGGGTTCAAGCTTGCGGTCGAATAGACGCTCAACCTCACGCAATAGGGCTTGAAGATTAAGATCTGGTACATTGCAAACTGGTTGTCGTTCGGGCCTTTCTTCCATGTTTCGATTCGAACTTCTTGACATAGGAAAGTTTTAAACCTCACCACAAACCTCACTAGTCACTCGAAAAGAAAAAAAATAAATATTGAACACTCACACTCGTGTTTCACTCAATTTTGACTTTTTCTCTAATGAGTCGTGCCTTTTACCACTCAAATCCACCTCTCAAAATTCTGGAAGGTTGCCTTAGACTTATTAGCAACTTGTAGGTCGGCTTCAAAGGTTTAAACAAAGGAAAATTTGTTTTGGGTAAAGGTAGGCTGAAAAATAAAATAAAATAAAATGTTGGAAATGGTGGTGTTGGGATTGAACGGATGGTACACAATGATGGTTATAATGCTTCTTGAATGATCGGGGTAGGAAGATGAAAAATAATGGTTTCAAAAACTCATAAATTGAGGAGAAGAATAAAGAAATTAATAAGATCTCAAAACTTCACTTCTTTTTTTTTCGTATTTTTCTTTTTTTTTCACTTCAAATGCACGAAACTAAGTACAATAGAACACTTTGAAAGTAATTTAAATTTTTTTGCGAATCTTTTTTCAAATTTTTTTTTGAAATTACGTACCTAATTTAGATTTACGATGATCGTCGGAGCTCTTCATTTTCTAGCTCTGATACCAAATGATACGATCCGCCTTGAAGGTGAGTCGAGTCGTATATAAATTTGCCTGATCGTCTACGAAGGAGTATTGTTTGTTTTGTTTAAAAGAAAAGAAAAGAAAAATGGTTATATCTTGGTTAATGGTTGCAACTTGGATTGAACAAGAAATAGATGGATGAATGGATTGATAGTTGAAACAAGAAAGAACCCTTAATATAAGATTAAGGGCCTGAATCTTATAGGTTTCAAAAGAATGGTTGAATTGAATAAAAATCGAGACCCACTATCTAGTAAGATAGGAACCTACAGTATTGATTGGAATGCCACACCCAAAAGGATGATAAGTTCAAGAACAAATTCAGATTGACGCCACTAGTTGAAAGATAAGTCAATTTGAACCTTGAAGAATTAAGAGATTGAAAAAACTCAATATCTAAAAATTTTGTAAAGCATCCAAAAGTCCCTTTTACAAACTAATAACAAGTATATATAGTGTTTACATGTGGTTAGCTAAAGAGTCAAATGAATTCAGCTTTAATATGCATTTAAATGGCTGAAATAAAATCTAAAAACTCTTGAATTCCTCCAGACAAATAACAGCAACTTTATGACTCCCAATGAGTTGATTAAATAAATTTGAATGCTTAAAAAAAATGTCCCTTGAGTTGTCCTTGGCTAGCCGAAAAGTCACCAGCAACTAATGGTGTTTTGAATGCATTTTATCATCTTTTAAATGAGCCAAAAAAAACTGCTGGTAAGTGAAGAGGCTGCTGCCTAATTTATGAGGAGTTAAAATGCTCCTTAAAGCTCTTCAATTTGATGTATTAAGCATCCCCTGTAACAGCCACTTCTTTTGTAACCAAAATCAACTTAAAAGTCACTCCCATTAATGTTGTAACAGCCTTGTAAAGTAACGGTTGCCAGCTGAAACGTTTCCTACATTCAAACACATTAAGCAAACATATTAATCACATTTAAACACTTATTAAACACTAATTTAACTTAAACACATTAAACACTTATTAAATATTAATTTAACTTAACACATTAAACACTTATTAAACACTAATTTAACTTAACACATTAAACACTTAACTTAATAAATAAACTAGAAGTAAGGACTTCAATTAATGCAGCAACTAGTTAATTTATGGAAGCAGAATTAAATTAACTTAAACTCACGCTTCATTAAAAAAAATCCTAGTAACTAGATTAATTAATAAGCCTCTTATTAAACAACTTATTTAATTAAACTAAACACCTTTATTTAAAGCTAATTTTAAAAGCAAAATAAAAAAATACATGTATTAAATCAAGCTAAACACAAGCTAAATGAGCTGAATATGAGCTTATTTCAACTTACAAAAGCATGCCCATTGGGCTTATTAAGTTATCCAGATTCTCCTCGTTTTGTCCGGCCATTAACTTGCTCCACTTTTGCTCAACTATAGCCGAAATAGCCTCCTTGAAACGTTTTGCACGTGCTCGGGTGATGGGTCCTTGTGGCAACACCAATGGCTCTTTGTTGGAACTTGGTGCGACCCGAATCATGGCCGTATCAATAAGCCTTACCACAAAAAAATTCTCACAAAGCCACTCGCAAAGAAAGAAAAATCACTCCACTCGTGTTTCACTCGAATATGGCTTTTTCTCTAGTGAATTCACTTGTGCCTTTTACCTCTCTTTACTTTTATAGCGATTTCATAAGCGGATTCGCCAAGGGTTAAAACCTTTGTCTAGATGGTCGATTTCAAAGGGGTAACAATGGATAAGATGAATAGGTTGTAGGGTAAGCTGAACAAGAAAGATAATAAAATAAAAATCTATTTAAGTGTGGCGTTTGGGGTCGAAAGGATGGTAAAATGATGTTGGTGATAGGGAATGAGTAAGATGAATGAAGACACAAAACTTGCAAAACTTCACACACTTTTTGATGCGATCCTGGTTGCATCATGGTTCGACTCCTTCCGACGCCATCGAGAGTGGCCTAAGCTCGAGGGGCCAAAGTGCAAAATGAAGTTGATTTCAGCTCAATTCTAGTTTTCTGAACCCGTTCTAACTAAATTAAACTCTTTATTTAATTTTCAGCTTTGCATTTAAGCATCTTATTTTAATAAAGGAGTTGCTGGTCATCATTTTAAACTCATTTTAGTTTAATTAATTGAGTTTCTTTTAATAAATTTAATTTAATAGTTGCTTCTTTAATTAATCTACTTTCTAGGTTAATTTATTGATGCATGAGTTAAAGTTCATTTAATAATGCTTTACTTAATTAAACTAGTTGCTAGAATAAATGATGCTTAATTGTCAGTTCATTTATTTAAGTCTAGTTGCTGGAATAAATGATGCTTAAGTGTTAGTTCATTTATTTAAGTCTAGTTACTAGAATAAATGATGCTTAAGTGTTAGTTCATTTATTTAAGTCTAGTTGTTGGAATAAATGAAGCTTAAGTGTTAGTTCATTTATTTAAGTTAGTTTTTAATTTGTTTTAAGTTTAATAGTTTAGTTTAATAATTTGTTTTAAGTTTAATAATTGCATTAATGTTTCGGTTACATGTGTTAATTGCAGGTGACTTTTCAACTCACATCTATTACTTCTATGGGCTGTTATGTATTCAATAAAATGGCTTTTCAATTGAATTCGGTTACACAAGAGGGGACTGATATTAAGAGGCTTAATTCATCATTAAGAAGTTGTTTTATTAAATAAAGAAGAGCATTATGGTTCTTTAATTTCAGCAGCCTCTTTGTCTTCAACTTCCATAACCGTTTGCTTCATGGTATTTACTACATGGCTAGAATTCCAAAAGTTGAGACTTTCCATTTTGGCTGGTGACTTTTTGGTTGATCATGGAGATCTTAAAGGACTTTGACAAGCAATTTAATTGAAGAATTAATCACATTGAAGATGGGAGTTACATGGCTAGAATTCCAAAAGTTGAGACTTTTCATTTCAATTCATTATTAGCCTCATTAAAAGTGACCATTCAACTAGTTTCATTTGATATTATGAATACATGTAATCTACCTATTGTTGGAGAATTTTAGACTTTTTGAACCTTAACCAAATTTTATGAACTTTGTGTTCTGAGTGAGTTTATCTCCTCTCCTTTTTTCGTACAAGTTTTGTTAGACTTATCAAGCTTGCTTGTGGCGTCTTCGACTTGTTTGAACTTATCACAAACCCTTTTTTGGTGTGGCATTCATCAACCTATCTTCAACTTTCCACCTTAACGATATAAGAAACAGGGTGACACTGTTATATAGTGTTGAATCTTATCTTCAACTTTCCACCTTAATGATTTAAGAAACAGGATGACACTGTTATATAGTGTTGAATCTTTCTTAAGTTCGTAACTCCACATCCACCAAACTATCTTAATACATATCCTTATTATTCTTATTAAACCGAGCCCATCCAATAAAATATCCATCTTCCTTGTTTACTTCTTAGCCGAACCTATCTCCATAACTTAACCAATTCCTGAACCGTTTTGATAAGCTTCCGCAACTTTAGCCTAATTTCACCTTTTTCTGACAATTTTCCAATTACTACTCATAGACGATCGGGCATCTTACATACGACTCGACTCAGTCTTGAGGCAGATCGTAACATTTGGTATCAGAGCTACCAAATGACGATTTTTGACGACGTACGTGAAGCCGAAATAGGTTCATGAAGAAATAAAAAATCAAAAAAAAGTTGTAATTTTATTTTCTTGTATTTCAGCATATTGTATTTGACATAGTGAAAAAAAAAGAATTACGAAAATTTGAAAAAAATATAAAAAAATTTGAAAAAAATACGAGTATATAAAAAAAGTGTGGAAAATTTTTGAAAGTTTGCAAGTTTGTTTTCATTCTCTTCTACTATTTTCGACCACCGAGATCCGATTTTGCTCCCACTCCTTCAAAACCACCACGCCACACACACCCAAAATTTTTCTTTATTTTAACCTACCCGATACCAAAAATTTCTTTTGTTTAGCCTACCCTATACCCGACATCAATCCTTTTTAACCATTTCTATAACCGACCCTCAAGCCGTACATAAGTTTTCAAAATGAAGTATGAATTTGCAAGAGCGAGAAAGAGCGATAAAAGGCACGAGTATATTCATCAAAGAAAAAGCCTTATACGAGTGAAACACGAGCGTGAGCGAAATTTTTCTTTGTGAGTAACTTGTGAGTTTTTTTTTTTGTAGTGAGGTATTTTAATTTTTCTGTTCATTTTTTTCTTTATAACATTTCCTTTTCAGAAAATAAATATGTCTCAAGAAGAGTTCTCATCTGATGATTATCAATACTTGTTGAACGGAATGCGAAGAATCATGAACACCAAGTTTGACAAGTTGCATGAGCGTTTGGATCGAATCGAGGAACGAGACCAGCAAGAATAGCTTTCTTCAAGTCAAAGGATGGAGTCAAGGTCGTCTCGAAGACACACTTTCGAAGAACATTCGAGAAGAGACTGTGACCGAGATTCTTATTCCTTAAGAAGTTCGAGACAGTATGAATCAAAACACAAATTTGAAACTTTTCAAATTTACCAACAAGGAAGTGAACATGGTTCATATGCGTCCAAGTATTCCTCTATGAAAAATCGTTCTTGAAGTGGTTCAAATCATTTGACGAGGAATTCAAGGCGAAACAAAGTGACCAACGAGTGTGAAGCCTATTACGAAGATGAATACGCAAGCACGAGTTATTCATCTTATGATTCCCAAATGTCATGCTCAAAGAATCTTCCAAGAATCGATCGTGATATCTATGAGAACATCGCTTCGATCTTAGAATCAAATCCTTGTATCTTCAATTCTTTTGAAATACCTTCTTGTTGTAATCAAAATGAAAAAGAAAAAGAGAATAAAGAAAAAGAAAATAAAAATGAGAGAAAAGAAACTGAAGAAAGAAAAATTGAGAAAGAAAAAGAAGTGGAAAAAGAGTTGGAAAAAGAAACACGAGAACAAGATGAGCAAGAAAAAGAGAGTGGTTTTTCAGCTAACTCTTTGGACTTTTGTTCTTCTTCTGTTTCTTCATTTCAGGTGCCCAACGTATCGCACAATGATCTCCAACTTCAGTACCTTCCCGAAGAAAGGCGTTTTCATTTGATTGAAAAAGGTAAGGAAGGTAAGGAAGGTAAGTGCTTTGATGAGATTCAATCTCCACCGAGACTTTCTACTGTTTGTGATTATGTGGATAATTTTATCATTTGCCATCCTTTGATTCATTATGATGACTTAAAAGATGGTAAGATGGGTTTACCCCATAATAACCATTGTGAAGCAAAGTGTGAAGGTGGAGTAACGTCTATTCGACAAGTGCAAGACTCAAGTAAGTATGACGATGAATTTTCTTTTCATCCTAATTTGTTTGATTGTGGATATTACGAGATTTGTTCATTGTCCAATACGGAATCTTTGAGTTTTTGTAAATCAGTTTTGAAACTTGTCAAGAATTTTGATCGTTCGATTTTGAGTTTGCACAATTCCTATTTGTTTAACATGTTTGATTTTTCTAAACCGTTGTCACATCTTGAATTTAATAAACAAAATCATGTTTTTAAACTGGGAATATGTTTTGTTTCATCTGGTATATCTTGTTGGAAAATCAATCAATCCCAATTGTGCTTGAAAAATTTCAATCATTTTGGAAATTGGTTCTAGGATAAGGTAACGAATTTTGTTTAATTTGTCTTCAAATTTTATTTGTTCCTTAAACAATTTTTATGGTTGTATTTGAAATTCACTTTCCATTTGAAAATGGTTGATTCGAATGAGAAGCCTCAACTAGACTATGTTTCCGAGGAGAGAAGGTTTGTTTTAATGAAGCAAGGTAAACTGGATCCTTATCTTTCTGGTCACAAAGGTAAGTCACTTGAAGACTTTGAACCATTTTCGTTCTCCTCAGATGCTGATAGAAATCATGTTACTGATTTCCCTTTTGTAAATCATTTAGATCATGAAGTGCTTGAATGTCCTATTCTGCTTATTGATGGTCTATCTGTTTTAATGGTTGATAAAAAAATTCTTGTTTTTGATAGTTGGCATGATGCAATTGTTAGCCAGCATATGTCCAAAGGTCAATTGCAAGGATTGATTGTGCGAGGTCATGAATCATGTGAATCTGTTCTATTACTTGTTGGTGACGATTATGTTCAACTTTTGACCTACTACTCGCATTTTAATTCGTAGAAGCAATTTAAGTTGGTTGAATGCCTTGATCTTTATGTAATTCTGTTTCAAACATTTGATAAGGCATTATTTCTTTTGTATGATAAGTTGATCTTTTCCTTCCACATGCATCATACTTGTGTTGCTATGATTGTGCGTGGATTGCAAATTTGTGTGAAGCCTTATTTGTTAATTCATGGTTATCCCTTTCAGGTGTTGCGGTTACCATCTGCCCCGTTTCAACCGAGGAAAGCAAGGTAAAAAAGGAACTATGTCCTCAAGAACCAATGGCACGATTTAAGGATGAATCGCTTTCAAGATGGGGGCTATGATGCGATCTTGGTCGCATCATGGTTCGACTCCATCCGACGCCATCGAGAGTGGCCTAAGCTCGAGGGGCCAAAGTGCAAAATGAAGTTGATTTCAGCTCAATTCTAGTTTTCTGAACCCGTTCTAACTAAATTAAACTCTTTATTTAATTTTCATCTTTGCATTTTAAATATTTGCATTTAAGCATCTTAGTTTAATAAAGGAGTTGCTGGTCATCATTTTAAACTCATCTTAGTTTAATTAATTGAGTTTTTTTTAATGAATTTAATTTAATAGTTGCTTCTTTAATTAATCTACTTTCTAGGTTAATTTATTGATGCATGAGTTAAAGTTCATTTAATAATGCTTTACTTAATTAAACTAGTTGCTGAATAAATGATGCCTAAGTGTTAGTTCATTTATTTAAGTCTAGTTGCTGGAATAAATGATGCTTAAGTGTTCGTTCATTTATTTAAGTCTAGTTGCTGGAATAAATGATGCTTAAGTGTGTGTTAGTTCATTTATTTAAGTCTAGTTGCTGGAATAAATGAAGCTTAAGTGTTAGTTCATATATTTAAGTTAGTTTTTAATTTGTTTTAAGTTTAATAATTGCATTAATGTGTCGGTTGCATGTGTTAATTGCAAGTGACTTTTCAACTCACATCCATTACTTCTATGGGCTGTTATGTATTCAATAAAATGGCTTTTCAAGTGAATTCGGTTACACAAGAGGGGACTGATATTAAGAGGCTTAATTCATCATTAAGAAGTTGTTTTATTAAATAAAGAAGAGCATTATGGTTCTTTAATTTTGACAGCCTCTTTGTCTTCAACTTCCATAATCGTTTGCTTCATGGTATTTACTACATGGCTAGAATTCCAAAAGTTGAGACTTTTCATTTGGCTGGTGACTTTTTGGTTGATCATGGAGATCTCAAAGGACTTTGACAAGTAATTTAATTGAAGAATTAATTACATTGAAGATGAGAGTTACAAGGCTAGAATTCCAAAAGTTGAGACTTTTCATTTCAGTTCATTATTAGCCTCATTAAAAGTGACCATTCAACTAGCTTCAATTGAATCTATAAATACATGTAATCTACCTATTGTTGGAGAATTTTAGACTTTTTGAACCTTAATCAAATTTTATGAACTTTGTGTTCTTGAGTGAGTTATCTCCTCTCCTTTTTTCGTACAAGTTTTGTTAGACTTATCAAGCTTGCTTGTGGCGTCTTCGACTTGTTTGAACTTATCACCAAACCCCCTTTTGGTGTGGCATTCATCAACCTATCTTCAACTTTCCACCTTAACGATATAAGAAACGGGGTGACACTATTATATAGTGTTGAATCTTTCTTAAGTTAAGTTCGTAATTCCACCTCCACCAAACTATCTTAATACATATCCTTATTATTTTTATTAAATCAAGCCCATCCAATAAATATCCATCTTCCTTGTTTACTTCTTAGCCGAACCTATCTCCATAACTTAATCAATTTCTGAACCATTTTGATAAGCTTCCACAACTTTAGCCTAATTTCACCCATTTCTGACAATTTTCCAATTACTCCTCGTAGACGATTGGGCATCATACATACGACTCGACTCAGTCTCGAGGCGAATCGTATCAGTGTTGTCCCTTTAGATGTTTCAACACTTCGTGGTCTATGTGGATGACGAATTCTTTGGGCCACAGATAATGCTGCCACGTCCCTAAGGCCCAAATCAAGGCGTACCTCTCCTTGTCATAGGTAGGGTAGTTAAGTGTCGCCCCGTTTAACTTTTCACTAAAGTACGCTATCGGTCGTCCGTCTTGCATTAACACGGCTCCAATCCTAGACCCGAGGCATCGCACTCGATTTTGAAAGTCTTGTGGAAATATGGCAAAATATGTAAAAGCATGTTAGTTAAAAGATCTTTAATAGAATTAAAGGCACGCTCTTGTTCATCACTCCAAAAGAAAGTAGAATTTTTCTTAATAACGCTAGTTAACGGAGCAGCGACGGTGCTGAAATTTGGGACGAAGCATCTATAGAAGCTCGCCAAGCCATGGAAACTTTGAACTTGGCTGATACTCGTGGGTCTCGGCCATTCCCGAATCGCCTTAACCTTTTCTTGGTCAACTTCAAGTCCTTTCAAGCTGACAACAAATCCTTAGAAAACAACTTGGTCAGAACAGAAAGTGCATTTCTTAAGATTGGCGTACAACGTTTCCTTATGTAATTCTTCGAGTACAACTTGCAAATGTGCCACGTGATCTTTTAACGACCTGCTATAGATAAGAATGTCATCAAAATACACCACACAAAATTTTCCAATAAAAGCACATAAAACATAATTCATTAAACGTATAAATGTGTTGGGTGCGTTAGTTAAGCCGAATGGCATAACAAGCCACTCGTACAAACTGTGCTTGGTTTTAAAAGCCATTTTCCACTCATCTGCTTTGCGTATCCGGATCTAATGATACCTGCTCTTAAGATAAATTTTGGAGAAGAGTTGTGCCCCACTTAATTCATCTAACATATCATCAAGGCGCGGGATGGAATGCCGATACTTGATAGTGATTTTATTGACTACTCGGCAGTCCATGCACATGCGCCAAGTACCATCCTTCTTGGGCACCAAAAGCACGGGAACAACACACGGACTTAGACTTTCTCGAATGTAACCCTTTGCCATCAACTCGGCAACTTGTTGTTGCAACTCTTTCATCTCTTCGAGGTTACTACGATATGCTGGGCAGTTCGAAATCGTAGCTCTGAGAATGAAGTCAATTTGGTGCTCAATTCCCCGAATAGGCAGTAGGCCACTAAGGATGTCTTCCAGAAATACATCTTCAAAATCCTGCAACAAAGACACAATCGAAGATGAAAGTGAAGCACCTAAATCGTTAGTATTAAGGAAGTTTTCCTTATACATGAGAACTATCATTGGTTTCCATAGCAACAACATCTTCCTAATTTTCTCGCTCTTTAGCATAAACACTCAAATTTTCAATTCCTCACTCATCTTGTTCTTCTTGTTCTTTGCTCACTTTTACCTCACTCTCTTTGCTCTTATCTCTCGATTTTACCTTACTTTTTTCCTTTGTTTTTCCACTCTTTATTTATTTTCCTTTTTCCATCTTTTTTGTTTGTTCTTTTGCTCTCATTTGCTAAACAAAATTTTTCAATTGCATTTGGTCCTCGTACACTTGTTTGGGAGTCATAGGTGCCAATGTCACATTCTTGCCAAGGTGTTGGAAGGTGTATCGGTTCGTGTAACAGTCGTGAATGGCTCGCCAGTCAAATTGCCATGGCCTCACAAAAGTAGATGACTTGTGATACTATCTATCTCGGGGTTGAGTCGAGTCGTATGTAAGATGCCCGATCGTCTACGAGAAGTAATGATTATTTAGCTTATTAAAATTGGTATGGAAAGAAGTAGTTTTGGAAAAATAGTAGTTGGTTGAAGAATATGGTATGAAGAGGTAAGATGTGAAAGAAGGAATTGGTTTTAGTTCAAAATGGTAAGATGTGAAAAAGATGGAATTTGGTTTTGGTACGAAATGGATAAGAAAGAAAAATGGATCAACGAAAGTGCAAATAAGAACCAATACCGATTTGGTATCGACCCGTTGCTTATAAGCCCTTTAGTTTAGTTTAGGAGTGGTTAAGGTGGCCTCGACCACTATCTAGCAAGATAGGAACCTCGGTATGTTTGAACGCCACACTACGAGTAGTGATAAGTTCAATTTTTGACAAAGAAAATGGATGACACAACTAGAACATTAGGTAGCCAATGAATCTTTGAACGAAATTAAAGAAAAGTTTGCCTCACTTTTAATGAAGCTAATAATGAACTCAAATGAAAAGTCACAACTTTTGAAATTCTAACCCAAGTAACTCCAACCTTCAATGCGATTTACTTCTTCAATTAAGTTGCTTTCAAAATCTTTTGAAGTCTCTATGACAAACTGAAAAGACACCAGCTTCTTTGATGGAAAATTGAATGCATGTAGTGATTACTCATGAAACAAACGGTTATGGAAGATGAAACAAAGATGCTGCCGAATTTAAAGAAGAATAATGCTCTCTTTTAATTGATAAAACAACTTCTTAATGATGTATAAAGCCTCTTTGTAACAGCCCCCTCTTTTGCAACTGACATCACTTGAAAAGCCATCTTATTGAATGCATACAGCCTTTAAATGTAATGGATGTGAGCTAAAAAGTCACCTGCAATTAACACATGTATCCGACACATTTATTCAATTATTAAGCTTAAAACAAATTAACAACTAACTTAAATAAATGAACTAACATTTATGCATCATTTATTCCAGCAACTAGTTTAATTAAAAGAAGCATTATTAAATGAACTTTAACTCATGCATCAATAAATTATCCTAGTAACTAGGTTAATTAAAGAAGCAACTATTAAATTAAATTCATTAAAAGAAACTCAATTAATTAAACTAAGATGAGTTGAAATGATGACCAGCAACTAATTTATTAAACTAAGATGCTTAAATGCAAATATTTAAAATGCAAAATAAATGCAAAGCTGAAAATTAAATAAAGAGTTCAATTTAGTTGGAACAAGTTCAAAAAACTGGAATTGAGCTGAAATCGGTTTGTAATATGTTGCAAGGAAACTTTATTGAGCTGGTCCCAACTCATTCTATTTCTCCAACCAAAGCCTCGCCCCACAATTGGTTAACTAAGGCTGAAATGGCCTCTTTGAATTGCTTAGCTCGAGCTCGCGTAATTGGTCCTTGGGGCATGATATGGGCACGCCCTATCATGAGCCAAGTTCAACCCGAGACCCGATAGTGCTACCTCGAGGGCCGATTACGAGAGATTGTGCGAAGCAATTTAAGGAAGCTATTGGAGCTTTAGTTCAGCAAGCTTGGGACGACACTAAAGCTAGATCGAACTCCACTTCCAGCTCATGTCGCATATTCCTACAAGTTCACGTCCATAATATCGAGCTCAACTTTAGCTCCATGCCAACATCTGAGCTCCAACTCAGTAATAAACCAGCTCACGAGCTTATCCTAGTTCGTTATTAGCTCATGCGTGCATAATGAGCTCCTTATGGCCATTCAGCCTTAGCTATTTAATAAGCTGAAACATTAAATAAAATTTGGACATATTAATTATTTGTTTAAAATATTTTTGCTACATTTAAATAAGCTTGATTATGACTTAATTATTACATATTTAATGTTAAAGATTTAATGTGCCTAGCTGAGGACAAATTTAAGGGTTGTTACCCATTAAATATGTCTAGCCGAAATAGAATTAATGATGTCCTATGCCCAGTCGAACTTTAGACAACAAAAAGTCCTCATTTACTTCATGTTTCCTAGCTCAAAACAAGGAATAAATGTGCTTTTATGGACTAAATTAATGGCTTGGGCGGCAGCATTCATAAGACACAATTTAATGAAGTGTTGGAGCATGGCTTGGGACAGCAATTAAGGGTTTTAGCTGCTGACTTCTTT
Source organism: Gossypium bickii (assembly GCA_025503065.1). NCBI lineage: Eukaryota > Viridiplantae > Streptophyta > Magnoliopsida > Malvales > Malvaceae > Gossypium > Gossypium bickii. The sequence continues at coordinate 68,194,050 of CP106709.1, forward strand.
TCCCAAGGCATGGTGTTTCGGCCATTGCAAAAGCCACCATTATAGCTCTTCACATTTCCTATGTGACCTTTGAAATCTTCCAAGCTCCATTGATAATTCTTGTGCATTAGCATGCTTTGGACGACAGCCATTAATAAGTTGATTACTTCGTGAATGTAAAAGACACAGCATTAAAGGTGATACAATCTGCCTCGGAGTGAGTCGAGTCGTATGTGAATTGCTCGATAGTATACAAGGAGAGAATTCGTCTTCAAAAAAATAATGGAAAGATAGGAAAATTTGCGGAAGCTTTGAAATGAATTTTTTAATATTTCATGTTAAGTTAGGAATGGAGGTTAAAGAATAATGGACAAGTTCAATTTCGGAAGAATAGGTTCGGCTTTTGGGTAATGGAAAGGAAGGTGGATAATGAAGGTTTCGATTTAGAAAGAATTGATTAAGAAAAGAAAAGGATGGATACTCAAGGCTCAGGTTTGAATTGGATAAACAAGGTGATTGGTGATGATGGAATAACGAACTTAACCAAGAGCGATTCAACACTAAAAAGTGTCACCCCGGTTCTTATATGGTTAAGGTGAAAGATGGAGATAGAATGAATGCCACACTCGGGTTTAAAAAGTGATAAGTTCAAAAGAACAAGTCGAAGACGCCACAAGCAAGCATGATAAGTCAAACAAAACTTGTACGAAATATGGAGAGGAGATAAACTCACTCAAGAACCCAAAGTTCATAAAATTGAAATATGGCAAAAGTCCACAACAATAGGTAGATTACATGTATTGATAGTATCAAATGAAGCTAGTTCAATGGTCACTTTTAATGAGGCTAATAATGAACTTAAATGAAAAGTCTTAACTTTTGGAATTCTAGCCATGTAACTCCCATCTTCAATGTGATTAACTCTTCAAATAAATTGCTTGTCAAAGTCCTTTGAGGTCTTCATGATCAACCGAAAAGTCACTAGCCAAATGATGGAGAATTGATTGCATGTAGTAAATACCATGAAGCAAACGGTTATGGAATTTGAAGACAAAGAGGCTGCCAAAATTAAAGAACCATAATGCTCTTCTTTATTTAATAAAACAACTTCTTAATGATGAATTAAGCCTCTTAATATCAGCCCCCTCTTGTGTAACCGCATTCACTTGAAAAGCCATTTTATTGAATACATAACAGCCAATAAAAGTAATGGATGTAAGTTGAAAAGTCACCTACAATTAACACATGTAACCGACACATTAATGCAATTATTAAACTTAAAACAAGTTAACAACTAACTTAAATAAATGAACTAACACTTAAGCATCATTTATTCTAGCAACTAGACTTAAATAAATGAACTAACACTTAAGCATCATTTATTCCAGCAACTACTTTAATTAAGTAAAGCATTATTAAATGAACTTTAACTCATGCATCAAGAAATTAACCTAGAAACTAGATTAATTAAAGGAGCAACTATTAAATTAAATTCATTAAAAGAAACTCAATTAATTAAACTAAGATGAGTTTAAAATGAGACCAGCAACCCTTTATTAAACTAAGATGCTTAAATGCAAATATTTAAAATGCAAAGCTGAAAATTAAATAAAGAGTTTAATTTAGTTGGAACGGGTTCAGAAAACTTGAATTGAGCTGAAATCAACTTCATTTTGCACTTTGGCCCCTCGAGCATAGGCTACTCTTGATGGTGTCGGATGGAGTCAAACCATGATGCGACCAGGATCGCATCATACCCCCTCTTGAAAGTGATTCGTCTTCGAATCGAACTGTTAGTTCTTGAGAACATAATTCCTTTTACCTTGCTTTCCTCGGTCGAATAGGGTGGATGGTAATCGCGACACCTGAAAGGGATAACCATGAATTAACAAATAAGGCTTCACACAAATTTGCAATCCACGTATAATCATAGCAACACAAGTATGACACATGTGGAAGGAAAAGATCAACTTATCATACAAAAGAAATAATGCCTTATCAAATGTTTGAAACAGAATTATATAAGGATCAAGGCATTCAACCAACTTAAATTGCTTCCACGAATTGAAATGCAAGTAGTAGGTTAAAAGTTGAACATAATCGTCACCAACAAGTAATTGAACAGATTCACATGATTCATGACCTCGCACAATCAATCCTTGCAATTGACTTTTGGACATATGCTCGCTAACAATTGCATCATTCCAATTATCAAAAACAAGAATTTTTTTATCAACCATTAAAACAGATAGACCATCAACCAGCAGAATAGGACATTCAAGCACTTCATGATTTAAATGATTTACAAAAGGGAAATCAGTAACATGATTTCTATCAACATCCGAGGAGAATGAAAACGATTCAAAGTCTTCAAGTGACTTACCTTGTTGACCAGAAAGATAGGATCGAGTTTACCTTGCTTCATTAAAACAAACCTACCAGAAAGATAAGGATCGAGTTTACCTTGCTTCATTAAAACAAACCTTCTCTCCTCAGAAACATAGTGTAGTACAGGCTTCACATTTGAATCAACCATTTTCAAATGAAATGTGAACTTCAAGTATAACCACAGAACTTGTTTAAGGAGCGAATTAAAATTGAAAACAAAGTGGACAAATTTTGTTACCTTATTCAAAGACCTCCTATTAAAATGATAAAAAATTTTCGCACACAATTGATGATGCTCGATTTTCTCACAATATGTACCAATGCATATTCCCAGTTTAAAAACATGTGTTTGATTATTTAAGTCAAAATGTAACAACGATTTCATTAGATCAAACATGTTAAACCAAAAAGAATTTTGCATACTCGGCACCAGATAATCAAAAATCTTGGCACTCGTTGAAATAGAAAAGCACCAATTCAAAGATTTTTCAAGAGGAAAAATTTGATTCACGAAATCACCATGTTCGAATAATTTCTTTGCTTTTTGTGAAAACTAGTCATTTTGCAAAATCGAATGGGTTTGTCGAATAGGATGAAAAATATCAACCACATTCAATGAGTAAAAGTTAATCGAAGGAAAATAATGAAAGCTTTTAAAAATTAAGTCACCGAAAATTTCATTGACAAATTTCAAATCAGTTTACCGTGACTCGTATAGGATTTCCTTACCTCGCTTACCTTTGGGCTCGTGTGGTTCATTTTCAACTTTACCTTGACTGAACAAACTGGAAATGTCGTTCTTCCAGAAGCAATTGTAGTTGAAAATTATCGTCAATCGATCTTTCGGAAAGCTGAAGAGAAGAAACAGAAAAAGTACAACGTTCAAAGAAGTTAGTTGAATCAACACTCATTTTTTTCTCGCTCATCTTGTTCTTTTGTTTCTTTTTCAATGCTCTCTTTTTTTCCACTCTCATTTTCTTTTTCAAATTCTTTCTCTTTTTCTTCTTTTATTTCTTTTTCTTTTTTAATGGCTTTTTCAAAGGCTTTTTCGAGCTCTCTCAAAACTCGCTCGTTTTCTCTCTTACTTGCCTCCTGCCTCTCTTCTCTTTTTATTTCCTTTTCCTTGTCTTCTTTTTCTTTTCTTTTCGTTGTTTCTTTTCTATTACATGATGTTACAAAAGAATCATGATAACAAGGATTTCCAAAAAGAAGGAAAATTATTTATATTTGGTTCACGAACATTTCTTCGAGAAGAATACTTCATGGATGTTTTCTTTGAAGTTCTTAAAGAAGTATATCTATCATCTCGAAAGTCATCACAAAAGGATTCAAGATCAAGATTGGTCTCTTTTCGTCTTGGATTCCTTGATAAAAAAGACTCTTGATCAGACCCTCTTTTCGAATAGGATTCATAACATGAGTCTTTTTGTCTCGAAGTCGTTGGCGAAAAAGAATCATGATGGGTCTTCTTCTTTAAGTAGTAATTGGAGGTATATCTTCGTGGGGTTCTCTGCTCTGTTTTTTGACTTGAAGAAACTCGTTCATAGGGGTCTCTTTGTTCCACACGATTTAATCTCTTGTGCAATTTGTCAAATTTTGAATTCACCATGGTTCGCATTTCTTGCACCAAATATTGGAACTTCGATTCGGTAAACTCTTTGCGAGACATGATTTTTGGTTTGCTGAAAAGAGATATGTTAAAAGAACAAAAATTAAAAGATTAAATACCTCACCACAAATACTCACAAGTTAGCTCATAAAGAAAAAAAGTCACTCACACTCGTGTTTCACTCAAATATGGCTTTTTTCTCTAATGTAAGCACTCGTGCCTTTTACCGCTCGACTCTCTCTCACAAATTCGTAGTTAATCTCAAAAGACCTATTTGCTTGCTCAGGGTCGGCTTCAAAGGTTTAACAAAGGATAAGAATTTGGTGTAAGGTAGGCTGAACAAAGGTATTTTCAGGTAGAAGTGTGGCGTTTGGGTGATAAAGGTAATACCAAATGATGGTAGGAAGATTTTGAAGATCGGGGTAGAAGAGCTGAAAATAATGATGGCTTTGGATTCAAAGATAGAGGAGAAAAACAAGAAAAAAACTTGCAAAACAAATTTCACACATTTTTTCGTATTTTTTCCCTTTTTTTTCAAATGCACGAAAATAGCACCAATAAAACTTTGAGATTACAACTTGAATTTTTTTATTTTTTTGAATTTACATACGAACTTTGGAATTACGATGATCATCAGAGCTCCTCATTTTCTAGTTCTGATACCAAATGATAAAATCTGCCTCGGGGTGAGTCAAGTCGTATGTGAATTGCCCGATCATATACGAGGAGAGGATTCGTCTTCGAAAAAAATAATAGAAAGATAGGTAAATTTACGGAAGCTTTGAAATGAATGTTTTTAATATTTCGGGTTAAGTTAGGAATGGAGGTTAAAGAATAATGGACAAGTTTAATTTCAGAAGAATAGGTTCAGTTTTTGGGTAATGGAAAGGAAGGTGGATAATGAAGGTTTCGATTTAGAAAGAATTGATTAAGAAAAGAAAAGGATGGATATTCAAGGCTCGGGTTTGAATTGGATAAACAAGGTGATTGGTGATGATGGAATAACGAACTTAAACAAGAGCGATTCAAAACTAAAAAGTGTCACCCCGATTCTTATACGGTTAAGGTGAAAGATGGAGATAGAATGAACGCCACACTTGGGTTTAAAGAGTGATAAGTTCAAAAGAACAAGTCGAAGATGCCACAAGCAAGCTTGATAGTCCAACGAAACTTGTACGAAATATGGAGAGGAGATAAACTCACTCAAGAACACAAAGTTCATAAAATTGAAAAATGGCAAAAGTCCCCTACAATAGGTAGATTACATGTATTATAGTATCAAATGAAGCTAGTTGAATGGTCACTTTTAATGAGGCTAATAATGAACTCAAATGAAAAGTCTCAACTTTTGGAATTCTAGCCATGTAACTCCCATCTTCAATGTGATTAACTCTTCAAATAAATTGCTTGTCAAAGTCCTTTGAGGTCTCCATGATCAACCAAAAATTCACCAGCCAAATGATGGAGAATTGATTGCATGTAGTAAATACCATGAAGCAAACGGTTATGGAAGTTGAAGACAAAGAGGCTGCCGAAATTAAAGAACCATAATGCTCTTCTTTATTTAATAAAACTTCTTAATGATGAATTAAGCCTCTTAATATCAGCCCCCTCTTGTGTAACCGAATTCACTTGAAAAGCCATTTTATTGAATACATAACAGCCCATAGAAGTAATGGATGTGAGTTGAAAAGTCACCTGCAATTAACACATGTAACTGACACATTAATGCAATTATTAAACTTAAAACAAATTAACAACTACCTTTAAATAAATGAACTAACACTTAAGCTTCATTTATTCTAGCAACTAGACTTAAATAAATGAACTAACACTTAAGCATCATTTATTCTAGCAACTAGACTTAAATAAATGAACTAACACTTAAGCATCATTTATTCCAACAACTAGACTTAAATAAATGAAATAACACTTAAACATCATTTATTCCAGCAAATAGTTTATTTAAGTAAAGCATTATTAAATGAACTTTAACTCATGCATCAATAAATTAACTAGAAACTAGATTAATTAAAGAAGCAACTATTAAATTAAATTCATTAAAAGAAACTCAATTAATTAAACTAAGATGAGTTTAAAATGATGACCAGCAACTCCTTTATTAAACTAAGATGCTTAAATGCAAATATTTAAAATGCAAAGTTGAAAATTAAATAAAGAGTTTAATTTAGTTGGAACGGGTTCAGAAAACTTGAATTGAGCTGAAATCAACTTCATTTTGCACTTTGGTCCCTCGAGCTTAGGCCACTCTCGATGGCGTCGGATGGAGTCGAACCATGATGCGACCAGGATCACATCAAAAGGAGCCAAATTAAAGATGCTGCTGGTTTACTTCTCCATGCGTAGGCAGCATTTAAAGACTTGCATGGATGTTTGGGATGACCATTCATGTTCCTAAGGTAGCCTAGAATGTTGCATGGCCATTCGGATTTCCAAGGCACTTCATTCAAGTTCCAAGGCTGAATTTTTAAGTGCATTTTAGCTCCTTTTTCTTTTCATTAATTCTGACTGCACATAGTCTTCTAGAAGCTAATTGTTTGTAATCCCATGACGGAATATGGACAGCAAGATGAAGAGTTCTTTTCTAGATTAATCTAGGTGATTCATGGCTGGACATTCCTCAAATATCTATTCATGCTTTAAAATAGATTTGCAAAAACTCGAAGATTTCAAACAGGGTATCAAAGGATTCACATAATCACTGCAATTGAATAAATTGAGATAATTATATGAAAGTTCATGTTCACGTGTAATCGAGTTTTACAATTGCCGATTAAACATTACTTCATCTTCTAAATTGTCAACAAAATTTTCTTTGCCATTATTTGAAGCAACAATATTAGTCAAGAAAGGAAAATTAGCCGAATCAAGGCATGTGGTCTTTTCGAAGATGAAGTCATCAACAATAAGATTTTTAACATTCAAGGAGGGTGGTGGAAGTTCAAGTGATATGTGAGTCTTACCGCACTTACCCTCGATCTCGTGTGTTTTGTTCGCAACTTCAACCTTACCTTTGTTGCTTACACGAAAACGTCGTTTATCGGGAAGGTACTGAAGTTGGCATTCGTCACTCGGTTTCTCAGAAACCTGAAAAAAAGAAACAGAACAAGAGAAGAATTCGAATGGGTTAGTTGAAAAATCAATCTCTTTTTCTCGCTCATCTTGTTCTTTTGTTTCTTTTTCAATATCTTTTTTCTTTTTTAGTTTCAATCTCTTTTTCACCATTCTTGTTTTCTTTTTCAGATTTTGATACGATCCTGGTCGCATCATGGTTCGGCTCCATCCGACAGCATCGAGAGTGGCCTAAACTTGAAGGGCCCAAGTGCAAGATGAAACATCTCATAGGCCTAATTGATTGTTGGGCCAATGTTTTTAAGGACTTTTAATTTAATTAATTTTATTTAAATTAATAAGTTTGCATATTTTAATTTTAACTTGCACTTTGTGTGTTCTACATTTAATAAAGTAATGCATTATGTAACTTCCATGTTAGTTTAGTATGCATTATAAATAATGACTTGCATTATGAAACTTCCATGTTAGTTCAAGTCTTGCATTAAATAACTCATCTGCTTATTTAGTTTGCATGCATTTAAGCATTTTAGTTTAATAAATGAGTTACTGGTTTTAATCCAACTTATTTTAGTTTTTTTATTTGAGTTTTATTGGACTTCGTTTAATAAGATGCTTATTTAATTAATCTAGTTACTAGGATAATTTAATGAAGCATGAGTTTAAGTTTATTTAATTTTTGCTTCTTTAATTAAACTAGTTGCTGCATTAATTAATGTCTTTGCTTTTAGTTCATTTATTAAGTCAAGTGTTTAATGTGTTTAGGTTAAATTAGTGTTTAATAAGTGTTTAAATGTGATTAATGTGTTTGTTTAATGTGTTTGAATGTAGGAAACTTTTCAGCTGGCAACTGTTACTTTACAAGGCTGTTACAACATTAATAGAAGTGACTTTTAAGTTGATTTTGGTTATAAAAGAAGTGGCGGTTACAAGGGATACATAATACATCAAATTAAAGAGCTTTAAGGAGCATTTTAACTCCTCATAAATTTGACAGCAGTCTCTTCACTTACCAGCAGTTTTTTTTGGCTCATTTAAAAGATGATAACATGCATTCAAAACACCATTAGTTGCTGGTGACTTTTGGGCTAGCCAAGGACAACTCAAGGGACATTTTTAAAGCATTTAAATTCATTTAATCAGCTCATTAGGAGTCATAAAGTTGCTGTTATTTGGCTAGATGAATTCAAAAGTTTTTAGATTTTATTTTAGCCATTTAAATGCATATTAAAGCTGAATTCATTTGACTCTTCAGCTAACCACATATAAACACTATATATACTTGTTATTAGTTTGTAAATTTTTAGACTTTTGAACTTTGATCAAATTTCATGAACTTTGAGTTCTTGAGTGAGTTAAACTCCTCTCCCTTTTCGTACAAGTTTTGTTAGACTTATCAAGCTTGCTTGTGGCATCTTCGACTTGTTTAAACTTATCACCAAACCCCCTTTGGTGTGGCGTTCATCAACCTATCTTCATCTTTAAACCTTAACGATATAATAAACGGGGTGACACTGTTATATAATATTGAATCTTAAGTTAAGTTCGTATTTCCATTTCCATCTTAAGTTCGTATTTCCATTTCCATCACTATTGCCGAATACCACTTATCCATCTTTATTTGTTTGTCAAAATTGAACCCACTTAATTCCATAAACTCATCTTTCCTTTATCCCATTTTGCTAAGCTTCCGCCTATCTTAAACAAATTATCCCATTTTCAAAGACTCGAATATTTCTCCTCGTAGACGATTGGGCAACTTCATATACGACTCGACTCACCCTGAGGCGGATCGTATCACATTCTTTTTATTATTTCTCTTTTTCAATCTCAATTTCTTGTTCAATTTTCTTTTCTTTGTCTCTTTCTCTTTCTTTGCTCTCGAACTCTGTTTCTTTTATCTCTCTTTTTCTTCTCTCGAGTTCATTCCACTTTCACTCATTTTCTCTCATGATCTTCTTTTGTTTCTCTTTTCTTTTTAGTTCTTTTTCTCTTGTCTTTACATTAAAACAAGGAGATGATACAAAAGAATCAACATGATTAAAATTTTGTTCAAGAGAAGGATAAACGTTCTCTTAGATGCCTCGATAAGTTCTTCAAGAACGTTTCTCAAATAGAGACTTCATTGAAGTAAAGCAGGAATATCTTGTTTCTTCTCGTTCGTCGCCTCGAAAGGATTCAGACTCGTTTCTTTCTTCTCTTGTCTCGAAAGCCTTGACGAACATGAGTCTTGATAAGATGCTTTTCAAGAATAGTTTTTGGATGTATATTGCTGTGAAGAACTTGAATTCATTTTCTATTTTGATGAAATCTTCCGGTCGAGCATACTTTCCATTTTGCTCAACAAGTATTGGAAGTCAGCGGCTGAGAACTCTTCTTGTGACATGTTTATTGCTGAAAAGAAAAAATATTATTGATACGATCCCACCTCAGTGATGAGTCGAGTCGTTGAAGTTGCCTGATCGTTGACGAGGAGAAATATTCGAGTGTTTGAAAAATGGGAAATTTTATTTAAGATAGGAGGAAGCTTAGAAAAATGAATTAAAATGAAAAATGAGTTTATGGAATTAAATAGGCTTGGTTTTGATAAACAAATAAAGATAGATAAGTGATATTCGGCAATAGTGATGGAAATGGAAACACGAACTTAAGAAAGATTCAACACTATATAACAGTGTCACCCCGTTTCTTATATCGTTAAGGTGGAAAGATGGTTGTTTGAAGGATAGGTGAACGCCACACCGGTTAAGGTGATAAGTTCAAAAGAACAAGTCGAAGATGCCACAAGCAAGCTTGATAAGTCAAACGAAAATTGTACGAAATATGGAAAGGAGATATACTCTCTCAAGAACACAAAGTTCATAAAATTTGATTAAGGTTCAAAAGTCTAAAGTTCCCCAACAATAGGTAGATTACATGTATTTATAGTATCAAATGAAGCTAGTTGACTGGTCACTTTTAATGAGGCTAATAATGAACTCAAATGAAAAGCCTCAACTTTTGGAATTCTAGCCATGTAACTCCCATCTTCAATGTGATTAATTCTTCAATTAAATTACTTGTCAAAGTCCTTTGAGATCTCTATGATCAACCAAAAAGTCACCAGCCAAATAAAAAGTCTCAACTTTTGGAATTCTAGCCATGTAACTTCCATCTTCAATGTGATTAACACTTCAATTAAATTGCTTGTCAAAGTCCTTTGAGGTCTCCATGATCAACCGAAAAGTCACCAGCCAAATGATGGAGAATTGATTGCATGTAGTAAATACCATGAAGCAAACGGTTATGGAAGTTGAAGACAAAGAGGTCACAAATTAAAAACCATAATGCTCTTCTTTATTTAATAAAACAACTTCTTAATGATGAATTCAGCCTCTTAATATCAGCCCCCTCTTGTGTAACCGAATTCACTTGAAAAGCCATTTTATTGAATACATAACAGCCCATAGAAGTAATGGATGTGAGTTGAAAAGTCACCTGCAATTAACACATGTAACCGACACATTAATGCAATTATTAAACTTAAAACAAATTAACAACTAACTTAAATAAATGAACTAACACTTAAGCTTCATTTATTCCAGCAACTAGACTTAAATAAATGAACTAACACTTAAGCATCATTTATTCTAGCAACTAGACTTAAATAAATGAACTAACACCTAAGCATCATTTATTCCAGCAACTAGACTTAAATAAATGAACTAACACTTAAGCATCATTTATTCCAGCAACTAGTTTAATTAAGTAAAGCATTATTAAATGAACTTTAACTCATGCATCAATAAATTAACCTATAAACTAGATTAATTAAAGAAGTAACTATTAAATTAAATTCATTAAAAGAAACTCAATTAATTAAAATAAGATGCTTAAATGCCAATATTTAAAATGCAAAGCTGAAAATTAAATAAAGAGTTTAATTTAGTTGGAACGGGTTCAAAAAACTAGAATTGAGCTGAAATCAACTTCATTTTGCACTTTGGCCCCTCGAGCTTCGGCCACTCTCGATGGTGTCGGATGGAGAAGAACCATGATGCGACCAGGATCGCATCATATCCCCTCTTGAAAGTGATTCATCCTCGAATCGAGTCGTTGGTTCTTGATGACATAGTTCCTTTTTCCTTGCTTTCCTCGGTCAAATGGGGCAGATAGTAATCGTGACACTTGAAAGGGGTAACCATGAATTAACAAATAAGGCTTCACACAAATTTGCAATCCACGCATAATCATAGCAACACAAGTATGATGCATGTGGAAGGAAAAGATCAGCTTATCATACAAAAGAAATAATGCCTTATCAAATGTTTGAAATAGAATTACATAAGGATCAAGGCATTCAACCAACTTAAATTGCATCCACGAATTGAAATGCGAGTAGTAGGTCAAAAGTTGAACATAATCGTCACCAACAAGTAATAGAACAGATTCACATGATTCATGATCTCCCACAATCAATACTTGCAATTGACCTTTGGACATATGCTCGCTAACAATTGCATCATGCTAATTATCAAAAATAAGAATTTTTTTATCAACCATTAAAACAGATAGACCATCAATAAGTAGAATAGGACATTTAAGCACTTCATGATCTAAATGATTTACAAAAGGGAAATTAGTAACATGATTTCTATCAACATCCGAGGAGAACGAAAACGGTTCAAAGTCTTCAAGTGACTTACCTTTGTGACCAAAAAGATAAGGATCGAGTTTACCTTGCTTCATTAAAACAATCCTTCTCTCCTCAGAAACATAGTGTAGTCAAGGCTTCACATTCAAATAAACCATTTTCAAATGAAATGTGAACTTCAAGTACAACCACAGAACTTGTTTAAGGAGCGAAATAAAATTGAAAACAAAGTGGACAAATTTTGCTACCTTATTCAAAGACCTCGTATTAAAATGATAAAAAAATTTCGCACACAATTGATGATGCTCGATTTTCTCGCAAAATGTACCAATACATATTTCCGGTTTAGAAACATGTGTTTGATTATTTAAGTCAAAATGTAACAACGGTTCATTAGATCAAACATGTTAAACCAAAAAGCATTTTGCATACTCGGCACCATATAATCAAAACTCTTGGCACTCGTCAAAACAGAAATGCACCAATTCAAAGATTTTTCAAAAGGCAAAATTTGATTCACGAAATCACCATGTTCGAACAATTTATTTTCTTTTCGTGAAAACTCGTCATTTTGCAAAATTGAATGGGTTTGTTGAATAGGATGAAAGATATCAACCACATTCAACGAGTAAAAGTTAATCGAAGGAAAATAATGAAATTAAGTCACCCAAAATTTCATTGACAAATTTCAATTCAGTTTGCCATGACTCGTATAGGATCTCCTTACCTCGCTTACCTTTGGGCTCGTGTGGTTCATTTTCAACTTTACCTTGACTGAACATACGGAAACGTCATTCTTCCAGAAGCAATTGTAGTTGAAAATTATCGTCAATCAGTCTTTCAGAAAGCTGAAGAGAAGAAACATAACAAGTACAAAGTTTAAAGAAGTTAGTTGAATCAACACTCACTTTTTCTCGCTCATCTTGTTCTTTTGATTCTTTTTCTGATTCGAGTTCTTTTCTTTCTTTTTCAATGATCTCTTTTTTTTCACTCTCATTTTCTTTTTCAAATTCTTTCTCTTTTTCTTCTTTTATTTCTTTTTCTTTTTCAATGGCTTTTTCAAAGGCTTTTTCGAGCTCTCTCAAAACTCGCTCATTTTCTCTCTTACTTGCCTCTTGCCTCTCTTCTCTTTTTATTTCTTTTTCCTTGTCTTCTTTTTCGTTTCTTTTCTTTATTTCTTTTCTACTACATGATGTTACAAAAGAATCATGATAACAAGGATTTCCAAAAGAAGGAAAATTATTTATATTTGGTTCACGAACATTTCTTCGAGAAGAATACTCCATGGATGTTTTCTTTGAAGTTCTTGAAGAAGTATATCTATCATCTCGAAAGGATTCAAAATCAAGATCGGTCTCTTTTTGTCTTGGATTCCTTGATAAAAAAGACTCTCGATCAGACCCTCTTTTCGAATAGGATTCATAACATGAGTCTTTTTGTCTAGAAGTCGTTGGAGAAAAAGAATCATGATGGGTCTTATTCTTCAAGTAGTAATCGAGGGTATATCTTCGTGGGGTTCTCGGCTCTATTTTTTGACTTGAAGAAACTCGTTCATAGGGGTCTCTTTGTTCCACACGATTTAATCTCTCGTGCAATTTGTTCCACAAATACTCACAAGTTCACTCACAAAGAAAAAAAGTCGCTCACACTCGTGTTTCACTCAAATATGGCTTTTTTCTCTTATTTAAGCACTTGTGCCTTTTACCGCTCGACTCTCTCTCGCAAATTCGTAGTTCGTCTCAAAAGACTTATTTGCTTGCTCGGGGTCGGCTTTAAAGGTTTAACAAAGGATAAGAATTTGGTGTAAGGTAGGCTGAACAAAGATATTTCCGGGTAGAAGTGTGGCGTTTGGGTGATAAAGGTAATACCAAATGATGGTAGGAAGATTTTGAAGATCGGGGTAGAAGAGCTAAAAATAATGATGGCTTTGGATTCAAAGATAGAGGAGAAAAATGAGAAACAAACTTGCAAAACAAATTTCACACTTTTTTTATTTTTTTATTTTTTTTCAAATGCACGAAAATAGCACCAATAAAACTTTGAGATTACAACTTGAATTCTTTTTCCAATTTTTTTGAATTTACGTACCTACTTTAGAATTACGATGATTGTTGGAGCTCCTCATTTTCTAGCTCTGATACCAAATGATATGATCCCACCTCAGTGATGAGTCGAGTCGTTGAAGTTGCCCGATCGTCGACGAGGAGAAATATTCGAGTGTTTGAAAAATGGGAAAATTTATTTAAGATAGGTGGAAGCTTAGAAAAATGAATTAAAATGAAAAATGAGTTTATGGAATTAAGTAGGCTCAGTTTTGACAAATAAATAAAGATAGATAAGTGATATTCGACAATAGTGATGGAAATGGAAACACGAACTTAACTTAAGAAAGATTCAACACTATATAATAGTGTCACCCCGTTTTTTATATCGTTAAGATGGAAAGATGGTTATTTGAAGGATAGGTGAACGTCACACCGGTTAAGGTGATAAGTTCAAAAGAACAAGTCGAAAACGCCACAAGCAAGCTTGATAAGTCAAACGAAACTTGTACGAAATATGGAGAGGAGATATACTCTCTCAAGAACACAAAGTTCATAAAACTTGATTAAGGTTCAAAAGTCTAAAGTTCCCCAACAATAGGTAGATTACATGTATTTAGAGTATCAAATGAAGCTAGTTGAATGGTCACTTTTAATGAGGCTAATAATGAACTCAAATGAAAAGTCTCAACTTTTGGAACTCTAGCCATGTAACTCTCATCTTCAATGTGATTAATTCTTCAATTAAATTACTTGTTAAAGTCCTTTGAGATCTCTATGATCAACCAAAAAGTCACCAGCCAAATAAAAAGTCTCAACTTTTGGAACTCTAGCCATGTAACTCCCATCTTCAATGTGATTAACACTTCAATTAAATTGCTTGTCAAAGTCCTTTGAGGTCTCCATGATCAATTGAAAAGTCACCAGCCAAATGATGGAGAATTGATTGCATGTAGTAAATACCATGAAGCAAACGGTTATGGAAGTTGAAGACAAAGAGGCTGCTGAAATTAAAGAACCATAATGCTCTTCTTTATTTAATAAAACAACTTCTTAATGAAAAATTAAGCCTCTTAATATCAGCCCCCTCTTGTGTAACTAAATTCACTTGAAAAGCCATTTTGTTAAATACATTACAGCCCATAGAAGTAATGGATGTGAGTTGAAAAGTCACCTGCAATTAACACATGTAACTGACACATTAATGCAATTATTAAACTTAAAGCAAATTAACAACTAACTTAAATAAATGAACTAACACTTAAGCATCATTTATTCTAGCAACTAGACTTAAATAAATGAACTAACACTTAAGCATCATTTATTCCAGCAACTAGTTTAATTAAGTAAAGCATTATTAAATAAACTTTAACTCATTCATCAATAAATTAACCTAGAAACTAGATTAATTAAAGAAGCAACCATTAAATTAAATTCATTAAAAGAAACTCAATTAATTAAACTAAGATGCTTCAATGCAAATATTTAAAATGCAAAGCTAAAAATTAAATAAAGAGTTTAATTTAGTTGGAACGGGTTCAGAAAACTAAAATTGAGCTGAAATCAACTTCATTTTGCACTTTGGCCCCTCGAGCTTAGGCCACTCTTGATGGCATTGGATGGATTTGAACCATGATGCGGCCAGGATCGCATCAATTATAAAGAAAAATAACAAAAAAATTGAAATACCTCACTACAAAACTCACAAGTCAATCACAAAGAAAAAAAAAATCACTCCACTCGTGTTTCACTCGTTTTATGGCTTTTTCTCTAATGAGTACACTCGTGCCTTTTACCGCTCAATCTCGTCTCACAAATTTGTACTTCATTTCGATAGACTCATTCGCGGCTTGAGGGTCAGCTTCAAAATGGGTAACAAGGGATAAATGTTTACGGGTGTAGGGGTAGGCTTAAAAGCAAAGAAAACAAAAGTATGTATGGCGTTGGGGTGAGGAAGGGTGGCTTGAAGATCGAGAAAGAAGTAATGAAAATGAAACTTGCAAACTTTCAAAATTTCCACACTCTCTTTTTTTTTTACTCGTATTTTTTTAATCTCAAATACACTATATGCTGATTACAAGAAAAAAAATTACAACTTTGAACTTTTTTTTGTGATTTTTTTACGAACCTACTTCCAGCTTGATACGAACGTCATCGACACTCCTCATTTTATAGCTCTGATACAAGATGATACGATCCACCTCAGGATGAGTCGAAACGTTTTGAGTTGTCCGATCGTCTACGATGAGGAATTAAGCCTTCGGGAAATAATAAGAAATATAGTTAAGTTTGCGGAAGCTTTTAAGTGAATTTGTCTTAGAAAAGGGATTTAAGTTAGGAATGGAGGTTAGGAAATTAAGAAAACAGTTTAGATGATGGAAGGATAGGTTCGGTGTAGATAGGATGAAGAATGATGAATATTCGGTTGGTTCGGTTTAGAAAGAAATAGTAAAGGTAGATAAGATAGTAGGATAATAAAATGAGAATGGAAAAATAGGACTCAAACAAGAAACGATTTAACACTAATAAGTGTCACCCCGGTTTCTATAATGTTTAAGGTGGAAATATGGAAATCGAAGATGGACGACGACCCGTTATCTAGAAAGATAAGAACCGATGGTATAATGGAATGGAAGAGTACGATTGACACCACAAGCAAGCTTGATAAGTTAGAATCGAAACTCGTAAGAAAACGAAGAGGAGATAAACTCACTCGATGAACAAAGTTCAAATAATATGATTAATGATCAAACTGTCTAACCTTACAAATGAAAAATAGCAAGTATTTATAGGATATCATGAGCTAGCCGAATGGTCATTATCATGGCTTAAAGGCTAAGTAAGTTTCAGCTAGAAATGACTAGAAAAATCTAGAATAAAGTCCTTAGTATTCTTGGCTAAGTTCGGCCGTACATGGCCCTTGGTATGCTTGCAAATTTGGCTGAATGTATTTGGCAGCAATGGCACACCAATGGTCGATTTTTAGAATAAAAACCATAGCTCTCCCATGTCTATGTTTAGTTACTTGGGAATACCAAAAGCCCTCCTAGATACCTTGGAATTCGGCTGAGTTGAATGGAGAAGTTTGAAGGCTGATGATGCATGAAGATTTCAGCTTTGGATAGCTTAATAGCTATTTTTGAAAAGTGAAACGTTAGCTCTCTTGTTGTTTGGCCAAAGGGCCACTTGGCAAAAGAAACCAGTAGCTCATTAACTCCTTTGTTGTTCACGAAAACATGTGCTTTGAAAAGCTAAACAAACAGCTCATTAAATGGCGTCTAATGCTTGTAAGACACCCCATTTTAATATCATTTCATGCATGCTTATCTAAACTTAAATGCTGTCATCCCAACCAAGCACCAACACCTCATTAAATGGCTTTCCAAGCATGCTAAACAACCTTTAAATCCGTTCCTTGCTTGCCTAACATTTCAATAAATTTGGCCAACAACATGCATTAAATTCGGCTGGAAACATGAATTAAATTTTGGCTGGACAACATGAATTAATTCAGCACAATAATCATAAAGCTTGGGAAAGAGCAATCATCAACATCCATTAATGGTTGTCCCTTGCTGTTCATGATGGGCGCATGGAGAAAAGCAATCAGCAGCATTAATATCTTGCACCAGCCGAACATGCATCTACCAATGTGCATTGAAGCATTCCGCCACATACTTATAAAGGAGATGAATTCACATTAAAAACCTTTCATTTCAGCTGAACAAAATTAAAGACACACTAGGACACCCTAATAAACACTTTAGACAAATTAAATACACCATTTAGGACAAATTGAAATTCGACAACCCCTAATTAAATAGAAAAACCTGCACATTAATTTTAGTTTTAAAATAACTTTAAAACATGTAAAAAAATGAGACAAATTAAATTGGACTTAGGCAAATTAAATTCAACACTAAATAAAGTATCTAGACACATTTAATTTGCTGTAGGAAAAATTAATAAATAAAATATCCAATTTATTTAAAGCACTAAAATTAAAGAATTAGCTCAATGAGCTGTAGTGAGCTCGAGGGAGCTCAAATCGAGCTCAAATGGACTAATCCGATTCAATTTGGAAGTGCACCACAGTGCACATTAGCTCTATGGCATTTGGGTCATTTGATCCGAGCTCCATCAATTTGCAAAACGTGCGTGCCCCGAGCATGACCGTATCACAATTCTTTCATATGAAAAAAACCAAGTAACATAGAATCAAGGGTAGTCAATAAGGTATACCTCCGTGATAGGGCATCAACCACTACATTCTCTTTACCTTTCTTGTATTTGATGACATATGGAAAAGACTCTAAGTACTCAATCCACTTCGCATGTCGATATTTGACAGTGATTTTGTTGATGGCGCGACAGTTAACACACATTCGCCACAATCCATCTTTCTTGGGCACAAGTAGCACGGGTACCACACAGGGACTTAGACTCTCTCGGATGTAACCTTTGTCCAAAAGTTCAGTGATTTGTTTTTGTAGTTCCTTTGTTTCTTTAGGATTACTCCGGTATGCGGGGCGGTTGGGTAAGGCAGCTCTGGGCACCAAATCTATCTGATGCTCGATGCCTTGAATGGGAGGTAACCCATTCGGTATGTCCTCTGGAAAGACATCTTCAAATTCCTAGATCAAAGACAACACAGAAGTAGGAAGATTTTTGGGTAATTCGTTAGTATTCAAAAATGCCTCTTTGTACAAAAGTACATACATTAGTTGTCTCAAAAACATAGCTCTCCGGATATGACTAGCCCTCGCAAAGACACTCATTTTTCCACTTTCTTCTTCCTCTCTGTTTTTCTCTAACTTTTGTTTTCTTTCACTTTCTCTCACATTTTTAACTTTCTCTCGCTCATTTTTCTTAACTTTCTCTTTTGCACTCTTTTCTTTTTCTCTTGCTTGATCCATGAATAGGTTAAGTTTTTGTTGATCCTTGTAGACTTGTTTCAGGGTGAGAGGTACAAGTGTCACGTTCCTTCCAAGATGCTTGAAGGTATATCTATTAGTGTAGCCATCGTGCATCACCTGTCGATCGAACTGCCATGGCCGCCCTAGGAGTAGATGACCCGTGTGCATCGGCACCAATCACATAGCACTTCGTTAGAATACTTCCCGATGCTAAAGGACACTAAGACTTGTTTCGTTACTTTGAGTTCTCCACCATCATTAAGCCAATGAAGCTTGTATGGATTCGGGTGCTTGGTGGTTGACAGCCCTAGTTTTTTCACCATGAGGGTGATTGCTACATTCGTGCAACTCCCTCCATCGATGATGATACTACACACTTTCCCTTGCACTTGACATCTTGAATGGAAGATGTTCTCACGTTGCTGCTCGTTCTCCAAACTTTGGAGACTTAGGCTTCGCTTGACTACGAGTAACTCTCCTTCAATAGGCTGCTCTAAGTTCTCTTCATTTTCAAAAATCAATTCAGACTCACTCTCCTCCTCATCTTTCATTTTGATCTCGCCATCAGCTCGCAACACCATGGTTCATCTATTCGGGCACTGGTTCGCAATATGTCCTTGGCCAAGGCACTTAAAACACTTTATGTCCCTTGAACGAGCGGTGGAACTTTCAGGAGCCTTTCCTTTGCTTGTCTCGGCCATAGGCTTGTTTGCCTTAGGTATTGTTGTGGACTCCTTTGATCGGTTTGTTGGAAATCCCTTACTGGAGTTTTAGCCCCACTGAGAAGGTTTGGCATTGGAGTAGACTCAGTTTGTGCCTTTATGCTTTAGCTGCTTCTCCACCTTGATTGCCATGTGGACCATGTCCACCACCTCAATATAGTGCTGCAATTCTACGACGTTCGCGATCTCTCGATTGAGTCCAGCTAGGAAACGAGCCATTGTGGCTTCTCGATCTTCGACGCTTTTCATCCCTTGGGTGAGATTTTGGAGTCTTTGGTGCAACTCCCGATGATAGTAGGATGGGATGAATTGTCATCGCATGCCGTTGTGCCTCCAACTAGTGGTCAACTGATCCCATCATATCATAGCGTAATCTGGCTCATTGAGCTAATTCTTTAATTTTAATGCTTTAAATAAATTGGATATTTTATTTATTAATTTTTCCTACAGCAAATTAAATGTGTTTAAATACTTTATTTAGTGTTGAATTTAATTTGTCTAAGTCCAATTTAATTTGTCTCATTTTTTTACATGTTTTAAAGTTGTTTTAAAACTAGAATTAATGCGCAGGTTTTTCTATTTAATTAGGGGCTGCCGAATTTCAATATGTCCTAAATGGTGTATTTAATTTGTCTAAAGTGTTTATTAGGGTGTCCTAGTGTGTCTTTAATTTTGTTCAGCTAAAATGAAAGATTTTTAATGTGAATTCATCTCCTTTATAGGTATGTAGCCGAATGCTTCAATGCACATTGGTAGATGCATGTTCGGCTGGTACAAGATATTAATGCTGCTGATTGCTTTTCTCTATGCACCCATCGTGAACAGTAAGGGACGACCAATGTTGCTGATTGCTCTTTCCTAAGCTTTATGATTATTGTGCTGAATTAATTCATGTTGTCCAGCCAAAATTTAATTCATGTTTCCAGTCGAATTTAATGCATGTTGTTGGCCAAATTTATTGAAATGTTGGGCAAGTAAGGAACGGATTCAAAGGTTGTTTAGCATGCTTGGAACGCCATTTAATGAGGTGTTGGTGCTTGGTTGGGACGACAACATTTAAGTTCAGATAAGCATGCATGAAACAACATTAAAAGAGGGTGTCTTACATTCATTAGACGCTATTTAATGAGCTGTTTGTTTAGCTTTTCAAAGCACATGTTTTCGTGAACAACAAAGGAGTTAATGAGCTGCTGGTTTCTTTTGCCAAGTGGCCATTCTGCCAAACAACAAGAGAGCTAACGTTTCACTTTTCAAAAACAGCTATTTATCTATCCAAAGCCGAAATCTTCATGCACCATCAGCCTTCAAACTTCTCCATTCAATTCAGCCAAATTCTAAGGTATCTAGGAGGGCTTTCGACATTCCCAAGTAGCTAAACATAGACATGGGAGAGCTATGGTTTTTATTCTAGAAATTGACCATTGGAGTGCCATTGCTGCCAAATACATTCAGCCAAATTTGCAAGCATACCAAGGGCCATGTTCCGCCGAACTTAGCCAAGAATACTAAGGGCTTTATTCTAGATTTTTCTAGTCATTTCTAGCTGAAACTTACTTAGCCTTTAAGCCATGATAATGACCATTAAGCTAGCTCATGATAGCCTATAAATACTTTCTATTTTTCATTTGTAAGGTTAGACAGTTTGATCATTAATCATATTATATGAACTTTGTTCATCGAGTGAGTTTATCTCCTCTTCATTTTTTTACGATTTTGATTCTGACTTATCAAGCTTGCTTGTGGTGTCAATCGTACTCTTCCATTCCATTATATCATCAGTTCTTATCTTTCTACATAACGGGTCGTGGTCCATCTTCAATTTCCATATTTCCACCTTAAACATTATAGAAATCGAGGTGACACTTATTAGTGTTAAATCTTTTCTCGTTTAAGTCCTATTTTTCCATTCCCACTTTATTATCCTACTATCTTATCTACCTTTACTATTTCTTTTTAAACCAACTGAATATCCATCATTCTTCATCCTATCTACACCGAACCTATCCTTCCATCATCTAAACCGTTTTCTTAATTTCCTAACCTCCATTCCTAACTTAAATCCCTTTTCTAAGACAAATTTAGTTAAAAGCTTCCGCAAACTTAACTATATTTCTTATTATTTCCCAAAGGCTTAATTCCTCCTCGTAGACGATCGGGCAACTCAAATACATTTCGACTCATCCCGAGGCGGACAGTATCAAATTGTATGTTGGTGATGATGATTTTGGAAATATATATGTTGCTTGCAAAAATGGTTCTTTTGAGAAATTTTACAGGTACAATGGGTTCCTTTTCAAAGAAAACAAGTTGTGTGTACCACAAGGATCCATTCAAGAGTTGCTTGTGTAGGAGGCGCATAGCAGTGGCCTTATAGTTTAATTCGGGAGAGACAATACACTATCAACCCTCCAAGAGCATTTCTATTGGCCACGGTGGGGAAAGATGTAGAACGGATTTGTCTACGTTGCCTAGCTTGCAAACGGGCTAAATCGAAGGTTCAACCTCATGGACTATACACACCACTTCCTGTACCCGACACCCCGTGGACCGATGTATCCATGGATTTTATCCTTGGATTACCGAAGATTAAGACCGGGAAGGACTCAATCTTTGTTGTAGTTGATAGATTCTCTAAAATGTCCCATTTTATTTCATGTGCTAAGACTGACGACACCGTGCATATTGCTAACTTGTTTTTTAGGGGAATTGTACGTCTGCATGGTTTACCGAGAACGATCATGTCCGATCGAGATGTGAAGTTCTTAAGTCATTTCTGGCAAACATTATAGGTAAAACTTGGAACGAAATTAATGTTTTCGACCACTTGTCATCCTCAAACGGATGGACAAATCGAGGTGGTAAATCGGGTTTTATCAACTTTGTTACGAGCATTGGTACGGAAGAACCTCAAGAAGTGGGAAGAATGCTTGCCCCACATTGAATTTGCCTACAATCGTTCAGTCCACTCGGCAACTAAGTTTTCTCCTTTTGAGACTATCTACGATTTTAATCCTCTCACTCTTCTTCACTTATTACCTTGCCTAATGATAAATTTGTTCATACAGATGCAAGAAAAAAAGGTTGAATATGTCAAGGAATTACATAGGAAGGTACAAGAGAACATTGAGGCCCGGACTGAGTAATACGTCCAACGAGCCAATAAAGGTTGAAGGCAAGTTGCGTTTGAACCCGGAGACTGGGTTTGGGTGCACATGAGAAAAGAACAGTTTCTGGCTTGACAAAGATCTAAGTTGTCACCACGAGGAGACGGACCCTTTCAAGTCATCGAGCAAATCAATGAAAACTCATATAAGCTTGATTTTTCGGGTGAGTACAATGTTAGTGCTAGTTTCAATGTCTCTGACTTGACTCCTTTTGATGTAGATACTGGCTTGAGGACAAGTTAATTTCAAGATGGGAAGGATGATACGGGCAAACACCACCATGAGTCAAGCCCGAGCCAAGATCCGATGGTGCTACCTCAAGAACCGATCACAAGGGCTTGTGCCAAGCAATTCAATGAAGCTGTTATAACTTTGGTTCATCAAGTGTGGGACGATGTCAATGCTAGGCCTTTCGAACAAGCTGGTGGTAACTCCAAGAGTCTATGTCGCACTCTTTTAAAAGCTCGACTTCAAGCTCACTAGCTCACCCCAGCTCAATCCTAGCTCATGTGTCCACATTGAACTCAATAAGTTTATTCGGCTTTTAGTATTAAATAAATTTGATACATTAAATAAATTTAGACATATTAATTAGTTAGTT
This sequence comes from Gossypium bickii, assembly GCA_025503065.1. Lineage (NCBI taxonomy): Eukaryota > Viridiplantae > Streptophyta > Magnoliopsida > Malvales > Malvaceae > Gossypium > Gossypium bickii. Next base: position 68,217,197 of record CP106709.1, read on the forward strand.
TAAATCTGGTCATTTTTAATTTAAGTATTAAATATGCTTAACATTAATATAGGTGTTTAATATGTCTGGTTTAAGACATAATTTAATGTGTCTAGAATTAAACAAATTAAGTAGCTGCTACTAATTTAATTTGTCCAGCTGCAAGACATCAACTACTTTGATTTGAATGCTGCCGAATTTTATAAGTTTTAACTCTTTTTTCCAACCACATTTTCATCATTAACTTGTTTGTCTGCTGCTTGTCTACTGTTGAATTTTTACCTATTTAATTGCTATTTTATTTTGCAGCAAACACATGCATGAATCAGCCAAAATGGAGCTGAACACCCATTAATTGTAATTGACTTTTTTGTGCACACCAACAGCTATCATAAATTGCTGGTACATGGGATTGGCATTAACTTGCGGCATTAAAAGAGGCCATTAAGCAAGCTTGGGCAGCACAATAAATGAGCTATTTGTTCAGCTCTTCAAAGCGTCTTTTTTCGTGAACAACAAGGCTGTAAATGAGCTGCTGGCGCATGGACGACTTTAAAGACAAAGCTGCTTCGTGAATGGTAAAAGAACAGCATTAAAGGAGTAGTATTAAAGGAGTTGCTGAGTATTTGCATCTCCATGCGTGGACAACATTTAAGAAGCTTGCATGGATGGTTTTGGATGGCCATTCACGTCCCCAAGGTTGCCTAGAGGGCTACATGCCTATTCGAATTTTCAAGGCACCTTATTCAAGTTTCCAATGCCAAATTTAATGAAGCATTTCAGCTACCAAAGTCCCCATTTAATTTCGGCTGCACCTAGGCTATTCTAGAAGCTGATTTTTGGTGTTCTTTGGCTGAATGTAGTCAGCAAACTAAATAGCTTATTCTAGATTAATCTAGGCTATTCATGGCTGAAAATTTCTTAGACATTAAGCATGTCCATTCGGCTAGCTAGTCAGGCCTATAAGTAGCTTGCCATTTTCAAATGTAAGGGACTTTTGCCAAATTAGTTAATGAAAATCTGTCGAATTTATGAGAGCACCTTTCTCCAATTTCATTTAAGGACTCGTTGGCTTATCTAGTGAGCTAGTGGCGTCAACTCATTTCCTTTGTTATCCACCTATACCGAGGTTCCTATCAATTCTTATAGTGGGTCGAGGTCCAATTCCATCCAACCTGAACCTTAAGAACCTTATAAGCAATTTGGGTCGATACCAATTCAGTATTGGTTCTTGCTTGTTTCTTAAGACCTATTTCGTACCATTTCGTACCCAATTCCAAAAAAATCGAATTCTTTCATCAACCAACTTTTAACCATATTGAAGACATCTTTCTAAACTTAATCCACTTGAACCATATTATCCAGTTACCCCATTCTTCCATAAATCGTAACCCTCTTCTAAATCCATTGATCCTAAATCAAAATCGAACTTATATCTTACGTAACTTATTTTGACTACACTTCTTTTCTTGTTTAACTCCATACCTAGTCGACTCAAGTATCGTTCACTTTCTTTTAAACTCAACATTCTACTTCTTCATTTACGATCGGGCATTCTCAAATACATCTCAAATTCAACTCGAAGACGGGACTGTATCATATTGGTTCGATCTTGTCCTTAAGTCTTTTTACCCATCCTACACATTTCTTTGCTTATTTCTTTGTTTCCAAACTGAGCCTTTACCCAATTATCCCACAAATCCCCTTGAACCAATTTGCAAACTTTCATTTAGCCTACAAATAGCCCAACTTCGTTCAACTTTGAATTACAATGATACTTTTTTGATTTAACAATCGGGCACAACTACGACCCAGATTACTTTTGTAACTTGAGATTGTATTATTTGGTATCAGAGCCACTAAAATTGAGGAGTACGGACGTTCGTGAAGGCTGGAGTAAGTTTTGAAGAAAATTCAAAAAAATTCAAAAAAATGAAAATAAAAATAAAAATATTATTATTTCATGTACAAGAGTATTTGAGTGTATTTATACTAAAAATAAAAGAAAATATGAAATTTCAAAAAAATAAAAATAAATAAAATACGAGATTGAAAAAAAAAGAGAGATAGTGAAGTTTGTGAATGTTCTTGAATTTGTTCTCAGCTCTATTATTCCCGATCATCGAAATCATTCTACCATTCCTCACACCCCCAACACCACATCTAAAACTGATTTAATTCTTCTTTTAGCCTACCCAACACTAAAATGACATTACCTTTGTACCCTCTTGAAGCCGACCCTAAGTGAATAGTTAGGCCTAAAGGAGTTTCCTACGAAATTTTGAGAGGTGAATCGAGCAATAAAAGGCAGGAGTGGCGAGAGCATTAGAGCGAGTAAAAGCTTTAAAAGAGAGCCAAACACGAGCAAGAGTGATTTTTTTTCCTTGCGAGTGACCTTGTGAGATTTTTGTGGTAAGGTATTATTTTTCTGTTTTATTTTTAACAATCTTTCATTTCAGAAAATAAACATGTCTCGAGAAGAATTTTCAGAATCTGAATTTCAATACTTGGTGAACGAAGTGGGCCGAATGCTTGAATGAAAGCTAAGACCAATACGAAGGCGTTTGGACCGTGCGGAAGAAAAAGCCCAACGGAAGCAAACTACACCAAGTCTAAAAACAGAGTCACAACCATCTCAAAGACCCATATTTGATGACTACCCACGAAGAGATTCTTATCGGGATTCCTATTCTCGAGGAATTTGAGACAAAGAGAAGAAAGCTTCGAGTTCGAGACTCTTCGAAATAACGAACGAAAAAGTACGGGTTATTCTTCATACGCTTCAAAGAATTCACGCATGAAGAATCGCTCCCAAAGAGTTGATCGAGATGTCTATAAGAATACTTTCTCATTCTTTGAACAAAAAACTTATCCTTTCGATTCCCTTGTACCATCCTCATGTTGTAATGAAATCGAAAAAGAAATAGCAAGAGAGGAAAAAGAAAAAGCAAGTGAAAAAGAAAAATAAATTGAAAAAGAAGTCGAAAAAGAATGTGAGAACAAAAAAGAAATTGAAAAAGAGAGAGAGATGGAAGAAGGAAAAGAAAACGAGTTAGACAAAGAAATGAAAGGAAAAGACGAGAGAGAATTAGTGAGGAATATTTCCACTAACCAAGGTATGAATTTTTCTCGTGTTGTTTCTTTTCAGGTTCCTGAAAGTTCAATTAGCAAGTTCCAACTTAATTTCCTTCCCGATGAGAGGCGATTTTGATTGATCGAACAAGGTAAGGTAAGTGCTTTGAAGCAATTCAGTCTCTACCAAATTTTTCTAATGCTTATGATCATGTGGATAATATCGTCAATTGCCATTATTCGATCATTTTTGATGTTTTAAATGATGGTAAGATGAGTTTTTCTAACAAAAATCATTGTGATGCAAAGAGCGAAGGTGGAGTAACATTTATTCGGTAAATGCAAAACTCGGCTAGGTATGACAATGAATTTTCATGTAATAGTCCCAATTTGTCTGATTGTGGTAATTATGTGACTCGTTTATTACCTTACGCGAAATCCTTGAGTTTCTGCAAACCTATTTCGATGACCGTAAAAAGTTTTGATTGTTTGTTTCTGTGTATGCAAAAACCCTTTTGGTTTGACATGTTTGATTTAAAGACAAAAATAAAACCTTTGCTACAAATTGGAACAAGTCATCAAACTCATGTTTTAAAACCGGGAATATGTTTTGATTCGTCTTGTGGGAAAATCAAGTATCAACGATTGTGTACGAACAATTTCTATCTAATTGATACTTGGTTTTAAATAAGGTAACGAAATTTGACAAATTTGTTTTCAATTTATATTCGTGCCTTAATCAATTCCTATGGTTGTACGTGAAGTTCACATATCGTTGGAAAAAGGTTAATTCGACTGTGAAGTTTCGACTACACTATACCCCCGAGGAGCGAAGGTTTGTGTTGATCGAGCAAGGTAAAAACTATCTTTATTTTTCTGCTCTTGAATATAAACAAGGTAAGACACTTGAAAACTTTGAAACGTTTTTGTTCTCCTCGGTTGGTGTTAGCAATCGTGTTGATGACTTAGTATTTGAAAAACATTTAGATCGTGATGTGCTTAGTTGTTCCATTCTACTTGATGATGATCTATCTGTTTTGGTTGTTGATAAAAAGATTCATATTTTTTTATCATTGTGATGTTGAAGAATTTGTTAGCGAGCATATGTCCAAAGGTCAATTGCAAGGTTTGATTGTGCGAATTTATAAACCATGTGAATCTTTTCAATTACCTATTTGTGATGAGTATGTCTATCTTTTGACCCATTACTTGCATGACAATCATGACTTGTGGAATCCATTTAAGTTGTATGAATGCCTTGAATCATGTTCAATTCTATTTTGATTAAGTGACGAGGCATTGGTAAGTAAATTAGTCTATTTGCATGATAACTTGAATCTGTCCATTTGCATGTGTTATACTTGTTTTGATATGCTTATGTTCGGATTGCAAATTTGCTTGACACACTTTTTGCTAACTTATGGTATTCTTTTCAATTGACTCGATTACCATCCGCCCCGCTCGACTGAGGAAAGTCGAGTAAAAGGAACTATGTTCTAGAGAACCAATGGCTCGATTCGAGGACGAATTGCTTTCAAGAGGGGGAGGATGATACGGTCATGCCTCGGGTCACGCCAAGCTCAAACAAAGAGCCTTTGGAATTGCCGCAAGGTCCCATCACCCGAGCACGAGCCAAACGTTTCAAAGAGGCTATCTCGGTCCTAGTTGAACAAATGTGGAGCAAGTCATTGGCTGGACATAACGACGAGATTTGGGCTAGCTCAATAAGCCCAATGTGCATGTTTTTGCAAGCTGAAATAAGCTCAAATCTAGCTCATTCAACTCGAGTTTAGCTCAATTTAGCTCATGCATTTTTATTTTGCTGAATACAAACTTTTAAATTAAATATTAGCCTAAAATAAATGTGTTTAGCTTAAATAATTAAGTTGTGTTTAATTTTTCAAAAATCTGGAAATTTAAAGTTGTGTTTAATGTGTCAAAATCTGGACATATTAAATTAAATTAATGTGTCTAGTTTATTACATATTAAATAGTTGTCAATTAGTTAATTAAATGTGTCTAAGCTTAAGACGAATTTAATTCATGTTTTTAAATTAATTTTCAAGCCAAATTTAATTTGTCTTAGCTTGAATTAATTGGCTGAGTGTATTATTGAAGGTACAATGCTTTGGGACGACAATTAAGAGGGCTGATGCTGTTTCACTCTTCAAAGCAGCCCTTTCAACTCACCGAAGCATCATGGAAGCTTCCACCAGCTGCTATATTCTTTAACATTTTCCAGCAATCTTAAGCGACGTATAAGTCTCGGGTCAATATTTTCATAATATTGGTTCGATCTTGTCCTTAAGTCTTTTTATCCATCCTACACATTTCTTTGCTTATTTCTTTGTTTCCAAAACAAGCCTTCATCCAACTATCCCACAAATCCCCTTGAACCAATTTGCAAACTTTTATTTAGCCTACAAATAGCCCAACTTCGTTCAACTCCGAATTACAATGATACTTCTTCGATATAATGATCGGGCACAACTACGACTCGGATTACTTCCACAACTCGGGAGCGTATCAGCATGGACGTTCGAGCATCTCTGGAGTAAGTTTTTGAAAAAAATCAAAAAAAATTTTAATATTTCGTGTACAAGAGTATTTGAATGTATTTATATTAAAAAGAAAGAAAGAAAGAAAGAATTTCGAAATATTTAAAAAAAGTACAAGGTGTTGAAAGGTTATTCATTGTATTTTCCGATTAGCAAGTTTCCCCTATTACTATCATTTCCCTTCTACTCCATAGCCTTATAATTTCTTCTTTCAGCCTACCCAACACCACATTGACGTTACCTTTGTACCCTCTTTGAAGCCGACCCCTAAGTGAATAGTTAAGCCTAAAGTAGTTTTCTACGAAACTTCAAGAGGTGAATAGAGTGGTAAAAGGCACGAGTGTTGTGTGAGTAAAAGAGAGAAGAAAAATTCGAAAAAAGAGAGTAAACACGAGCGTGAATGTCATTATTTCTTTCCTTTCTGAGTGACTAGTGAGGTTTGTGGTGAGGTTTAAACTTTCTTATGTCAAGAAGCCCGAACTGAAACATGGAGGAAAGGCTCAAACGACAACCAATCTACAATGTACTGGATCTTAATCTTCAAGCCCTATTGCGCGAAGTTGAGTGCCTATTCGACCGCAAGCTCGAGCCCATTCAAGAAAGGCTAAATCAAGTCAAGGAGAGTGGCCAACGCGAGAGGACTCCTCAAGGTCCACGGAGGGAACAAGGCCGCCCGAGATTCCACGAAGACAACCCCTTTTCTAGCGAAGCCGAAAGTGACCAAGGGTCCAACTTTAGTGACTAGCGGAGGGGTCAACGAAATCGAGGCCGAAGAGAACAAGGACGAGTGGACAATGACTTGAAGAACATTAAGCTTTCTATCCCACCCTTTCAAGGAAAATTCGATTTGGAAGCATACTTAGAATGGGATAAGAAAATTGAATTGGTTTTTGAGTGTCATAACTACTCCGAAACCAAAAAGGTTAAGTTAGCAGCCATCGAGTTTTCAGACTACGCGATGATATGGTGGGACCAATTATCCACGAGCCGTAAAAGGAATAGAGAACCACCTATACGCATATGGGTCAAAATGTACGATTCGCCTTGGGGTGAGTCGAGTCTTATGTGAGTTGCCCGATCGTCTACGAAGGAGTTTCATTTGATTTCTTTAAAAGGGAAAATTGGATAGATTAAATAAAATGGTAGTGGTTTAAAAACAAAGAAAAGAGATAGTTAAATGGATAATTGGTTGAAATAAGAAAGAACCCTTAATAGGAATTAAGGACCCGAGTCTTATACGTTTCAAAAGGTAAACACAAAATTGGATAAAACCTCGACCCACTATCTAGCAAGATAGGAACCTCGGTATAAAGGTTTGAATGCCACACCCAAATGGATGATAAGTTCAAAACAAGTCAGATTGACGCCACTAGCTACCAGATAAGTCAATTTGAACCTTGAAGAATAAAGAGAGTAGATAACTCACAAATTTCATTAAGCATCAGAAGTCCTCTTTTACAAGCTAATAACAAAGTATATATAGTGTTTACATGTGGTTAGCTGAAGAGTCATATGAATTCAGCTTTAATATGCAGTTAAATGGCTGAAATAAAATCTAATCAATAAATAAAAACTCTTGTGTTCCTCCAAGCCAAATAACAACAACTTTATGACTCTAAATGAGCTGATTAAATGAATTTAAATGCTTGGTTTCATGCTCTCTTAGCATCCGAATGGTCACCAGCAACTTAATAAAAATTTGTGTGACCTTTAAGCTTCAAACGGTTATTGGAAGAAGAAGAGGCTAAATTGATGTATAATGCTTCCTTCAATTATCATAACAACTCCTTTTAATGTTGAATAATGCTTCCTTTATGTGTGTAACCGATTCTCACTTGAAAAGTCACATTAAACTCTTTGTAACAACCCATGAGTGTAACGATTTCTAGCTGAAAAGTTTCCTACATTCAAACACATTAAACAAACATATTAACCACATTTAATCACTTATTAAACACTAATTTAACTTAAACACATTAAACACTAATTTAACTTAACACATTAAACACTTGACTTAATTAAATGAACTAGAAGTAAGGACTTCAATTAATGCAGCAACTAGTTTAATTTATGGAAGCAGAATTAAATTAACTTAAACTCATGCTTCATTAAAACAACCTAGTAACTAGATTAATTAATAAACCTCTTATTAAACACAACTTATTTATTTAAACTAAACCTTTATTTAAAGATAATATTTAGTTTAAAAGATTGTATTCAGCAAAATAAAAATGCATGAATTAAATTAAACTAAACACAAAATGAATAAACTGAATGTGAACTTAAACCAAGCTCAATGAGCTGAGATGAACTCATGTGAGCTGAACCACATAGGAAGGGAGTTTAATTGAGCTGAAATGAGCTAGAATCAGCTTCATTTTGCACTTTGGCCCCTTGAGCTTAGGCCACTCTTGATGGCGTCGGATGGAGTCGAACCATGATGCGACCAGGATCGCATCACAAAATGAAAGCGATAATGCGTCAGAGATTTATTCCATCTTATTACCATCGTGAATTGTACCAAAAGCTCTAAAACCTATCCAAGGTTCGAGGAGTGTTGAAGACTACTTCAAAGAGATGGAAATCATGATGATCTGAGCAGATGTCCAAGAGGATCGTGAGGCAACAATGGCATGTTTTCTGGCCGGTCTCAACCGAGACATTGCTAATATTGTGGAGCTTTAGCATTATGTCGAAGTCGTGGACATGGTGCACATGGCCATCAAAGTGGAGAAGCAACTAAAATGAAAAGGTGTTGTCCGAGGCTTTTCCACGACGAGCATGCCAAAATGGGGCCTAGGCACTAGCAAGAACAATCCACCTAGCTGTGCCAAGGAGTCGATGATGCCTTCCAAATCGAACAAATTCATCATCGAGAAAATAAAGGCAAGGCGATCAAGAGTTCCTCCAACCGTTCGAGGGACATCAAGTGCTTCAAATGTCACGGAAGGGGGCATATTGCAAGCCAATGCCCGAATAGAAGCATCATCGTGATGCGCGCAAACGGTGAAATCAAGTCAGAAGACGAGGTTGAAAATGAACCCGAACCAACATTCGACGAGGAGGAAGAAGTAGAACATGCTGTGGACGGTGAGCTTCTCGTCGTTAAAAGGAGCCTTAGTCTCCAGTGTGTGGAAGACGAGCAACAAAGAGAAAACATCTTCCATACTTGGTGCCAAGTCCAAGGGAAGATATCTAGCGTCATCATAGATGGTGGAAGCTGTACGAACGTGGCAAGCACTCTCATGGTGGAGAGACTTGGTTTGCCAACCACCAAGCATCTGAGCCCGTACAAACTTCAATGGCTCAATGATGGCGGCGAACTAAAGGTAACAAAGCAAGTACTCATATCCTTTACCATTGGAAAATATGCGGATGAAGTACTTTGCGATGTTGTCCCCATGCACGCGGGTCATTTGCTACTTGGATGCCCATGGCAATTCGACCACGATGGGTATACCAATAGGTATATTTTCAAACATTTGGGAAGGAACGTGACGCTAGCATCATTGACACCGAAGCAAGTCCACGAGGATCAAATGAAACTAAAAATTTCTGTAGAAAAAATGAGAGAAAAAGAAAAAATTGAAAATTCAAAAGAGAAGAAAAATGAGAAAAAGAAAGGAAAAATAAAAAAAGAGAGTGAAAAGATTGTGAAAAAAAGAAAAAGATGAAAAAGAAAAAGAGTGTGAGAGATTGAATGTCTTTGCAAAATGAAGTGAGGTTCGAAAGGCTTTATTGTTGAAACAACTGATCCTTGTGCTTATGTACAAGGAAAATATGATTAACACTAACAACTTAACCAAAAATCTTCCTTCTTCAATTGTGTCTCTTTTGCAGGATTTCCAAGACATATTTCCGAAAGATATCCCGAGTGGGTTGCCACCCCTTGGTGGGATCGAGCACCAAATAAATTTCGTGCCCGGAGTAGTTATTTCGAATCGATCAGCATATCGGACTAACCCTGAAGAGACCAAGGAACTTCAACATCAAGTCAAAGAACTCATGGAAAAAGGCTACATTTGAGAGAGCCTTAGCCCATGCACCGTGCCAGTCTTGTTGGTGCCGAAGAAAGATAGAACTTGGTGCATGTGTGTTGACTATCGCGCTGTCAACAAAATTACCATCAAGTATAGGCATCCAGTACTGTGCCTAGAAGATATGCTTGACAAACTAAGTGGTGCCAAGTTATTTTCAAAGATCGACTTGAAAAGTGGCTACCATCAGATTCGAATGCGTGAAGGCGATGAATGGAAGACGACTTTCAAAACTAAACATGGTTTGTATGAGTGGTTGGTCATGCTGTTTGGCTTAACCAATGCACCAAGTACGTTTATGAGGTTAATGAATTATGTCCTAAGATCTTTCATCAGTAAGTTTTGGGTTGTCTATTTCGATGACATTCTTATTTATAGCAAAACTTTGGAGGAGCATGTGACGCATCTTAAGTCTATTTTGGAAGTCCTACGTAAGGAAACTCTTTATGCTAATCTTAAGAAATGCTCCTTCTATTCTGATAAAGTTATTTTTCTCGATTTTGTAGTAAGCTCACAAGGACTCGAGTAGGACCAAGAGAAGATTAAGGCCATTCAAGAGTGGCTGAGGCTACGAGTATTAGTCAAGTGAGGAGTTTTCACGGCTTGGCAAGCTTTTATCGATGATTCGTGCCCAACTTTAGCACCTTAGCCGCTCCTCTAACAAGCGTGATAAAAAAGAACTCAGCCTTCCATTGGGGCGAAAAGCAAGAAAACTCTTTTAATATTATTAAAGATCGTCTTACTAGAGCTCCCTTACTTGCATTACCTGACTTTTCTAAGGCCTTTGAAATTGAATGTGATGCATCAGGTGTGGCATCGGAGCTGTGTTGACTCAAGACAGAAGGTCGATCGCTTACTTTAGCTAGAAATTGCACGGCGCTATGCTAAATTATCCCATCTACGACAAAGAGATGTATGCTCTCATACGAGCCCTCGAGACTTGGCAGCATTACTTGTGGCCGAAAGAATTCATGATTCATTCCGATCACGAGGCTTTAAAGCACATCAAAGGCCAACACAAATTGAACAAGCATCACGCCAAGTGGGTAGAATACTTAGATTCGTTTCCCTATGTCATTAAATACAAAAAAGGTAAAGATAATATAGTGGCTGATGCACTTTCGAGAAGGTATGCACTTTTGTCGTATTTAGACTCGAAACTGCTTGGTTTTGCATTTTTGAAAGAATTATATGCCTATGATGATGATTTTGGTGAAATGTTTAATGCTTGTGAAAATGTGGCTGTTGATAAGTTCTATAGGTACAATGGCTTTCTTTTTAAAGAAGGTAAGCTGTGCATCCCGCAAAGTTCCGTTCGAGACTTACTAGTCAACGAGGCGCATAGTGGGGGTCTCATGGGCCACTTTGGCATGGAGAAAATGTTGGCGATGCTCCGAGAACACTTTTATTGGCCAAGAATGAAGCGGGACGTCGAACGAGTGTGCGAATGATGTATAACGTGTAAGAAGGCCAAATCGAAGATTAAGCCACATGGGCTATACATGCTACTTCCCGTACCCGAAGCATCGTGGGAGGACATTTCCATGGACTTTGTCCTTAGATTACCTAGGACTAAAATGGGGAAGGATTCGATTTTTGTTGTCATAGATAGATTTTCAAAAATGTCTCATTTTATATCTTGCACGAAAACTGACGACGCTGTTCATATTGCTAACCTTTTCTTTAGGGAAATTGTTCGACTTCATGGCATTCTGAGGACCATCGTATTTGACCGAGATGTGAAATTTCTAAGCCATTTTTGGAGGTCGTTGAGGGGGAAACTCGGGACTGAGTTGCTGTTTTCAACCACTTGTCACTCCCAAACAAATGAAGGCCATCATACGGAAGAACTTGAAGTTTTGGGAGGAGTGTTTGCCGCATATTGAGTTCACTTAATCGATCTGTTCACTCGGCAACTAAATATTCTCCTTTTGAAATCATTTATGAATTTAACCCTTTGACTTCATTAGACCTAGTACCATTGCCTAACGATCAACTTATCCATGCAGATGCTAGGAAAAAGGCCGAGTATGTGAAGGAGTTAATTCAAAAGGTACGAGCAAACATCGAATCAAGGACCGAGAAATATGTTCAAAAGGCAAAAAAGGGCCGAAAAGAGTTGTTTTCAAACCCGACGATTGGGTTTGGGTTCATATGAGGAAGGAACGATTCCCAACCCAAAGAAGGTCCAAATTTAATGTAAACCTGGTCGTATCATGGTTTGACTCCATCCGACGCCATCGAGAGTGACCTAAGCTCGAGGGGCCAAAGTGCAAAATGAAGCTGATTCCAACTCATTTTCAGTTCATTTAAACTTTCTTCCCATGCAGTTCAACTCACATAGTTCATCTGAGCTCATTGAGCTCGGTCTAAGTTTACATTCGGCTCATTTAGCTTGTGTTTAGCTCGATTTAGTTTATGCAATTTTATCTTGCTGAATACAAACTTTTAAATTAAATATTAGCTTTAAATAAAGGTGTTTATTTTAAATAAATAAGTTGTGTTTAATAAGAGGCTTATTAATTAATCTAGTTACTAGGATATTTTAATGAAGCATGAGTTTAAGTTTGTTTAATTCTGCTTCTATAATTAAACTAGTTGCTACATTAATTGATGTCTTAACTTTTAGTTCATTTATTAAAGTCAAGTTTTTAATATGTTTGAGTTTAATTAGTGTTAAATTGTGTTTAATAAGTTCATTTTATTGTGTTTATTGCAGGTGTCTTTTCAGCTCACAACCGTTACATTTCAAGGCGGTTACACATTCAATAAGGTGGCTTTTCAAGCATTTTCAGTTACATAAGAGGGGGCTGTTACAAAGGAGGCTTTATACATCATTAAAAAGAGTTTAAAGGAGCATTATACTTCCTTTAAATTTTGGTAGCAACCCTTCCAACTACCCTAAACCTTTTTTGCTACTTTAATGGACAATTCATGCCTTAAAAACTTCATTAAGTTGTTGGTGTCTATTCAGCTAGCTAAAGGTGAAATCAAGAGTCATTTTCCAAGCATTTAAGGACATTGATTCAGCTGATTAAAGCATCTTAAAGAGAGGAATTATTTGATTCAAGAATTTCAAAAGTCTTTGAGCCTTAATTCAGCTCTTTATTAGCATCTTATTATGCGACCATTCGGCCGGCTCATTCTAGCCTTATAAATATGTGTAATCAAGCCTTTTTGGAGAACTTTTGATCCTTAATGAAATTTTCTTATTGTGAGTTATCCACTCTCATTATTCTTCAAGGTTCAAACTGACTTATCTAGTAACTAGTGGCGTCAATCTGACTTTATTTTGAACTTATCATCCATTCAGGTGTGGCGTTCAATCCGATACCGTTGGTTCCAATCTTGTTAGATAGTGGGTCTCAGTTTTATCCAACTCAACCATTCCTTTGAAACATATAAGATTCGGGTCCTTAATATTCTATTAAGGGTTCTTTCTTGTTTCAACCTTCATTCCATTCATCCATCTATTTTCTCCAACTTAAGTTGCTGACATTTACTTAAATCCAACCATTTTCCCTTTTTAAACAAATCGAACAATACTTCTTTGTAGACGATCGGGCATCTCATATACGACTCGACTCAACCCCGAGGTAGATCGTATCATTTGGTATAAGAGCTAATAAAACGAGAGCACCAACGTTCGTGAAGAATTCGAAATAGGTTCGTAGTACAAAAAAATTTGAAATTAAAAAAAATTCAAGTTGTAATTTCAAGTTCTTATGTTATTTTCGTGCATTTGAAGTGAAAAAAACGAAAAAAAGTGTTTGAAAGTTTTTGCAAGTACCTGTTGTGTATGTCCTCCTCTGTTTCCGATTTCAAACCAACATTCTACTTTCATCATTCTTCTACCTCGATCATCTAAGATCCTTGTTACCATCATTTGGTATTTTCCATTTCATCCAACACCACACATACCCCAATTCCATTTCTTTTAGCCTACCTTTACCTATAACGATTTTTCCTTTGCTTAAACCCCTTGAAGCCAACCTACAAGTTGCTAATAAGTCTAAGGCAACCTTTTAGAATTTTAAGAGGTGGATTCGAGTGGTAAAAGGCACGAGTGAGCTCATTAAAGAAAAAGTTGATTCTGAGTGAAACACGAGTGAGAGTGACTTTTCTTTGTAAGAGAAATTGTAAGCATTTTGTAGTAAGGACTTTATTTTTATTTTTACTTAATAATTTTCCTTTTCAACGATAACAATCATGTCTCGTGAAGAATTTACCGAATCAGAATATCAATATTTGGTGTAAGAAATGCGAAGAACGGTGAATACTATGTTTGACAAATTGCACAAAAGATTAGACTGTGTAGAGAAAAGAGACCAACGGGAACAAATGTCATCAAGTTGGAACGAGGATTCGAGAACATCACGGAGATACACATCCAACGACTACTCGAGAAGAGACTCTGATCAAGGATCCTATTCATTAAGGAACTCGAGGCAAAGAGAAGTTGACTATGATTTTTACTCCCTCCAAGATGACGTGCGAGATGAACGGTACACTCCTTCAGGAACTTCAAAGAAATCCTACACAGAGTATTTTTCCTGATGTAATTATCGTGATTCATTTGTAAATAAATTTTCTTCTTTCGAGCCAAATAATTACCATCTTGATTCTTTTGTAGCATCATGTAAAAGAAAAGAAGAAAAGGCAAAAGAAATAAAAAGAAGAGAGAGAAAAGAGGCAAGTAAGAGAGAAAATGAGAGGATTTTGAAAGAGCTCAAAAAAGCCTTTGAAAAATAAAAAGAGATAGAAAAAGAAAATGAGAACGAAAAAGAGTTTGAGAGAGAAAAAAATGTGATCAAGGAAAAAAGTGGAAAAAGAAATTGAGAATAAAGATTTGAGTGAAAAGATATGAGTGAGCAAGCAAGGATCATTTCTACTAACCCACCTGTTCGATCTTTTTATGATGTAACTTTTCAGGTGCCGAGAAGTTTGTGCGACCAATTCCAGCTTCACTACCTTCCAAACCTGAGGCATTTTTGGTTGAGTGAAAAAGGTGAGTTTGCAAATGACAACCATCCACTTGCGATTGAAGGTAAGAGAGGTAAAGATTCTGTGTCAAGGTCGTCCGATTTAATAATTACTCATAAAGATTTTGATGGTTCAATTTCTGACATGGCTCCATCTTTTGATATGGTTTCTAATTGTTTGCCTTTTATTGATAATGTTCCTATTTTAAACAATGCCATGAAAGTTATATCTTATGGCGTGTTTAACTCTTTTGTTGAGATGGTTATGCCCATGCGAAATGTGGAAGTTTGTGATACAAATTTTGCAAATGCCAAACTTGATGTGTTTAAATGCGTAAATTCTTTGAATTCATATGCTCAATCTTTCTGTTTAAACATGCCTGATCAGTTGACTTGTGATAGATTTTTGCATGAAACATTTCATCCGATTAATATTTCTTTTCAAGTTAAATCCTTAAACTTTTGTGCGAAATCTCCATGTCCTGAGTTGCATTTCTGAATGAGATTTTTGAAGCATAAATCTTTGTCGATACGTCTGCTTGGTTTTGCCAACTCTACGTTCCTATTTGTTCGAGTAATGTCTGAATCATGTGATGGACTCGAACGTTTGAAAAGTTGTATGTTCACCACTTCTTTAATTGATCAAGTGGAATTTCAGTCATGTGGTGAGTTGATTACATTCTCTTCTAACATGTTGCCTGTTGGAATTCATGATCAAGTATGAGTGTTCAAGCCTGGCATATTGATACAATCTGCCTCGGGGTGAGTCGAGTCGTATGTGAGTTTGTCCGATCGTCTACGAAGGAGTTTCGTTTGATTTGTTTAAAATGGGAAAAATGGATAGATTAAATAAAATGACAGTGGTTTAAAAATAAAGAAAAGAGATGGTTTAATGGATAATTGGCTGAAACAAGAAAGAACCCTTAATAGGAATTAAAGACCCGAGTCTTATACGTTTCAAAAGGTAAATACGGAATTGGATAAAACCTCGACCCACTATCTAGCAAGACAGGAACCTCGGTATAAAGGTTTGAACGCCACACCCAAATGGATGATAAGTTCGAAACAAGTCAGATTGACGTTGCTAGCTACTAGATAAGTCAATTTGAACCTTGAAGAATAAAGAGAGTAGATAACTCACAAATTTCATTAAGCATCAAAAGTCCTCTTTTACAAGCTAATAACAAAGCATGTTTAAGGTCCTATTCTAAAGCATCAAAAGTCCAGGCCGTATTCTAAAGCATGTTTAAGGTCTCATTGACCTAATGATACGATTCGCCTCGGGATGAGTCGAGTCGTATGTACATTGCCCAATCGTCTTCGAGAAATAATGAATAGTCGATAGTTTAAGAATATGGTTTGCAAAGGTAAGATGTGGAAGAAGGAACGAATTTTGGTTCGAAATGGTAAGATGTGTTAAGATAGAATATTAGCCTTTGGTACGAATTGGATAAGAAAGAAAAAAATGGATTAAGCAAAAGTGCAAACAAGAACCAATACTGATTTGGTATCGACCCATTGTTTATAAGACCTTTAGTTCGGTTTAGGAGTGGTTAAGGTTACTTCGACCCATTATCTAGCAAGATAGGAACTCGGTATATTTGAACGCCACACTACGAGTAGTGATAAGTTCAGTTTTCGACAAAGAAAAATAGATGACACAACTAGAACACTAGGTAGCCAGCGAATCTTTGAACGAAAATAGAGAAAAGTTTGCCTCATAAATTGAGCAGCATAACTTTAAAAAAATATCAAAAAGTGTCCATCAATAGTTGATTACATGTATTTATAGTATCAAAAGAAGCTAGCTGAATGGTCACTTTTAAAAAAGCTAATAATGAGCTTAAAATGAAAAGTCTCAACTTTTGAATTTCCAGCCCAAGTAACTCCCACCTTCAATGTGCTTAACTTCTTCAATTAAGTTACTTTCAAAAGCCCTTTGAAGTCTCCATAACCAACCAAAAAGTCACCAGCCTCTTTGATGGAAAATTCATTGTATGTAGTGTGATTACTCATGAAGCAACGGTTATGGAAGTTGAAAACAAAGAGGCTGCCGAAATTAAAGATGAATAATGTTCTTCTTTAATTGATAAAAAAAACTTGTTAATGATATATTAAGCCTCTTAATATCAGCCCCTTCTTGTGTAACTGAATTCACTTGAAAAGCCATCTTATTGAATGCATAACACCCCATAGAAGTAATGGATGTGAGTTGAAAATTCACCTACAATTAACACATGTAACCGACACATTAATGCAATTATTAAACTTAAAACAAATTAAAAACTAACTTAAATAGATGAACTAACACTTAAGCATTATTTATTCCAGCAACTAGTTTAATTAAGTAAAGCATTATTAAATGAACTTAACTCATGCATCAATAAATTAACCTAGTAGCTAGATTAATTAATGAAGCAACTATTAAATTAAATTCATTAAAAGAAACTCAACTAATTAAACTAAGATGAGTTGAAATAATGACCAGCAACTCCTTTATTAAACTAAGATGCTTAAATGCAAATATTTAAAATGCAAATTAAATGCAAAGCTGAAAAAAATTAAATAAAGAGTTCAATTAGTTGGAATGGTTCAAAGAGCTGGAATTGAGCTGAAATCGGTTTGCAAATATGTTGCAAGGAAACTTTATTGAGCTGGTCCCAACTCGATCTATTTCTCCAACCAAAGCATCGCCCCACATTTGGAAAACTAAGGCCGAAATGTCCTCTTTGAATTGCTTAGCTCAAGCTCGCGTAATTGGTCCTTGGGGCAGCACCATTGAATCCTTGCTCAAACTTGATGCACTCCGGGGCGCGATCGTATCATTCCCCCCTCTTCAATACGACTTGTCCTCAAGTCAAAATCTGCGTCAAAAGGGGTTAAATCTGAAACATTAAAAGTCGCACTAACGTTAAATTCACCAGGCAAACTGAGTTTATAAGAGTTCTCATTTATGAGCTCAAGAATTTGGAAAGGATCGTCTCAACGAGGTAACAATTTTGACTTTCATTGAGCAGGAAAACACTCCTTGCGCATGTGAACCCAAACCCACTCTCCAGGTTCGAAGACCACTCATTTACGTCCTTTGTTAGCGTTACGCACGTAAGACTCAGTTCTTGCCTCAATGTTAGCTCGCACCTTTTGATGTAATTCTTTGACAAAGCCAGCCTTTTTCTTCGCATCTACATGAACCAATCGATCAGAATGCAAAGATAATAAATCTAAAGGTGTCAATGGATTGAAACCGTATACAAGTTCAAAAGGCGAGAATTTGGTAGCAGAAAGGATGAAGCGGTTATAGACAAACTCGATATGTGGTAGGCAATCCTCCCAAGACTTCAAGTTCTTACGGATGATGGCCTGAAGTAATGTAGACAATATCCTATTGACGACTTCCGTTTGGCCATCTGTTTGGGGGTGGCTGGTGGTCGATAATAATAATTTAGTTCCTAATTTTCCCCATAAGGACCTCCAAAAGTGGCTCAAAAATTTTGCATCACGATCTGATACAAAGGTACGATGAATGCCATGAAGTCGAACGATGTCTCTGAAAAACAAATTTGCAACATGAACAGTGTCATCAGTTTTAGTGCAAGCAATAAAATGAGACATTTTCAAAAAATGATCGACAACCACAAAGATAGAATCCTTCCCCGTTTTTGTGCGTGGTAGTCCAAGAATGAAGTCCATGGAGATATCGACCCACGGAGCTTCAGGAATAGGTAATGGCGTGTATAAGCCATGTGGCTGAACCTTCAATTTAGCCTTTTTACAAGCTATACACCTCTCGCAAACTTGTTCCACATATTTACGCATTAGCGGCCAATAGAAGTGTTCTTGAAGGGTTGCAAGTGTTTTGTTGACTCCAAAGTGTCCCATAAGTCCGCCACTATGAGCCTTGTGCACTAATAAGTCTCGAACAGAGCCACAATGAATGCAAAGTTTACCTTCTTTAAAAAGAAAGCCTTTATACCTACAAATGTTTTCAAACACACCATTCTCGCACGCAACAAAGATCTCACCAAAATCAGAATCGTTAGTGTAAGAGTCTTTTAACAAAGCAAAACCAATAATTTTGGACTCTAAATATGTCAATAGAGTGTACCTTCTCGAAAGCGCATCAACCACTATGTTATCTTTACCTTTTTTGTATTTTATAACATAGGGAAATGATTCAAGAAACTCTACCTATTTTGCGTGACATCGGTTCAATTTGTGCTGGCCTTTAATATGCTTTAAAGTTTCATGATCGGATTGTATAACGAACTCTTTTGGCCATAAATAATGTCGCCATGTCTAAAGGGCTCGTATGAGCGCGTACATCCCTTTATCATATACTGGGTAATTGACTACAGCTCCATTAATCTTTTCGCTAAAATAGGCAACAGGTCGTCCTTCTTGTGTCAAGACAGCACCGATTCCAATGCCTAAGGCATCACACTCAACCTCGAAGGTTTTCAAGAAATCTGGAAGAGCAAGTAAAGGAGCGTTAGTAAGCAATTCCTTAATTTTAACAAATGACTTTTCTTGCTCATCATTCTAATAGAAAGCATAGTTCTTTTTAATGACGCTCGTAAGAGGAGCATCAATGGTGCTGAAATTAGGAACGAAACATCGGTAAAAACTCACTAGGCCATGAAAACTTCGTGATGCGATCTGTCTCGGGATGAGTCGAAATGTATTTGAGTTGCCCGATCGTCTACGAAGAGGAAACAAGGCTTTCAAGAAATTATAGGAAAATTTGGAAGAGTTGCGGAAGCTTCTAAGTGAATTTGTTTTAAGAAATGGATTAAGTTAGGAATGGAGGTTTGAGAAATGATGGGGACGGTTTAGATGATAGGTTCGATTTTAAGATGAAGGAAGATGGATAAAAGATAGGTGATATTTTTGTGGAAATGGATTAAAGAACTTAAACAAAGAAACGATTCAACACTATATTAGTGTCATCCCTGTTTCTATAATAGTTTAAAGTGGAAGATGGAATCAAAGATGGACCAAAGACCCGTTACTTAACAAAGTAGGAACCAATGGTATAATTGAATGGAAGAGAAACGACTGACGCCACAAGCAATGCTTGATAAGTCAGAATCGAAACTCGTACAAAAGATAGAGAGGAGAAAATCTCACTTGATGAACAAAGTTCATAAAGTATATTCAAGCATCAAAAAAAAAGTTCCCCATTACAAGCTAATACAAAGTATATATAGTGTTTACATGTGGTTAGCTGAAGAGTCATATGAGTTCACCTTTATTATGCATATAAATGGCTGAAATAAAATCTAATTAATAGGTAAAGACTCTTGAATTCCTCTAGCAACTTTAAACACTTATTAAACACTACTTTAACTTAAACACATTAAACACTTGACTTTATTAAATGAACTAAAAGTTAAGACTTCAATTAATGCAGCAACTAGTTAATTAAATAAACTAACACTTAAACATCATTTATTCCAATAACTAGCTTAATTAAATAAACTAACACTTAAACATCATTTATTCCAACAACTAGCTTAATTAAATAAACTAACACTTAAACATCATTTATTCCAGCAACTAGCTTAATTAAATAAAGCATCAAATGAACTTAACTCATGCATCAATAAATTAACCTAGTAGCTAGATTAATTAAAGAAACAACTATTAAATTAAATTCATTAAAAGAACTTAATTAATTAAACTATGTTGAGTTGAATTAATGACCATCAACCATTTATTGAACTAAGATGCTTAAATGCAAGTGTTTAAAATGCAAACTAAATGAAAAGCTGAAAATTAAATAAAGAGTTGAATTTAGTTGGTTCGGTTCAAAGAGCTGGAACTAGCTTCATTTTGCACTTTGGCCGCTCAAACTTAGGCCACTCTCGATGGCATCGGATGGAGTTGAACCATGATGTGACCAGGATCGCATCATACCCCCTCTTGAAAGCGATTCATCCTCGAATCGAGCCGATGGTTCTCTCGAACAAAATTCTTACCACTCGACTTTTCTCGATCAAACAGGACGAATGATAATCGCAACACCTGAAAAATATAACCAAGAGTTAGCAAGATTTATGTCAAACAAACTTGCAAACGAAATGTAAACATCAAACAAAGAAATCGCATGTAATCGGGTAGCATCAAAGTTTCGTATAAAATGAACAATGCCTTATCAAACATTTGAATCTGAAGTGAATAATCTTCATGGCATGCATACGATTCAAATGGATTCCATAAATCAAAATCATCATGCAAGTAACACATCAAATGATAGATATATTCATCACAAATAGATAGGTGAGAAAGTGCAAATGACACTTGAGATAGAACAATCTCATCTTGCATTGAACGATGCATTGAATTACTCGCACATGAATAAAATTTATTAAACACAAATTCTTTTTGTCAATGAACAAATCAGATAGATCACCAATCATCAGAATGAAACATTCAAACACTTCATGATCTAAATGATGAAAATCAATAGCATTTCAAAGTTTTCAAATGGATCACACATGGAACGCAATATGGACTCTTTTACATGGAAATTATCAAAACTGTCAAACTCAAGAATCCTATCATCATTCATTGAAACGGTTAAATCGCAAACAGGCAAAGTAGAACGATTAATCATAACATGATCTAAATGTTTGGCAAAAACATAATCAGCAATGCAAAGCTTATCGTAGTCTGAAAAGAGCAAAAACGCATCAACAGTTTTAGAAGACTTACCTTTATACTCAAAAAGACAAAGATCAGTCTTACCTTTATCGAGCAATACAAACCTTCTCTCTTTGGAAAGATAGTGCAGTCGAAGCCTCGCGTTGGATTCAGCACTTTTCAAATGGAATGTGAATTTCAAGTGCAACCATAGAATTTTTTTAAGGAGCGAATAAAAATTGAACACAAAATGGGCAAATTTCGCAACCTTAATCAAAACCAAGTATCAAAATGATTGAAATTCTTCAAGCACAGTTGTTGTTGCTTGATTTTCCAACAAGGCATACCAAATGATACAAAACACAGTACCGGTTTAAAGACATGATTTTGATAATTAAACTCAAGATGTGACAAGGGTTTAGAAAAATCAAACATGTTAAACCAATAAGACTTATGCACATTCAAGATCGAGCAATCAAAACTCTTTATATGTTTTAAAATCGATTTACAAAAACTCAAAGTTTTCGTATTAGACAATGAACGGATTTTGTAATAACCACAATCAAACAAGTTGAGATTAAGAGAAAATTCATCGTCATACTTACTTGAGTCTTGCACTTGTCGAATAGACGTTACTCCGCCTTCACACTTTGCTTCACAATGATTATTATGGGGTAAACCCGTCTTACCATCTTTTAAATCATCTTAACGAATCAAAGGATGGAAAATGACAAAATTATCCACATAAACACAAACAGTAGAAAGATTCGGTGGAGATTGAATCTCATCAAAACACTTACCTTCCTTACCTTCCGGCGTAGGCGATTCAATTTCACTTTCAACCTTACCTTTTTCGATCATTTGAAAACGCAGTTCTTCCGGGAGGTATTGAAGTTGAAGATCTTTGCCCGATACATCGGGAATCTGAAATGAAGAAATAGAATAAGAAAAAACTTCAAATGGGTTAGTTGAAAAATCACTCTCTTTTTCTCGCTCATCTTGTTCTTTTGTCTCTTTTTCACACTCTTTTTCACTTTCAAGTTTCTTTTCAATCTTCTTTTCTTCATTCTCCTTTTCTTTCTCAATTTCTTTTTCTTCTTTTTCAATCTCTTTTTCTTTTTTGTCATTTTTATTTTCTTTTCTCTCGAACTCTTTTTCAAGTTCTTTTTCATTACAACAAGGGGATGATTCAAAAGAATTAAAAAGAGAAAAATTTGACTCAAGGATCGAGGAAATATTTTCGTAGATATTACGATCGATGCTTCTTGAAAAATCTTTCGTCGAATAAGAATCACGATTTGAACTACTTCGAGAACGATCTTTCGTGGATGAATTATTCGACACATATGAACCACGTTCACTCCTTCGTAAAGGTTGCTCCGTAGAAGAATATGCTGAAGCTTTTGAAGAAGAAACCATACCTTCACGATGGTAATCTTGAAAGGTCTCAAATGCGTGGTTTGATTCATACTGTCTTGAACTTCTATATGAACCATAATCTCGATCGAAATCTCTTTTTGAACGATCTTCGAAAGCGTGTCTTCGAGATGACTTTGACTCTGACCTTCGATTTGAAAAAAGTCATTCTTGTTGGTCTCGTTCCTCGATTCGATCCAACCGCTGATGTAACTTGTCAAACTTGGCATTCATGACTTTTCGCATTCCGTTCAACAAGTATTGATAATCGAAATCTGATAATGCTTCTTGATTCATGATGTTAGTAATGCAAAAGATATTTGACTGAAATAGAAAGAAGAAAAATTTATAAACCTCACCACAAGGCTCACAAGTCACTCACAAAGAAAAGAATCGCTCACACTTGTGTTTAACTCGTATGATGGCTTTTTCTTTAATGAATTCACTCGTGCCTTTTACCGCTCTCTCTCGCTCTCGTAAATTCATACTTCATTTTGAAAGACTTATTGCGGCTTGAGGGTTGGCTTCAAAATTGGTTAACAAAGGTTTGACGTTGGGTTCCGGGTAGGCTAGAAGAAAGAAAAGGCAAATGGAGTAAGGGTGGGTGGCGTTGGGTGAAAAGAGAAAATACCAAATGATGGTAGAAGAAATTTTTTTTGAAGATCGGGGTAGGTAGATAAGACTAGAGTGGTGGCTTTGAGGTCGGAAACAGGGTAGAAGAAATGAAACACAACTTGCAATCTTTTCAAAAAAAATTTCCACAAGCTTTTTTTTCACTTGTATTTTTTTTTGACTTTTTTTTTCCTCAAATGCACGAAAATAACACAATTACAACTTTGAGATTCAACTTGAATTTTTTTCGATTTTTTTATAAAATTACGTACCAACTTCAGATTGAATACCAACGTCGGTGCTTCTTGTTTTCTAGCTCTGATACCAAATGATACGATCCGTCTCGGGATGAGTCAAAATGTATTTGAGTTGCCCGATTGTCTACGAAGAGGAAACAAGCCTTTCAAGAAATTATAGGAAAATTTGGAAGAGTTGCAGAAGCTTCTAAGTGAATTTGTTTTAAGAAATGGATTAAGTTAGGAATGGAGGTTTGAGAAATGATGGGGACGGTTTAGATGATAGGTTCAATTTTAAGATGAAGGAAGATGGATAAAAGATAGGTGATATTTTGGTGGAAATGGATTAAAGAACTTAAACAAAGAAACGATTCAACACTATATTAGTGTCATCCCGGTTTCTATAATAGTTTAAGGTGGAAGATGGAATCAAAGATGGACCAAAGACCCGTTACTTAACAAAGTAGGAACCAATGGTATAATTGAATGGAAGAGAAACGACTGACGCCACAAGCAACGCTTGATAAGTCGGAATCGAAACTCGTACGAAAGATAGAGAGGAGAAAATCTCACTCGATGAACAAAGTTCATAAAATATATTCAAGCATCAAAAAAAAAGTTCCCCATTACAAGCTAATACAAAGTATATATAGTGTTTACATGTGGTTAGCTGAAGAGTCATATGAGTTCACCTTTATTATGCATATAAATGGCTGAAATAAAATCTAATTAATAGGTAAAGACTCTTGAATTCCTCTAGCAACTTTATGACTCCTAATGAGCTGATTTCAATGAGTTTAAATGCTTGGTTTCATGCTTTCTTAGCAGCCGAATGATCGCCAGCAACTTAATGAGAAGTTGTAACTCTTGTGTGATCTTTTAAGCCTCAAATGGTAATGGAAGATGAATAGGTTGCTGCAAAAATTAATGGAGATGTAATGCTTCCATCAATGATGATAACAACTCTATTTAATGTTAAATAATGCTTCTCCATGTGTGTAACTGTTTTCACTTGAAAAGTTACATTAATTCTTTGTAACATCCCCTTGAGTGTAACGGTTTTCACTTGAAAAGTTTCCTACATTGAAACACATTAAACAAACAATTTAATCACATTTAAACACTTATTAAACACTACTTTAACTTAAAGACATTAAACACTTGACTTTATTAAATGAACTAAAAGTTAAGACTTCAATTAATGCAGCAACTAGTTAATTAAATAAACTAACACTTAAACATCATTTATTCCAACAACTAGCTTAATTAAATAAACTAACACTTAAACATCATTTATTCCAACAACTAGCTTAATTAAATAAAGCATCAAATGAACTTAACTCATGCATCAATAAATTAACCTAGTAGCTAGATTAATTAAAGAAACAACTATTAAATTAAATTCATTAAAAGAACTCAATTAATTAAACTAAGTTGAGTTGAATTAATGACCAGCAATCATTTATTGAACTAAGATGCTTAAATGCAAGTATTTAAAATGCAAACTAAATGAAAAGCTGAAAATTAAATAAAGAGTTGAATTTAGTTGGTTCGGTTCATAGAGCTGGAATCAGCTTCATTTGGCACTTTGGCCCCTCAAACTTAGGCCACTCTCGATGGCATCGGATGGAGTTGAACCATGATGCGACCAGGATCGCATCACTTCGGACTTGCGTGATACTTGTTGGCCTTGGCCAATCTTGAGTGGCCTTGATCTTTTCTTGGTCGACTTCAAGACCTTTCGCGCTAACCACAAAACCTAAAAAGACAACTTTATCAGAACAGAAAGAACACTTTTTGAGGTTAGCATATAATGTTTCTTTTCGCAAAACTTCTAAAATGGATTTGAGATGCCTTACATGATGCAATCCTGGTCGCATCATGGTTTGACTCAATCCGATGACATCGAGAGTGGCTTAAGATTGAGGGGCCAAAGTGCAAAATGAAGCTGATTCCAGCTCTTTGAACCGATCCAACTAAATTGAACTCTTTATTTAATTTTCAGCTTTGCATTTAGTTTACATTTTAAATACTTGCATTTAAGCATCTTAGTTCAATAAATGGTTGCTGATCATGAATTCAACTCAACTTAGTTTAATTAATTGAGTTCTTTTAATGAATTTAATTTAATAGTTGTTTCTTTAATTAATATAGTTACTAGGTTAATTTCTTGATGCATGAGTTAAGTTCATTTAATGATGCTTTATTTTAATTAAGCTAGTTGCTGTAAGTGTTAGTTTATTTAGTTAAGCTAGTTGCTGGAATAAATGATGTTTAAGTGTTAGTTTATTTAATTAAGTTAGTTGTTAATTTATTTTAAGTTTAATAATTGCATTAATTTGTCGGTTACATGTGATAATTGCAGGTGACTTTTCATCTTACATCCATTATTACTATTGAATAAAGAAGAGCATTATGGTTCTTTAAATTCGGCAGCCTCTTTGTCTTCAACTTCCATAACGTTTGCTTCATGGTATTTACTACAAGCAATCTTTTCTCCATCATTTGGCTGGTGACTTTTCAGTTGATCATGGAGAACTAAAAGGACATTGACAAGCAATTTAATTGAAGAATTAATCACATTGAAGATGGGAGTTACATGGCTAGAATTCCAAAAGTTGAGACTTTTCATTTGGCTGGTGATTTTTCAATTGATCATGGAAGAACTCAAGGGACACTTTTTAAGCATTCAAATTCATTTAATCAGCTCATTAGGAGTCATAAAGTTGCTGTTATTTGGCTGGAGGAATTCAAGAGTTTTTAGATTTTTATTTTAGCCATTTAAATGCATATTAAAGTTGAATTCATTTCTCTTCAGCTAACCACATGTAACACTATATATACCTGTTATTAGTTTGTAAAAAGAAGACTTTTTGGAGACTTTTGAACTTTGAATATATTTTATGAACTTTTGTTCATTGAGTGAGATTATTCTCCTCTCTATCTTTCGTACGAGTTTCAATTTCGACTTATCAAGTTTTCTTGCTTGTGGCGTCAATCATTCTCTTCCATCAACTTATACCATAGGTTCTTATTTTTATAGATAACGGGTCTTGGTCCATCATCGACTACCATTTTTCCACCTTAAACAAATATAGAACCCGGGGTGACACTTTATTAGTGTTGAATCGATTCTTTGTTTAAGTTCTTTTATCCATTCCCATCAACTATTGCCTATCATTTATCTAAACCATCATTTATCCATCTATCCAATTCCATTACCATCAGCCTATCATTGTTTGTTCAACCTTAAACCGAATTCCATCTTCTTTCCCGTCAACTTAAACTGACCCTATCCTTTTAATTATCCAAATAAACTCTTTCATTTAAACACCTCCATTCCTAACTAAAACCCACCTTCTAAACAAATTCACCTAAAGCTTTCGCAAACACATCCATATTTTTCCAATTATTTTCTGAAAACTTGATTCCTCCTCGTAGACGATTGGGCAACTAGCATACGTTTTGACTCACCCCAAGGCGAATCGTATCACCACTTCCCGTACCTGACACCCCGTGGATTGATGTGATGCGATCCTGGTCGCATCATGGTTCGACTCCATCCAATGCCACTGAGTGTGGCCTAAGCTCGAGGGGCCAAAGTGCAAAATGAAGTTGATTTCAGCTCAATTCTAGTTTTCTGAACTCGTTCCAACTAAATTAAACTCTTTATTTAATTTTTAGCTTTGTGTTTTAAATATTTGCATTTAAGAATCTTAATTTAATAAAGGAGTTACTGGTCATCATTTTAAACTCATCTTAGTTTAATTAATTGAGTTTCTTTTAATGAATTTAATTTAATAGTTGCTTCTTTAATTAATCTAGTTTCTAGGTTAATTAATCTAGTTCATTTAATAATGCTTTACTTAAACTAGTTGCTGGAATAAATGATGCTTAAGTGTTAGTTCATTTATTTAAGTCTAGTTGCTGGAATAAATGAAGCTTAAGTGTTAGTTCATTTATTTAAGTTAGTTGTTAACTTGTTTTAAGTTTAATAATTGAATTAATGTGTCAGTTACATGTGTTAATTTTAGGTGACTTTTCAACTCACATTCATTACTTCTATGGGTTGTTATGTATTCAATAAAATGGCTTTTCAAGTGAATTCGGTTACACAAGAGGGGGCTGATATTAAGAGGCTTAATTTATCATTAAAAAGTTGTTTTATTAAATAAAGAAGAGAATTATGGTTCTTTAATTTCGGCAGCCTCTTTGTCTTCAACTTCCATAACCATTTGTTTCATGGTATTTACTACATGTAATCAATTCTCCATCATTTGGCTATTGACTTTTCAATTGATCATGGAGACCTTAAAGGACTTTGACAAGCAATTTAATTGAAGAGTTAATCACATTGAAGATGGGAGTTACATGGCTAGAATTCCAAAAGTTGAGACTTTTCATTTGGCTGGTGACTTTTTGTTGATCATGGAGATCTCAAAGGACTTTGACAAGTAATTTAATTGAAGAATTAATCACATCGAAGATGGGAGTTACATGGCTAGAATTCCAAAAGTTGAGACTTTTCATTTCAGTTCATTATTAGCCTCATTAAAAGTGACCATTCAACTAGCTTCATTTGATACTATAAATACATGTAATCTACCTATTGTTGGAGAACTTTAGACTTTTTGAACCTTAATCAAATTTTATGAACTTTGTGTTCTTGAGTGAGTTTACTCCTCTCCTTTTTTGTACAAGTTTTGTTAGACTTATCAAGCTTGCTTGTGGCGTCTTCGACTTGTTTGAACTTATCACCAAACCCCATTTTGGTGTGGCGTTCATCAACCTATCTTCAACTTTACACCTTAACGATATAAGAAATGGGGTGACATTGTTATATAGTGTTGAATCTTTCTTAAGTTAAGTTCGTAATTCCACCTCCACCAAACTATCTTAATACATATCCTTATTATTTTTATTAAACCGAGCCCATCCAATATATATCCATCTTCCTTGTTTACTTCTTAGCCGAACCTATCTCCATAACTTAACCAATTTCTAAACCCTTTTGATAAGCTTCCGCAACTTTAGCTTAATTTCACCCTTTTCCGACAATTTCCAATTACTCCTTGTAGACGATCGGGCATCTTACATACGACTCGACTCAGCCTCGAGGTGGATCGTATCACGATGTATCCATGGATTTTATCCTTGGGTTACCAAAAACTAAGACAGGGAAGGATTCAATCTTTGTTGTAGTTGATAGATTCTCTAAAATGTCCCATTTTATTTCATGTGCTAAGACTGACGATGCTGTGCATATTGCTAATTTGTTCTTTAGGGAAATTGTACGACTGCATGGTTTACCGAGAACAATTGTATCCGATCGAGATGTGAAGTTCTTAAGTCATTTCTGGCGGACATTATGGGGAAAACTTGGAACGAAATTAATGTTTCCAACCACTTGTCATCCTCAAACAGATGGACAAACTGAGGTGGTAAACCGGGTTTTATCAACTTTATTACGAGCATTGGTATGGAAGAACCTCAAGACGTGGGAAGAATGCTTGCCCCACATCGAGTTTGCCTACAATCATTCAGTCCACTTGGCAACTAAATTTTCTCCTTTTGAGACTGTCTACGGTTTTAATCCTCTCACTCCTCTTGACTTATTACCTTTGCCTAATGATAAATTTGTTCATACAGATGCAAGGAAAAAGACCAAGTATGTCAAGGAATTACATAGGAAAGTATGAGAGAACGTTGAAGCTCGGACGAGCAATACGTCTGACGAGCCAATAAAGTACGAAAGCAAGTTGCGTTTGAACCCGGAGACTGGGTCTGCGTGCACATGAGAAAAGAAAGGTTTTCGACTCAATGAAGATCTAAGTTGTCACTGTGAGAAGACGGACCCTTTCAAGTCATTGAGCGAATCAATGAAAATTCATATAAGCTTGACTTACCAGGTGAGTACAATATTAGTGCTAGTTTCAATGTTTCTGACTTGACTCCTTTTGATGTAGGTACTGACCTGAGGACAAGTCAATTTCAAGAGGGGGAGGATGATACGAGTACGCACCACCATGAGTCAAGCTCGAGCCGAGATCTGATGGTGCTAGCTCAAGGGCCGATCACAAGGGCTCGTGCAAAGCAATTCAAGCTATTATAACTTTGGTTCAGTAAGTGTGGGACTATGTCAAAGCTAGGCCTTTCGAACAAGCTGGTGGCAATTCCAAGAGTCCATGTCGCACTCTTCTACAAGCTCAACTTCAAGCTCACGAGCGCACCCCAGCTCAATCTTAGCTCATGCGTCCACATTCAGCTCAAAACATTTATTCGGATTTAGTATTAAATAAGTTTGATACATTAAATAAATTTGGACATATTAATTAATTGGTTTAATTCTGGACAATTTAAATAAGCTTGAATTTGCTTTAATTATTACATATTTAATAGTTAAGATTTAATATGCAAAGCTTAGGAAAAAATTAATAGCTTGCTATCCATTTAATTTGTCTAGCCGAACTAGCTCATTAAGATGTCCTAGCTCCAACCAAATTTTAAACATGCTTTAACCATTTTTTATTTAATATGTTCCAGCTCAAAAAAAAGGTTTAAATGTGTCTTAAGCTGCTGGAAGTTAATAAGTTTACATTGAATTAATGAGCTGACTTTATTAATGTGCAGGTGCATTATTGGACGGCATTTAAGGCCATTAAGCATGCTTGGGACGACACAATAAATGAGCTGTTTGTTCAACTCTTCAAAGCTTCTTTCTCGTGAATAACAAGACCTTAAATGAGCTTCTGGTGCATGGACGGTTTTTAAAATAAAGTTGCTTCATGGGCTTTGTCTCTGCATGCGGGGACAACATTTAAGAAGCATGCATGGATGGATTTGGATGGCCATTCACATCCCTAAGGCTGCCTAAAGAGCTGCATGCCTATTTGGATTCTCCAGGCAACATTAAAGCTTCCATTGAGCCATCCAAGTTCCCAATGCCGAATCTTAAAGTACAATTCAGCTCCCCACATTTCCATTAAAGTTCGGCTGCACCTAGGCTATTCTAGAAGCTGATTTTTGGAGTTCCATTGGCTGAATGTAGTCAACAAATTAATAAGTTTATTCTAGATTAATCTAGGCCACTTAAGGCTAAAATTTCTTAGACACTAAGCATGACTATTCAGCTAGCTAAAATGAGTCTATAAATAGCTTGCCATTTTCAATTGTAAGGAACTTTTGGCCAAATTAGTTAATGAAACTCTGTCGAATTTGTGAGGGCACCTTTCTCCAATTTCGTTTAAGGACTCGTTGGCTTATCTAGTGAGCTAGTGGCATCAACCCGTTTCCTTTGCTATCCACCTATACCGAGGTTCCTATCCAATTCGATAGTGGGTCAAGGTCCAATTTTAATCCAAAATCAAACCTTAAGAACCTTATAAGCAATTTGGGTCGATACCAATTTGGTGTTGGTTCTTGCTTGTTTCTTAAGACCAAATCGTACCATTCGCGTCCATTCTCTAAAACGAATACTCTATTGTTTCCATCGAACCTACACTTACCAAAACCAATTCCTTAATAGCTGACCATTTCTTATTACCACATTAGACTCATATTTCTCCACTCAGCCATTCGAACCCAAAGTAACCAATTACCCCAATCCTTCCTTAACCCGTAATTCTCTTCTAAATTTGTGAACGTAAAACCAAACGTATATCTTGCACTTCATTTGTTTCAAGTTATCTTCTTTTTCAGTTTAAAATTCATTCTTATTCATTTAAAGATTCGTTTACTTTTCTTTTTGAACTCAACATCTACTTCTGCGTTTACGATCGGGCAATCTCGAATACATCTCGAATTCAACTTGAAGACGGGATCGTATCAGCCTCCATAGCAACGGTGCCAACAACTTGATCACGTTCGAACGTACGAATGTCTTGAGTAGAAATTTTGCACAAAATATATGAAATAATTAGTAAGTATAGGGTCAAGTTGTAATATAGTTACAATGGAGTAGATAAGTACTCTGAGGATCATACCCAAAGGAGGCGAGCACTAAATTAATTCTAACCTAAGCATAAATAGATCTAATTAGTACTTTAGATGAATTATATTTTGATAAAATAAAAAGAAAGGTTTTTAGAATTCTTAACAATAATAAAAAAATAAAATAAATAAATAAATAATAAGAAATCAAATAGTAAATTTATCAAATCTGAGCATGGGTGTTTAGTTTGCTTCAGTAATCATAATTAACTGTCGCTTGGGGTTTTCTTGTTCAATCAACTAGTCGATATCCCAACAGACCTTTCACTCCTCCACTAGAATAAAAAGTCGACCAGAACTACTTATCTCCTGACCTCACAGTCCAGATCGGTCCAGGATAGGCCATATCAATTTTGGGTTAATTCCCACCTTGATTGTTACGCACTAATTTTTTTATATATTATTATGCACAAGTTTATGACATAAGGGAGTTAATAGCCTAGTGGTTAAGTGTGTTTGTAACAGCCCATTTTCGGGACCACAGATCCGAGTCTAGAAAGAAAAATTATTTTAATACTATTTTATGATCTACAATATAATAATATTGTGTGAAAATTTTGTAAAGAAATTTTACCGATTACATGTTTAATTTGATAAAGGACCAAATTGCACAAAGTGCAAAAGTTGAGTTTCAATAGCTAAAAGGATTAAATAGCTATAGAACTTTAAAGTGGAGGTCCTTATATGGTAATTAGACCATTAAAAATACTTAGTTGTTAAGGATGATGATTCATCCATGAAAAATAAAATTAAAGAAAAGGACAAAATTGGAAAGATGAAAAATAAAGATGATAAATAATAAAAAGATGAAAATATCATCATTTATCATCATCTTCCCCAAATATTTTGCATGGAAACCCTAGGAAAGAGAAAGAAAGCTTTCTTGGCCAAATTAGATTCGGATAGACCAAATTCAGAGTTAGAACGAAGAAAAGAGGAAAATGTCAGATTAGTAGATTTTACGTACACGAACATTTGTCTAGGTAAGTTCGTGTAACTAAATTGTGTATACTTATATGCTTGAATTAAATGTTGTGAATGTGAATTGTATAAATATTATATATATGACATTAAAGACATATCCGACAAATCCCGATAAATGATAATATCTGAAATAAATGATAATACCCAATAAATGATGAATGATAAAAATGTTACTTTTATGCTTGAAATGAATGTGGAATGTGGAATGTGGAATGTTTAGATCAAGAACTGAGGAAACAAATTTAGATCGCGGGAAAGTGAAAGTTATCGAGTAGCCGTTTTCTATTCCGATAAAACTGAATCCGAGGTAAGTCACTATGCAAATAAACGCATTTATATGAAATTGTAAATGTTCTCATGATTATTGTGGATAATGAATAATCTATGTGATGTTATGCATATGAATTCCAAGTTAAGGTCGATATAGTGACAACGTCTGAGAAGTCCTGTACGAACCTAGGAATAGATAGGTTTAGCTATGTCATGATATAGATATCTATTCTGTTTTGTCATATAAGACCACGTCTGGGACGTTGGCATTGATTTGAGATTCGTGTAAGACCCTGTCCGGGACAGTGGCATCGATATCTGATTATGTGTAAGACCACGTTTGGGACATTGGCATCATTATGATCTTTACGTGTAAGACCATGTCTGGGACATTGGCATCGTTCTGATTCGTGTAAGACCCTGTCCGGGATAGTGGCATCGATATTTGAGTACATGTAAGGCCTCGTCTGGGACAATGGCATTGTACTACTGTTCCGAGCTTTTGAAGTATCCACTGGATTCCTTATGGTTCAACGGGCAAGTCTGAAATACGAATGATAAATCCGAGCTTTGATAGATTGAGTAAATGAATGTCCGATTTAGGTATGTTGATTATACACCAAATGTCTATATATGGTAAGCATCTAAGTGATCTTACTATTACGATATGTATATGAAATGGATGATACAATATGTAAAGTTTGACTAAAGTTGTGTGGCTAAATGAGCTATGTGTTTATATGACTCTTGAATTATGAAAATGGCTAAGTGAATTATATGTGCCAATATATTTATTTGCAAATATGCTTTCCATACCAAGTTTATTTGTATATGACTTACTAAGCTTTTGGAAAGCTTACTCTGTGTGTGTTTAATCTGTTTTATAGGTTGTCAAAGCTACTGAAGGCTCGGGACCGTCAAGGATCGTCATCACACTACTAATATCATTTTGGTACACCTTGGATATGTAAATAGCTAGATATGGCATGTATAGGCTAGTTCTTGTTATGTTTTGTAAAGTGAACTTAGCTATGTGATTTGGCTAGTTATGTTTTGGTATCATGCTTAGATGAATGGGAATTGAGAAGTTGTTTTGGCATGATTAGTTGTTATATGACATGGTTGATATGGTAAGTTTATAGATGAATGATGTTTGGGCATAATTGTGATTTGGTCATACAAATTGGTATGTTTGGAATTAGTTTGAAAGGTTAGATTGAATGAATATTGAATGGATTGTAGTGTGATTATCTTAGTTGACAAATATGCATGAGTTGATTGGCTATTT
Organism: Gossypium bickii; assembly: GCA_025503065.1. Taxonomy (NCBI): domain Eukaryota; kingdom Viridiplantae; phylum Streptophyta; class Magnoliopsida; order Malvales; family Malvaceae; genus Gossypium; species Gossypium bickii. The sequence continues at coordinate 68,251,262 of CP106709.1, forward strand.
GGTATGTTTTGATGGTCATAGGTGAATGAAATGGGATGTTATATGTTGATTATAGGTTTGACCCTTATGAGTGGCATTTTTGGCCTTGTAGATGGCCTATAATGTCACACGGTTGTGTCACACGGGCGTGCCTAAGACCGTGGGAAAATTGGCAGAATGTAGCCTAAAAACAACACGACATTAACACGGGCGTGTTTGGTGGCCATGTTGGGGAAGTCAGTATAGGACCACGGTCTGGACACACGGCCATGTCTGATGGCCGTGTTGATATAGTCAGTATATAGACATGAAAGGACACACGGGGGTGTCTAGAAGCCATGGAGGGAACATGGACTCCTCCCACGGGTGTGTCTCCCTATATTTTAGAAAAGTTTTAAATTTTCATGAAATTTCATATGTGTTTCAGTTTAGTCCCGACTCGACTTCTAAGCATGATTAGGGTCTCGAGGACCCGTTTAAGGGACATTATGGCTGAGAATGATAATTGAATGTATGTTTTTGTCTGTGAATATTTTTGATCTGCCCGGTAAGGCTCCTAACCTTAATCCAGCGACGGACAAGGGATAGGGGTGTTACACTTACCTTGGTGCAAAATATGTTAAGTTGCGGTTTAATCCAAAACCTTGCCTTTTCCCCAGTAAAGGTTAATTCCTCGTTCTTCTTAATCTATAATAACAAAATTCACTCATTCAATCACTTTATAAATAATAATACATTATAATCTCTACTTAGGCAAAAATGAACATTTTGCCCTTATATTATGGCAAAATTACAATTTTGCCCCTAGGCTCATAAATCATTTTTCATCACATTTTGTCATTAACAAGCCTAGCTGAACATTTATTCCTCTTACAACTACTAACAAATCCAACTGCTCATTTATTACTAAATAATAACATTTACAACTTGGTCCCATTTAGGTGTTTTCATGATAACTCCTTTCACAAAGGTTGTTTCTCGTCTCATTAACATTCATTTTCTTCCATAAAAACTCAGCAAACAACATACACATTCTCATGGAAAATCCTTAAACTTTCAACCATATTACAAATTAGTCCCCTCATTAGCTATCTTAAGCTTTGGGGGTCCCAAAAAGACCTCTAAAATCACTTACTTACAAGAAGATAGCTTGGCTGAAAGTTTAAACTCCAAAAACCCCTATTTTCTCTTCAATTTTCAGTGGAAGAAGAAGGGTGAATAGTGAAAGATGATATCTTTTCTTTTTTTCTTATTTTATTCATCCTTTCATCACCTAATTTCACCATATTTTGACAAAAAATTTAATGCCCTTGTCTCCTTATCTCTATGGCCAGCCAACACACCTATAATGGCCTAATTTCACTTTAAGGACCTCCAATTTAATATTCTATGGCTATTAGACACCTCTATCTTGAAAAATAGAACTTTCGCACTTTATGCGATTTAGTCCTTTTTCACAATTAAGCATGCAATCATTAAAATTAAAGCACCAAAATTTTCATATAGCCATATATTAATGCCATAACACATAAAAAAATATCAAAATAATTTTCGTCCATCTCAGATTAGCGGTCTCGAAACCACTATTCTGACTAGCCCCGAAATCAGATTGTTACAATAATAGACGAAAAGATCATTGTTTTCTAACTTTGTAAAGAGCCCAAAACATCGAAGAAATATTTTTTCCAGTTTCTTTGGAATCAAACAGTTGCAACTTTTCAAAGTAAGGTAGTAATAACAGGTGTGTGCATGGATGGTATAGAAACTAGAAAACAAATTGAGGTTGACTTAAAGTTTCTTGGCAACCAAACAAACCCAAGAAAAAGAAAATACAAACCAAGAAAATATGCAATGCGTTTTTTCCTAGCAAAGAGAAAGGAAAGATTTTTCTCGAGAAAATTTGCAAGAAACAAAGAGAGAAAAATTCAGAAGAGAGTGGGCAAACAGTTAAATATGTGTTTTGCAGTCTGTCAATCAATGTATTTTATAACACTACTTTAATCGCCTTCGTGAAACAACTTTATAAAAATCATTGGAAGGAGACGTGGTAACCTTTCAATGATTGGAATCTAATTTCTTTTCTTGACGATGAGGAACCGGTAGTTTTTATTTATTTGTGTCTACTCCCCTTTGAAATTTAATTTTCGATGTTAATAGTTTGATTATACGATTAGATGGAATTTTTAATAAAATTTCTAAAGTTATAAACAAATATTAAACCTAAAATTCAACATATTTTGACTATATCATATTCAAACTGTAATAGCTTGATTTTGGGGCTAATCAAAATAGTGGTTTCGGGACCACTAATTCGAGGCCAGATAAATTATTTTTAATATTATTTTATGTGTAATAGCATGATTATAAGAGTAGATGAAAACCTTGGTGCATTAATATTAGCGATTTCATGCTCAATTTTGAAAAAAGAATTGCATAAAGTGCGAAAGTTTTATTTTACAAGCTAGAGATTTTAAATAGCTATAGAACCTTAATTGGAGGTCCTTAATGTGTAATTAGACCCTTAAAAATCAGGCTGGCCTGCCATAGGGGACAAAGAAAAGAAAATAGGTCAAAGTTGGTGGAAATTAGGTGGTTAATTCATGTAATATAATAAAATAAAGAGAAAAAAATATCATCTTTTCTCATCCTTCTCTCCACCGATTTTTCCCAAGAAAAACAACCATGAAAGCTTGAAAATTTTTAGCAACTCCTCACCTTTACAAGTAACTCATCTTGATGATTTTTGATGATTTTTGTACTTTTGAGACCCTTGTAGCTTAAGCTAGCTAATAAGGGACCATTTTGCAAAATGGTTGAAAGCCTAGGGTTTTTTCATGAGAGCATTAGTGTTGTTTGCTGAAATTTTATGGAAGAAAATGAGAACAATTTTTGTGAAAGGATTTTCCGTGAAAACACCTAAAAGAGACCTTTTTGTAAAGGTTGTAAAATAGGTGGAAAATGTGTGAAATAATAAGTATTGGGAGTTGCTATAAGAGTGATAAATGTTTAACTAGGCTAGTTAAAGGAGGAAATTTTATTAGAATCAATTTACGAGCCTAGGGATAAAATTGTAATTTTTTCAAAGAATGATTTTTGAAATGTATTGATTAACGTGATAATTAAATGAGTGAATTTGTTATTATAGATCAAGAAGAACATGGAATTAACCTTGACCGAGGAAAAGGCAAGGTTTCAGACTAGATTGAAAATTGATATATTTTTGTACCGAGGTAAGTTTGTGTGAAATTAGAGCTACATAATGTTATTATGTTTTTAATTGCTTGATATTATGAGAAATGAATACCACTTCTATGAAATCTATTAATGATGTCATGATGAGAGTATAATGAAATTATGATAAGTTGAAGTCTCGGTTGAACATTAGGAATAGCAAGGATACCATTGTCACAACATAAGATAAAGAGGGTCCCGTGTAAGACCATGTATGAGACATGGCATCGGCGCCAAATAAAGGTCCCGTATAAGACCAAGTCTAGGACATGCTCTCGGCACCGAAGAAAGATCTTGTGTAAGACCATGTCTGGGACATGGCATCGACATCAATATACTATCTCGTATAAGACCATATCTGGGATATGGCATTGACATCGAGATATGAAATCCCGTGTAAGATAATATCTAGGATATGGTATCGGCATTGAGATGTGATCCCGTGTAAGACCATATCTGGAATATGGCATTGGCATCGTGTTACATGTATGATGAGATTGAGTATCCTTTGATATTCTAAGTAATTCAACGGGTAAAGAACTAAGCTTTGTTAAAGATAGTAAAGAGTTAAATATATGTTCAAGAGAATAAAAGTGCTAAAGTTATGTGATGAAATGATACAGGTATCCATGAGTAACTTACGAGAAATGAATGCAAAATGTGATATGTGATTTGGTAAGAGTAAGCACGAGTAAGTTATGTCGATGTGCTTGAGAACTTGTGTATTATTAAATGTGATGAATGGATGTTATTATGAACCTTTATGTTGCTATTTATTTCATGCAAACTTACTAAGCTTTATGCTTACCCCTCTCATTTCCCTTTTCCTTGTAGTATCGCCAAGCTAACTCGGGGATCGTAGGACGTCGTAGTTCTAACCACATTATCAACTTCTCTTTGGTATAGTAGAGTTTTGATAAATTTTGAGTATAGCATGTATAGGAACTTGGTTATTTTGTGATATGTCATGTTTGTTAGCCAACGTGTGGCTATTAATGTCATTCAATTCATTTTGTAAATGGCAATTAGAAATTTTCCAATACTTGAGAAGTTTTATATATATTCAATGATGATGAAGTTCATGAAGTGCATGCTTGTGTGATTGGATAAGTAATGAGTAAAGTATACACATGACGAATGTAGTGTAAGCCATCTGTGGATGTCTTAATTTTGGGTATTAGAAGTGCCTTATGGTCATTATGTGTGTTAAAATGAAATGGTATAAGTGTGGCTACTTTTCAGGGTGACAATTGGCTTGGTGGTTAGCCTTATAATTGTCCACACGAGTAGACAGACGGGCGTGTGTCTAGGCCGTGTGAGACACATGATTAGCCCTATGGGCGTGTTGATAGGCTGTGTGTCCCCCTGTAGGCTAAGTTGGCAAGTCAGAATGCCCAGTAGTAACCACACGGGTTGAGGCACGACCGTGTGTCTCAACTGTGTGGAAGACACGGTCATAGGACATGGGCGTGTGCCCAGGCCGTGTGAAGTTTGCACTTGAATTTAGGAATTTAATTTACTACACGGTCTAAGGACACGAGCATGTGCCTTGGCTGTGTGACCTTATTAGGTTGATGACGCCAAAAATAGAATGTCAAGGTTTTTACACACGGGATAGACACGGGCGTGTCATGGCCGTGTGAAGGACACGGGCCATAGACACGGGCGTGTGTCAGGCCATGTGAAAACCCCTATATGCTCGAATTGAGAAATAAAATTCACACAGGCTAGGAACATAGGCGTATGGGACCTGCCCACATGGGCGTGTTCTTTTCACACGGGCATGTGGCCCTGCTTTTTTAGCAAAAATTTTCTAAGTGTTCATTAGTTTCCGCTTTAGTCCTGAACCATCCTCAGTATGTATGTTTAGGGTCTTGTAGACCCATAATATGGACATTATGATTTCATATGAAAAGTTTTAAGTTGAAATGAAATTTTATGGTTCGATATTGTATGATGATGTGTGTTAAGTTCGGTAATGCCTCGTACCCGGTTTCAACATCGAATACGAGTAAGGGTGTTACATTTAGTGGTATTAAAGCTACAGTTTAGTCGATTATCAGACTAACGTAGCGTATGTATAGCCTATTTATACATGCCATAAGTTTGAGTATTTACATAATGATAGTGTGGCGATTTCTGACGGTTTAAATTATATTTTCATATAGTAAATGGATCTCGATTGAGCTGCTGCTGATGGTGCTGCTAGTAATGCATCGGCTCCCGTGTATGGGACTGCGCCAGTAGAAAGTAGACTCGAGACTTTGGGTCAAGGGGAGGAGGCTCAGGAAGTCTTTCTCCATATGATGAGTAATTGGTATAATGAGTTTGTTAGAGCTAATCTTAATGCTCAACCCCCTCCACCCCACCTATTCCTCAGCCTACCCCTGTAGCCCCCCAAGTTGTAGAAGTAGTAAGGAGGGAAAAGCCCCCTATTGATAGAATCTGGAAACAAGGAGTTGAGGAATTTCAAGCAAATAAAGATGATGATCCGGAAAGAAGCGAGACTGCGGCTTGAAAATACCATAAGAGTATTTGATAAGTTGTCTTGCACACCTAAGGAGTGCATGAAATATGTTGTGTCTCTCTTATGAGATTCAGCCTATCAGTGGTGGAACACCCTTGTGTCGGTTGTTCCAAGGGAGAAGTTAACTGGGAATTTTTCCAAGAAGAGTTCCGAAAGAAGTATATTAGTCAAATGTTTATTGACCAGAAAAGAAAGGAATTCCTAGAACTAAAGCAAGGTCGAATGACTGTAACTAAATACGAGCGTGAGTTTGTAAGGCTTAGTAAATACGCCTGTGAGCGCATATCTACTAAAGCCATTATGTGTAAAAGGTTCAAGGACGAGTTAAATGAGGATGTCTGCTTGTTTGCTGGTGTCCTAGAACTAAAAGAATTCGTTGTGCTAGTAGATAGGGCCTGTAAGGTCGAGGAATTGGCCAAGGAGAAAAGAAAGGTTGAAATCGAGTCTCATGACTCAATGAAGAGACAATTGGGCAAGTCATTTCAATCTATATCCAAGAAATCAAGAGAGTTTACTACTCGATCAGCCACTTCAGCTGGGTTTTCAAACAGAAGTAAAGGTAAACAGATCCTGGGGTCTAAAGCTCAGACCACTTCAGTTGCTAGTGTTAGTAACGCTTGACCAAGCAGATCGGAATCTCAACAGTGTGGCAGATGTCATTTTGGAGAGTGTCAAGCAAACGAGAGAGCTTGTTTCAAGTGTGGATCCCTAGATCATTTTATTAGAGATTACCCGAGGTGGGTGAGAAAGAGAAACCTCAGAGTGCAAGAATAGGAAGTACTGTTAGAGGAAGGCCGTAGAGAAATCTAGGAAACAGAAGGAGTAGTAAGAATACACCTAAAGAGCAGACTGTAAGACCGGAGGGTTGAGCACCTGCGAGGACTTATGCCATTCGCGCTCGCGAAGAGGTGTCCTCCCCTGATGTGATTACGGGTACATTTTCTCTCTATGATACTCATGTTGTAGCTTTATTTGATCCAGGATCTACCCACACATATGTTTGCATGAAATTGGTATCTAGTATGAATATGCTTGTAGAGTCTACAGAAATTGTTATAAAAGTGTCAAATCCCCTAGGCAAATGTGTGTTAGTTGATAGAGTATGCAAAGATTTCCCTTTGATGATTAGAGGTCAATATTTTCCGGCTAATCTCATGTTATTGTCGTTTGATGAATTCGATGTCATCCTTGGGATGGATTGGTTAACTACTCATGATGTGATAGTAAATTGTGGAAGGAAATTTATTGAATTAAAATGTGAAAATAGAGATATTCTTCGTGTTGATTCAGATGAACGGGATAAGTTGCCTATAGTGATTTCTCATATATCTGCTCGAAAATACGTAAGAAAAGGATATGAAGCTTATCTTACCTTTGTGATGAATGCCAAAGAGACCGAGTTAAGAATTGAATCAGTGCCAATAGTATGTGAATACCCAGATGATTTTCCAGAAGAATTGCCCGGGTTACCACCAGTTAGAAAGATTGAATTTGGGATTGAGTTAGCCCCTGGTACTACGCCTATTTTAATTACTCCGTATAGGATGGCTCCAACCGAGTTGAAAGAGTTGAAGGTACAGTTACAAGAGTTAATGGATAAAGGCTTCGCAAGACCGAGTTATTCTTTGTGGGGTGCTTTAGTATTTTTTGTGAAAAAGAAAGATGGTTCAATGAGGTTGTGTATAGATTATCGGCAGCTTAATAAGGTAACCGTAAAGAACAAGTATCCCTTGCCAAGGATTGATGATTTATTTGACCAATTAAAGGGAACCACTGTGTTTTCCAAGATAGACTTGAGGTCTAGTTATTACCAGTTGAGACTCAAAGACTTTGTAACACCCCTTACCCATATTCGACGTCGGATCAGGGTACGAGGCATTACTAGACTTCTACAAACCAATTACACAATACCGAGACATGACTTTCCACTCCAGTGTAAAACCTCTTAAACAAGCCTACGAGGCCCAAATCACACCTTAGAAATGATTCGGGATCAAACCGAACCCCTTTGAAGCTCTCTAGAAAATCTTAGAAAATTTTCACTAAACAGTCCACACGCCCGTGTGGAGGAAGGGGCATGCCCGTGTGGCATATCAAATGCCCGTGTTCTACACCCATGTAGAATTATTTCTCAATTTGAACCTACAGGGGTTTTCACACAACCGAACACACACCCGTGTCCCTGGCCCGTGTCCCTCACACGGCCTCGACACGCCCGTGTCTTAGCCCGTGTGCAAAAACCTTGGCATTTTGTTTCTGACGTCATCACCCCATAAATGTTACACGGCCAAGGCATACGCCCGTGTCCTTCGGTCGTGTGGCGAATTAAATTCTTAATTTCAGGTGCAGACTTAACACAGCTTGGGCACAAGCCCATGTCTATGGCCGTGCATCCCACACGGTTGAGACACACGCCCGTGTCTCTGCCCGTGTGGTTACTACTGAGCATACTGACTTGCAAACCTAGCATGCATGGGGACACATGGCCTAACCACATGCCCATGAGGCTGATCGTGTGTCACACACAGCCTAGACACACGCCCGTGTGTGAACCCGTGTGGACAAGAACAAGGATATTTGGCAAGCTCTTTCTATCACCCCAACTCATACAAACATACATCACACTAAATCTTCAACCCATTCATGCATAATTAAACTAAGTAAACCAATCATGCATCTTGCACATTCATGAATAACCTCATCTTCTCATAGATTAATAAGAAAGAGTCATCAATTATGGCCTTATACAAAAGAGTTCATCTTTGATTGAGCCAACACATTTGGCCAAAATAATATGACATTCAACTAAGTCTAGTCCCTATAAGTCTAACTATACCAAGATGTGCTGATAGTGTGGGTGATCCTTTGCTTATCTCCGTATCCTGAGCTGGCTCTTCGACACTATAAAACAAGGGAAAAGAGAAGGGAGTGAGCTTTAAGCTTAGTAAGTCTATATGTAAACAATAAGCGTCATACCATATGCTAATCAGCCAAAAACTTTATATATTATGTAAGAACAATTCATATTCTCATAATCATGCTTACTCACCTCAACTCTTACCACATCCCAACCACATATCATATACATTGCTTACATTACTTGTACTTATGCCTGCACTTATCACCACAAAGCCACATATAATTTCACTTAGTCAAGTTTCTCGATGAACCCTTCGGAATAATACAAGATACCCGATGGTTTCGCACACAGCCCACCATTAATCATTAATAGGGTGGTATCACACACAACCCACCAACAATGATAATTACGGTGGTATCGCACACAGCCCACCAAAATGATAATAAATATATGATGGTATCGCACTCAGCCCATCGTTAATAAACAACAAGGTGGTATCATACACAGCTCACCAAATTTACATATTTACTGATATTCATCTGTACCCATATTTTTTTCTTCCGAAGGTTCATCCGAGAATTTTCACATTTTCTACTATTTCAATAATTCTCACCAATAATGAAATACATCCACACAATGCATTGATAATTAAAACATACGTAATAGGGATGTATCGTTTACACATAAACTTACCTAGGTGTAAAATATGTTAATTTGCGGTTTATTCTGAAATCTTGCCTTTTCCCCAGTCAAGGTTGATTCCGCGTTCTTCTTGATCTATAATAATAAAATTTTCTCATTTAATCACTACATAAATCAAGACACTTCAAAATTTCTACTTTGTCAAAAATGACCGTTTTGCCCTTATACTTTGGCAAAATTATGATTTTGCCCCTAGGCTCGTAAAATGAAATGTGTTCATTTTTCACATTTCCAAGCCCAGATGGTTCATTTTCTCTCTTATAGCAACTCACAATTCTAATTATTTCACACATTTATCATCTATTTTATAACCTTTACAAACTAGTCCTATTAGGAGTTTTCATGCAAAGTCCTTTCACAAAAGTTGTTCTTTGACCCACTAAGGTTCATTTTCTTCCATAAAAACTTAGCAAACAACATAAACACTCTCATGGAAACACCCTAAACTTTCAATCATTTTGCAAAATAGTCCCCTCTTTAGCTAGCTTAAGCTTTAGGGGTTCCAAAAGTACAAAAATTATCAAATAAAACCACTAAAATCACTTTCATTTTGCAAAATAGTCCCCTCTTTAGCTAGCTTAAGCTTTAAGGGTTCCAAAAGTACAAAAATTATCAAATAAAACTACCAAAATCACTTACTTTCAAGGGAGAGAAGTTGCTAAAAATTTTTGGCTTCCAAAACCCTTCTTTAGCTGATATTTTCAATGGGAGAAGATGAATGAATAGGGTAATATCATCTTTTCTTTATTTTATTTACTTCCTTCAATTTAGTCACCTAATTCACCCACTTTGACCAAATTTTGACATTTCTTGTCCCCTGTGGCCGGCCACTCATCTTCTAAGGGTCTAATTACACATTTAGGGCTTCCAATTAATATTCTACAGCTATTAAATACCTTTAGCTTGTAAAATAGAACTTTTGCACTTTATGAGATTTATAGTCCTTTTTCGCAATTTAGCATAATCACTAATATTAATCCACCAAAATTTTCATGCACCCATATAATCATGATATAACACATAAAATAATATTAAAACTAATTTATCCGACCTCGAATTAATGGTTTCGAAACCACCATTCTGAGTAACCCCAAAATCAGGTTGTTACAGACTCGAATGTGCCGAAAACTGCATTTCGAAAAAAGTATGGTCACTACGAATTTTTGGTCATGCCTTTCAATTTAACAAATACCCCTATAGTTTTCATGGATTTAATGAACCGCATCTTTCGGCCATATTTGGATAAATTCGTTGTTGTTTTTATTAATGATATGCTGATTTACTTTTGGGATGAGAATGAGCATGCTGAGCATTTGAGAACAATTCTTCAAATGTTATGAGATAATCAGTTATATGCCAAATTTAGTAAAAGTGAATTTTGGCTTAAAGAAGTTGGATTTTTGGGGAACATTGTTTCGGGTGACAGTATTCGAGTTGACCCGAGTAAGATTTCAATGATTGTTGAATGGAAACCGCCAAGGAATGTAACCAAGGTTAGGCATTTTCTGGGCCTAGCTAGCTATTATAGACGGTTTGTCAAAGGATTTTCCTTGATAGCTACCCCAATAACAAGGCTACTACAAAAAGATGTGAAGTTTGAGTGGACAGAAAAGTGCCAACATAGCTTTGAGAAATTAAAGGCATTGTTGACTGAGGCTCCAGTTTTAGTACAACCTGAGCCGGAAAGGAATGCTCATACAAGAAGGCAAAGTGATAGCATATGCCTCTAGACAGTTAAAGCCGCACGAGAAGAATTACCCGACACATGATTTGGAATTAGCCGCCATTGTATTTGCATTAAAGATATGGAGACACCATCTGTACGGTGAGAAATGTTGGATATTTATTGATCACAAAAGTCTAGAGTACTTGATGGCTCAAAAAGAGTTGAATCTAAGGCAGAGAAGATGGTTGAAGTTGATAAAGGATTACAAGTTACCATCCGGGAAAGGCGAACGTGGTCACCGATGCCTTGAGTAGGAAATCCTTGTTTGCGTTGAGAGCCATGAATACACAGATGGCTTTGTCAGATGATGGTTCTATTCTAGCCGAGTTGAGGGCTAGACCAATGTTTCTCCAAGAGATTTGTGAAGCTTAGAAAGACGATAGCGATTTACAGGCCAAGAGAGTTCAGTGTGAGTCAGGTGTTGAGTTAGACTTTCGGATTAATTCTGAAGGATGTTTGATGTTCCGAGATAGGGTCTGTGTACCAAGAGATGATGAACTTATTTAGAAAATTTTACATGAAGCACATAGCGGCAGTTTATCTGTACATCTAGGTGACACAAAAATGTATAATGACTTGAAGAAATGGTATTGGTGGTCGAGTATGAAGAAAGACATTTTCGAGTTTGTATTGAGATGCCTAATTTGTCAGCAAGTGAAGGCTGAACACCAAGTACCCTCAGGTGTACTTCAGCATATTATGGTTCCTGAGTGGAAATGAGATCGTATTACTATGGACTTTGTAACGGGTTTGCTGTTGACACCAAAAAAAAGGATGCCATATGGGTTGTAGTTGATAGACTCACGAAACCAGCCCACTTTATACCGATACGCATTGACTATTCGCTAGATAAGTCGGTGGATTTGTATGTGTCAGAAATTGTGAGATTGCACGGAGTACCATTGTCAATCACATCGGATAGAGACCCTAGATTTACAGCACGGTTTTGGAAAAAGTTGCAAAAATCCTTGGGCACAAAGTTGAGTTTTAGCACAGCTTTCCATCCACAAACTGACAGGCAGTCGGAGAGAGTAATACAGATACTCAAAGACATGCTCTGATGCTGTATTTTAGAATTTCAAGGTAATTGGGAAAAGAACTTACCATATGTAGAATTGGCCTACAATAACAGCTTTCAATTGAGTTTGAAAATGGCGCCTTATGAGGCATTATACGGGCGTAAGTGTCGAACGCCCTTTTATTGGACCAAACTCAAAGAAAACCAGATTCACGGGGTCGATTTTGTCAGAGAAACCGAAGAGAAAGTAAAAGTGATACGCGATTGTTTAAAAGCTGCTTCTGATAGACAAAAGTCCTACGCAGATTTGAAACGAAAAGAGATTGAGTTTCAAGTTGGTGATAAGGTATTTTTAAAAGTGTCACCATGGAAGAAGGTTCTCAGATTTGGCCGAAAAGGCAAATTGAGTATGTGCTTTCGGGCCCATACCAAAATAAATAAATTGCAATAAAACACCAAAAATTAACAGTCCAATGTCCATTATGCAAAATCCTCAGCCCAAATATTTTAAACAGATCTAAACCGGGCATGGCCCAATACCTAAATAAGCCCAAATACCTAATCCATTTACAATAGTAGCCCACAACCCAAATATTCGACCCAATTACACGGCCCGAATGGCCCAAATAATAACCCCAGCAGTCAGAAAACCCTAGGAGAGCTTCCAAAACGTTCTAGCGCCGCAACAACCTCCCTCGCGCGTGCCTCTAGCGCGCCACTGCTCGTGCCCCCGCACGCCCCACGCGCCTCCGTACGCCATGTCTGCGGCTTCTGTACCTGCAAACAAGACTACCAATAGTAGAAAAATAGCAATATACTGAAAGAAATAAAAATTTTGTATTTGGATGGCTATAAAGAAAAAAGCCATCAATATCTTGTAGTTTTTTTTTACGAATCAATACGCAAGAAATACAAAAAATCAAAATCAATATCAGTGTTCGTGTGTAAATTAAAAAGAAAGGTTTTACCTTTGTAAGACGAACAGACGTTCTGGCTTTCTTCATTGAAATCGAAGTAAAGGCGGCCGTCGAGATTGAAAACACTAAAATCTTCAGGTCTGATTTCAAAGGGACCATTCAAACAGCCTGAGTCTGCCACTAATCGGTCGATTGTCATGGCTTTGGTGGTCGGACGGTGTTTCAAATTCAGAGATCGGGGCTGGTTTCGGCTAAGGAAAAGAGAAAGGATGGCTAGGGTTTGAAATGGTCTGATGGTTTTTAAGGATGATATTGTTTTAGAGAAACGACGCCGTTTGGGCTTATTTTGATTGCCTTAAAATGACACTGTACAGGCCATGACCCGGTTTGACCCGACCCGATATCTATAGGATCCGCGCGTTTTTGCGGTGATGGTATAATTGCGCGCTCGGTCCCTCTATTTTGCGTTCAAATTTAGTTAAGCTTCCTTTTTACTTCTTTTGTTTTTAATTTTGCCCCAAGATGTGTGCTATTTCAAATTAGTCTGATTTCAAACGCCACGTTTTGAGAATGAAGATATTTGCATTTTTAGTCCTCGTGCGTTTGTACTCATTATATTTCAGTCCTTAAATACGCTTTAATAACTTTGATTGTTTGCAAATCCTTCTTTTGATTTTTTTTACGTCAATTTAGTCTGTTTTTTTATTTCAGTTTATATTTCCTTATTCTTTATAATTTATTCATTATTTATTTATTTTTCAAATAAAAGTTGATTTAATATATCATTTTAAACTATTTATAGGGTCTCATATTGATTTGGTTATTTTTTTTACATGTACATTTCTTTTATTTTATTTTATATTTGTATATTACTCATTTTAAAAAGGGGTATATATCTTAATATATTGTGGTGAACTATTTCATTAAAACTTTTTATAATGTTTTGATTTATTATATTGTTTTGTTGTATAAATTTGTGAAGGAATTATATAATTTTTCTATTTTAAAACTCATTGTCTACCATTTTAAAAATACATATAATATTTAATTTCAATTCTTATATAATATTATTTTATACATGCGTTTATATTATATAAAAGATTTGATTCATTTTTTTATAAACCTTATTTGCCCCATATAAATTTATTTATATATTTTCCTAAACATTGTTCACATATATAAAGTTTCTTTTAAATAAATTTATTTATGTATTTCTATTTTAAATTTAGTATATATAATTTATCACTTTAAAAGATCATATTTTATTGTAATACTTTAATTTATTTCAGATATTTTTTTTATATATTATTACTTATATGTGTTTTTATATATATTTAAATTATTGTTTTGTATAATTCATTTCAAAATTTTCATACATATTTCATAAATTCATTCACGAATAACCCTATTTTAAATAATTTCATAACTCATAGATTTCAAACTTCACTTTCTTTTTTTTTTATCGATGTGTAGGCTTTCAAAATGTTGCTTTATATTAATTTGCCAATGTTAATTTTGTAGAATTATTGTATCGTGTAGCTTATTGATCTTTGCTTGTTAATATGTGTCTTTTAAAACATGCAGTTATCGTTATTGTATATTTATGCATTAAATTATGTCTATAATTATATTCATCCTTATAATATTGAGTTTGTATGCTACTTCATACTTCGTGCTATGTTGGTGCTACTCGTAATTGCTTTTTGTCTCAAATTCTAATGTATTCAAGCCTTTACTGAATGTCCCATTTTTATTACGCGTACATCAAATAAATTGCATTTTGAGTCAATTTTAAAATTACGTATTTCAAAAATTTTCAAAATAAGGCAATATTTGTGTGTTTGGAAATTTGAGGAATCGTGCCCTATCGTGCTGGGTTTTGATTTTTCGTTTGGCCAAATAACCAAATGTCCTTTTAAAATTTCGTCCATGTTTTCAAAGTAATGCAATATTTGTGTGTTTGGAAATTCGAGGAATCGTGCCCTATCGTGCTAGGTTTCGGTTTTCCGTTTGACCAAATAACCAAATATCCTTTTAAAATTTTGTCCATGTTTTTCAAAATAAGGCAATATTTGTGTGTTTGGAAATTCGAGGAATAGTGCCCTATTGTGTTGGGTTTCGGTTTTCCATTTGTCCAAATAACCAAATACCCTTTCAAAATTTCAATGCATGAGCTTTGGGAATTTGGGGATGATCTTGAATTCGAGGACTTAAATTGCCGTATCCTAACGTGCTGGATGTGACATTTTATTCCGAAGAGAATCTTAATATTCAAATTTGAGTATCTTCAAATGGGACAAAGAAGATCACAATTTTAACATCTTTTTAAATTTTCGACATAAGGACATTAATTAATCAATTTGGTACCAATTTAGGGCATTGCGAGGGTGCTAATCCTTCCTCGTACGTAACCGACTCCTGAACCTGTTTTCTTAGATTTTGTAGACCAAAATTATTGTTTTAATAAATTAAAATGTTTTATTAAAATAATCCATTTCAAGGTGATCCGATCACACCTCGAATAAAAGATTGGTGGCGACTCCATATTTCGTTTTAAAGTGGATCCCCATTTTTTCAAAATAAAAATGGTTTCGACACGCTTTATCGGACCGTATGAGGTTACCGAGAGGATATGGCCGGTAGCTCATCGTTTGGCTTTGCCATCTGAGTTGGAAAAGATTCATGATGTATTCCATGTATCCTTGTTACGTCGTTACTGATCAGACCCATCACATTTGATTTCACCAACAGAGGTTGAGATTTGTTCAGACATGACTTATGGCGAAGAATCGGTTAAGATTGTGGCACGAGAAGTCAAACAGTTAAGAAGTAAAAATATATCTCTTGTGAAAGTGCTATGGCAAAGACATGGGGTAGAAGAGGCGACATGGGAGCCCGAGGAGGCTATGAAAAACCAATATCCCAACCTTTTTACTGGTAAGATTTTCCGGGACGAAAATCCCTAAAGGGGAGAATTGTAGCAGCCCAATTTTGGGCTAATTAGAATAGTGGTTTCAGAACCACTAATCTGAGGCTGGAGAAATTATTTTTAATATTATTTTATGTGTGATAGCATGATTATATGAGTGTAATATCCCAAAATAGGGGTTGTGCGTTGAAGCACAATTCAAGTGTTAGTAGGCTTTAAGAGGGGTTTGGATGAGTTTTAGGGGTTATTAAAGCTCGAGGATAAAAGGGGAGTGTTTTGAAAAATTTTAAAAATTGAGGGTTAAAAGAGGAAATAAGCAAGGAGGCCTTAAGAATAAAGTTTGGAAGGCTATGGCATATAAAATGCCCTGGTAAAGTGGCTTGGGGCGCTGCTTTAAGGGTTTGGGAAGCCTGTGCAAGAAGGGAGGAGGTTCGAGTTGCAAGGGAAGCAAAGGGAGAAAATTTTGTTTTTGCATTATGAGGCGCAGCTAAGGAGGCTTTAAAAGAAAATCGGGTGTTCCATGTCACAAAACGCGCTCAAGGCGAAGTTGGCGAGGCGCTAGCAAAGCAGTGGGCTCTCGAGGTCGTGGTTCGAGTCCTAGTGGAGGCGCTACTGGTAAATTTTTTTGGCTTTGGCAATTCGAGCAGAGGAGCTATCGGTGAAAGGCCTAAAAGAAATTCCTAGGGGATTATTGCATGAAATATGCGAAGGGGCCAGGTGGCTGGAGGCGTGAAAAGCCTCCAGCAGGTCGGGGGTTCGAAACCCCGAGGTAGCGCTTTGGCGCGTTTATTTTTGGCTTGGGCGATTAAGGCTAAGGAAGCCAGCGAAGTAATGCTTAAAAGAATTTTCAATGCGTCAGATAGCATGAAATTCAAAGTGGCCGAATGGTTAAAGACCTTGCTGGGAACTGCGTCTAGGCGGACTCGCGTTCGAGTCCTGGATTCCGCGCTTGAAGCATTTTATTTTAGTGCTAAAGTACAGGGAGCCAAGGCAAGGATAGTTTAAAAGAATTTTCGAAGCATTATTGGCATGAAAGTCTCGGTAGCAGAAATGGCAGGAAGTCTGGAGGATTCACTCTAGGTCTCGGGTTCGAGACTTGGAGGCTACACCTGGATCTCTCCTTTTTCTTTTGAGACCGACGTAGGAGCCGTGAGTCGCATGGGCATTAAATGCTGCATACAAGCATGCACGCATGCGACTTTGTTGGGGTTTTACTCCTCTTTATTATTATTTTTATAAGTATTATTATTGTTAATTTATTTCTTTGTTTTAGAAGTATGGAGCATTGTTTTATTTTATTTATTAAGTTATTTTATGTGGGAATAAGCAATGCATTATCCTTTTCTTTTTCAATGAGCATGGGTTTTATTTATTATTGCTAGTATTTTAAGTTTTATTATTGGTATATGCGTGAGGTGTATGGGGATTTGTTGTTTTTTTTAGTTTCATTATTTTAATAAGGGTGGTGTATTATTATTAATATTATTATTATTATTATTATTATTATTATATTATGTATGGGGTTTTATTATTATCACTATTTAGTAATGGGATAGTTATTAATTTGTGTAAGAATGGGTTTTGCTTTGGAAAAGGAAAACGTGCAACGATTGATTTTCAAAAGCATGGCGACTTCTTGATTTGTGGTTTTGTCCTTTCTTAGCAAAATGGGAAGCTTGGCCGAATGGTACTCCTTGGGAACCTTGTTAGTCGGCCTTGGTGTTCCATAGAGAGCTTGGCCGAATCCTTTCTTTTATTTCTTTTTCTTGACATTTTGTCTTGGCCAAGAAAGAAAGGGGGAGCTAGGGTGAATTACAGTTTTGAAGAAGCTAGGGAGCATACTTTTTCGGCTAGCTCTTGTTGTTTCATCTCTTTCCCTTATTATTTCAAACCGAAACACTCCTCCTCCTATGCTACCTTCGATTTTACCTTGAAGCATGCCATTGATGTTATGCTAAAACTTCATTATTATTTCTTCCTTTTTAACCCCTACCTTGATCGAATACTCCTTGCTAATTAGAGCTTAGGCCGAAACCCCCCTAAAAGGAAGGTGCCTTCGACTACTTCTTTTAGTCTCTCCAAACAAACGTTAAGAACACTAAAGGAGCCTTGTGGGTTTCGGCTATTCAAGGGATTTAGTAACTACCAAAGGCATGCAAATCTTCTGGGACTTGGAAACAGCTAGAAATAAACAAGCTAGTGTTGAGGAGCACAAAGGAATCCTTCGAGAATCGAAGTGCTCAAGGGGCTAGTTGATCAAGGTATAAAAAGCAAGTTCGGGATCGAAATAAGTTAGGTGGTAAGTACGATTTCGGCCAAGGGCCAATTTTATGGTTTTATGTGTTAAACCGTTTCTAACAAGTTGTTTAACAGTGATTTCGACAACCCATATTCAAGAGGTGGTTCCCGGGATTTAGTTAATAAGCAAGGTAAGGGTAGTATTCGGCTCTAGGCACTTTCTAATACTTGTTGGTCAAGGGCCGAGATTAATGTGGTATTATTTCAGGATTTCGACAGGTTGTAGGAGCAACCGAGATTCAAGTTTACTTCGGTAAGTAAGCTTTCAGGATTCGAGATCGTTTTGGCATGGGCTTTTGATAAGTTTAAATTGGGTTGATTTTTGGTTATAGCTTAGTAACTAATGTGTTATGCTTATTAAGTGTTGATGGAGGCAAATACCAGTCAAGGAGTTCAAAGGGTAGCCCCTATCCCCAAGTTTAATAGGAGAGCTGTCTCGGCTGTGCGAGATTGGCCACCGGGGTGTGGGCCAGCATCCGAGCAACAGCGTAGGCAAGTAGCCGTAGTATCGCTTAAAGATAGCTTCGGGATTGAAGGCATAACGTTGTTCGTGATCAGATGCGTAGTTATCGCACTGTGCTCTTGCTTGTTCATGTATGTTATTGTAAATGTACATGTTGTGCATGTTAGACGAAATAAGGGCTAAGATGTTGGATACCCAAGGTGGGTGATCGTTTAATCAGGTGTGTAAGCTCTTACACACTTTATTAGTATAAATTGCTATTATAATGATATTTTATCACCTATCATGTAGTATCCTTGCCTTGTGGGCATAAGCTTGGTTTTCGGGTAAGTCCCCTAATACTCGATCTATGATATATGTTGTGTATGCCATCATATGCTGTTAAATGTTATGCTATATACAAATGCATGATATATGGGATCATGATACTTGTTATGTGAGCATGATGATGTGGGATAAATGAGTGGAGGGGGCAGTGATATTCGTGTCGACGGACACCAGTGTTTTGGTAACACATTGTGACTACGGTCACCAGAGGTTTGGTACCTCCAGAGGTTTGGCACCTCATAGCGTCCCGTCCCTGTGGATTAATTCCACCGTGGGTTGGCCCCACATTTGAGATACGGGATTGACGCCAGTGATTTGGTATCACACGATGGGTTGGCCCCATCATTTGATTGTGACTTCAGGTCACCAGTGGTTTGGCACCACCAGTGGTTTGGCACCACACGTATTGACGGATATCGTGACTTTAAGTCACCAGTGGTTTGGCACCACAAGTATTGACGGATATCGTGACTTTAAGTCACCAGTGGTTTGGCACCACCAGTGGTTTGGTACCACACGGGGTAGAAAAGGAGTATGAATGGCTAGGTTGGGCTGCATAATTGCATATTCATGTGTATGAACTGTGTGGATATGAGCTAAGCCCGTATATGAGGGCATGTGTATTAAATACATACTGAGTCTTGGTGACTCACCCCTTTCCCTATCTTTTCAGGAGAGTAGATCGCGGAGACGGAGCCGGAGAGGACTCGAGGTGGCCATGCTTGTTCCTCGGTTTAGAAGTCTTATTTCGTACCATTAAAGTTTACTATTTGCTAAATTCGATTGGGTTGTAATATGGCCGCTTATTATTTTATTACTATTCGTATGATTAAGTAGTTTTTACCTTATTTCTAACGAACTTATGAACTGTCAAGCGAATCGGTAAAAGCAACGTTTTCAAAATTAATACTCGTACGCGTTTTCAAAAACGTTACCATCGGGTAGCAAAATTTTACCAAGTTATCAATAACCCCAATACTTCTAAAAATCTAAATGATCAAATGGTTTCAAAGGAAAAGAAAAAGTTTTCAACCCCATCGTGTTTATCAAACCAAACTATCTTAGTTTTAGCAAACGTTGTTTTACAAATTCAGCAATATTTTCAGATTTCCACTGTGAACACGAAATTTTCAAAACGTTTCAAAAAGTTTTTACTCCGTGACATACCAGATCCGGTCAAGGCTTGTGGGCCGGGTTTGGGGTGTTACAATGAGTACATGAAAACCTTGATGCATTAATTTTAACGATTTCATGCTCAATTTTGAAAAATGACTAAACCGCATAAAATGCGAAAGTTTTATTTTACAAGATAGAGATGTTAAATAGCTATAGAACCTTAATTGGAGATCCTTAATGTGCAATGGCCGACCATAGGGGACAAAGAAATGAAAATAGGTCAAAGTTGGAGGAAATTAGGTGATTAATTGATGTAATATAATAAAATAGAGAGAAAAAAAAAAGATATCATCTTTTCTCATCCTTCTATCCACCGATTTTCCCAAGAAAAATAGCCATGAAAGCTTGAAAATTTATATCAACTCCTCACCTTTACAAGTAAGTCATCTTGATGATTATTTTTTATGATTTTTGTACTTTTGAGACCCTTGTAGCCTAAGCTAGCTAATGAGGGGACCATTTTGCAAAATGGTTGAAAGTCTAGGGTTTTTCCATGAGAGCATTAGTGTTGTTTGCTGAAATTTTATGGAAGAAAATGAGTCTTGGTTGTTAAATAAACAACTTTTGTGAAAGGATTTTCCATTAAAACACCTAAAAAGGACCTTTTTGTAAACGTTATAAAATAGGTGGTAAATGTGTGAAATAATGAGTATTGGGAGTTGCTATAAGAGTAATAAATATTCAGCTAGGCTTGTTAAAGGATGAAATTTGATTAAAATCAATTTACGAGCCTAGGGGTAAAATCATAATTTTTGTGAAAGTCTAAGGGCAAAATGGTAATTTTTTCAAAGTATAATTTTTGAAATGTATTGATTAACGTGGTAATTAAATGAGTGAATTTATTATTATAGATTAAGAAGAACGTGGAATTAACCTTGACCGAGAAAAAAGGCAAGGTTTCAGACTAGATTACAAAGTGGCATATTTTGGTACCGAGGTATGTTTGTGTGAAATTAGAGCAACATAATGCTATTATGTTTTTTAATTGCTTGATATTATGAGAAATGAATACTATTTTTATGAAATCGATTAATGATGCCTTGATGAGAGTATAATGAAATTATGATAAGTTGAAGTCTCGGTTGAAATTAGGAATAGCAAGGATACCATTGTCACAACATAAGATAAAGAGGGTCCCGTGTAAGACCATGTATGGGACATGGCATCAACACCAAATGAAGGTTCTGTATAAGACCAAGTCCGGGACATGCTCTCGGCACCGAAGAAAGATCTCGTGTAAGACCATGTCTGGGACATGGCATCGACATCGATATACGATCTCGTATAAGACCATATCTAGGATATTGCATCAACATCAAGATATGAAATCCCGTTTAAGACCCTATCTAGGATATGGCATCGGCATCGAGATGTGATCCCATGTAAGATCATATCTGGGATATGGCATTGGCATCGTGTTACAGGTATGATGAGATTGAGTATCCTTCGATATTCCAAGTAGTTCAACGAGTAAAGAACTAAGCTATGTTAAAGATATCAAAGAGTCAAATCTATGTTCAAGAGAATAAAAGTGCTAAAGTTATGTGATGAAGTGATACAGGTATCCATGAGTAACTTACGAGAAATGAATGCAAAATGTGATATGTGATTTGGTAAGAGTAAGCACGAGTAAGTTATGTCAATGTGCTTGAGAACTTGTGTATTATTAAATATGATGAATGGATGTTATCATGAACCTTTATGTTGCTATTTATTTCATGCAAACTTACTAAGCTTTATGTTTGCCCCTCTCATTTCCCTTTTCTTTGTAGTATCGCCAAGCTAACTCGGGGATCGTAGGACGTCGTAGTTCTGATCACACTATCAACTTCTCTTTGAGTTTTGATAAATTTTGAGTATGGCATGTATAGGAACTTGGTTATTTTGTGATATGTCATGTTTGTTAGCCAATGTGTGGCTATTAATGTCATTCAATTCATTTTGTAAATGGCCATTAGAAATTATCCAATACTTGATAAGTTTTATATATATTCAATAATGATGAAGTTCATGAAGTGCATGCTTGTGTGATTGGATGAGTAATGAGTAAAGTATACACATGACGAATGTAGTGTAAGCCATCTATAGATGTCTTAATTTTGGGTATTAGAAGTGCCTTATGGTCATTGTGTGTGTTAAAATGAAATGGTATAAGTGTGGTTGCTTTTCAAGGTGACAATTGGCTTGGTGGTTAGCCTTATAATTGTCCACACGGGTAGACACACGGGCGTGTGTCTAGGCCGTGTGAGACACACGGTCAGCCCTATGGGTGTGTTGATAGGCCATGTGTCCCCCTGCATGCTAAGTTGGCAAGTCATAATGCCCAGTAGTAACCACATGGGTAGAGGCATGGCCGTGTGTCTCAACCGTATGGAAGACACGGTCTTAGGACATGGGTGTGTGTCCAGGTCGTGTGAAGTCTGCACCTAAATTTAGGAATTTAATTCATCACACGGTCTAAAGACACGGGCGTGTGCCTTGGCCGTGTGGCCTTATTAGGTTAATGACGTCAGAAACAGAATGTCAAGGTTTTTACACACGGGATAGACACGGGCGTGTCATGGCCGTGTGAAGGACACGGGCCATAGACACGGGCGTGTGTCAGGCCATGTGAAAACCCCTATAGGCTCGAATTGAGAAATAAAATTCACACAGGCTAGGAACATAGGCGTATGGGACCTGCCCACATGGGCGTGTTCCTTTCCACACGGGCATGTGGCCCTGTTTTAAGCAAAAATTTTCTAAGTGTTCATTAGTTTCCAGTTTAGTCCTGAACCATCCTGTATGTATGTTTAGGGTCTTGTAGACCCATAATATGGACATTATGATTTCATATGAAAAGTTTTAAGTTGAAATGAAATTTTATGGTTCGATATTGTATGATGATGTGTGTTAAGTTCGGTAATGCCTCGTACCCGGTTTCAACATCGAATACGAGTAAGGGTGTTACATTTAGTGGTATTAAAGCTACAGTTTAGTCGATTATCAGACTAACGTAGCGTATGTATAGCCTATTTATACATGCCATAAGTTTGAGTATTTACATAATGATAGTGTGGCGATTTCTGACGGTTTAAATTATATTTTCATATAGTAAATGGATCTCGATTGAGCTGCTGCTGATGGTGCTGCTAGTAATGCATCGGCTCCCGTGTATGGGACTGCGCCAGTAGAAAGTAGACTCGAGACTTTGGGTCAAGGGGAGGAGGCTCAGGAAGTCTTTCTCCATATGATGAGTAATTGGTATAATGAGTTTGTTAGAGCTAATCTTAATGCTCAACCCCCTCCACCCCACCTATTCCTCAGCCTACCCCTGTAGCCCCCCAAGTTGTAGAAGTAGTAAGGAGGGAAAAGCCCCCTATTGATAGAATCTGGAAACAAGGAGTTGAGGAATTTCAAGCAAATAAAGATGATGATCCGGAAAGAGCAGAATTCTGGCTTGAAAATACCATAAGAGTATTTGATAAGTTGTCTTGCACACCTAAGGAGTGCATGAAATATGTTGTGTCTCTCTTATGAGATTCAGCCTATCAGTGGTGGAACACCCTTGTGTCGGTTGTTCCAAGGGAGAAGTTAACTGGAAATTTTTCCAAGAAGAGTTCCGAAAGAAGTATATTAGTCAAATGTTTATTGACCAGAAAAGAAAGGAATTCCTAGAACTAAAGCAAGGTCGAATGATCAGAACTAAATACGAGAGTGAGTTTGTAAGGCTTAGTAAATACGCCTGTGAGCGCATATCTACTAAAGCCATTATGTGTAAAAGGTTCAAGGACGAGTTAAATGAGGATGTCTGCTTGTTTGCTGGTGTCCTAGAACTAAAAGAATTCGTTGTGCTAGTAGATAGGGCCTGTAAGGTCGAGGAATTGGCCAAGGAGAAAAGAAAGGTTGAAATCGAGTCTCATGACTCAATGAAGAGACAATTGGGCAAGTCATTTCAATCTATATCCAAGAAATCAAGAGAGTTTACTACTCGATCAGCCACTTCAGCTGGGTTTTCAAACAGAAGTAAAGGTAAACAGATCTTGGGGTCTAAAGCTCAGACCACTTCAGTTGCTAGTGTTAGTAACGCTTGACCAAGCAGATCGGAATCTCAACAGTGTGGCAGATGTCATTTTGGAGAGTGTCAAGCAAACGAGAGAGCTTGTTTCAAGTGTGGATCCCTAGATCATTTTATTAGAGATTACCCGAGGTGGGTGAGAAAGAGAAACCTCAGAGTGCAAGAATAGGAAGTACTGTTAGAGGAAGGCCGTAGAGAAATCTAGGAAACAGAAGGAGTAGTAAGAATACACCTAAAGAGCAGACTGTAAGGGACACGGGCCATAGACACGGGCGTGTGTTAGGCCGTGTGAAAACCCTTGTAGGTTCGAATTGAGAAATAAAATTCACACGGGCTAGGAACATGGGCGTGTATGACCACACGACCTGCCCACACAGGCGTGTTCCTTTCCACACTATCATGTGGCCCTGTTTTAAGCAAAAATTTTCTAAGTGTTCATGAGTTTCCGGTTTAGTCCCGAACCATCCTGTATGTATGTTTAGGGTCTCGTAGACCCATAATAGGGACATTATGATTTCATATGAAAAGTTTTAAGTTAAAATGAAATTTTATGGTTCGATATTGTATGATGATGTGTGTTAAGTTCGGTAATGCCTCGTACCCAGTTTCGGCATCGAATATGGGTAAGCGGTGTTACACAAACACTAGGTTTAATGTTAATTATATATCCAATTTTGGTACATTTGTCTAATTTGGTATCTATGTAATTTTCTAGTCCAATATGATATATGTGTTTGACAAGAAGTTATAAATTTTAGGACCCAAGGGAAACAATATTAACTTTTTAGTGTTTAATTAATTCATGTTTCACGATAGATTCAATGGAAGTTAATTGCTAATATTATTAGATTTAGATTTTTCATAATTTTGTAAATATAATATATTTAGTGTTAATTGTGTATTTGTTTAATTTTGTGTTAATTTGTCAAATATAATCCTAAATTAAACATTAAAAAATGAACACTATTACAATGTATAACTTTTATCAAGTACGTATACATTAGACCAAAAAATAATATGAGTGCCACGTTAAAAGAAATATCAAACTTAAGTAACAAATATTTTGGGGCAAAAACCTAATTGTAATTAACAATTAATAAAAATATGTTTTTTTTTTGTTGAAAATAAAAACATGCTTTTCTAAATATGAGGCTAAATTATAATAATAATAATAATAATAATAATTATTTTGAAAAGTAGCTCTTTACTACCACATGAAGAGAGTGAAATGCAGAAAACATATAGATGAAGGGAACATATAGATGAAGGGCATCGTCAACATCGCTAAGAGTCTCCCAACGTCTCAACCAGAAGAACTACCCATTGAGATAGGATCCAACAACAGAAAACACAATGAAACCATTCTTTTGATGATTGGATGGAAAATTGGTGGAAATATCGATTCAATAAAAAATATAAATTAAACTTAAACAACAGTCTAAACTAATTTTTATAAATCTTTTCAATATTATTTTTATTTTTAAAATTTTTTAATAATCTATTTACTTTGACTCGCTTAAATCCATCCAATCAAAAACTAATAATATGAGGGATTCGACAAGCGAAAAACACTCTAAAAATGTCTGGGTATTTATTCCATTTGCTAAAATATAAATCAGAAAAAGGGATAATAGCAAGTTTTACCCTATACTTTAACAAAATTGTATACTTTCAATTTATCGAATCTTGCACCTGTAATTTCGCTCAGTTTATCAATATGGGTGTTAAATCACGTGCTCCATCATATGATGCCACGTGGCACTATTTGTTAGAAAAAAAATTTTAAGCAACAGAATCAAGGGGCCTTATACCAAATTTTATTTTAAAGGGAAAACCAATAATGATAAAATTAATTAATACCCATCAACTTTACAATCTCTTCCTTTTTTTCATTTTTAATTACTTGTTTGTTTTATCAATTGTACAGAAGGTGAGATTTTATTTACTTTCCTCTTCCTCCGTTTTTTCCCTTATTTTCTTTCTTGTTCTTCAAGTTTATCTTTAAACAACAAAGTGAAAAACCAAAACTTCTATTTCAATATTTGCAAAAAAACATTCAACCATAATTTCTTCTATTTTAATCTTTGCAAAAAAAAAAAAAAATCCAGAAATATCTTTCAAAGATCACACACAAAATCTTTCCTTAAAGCTGAACGTAACTTTTGGATAGATTTCTAAACTTTTCAAATTCTTTTTATTCTTAAAATCAGAGAAAAAAATTAAACTTTCTTGCAGCACAAGAATCAGTGGCTCCTTGAAAAGCCGAAATCTGTGTGCAATTTCTTGTGATTCTTGAACCCAGAGAGCTTCTTGGTTCTTGTGAAAGATATTTGCATCCATTCTCTTCATTTTATAACTTTGCAGCAATCTCCTCGCCCGCAACATGCTGTTGGAACTCAAGGGAAATCAAAGCGACATGCTGTCATAATAATGCTTAAAGTCAAATAAAAAAAATGAAAAAAGGTGATTTTGATTGGAATTATTAAGGGGGAAACTGGGTATTTATTCAAGCTAAGTTGAAGACCAAATATCTAACCAAAAAAGTGGAGTTCCACTCATGAAGAAGACATTGATAGAAGAGTGTAAGGATTTAGTGTTCCCCGCAAGTAACAAGTTTTGAGAGAAATTTTTATGAAATTGGTTTTAGAGAAGTTGGGGTTAGGGAATACGGTATTTTTTTGAGGAGGAAGGCTAGAGGAATTTCAGAAAGCAGTTTTATTATTGAGATATGAAAGGGAATAATTATTTCAAAGTCCCCTGCTTTGATTGGATGAACTTTTTTCCTGACACACAATGCCACATGGCAAGTGTGATTGTGCCACGTGTCAGGTGAGGTTAGAATTTAACACCAGATACCATATTGATGGACAGAACAAAAATACAAGTATTAAATTCCACAAATTGAAGCCAACTTTATTAAAGTACAAGAGTAAATCCTATCATTATCCCTTAAAAATTATAAAAGTATGAGTAATAATTTTTATTTTTAAATATAATATATTTCAAGTAAAACAGACAAAGTTAAAAGCCATTGTTGGAGCTATAAAATTTTAATTAAGTCCAGCTTGAAAATATAACTATCAAATTAAATTTGAAAGTGGAAAATTTGAAGTTAAAAATAAATTTGGTAAACTTACGGCTCGCAAGTTCATTTAGTATTTGGTTGATTTTGGGTGTTAATGTACTAGATTAAAAAGGATCATCTTGTGAGTTTTCACTAAAGAATTTAAAACTTTGAGAACTTGTAAATTCATAATCTCAAGAACCCAAAACTTTGTAAGCATGTACCATGTGGATCACACACCTTAACATAGATAAAATACGTGTCACTCATACAACACATTCATTGCTTGGACATGACAGTCCATACCTACAGGACAATACACCAATAGATCGATTTAGTCACAGAGAGTACGTGCAAGAGAAATTCTAAAGTTTAGAAATTAAAGAAGAAGTTTTTGTTTGGGTGAAACACACTTTTCTATTCAACCCTAAAGTACATATTTATACAAATTTCATCTTAACATAAAGGAAAGAAAAAAAAACCTATAACTTATATTTACAACCATACACTATATTCTTTAACACTCTTTGTAACTCCTCCAATTCGACGGGTTGACCAGCGAATGGTGGCATTACTAGAAAACAAAAATCATTATCACATAATGATAAAAATAATGGCTTCGGTAGTTAAACCATTTCATATGTATTAGCAAACCAAACTTAAATTGTCACTTGGCGGATTATAGTTTTTAGGGAGCATACCATTGGTAAAATAAGAGCATGCCAAAACATGCATAACATAAAAGTTGAATCTTTGGAAAAGTGCCATAATTCAGTTTATACAAAATACGGTATGAAGGTAACTTAAAATCACTTTTTATAATGTTTAAACAAAAGAGATTGAAACTGTAGTCCACCTCGGTATACACATCTTACAAGCTATACTATGAATGGCTCACAATCGAGTTCACAGTCTGGCTGAGTACTTTTTAAAAGTCTGCAATGTAGGAAAATCAGGTTTGAAAAGTGGAGAGAAAAATAAATTTAGGAAAAAATTAAAGTTTAAAAAAAAGTTAAAATAAAAACTTGGTTGTAATATCTAAAGTAATAAACACTTAATCAAAATTGTACATTTTCGATTTGTCTAGGATGAACGTTTCGACCGAGTAGTCTTCTTCGCTATCCTTAAGCTACTGTCTACCGAGTGTGGGCTCATTTCGAATCAGAAAAATTTTCACAAAATTACCAGTAGGGCATTTTACAATTTCTTTAAACTTTTGGGCCAAATTGCAAATAAGGAAAATATCTCTAGAAATTTTTTGAAATAATTTCTTCAGAAAATTTTCTCTCTACAACTTTCTCTTGAATTCAAGTGTATAAATAATGACTCAAGGCTCACTTTATATAGGAAGAGTTTAGAGAGTTCAACTATGATTCAACTTAATCACTTTAACATTAAATTAATAGGATATTTATCTATAAGATAAAAATTAAATTAAATTAAATTCTATATTAAGATAACCACTTTAATATTAAATTAATAAAATACTATTAAAATAAATATTAAATTAAATAAATTATTAAATCTATTAAAATAATATTATTTTTGAAATAGTTAATCTGAAATCAAATTATCTAGTAGAGTCCTAGTAGAAGTGTAATTCTTCCACTGCTCAACCACTAAAGACTCATCGCCACTGACCATTTTCGGCCATCGAAATGCTGCCGTCACAGCTGTTGGCACCCCGAGCTAGTTCGGTTTTTATCGGTTCGATCCGAGCTAATGATGACCCAGCAGTCCGGTCTAGCCACCGGTTGGACCGTCGGGCCGATTTCACATATCGGCCCGGTTCGACCAGTTTTTGGGCAATGCTCTCGATTTTGGGCTCCCGGGCCCAATTTACAATCTCAGGTCTAATTTTCAAGTTCAATTACCCATTAGGCCAATTGTCTGACTTGAAAATTAATTTCCAAAAATATCATATTAATTTTAATTAATTTGATTAATTTAATTTTACTTGATCAAAATTAATTTTCCCAAAAATCACTTAGATTTTTCAAATTAAATTTTCAAGAAAATTCTTTAATCAAATTCTCTAGTTGAACAATTCTTACGACCACCCAATTTAATTCCACATCGAATAAATCTGTCACATTCCAAAAATCAAGTTAGTAGAAATTGGATTAATGAACCAAGAGTGGTCATGCTCAAATTATTTTAGATGATCTTTTGCTCATTTGATAATAAATAAGTATCAAGTCTGGTGATCAAGTAGTGGTGGAGATGTCCTTGATGATCTCGAATCCCTTCCCTCACATTATTTTCTATGTGGTGCAATTTTGTTTCAAACCTTAGCAAAGGTCACACCATGTTTTTAAAATAAATGATGTTGAAATGTTAACAACTAAGTGAGTTAGTCTAATTACTAAGAGCTTAATTAGTTTCCTAAAGGTCTTATGTTCAATTCCCCATGTCTCCATTGTTTTTATTAAAATTTTTTCTCATAAAACCTTAGTCAAAGCTTCCATAACCGTCCACTCATAGTTTCCATATAAGAAAATATTTTTTCCTCCTTTAGCCCCCTTTTCACTCCACATGTTTCCCATGATCCACTTTTCATGCCTTTGTCCCCTAAAACTTCCATTTTCTCCCTTTTACGAAGCTTCAACCATCCATCCCACCAAAAGAGGCTACCACTCATTTTCTCTCATTTTGATGTCTCCTCCTCCTCTCTAGACCGATTCCTCCATTGCTCCTCCCTTACTCCTCTTTTCTGTTCCATTTTCTTCTTTTTTGAGCCACCATTACACCTTTTTTTCTCCACTTCTATTCCACCTTCCACCCCCATTAGTTAACCACACCACCGTCGCACCACCACCGTGATCAATTTTCCTTCTCTTTTTCTCTCTACTTCTCAATCAAGTGATTTTTGCTCCACATTTATGTATATTATTTTTTTTGAAAACCTTGCTGGAATTTTATTATTTCCAAACAAAAAATTTCATCCTATTATCCATCTTTCTCGATTTCATTAGATCGGATTGATTCAACTCATTTTCGAATAGAACAAGCGTAAGTAAGGTGTTACTAGTCGATTTTGTCACATTTCTTCCATCATTTTTCATTCGTTCACCGAATGTGTATATACATAAAAGTTATTGATTTTTTTTCCAGATATAATTCCCTGTACAACGTTTTATTGATGAAGGACCAAAAATGACCACTTTGGATCGCTAGAAATTTTGGAAGTGAATTATATCTCTGACATAAGTATTATAACGTAAGTATGAGATGATTTAGGATAATCATCGTTTCTTTCCCATTCTTATTATTAAGGGATGATTATAATAGTGGTTATTAGATTATTTTTTTTAGTATCAATATTAACAAATCGTAATATTCACATGATTGAAGGACCAATTGATATCAACTCAGGATCACCCCTTGCTTTGGAAGTGAATCACGATATTGAAATTAATCGCAATAGCATAAGTGTGGGTTTGGAAATCTAGATTAAATTGTTTCTTATTAAAGGAATAATTAACATAACATTCTAATGATGGATCATCGTTATATACTTAGGTTTGTGATTGTTTTAGATAGATCCAAGTGTGGATGTTCGAAGGAGTCTAATGTTGCGTTGGATCTTCTACGTTAGGTGTGGGTCTAATCTAAATAAAAATAGATATACATTAATTCTAGTATTTAAATAAATATTATTATTTGTATTGTGTTTTATGCGAGTACTTAAAGTATTCCAAAAAGGGAGATTAAACCCATTGATGTGTATTTATACCAAGTCAGTGACCAAAACCAAGTAGCTTATGAAAAGTATGTTGTGTGGTTATGATTTTCACTATTTGAAAAGTATATTATTCTTATTCTCATGTTATGTGATATTATGGCATAATTGATTTTACATGACAAATAAATTGTGATATCTTGATATCTTGAAACGATACGTGAATTGCATGTTAAAACATGCCCTACATGATGTTATATATTAAGAAATTAGATTTGCATGTTTCAACATGCCTAGTGTGATTAAAGATATCTTGAAATGAAAAGTATGTATATATATGTGTTTTCATTTGGCCATATTACATGCATAGGGTAGAACATAGTAAGGAAGAAGAATTGGTGGCTTCGTTCATAACCTAAATGGTAGCTTGTCTGCAAACTTGGTGGTTTATCTACAACCTCATTGGCAAGCGAATATTGGTGGCTTCGTCCACCTAAATTGGAGTGATTGGATGGATGAGGTATAGGGAACTCTTTTTGGAATGTACGGTGATGGGTAGGATGTTTTATAAAAATTTGCATAATTGTTTTACAAATATTGCACTTCCATAATCATGCGCATAAAATTGATTCTGTTGTATGATACATATTTGCTTATTGTTATTTAATTTGTTATAAGACTCACACTATACTTTAAAAGATCACCCCTTTAGTTACGTAACCTTTTAAGTGATTCATGGGCTTAGGAATTGGATTCGGCATATGGAGGAGTCCCTCGAATGGATTTTAATAAATGTTTATTAACTACTTGGGATGTTATTTTGCACTTTGGACATTGGACTTTTTATTGGGTTGTTTCTTTACTTCATAGCTCTAGAGTGTCATGCATGCATGCTTGATGGATTTACAAGTATTTTGAATTATTGAGTTTTTTAAAATTATTTATGATTTTTACTTGATTTTTAAACAAACTTAAATCTGTGAGTTTTCTAAGTATTTTCAAAAGTCCTATACGGAAGATTTTTACCAAAATCAAATTTTTTAGAAATAATTAAAAATGTTGCAAATGCTTAGTTTAATGATTTAATACAAGATTTTGATGTAATAATGATACTTTTCAATATTCTTGTTTTAATAAGTGTATTTCAAACAAAATTACTTGGTATTTAAATTTTAGAGTTTTCGTAAGAACAATTGAAACCTAGTTATTTTCAATAAGTAAACATTTTCAACAGTTTTAATGTGACTTCCAAGATTCGACCATAACATCTAGCCCAGTTTGGAGAGTTACAAAATTGACTCAATTAAATTATTTTCAAAGTTGTCAAATTTTCTTCTAATTCAAAAGCAGTTCAATCGAGCTTTTGTTGAGCTAGCAGTGGGACCAATTGAACATATACAATTAGGCTCTAGTAATTGTAATTATGTCCAGAAGCATCGTTTCGATAATTCATAGTTACTTAATCATGAAGTTAGTCCAAAAGAAGTATCATGATTAAAAACTCCTTATTGTATACTCTTTACAAAAGCAATTCATCTAACTGCTTTGTCCAATGACTCGTCATGTGAGTGTTACCCTCATATGATATCCTTGATTCCTTTGAGTTAAATTTGTTCACTCAATACAATCCTATTTTATCTCATTGTCACCATTGTGTCTTCTTAATGGTTAATATGATCACTATAACAAATGACTGTGATAAATTTCTTGTTGGAGAGCAAGCAACCCGTGGTCACATTCCATATTTATCAATCCACACAATGCCAATGAGAAGATATCATTAACTCTTTAATTGAGCAATGAATTCCATTGTTGCTAGTAAAGTCATGTCACACACATGTTATGTACCCAACATATCGACTATCGCCTCGATAATCTTTAAAGCATAAGTCTCCACTTATATCAAAGCACATGAGTTACGTACACATGGTCAGTGACTAACTCAAGATTTAGGTAAATCACACAATGAATATCACAAGTGAATTAATTCACAAACGGATTCAGAATTAATTCATTTTGGGTTTATTCCAATATATCATTCTACCAATGAATACATCTATGTCTCTACCCATGGAGCCAACTACTCTGATAGCCAAGACTAGCCATCTCCTCAATTGGAATTATAGACGACATAATAATCATTTTCAGTATTTGAATCAAATGCTCACTTTGATTCTTCTACGGGATTACAAACTCGTTTAGATTATCTACTGAAGTAAGTTGTCTTTCTTGTAATGTGAACATTCTTACAGTGCCACTTATCATCAGTTTGAACTGAGACCATCAACGAGCTAATATTTGCTTGTCATAATTTTTCTATTCATGCAAAATATGAAAGATAGAAATACAAAAGACATAACAGTAAAATGTGAAATTTATTTATTCATTTTTCAAATACATAGAAAAAAATTTCATGTTTACTTCAATATGGGCACATTTCCCAACAGGCTATACTCTACAAATACCTAAAAATGGTATAAGGAAACTAGGTAAGTTAAAAAAGAATTTAGTGATTTTCCAAAAATAATCAACAGCCATTCAAAGAAGGGTTCAAGGGAACGAAATCAAAATGAAACAAATAAAACATTTGATGTTATCAAGCAGCTTACACGTGGATGCAATATTACAATTGCGTACAATCTATTGGCATATACATATCGCAAATCAATTACCATTTAATGGCGGGTATTGTTCGCTTCTGAGTACAAGTCATTTGTGAAACCAGGTTACCATTAACTTCAATTTACATGCGAATATTAGTTATATCTAACTACAATTCAAAGGAAATTTCAAATCATAACCAAAGATAGTTCACATGTAGATACTTATCACAACTGGTTACATGTCATAGGCAAAACTTTATGTAATACATGCATGCTTTGCATGGACAGTTCATAGACCATTGTGCTAGCTTTTGATCCTTCCAATGCTTTGAAGAGCTTCAGTTCCAATTTCACAATATTGCTCCATAGAGCCAGTATTCCATTTATCCAACCAAACCTCTGCAAATCCTCCTTGTTAATTCAAACACTTACGTGCTCCCTCGCAAGGTCAGGGTCATTCACCAATTTCAGTTTGCATTTACATGCCCTGCAGAGGCAAATCACATATCATTTCATATTTTCGGTATACTTCTCCTATCACATTGACACATCAACGATTTACCTCCATTTCCCCCTTCCACCATTCTGAATACGGAGCTTGTGCACCAAGGAAAGAGTATCCACTTCAATCATACATGCACATTCATTTAAGTTTTGTATCTTTAGTTTGCTATCGTGGGATTACAGATGCAACATCACACACCAGTCTTTTAACATGCAATATAACATTCATTCAACAAGACTGGTCTACTATTGGAAATTAACAATATTCAGGGTTAACTACACCTAGAAGTTTAACTTCTTTACTTGGACAGATAACACCAGTTGAGCTTGTTCATTTATTTATTATGTACAAAAGTAAAAAATGATCTCACTATAAACCTTCAGGAAAAGCTTTATAGACTCTATGAGTTCTTTCCCTTTTCACACTAGGGCATTCTCTCATTTCTTTAGCTAAATACAATCAAACATTTTTTATTAAATACAGAAACAATCGAATCTTTAACATAAGAATAAGAATCAACAACATGCAACAATGATTCAGAAGGAAGTTTCTTTCATTCTAAAACTTCCTGAGAAAACCTATACAAACAATTCCAACTACCCTTTCATTTCCTGGTATTGAATTAAAGGACTCAAGAAATTACCAGCAATTGGCTTGAGAAGGGTAGCTTCTCCACAAGCTATGTTATCTGGTTCCTCTTTCAACAACGAAGAACACCTTTATATTTCTTCAGAGATAAAAAGATGAAATGAGAAAAAGAAGGAAATAAAATCTCCCATCTTTTAAACTTCTGATCTGTTTATATAGAATTTAACCTATATCCCACTCTAAGCAGGATCCCTAATCCTTATTCATGCACACATGATTCCACTAATTAATCACCACCTTCGAAACACTTTAGGTGTCAAGCAAAATGACACATTTCCCTTCCTAAGAATTGACATGCATCTAATACGTGTCCTACTTATCGTGGGTTCTTAAATGAACTAACAATTTTGCAACAATTAAACTCACAATTGGTGAGCTCGCTAACGGGAGCACTCGCCAAATACAAGAGTTTGCCAAAATGCAAGAGCTCGCTAAGTGCGGATGAGAGTCTGCAATATGGAGAACACAATGAAACAATCCATAAAAGATGCGCCAATAATACAACTAGTCAATCTTGCGAATTAAACTAGCTCACCCGTAATTTGCTTATTGTACTCACTTGGCCAACGATCTAAAATGCAAATTTAAAAATTTAGGGTGTGTCACTCTCCCTCCAAGTGGAGCATAAATATCCCATAGTTGAAAGGTCTTATGAAGATATCCACTAGTTGGTCTCCATTTTTAACATAACATGTAGAAATGGGTTACAAATATAACCAACTCAAGCTCCACTGAAAGGTCTTGTAAAGATATCCCCTAGTTGGTCTCTAACATGTAGAGATGTGTAACACCCTACACTTGACCTAAAAGACGACCGAATGCATGATGTCACATAAGCTACTGAAGCAACCTCAAGGAATTTGGAAAAATTAAAAGACATGATTATTAACTATGTTGAAATGATATTATGAGTATTCAAACATATTTTATTGCAATTGAACAAAATTAAAGCTAGAACCAAGTTAAAAACAACATCTGAGACTCAAAATATTGAAAACGGGGGTCAAGTGTCGATACTTAACTCTTGGGTGTAGATACCCATACTAGAATTTCAAACAAATAGTTACAAGACCACATGTTACGATACAAAAACACCCATGAACCAATATCTCATAGCAAAGTACTGATGCCTCTTACTAGGTTTTGATACCTCTTACCAAGTTTTGAAACTTCATCACTAAATTCAAGAATTTTGTAGAAAAATTACTTTAAACTATCCAACACCCCTAAACACATCTAACCATTACCAAACATTTACCAAAGCATATTCAACACATTTAACATACTAAACCAAGTCAAACACTATGTAACATGCTCCTAGACACACTAAATCAAAATTTGACCCCCAAGTAAAAATTACCTTTTAACAACAACTATTCAACATGAAATTTAGAATCCAAGTTCAGCTAACAACCAAAACACATGTCCAACATACCATATTTTTCCAAAATACTCTTAAGTACAATACCAAAACCAACCATATACCAATATCAAACCAATCAACACCATAAGGTCCTATTACCTGCTCAAAACAACTAAAAAAAATAGGAAAACTCATTAGAACAATGGATTTTGAAAAAATGAGTAGCTCGAGCAACGTAACTTGACCTCAAAGCAACCATTCAAAACTTCACGTTCCTGCACATGGTAACAAACCACACATTGAGCCACAAAGCTTAGTGGTGCATAACATTTCCAGATATGTTGTATGTTAAAATAAACATCAATAAACATATAATCCTTCATTAGATTAATAATCAACATCATTTATAGTCCACATACACCAATTAACATTTAACTGATCACATCACTACACATAAACACCATTATTTACAATAATGGTTCAAAGTGACAAATGTATTGAAATATATGAAACTTCATATACATATTTCGGATAAAATGATAATAATCATTTGCATCAATGTCACTTAATAACATATTAGTAAAGCCCCATTAACCGAGATCAAACTTATAATTGGATACACGGATATCCAACCATTCTCCAACAAAATAATGCTTTTTAGGTACATAATAAGCATAATACTAAGTACACAAAATATTTAATATCCAGTGTATGTGTCTGTGTGTAACACGACTTCCAACCAATCCCTGAATAAGGTTGATAAATGCACGGATGGGGTGAAATTTATTAAAGTCAGTTCAACCAAGCTGCCAATTTTCAAGCTCAAAAGATTAGTCAACTTGTGACAAATTTTTGGATGTGATTCAGACAGTTATGGGCTAAGATATCTGCATAGCATTTGAAGAGCTATCTCTTAACTTTGAAACACACTCTAAATCATTCTATTTTAATTTCGGGAGCTCAATTATGAACGTTTTACTGAAGACTATGTGAACATAATTTTTAGGTGGGATTATTACATGAAATTACGAGTTTTGGGCTTTAATTTGAGTTTAAATCATATTGAGTTTGATTTTAGGCTTATTTTTTTATCATATATGAGCCTAATACTATATATATTATGTAACAACTTGTTTTTCAATGGTGTCAGAAATAATGGTTTCGAGACCACAATTCCGACGAGTGAGTCCGTGAATGTTATTATTTAATATTTACTAGTTAAATATTATGTTATTGTAAATTTCAATTTTATAGATTTTATTATTTGATTAGTTAGTCAAGGTACAAGTGGTTCATACCAAAAGCCAGTGGTTTTTGGAAAATGAGGTATCGAAACTTCATTTTCATGAAATGAGCCCAAAAATATTTTTATTAAATGTTTTTGGAGGTAATGTATAGGTGAATTAAATTTTGGATAAGTAATTTTGTTGAATTGGTAGTTAATTAAGATACAATGACTAAATTGTAAAAGTGGTAAAAAATTTATCATTATTAATTTTTACTTAACCAATGGACCAAATGAGCAATTACATTAATTTTTAATCGTAGCCAGTGGGATTTCATGGTGGAATCCACTTGGTTTGATTAATAGTTTATTAAGATTGATTAAAATATGCTTAAAGTAATAAAGTAAGGTTAATTAATTATTAATTAAGGTATAAAAAGAAAAATGAAAAGAATTTTCAGTCATTTTTAACCATCTTCCCACCAAACATGCAAAAGAAAGTTAAGAAACCATTGTTGGATGTCAAGCTATTCGACCTTGCATGGTGTGATTTCTTAAGTCTGTTTTTCATAATTTTTATGTTTTTGAGACTTTTGTAATTCAGTTTAATTAAACCTTATTTTCGTTTTTAAATTTTTAAATTTTAGAGATGTTGTCATTGTTGAATTGTGGAGTTTTTGTTATTCAAATAATAGCTTACAAGCCTAGAATTGATAAATGGATTAAATTGTAAAAATTGAAAGCTAATTTTGTTCATAAGGGTTAAAATGTAAAATTGATAAAAGTGAGTTGAAATTTCTATAATTTTTTATAATGCATAGCTTTAGAAGCATGTATTAGAAATTAATTTAAAATTTGGAGTTTGAATCTGGAAGTTATGTGTGTTTTGGTATAAAGGACTAAATATATAAAATGAAAATGTTTAGGGGCATTCAGATAATAAAATTAAATTGATATATACTTATAATAGGATTATATAAGATATTTGGAATTGATAAATTGAATTGAATTACTGAATAGATTAGAAATTGGACCAAATTGAAGATAATTGGTGTAATGACCTGAAAGTCAGTGGTGTAGGAAGGTGTAACACCCCTAACCCATATCCATCGCCGAATTAGGGTTACAGAGTATTATCGAACAAACGTGTAACACCCCTAACCCGTGTCCATCTTCGGAACAGAATTACAGAATATTACCAAAACTTTCAGAATATTTTCAGATAATTCCTAGAATTACTATTCATTTCCTGAGATTTATTCATAATGTCCCTTAAATGGACCCTCGAGACCCAATATGAGCATTAGAATCGAGTGGGGAAGTAATAGGAAACTCTAAGAATATTTTGCGAAATTTCAAAAATTTTCTAAGGGGCAGGTCTCACACGCCCGTGTGGTCTAAAGGACA
Source organism: Gossypium bickii (assembly GCA_025503065.1). Lineage (NCBI taxonomy): Eukaryota > Viridiplantae > Streptophyta > Magnoliopsida > Malvales > Malvaceae > Gossypium > Gossypium bickii. The sequence continues at coordinate 68,289,969 of CP106709.1, forward strand.
TGCCTGTGCTACAGGCTGTGTTCGAAGATAGGTAGCTCTCTGGCTTGCGCTACATGGCCGGCTACACGCCCGTGTGCTAGGCTGTGTGGTTAATTAATTCTTTCCAAAAATTAGGTGCAACACCCCCAACCCGTATCCGTCGCTGGAACAGGGTTACGAGGCATTCTAAGGAGTACAAAACACTTACAGATAATTTGAAATCATTATCGTTCAAATACCGAGACTAATTATAAATGTTCCTTCAATGGACCCTCGAGGTCCAAATCATGCATTAAGATCGGGTCGAGACTAAACCGGATCCGCAGGAAATTTTTTCGTGACTTTTAAAATTTTTCTCGCATATAAAGGTCACACGCTATAACACCCCTTACTTGTATTCAACGCCGGAACAGGGTACGAGGCATTACTAGATTAATACACAACAATGATACAATGTCGAAACTTGACTTTCCACTCTAAATTAAAACTTTTCATCACACCTCTTAAACAAGCCTACGAGGCCTAAATCACTTTAGGAATGGTTCGAGATCAAATCGAACTCCCTTGAAGTTCCCTAGAAAATCTTAGAAAATTTTCACTAAACAGTCCACACTCCCGTGTGGAGGAAGGGGCACGCCCGCGTGGCATATCACATGCCCGTGTTCCACACCCGTGCCGAATTATTTCTCAATTCGAACCTACGGAGGTTTTCACATGGTCAAACACACACCCGTGTCCCTGGCCCGTGTCCTTCACACGACCTCGACATGCCCGTGTCTTAGCCCGTGTGCAAAAACCTTGGCATTCTATTTCTGACATCATCACCCCATAAATGTCACATGGCCAAGGCACACGCCCGTCTCCTTCGATCGTGTGGCGAATTAAATTCGTAATTTTAGGTGTAGACTTCACACGGCCTGGGCACACGCCCATATCCATGGCCGTGCCTCCCACACGGTTGAGGCACACGCCCGCGTCTCTGCCCGTGTGGTTACTACTGAGCATACTAACTCACAAACCTAGCATGCACGGGGACACATGGCCTAACCACACGCCAATGAGGCTGACCGTGTGTCACACACGGCCTAGACACACACCCGTGTGTCTACCCGTATGGACAAGAACAAGGCTATTTGCCAAGCTCTTTCTATCACCCCAACTCATACAAACATACATCACACTAAATCTTCAACCCATTCATGCATAATTAAACTAAGTAAACCATTCATGCATCTTGCACATTCATGAATAACCTCATCTTCTCATAGATTAATAAGAAAGAGCCATCAACTATTGCCTTATACAAAAGAGTTCATCTTTGATTGAGGCAACACATTTGGCCAAAACAATATGACATTCAACTAAGTCTAGTCCCTATACATGGCATACTCAAAATGCTAAGTCTAACTATGCCAAGATGTGCTAATAGTGTGGGTGATCCTTTGCTTATCTCCGTATCCCGAGCTGGGTCTTCGACACTATAAAACAAGGGAAAAGAGAAGGGAGTAAGCTTTAAGCTTAGTAAGTCTATATGTAAACAATAAGCATCATACCATATGCTAATCAACCATAAACATTATATATTATGTAAGAATAATTCATCTCATAATCATGCTTACTCATCTCAACTCTTACCACATCCCAACCACATATCATATACATTGCTCACATTTACTTGTACTTATGCCCTGCACATATCACCACAAAGACACATACAATTTCACTTAGTCAAGTTTCTCGATAAACCCTTTGGAATGATACAAGATACCCGTTGGTTTCGCACACAGCCCACCATTAATCAATAATAGGGTGGTATCGCACACAGCCCACCAACAATGATAATTATGGTGGTATCGCATACAGCCCACCAAACTGATAAAATATACGATGGTATCGCACTTAGCCCATCGTTAATAAACAACAAGGTGGTATCGCACACAGCCCACCAAATTTACCTATTTACGAATGAATATCCGTACCCATATTTCTCTTCCGAAGGTTCATCCGAGAATTTTCACATTTTCTACTATTTCAATAATTCTCACCAATAATTAATTATATCCACACAATGCATTAATAATTAAAACATACGTAATAGGGATGTATCGTTTACACATAAACTTACCTCGGTGCAAAATATGCTAATTTGCGGTTTAGTCCGAAACCTTGCCTTTTCCCCGGTCAAGGTTGATTCCGCGTTCTTCTTGATCTATAATAATAAAACTTACTTATTTAATCACTACATAAATCCAAACACTTTAAAATTTCTACTTTGGCAAAAATGATCGCTTTGCCCTTATACATTGGCAAAATTATGACTTTGCCCCTAGGCTCGTAAATCGTTTTTCATCAAATTTCCTCATTAAACAAGCCTAGATGAACATTTATTACTCTTATAACAATTCACAATACCAATCATTTCATGCATTTACTACTCAATTTACAACCTTTACAAAAAGGTCATTATAGGTGTTTTCATGGAAACACCTTTCACAAAAGTTGTTTATTTAACAACCACAATTCATTTTCTTCCCTAAAAACTCAGCAAAAAACATAAGCACTCACATGCAAAATCCCTAAACTCTTAACCATTTTGCAAAATAGTCCTATCTTTAGCTAGCTTAAGCTTTAGGGCTTCCAAAAGTACAAAAAATTATCAAATAAAACCACCAAAATCACTTACTTTTAAGGGTCAGAAGTTGCTGAAAATTTTTGTCTTCCAAAACCCTTCCTTAGCTGATATTTTCGGTGGGAGAAGATGAATGACTAGGGTGATATCATTTTTTCCTTATTTTATTTATTTCCTTCAATTTAGTCAACTAATTCACCCACTTTGACCAAATTTTGACATTTCTTGTCCCCTACGGCCGACCACTATCTTCTAAGGGTCTAATTGCACATTTAGGGCTTCCAATTAATATTCTACAGCTATTAGACACCTTTAGCTTGTTAAATAGAACTTTCGCACTTTACGCGATTTAGTCCTTTTTCGCAATTTAGCACACAATCACTAAAATTAATCCACCAAAATTTTCTTGCACCCATATAATCATGAAATAACACATAAAATAATATTAAAACTAATCTATCCGACCTCGAATTAGTGGTTCCAAAACCACCGTTTTGACTAGCCCCAAAATTGGGCTGTTACACACGCCTTGGATATATGCCCATGTTCTGGGGTCGTGTCCTCCACACAGCTGAGACACACGGCTGTGTCTCTTCCCGTGTGGCTAATTCAAAGCTAAAATTCAAGATGCAGGGGACACACAGCCAGACCATACGCCCATGGGGTAGACCGCTTGTCACACACGACCTAGATACACGCCCGTGTGGACAAAAATTAGGTTATTTTCCAAGCCATATTTCTTACTCACTTCATCCTTTATCTTTACCAACATTTTAATATAGTTAAGAACCAATTTTAGATATTCAACCAAGCCTTATACTTATTACATCTGTTAGTCGTACACTTCATATAAATAACAAGAAACGTATATGGGCTCAATTCTTATTAAATTCCTCTTATACCTATACTTTTTCACATTATGTATTCATATCACATATAATAATCATACCTCTGTATTTCATATACATTTTCATAACAATTTGTCTTGGTTTCTAACTACTTCACATTTGAGTTCTACTCATCAAATCATTTGAAACATCATCTTTACACAAATAGTATACTTGAGGTGTATAGTTCTATAATTATGAATAAACACATTTATCAAACATATTCCATGTTTTTATATATCACAGTCTTATATTTCCATGTATCAAGTACGATCATTTCCTCGTATTTTAGACAAATACGTGTAACAATTCATAGACATGCAACTCACTAACTCTTCCTGCCAATCACAATTTAAATTGACAAATCACTTATTGAGTCCAATTTCAATGTTCACTAAAATCTATCATATAAATTTGGATATACGTATCCACCAATAGATTCCATGTACAGATATCATCATCTCAAATTTCCACATAGATTCCATGTGATTAAGCATGTGTTAAATTTTCGTGAGCTAATTTGTTCGTCTGTGTGTTTAATTTAACAAAAGGATGAAATTGCATTAAATGTGAAAGTTGTATAGTATATGTTAAAGTGCTTATGTGTTGTGGCTTTATAAATGTGAGGACTTATGTGGCAATTTAGCCATTTCCATGGTTAGAGGATGGCTAAGGTCATAAATGACCTTGTAACTATGTGATACATATATTTATATGAAAAGTTATATTGGTAAATTAGTTTATATCATATTATTAACAAAACTAAAGCTTAAAAATAAGCTTTAATGCATTGTTCATCCACCGAAAAAACACAAACAAAGATAGGAAAGAAACACTTTGTTATATTCGGCCAATTGAAAGCTAAATTCAAGGTAAGTTTTTGATCCGTTTTTAATAATTTCTACGTTTTTGTAATCGTTACATCGTCTACTATCAAACCCATGTTTCAATTTTGTGTATTGGTGATGTTTGTAAGTTATGCCATTGATGATATGTTGAGCTTTATGATGCTTTAAGGTGTTAAATGATAGATTGGTGGTAGATGAATATGTTTTGTTCTTGAAGTTTTGATGAATTTAGCTAAATAGGGCTAAATTGAGAAAATGGCAAATTGAGGGACTAATTTGTGAATTTGATGGAAAATGTGGCCTTATATGTGATGTATGAATATTCGGCTAAGCATGTGTATGGGTAGATTTTGTGAATTTGATGTTTTTAGAAAAATGGACTAAATTGATTAAGTGTGCAAATTTGAAAGTTAATTTGTAAATAGCGCAACATATGTGTGTATGGATTGAATTTAATGAAATAGTGAATAAAAGGATTAATTTTGAATATGTTTAGATCAAGAACCGAAGAAAACGGATTTAGATCGCGGGAAAGCGAAAGTAAACGAGTAGCCCTTTTCATTCCGATAAATCGAATCCGAGGTAAGTCACTATACAAATAAATGAATATGTATGCATTTGTAATTGTTCATATGTTTAATGATGATAATGAATGCTTATGAGAGGTATGTAATTGAATTCCGAGATAAGTTCGATAAAGTAACTAAGACTGAGAAGCCCCGTACGAACCTAGGAATAGATAGGATTGGCTAAGTCACGTCATAGATATCTGTTCTGTTTTTATCATGTAAGGCCACATCTGGGACGTTGGCATTGATTTGAGAATTCGTGTAAGACCCTGTCCGGGACAGTGGCATCGATATCTGATTACGTGTAAGACCACGTCTGGGACGTTGGCATCAATTTGAGCTTTACGTATAAGACCATGTCTGGGACGTTGGCATCATTATGATCCTTACGTGTAAGACCATGTCTAGGACAGTGGCATCGATATCTGAGTACATGTAAGGCCTCGTCTGAGACGGTGGCATTATACTACTATTCCGAGCTTCTGAGTATTTTACTAGATTTCCTTATGGTTCAACGGGCAAGTCTGAAATACGAATGACAAATCTGAGCTTTGATAGATTAAGTAAATGAATGTCTGATTCAGGTACGTTGATTATACACCAAATGTGTATATAAGGTAAGTGACTATGTCTTTTACTATAATGGATTGGAAATATGTTACATGAAAGCATATATGAAAACCTATGTGTTTATGATTCTTAAATTGATAAATATGGCAATTTGGCCAAGAATATGAATCAAAGTATAAACGTGAGAAATTTACCTTGTAGAAGAAATGTGCCAATGTGGTTATATGTTTACATGCCTTACATATCAAGTTTGTTTGTGTATTGACTTACTAAGCTTTTGGGAAAGCTTACTCTGTGTGTGTTTGATCTTTTTTATAGGTCGTCAAAGCTACTGAAGGCTCGGGACCGTCAAGGATCATCATCACACTACTAATATCATTTTGGTACATCTTGGATATGTATATAGCTAGATATAGCATGTATAGGCTAGTTCTTGGTATAATTTGTAAAGTGAACTTAGCCATGTGATTTGGCTAGATATGTTTTGATATATGCTTAAAGAAGTATGATATGTGAAGTTGTTTTGGTATGATTAATAGATATGGAAATGGTTTGGAAATGGTTTTGAAATGGTAAGTTTATAGGTGAATGATGTTTGAGCATAATTGTGTTTTGGTCATGCAAATTGTTATGTTTGGAGTTGATTTCGAATGTATTAATGTATGATTCTCCTTAGTTGTCAAATATGCATGATTTGGGATGACTATTTGGTATATTTTAATGGTTATATGTAAATGAAATGGGATGATATATGTTGCTTATAGGTTTGACCCTTGTGGGTGGCATTTTGGCCTTGTGAATTGCCTCTAATGTCACATGGCTGTGGCACACGGGCGTGCCTAAGATCGTGGGTAAATTGGCAGAATATAGCCTAAAAATAACACGGCCTTGACACGGGCGTGTTTGGTGGCTGTGGTGGGGAAGTTAGTATAAGACCACGGTTAGGACACACGGCCGTGTCTGGTGGCCGTGGGGACCAAGTCAGTATGTAGACAAGAAAGGACACACGGGGGTGTCTGGTAGCCGTGGAGGGCACGCGGTCTCCTCCCACGGGCGTGTCTCCCCTATATTTTAGAAAAGTTTAAAATTTTCATGGCATTTCATATGTGTTTCAGTCTAATCTTGACTCGACTTCTAAGCATGATTAAGGTCTCGAGGACCCGTTTAAGGGACATTATGTCTGAGAATGATAATTGAGTGTATGTTTTTGTCTGTGAATATTTTTGATCTGTCCGGTAATGGTTCTAACCTTAATCCGGCGATGGACATAGGATATTGGTGTTACATTTAATTGGTATCAGAGCTATGGTTTAGCTGATTCTCGGACTAACGTAGCGTGTCAGAGTCTAGCTATACATGCCATATATCTGAATTGTGATAGTGTGATGAATCCTGACGTATAAAATGTGATTTTCGTATAGTAATGGATCCTGAAAGAGCTGTAGCTAGTGACGTAGAAAGTAATGCGCTTGCTCCCAAGCCAGGGACAGCGCCCTCTGAATCGAGACCGACTACGAGCGGTCAAAAAGGAGAAGCTAAACAAGCTTTCTTCCAGATGATGAGTTAGTGGTTCACTCAATTCGTAAGGAATAACCCAACTGTTTCACAATCCCCGCCCCCGATTAATCCCCCTTAGACTACAGTTTTGCCACCAGTTATACATCTGAATCTGTTGAATAAGCCTCATGTTGACAAGATCTGTAAGTATGAGGCCGAAGAATTCCGAGCTACTAAAGATGATGATGCTGAAAAGGCCGAGTTCTGGATTGAAAATACTATTCGGGTATTCAATGAAATGTCTCTGACTCCAGAAGAACATATAAAATGTGTTGTATCATTACTCCGAGATGCAGCATATCAATGGTGGAAAAACTCTGATTTCTATTGTTCCGAGAGAACGAGACACATGGGTTTTCTTTCAGATCGAGTTTCAGAAAAAATATATCAGTGAGAGATTCGTTGATCAAAAACGGAAAAAATTTCTAGAACTTAAACAGGGCCGTATGGCTGTTTCAGAATACGAGCGAGAATTTGTGAGACTGAGTCAATATGCTCGAGAATGTGTATCATCTGGAGCTATAATGTGCAAAAGGTTCAAAGATGGCCTTAATGAAGACATTTGTCTGTTAGTCGGGATCTTAGAAATAAAAGAGTTCGTTGTACTCGTTGATAGAGCGTGTAAAGCTGAGGCATTCGGAAAATATAAAAGAAAAGCTGAATCTGAAGCCCGTGATATGAGAAAAAGATTTCCAAGCAAATCATTTCAGTTATCTTCGAAGAAATTCAGAAATAATTAGAGTCGTTCTAGAGATAATATGGGTCAATTGAACAGAAATCGAGCTAGACCGCAAATGAGTTCTAAAACTCCAGCAACTTTAGTGGCTAGTGTTGATAATGTTCGATCCGATAGACCTGAATGTAAATATTGTGGAAAAAGACATCCGGGAAGTTGTAGATTAAATGACAGAGCTTGCTTCCAATGTGAATCACTTGATCATTTTATCCGTGATTGTTCTGAGTCTGTCGAGCCAGAGACTGTTCAGAATTTGAGATCTGATAATGCACCTGTGAGAGGTAGGCCATCGAAAAATGTCAAAAATGTTAGTTGTAGTCAGAGAACTACGAGACACAACGTTGTCAGATTCGAAGCTAGAACGCCAGCCAGAGCGTGTGCTATCCGAGCTCAAGAGGAAGCTTCGTCACCAGATGTTATAATGGGTAGTTTTACTCTTTATGATACTTCTGTGATTGCTTTGATAGACCCTGGTTCTACTCATTCATATATATGCATGAATTTAGTATTCAACAAGACATTGCCTGTAGAGTCTACTGAGTTTGCTATAAAAGTATCGAACCCCTTAGGTAAAAGTGTCATGTTTGACAAAGTATGCAAGAATGTCCATTAATGTTTCGAGATATATGTTTCCCTTCTGATTTGATACTTTTTCCATTTGATGAATTCGATATTATTCTGGGTATGGACTGGTTGATTATGCATGATGCTGTTGTGAACTGCAAAAGAAAGACTATAGATTTGAGATGTCCGAATGATGAGATTGTACGAGTTGAGTCTAATGATTTGAATGGATTGCCTGCTGTGATATCTATTTTGAAAGCTCAGGGTTTTTTGAATAAGGTATATGAGGCATATTTCGCTTACGTGATTGATTCGAAAATGTCTGAAAGGAAGATTGAGTTAGTGCCTGTTGTCTGTGAGTTTTCTGATGTGTTTCCTGAATAGTTACCGGGTTTACCTCTGATTCGAGAAGTTGAGTTTGGTATTGAATTGTTGCCTGGTACTACACCTATTTCGATAGCTCCGTATAGAATGGCACCAACCGAGTTGAAAGAGTTAAAGTCACAGTTGCAAGAATTGACTGCGAGAGGGTTTGTTAAACCGAGTTTCTCGCCCTAGGGTGCTCCGGTATTGTTTGTGAAAAAGAAAGATGGCACGATGAGGATGTGTATCAATTATCGTCAGTTGAACAAGGTGACAATAAAGAATAAATACCCGTTGCCCAGAATTGATGATTTATTTGATCAGCTAAAAGGAGCTACGGTGTTTTCAGAGATTGACCTGAGATCTAGATATTATCAGTTGAGAGTGAACGATTCAGATATTTTGAAGACTGCTTTCAGAACGAGGTACGGGCATTACGAATTTTTAGTTATGCCATTTGGACTAACCAATGCTCCTGCTATTTTTATGGATCTGATGAATAGAATTTTTAGACCGTATCTAGATCGATTTGTTATCGTATTCATTGATGACATTTTGATTTATTCGCGTGATGAGGCTGAACATGCTGAACATTTGAAATTTGTTTTGCAAACTTTGAGAGAAAAGCAATTGTATGCAAAATGTGAAATCTAGTTGCACGAGGTTAGTTTTTTGTGACATATTGTGTCAGCATCTGGGATTCGAGTTGATCCGAGCAAGATTTCTGCTATTTTGAATTGGAAACCTCCGAGAAATGTATCTGAAGTCCGCAGTTTTCTAGGTTTGGCTGGTTATTACCGCAGATTTGTGAAAGGCTTTTCGACAATAGCTACTCCATTGACTAGATTACTTCAGAAAGATATCAGATTTGAATGGTCGGATTAATGTCAGAAAAGTTTTGATCGATTGAAAACTCTGTTAATAGAAGCTCCAGTGTTAGTACAACCAAAATCGGGTAAAGAATTTGTTATATACAGTGATGCTTCATTAAATGGTTTGGGATGTGTTTTGATGCAGGAAGACAAAGTTGTAGCTTATGCCTCGAGACAGCTAAAGCCTCATGAAAAGAATTATCCAACGCACGACCTGGAGTTAGCTGCGATTGTGTTTGCGCTAAAGATTTGGCGCCATTATCTGTACAGTGAGAAATGTTACGTATTTTCAGATCATAAAAGTCTAAAATACCTGATGACCCAGAAAGATTTGAATCTGTGTCAAAGAAGATGGTTAGAACTGTTAAAAGATTATGAGCTTGATATAGATTATCATCCTGGTAAAGCAAATGTTGTTGCAGGTGCTTTGAGTAGAAAATCGTTGTTTGCATTACGTGCTTTGAGTACTCAGTTGGAAGTGTCTGATGATTGTTCTGTGATAGCTGAATTAAAAGCAAAACCGATGTTCTTACAACAGATATGCGATGCTCAGAAATTTAATAATGAGTTGCTAGAGAAATGAGCTCAGTGTGAGGTGAATTCTGAATCTGAATTTCAAATTGTTGATGATTGTTTGAAATTCCGGGATCGTATCTGTTTTCCGAGAAACCCAGAGTTGATTCAGTTGATTTTGAATGAAGCACATGATAGTCGTCTATCTGTTCATCCGGGAAGTACGAAAATGTATCAGGATTTGAAATGAAACTACTGGTGGTCTGGGATGAAACAAGACATCTCTGACTTTGTTTCGAAATGTTTAGTCTGTCAGCAAGTAAAAGCCGAACATCAAGTTTTGTCTGGATTGCTTCAGCCAATTTTGATTCCGGAGTGGAAATGGGATAGAATAACAATGGATTTTGTTTCTGGTTTGCCCCTAACTTCGAGAAAGAAAGACACAATTTGGGTTGTAGTTGAAAGATTAACTAAATCAGCCCATTTTATTTTGGTAAGATCTGACTACTCACTTGACAAATTAACCGAGCTTTATATCTCTGAGATTGTGAGATTGCACGGGGTGCCACTGTCCATTGTATCCAATAGAGATCCGAGGTTTACGTCGAGATTCTGGAAGAAATTGCAAGAAGCTTTGGGCACGAAATTACGTTTCAGTACAGCTTTTCATCCACAAACTGATGGTCAGTCTAAACAAATTATTCAGATTCTTGAAGACATGTTAAGATGCTGCATACTTGAGTTTAATGGTATGTGGGATCAGTATCTGCCTTTGATTGAATTTGCATACAACAATAATTTTCAGTCGAGTATTAAAATGGCACCATATGAAGCTTTGTATGGACGTAAATATCGAACACCTCTGTATTGGACTGAACACAATGAAAATAAGCTACACGGGGTTGATCTGATAAAAGATTCAGAATAGAAAGTGAAACAGATCCGAGATTGTTTGAAAGCAGCATCTGATCGTCAGAAGTCTTATACAGACTTGAAACGTAAAGATATAGAATTTGAGATCGGCAACAAAGTATTTCTGAAAGTGTCTCCGTGGAAGAAAGTGCTTCAATTCGGATGTAAAGGCAAATTAAGTCCGAGGTTCATCAGGCCGTATGAGATTATTGAACGTGCCGGGACGGTTGCATACAGATTAAAGTTACCCTCTGAGCTACGAAAGAAACACAACGTATTTCATGTTTCAATGCTCCGTAGGTATCGATCCGATCCATCGCATGTGATTGCTCCATCTGAGATTGAAATCAGATCTGATATGACATACGAAGAGGAATTGATATGTATCTTAGCTCGTGAAGTGAAAGAATTGAGAAACAAAAGAATTTCGTTAGTGAAAGTATTATGGAATCGGCACAGAATTGAAGAGGCTACGTGGGAGCCTGAGGATTCAATGAGACAACAATATCCGACTCTGTTTAACAGTAAGATTTTCGGGGACGAAAATCCCTAAGGGGGGAGACTTGTAACAGTCCGGTTTATACACTAGTCGGAATAGTGGTTTCTGGACCACGAATTTGAGTCCGAATAAAATTTTAATATTATTTTCTATGCCATTGTTATGTGATTAAGCATGTGTTAAATTTCCGTGAGCTAATTTGTCCGTCTGTGTGTTTAATTTGACAAAAGGATGAAATTGCATTAAATGTGAAAGTTGTATACTATATGTTAAAGTGCTTATGTGTTGTGGCTTTATAAATGTGAGGACTTATGTGGCAATTTAGCCATTTCCATGGTTAGAGGATGGCTAAGGTCATAAATAACCTTGTAACTATGTGATACATATATTTATATGAAAGGTTATATTGGTAAATTAGTTTATATCATATTATTAACAAAACTAAAGCTTAAAAATAAGCTTTAATGCATTTTTCATCCACCGAAAAAACACAAAAAAAGATAGGAAAGAAATACTTTGTTATATTCGACCATTTGAAAGCTAAATTCAAGGTAAGTTTTTGATCTGTTCTTGATAATTTCTACGTTTTTGTAATCGTTGCTTCGTCTACTATCAAACACATGTTTCAATTTTGTGTATTGGTGATGTTTGTACGTTATGCCATTGATGATATGTTGAGCTTTATGATGCTTTAAGGTGTTAAATGATAGATTGGTGGCAGATGAATATGTTTTGTTCTTGAAGTTTTGATGAATTTAGCTAAATAGGGCTAAATTGAGAAAATGGCAAATTGAGGGACTAATTTGTGAATTTGATGGAAAATGTGGCCTTATATGTGATGTATGAATATTCGGCTAAGCATGTGTATGGTTAGATTTTGTGAATTTGATGTTTTTAGAAAAATGGACTAAATTGATTAAGTGTGAAAATTTGAAGGTTAATTTGTAAATAGCCCAAAATATGTGTGTATGGATTGAATTGAATGAAATAGTGAATAAAAAGATTAATTCTAAATATGTTTAGATTAAGAACCGAAGAAAACGGATATAGATCGCGGGAAAGCGAAAGTAAACGAGTAGCCATTTTTATTCCGATAAACGAAATCTGAGGTAAGTCACTATACAAATAAATGAATATGTAAGCATTTGTAATTGTTCATATGTTTAATGATGATAATGAATGCTTATGAGAGGTATGTAATTGAATTCCGAGATAAGTTCGATATAGTAACTAAGTCTGAGAAGCCCCGTACGAACCTAGGAATAGATAGGATTGGCTAAGTCACGTCATAGATATCTGTTCTGTTTTTATCATGTAAGACCACGTCTGGGACGTTGGCATTGATTTGAGAATTCGTGTAAGACCCTGTCCGGGACAGTGACATCGATATCTGATTATGTGTAAGACTACGTCTGGGACGTTGGCATCAATTTGAGCTTTACGTATAAGACCATGTCTGGGACGTTGGCATCATTATGATCCTTACATGTAAGACCATGTCTGGGACATTGGCATCATTCTGATTCATGTAAGACCATGTCTGGGACAGTGGCATCGATATCTGAGTACATGTAACACCTGGTCTGGGACGGTGGCATTGTACTACTATTCTGAGCTTCTGAGTATTTTTCTGGATTTCGTTATGGTTCAACAGGCAAGTCTGAAATACGAATGACAAATCTGAGCTTTGATAGATTAAGTAAATGAATGTCCGATTCAGGTACGTTGATTATACACCAAATGTGTATATAAGGTAAATGACTATGTCTTTTACTATAATGGATTGGAAATATGTTACATGAAAGCATATATGAAAAACTATGTGTTTATGATTCTTAAATTGATAAATATGACAATTTGGCCAAGAATATGAATCAAAGTATAAATGTGAGAAATTTACCTTGTAGAAGAAATGTGCCAATGTGGTTATATGTTTACATGCCTTACATATCAAGTTTGTTTGTGTATTGACTTACTAAGCTTTTGGGAAAGCTTACTCTGTGTGTGTTTGATCTGTTTTATAGGTCGTCAAAGCTACTGAAGGCTCGGGACCGTCAAGGATCGTCATCACACTACTAATATCATTTTGGTACATCTTGATATGTATATAGCTAGATATAGCATGTATAGGCTAGTTCTTGGAATAATTTGTAAAGTGAACTTAGCCATATGATTTGGCTAGATATGTTTTGATATATGCTTAAAGAAGTATGATATGTGAAGTTGTTTTGGTATGATTAATAGATATGGAAATGGTTTTGAAATGGTACGTTTATAGGTGAATCATGTTTGAGCATAATTGTGTTTTGGTCATGCAAATTGTTATGTTTGGAGTTGATTTCAAATGTATTAATGTGTGATTCTCCTTAGTTGTCAAATATGCATGATTTGGGATGACTATTTGGTATGTTTTAATGGTTGTATGTGAATGAAATGGGATGATATATGTCGCTTATAGGTTTGACACTTGTGGGTGGCATTTTGGCCTTGTGAATGGCCTATAATGTCACACGGCTATGGCACACGGGCGTGCCTAAGAACGTGGGTAAATTGGCAGAATGTAGCCTAAAAATAACACGGCCTTAACACGGGCGTGTTTGGTGGCTGTGGTGGGGAAGTCAGTATAGGACCACGATTAGGACACACGGCTGTGTCTGGTGGCCGTGGGGACCAAGTCAGTATGTAGACACGAAAGGACACATGGGGGTGTCTAGTAGCCGTGGAGGGCACACGGTCTCCTCCCACGGGCGTGTCTCCCCTGTATTTTGAAAAGTTTAAAATCTTCATGACATTTCATATGTGTTTCAGTCTAGTCCTGTCTCGACTTCTAAGAATGATTAAGGTCTTGAGGACCCGTTTAAGGGACATTATGTCTGAGAATGATAATTGTGTGTATGTTTTTGTCTGTGAATATTTCAGATCTATCCGGTAACACTTCTAACCTTAATCCGGTGAAGGACACGGGATATGGGTGTTACATAGGAGCTCACTCTCAAGCTATTCACATTCACTGTCCGCTTTACACAAGTCGCTTGGTCATTACGTAACTACTCGCGGTCTTTGCTTCACACAAGTCGCCGGTATCCACAACACATGCCGGATTACCCAGCCACTGGTAGAACTTATAAGACCAGTACCCGTTTCACATAGTCACAAATCTCAGGTCTACTTACACAAGCTGTCGGTCATGACGAGTGTAACGCCCTAAAATCTAGGTAATCATTTTTGTATGTTTATAGCACAAATGTCTATCTTCTTTAGTGGCTAAATGATTTGGGTGTGTTTGGGAGTGTTTGAGAAGTCTTGGGTTCAAGCCTGGGCTTGTGCAAAAAGTTTTGTTTTTAAGGAATAAACCCTTGCCTATAGTTAGTAGGTTTTTAAATTATTGTGGGTAAAGCAAGACATAAAAAGCCTGCTGGTCTAGGGGGTAAGTGGCGTGCTACCTATGCCAGTGGACTGAGGTTCGAATCTTGGTGGAGGCAAGGGAGTACTTATTTTGCTGCTGTGCTGTGGGGGGCATTGTGGTTTGATTGAAACACTGAAGTGGTTGAGAAGAAATCAAATTGAGTGGTTGAGAGGAGGTGTGATCAGGTGGAGAGATTTGAGGAGGGGTTTTTGGAGGAAATCAAGGGAAGAGAGGGGAGAGGGAGTGTTGTGCCGAAATTGGACTCTGGCACTTAAGAAATTCGGCCAGAGTGGTATACTCCACATTTCAATTTTGCCTGGTATTATTTTTCTCTCATTTTTGCTTGAAGGCTGATTGTATTAAGGGTTTTTGGGTTCTTCTGTTCTTTTGTATTTGACAACCTTTTTGGCCGAATATTCTTTCTTCCTCTTCTTGCCCCTTCTTCGTTTCTTTTGCCAAATATTTCTGAGGATTGCTTTTGGTTCTTCCTTGCTAATTCTCTTTTCTTTTTACCCTCATTGTGCTATTCTGAAAAAGGTGAGCAAACGTTTTCCTTTTCCCCTTGGCCAAATCTTCCCCCTCTTTTTCATCCTTCCCCTTTCATTTCTTTTTGGTGATTCATTTCTTTCCCATGCAGTTGACTATTTTCCCTTCTCTATTGTTCTGGTTATCTTTCTCTATTTGCCGATAAGTCTTACACTTTGTAGTGGGTCCTCTTCTCGCGTTATTGGTAAGTGAAGATGGTAAATTGTTATGTTGCTTGTTGAAGAAATGCTTACTCTTTTTCGGTTGGTGGCCTAGGAACTTTTTGAAGGAGTTGAAGGCTCGTAATTAACGGTTGGGTAGGTAAAACTTCCCTCTTCACTCGATCAAGGGTAAGTTGTTGTGAGTATAACGATTGGGATAACTTATGTTTATTCAATTAAGTAACTGCTTAAATGAATAATTGGGGATTGTTGGTCAAGTGTAGGTTTCAAAGGAGTGGGCGGTTTTCTCAGCAAATAGAACCCAGGTGTGTAATAGTACTTTACTAAACGGTATCGGTGAAATGCCGAAAAGTGTGTAAACACTGCCAAATCGTAAACTGGCAAAAATTGAAAAAGTATGAAAATCTACACTACACGAGCGTGCGCTCACTCGTGTGGTGAACCGAACGCATAAAACGTGGGTGTTAGACTACCAAGGCCACCATGAGTAATTTCATGGTCTTGAGCTGTTTTGGGCCACGTTGGACCGAAATGGGCCGTGTGGGCCCCACACAGGTAAACCACACGAACGTGTGAAGAATAGTAGGTCAAACTTTGTAATGTTCATGACCGAGACCAATTTTGGGCTATGTGGGCCACACGGGTGTGTAGGCCCACATAGGCCCGCATAATGGGCCTTGGACCCATTTTAACTGTTTGACTGTTAAGGTTGCACGGGTCGCCTGAGATGACTGTGGACCTACTGATGGGTTGGTAAGTATACCTAGACCCCAAACTGATAAAATGACTATTATGCCTCTATGGTTAAATGACTGTTATGCCCTGTGATATTAATTAACTGTATGCCTTATGTTATGTATGACTGTATATGAGCATGCCATGATATATATATGTTGCATCCATGTGTGACATGTTGCATGGGAATGGGATTATTATGATTGGAGGAAGTGTACTGTACTAGCAGTTCTGTTGCAAATACTGTTTAATCCGCAATCGGTGCAAATTTTGGAGTGTAGGGCTGGACGGGGTGGAGTGTAGAGGTTGGTTGGATAGGATCTCTGTTTGCATGACTGAACTGCTACTGTCAGTGAAATGGGCTAAGGCTCACACTGATACTGATACAATAATGGGCTATAGCCCAACTGGACTGAACTGTTATTGATTTGAGGCTTAAGCCCAGACTGTACTTGCCTAAGGCATGATTGGCTATTTACTTACATGGGGTTACACACTGAGTTTTCGTAAACTCACCCCTCTATTCATCTGTACAGGTAATTCCCAGTCTTAGGCAGATTGGTGCTGCGAGGGATTCGGAGGTGGCCACACAACCGCACTTGCTTTTATAGTTGATTTTTTATTTACAAGAAATTTAATTTGGGTATTTATTTTTGTAATAAGGCCTCTTTAAGTTTTAACTTTTAATTTGGAGATTTTATTTATTTTAATTCACATCTGAGTAGTAGTAGGACGTGGATTTTCAAAAGATAGATGTTTTTCAAAACACCACGTTTTCGTAACATACTATAAAAGCTTCCGCATCAAACATTGTTTTAAAGTATAGTAACAAACTAATATGATCAATGTTCTACTAAAAACAACTTGAGTTTTAAAAGAATAAGATACCCTAAAATTTTCCGTTAAGTTCATAAGCGAGATTTAATAATAGAATGGATTGTCCAAAGAAACCATGTTTTCGAAAAACACTTCAATGTGATACTGCCAGATTCGGCCATAACGTCTAGGTCAGGTTTGGGGTGTTACAACAAGCTACACGATGCAGCTCACACAAGCTGTCGAGTATTCGTAACACATACCGGATAACTAAGCCACCGGTAGAACGTACGGACCACCACCCGGATCACTTATTTCACTTAGTACAATGCCATGGACTTATTTCACTTAGCACAATGCCATGGTTTAACCATGGCCTTTTATCGTCAATTCATATTTCACTATGCAACGATCGTGATCGATCTTGCATTTTTACTCAATTCGAGCATTTACTGAAATTTCCAAAATTTAATCAAATATATGATAATGGTGCTTAAGTAACACAAATCAATAACATTTATCAACATATAAACTTACAAATTTATACACAAGTCATTCATATATTTTTCCTCCTCCTCCTCTCCATCCACATCCTTAATATAAAAACACACTTGTAAGTAACATTATCTATAATTTTCACTATTTACTTGTATGAATATTCAAGCTGTCCATCTATGTCATAGTCACTAAATTATTTTTATCTTGAGCTACAGAACTTCAAATTAAGATCTGCTAATTTTCTCTGAAACTAGACTCACATATCTTCTTACCATAAAATTATTAGAATTTTTGGTTTAGCCAATAAGTACAGTTTATTATTTAAAGTCACCCCTGTTCTGCTGTCTGACAGTTCCGACCCTTCTTCACTAAAAATTAATTATCTCATTGTACGGAATTCGGATGATCTTTCTGTTCATTTACTTTGAAAATAGACTCATTTATAATTTTAAAAATATAAATTTAAGCCCCTAATTATTTTCCTCCAATTTTTGATGATTTTACAAAGTTAGAATAGGGGAACCCGAAATCATTCTGACCTTATCTCACAAAATTTATTATATCTCATGATTCACAATTCCATTGCTTATACCGTTTCTTCTATAAGAAACATGACTCAATAAGCTTTATGTTATTAATTCTCTAATCCGAGTTTTATAATTTTTAGTGATTTTTCAAAGTTAGACTACTGCTACTGTCCAAAACTGTTTTAGTGCAAAATATTAATTTTCATTTTGCCCCAAATTTCACAATTCATACAATTCAGTCCTTGCTCAATTAACCCCTAAATTGAGCTAATTTTTCTCAATTAATACTTTATTCTATCATTTTAAACTACTTCATAACCCTTGGAAATCAGAACTTTAGCACTAGACCTTATTTCCAAACTCTTTCACAATTAGGTCCTAAAATTAATTTCCATCAATTTTACTTGATAAAATCATCATATATCAAAATTAAAGCTTCAATTCTATGTTTATTCATCATGTGCTTCTAGCAGTCATCCATAGCAACTTTAAAAATTAGCCATGGAATCAAAAACTAATGACATAATAAGTTCGACCCAATTGTAAAAGTCCAAAAACTTAGAAATTTCAAGGAGAAAGCAAGAATTAAACTTACATGAAGCTAGAGTATGAAAACCAGCTTGAACCCTCTTCTATGGCTGATTTTCAGCTAATGAATATAAAGAAAAATGATGAGAGTTCTAAATATTCCAATTTGGTCCATTTTTATTTAACTAATTTTTAGCAATTTTCCAATTTTGCCCTTATTTCACCCATTTCCTGATTTTTCTCAGCTATTGCAGCCCAAAATATCTCTTTTAGGCTTATTTGCACTTTAGGTCTTTCCTCATTTGACAATTGAGCTATTTAATCCTTCTAGCAACTTTTACACATTTTTCAATTTAGTCCCTTTTTATTTAATTAACCACTCAAACGTCAAAACTTTCTAACAAATTTTTAATACTACTTTATCGACACTCCGTAAATATTCATACAAATATTTAAGGCTCGGTTTATAACATTGAGATCTCGATACCTCTTTTTCTCAATTTCTTAACCAAATAAATCTTTATAAAACACAATTTACTATTTCAAAAATATTTTAAAAGCTACATTTGGCTCGTAAATATTAAATAATATAATCTACAAATTTATTTTTTAGATTTATGGTCTCGAACCATATTTCTGACATCGCTGAAATTTGGGCTGTTACATTAGGTGCAAGTTTCACACGGCCAAGACACACGCCCGTGTTCTAGGCCGTGTAGCACACACGGCTGAGACACATGCCCATGTCTCTGCCCGTGTGCTCAATTCTAAACATTCTGCTTTTCTCAAATTGAAGATGTAGGGGACACATGGCCTAACCACACGCCCATGTTCCAGGCCGTGTGTCACACACGGTCTAGACACACGTCCGTCTGTCTGCCCGTGTAGACAAAATAAATCCACTTCTAGCTTCATTTCTCACCCAAAATTTTACAAATGGCCTACACCAAAATTTTCATCCAAATACCAACCAATCCAAGCATTGAATTCAAGTAATTTATAACATCTAACATGATATATTATTACATGCATTCATGCTTTTAATCTTACCCTTTGGTAAGCATACTCATTTAACCTTTCTCAATCAGTCAATAACAAACACTTGTGTTATCTCCATAAAATAAACTTAATACATATATACACATATACCAAAATGTAATCGTCACTAGCCATTCCAATGGCTAGATTACAATAATCATTCACATTTACATGTCAATATGGCCAACATAATCTATACATGTCATTATAACTATAATTGATTTACCATATTGTACCGACATGGGCCGATGGATAGTGTGAGTGATCTCCACCAAGCTTCCAATCCAACGAGCTTCCGATTTACTATAAAACAGGGAAATAAAACTAAGTAAGCATTACATGCTTAGTAAGTTCGTATAACATGGTACTTAACTTACCATTCACTCTATTTTGAGGTAACTATGTAAGGCACATTCATTCAATTTGACCTCAAGCCCTACACATATCCTCATTGCCCTTGTTAGTCATATATTCCATAATAACATCAAAACATGTTTGGACTCAACAACAATCAAGTTTCCAGGCACATATGCATTCCACAACATGTATTCATTTAACATGTATAAATCATCTCTTTATATTACAAGTATAATTCCATATAGTTCATCTCGAGTTCAGATTATTTCATATCAGAACTTTACTCATATTACTCGAAATATCAATGTCACACGAGTAGTATTACACTCAAAGTATACAAGTCTATAATCAAGGATGAACATATTCGTCAAATGAATTCCATGTACAAATATAACCATCTCATGTTTTCATATATCAATTGTCATGTATCATTATTTTCATGTATTTAAGACAAATACGTGTAATAACTCATTTCTTATTTATATCTTCTCATGTCAGGATTTTTATCCGTTGAATTTATTTAGATTATCGATGGATACATAGGTAGTACACACAAAGTGTACAAATCAGTAAATTTGTAAATTCATATTCAATGGTACCCATAATGTGCTATTTCAGAAAGTACACTCTCGAGCCACACATATATACAACAAGATTACCAGTTCAGGCTAAATCCTTTTTATGACATATGCTCTAAAGAGCTTGATCTGGATTATTCGTCCGGGCTAAATCCAATCCATAACATATGCTCAAGAGGACTTATATCAGGATTATCCGTCTAGGCTAAATCCTTTCTATAATGAGGTCAATAGGATTATTCATCCAACTAAATCCCGTTTGCAAAAAATGCATGACCTCATTCATTTTGGGAAATCACATATCCATTGAATTTTCCATTTTTTCAAACGGAATTTGACGTTTTCCAAGCATTATCAGGCATGTGATTATTTCATACATTTATAATATTCACATAATTCAAATAGACACATTCCACATTCATTTCAAGTACATAAGTAACATTTTTATCATTTATCATTTATCGGGCCTTATTATTGATCGGGCTTCGTCAGGTATATTTCCAATGTCATATACATATGATATTTATACAATTCACAAGCACAACATCTAATTCAAGCATATAAATATACACAATTTAGTTACACGAACTTATCTCGACAAACGTTCGTGTACATATAATCTACTAATTCGATATTTTCCTCCTTTCCTCGTTCTACCTCTGAATTTGGTCTATTCGGATCTATACGAGTAAATTTAACATCAATTTATCACATTTCATATACAAGTGGACTCAATTTACTTCCTAGGAAAAATTACCATTTTGCCCCTAACTTTTTCATAAATTCTAATTTCGTCCCTAGGCTCGGAAAATGAAATTTATGCAATATATTCCCTATTCCAAGCCTAACCGAAATTGCAATATACATTTTACAGCACATATATTCTATAATTTTAGAATTTTTCTTAAATTTTCACAACTTTACATTTTAGTCCCTAAATCATGTTTTCATTAAAAATCACTTTGTAAAAGTTGTTTATCTATCAACAACCTTTCATTTTCTACCATTAATTTCAAATTTTTAGCATATTCATCCATGACCTAATTTCCATAATCTTCAAATTAATCACCCAAATAGATAGATTAAGCTATCCCAATTTTAAAAATATCAAAATTACTAAAAACGGGACAAGAAAACTTACCCAATTTGGCCAAGAAAGCTTGCTTTCTCTTTCCTAGGGTTTCCATGGAGTATTTTGGGGAAGAAGATGAGAAAAATAAGATGATAATTCTTTTATTATCTTTTTATTCATTAAATTATTTCAATATCCAATTTACTCCTTAGCCTTTTTCTAATTTTCCATGGACGAGTCACTAAAAAATATCTACATACTTTTCATTTATGGTCTAATTACCATATAAGGACCTTAAATTTTGAATTCCATAGCTATTTGATCCTTATAGCTACTAGAATTCAACTTTCGCATTTTATGCGATTTGGTCCTTCTCGTAATTAAGCACATAATCGACAAAATTTTCTTATCAGAGTTTTCACATGACATTTCTATCATATTACGGACCATAAAATAAAATTAAAATAAATTTTATTTTCGGCTCAGATTTGTGGTTCCGAAACCACTGTTCCAATTTCACCTAAGTTGGGTTGTTACAAAATGGAACATTTAAACATACATTTCCTACATTATCATAAACACATTATAAAACAATCATTCACATACATATCATCCTTAAATCGAGCCCTCGACACCCAAAAAAATGTTAGAAACTCGGGACTAGATCAGAAATGTTTGGAAAGTTTAATAAAAATTCACAAAAATTTAGAAACAGGGGTCACATAGTCGTGTGGCCAGGCCGTGTGCCTCACAGGGCTGAGACAGATGCTCGTGTCTCAGGCTGTGTAACCTTCGAACTAGGGACACACAGCCATGTCACATGCCCGTGTGCTAGGTCGTGTAACTTACTGACTTGCATGCAAAAAAACCCTCCAGGAGACACACGACTGTGTGTCACACACGGTTGAGTCGCACGCCCGTGTCTTAGGTCGTGTGGACTTAAATTTGCCTAAAACTAAGCCATTTCCTATTCCATTTCATGCATAAACACTTGAGCAATCTGTGCACACCTACAAGGTATCAAACCATACCTAAAGATGCATATATTTTCCATTCCAAAAGTCCTAATTCAACTAACCAATATGCCATTCAAAGGCACCTTAAACATGTACAACAACACTTACCTAAACATGCATATTTACCACTTTTCATTCATCAAATACTAGATCCATGCCTTTACAAAACATGCCATAACTTTACCATATTCAAGCTACCTCAAAACATAACACATAAGTCAATCCAAAACATGCAACATGAGATAGCACAATGACACAAGCCAACAAGGTATTAAATGGTACCAACCAAGATAACTTGCACAACTTATACATACCAAATCATCCATTAAACATTCAACTAAACATCATTATAAGTTCCCTATACATGTTAATAAGGCCATTTCCATCCATAATAATCTAGTTCAAATATGAACTAAAACATGTTACAAGTATCTATTTTCATACCATCATCAACATGCCAAGAAAACCCTATAAACAAGCACTTTAAAGCAACCAAACAACCTATCATGGTAAAGCATTAAAGAGTACTGAACCAATATAGCTTTCCAAAGATTATACGTGTCAAACTCCATTAACACATACACCAAAATACCATTGCAAATCACCCTATATATGCCATTATAAACCTTGACCATAATACTCAAAAACTATCAATTTGACTGTTAGATAGTGTGATAGATCTTTGACGAACTATCGACCAATCGAGCCTCTGTTAATTTGTAAAGCAAAGAAAAATAACTACGTAAGTAATGAATGCTTAGTAAGCTCATATAAACTTCAAACATAGCTTACCACTTCAATATTATAATAAATAGATTAAGCATGATTCAACATCATTACTTTAAACTTGGTATAAGCCTATTGAACACCATTCAACTCACAAATGAGTAACTTCATTGACATCACATATAATTTCATTCATAACATAATATGATTTTATAAGACATATTACATAATTATCAACCTTTTCATAAGCCTAATCAACGTCATCAATTCACGAGTTAGAGTATTTGTCCATGATATAAGTGAATTCATCTATAGCATAAGTAAATTTCTCATATATAAGTACATCATTTAACTCATCAATCCTTTTATAACATCATATTACATCCAAATCATGAACTTATCGTTTCATTCCCTTTTCTTACACGTTGAACCCTTTAGAATTACATCAAATTCTCGGGAAAGCTCACACTAAGTGTGCTTAAACATATAACCGTAACCTTTCTTTTACATCATTGCTCACATGAGCTGTGGGCCAAAATGTAAGCTACACGATGCTGCTCACACGAGCTGTGGATAATCTGCAACAAACGCAGGACCTTAACCATCGGTAGGACATTCAAGACCAACACCCGAAACATGAAATCCCTAATGACATGTCATTTGTATCTTAAAAATTCCTAAGGCTCAACAGGGATTCAATATCCGTTAATTCATTGTAGTGTTGATACGTGTATATTTTAATTCATTTACATCAAACAACATAATAAATATTCAATTAAAACAACATTTAAATGATTACAGTTCATATGAACTTACCTGGCTAAATTGCAGCAATGACTAAATATAAGGGCTATTTGATAAATTTCTCTTCTCCTTGATTTTTCACTCGTTCTTGATCTAAATTAATAATTCTATTCAATTCAATAATTCAAATAGAAAAACCAGTTCATTTTATGCAATTAAGTCCTTTTTGACATTTTTTACAAAATTGCTCCTAATGTTTTACTTTTATGTAATTTAATCCCTAAACCCAAAACATGCAAATTAACCATTTTTATTCAATTTCATGATTAGCCGAGTTTGTTTGGGACCCTACTACAACCCATTTTTTTTGTTATTTCACAAAAAATCCTTGTACTTTTACTAATTTCACATTTTAGTCCTTAAACACTAAAATCATTAAAAATTACTTAACAAAATACTTATATCCAACAATAAAGCTTAATAATCTATCATAAAATTTCAAGAACACTTCAATTTCATCCATGGTAAAATTCTAAACATTTAACAATTAACAAATTTGATACAGTCCCGGTCTCAAGATGTAATCGAGATGTATGCTTGCTGCCCAATCGTAAACAGGAAATACGATAATTGTAGATAGGTGAAGAATAGTTATCAGAAAATAGATGAAGTATAGTTTTAGGGAAGAAGGTATGAAGTTCGTTAATTGGAAGTATGGCTGGTTCAGGATTAACTAGGGTTTATAAGAGGGTAAGTTTCAATTTATGGCTTAAGAAACAAGTAAGAACCAATACCGAATGGTGTCGACCCAAATTACTTATACGGTTCTTAAGGCTCGATTTTTTTTGGATGGATAACAAACCTCGACCCACTATCGAAGATACGACAGGAACCTCGGTATTTAGAAGGTGATCAAAGAATAGGTTGATTCCACTAGCTCACTAGATAAGCCAACAAATCCTTAAAACGAAATTGGAGAAAGTCTCTTACAATTTCGACAAAGTTTCCACATATCATTCATTCAAAAAGTGCTTACAAAAGGCAAATTTTGGATATTTATAGTGCTGAGAAATTAACAGACAAGCCATGAAATTTAGCTTCATTTTCTAGGTAATTTTCAGCCTTGGGAGCGTGCAAAAAAAAAAGCCCTTGGAAAAGCTGGCCGGTCAAACCTTGGTACTTGGTGGTATTGGAAACGTGCAAAGGCCCTACCAAAGTCCCACTTTAGCCACTAAAACATCCCCCACGCATGGGCAATTAACCAGCATGCAATTAAGCTGTTTCCCTCTTCAATACTTGTCAACGTTGGAAGAAACAAACACCTAACAGCACATTAATTTCGTTTGGAAAAGCAACCAGCAACAAATGCCATGAAAAATTGTCCACGCATGCTCCAGGTGTTAAAATCGGCCTAAAAGGATGTGCACGCATGGGCAAGCAAAGCAAGCTTTGTCCCCTTTGCATTCCCGAAACAAGGCTCCAACAAGGCATAAATTTCGGTCAAAAGTGCAACACTTTAAGGTTCCTTTTTGTTGAACACGAGAGGGAACAAACAGCTCAAAAAAAAATGTGCCTATTAAGCTTTTAATGTTGTCCAAAAACATGCTCCAACATTTGCCTTGAATAACGTTTCACACATGTTGATGATATTCCCTTTTTAATGGACGTTTGGGAAAAAGAGAAAAGGACAGTAAAGGCCCTTTTAATATTCAGCCTAGGAACATGTAAAAAGGAATTTTTCAAACCCCCATGCCATCTTAAAAATCCCCCCCCCCACACATGAAACATTGAGCCATGTAAAAGCCTTTTAATATTTAGCCTAGGGAGTGTGAAAAGGAGTTTTTCCAAGCCCCAATACCAGCCTTTGGAATCTGAATATTCTTGCCATATCCTAGGTGCCTAGAAAACGTGAAAAACATTCCCCATGGAGGAGACAAACCAACAACAACTTGGTACCTTTTAGAAAGCTTTGTTATTCACGAAAAAGAATCCTTGGAAGCCCAAACCGTCCAGCCTTGACCTTGTTGCCATCCCATGCTTGCTTGGATAGACTCCCAAGTACCTTGGAAATAGGAAGCACCTAATAGATTCCTTTTTGGGAATTTGAAACGTCACTTAGAAGGGTGAGAATGTCTCCCACGCATGTGACAATATGACTTTGGAAATGCTTGTTGGTGATGTCTTTTATTAATGCTCTTGGGGAATTAAAAAGTCAGCCCCCTTTGTCTCTAAAGGAGGTGGCCAGCCATAGCAAAAAAAAGTCCAAAAAAAAGGCACCTACAATTAGAAAATTCGGCCATTAGTTTGGTCCTATTTTAGGCATATTAACTAATACATAATTGTCTAAATATTAGAACTAACTATTTAAAAACAGCAAATAATTAAAACAATTTATTTTAAATTGTCTGAATTTATTTAACTAATTTCATCTAATTAATTAACTAAGGCCGAATGGCCCATATGGTTTTCTTTCGAAGCGTGAGCTCGTAAGAGCATGCTACACAGAGTTGAAATATCATTTGAACTAGTTTTAGCATCATCCCAAGCTTGTTGGATTAAAACTCTGATTGCCTCTTTAAATTGTTTCGCACGAGCCCTCGTAATTGGTCCTTGAGGTAACACTATCGGGTCTCGGTTCAAGCTCGGCTCATGATGGGACGTGCCCGTATCATCCTCCCCCTCTTGAAAATGACTTGTCCTCAAGTCAGGACCTGCATCAAATGGAGTTAAATCAGCCGCATTAAAACTAGCACTGACATTATACTCACCAGGCAAATCGAGTTTGTATGAGTTCTCATTAATTCGCTCGAGGACTTGGAAAGGTCCATCTCCTCTCGGTGATAATTTATTTCATCGTCGAGCTAGAAATCACTCTTTTCGCATATGCACCCAGACCCAATCTCCCGATTCAAACACAATTTGTTTCCGTCCTTTGTTGGCTCGCTGGGTATATTGCTCAGTTCTTGCCTTGATGTTCTCGCGCACCTTTTTATGCAGTTCTTTGACATAGTCCGCCTTCTTCCTAGCATTAGAATGGATAAACTTATCAGAAGGTAATGGTAATAGATCAAGAGGAGTGAGAGGATTAAACCCGTAAACTGTCTCGAAGGGAGAAAATTTAGTCGCGGAATGAACAGTTCGGTTGTAAGCAAATTCAATGTGAGGTAGGCATTCCTCCCATGTTTTGAGATTCTTCCGCACTAATGCTTGAAGCAGAGTCGATAGGACTCGGTTCACCACCTCAGTCTGTCCATCCGTCTGAGGATGACAAGTGGTTAAGAACATTAGTTTCGTCCCTAGCTTTCCCCATAGAGTCTGCCAGAAATGACTTAAAAATTTTACGTCTCGATCAGATACGATCGTTTTTGGGATCCCATATGGACGCACAACTTCCCTGAAAAACAAATTTGCAATGTGCACAGCATCATCAGTCTTAGCACAAGGAATAAAATGTGACATTTTAGAAAATCAATCAACTACAACAAAGATCGAGTCCTTCTCTATTCTGGATCTCGGTAAACCAAGGATAAAGTCCATGGAGATGTCGGTCCAAGGAGTGTCTAGTATAGGAAGGGGCGTGTATAGGCCATGAGGTTGAACTCGCGACTTCGCTCGTTTACAAGCTATACAACGCTCGCATATTTGTTCAACATCCTTTCGCATTCCCGGCCAAAAGAAGTGTTCTTGTAGAGTTGACATCATTTTGTCTCGTCCGAAGTGACCCATAAGGCCACCACTATGTGCCTCTAGCACGAGCAACTCTTGAATAGATCCGTGCGGTATGCATAGTTTGTTCTCTTTGAAGAGAAATCCTTCGTACCTATAAAACTTATCAAAGGCACCATTTTCGCAAGCATTATATAGGTTCCCAAAGTCGACATCATCAACATACAAATCTTTTATATGATGAAATCCAAGTAGTTTAGAATCAAGAAAAGTCAATAGAGTATACCTTCGTGATAGCGCATCAGCTACGACATTTTCCTTACCTTTCTTATACTTGATTACGTACGGAAATGATTCTAAATACTCGATCCATTTCGCATGCCATTTGTTGAGTTTATGCTGACCTTTAATGTACTTGAGCGCTTCATGATCTGAATGAATAACAAACTCTTTCAGCCTCAAGTAGTGCTGCCACGTTTCAAGTGACCTTATGAGGGCGTACATTTCCTTGTCGTACATGGGATAATCAAGGACAGCTCCATTCAATTTTTCACTAAAATATGCCACCGGTCTTCCATTCTGAGTTAGTACGGATCTGATCCCTACACCTGAAGCATTACTTCAATTTCAAAGGTTTTAGAAAAATCAGGAAGTGATAATAAGACACTCTTTAATTGCATTAAAAGACCATTCTTGTTCTTCAGCCTAATGGAAAGCTGAATTTTTCTTAATCACACTCGTTAAAGGAGCGGCTATTGTGCTAAAATTGGGTACAAATCGGCGATAGAAGCTAGCCAACCCATGAAAGCTTCGTACTTGGGTGATCATCGTAGGACGTGGCCATTCCCGAATGGCTCGAACCTTTTCTTGGTCTACCTCTAGGCCATTTGCACTCACGACATATCCTAAGAAAACAACCTTGTCAGTACAAAAAGAACATTTCTTGAGATTAGCGTACAATACCTCTTTCCGTAATGTTTCTAGGATCGCGCGTAGTTGTTGGACATGTTCCTCCAATGATTTACTGTACACTAAGATATCATCAAAATAAACAACACATTTTTTTTCCAATAAAGGCTCGTAAAACATGATTCATAAGATGCATGAAAGTACTTGGAGCGTTTGTAAGACCGAATGGCATTACCAACCATTCGTACAAACCTAGCTTCATTTTGAAAGCTATTTTCCATTCGTCACCCTCGCGCATTCGTATCTGGTGATATCCACTTTTGAGGTTGATTTTCGTGAAGATTCTTGCTCTACTTAACTCATCAAGCCTGTCGTCAAGTCTTGGTATCAGATGTCGATACTTAACGGTAATCTTGTTAATGGCGCGACAATCGACACACATTCGCCATGAACCATCTTTCTTTGGTACAAGTAACACTGGTACCGCGCACGGACTAAGGCTCTCTCGAATGTAGCCCTTTTCGAGCAATTTAGTGATTTGCTTTTGGAGCTCTTTTGTTTCCTCGAGATTGCTCCGGTACGCAGGTCGATTGGGTAGAGTAGCTCCAGGCACCAAGTCAATCTGGTGCTCAATGCCTCGAAAGGGTGGCATACAGCTTGGTATCTCCTCCGGGAATATGTCTTCAAATTCCTGAATCCAAGATAACACAGAAGAAGGAAGATTATCAGGTAAATCGTTAGTGTTCAAAAACACTTCTTTATATAAAAGCAAATACATAGGATGTCTCAATCTCAAAGCTTTTCGAATATCACTCGCTTTTGCAAGAACACTCATTTTGTCGCTCTCTTTTTCACCTTCATCTTTTTCTTTCTTTTGTTTCCTCTCATTTGTTTTTGCACTCGTATTTTTCTCTCGCTCATTTTTCTTTTCTTTTTCTTTTGACTGATCAATGGAAACCCTAAGCTTTTGTTGGTCATCAAAGACTTGCTTAGGTGTTAAGGGGGCAAGTGTCACATTCCTTCCAAGATGCTTGAAGGAATACCAATTAGTGTAGCCATCGTGCATCACTCGGCGATCATATTGCCATGGACGTCCCAAGAGTAAGTGACTCGCGTGCATTGGCACTACGTCGCATAGCACTTCATCGGAGTACTTCCCGATGCTGAAGGATACTAAGACTTGTTTAGTAACTTTGAGCTCTCAGCCGTCGTTAAGCCACTGAAGCTTATACGGAGTCGGATGCTTTGTCATTGTCAATCCTAGCTTTTCCACCATGAGGGTACTTGCTATGTTCGTGCAACTCCCTTCGTCGATGATAAGGCTACAAACCTTGCCTTGCACTTGGCATCTCGAATGAAAAATATTTTCTCATTACTCCTTGTTTCCAGCGCTTTGAAGACTGAGGCTTCGTTTCACGACGAGCAATTCACCTTCAACGGGTTGTTCTATGTCCTCATCAGCTTTCAACTTGGACTTAGACTCACATTCTTCTTCGTCTTCAGTTTCAATCTCACCGTTAGCCCGCATCACCATAGGTCGTCTATTCGGGCATTGACTTGCGATGTGTCCTCGGCCAAGACACTTGAAGCATTTAATATCCCTCGATCTAGCATTTGAACTTTCTGGAACTTGGCCTTTACTTGTTTCGACTAAAGGCTTGGTCGTCTTAGGGGTAAAAGTGGAGTCTTTTGGTTTGTTTATGGGGAACCCCTTGCTTGTACTTTGGCCCCACTTCGAGGGTTTCGAGTTGGAATAGCCTCGGGATGCTCCTTTTTGCTTCACTTGTTTTTCTACTTTGATGGACATGTGGACCATATCCTCCATCTCGACATAATGTTGTAATTCCACAACATTTGCTATCTCCCGATTGAGTCCGGCTAAGAATCGAGCCATGGTAGCTTCCCGTTCTTCTTGGATGTCGGCTCAGATCATGGCAACCTCTATTTCTTTATAGTAGTCTTCAACACTTCTCGTCCCCTGTGAAAGGTGTTGGAGTTTCTGATGTAACTCTCGGTGGTAGTAATAAGGGATAAATCGGCATCTCATGACCGCTTTTATCTCGGCCCATGTAGTGATTGGTCGTTCGCCGTTGCGCCTTCGACTTGTCGTCAACTGATCCCACCAAATCATGGCGTAGTCAGAAAAATCTATAGCGCTAACTTGACCTTCTTATTTTCAGAGTAATTGTGGCAATCGAACACAAGTTCGATCTTCTTTTCCCATTCCAGATAGGCTTCGGGGTCTGACTTACCTTGGAAGGGGGGAATGGTCAACTTGATATTTTTGAGATCGTCGTCTTCTCGCCTCCGATCTCTTTGGCTACGGTTTCAGGGGTCTCTCATTCCAACACTGGTGTTGGACTCATGGTCGCTTTCACCTTCACTAAACTCTTTGATGCCTTCATCAATTTCCTGTTGTTGCTCACGCCTTTGATTAGGCCGTCCATGCAGTGGTCTAGCAACTTCAGGAGTCACTTCTTGTGGTCTTTATGCTTCAACTTGAAACAGACGATCCTCAAAGGAATTGAGTCTCCATTCAAGTAACCTTTCCAACTCTCGCAAGTGGGCTTGCATTTGCAAGTCGGGAACATTTCGAATAGGTTGTCTTCCTGGTTGTTCCTCCGCGTTTCTCCCGGACTCTTGTGACATTGTAATAGAATTAATTCCTCACAAATAAAACCTCACAATTCACTCAGAAAGAAAGAAGCTTAATGACACTCCACTCGTGTTTACACTCTTAGTTCGGCTTTTACCTCCCCTCGAATGAGCTCACACTATCATGCCTTTTTCCTCTATACTTTCTCGTGATTTCGTTGTTAGGATTTGCCAAGGCCTATTAGGGGTCGGCCACGAATGGGTTTCAAGGGTCGTAACGTAATGGGTATTAGGGTAGGCTGAAAGAAGAAAATTCTTGGGTGGTTTGACAAGTTGGGTCGAGAGATAAAGAAGAAGTCTACTGAAGAAGTAGAGATATTGAACTTTGTTCAATTTTTTTTGACTTACTTCGGATCTTCACTTAACAGCTCCAAAATAGTTGTCAAAGCTTCGTGATTCTTAGTTTAACTGGCTCTGATACCAGATGATACAGTCCCAGTCTCAAGATGTAATCGAGATGTATGCTTGCTGCCCAGTCATAAACAAGATATACGATAATTGTAGATAGGTGAAGAATAGTTATCAGAAAATAGAAGAAGTATATTTTTAGGGAAGAAGGTATGAAGTTCGTTAATTGGAAGTATGGCTGGTCCAGGATTAACTCAGGTTTATAAGAGGGTAAGTTTCGATTTGTGGCTTAAGAAACAAGTAAGAACCAATACCGAATGGTGTCGACCCAAATTACTTATACGGTTCTTAAGGCTCGATTTTTTTTTTGGATGGATAACAAACCTCGACCCACTATCGAAGATATGACAGGAACCTCGCTATTTAGAAGGTGATCAAAGAATAGGTTGACCCCACTAGCTCACTAGATAAGCCAACAAATCCTTAAAACAAAATTGGAGAAAGTCTCTTACAATTTCGATAGAGTTTCCACATATCATTCATTCAAAAAGTGCTTACAAAAGGCAAATTTCAGATATTTATAGTGCTGAGAAATTAACAAACAAGCCATGAAATTTAGCTTAATTTTCTAAATAATTTTCAGCCTTGGGAGCGTGAAAAAAAATGCCCTTGGAAAAGCCGGCCGGTCAAACCTTGGTACTTGGTGGTATTGGAAACGTGCAAAGGCCCTACCAAAGTCCCACTTTAGCCACTAAAACATCCCCCACGCATGGGTAATTAACCAGCATGCAATTAAGCCGTTTCCCTCTTCAATACTTGTCAACGTTGGAAGAAACAAACACCTAACAGCACATTAATTTCATTTGGAAAAGCAACCAGCAACTAATGCCATGAAAAATTGTCCACGCATGCTCCAACAACGTGTTAAAATCGGCCTAAAAGGATGTGTACGCACGGGCAAGCAAAGCAAGCTTTGTCCCATTTGCATTCCCAAAACAAGGCTCCAACAAGGCATAAATTTCGGTCAAAAGTGCAGCACTTTAAGGTTCCTTTTTGTTGAACACAAGAGGGAACAAACGGCTCAAAAAAATGTGCCTATTAAGCTTTTAATGTTGTCTAAAAACGTGCTCCAACATTTGCCTTGAATAACGTTTCACACATGCTGATGATATTCCCTTTTTAATGGACGTTTGGGAAAAAGAGAAAAGGCATGTAAAGGCCCTTTTAGTATTTAGCCTAGGAACATGTAAAAGGAATTTTTCAAACTCCCATGCCATCTTAAAAATCCCCCCACACATGAAACATTGAGCCGTGTAAGAGCCTTTTAATATTCGGCCTAGGGAGTGTGAAAAGGAGTTTTTCCAAGCCCCAATACCAGCCTTTGGAATTCGAATATTCTTGCCATATCCTAGGTGCCTAGAAAATGTGAAAAACATTCCCCATGGAGGAGACAAACCAACAACAACTTGGTACCTTTTAGAAAGCTTTGTTATTCACGAAAAAGACTCCTTGGAAGCCCAAACCATCCAGCCTTGACCTTGTTGCCGTCCCATGCTTCCTTGGATAGACTCCAAAGTACCTTGGAAATAGGAAGCACCTAATAGATTCCTTTTTGGGAATTTGAAACGTCACTTAGAAGGGTGAGAATGTCTCCCACGCATGTGACAACATGACATTGGAAATGCTTGTTGGTGATGTCTTTTATAATGCTCTTGGGGAATTAAAAAGTCAGCCCCCTTTGTCTCTAAAGGAGGTGGCCAGCCATAGCAAAAAAAAGTCCAAAAAAAAGGCACCTACAATTAGAAAATTCGGCCATTAGTTTGGTCCTATTTTGGGCATATTAACTAATACATAATTGTCTAAATATTAGAACTAACTATTTAGAAACAGCATATAATTAAAACAATTTATTTTAAATTGTCTAAATTTATTTAACTAATTTCATCTAATTAATTAACTAAGGCCAAATGGCCCATATGGTTTTCTTCCGAAGCGTGAGCTTGTAAGAGCATGCTACACGGAGTT
This sequence comes from Gossypium bickii, assembly GCA_025503065.1. NCBI lineage: Eukaryota > Viridiplantae > Streptophyta > Magnoliopsida > Malvales > Malvaceae > Gossypium > Gossypium bickii. The sequence goes on from CP106709.1 coordinate 68,323,818, forward strand.
GAAATATCATTTGAACTAGTTTTAGCATCATCCCAAGCTTGTTGGATTAAAACTCTGATTGCCTCTTTAAATTGTTTCACACGAGCCCTTGTAATCGGTCCTTGAGGTAACACTATCGGGTCTCGGTTAAAGCTCAGCTCATGAGGGGGCGTGCCCGTATCAAAATTGATCCTCGGGTTACCTAGATTAAGCTAGTACGATAATGAAAACATAAAAATCATTAAAAACGGGATCAAAATGCTTACCATCACCCTAAACCAGTTTGGCCGAAAACTTCCCTCAACTATCCATGGAGGTTTCGGTTGTATTTGAGAAAAACCAAAAAGATGATAGCATTCAAGTAATTTGTTTCTTTTAATTTCATTTAATTTTAAAATTACAAATTTGACCTTTTACAAATCAACCAAAATTCAAGCATTTAATTACCCAAAACCATCCACCAATAATTCGATTGGTATAATTACCAACTAAGTCCAACAATTCCCCTTTTAGTAGCTATTAGACACCTTTAATTAATAGAATTCAACTTTTGCATCTTTTACAATTTAGCCCTTTTCAATTAATTAACTATTTAAACATTAAAATTTCTCAACGAAACTTTAATACAACCTTAATAACACTCCATAAATATTTAATAAAATGTTTATGGCTCGTTTATAGGAATGAGGTCCCTATACCTCATTTTCTAAAACCACTTGACTTTAGGGTCAAACCACTTAAACCTAATTATTCATTCAAAAAGCATAAATTGCCAATATTAAAATTTATTAAAATACCATATTTGACTCATAAATATTAAATAACAATATTTACAAACTCACTTATCAAATTTGTGGCCCCGGAACAACTGTTTTCGACACCACAGAAAAATGGGCTGTTACGGAAGGTGTGGTTTTGGAACCTCGTTTTCCTGAACCAAAACAGAGTTAGTGTAGAACTAAATCAAATTTTGGTCGAGTAATTTGTTGAATTAAGGCTTAATTAGTGTACAAGGACTAAAACGTAAAAGTGTCAAAACTGTAATTTTGTACAGCCCATTTTTAGGTCAAATTGGAATGTGGCTTTGGGACCATAAATCCGAGGCCAAAATATTTATTTTATTATTTTATTAAAGTTTACAGCATGATAGAATTGTGTGAAAGTTTTGTAAAGAAATTTTACTATTTGAATGCTTAATTTGGTAAAAAGGACTAAATCAAGTAAATTGTAAAATGCTTGTTCTATTAGTTAAAGGTGTCAATTAGATTTGGATTTTAAATATGATGGCCTTAAATGGTAATTAAACCATTTTATTTATGAGTGGACTTTTATGGACACATTTTATGTGTTTTTAATGGTTATATTTTAAGGTTATACTTGTAATTTAGTAATTTGTCATAAAATAAATAAAACAAAGGTAATTAAAAGTTTCTCATTATTATCTTATAGCAAAAAATTAGAGGAAGAAGAAGCTAAAATAGGGTTCTTTATTCGGAAATGATAAATTCTTCAGTTAGGTATGTATTTTGACTCGGTTTTTAATGATTTCTACGTTTTTGAGATCGTTGCTTCGTATTCTAGCTAGCCTGTATCTTAGATTTTGAAATTGTTAAAGATTTATCATGTTGCCATTGTTGAATGCTTGAGTAATTTGATAGTTGATGATGGATTTTGAATATTTGTTAGTAAAACTAGTTTTGTAAAGTGATTTTTGACAAAAATGTCAAAAAAGGATTAAATTGAAAAAATGTAAAATATGTGGGTAAAAGTGTGAATAATGAAAGATATGGGTTGCTAAGAGTCCCTATGAAATTCGGCTAGCATGTAATTGTACTAAATTGCATGAATTTGCAATTTTATGTGAAAAAGACTAAATTATAAAAATGTGAAAGTTTAGGGGAAAATATGTAAAATGGCCCTAATATGTGTTTTGGACTAAATTGCATAAATAGTTGATTAAATAAGCTAATTTTGATAATATATAGATAAAAATAAACCGAGATTGGGTTTAGATTAGGGAAAAGGAAAAGTGGACGAATAGTCGATAGTTTCCATCCGAGCAACTTGAGGTAAGTTCGTATAATTAGAATCGAACTTTTAAATACTTGAATTTATTTGAAATGTATGTATATAATTGAGAAATTGATATAATTGGAATAGGAATGCCTATTTGATATAGAATGTTGGTTACCGAGCCCCGTTTGAACCGTATGAATTTGTAGGATACGAGTGACATGTCACTAGGGTTACCATTTTGGTCGAGCTCCTGCATTTGTTGTGAACTCATCACAGCTTGTATGAGTTTACTGATATATCAACTTGTAAGAGCTTACTGTTTTTAGCTCGTTAGAGCTTACTGTTTCAGCTCAATAGAGCTTACCGTCCATCAGCTCAGGAGGAGCTTACTGATCATAGCTCGAAAGAGCGAAAATGATAATAAATTAATGGATTACTGATGTATATCACCCGAGTATCCTTTGAAGTTCTAATAGGTCCAATGGGCATTGTAATAGCCCTATTTTGGGGCTAATCAGAATAGTGGTTTCAGAACCACTAATCTGAAGCTGGAGAAATTATTTTTAATATTATTTTATGTGTTATAGCCTGATTATATGAGTGCATAAAAATTTTAGTGAATTAATTTTAGTGATTGCATGCTTAATTTTGAAAAAGGACTAAATTGCATAAAGTGCAAAAGTTTTGTTCTACAAGCTAAAGGTGTCAAATAGCTATAGAACCTTAAATTAGAGGTCCTTAATTGCAATTAGGCCCTTAAGAGAGTGTTGGCCGACCATAGGGGACAAACAAATGCAAATTGGTCAAAGTTGGTGGAATTAGGTGACTTAATTGATGAAATAAAATAAAGATAAAAAAAGATATCACCTTTCATCTTCATCCTCTCCACCAAAAATATCAGCAAAATAGGGGGTTTGGAAACTTGAAATTTTCAGCAACTTACAACCCTGCAAGTAAGTGATTTTAATGGTCATTCTTGATAATTTTTGTACTTTTGGGACCCTTGTAACATCATCTAGCTAATGAGGGGACTATTTTACACTATGGTTGAAAGTCTAAGGTTTTTCCATGAGAGCATTAGTGTTGTTTACTGAATTTTTGTGGAAGAAAATGAATCTTGGTTTTAAATAAACAACTTTTGTGAAAGAGGTTTCCATGAAAACACCTAAAATGGACCATTTTGTAAAGGTTGTAAAATAGGTAGTAAATGTGTGAAATAATTGGATTTGTGAGTTGCTATAAGTTTAAGAGAGATTCGGTTAGGCTTGGTTAATGAGGAAATTTGATGAAAATTATTTTACGAGCCTAGGGGTAAAATCATAATTATGCGAAAGTCTAAGGGCAAAATGGTAATTTTGCCAAGGTAAGTTGTATGTAAATAATACAACTTTACTGTTATTATGCATTAAAAAATTAATATGACATAAAATGTTTGATTATGGTTATGAAAATGCATGACAAATATGATGTGGTATACTTCCGATTGAACTTTAGGAATAAATTGGATATCCATGCCATGACATTTAGGTGATTTATGTGCTAGTGTAAGACATGTCTGGGACATGGAATCGACCACATTATGAGAGCCAGTGTAAGACCATGTATGGGACATGGCATTGGCGTTGATATGTGAGTGCCAGTGTAAGACCATGTTTGGGGCATGCATCGGCATTGAGAAGAGAGCTAGTGTAAGACCATGTCTGGGACATGACATCAGCATTTTACCCTCTTGTGTTAGGCTTGTCGAGTATCCTTTGGTATTCCAACTGGTTCAACGAGAAATTTAAAGTTTGTGTCAAACGTGAGAAAATTTACGACTATGTTGTAAGTGATACAGGTACCTACACGAAATTCATGAGAAATGAGCTCGTATTATGTTGTTTGATTAGTAAGGATGAAAATGAGTAAGTTATGTCTTTAATTATCTGAGAATTTGGTGTAAGTTTATGATATGCTATGAGTATGATAATGCATGGTAATTGTTGTTAATTATTTACCTACGACTTACTAAGCTTTATGCTTACTCCATTTCCTTTCCATTTTCTTATAGTATTACCAAGCTAGTTCGGGGATCAAAGGACGTAGGAGGCTCGATCACACTATCAATTGAAACATTTGGTATAGTTAGATTTATCATTTTGAGTATGGCATGTATAGGGACTTGGTCTTTTGTCAAGTGTCATATTGTTTTGGCCAAATGTGTTGACTTGTCTTGAAGATGAATTTGTTTTGTACAAGGCCATGGATGATGGCTAATACTTATTATTGATATATGAAAATGATGATGTTTTTCATAGATGTGCAAATTGCATGGTTGAGTATTTGGAATATTAATGCATGAATGAGTAGGTTATTTAATATGGCTTATTTTGGTGCAAGTAAGGGAGGAAAAAAAGGCTTGGTAAATAGCCTTGTTATTGTCCACATGGGTAGACACACGGGCGTGTGTCTAGGCCGTGTGTGACACAAGGTCTGCCCCATGGGTGTGTAGTTCATCCATGTTGTAACACCCCTAACCCGTAACCATCACTGGTTTAGGGTTAAGAGGCATTGCCGGACGAATTGAAACTTTTACGAACATATCACATCACAAAGTATATCATCGTTATATCATAGCAAAATATAAACAAATAGTCCCTTAATGAGGTCTACGAGACCTTAAGCATGCATTAGGAAAGGGGCCGGGACTAAATTGAACACAAACAAAATTTTTTGAAAAACTTAACATTTATCAAAGTTATAGAGGTCACACACCGTGTGGGCAGCACACGGCCTCAAACACACCCCTGTGTCCAAGCCGTGGTTTACATTGACTTACATCACATGGCCTGTCACACGCCCGTGTGTCTGGCCCGTGGTTGAAACTGATTTGCATCACACAGCCAGTCACACGCCCGTGTGTCCAACCCGTGTACGAGCATGACTTGAATTAAATTACAAATTTTAGGGACACGGTCAAGCCACACACCCATGTGCTCAACCGTGTGGGCAAATATAGGCCATTTGCAAGGCCAATTTGCCACCCGTTTTAGGGTCAATCCTACAAGCACAAACAAGCACATTTCATACCTTCAAAATGCAACCAAATCATATCAATAATATCCATCTTTTCTAACCATTCAAATACATATCTAACTTACCAACTTATGTACCATTTATCTCATTCTAATCACAAACATTTCTAAGTATAATCCATCCAAAAACTTACCAATTCATTATGACAACCTTTCATCAATAATATACCAACTTTTCATCACAAAAACATAGACTAAAATTTACCATATTCACATCCCATTTATAAGCAATATCACATAGCTTATATATACAACTCAAAACATCATCTAATTCAACTAGACTATACATGCCATACTGAAATATGTACACATTCAAAAGGTACCAAAATAGAATTTGAAAGTGCAGTGATGATCCTCAACGATCCCCGAGCCTTCCGTGGCTTAAACTATCTATAAAACAATACAAACACACACAAAGTAAGCTTTCAAAAGCTTAGTAACCCATATACAAATAAACTTAACATATAAAACATTTATAACCATTTCAATTACAAGAACTTAAACATATCTCAATAGCATATTCATAATTCTTCTTTAGCTCAATTGTATCTAACCATTTTCTTGACAACAAATCACATCTCCATGTATCTCATTAGATCATAGCACATTCATACATATATCACATTTTGTCTCAACAAGTCTATACACATATCTCACCTTTGCAAATTCACACATACTTACCTTTCATACTCAAACATAGTATACATATCAAACGTACCTGATCGGTTGCACATTTCACATAGTCATTCATTTCTTAGAATTTCTCGAAAAACCATTCAGAATCAAATAGGATACTCGGATAACTCGGAATGCTCGTACAATGCCAACGTCCCAGACGTGGTCTTACATGTAATCAAATATCGATGCCACTATCCCAGACAGGGTCTTACACTAAATCATATACGATGACAATGTCTACACAATTCACAAATCAATGCTGACGTCCCAGACATGGTCTTACATGATATCACATATCAGAACCCTATGTCATGACATATGAATCCTATCTATTCCTAAGGTTCATACGGGACTTTTCGAAAATTGACACTTTGTCGATACTTTCTCGGATTTTACTGTACATCTTCAGTTATCATTAAACACAATTCAATTTCATATAACATAAATAAATCAACTCAAATACATTTATTTGTATATAGACTTACCTCAAATTCGGAATAAACGGACTGAATCGGCTACTCAATCACTTTTGACTTTCCTCGGTCTAAATTTGTTTTCTTTGGTTCTTAATCTATACATATTCAAATTTAACCAATTTATTCACCAAATCATTCAATTCAATCCAAAAACATACATTTAGGGCATTTTACAATTTAGCCCTCACATTTTCACATTTTGACATTCAAGTCCTTATTTCATAAAATCACAAAATACACATAATTTCTTTGTACCCATGCTTAGCCGAATGTTCATATGCTTCATGTAAGTCTTGTAACGACCCGAATTTGGGCCTAGTAGAATTGGGCTTATTGGGCCTTGACCAGGGGAGTGTTTAAAACTTTTGAGAATAAGAGAACGACTCTAATGCAAGTTGGACCTATTAGGTGAGTGATTTTGGAAGGTTAGGGGGCTTCCATGAAGTCCCGGGATCAAACCTGGGCTTTAGGAAAATTTTGGTTTTAGGTGAATAAAACCCTGTGAGTTAGTAAGTAGGCTTTAAGAATAAAATGTGGAGAAAAATGACACAAAAGGAGTTGTGGTCTAGTGGCAAATGACGCCACATAAGAGACAAGGGAATGACGCCACAAGGAAGTAAGGGGTCCAAGGTTCAAGTCTTGGCGATTGCATTTCATTTTGATTTATTTTTTAAGTGAACTTAGACATTGGCCCATAGACTTATATTTAGTTGCGCAAGATTTTAGACACAAGAGGAGCTTGTGGCCTAGTGGTTAGCGGCGTGGATTAAGTTACAGGGGAGCCTGAGTTCGAATCCCATCACAAGCAAAAAAGGATACTTATTTTGCTAAGTTGGGACGGCCATAGTTTGTGTTTGAATTAAGCTCTACTGAAGGAGGGATCCCACATCGGGAAGCTAGCAAGAGGGAAGGTGAGAAGCTGGCTTTAAATACAGTAATCTATGAGGAAAGTAAGCACACCTTGGTTGGCGTCTGGGCACAGGAGTGGTCAGAGCGCAGATTAACACTAGATTCCTATCAGGTGTGTATTTCGCACTACTCTAGCTGTAGAGTGGCAAATGCCAAAATATCGGTCACACGACAATGGTAGCCACACGAGTGTGGGAGCACACATGTGGGGGCTTTGACGCGATAGTTGAGGCCATCATGAGTGTTCTTGTGGGTTTGGGCTGGAATGGGCCTTGATGCAAGTTAGACTATTAAATGGAAAGTGGATAGGCTTATCATGTCGCACACATGACTTAGGTGCTGTTTGGGCCACGTTGGGCCCAATGGGCCTATATGAATAAGTTGTAGGATTATGTAGTAGATATTGGAATGGTTTATGTGAATCTCATATCTGTAGCTAGATTTGGGCTAAATGGGCCACACGAGTGTGTGGGCCCATTTGGGCCAGGAATGGGCCTTAGGCCCATTTGCACCGTTATCTCTGTTTAGAATACTTTGGTTTAACTGGGCAAATCGGAGTTGATCGCTCTAGTGCATGTGACGACGCTCATGATTATTTAGTACTCTACGTGATAAGGTGTGTATCCGTATACACTGTTTTGATTGTTAATCGTTTGAAAAGTCGAAGGTGCGTATATTGTATTATCTTGACTATTGATCGTCGTTATGTCGAAGAGCTAAAATACCGGTGAGCGATGCCATACGAGCATGCGATTGCGCGTGTGGTGAGCCGAGCTCATGGAGCGTAAGCGTGTGATGAGAAAGGCCACCATGAGCGAATTCATGGGCTTGGGCCGTAGTGGGCCACTTGGGCAGGGTAATGGGCCTCAGGCCCATTCTCACCTTAAGTCGAATTAGGTTTCTTAAGTCGCTCGAGGCGACTGTAGACCTTCTAGGAGGTCGTAAAATTACAAAAATACCCATGATTTAGAAAATTACCGAAGTACCCGTAATTTATAAAATTATCGAAACACCTCTAATTTATGAAATTACTGAAAAACCCTTAGTTTACAAATTACTGAAATACCCTTGGTTTACAAATTACTGAAATACCCTTGGTTTACGAAATTACTAAAATACCCTCGATTTGTAAAATTATCGAAATACCCCCAGTTTGCGAAATTACCGAAATACCCCCAGTTTGCTAAATTACTGAAATACCATTGGGTTCTAAAATTACCAAAATACCCTAATTTGTAAAATTACCAAAATACCCCCGAAGGGTAAGATTACCGAGATACCCTTAGAGGGTAAAATGACTATTTTGCCTTTGTAGGAAAATGACTGATTTAGACTGTGAATTTGACTAATTTGACTATGATTGTATAACCTATGAGTTTAACTGAATTGACTGTGGGCGTGTGACTGATATGCTATTAATATATGTTTAGATGACTGTTACTGAGCATGGCCATTTTGCATACATGTGTAATGATTGAGCATGACATACATGACATATTGCATAGGGTTGGGATTTGTATTTTGGAGGAAGTACTGTACTGGTGGCTATGCCACGTTTCTTCGATTTAGTGGCTTTGCCACGATATCACGATTCTAGTGGCTCACCACGATATCTTTGTTATTAGCGCTCTCATTTGCGTTCTTGGTGTGTGTAAATTTGGGTGGGTTGACTTGGTCCCCACAGAGTGTAGGGTTGGTACGGGTGGTGTGATGGTTTGGGTGGGTTGGGATGCATCCTCATCTTTGTTGCATATCTCGCTTATGAGATCTGCATCGTCTCATTATTACTGAAAAAGGGCTTGGCCCACATCATTTTAGGTTTCTCGCTTCTATATATACCGATTACTACTCGTAAGGGATAACACACTGAGTTTTTGCAAACTCACCCCGTTTATAACTGTGTAGGTAATCCTCAGCCTTAGACGGATCGGAGCTGCGAGGGACTTGGAGGTGACCACACGTCCGATTGGCTTTAGAGTACACATCCTATTTTTTATTTTAGTTTAATTTGTTGGGTTATAAATTTTGTAATAAGGCCTTAAGATTTTGAACTTTAAGTTTTGGGATTTTATTGATTATTTTATAATTGCTAGAAGTAGAACACGATTTATCAAAAATAACTACTATTTTTCAAAATATCACGTTCCACAACTGTTTTAAATTAAGCTTTCTGCAACAAACAAGGTTTTAAGGATAATAATGTTTTCCAAGAATGATTTCTAATAAACCATGTTTTGAAAATAAGCAAACGAAACCTGAGGTTTTGAATAGCAGAAAGTTTTAAGTTGTAAGAAGGGTTTCTAATGAAAGCATGGTTTTCGAAAAACTCTTCAACGTGACACGCTAGATTCGGGCCTAACTTCTAGGCCGGGTTTGGGGTGTTACAAGTCCACACATTTCATTTATTTCACATTCTAGTCCCTCAAAATTTTCACAATTTAGCCAAATTACTCAAATTCATCAATAGTCCAAAGACAAAACATGTTAATCTAACACATATATTTCATATTTCATCAACTAACATCATAAAGCTTAAACATTCATCAATGGCACATCTCATAATCTTCATCAAATTCCAAAATTAAAGCATAGGCTTGATAGTATACTAAGCAACAATCACAAAAACGTAGAAATTATCAAAAACCGAACAAAAACTAACCTTGAATCAAACTAGATGTTAGCCGAATATACAAGAGCTTCAAACCCTCTTTCTTTTCTTTTCTATTTTCGGTGAAGAACATCAAAGATGAGAACCAATTCATCCATTTATTTTATTTAATGAATAATAATATGCCTTTTACTATATTACCCTTAATGAAACATTATAACATCTTTAAGATGCATGTCCACTATCGTCCATGCCATAATACAATGGCCTAATTCCATTTTAAGGCCTTCATATTAAAAGAACATAGTATGAAAGCACTTTAACAATTATCAAGGCACTTTTTCATTTTATGCGATTAGGTCTTTTTTTTTTTCAAATTAAACACACAAACAGACAAATTAATTCACGAAACTTTCACATAAGCTTAATCACATACTGTAAGCATAGAAAATAATATTAAAATATTTTTCTAACTTAGATTTGTGGTTTTGAAACTACTGTTCTGACTAGTGTCTAAACTGGATTGTTATAATTCTCCCCCTTAGGGATTTTTGTCCCTGAAAATCTTACCGTTAATTAGATTCAAATATTGTAACGCCCCAAATTTTGGTCCTAGACGAAATAGGCTTTGTGTGCCGGAGGAATTGGAATTTAGTTGTGCATGTGAATAACATAAAAGTATGTCTGCTTTGGTGGTTAAGGGTCCTGAGAAGTATTGGAGAAGTCTTGGGTTCAAACCTGGGCTTTAACAAAAATTTTGGTTTTAAAAACCCTGGATGCGTGGATGTAGGCCTTTTAAATTATTGTGTTAAAAAAATAACACAAGGAAGCATGTGGGCTAGTGGTTGTGGCATCATTAAGGTTGCAAGGGAGCCTGGGTTCAAGTCTTGACCCTTGCAATTTGTTTTGGTTTTTCTTTTAAAGGAACCTGGACTTAGGCCTTTAGACCTTTTAATTTATTGAAGGTAAAATGTGACACAAAGAGAGTGGGTGATCTAGTGGCAAGGTGGCGCTACATGTGTGGCACTGAGTCTAAGGTTCGGGGCATGGCGTGTGCAATTGTATGTTTATTTTGCTGCTTGAGCTGGGGATGTTGGAACTGGGCAACTCTATGGTTGAATTGGTCATAAGAATTTGAATTGAATTTGAATGGGGAGTTGGAGTAAATCAAGGAGAAAATTCTGTGGAGGGATTGGTGGAGATTTTTAAGGAATTTGAAAATGGGAGAAGTTGTAGCCGAACTGGGTAGCTGGTATGTACATATTCGATTAGGGAGTCCTTTTATGCATTTTCAGCAATTGTAAGTGCTTGGGAGGGATTTCTTTTCTCCTTTTGGCAAGTGGTGGCCGAATCTTATAGGTCAATTTCGGCGCTTGGTTATTTTGAGTTTTTGCCTCTTCAACTTTGTGTTTTCCTCTTTTCTTAAGTGGCTGAATACTTTATTTTTTTTCCTCGCACTGTCTTCTTTTTCTATTTTCTTTTTACTTTGGAATCCGAATGCCTTGGTAGTCAATAACCTTGGTTTTCTTCTCTTCTCCTTAAATTTTCTCTTGGCCGAACCCTGCTTCTTTCTTCCCTCAATTTCAATTCCTCCTTGGCCGAATACCCCTTTTCCCTTTTCTCCCTTTTTTTCTGACTCTTTTCGAGTGTCCCTCCTTGTATTGCTAAGACCAAATACTCTTTCCCTCATTTTGTTCTGTCGGTTCTCTACATTTTGTGTTAGCTAAACATTCCATTTTGCCTCTATCATTCTCTGTACTTTCAGCTTTTCTGTAGGTGTAGCTATTGTTCTTTTCTCCTAATCTGGACTCTGCATTTTCAATAAGTGATTTCTCGTCTAGTTCAAACTGTTCAATTGTTTGATGGTTGATAAGTGTTGGTTGGAATGCAGATAACCCCTAATGCCTATTGATCAATCTATTGCGACTGTTTAAGTGAGTGATCCTCAATCGTTCGATCAAGGCAAGTAATAAATCCTATCTTGTATAGTGGTATAGATAGGGATTGTTTAATTCTGTTGTTAAAGGACTGATGGTGTATCGTGTTGGATATAGGTTCTACGCTTGTGGGCTACTGCGTTCTTCTCCAACAAGGTGTGTACACACACCACTCCAACTGTAGATCGGCAAAATGTTGAAAAGCCAGAAATATGACGTATGATGCCACACGAGCGTGCGATCGTGTGTGTGGTGAACCAAGCCCACAAACATGGGTATTAGACTATAGAGGCCACCACAAGCATTCTTGTGCTCTTGGGTAGTTTTTGGCCTCGTTCGACTGAAATAGGCCATGTGGGCCCAATGGGCTCGTAGGCCCCACTGGATTAAATTTACAAAAAGTGGTAGAAACTGAACTGGGCTATAACGCTCACATAGCCGTTACTGAATTTGGTTTAACTGGGCCACATGAGAGTGTGGGTCTACTTGGGCTAAATATTGGGCTTTGGGCCCATTTACACCGTTTTGATCATATATGTAATCTGTGTCGCTTGAAGTGACTGTAGACCTTAAGGAAGGTAGTTAAACGACTAAAATACCCTTATAAGGTAAAATGACCGAAATACCCCCATAGGGTAAAATGACTAAAATGCCCCATACATGTGATATGATTGTTATTGTATGCCATTTATGGTATGTTTGTATTCATGTGATATTATGTTGCATTGGGATGGGATCATTGATTTGGAGGAATTATATCATTTGTTAGGGTCACATGGTCGCTTGACAACTATGGATCCACCGATGGCTTTAAGCCGATTATGAGATTGGCAGCTCTGCTGCAATATTGGTTAGTGCCACAACCGGTGCTACAAAAGGAGTGTAGGGATGGGTGGGTCGATTAAATTCCCACAGGAGTGCAGGGTTGGTATGGGCATTAATGCATTGCATATATTGATTATGATATTGAGATGGGCTTAGGCCCAGATAGATGTGATTTGTGACATTTGATATGGGTTAAGGCCCAATTGAGGCTATTATGGGCTAAGGCCCAATTGCCACCGTTACTGTAATGGACTTAGTCCCGGACTGATGTGATGCATGCTTTATGATCGATGAGGGTTTTACACACTGAGTTTTTGTAAACTCACCCCCTCTTTTTAATTTTTCAAGAAATCCTCAGTAGGCGGTTCAATGTACTGGAGGCCTCGGTGGTGGCCCCACTACGAACAACTTTAAATTTTAGTATTCTATTTTACCTTACTTAAACCGTTTTCTTATTGGGTTGTAATAATGCCTCTTTTAATTTCTGGTTTTTAATTTGGGATTTTTAGTTATTACGTTTCCTATCAGTTAAAAGTAGATCACGATTTTCCAAAATAATAACTGTTTTCAAAACACTACGCTTTCACAATTTAATCTTTAAACATCACGTTTTCGTAAATCGGTTACTTTTTAACTTAGCTTCCGCAACTGAAAAGAAATTTTGGGGATAAACTTAATAATTATTTCTATATACCATGTTTAAAATAAAATAATAATAAACTAACGTAACTAGGATTTTACTCAAGCTTTTAATTAAGAAGGGTTTTTAATGAAAACATGGTTTTCGAAAAACACTTCAATGTGACACTCCAGATTCGGCCATAACGTCTAGGCTGGGTTTGGAGTGTGGATTCGGCCATAATGTTTTTAATGAAAACATGCTCTTTCATAGCATCCTCGAGTTCCCATGTAGCTTCTTTAACCCCGTGTCGATGCCACAATACTTTACTAACGGAATTTTCTTATTTTGCAATTCTTTAACCTCGCGAGCTAAGATATGAATCGGTTCTTCTTCGTATGTTATATCTGATCGAAACTCAATCTCAGATGGAGAACTTACATGTGATGGATCGAATAGATATCATCGAAGCATCGAAACATGGAATACATTATGAATCTTTTCCAGCTCTGGTGGCAATAACAATCTGTATGCAACAGGTCCAATGCGTCAATAATTTCATACGGCCCGATGAATCTCGGACTCAATTTACCTTTACGACCAAATTGAACTATTTTCTTCCAAGGAGACACTTTCAAAAGCACTTTATCTCCAATCTCAAACTCAATATTTTTTCGTTTCAAATCTGCATAAGACTTTTGACGATCTGATACAGCTTTCAAACTATCACGAATCAGTTTCACTTTCTATTCAGTCTTTTTAATCAAATTGACCCCGTGAATCTTATTCTCATTGAGTTTTGACCAATTCAGAGGTGTTCTGCATTTCCTACCATACAAGGCTTGATACGGTGCCATTTTAATGCTCGATTGAAAACTATTATTGTATGCAAACTCTATCAATGGCAAATGTTGTTCCCACATACCATTAAACTCAAGAGTGCAACATCTTAGCATATCTTCGAGGAGCTGAATAATCCGCTCGGATTGACCATTCGTCTGGGGATGAAAAGCTATACTAAAATGCAATTTAGTACATAAAGCCTCTTACAGTTTCTTCCAGAATCATATGTAAACGTCGGATCTCTATCAGACACAATAGATAGTGGCACCCCGTGCAATCTCTCAATATCAGAAATATATAGCTCAACTAATTTATCAAGTGAGTAATCAGATCGTACCGGAATAAAATGGGCTAATTTTGTCAATCTGTCAACTACGACCCAAATTGCATATTTCTTCCTCAGAGTCAAAGGCAAACCTGTAACAAAATCCATCGTCACTCTATCCCATTTCCACTCAGGAATCATAATCGGTTGTAACAAACCAGATGGCACTTGATGTTCAGCTTTAACTTGCTGACAGATTAAACATTTTGACATAAAATCAGAGGTATCTTTTTTCATTCCAGGCCACCAATAAAATCATTTCAGATCATGATACATCTTTGTACTTCCTAGATTAACAGATAAGTGACTATTATGAGGTTCTTTCAAAATCAACTAAATCAACTCTGGTTTCTCGGAACATAAATTCGATTCAAAATCTCAAATAATCATCAACATCAACTCGAAATTCAGAATTAGAGTTCAAATCACATTGAGCTCGTTTCACTAACATTTCATTATCACTTTTCTGAACATCACATATTTGTTGTAAAAGCAACGGTTTTGCTTTCAATTCAGCCAAAATTGAACCATCATCAGATAGGTCTAAATGAGCATTCATCGCACGTAGTGTAAATAGTGATTACGACTCAAAGCATCAACAACAACATTTGCTTTACCCGGATGATAATCTATCACAAGCTCGTAATCTTTTAATAGTTCTAACCATCTTCTTTATCACAAATTCAAATATTTCCGAGTCATCAGATATTTCAGACTTTTATGATCTGAAAACACATGACATTTTCATCAAAAAGATAATGACGCCAAATCTTTAAAGCAAACACAATCGCAGCTAGCTCAAGATCGTGTGTCGGATAATTATTTTCATGCGGTTTCAATTGTCTCGAGGCATAAGCTATAACTTTGCCTTCCTGCATCAAAACACATCCCAATCCATTCAACGAAGCATCACTATAAATCACGAACTCTTTATTCGATTCTGGCTATACCAAAACTGGAGCTTCAGTCAATAGAGTTTTCAATTGATCATAGCTTTTCTGACACTTTTCAGACCATTCAAATTTCACATCTTTCTGAAACAATCTAGTCAATAGAGTCGTCATCAAAAAACACTTTACAAACCGTCGATAATAACCAGCAAGTCCCAGAAAACTACGAACTTCAAACATATTTTTTGGAGGCTTTCATTCCAAAATAGCTGAAATCTTGTTTGGATCAACTCGTATACCAGATGCTGACATAATATGTCCCAGAAAACCAACTTCACGCAACCAGAATTCACATTTACTAAACTTTGCATACAATTTCTTATATCGCAGAGTTTGTAGCACAATTCTCAAATGTTTAGCATGCTCAATTTCATCACGCGAATAAATTAAAATGTCGTCAATGAATACAACAACAAATTGATCTAAATACAGTCTGAAAATTCTGTTTATCAAATCCATAAAGACAGTAGGAGCTTTTATTAGTCCGAAAGGCATTACTAAAAACTCATAATGCCCGTACCTTGTTCTGAAAGTAGTTTTTAGAATATCTGAATCTTTTACTCACAACTGGTAATACCTCGATCTCAGATCTATCTTTGAAAACACGGTAGCTCCTTTCAGCTAATCGAACAAATAATCAATTCTGGGCAAAAGGATATTTGTTCTTAATAGTCACTTTGTTTAACTGACGATAATCAATGCACATTCTCATCGTGCCATCTTTCTTTTTTACAAATAGAACGGGAGCACCCCAAGGTGAGAAACTTGGTCGTGCAATTCCTCTATCGGTCAACTCTTGCAACTGTGATTTCAACTCTTTCAATTCTGTTGGTGTCCTTCTATACGGAGCTATTGAGATAGGAGTCGTCCCCAACACTAATTCAATACCAAATTCAACTTCTGGTATCAAAGGTAATCCTGGTAGGTCTTCAGGGAACACGTTAGGGAATTCACAAACAACTGGCAAAGATTCAACTTTCTTTTCAGTCACTCTCGAATCAATCACATAAGCAAAATAAGCTTTATAACCCTTTTTCACATAACTCTGAGCTTTTATCACTAATATCACGGCGGTAACCCATTCAAATCGTTAGATTCAATCCGAACTATTTCATCATTCTGACATCTCAAATTAATAGTATTTCGTTCACAGTTCACAACAGCATCATGCAATGTTAACCAATCCATACCCAAAATTATATCGAACTCATCAAAAGGTAATAGCATTGGATCAGCTGGAAAACAAATATCCCGAAACATCAACGAACAATTTTTACACACTTCGTCAACAAAGACACATTTACCTAAGGGGTTCGGTATTCTAATTACAAGTTCAGTAGACTCTATAGGCAAAGTCTTACTAGATACTAATTTCATGCATATATACGAATGAGTAGACCTTGGATCTATCAATGCAATCACAGAAGTACCATAAAGAGTAAATGTACCCGTAATAACATTTGGAGACGAAGCTTCCTCACGAGCTCGAATGGCGTATGCTCTGGCAGGTGCTCTAGCTTCAGATCTCGCAACTGTATCTTTCGTAGCTCTCTAGCTACCACTCACATTTCTTGTGTTTCTAGAAGGTCTACCCTTAGCTGAAGCATTATCCGAATTCAGATTCTATACAATCTATTGTTCAACTGATTTAGGACAGTCCCGGATGAAATGATCTAATGATCCAAATTTAAAGCAAGCTCGTTCATTCAATCTACAATTACCCAGATGTCTTTTGCCATCATTCAGATCGTTCGGATCGAACATTTCCAACACTAGCTATCGAAGTTGCTGGAGCTTTGAAGTTCGAATGCGATTTAGCATGATCTCTGTTTCAATGCCCCACATTAGCCTTTGAACAGCTATGCTCATCTCTAAATTTCTTTGATGCAGTCTAAAATGATTTACTTGAGAATCCCTTTCTTGCATCTCTAGCTTCTGACTCAGCTTTTCTTTTATCTTTACCGAGAGCTTCAACTTTACATGCTCGATCAAGAAGCACAACAAACTCTTTTATTTCCAGAATTCCAACTAGCAAGCAAATATCTTCATTCAAGTCATCTTCAAACCTTTTACACATTATTGCTTCAGTCGAAACACATTCCCGGGCATATTGACTTAATCTCACGAATTCTTGCTCAAACTTAGTGACAGACATACGACCCTATTTCAATTCAAGAAACTCTTTCCGTTTTTGATCTATAAATCTCTGACTAATATATTTCTTTCGGAACTTAGATTGAAAGAAATCCCAAGTAATACATTCTTTTGGAATAACAGAAATCAAAGTTTTCCACCACTGATAAGCTGCATCTCGTAACAGTGAAACAACACATTTCACACATTCTTCAGGAGTACAAGACATTCCATCAAACACCCAGATTGTATTCTCGAGCCAAAACTCAGCTCTCTCAGCATCATCATCACTAGTGGCCCTGAACTCTTCAGCCTCGTATTTACAAATTTTATCAATCGGTGGCTTATTCAATAGATTCAGATTCATAATCGGAGGTACAACAGAGGTCTGAGGAGGATTAGGTGGGGGCGGAGGTTGTGAAACTGCCGGATTTGTTCTAATGTACTAAGTGAACCACTCATTCATCATTTGGAAGAAGGCTTGTTTAGCCTTTCCTTCCTGACCACTAGTAGCTAGTCTCGAATCAGATGATGTTGTCCCTTGAGTGGGAGCAGGCGCATTACTTTCAACATCATCAACTGCAGCTCTTTCGGGATCCATTTACTATACAAAAAACATAGTTTATATGTCAAGATTCATCACACTATCACAATTCGTTAATATGGCATGTATAGCTAGACTCTCAAACGCTATGTTAATCCTAGAATCAACTAAATCATAGCTCTGATACCAATAAAATGTAACACCACTAACCCATAACCATTGCCGGTCTAGGGTTAAGAGGCATTACCGGATGAATCGAAACTTTTACGAACATATCACATCACAAAGTATATCATCGTCATATCATAGCAAAATATAAACATATAGTCCCTTAATGAGGTCTACGAGACCTTAAACATGCATTAGGAAGGGGTCAAGACTAAACTGAACACATACAAAATTTTCTAAAAAACTTAACATTTATCAAAGTGACAGAGGTCACACGCCCTCACACGGCCTCAGACACAGCCCTGTGTCCAAGCTGTGGTCAACACTGACTTACATCACATGGCCTGTCATACGCCCGTGTGTCTGGCCTGTGGTCGAAACTGACTTGCATCACACGGCCAGTCACACACCCGTGAGTCCAACCCGTGTGCGAGCCTAACTTCAATCAAATTACAAATTTCAGGGACACGGTCGAGCCACACGCCCATGCGCTCAACTGTGTGGGCAAATATAGTGTAACACCCCAAGCCCGGCCTAGATGTTATGCCCGAATCTGGCATGTCACATCGAAGTGTTTTTTGAAAACCATGTTTTCATTGAAAACCCTCCTTAATATTTAAAAACTAAAGTCTCAGTTTGTGTTCGTTCAATTTCAAAACGTGGTTCATTGAAAAGTTAATCGCTTTTAAAAATGTTATTAACTTCATTGAAAACCTCTTTTAGTTGCGGAAGCTAATTTAAGGTAAAGAAGTTTAAAACGTATGTTTTAAAAAAAGTAATTGGATTAAAAACTCGTCTTCGTCTAGCAGATATAAAATGTAACAAAATCCCAAATTCAGAATTAAATCCAGAGAGGCCTTGTTACAGAAGTTAAAACCCAAAATGGAATTTAAAAACATATATAAATTCCAAAGCATAACATCCTCAGTTGTGTGGACACCTCCGAGTCCCTCGCAACACCGATCCTCCTAACGCTGGGGATTACCTGCACAGTTAAAAACGGGGTGAGTTTATGAAAACTCAGTGTGTAATCCCCTTACTAGAGTAACAGTCAGTGTATAGAAACAAAAAAAGAAACAGTCTGGATCAAAGCCCTTTAATGGTAACAATACAGTCCATTTGGGAGCATACGTGGGCCAAAACCCACTACAATATCATTTGGGTCACAGCCCATAACAGAATCAATTGGGCCCAGCCCAAACCAATATAGAACAAGTGGCCCTAAGCCCAGTACAATGACAAATCTCATAAACAGATATGCAACAGTATGAGGATGCATCCCACCTCGATCCAGCCAACACACCACCCGTACCAACCCTACCCTTCCGTGGGGATAAAATTGACCCACCCAGCCAACACACCAAGCTTAGCACCAGTTGTGGCACTAAGTCAACAGAACGGCTCGAAGCTATGGACAGAACGGCTAAAAGCCATAAACAAAATGGTTATAAGCCATAATCAGGATGGCATAGAGCCATAATTCGGATGGCACAAACCTATCGGTAACTGTAATAAGTTTGGCACATAGCCATCAGCGACGAGAATATAATCGGCACAGAGCCACTGGTAATTATGATCAACCCAGAGTCATCAATATATATGTTAGGCACATAGCCACGGGTAAATAAGATTGGCACAAAGCCATAATCAAGATGGCACAGAGCCATATTTAGGTTGGCACAGAGCCAAAATCAGATTACATGGCTTTAAGCCGTCCGTCGGTCCACAGTCGTCTCATGTGACCCGTACGACCTTAACAGATCAATACTGGATCCACAGTCGTCACATGTGACCTGTGCGACCCTATCAGAACCTCCCCCGTATCAATGTCCCAACCCCATGCAATATGTCGTGTACATGCTCAATCATTACACGTGTATGCAAAATGGCCATGTTCAGTAGTAGTCATTTAAACATATATTAAAAACATATCAATCACACGGCCACAGTCAATTCAGTTAAAACACAGTCATACAATCCCAGTCAAATCATAGCACAAGTCAGTCTTTTACCCACAAGGGCAAAACAGTTATTTTACCCTGTAACAGTCCAGTTTATACCCTAGTCGGAACAGTGGTTTTGAGACCACAAATTCGAGTCTGTGTAATACTTTAATATTATATTCTGTGTCGTAAATATGTGAATAAGCATGTGGTAAATTTTCGTTAGTTAATTTGTTCGTCTGTGTGTGTAATTTGAGAAAAGGATGAAATCGCATTAAGTGTGAAAGTTGCTTGCTATTTGTTAAAGTATCAATGTGTTATGGCTTTATAAGGTGAAGGCCTTATTTGCAATTAGACCACTATTAGTTAGTGGATGAATGAAAGACAATCATGCCCTTATTACATGTTTGTTTTATTTGTTTAATGAAAGGCCAAATATGTAAATGATTTATTATGTATGCTATATTGGATAAAACATAAAAAAATGGCCATTTTTAGTTCATCTTTTGATCGAAATAAGAAAAAGAGAAAGCAAGGGTTGAGTTTTACATATTCGGCCATTTCAGAGCCAAATTAGAGGTATGTTTTCGGTTGATTTTCGATAATTTTTACGTTTTTGTAATCGTTGCTTCTCTTACAATCAAGCCCATGTTTTAATTTGATGAATTGATGATGTTTGTGTGAGATGCCATTGTTGATATGTTAAGTTTGTGATGCTTTATGTTGTTAAATGAAAGATTTAAGCTTGATGAACATGTTTTGTTCTTGAATTTTTTATGAATTTAGCTACATAGGGCTAAATTGAGAAAATGGAAAATTGAAGGACTAGTTAGCAAATTTGATGGAAAAATGTGGGATTGTATGTGATGTGTATATATTCGGCCAAGCTTGTGTATAAGTGGATTTTGTGAATTTGATGTTTTGAGAAAAATGGACTAAATTGCTAAATTGTGCAAATATGAGGGTTAATTTGCAAATAGCCCTAAATGTATGTCCTTGGATTGAATTGAATGAATTAATGAATAAAAGGGTTAACTCTGAATATGTTTAGATCAAGAATCGAAGAAAACGGATTTAGATCGAGGGAAAGCGAAAGTAAGCGAGTTGCCATTTTCATTCCGATAAATCGAATCTGAGGTAAGTCACTATGCAAATAAATGTATATGTATGCATTTGTAAATGTTCATATGATTAATGATGGTAATGAATATTTATGAGAGGTTATGTATGTGAATTTCGAAATAAGTTCGAAATAGAGACTAAGTCTGAGAAGCCCCGTACGAACCTAAGAATAGATAGGATTGGCTAAGTCACATCATAGATATCTGTTCTATTTTTATCATGTAAGACCACATCTGGGACGTTGGCATTAATTTGAGATTCGTGTAAGACCCTGTCCGGGACAGTGGCATCGATATCTGATTATGTGTAAGACAACGTCTGGGACGTTGGCATCAATATGAGCTTTACGTATAAGACCACGTCTAGGACGTTGGCATCATTATGATCCTTACGTGTAAGACCATGTATGGGACATTGGCATCGTTCTAATTCGTGTAAGACCCTGTCCGGGACAATGGCATCGATATCTGAGTACATGTAAGACCTCGTCTGGGACGATGGCATTGTGCTACTATTCCGAGCTTCTGAGTATTTTACTGGATTTCCTTATGGTTCAAGGGCAAGTCTGAA
Source organism: Gossypium bickii (assembly GCA_025503065.1). NCBI lineage: Eukaryota > Viridiplantae > Streptophyta > Magnoliopsida > Malvales > Malvaceae > Gossypium > Gossypium bickii. Next base: position 68,345,537 of record CP106709.1, read on the forward strand.
ATACGAATGACAAATCTGAGCTTTGATAGATTAAGTAAATGAATGTCTGATTCAGGTACGTTGATTATACACCAAATGTGTATATAAGGTAAGTGACTATGTGTTTTATTAAGATGGATTGGAAATATGTTACATGAAAGCATATATGAAAAACTATGTGTTTGTGATTCTTGAATTGATAAATGTGGCAATTTGGCCAAGAATATGAATCAAAGTATAAATGTAAGAAATTTACCTTGTAGAAGAAATGTGCCAATGTGGTTATATGTTTACATGCTTTACATATCAAGTTTGTTTGTGTGTTGACTTACTAAGCTTTTGGAAAGCTTACTCTGTCTGTGTTTAATTTGTTTTATAGGTCGTCAAAGCTACTGAAGGCTCGGGACTATCAAGGATCATCATCACACTACTAATGTCATTTTGGTACACCTTGGATATGTATATAGCTAGATATGGCATGTATAGGCTAGTTCTTGTTATGAGTTGTAAAGTGAACTTAGCCATGTGATTTGGCTAGATATGTTTTGATATATGCTTAAAGAAGTATGATATGTGAAGTTATTTTGGTATGATTAGTAGATATATGTAATGGTTTTGAAATGTTAAGTATATAAATGATTGGTGCTTGAGCATAAATGAGATTTGATCATGCAAATTGGTATGTTTGGAATCGGTTTGAAAGGTTAGATTGAAAGAATATTGAATGGATTTGTAGTGTGAATATCTTAGTTGACAAATATGCATAAATTGGTTGGCTATTTGGTATGTTTTGATGGTCATAGGTGAATGAAATGGGATGTTATATGTTGGTTATAGGTTTGACCCTTCTAGGTGGCATTTTGGCCTTGTAGATGGCCTATAATGTCACACGGTTGTAGCACAGGGCGTGCCTAAGACCATGGGAGAATTGGCAGAATGTAGCCTAAAAACCACACGACCTTAGCACGGGTGTGTTTGGTGGCCGTGGTGGGGAAGTCAGTATAGGACCACGGTTAGGACACACGGCCGTGTCTGGTGGCCATGGGGAACAAGTCAGTATATAGACACGAAAGGACAAACGGGGGTGTCTAAAAGCCGTGGAGGGCACACGGTCTCCTCCCACGGGCGTGTCTCCCCTGTATTTTAGAAAAGTTAAAATTTTCATGAAATTTCATATGTGTTTCAGTTTAGTCCCGACTCGAATTCTAAGCATGATTAAGGTCTCGAGGACCCTTTTAAGGGACATTATGTCTGAGAATGATGATTGAATGTATGATTTTGTTTGTGAACATTTCTAATATATTCGGTAACGCTCGTAACCTTAATTCAGCGATGGACTCGGGATAGGGGTGTTACATACCCTATAAGGGTATTTCGATAATCCTACTCTACAGGGGTATTTAGGTAATTTTGCAACCCGAGGGGTATTTCGGTAATTTCACAAATCAAGGGTATTTCTATTATTTCACAAATCGAGGGTATTTTGGTAATTTCACAATTTGAGGGTATTTTGGTAATTTTATAAATCGAGGATATTTCGATAATTTCACAAATTAGTGGTATTTTGGTAATTTCACAATCCAAGGGTATTTCGATAATTTTACAAATTGAGGGTATTTCGATAATTTCACAAATTAAGGGTATTTTGATAATTTCACAATTCGAGGGTATTTTGGTAATTTGACAAATCGGGGGTATTTCGGTAACTTCACAAATCGAGGGTATTTCTGTAATTTCACAAATTAAGGGTATTTCGGTAATTCTACCCTACAAGGGTATTTTTGTCATTTTACTCAGTGTTATTTCAGCCATTTTACTCATTAGGGGTCTCGATACAGTTTACGACCTTTCCAAAGGCCTACAGTTGTCTCGAACGACTCGGATAACCTATATGGCCAAAATAGTGTAGTTGGGCCAAAGGCCCAATACTCGGCTCAAATAGACCCACACACCCTAATTCTGTCACGGCTATACGAGCTTCGCAGCCCAATCCATTATTATTCGCTTACCGTGGATTTTACCCATGTGGGGCCCATGAGCCCAATGGGCCCACATGGCCTATTTCGGCCCAACGAGTCCCACTACAACCCAAGCCCATGAGAACGCTCGTGGCGGCCCCTACAGACTAGCGCCCATGTTCATGGGCTCGGTTCACAACATGCGCGTCGCACGCTCGTGTGGTGTCATACACCGTATTTTCGGCTTCTCAACATTTTGCCGATCTACAGTAACACAGGGGTGTGAGTACACACCATTGTCCTTCATTTAATAGTAACAATACTGGGTGTACAATTACACACCTGTTCGCGAAACTAGCTAAGGTCCACGCTCTCCGAATCCTACAATCAACCAATATATCGTATCAGATTTACAACTAATAAGGTTAACGCATATTCTTAATCCACCACCTTTATTAACTTAAACCACAACCACTCACCTTGCTAGAACTAATCGATACTAGTGCCTCCCTACTGATCAAGGGCGACCCCCCTCCTAACACGATTCGGCATATAAAAAGTTTTTAAAAGACAACCATGTATTTGTTCCCCAAGAGAAAAAAAAGGGAAAATCGAAGCTTGTTAATAAAGCCAAAAGAAATCTGACTAAGAACGAAATAATAAGGTGGTTGTAGTACCCCCTTGCCAATACCAATAAAGAAAGATGTGGAGAAGAAAAAAAGGCTTCAAGGGAGAATTTGGCACCACAGAACAGGGATGGTATTCGGCTTAGGAGAAGAAAGGGAGAAGAGGGAAGAAAGAAAGAAAAAGAGAAAATAATAGAATAAAGAAGGAGGGAGAGGAAGTGTATTCGGCAGAAGTGAATTGGAAAAGGAAAGACCCAAATGGTCAAAAATGCTTCACGAGATGACACAAAGAGAGGAAAACTCGAAATGAAAAAGAGAAAATCTCGAAATTGCAGAGAAAGAATTTGGCTTCTACACTCTCACCAACTGCCGAAATGCACCAAATGACATGCCCTTAGCCGAAAATCCCCCTACTCAAGCTCTCCCAAATTCGGCTATGACTCCTTCACATCCCAACTCGTTCAACCTCTCCACCGATTTCTCCTTAATTTGCTCCCAGCCTCCCATTCAAATCTATTCAAATTTGATGACCAAGTCTCCAACCACCTCTGCAGAGTTTAAATCCAACTCTACCTCTCTCGCCACAGAGACATAAAATAAAGCCCCTTTATTGCATGCCATGGGATTCGAACCTCAGACCACTAGAACACTCCACACGCCACTTCCCACCTTTACCAGTAGACTCCTTGTGTCACAATTTACCTTCAATAAATTAAAAGGTCTAAAGGCTAAAGTCTAGCTTCCTTTAAAAGAAAAACCAAAACAAATTGCAATAGCCAAAACCTGAACCCAGGCTCCCTTCCAACCTTAATGACGCCACAACCACTAGACCACATGCTTCCTTGTGTCATTTTTTAACAGAATAATTTAAAAGGCCTACATCCAAGCATCCAGGGTTTCATCCATTTAAAACCAAAATATTTACTAAAGCCCAGGTTGAACCCATGACTTCTCCAATACTTCTCAGGACCCTTAACCACTAAAGCAGACATACTTTTGTGTTATTCACTTGCACAGCTAAATTCCAATCCCTTCGATACGCGAAGCCCTTTTCTTCTAGGCCCAAAAGTCAGGGCGTTACATATAAGCCATTTGCAAGGCCAATTTGCCACCCATTTTTTGGGTCAATCCTACAAGCACAAACAAGCATATTTCATACCTTTAAAATGCAACCAAATCATATCAATAATATCCATCTTTTCTAACTATTCAAATACATATCTAACTTACCAACTTATGTACCATTTATCTCATTCTAATCACAAACATTTCTAAGTATAATCCATCCAAAAACTTACCAATTCATTATGACAACCTTTCATCAATAATATACCAACTTTGCATCCCATTTACAAGCCATATCACATAGCTTATATAAAACTCAAAACATCATCTAATTCAACTAGACTATACATGCCATACCTAAATATGTACACATTCAAAAGGTACCAAAATAGAGTTTGATAGTGTGGTGATGATCCTCGACGATCCCCGACCCTTCCATAGCTTTAACGATTTATAAAACAATACAAACACACACAAAGTAAGCTTTCAAAAGCTTAGTAAACCATATACAAATAAACTTAACATATAAAACATTTATAACCATTTCAATTACAAGAACTTAAACATATCTCAATAGTATATTCATAATTCTTCTTTAGCTCAATTGTACCTAACCATTTGCTTGACAACAAATCACATCTCCATGTATCTCATTAGATCATAGCACATTCATACATATATCACATTTTGTCTCAATAAGTCTATACACATATCTCACATTTGCAAATTCACACATACTTACCTTTTATACACAAACATAGTACACATATCAAACGTACCTGTATCAGTTACACATTTCACATAGTCATTCATTTCTCAGAATTGCCTGTAAAATCATTCAAAATCAAATAGGATACTCAGATAACTCATAATGCTCGTACAATGCCAACGTCCCAGACATGGTCTTACATGTAATCAAATATCGATGCCACTGTGCCAGATAGGGTCTTACACGAAATCATATACGATGCCAATGTCCCAAACATGGTCTTACACGTAATTCACAAATTGATGCCGACATCCTAGACGTGGTCTTACACGATATCACATATCGAAACCCTATGTCATGACATATGAATCCTATCTATTCCTAAGGTTCGTACGAGACTTTTCAAACATTGACATTTTGTCGATACTTTCTCAGATTTTACATGTACATCTTCAATTATCATTCAACACAATTCAATTTCATATAACATAAATAAATCAACTCAAATACATTTATTTGTATTTAGACTTACCTCAGATTCAGAATAAACGGACTGAATCGACTACTCGATCACTTTCGACTTTCCTCGGTCTAAATTCATTTTCTTTGGTTCTTGATCTATACATATTCAAAATTAACCCATTTATTCACCAAATCATTCAATTCAATCCAAAAACACACATTTAGGGCATTTTACAACTTAGCCCTTACAAATTCATATTTTGACATTCAAGCCCTTATTTCATAAAATCACAAAATACACATAATTTCTTTGTACCCATGCTTAGCCGAATGTTCATATGCTTCATGTAAGTCCACACATTTCATTTATTTCACATTCTAGTCCCTCAAAATATTATTTTCATAATTTAGTCCAAATTACTCAAATTCATCAAAAGTCCAAAGACAAAACATGTTAATCTAACACATATATTTCATATTTTATCAACTAACATCACAAAGTTTAAAAATTCATCAATGAAACATCTCATAGTCTTCATGAAATTCCAAAATTAAAGCATGGGCTTGATAGTATACTAAGCAACGATCACAGAAATGTAGAAATTATCAAAAACCGAACAAGAACTAACCTTGAATCAAACTAGATGTTAGTCGAATGTACAAGAGCTTCAAACCCTCTTTTTCTTTTCTATTTTTGGTGAAGAACATCAAAGATGAGCACTACTTCATCTATTTGTTTTATTTAATCCATAATAATATGCCTTTTACTATATTACCCTTAATGAAACATTATAACATCTTTAAGATGCATGTCCACTACCGTCCAAGACATAATACAATGGCATAATTCCATTTTAAGGCCTTCATATTAAAAGAACATAGCATTAAAGCACTTTAACAATTATCAAGGCACTGTTGCATTTTACACGATTAAGTTTTTTTTCCAAATTAAACACACAAATGGACAAATTAATTCACGAAACTTTCACATAAGCTTAATCACATACTGTAATCACAAAAAATAATATTAAAATATTTTCTTGACTCAGATTTGTGGTTTTGAAACCACTATTTTGACTAGGGTCTAAACCGGACTGTTACACGTTTGTCCCCTTGCACCTTAAGTTGGCTAAACAGAATGCCTAGTAGTAACCAAATGGGCTGAGGCGCGGCCATATGTCTCAACCGTGTGGAAGACATGGCTATAGGACATGAGCATGTGCGTAGGCCATATGAAGTCTGTATTTGAATTTAGGAATTTAATTCGCCACACGGCCTAAGGACACGGACGTGTGCCTTAACTGTGTGACCTTCTTGGGTTGATGATGTCAGAAACAGAATGTCAAGGTTTTTTGCACACAGGCTGAGACACGGGCGTGTCATGGCCGTGTGGCAGACACGAACCATCTAGGCCATGTGAAAGCCCTTGTAGGTTCGAATTGAGAAATAAATCCACACGGCTAGAGACATGAGCGTGTGTGACCACACGGTTTGCCCACACGGGCTTGTCCCTTACCACATGGGCGTATGCCCCTTTTTTTTTTACATTTTCCAAAGTTTTCTAAAGAACTCAATTTGATCCCGAAACGTTTCTAAAATGTGTTTTGGGCCTCGTAGGCTCATATTAAGGATGTGAAGAGAAAGTTTGAAAATTTTTAAATTTGAACAAACTTTAATGACTTGGAAATGTATGCAGTATGTGTTTTAGTAAGATAACGCCTCGTACCCTGTACCAGCTCGGTTATGGGTAAATGTACCCTGTACATTTAGTTGTACCAAAGCTATAGTTTAGTCGATTCTCAAACTAATCTAGCGTGTCTGTAAGTATAGCTATACATGCCATATATGAATTATGATAGTGTGACGACTCCTGACAATTTAAAATGTGTTTTATATAGTAAATGGATTCCGATGGAGTAGTGGCGGATGGTGTCGAGAGTAATTCGCCGGCTCCCACAGAAGGGACTGCGCAAGTCAAAAGTGGGCTCGTGACATTGTGTCAGGGCAGAAGGGCTAGAGAAGCCTTCCTCCATATGATGAATGTTTGGTATTTGGAGTTTGTTTGTGCAAACCTGAATGCTCCACCTCTTCCACCCCCTCCAATTCCCCAGCCTGCCCCTACAGCTCACCAAGTAGTGGAAACAATTAGAAGAGAAAAACCTCTGGTAGACAGAATACGAAAGCAAGGGGCTGAGGAATTTAGGGCAAATATAGATGACGACCCAGAGAGAGCAGAATTCTAGCTAGAAAATACCATTAGGAAATTCGATGAGTTGTCTTACACACCTGAGGAGTGCATGAAGTGTGTTGTATCACTCCTGCGAGACTTGACCTACCAATGGTGCTATACCCTTGTGTTGATTGTACCAAGGGAAAGGATAACTTGGGAATTCTTTCAAAAATATTTTCGTAAAAAGTATATTAGCCAGAGGTTTATAAACCAGAAAAGGAAAGAATTTCTAGAACTGAAGCAAGGTCGAATAACAGTAACAGAGTATGAGTGTGTGTTCGTGAGGCTCAGTAAATACGCTCAGGAGTGCGTATCCATCGAAGCCATCATGTGTAAGAGGTTTGAGGATTAAATGAGGACATCTGATTGTTTGTTGGTAGTCTATAACTGAAGGAATTTGTTGTACTAGTAGAGAGAGCTTGCAAGGCTGAGGAATTGGCCAAAGAAAAAAGGAAAGCTAATATTGAGTCTCGTGACTCAAAGAAAAGACAGTTGGGGAAATCATTTCAGTCCTCATCTAAGAAATTGAGAGAGTTCACTACTCGGTCTAATGCTTCAGTTGGATTCTCAAATAGAAATAGGGGTAAGCAGTCTTCGGCATCTAAAGCTCAAACCACTTCTATTGCAAGCGTTGGTAGTGCTCGACCAAATAAACTAGGGTGTTCACAGTGTGATAGACGATATTTCGGTGAGTGTCGAGGAAATGATAGAGGCTGCTTCAAGTGCGGTTCATTAGACCACTTCATTTAAAACTGTCCTAAGATGGAGGAAAAAGACAGAAAGCAAGAAGTGCGAGCGAGTAATGCACCTTCGAGGGGTTGAACACAAAAGAACCTTGGAAGTGGGGCTAGCAGTAGAGGTGCACCTAGAGATTCCACCGTGAGGTCCAAGGGTCGAGCGCTTGCAAGGACTTATGCCATTCACGCTCGCGAAGAGGCATCATCACCAGATGTGATTATGGGTACTTTTTCTCTTCATGATATCTTTCTTGTTGCTTTGATTGATCCGGGGTCTACCCATTCCTATATTTGTATAAAATTAGTGTCTAGCATGAATATGCTTGTTGAGTCTACAAAATTTGTGATAAAAGTGTCAAACCGGTTAGGCAAGGATGTGATAGTTGACAAAGTGTGTAGAAACTGTTCTTTGATGATTAGAGGCCATTGTTTTCCGGTTAATCTCATGCTACTACCGTTTGATGAATTTGAACTAATTCTTGGCATTGACTGGTTGATTATTCATAATGTGTTAGTAAACTGTGGTAGTAAGTTTATTGAACTGAAATGTGAAAATGGGGATATTATTCAGGTTGAATCAGGTGAACCAGATAGCTTACCTGTACTGATTTCTTCTATGACTGCTGAGAAATAATGAGAAAAGGGTATGAGTCCTATCTTGCATTTGTGTTGAATACCCAAGAGTCGAAAGTAAAGATTGAGTCTGTACTTGTGGTATGCGAGTATCTGGATGTGTTTCTGAAAGTGTTACCTGGATTGCCTCCTGCTAGGGAAGTTGAGTTTGGTATTGAGTTGGTCCCTGGTACGGCACCTATTTTGATTGCCCCGTATAGGATGGCACCGTTGGAGTTAAAAGAATTGAAGGCTCAGTACTTTTTGTGAAAAAGAAAGACGGGTCGATGAGATTATGTATAGACTACCAACGGCTCAATAAGGTTACAGTTAAGAACAAGTATCCTTTGCCAAGGATCGACGATTTGTTTGACCAATTAAAGGGAGCCACAGTGTTTTATAAGATAGACCTGAGGTCTGGTTATTACCAGCTTAGAGTTAAGGAACAAGATGTACTAAAAACTGCATTTCGGACGAGATTTGGCCATTATGAGTTTCTCGTCATGCCATCTGGCTAAACAAATGCTCCCGTCGTGTTGATGGATTTAATGAATCGTATTTTCTGACCGTACTTGGATAAGTGTGTTTTTGTTTTAATCGATGATATATTAATTGATTCTCGTGATGAGAGTGAGCATGCGGAGCATTTGAGAACTGTTTTGCAAAATTCAAGAGATAAGCAGTTGTATGCTAAATTTAGTAAAAGTGAATTTTTGCTCTGAGAAGTTAGATTCTTAGGACACATCGTGTCGGGTGATGGAATTAGAGTTGACCCGAGCAAGATATTGGCTATCATTGATTGGAAACCACCGAGGAATTTGTCAGAGATTAGAAGCTTTTTAGGCTTAGCAGGATACTACAGACGGTTTGTTAAAGGATTCTCCATGATTGCTACACCGATGATGCGGTTGCTACAGAAAGATGTTAAGTTCGAAAGGACAGAAAAGTGCCAACAGAGTTTTGAGAAACTAAAAGCATTGTTGACTGAAACCCTAATTTCAGTACAACCTGAACCGAGAAAAGAGTTTGTGGTTTATAGTGATTGTAATAGCCTGATTTAGGGGCTTGTCAGAACAATGATTTCGGAACCACTAACTCGAGGTCAGGGAAAATTATTTTTAATGTTATTTTATGAGTTAGAGCATGATTATATAGGTGCATGAAAATTTTGGTGTGTTAATTCTAGCGATTTCATGCTTAATTGCGAAAAATGACTAAATCGCAAAAAATGTGAAAGTTCCATTTTACAAGCTAAAGGTGTCTAATAGCTATAGAATATTAATTGGATGTTCTTAAAGTGTAATTGACCCCTCTAGTAATGGTTGACCGGCCATAGGAGACAAAAAGATGTCAAAATTGGTCAAGTTGGTGGATTAGGTGACAAATTGTCTAGAAATAAAATAAAATAAAGAAAGAAAAGATATCATCATTTCTTCTCCTTTCTTCCACTGAAAATTAGCAACAAATAGGGGTTTGAAAGCTCAAAAATTTTAGCAAGCTCTTCTCCTTACAAGTAAGTGTTTTGATGATCAATTCTTGATAATATTTGTATTTTTGGAACCCCTAAAGCTTAAGCTAGCTATAGAGGGGACTATTTTGCAAAATGGTAGAAAGTTTAGAGTTTTACCATGTGAGCATTTATGTTGTTTGCTGCATTTTTATGGAAGAAGATGAGTCTTAGTTGTTAGATAAACAACTTTTATGAAAGGTGTTACTATGAGAACACCTAAAGGAACCTTTTTGTAAAGGTTATAAAATATGTGCTAAATGTGTGAAATAGTGAGTATTGAGGGCTGCCATAAGAGTAATAAATGTTCATCTAGGCTTGTAAAAGGAGAAAATTTGATTAGAATCAGTTTACAAGCCTAGGGGTAAAATGGTCATTTTGAGAAAGCTTAAAGGCAAAATGGTAATTTTGCCAAAATATGATTATTGAAATCTGTTTATTAATGTGGCAACTAAATAAGCTAAATTGTTATTATAGATCAAGAAGAAAGAAGGATTAACCTTGACCGAGGAAAGGGCAAGGTATCAGACTAGATCGACAAATTGGTCTATTTTGAAATCGAGGTAAGTTTGTATGTAATAAGTTCAACATCATGCTAGTATGTTTGAAAATGTTTGACATTGTATTGATGCATAATATTTATATGAAATTGAGTAATGGTGTCGAATGAGAAAATGATGAGAACTGTGATGTGGAAGTCCCGGTTGGACTTTAATAATTGAGAGAAAATATCATTAAGACTTGAGATTGGTAAGGTCCCGTATAAGACCATGTCTGGGACATGGCCTCAGCACCGAATTGAGATCCTGTATAATACCATATCAGTGATATGGCATCGGCATCGAATATGGGAATCGTATAAGACCATATCCGGGATATAGCATCGACAATCGATATGAGATCCCGTATAAGACCATATTGGGGATATAGCATCGACATCTAGAGGTGACCACATGTAAGACCATATCTGGGATATGGCATTGGCGTTGTATTTATATAAATAATGATAATTATGTATCTTCGAGTATCCCAAGTGATTCAATGGGGTCAAGTTAAGCTTGTAATAGAGATGAGATTAGTGCTAAAGCTGTGTGTTGAAGTGATACAGGTACATGTGAGTAATTCACGAGATAAGTTTACGATATGTGATATGATATGTAATTGGTAAGAGTAAGCATGGGTAAGTTGTGGCAATGTGCCTAAGACTTTGTGTTTTATTCAATGCCATGGATGGATGACATTATGAGCCTTATGTTGTTATTTATTTCATGCAAACTTACTAACCTTTATGCTTACCCCTCTCATTTCACTTTTCCTTGTAGTATTGCCAACCTAGCTTGGGAATTCGTGGAACGTCAGAGTTCGAAAATCACACTATCAACTTCTTCTTGGTATAGCAAAGTTAGACTTATTTTAAGTATGGCGTGTATAGGACTTGGTTATTTTGTTATGTCATATTTCTTAGCTAAGGTGTTGGCTATTAATGATGTTCAATTCATTTTGTAAATGGTCATTGGAAATTGGCCAATACTTGACAAGTTCATATTTATAAATGAAGATGAAATTCATGAAGTGCATGTTTGTGTGGATGTCTTGATTTTGGGTTCTTGGAAATGCCCTATGGTCATGATATAGGTTGAATTGATTTGCTATAAGTGTGGTTGCCTGTAGGGTGGCAAAAATGCTTGGTAGAGAGCCTTACAATTGTCCTCACGGGTACACACACAGGCATGTGTTTAGGCCGTGTGTGACACACAGTCAGCCTCATAGGTGTGTTGAGAGGCCGTGTGTCCCCTTGCATGCTAGGTTAACAAGTCAATATACTCAGTTGTAAACACACGGGCAGAGACACGACTGTATGTCTCAGCCGTGTGGGAGGCACGGCCATGGACATGGGTGTGTGCCTAGGCCATGTGGAGTCTGCACCTGAAATTAGGAATTTGGTTCGACACACAGGTATGTGCCTTGGCTGTGTGACCTTAGTGAGGTGATGACGTCATAAATAGAATGCCATGGTTTTTGCACATGGGCTAAGACACGGTCGTGTCGTGGCCGTGTGAGGGACACGGGCCAGGGACACAGGCGTGTGTTTGACCGTGTGAAAACCCCTATAGGTTTGAATTAGAAAATAAATCCACACAAGTGTGAAACACGAGCGTGTGAGATGCCACACGGGCGTGTTCTTTCCTTCACACGGGCATGTGGCCCTGTTTTATGTCAAATTTGTCTAAGTCTTCAAATGTTTCAGGTTTGGTCCCAAATCATTCTGGGTACAAGTTTATGGTCTCGTAGACCTATAATAAGGACATTAAGGTCTTAGATGAAAAGTTTTAAATTTGAAAGGAAATTTTATGAATCGATGTTGCATGATAGAGCAAGTTAATTTTGGTAATGCCTCGTACCTAGTTTAGGTGTCGAATACGGGTATGGGGTGTTAAATTTAGTGGTATCAGAGCTATGGTTTAGTCGATTCTCAGACTAACGTAGCATAAGTATGAGTCTATCTCTACATGCCATACGTGTGAGTATTTACATGATAATAGTGTGACGACTCCTAAGTATTTGAATTGTGTTTTTATATAGTAAATGGATCACAACCGAGCTATAGCCGATGTTGCTACAAGTAATGCATCGACTCCCATTTAAGGGACCGCGCCAGTAGAATGTAGACCCGAGACTTTGGGTCAGGGAGAAGAGGCTCGAGAAGCCTTTCTCCATATGATGAAAAACTGGTACACAGAGTATATTCAAGCAAATCCTAATGCTCAACCCCTTCCACCCCCACTTATTCCTCAACTCACTCTTGTAGCTCCCCAAGTGGTAGAGGTGGTAAGAAGAGAAAGGCCTCCGATCGATAAGATCTAAAAATAAGGAGCTGAAAAATTTCGAGCTAGTAAAGATGATGTTCGGAGAGGGCAAAATTTTGGCTTGAGAATACCATCAGGGTATTCGATGAGTTGTCATGCACACCTAAAGAGTTCATAAAGTGTGTGGTATCTCTCTTGAGAGATTTGGCGTATCAGTGGTGGAACACCCTTGTGCCGGTGGTACCAAAGGGAGAGAGTTAATAGGGAAATCTTCCAAGAGGAGTTCCGGAAGAAGCATATTAGTCAAAGGTTCATTGACTAGAAAAGAAAGGAGTTCTTGGAGCTCAAGCAAAGTTGAATGACAGTGACTGAATATGAGCGTGAGTTCGTAATGCTCAGTAAATACGCTCGAAAGTGCGTATCGACAGAAGCCATTATGTACAAAAGGTTCGAGGACAGGTTAAATGAGGATATTTGTTTATTCGTTAGTGTCCTAGAACTAAAAGAATTTGTGGTGCTGGTGGATAGAGCCTGTAAGGCGGAGGAATTGTTCAAAGAGAAAAGGAAGGCTGAAATCGAGTCTCGCGACTCGAAGAAGAGGCAGTTAGGCAAGTCATTCTAATCCTCATCCAAGAAGTCAAGAGATTTCACTATTCGATCAGCCGCTTTAGCTGGATTTTCAAGTAGAAGTAAGGGTAGACAGTACCCAGGTCTAAGGCTCAGACTACTTTAGTTTCTAGTGTTGGCAACGCTCGACAGAGTAGACCGAACTGCCCGCAGTGTGGCTGACGTCATCCTGGGGAGTGTCGAGCAAACGAGAAAGCTTGTTTCAACTGTGGATCTTTAGACCATTTTACCAGAGATTGCCCCGAGGCAGGTGAGAAAGAGAAACCTTAGAATTCAAGACCAGGAAGTACTGCTAGAGGAAGACCACAAAGGAACTCAGGAAATGAAATGAGTAGTAAGAATACATCTAGAGAGCAAGCTGCAAGAGCTGAGTGTAGAGCACTAGCGAGAACATATGCTATTCCCACTCGCAAAGAGGCTTCCTCCCCCGACGTGATCACGGGTACATTTTCTCTCTTTGTTAGTCATGTTATAGCTTTAATTGATCCGGGATCTACCCACTCGTATATTTGCATGAAATTAGTCTCTAACATGAACATGCTTGTAGAGTTCATTGAATTTTTGATAAGAGTGTCAAATCCCCTAGGAAAATGTGTGTTGGTCGATAGAGTATGCAAATGTTGCCCTTTGATGGTTAGTGTCATTATTTTCCGGCTAATCTTATGTTATTTCTATTTGATGAATTCGATGTCATCCTTGGGATGGATTGGCTTTCTACTCATGGTGTGATAGTGAATTGTGGAAAAAAGTTTTTTGAGTTGAAATGTGAAAGTGGGGATCTTATTCGTGTTGAATTAGATGAGCAAGACAAAGTGCCAGTAGTGATATGTTCCTTGTTGACTCAGAAATATCTAAGAAAGGGGTACGAAGCTTGATAAATCGTATTATGTACATATTTTAATCCACAATTTAGCATACTTATGGATGATTTATCCCTTGAATTGTGGAATTTGATGCTCCTAATCCTTTAATTTCATGTTTTATATTTAGGAGAGCATCAGAGGATGAAAAGAATGAGAAATGGGCCAAAAATAGAGAAAATAGGCCAAAGTACAAAATTCACACGATTGTGCCTCTTTAGCAAATCCGAACACGGCCTGGACTCGATTTACACGGGCGTGTCCCTGGCGTGACCTGTTTTAATTCTACTCGGGAAAGGGTACTTAGAGGCAAAGAAAGATATTCCAAAACCCTATATAAACACCCTAGAGGGCAACCTAAAGGGGGCATTCAGATAGGCCTATGAGCCAAGCCAGAGGGGGCCGAATTGTGGGATTTACTCGAAGACAGCCAGTTGATTCATCTCAAGAAGCCAGAATCATACTCAAGACGAAAGATCTTCCCTTCAATTTCCTTCAGGGGGTTTTTAGGGTTTTTCTTATGTTTTGTTTTATACTTTCTTCTAAGATGTATTATTTTATGAACAGGGGATGAAACCTAAGACGGATCTTGTTATTGTTTTTTAAACTGTATGACAAATACTTGATTTGTTCTTAGTTGTGTGTTCTTAATTCTTGTTTTGATATTTCAGGATATTGATTCAAGTATTAATGTGCTTAGGCAGTGGAGCAAAAGGCCCTGTTTAAGAGTAGATCTAGCATAGTTAAGCGGAGTTGATCGCACTCCTAGAGATAGGACGATGAAAATCTGCCGGATTAGGGTCAAACCTAATATGGGATTCCATAGATCGAGTTAATGCAATTCTAAGGGTTTTAATTAGAAAGATATTTCAATTAATCAACCTAGGATTAGACGTTAGTAGCCTCGAGAGAGGTATTAATATAAATTAGGGAATCCTACGGATCAAGTCAAGTGAATAAATCGTCTGGTTTAGAGTTAAATAACAAGTGAAGTCTAGGTGGATTCTTCCTTGTGTATTGTCTTAGTAAATTGGTTTTCCCAAAAAGTATTTTCCCAATTCATTCTGTGTGTCTTAGCATCTTTGGCTTAGTAGTTAGTTAGTTTTAGATTAAATAACAATTCCCTTAATTCTTAGGCTAAATAATAGAAAGATAGTAATTACTAGTACTCTTGGTCCTTGAGGATACGATACTTCCGGTCTTACCGTAGCTTTACTACCAAACGATAGGTACGCTTGCCTCAATCGTTGTCATAAGTTAGTTTTTAGGCTCGACCATTCATTATATAAATATTAAGACTTTCAGACACGATCAAGTTTTTAGTGCCGTTGCCGGGGACCTAAGATATTAGGAACACTTGATTTTTATTACTTTAGCCATTATTTTTTTTATTTTTTTATTTTTCTAACTTTTTATTTTATTTTCTTTGCTGATAGGTTTTTCTAGTTTATGACTAGAAGGAACCTGTTAGGACCCTTGATATTTGACAACGATATAGAAGGTACCGTTCACAAAAACAGAAGAGAAATAAGGCGAAGCTTACACTACATAGAAGAAGAGCAAGGGAACGAAACTAATACTACCGAAGAGATGGCTGATAATAATCCGCTACCTCCGGTGGTGGCCGAAAATCATGCTCCTCGTACTATGTATGATTATGCTAAACCTATGTTAACAGGAACTGAGTCAAGTATTGTTAGACCTGCTATTGCTGCAAATAATTTTGAACTGAAACCTAACACAATTCAGATGATACAACAATTTGTTCAGTTTGATGGTTTGCAGGATGAAGATCCAAATAATCACTTGGCAAATTTCTTAGAATTTTGCGATACTTTCAAAATAAATGGCGTTTCTGATGATGCCATTTATCTTCGGTTATTTTCCTTTTCGTTGAGGAACAAAGCTAAACAGTGGTTGAACTCGTTACCACGAGGATCAATCACTATATGGGAACAGATGACCGAAAAATTTTTGTTAAAATATTTTCCGCCGGCTAAAACAGCTAAGCTGAGGAATGATATCTCTTCTTTTATGCAGATGGATTTAGAGACACTTTACGATGCATGGGAGAGATACAAGGATCTATTAAGAAGGTGCCCACACCATGGATTACCCTTGTGGCTACAGGTCCAAACATTTTACAATGGTGTGAACCCCTCAACCAGTGCGCTTGATTGATTGATTCAGCTACGCGAACCCCGAATAAAAACACTTGAGGCTGCCTATGAATTCATTGAAGAGATGTCACTGAATAACTATCAGTGGCAAGTCACGAGGATTAGGCCAATAAAAGCCGCCAGTGTTTTCAACCTCGACGCAGTAACCCTGCTATCAAACCAGGTAGAACTTTTGACTAAAAAAATTGATGGTTATGTGGTTCTTTGTAGGTACAACTAGTTTTGCAGTGCGATACAAATGGAGGAGGGATGAGTAATACAGAATATCCGCCTTACAACCCGAACACTGAAAACGCGCAAGCTCACTATATGAGTAACAATTTTAAACCTCAAAATAACCTGTATAGTAATAATCCAGGTTGGAGGAACCGCCCCAATTTCTCATGGGGTGGTCAAGGAAATCAAAAACAACAGCCCCTCCCAAGTTTCCAACAGCAACCCTACTCACAAGAAAAGAAGCCGAACCTTGAGGAGATGCTAACAAAATTTATAGCGGTGTCAAAAACCCGTTTCCAAAACACTGAGATAGCACTAAAAAATCAGCAAGCATCGATTCAAGGGATCGAGAACCAATTAGGGCAACTTGCTAAGTAGTTCTCTGAATGATCACAAGGAAGCCTGCCAAGCAACACTGAAACTAACCCGAAGGAGCAACTTCAAGCAATAATCACTCATGATAGTGAAGGGGTAGATGAACCCAAAGTAAGCCAAGAGAATGTGGTAGAGGAAGGTAAGGATGAGGTAAGCCATGATAAACCAAAACCGATAATCAAAGAGTACCAACCTCGTGTGCCATACCCCAATGCGATGAAGAAAGACAACACCAGTGAACAATTCGGTAAATTTCTTAAACTTTTAAAGAAATTACATATTAACTTACCGTTTCTTGAAGCTCTTTCGTAGATTCCAGATTCAAGGAAATTTTTAAAAGAGCTTTTAACAAACAAACGGAAGTTAGACGAGGAGTCGCATGTGGAACTAAACGCAGTGTGCTCAGCAATTTTGCAAAATAAGCTACCACGAAAATTAAAAGATCCAGGGAGTTTTACAATTCCATGCTTAATTGGTAGTTTATCTGTTAATAATGCTTTAGCTGATTTAGGGGCAAGCATAAATGTTATGCCTTATAAAATGTTTAAACAGCTAGGTCTAGGGAAACCCAAACAAACTAGGATGAGCGTTCAATTAGCTGATAAAACTATTAGAATTCCTAGGGGTATAATCAAAGATGTTCTCGTAAAAATTGATAAATTCGTATTTCCAGTAGACTTTGTCATTTTAGACATGGATGAGGACAATAATATCCCTTTAATTTTAGGAAGACCTTATTTAGCAACTGCTAGAACTAAAATTGATGTTGGTACAGGAGAACTCATACTTCATGTAGGTGATGAATCAATTACTCTTTAGGCTCTTGACTCGACTAGGACATCAAGTAATCAAGGTGAGAAAATAAATTCTATTACTGACCATTCGGTTAATCCTCCTTTTCAGGAAGCACCACAGAACTACACAAATGAGCCAAATCCCATACTTCATGTCAACAAAGAAATAACCCACGAGGAACGTCGACTTCAGATCGATGAACTAGACGAGTGGAAGACACATTTCAAGGAGAAATTAGGAATACATGAAGCAGAACCAACACCATTCCGTAGGACAAACAAATTTAAGATCAGAGATCAGGTATTATTAAATAAGACAGACCCTTGAATATCTCCTTCTGACCTTAATACAAACAAAGAAATCCCTTTTAAGGTACTCAATGTCTTCCCATACGGAACAGTCGAGGCAGTAATCCTATATTCGGCATTTTTAAAGTAAACGCTACCGACTCGAACTATATACTGATAATAAAACTGAAAGCATGAGAAAGGATTTTCAACTCCTCAAACCACCATGATTATGTGAATGAGAGGTAAGTCTAGCTTAAGACTTTAAATGAACGCTTCTCGGGAGGCAACCCGAGCACTAACCCTATTAAATTTTACATTTTTATTTTTTATTTTATTTTTCCTTTTTAGCACATAACTACAAACTAACTAAAACACAGATTCCCATACCACACGACCTTGCACACGATCGTGGCCGTGGCCGTGTGGGCACCACGGATGTTCGTACCAATGTGGTAGAGATAGTACAAAACAGGACGAAAAATATCTCTAAGCCACGGGCTCCGACTAAACACCACGGCCGTGCGATACAGATGTGGTTGACACTGTTTTATCAATACGGGCGTGGCGACCTGCACATAGGCGTGGGAGAAACGAACGAAGAACAACACAGCCGTGCGATACGACTGTGTGACCCAACACGCCCAAGGTACACGGGCGTGGGAAATCACCAAATTCTCTTTTCTATATAAACCCCCTTATCTTCACACTTTCCCCACCAAACCCCTTTCCTCTCAACTCTAGCCACCATAATTTCTCTTCACCATCCTTACTACTATCACTCAATGCCCAAAGGCAAGGCCAATGAAACCATTCCCATGTCAAAGAAGTGAAACGACCATAAAATAGTCTCCTCGTGCAAGACCGATTTACATAAGTTCTATAACACCCCTATCCCGAGTCCGTCGCCGGATTAAGATTAGGGGCGTTACCGGACAGATCGAAAACATTCACAGACAATATCATACATTCAATCGTCATTCTCAGACATAATGTCCCCTAATCGGGTCCTCGAGACCTTAAACATGCTTATAAACCGAGTCGGGACTAAACTGAAACACATACGAAATTCCTTGAAAATTTGAAACATTTCTAAAATACAGGGGAGACACGCCCGCAGGAGGAGACCATGCACCCTCTACGGTTTTTATACACCCCCGTGTAACCATCCGTGGTTATACTGACAACCAACACGGTCATTAGGCACGCCCGTGTGCCATGGCTGTGTACTTTTAGACCATATACTGACTTCCTCCCCACGGCCACCAAGCATGCCCGTGCCGAGGCCGTGTATTTTTATGCTAGCTACTGACTTGTACACCACGGCCAGGTGACACGCCCGTGTCGAGGCCGTGTGATTTTAGGCTGCATCCTGCCAAATTACCCACGGTCTAAGCACACGCCAGTGCCTTACAACCGTGACATTATAGGCCATTTACAAGGCCAAAATGCCAACCAAAAAGGTTCATACCTATAAGCATCATTTACCAACACATATCAAGCATATATGGCAACCAAAAAACATACAAATAGCCATCCAAATCATGCACATTTGATCACTAAGATATTCACAACTATACATTATATTTTCATTCAATATAGACATTCTAAACCAATACTAAACATACCAATTTGCATAACTAAAAATCAATTATACCTATGCACCATTTCTCTATATACTTACCATCTCATAACCATTCCATATATCAACTAATCATATCATAACAACTTCACATATCACATCCATCTAAACATGGTACCAAAACATAACTAGCCAAATCACATGGCTAAGTTCACTTTACAAATCATCACAAGAACTAGCCCATATATGCCATATCTACCTATATACATATCCAAGGTGTACCAAAATGATATTAGTAGTGTGATGACGATCCTTGACGGTCCTGAGCCTTCAGTAGCTTTGACGACCTATAAAACAGATTAAACACACATGGAGTAAGCTTTCCAAAAGCTTAGTAAGTCATATACAAATAACTTAACAAAAAAAAAAATGCATATGTTTGCATTGATTCATACACTTTTACCCACATTAGCCACATTCCCAATTCGAAGATCATATAAACACATATCTTATTTCATCAAAACCTTATACAACGTATCATCAATTCCATATTCATAGCATTATAATAAGATCATATTGATGCTTACCTTGTATACACAATTAGTGTATAATCAACATACCTGAATTGAATTTACTATCACATATTTGTTCATAGCTCGGATTTGCATTTAGTATCATAGACTTATTCGTTGAACCGTAATAAATCCAATAGGATACTCAGAAAGTTCAGAATAATCGTACAATGCCAACGTCCCGGACGAGGTCTTACATGCACTCAGATATCGATGCCACTGTCCCAGGCAGGGTCTTATACGAATCAAAACGATGCCGATGTCCCAGACATGGTCTTACACGTAAGTGACATAATGATGCCAACGTCCCAGACGTGGTCTTATGCGTAAAGTTTATATTGATGCCAACGTCCCAGACGTGGTCTTACACATAATCAGATATCGATGCCACTGTCCCGGACAGGGTCTTACACGAATCTCAAATCAATGCCAACGTCCCAAATGTGGTCTTACATGATAAAACAAAATAGATACCTATGTCAAGGTTCGTACAAGGCTTCTCAGACTTAGTCAATATACCGAACTTATCTCGGAATTCAATTACAGAATTTCTCAGAAGCATTCATTATCATCATTAAACATATGAACAATTTCAAATGCATACATATTCATTTATTTGTATAGTGACTTACCTCAGATTCGGTTTATCGGAATAGAAAATGGCTACTCGATAACTTTCGCTTTCCCACGATCTAAATCCGTTTTCCTCAGTTATTGATATAAACATATTCAGAATTAGCCCTTTTATTCACTAGTTTATTCAATTCAATACAAAGACTCACATTTAGGGTAATTTGCAAATTAGCCCTCACATTTGCACACTTAATCAATTTAGTCCATTTTCCTCAAAACATCAAATTCACAAAATCTACTTATACACAAGCTTGGCCAAATACATATATATCACATACAAACCCACATTTTTATCGAATTCACAAATTAATCCCTCAATTTGTCATTTTCTCAATTTAGCCCTATTAAGCTAAATTCATCAAAACTTCAAGAACAAAACATGTTCATCTACCACCAATCTATCATTTAACACCTTAAAGCATCTCAAAGCTCAACATATCAACAATGGCATCTCACACAAACATCATCAATTTATCAAATTGAAACATGGGTTTGATAGTGGACGAAGCAGCGATTTCAAAAACATAGAAATTATCAAAAACCGACTAAAACATACCTTGAATTTATGCCTCAAACTAGCCAAATGTAAAAACCCATTCTTATTTCTCTTCTTTCATGCATTCGGTGGAAGAACATGAAATTTAAGCTTATTTTAAGCTTTTAATTTCTAATTTTTATGATATAAACTAAGTTACCATTATAACCTTTCATAATAATACATATATTATACATAGTTACAAGGTCATTTATGACCTTAGCCATCTATTAACCATGGAAATGGCCAAATTGCCACATAAAAAGCCATAACACATAAGCACTTTAAAATATAGCATACAACTTTCATATTTAATGCAATTTCATCCTTTTGTCAAATTAAACACACAGACAGATAAATTAACTTATGAAACTTTAACATATGCTTAATTATATATCAACAGCACAGAATATAATATTAAAATATTATACGAACTCAGATTTGTGGTCCCGAAACTACTGTTCTGACTAGGGTATAAACTGGACTATTACAATTCTCCCCCTTAGGGATTTTCATCCCCGAAAATCTTACCATTAAACAGATTCAGATATTGTTGTCTTATTGAATCTTCAAGCTCCCACGTAGCCTCTTCTACCCCGTGTCGATTCCACAGCACTTTCACTAACGGAATTTTCTTATTTCTCAACTCTTTCACTTCACGAGTTAAGATACAGATTGGTTCCTCTTCATATGTCATATCAGATCGGATTTCAATTTCAGATGGGGCAATCACATGTGACGGATCGGATCAATATCTACAAAGCATTGAAACATGAAATACGTTGTGTATCTTTTCTAGCTCAGATGGCAACTTTAATATATATGCAACAGGTCTGACACGTTCAATGATCTCATACGGTCCGATGAACCTCGGACTTAACTTGCCTTTACGTCCAAATCGAAGCACTTTCTTCCATGGAGACACTTTCAGAAATACTTTATCACCGATTTCAAATTCTATATCTTTGCGTTTCAAGTCTGCGTAAGATTTTTGACGATCAGATGCTGTTTTCAAGCAATCTCAAATCCGTTTCACTTTCTGTTCTGAATCTTTTATTAGATCAACCCCGTGTAGCTTATTTTCACTGAGTTCAGTCCAATACAAAGGTGTACAACATTTTCGTAAAGCTTCATAAGGTGCCATTTTGATACTCGACTGAAAACTGTTATTGTATGCAAATTCAATCAAGGGCAGATATTGTTCCTATGAACCATTAAACTCTAGTATGCAGCATCTTAACATGTCTTCAAGAATCTAAATAATTCGCTCAGATTGGCCATCGGTTTGTGGATGAAAAGCTATACTAAAGTGTAATTTCGTGCCCAGAGCTTCTTGCAATTTCTTCCAGAATCTTGACATAAACCTCGGATCTCTATCTGGCACAATAGATAGTGGTACTCCGTGCAATTTCACAATCTTAGAAGTATAAAGCTCGGCTAACCTATCAAGTGATAAATCAGATCTTACTGGGATAAAATGGGCAGATTTCGTTAATCTATCAACCACGACCCATATCGCATCGTTCTTTCTCGGAGCCTGAGGTAAACCAGAAACAAAGTCCACGGTCACTCTATCCCATTTCCATTCAGGAATCAGAATCGGTTGCAACAACCTAGACGGAACTTGATGTTCGGCTTTCACTTGCTGACAAACTAAACATTTTGAAACAAAGTCTGAAATGTCTCGTTTCAAACCAGACCACCAATAGTGTCGTTTCAAATCCTGATACATTTTCGTGCTTCCCGGATGAACAGATAAACGACTGTTATGGGCTTCATTCAAAATCAGCTGAATCAACTTTGGATTTCTTGGAACACAGACACGATCCCAGAATCTCAAACAATCATCAACAATTTGAAATTCAGATTAGGAATTCACTTCACGTTGAGCTCATTTCACTAGCAATTCATTATCAAATTTTTGAGCATCACATATCTGTTGTAAGAACAACGGTTTGGCTTTTAATTCAGCTAACACAGAACTATCATCAGACAAATCTAACTGAGCATTCAAAGCACATAATGCAAACAATGATTTTCTACTCAAAGCATCAGCAACAACATTCGCTTTACCCGGATGATAATCTATCAAAAGCTCATAATCTTTTAGCAGCTCTAACCATCTTCTTTGACACAGGTTCAAATCTTTCTGAGTCATCAGATATTTCAGACTTTTATGATCTGAAAACACGTGACATTTCTCACCGTACAGACAATGACGCCAAATCTTTAGCGCAAACACAATCACAGCTAACTCAAGGTCATGTGTCAGATAATTCTTTTCATGAGGCTTCAACTGTCTCGAGGCATAAGCTACCACTTTGCCTTCCTGCATCAAAACACATCCCAGACCATTTAATGAAGCATCACTGTACACAACAAATTCTTTACCCGATTCTAGCTGTATTAACACTAGAGCTTCTGTTAACAGAGTTTTCAACTGATCAAAACTTTTCTGGTATTTATCTGACCATTCAAATCTGACATCTTTCTGAAGTAATTTAGTCAATAGAGTAGCTATTGTTGAAAAGCCTTTCACAAATCTGCGATAATAACCACCAAACCTAAAATCATGGACTTGGACACATTTCTTGGAGGTTTCCAATTCGAATAATAGCAAAATCTTGCTTGGATCAACTTGGATCCCGGATGCTGACACAATATGTCCCAGAAAACTAACCTCGTGCAACCAGAATTCACACTTGCTGAATTTTGCATACAATTGCTTTTCTCTCAATGTTTGCAAAACAACTTTCAAATGTTCCGCATGCTCAGCCTCATCACGAGAATAAATCAAAATGTCATCTATGAATACCAGAACAAATCGATCTAGGTAGGGTCTAAAAATTCTGTTCATCAGATCCATAAAAATAGCTGGAGCATTGGTTAGTCCAAATGGCATAACTAAGAATTCATAATGCCCGTACCTCATTCTGAAAGCAGTCTTCAGAATATCTGAATCTTTAACTCTCAACTGATAATATCTCGATCTCATATCAATCTTGGAAAACATAATAGCTCCTAATTCTGGGCAACGGGTATTTATTCTTTATTGTCACCTTATTCAACTGACGATAATCAATGCACATTCTCATCGTGCCATCTTTCTTTTTCACAAACAAAACAGGAGAGCACCCCAAGGCGAGAAACTCGGTCTAGCAAACCCTCTCTCAGTCAATTCTTGCAACTGTGACTTTAACTCCTTTAACTCTGTTGGTGCCATTCTATACGGAGCTATCGAAATAGGTGTAGTACCAGGCAACAATTTAATACCAAACTCAACTTCTCGAATCGGAGGTAAACCCGGTAACTCTTCAGGAAACACATCAGAAAACTCACGGACAATAGGCACTGACTCAATTTTCCTTTCAGACAATTTCGAATCAATCATATAAGCGAAATATGCCTCACATCCCTTATTCAAACAACTCTGAGCTTTCAAAATAGATATCATAGCAGGCAATCCATCCAAATCATTAGATTCAACTCGTACAATCTCATCATTCGGAAATCTCAAATCTATAGTCTTTCATTTACAGTTTACAACAGCATCATGCATAAACAACCAATCTATACCCAGAATAATATCGAATTCATCAAATGGCAAGAGCATCAGATCAGCAGGGAAACAGATATCTCGAAACATTAACGGACAGTTCTTGCATACTTTGTCAACAAGGACACTTTTACCTAAGGGGTTTGATACTTTTATAGCAAACTCAGTAGACTCTACAGGCAAAGTCTTGCTAAATACTAAATTCATGCATATATATGAATGCGTAGAACCAGGGTCTATCAAAGCAATCACAGAAGTATCATAAAGAGTAAAAGTACCCGTTATAACATTTGGTGATGAAGCTTCCTCTCGAGCTCGGATAGCATATGCTCTGGCTGGCGCTCTAGCTTCAGATCTGACAACGTTGTCTCTCGTAGTTCTCTAACTACCACTAACATTTCTGACATTTTTCTATGGCCTACCTCTCACAGGTGCATTATCAGATCTCAAATTCTGAACAGTCTCTGGTTCAACAGACTCAAGGCAATCACGTATCAAGTAATCCACATCTAAAACAAGCTCTATTGTTTAATCTATAGCTTCCCGGGTACCTTTTTCCATAATGTTTACATTCAGGTTTCTCGGATCAAACATTACCAACACTGGCCACTGAAGTTGCTGGAGTTTTAGAACTCATTTGCGGTCTAGATTGATTTCTATTCGCATGCCCTACATTATCTTTGGAACGACTCTAGTTATCTCTAAATTTCTTTGAAGATGATTGAAATGATTTGCTTGGAAATCTTTTTCTCGTATCACGGGCTTCAGATTCAGCTTTCCTCTTATCTTTCCCGAGTGTCTCAGCTTTGCAAGCTCTGTCAACGAGTACAACAAACTCTTTTATTTCCAAAATCCCGACTAACAGACGAATATCTTCATTAAGGCTATCTTTGAACCTTTTGCACATTATAGCTTCAAATGGTACACATTCTCGAGCATACTGACTCAATCTCACAAATTCTCGTTCGTATTCTGAAACAGACATACGACCCTGCTTTAGTTCTAGAAATTCCTTTCGTTTTTGATCAACGAGTCTCTCACTGATATATTTTTTTCGAAACTCGATCTGAAAGAAATCCCATGTGACTTGTTCTCTCAGAACAATAGAAATCAGAGTTTTCCACCATTGATATGCTGCATCTCGGAGTAATGATACAACACATTTTATGCATTCGTCTGGAGTCAGAGACATTTCATCAAATACCCGAGTAGCATTTTCAATCCAGAACTCAGCTTTTTAGCATCATCATCTTTAGTAGATCAGAATTCTTCGGCCCCATACTTACGGGTCTTGTCAACAGGAGGCTTATTCAATAGATTCGGATGTGTAACTGGTGGCACAACTGTAGTCTGAGGGGGATTAACTGGGGGCGGGGGTTGTGAAACAGTCGGGTTATTCTTTACAAACTGAGTGAACCACTCACTCATCATATGGAAAAAAGCTTGTTTAGCTTCCCCCTCTTGACCGCTCGTAGCCGGTCCCGACTTAGAGGGCACTGTCCCTTGCGCGGGAGCAGGTACATTACTTTCTACATCATCAGCTACGGCTCTTTCAGGATCTATTACTATACGAAAATCACATTTATACGTCAGGATTCATCACACTATCACAATTCAGATATATGGCATGTATAGCTAGACTCTGACATGCTACGTTAGTCTGAGAATCGACTAAACCGTAGCTCTGATTCCAACCAAATGTAACACCCCTATCCCGAGTCCGTGGCCAGATTAAGATTAGGAGCTTTACCAGACAGATCGGAAACATTCACAGACAATATCATACATTCAATCATCATTCTCAGAGATAATGTCCCTTAATCAGGTCCTCGAGACCTTAAACATGCTTATAAATCGAGTCAGGACTAAACTGAAACACATACGAAATTCCTTGAAAATTTAAAAC
Source organism: Gossypium bickii (assembly GCA_025503065.1). NCBI lineage: Eukaryota > Viridiplantae > Streptophyta > Magnoliopsida > Malvales > Malvaceae > Gossypium > Gossypium bickii. The sequence continues at coordinate 68,372,353 of CP106709.1, forward strand.
TTTTCTAAAATATAGGGGAGACACGCCCCTGGGAGGAGACCGTGCACCCTCCATGGTTTTTATACACCTCCGTGTAACCATCCGTGGTTATACTGACTACCAACACAGTCATTAGGCACGCCCGTGTGCCATGGCTATGTACTTTTAGGCCATATACTGACTTCCCCTCCACGGCCACCAAGCACGCCCGTACCGAGGCCGTGTATTTTTATACTAGCTACTGACTTGTACACCACGGCCAGGTGACACGCCTGTGTCAAGGTCGTGTGATTTTAGGCTGCATCCTACCAAATTACCCATGGTCTAAGGCACACCCGTGTGCCACAACCGTGTGACATTATAGGCCATTTACAAGGCCAAAATGCCAACTAAAAAGGTTCATACCTATAAGCATCATTTACCAACACATATCAAGCATATATGGCAACCAAAAACATACAAATAGCCATCCAAATCATGCACATTTGATCACTAAGATATTCACAACTATACATTAAATTTTCATTCAATATATACATTTAAAACTAATACTAAACATACCAATTTGCATAACTAAAACTCAATTATACCTATGCACCATTTCTCTATGTACTTACCATCTCATAACCATTCCATATATCAACTAATCATATCATAACAACTTCACATATCACATTCATCTAAACATGGTACCAAAACATAACTAGCCAAATCACATGGCTAAGTTCACTTTACAAATCATCACAAGAACTAGCCTATACATGCCATATCTAGCTATTACATATCCAAGGTGTACCAAAATGATATTAGTAGTGTGATGACGATCCTTGACGGTCCCGAGCCTTCAGTAGCTTTGACGACCTATAAAACAGATTAAACACACACGGAGTAAGCTTTCCAAAACCTTAGTAAGTCATATACAAATAACTTAACAAAAAAAATGCATATGTTTGCATTGATTCTTACACTTTTAACCACATTGGCCACATTCCCAATTATAAGATCATATAAACACATATCTTATTTCATCAAAACCTTATACAACATATCAGCAATTCCATATTCATAGCATTATAATAAGATCATATTGATGCTTACCTTGTATACACAATTAGTGTATAATCAACATACTTGAATTGAATTTACTATTACATATTTGTTCATAGCTCAGATTTGCAATTAGTATCATAGACTTATCCGTTGAACCGTAATAAATCCAATAGGATACTCAGAAAGTTTAGAATAATCATACAATGCCAACGTCCAGGACGAGGTCTTACATGCACTTAGATATCGATGCCACTGTCTCAGAAAGGGTCTTATACGAATCAAAACGATGTCGATGTCCCAGACATGGTCTTACACATGAGTTACATAATGATGCCAACATCCCAGACGTGGTCTTATGCGTAAAGTTTATATTGATGCCAATGTCCCAAACGTGGTCTTACACATAATCAGATATCAATGCCATTGTCCCAGACAGGGTCTTACACGAATCTCAAATCAATGCCAATGTCCCAGACGTGGTCTTACATGATAAAATAGAACAGATACCTATGTCAAGGTTCGTACGAGGCTTCTCAGACTTAGTCAATATACCAAACTTATCTCGGAATTCAATTACAGAATTTCCCATAAGCATTCATTATCATCATTAAACATATGAACAATTTCAAATGCATACATATTCATTTATTTGTATAGTGACTTACCTTGGATTCAGTTTATCGGAATAGAAAACGGCTACTAGATAAATTTCGCTTTCCCGCGATCTAAATCTGTTTTCCTCAGTTCTTGATCTAAACATATTCAGAATTAGCCCTTTTATTCACTAGTTTATTCAATTCAGTCCAAAGACACACATTTAGGGCAATTTGCAAATTAGCCTTCACATTTGCACACTTAATCAATTTAGTCCATTTTTCTCAAAATATCAAATTCACAAAATATACTTATACACAAGCTTGGCCAAAAACATATATATCACATACAAACCCACATTTTTCATCAAATTCACAAATTAGTCCTCAATTTGTCATTTTCTCAATTTAGCCCTATTAAGCTAAATTCATCAAAACTGCAAGAACAAAACATGTTCATCTACCACCAATCTACCATTTAACACCTTAAAGCATCTCAAAGCTCAACATATCAACAATGGAATCTCACATAAACATCATCAATTTATCAAATTGAAATATAGGTTTGATAGTAGACGAAGCAACGATTACAAAAACATAGAAATTATCAAAAACCGACTAAAACATACCTTGAATTTATGCCTCAAACTAGCCGAATTTAAAAAGCCATTCTTATTTCTCTTCTTTCATGTTCGGTGGAAGAACATGAAATTTAAGCTTATTTTAAGCTTTTGATTTCTAATTTTTATGATATAAACTAAGTTACCATTACAACCTTTCATAATAATACATATATTATACATAGTTACAAGGTCATTTATGACCTTAGCCATCCATTAACCATGGAAATGGCCAAATTGCCATATAAGTCCTCATATTCAAAAAGCCATAACACATAAGCACTTTAACATATAGCATACAACTTTCATATTTAATGCAATTTCATCCTTTCGTCAAATTAAACACACAGACAGATAAATTAACTTACGAAACTTTAACATATGCTTAATTATATATCAACGGCATAGAATATAATATTAAAATATTATACGGACTCGAATTGTAGTCCCAAAACCACTGTTTCGACTAGGGTATAAACCGGACTGTTACAAGTTCATGCCGGCCGCTTCATTAAACCGCCAAGCCAAGGACATTTGAGTCCATCTAATTTTTCTTTTCTGTTTCCCTTCTCCTTTATTTTTCTTCTCTTTATTTATCTTATGCTTAACTTAGTCTATTTTATTTTGTTTTCTTTGATTTAGGTTCTAAAGGTTGTTAGGGAATCACCACACCACGCCCTTAGAAATCACACCCACCTCACAAACCATATAACGATAAGGACTTTTCAGTCCATTAATATTTTCTTTTTATTTTATTTTACTTTTTACACTCTTTCTTTTTATCTTTCTTTTCTTTAAATTTATAATTCATATATTTTGAATTATTCTTATTATTTCCTGGTTGATTCTTCACGAGCTTTCCAATTTCTTCATCTAGCGCAGAGATTGTTGGCGGCCACCATACCACCACCAAAGACGCCTCCTCCAACTTATCTTTCACCCCCGAATCAAATTTCTACACTCCCAACTCAAGGAATCCATCCAAAATTCAGGAAGATTCACTTCTCCATATCTCTTATGATTTCATATATATCTTTGTACATGGAGGGCAATGTACATCTTAAGTGTGGGGGGTGAATGTTATTTTGAAAAGTTCCTAACTTTTTGCATTATTCTCAAATCCTTGAATTATGTCTTATTCTTAAGTAATTTTCTCATATTACTATTAGAATGAAATTTCTTTTGATTCATGATTTTTAATGATATGTTTTAGATTAAGTCATTGATAATTGTGCAGTGATGATTTAAACTTTAGGAGACTAGAGAATCAAGCATGATGAGTCTATTTTCAAAAACTAAAAATTTTGTTAAGTCGTCTACCTGAATCTAATTATTACCTTGAAGTTTGAAATTTACAAGGTTGATATCAAAAACCCATAATTTTTGTGAGATTTTGAGCATTTTAGAGCATACATTCTTTTCTTGCTCACTTTATTGATTATGAGTGTGTCAATATTGATTTGTTATTCTAGAACTTGCTTCGATTATACATGTCGAGACCACATCATTGAGTTGATATACAAATATGATAAAGGCTCTTAGGATTTAACCCACTTACTCCACTAAAAGCCTACCCTCACAATTAACCCCTAGTTAACCCCTTTGATCCTAACAAACCTTTATTGACTCACCCACTAATTTTAACCCAAAACCCATCTTGTATTTGTTATCACCATTTCTCTTGACCACCCTTATATAGAGATTTGGTTTAATCAGTTTCCTAATTACATTCTTTATTTCAATTGTTAAAATCTATCTACTTTATTTGTTCTTAAAAAAAACAAAGAATATTTATTAGTTCTATGATTAAGGCTTATACATTTAAATTCCACATCTTGAGAAGAAGCTCGTATTATTAGTTTTAATTAATGTAATTATTCGAATCTTAGTTCATCTTTCTAGGTTAGGTAATTTGTTATTTCAATCTCGATTCTAACCCTTTAATTCAGCCTTTGTCCACACCTTTAACCCAAGCCCCATTACAACCTATTAAAGACCTTTTGATCTATGTATCATTTCATTTTATAGTGGTGGAGATTTGATTTTCATGCAAGCCTATGGGATTAACATTTCATGTTCGACTTTTGAGTGCTTAATTTGAACCTTAAACACTTTGAGTGATTTGAGTGAATCTGTCCACCTTTGTCGATTTTGAATTAAAGGTGATTATTTAGGTAAGGGGAAACACCTATATTTTCATACTACAAAAACTATGACTTTAATTGTTTAAATCTTTAGGACCCTTCTACTTAAATTATCAATGTATAAATTATCTATGAATTATGATGAAACACTATTGATGAATATTATGAATTGAGGAAGTTCATTTTAATTGTGAGTTGAGAATTTTGCTTGAGGACAAGCAAATGCTTAAGTGTGGGGGTATTTGATAAACCGTATTATATACATATTTTAATCCCACATTTAGCATACTTTTGGATGATTTATCCCCTGAATTATGGAATTTGATTCTCCTAATCCTTTAATTTCATGTTTTATACTTAAGAGAGCATCGGAGGATGAAAAGAACAAGAAACGGGCCAAAACAGAGAAAATAGGCCAAAGTACAAAATTCACACGACCTGGAGAAATCCACACGATCGTGCCTCTTTAGCTGATTCGAACACGGCCTGGACTCGATTTACACGGGCGTGTCCCTAACGTGACCTGTTTTAATTCTACTCGGAAAAGGGTACTTAGAGGCAAAGAAAGGTATTCCAAAAGCCTATATAAACACCCTAGAGGGCAACCTAAAGGGGGCGTTCAGGTAGGCCGAGGAGCCAAGCCAATTGTGGGATTTACTCGAAGACAGCCAGTTGATTCATCTCAAGAAGCCGGAATCATACTCCAGACGAAAGATCTTCCCTTCAATTTATTTCAGGGGGTTTTTAGGGTTTTTCTTATGTTTTGTTTTATACTTTCTTCTGAGACGTATTATTTTATGAACAGAGGATGAAACCTAAGATGGATCTTGTTATTGTTTTCTGAACTGTATGATAAATACTTGATTTGTTCTTAATTGTGTGTTCTTAATTCTTATTTTGATATTTCAGGATATTGATTCAAGTATTGATGTGCTTAGCCAGTGGAGCAAAAGTCCCTGTTTAAGAGTAGATCTAGCATAGTTAAGCGGAGTTGATCGCACTCCTAGAGATAGGACAACGAAAATATGCAGGACTAGGGTCAAACCTAATATGGGAGTCCATATATCAAGTTAATGCAATTCTAGGGGTTTTAATTAGAAAGAGATTTCAATTAATCAACCTAAGGTTAGACGTTAGTAGCCTCGAGAGAGGTATTAATATAAATTAGGGAATCCTACGGATCAAGTCAAGTTAATAAATCGTCTGGTTCAGAGTTAAATAACAAGTGAAGTCTAGGTGGATTCTTCCTTGGGTATTGTCTTAATCAATTAGTTTTCCCAAAAGTATTTTCCCAATTCATTCTCTGTGTCTTAACATCTTTGGCTTAGTAGTTAGTTAGTTTTAGATTAAACAACAGTTCCCTTAATTCTTAGGCTAAATAATAGAAAGGTAGTAATTACTAGTATTCTTGGTCTTTGAGGATATGATACTTCAGGTTTTACCATAGCTATACTACCAAACGATAGGTGCGCTTGCCTCAATCATTGTCATAAGTTGGTTTCTAGGCTCGATCATTCATTATATAAATATTAAGACTTTCAGACATGATTGCCTTGCCTTTCTGATAAATGCTAGAGAGTCTGGGTTAAGAATTGAATCAATGCTCATAGTCTGTGAGTATCCAGATGTTTTCCCAAAGGAATTTCTAGGACTAACTCTGGTTAGGGAGATTGAATTTGGGATTGAGTTAGCTTCTGTTACTGCCCCCATTTCTATTGCTCCATACAGAATGGCTCCAACTGAGCTAAAAGAACTGAAGGCACAGTAACAAGATTTAATGGATAAAGGCTTCACAAGATTGAGTTATTTTTTATGGGGTTCTCCCATATTATTTGTGAAGAAGAAAGATGGTTCCATGAGGTTATGTATAGATTATCGGCAACTTAATAAGGTAACTATGAAGAACAAGTACCTGTTGCCAAGAATCGATGATTTGTTTGATCAATTGAAGGGAGCCACGGTGTTTTCCAAGATAGACTTGAGGTCTGGATATTATGAGTGGAGAGTGAAGGACTCAGATGTGCCGAAAATTACATTTTGGACAAGGTATGGCCACTATGAATTTTTGGTCATGCCTTTTGGTTTAACAAATGCCCCTGCAGTTTTCATGGATTTGATGAATTGTATCTTTCGGTTGTATTTGGATAAATTTGTGGTAGTCTTTATCAATGATATAGTGATCTACTCTCGGGATGAGAACGAGCATACTAAGTATTTGAGAATGGTTCTGCAAATTTTGAGAGAAAAATAATTATATGCCAAGTTTAGTAAAAGAGAATTTTGGCTTAAGGAAGTTGGATTTTTGGGGCACATCGTCTCGAGAGATGGAATTAGAATCAACCCAAGTAAGATCTCAGCAATCATTGAATGAAGACCGCCAAGGAACGTAATTGAGGTTAGGAGTTTTATGGGCCTAGCTGGCTACTATAGACGATTTGTCAAGGGATTTTCCATGATAGCTACTCCGATGATGAGGCTATTGCAAAAAGATGTGAAGTTTGATTGGACAGAAAAATGCCATCAGAGTTTTGAGAAACTAAGGATATTATTGACTGAGGCTCCCGTTTTAGTGCAACATGAACCAGGAAAGGAAGTTGTAGTTTACAGCGATGCATCCTTGAATGGATTGGGTTGTGTACTCATGCAAGAGGGCAAGGTGATAGATTATGCCTCTAGACAACTAAAGTCGCATGAGAAGAATTACCCAACCCATGAATTGGAGTTAGCTGCAATTGTATTTGCACTAAAGATTTGGAGACACCATTTATATGGTGAGAAATGTCGGGTTGTTCACTGATCATAAGAGCTTAAAGTACTTGATGACTCAAAAGGAGTTGAACCTTAGGCAGAGAAGATGGTTAGAGCTAATAAAGGATTATGAGCTAGTTATTGACTACCATCTAGGAAAGGCGAACATGGTTACCGATGCCTTGAGCAGGAAATCCCTGTTTGCACTGAGATCCATGAATACACAGATAGCTTTGTTAGATGATGGTTTTATTCTAGCCGAGTTGAAGGCTAAACCAGTGTTTCTACAAGAGATTTGTGAAGCTCAGAAAGGCGACAATGACTTATAGGCTAAAAGAGCTCAATGTGAGTCAAATGTTGAGTCAGACTTTTGGATAAGTTCTGATGGATGTTTGATGTTCCGAGATAGGGTCTGTGTACCGATAGATGATGAGCTTGTTCGGAAGATTCTGCATGAAGCACATAGTGGATGTTTGTCTGTACATCCAGGCAGCACGAAGATGTATAATAACTTGAGGAAATGGTATTGGTGGCTGAGTATGAAAAAAGACATTTTCGAGTTTCTATCGAGATGCCTAATTTGTCAACAAATGAAGGCTGGACATCAAGTGCCATCGGGTCTACTTCAACCTATTATGGTTCCCGAGTGGAAATGAGATCGTATTACTATAGACTTCGTGATGGGTTTGCCGTTGACACCGAAAAAGAAAGATGGCGTATGGGTCGTAGCCGATAGACTCACGAAGTCAGCCCATTTCATACCAGTACGGGTCCACTACTCGCTAGATAAGTTGGCGGATTTGTATGTGACAGAAATAGTAAGACTTCACGGAGTACCGTTGTCGATTATTTCGGATAGAGATCCGAGATTTACGTCACGATTTTGGAAAAAGTTGCAAGAGGCCTTAGGCACAAAATTGAGTTTTAGTACAGCTTTCCATCCGCAGATTGACAGACAGTTGGAGAGAGTAATTCAGATACTTGAGGACATGCTTCGATATTGTGTTTTGGAATTCCAAGGTAATTGGGAGAGATACTTACCGTTGGTGGAATTCGCCTACAATAATAGCTTTCAATCGAGTTTGAAGATGGTACCTTATGAGGCATTGTATGGGCGTAAGTGTCAAATGCCCCTGTATTGGACCGAACTTAGAGAGAATCAGATTCACAGGTTTGATTTAGTCAGAGAAACCAAAGAGAAGGTAAAAGTGATACGTGAATGTCTGAAAGCTACCTCAAATAGACAAAAGTCCTATTCAGATTTAAAATGGAAAGAGATTGAGTTTAGAGTAGGTGATAAAGTGTTTCTAAAAGTATCACCATGGAGAAAAGTCCTCAGATTTGGCCGAAAAGGCAAACTGAGTCCGCGTTTTATCAGACGTTATGAGGTTACTGAGAGGGTAGGGCCGGTAGCTTATCATTTGGCTTTGCCACTGGAGTCGGAGAAGATTCATGATGTCTTTCACGTGTCTATGTTGCGTCACTACCGTTCGGACCCTTCACATGTGATTGTACCAACATAGGTAGAAATTAAACCAGACATGACTTATGGTGAAGAGCTGGTTAAGATTTTGGTACGAGAAGTGAAATAGTTGAGAAACAAAAGTATAGCCCTAGTTAAAGTGCTATGGCAAAGGCGTGGAGTAGAAGAGGCTACATGGGAGCCCGATGAGACTATGGGAAACCAATATCCCAACCTTTTCACCGTTAAGATTTTTAGGGACGAAAATCCTTAAGGGGGAGAATTGTAACAGCCCAATTTAGGGGCTAGTCGAAATAGTGGTTTTGAAACCATTAATCTGAGGTCGGGGAAAATTATTTTTAATGTATTTTATGAGTTAAATAATGATTATATAGGTGCATGAAAATTTTGGTGTTTTAATTCTAGCGATTTCATGCTTAATTGCGAAAAAGGACTAAATCGCATAAAATGCGAAAGTTCTATTTTACAAGCTAAAGGTGTCTAATAGCTATAGAATATTATTTAGAGGTCCTTAAAGTGCAATTGACCTCTCTAGTAATGGTTGACCGGCCATAGGAGACAAAAAGATGTCAAAATTGGTCAAGTTGGTGGATTAGGTGACAAATTATCTAGAAATAAAATAAAATAAAGAAAGAAAAGATATCATCCTTTCTTCTACTTTCTTCCACCGACAATTAGCAGCAAATAGGGGTTTGAAAGCTCAAAAATTTTAGCAAGCTCTTCTCCTTACAAGTAAGTGTTTTGATGATCATTTCTTGATAATATTTGTACTTTTGGAACCCCTAAAGCTTAAGCTAGCTACAGAGGGGACTATTTTGCAAAATGGAAGAAAGTTTAGAGTTTTACCATGTGAGCATTTATATTGTTTGCTGCATTTTTATGGAAGAAGATGAGTCTTAGTTGTTAGATAAACAACTTTTGAGAAAGGTGTTACTCTGAAAACACCTAAAGGAACTTTTTTGTAAAAGGTTATAAAATATGTGCTAAATGTGTGAAATAGTGAGTATTGAGGGTAGCCATAAGAGTAATAAATGTTCATCTAGGCTTGTAAAAGGAGAAAATTCGATTAGAATCGATTTACGAGCCTAGGGGTAAAATGGTCATTTTGAGAAAGCTTAAGGGAAAAATGGTAATTTTGCCAAAATATGATTATTGAAATGTGTTTATTAATGTGGCAACTAAATGAGCTAAATTGTTATTATAGATCAAGAAGAACGAAGGATTAACCTTGATCGAGGAAAGGGCAAGGTATTAGACTAGATCGGCAAATTGGACTATTTTAAAATCGAGGTAAGTTGGTGTGTAATAAATTCAACATCATGTTATTAAGTTTCTAAATGTAATATTTCTATGAATTTGAGTAATGATGTCGAATGAGAAAATGATGAGAACTGTGATGTGGAAGTCCCGATTGGACTTTAATAAATGAGAGAATAATATCATCAAGACTTGAGATGGGTAAGTTCCCGTATAAGACCATGTCTGGGACATGGCCTCGGCACCGAATTGAGACCCTGTATAAGACCATATTGGGGATATGACATCAGCATCTAGAGGTGACCACATGTAAGACCATATCTGGGGTATGGCATTGATATCTAGAGGTGACCACATGGAAGACCATATCTGGGATATGGCATTGGCGCCATATTTATGTAAATGATGATAATTATGTATCTTTGAGTATCCCAAGTGATTCGATGGGGTAATAGTTAAGCTTGTAATAGAGATGAGATTAGTGCTAAAGCTGTGTGATGAAGTGATACAGGTACATGTGAGTAATTCACGAGATAAGTATACGATATGTAATATGATATGTAATTGGTAAGAGTAAGAATGGGTAAGTTGTGGCAATGTGCCTAAGACTTTGTGTTTTATTCAATGCCATGGATGGATGACTTTATGAGCCTTATGTTGTTATTTATTTCATGGAAACTTACTAAGCTTTATGCTTAGCCCTCTCACTTCCCTTTTCCTTGTAGTATTGCCAAGCTAGCTCAGGAACGTGAAACGTTGAAGTTCGAAAATCACACTATCAACTTCTTCTTGGTATAGCAAAGTTAGACTTATTTTGAGTATGGCATGTATAGGACTTGGTTATTTTGTTATGTCATATTTGTTAGCCAAGGTGTTGGCAATTAATGTTGTTCAATTCATTTTGTAAATGGTCATGGGAAATTGGCCAATACTTGACAAGTTCATATTTATAAATGAAGATGAAATTCATGAAGTGCATGTTTGTGTGGATGTCTTGATTTTAGGTTCTTGGAAGTGCCCTATGGTCATGATATAGGTTGAATTGATTTGGTATAAGTGTAGTTGCTTGTAGGGTGGCAAAAAGGCTTGGTAGAGAGCTTTACAATTGTCCACATGGGTAGACACACGGGCATGTGTTTAGGTCATGTGTGACACACAGTCAGCCTCATAGGCGTGTTGAGAGGTTGTGTGTCCCCTTGCATGCTAGGTTTACAAGTCAGTATGCTCAGTAGTAAACACACGGGCAGAGACACGGCCCGTGTGTCTCAGCCATGTGGGAGGCACGACCATGGACATGGGCGTGTGCCTAGGCTGTGTAAAGTCTTCACCTGAAATTAGAAATTCAATTCGACATACAGTCTAAGGACACGGGTGTGTGCCTTGGCTGTGTGACCTTTAGTGAGGTGCTGATGTCATAAACAGAATGCCATAGTTTTTACACAAGGGCTAAGACATGGGCATGACGTGGCCGTATGGGGGACGCGGGCCAGGGACACGAGCGTGTGTTCGGCCGTGTGAAAACCCCTGTAGGTTCGAATTAGAAAATAAATCCACACGGGTGTGGAACACGAGCAAGGGAGATATCACATGGGTGTGTTCTTTCCTTCACACAGGCGTGTGGCCCTGTTTTATGTCAAATTTGTCTTAGTGTTCAAAAGTTTTAGGTTTGTCCCGAATCATTCCGGGTACAAGTTTAGGGTCTTGTAGACCCATAATAAGGACATTAAGGTCTTGGATGAAGAGTTTTAAATTTGAAAGGAAATTTTATGATTGATGTTGCATGATAGAGCAAGTTAAGTTCGGTAATGCCTCATACCCGATTCAGGTGTCGAATTCGGGTAAGGGGTGATACAGTGATGCATCATTGAATGGATTGGGTTGTGTACTTATGCAAGAGGGCAAGGTGATAGCATATGGCTCAAGACAGCTGAAGCCACATGAGAAAAACTATCCGACCATAAAAGTCTAAAGTATTTGATGACTCAAAAGGAGTTAAACTTATGGCAGCGGAGATGGTTAGAACTGAGAAAGGATTATGAGTTGATAATTGACTATCACCCTAGAAAGGCAAATATGGTCGCTGATGCTTTTAGTAGGAAGTCATTGTTTGCCTTGAGGGCTTTGAATACTAAGTTGTCTGTGACTGATGATGGTTCAGTCATAGCTGAGTTAAGAGCTAGACTGATGCTTTTACAAGAGATTTGTAAAGTTTAGAAGAATGATAAAGAGTTGCAAGCTAAGATAACTTAGTACGAGACAGGTATAGAATCATACTTTCGGATTGGTTCAGATGGTTGTTTAATGTTTCAAGATAGAATTTGTGTACCCAAAAATGATGAACTCATTCAGAAGATTTTGCATGAGGCACATAGTAGTTGTATGTCTATCCATCCGGGTAGTGTGGAAATGCATAATGACTTGAAGAAAATGTATTGGTGGTCGGGAACGAAAAGAGACATCTCAGAGTTTGTCTCTTAGTGTTTAATTTGTCAGCAAGTGAAAGCCGAACACCAAGTACCTTCGGGTTTACTTCAGCCCGTGATGGTTCCCGAGTAGAAATGAGACTGTATTACCATGGATTTTGTGTCTGGATTGCCGTTGACGCCAAAGAAGAAAGATGCTGCATGGGTTATGGTCGATAGGCTAACTAAGTCAGCTCATTTTATACATGTGTGTACCGATTATCCACTTGAGAAATTGGTTGATTTGTATGTTTTTGAAATTGTGAGACTTCATAGGGTACCTTTATCTATCATTTCGAATAGAGATCCGAGGTTCACATCTCAATTTTAGAAAAAGTTGCAAGAAGCGTTTGGGACGAAACTAAATTTTAGTAATGCTTTCCACCCGCAAACTGACGGTCAGTCAGAAAGAGTAATTCAAATTCTTGAAGATATGTTACGATGTTGTGTTCTCGAGTTTCAAGGTAGTTGGGAAAGGTACTTACCATTGGTAGAGTTTGCCTACAAAAATAGCTATCAGTTGAGTTTGAAAATGGCACCATATGAGGCTTTGTATGGACCTAAGTTCTGAACGCCCTTGTATTGGACCGAACTCAGAGAAAATCAAATACACAGGTTGACTTAGTCAAAGAAGCAGAAGAGAAAGTAAAAGTAATTCGTGGTTGTTTAAAGGCCGCTTTGGATAGACAGAAATCCTACGCGGTCTTGAAACAGAAAGAGATTGAGTTTCAAGTTGGTGATAAGGTATTTTTGAAAGTATCCCCATGGAAGAAAGTCCTCAGATTCAGTAGGAAAGGCAAATTAAGCCCACGTTTTATTCGACCCTATGAGGTGACTGAGAGAATTGGACCGATAGCTTATCGATTAGCCTTGCCATCTGAGTTAGAAAAGATCCACGATATATTCCATGTGTCTATGTTGCGCCGTTATCGTTCTGACCCATCACATGTGATTTCACCAACAGAGGTTGAGATTTGTCCAGACATGACCTATGGTGAAGATCCGGTTAAGATTTTAGATCGAGAGGTCAAGCAATTGAGAAATAAAAGTATAGTACTTGTGAAAGTACTATGGCATAGACATGGGGTTGAAGAGGCCACATGGGAGCCTGAGGAGACCATGAGAGACCAATACCTGAACCTTTTTCCTGGTAAGATTTTATGCGACGAAAATCCCTAAGGGGGAGAATTGTAACAGCCCGATTTTGGGGCCAGTCAAAACAGTGGTTTCGGAACCACTAATTCGAGGCCGGAGAAATTATTTTTAATATTATTTTATGTGTTATAGCTTGATTATATGAGTGTATGAACATTTTAGTGAATTAATTTTAGTGATTGCATGCTTAATTTGAAAAAGGACTAAATCGCATAAAGTGCGAAAATTTTGTTCTACAAGCTAAAGTGTCAAAATAAAAACACGTTCTGGAGCAAAACTACCTTCGATGTTGCAACACTGCAGGCTTGTGTTGCAATGAATCCCCTGCGTAGCCCAAAAACTCTTGCATGTTTTAATTATGTTTTGGAGGGAAATTAAGTGTATTTGTCCCAATCAAACTCTAAGGACTTCAAGGATAATTTAGGCATTTTAATATTTTGAGTTTAGCTTATATAAGGACCATTGTAATTAGTTTAAACACACAAATTTGAGGGTTTGATTCTTAGGTTTTTCTTTCCTTCCTAGTTTTCACTTAGGTTATTTTACGCTCTTGTAATCGGAAGATCCTATTCCGAAATGAGACTTCACTAGGGGAGATTGTTCCGAAGCCATGCTTGCATCAATAAATCTATGAGTATCTCTTTTTTTTTATTCTCTTCTTTATATTTTTTTCTTTAACATTGTAAGATGAATGTTTGTGTAAAAATTAGAATCAATTTATGCTTTCTACATATTTTGCATGTTTCAATTGCTTTAACTTAATTAATTGATTGGATGATAGAGTTTCTTAGCAGATCAGCTGTTTGGGAGAGAAAGCTGTAACAGCCCGATTTTGGGACTAGTCGAAATAGTGGTTTTGGGGCGACAAATCTGACGAGGACAATCTTATTTTTATTATATTTTTATGGTCTACAATTTCACAAAAAGCTTTCGTGAATATTTAGTTCAAAAATTTCGACGTTTGGGCACTTAATTTAGTTAAAAGGGCTAAATTATAAAAAGTACAAAAGTTGAGTTCTACATGTTAGAGGTGTCCAATTGTTATGAAATTTTACATTGGAGGTCCTTAAATGGTAATTAGACCAATGTTAATTTGTTGGACAAAAATGGACATGAAATATGTGAAATAGAATATTTTTAAGTTAGGGGCATTTTGGTTATTTAGTGATTAAATGATTAAATAAACAAAATTAAAAGCCAATTTTTGTCTATCTTCAACCCCATGGCCGAATTTCACAAGGGGAAACCATAGCTAGGGTTTTTCAAGCTTCCAAGCTCGATTGTAAGTCTGTTCTAGCCCTGTTTTTAATGATTTTTACATTTTTGAAATCCTCGTAACAAGATCTATCTATTTCTACCACTAATTTGAGATATGGTTAAAGTATAAGGTTTTTACCATGATGAATATGTGTGTATTTTTGTGTTTAATTATAGAAATCCATGTTTATGGTTAGAGAAATGACTTTTACTAAGTGATTTTTGGTGAAAATGCCTAAAAGGACTAATTTTTAAAAGTTATAAAATGTCATAAAAGTGTGTTTTAATGGAAATTGTGGGCTGCTAGAGTTATGAAAATAGTTCAACTAGGCTTAAAGTACAAAGAAATTGAAAGAAAATCATTTTACGAGCCTAGGGGAAAAAGTGTAAATATGACAAAGTTTAGGGGCAAAAATATATTTTTTTTCTAAAATATGAATTTAGGCTAATTTGAGTAGCATGATGAATAAATAATTAAATGTGATATTATAGATAAAGGAAAACAAGGTTTGGAACTAAAACGAGGGAAAAACGAGAAATTGACCAAAAGTCCTTTTCACCGGTTGTGCTACCGAGGTAAGTTTGTATGTAAATAATGCATTGTTTTTACTTACATTTTTATATTTTGATAAATGGCATGAATTGTGGCTGAATATTTGATGTAATTGACAAAATATTGACAAGTGAGAAATTTTTCGGTTGAACCTTAGGAATTAAAATGGATACAAGTCACATGTTCACTAGAAACCTATGTGAAATCTAAGTGAAATAAGCGATTCGGGTGCTGGTCCGAACGTTCTACCAGTGGCTGAGTTATTCGGCATGTGTTACAGATACTCGACAGCTTGTGTAAGCAGCACTGTATAGTTTCGTCATGACCGACAGCTTGTGTGAGCAGACCCGAGGTTGTGACTATGTGAAACGGGTGCTGGTCTTATAAGTTCTACCAGTGGCTGGGTAATCCAGCATGTGTTACGGATACCTAACAGCTTGTGTGAGTAGCACTAAGTAGTTACGTATAACCGACAGCTTGTGTGAGCAGACTCGTGAATGTGATTAGCTCTGTAACGACCCAAATTTGGGCCTAGTAGAATTGGGCCTATTGGGCCTTGGGCACAGGAGCGTTTAAAATTTTTGAGAACAAAAGAACAGCACTAATGCAAGTTGGACCTATTAGGTGAGAGATTTTGGAAGGTTAGGGGGCTTCCATGAAGTCCCGGAATCAAACCTGGGCTTTAGGAAAATTTTGGTTTTAGGTGAGTAAAACCCTGGGAGTTAGTAGGTAGGCGTTAAGAATAAAATGTGGAGAAAAATGACACAAAAGGAGTTGTGGTCTAGTGGCAAATGACGCCACATGGGAGACAAGGAAGTGACGCCACACAAGGAAGCAAGGGGTCCAAGGTTCAAGTCTTAGCACTTGCATTTCATTTTGATTTCTTTTTAAATGAACTTAGACTTTGGCCATAGACTTATATTTAGTTGCGCATTTTTTAAGATAAAAAAGGAGCTTGTGTTATGGTGGCATGTAGCGTTTGGAGCATAGGAGAGGGCAATGGTTCGAATACCATTGCAAGCATAAAGGGATATTTATTTTGCTAAGTTGGGACGACAAGTGGTTGTGATGGATTTAAACTCTGCTGAAGGAGAGATCCCACATCGGGAAGCTAGTAAGAGAGAAGGTGAGAAGCTGGCTTTAAGTAGAGCAATCTATGAGGAGAGTAAGGATACCTGGGTTGGCGTTTGGGCGTGGGAGTGTTCGGAGCGCGGATCAACTTCAGATTCCTATTAGGTGTGTATTTCGTACTACTCTAGCTGTAGAGCGGCAAATGCCAAAATGCCGGTCACACGACGATGGTAGCCACATAAGCGTGCGAGCACACGTGTGGGAGCTTCGACGCGATAGTTGAGGCCCTCATGAGTGTCCTCATGGGTTTAGGATTAGGCCCACTTGGCCCATATGAATAAATTGTATGATTGTGTAGTAGATATTGGACTGGTCTATGTGAATATCATATATGTGGCTAGATTTGGGCTAAATGGGCCACACGAGCGTGTGGGCCCATTTGGGCTGAGAATGGGCCCTTGGCCCATTTGTATCATTATCTCTATTTAGAATACTTTGGTTTAACTGGGCAAATCGCAGTTGATCGCTGTAGTGCAGGTGACGACGCTCGTGATTATTTAGTACTCTACGTGATAAGGTGTGTATCCGTATACACTGTTCTGATTGTTAATCGGTTGAAAAGCCGAAGGTGCGTATATTGTATTATCTTGACTATTGATCGACGTTATGCTGAAGAGCTGAAATACCGGTGAGCGATGCCATACGAGCGTGCGATCGTGCGTGTGGTGAATCGAGCTCACGAAGTGTGAGTGTGTGACGAGAAAGGCCACAATGAGTGAATTCATGGGCTTGGGCCGTAGTGGGTCACTTGGGCTGGAATGGGCCTCGATGGGCCCAGTGGGCCTACAGCCCGCAAATGCAAGTTAGACTGTTAAATGGTAAGTGGATGGGCTTATCATGCCGCGCACATAACTTAGGTGCTTTAGGCCGCGTAAGGCTGAAAGGGGGCCGTGTGGGCCCACACAGATGTAATGTCTGTGATGTGACAAGTTATTGATTTGGGCTGTGCCGTCGCATAGCCATGGTTGCTTCTAGGCTAAATGGGCCACACGAGTGTGTGGGCCCACTTGGGCAGGGTAATGAGCCTCAAGCCCATTTTCACCGTTAAGTCGAATTAGGTTTCTTAAGTCGCTCGAGGCGACTGTAGACCTTCTAGGAGGTCATAAAATTACAGATATACCCTCGAAAGGTAAAATTACTAAAATACCCCTAATTTGGAAAATTATCAAAATACCCTCAGTTGGAAAAATTACCAAAGTACCCCTGATTTATAAAATTATCGAAACACCTCTGATTTATGAAATTATTGAAAAACCCTTGGTTTACAAATTACTGAAATACCCTTGATTTACAAATTACTGAAATACCCTTGGTTTACAAATTACTGAAATACCCTTGGTTTACAAATTACTGAAATACCCTTGGTTTATAAATTATTGAAATACCCTTGGTTTATAAATTACTGAAATGCCCCTAATTTGGGAAATTATCAAAATACCCTCGATTTGTAAAATTATCGAAATACCCTTGGGTTGCAAAATTATCAGAATACCCTTGATTTGTGGAAGTATTGAAATACCTTCAGTTTGTGAAATTACCAAAATACCCCTGTAGGGTAGAATTATTGAAATACCCCTGTAGGGTAGGATTACCGAAATACCCTTATAGGGTGAGATGACTGTTTTGCCATTGTGGGCAAATGACTGACTTGTGCTATAATTTGATTGATTTGACTGTGATCACATGACTGTGTTTTACTGATTTGGCTGTGGTCGTGTGACTGATATGTTTTTAATATGTGTTGAAATGACTGTTACTAAGCATGGCCATTTTGCATACACGTGTAATGTTTGAGCATGACATACACGACATATTGCATGGGGTTGGGACTTTTTTGTATTTTGGAGGAAGTATTGTACTGGTGGCTATGCCACGATTTACCGATTTAGTGGCTCGCCACGATATCGATTCGTGGCTCACCCATTTATCGTTATCGCTTGCGGCTTTCTTTGCGTTGATATTAGCAGCTCGTCTGCGTTATTAGTGTGTAGGGCTGGGTGGGTTGACTTGGTCTCCACATGGTGTGTAGGGTTGGTACGGGTGGTGTGTTGGCTGGATCGGGGTGGGATGCATCCTCATACTATTGCATATCTGTTTATGAGATCTGTCACTATATTGGGCTTAGGGCACTTGCTCTGATATTGGTTGGGCTAGACCCAATTGATTCTGTTATGGGCTGTGACCCAAATGATATTGTAGTGGGCTTTAACTCACGTATGCTTTGAACTGATTGTACTGTTACTCTAAAAGGGCTTTGGCCCAGACTATTTCAGTTTTTGTTTCTGTATATTGACTATTACTCCAGTAAGGGGATTACACACTAAGTTTTCATAAACTCACCCCGTTTTTAACTGTGCAGGTAATCCACTGTCTTAGAGGATTTGGAGCTGCGAGGGACTCGGAGGTGGCCACACGTCAGTTATGCTTTAAAGTTAACCTTAGCGACTTTATTTCATTTTATTTTAATTCATTGGGTTAATAATTTTGTAATAAGGCCTCTTTATTTTTAACTTATTATTTCTGATACTTATTTATGATGCTTTCTAACTACTAAAAGTGGAATACGATTTCCAAAATGGTAACTGTTTTCAAAACACTATGTTTCTGCAACGTTTTCAAAATGCTTTTGTAACTCTATTTCTAAACATCACATTTTGTAAATTGTTTATTTCAAATATGCTTCTGCAACAGATAAAGTTTTAAAGGTAATTACATTTTCAAGTAGATAACAATTGCTTAAGTGTTTTGAGTTTTAACAACGAGGCTTTAATTCTCAAACAAGTTTTTATCAATCACAAAGATGGTTTTGAAAAACACTTCTATGTGACACCCAGATTCGGGTCTAACTTCTAGGCCGGGTTTGGGGTGTTACAAGCTCGAGAGCAAGCTTATGTGAAAAGTGTGATATGAAGTATTTTTAGCTACAAGTGTGGCACTTATGTGCAAATTTCCGTGTATCTGTTATTATTCCGATGAGTTCAATGGGAAATGACTAAGTGCAAACGAATATGACTATATGATGAATAAGTGCAGGTACGTACGTGTAAACTTATGAGCAATGTGCTCGATATGTGATCAAAATTTGGTAATATTGATACGGGAGTAAGTTTAACAATGAAAGTTACAATAAAGAAAGCATGGAAGAGTGAAATTTAGAAATAAAACAGTTTTGGACAGCAGTAGTTATGTGTATTTGAGAAATCACCAAAAATGGTGAAAATTAAATTAGAAGTTGAATAAGATATGGAATTAAATATTATTGAGTCTATTTTCGTATAAAAGAAACAGTGTAAGAGAATAAATTTTATATTCTAAGATATTTGAATTTTTGTGAGACTGGGTCAGAATGATTTCGGAATCCTCTGTTCCGACTTTGGAAAATCACTAAAAATTGTATAAAAATAATTATGGGTTATAATTTATATTTTTAAAATTATTAATGAGTATATTTTCAAGAAAAAGAAACAAGAACATCATCTGAATCTTGTAAAAAGATATAATTAATTTTTAGTGAAGAAGGGTTGAAACTATCAGACAGCAGAATAGGGGAGACTTTAAAGAATAAAATGTACTTATTGGATAAACCAAAAATTCTAAAAATTTTATTATGAGAATATATGTGAGTCTAGTTTTAGGTAAAATTATCGGATCTTAATTTAGAGTTCCGTAGTTCAAGATATAAGTAATTTAGTGACTGTGACTCGAGTAGACAGCTGAAGATGAAGATGAGTAAATAGTGGAACTATGTGCAATTATGATTGTATTATCTTGAGAACATATTGTGACGACTTATAAAAGCATGTTAATAAATTACTTATTATTTACATACCTACTTACTAAGCTATAATGCTTACCCCCTTCCTTTCCTTTTTCCTATAGTATCACAGATGCTAGCTCGAGTTGGAGGTCGTCAGAGATTCTATCACACTAACAAGTTATTGATTGGTATTGTATCAATGATCTTCAAGTATTTTTAAGTTTATGGCATGTATAGGGACTTGATTATGTGTATGTGTTATTATGAGTTGGCCTAGTATGTTGGCCTATGCTATTTGATTGTTATTGTTGTATATGGCCATTTAATTTGGCCAATATTTGTTATGTTATAAGTCTATGATGATGCATTTCAAGGATGTGTATGCTTGCATGTGAATGGTTAAGTGTGTGTGTGTGTGATTATGCATGATGAATGTGGTTTGTAAATGGTATGTGGATGTTTGAATGCTTAATAATATCATGTTGTGTGATGATAAATTTGTATAAATGTATAAGTGTTTTGAGGTGGCAAAGGGCTTGGTAAATAGCCTTACTTGTGGCCACACAAGTAGCCACACGACCATGTGCCCAGGGTGTCTGAAGTCTGCACTTGATTTTTAGAAATTCAAAATGCCACACGGCCTAACACATGGGCATGTATCTTGGTTGTGTGAAAGACATAGCCTTGGACACGGGCGTGTGCCGCTGTTTTTCAAGAAATTTTCTAATGTTTTCCAAAGTTCTCAATTTAGTCCTGGACCACTTCCAAAGTATGCATTGGGCCTCGTAGGCCCTATTTAAGGACTTAAAGATAAAAATTTGAAAATTTTTAATTTGGATGAAATTTTATGACTCGGTTTAATACGTTTACAAGTGTATGTGTTCCAGTAATACCTCGTACCCTATTCTGGCGTCGAATACGGGTAAGGGGTGTTACAAAAGCACTTAAACCCTAGGTTTGACAACCTTAGGAAGTCATTTAGGTGGGAATTAACACAAAATTGGTATGGCCTATTCGTGAACACCTTAACCCCAAACCAGTCTGAATTGTGAGGTCGAAAGATAAGTAGCCCTTGTTACTTGTTCTTTTAGTGGAAGATCAAAATATCCTATTAGGGTATCGATTAGTTGATTGATTAGAACCCTACATTAATAATTAATTAGGTAAAACAATTGGATCTAGGCTAAAAGGAACTTGCGTAGTCAAAACAAGAAATAGGAAAAGTTGATATAGGAACATAGGAGTAGATTTAGGTTTAGTTAAATTTATTTGGTTTCTTATTATTATAGTCACCTTGCTTCTTGATTAACACTACTAATTCGTGATTCAAGTAGATTACTAATTATTTCCCATAATTATCTTAATAACAGTTTTCCCCAAACTGTAATTCCTTGGGTACGATCCTCGAAATACTTACAAGGTGTTTCATTGTAAACAAACTATATTACAACCTAACCCGTATACTTGCGGACATCACCTCAATCCCATATATTTTGTAGCAGTATTCACACTCTGGATGTTAGTACATCTGGAGGCGGTCAAATAGTTGAAATTGTTGAGGTGCCAATTGTGGCATATTGGTTAAGCTATTAGGTTGGTTGTTAAAGTGAAATTTTTGACATGTTGGAAATGAATAGAGAAGTACTTAGTTGTTGATTTTGTGTTATAATTGTGTTTATAAGGTACCATTTGAAGTTTAGGTGATTTTGGCATGAAATAGACAATTTGAAAATAGAATTTTACCATTTCTAAACTCAAGTATCGATATTTTGGCATTTGGTATTGATACTTGACCATATGAACAATTTAAACAAATATAATGCAAAATGGTATTGATATTTATTTGATTATCGAGAATATTTCATAAAATATCGATATCTTATAATAAATATTGATACGCTTATTTTTGCATAACAAACAAAATCGTGAATTGATATCTATCGAAACCCAACAATTAAATATCAATACCAACTCTAAGATTTAAAATTTTAGAGATTTACAATTCAATCCTATTTCATGACTGAATTTCACAATTAAGTCATTGTAGTTTTTAAATTATTATGTTGCATAAAATGTGAATGGAATCTATATAAATTATTTATAATTGTTGAAATTGGTTGTAGCATCGTATTACTCGGGTTTGACGACCAGATCAGGTAAAGGGTGTTATATTTATTGGTATCAGAGTTGTAAGTCTAGTCGATTCTCGGACTAAATTGAGCTCAGAATCGAGTCTAGAGATACATGCTAAAGTTTACTTGAGTCTGAGTTGGGATTTGGATGTTGATTATATTGTTTTTGTTTTATAGTTGAATGATGTTGAGAGAATCTAGAAATGAAGTAAATCAGATTATTCATAGTAGAAACCACTCCGTAGAGAATGAGATTAGGATTGAATTAGTGGCACTAAGCGGGGATTCCGTTGGTGCTCAACCATATGGGGTCGATAGAGATAGAAACTAGGGGCAAGGTGATTCGACCCTTCTTCGAGCTATTATTGATGCTCTCTAGCAAGTGGTGGGAGCTACTCTTGTTGTAGTACCTGTGCCTATTGCTCGACGGGCTTCGGTTAAAGAATTACGGAGATATAGTGCTACTAAGTTTTTGGGTTTAAAAGAGGTTGATCCGTCAGTTGTTGAAGTTTAGTTAGAATCGACTAAACGTATTTTGCAACAACTTGAGTGTACTCGCATGAATGTGTGATTTGTGTCATTTCTCTACTAAAAGGAGAATTGTATACGTGGTGGCAGACAGTAACACATCATATACCTATTGCATGAGCTGAATGAGAGTTCTTTCAAAAAGAGTTTTAGAAAAAGTATGTCAGAGAATTGTATATTGAGAATCGATAACAAGAATTTTTTCTACTGAAAGAATGAAATGTTAATGGCTGATTATGAATACGAGTTTCTATGACTTAGTAAATATGCTTTAGAGTTTGTGTCATCCGAAGCTAAAAGTTGCAAACATTTCCTTCGTGGCTTACACGACAAACTTAAAGTACACTTGTATCGCATCGAATTTCAGATAAAAGTTGCAAACATTTCCTTCTTTGGATATCGACATGAAGACTGAGACTACACGAGTTGTTGGAGAATGGTTAGGAATTGTTAGTTTGCATTTGCAACTAAAGCGAACTAGGGATTCTCGTGGTAGTTGGAGATTGACCTTTAAGCCAAACAGACCTGATAGAAATTGAGATCGACAACCAATTGTGTCAATGGGTAGTGTGCAAGGGCCATCCCAAGATGGTGAGATACCCAATTGTGAGCATTGTGGAAAGAAGCATTGAGGTGAATACTAGAAATTTTCGTGAGACTATTTTCATTGTGGATCTTTGGAGCATTTCACACAAGAGTGCTCAAGAGTTGATAATCCTACTCATGTCTCTATTCAAAGGTCTGCTCTTGCGACTAGGGATCGTTGAATGGGTCATGGTGGTTTTGTTTCTGGAGGTGGTGCGAGAATGAGAGTGAAGCTGTTGTTATCAGTCAGAGGCTAAAGTGTCGGCTCGTGCATACGTCGTGCAGACTCGTGAGGACGGTGATGCTACCAATGTTGTAGCAGGTATTTTTCTATTATTCTCTGTACCTGTTTATACTTTGGTAGACCCTGGATCGTCACACTCTTACATAAATGTTGAATTGGTTAAATCAGGAAGCTTAAAATTTGAGACATCTGAAGTATCCATGGTTGCATCAAGTCCTTTAGGGCAGTTAGTGTTAGTCGATGGAGTGTATAGGCGGTATTTGTTAGAAATTCAGAACATATCTTTTCCTGTTGATTTGTTGATTATGCCATTTGGTGATTTTGATTTGATTTTGGGTATGGATTGAGTCACTGAACACGGGGTGATTTTGGACTGTCGTAAAAAGAAGTTTGTGGTCTAGAATATTGAAAGTAACTTGATTGAGGTGAATGATGTCCGAACATGTGGTTCAACTCGTATTATTTTAGCAGTTCGAGTTAATAAGCTCCTCAATCAAGGTTGTGAAGCTTTTCTGGCCTCTGTCATTAAATCAAATGCTGGTGATAGTGGAAACTCTAAATTATATAGGTTTTTTCTAGTAGTTTTTACCACCTTTTTACTTAAAAATAATACTAATCTCGAGTATTTGTTAATTAATTAAGTGAATTTTGCTTATATTCTAACAATGGACATGAATTTATAAAATATGCAAATTTGTCCTTTATTATGTTAAATGTTTTTGCATAAATTAATTGTTTCATGTTATTTATTAATTTGCTATATTTAATTATTTAGTGGGACCATGAAGTTTATTTAATAAAGAGCTTATTTATAATTTTTGCATGGCATGAGCAATTCTACCCTACTTGGAGGGCAAAAACATGCAAATTGGGTCATGAAGATGTTACTTTGACCCAGTGAAAAATGGTGCTACATGGTGGACAAGTCTGACTATTAAGTAGGTCACAAAACCATCCAAACAAGGAGAAGAGAAGCCCAATTTGGCAAGGATATTTGGGCAGCCAAAAATCAACTTTTAGGACAATTATTTGGAGGCTCCTACACTTGGAAAATCATTGAAAATCAGCACACTACATTTGTTCAAGAAACTATCCACCCCTTACTTGATTTAAGCATATATCATGGTCAGCCAAAGCTGGGAGAAATCTAAGGGATCTTTGATGCCATATTTAGTAAAATCCTCCACCAACCTCAAGTATAAATACCCACTCCCATCTCACATTTCAATCATCCCTCATTCATCCTTCATTTAACATTTCTCTTCCATTCTCTCATTCCCTCTCTTCATTGCCACGCTATCCCATATTTCATTTCTTTCTTAGCTGGAAAAACCTTGATAAGAACATCTCTTGGTCGACCACCTTGAGAAGCCATTAGCAAAGGAGCAACACGAGGACGGGAGGAAACTTCTTCAATCAGAGTTCTTAAGGCTTCTAAAACAAATAGACTTTATTCTTCCTTTACTTGTTACTTTGATTTTAATCATGTTTGCAATGTGCTTTGTTATCTTGTCATCAACAATGGTAGTTTAAATCTATTTAGCTAGGATGATTGCATCAATTTAATGAAGTTTGTTTAAATCATGTTTATAGTGTTTGTGCCCAGTCATTCATGTTTTCAATTAAACTCAAGCATGTATTTCATTCATACGTGATTGGATGCATTGGAATTACCTGAGCGGTCCTAACCAAATGACAGCTGAACACAATAGTTGAAAAATGCATGCTTAATTTATATCCTATCCTAACTAAATTAAAGGTTCATAATAACTTTAACGAGCTCTATTATCTTGCATAGTTTTGAGGTTTATGTGATTAAATTGTTTCAAACCTAACTCCTCCCTGTTACTTTACATGAATTCTAAGAAACCCTTAGTTTAATATGATCAGTAAAATGTGTGTTTTGCCAAGTAAAAGATTTGAAAAGGACTTAATTTTGTTTCAAACTCATGAAAGATCGAGTTTCCGTGGAATATTTTCCAAACACTACTAAACATGAGAAAAATGAATTAAGTTGAATGATATAATTATTCTAGCCTATTCATGTTATTGTTTGTTGAAGTTTGTGTTGTTGCTGCTAAATTCATCTGATACGTTTTACATAGTTATCATTCTTAGATTATGTAACCTCCCAAACCGGGCCTAGACATTATTGCTAGATTGAGAAGGCTACATTAGCCACCAAAATGGCTAAGCTAACTTACGTTACTTTTTAAGACTTTAAATAAACTCATTTTTAGAGAAAATCATAGTTGTACTTTGAGTTAGCTTAAATCATTCATTCATTAGGTCGTGTATGCTTAGGATTCATTTTATTGTTGATAGTGTTGTTTTAGAAAAATGGTTTTCTTGTTTCCCTTCTTTAAAAAAAACTCAAAGTTAAACTAATGTAGCGAAAAAAACCATTTTTCATGTCATTTTGGAAAATTAGTTGCCTTATCGATTTGTTTTTCAAAAACAGTTCCTTTGTAATGTAGTGAAAACTAGGGAGCATTATCAAATTTTACTTAAGCCCAATATCATGTATTATCTGGTTATTATGCTTGAGTAATCCATGCATGCAAAAATCCCTAAAAGAAAAGTTACCAAGCCACAGACCAAAAATAATTGAAAATTATAAGCCAAAACCAAAAAAGACTTAATAATACTTAATTAAAAAATAATAATCTGAGGTCCAAGTTGATTCTCTGAATTTCGAGTCCAGTCCTAATTTTGAGGTTTACCTGAAAAGTTAAACACTATTGGGGGTGAGCTTATGAAAAGCTCAATGTGAGTCAAACAATTATTTAAACGGGCAAAAACATTAAATACAGTGAAACATATTAGCATCAACAGAAGAAAATAGAACCATCATAGGAGTTTCATGTCATTATATAGCCATTATCAAATTGATGTCAACCGGTGTATGAGCATAGGCCATCATTCATTCGAGTAACAATCATTAATTTCGATACCACTCAATTCAACAAAACACAATGCGTGGCATAAATCAATAACATTCGAATATGTCATGCACATGATGCAATGCAAAAAGGTTCCTACCCATACCATCCGCTACACACCACGAGTTCCTCAGAACCGGTCTGCCAAACTTCAAAACATTATAAGCATAGCTTGATGTGGTAAAACCACCGGATAATCAATAATGCAGAAAATCTATCGGATATCAAATAGTGCGATACAATCGCCAATAATATATAATATTCGATAAAATCGTCAATCCCCTCGGTACTCCAAGTCCAGTGCACTAACTACAAATAATGCGGACTTAATATGCCGACAGTACTCCACGAAACTCCTCCATCAACCACAAAATCCCAACCTAATGCATATGCAATATGTCACACAATCTCATAAATAATCATATCTCAATACTTTTCACATTCATTTGATATGCTGAGCATGTCCTCAATAATCACATACTTTCAGTAAATGGAAATAGTGTTCCAATATTTCAAATTACCATTGTGTTGGTATCAATCAATATCGTTCAATTTCACATACTTTACGGATTTTCATTATGTATACAAAGCACCCTTGTCAGTACCCAATATAACAAATATCTCATGCTTTTAAATCATACATAAGCTTAATATCTCAACACATTATATCATTTAGTCAAACATTCTCATATCTTATAACTCAAATATGCAATTACAAACTCAATCAAACATCCATACCATCAAACTAGCAAATTTGCCAACATTTCAATCTTTTAAGGCTTGAAACATACTTGGTTCGGCCACTCACAAAATCAATAATTTGGCTATTAAGCCAACCATTTAGAAAGCCAATTTATTAAATATAACATGATATTTAACATTTTGAAACAATTTTATGAGAGTAGGACCCACACCTTATTTTTCGCTTCCTCGCAGCACACTAGCAAATCTTCCAATTTTCCTTAATAATTCCTTAAACGAACCAAAACTAAAATTCAGTATAAATTCAATCAATTTAACATTAAACTAGCCCCCAAACACCCACTTATGAGTTCAAACCAATCGTTGAAAATTATAACTATTTTATGAATCCAAACTAGTTAGATTCCTTACACTGTATCGATGCAAACCTTACGTACAATCATTCTTCGCCTTTATGGATGATTTGGGGCATTTGGGTCAGCACCTAATTCAATAATATATTGAAAAATCAGTAGCTAACTAATTATTAAACTCCTTCATTTAATCAATTCATAACTTTATGATGAGAGAAAGCTTGGGTTGATTCGAGTCGCTTCACGGAGTTGCCCGATCGTCGACGAGGAGAGTCGTTCACAAAATATTCAATTCGATGTTATAGGTTAAGTATGCTTAGTGATGAAGAAAAAGGCTTCAAAAATGGCTAATTGATGATGGTAGGTTTGGCTAGGAAAGAAACAAAAGAAAGATGGTTTTGAGATGGGCTTGGTTTAGTCAAAAATAATAAAGGATAATAAGATAGGTAATTGGGATAAGTTGGTGGGGATGGAATATCGAACATAAAATTTAGAATTGATTCAACACTAAAAAGTGTTACCCCGATTTCTATATTGTTTAAGGTGGATTTTTGGTATTGTAGATTGTTGAACGCCACACTGGGTTACGGTGATAAGTTCAGAAACAAGTCAGGAGACGCCACTAGCACGCTAAATAAGTCAACGAGACTTGTACAAAAATAGGAGAGGAGTTTAACTCACTTAAGAACAAAATTTTCATTCAATAATTTTGGCAAAAAGTCCTTTTACAAATGAAATAACAAAGTATTTATAGTACTTAGCTAGGTAGCCGAATAGCCTAAACACAAGCTTAATAGCTAAGCAAAATAATACTAGATCGAGCTAGAAAATTCTAGAAATTAAGACTTAATTTGCTGTAGCTAAATTCAGCTGATTTGGAGCTCAATGGACGATTTCTAGAAGGCCAAATGAACATGGAAGCTTTTGCTTGGTGCATGGTAGTAGCTTGGTTCAGCCAAAGCTTAATTGAGCTCATTAAAATGCCATCTTTTAGCTAAAAAGTTATCAACATTTAAGTTACACTTGAACAGCCTTTTTGAGTGTGAATGGCCGGCCTTGAAAGGTCTTTCCCATGTGAACACCAAGCTAAATAGTCATGGAGATGTGAATGCATGGTGTGAAAAGGATTATGTTGTTTTGGGGAGAGGAACGGCCAAGCCTTAGGGAGCTTAATGGCTGGACACTCTTTTGCTGAATGGGTGCCTTGGGGAGCCAAAAGAGATCAGCTTTAATGCTTTGCACCAACTGAACATGCACCTTCCACATACATTGAACCTACATGCATGCACCTTCTTAAATTGTCCTCCAATATTCGGCTGCACCTATTAAACACAAAGAAATACATTAAATCAAGCTAATTTCAGTTGAACATAATTAAAACACAATTTGGACATAGTAAATGAAACTTAGACAAATTAAATAAAAACTATTCATGACACATTAAAAATCGGCTAAGACCTAGACATCATAAAAACATGTATTAAACCAAGACATATTTAATTGAGCCAGGACACACTAAATTCGGCTAGGACAAAGTATATTAAAAACATGTAATAACATAAACATATTTATTAGCTATAGGAAATATTTAATTTATTTAAAAATCAAAGTAATGATCTCAAAATAATTAATTGAGCTCAATGAGCTGAAATGAGCTCATGTGAGCTAAACAGAGCGAAATTCGGTTTGCACCAAAGTGCACGGCTTGCTCAAAGTTTGGGCTTGAGCTTGTCCTTCGCCTTCGGGTTGAAATTCATTCCATAATTGACTCGTCAAAGCTGCCACGGCCTTGTGCATTTGCTTAGCTCGAGCACGAGTCATAGGACCTTTCGAAAGCTCAAGAACATCGAAATTCAAATTCGAGGTTACCCCGGGTATGCTTACATCATCCCCCCTCTTCAAAGTGACTTTTCCTCAAGTCGAGTCACTTGTTCTCTCCAAAACTTACATTCTTAAATGAGGGGGCGAATGGCCTTTCATAAACCTGTTCATATAGAATCTCCAAAATCGGCAATAAGTTAGGCATATAAATCAAACCAAAAAGTTTGGAGAAAATATCATCTAATTTATCTGAACATGTATAACACATACAGCCAAGTGGATTTGACAAACCAACATCACAAAAAATCTTACCCCAAAGTTTCAAAAGAAATGTAGACACACTTAACTTCATCCGATCATTGTCCACGCAAACAAACTCCTTACCATAGCTTAATGAACACAAATTTTCATTACAAACAGATAAATGGAAAATTCCTTTTGGTTCATGATTTCGCACAATAAAACCTTGCAATGGATGTTGAATGATTGGCTTACCAACAATTGCATCAATAATTTTACCATCCAAAACAGATAAACGATTACTAATCAAAGAATGGTAGTTATTTTCAACAAAGTGGAAACCATTCCAAAATTCAATTTGTTAACAAAATCATCAATTTGAATCCAATAGAGCTGTTTAAGGAATATAAAAAGTCTCACCTCGCTTACCATTAGAGTTGCAAAGATGAGGGTCAGTTTTACCTTACTTCTTTAGCACAAACTTTCTCTCCTCGGCAATGTATTATAACCGAAGTTCCTTCGTCAAATGAACCTGAAAAGAAGAAGAAACAGGAAGGCATCGATTAAGTAAAACACTTTTCTTTTTCTCGCTCATTTTTCTTTTACTTTCTTTTTCTTTTTCTTTTCTTTTTTCATCGCTCTTATTTTCTTCACAACTCGGATTCTTTTCATCGATTTTTTCTCTTTTCTCTCTTTTGAATCTTTAGTCTTTTGTTTCAAACTCTCCATGGATTATTTTAATCTATGTTGATCTTCCATCACTTGTTGCGGAGATAGAGGTGCCAAAGTGATGTTTTTGCCTTTGTGTTTGAACGAGTATTGATTGGCAAATCCGTCGTGTTTGACTTGCCGGTCAAACTACCAAGGCCTTCCAAGTAGTAAGTGGCCCTCATGCATGGGCACAACATCGCATAATACCTCATCATGGTAGTTTCCAATTGAAAATGGAATCAATGCTTGCTTGGTCACCTTAAGTTTGACTCCTTCATTGAGCCATTGCAACTTGTATGGGCTCGGGTGCTTGAGAGTCGGCAAAACAAGTTCTTGCATTGTGGTTCACTTACAAAACTTTGCGCACTAAGGGTTCATTTTACGATGAGCATCTCGCCTTCAATAGCAAACTCTACCTCGTCTTCATTTTCAAACGGGTTTTCATCATCATTTTCATTCTTGTCTACTTCCTCCTCTGATTCAATTTCACCGTTAGGAAGCATGACTATTGTGTTACGATTTGGGCATTGACTCGCTATGTGCCCTCTTCCTTGGCACTTAAAGCACTTAATGTCTTAGGATCGGGATTGAAGATTTTCAATGGCCTTACCTTTGCTAGATTTGGCCAAAGACATGGTGGACTTCACCGGCACCACAGGTTCTTTCACTTGGTTCGCCGAGGCATTCTTGCTTGGGCCTTGATTCCACTTAGGTGCACTCGGAGTTGAATAACCATGAACAGCACCTTTCTTTTTGAGTTGCTTTTCGACTTTGATCGCCATATGCACCATGTCGACGATCTCCACATAGTGTTGCAAGCTGACAATGTTGGCTATTTCTCGGTTGAGTCCTGCCAA
This sequence comes from Gossypium bickii, assembly GCA_025503065.1. Classification (NCBI taxonomy): domain Eukaryota; kingdom Viridiplantae; phylum Streptophyta; class Magnoliopsida; order Malvales; family Malvaceae; genus Gossypium; species Gossypium bickii. The sequence goes on from CP106709.1 coordinate 68,403,657, forward strand.
AAATCGCGCCATGGTTGCCTCGCGGTCCTCTTGCATGTCCGCGTGAATCATAGCGACTTCCATCTCCTTATAGTAATCCTCCACACTTTTTGTCCCTTGGATGAGATTTTGGAGTTTTTGATACAGCTCCAGGTGGTAGTACGAAAAGATGAATTGTCATCGCATTACGACCTTTATCTCGGCCCAAGTGTTGATAGGACGCTCACCATTTTATCTTTGGCTTGTTGTAAGTTGGTCCCACAAAATCATTGCGTAACCTGAAAATTCAATAACGGCCAACTTAAATTTCTTGGCCTCGAAATAGTTATGGCATTCAAATATGAGCTCGATCTTTCTCCCACTCGAGGTAAGCTTCAGGATCCGATCGGCCTTGGAATGGAGGAATTGACAGCTTAATGCTTTTAAGGTCGTCATCGAACCTTTCTCGTTCCCGCTGGCCTTGGTTGCATCGGCCTCTCCTCCGGACACTTACATTTGAACCTTGATCACTTTCGGGATCACTTGGCTCGGATAGGTCGTCATCTCACTTGGTTTCTCGAGAGGCTTAAAGGAGGCATTTCTCGTTGGGCTCATCCTTCCACATGATCGAGCCTTTCTTGAATGGGTTCTAACTTTTGGTCAAATAGACGCTCGACCTCGCATAGTAAAACTTGTAGATTCAAATTTGGGACGTTCCGAATAGGTTGTCTTTCCGCTATATTCCTTTTGGGACTTCGGGACATAGAAAATTAAAAACCTTACTACAATTCCTCAAAATCACTCGGAAAGAAAAAGTTCACTCCGCTCATGTTTATGCTCTCGTTTAAGGCTTTTTCTTCTCTCGAATGATCTTACACTCTCTTGCCTTTTACCGCTCTTCTCACTCTAGTAAGTTCGTATTTTGTCTCATATAAACTTATTTGCGGCTTTGAGGTCAGCTTCAAGAATGGTTTCTAAGGATGAGATGTTTCAGGTGTAGGTAGGCTGAACAAAAGAAGAATCGGTTTAAGTGTGGCGTTGGGGTGGGAAGAATTGGGAATGGAAGAAGAATACGATGATTAGGAATAGAAAAGAAGAAATGAGATTAAATAAAGACTATTCATGACACATTAAAAATCGTCTAAGACCTAGACATCATAAAAACATGTATTAAACCAAGAAAATTTTAATTGAGTTAGGACACACTAAATTCGGCTAGGACAAAGTTTGTTTAAAACATGTAATAACATAAACATATTTATTAGCTGTGGGAAATATTTAATTTATTCAAAAATCAAAGTAATGATCACAAAATAATCATGTGAGCTGAATCGAGTGAAATTTGGTTTGCATCAAAGTGCACGGTTTTCTCAAAGTTAGGGCCCGAGCTTGTTCGTTTCCTTCAAGTTAAAATTCATTCCACAATTGACTCGTCAAAGCTGCCACGGCCTCGTACATTCGCTTAGATTGAGCGTGAGTCATAGGACCTTTTAGAAGCTCGAGAGCATCGGAATTTAAATTCTAGGTTACCCCGGGTGTTCTTACATCACTTTACCCAACAACTATGTCAAAATAACAAACTAGTTACCCTTAATTGCACTTATGCTTCACCATTTGTGGGATCCGAATGGCCAATCGATCAAGAACGTTTTTCCCTAATTGAAATAGGCTTAAGAGCTGATTAGGAGGGTTCAAGAACTCAAATTAATTTTGGAGAATTATAGGAAAGAACCAAGAAACAAAACAACCCCTTTTCTTGCACATAGGCGCACGCACCACCACCTATGGTGGCCAAAATTAGGGCTGAGTTTTAAAACGGTTTGAGATCTCATTAAATTCTGGAAAATACCTTTGAAATAATTTAAAATCCCCTAAATTCCATATTTAGAAATTTAAGTTTTTAATGGATAATATTAATTAAGAAATTAAAGAGAGAAGAGACCTTAAATTGAAGAGAGAAGAGACCTTACCCAAGCTAGTCGAGAGAAACGACAATGGCACTTTCTTGGCAATGTTTGGTATCGATCTCGGATTTCAAGATTTCATATTTGGGGCTGATTTTAATTAGAAAAAATGACAGAAATATGGTGGAAAATATGTTAACAAATCTTGTGGCAAAAATCAAAAGAAAAAGAAAAGAAAGAGATGGTAAAACTAGGTGTAGGCGACAACAACAATGGAGGAAAGGAAAAAAACCAATTAAAATAAAAGAGAAGGAGAGGAGGAAAGGAACAGCTAGGGCAATGAGGAGGAGGATTAAGGGCTGACTATTAGTGAAAAATTAATATTTATACCTAGATTAACTAGGTTTGGATGGCCAATACATTAAAACAAGGGGTTTTTGTCAAAAAATGCATGGGAAGGGAATTGAAGTTAGGAGCTCAAGGATAAATTCACTAATGTTTAACCATCAAACCAATAACTCAATCTTGATATAATTTTAAATATTTATTTTAAAAAAAGTCATGTCACATACTAGGGTTCTTGATTCACAAACCCTATTCTACTAACCCCTGATTTTTGTGATGTTACAGATTAGAATTGCATTAGGGATCATCTTGCATCTAGATAATTTAATTTAGTTTAATCATCCATTACTCGAAATATTGTGTTTTTATCACCAATTTGTAAAATTTTAATTTTGCAATTAATTAATTAACATACACAGTCCCTGTGGAGATGATAACTCTTTTACTTATTTATTACTTGATAACGACTGTGTACACTTGCACAAATATACGCATTACAGATAGTTAGATCAATAAGATTTGAATTGTCTGTGAATTCCCTGATGTGTTTCCCGAGGAATTACTGGTATTACCACCAGATCGAGAGGTTGAGTTTGCAATTAAAGTGTTTCTTGGTATGGCTCCAGTGTCAATATCCCGTATTTTACAGCACCAATAGATCTGAAGGAATAGAAAGTTCAGTTGCAAGATTTACTTAATCGCGACTTTAGATGCCCTAGTATATTGCCCTGGGGAGCTCTAGTATTGTTCTTTCAAAAGAAAGATGGTTTCATGTGGCTTTGTATAGATTTCTGGCAACTGGATAAGTTGAAATTTGATCTGCCACAAATCGATGTGACAAAGTAGGCTTTTTCGATGCACTTAAGGGGCTTTTTTTAGCAAAATAATGTCTTTGGTCTAGTTTTTTTGTTATTTTCATATTTTTGGTTAGTAAGTGAAAATGTCTCATTTTTGCCTATTTTGTGAACCAAATTGACCGATAGCACCATTGGAAGGCCTAATGTGTGTTTGAGTGATGTAGGAACATGTTGGAGGCTGAAAATGAGCGAGAACGACACCAAGGCAAAGGGTATCGCGATACCTCCAACAATATAAGAGAGTGAAGACTCCCTTCAGTAGTATTGCGATATCCTCTTTGGGTATCGCAATATCACCTTTATTAGGAGGACAAACTTGGACAAAAAGGGTACTTTGTCTAACCAGTCCACAAATCACATAAGACTCGTGTAGGGGCATTTTTTGTAACAAAAAGTCAACAAAATACACTTCAAAATAGCCAAAAGTTGCTGAGGAGGAGAGACGACACATTAGCTTAGTTTTAGGTTTAGTTTTCTTTAGGTTTTCTTTAGTTTTTCTCTACACTTTTCTAGAGTTTTTATTTTTGTTTTTTCTACTTCTACATTTACTTCTTGTTCTTGTTATTCTTAGTGTTAGTTAAGTTAGTTATTAGTGTAGCTAAGGTTTATTCACATTTCCAATCCCTATACCTTTCTTTCAAGACTCTTTAAGCTTTAGTTTAATGTAATTCAGTCTATTTTACTTTGAATTTGTTAAAGCTTGTTCCTTTCATGCTTCTTGCTTTAGATTTTCCTGTTAAATGCTTTTGGTTTCATGCTATTTAAGTTTTCTTCCATAAAAATTTCAACTTTTACATTTTTCTTAAGATTTACTTTCATGGTTACCTTGGTTTACATTTTCATATTTATTTTCTTCACTTTGAGCGTGAGTAGCTAAACCTTGAAGGAGGTTGGTTGATGGAGATGTGGGTAAACTAAAAATTTTAGACAAAGGACTAAATCGAATAGAACTAAAAACTTAGGTAGTGACACCCTTAAGGGAATGTCAAGATAAAGTGAGACCAGAAGGTAATCTTGTCACGCACCTGTTCATTAGTCCTAGATTAATCGGTGAGATCGGAAGATAAATTGAACCTCATTCATCTAAGTCAATGAAATTGAGATCAAAAGATAAAATGGAGCCACTTGGTAATTTACGTGATTTATGTCCCTTGTCCGAGGTTCGGTGAACCACATCGAGGTCAACGAACCCTCATTAGTTATTTGATGGATGGTCCTTTATTTTTATATTTCCTTCAATTTAGTCCCTAGAATAGAATATTTAATTTTCTTACAAACTTATCTTGTTATGAATTCCCATACTATAAAATAGTATTAGTAGTCGCTTAGACTCTATTGTGTATGCTAGTTATTGCTCAATTGCCTCTTCCTTTAGGTTCAACCCCTTGGAAAACTTCGTGTTCAATCGGAACTATAAATATTAGAACTGACACTGTACACTTGCAGTAAAATCAGAATTTCAAAATTGTTATATAAATTGGTTGTTTTAACGCATACGTGTATAGCCAGTCAAGTTGTTGGTGCCAATGTCGGGGAAGACGGTGTAAGATTGAGTAATTTTTAGTGTACACTTTTAGGTAGAGATAAGTAGCCAAAGTAGGATTGATAGATACAACCTTATTTTCTATTTGTTTTTATTTTGTTTTAGATTTTAATGAATTTACTTCACTTTCTTCTGCTTAAAAGCATTGTATGACTCGAACTGGTAACAGTGTCTTACCATTTGAGACAGAACCGAAACATATCACACACATGAGAAGGGTGTAACACCCCAGAGATGCACCACCTTCACTAATAGAGCAGCCTACTAAAAATTCACAAGGAGAAATTCGACAACCACCACAACTACCCATAGAGCAACAAACTTTGCACGACTACATCATGCCCAACTTGGATGCTTTTCGAGGTAGCATTAATCACCATAAGAACTTTGAAATCAAACCGACCATGATCCAAATGATACAATCAAACCTTTAATTTTAAGGGTTAATTAATAAGGATCCAAATCAACATATTAACCGATTTCTATCCATTTGTGATACTTTCAGATATAATAGGGTATTCGATGACATTACCCGTCTTTGGTTATTCCCTTTCTCTCTTATCGGTGATACTTTTATGTGGTTAGATTCGCAGTCGGTAGATGCCATCAACACTTGGGAAAAGCTAGCAAGCAAATTTTTGGCAAAGTATTTTCCTCTAAGTAAGACCATGAAACTTCGTATGGATATTACGAATTTTTGGCAATTGGAAGGAGAGTCATCATACGAGGCATGAGAGCATTTTAAGTTGACGTTTTGCAAGTTTCCATACGTGGTTTACAAGATTGGTCGCAACTTCAAGTCTTTTACAATGGACTTGACGAAAATTTACGCTCTAGTCCTGATGGAGCATCTGTGGGAGCATTCATGTTAAAGAACTACACTGAGGCCTGTCAACTAATTAAGGACATGGCGATGAACTCTTACATATGGCTAGCTGAGCGATTCACATATTGAACCAAGCAACCGGTAGTGAATGTTGTTGATGGCGAGGACAAGTATCAATAAGTCTTGGAAAGGTTAAAACAATTGGAGATGAATACGGCCAATGCGTAATTATGTAGGAAATAGAGGGCAACCATATGGAGGTCAATTATGTATAGAATAGAGGATATAACTCTTACTCCAACACCTATAACCCAGGATGACAAGATCATCCTAACCTTAAGTGAGGAGGGAATCAAGTGGGACCTTCAAATCAAGAGAACAACCTTAATCTTCCAAAACACAACGTACTATATCAACCACCGTTATCTTTTAGGTTACCCCAAGATCAAGAGAGAAAACCAGCCTATAATAATGACCCTCCATTTTCAATTAGGGTGAGCAAGGTAAAGGAAGGTTTGCATGTAGTGCAAGCTGATATGCACCAAATCTGATGTCAATTAGACCAAGTTTTGAAGTTTTTACAAAACAATTCAGCCTCAGCATACCTAGTAATACCAAACCTAATCCAAAGAGGGAAGGAAAGGAGCATGTCAAGGTGATCACCCTTAGATCAAGAGTTGTGGTTAAGGAACCTATCCAACTGAATTGTGGGGAGAAGGAAGTAAGTGAGAAAGATGAGAGCACCTGCAGTCCTAATGTTGGAGATGGGTAGTAGAGAATGAAGGGCCTAAGAGTAAAACCACACATGTTAAACCTGAGGATAGAACTGTTCCACCACCACTAAGCCCGAAACTTATACCATTTCCAAGATGTCTAGAAGAGAAAAAAGAAACAGGATAACGAGGAGTTTCTAGACTTCTTCAAAATGTTTAAAGCCTTATATGTGAACCTCTCATTGTTGGAACTCTTTGAGAAATATTCCCAAATATGCAAAATTCTTTAAGGATTTATGTCTCAAATGAGGGAAATAGGGAGAGGAGAGCAAATTGCGCTTAATGAAGAATGTAGTGTAGTTGTGTCTAGAAGAGTTCCTCCCAAACTAAAAGATCCCGGTAGCTGTAACACCCCAAACTCGGCCTAGAAGTTAGGCCCAAATCTGGCGTGTCACATTGAAGTGTTTTTCAAAAACCATGTTTTCATCGAAAAACCCTTGTACATTGAAAGATTATTAATTTTATTCCCAAAATATCTTTTTAGTTGCGGAAGCTAGTTTTGAGAGTAACCAATTTACGAAAAAGTTTAAGTCACGAAACCAATCCGAACAACCCATACAGAATCAATTGGGCCTAGCCCACTACCATATCATTTGGGTCACAACCCATACAGAATCAATTGAGCCTAGCCCAAACCAATAACAGAACAAGTGGGCCTAAGCCTAGTACAGTGACAGATCTCATAAACAAGTATGCAACAGTATGAGGATACATCCCACCCCGGTCTAGCCAACACACCACCCGTACCAACCTTACACTTACGTGGGGATAAAATCGACCCACCCAACCAACACACCAATGTTAGAACCAGTTGCGGCCCTAACCGAAATCGCAGCAAAGCTGCTAGTATATATGTACGGCTCTAAGCCTTCAGTAGCGGTATTATAATTAGCACAAAGCCATCAGTAACTGTATTATGTTTGGCACATAGCCATTAGTGACGGTAGTATAATCGGCACACAGCCTTGGGTAATTATGATTGACACAGAGTCATCGATATATATGTTAGGCACATAGCCATGGGTAAATACGATTGGCACAAGGCCATAATCAAGATGGCATAGAGCCATATTTAGGTTGGCACAGAGCCATAATTAGATTACGCGGCTTTAAGCCGTCCGTCGATCCACAGTAGTCTCATGCAACCCGTGCGACCCTATCAGTCAATACTGTATCCACGGTCGTCATGTGACATGTGTGACCCTATCAGATCAATGCTGGATCCACAGTCATCATGTGACCCGTGCAACCCTATCAGAACTTCCTCCATATCAATGTCCCAACCCCATGCAATATGTCATGTATGTCATGCTCAATCATTACACGTGTATGCAAAATGGCCATGCTCGGTAACAGTTATTTACACACATGTTAAAAACATATCAGTCACACGACCACAACCAAATCAGTTAAAACACAGTCATACATTCACAGTTAGATCAGTCATAGTCCTAATCAGTCAGTTACCCGCAAGGGTAAAATAACTATTTTACCCTATAAGGGTATTTCGGTAATCCTACCCTTTAGTGGTATTTCGTTAATTCTACCCTACATGGGTATTTCAGTAATTATACCTTACAGAGGTATTTCAATAAATTCACAATTTAGGGGTATTTCGATAATTTCACAAATCATGGGTATTTTAATAATTTCACAAATCCAAGGTATTTCGGTAATTTTACAAATCAGGGGTATTTCAGTAATTTTGCAAATTGGGGTGGTTCGTTAATTTTACAACTCGAGGGTATTTCAGTAATTTTATGACTCGGGGCTATTTTGGTAATTTTACAAATTGGGGGTTTTTAGTAATTTTACAAATCGAGGGTATTTCGATAATTTCACAAATTGAGGGTATTTCGGTAATTTCACAAGCCGAGGTATTTCGATAATTTTACGTCGAGGTATTTCGCTAATTTTTTAAACCGGGGTATTTCGGTAATTTTACAAGTCGAGGGTATTTTAGTAATTTTGTAAACCAAGGGTATTTCAGTAATTTTGTAAACCAAGGGTATTTCAGTAATTTTGTAAACCAATGGTATTTCAGTTATTTGTAAACCAAGGTATTCTAAACAGAGATAACGATGCGAATGGGCCCACATGCTCGTGTGACCCATTTAGCCCAAATCTAGCCACAGATATGAGATTCACATAGTCCAGTCCAATATTTACTACACAATCATACAACTTATCTGATTGGGCCCACGAGCCCATTGGCCCCACATGGCCCCTTTCGGCCCATCGTGTCCCAAACAGCCTAAACCCACAAGAACACTCATGATGGCCTCAACTATCGCGTCGAAGCTCCCACACGTGCGCTCACACACTCGTGTGGCTACCATCGTCGTGTGACCGGCATTTCGGCATTTGCCGCTCTACAGCTAGAGTAGTGCAAAATACACACCTGATAGGAATCTAGAGTTAATCCACGCTTTGAAAACTCCTATGCCCAAACGTTAACCAAGGTATGCTTACTCTCCTCATAGATCACTCTATTTAAAGCCAGCTTCTCGCCTACTCTTATGTTAGCTTCCCGATATAGGATCCCTCCATCAATCCTCCAAAACTGTCCCAAATTAGTAAAATAATCACCTCCCCAAACCCCTTAGCCGAATTTTGCACCAATCAATTTTCTAATTCGGCTACAACTTCCCCCAATCTCAAACTCCTTGAAAATCTCCATGATCCTCTCCCCTTATCCCCCCTTGATATCCTCCACAACCAACTCACAAGACCAATTCAAACTCTCCAACAAATTCATCCAAGACCAAGTCAACAATCACCTCCAGAGAGTTTTAATCCAACTCTACCTCTCTCACCTCATGGAAATAAAATAAAATCCCCTTTGCATCCCATGCGATTTGAACTCAAGATCCATTGCAACACCATGACGCCTCAACCACTAGACCACAGGCTTCCTTGTGTCACATTTCCACCCCAACTATTCTTAAAGCCTACTAACAAGCACCAAGGGTTTAATTCACTTAAAACCAAAAATTTTGCTAAAGCCCAGGTTTGAACCCAAGACTTCTCCAACTCCTCTCAGGACCCTTAACCACTTGAGCAAACATTTAATTGTGTCACCTCTTGCACGGCAAATACTCATGTGCCGACTTCCAAATGCTCCCCAAGCCCAAGGCCCATTTCTTCTAGGCCCAAAATTCAGGGCGTTACAGTAGCTTTATCATCCCCACTGAAATAAGTAAAGTGACTTTTGATAAGGCCTTATGTGATCTAGGTGCCAATATTAACGTCATGCCATTATCAATTTATAAGAGGTTAGGTTTGGGAGAGTTTAAGGAAATGACAGTCATCTTACAATTAGTCGATCAGTCTTTGGTACATCTAAAGAGAGTCCTTGAAGATGTGTTAGTGAAGGCTAGGAAATTCATTTTTCTCGTTGACTTTATCGTGCTTAACTTTGAGGAAGATCTTGAAATTCTTATACTCTCAGGGAAACTTTCTTGGCCACATCTAGAGCTACCATAAACATATGATGGGGGTGAATTGACTATGGACATAGAGGGGGAAACAAAAGTTTTCAAATGTTTCAAGCCAGAGTCTAAGTCTAAGGAGGTATTGACATCACAATAGTATAAGTTCCAAGTAATTGATACTAGAACTTACCATGCTAATAGGTTTCCAACTTTCATGAAATGGTGTAATTTTTTAGGTGTTCAAACGCTATGCAAGAGGGTTTATTAACACTCAGATTTAAAGATTTTGAAAATTAAAATGATGTTTAGTTTTAAAACAGAATCGAGAGTTTTTAAACATTGGACTAAGATACCCTTTCTTCAATTGCTTGTTTTGGGGTAGGAACAAGAACACATTGTCATCTTTTAAATGTTTTATTTTGCAGTAATTTGGATCACTTGCCACTTCTCACTCATTTGTGTTGTTTGTTTTCTTTTAAAAGCTACAGTGTAGTCGATATGTCTTCTAGGCGATAAAGTTAATACGAATGTACATCCTCCTTTGGGTCAGGCTACACCAGAGGCTGATGTGGAGCCTTTAGTACAAGCTCTAATAGGATCCTTTCAGTGTATTGTGAGTGGGAACTCTTCACCTACTCACTGGGGATTGCCACTTGATAACTCTTGAAAAGAGTTATATTTTATGCTTTTAGACCTAGTTAATTGCCTATTCGTAAGTACATCTAGTTGCATTTTCGGACAATTCATTAGTATTTTTAGCATTGCATTAGAAATTGGGTTGCATTTAAATATTAAGTGCTTTTAATCGCTCGTGGAAGGGCTTTGCTTTATGATATCGGCAGGTGCATGATGAGGAACAAGAAATAAAGTAGTGAAGTTTTGTCAGGGCAAAAGGGTGGTCAGATTACCTACTCGTATGCCGTGGCAATGCCAGGAAGGTGTCCAATCAGCATTCAGCGCATATCAGTTTCAGCCCAACTCTACTTATACCAGATAAATCTACCTAGAGAAGAGGAGAAGATAAATCTTGGGGCTATTAGAATTATCCTGAAAAAAAAAAGCAAAAGCAATTTATAAAAAAGCAAAGGAGGAAACCCTAGGGCACGGAACAAGGGTGTAGATCCTTTGGTGAAATAGAAGGTAGCGACTGAATAAAGACTGGAAGAGGAAAGACGCAAGCAACCCCTTTCAGCCACCTCAGGACACTACGCAACTGGAGTGTGGATTGGACAAGCTGTAACAGCCCAATTTAGGGGCTAGTCAGAACAGTGGTTTTGGAACCACTAATCTGAGGTCAGGGAAAATAATTTTTAATGTTATTTTATGAGTTAGAGCATGATTATATATGTGCATGAAAATTTGGTGCTTTAATTCTAGCGATTTCATGCTTAATTGCGAAAAATGACTAAATCGCATAAAATGTGAAAGTTCTATTTTACAAGCTAAAGGTGTCTAATAGCTATAGAATATTAATTGGAGGTCCTTAAAGTGCAATTGACCCCTCTAGTAATGGTTGACCAGCCATAGGAGAAAAAAGATGTCAAAATTGGTCAAGTTGGTGGATTAGGTGACAAATTATCTAGAAATAAAATAAAATTAAGGAAGAAAAGATATCATCTTTTCTTCTCCTTTCTTCCACCAAAAATTAGCAGCAAATAGGGGTTTGAAAGCTCAAAATTTCAGCAAGCTCTTCTCCTTACAAGTAAGTGTTTTGATGATCATTTCTTGATAATATTTATACTTTTGGAACCCCTAAAGCTTAAGCTAGCTATAGAGGGGACTATTTTTCAAAATGGTAGAAAGTTTAGAGTTTTACCATGTGAGCATTTATGTTGTTTGTTGCATTTTTATGGAAGAAGATGAGTCTTAGTTGTTAGATAAACAACTTTTGTGAAAGATGTTACTATGAAAACACCTAAAGGGACTTTTTTGTAAAGGTTATAAAATATGCGCTAAATGTGTGAAATAGTGAGTATTGATGGTTGCCATAAGAGTAATAAATGTTCATCTAGGCTTGTAAAAGGAGGAAATTTGATTAGAATCAGTTTACGAGCCTAGGGGTAAAATGGTCATTTTGAGAAAGCTTAAGGGAAAAATGTGTAACACCCCAAACCCGGCCTAGACGTAATGGTTGAATCTGGCGTGTTACATTGAAGTGTTTTTCAAAAACCATGTTTTCATTGAAAACCCTTCGTGAAATTTCAAACTTCTTTCCATTTAAAACTTGTACAAAACCTCAGTTTGCATTTGTTCATTTTTAATCGAGGTTTATTAAAAAGTTATTACCTTTAAAACCTTATTGTTGCAGAAGCTTAATTTAAAGCAAATGATTTACGAAAATGTGATATTTAAAAATTGAGTTGCAGAAACATAGTGTTTTGAAAACGGTTATCATTTTGGGAAAATCGTGTTCTACTTCTAACAAGTATAGATCATAATGATTAAAATATCAGATCAAAAGCTATAAAATTGGAGAGGCCTTATTACAAATATAAAAACCCAGACAAAAACTATTAGTAAATAAAAGCCAAGTAACGAAAACAAGAGCAGTAGTGTGACCATCTCCGAGTCCCTCGCAGCACCGAGCCGTCTGATGCTGGGGATTACCTGAAAGGTTAAAAACAAGGTGAGTTTACGAAAAATTCAGTGTGTAATCCTTTTATTAAAGAAATAGTCAGAATATAAAAACAGAGTCAGTCTGGGCCTGAGCCCTTTAATAGTAACAGTACAGTTCATTTTAGAGCATATGTGGGCCAAAGCCCAAAACAATATCATTTGGGTCACAGCCCATAACAGAACCAATTGGGCTTAGCCCATTCCAGTAACGGTGGCAACTGGGCTTAGCTCCCATCAGCCTCGGTTGGGCCTGAGCCCATATCAAAAGTCATATATAACATATATCTGTGCCTAAGCCCATCTCAACATCAGAATCAGTATATGCAATGCATAAATACCCAAACCAACCCTGCACTCCGTCTCCTGTCCAACCCTACATTCCTATGGGGATTAAATTGACCCATCCAACCAACACATTAAGCTTAGCATCGGTTGCGACACTAAGTCAACAGAACAACTCGGCACAGTAGACAGAACGGCTAAAAGCCATAGATATCGCAGCACTACTGTCGGTTAACAAAACGACTAAAAGCCGTAAATATCGCAGAAAGGCTGAAAGCCTTGTACAGAACGGCAACGGCCGTACACTTCCTCCGTAACAATGTCCCAACCCCATGCAATATGTCGTGTATGTCATGCTCAATCATCACAGGTGTATGTAGAATGGCCATGCTCAGTAACAGTCATTTAAACATATATTAAAAGCATATCAGTCACACGACCACAGTCAAGTCAGTTAAAACACAGTCATAGATCATAGTCAAATCAGTCAAATTCATAAGCTAAGTAAGTCATTTACCCACAAGGACAAAATAGTCATTTACCCTCTAGGGGCATTACGATCATTTTACCCTACAGGGGCATTACGATCAATTTACCCTTCAAGGGCATTACGGTCATTTTATCCTACATGGGTATTATGGTCATTTTATCCTATGGGGGTATTTCGATCATTTTACCCTATGGGGGTATTTTGATCATTTTACCCTATGGCGGTATTACAGTCATTACACAATTATTGGGGTCTCGATACTTATTACGACCTCCTAGAGGGTTTATCATCGCTTCGAGTGACTCAGATAACCTACACTGCCAGAACAGTGTATATGGGCCCGAAACCCGCTATTGGACTCAAGTGGGCCCATACGCTCGTGTGGCCAATTTAGTCCAGATTCACATACTATATCGCGAGCCTCATAAACCAACCTATCAATGATCACTTACCGAGGATTTTACTCATGTAACGCCCCAAATTTGGGCTTAGTAGAATTGGGCCTATTAGGCTTTGGGCTTTGGGTCTCAGAAAATTTTTAAGTGAGTGAGAAAATGACAATTGGCATGTGGGCTTTGAGGGTTATTTGAAGTCTTAGGGATAGGGAAGACGATAGGGAAAAATTTAATTTTTGCCTTAGTGGACCCTAGTATCAGGTATTAGGCCTCTTAAATAGATTAAGGGGAAAATAGGACACAAATGGGCTTGTGGTCCAGTGGCAAGGTGGCGTCACTTGGGGAGCTACAAGATGGCGTTATTATTAGGTGAGGAGATCCAAGGTTCGAGGCTTAAGAGTGGTAAATTGAGGGGTTTTATTTTTGCACATGGAAAAAAGGTAGTGGCGCTAGAGTGGACTCTGGAAGGGAGTGTTGAGGAGAGAAATTTAAGGTAAAGATAAGAGAGAAAAGATAGGGGATTGAGGTGTGGATATGTTGGTGCCAAATTGGACTCTGGAGGAAAGGTAGTTTCGGCTTTGGCTATAAAAGAGATGTGCCGAGTTCCTTAGAAGGGTTCTTTGAGTTTCCATCTTTCTTTCTTTTCTTCCCCTCATCCTTTTTGTTTTCTTCCATTGCCGAATACCATCATCCTTTTTTGCCGAGATCCCTATTTGTGTTGTTTCTTTGTTGTTTCACTCCATCACAAATCTGTTGATCAAGTGATTAAAAGCCGGATCTTGTTCGATAGCTATTTAGGCTGTAAGATCAAAGGGTAAGTCTCAGTCAACCTCCTTAATGTGTTTTGTTAAAAGTCGAAGGGCTATCTGACATCTCCTTTTCGTTAACCTTGTATTAACAAGGGAAGGGTTCAAAGATCACAAGCGTGGTAAGGATCGTTAGCAAGTGGTAAGTGTACTCGTCTCAGTTGTGGTTTAGTGAATGACCGAATGTAAGTATGGCTTATAGAGGTGACTTGTGTGGAATATGAGTCACTCAATCTTTGATAATATTTGTGTGGGTGCAGATCTACATGAATAGTAGCTAAGGAAGGGCTACTAAAATCGGTGGCACACAGTAAGGTTATGGTAAGGTTTCAGTTTTTAGGTAAGTACTGTGGTTAAGTGTGTATTGATCTGGGATTGTATTGGTTGTAGATTCAAGGCCGAGGATAGGATAGCACATCGCAGTAACCAGGTGTGTACATACACTTCACAGACGACAAATCGACAAAAGTTGAAATACCAAAAAGCCGAAATGCCGAAAAAGCCTAAAAGCCAAAAGGTTGGTGCTGGCAACCACACGAGCGTGCGAACATTCGTGTGGGAACACCGATACGATTATCGAGGCCAAGAGGGAGATCTCACGGTCTCGGGACAAAAGGGGCTAAATGGGTCTACCGAGCTCGTGGGCCCAAATCGACAGGAATTGATATGTGAAAATTGAATGATGGATTGATATGGTTGTGAGATTTGAATAAGATTGGGCCTAATGGGCTATGTAAACATGATGGGGTTTAAAGGGTTATATGGACATGAATAGGCTTAGTGGGCCTTATGGGATTTTAGAAATGCATGCTAGGGTTTATGGACTCTAGGCCTAGTTCTGATAAACTCTTAAATATCATAAAATTTAATTTAACAATCAAGCATGTCTATGGACGAGTCGTTAGGTTAAAGTGTGGCAATGGGCATATGCATGTCTAGGATTGGATCTAGGGAGAGCTTGGTACTTAAGCGGTCCTAGCGACCCACCTCCTCTTCTTTGGGATCCTACCTGGTGCATGGTGTCTGTTCACTTTAGCCGCAAGGACTTGTTAATGGGCCAAAGTTCATAACTGAAACTTGTGATTTGCAAAATTACCAAAATACCCCTAATTTGCAAAATTACTAAAATACCCCTGATTTGCAAAATTACCAAAATACCCCTGATTTGCAAAATTACCAAAATACTCATGATTTGCAAAATTGCCAAAATACCCCCAATTTGTGAAATTACGAAAATAGCCCTGTAGGGTAGATTTATGGAAATACCCTTGGGTAGTGAAATGACTAAAATACCCCTAGGTCTTAATGTGTGAAAATGTGTATGCTGCATTGATATATGTTGCACTTGGGTGGGTTTGATGATACGGAAGAAGATATGTGAGGATCGCATAGTCGCTTGACGACTATGGATCCACCGGTGGCTTTAAGCCCATTATATGCTTAGCAAATTTTATCGCAACTTTTGAGTAGTCCGCTGTTGGTGCTACCTTTGGAGTGTAGGGATGGGTGGTTGATATTTATATCCCCACAGGAGTGTAGGGTTGGAAGGGAAATGGAGTGCAGGGTTGGATTTGGGATGGGAGCATTGCATTCATGTGATACTGATGTGATATGAAGTCATTGTGGGCTAAGCCTAAGACCACGGATTTTGATAGGGCTAAGGCCCAATGTGATAATTGCATGTTGATTGGATTACCAAGGGTCGTACACACTGAGTTTCGAAACTCACACCCTTTTATTAAATGTTTCAGGTGACCCTCAGTAGACGGCTCGACTTGGGAGAGGACTCAGAGATGGCTACACTACAAGTTAGTTAGAAGTATTTACTTATTTGATTTTGAATGACTTATTGTTAATTGTTTCATTTGTAATAAGGCCTTGTATCTCCAATTTGACTTTACATTTGGGTTTCCTTATGTCTTCAACTGCGTAATTGTTAAACTTGCATAAATTTCTTAAGTTTAAACATGGTTTTTGAAATACCTATAACATATGGGCGTTTTCTTAAAACATGGGCTTTTATCATTACTTAACAAGTTGCTTAGATTTTTGGGTTTCTAAGCCTTAAACTTAAGTTCTAACTAAGCAAAGTCGTTTTGAATTATTCCTTTGATGTGACTTCACTAGATCCGGCCATAACATCTGGTAGGGTCGGGGGTGTTATAACCTGTGTACGTCCACAAGCCCATTGGGCCCACATGGCCCATTTTGACCCATCGAGGCCTATAACGGCCCTAGTCCACGAAAATGCATGCGGTGGCCTCTATAGTCTGCTACCCACGATTTGGGGCTCGATTCACCTCACGTGTGTTCGCACCCTCGTGAGGCCTCGAATGCCGAGGTTCTGGCATTTCAGCTTACAGCTTTTGTCGATTCACAGATAGACAGGGGTGTGAATACACACCCTTATCTCGCGTTTGACAATCACGAAGTTGGGCGTATGGTTACTCACCTTTTTTGACTTTTAAGCCGCTTATCATTTACGAAAAATAGTTACATACCTTTTTCGAAATAGCGCAGAAACTCCTGAATGTCAAACCTGAGCCTTGCTTGATCAGATGCCCTTAACCTTCTTAGACTACTAACAGAATCGATCACCTGATTAATCATGTATCTGCCTGTCCACGGATTCTATTAAAAGATTGAAAACATCAAAAGATTTAGGAACCCAACACTAGAATAATCGGCTAACATCTTACAATATTAGCCCAAATGATTACCTTAGATTGCGAGATAAGAAAAAGATTGACTACCACTACGATTCTTGGCAAACCCCTTCACCCCTTGCAATGATCTAAAAACCAAAAGTGCCACAACCATCATCGGGGAAGAAAAAGGGAGTCGACCACGCGTGAACAACCAAAGGAAATATTTACTAAAGAAAGAGAAAACGCTTAGCATCCAACAACACAAGAAAGAATAAGAGCTTACTGAAAGTCTAGGTGACCTCCAAACCGCGACCAACCACAGCAAAAGAAGAACGAGATTGCTATTTAGTTCAAGGCTATGAGCCAAAGGAAAACAGAAAGAGAAATAAAGATTCAGCTTAGTATCAAAAGAACATGGTATTGCGAGAAAGAAGTTCAGTTATGAAGGAAACCAAAAGAAATAGTAAGAAGAAGAAGAACTATTCGGCCCTAAAGAAACTGAGAAGAAAAACAACAACGTAAGAGTGGAGAGGGTTGAATTGGGTCAAGAGAAAATAGAAGTAGAGAGATGTTAAGTTCGACCAAAGAAGAATGAGAGAAAAAAACTTCAAAAAGAAATAATTAGAATTAGGCAGTTGATGTCTAATGGTTCCAGCAGAGTGACCAAGAGCCAAACGAGAAATAATGTTAAAAGAAAAGAGGACCTGAATGGTTAAAAATGTGCCAAGATAAGAAAAAAAACCCAAAAATACCAGAAAAAGTCGGCACCTACTCACTCTCACATTGCCGAAATGCACCAAATGGGTTCCCCTAGCCGAATTTGTATATAGAAGTTGCACAATTTGGCTACAACACTCCTCTCCTCCAAATCCCTTGAAAATCTCCTCAAATCTCTCCCCTTATCCCTCCTTGATATCCTCCATAACAACCTCCAAGAACCTTTCAAACTCTCACCCAACAGAGTTCGAAACCACCTCAAACTCCTACCGCCTCATGCTAGCAAAATAAATATCCTTTTTGCTTGCAATGGGATTCAAACCCAAGCCCCCCTCAATAGCTCAACACACCATTTGCCTCCTTGCCACAAGCTCTTTTGTGTCACATTTTATCTTCAATTAACTAAAATGTCTAAAGGCCAAAGTCCAGGTTCCTTTAAAAGAAAAACCAAAATAAATTGCAAGAGCCAAGACTTTAACCCAGGCTCCCTTGCAACCTTAATGACGCCACAACCACCAGACCACATGCTTCCTTGTGTCATTTTTTTTAACACAATAATTTAAAAGGCCTACATCCAAGCATCCAGGGTTTTATCCACTTAAAACCAAATTTTTTACTAAAGCCCAGGTTTGAACCCAGGACTTTTCCAACTCCTCTCAGGACCCTTAACCACTTGAGCAGACATTTAATTGTGTCATTTCCTAACTCACATAAACTTTTATGCATAGTTTCCTAATCGTTCCCTTGCTCAAGGCCCAATACTTCAAGGCCCAAATTTCGGGGCTTTATAAAATGGTAATTTTGCCAAAATATGATTATTGAAATGTGTTTATTAATGTGCCAACTAAATGAGCTAAATTGTTATTCTAGATCAAGAAGAACGAAGAATTAACCTCGACCAAGGAAAGGGCAAGGTATCGGGCTAGATCGGCAATTTAGCCTATTTTGAAATCGAGGTAAGTTTGCGTGTAATAATTTCAACACCGTGCTAGTATGATTTTAAATATTTGATATTTGTGAATATGTGGGATATTTCTATGAATTTGAGTAATGATTTTGTATGAGAAAATGATGAGAATTGTGATGTTGAAGTCCCAATTGGACTTTAATAAATGAGAGAATAACATCAAAGAGACTTGAGATGGGTAAGGTCTCGTAAAGACCATGTCTAGAACATGGCCTCGGCACCAAATTGAGATCCTGTATAAGACCATATTTGGGATATGGCATCGGCATCGAGTATGAGAATCGTATAAGACCATATCGGGGATATGGCATCAACAATCGATATGAGATCCCGTATAAGACCATATCTGGGATATGGCATCGACATCTAGAAGTGAACGTAAGACCACCTCTAGGATGTGGAATTGGCGTCGTAATTATGTGAATGATGATGATCATGTATCCTTGAGTATCCCAAGTGATTCAATGGGATAACTAGTTAAGCTTATAATAGAGATGATATTAGTGCTAAGGCTATGTGAGGAAGTGATACAGGTATATGTGAGTAATTCATGAGAATGGTTTACGATATGTGGCATGATATGTAATTGGTAAGGGTAAGCATGAGTAAGTTATGGCAACGTGCTTAAGACTTTGTTTTTATTCAACGAAATTGATGGATGACATTATGAGTCTTATTATTGTTACTTATTTCATGCAAACTTACTAAGCCGTATGCTTATCCCTCTCATTTCCCTTTTCCTTGTAGTATCCCCTAGCTAGCTCAAGAATTTGTGGAACGTCGGAGTTCGGAAATCACAATATCAACTTCTTTTTTGTAACAGCCCAATTTAGGGCCTAGTCAGAATAGTGGTGTGAAACCACAAATTCAAAGTAGAAATATGAGTTTTAACGATTTTTATGAGGCTTATGAGGTGGTTATATGAATGTGTGAAAATTTCATGAAGAAATTTTATTAATTAAAGAATAAATTGTCCATTAGGACTAAATTGTAAAGATTAAAGAATATGAGATTGTAGAAGATTTGAGTATAAAATAGAATTATAAAAATTACTAGAGGTCCTTATTTAGCAATTAGACCATTAAATGTTAAGATGGACAAAAATGGACATGAGAAGGAAAAATCATAAGGAAGGGGCCCGAAGGGCATTTTAGTCATTTAGTTAATGAATGAATTAAAAGGGAAAATAAGTCAAAATTTGTGTCCATCTTCTTCAAGTCATAGCCGAATTTTACAAGCCCTCCATAGCTAGGGTTTCTTCAACTTTCAAGCTTGATTGTAAGTATCTTTTAGCCCCGTTTTTAATGTTCTTCGTATTTTTGAAATCCTCGTAGCTCGATTTACCTATTTCAAGCTATATTTTGAGCTTGGATTCATGTTAAAAAATTTACCCATGTATGACATGCATCTATTTTGATGTTTTATGGAAGAATATGAAAGTTTGATGTATGATAAACATCTTTTTCTAAGTGAATTTCATGAAAAATGCATAAAAGGATCAAATTGTAAAAGTTGTAGAAATAGTCATACATGAGTGAAATAGTAGAAATTGATTGTTGATATAGTTGAGAATATGATTCGACTAGGTTTGAAATGCAAGAAAGTTGAATGAAAATCATTTTACGAGCCTAGGGGCAAAAGTGTAAATATGAGAAAGTTTAGGGCAAAATCGTAATTTTTCTAAGGTATGACTCATGAGTCAATTTAGTCAATTTGAGTATTAAAAAGTGAATTTGCTGTTATAGATCAAGAAATACGAAGCCGTATCGAAATCGAGGCAAAAACAAAGTTGTGGACTAAATTGCACTTCTACACATATTTTGGAGTACCGAGGTAAGTTTGTATGAATTTAAGGCTTTATGTGTATTTACATTAAATCACTTATCATGTTATTGAATATATTTTATTTCCTTGAAAAAGAATAATAATGCCTTAATAAATAAATTAACGAGTACAAAAAATGAAAGTCCCGATTGAAGTCTTGGAATAACGAGGATATCTATGTCATAACATGAGACAAGGAAAGCTGTGTAAGACCATGTCTGGGACATGGCATCGGTATCAAGGAATGTAGGTCCCGTGTAAGACCATGTTTGGGACATGGCATTGGCACCGAATGTAGATCCTGTGCAAGACCATGTCTGGGACATGGCATCAGCATCGAATAAGGAAGGTCTCGTGTAATACCATGTCTGGGACATGGCATCGACACCATACAAGGAAGGTCCCGTGTAAGACCATGTTTGGGACATGGCTTTGGCACTAAAGGAAGATCTCGTGTAAGACCATGTCTGGGACATGGCATCGACATCAAGTTAAGGAATCCCATGTAAGACCATATCTGGGATATGGCATCGGCATCATGAGGTGATTCCATGTAAGACCATATTCAGGATATGGCATTGGCATCAAGATACATGTTTGATGAGATTGAATATCCTCTGTTATTCTGGGAAATTCAACGGGCAAAAGAGCCAAGTGTGAAAGAGGTAACAAAGGAGTTAAGTGAATAAAGATAGTAACAAGTTAAGCTACTCAAGAATGATAAAGAGTTTTGTTTAAGTTAAGGAAGTTAACGATTTGAGTTTATGATTACCTTAGCAAAAGTTCTAAGTTACGTGACTAAGTGATACAGGTACCATGAATGAAATACAAGTATGAAATCATATTGTGATTTAAGATGGGTAAGAGTAAGTATGAGTAAGTATGCTTGAGTGCTTGACGCTTATATTGTTCATGTATCATGAGATGAATGAGTTATTTTAAGTATTTATGTTATTACATAAATTTCATGCAAACTTACTAAGCTATATGCTTACCCCTCTCTTTTCCCTTTTTTCCTTGTAGTTTCACCAAGCTAGTTCTGGAATCATAGAAGTCGGAGCTCGGATCACACTATCATTCATTATTTTGGTATAGCCAAGTTGTTTTATGTTAAGTATGGCATGTATAGAGATTATACCATTTTGAGTTATATCATATTGGGAGCCAAAGAATTGGCTATTAAAGTTACTATTCTTTTTGTATATGGCCAAAGTGATAGGCCAATATTTGTTAAGTTATATATATATATTAATGATGATGAGTATTATGAACTCTATAAGTGATGTTTTAGGAATTATTCATAGTACATGAATTGCTTGAGTTGGCATAAGCGGGTTTATGTTTCAGGGTGGCAATTGGCTTGGAAAATAGCCTCTAAGTGTCCAGACAGGTAGACACACAGGCGTGTGTCTAGGCCGTGTGTGACACACGGTCAACCCCCTTGGGTGTGTTGATAGGCCGTGTGTCCCCTGCATTAAATTGCGAGAATTCGATTCGTCACACGGGCCAACACACGGGCATGTGCTTAGGCCGTGTGCTCCTTAAGGGGTTGCTGACGTTATAAATAGAATACCCTTAGTTTTCACACACGGGTGAAGACACGAGCGTGTCTAGGCCGTGTGAAGGACACGGGCTATTGACACGGGCGTGTGTCCGGCCGTGTGAAAACTCCCGTAGGTTCAAAATAAAAATAAATTCTACACGAGCTAGGAACATGGGCATGTGTGACCACACGGCCCACACGGGCGTGTCCCAAGTCACACGGGCGTGTGACCCCTGTTTAGGCAAAAATTTTCAATGAGTGTAAAAGTTTCCGATTGAACTCCAAAACCTTCCGAATGTATGTTTAAGGCCTTGTAGGCCCATGATATGCATGTTATGACTAAGAAATAAAAGTTTTAATTTGGAATGAAATTTTTATAGCCTGTTATTGCATGTTCAAGCAAGGTCAAGCATGGTAATGCCTCGTATCCAGTCCCGATGTCAGACCCGGGTAAAGGGCTATTACATCTTTGGTATAGCAAAGTTAGATTTATTTTGAATATGGCATGTATAGGTCTTGGTCTCTTTTGTTATGTCATATTTGTTAGCAAAAGTGTTGACTATTAATATTATCAAATTCATTTTGTAAGTGGTCATTGGAATTGGGCCAATACTTGACAAGTTTATATATATTCAATGATGATGAAATTCATTAAGTGTATGCATGTATGGATGTCTTGATTTTGAGTCTCTAGAAGTGCTTTATAGTTATGATACATGTTGGATTGAATTGGTATAAGTATGGTTGCTTTGAGGGTGGCATTTGACTTGGTAGATAGCCTTTCAAATGTCCACATGGGTAGACACACGGGCATGTGCCTACACATGGCCAGCCCGATAGGCATGTTGATTGGCCGTGTGTCCCCTTGCATGCTAGGTTTTCAAGTCAGTATTCTCAGCAGTAAACACACGGGCAGAAACACGACCGTGTGTCTCAGCTGTGTGAGAGGCACTGCCATGGAAATGGGTGTGTGCCCAAGTCGTGTGAAGTCTGCACCTGAAATTCTGAATTCAATTCGACACACGGTCTAAGGACACGGGCGTGTGCCTTGGCCGTGTGACCTTAGAGAGGTGATGATGTCATAAATAGAATGCCATGATTTTTTCACACGGGCTAAGACACGGGCATGTCGTGGTCGTGTGAGGAACACGGGCCAATGACACGGGTGTGTGTTTGGCCATGTGAAAACCCCTATAGGTTCAAATTAGAAAATAAATCCACACAGGTGTCGAACACGGGCATGTGAGATACCACAAGGGCGTGTTCTTTCCTTCACACGAGCGAGTGGCCCTGTTTTATGTCAAATTTGTCTAAGTGTTCAAAACTTCCAGGTTTGGTGCCGAATCATTCTGGGTACAAGTTTAAGGTCTCGTAGACCTATAATAAGGACATTAAGGTCTTGGATGAAAAGTTTTAAATTTGAAAGGAAATTTTATGAATCAATGTTGCATAATAGAGCAAGTTAAGTTCGGTAATGCCTCGTACTAGGTTCAGGTGTCGAATACGGGTAAGGGTGTTACACAAGTAAACGCTATCTTCCCAACGTTCTTCCATTATTTTTAATATGTTCCTTCGTGAATTATAGTAATAAAAATGATGTTTGAGTTGAATGTTGTTTGCCAACCTACGAGTTAAATCTCATAAGGTTGGGATTACTTTAAGGAAACTTTAACTGTCTTTAATGGCTGCAATATAAATCTGAATTATTTTTATTGTTTCATTCAGTTGTTTTATTCTTTAAAATGTATGTGAGCAATCCCTAAACATAGTCAACTATGAAGCATACCCTTAAATTAATCTAAAGTATGAAAAGGTTAGATTAGTTAGACTGTGGTTTAATTATATGAGCAAGTACTCAATAGATACTTGTAGTAGACTCTAGACATACAGCAGTGCTCATACAGAAGGAAATAGTGCAGGGTACCGTATTGAAGGCATATAGACACAAGCCAGGTAACTTGAAGTTTTTGCCTTCGAAAGAAGCAGGCCACTTTAGAACTCTTCTGAGTAGTAGGTTAAGCATGATTTTTTTGAGGCATTACTGACAGTAAAAGTAGATTCTTAGTAATCTCGACCTTCCCACTCAAAATCGCGTAACCCTTATGCCGTAGTATCTTTTGCATTGCATCTTTTGTTGTTTATTTGTCAATTACATATAATGCTTAGTTATTTACTTGATCGTTTACATAATATTCACATAGTAATTCTCATAATTACCATTACATTTCTATTCTCGTTTTGCCATAGCATTTTGAAGAATTCATTAATTCCACATATTGCATACATCACTATTTCTTTAATTGCCACTTTATACTTATCTTTGTTTTTGCCATAGCATCAATCGCATTTTATTATAATAACTTGACCACTTTTGTGCCTCATTCGGATCCTCGTGGGAACAATACTCACTGATAAACTGTAATATGAACATATTTTAATCCCACATTTAGCATACTTTTGGATGATTTAAGCCTTGAATTGTGGAATTTGCTGCTCTTAATCCTTTAATTTCATGTTTTATACTTAGGAAAGCACCGGAGGATAAAAAGAACAAGAAACGGGCCTAAAACAGAGTAAATGGGCCAAATTACAAAATCAACACGGCCTGGCCCCAAGACCACACGGTCGTGCCTCCTTAACAGACCCGACCACGGCCTGGCCACGATTCACACGAGCGTGTGCCAAGGGCGTGTCTCTGACGTGGCAAAGAAGAGTTTCATTCAGATTAGGATACTTAGAGGTAAAGAAAGCCATTCAAAAAGCCTATATAAACACCCTAGAGGCCAACAATCAGGGGGCGTCCAGTCAGGCTGAAGAGCCAAGCTAGAGAGGCCAGAATTGTGGAATTTACTCGAAGAAAGCCAGTTGATTCATCTCAAGAAGCCGGAGTTATACTCAAGACGAAGGATCTTCCCTTCAATTTCCTTCAGGGGGTTTTAGGGTTTTTCTTATGTTTTGTTTTATATTATCTTCTGAGATGTATTCTTTTATAATTATGAACTAAACCCTCAAATACCTGAGGGGGATGAAACCTAAGACGGATTTTGTTATTGTTTTCTGAACTATATGATAAATACTTGATTTGTTCTTAATTATGCGTTCTTAATTCTTGTTTTGGTATTTCAGGATATTGATTCAAGTATTGGTGTGCTTAGGCAGAGGAGAACTAGACCCTATTTAAGAGTAGATCTAGCATAATTAAGCGGAGTTGATTGCAACCCTAGAGATAGGACGACGAAAATCTGCCGGATTAGGGTCAAACCTAATATGGGAGTCCATAGATCGAGTTAATACAATTTTAGGGTTTAATTAAAAAGAGATTTTAATTAATCAACCCAGGGTTAGACGTTAGTAGCCTCGAGAGAGGTATTAATATAACTTAGGGAATCCTACAGATCAAGTCAAGTGAATAAATCGTGTCTGTTCAGTTGTTATATATAACAAGTGAAGTCTAGGTGGATTCTTCCTCGGGTATTGTCTTAATCAATTGGTTTTTTCCCACAAGTATTCTCCCCAATTCATTCTCTTTGTCTTAGTATCTTTAGCTTAATAGTTAGATAATTTTAGATTAATAATTCCTTTAATTCTTAGGCTAAATAATAAAAAGAAAGTTAGTATTAGTACTTTTGGTTCCTTTGGATTCGACAATCCGGCCTTGCCACTAAGCTATACTATTGTTCGATAGGTGTGCTTGCCTCCATCGTTGTCATAGTTAGTTTTTAGGCTCGATCTTTCTTTATATAAAATTTTAAGACTTTGACACGTGATCAAGTTTTTGGCGCCGTTGTCGGGGAACTAAAATATTAAGAACGCTCAATTTTTATTACTTTAGCCATTTTTATTTTTGCAATTTATTTTTATTTTTATTTTACTTTTAACTTTGCTAATTTTTCTTCTTTTATTTGTTCTTAGCAGGTACCTCTAGTTTATGACTAGAAGGAACCCGACAGGACCCCTAATTTACGATAGTGATATTGAAGGTACTGTTCGCAGAAATCGTAGAGAAATAAGGCGAAGCTTAAATTACATAGAAGAAGAGCAAGAAGACGAAACCAATACCACTGAAGAGATGGCTGAGAATAATCCGCTACCTCCGGTGTAACACCCCAAACCCGGCCTAAACGTTACGACCGGATCTGGCATGTCACATAAAAGGGTTGTTTAAAAATCACATTTGTTAAAAATTTTGAGCTTTAAATATTTATTCGCTTGTTATCATTTTGTTAACATTTTGGAAAACTAGTTATTAAGGGTTTAGGACATTCCCGTATTGAACATTTGATAACAATAGGCAGTAATCATATTAAAGGCTAAACCAAATAAAATACCAAAAATACGATTAAAGTGGCCCTATTACATAACAAAATCCCGATTACAAATAAGTTTAACTAAGAGAACGAGTTTTATTGAGAAAAACATTGTATGGCCACCACAAGTCTGCCTCGGCTCCCAAATCCGCGATCTAACGATTACCTGCAAAATTAACTAAGGGGTGAGTCACCGAGACTCAGTGTGTAAATCCTCATCCAAAAGATGTTAAGCTCGTACACAAAATTCATATACAAATATGCATGTCATGCAACCCATCCAACCTATCCATCTGAAACTCCCAAATCTACCCCGTGTGGTACCAAACCACTGGTGGTGCCAAACCACTGGTGACCCAAAGTCACTGATATCAATATAATTGTGGTGCCAAACCACTGGTGACCCAAAGTCACGAATAATCCATATGTGGGGCCAACTCACGTTGTGATACCAAATCACTGGCGACAATCCCGTTTCATCAAATGTGGGGCCAACCCACTGTGGTGCTAAGCCACTGGGACGAGTCGCTATGAGGTGCCAAACCTCTGGTGACCCAAAGTCACGAATATCAACTGTGGTACCAAACCACTGGTGGTGCCAAACCACTGGTGACCCCAAGTCACAAATAAACATATCTTCCCCCTCCTATCATACCCATGTCCATGCCATGTTCATCAGTCATAATAATTCGTGTATGCAGTATGACAAGTATGCAAATCATATATCAAAGATAACGCTTGAAACGTATTACCATCATAATCAGAATAACAAATACGATATAACCAAGCTAATCAACCTCTAAAGGGTATAACAGTAATTTTTACCTACCAAGGGCATTTTCGTAATTTACCTTTCAGGGGTATTTTGGAAATTTACCCACTAAGGGTATTTCAGTAATTTCGTACCTAGAATGGCCTTTCTGAAGGCCCAGTATTGCCCCGAGCGACTCAACTACCATTTCCGGTCTTTATCGGACTATTGGACCTAAAACCTGATTTCGGCCCATTCGGGCCCACACGCTCGTGTGGCCCACCTAACACAAATCTAGCCACGTATATAAGTTCCACCTAGTCTAGTTCACTATATACTACATCATCATACAATTTATTCTATTGGGCCCACGGGCCCATTGGGCCCACTTTGGCCTATCGCGGCCCAAGCAGCCCCAACACACAAGAATACTACTGATGGCCTCAACTATCGCGTCGAAGCCCCACACGTACGCTCGCACGCTCGTGTGGCTACTATTGTCGTGATCGGCACTTCGACATTTGCCGCTCTACAGCTAGAGTAGAGAGAGTTACACACCTGATAGGAGTCTGGTGTTAAACCGCGCTGCGACCACTCCTGCGCCCAAACACCCTCCAAGGTATGTCAACTCTCCTCCTGGAATGCTCTTTATATAGCTAGCTCTTCACCATCCTTCTTTGTATCTTTCCAATGTGGGATCCTTCACAAGATGAGTTTAAATTCAATCAAAACTCTTGCCGTAGTCAATCCGCAAAAATAAATGCTCCATTGCTTGTCATGAGATTCGAACCCAGGCTCCCTTGCAACATAATCCATGCCGCTAACCACTTGGCCACAAGCTCCTCTTGTGTCTTAAACCATGCGCAACTAAATATAAAGTATGGGCCAAACTCTAAGATCCAAGCAAAAAGAAAACCAAAATGCAAGAGCCAAGACTTGAACTTTGGACCTCCTTCTTCCTTGTGGCGTCATCCCCTTGCCTCTTATGTGGCGTCACTTTGCCAACTACACCACACACTCCAGTTGTGTCATTTTTCTCCATATTTTATCCTTAAGGCCTACCTGCCAACTTCCAGGGTTTTTATCGCCTAAAACCAAAATTTCCCCAAAGCTAAAGTTTGATCCCGGGACTTCATAGAAGCCCTCTAACCTTCCAAAATCACTTATCTAATAAGTCTAACTTGCATTAATGCCGTTCTCAAAAATTTTAAACGCTACTACGCCTAAGGCCCATTGGGCCCAATCCTACTAGGCCCAATTTAGGGATGTTACATCCAGAGGCGGCCGAACACCATGCTCCTTGAACTATGTATGATTATGCTAAACCTAATTTAATAGGAACTAAGTCAAGTATTGTTAGACCTGCTATTGCTGCAAATAATTTTGAACTGAAACCTAGCACAATTCAGATGATACAGCAATTTGTTCAGTTTGACGGTTTGCAGGATGAAGATCCAAACAATCACTTGGAAAATTTCCTATAATTTTGCGATACTTTCAAAATAAATGGCGTTTCTAATGATGCCATCTGTCTTCGGTTATTTCCTTTTTCTTTGAGGAATAAAGCTAAACAGTGGTTGAATTCTCTTCCACGAGGATCAATCACTACATGGGAACAAATGACCGAAAAATTTTTATTAAAATATTTTTCGCCGGCTAAAATGGCTAAGTTGAGGAATGATATCTCTTCTTTTGTGTAGATGGACTTAGAAACACTTTACGATGCATGGGAGAGATACAAAGTTCTATTAAGAAGGTGCCCACACCATGGATTACCCTTGTGGCTACAAGTCCAAACTTTTTATAATGGTGTGATCCCCTCAACCAGGCAATTAATTGATTCAGCCGCCGACAAAACCCTGAATAACAAAACACCGAGGCTGCTTACGAATTCATTGAAGAGATGTCACTGAATAATTATCAGTGGCAATTCACAAGAACAAAGCCAATGAAAGCAGCTAGTGTTTTCAACCTCAACGCAGTAACCATGCTATCAAACCAGGTAGAAATGATAAATAAAAAGATTGATGGTTTATGTGATTCTTTGTAGATACATCCAATTATGCAGTGCAATACGAATGGAGGTTGGATGAACAACACAAAATTCCTGCCTTACAACACGAGCGCTGAAAAAGAACAAGTTCACTATATGGGTAACAATTTTATACCTCAAAATAACCCTTATAGTAACACTTGCAATTCAGGTTGGAGGAACCATCCAAATTTCTCGTGGGGTAGTCAAAGAAACCAAAGACAACAATCCTACCCATAAGAAAAGAAGCCAAACCTTAAAGCGATGCTGACAAAATTTATAGAGGTGTCGGAAACCCGTCTCCAAAATACCGAAACAATATTGAACAATCAGCAAGCATCAATTCAAGGGCTTAAGGATCAAATTGGACAACTAACTACGTTAGTTTCTCAAAGGCAACCAGAAAGTTTACCCAGGGAAGAAAAACAGGTGAAGGTAGTTACACTAAGAAGTGGAAAGGAGTTAGTTAAAACAAAGAAGAAGATACCACATGAAATTGATAAGGCAAAGGATGAAGAAGTTGAGAATGTAACACCGGTACGCGAAGAATGTAAACCACCAATTCCATATTCGGCAAAGTGAAGAAAGACTGATTAGATGCACTTCTTGAACTTTTTAAACAGTTACATATTATTAACTTACCTATTGTTGAAGCTATTTCACAAATGCTGACGTACGCAAAATTCCTAAAAGAGCCTCTAACAAATAAAAGGAAGTTTGAAGAGATATCAATAGTGGAACTTAATGAAGAATGTTTAGCCATCCTCCAAAACAAGCTACCAACCAAATTAAAAGATCCAGGAAGTTTCACTATTCCCTGTTTAATTGGTAGTTTAAATATTAAGAAAGCACTAGCTGATCTAGGTGCCAGTATTAATTTAATGCCTTATAAAATGTTTAAGCAACTTGGTCTTGGGGAACCAAAACCCACTAGGATGAGTATTCAATTAGCTGACAGATCTATTAAAAATCCTAGGGGAGTTATTGAAGATATTCTGGTAAAAGTTGATAAATTTATATTCCCTGTTGATTTTGTTGTGCTTGACATGGATGAAGACATTGAGGTACATTTAATTTTGGGGCGCCCTTTTTTAGCTACTGCTAAGGCTGTTATTGATGTAGGTGATGGTAAACTCGCATTAAGGGTAGGCGACGAGGAAATTACTTTTCAAATTTACGATGCTATGAGGTACTCTAGGGAATAAGATGATTCCTGTTATTTTATTGATGCCATTGATCATTTTGTTCAAGATTCTTTGCAGGAAATCATACATGACAACACGATGGAACTGTGTCTAACCCAAGGTGAGGGGGAAGATGATGATACCGATGATTTGAATACATCTACCTCTAGACAAAAGAAAGAAAAGGGCATTGAAATCAACGACGAACTAAAACAAAACCCTCTATTGATGAGCCACCGAAATTGGAATTAAAATACTTGCGAAATCACTTAGAATATGCATTTCTTAGGGATAATTTTATGCTATCAGTTATTATCTCTTCAGAACTGGAACCCAAAGAGAAAGACGAGTTGTTACAGGAATTAAGGGAACATAAAAGAGCCATAGCTTGGAAAATTTCTGACATTAAAGGAATAAGCCCATCGTTTTGCACCCACAAAATTTTAATGGAAGATGAGTATAAACCATGTGTGCAACCTCAAAGACAATTGAATCCCAACATGAAAGAAGTTGTTAAAGTTGAGGTAATTAAACTTCTAGATGCTGGAATAATTTATCCCATTTCTGACAGTACTTGGGTAAGTCCTGTGCAGGTCATTCCAAAAAAAAGGAGGCATGACTGTTGTAGCTAACAAAAAGAATGAATTGATTCCTACAAGAACAGTCACAGGTTGGAGAGTCTGTATTGACTATAGAAAGTTGCACGACGCCACCAAAAAAGATCACTTTCCTTTGCCCTTTATTGATCAGATGTTAGAAAGATTATTTGGGCATATGTAATACTGCTTCCTGGACAGACTCTCCGGCTACTTCCAAATTCCAATAGCCCTCGAGGATCAAGAAAAGACAACATTTACATGTCCATACGGTAAGTTTGCTTATCGTAGAATGCCTTTTGGATTATGTAATGTTTTTACTACTTTTTAGCGCTGCATGCTGGCCATCTTTGATGAACTTGTGGAAGACCTTATGGAGGTATTTATGGATGACTTTTTGGAATTTGGTAATTCTTTCCATATTTGCCTTAAAAATCTAAAACGAGTTCTAATGAGATATGAGGAAACGAACCTTGTTTTAAATTGAGAAAAATGTCACTTTATGGTTCGAGAAGGGATTGTGTTAGGACATAAAATTTCTAGTAAAGGGATTGAGGTAGACAAAGCAAAGGTCAAAACCATAGAAAAATTACCACCTCCTAGTTCAGTTAAGGTTATTAGAAGCTTTTCAGGACATGCTGGATTTTATAGAAGATTTATTAAGGATTTTTCTAAAATAGCCAAGCCTTTAACGATAAATTAATATCCTCAAAGATAAATTAATAAATGCTCCGATTATAATTGCACTTGATTGGAATTTACCCTTTGAACTAATGTATGATGCGGGTGATTTTGTAGTAGGTGCAGTTTTGGGATAGCGAAGAGACAAGCACTTTCAGCCGATCTATTATGCTAGCAAGACATTAACTACTGCACAAGAAAATTATACCACACAGAAAAAGAATTGCTAGCTGTAGTTTTTGCATTTGATAAATTTAGACAATATTTGATACTATCTAAAGTTGTCGTTTACACTGACCATTCAGCTCTTCATTATCTTTTGACTAAATCCGATGCAAAACCTTGACTCATAAGATGGATTTTACTCTTACAGGAATTTGATTTGGAAATTTAGGATAAGAAAGGAGCTAAAAATCTTGCACCAGATCATCTTTCTAGGCTTGAAAATCCACATATCAAAGAACTCAACGAGAGTGAGATAAACGACTCGTTTCCTGAAGAACAACTCTTTTCTATAACCGACACCGAGGTACCTTGGTTTGAAGATATAGCAAATTACGTAGCTACTAACATCCTACTAAAAAGGTTAACACATCATCAAAAGAAGCGATTCTTTGCCAATGTGAAAAACTATTTTTGGGAAGATCCTTTTCTTTTTTCGTATATGTGCAGATCAAGTAATTTGGAGATGTGTTACAAAAGCAGAAGCAAGAAAAATTTGAGAACATTGCCACTCAGGACCTTCAGGAGGACATTACAGCAGAATCAGGACAGCACACAAAATGCTCGAATCAGGTTTTTATTGGCCTACCTTGTTCAAAGATGCCAAGAGGTATGTTGCTTCATGTGATAGATGTTAGAGAATAGGTAATATTTCTAAATGCGATGAAATGCCTCAAATATACATGTGATCATGCAAAATTTTTGATGTATGGGGTATTGATTTTATGGGCCCATTCCCTAGTTCATTTGGGAATAAATATATTTTAGTAGGAGTGGACTATATGTCAAAATGGGTGGAAGCTCAAGCTTTGCCTACTAATGATGCCAGAATGGTAGTAAGATTTCTTAAGGAACTCCTCTCTTGATTTGGAACACCCAGATCAATTATCAGTGATAGGGTACTCATTTTTGTACTACTCAATTTGAGAAGGTCTTAAAGAAATATGGAGTACACCATAAAACAACTATCCCTTATCACCCTCAAACCAGTGGACAAGTAGAAGTAGCAAATCGAGAAGTCAAGTGTATTCTAGAGAAAACAGTTGAATCAAATATGAAAGATTGGGCATTAAAAGTAGACGATGCTTTGTAGGCCTATAGAACAACGTTTAGAACTCCCATAGGAACATCCCCATACAGACTTGTCTACAGGAAAAGTTGTCACCTACCATTTGAATTAGAACATAAAGCTTTTTGGGCTACAAAATTTTTGAATTACGATGTTAAACTTGCAGGAGAGAAAAGAATGATGCAGCTGAACGAGGTAGATGAGTGGCGAGCTAATGCCTATGAAAACTCACGTTTATATAAAGAAGCAGCAAAACGATGCCATGATGCTCGCTTAAAGCAACCAAAGCAATACAAAGTAGGAGATCTAGTTCTATTATATAATTCAAGGCTCAAATTGTTCCCTGGAAAGCTGAAATCAAGATGGTCGGCCTTTTCGTAATCAAAACTATCTTTCTCTATGGCACAATTGAGGTAACTCATCCAACTTGTGGCACATTCAAGGTAAATGGTTAGCGACTGAGAATTTATAATGGTGAAGATTTTAGGGATATGAGAGAGAAGCTTTGGCTCCATGAACCTTCATTTAGAAATGAAAATAGGGTAAGTCTAGCTTAAGACTTTAAACGAGCGCTTCTCGGGAGGCAACCTGAGCACTAACTTCACTAATGTTATATTATTGATTGCTAGCACCTAACTACAAACTAACCAATTTAGTGAAGCGCAGGTTTCCCTACCACACGGCCTTGCACACGGGCGTGGTCGTGGCCATGTGGACACCATGAATAGGTACATAGGCGTGGTAAAGATGGTGTAAAAACAGAAAAGGCATTTTCCCCAAGCCACGGGCTCCGACTAAATGACACGGCCGTGCGATGCGGCCGTGGTCGAAATTGACTAATGAACACAGGCTAAGATAAATATACACGCCTGTGTGATGTACCCGTGGTTGATACTGATTTATCAACATTGGTGTGTGACACGTCCGTGCATCCAACCCGTGGTTGATTCTGAGTAAATGACACAGGCATTAGACACGTCCGTGCTCTGAGGCCATGGTCGAAACTGTACTTACGAACACGGGCGTAGGATCATTTACACGGGTGTGGGAGAAGCGAACAAAGCTAGGCATGCCTGTGTGATACGAGCGTGGGACACAACATATACGCACTAGACCCCTGAACATTCAAAACACATGGGCTAAAAATGATTTGCACAGGCATGTGACACGCCCGTGTACCCTATTTCTATATAAACCCCTCACTATTCATCATCTTTTTCAGCAAATTCTTCCTCCCAAACCCTAGCCGTTTTCTTTTCCTTTCCCCCTCCCCTAAGTGCAGCCACCACTCTCCTCCTCCCTTCTTCCTCCCCCTCCTCTCTCTTTCTCTTTCTCATCTATACTCAACACAAGCAGTCCACGCCCGTGCGCAGACGCCATAGCCACACTCTCCCACGCCCGCGCATCACCACCAAGCTCGTGCTCCGACCACCTCCTCAACCACGTCACTTCTCTCCAAAAACTCCACCAGTCACCTTTCCTTTTTACATTTTCCTCCATTGAACTATATTATCATAAGAATTTTATTTAGTTTCTAGTTAGTTTATTTTTATTGCTTGATTAATTCATTTAGTTCTTGTTAAGTAAATAGTAAACAAAATTCATGCTAATTCTTTAAGAATAAAATGTTATTCTTTATGGCATTAGGATAGATTAATATATGTCTTGGCTGGAAAAATACTTGAATTGTTGAATACTCTTCATCTTCAGGCACATAATGACTCCCCCACCCGGGCAAAAAACTGCCGTTCCCACATCGAAAAAATGAAAGGGACATGGTGCGGCCTCTTCGAGTGCCTACGCCGAAATACGACACCCATTCCTACAGTTCCTCAGGGAACTCAGGAGGATCTTTATTAGATACCACGTACAAGACCTCTCAGCGTAGGAAGGTGTATTGATTGGATCGCCTTGGAGCAGGTCCAGCTAGCAGATGAGGTCTGGGTATTATTATTCAAAGACCCGTGGGGGCAATTTTTCGACATCATTGAGCCCACATACCTAGAGCTCACTTTGGAAACTTTGCTCTACTTTCCACCCCCAAACTGTGATGACTAACTTTGACAACTCTGGCACTATCCCATTTTGCCTCGGAGGTCTAGTCCATGAGATGAGTGTCCCACAGTTCGGAGCTGCTCTGGGACTCTATTGATCACTGTGAATCAAAGTCTTAAATTTATAATGGGAATGATCGAACCTAGAAACTAGCTCTGACAACGATTTAAGGCAAGTGTACCTATCGAACAGTAGTATAGTTTAGGCAAGACAGGATTATCGAACCCAAAGGAACTAAAAGTACTAATACTAACTTTCTTTTCATTATTTAGCCTAAATATTAAGTGATTGGTTGTCTAATCTAAAATTAACTAACTACCAAGCTAAGACGCAAAGATAAAAAGATTGAATTGGGGAGATAACTTTTAGAAAAACTCAGTTGATTTAGACGTTACCCTTAGGAAGAATCCACCTAGACTTCACTTGTTATCCAACACTGAACTAGACGATTTATTTACTTAGTTTGATCTGTAAGACTCCCTAACGTATATTAAACCCTCTCTCGAGGCGAATAACGTCTAACCCTAGGTTAATTAATGGAAATCTCTTTCTCTATTAATAACCCCCTAGAATAGCAGTAAATCGATCTATGGACTTCCATATTAGGTTTCACCCTAATCTGACAAAATCTTGTCACCCTATCTCTAGGCGTACGATGAACTCCGCTTAATTATGCTAGATCTACTCTTAAGCAGGGACTTTTGTTCCTCCACCTAAGCACATCAAATTTGGATTAAGCTCACATAATTAAGAACAAACTAAGTATTTATCATATAATTCAGCAATCAATAACAAGATTCATCATAGGTTTCATCCCCTTCGGGTATCTGAAGGGTTTAGTTCATAACTATAAAAGAAAACATCTCAGAAGAAAAGATAAAACAAAACATAAGAAATCCCACAAACTCCCTAAAGGAATTAAAGGAGAGATCCGTCGTCTTGAGTAGAATTCCGGCTTCTTGAGATTGATCAACTAGCTATCTTCGAGTGATTCCCCACAAATCTAGCCTTTTTGGCTTGGCTCCTTGGCCTAGCTAACTGCCCCCTCAAAGATGGTACTTAGGGGGTTTATATAGGCTTTTGAAATAGGTTTCTTTGCCCCAAAGTATCCAAATTCGAATGAAATTGTTCTTTGCCATGACAGGGACATGGCCATGGCACACGCCCGTGTGGTCGGTCTTCAAGCCGTTTTCGGATTTCTTTAATGAGGCACGACCTTGTAAATCGGGGGTTAGGCCATGTTCTAGATGATTGACTTGGCACGGCCGTGGGGTCTTGGGCGCAGGATGTGTGGATTTCGTGATATGGCCCATTTACTCTGTTTTGGGTCCGTTTCTTATTTTTTCATCCTCGGGTGCTTTCCTGAGTATAAGATATGAAAAGAAAGGATTAAGAGCACCCTTTTACATAAATTGAGGGATAAATTATCCAAAAGCATACTAAATGTGGGATTAAAATATGTTACTTTTACGGTTTATCAAATACCCCCACACTTAAGCTTTTGCTTGTCCGCAAGCAAAATTCTCAACTTACAACTAAAACAAACTTTCCATGATCCACAATTCCTATCAATAATGTCTTATTATATTTCATAAATAATTTATAAATGGATAATTCAACTCAAAGAGTCCTAAAGATTCAAACATTATAAGTCATACATTTGTAGCACGAAAACATAGGCGTTTCCCTTCATCTAAATAATTACCTTTAATTCAAAATCGACAAGGATTGACATCCTCACAAAAGATTCACTCAAATCACTCAAAGTGTTTAACGTTCAAAATTAAGCACATAATAAGTAGAACATGAAAAGTTAATCCCATAGGCTTGCCTGAAAATCAAATCTCCACCACTGTAAATTGAGATGACAAACAGATCAAAAGGTCTTTAACCGGGTTGTAACG
The DNA here is from genome assembly GCA_025503065.1 of Gossypium bickii. Classification (NCBI taxonomy): domain Eukaryota; kingdom Viridiplantae; phylum Streptophyta; class Magnoliopsida; order Malvales; family Malvaceae; genus Gossypium; species Gossypium bickii. Next base: position 68,440,386 of record CP106709.1, read on the forward strand.
GGGCTAGGTTAAGGGTATGGATATAGGCTGAATTAGAGGGTTAGAATCCAGATTGAATTGACAAGTTACCTATCTAGAAGAATAAACTAATTTACACTAATTACATCAATTGAAAATTTATAACACTATAAATACGAGCTTTTTCTTTTGATAATTAGATTTTAATTGTATAAGCTCACTCTTCATAACACTAATACTGAATATACTTTGATTTTTTTTTAAGAACAAACTAAGTAATAGAGGAAAAATTCAACTACTGAAATAAAATAATTATGTAACTAATCAAATCAAATCTCGATATAAGGGTAGTCAAAAAGGAATGGTGATCACAAATACAAAGGGTTTTGGGTTATTATTAGTGGGTGAGTCAATAAAAAGGGTTGTTAGGATTAAACGGGGTTAACTAAGGGTTAATTATGAAGGTAGGATTTTTAGTGGAGTAAGTGGGTTAAACCCTAGGTGCCTTTATCATCTCTGTGTATCAAATTATAACTGTGGTCTTGACATGTATAATCAAGGCAAGTTCTAGAATAACAGTTCAATGTTGACACACTCATAATCAATAAAGTGAGCATAAAAAAGAATATATGCTCTATAAGGCTCAAAATCTCACAAAAATTATGGGTATTTTGATATCAACCTTGTAAATTTTAAACTTCAAGATAATATTCAGATTTAGGTAGACAACCTACAAATTTTAAATTTTTGAAAAATAGACTTATCATGCTTGATTCTCTAGTATTCTTCAAATTTAATCAACGCATAATTAACTATGACTTACTCAAAAACATGTCAATAAAAACCGTAAATCATCAGAAATTTCATTCTAATTAATAATATGAGGGAATTACTTTAGAAAAAGTCTAAATTCAGGGAATTGAGGATAATGAAAAAAGTTAGGCACTTTTTTCTCAGGGTTTGAGAATAATGCAGAAAGTTAGGCATTTTCTTGAATTAACTATTCACCCCCCACACTTAAGATGTACATTGCCCTCAATGTACAAAGATAGATAATAACATTTAAGAGATAAATCAAAAGAGAAAGGGAGAGGTGAAACTTCCTGAATTTATGGATGATTTCCTTAAGGTGGAGGGCTCGGTCTGGATGACTATCCTATGCTAGATGAAGAAATTGGGTAGCTCACGGAGAATTAGCCAGGAATTATTAAGACACGTTTAAAATAAACTAAATATATAATTAAAGATAAGAAAGATAAAGAAAAAGGAAACAAAAATGTAAACCAAATGAAAATAAAAGATGGATGGATCGAAGAGTCCTTATTTGTGGATGGTTCGCGAGGTGGGTGTGACCTCTAAGGCTGGAGAGGTGCTGGTGGTGGTGGAAGTGGCGTGATTCCCTAGCAGCCTTTCGAACCTGATACTACAAAACTAAAATAAGTTAAACTAAATTAAGTAGAAAAGTAGTAAAGATAAGGAAATTGAAGCAAAAGAGAAAAAACTAAATAAAAACTAAATAGCCTCAAATGTTCTTGGCTTGTTGTTTGGATGAAGCGGCCAGCATGAACTTATGTATAGGGGTCTCCCTCTTGAGTGGACTACGCTTGCCTTCTTCTGCTTCTTCGACATGGCGATGTGTAGCTCAAGAGTATAGAGACTTGTTATATGGAGGGGAAAATTTTTGAGAGAAAGGGGAGAAGAGGAAGGAGTGGACAATGGGTGGAAAGAATGGGGGAGGCTCGGGTTTAAATAGAGGCTCAATTCTGGTACATTCACACGTCCGTGTGCCAATGGAGTGTAGATGTACACGGCTACCTCACACGGCCGTGTGTCTAGGCGTGTTGATTCTCTATGCTCATTTCTTCAGTCTGCCATGCCCGTAGGTTTCAAGTCAGTATCTTTGCACGGCTAAGGGCACGGGTGTGTTCTGCCTGTGGTTGGCAAGTCAGTAACCTCACACGGGTAGTCGGCACGGGCGTGGGATTTTATCACATGCCGTGTTGGGAAAAGAAATTCTTCTCTGTTGTGTACGGCTATTGGCATGCCCGTGCTTTGTCTCCTGGCTTCCACACGACCACGGGCACTTCCGTGTGCGAGGCCATATGGTCAAAAATTTGCGTTTTATTAGATTAATTAGTATGGAGTTAGATGCTGAAAAATTAAAAGTATAATGTTAGGGAAGTTAGTGCTCAGGTTGCCTCCCGAGAAGCGCTTGTTTAAAGTCCTAAGCTAGACTTTCCCTGTTTTGATTTCTAAAAGAAGGTTCACGGAGTTGAAGCTCCTCTCTCATATCCCTAAAATCTTCACCATTATAAATTTTGAGTCGGTGACCATTTACCTTGAATGTGCCCTTGGTGGGGTGAGTTACCTCAATTGTGCCATATGAAAAAATTGTTTTAATCATAAATGGGCCTGACCATCTTGATTTTAGCTTCCCAGGAAATAATTTAAGCCTTGAGTTGTATAGTAGGACCAAATCCCCTATTTCGAATTGTTTTGACTTTTTTAGACGAGCATAGTGGCGTCGCTTTGTTGCCTCATTGTACAGTTTCGAGTTTTCATAGGCCTTAGCTCTCCATTCATCTAACTCATTTATCTGCATCATTCTTTTCTTTCCTACAGTTTTAAGATCGAAATTTAAAAACTTTATGGCCCAAAAAGCTTTGTGTTCTAACTCGAATGGTAAATGACAGCTTTTCCCGTATACAAGTTTGTATGGGGATGTTCCTATGGGAGTTTTAAACATTGTTCTATAGGCCCATAAAGCATCATCTACTCTTAATGCCCAAGCTTTTCTGTTTGAATCTACCATTTTTTTAGGATGCGTTTAAGTTCTCGGCTTGCTACTCCAACTTGCCCACTGGTTTAAGGGTGATATGGGGTAGCTATCCTATGGTGAACTCCATATTTTTTTAGCACTTTGTCGAATTGAGTATTACAGAAATGAGTGCCCCTATCACAATGATGGCTCTAGGTGTTCCAAATCGAGAGAATAATTTCTTAAGGAACTTAACTACTACTCTGACATCATTGGTGGGTAAGGCTTTGGCTTCTACCCATTTTGACATGTAATCTACTGCCACTAGGATGTATTTATCTCCAAATGAACTAGGGAATGGATCCATAAAATCAATACCCCATACATCAAATATTTCACATGATAACATATATGTTTGAGGCATTTCATCACGTTTAGAAACATTACCTGTTCTTTGACATTTATCACACGAAGCGACATACCTGTTGGCATCTTTGAATAGAGTGGGCTAATAAAAACCTGATTCGAGTATCTTATGTGCTGTCTTAATTCCACTGTAGTGTCCTCCCAAAAGCCCTGAATGGCAATGTTCCATGATTTTGCTTGCTTTCGCCCTTGTAACGCATCTTCAAATTACCTGATCAGCACATATTCAAAAAAGAAAAGGATCTTCCCAAAAATAGTTTTTTGCATCAGCAAAGAATCAATTCTTTTTGTGATGTGTTAGTCTTTTTGGCAAGATGTGAGCAGCCAAATAATTTGCAATATCTGCAAACCATGGTACCTCGGAGTGGGTTATAGAAAAGAGTTGTTCTTTGAGAAACGAGTCATTTATCTCACTTTCATCAAGCTCTTTGATATTTGGGTTTTCAAGCCTAGAGAGGTGATCCGCTGCAAGGTTTTCAGCTCCTTTCTTATCCTGTATTTCCAAATCAAATTCCTGTAAAAGTAAAATCCATCTTATGAGTTGTGGTTTTGCATTAGGTTTAGTTAATAGATAACGAAGAGCTGAGTGGTCAGTGTAAATGACAACTTTAGATAATAATAAATACTGTCTAAATTTGTCAAAAGTGAAAACTACAGCTAGCAGTTCTTTCTCTGTAGTGGTCTAGTTTTCCTATGCCGGTGTCAAAGTTCTGCTAGCATAATAGATTGGCTGAAAATGCTTGTCTCTTCGTTGTCCTAGAACTGCACCTATTGCGAAATCACTTACATCACACATTAGTTCAAATGGTAAATTCCAATCAGGTGCAATTATATTCGGAGCATTTATTAGTTTATCCTTAAGGATATTGAATGCATCTAGACATTCGTGATCGAAATTGAAGGAAACATCTTTTTCTAGTAATTTTGTCAAAGGCTTAGCTATTTTAGAAAAGTCTTTAATGAATCTTTTATAAAATTATGCATGTCCTAAAAAGCTTCTAATAGCCTTAACTGAACTAGGGGGAGGTAATTTTTCTATGGTTTCAATCTTTGCTTTATCTACCTCAATCCCTTTACTAGAGATTTCATGTCCTAGTACAATTCCCTCTTGTACCATAAAGTGACATTTTTCCCAATTTAAAACAAGGTTTGTTTCCTCACACCTCATTAGAACTCGTTTTAAATTTTTAAGGCAAAGATGGAAAGATTTGCTGTATACTGAGAAATCATCCATAAATACCTCTATAATATCTTCCACAAGTTCATCAAAGATTGCCAGCATGCAACGCTGAAAGGTAGCAGGAGCATTACATAATCCAAAAGGCATTCTTTGATAAGCAAACATACCGTATGGGCATGTGACCATTGTCTTCTCTTGGTCTTCAGGTGCTATTGGGATTTAGAAATAGCCGGAGAGTCCATCTAGGAAGCAATAGTACATATTCCCCGATAACCTTTCTAACATTTGATTAATGAAGGGCAGAGGAAAGTGATCTTTTCTAGTGGCGTCATTCAGCTTCCTGTAATCAATGCAGCCTCTTCAATCTGTGACTGTCCTGGTAGGGATTAGTTCATTCTTTTCGTTAGCTACCACAGTCATGCCTCCTTTCTTCGGGACAACCTGCACAGGACTTACCCAATTGCTTTCAGAAATAGGATAAATTATTCCAGCATCTAGAAGTTTAATTACCTCAGCTTTCATGACTTCTTTTACGTTGGGATTTAAACGTCTTTGTGGTTGCACACATGGCTTGTACTTGTCTTCTATTAAAATTTTTTGGGTACAAAATGTTGGACTTATTCCCTTAATATCAGAGATTTTCCAAGCTATGGCCCTTTTGTGTTCCCTTAGTACTTGTATCAACTCCTCTTTTTCCTTGGGTTGTAGTTCTGAAGAGATAATTACTGGCAACGTAGAATTGTCCCTGAGGAATGCATATTCTAGGTGTTTTCGCAACTGTTTTAATTCTAATTTGGGCGGCTCATCAATGGAGGGTTTTTGTTTCGATTCGTCATTGATTATAATGCACTCTTCTTTTGTGTGTCTAGGTAAAGATGTATTCAAACTCAGCTCGTCGATTTTATCTTCTTCCCCCTCTTTTTGAGTCAGGCGCAGTTCCATCGTGTCGTCATTGTAATTTTTTGTAATGAGTTTTGAATGATATGGTCAGTGGTATCAACAAAATAACATGAATCGTCTTGTTCTCTAGAATATTTCATGGCATCATAAATTTGAAAAATAATTTCCTCATCGCTTATCCTTAATGCAAGTTTACCGTCACCTATATTAATAACAGCCCTAGTAGTAGCTAAAAAAGGACGCCCTAAAATTAAAGGGACATCAATGTCTTCATCCATGTCTAATACAACAAAATCCACAGGGAAAATAAATTTATCAATTTTTACCAAGACATCTTCAATAACCCCTCTAGGATATTTAATAGATCTATTGGCTAACTAAATACTCATCCTAGTGGGTTTTGGTTCCTCGAGATCTAGTTGTTTAAACATTTTATAGGGCATTAGATTAATACTGGCACCTAAATCAGCTAATGCTTTCTTAATATTTAAGCTACCAGTTAAATAAGGAATAGTAATACTTCCTGGGTCTTTTAGTTTGGTTGGTAACTTGTTTTGGAGGATGGCTGAACATTCTTTATTAAGTTCCACCGTCAATACTTCTTTAAGCTTCCTTTTATTCGTCAGGATTTCCTTTAAGAATTTTGCGTACGTCGGCATCTGTGAAATAGCTTCAACAAAAGGTAAGTTAATGTGTATTTGTTTAAAAAGTTCAAGAAACTTACCGTACTAGGCATATAATCGTTCTTTCTTTGACTTTACTGGATACGGGATTGGTGGTTTACTTTCTTTGCATACTGGATTTCCGTCCTCGACTCCCTCATCTTTGTGCTATTTTCTTCGTGTGGTATTTTTTCTTTGGTTCGACTAACTCCTTTCCACTTCTTAGTGTAACTACTTTTACCTGTTCTATTTCTTTAGAAAAAATCTCTGCCCGTATTTCACAAATCATCTCAGTAAGTAGTCCCACTGACTTAGTGAGTTCCCCAACTGACTTAGTAATTTCCCCGACTTGGTTCTTGGTCTCTTTAATCGATGTTTGTTGATCTTTAAGTGTTTTCTCAATATCTTGGAGATGATTTTCTGTGGCTGCCATGAATTTTGTCAGCATCTCTTCAAGGTTTGGCTTCTTCTCTTGCGGATATGGTTGATTTTGGAAATTTTGAGGAGGTTGTGTCTTTGATTTCCTTGTCCTCCCCACCAAAAATTTGGGTGGTTCCTCCAACCTAAATTGTAAGTATTACTATAAGGATTACTATTGGGTCTAAAATTATTACCTATATAGTTCATCTATTCACTCTCTGCTTCCGGTTGGTAGGGTGGGTACTTAGGATTTGCCACAGTTCCACTTGCGTCACACTGTATTACTAGATGTACCTGCGAAGAACACAAACTATCAAGCTTTTTATTAATCACCTCCGTCTATGTTGATAGCATGGTTACTGTGTCTATGTTGAATGCTCTGGCTGATTTTGTCAGTTTCGTCCTTGTAACTTGCCAGTGATAGTTATTCAGTGACATCTCTTCGATAAACTTGTAGGCTGCTTCAAGAGTTTTGTTGTTCAGAGTTCCACTGGTGGCTGAATCAATTAGTTGTCTCGTTTAGGAGTTTACACCGTTATAGAAGGTCTGGACTTGTAGCCACAAGGGTAAACCATGGTGCGGACACCTTCTCAAGAGATCCCTGTATCTCTCCCATGCGTCGTATAATGTCTCTAAATCCATCTGGACAAAAGAAGAAATATCATTTCGTAATTTGGCCATTTTGGCTGTTGGGAAATATTTTAATAAAAAATTTTCAGTCATTTGTTCCCATGTAGTGATTGATCCTCGTGGTAGCGAGTTTAACCACTGTTTGGCTTTATTCCTTAATGAAAAGGGAAATAACCGAAGACATATGGCATCATCAGAAACGCCATTTATTTTAAAGGTATCACAAAACTCTAAGAAATTAGCTATATGAGTATTTGGATCTTCGTCCTACAAACCATCAAATTTAACAAATTGTTGAATCATTTCTATTGTGTTAGGCTTTAATTCAAAATTATTAGCAGCTATAGCAGGCCTAACAATACTCGATTCTGCTCCTGTTAAATGTGGTTTAGCATAATCAAACATAGTACGTGGAGCATTGTTTTCCCCCACATCATGTGGTTGTGGATTATTCTCGTCCATCCCTTCAGTAGGATTGGATCAGCCTTCTTGATTTTCCTCTGTGTAATTTAGGGCTCGCCTAATTTCTCTGCGATTCCTTGAGCGGTAGCTTCAATATCACTGTCGTATACTAAAGGTCCTCTCGGGTTTCTTCTAGTCATAAACTAGAGGTACCTGTTAAGAAAAGAAAAAAATAAAATTTCAACAAAAATAAAAAAATTTAACCTAAAATAAAAATAAAATTAAATTGCGAAAAATAAAAAAATAATGGCTAAAGTAATAAAAATAGAGCTTTCTTAATATTTTAGTTCCCCAACAACGGCGCCAAAAACTTAATCGCTGTGAATCAGAGTCTTAAATTTATAATGAGAATGATCGAACCTAGAAACTAGCTCTGACAACGATTTAAGGCAAGTGCACCTATCGAACAGTAGTATAGTTTAGGCAAGATCGGATTATCAAACCCAAAGGAACTAAAAGTACTAATACTAACTTTCTTTTTATTATTTAGCCTAAATATTAAGTGATTGGTTGTCTAATCTAAAATTAACTAACTACCAAGCTAAGACGCAAAGACAAAAAGACTGAATTGGGGAGATAACTTCTAGAAAAACTCAGTTGATTTAGACGATACCCTTAGAAAGAATCCACTTAGACTTCACTTGTTATCCAACACTGAACTAGACGATTTATTTACTTAGTTTGATCCGTAAGACTCCCTGACGTATATTAAACCCTCTCTTGAGGCAAATAAAGTCTAACCCTAGGTTAAATAATGGAAATCTCTTTCTCTGTTAATAACCCCCTGGAATAGCAGTAAATTGATCTATGGACTCCCCATATTAGGTTTCACCCTAATCCGGCAAAATCTCATCACCCTATCTCTAGGCGTGCGATCAACTCCGCTTAATTATGCTAGATCTACTCTTAAGCAGGGACTTTTGCTCCTCCACCTAAGCACATCAAATTTGGATTAAGCTCACATAATTAAGAACAAACTAAGTATTTATCATAAATTCAGAAATCAATAACAAGATTCATCATACCTTCGAGTATCTGAAGGGTTTAGTTCATAACTATAAAAGAAAACATCTCAGAAGAAAAGATAAAACAAAACATAAGAAATCCCTAAAACTCCCTGAAGGAATTGAAGGAGAGATCTGCCGTCTTGAGTAGAATTTCAGCTTCTTGAGATGGATCAACTAGCTATCTTCGAGTGATTCCCCACAAATCTGGCCTTTTTGGCTTGGCTCCTTGGTCTAGCTAACCGCCCCCTCAAAGGTGGTACTTAGGGGGTTTATATAGGCTTTTGAAATAGGTTTCTTTGCCCCAAAGTATCTAAATTTGAATGAAATTTCTCTTTGCTATGACAGGGACACAGCCATGGCACACGCCAGTGTGGTCGGTCTTCAGCCGTGTTTGGATTTCTTTAATGAGGCATGACTGTGTAAATCAGGGGTTAGGCCGTGTTCTAGATGATTGACTTGGCACGGCCGTGGGGTCTTGGGCCCAGGCCGTGTGGATTTCATGATATGGCCCATTTACTCCGTTTTTGGGCCCGTTTCTTGTTCTTTTCATCCTCGGCTGCTTTCCTAAGTATAAGACATGAAATTAAAGGATTAAGAGCACCCTTTTACATAAATCGAGGGATAAATTATCCAAAAGCATACTAAATGTGGGATTAAAATATGTTACTTTTACGGTTTATCATCTATACCGATAAATTCATGGAGGATAACAAACTCGAGGACCTCCACCGCCACATCCATAACTCACCTACGAGATGTTGGTACAATTTAGCTCCAAACTCAGCCACTTATGACCCCAGTCGCTCCAAGGTGACGACTTTCGCCCCATCCCTGAGATACGTACACGCTATTTTAGCTCATACATTGACAGGTAGGCGAGAGAGCACCAGCATCATCAACACTCACGATGCCTACTTCCTATGGAGCATGGCGAATGAGCACGTTTTTGACCTAGCCTATTTCATAGCTCGTGCCATTCAACATTAGATGGAGCAACATAGGAGAGGGGTCATATCTATGGGTCCATACAACACATGTTTGGCTTGATATTTCGGGCTCCTCAACACCACCGTTCAGATCTCCTCACTCACACTGATAGGTCAGATGTCCCCACAGGGCATCAGATGATGCTACACATGAGGATGATCCAACGTCGACATGGGACCGGTCCTCCCAATATTGGCTAGCACCTACCACCAAAGAGGAGGATCCTGAGGATATTACTGACAATGTCCCACACCCACATGAGGAACCACAACCGAGCCATCACTCAGTTCATGTGGTTGCTTCACTTTCAGACATCTTTGAACATCTCACTCAATTCGAGCATTATTGTACTCAACAATTCAATAACACCGCTCGATGATTCGACGGCATTGAGGTGACTCTTCAGCAGATTTGTCATCACATTCACATATCGCCGCCTCCACCACCTCGTGATCCAACTGATGATGAGGACTTTTAAGTCCTTTTTTATTTTTATTTTTATCTTTGTTTTTGTTTTTATTTGATTTTGATGTACCCTTTTATTATAATTTGATAGTTAACACCTTTACCTTCTATTTTGTTCAAAACTTTTATTAGTAAAAGTCCAATATCTTTTATCTTCGACTGTCTAATCTTCGAGTAAATATCATAACAAAACCTCCTAAAAAGTTACTGATGACTCTGCAGTTCCAAAAGGTTCAAGGTGCTACTAAGGAAATGGAATATTTTCACATACCTTCACCTTTGCTTAGTTCATCATGCCTTTCATCTACTCCATCCCTACAAGTTTCATTCTCAAGGAACCCATCCAAAATTCAGGAAGTTCACTTCTCTCCCTATCTTTTGATTTTCCTACTATATTCATTTATCTATCTTTGTACATTGAGGACAATGTACATCTTAAGTGTGGGGGGTTAACTATAGTATTATTTGAAAATCCCTGAATTATATCTTTTCTTTAAGTAATTTTCTCATATTACTAATTAGAATAAAATTTCCTGTGAATCATGATGTTTATTGATATGTTTTGGATTAAGTCATTGATAATTGTTCAGTGATGATTTAAACTTTAGGAGACTAGAGAATCAAGCATGATGAGTCTATTTTCAAAAATTAAAATTTTGATTAGGTTGTCTACGTGAATCTAATTATTACCTTGAAGTTTGAAATTTACAAAGTTGATATCAAAAACCCATAATTTTTGTGAGATTTTGAGCTTTTTAGAGCATACATCCTTTCGTGCTCACTTTTTGATTATGAGTGTGTCAACATTGATTTGTTATTCTAGAACTTGCTTTGATTATACATGTCAAGACCACATTATTGATTTGATATACAGAGATGATAAAGGCACTTAGGATTTAACCCACTCACTCCACTAAAAAGCTTACCCTTACAATTAACTCTTAGTGAACACCTTTAATCCTAACAACCCTTTTATTGACTCACCCACTAATATTACCTCCAAACCCATCTTGTATTTGTTATCACCATTCCTTGACACCCTTTTTGTCGAGATTTGATTTGAGCAGTTGCCTAACTATGTTCTTTATTTCAGTTGTTAAAGTTCTTTCTTATTATTATTGTATTGATTTGTTCTTAAAAAAAAGTATATTCATTATTAGTTCTATGTTTAAGAGAGCTTATATGCTTAAATTCCACATCGTGAAGAAAAATCTCGTATTATTAGTATTACAAGTTTTTAATTGATGTAATTATTTAGGATTAGATCATTTTTCTAGTTAGGTAAATTTTCAATTCAATCTCGGTTCTAACCCTCTAATTCAGCCTTTATCCACACCTTTAACCCGAGTCCCATTACAACCCTTTTTAAAGACCTTTTGATTTGTGTATCATCTCACTTTACAGTGGTAGAGATTTGATTTTTAGGCAAGCCTATGGATTAACTTTTTTTTGTTTGACTTTTGAGTGCTTAATTTTAAACATTAAACACTTTGAGTGATTTGAGTGAATCTTTAGTGAGGATGTCAACTCTTGTCGATTTTGAATTAAAGGTAACTATTTAGGTAAGGGGAAAACACCTATGTTTTTATGCTACAAAAACTATGACTTTGATTGTTTGAATATTTAGGATCCTTCTATTTAAATTATCAATGTATGAATTATCTTTGAATTATGATGGAACATTATTAATGAATATTATGAATCAAGGAAGTTCATTTTGTGAGTTGAGAATTTTGCCTGAGGACAAGAAAATGCTTAAGTGTGGGGGTATTTGATAAACCGTAATATGAACATATTTTAATCCCACATTTAGCTTACTTTTGGATAATTTAAGCCTTGAATTGTGAAAGTTGGTGCTCTTAATCCTTTAATTTCATATTTTATACTTAGGAAGCACCGAAGGATGAAAAGAACAACAAACGGGCCTAAAATAGAGTAAACGGGCCAAATTACAAAATTAACACGACCTGGGCCCAAGACCACACGACCGCGCCTCCTTAACAGACCCGACCACGGCTTGGCCACGATTCACACGGGTGTGTGCCAAGGGCGTGTCCCTGACATGACAAAGAAGAGTTTCATTCGGATTAGGGTACTTAGAGGCAAAGAAAGCCATTCCAAAAGCCTATATAAACACCCTAGAGGCCAACCTTCAGGGGGCATCCAGTCAGGTCAAAGAGCCAAGCCAGAGAGGCAAGAATTATGGAATTTACTCGAAGAAAGCCAATTGATTCATCTCAAGAAGTCGGAGTTATACTCAAGACGGAGGATCTTCCCTTCAATTTCCTTCATGGGGTTTTAGGTTTTTTCTTATGTTTTGTTTTATATTATCTTTTGAGATGTATTCTTTTATAATTATGAACTAAACCCTCAAATATCGGAGGGGGATGAAACCTAAGACGAAACTTGTTATTGTTTTCTGAACTATATGATAAATACTTGATTTGTTCTTAATTATGTGTTCTTAATTCTTGTTTTGATATTTCAGGATATTCATTCAAGTATTGATGTGCTTAGGAAGAGGAGGAATAGACCCTGTCTAAGAGTAGATCTAGCATAATTAAGCAGAATTGATCGCAACCCTAAAGATAGGATGACGAAAATCTACCGGATTTGGGTCAAACCTAATATGGGAGTCCATAGATCGAGTTAATGCAATTCTAGGGGTTTTAATTAGAAAAAGATTTCAATTAATCAACCTAGGGTTAGACGTTAATAGCCTTGAGAGAGGTATTAATATAACTTAGGGAATCCTACGGATCAAGTCAAGTGAATAAATCATCTGGTTAAGAGTTAAATAACAAGTGAAGTCTAGGTGGATTCTTCCTCGGGTATTGTCTTAATCAATTGGTTTTTCCCCACAAGTATTCTCCCCAATTCATTCTCTTTGTCTTAGTATCTTTAGCTTAATAGTTAGATAATTTTAGATTAATAATTCCCTTAATTCTTAGGCTAAATAATAAAAAGAAAGTTAGTATTAGTACTTTTGGTTTCTTTGGGTTCGACAATCTGGTCTTACCACTAAGCTATACTACTGTTCGATAGGTGCGCTTGCCTTCATCGTTGTCATAGTTTGTTTTTAGGCTCGATCATTCTTTATATAATTTTTAAGACTTTGCCACGCGATCACTCACTCATCACTTTATTACTTGATTCGAAGTGTATACTTGTACAAATCACATATCATTTCACACGCAACACCACTAGACCGTCTACGTGCTATGGGTGGACATGAATTTGGAGGGGCTACAGGATCTAAACTGACCATTGTCGAGTATTGGTTGGATAGTATGGAGAGAATCCTGGAACAGATGGATTGCTTGGGTAAGGAGAAACTTGTAACAACTCATTTTCAGTGGTGTTAGAAGTAGTAGTTTCGGGGCCACCAAATTCGACGAGTAAGTTTATAAATATTATTATTTAATATTTACGAGTCAAATGTGATTTTTATGTTATGTAAACGATTTATTAAGTTCAAGTGGTAAGACCTTAAGGTTAAATGGTTTTAGAAAATAAGGTATTGGGACCTCGTTTCTATAAATCGATCCATAAATATTTTTATAAATATTTATAAAGTTTCATTTAGGTGGTACTAAAGTTTCATTGAAAATTTTTAATGTTTCGATAGTTAATTAATTGAAAAGGACTAATTTGTAAAAAAAATGAAAGTCAATTATTATTAGTATTTAAGTGCCCAATTGTATAAAGTAAAAAAATGGATGGTTTAATATGGCAAATTAGCCATACTTAGTAGTAATGAACCGCAATGTGGTTGATTATTAAATTATTATTTGAATTGTTTTATTAATTAATGTTTAAAGTATTAAAACATTAAAAATAAAAGTAAAAAAGAAGAAGAAGATAATATCATCTTATTTTGGTTCTTTCACCGAAAAAAGAAGGAAGAAACATCATTGAAGAAGCCATGGAGTTTCAACAAGCTTTCCTTCCTTGGATGGTTATGCTATTGAGGTTCGTTTTTAATAATTTTGATGTTTTTTAGATCGTTTCAACTAGGTCTAGCTAGCCCATACCTTCAGTTTTGAAATTGTTAATGATTTTGAATGTTTTCATTGATGAATCTAGTGATTTTTTATGTTAAATGATGAATTTGAAATATTAGCTGTTATTTAAAAGTACTTTGTTAAGTGATTTTTGATGAATTTATCGATTATAGACTAAATTGTTAAAATAATAAAAGTACAATCGGTTGATGTGAAATTGTTGCAAAACTGGGCTGAAATAGAGGCTATGAATGTTCGGCTAGTGTGAAATTTCTATAAAAATGGTTAATTTGCACGTTTTAGGCTCAGGGACTAAATCGAATAAAAGTAAAATGTTAGGGGCTATTTTGTAGAAATGTCAAAAATGACTAAATTGCATAAAATACATTGTTTTACTATCTAGATCAATAGATTGAATAAAATTATTAATTTAGATCAAGATCGGGTGGAAAATTGAGGAATGGAAATTTACCAAAATGCCCCTATACTTTGCAATTATGCAATTTAGCTAGGTAAGTTCATACGTTAAAAGCATTTTAAATTATGTTTTAAATGCTATCATTTTATAATATTAAATTATGTCTCGACAGAAAAATCCAACGGCGTATCGGCGATCAACGACCAATGAAAAGGGATAGCTTTGGCTATCAAATATGAAAAGGGATAGCTTCAGCTATCGATTATGAAAAGGGATGGTGACGACCATCGACTATGAAAAGAGATGGTACGCCCATCGAATATGAAAAGGGATAGCTTCGGCTATCAATTATGAAAAAGGATGGTGAAAACCATCAACTATGAAAAGGGATGGTGATGACCATCGATTAATGAAAAAGGATGGTTTCGACCATCAAATATGAAAAGGGACAGTTACGACCATCCTTTATCACACTTTGTGTGAGCTCTGGTAAGGGTTCTGATTGACTTCACTACAAAAAATATGGAAAGGTATGATGTACCAATGATCAAAGTATGAATATTCATGTTTATGAAAGGTATGATATAAATGATGCTCTGTTATGTACCCATATCTTACCATGTGATGGTATTGCAAAGTTATGTGTTTAATCACTAGCTTGTGGCTATGGTTAATGTTATGTTTATGTCTTATGTGTATGCAAATGAAATGGTAAGTGTTCAATAAGAACTAAGACATGTTTATATGAAGCTCAATGGAATGGTGATACATGGAAAAACATGATATGTTGTTATGGATGATAAATCCAATTGAATCATACTCAAGTATAATGGTTATCCATGTCAAATTCATATGAATCATGTTTAAATGAACTAACATGTATTGTTGATGTGCTAGGGCTTATGCCAAGCTTGTGGATATGATTGATGTTTATGACTATGCTTGTACTATGCATACAAAACAGGTAAGAAAAGGAAATGAAACGGTAAATACGTAGTTGGGATGTATTATGATGTATTATATATGAGCAAATTTCTTATGCTATGGATAAATACACTGAATCGAGAGTTAATAATGTTGTTTAGGCTTATGATAAGATTGGGGGTGGAATGGAAAGTAAGTAAATAGAATGATATATAATCTTATAAAAGCGAGTGATGATATATATGTTATGTCTCATGAAATCCTATCATGTTATGAATGGTTAATAAATATGTGACATTAATAAACTTACTCATTTGTGAGTTAATGATCATATCGATTTATGAATCTTATAGCATTGGCATAGATTTATGTTCATTCTATAAAGTTTAATATTGAAATGGAATATTATGCTTAAAGTTTATACGAGCTTATTGAAATGGAATATTATGCTTAAAATTTATACGAGCTTACTAAGCATTCATTGCTTAGTAGTTTTTCTTTTACCTTACAGATCATCGGAAGCTTGATCAGATTGGAAGCTAGTCAAAGATCCATCACACTGTTCATCGATTTCATCTGTAGATTTTTTATGCTTTGGTCGCAGTTATAATGGCATGTATAGGTGATTTTTACTTAATGATATGACCATTATGTTTGGCTTGTAAATATGGTTTTATTATTGATGACATTTTGGCATTTTGGACTTGATGGCTAATGTTGAAATGGTTTAGTGATGATATGTTTTGAATGGCCGAATTGGTATGCTTGTGTGTGATATTGGCATGTAATGTTGCTTTGAATTTGTGAAACTTATGTTATTTTGATACCTTGATGGTTGGTGTGCTTTTGGCACTTTGATGCTTAATGGTTGGTGTTATATGATCAAATTGATGCATGATTTTATGGCCAAAGTGATATGTGTTGGCATGTTTGCAAAGTGATCATTTAGGGCATGTTTTGATATAGGATTTAATCAAACATGTTTGGTTGAATTATGACCATTTGGACCTAAATTTGGTATGTATATATATTGGATTTTGGAACCATTTGGTAATGGTTAGTTTTGTGTCATTTTTATGGCTTTGATACATAAGAGAAGTGGTTCAAATGGTAAATTTATTTTGTAGAATGAATCTAAATTGGTAAGGTTGGTATGTGTCAAAAGTGGTATGTTTTGGTATTTTTATAATGAGACAAATTGAATGGTTGCATTTGAGGTGCCTACATGGCATATTGGTTGAATGGAATTTGGTATTTGTTTTGGTCTTATTATACAAGTTTTAGGTATGTTTAAAGGCTTGATTATATATGTAAATGGCTTGTTGATGTGTTCTTGAGTTAGTTGAAAGGAATGGCTGGAATTTGGCATATTTCTTATCTACACGGCCTAAGACACGGTGTGTGTCTAAGTCGTGTGTGACACACGGCCATGCGACACGGCCGTATGTCCCCTATAGGTTTTCAAAATTTGCATTTCGAGAGTTACACAGCCTAGCACCCGGGCGTGTGGCTTGGCCGTGTGACCTAAGTCAGAGAGTTACATGGGCACGGACACTGGCTGAGACATTTCCATGTGTCCCTACTTCGAATGCCCACACAGGCTGAGACACGGGCGTGTGTCTCAGCCGTGTGAGTCACATGGCCTGGTCACACAACCATGTGACCCCGTAGTGTAAAATTTTCCATCTTTTTCATGAAGTTTTAAATGTTTTCAATTTAGTCCCGAATCATTTCTAAAGTAGTGCTATGATTAAGTTTCGACGGGAGGTTCTAGATGGCTTCTCTATGAACACTACAACCATGGACATCCAAAAGAGTGTTGGAAGAGGACCAGGGCTTGTTTTCAATGTAGGTTGAAGGACTACCTGTTGAAGGATTGTCTAGATAGGGCCGAGGTATCCTAGACATAGAATTTTGTGCCAAAGAATTTTGTGCCCACATCTGCAAGAGGTCGGGGCCATCATCTTGGACGTAATGGGAGACCAAGTGGACAGAGGACCATTGCCCATACTATAAATCCATAGACCAAGTCTAAAGGTCCAACTCATGTATATGCAATTAGGGAGCCACAAGTGTTGGAACACGAGTACGTCCCAAGGGGCAGCGGAAACATTATCCCGGCGATCATTAACCACGGATGCATGTACGAGGAATGAGTCGATTCTAAAAAGAGTTGAAGATATACCTTTACCAAACTAAAGAATGGTGAATGACATTGTTGGTTGGATTTCTTTGAACGATATCAAACCAAACATGAACAACAAAAACTCTTTGAACTTTTTCAGAGAGAATACAAACTTTTGGCTACTAGACCTAGTTTGATTTTCTTACTCACTCTCTTACTTAATCAGAGATTTTATTCCTTTTAATAGTATCATATACTAAAAATGGAAAATTTCCCATTTTAGTTTGTAGAGAAAATTATGGAAGATACTAAAGATTTCATTCTTTCTAAAAGAATATTAACTTCTATATATGTTAACTGAAGAAAGTAATTGCAAACTGTGTCCACCAAGCAATAGTGTCAGCCAAGCAATATTTTTTACCAGGAAGTCCTATCTAGTAAGTGATACTATCTGCCAAACAATATTGTCCACCAAGTGATATTGCTTACCAGGAAATATCGTCCGCCGAGTGGTACTATTCGTCAAGCAATACTAATTGACAAAGATATATGTAAGAGGGTATATGCCCAACATTTTGCATGCAATCTATTCGCTTTAATAATAGTGTGTGACCCTATAGGTTCTTGTAAAATTAGTAGTAATACTAGAACATTTCTAATGTTACAAGTGATCGTTGTTTTATGCGATGTCAAAATCTTAAAATTTATATAAAGAAGAACCTGGAAACTAACTATGACAACAATTTGAGGCAAGTGCACCTATCGAACAATAGTATAGTTAAGGCAAGATCGGAATGCCGAACTCAAAGGAACCAAAAGTACTAATACTAACTCTGAACCAGACGATTTATTCATTTGACTTGATCCGTATGATTCCCTAAGTTATATTAATCCCTCTCTCGAGGCGACTAACGCCTAACCTTAGGTTGATTAATTGAAATCTCTTTCTAATTAAAACCCCTAGAATTGTATTAACTCGATCTATGGACTCCAATATTAGGTTTCACCCTAATCCAGAAAAATCTCGTCACCCTATCTCTAGGCGTGCGATTAACTCCGCTTAACTATGCTAGATCTACTCTTAGGCAGGGACTTTTGCTCCTCCACCTAAGCACATCATACTTGAATTAATATCCCGAAAATATCAACACAAGAATTAAGAACACATAATTAAGAACAACTCAAATATTTATCATATAGTTCAGCAAACGATAACAAGATTCATCTTAAGTTTCATCCCCCTCAGGTATCTGAGGGTTTAGTTCATAATAATAAAAGAAAGCATCTCAGAAGAAAAGATAAAACAAAACATAAGAAATCTTTATGATTCTGGCTTCTTGAGATGAATCAACCAGCTATCTTCAAGTAAATCCCCACAAATCTACCTTCTTTGGCCTAGTTGGACAGCCCTTGACTAAAGCCTTGGGTTCCCTCCCTTTAGGTCATACTTAGGGTGTTTATATAGGCTTCTGAATATGTTTCTTTGCCCCTAAGTATCCTCATCCGAGTGAAACTCTTCTTTCTCACGGCAGGGACACACCCATGGCACATGCCCGTGTAAGTCGCGGCCAGGCCGTGTTCGAAACTGTTGAACGAGGCACGACCATGTGGTCTTGGGCCAAGCCGTCTGGATTTCGTGATATGGCCCATTTACTCTGTTTTGGGCCCGTTTTTCGAGCTTTTCATCATCTAATGCTCTTTTGAGTATAAAACATGAAAACAAAGGATTAAGAGCACCAAATTACGTAATTCAAGGCTTAAATCATCCCAAAAGCATGCTAAATGTGTGCTTAAAATATGTTACTTTTACGGTTTATCAAATACCCCCACACTTAAGCTTTTGCTTGTCCTCAAGCAAAATTCTCAACTCATAATTAAAAAAACTTCCTCGATTCATAATATTCATCAATAATGTTTCATCATAATTTAAAGATAATTCATACATGGATAATTCAATTCAAAAGGTCCTAAATATTCAAACAATCAAAGTCATAGTTTTTATAGTATGAAAATATAGGCATTTCCCCTTACCTGAATAATTGCCTCTGATTCAAAATCGAAAAGGGTTGACATCCTGACTAAAGATTCACTCAAATCACTCGAAGTGTTTAAGGTTCAGAATTAAGCACTCAAAAGTCAAACATGAAGAGTTAATCCCATAGGCTTGTATGAAGATCAAATCTCCGCCACTATAAAGATGATACACAAATCAAAAGGTCTTTAATAGGGTTGTAACGGGGCTTAGGTTAAAGGTGTGGATAAAGGTTGAATTAGAGGGTTAGAATCGAGACTGACCTAACAAATTACCTACCTAGAAACACGGACTAATAATAAATAATTACATCAAATGGAAATTTGTACTACTAATACTAATGACATGAGCTTCTTCTTCAACAATTGGAAATTAAATGTATAAGCTCATTTAATCACATAACTCATAATGAAGATACTTCGATTTTTATTTTTTTAGAACAAGTCAAATAATAATAAAGGATGAATTTACTACTGAAAAAAATAATAATTAGGCAACTGATCAAACCAAATCTCGACAAAAAGGGTAGTCAAGGGATAGTGATAACAAATACAAAGGGTTTTGGGTTAATATTAGTGGGTGAGTTAATAAAAAGGGTTGTTAGGATTAAACGGGGTTCACTAGGGGTTAATTGTGAAGGTAGGCTTTTAGTAGAGTGAGTGGGTTAAAACCTAGGTGCCTTTATCATCTCTGTACATCAAATCAAAGGTGTGGTCTCGACATGTATAATCAATGCAAGTTCTAGAATAACAGATCAATGTTGACACACTCATAATCAATAAAGTGAGCAAGAAAAAGAATATATGCTCTAACAGGCTCAAAGTCTAACAAAAACTATGGGTGTTTGATATCAACCTCGTAAATTTCAAATTTCAAGGTAATAATTAAATTCAGGTAGACAACCTAACAAAATTTTTATTTTTATTTTTTGAAAATAGACTTATCATGCTTGATTCTATAGTATCCTTCAATTTTAATCATCAATGCACAATTATCAATGACTTAATTCAAAACATATCAATAAAAATCATAAATAAAAAAAATTTCATTCTAGTCATAATATAAGAAACTTACTTTAAGACAAGATATCATTCATGGCATAATTCAGGGATTTTCAAATAATACTATAGTTAATCCCCCCACACTTAAGATGTACATTGCCCTCAATGTACAAAGATGTATATGAAATTTAAGATAAAGGAAGAGGTGAAACTTCTTAAATTTGGATGGTTTCCTTGAGTTGGGAGTCCCGAGGTGTGGTGGCTGCTACCGAGCTCTGCGCTAGATGAAGAAATTGGGAAGCTCGTAGAGAATTAGCCAGGAAATAATAATAATAATTCAAAATATACTAAATATATATTTAAAGACAAGAAAGATAAAGAGAAAGAAAATAGAAAGTAAAAGAAAATTAAAATACAAGATGAATGGACCGAAGAGTCCTTATTGTTAGATGGTTCTCAAGGTGGGTGTGACTTCTAAGGCTGTAGTGAGGTAGTGGTCGTGGTTCTGGTGTGATTCCCTAGCAGCCTTTAGAACCTAAATCAAAGAAACTAAGATAAAATAAACTAATTTAAGCATAAGATAGTCAAAGAGGAGGAAAATAAAGGAGAAAGGTAAAAAAGAAGAAAAATTAAATGGCCTCAAAGATCATTGGCTTGTCGTTTGGATGAAGCGGCCGACATGAACTTATGTAGATCTGTCTCCCACAGGGAGATGGTGCTTGAATCCTTTCGCTTCTTCGACATAGGTCTTGTGGAGATCAAGGGTTAGAAAAGTAATGTGGAAGGGGGAAGATCTGAAAAAGAAAAGGGGGAAGAAAAGAGATGGGGAGTATGTGAGATGAGAGGGGTGGGGTGGTTTAAATAGAGTTTTGGGGTTTGGTACATCCCCACGCCCATGTACTATAGGCATGTGACGTCACACGGCTGTATCGCACGGTCATGTTGTGCTTTGTTCGTTTCTCCCACGCCCATGGTGGGGTGCCACACCCCTGTGTGATCTAACAGTGTCAGCCACGGCTGTAGCATGGTGGTTGGAGCCCGTGACTCGAAGATATGATTCGTTCTGACTCGTACCATCTCTGCCATGTCAGCACGGAGATTCGGTGCATCCACACAGCCACGTCCACAGCCGTGTGCAAGGCCATGTGGCTTGAATTTCTGTACTTTTGGTTAGTTTATAGTTATATGCTAAAAAGAAAGAATAAAATAAAATAGATAAGATAAATAAAAAATGTAGAAGTTAATGGGGTTAGTACTCGGGTTGCGTTCCGAGAAGCTCTCGTTTATAGTCTTAAGCTAAACTTACCTCTCATTCGCATATTCATGGTAGTTTGAGGAGTTGAAAGTCTTTCCTCATGCTAGCAGCTCCATTATCATGATAAAGTGTAAGACGAGTAGTGTTTATTTTCAAAGTGCCCAAAATAGGGTTACTTACCTCGACTGTTCCGTAAGGGAAAACATTGACCACCTAAAACGGGATTTCTTTGTTTGTGTTAGGATCAGGGGTAGGTATTCGTGGGTCTGATTTATCTAACAATACCTGATCTCCGATTTTGAACTTGTCTGTCACGTAGAGTGGCTTTGATTCTGCTTCATGTATCCCTAGTTTTTATTGGAGATGCGTCTTCCACTCTTCTAGCTCATCGATCTAAATCCCTTGTTCCTCATGAGTTATTTCTTTGTTGGCACAGGGTCTAGGATCGGGATCATGCTGTGGTGTTTCCTAAAAAGAAGGGTTAACTGAATGTTTATCAATAGAATTTACTTTCTCACCTTGATTACTCGATGTCCTAGCTGAGTCAAGAGCTTGAAGACTGATTGATTCGTTACCTACACAAAGTATGAGTTCACCTGCACTGACATCAATTTTGGTCCTGGCAGTCGCTAAAAAGGGCCTTCCTAAAATTAGGGGGATACTATTGTCCTCATCCATGTCTAAAACGAAAAAGTCTACCGGGAAGACGAATTTATCAATTTTCACTAGCACGTCTTCAATTATACTCCTAGGAATTCTAATAATTAAATGCTCGTCCTAGTTTGTTTGGGTTTCCCTAGACCTAGTTGTTTAAACAATTTATAAGGCATGACATTTATGCTTGCCCCTAAATCAGCTAACAGATTATCAATAGATAAACTACCAATTAAACATGGAATTGTAAAACTCCCTGGATCTTTTAATTTCTGTGGTAGTTTATTTTGCAACATTACTGAGCACACTGCGTTTAGTTCCACATGTGATGCTTCATCTATCTTTTGTTTGTTCATCAATAGCTCTCTTAGGAATTTCCTAGAATTTGGCATTTGTGAAAGAGCTTCAAGTAACGGTAAGTTGATATGTAATTTCTTTAAAAGTTTAAGAAACTTACCAAACTGTTCCTCTATGTCATCTTTCGTTATCGCTTCGGGATATGGTATGCGAGGTTTGTTGTAACACCCCTTACTCGAGACCATTGCCGAAGTCGAGCACGTGGCATTACTAAACTTACTAGTTCAGGGCATAAAAATTGAAACTGTCCATCTGCATCATGTTCACTAAATTGACTATAACTCGAGTTACAAAACTCGGAATTTAGATCCGTAAATTTTTCCTGAAACTATACTCATATATCATCTTACTATAATTTTTCCAGAATTTTTGGTGTGGCTAATTAGTACAGTTTATTAGTTAAAGTCCCCCTGTTACATTGACCAATAGTTCTAACCCCTTTGCACTAAAAATCAATTATCTCATAATATACAATTCTTTTTCCTACACCGTTTCTTTCATATAAAAATAGACTCAATAAAATTTAATTCTATATCTCATTCACACCCTAATTCCATTTATACTCTTCTTAGTGATTTTCAAAATCACGTCACAGTTGCTGTCCAAAACTGCCCCCTGCAGATTTTTTTTACTCTTTCATAATTTCTTTGTAATAACTATCATCTAGGCATACATAACATCCAAAACATGTTCTTAATTAACCATTTTAATGGCTAATCATTATCAAGCATTTACAAGCCAATATTAAGGCATATCATAAGGACATACACACAAAATGGCTAAGACACTATACATGCCAGAACTTAAAACGTTCAAGTCACAAAATACCAATATAATCCTTTGATAGTGTGTAACGAACTTCGACGTCCTTGCGATCCCTGAGTTGGCTTGTAATACTATATAAAAGAAAAAGAGAAAGGAATGGGAGTAAGCATAAAGCTTAGTAAGTTTACATGTAAATAAATAACAACATTCTTAATGAATTATCTTAATCTTTTCTTACCAAGATTATTTAAGCCTTCAATTTAATATACTTAAGTCTTAAATTCTTACCTATACCATTTTAGTTTGAACTTGTCTTACCTTTCCTTTGGTATACTCTTTGAATTTTCCTGTTGAACCACTTGGAATACTAAGGATACGCGGGGTACCTTTCCTTATGAAACTTAACCATTGCCATGTCTTGACATGGTCTTACGTGGTATCCTTGCCTTATGAACTCACCAATGCCATGCCTTGGCATGGTCTTACATGGGACCTTTGCCTTATAGTAACTTATCAATGCCATGTCTTGACATGGTCTTACATGATTTCCTTAAACCCTAATGTCATGACATTTGTATCCTACACATTCCTAAGGTTCAACCGGAACTTTCTGAGATAGCTTTTCCGTCAATTCATACTTGAGTCTTTAAATGATAAATTTATAGAATAAATATGTAAATGCTGGAATTTAATAGTATTAAATGTAAAATAATAGAATATTGCATTTATTTACCGCAAACTTACCTCGAAACAAAATACGATAAACTATATCGATTTAGTCCACTATCTTTTTCTTTCCCCGATCTAACTTTGAATTTCGTTCTTCTTGATCTACAATAGCAAATTTAGCTTATTTAATACTCATATTTACCAAAATAGTCCTTAACTCTAACTTTGGCAAATTATGATTTTGCCCTTAAACTTTTACATATTTACACATTTGCACCAAAGCTCAAAAATTAAACTTTATCCCTTATTTTTATGTTTTATGACATGCTGATCATTTTTCCCTTCTATGAAAACATCAAATTCGCACTCTAACATGTACTTATGAACATTAGGTATTTTTAACGATTAAGCCGGTTTACTCGTTTTTACTTAAAATCACTTAGCAAAAGTTTTTTAACATAATTTCAAACTTCATATGCTATCATAAAACATCAAAATAAACACATTTCACCTATGGGTATTTTTTTCAAATATGAACCCTAGCATGAATTATTGATAGAATAAGCTAAATCGAGCTACCGGGGCTTCAAAAATGTAAAGAACATTAAAAACGAGGCTTGGAATCACTTACTATGGAGCTTGGAAGCTTGAAACAAACCCTAGATATGGTGAATCCTTGAAAATTCGGCCTAATGAAGAAGATGAGCACATTTTGCCATCTTTTTCCCTTTTAATTTCTTTTATTACCAAATGACTAAATTACCCTTCATTAAAAACTTTGGTTCTTTCTACCTATATATGTCCATTTTTGTCCATGAAATCCTAATGGTATAATAACCATTTAAGGACCTCTACTTCAATTATGCTCTTCAATTAAATCCTTTAACACCTAAAACTCATATTTATCAACTTTTGCAATTAAGTCCTAATAGGCAAATTAGACATGCAATTCATGAAAATTTCTATCGATATTCTAACACATGCATCTAATCACTCAATAAATCATAATAATTAATCGTAATAACCTTTTCTATCTTGAATTCGTGGTTTCACAACCACTGTTCCATTTAGGCCCTATTTCGAGATGTTACATTGGTACTCTTTATTACTGGTTTTGGCTTATTTTTTTTCCTCAACCTTACCTTCTTCTACCACATTCTTTTGCCTTAAATTGGGCTCGTCTAACCCTTCACTATCTTGAGCTATTATGGCTTGAATTTGCTCTTTTGGATTAGTCTCGGTGTTGCTCGATAGTCTTCCCTGTGGTCTCTCAGAGATCTGCTTAGCAAGTTGCCCGATTTGATCCTTGAGCTCCTGTGTCGATTTTTCAAGTTGAGTTTTAAAGGATGTCTCAGTATTCTGAAAATGTATTTCTGTAGCTGCCATGAATTTTGTTAGCATCTCCTCAAGGTTTGGCTTCTTTTCCTGTGGGTAGGGCTGTTGTTGGAAGTTTTGGGATGGTTATTGTCTTTGATTTCCTTGGCCACCCCATGAGAAATTGGGGTGGTTCTTCCATCTTGAATTATAAGTATTACTATAAGGGTTATTGTTAGATCGTAAATTGTTACCCATATAGTTCATTTGTTCACTCCCCAAGCCCTGTTCGTAAGGTGGGTACTCAGGATTCGCCACTCCTTTACTTGTGTCGCACTGCATAACTGGGTGTGCCTACGAAGAACCATATACACCATCAAATTTTTTATGTAACAACTTTACCTGATTGATAGCGTGATTACTGCGTCGAGGTTGAAAACTCCGGCTGCTTTGGCTGGCCTTGTCCTTGTAACTTGCCACTGATAGTTATTCAATGACATCTCCTCTATAAACTCGTAGGCCACTTCAGGAGTTTTGTTGTTCAGGGTTCCGCCGGTGGCTGAATCGATTAGTTGCCGTGTTGAAGGGTTCACACCGTTGTAAAAAGTTTGGACCTGTAGCCACAAAGGTAATACGTGGTGTCGGCACCTCCTAAACAAATCTTTGTATCTCTCCCATGCATCGTAAAGTGTCTCTAAATCCATCTGCACAAAGGAAGAGATATCATTCCTCAACTTGGCTGTTTTGGCCGGCGAAAAATATTTTAATAAGAATTTTTTGGTCATTTGATCCCATGTAGTGATTAACCCTTGTGGAAGGGAATGCAACCACTGTTTGGCTTTATTTCTCAAAGAAAATGGAAATAACCGAAGATGGATGGCATCATCAGAAACACCATTTATTTTGAAGGTATCACAGAATTCTAGAAAATTTGCTAAGTGTGTATTAGGATCCTCATCCTGCAAACCATCAAACTGAACAAACTGTTGTATCATCTGTATAATGTTAGGTTTCAGTTCAAAATTATTTGCAACAATAGTAGGCCTAACAATACTTGACTCAGTTCCTGTTAAACTAGATTTAACATAATCATACATAGTGCGAGGAGCATGATTTTCAGCCATCTCTGGAGGTAGCGGATGATTTTCAGCCATCTCTTCGGTGGTATTAATTTTGGCTTCTTGCTCTTCTTCTATGTATTTTAAGCTTCGCCTTATCTCTCTGCGATTTCTGCAAACGGTACCTTCAATATCACTGTCGTAAAGTAGGGGTCCTGTCGGGTTCCTTCTAGTCATAAACTAGAGGTATCTGAAAGGAACAAAAGGAAGAAAATTTAGAAAAGTTAAAAATAAAAGTAAATTGCAAAAATAAAATAAATATGGCTAAAGTAATAAAAATTAAGCGTTCTTAATATTTCAGTTCCCCGGCAACGGCACTAAAAACTTGATCGTTGTTTTATGCGATGTCAAAGTCTTAAAACTTATATAAAGAATGATCGAACCTGGAAACTAACTATGACAACGATTTTAGGCAAGCGCACCTATCGAACAATAGTATAGTTAAGGCAAGACCGGAATGTTGAACCCAAAGGAACCAACAGTACTAATACTAACTCTCTTTTTATTATTTAGCCTAAGAATTAAGTGGATTTTTATCTAATCTAAAATTAACTAACTACTAAACTAAAGACTCTAAGACAAAGAAGAATGAATTTGGAGAATAACTTTTAGGAAAAACCAATTGATTAAGACGACACCCAAGGAAGAATCTACCTAGACTTCGCTTGTTATCTAACTCTAAACCAGACGATTTATTCATTTGACTTGATCCGTATGATTCCCTAAGTTATATTAATCCCTCTCTCGAGGCGACTAACGTCTAACCCTAGGTTGATTAATTGAAATCTTTTTCTAATTAGAACCCCTAGAATTGCATTAACTCGATCTATGGACTCCAATATTAGGTTTCACCCTAATCCGGCAAAATCTCGTCACCCTATCTCTAGGCGTGCGATTAACTCCGCTTAACTATGCTAGATCTACTCTTAGGCAGGGATTTTTGCTCCTCCACCTAAGCACATCATACTTGAATTAATATCCCAGAAATATCAACATAAGAATTAAGAACACATAATTAAGAACAAGTCAAATATTTATCATATAGTTCAGCAAACGATAACAAAATTCATCTTAAGTTTCATCCCCCTCGGGTATCTGAGGTTTTAGTTCATAATAATAAAAGAAAACATCTCAGAAGAAAAGATAAAACAAAACATAAGAAATCCCTAAAACCCCCTAAAGGAATTGAAGGAGAGATCCTCCGTCTTGAGTATGATTCCAGCTTCTTGAGATGAATCAACCAACTATCTTCGAGTAAATCCCCACAAATCTGCCTTCTTTGGCCTAGCTAGATGGCCCCTGACTAAAGCCTTGGGTTCCCTCCCTTTAGGTCATACTTAGGGTGTTTATATAGGCTTCTGAATATGTTTCTTTGCCCCTAAGTATCCTAATTCGAGTGAAACTCTTCTTTTTCATGGCAGGGACATGCCCATGGCACACGCCTATGTAAGTCGCGGCCAGGCCGTGCTCGAAGCTGTTGAATGAGGCACGGCCGTGTGGTCTTGGGCCCAGGCCTTGTGGATTTCATGATTTGGCCCATTTACTCCGTTTTAGGCTCGTTTTTCGTTCTTTTCATCATTCAGTGCTCTTCTGAGTATAAAACATGAAAACAAAGGATTAAAAGCACCAATTTACATAATTCAAGGCTTAAATCATCTCAAAAGCATGCTAAATGTGGGATTAAAATATGTTACTTTTACATTTTATCAACAAGCAATGACTGGCATTTAGCAATGTATCGTTGCTACCCAAGTTATAAGAAGTAGTGATTCAACATAACCTTTCTATGATAAACTATTCATGTATTATATCATTTTATCATTTATATCTAGATTGGACACAAGCCATGGCATAGTCACACTTGTATAGTCCAATATCATAATTATTGATATTCTAAGTAGACTACAATAAACAAAAAAGTGTGATATCTCATATTAACTTCTTTGAGCATGGAAATGCATTTCTAGTCTTACTCCATCAAGTGGCCCAACATATTACTCCCATTATGCAGGAGGAATAAATCGTATCGTGATCAACCATATCTCACTACATAGATTGTGGCATACCCAACATCAATCTTTAAAGTACAACCTGTTACGGTAGACGTTTGACTGTATCAAAATATACAACTCATGATGTTGGGACAATGATGATCTCAAGTCTAAGGATCATATACATAGTTATCACTATGAGTAATGTTTGTGACTATTACAGAATAATCCAAGAAACATACTCATGCTGGGTCAATCCAATTTGTTGTTCTATAACACATACTCATGTATTTATTTTGAGATCCCTATGTCAATGACAACACTTTGACATCAATCAACTACACATTAGTCTTAATACATTATTGATGTCCAAACCATAATAATACTTAACTAAGGACCTTTTAAGAATAATCATATCATTTTCAGGACTTCGTTGTTAATTAGTTTATTTATACACACAAAAAAAAGAAACTGAAATAACAATATTAATGCATTATATTAACAAACATGGTAAAACAACTATGTAATTACAATCATCTCATGATTGCTCTTTAGGCGTACTCTAACAATCTCCCACTAGCACTAAGACCAATTAGTTGTATATCTAAACCAACTGACTTAGTGTGACTATCATGCTTCTGCTATGTTAGAGGCTTCGTCAGTAGATTAGCGATGTTTTCATCTATCGGTACTTTGCATATTTCCACATCTCCTTGATCAATGATTTCTTGAATGAGATGAAAACACCTAAGAATATGTTTGGATCACTGGTGAGATTTGGGTTCCTTTGCTTGTGCAATGGCTCCATTGTTGTCACAATGAAGTTTTATAGCATCTAATTTGCAAGGCACAACACCTAGTTCACATATGATCTTCTTGATCTAAATAGGCTCTTTTGTAGCCTCATTGGCTGCAATGTACTCGGCCTCAGTTATAGAATCAGCTACTGTATCTTGCTTTGAACTTTTCCAGCTCATAGTGCCATCACTAAGGTAGAACATGTTACACCCCAAACCCGACCGCGATGAACCAGCCCGAATTTGAAGTATTAATTAGCCACCTAAGTGACTCTCTGACTAACGACTACCCAAGACACACCTCAACCTTATAACACCTTAATCTTATCTAATTATTAGTTATTTATTAATGCGAAAGTAAATTATGAGCCAATTTTAAACTTTTCCTAGGTAATTTAACCTAAGGGAATTTTCGTCATTTTACCACCTGTGGTAAAACTAACTTGATTTTAGATTTAAGTGTTTACCTTCTTTTATTCAAAATTATGAAAGCCTAAAAATTTCATCTTAATTTGAGGTCGTTTACTATGTCTAATTCAAGTTTTATTATTAGGAACTAAATTGTAACAAATACAAACTATTAAGACCTATTTCAAATTATAAATTAAGTGTGTTTCTATCAAATTTTACCCATTACAAGACTAATCCTAAAATTTTACCAAGTTTTCTTATTAGCTAAGGCTCTAATTAGACTAATAAATTTTCAGGATTAAATTGTAACTTAAAACAAATTAGAGTACCAATTTAAAAAGATAAAAATTCAAACAAGTTGTGTACCTTAGTCGCTAGTAAACCACTCCATGGAAGCTTCGTTTAAACAATCATTAGTATAAATTTCATGCCTCACACACTGTGTTATCAATTATCATGTTATCAAGCAACAATACACTGTAAATCATTCAGTAATTAAAGTTAAACATGCCTCAGAATTATTATAAAACCATCAAAAATAAAATGTCCAATGTCCAAAGCCCAATTACAACAAAAATTAAACTAATCCCCAGGAGATCTAGAATACTCGATTACAGTCTCTAAAACGTGTAATAAAGTCTCTACCAAGCCTAAATATCTTGGAACTCTCTTGCTCAGCTCCTCAATTCCTTAGGCCAGACGATTATCTGCACGAATTGTGAAGGTGTGAGCTTTAAAAATTTTAGTAAATGTTAATAAAGATGACTAGTAAATCAAAATCCAAATCATGCTTAAATCACATCCAATCAATCACCAATTATCAGTGATTGTTATGTCAGAGTCTTAAAATTTTATATAAAGAATGATCAAGCCTAGAAACTAACTGCGACAACGACTTGAGGAAAGTGCACCTATCGAACAGTAGTATAGTTTAGTGGCAAGATCGGATTGTCGAACCCAAAGGAACTAAAAGTACTAATACTAACTTTCTTTTTATTATTTAGCCTAAGAATAAAAGTGAATTATTAATTAACTAACAACTAAGCTAAAGATGCAAAGACAAAGAGAATGAATTGGGAAAAATACTTGTGGGAAAAACCAATTGATTAGGACAATACCCGAGGAAAAATCCACCTAGACTTCACTTGTTATTTAACTCTAAACCAGACGATTTATTCACTTGACTTGATCTGTAGGATTCCCTAATGTATATTAATATCTCTCTTGAGGCTACTAACATCTAACCCTAGGTTGATTAATTGAAATCGCTTTCTAATTAAAACCCCTAGAATTGCATTAACTCGATCTATGGACTCCCATATTAGGTTTGACCCTAATCCAGAAGATTTTTGTCATCCTATGTCTAGGGTTGCGATCAACTCCGCTAATTATGCTAGATCTACTCTTAAACAGGGACTTTTGCTCCACTGCCTAAGCACATCAATACTTGAATTAATATCCTGAAATATCAAATCAAGAATTAAGAACACATAATTAAGAACAAATCAAGTATTTATCATATAGTTCAGAAAACAATAACAAGATTCGTCTTAGGTTTCATCCCCTTCAGGTATTTGAGGGGTTTAGTTCATAATTATAAAAGAATACATCTTAGAAGTAAATATAAAACAACACATAAGAAAAACCATAAAACCCCTTGAAGGAAATTGAAGGGAATATCTTTCATCTAGAGTATGATTCCGGCTTCTTGAGATGAATCAACTAGCTTTCTTTGAGTAAATCCCACAATTCTGGCCCCTCTAACTTGGCTCTTCAGCCTAACTGGACGCCTAATTGGACCCCCTGAAGGTTGGCCTCTAGGGTGTTTATATAGGCTTTTGGAATGGCTTTGTTTCCCTCTAAGTAACCTAATCTGAATGAAACTCTTCTTTGTCACGACAGGGACATGCCCATGGAACACGCCCGTGTGAATCGTTGCCAGGCTGTGTTTGAGTCTGTTAAGGAGGCACGACCGTGTGTTCTTGGGCCCAGGCCGTGTCAATTTTATGCTTTGGCCCATTTACTCCATTTTAGGCCTGTTTCTCATTCTTTTCATCCTCTGGTGCTTTCCTAAATATAAAACATGGAAACAAAGGATTAAAAGCACTAAATTCCACAATTCAAGGCTTAAATCATCCAAAAGTATGTTAAATGTGGGATTAAAATATGTTCATATTACAGTTTATCAAAACCCCCACACTTAAGCATTTGCTTGTCCTCAAGCAAAATTATCAACTCACAATTAAAATGAACTTCCTTGATTCATAATATTCATTAATAATGTTTCATCATAATTCAAAGAGAATTTATACATTGATAGTTTAAGTAAAAGGGTCATAAAGATTCAAACAATCAAGTCATAATTTTTTGTAACATAAAAACATAGGTGTTTCCCCTTACCTAAATAATCACCTTTGATTCAAAATTGACAAGAGTTGACATCCTCACTAAAGATTCACTCAAATCACTCAAAGTGTTTAAGGTTCAAAATTAAGCACTCAAAAGTCGAACATGAAAAGTTAATCATATAGGCTTGCCTGAAAATCAAATCTCCACCACTGTAAACTGAAATGATACACAAATCAAAAGGTCTTTAAAGGGTTGTAATAGGGCTCGAATTAAAGGTGTGCATAAAGGCTGAATTAGAGGGTTAGAATCGAGATTGAATTGACAATTTACCTAACTAGAAAAAATAATCTAATACTTGAATAATAATAATTACATTTATTGAAAATTTTGAAACTAGTAATACGAGCTTCTTCTTCAAGATGTGGAAATTAAATGTATAAGCTCACTTAATCATAAAATTAATAATGAATATACTTCATTTTTTTTAAGAACAAATCAAGTCATAAAAGATGAATTTAACTACTGAATTAAAGATTATAGTTAGGCAACTGATCAAATCAAATCTTGATATAAGGGTGGTCAAGAGGAATGGTGATAACAAATACATACTGGGTTTTTTGGGTTAATATTAGTGGGTGAGTCAATAAAAAGGGTTGTTAGGATCAAAGAGGTTCACTAGGGGTTAACTGTGAGGGTAAGCTTTTTTTTTAGTGGAGTGAGTGGGTTAAATCCTAAGTACCTTTATCATCTCAGTATATCAAAACAATTAATGTGGTCTCGACATGTATAATCGAAGCAAGTTCTAGAATAACAGCTCAATGTTGACACACTCATAATCACAAGGTGAGCACGAAAGAATGTATGCTCTAAAAGGCTCAAAATCTCACAAAAATTATGGGTTTTTTTATATCAATCTTGTAAATTTCAAACTTCAAGGTAATAATTAGATTCAGGTAGACAACCTAACAAAATTTTAATTTTTGAAAATGAACTTATCATGCTTGATTCTCTAGTCTCCTAAAGTTTAAATCATCACTGCACAATTATCAATGACTTAATCCAAAACATATCAATAAAAATCATGAATCAAAGGAAATTTCATTCTAATTAGTAATATGAGAAAATTACTTAAAGACAAGATATCATTCAGGGATTTGAGAATAATGCAGAAAGTTAGGCACTTTCTCGAAATAAATATTCACGCCCCATACTTAAGATGTACATTGCCCTCAATGTAAAAAGATATATATGAAAGTTAGGAGAAAGGGAGAGGTGAAACTTCCTGAATTTGGATGGCTTCCTTGAGTTGGGAGTGTCGTGGTGTGATGGCCGCTGACAATCTCTGCACTAGATGAAGAAATTGGGAAGCTCGTGAAGAATTAGCCAGGAAATAATAATAATTCAAAATATACTAAATATATATTTAATGACAACAAAGATAAAGAGAAAGAAAATAGAAAGTTAAATAAAATTAAAAGAAAAGACTAATGGACCGGAGAGTCCTTATCGTTAGATGGTTAGCCGGGTGAGTGTGATTTCTAAGGCTGTGGTGTCATGGCTATAGTCTTGGTGTCATGATTCCCAAGCAGCCTTTAGAACCTAAATCAAAGAAAACAAAATAAAATAGATTAAACTAAGTAAAAGAAAAATAAAGAAAAGGAAAATAAAGGAGAAGTGAAAATGAAAAGAAAAGTTAAATGGACTCAAAGGTCCTTTTCCTGTCGAGTTAATGAAGTGGCCGGCATGAACTTATGTAGATCGGTCTCACAAAGGGAAACTGTGCTAGGATCCTTCCGTTTCTTCGACATGGATGTGATTAGATCTAGAGTTAGAGGGAATGAAGAAAGTTGAGAATGAAGAGTTAAGAGTGTGTTTGAAGAAAAAGAGAAGTGGGGAGTAGGTAAGAAGGGCAGAAGTGTGTGTATTAAATAGAGATTTCAAATCTGGTACATTCCCACACCCGTGTATCGTGGGTGTGTCGAGTCGCACGACCATGTTATGCTTCGTTCATTTCTCCCACTCCCATATGTAGGTCTCCACGCCCATGTTGCTAAAGCAGTGTTAGCTACGGCCGCATCGCACGGCCGTGGTTTTCAGTTGAGGGTCGTGACTTGAAGATATTTTTCGTCCTATGTCGTACTATCTCTACCATGTCAGTACTTACATCCGTAACCTCCACATGGCCACGGCCGTGTGCAAGGCCATGTGGTGTGGAAATTTGTATTGTGGTTAGTTTATAGTTAGGTGCGAAAAAGGAAAATTAAGAGTAAAAATAAAAAAATGTAAAAATTAATGGGGTTAGTACTCGGGTTGCCTCCCGAGAAGCGCTCGTTTATAGTCTTAAGCTAGACTTACCTCTCATTCGCACATTCATGGTGGTTTGAGGAGTTGAAAGTCCTTCCTCATGCTATCAATCCTATTATCAGTATATAGTTCAAGTCGAGTAGCGGTTACTTTAAAAGTGCCGAATATAGGATTACTTACCTCGACTATTCCGTATGGGAAAACATTGAGTACCCTAAAAGTGGTTTCTTCATTTGTATTGGGGTCAGGAGGAGGTATTCGAGGGTCTGCCTTATCTAACAATACCTGATCTCTAATCTTAAATTCGTTTATCCCACGGAATGGTGTTGGTTCTGCTTTGTGTATTCCTAACTTCTCCTTGAAGTGTGTCTTCCACTCGTCTAGTTCATCGATCTGAAGCCTTCATTCCTCATGAGTTATTTCCTTGTTGTTATGAGGTCTAGGATTTGGCTCAGTTGTGTAGTTTCGTGGTGCTTCCTAAAAAGAAGGTTTAACCGAATGATTATTAATAGAATTTATTGACTACTCGATGTCCTAGCTGAGTCTAGAGCCTAGAGACTGATTGATTAGTCACCTACACAATGTATGAGTTCACCTGCACTGACATCAATTTTAGTCCTGGCAGTTGCTAAAAAAGGCCTTCCTAAAGTTAAGGGGATACTATTATCCTCATCCATGTCTAAAATGACAAAGTCTACTGGGAATACGAATTTATCAATTTTCACAAGAACATCTTCAATTATACCCCTAGGAATTCTAACAGTTTTATCAGCTAATTGAATGCTCATCCTAGTTTGTTTGGGTTTCCCTAGACCTAGTTGTTTAAACATTTTATAAGGCATAACATTTATGCTTGCCCCTAAATCAGCTAATGCATTATCAACAGATAAACTACCAATTAAGCATGGAATTATAAAACTCCCTGGATCTTTTAATTTTCGTGGTAGTTTGTTTTACAACTTGCTGAGCACACTGCGTTTAGCTCCACATGCAATTCTTCATCTAACTTCTGTTTGTTTGTTAAAAGATCTTTTAAAAATTTCCTTGAATCTGGCATCTGCAAAAGGGCTTCAAGAAACAGTAAGTTAATATGTAATTTCTTTAAAAGTTTAAGGAATTTACCAAATTGTTCGTTTGTGTTATCCTTTTTCATTGCATCAGGGTACGGTATACGTGGTTGGTACTCTTTAATTACCGGTTTTGGCTTATCATGGTTTACCTCATCTTTACCTTCCTTTACCACATTCTCTTGGCTTACTGTAGGCTCATCTAACCCTACACTATCTTGGGCTGTTATGGCTTGAAGTTGCTCCTTTGGGTTAGTTTCAATGTTGCTGGCAAGATGCCTTGTGGTCGTTCAGAGATTAGCTTAGCGAGTTGCCCTAATTGGTTCTCGATCCCTTGAATCGATGCTTGTTGATTTTTTAGTGTTATCTCAGTGTTTTGTAAATGTGTTTCTGATACCGCTATGAATTTTATCAGCATCTCTTCAAGGTTTAGCTTCTTTTCCTACGGGTAGGGCAGTTGTTGGAAGTTTGGAGGGGGTTGTTGTCTTTGATTTCCTTAACCACCCCATGAAAAGTTGGGGTGGCTCTTCCAACCTGGATTATAAGTATTACTATAAGGGTTATTTTGAGATTTAAAATTGTTACCCATATAGTGAACTTGCTTGTTCTCAGCGCTCGGGTTGTAAGGTAGATATTATGTATTGCTCATCCCTCCTCCATTCGTATCACACTGCATGACTGGATGTACCTTCAAAGAATCACATAAACCATCAATCTTTTTATTTAAAAATTCTACCTGGTTTGATAGCATGGTTACTGTGTCGAGGTTGAAAACACTGGCTGCTTTTGTTGGCTTTGTCCTTGTAACTTGCCATTGATAGTTGTTCAGTGACATCTCTTCAATGAATTCGTAGGCATCCTCAGGTGTCTTGTTCTTCAATGTTCCGCCGGCGGCTGAATCAATTAACTGCCTAGTTGAGGGGTTCACACCATTGTAAAATGTTTGGACCTGTAGCCACAAGGGTAATCCATGGTGTAGGCACCTTCTCAATAGATCTTTGTATCTCTCCCATGCATCGTAAAGTGTTTCTAAATCCATCTGCACAAAAGAAGAGATATCATTTCTTTACTTGGTCGTTTTAGCCGACGGAAAATATTTTAATAAAAAATTTTCAGTCATTTGTTCCCATGTAGTAATTGACCCTTGTGGAAGAGAATGCAACCACTATTTGGCTTTATTCCTCAAAGAAAAGGGAAATAACCGAAGACGGATGGCATCATCAGAAACACCATTTATTTTGAAAGTATCACAAAATTCTAGGAAATTTTCCAAGTGATTGTTTAGAACTTCATCATGCAAACCATCAAACTGAACAAATTGTTGTATTATCTGAATTGTGTTAGGTTTCAGTTCAAAATTATTTGCAGCAATAGCAGGTCTAACAATACTTGACTCAGTTCCTATTAAATTAGGTTTAGCATAATCATACATAGTTCGAGGAGCATAATCTTCGGCCACATCTAGAGGTAGCAGATTATTCTCAACCATCTCTTCGGTGGTATTAGTTTCGATTTCTTGCTCTTCTTCTATGTAATTTAAGCTGCCCCTTATTTCTCTACTGTTTTTGCAAACAGTACCTTCAATATCACTGCCGTAAATTAGGGGTCCTGTCGGGTTCCTTCTAGTCATAAACTAGAGGTACTTGTGAAGAACAAATAAAAGAAGGAAAATTAGTAAAGTTAAAAGAAAAATAAAAATAAAAGTAAATTGCAAAAATTAAAATGGCTAAAGTAATAAAAATTGAGCGTTCTTAATATTTTAGTTCCCTGGCAATGGCGCCAAAAACTTGATCGTTATCTCAGAGTCTTAAAAATTTATATAAAGAATGATCATGCCTAGAATCTAACTGTGACAATGACTTGAGGCAAGTGCACCTATCGAACAGTAGTATAGTTTAGTGGCAAGACCGAATTGTCGAACCCAAAGGAACTAAAAGTACTAATACTAACTTTCTTTTTATTATTTAGCCTAAGAATAAAAGTGAATTATTAATTAACTAACAACTAAGCTAAAGATGCAAAGACAAAGAGAATGTATTGGGAAAAATACTTGTGGGAAAAAACAATTGATTAGGACAATACCCGAGGAAGAATCCACCTAGACTTCACTTGTTATTTAACTCTGAACCAGATGATTTATTCACTTGACTTGATCCATAGGATTCCCTAATGTATATTAATATCTCTCTCGAGGCTACTAATGTCTAACCCTAGGTTGATTAATTGAAATCTCTTTCTAATTAAAACCCCTAGAATTGTATTAACTCGATCTATGGACTCCCATATTAGGTTTGACCCTAATTTGGAGGATTTTCATCATCCTTTCTAGGGTGGCGATCAATTCTGCTTAATTATGCTATTTCTACTCTTAAACAGGGACTTTTGCTCCACTGCCTAAGCACATCAATACATGAATTAATATCCTGAAATATCAAATCAAGAATTAAGAACACATAATTAAGAATAAATCAAGTATTTATCATATAGTTTAGAAAACAATAACAAATCCGTCTTAGGTTTCATCCCCCTCAGGTATTTGAGGGGCTTAGTTCATAATTATAAAAGAATACATCTCAGAAGTAAATATAAAACAAAACATAAGAAAAAACCTAAAACCCCCTGAAGGAAATTGAAGGGCAGATCTTTCGTCTTGAGTATAATTCCGGCTTCTTGAGATGAATCAACTGGCTTTCTTTGAGTAAATCCCATAATTCTGGCCTCTCTGGCTCGGCCCTTCAGCCTAACTGGACCCCCTGAAGGTTGGCCTCTAGGGTGTTTATATAGGCTTTTGGAATGGCTTTCTTCGCCTCTAAGTACCCTAATCCAAATGAAACTCTTCTTTGTCACGACAGGGACACGCCCATGGCACACGCCCGTGTGAATTGTGGCCAAGCTGTGTTTGAGTCTGTTAAGGAGGCACGGCTGTGTGGTCTTGGGCCCAGGCTGTGTCGATTTCGTGCTTTGGCCCATTTATTCCATTTTAGGCCTGTTTCTCTTTCTTTTCATCCTCTGGTGCTCTCCTAAATATAAAACATGGAAACAAAGGATTAAGAGCACCAAATTCCACAATTCAAGGCTTAAATCATATGACGGTTTATCAATCAGCCATAAAAATGAAACATGTCAATTTAATTTCCATATGCTTTATCAATATCAAGAATCAATTATTCATGGCTTACAAACATCGAATGATATAACAATAATCACACATAAATATATTGGCAT
Organism: Gossypium bickii; assembly: GCA_025503065.1. Lineage (NCBI taxonomy): Eukaryota > Viridiplantae > Streptophyta > Magnoliopsida > Malvales > Malvaceae > Gossypium > Gossypium bickii. Next base: position 68,479,021 of record CP106709.1, read on the forward strand.
ACACTTCTCATGGCTTAACCGAGTGATCGTAGATCAGATAAATGAATCTTCAAGCTCACACAAATATCAAATACAGTCCATTGAGTTGAGTGGGCCGAAGCAAATGCTCCCTTATAGCGCCTCAAATAACCCAATGAGTGGAGACTCATGCTCAACACTCCCTTATCTACTCCAAACAAATCAGTCGACCTAGAGCCATATGCTCATAATGTCACAAATGTGAGTATTAAAAAATCCTATGGCATGTCAACTATATCCAATGGATCCACCATGCATGTTTCCAATATATTTAGTCAAACATAGTATATAAATCAGTCATTATTGTGGTCAATTTAACGTGACAAAATGCTTATGTGTAACATGTAGCATAGCCCTTTAACATCCAATTAAATCAAGCATTTCATTTGTCATTTTCCAATGTTCAATTACAAATTGTAACACCAATAAATCATGATCAGAAACTCAAATAAACATGCTTTAATCATCAATATAATTAGCCTGATTAAATTGCACAAAACCATCTAAATGCTTACTTACCGTTATTTAATAAAAATTCAACTATTGTACATATAATATCAATCTTGCAAAAATCGGTCATTCAACCATAATTAATCAATTGAAATCATCAATTAAGCTACTAATTAAACATAAATGAGGGTCAAGTTACCAAATCACCTTTAGAAACACTCACCACACAATTTATTCTACCACAAAGAAGTGATCAACCAAGCAAATCCAAGCTTCAATTCTGGTTAGCTCGGCCCTCAAGATTCGGAGCTTCAACAGAGATAAAATAGACATTACCACCTTTCCAATGTTATAATTATAACAGCCCGTTTTTGGTTAAATCAAAACAGTGATTTCAAAACCACAAATCCGATGTCAAAATATTTATTTTATTATTATTTTATTTTTTACAGCATGAATATATGATGATGTGAATTTTTTGTTAAGAAATTTTAGCATTTGAATGCTCAATTAGGTAAAAAGGAATAAATCACGTAAAATGAAAAAGTGTTGTTTTATTAGCTAAAGGTATTAAATAGCCATAGAACCTTAAAGTTAAGGTTCTTATGTGGTAAATATACCATTTTTAGTGTTAGTGGACTTTTATGGACATCTTTTAAGTGAATTTTTAATGAATTTATTAAGGTTAAACTTGTAATTTGGTTATTAAAGGTTTAATAATAAAACAAAACCAAATTAATTTTGTTATCATCTTCCATAACCGAAACTTAGGGCTTGAAGAAGCCATTTTTATAGCTTTCATTCAGTTAAGCTTATCATGCTCATTAACATACAATTTTTGTCCAGTTTTTAATGATTTCTATGTTTTTGAGATCGTTGCAGCTAGTACTAGCTAGCCCAGGGACTAATTTGAAAAACTATTAAAGATTTTGAAAGTTTCTATTGATGAATATGTATGAGTTTTGATGTTTAATGATAGATTATCAATATTTGATGTTAGATAAACAAGTTTTGTTAAGTGATTTTTGGTGAAAATGCAAATTAGGGATTAAATTGAGAAAATGTGAAGATGTGTGGTTAAAAGTGTGAATAAATTGAAAATAAGGGCTGACATGTGTGTTAGGGAAATTCGGCTAGCATGTGAGTGGATTAAGTTGCATCAATTTGTGATTGTGTAATAAGGACTAAATTATGAAAAATGTGAAAGTTTAGGGGCAAATGTGTAAATAGCCTTAATGTATATTTTGGATTGAATTGAATAAATAGTTGATAAACTGAGTTAATTTTTAATATATTTAGATCAAGAAAAATAGAATTCAAACCTAGATCGAGGGAAGAACAAGGTGCTGGATTAGTTAATTCGCATTATCGTTTTTACGTCTGAGGTAAGTTTGTATGTTAATAAGCATTATTATAATTGAGTTTTAATGCTTTATATTGAACTGTTGATGAATACAATTGTACAGAAACATTTGGCAAAGCTTCGGTTATGTATCAGCACCAAGTGTGTAAGATCGAGATAGCTTCGATTATGTATAGCACTTGGTGTACGATTTGAGATAGCTCCGGTTACGTATGGCACTTAGTGTGTGATATCTAGATAGCTTCGGATATGTATGGCACTTAGTGTGCGAGATTAAAATAGCTTCAGCTATGTAATGGCACTTAGTGTGCGAGATATCGAGTATTCGGCAGTATTTCGAATAGGTATGAGTTGGTTACGAGTTTGTACAAGTATGTACATGGAAAGTATAAAATTCAATTGGAAGTGTTATGAATTTGCATATAAGTTCATGATTAAGCATATGGAAAGCTTGTTGTTACCATGAATTACATGTTAAATAGTTCAAGTTGTTGATTTATGTAATATGATTTGTTGAGTTTAATTCGTACGAGCTTACTAAGCCATAAAGCTTACTTTGTTTATTTTTCCAGTGTTTTATAGTGAATTCAAAGCTAGCTCGGATTTTGGGATCGTCAGAGACATCGTCACACTATCCAACCTATACTTCAGTACTTTTGAACTTATGGTTTGGTTATATGGCATGTTAGGGACTTTGAGTCATGTTAGTTATGTTTTGGTAATGACTCTGGCCAAATGAATTGGTTTGTAAATGTTTATATTTTGAGTTGTAAATATATCCATGAGAGTTGGCTTAATTTGGTGAATTTTCTGTTATGTCCATATATATGTGAAGATATGGCCGATATTAGATGTAAATTATGTTTGTGATTGGTTTAATATAATGTATGTTTAGTAAAGGTATAGTTAGTTGAATTGGTATGTTTTGATGGAATAATGTTTGAGGTTATAAGCATGTTGAATGTTGGTATTGACAATGGTATGGATTAGTCTTGAATGTGGTCGAATTGAATGTTATTTATGCTAGGATTCGCTACCATTTGAGCTTGTTTAGGTATGTACAAAATGGTGGAAAAATGGCTTGGTAAATAGCCTATTTTTGTCCACACGGGCAGAGACACAGGCGTGTGTCTCAGCCGTGTGTGACACACGGTCAAGTTACACAGCCATGTGTCCCCTGGTGTTGAAATTGAAATGAAGTCAGTATGCTCCACACGGTCTCATACACGGTGTGAGATTAGCCATGTGGTACAAGTCAGTATACCCCCTGATTGGCACACGGCATAGCACACGGGCATGTGACTTGGCCGTGTTGCGTAAGTCAGTATACCCTACAGGTTTGGCACGGCCTAGTACACGGGCGTGTGTGGCCACTTCGAAGGGCACACGGGCGTGTGGTTGGCCGTGTGACCTAAGTCAGTATGTACCCCTTGTTTTCACACGGCCTGTAACACGGGCATGTCTGGTGGCCATGTGAGAGAAACGGCCTGGCGACATGGGCGTGTGTCCCCTGTTTGAAACAAAATTTTCTAAGTTACACAAAAATTTCCCGTTTTATCAGTTTAGTCCCGAACCATTTCTAATGCATGTTTAAGGCCTCGTAGGCTCGTTTAAGGGACACTACCATTGGTTCTGATTGAATTGTATTTGAAATGATAAATTGTATATGAAATGTGTATTTTAAAGTGTTGGAAGTTCGATAATGCTCCGTAACCCTATTTCAGCGTTGAATACGGGTGAGGGGTGTTACAATAATAAACACAAATTTTAATTAACTATACTAATCAAAATCTTCTCACAAAAAGATACCTTACTGAATTTGTAACATCAAGTTAAAAACTCGATTCCTCACAAATTCGATCTCTCCAGCCCTCCTAAACACTTTCAATCATCAATACTAGACCAAATATACTTATACTAAGCATCAAGTTCATCTTTAAATCAATTTCACAAAATTTCAAAAAATCAGTTCATGAAGATGATGAAATTCAGATTTCTTTAAATTGCCTCACAAGTCATGTTTAATCTTGATAAATAAGATCAGAAACCTTTTAATAGATCCATTTTGAGTTGGAACATCCATTGATTTGTGGTTTTCCTATAACACCCCAAACCCGACCCAAACGTTATGGCCAAATCCGGGAATGTCACATCAAAGGCACAATTCAAAACAATTTTGCTAAGTTAAAGTTTAAGGACTAAAAGCCCAAAATCCTTGAATCTTGTTAAGTAATAATAAAAGCCCATTTAATTATTTTAAGTATTCCAAAAACCATGTTTAAACATAAGAAATTACTCAAGTTTAATAATTAAGTAAACAGTTGAAACAACAAAACTCAAAATCTAAAGTCAACGCGAATTACATGGCCTTATTACATCCATCGAAAATAAAGCAATTTAAATCATATTTTTTGAAACAAATAAATCAAACTTCTAAATATCTTGTAGTGTGGCCATCTCCGAGTCCTCTTCCACGTCGAGCCGTTTACTGAGGATCACCTAACACATTTAATAAAAAGGGTGTGAGTTTCGAAACTCAGTGTGTATGACCCTTGGCAATCAAATCAACATGCAAATATTACATTGGGTTAAGCCCTATCAAAATCAGTAGTCTTGGGCCTTAGCCCGCAATGACCTCATACCACATAAGAGTCACATGAATGCAATGCACCCATCCCAAATCCAACCCTGCACACCATTTCCCTTCCAACCCTACACACCTGTGGGGATATAAATATCAACCCACTCATCCCTACACACCAAAGGTAGCACCAATAGCGGCACTACTCAAACGTTGCAGCAAAGCTGCTATTATGGGCTTAAAGCCACCGGTGGATCCACGATCGTTAAGCGACTATGTGATCCTCAAATCTTCCTCCGTATCATCAAAACCCACCCAAGTGCAACATATATTTCGTGAATACAGCACACATTTTCACACTTTAAGCACCTAGGGGTATTTTAGTCATTTCACTACCCAGGGGTATTTTCATAAATCTACCCCACAGGGGTATTTAGGTAATTTTGCAAAATAGGGTACTTTGGAAATTTTGTAAATCAGGGATATTTTGGTAATTCTGCAAATCAGGGGTATTCTGGTAATTTTACAAATTAGGGGTATTTTAGTAATTTTACAAATCTAAGGATATTTTGGTAATTTCCAAATTAGGGGTATCTTAGTAATTTTACAAATCTAAGGATATTTCGATAATCTCCAAATTAGGGGTATTTTAGTAATTTTACAAGTCTAAGGATATTTCGGTAATTTCCAAATCAGGGGTACTTGGTCCTTCTCGGGTTTTAATTATAAACTTTGGCCCATTAACAAGTCCTTGCAGCTAAAGCGAATAGACACTATGCACCAGGTAGGATTCCAGATAAGAGAATGTGGGCCACTAGGACCGCTTAAGTACAAGCTCTCCCTAGATCCAACCCTAGACATGCACATGTCCGTTGCCACACTCTAACCCAGCGACTTGTTCACAGACATGTTTAATTATTAGGTTAAGTCTTATGCGGTTTAAGAGTTGTTCAGAACTAGGCCTAAAGTCCATTAAACCCTAGCATACTTTTCTACGTCCCCATAAAGCCCATCAAGCCCAAATCACATCCTTACGGCCCATTAGGCCCAAATCTCCTCCATATGGCCTATTAGGCCCAAAACAATTCCAGATCATGTAACATGCATGACTAAATCAATTCGTATAACCAACCAAACAATTTCATCAAACTTAGCCTCAGGGCCCATCGGGCCTATTTAGCCACTTTCGGCTTTCTGGCTTTTTGGCATTGCCGATATTGTGTGTGTGTAGTGTTTGTACACACCTGGCTACTACGACGTGCTATACTATCCTTGGTCTTGAACCTACAACCAACCAACCTTCAATCAATCACTAAATCAAAACATTTACCAAAAGCCGAAACCTTACCATAACCTTACCGTGTGCCACCGGGTTCTAACTGCCCTTCCTTAGCTACTAATCAGGAGTATCCCCTAGATCTGCACTCACACATACACATCCGAGTGACTCATAATCCACACAAGTCACCCTTATAGATCATACACACATTCGGCCATTCACTTAAACCACAATCGAGTTGAGTACACTTACTCTTACTAACGATTCTACCACGCTTGCGATCTTTGAACCTTATCCTTATTATCACAGAGTTAACGACAGGATAGTTAGATAGCCTTTTGGCAGCAAAACGTACAAAAGACGAATACTTACCAAATCCCCTTTCGATCCTGTGGCCTAGATAGCTATTAACTAGATCCGGCTTTTCAACACTTGACTGATTGTAGATAATAATCGATCTGTGATGGAGGAAACAACAAGGGTTTGGCACAAATAGGAATTTTGACAAGGAAAATGATGGTGGTAATTCGACAATAGAAAAGTTTGGCTATGAGAGAATTCGGCAAAAAGGATTCGACTATAGGAGATTTCGGCAATTGGGAGAATTTGGCTATGGGAAAACTGCTTAAGGGAAGAAAAGAAAGACTAATGAAAGCTCAAAAACCCTTCAAAGCATTCGGCCACTCCTTTTATAACCACCAGCCGAATACTCCCTTCCCCACATTCCATTCGACACCAATTCCTCCCTCTTCTCATCTCCTAACTTTTCTCCTAATAACACCTTAGCCTTATTCGAATTTTCCTTCATTATCAGTTCCTCTTACCACTCAAGCACTCCAACACAAGAGTTCATATTCAACACAACTCTGGCCATCCACCTATGCAAAATAAAACACTCCAAAAATACCACCCTAATGCTCGAACCTTGGACCTTCTCAGCTGACAACATGCCACCTTATAGCTCCCCAAGTGATGCCACTTGCCATTGGACCACAAGCCCACTTGTGTCATTTTTCTTCTTCATTTATTTAAAAGGCCTACTAACTGAAATCACAGTTCCCTTGGGCTTAAACCAAAATTTTTCTTATACCCTTACTTAATCCCAGTACATCTCCAACACCCCTAGACACTCCAAATTCATTAACCCTCAAAGCCCACATGCCAATTGTCATTTTCTCGCTCACTTAAAATTTTTCTGAGACCCAAAGTGATGCGATCCCGGCCGCATCATGTTACGACACAACTCGATGCCACCGAGATTGGCCCAAACTCGAGGGGCCCAAGTGCAAAATGAAACTTTTAATTTTAGTTTGTTAATTTGGTTGCTGGAATAAGGACTTTGATTTATTTATTTTAGTTACTTTAGTTATTATAATATGAGTCTTTAATTATGTCTTGTTTATTAAATGCATATTTAATTAATGTCTTGCATTATTGATCTACATTTTTTAATTATGACATGCATTATGTGTTCTGCATTTAATAAAGTCATGCATTATGTAACTCTCATGTTAGTTAAGTTTGCATCTTAAACCATGCATTTAAGCATCTTAGTTGATAAATATGTTTGAGTTTGTTTATATAACTATGTTAATTTAATATGGCTGTTACTTTTTACTACATAAATTAAGGTGTGTTTATTTTCATTTTAAATAAGGTGATTTGAGCTGCAAATAAATTGGTGTTTGAGTGTTTATAGTGTGCTGATTCTTATGAGTGTTTTTAATGCTTAATTATCTACCTTGTAGGTGACTATTCATATGGCTAATTGACTCTTCAAGTTTGGACGTTTTTCAAGCCTTCAAAACTCATTATGGTGGCTTTTCAAATGGACCAAAAGTGACTCTTCAAGTCTGATCAGTTTCATGCACTCAAAGTTAGTTATGGTGCCAATTAAGGAGATGAATACAGAAGAATTAAGGCATTTGGTTAAGGGGAAAATGAAGGGACATCAAGTAACACATTTAAAGGACCATTAAGCCATCATCAAGTGAAAAGGCATGACTTTTCATCTATGCATGAATCAAGTGAAAAGACATGACTCTTTGGCTGCCCAAGGCTGATTTAATGAAGGAATTGAAGTCATTTGGCTGTTCAAAACGTTGAACTCTTCCAGCCCAAGTAATTAGCTCATTTATTCATGAATTAGAACATTAAATCATATTAAAAGTTGCTGTTACTTAGGCCTAGAATTTCAAGAGTCTTTACTTATTGATTAAGCTTTATTTCAGCCATTAAACATCACATTAAAGCTGAATTCATGTGACTTTTCAGCTAGCCTCATGTAAGCACTATAAATACTTTGTGATTAGCTTGTTTACAGGACTTTTGAACTTTGAATATATTTTATGAACTTTTGTTCATTGAGTGAGACTATTCTCCTCTCTATCTTTCGTACGAGTTTCGATTTCGACTTATCAAGTTTTCTTGTTTGTGGCGTCAATCGTTCTCTTCCATCAACTTATACCATAGGTTCTTATCTTTATAGATAATGGGTCTTGGTCCATCATCGACTACCATTTTTCCACCATAAACAAATATAGAACCCGGGGTGAGACTTTATTAGTGTTGAATCGATTCTTTGTTTAAGTTCTTTCATCCATTCCCATCAACTATCACCTATCATTTATCTAAACCATCACTTATCCATCTATCCAATTCCCTTACCATCAGCCTATCATTGTTTGTTCAACCTTAAACCAAAACCCATCTTCTTTCCCTTCATCTTAAACTGAACCTATCCTTTTTAATTATCCAAATCAACTCTTTCATTTAAACACCTCCATTCCTAACTTAAACCCACCTTCTAAACAAATTCACCTAAAGCTTCCGCAAACTCATCCATATTTTTCCAATTATTTTCCAAAGACTTGATTCCTCCTCGTAAACGATTGGGCAACTAGTATACGTTTCGACTCACCCCGAGGCGAATCGTATCACAAAGCCCAATAGGCCCAATTCTTCTAGGCCCAAATTCGGGGCATTACATTTCCTCTTAAAATTCAAGATCGACCATTAAAGATGTAATAGTTCAGTTTATACCTTAGTCGAAACAGTGGTTTCGGGACCACAAATCCGAGTCTGAATAATATTTTAATATTATTTTTTGTGCCGTTGATATGTGACTAAGCATGTGATAAATTTATGTGAACTAATTTGTCCGTCTGTGTGTCTAATTTGACAAAAGGATGAAATTGCATTAAATGTGGAAGTTGCTTGCTATTTGCTGAAGTGTCTATGTGTTGTGGCTTTATAATTGCGAGGACTTATGTGGCAATATAGCCATTACTAATGTTAGTGGACGGCAGTGAGTGTTAATATGCATATATTATATGTTTATTATATTTACTTTAAATGTTTCATTAATATTATTATGTTATATGTTATATATTATTATAATGAAAACAAAAGCAAGCCATTAGCATCATTTTTACCATTGAATAAGCAAAGAAAGAAAAGAAAAACATAGGTAAGGGGTTCGGCCATAGTTTGGTCTAATTCAAGGTATGTTTTCGGTCGGTTTTTGATAATTTCTACATTTTTGCAATCGTTGCTTTGAGAGCTACAAAACCCATGTATTGATTTTGTGAATTGATGATGTTTGTGTAATATGCCATTGATGATATGTCAAGCTTTTTGATGAATTATGGTGTTAAATGAAAGATTTGAGCTAGATGAACATACTTTGTTCTTAAATTTTTATGAATTTAGCTAAATATGGCTAAATTGAGAAAATAGCAAATTGAGGGACTCAATTGCTAATTTGATGGAAAATGTGGGCTTGTATGATATATTTGTATATTCGGCTAAGCATGAACATGGGCAGATTTTGTGAATTTGATGTTTTGAAAAAAATGGACTAAATTGATAAAGTGTGCAAATATGAGGGTTAAATTGCAAATAGCCCTAAATATGTGTCCATGGATTGAATTGTATGAATTAGTAAATAAAAAGGTTAATTCTAAATATGTTTAAATCAAGAACTGAGGAAAACGAACTTAGATCGCGGGAAAGTGAAAATAACTGAGTAGTCGTTTTCATTCCGACATATCGAATCCGAGGTAAGTCACTATGCAAATAAATGTATATGTATGCAATTGTAATTGTTCATTTGTTTAATGATGATAATGAATGCTTATGAGAGGTTATGTATTTGAATTTCGAGATAAGTTTGATATAGAGATTAAGTTTGATATAGGATTGGTTTAATCATGTCATAGACATCTATTCTGTTTTATCATGTAAGACCATGTCTGGGATGTTGGCGTTGATTTGAGACTCGTGTAAGACCCTGTCCAGGACAGTGGCATCGATATCTGATTATGTGTAAGACCACGTCTGGGACGTTGGCATCGATATGAGCTTTACGTGTAAGACCACGTCTGGGACGTTGGCATCATTATGAACCTTATGTGTAAGACCGTGTCTGGGACATCGGCATCGTATTGATTCGTATAAGATCCTATCTGGGACAGTGGCATTGATATCCAAGTACATGTAAGACCTCATTTGGGACGTTGGCATTATACGACTATTCCGAGCTTTCTGAGTATCCTATTAGATTCCTAATGGTTCAACGGGCAAGTTTGTGATACAAATGGCAAATCCGAGCTATGAACAAATATGTGATTTAAAATCCGTTTCAGGTATGTTGATTATACACTAATTGTGTAGACAAGGTAAGCATCTATATGATCTTACTATGATGTTATGAATATGAGACAATCTCACATTCCCTTAAAACCTCATCAAACTCTAAACTTAAGTTTTCTCCTTTTCGATCTAGTCAAAATGCCTTAATACTTTTGCCTAGTTGGTTTTGTATTTCATTTTTAAATTCCTTGAAATTTTCAAGGGCTTCAGATTTATGGCACGTAAGATAAATATACCATATCAATTGAAATCATCAGTGAAAGTAATGAAGTATTGAAAACCTCCTTTTGGCTTGTGTGTTTATGGGTACGTGTACATTATTGTACATTAAGCCTAATAAATCACTAGCTCACTCACTTTTACTATTAAAAGGAGTTTTAGTCATTTTACCCAATAGCAAGACTCATATATATCAATTTTTTCATAAACAATAGAATCCAAAAATCCATCTTTATGGAGCTTTGATATGCGCTTCTCACTTATATGGCCCAAACAACAATGCCAAAGATAAGTTTGATTAGAGTCATTTATTAATTGTGTCAAACCATAGAAAACATTATCGAGATAAATGAACAACAATTATTCTTTAATTGTCTCAAAACCAATTTTGTCTAAAAAATAAATTGAAAGTAATGTTTCTAGTCAAACTTAGCACAAAATAACAATCCTCCAAAAATAAATCAAGTCCACTAGGCAATGATAAAACATGTGTTCCTGCAGCTAATGTATCAACTCTTGCTTCATTTCTAACTCACAGCTCCACATCTCCTTTAGCCAGATTCCTACTCTTTTACAATCACTGTACAAAAGTACAAATATGAGAACCATAATCAATTTCTAATACCCAGGAAGTAGACATTGTTAAATTAATATCAATAACAAAAATACCTGAAGTGGACGCTCCACTTTCTTTTTCCTTCTTGCCCTTTTCAAGATAAGCAGGGCAATTCCTCCTCCAATGTCCGATCTTACCACAATGGAAACATTTTCCTTCCTTAGCTACTCCTCCTTTAGGTTTCAATGCAGTTTTTCCTTTGTTAGGTTTGGCTTTGCCATTGTCCTTAGGCTTTTCCTTAGCATTAAGCTTTCCTTTCCATTTTTCCTTGTACACCATCAGAATGGGCTTAGGTCCAGCCTTTTACATGTTACTTTCAGTAGTTCCTAACATGCTAAGTAATTGTGGCAAAGTCTTATTAATATCATTTATTTTGAAATTAAGAAAAAAATCAGCTTAAACTATCCGATGACGATTGCAGGATGACATTAGTGGCCAATTCCACACCTAGAGGGAATCCAAGTTTTTCAAAGCTTTCAATATAGCCTATCATCTTGAGAACGTGATTTCCTACAGGAGTTCCCTCCACCATTTTGCATTGAAATAGAGCTTTAGAGGTCTCATGCCTCTCTTGACGTGCTTACCCCTCATATAACTCCCTGAGGTGTTGGATCATATCATAGGCAACCATATCCTCATGTTGCTTTTGAAGCTCATGAGTCATGGTGGTAAGCATCAGACATCCTACGTCTAACATGTCATCAAGATGCTTCTTATAAGTATCATTCTCAACTCTAGAGGCATCACCTGCTAGTTCATTAGAAATAAGTACTTCAATGGCATATAATTTTTATTCTTGTTTGAGGACATTCCTCAAGTTACAAAACCAGTCAAGGAAGTTCAAGTCGTTCATTTGTCCTTGGAGTGTCTCTAACTAACTATAACCATAATAAAGGCAAGCGCACCTATTGTTTAATAGTATAGTTATGGTAAGACCGGTAATATCATATCCACAAGGACCAAGAGTACTAGTAATTACTATCTTCTTATTATCTAGCCTAGGAATTGAAGTGATTTCTTTTAAACTAAAACTAATTAAGAGCACGACAAAGAATGAATTAGGAAAATACTTTTAGACAACTTATATGATAAAGACTTCACCTAGACTTCACTTATTACTTTTGATTCATATGATTTATTCACTTGACTTAATCCGTAGAAATCCCTGATTTATGTTAATATCTCTTTCAAGACTAAAAATAACTAACTCTAGGTTGATTAATTGAAATCTATTTCTAATTTAAACCCATATTGTTGCATTAACTCAATCTATGGATTCCCCTATTAGATTTGACTCTAATTCGGCAGATTTTCGTCGCCCTATTTCTAGGGTTGCAATCAACTCCGCTTAATTGTGTTGATCTACTCTTAAATAGGGACTTTTGCTCCTCTGAATAAGCACATTCGACTTGAATTAATAATCTGAATTATCAAAACAAGAATAAGAACTCACAATTAAGAATAAGAACAAGTATTTATCTTATAAATCAAATAATAATAAGATCTATCTTAGGTTTCATCCCCTCAAGTATTTGAGAGGTTTAGTTCATAATGATAAAGGAAAACATCTTAAAATAAGGAAAACAACAAAACATAAGAAAACCCAAAAACTTCAAGAGAAACTAATAGGAAATCTTCTGTTGTGATGGAAATCCTTCCTCCAAGCTATTCCCGACGGTTGTCTTCGAGTATTTTCTGCCTTCTGCTTGGCGTCCCACTTTAGGTTACCCCTTAGGGTGTTTATATAGGCTTTGAAATGCCTTTCTTGGCCTACAAGTACCCTATTCCAATAGAATTAGACTTGGGACTAGCTGGGACACGCCCGTGTGACATGCTTGTGTTCGATAGCCTTAGGACATGCTTGATTCTGCTTGGCTCACATGGCCGTGTTTAATGGCTTAGGCCGTGCGAAATTCTGCTCGTCACACACGGCCATGTGGTTTCCCGTGTGAGAAAGTCCAGGTCGTGTTGATTTTCGAGGTAGGCCCATTTTGTCCATTTTTGGCCCGTTTCTCGTCTTTTTTGACTCCCTAAGCTCTCCTGAGTGTAAAACATGAAATTAAAGGATTAGGAGCATCGAATTCATCAAATCTAATGGAAATTCATCCAAAAATAAGCCAAGCATAGGGTTAAAATATGTATAAATTGAGGTTTATCAAATATTCCCAGACTTAAGTCTTTGCTTGTCCTCAAGCAAAATCCTCAACTCATAATTAAAATTATCTTTTTCAATTTATAGTTCTCATCAATGATGTCTCATCATAATTCATAGATAATTCATACATTGATAATTTAACTAAAAGAGTGCTAAAGATTCAAACAATCCAAGTCATAATAATTTTTTTATAGCACGAAAACATAGGTGTTTCTCCTTACCTAAATAATTACCTTTAATTCAAAATCAACAAGAATTGACATCCTCACTAAAGATTCACTCAAATCACTCAATGTGTTTAAGGTTCAGATTAAGCACTCAAAATTCAAGCATGAAAAGTTATTACCATAGGCTTGCATGAAAATCAAATATCCACCATTATAAGATGAGATGATACACAGATCAAAAGGTCTTTAAAATGGTTGTAATGGAGCTTAGTTTAAAGGTGTGGATAAAGGCTGAATTAAATAATGGAGCTTGGTTTAAAGGTGTAGATAAAGGCTGAATTAAATAATGGAGCTTGGTTTAAAGGTGTGGATAAAGGCTAAATTAAAAGGTTAGAATCAAGATTGAATTGACAAATTATCTAACTAGAAAAGATGAACTAATACTAAATAATTACATCGATTGAAAACTTATTACTAATAACACGAGCTTCTTTTAAAGATGTGAAATTTAACTGTTTAAGCTCATAAAACTAATAATGAATAAATTTCTAGCTTTTTTTTAAGAATAAGTATTTAACAACTGAAACAAAGAAAATAGTTAGGCAACTAATCAAATCAAATCTCGACAAAAGGGGAGTCAATAAAGTAGGAGAAGCAAAAATTGGGTTTTGGGTTAATATTAATGGGTGAGTTAAGAAACTGTTTATTGGGCTCAAATGGGTTCACTAGGGGTTAATTATGAAGGTATGCTTTTTGTGGAGTAAGTGGGTTAAATCCTAGGTGCCTTTATCATCTCAGTATATCAAATCAAAAGTGTGGTCTCGACATGTATAATTGAAGCAAGTTCTAGAATAACAAATCAATAGTGACACACTCATAATCAATAAAGTGAGCAAGAAAAATGTATGCTCTAAAAGGCTCAAAATCTCACAAAAATTATGGTTTTTGATGTCAACCTTGCAATTTTCAAACTTCAAAGTAATATTTAAATTTAAGGAAACAACCTAAAAAAATTTTAATTCTAAAGATAGACTTATCATGCTTGATCCTCTAATGTCTTAAAGTTTAAACATCAATGCACAATTACCAATGATGTAACATCCCAAAATTGGGCCTAGTAGGATTGGGCCCAATGGGCCTTAAGCATAGTAGCGTTTAAATTTCTGGAGAACAAGAGGAGCTTGTGGCCAAACGGTTAGCAGTGTGGATTATGTTGCAAGGGAGCCTGGGTTCGAATCTCATGACAAGCAAAGGAGTATTTATTTTGTGAATTGGACGGCCAGAGTTTGAGTTGGATTTAAACTCTACTGATGGAAGGATCCCACATCGGAAAGATACAAAGAAGGAAGGTAAGAAGCTAGCTATATATATAGCATTCTGGGAGGAGGATGAATACACCTTGGAGGGTGTTTGGGCACAGGAGTGGTCGAAGCGCGGATTAGCACCAGATTCCTATCAGGTGTGTAACTCTCTCTACTCTAGTTGTAGAGCGGAAATGCCAAAGTGCTGGTCACGACAATAGTAGCCACACGAGCGTGCGAGCGCACGTGTGGGGCTTCGACGCGATAGTTGAGGCCATCAGTAGTATTCTTGTGGGTTGATGCTGCTTGGGCCACGATGGACCGAAGTGGGCCCAATGGGCCTGTGGGCCCAATTGAATAAAATTGTATGATGGTGTAGTATATAGTGAACTAGACTAGGTAAATCATATACGCGGCTAGATTTGTGTTAGGTGGGCCACACGAGCGTGTGGGCCTGAATGGGCCAAAATCGGGTTTTAGGCCCAATAGTCCGGTAAAGACCAGAAATGGTAGCCGAGTCGCTCGAAGTGACATTAGGCCTTCGAAAAGGCCATTACAGGTGCAAAATTACTGAAATACCCTCGATAGGTAAATTACGAAAATACCCTTACTAGGTAAAATTATGGTTATACCCTTAGAGGTTGATTAGCTTGATTATGTTGTATTATGTCTATCTGATTATGATGGTAATTCATGTTATACTTATATTTGATATATGTTTTGCATACATGACATACTGCATACACAAATTATTATGTCATATTACATGGGATTTGGAATGTTATGATGTTTAAGGGGAAGTGCTTAATTATGAGGTCACATAGTGATCGGTAGCTATGCCACGTTATATTATGAGGTCACATAGTGATCGGTGGCTAAGCCACGTTATATTATGAGGTCACATAATGATCGGTGGCTCTGCCACATTTGATTATAAGGTCACATAGTGATCGGTGGCTCTGCCACATTTGATTATAAGGTCACATAGTGATCATTGGCTCTGCCACAGTGGATTATAAGGTTACATGGTGATCGGTATTATAACTGACAGCATGACTGTCGAGATGGCGTGTAGCGGATGGAGCGTTGATTGTAGAAATCCCCACGGTGTGATTGGCTGGTACGGGTTGGCGTGTAGAGGATGGAAAAACTAGGTTGGGCTGGGACATATTGCATTCATATCTTTTGTATGCCATCTTGAGCGGGCTAAGGCCCAATATGCATCTGTGGGCTTAAGGGCCATATTGCGTTTCTGGGGATTTACACACTGAGTCTCGATGACTCACCCCTTTGTTTAATTTTGCAAGTAATCATTAGATCACGGATTTGGGAGCTGAGGCGGACTTGTGGTAGCTATGCAATGTTTTCTCATAAACTCGTTTCTTTTATTTGGACTTATTTTTATTTGGGTTTTTGTTATGTAATAAGGCCACTATAACTTTAATTTTGTTTAGCTTTTAATTTGATTACTGCCTATTATTATTAAATGTTCAATACGGTAATTTCCTAAACCCTTAATAACCATTTTCCAAAAATGTTAAATGAAGGATTACCAGCAAATAAATATTTAAACTCGAAATTTTTAACAAACACGCAGTTTATAAACAACCTTTTTATGTGACATGTCAGATCCGGTCATAACGTTTAGGCCGAGTTTGGGGTGTTACAGATGACTTAATCCAAAACATATCAATGAAAATCATAAGTTAATAGAAGTTTCATTGTAATTAGTAATATGAGAAAATTTACTTAAGAACGAGGCATAATTCAGGGATTTTCTAATAATACTATAATTAACCTCCCCACACTTAAGATGTACATTGTCCTCAATGTATAAAGATAGATAATATAGTAAGAAAATCATAAGAGAGGGAGAGGAGTGAAACTTCCTGGATCATGGATGAAATCTTTAGAAAATGAAAATTGTAGAAATGGAGCCAATGAAAAGCATGATGAATTGGGCATAGGTAAAGGTGGGGGAGAATATTCCAGTTCCTTAGTAGCACCTTGAACCTTTTGAAACTGCGGAGTCATTAGTAAAGTTTTAGGGGTCTTATTAAATGGATTTTGTTATGATTACTCGATAATAAACAACCAAAGATAAAAATAAATCAACATAACTAATATAATTTAAAGACAAGAAAGATAAAGAGAAATAGTTTCAAAATTAAAATAAAGAAAACGAAAATAATTAAATGGACTCGAAGATCCTCATCATCAGACGGATTACAAGATGGGGGTGGTGGCGATATGTGAAAATGCTGACAAATCTGTTGCAGAGTCGCCTCGATGCCATCGAACCATAGAGAGTAGTCGTTAAATTGTTGAGTACAGAACTGCTCGAACCGAGTGAGGTGCTCAGAGATGTCAGTCAGTGAAGCTGCCACATGAACTGGTCGGTGAGGTGGTGGTGGTGCAGACGGTGGCGCCTCATGATGTGGGGGACATCATCAGTAATGTCCTCTGGGGCGTCATAATCGGTGGGTTGTGATAGCCGATACAGGGGAGGATCAAACCCACGTCGATGCTCAATCATCCTCATATGAAGCATCGTCGCGATGCCCTGTGGGGACATTTGCCCTATAAACATGACAAAGGAGGAATGAGCTGCAGTGTTGAGGAGCCCAAAATATCAAGCCAGGCGCGTCACATAGGGGCCCATAGAGATGACCCCTCTCCGATGTCACTCCATCTAATGCTGAATGGCGAGGGCGATGAAGTAAGCGAGATCAAACACGTGCCCTTGTGCCATGCACCATAAAATATAAATGTCGTGGGTGTTGACGACACCGGTGCTCTCTCGCCTACCCATCAAAGTATGAGCCAGGATGGCGTGTAAATACCTCAAGGATGGGGAGAGAGCGGAGGCCTTGGAGCGACTAGGATCATATGTCACCGAGTCAGGGACCAAATCTCTCCAACATGACGAAGGGGAGTAGTGGATGTTGCGATAGAGGTCCTCGAAGTCGTTGTCCTCCATGAACTCCTCGGTGTAAAGTCCCAAGGTGACCCCAAACACTGGGATACTCATCTCTTATATGAGGCCCCTAAGATGAAATTGGATTGTGCCTGGGTCATCAAAGTTTGTCATTGTTGGAGCGCCGAAACCCCATGGCGCAGCAGAATAAAATTAGATCCGGTGATCCAAACCATGGATCCATGTGTGAGGAGCGAATCGGGGTGAAATAAAGGTTTCGAAATTTACCAAAAACTTCAATCTGAGTAGACAGCGACACCTTGGCAACAAGAGTTTTGATTTACTGTCGAATCAAGCCACAACCTTTTCGATGTCGGCCTCTACGTGATCCACCCTTTTTGACTATGAACGGAAGAAATCTCCAAAACTTTTCTCGGAGGTTTATTTGCTTGACTACCGCTAGACCTAACAAACACTCTATTAGGTTTTTTCACATAAGCTTTGCCTCTTTTAAATACCTTTTATAATGGGTATCCTTTTAATTGGGCCTTTTATAATGGGTATCTTTTCATTGGGCCCATTATTTGGTATCCTTTTAATACCCATTTATAATTGGTATCTCTTGAATGTATCATAAGATTAAATAAATACAATAAAGTTTTTAACCTAAAATATAATTACATTAATTATATCCAAAAATTATAATTACATTAATTATAATAAGGATTTCATAAACTATATTTATTTAAATTTATATATGAATCAAATTCATATATTAATAGAATTATGTTGTCATTATGTGTACAACATCCTTGTACATATAATATGTTCAATATTTGATTACCCAATTACATTAATTCTTTAATTAATTTAATTCATGTGACAACCAAAAACAATACCAATTATATTTTATTCCGTTCATTTCAACCATAGGGTGTGACCACAGTAGGTTCTTGCAACGTTAGCGATAATACTAGAACGATTCTATTATCACGCATAATGATGAGTGGCATCTAGCAATGCATCATTGCTACCTAAGTTACAAGAAGTCATGATTCGACATAACCTTTCGTGATTAACCTTTCATACATTAATCCTTAAGTCCTTTATCTCTCGGAATGGACACAAGTCATGGAATAGTCACACTTGTATAGTCCATCCCATGTTTCTTGATATCTTGAGTAGACTATGATATACAAATTAGTATGACATCTCATGTCAACTTATTTGAGCATGGCCATGCATTTCTAGTCTCACTCAATCAAGTGGCCTAAGATATTACTCCCATTATGTAGGAGGGACTTATCCTATATTGATCAACCATATCCTCTACATAGATTGTGGTATATCCAACATCACCTTTATAGAACAACCAATTACGATTATGCGTTTGATCAGTATCAAAATATACAACTCACGATGTTGAGATAATAATTGTCTCAAGTCCGAGGATCATATACATATTAATCACTATGAGTAATGTTGTGACAATTACATAATAATCCAAAGAAACATACTCATAACGGGTCAATCCAATATGTTGTTCTCTAACATACATATTCATGCATTGATTTTGACAATCCACATCAATGACAACTCTTTATCATCAATCAACTACATGTTAGTCTTAATGCATTATTGTTGTCCTAGTCAACAATAATACTCGACTAAGGATCTTTTAAGAATAATCATATTATTCTCGTGACATTATTATAAAACAGTTTATTTGTATACACAGATAGAAAAACTGAAATAATAATGACAATGCTTTATATTAATAAATATGGTAAATAAAGTATGTTATTACAACCATCTCATGATTGATCTTTGTGCATACTCTTACAATCTCCCACTAGCACTAAGACCAATCACTCATATATCTAATACCAAGCGACTTTAGTGTGACGATCATGCTTCTGTGTGTCGAGGCTTGGTCGAGGATCATCGTGATGTTATCATCCGAAGGTACTCAGATATCTCTACATCTCCTCGATCGATAATCTCTCGAATAAGATGGTAGCGCCTAAGTATATGTTTGGATCATTTGGTGAGATCTGGGTTCTTTAGCTTGTGCAATGGCTCCATTGTTATCACATCGGAGTTCTATAGCATCCGATATGCTAGGCACAACCCCTAGTCCAAAGAATGAACTTCTTGATCCAAATCGCTTCTTTTGCTTTGCCTCACCGGCGCAATATACTCGCCTCTCTGTTGTAGAATCGGCTCATCAGTACTTTGCTTTGAACTCTTCCACCTTACAAAGACCACCATTAAGGCAAAACACAAAACCCGATTGCGATCGAGAATCATCCTTGTCGGTTTGGAAGCGGCATCGTGTAACCTTTTACACTTAACTCTTCCTCACCTCCATATAATAGGAACGTATCCTTAGTTCTTCTTAAGTACTTAAGGATACTCTTGATCGTGGTCCAGTGACCTTCACCGGATCTACTTGATACCGCCGTCATACTTAAGGCATACGAGACATCCGGACGGGTACATAACATAGCATACATGATAGATCCAATAGCGGAAGCATATGGAATTTTACTCATACGTTCTCTCTCTTGTGGAGTTGAAGGACACATTTCCTTCGAGAGTGAAATACCATGTCTCATAGGTAGGAATCCTCTTTTAGATTCTTCCATCTTGAACCTTTTCAAGACTTTATCTATGTATGTGCTTTGGCTTAGACCTAGTAGTCGTCTTGATCTATCTCTATAGATCTTGACTCCTAAGATATAAGTGGCTTCGCCAAGTCCTTCATAGAAAAACAACTTCTTAACCAAGTCTTAATAGATCGCAAGGTAGGTATGTCATTTCCCATGATAAGTATGTCATCCACATATAGTACCAAGAATGTGATAGTGCTCCCACTAACTTTCTTGTAAACACATGGCTCATCTTCATTTTTGATAAAACCAAACTCTTTGATTGCATCGTTAAAACGAATATTCCAACTTCGAGAAGCTTGCTTTAATCCATAAATGGATCTTTGTAGCTTACATATCTTTCTAGCATCCTTTGGATTTACAAAACCTTCAGGTTGTGTCATATACACATCCTCTTCAAGTTTCCCGTTAAGGAAAGCTGTTTTGACGTCCATCTGCCAGATTTCATAATCATGAAATGCAATATGGCGAGCAAGATCTCGATGGATTTAAACATAGCTACGGGAGAAAAGGTTTCATCATAGTCAACACCATGAATTTGGCGAAAACCTTTAGCGACTAATCGCCTTTTGTATGTTTGTACATTACCATCCATGTCTATTTTCTTTTTGAAAACCCATTTACACCTATAGGTTTAACTTCCCTTCTGGTGGGTCAATCAAAGTCCATACTTGGTTTTCATACATGGAATCCATCTCGAGATCTCATGGCCTCAAGCCATTTCTCGTAGTCCGGGCTCGCCACCGCTTCTTGATAAGTCCTAGGCTCATCTTGATCTATAAGAAGAATGTCACCATGCGTTGTAATGAGAAATCCATATCTCTCGTGTGCACGACGTTCTCTTAAAGATCTGCATGCGGTGGTTGTGTTTCTATAGCGCTTGTTTGTTCCTCAATTTCTTGTGGAATTTGGTTTTGTTCAATCTCTGTTCAAGTGGTATCTTGTGATTCTTGAATTTCTTCAAGTTCAATCTTTCTCCCACTTCCTTTTCTAAAGTAAATTCTTTCTCTAGGAAGACACCAATCAGAGCAACAAAAATTTTGTTCTCAAAGTGGGATTAAAAAATAATATCCTTTGGTTTCTTTTGGATATCCCACAAATATACACCTTTTCAGATTTGGGTTCAAGCTTAGTAGACGTCGGACGCTTAACATAAGCTTCACAACCCCAAATTTTCATAAAAGACATACTAGGACGTTTCCCAGTCCACATCTCATATGGCGTCTTTTGAACCGATTTAGATGGAACACGATTTAGTGTGAAAGCAGCAGTCTCAAGTGCATGTCCCCAAAAGGAAGTCGGTAGATCAAAGCATGACTCATCATGGATCGAACCATGTCTAACAAAGTTCGATTTCTTCTCTCAGATACTCCATTCCATTGAGGAGTACCAGGAGGAGTAAGTTGTGAGACAATCCCACATTCTTTTAAAAGATCATCAAACTCTAGGCTCAAATACTCTCCACCTCGATCAGATCGAAGTGACTTGATAGTTTTGCCTAGTTGATTTTGTACTTCATTTTTAAATTCCTTGAACTTTTCAAGGGACTCGGACTTATGGCGCATGAGATAAACATACCCATATCTCACCAAATCATCGGTGAAAGTAATGAAGTAGTGAAATCCACCTCGCTGTGTATTTATTGGTCCACATACATCGAATGTATTAGGCCCAATAAATCACTAGCTCGCTCACCTTTTCGGAAAAAGGAGATTTAGTCATTTTTCCCAATAAGCAAGATTCACATACTTCAAATTGTTCAAAAACAAATGAATTCAAGAGACCATCTTTATGGAGTTTGGATATGCGTTTCTCACTTATGTGGCCCAAACGACAATGCCAAAGATAAGTTTGATTTGAGTCATTTATTTTAGATCTTTTAGTATTTATGTTGTAAATGGGATTCGTTTGATCTAAAATATAGAGGCCATTAATTAATTGTGCTGAACCATAGAAAACATTATTGAGATAAAATGAACAACAATTATTCTTAATAATTATCTCAAAACCAATTTTGTCTAAAGAAGAAATTGAAATAATGTTTTTAGTCAAACTGGGCACAAAATAACAATCCTCTAAACATAAATCAAGTCCACTAGGCAAAGATAAAGTATATGTTCCCACACTAATGCAAAAAACTTTTGCTCCATTTCCAACTCGTAGGTCCACATCTCCTCTAGCCAAAGTCCTACTCCTTTGTAGTCCCCGCATGTAAGTACAAATATGAGAACCACAACCAAAGATCTAATACCCAAGAAGTAGTAGTTGATAAATTAATATCAATAACATAAATACCAAGCGGACATTCCGCTTGCTTTAGCCTTCTTGACTTCTTCAAGATAGACAGTATGATTCCGTTTCCAATGTCCAATCACACCACAATGAAAACAGCTTTCCTTCCTTAGACACCCCACCTTTAGGTTTCAGTGTAGCCTTTCCTTTTCCAAATTTGGGCTTACCTTTGCCCTTAGGCTTTGTTTGAACTTTGGCCTTTCCCTTGCCCTTGTTATTACGGACCATCAATATGGGCTTGGGTCCAACCTTTTTCAAGTTGCCTTCAGATTCGTAACATACTTGCAATTGTGGTAGAGTCTTGTCAATTTCATTCATATTGAAATTGAGGACAAACCGGCAGTAGCTATCCCAACGAACGATTGCAAAATAACATCGATGGCCAAACTCTTGGCTCAATGGAAACCCAAGCTTAGATAGGCTTTCAATATAGCCAATCATCTTAAGAACATGAGGTCCTACTGGCTTCCTTCACCAACTTACATTGGAATAGGGCTTTAGAGATATCAAACCTCTCTTGCCGTGCTTGCCCCCTCGATAAAGTTCTTTCAGTGCTCGATCATATCATAAGCAACCATGTCCTCATGTTGCTTCAAGTTCGAGATTCATAGTGGCAAGCATAAGACATCCAACATCTATCATGTCATCGAGATACTTCTTGTAAGCATCTCTATCGATCCTCGAGGCATTAGTGGGTGGTTCATTAGGAAGTGGTTGTTCAATGACATATAATTTCCGTTCTTGTTTAAGGACAATCCTCAAGTTACTGAACCAATCAAGAAAATTCAAACCATTCAATTTGTCCTTCTCAAGGACCGATCGCAATGAGAGTGTGCTAGTGTTTGCAGCCCATAATATATCTACAACAATTAAATATGCATGTGAGTAAATTTACCATTTTTATATCAATCATTAAAAAGACTTTATTAAATGATATTCCCACTTATTTTATTTCAAAATTAATAACCTCGTATATTAATTTCGAAAAATCTTTCTCAAAAGTATTTCTAGTAGGTTAAGGATCCATATTTCACCACCTCTTAAGTCACTTTGGCTTTACTCTTAAGATTATGGTTATTTAGGTAAGCAACATTTGCTAATTACATCATATGTAACTCCTAATATTTGGTGAACAACTCTTGTTATAATCATCTTATGATTTATCCAATTTACTTGCCTCTAGGTTTCTAATCCTATTAGAGTAACCTAGTTAAGCCATTAACCAATTTTTAAACCAAATGAATATCACTTGTTTATTCTTCATGTTTAACCAAGATAAATACTAGTACTTCGCTTTGGCGGAACCTACATAGTATTGATCGAGGCCTTAACGAGGCAAAATTGGAAGGCCATATTGACTTAATATTTTAATAGAGGATTTTATTAAGGTTGTTGCATCTCACCAATTATGGTCTACTTTAGCCCATTTAGTCTTCTAATCGATCTCATCAATTAATAGGGTTTATTATCATCAAATTTTAATATATTAAAATTGGCATGCTTTAGACATCCATAGCATCTCATACATGAATAAATAAAGCAATAAATAAATGCAATAGTTATAGCCCATAAACTAAGGTGGTTCAACCCAAGCCAATGGGAGAACCAAAGGAACCCTAAAGGTGTAAGCCATTTCACAAGCTATCATTCACAATCATTATCCCACCTTCCTTCTTGTTTGGCCCACAGCAACTTTTCCAAATTACAATATGCAGAAACTCGTTTTACATACGAGGGAATAAGATGAGAAGAGAAATACAAGAGAATAATAGTAAGGCACGACACGCAGGCCGTATTTTTTTTTTTTTAAAAAATACAACCTTTTTCTCGAATGGGTCATTGGGCTATAACTATGCATTTCAAACACCGTGCATGTCAAAAATAGCATACATAATTCAATGTTTTTTTTTTTTTTTAAGGTGAATTATAAAATATCCTTTCAAC
This sequence comes from Gossypium bickii, assembly GCA_025503065.1. NCBI lineage: Eukaryota > Viridiplantae > Streptophyta > Magnoliopsida > Malvales > Malvaceae > Gossypium > Gossypium bickii. The sequence goes on from CP106709.1 coordinate 68,503,648, forward strand.
CTTTTTGTGGCCCATCAAGTTTATAAATGTCTTTTATTAACAAAATATACTATAATAAGAAGATGGGGGCTGAGGCGGTCGGAGGAGCGCGGGCGAAGGCCCGCGTGAGCCGCCTCAGATCCCCATCCCCAAAATAAGAGATGGGATATCATGGTAGGAGTTGGGGGTGCGGGCGGAGCCCACAGTATGGATCAGTGGGTGCGGGCGGAGCCCATATGTACAAACCGCATATCCCAGTCAAATGAATCCTCACGATTTGATAACTTTTATCAACGTAATCGTGTTTTTAGGATTTTAATCCTTGAGGTTTCATATCGGAACAACCCTTGTTCCACTAGCCGCTTAACTCTTACTGAAATTGTAAATACCATCGTCGCATCATTACGGATTTGTTAACAATAATAACATAAAATTGAATAAGCCACAACACCATGATTAACATTTAATCGCTTATCGAAAGGAACAGATTATCGAGTTATGCTTAAACGATTTAAACAATCGAAAATACAATAAGATCAAAACATGCATCTCATACAATTGCATCACCCAAGTATTTAAACCCGAGTTCAGTATCACACAAGTGGCTCTGATACCACTCGTTGGGCGCCAAACCCCATGGCGCAGCAGAATAAAATTAGATCCGCGATCCAAACCATGGATCCATGTGTGAGGAGCGAATCGGGGAAAAATAAAGGTTTCAAATTTACCAAAAACTTCAATCAACTGAGTAGACAATGACACCTTGGCAACAAGAGTTTTGATTTATCATCGAATCAAGCCACAACCTTTTCGATGTCGGCCTCTACGTGATCCACCCTTGGTTTGACTATGAACGGAAGAAATCTCCAAAACTTTTCTCGGAGGTTTATTTGTTGCTTGACTACCGCTAGACCTAACAAACACTCTATTAGGTTTTTTCACATAAGCTTTGCCTCTTTTAAATACCTTTTATAATGGGTATCCTTTTAATTGGGCCTTTTATAATGGGTATCTTTTCATTGGGCCCATTATTTGGTATCCTTTTAATACCCATTTATAATTGGTATCTCTTGAATGTATCATAAGATTAAATAAATACAATAAAGTTTTTAACCAAAATATAATTACATTAATTATATCCAAAATTATAATTACATTAATTATAATAAGGATTTCGGTAAACTATATTTATTTAAATTTATATATGAATCAAATTCATATATTAATAGAATTATGTTGTCATTATGTGTACAACATCCTTGTACATATAATATGTTCAATATTTGATTACCCAATTACATTAATTCTTTAATTAATTTAATTCATGTGACAACCAAAAACAATACCAATTATATTTTATTCCGCTCATTTCAACCATAGGGTGTGACCACAGTAGGTTCTTGCAACGTTAGCGATAATACTAGAACGATTCTATTATCACGCATAATGAGTGGCATCTAGCAATGCATCATTGCTACCTAAGTTACAAGAAGTCATGATTCGACATAACCTTTCGTGATTAACCTTTCATACATTAATCCTTAAGTCCTTTATCTCTGGAATGGACACAAGTCATGGAATAGTCACACTTGTATAGTCCATCCCATGTTTCTTGATATCTTGAGTAGACTATGATATACAAATTAGTATGACATCTCATGTCAACTTATTTGAGCATGGCCATGCATTTCTAGTCTCACTCAATCAAGTGGCCTAAGATATTACTCCCATTATGTAGGAGGGACTTATCCTATATTGATCAACCATATCCTCTACATAGATTGTGGTATATCCAACATCACCTTTTATAGAACAACCAATTACAAAGCATGCGTTTGATCAGATCAAAATATACAACTCACGATGTTGAGATAATAATTGTCTCAAGTCCGAGGATCATATACATATTAATCACTATGAGTAATGTTGTGACAATTACATAATAATCCAAAGAAACATACTCATAACGGGTCAATCCAATATGTTGTTCTCTAACATACATATTCATGCATTGATTTTGACAATCCACATCAATGACAACTCTTTATCATCAATCAACTACATGTTAGTCTTAATGCATTATTGTTGTCCTAGTCAACAATAATACTCGACTAAGGATCTTTTAAGAATAATCATATTATTCTCAGGACATTATTATAAAACAGTTTATTTGTATACACAGATAGAAAAACTGAAATAATAATGACAATGCTTTATATTAATAAATATGGTAAATAAAGTATGTTATTACAACCATCTCATGATTGATCTTTGTGCATACTCTTACAGTCATCACCGTCTAAAGGTGGAATATAGAATAGAGCTCCATAGTGAGCTCTAAATATGTCGGCTCGACAATCCCGAAGAAGTGCCCCCATGGGTCGGTAGTCAAGAGGGCCCGAACGGCGTCTGCTAGTTTGGACCTGCTCTAAGGTGAGCCAATCAATGCACCTCCCCGCGCCGAGTGGTCGCACGTGAAGTATCTGAAAGAGTTCCTCCTGGGGTCCCAAAGGGAACTGTAGGAACAGGTGGCGTACTTCAGCAGAGGCGCTTGAGGAGGTCGCACCGGGTCCCTTTTGCTTTTTTGACGCGGGGACAGTGGTCTTTTTGCTGTGTGGGGGAGTCATTACATACCTGAAAGAGCCAAAGATTTTTCACTAAATCAAGTATCATCTCCAGCCCAAAATGTACTATCCTAGTAGTCCTAAATAATAGTATAATCCTAATAGTGAATTAGATTATCATGGAATGCTAAAATCAGATACTGAAATTAGATATGGAAAAGGAATATACTAAACTTAAGTAACTATCAAACTAAAATCAAACATCAAAAGAACTAATGAATTTGAAATAGAAATTTAAGTTGTAATGAAATGAAAATAATAATAAAAGCAGAGAATAAGATCAAATAAATAATTAAAAATGTATGAAATAAGCAACAATGATGGAGAAAGGTTAACCGATGGAGGTGTTGGAGCGGTGGCACGGACGTGGCGATGGCACAAGGGTGTGGTGGTCTTACACGGGCGTGGACTGCTTGCTGTACGCGTGGAGAAGAAAGGGAAAGAGGAAAGGGAAAGGAGAAAGATGAGGGAAAGAGGAGAAAGGGGACGCGATGGAAAGAGGGGGAGTCCACGGTGGTGGCCGGAATAGGGGAATTGAGTAGAGAAAGTGGAGAGCGGCTAGGGTTTTTAGGAGGAAATTTAGGGAGAAGATGAACAGTAGGGTGGTTTAAAAAGAAATTGGGGCACACGGTCGAGGCCTGCGGCTGTGTGCCCTATGTTTAGCCGGTGTGTTTCGTAAATTTTGAATTAGGGCACGTCTGAATCGTGGCCCATGCCCGTGTTCCCTAGGTGTGTTGGGTCACACGGTCGAATCGCAGGGCCGTGTGATGCTTCATTCGTTTCTCCCATGCCCGTGTTTAGGATCACACGCCCGTGGTAATTAGTCAGTATCGACCACGACCTATAGGCATGGGGTTCAGTTTCAACCACGACTTCTCGGCACGGGCGTGTCGCACGCCCGTGTCATTTACTCAGTATCGACCACGACTGCATTGCACGGCCGTGGTGTTTTATCGTAGCCCGTGTGTTAGGGAAACTTTTTCTTCCTTGGCCCGCACGATCTACGCCACGCCGATGTCCCTTCCCGTGGTGTCCACACGACCACAGCCATTGCCTTGTGCTAGACCGTGTGGGTAGGAAATCCTACACCTATTAATTTGGTTAGTTCTTAGTTCGATGCTAAAAATAAAAAATATGGATGTTAGTGAGGTTAGTGCTCGGGTTGCCTTCTGAGAACCGCTCGTTTAAAGTTTTAAGCTAGACTTACCCTATTTTCATCTCTATATGAAGGTTCACGGAGCTGAAGCTCCTCTCTCATATCCCTAAAATCTTCACCATTATATATTTTAAGTTGTTGATCATTTACCTTGAATGTGCCATAAGTCGGATGAGTTACCTCAATTGTGTCATAGGGAAAAATGGTTTTGATTACGAATGGACCTGACCATCTTGATTTCAACTTTCCAAGAAACAATTTGAGCTTCGAAATGTATAGTAGAACAAGATCTCCAACTTCGAATTGCTTCGGTTGCTTCAAACGAGCATCATGGCGTCATTTTGTTGCTTCCTTATATAAACGTGAGTTCTCGTAGGCATTAGCTCACCACTCATCTAGCTCATTCAACTGCATCAGTTTTTTCTCACTTGCAAGTTTAAGATCATAGTTTAAGAATTTTATAGCTCAAAATGCTTTGTGCTCTAATTCAAATGGTAGATGACAACTCTTCTCGTAGACAAGTCTGTATGGGGATGTTCTTATGGGAGTTTTAAAAGCAGTTCTATAGGCCCATAAAGCATCGTCTATTTTTAATGCCCAATCTTTCTTGTTTGATTCTACGATTTTCTCCAAAATACGCTTAAGCTCTCGATTGACTACTTCAACTTGTCCACTTGTTTGAGGGTGATAAGGAGTAGCTGTTCTGTGGTGTACTTCATATTTCTTTAAGATTTTATCAAATTGAGTATTACGAAAATGAATACCCCTATCACTAATAATTGCTCTAGGTGTTCCAAATCGAGAGAGGAGTTTCTTAAGAAATCTCACTACCACTCTAGCATCATTAGTAGGTAAAGCTTGAGCTTCCACCCATTTTGACATATAATCAACCGCTACTAAGATGTATTTATTCCCAAATGAGCTAGGGAATGGACCCATAAAATCAATACCCCATACATCAAATATTTTACATGATAGCATATACATTTGAGGCATTTCATCGTGTTTAGAGATATTACCTGTTCTCTGACATCTATCACACGAAGTAACATACCTGTTAGCATCCTTGAACAGAGTGGGCCAATAAAAACCTGATTCAAGCATTTTATGTACTGTCCTAGTCCACTGTAATGTCCCCCTATTGGTCCTAAATGGCAATGTTCTAAAATTTTGCTTGCTTCTGTCTTTGTAACACATCTCCGAATTACTTGATCTGCACATAAACATAAAAGAAAGGGTCCTCCCAAAAATAGTTTTTCACATCAGCAAAGAATCACTTCTTTTGATGATGTGTCAACCCTTTGGTAGGATGTTAGCAGCTAAGTAATTCGCAATATCTGCAAACTAGGGTACCTCGGAGTCAGATATAGCCAAGAGTTGTTCTTCAAGAAACAAGTCATTTATCTCATTCTCATCGAGTTCTTTGATATGTGGATTTTCAAGCCTAGAAAGATGGTCTACTACAAGATTTTCAACTCCTTTCTTATCTTGAATTTCCAAATCAAATTCTTGTAAGAGTAAAATTCATCTTATGAGTCGAGGTTTTGCATCAGATTTAGTTAAAAGATAACGAAGGGCTGAATGGTCAGTGTAAACGACAACATTAGATAATATCAAATACTGTTTAAATTTATCAAATGCAAAAACCACAGCTAGCATCTCTTTTTCTGTGGTGGTGTAATTTTCTTGTGCCGCCGTTAATGTTTTGCTAGCGTAATAAATCGGTTGAAAATGTTTGTCTCTTCGCTGTCCCAAAACTGCACCTACTGCAAAATCACTCGCATCACACATTAGTTGAAAGGGTAGATTTCAATCAGGTGCAATTATAATTGGAGCATTTATTAATTTATTTTTGAGGATATTAAATGCATCTAAACATTCCTGATCAAAATTGGAAGGCACATCTTTTTCTAGTAGTTTCGTTAAAGGTTTAGCTATTTTAGAAAAATCCTTAATAAATCTTCTATAAAATCCAGCATGTCCTAAAAAGCTTCTAATAGCCTTAACTGAACTAGGAGAAGGTAATTTTTCTATGGTTTCAATTTTTGCTTTATCAACCTCGATCCCTTTACTAGAAATTTTGTGACCTAACACAATCCCTTTTCGAACCATAAAGTGACACTTTTCCCAATTAAGCATAAGGTTCGTTTCCTCACATCTCATTAGAACTTGTTTTAAATTTTTAAGGCAAAGGTGGAAAGAATTACCAAATACCAAAAATTCGTCCATAAATATCTCCATAATATCTTCCACAAGTTTATCAAAGATGGCTAGCATATAGCGCTGAAAAGTAGCAGGAGCATTACATAATCCAAAAAGGATTCTATGATAAGCAAACGTACCATATGGACATGTAAATATTGTCTTTTCTTGATCCTCAGGAGCTATTGGGATTTGGAAGTAGCTAGAGAGTCCGTCTAGGAAGCAATAGTACATATGCCCAGATAATCTTTCTAACATCTGATCAATGAAGGGTAAAGGAAAGTGATCTTTTCTTGTAGCATCGTTCAACTTTCTATAGTCAATGCAGACTCTCCAACCTGTGACTGTTCTTGCTGGAATCAATTCATTCTTTTCGTTAGCTACAACAGTCATGCCTCCCTTCTTTGGAACAACCTGCACAGGACTTACCCAAGTATTGTCTGAAATAGGATAAATAACTCTAGCATCTAGAAGTTTAATTACCTCAGCTTTAACAACTTCCTTCATGTTGGGATTCAATCGTCTTTGAGGCTGCACACATGGTTTATATTCATCTTCCATTAAAATTTTGTGGGTGCAAAACGATGGACTTATCCCTTTAATGTCAGAAATCTTCCAAGATATGGCTCTTTTATGCTCCTTTAGTACTTGTAGTAACTCGTCTTTCTCTTTGGGTTCCAGTTCTGAAGAGATAATTACCGGTAGTGTAGAATTATCTCCGGGGAATGCATACTATAAGTGATTTGGTAACTGTTTCAATTCCAATTTGGGAGGTTCTTCAATAGAGGGTTTTTGTTTTAGTTCGTCGTTTATTTCAATGCCCTCATACTTCTTTTGTCTTGTGGAAGAAGTATTCGAATTTAACTCAATTTGTATCTCCCCCATCTCATTGATATCGTCATCTGCCTCCTCACCTTGGGTAAGACACAGTTCCAACGTGTCTTCATGTATGATTTCCTGAAAAGAATCTTGAATAAAATGATCAATAGCGTCGATAAAATAACATGAATCATCTTGCTCTCTAGAGTATCGCATAGCATCATAAATTTTAAAAACAATTTCCCCGTCACCTACCCTGAGCACAAGTTTACCATCACCTACATCAATAACAGCCCTAGCAGTAGCTAAAATGGGCGTCCTAAAATTAAAGACACCTCAACGTCCTCATCCATGTCAAGCACAACAAAATCAACAAGGAATATGAATTTATCAACTTTACCAAAACATCTTCAATAATTCCCCTAGGACATTTAATAGATCTATCAGCTAATTGAATACTCATCCTAGTGGGGGTTGGTTCCCCCAGACAAGCTGCTTTTAATAAGGCATTAAATTAATACTAGCACCTAAATCAGCTAATGCTTTCTCAATATTTAAACTACCAATTAGGCAAGGAATAGTGAAACTTCCTGAATCTTTCAATTTGGTTGGTAGCTTATTTTGGAGAATAGCTGAGCATTTCTCGTTAAGCTCCACGGTTGATAGCTCATCAAACTTCCTTTTATTTGTTTAAAAAGTTCAAGAAATTTACCGAATTACGCGTCCATGTGGTCTTTCTTCAACTTTGACGGATATGGGATCGGTGGTTTATGCTCCATAGGTACCGGTGTTACATTCTCATTTACTTCCTCACCTTTTGCATTATCAATTTCTTTTAGCATCTTCTTTTCAGCTGCAACCAATACCTTCCCATTCCTTAGTGTAACTGCCTTCACATGCTCTTTTGGGTTAAGTTCGGTGTTACTAGGTAAACTACCTGGTTGCCTTTCGGAGACTAACTTGGTCAGCTATCCAATTTGATTCTTAAGCCCTTGTATCGATGTTTTTTGAGTTTTCAATGTTGTTTCGGTACTATAGAAATGAGTTTCTGACACCGAAATAAACTTTGCTAACATACCTTCAAGGTTTAGTTTTTTCTCTTGCTGGTATGGTTGTTGGAAAAATAGAGGAGGTTACGATCTTTGATTTCCTTCATTACCCCATGAGAAATTTTTGTGGTTCCTCCATCCTGCACTATATGTATTATTGTAATGATTATTTGGAGGTTTAGAGTTATTACCCATATAATTCAGCTGCTCATTCTCCATGCCAAGGTTGTAAGATGGATATTTTGTATTGCCCATTCCTCCTCCATTCGTATCGTACTGCATCACTTGATATACCTGTGATGAACCACATAAACTATCAATCTTTTTACTTAAAAGCTCTACCTGGTTTGATAGCATGGTCACTACATCGAGGTCAAAAACACCGGCGGCCTTTTTTGAGGGGTTCACACCATTGTAAAAGGTTTGAACTGGTAGCCACAATGGTAACCCATGGTGAGGGCATCTTCTGATTAGGTCCTTGTATCTCTCCCATGCATCGTAAAGTGTTTCTAAATCCATCTATATAAAAGAAGAGATATCATTCCTCAACTTAGCCATTTTACCTGGCGAAAAATATTTAAGTAAAATTTTTCGGTCATTTGTCCCCATGTAGTGATTGATCCTCGTGGTAACGAGTTCAACCACTGTTTAGCTTTGTTCCTCAACAAGAAGGGAAATAACCAAAGGCGAATGGCATCATCAAAAACACCATTAATCTTGAAAGTGTCGCAAAATTCTAGAAAATTTGCCAAGTGATTGTTTGGATCCTCATCCTGCAAACCATCAAACTGAACAAACTGTTGAATCATCTGAATAGTGTTAGGTTTCAGTTCAAAATTATTTGCAGCAACAACAGGTCTAACAATACTTGATTCAGTTCCTGTTAAAGTAGGCTTAGCATAATCATACATAGTGCGAGGGGCAGGATTTTCGGTAACCACCAGAGGAAGTGGATTATTATTAGCCATCTCCTCGGTAGTATTAGTGTCATCCTCTTACTCTTCTACATTTTGTAGGCTTCGCCTTATCTCCCTACGATTTTTGCAAGCGATACTTTCTATCTCATGTCAAAAAGCAATGGTCTTGACGGGTTTCTTCTAGTCATAAACTAAAATTACCTGCCAGAAGCAAATAAAAGCAAAATTAGCAAGTTAAAATAAAATAAAAATAAATTGCAAATAAAAATAAGAATGGCTAAAGTAATAAAAATTTAGTGTTCCTAATAACAGTCCCCGGCAACGGTGCCAAAAACTTGGTGTGTCTCTAACTAACTATGACCACAATAAAGGCAAGCGCACCTATCGTTTAATAGTATAGTTATGGTAAGACCGGTAATATCGTATCCACAAGGACCAAGAGTACTAGTAATTACTATCTTCTTATTATCTAGCCTAAGAACAGGAGTAATTTCTTTTAAACTAAAACTAATTAAGAGCACGACAAAAAATGAATTAGGAAAATACTTTTAAACAACTTATATGATAAAGACAATACCCAAGGAAGAATCTACCTAGACTTTATTGATTACTTTTGATTCATATCATTTATTCACTTAACTTAATCCATAGAAATCCCTGATTTATGTTAATATCTCTTTCAAGACTAAAAACAACTGACTCTAGGTTGATTAATTGAAAACTCTTTCAAATTAAAACCCCTATTGTCGCATTAACTCAATCTATGGATTCCCCTATTAGATTTGACTCTAATTCGGTAGATTTTCTTCGCCCTATTTCTAGGGTTGCAATCAACTCCGCTTAGTTGTGTTGATCTACTCTTAAACAGGGACTTTTGCTCCTCGGAATAAGCACATTCAACTTGAATTAATAACCTGAATTATCAAAACAAGAATAAGAACTCACAATTAAGAATAAGAACAAGTATTTATCTTATAAATAAAATAATAATAATAAGATCTGTCTTAAGTTTCACCCCCTCAGGTATTTGAGAGGTTTAGTTCATAATGATAAAGGAAAACATCTTAAAATAAGGACAACAATAAAATATAAGAAAACCCAAAAACTTCAAGAGAAATTAATAGGAGATCTTCAGTCTTGATGGAAATTGATCGTTGTTTTATACGATGTCAAAGTCTTAAAATTTATATAAAGAACGATCAAACCTGGAAACTAACTATGACAACGATTTGAGGCAAGCGCACCTATCGAACAATAGTATAGTTAAGGCAAGACAGGATTGTCGAACCCAAAGGAACCAAAAGTACTAATACTAACTCTCTTTTTATTATTTAGCCTAAGAATTAAGGGAATTGTTTATCTAAACTAAAATTAACTAACTACTAAACTAAAGACTCTAAGACAAAGAAGAATGAATTTGAAGAATAACTTTTAGGAAAAACCAATTGATTAAGATGACACCCAAGGAAGAATCCACCTAGACTTCACTTGTCATCTAACTCTGAACTAGATGATTTATTCATTTGACTTGATCTGTAAGATTCCCTAAGTTATATTAATCCCTCTCTCGAGGCGACTAACGTCTAACCCTAGGTTGATTAATTGAAATCTCTTTCTAATTAAAACCCCTAGAATTGCATTAACTCGATCTATGGACTCCCATATTAGGTTTCATCCTAATCCGACAAAATCTCGTCACCCTATCTCTAGGTGTGCGATCAACTCCGCTTAATTACGCTAGATCTACTCTTAGGCAAGGACTTTTGCTCCTTCACCTAAGCACATCATACTTGAATTAATATCCCTAAAATATCAACAAAAGAATTAAGAACACATAATTAAGAATAATTCAAATATTTATCATATAGTTTAGCAAACAATAACAAGATTCATCTTAGGTTTCATCCCCCTTAGGTATCTGAGGGTTTAGTTCAAAATAATAAAAGAAAAAATCTCAGAAGAAAAGATAAAACAAAACATAAGAAATCCCTAAAACCCCTTAAAGGAATTGAAGGAGAGATTCTCCGTCTTGAGTATGATTTCGGCTTCTTGAGATGAATCAACTGGCTATCTTCGAGTAAATCCCCACAAATCTGCCCTCTTTGGCCTAGTTGGACGCCCTGACAAAAGCCCTGGCAGAAGGCTTCTGCCGAACTCCCCTTCAAGTTGCCCCCTTGGGTGTTTATATAGACTTTGAGATGCCTTACTTGGCCCCTAAGTATCCTAATTCAAGTAGAATTCCTACTAGGGAGTTTAAATAGGCTTTGGAATGTATTTCTTTGCCTCCAAGTATCATATTCCGAGTAAAACTCCTCTTGGCTGAGGCAGGGACACGGCCATGGCACATGCTCGTGTGAATCGTAGCCAGGTCGTGTTTGAGACTATTGAATGAGGCATGGCCGTGTGGTCTTGGGCCCAGGCCGTGTGGATTTCGTGATATGGCCCATTTACTCTGTTTTGGGCCCGGTTTTCATTCTTTTCATCATCCGGTGCTCTTCTGAGTATAGAACATGAAAACAAAAGATTAAGAGCACCAAATTACATAATTCAAGGCTTAAATCATCCAAAAGCATGCTAAATGTGGGCTTAAAATATGTTACTTTTACGGTTTATCAAATACCTCCACACTTAAGCTTTTGCTTTTCCTCAAGCAAAATTCTCAACTCATAATTAAAACAAACTTCCCTGATTCATAATATTCATTAATAATGTTTCGTCATAATTCAAAGATAATTCATACATGGATAATTCAACTCAAAGAGTCCTAAAGATTCAAACAATCAAAGTCATAGTTTTTATAGTATGAAAACATAGGTGTTTCCCCTTACCAGAATAATTACCTCTGATTCAAAATCGACAAGGGTTGACATCCTCACTAAAGATTCCCTCAAATCACTCGAAGTGTTTAAGGTTCAGAATTAAGCACTCAAAAGTCAAACATGAAGATTTAATCCCATAGGCTTGCTGAAAATCAAATCTCCACCACTATAATATGAGATGATACACAAATCAAAAGGTCTTTAACAGGTTGTAATGGGGCTTAGGTTAAAGGTGTGGATAAAGGCTGAATTAGAGGGTTAGAATTGAGACTGACTTGACAAATTACCTAACTAGAAACACGAACTAATAATAAATAATTACATCAAATGAAAATTTATACTACTAATACTAATGACACGAGCTTCTTCTTCAACAATTGGAAATTAAATGTATAAGCTCATTTAATCGCATAACTCATAATGAAGATACTTCAATTTTTTTTTAGAACAAGTCAAATAATAATAAAGGATGAATTTACTACTGAAAAAAATAATTAGGCAACCGATCAAATCAAATCTCGATATAAGGGTAGTAAAAAAGAATGGTGATAACAAATATAAAGGGTTGTGGGGGAATATTAGTGGGTGAGTCAATAAAAAGGGTTGTTAGGATCAACGTGGTTCACTAGGGGTTAGTTATGAAGGTAGGCTTTTTAGTGGAGTAAGTGGGTTAAAACCTAGGTGTCTTTATCATATCTGTATATCAAATCAAAGGTGTGGTCTTGACATGTATAAACGATGCAAGTTCTAAAATAACAAATCAATGTTGACACACTCATAATCAATAAAGTGAGCAAGAAAAAGAATATATGCTCTACAAGGCTCAAAATCTCACAAAAATTATGGGTAATTGATATCAACCTTATAAATTTCAAACTTCAAGGTAATAATTAGATTCAGGTAGACAACCTAACAAAATTTTAATTTTTGAAAATAGACTTATCATGCTTGATTCTCTAGTATCTTTAAAGTTTAATCATCAATGCATAATTAACTATTATTTAATCCAAAACACATCAATAAAAATCATAAATCAGGGAAGATTTCACATCATAATATGAGAAACTTACTTAAGAAACAAGGCATAATTCAGGGATTTTCAAATAATACTATAGTTAACCCCCCCACACTTACGATGTACATTTCCCTCAATGTACAACGGTAGATAATGATCATATACTAAGAAAATCAAAAGAGATGGAGAGAAGTGAAACTTCCTAAATTTTAGATGGAGTTAATGAAGAGAATCGTAGGGGGTGCCTCGAGCCATTTGAACTTGATTTCTCGAAGCAGCCGGCCTGATTTTATTGTATCCTAAGCTAAATCTAAATGGCATGAATAAGGAGAAAATGATAAAGAAAATAAAAATAAAAATAAAAATAAAAACAAAAGTAAATAATGGAAAATGAAAGAAGAAAGACAACTGAAAAAGAAAAAGAAATAAGGTTTAAATAGAGATGCAGCCCGTGTTTTGGGAAAAATTTTGTCCTGTTGCCCCACGTCTACGGCCACGCCCTTTTACCTACCTATGGTGCCCACACAACCATGGCCACGGCCGTGTGCAAGGCCGTGTGAGTATGGAAAACCTGTGCCTAAACATGGAAATAAATAAAACTAAACTAATTAGTAGGGTTAGTGCTCGGGTTGCCTCCCAAGAAGCACTCGTTTAAAGTCTTGAGCTAGACTTACCTCTCATTCGCATAATCATGGTGGTTTGAGGAGGTGAAATTCCTTTCTCATGTGATCAGTTCAGTTATTGATATAAAGTTTAAGTCGAGTAGTGTTTACCTTAAAGGTGCTGATTTTAGGACTAGTTACCTCGACTGTTCCATCTGGGAGGATTTTGAGTACCTGATCTCCTATCTTAAGCTGGGTTGTCCCATCATTAAGTTCGTCGTGGAGTTGCCTTGTTTTTGCTTTGTGTGTTTTTAGTCTCTCCTTGAAGTGTGTCTTCCATTCGTCTAGTTCATCGATCCAAAGCCTTCGTTCCTCATGAATTTCTTCTTTATCGACACGAGGTCTAGGATCTTACATCTGCGAAAGAGCTTCAAGAAACGGCAAGTTAATATGAAATTTCTTTGAAAGTTTAAGAGACTTATCGAGTTGTTCCTCTGTGCGGTCTTTCTTCAGGGTATGGCACACGGGGTTGGTACTCTGTAATTACCGGGTTTGGTAAATCATGGCTTACCTCAACCTTACCTTCACTTACCACAGGCTCTTGCCTTGGGTCAGATTCCACTAACCTTTCACTGTCATGAGCTGTTACGGGTTGAATTTGCTATTTTGGGTTAGTTTTAGTGTTGCTTGGCAAGCTTTCTTGTAGTTGTTCTGAGATCTGCTTAGCGAGTTGCCCGATTTGATCCTTGAGCTCCTGTGTCGATGCCTTAAGTTGATTTTTAAGGGTTGTCTCAATATTCTGAAAATGTGTTTTTGTGGCTGTTATGAATTTTGTCAGCATCTCCTCAAGGTTCGACTCCTCTTCCTGTTGGTGAGGTGGTTGTTGAAAATCTAGAGGAAGTTCTAGTCTTTGGCTACTTTGATCATCCCACGAGAAATTGGGATTGTACCTCCAACCTGCATTATAAGTGTCACTATAAAAATTATTTTGAGGTCTAGAATAGCTACCCATATAGTGGACTTGTTTGTTCTCCATGCCATATCCGTAGGGTGGGTACTCAGGATTCGCCACGCCTCCTAGATTCGAGTCATATTGCATTACTGGGTGTACATGCGAGAGACTATACAAACCATCAATCTTTTTATTCATCATCTCTAGCTGGTTAGATAACCTGGTGACCACATCGAGTTTGAAGACACTAGCTGCTTTAGTAGGAATTGTCCTCATGACTTGCCACTGATAATTATTCAGTGCCATCTTCTCTATAAACTAAAATTATCTGCCAAAAGCAAATAGAGGAAAAATTAGCAAAGTAATAAAAATAAAAATAAAAATAAGAAATAATAATGAAAATAAATTGCAATAAAAAAATGGCTAAAGTAATAAAAAATTAAGCGTTCTTAATATTTTAGTTCCCCGGCAACAGCGCCAAAAACTTGATCGTTGTTTTATACGATGTCAATGTCTTAAAATTTATATAAAGAATGATAAAACCTAGAAACTAACTATGACAATGATTTTAGGCAAGCGCACCTATCGAACATTAGTATAGTTAAGGCAAGACTGGATTGTCGAACCCAAAGGAATTAAAAGTACTAATACTAACTCTCTTTCTATTATTTAGCGTAAGAATTAAGGGAATTGTTTATCTAAAGTAAAATTAACTAACTACTAAACTAAAGACTCTAAGACAAAGAAGAATGAATTTGGAGAATAACTTTTAGGAAAAACCAATTGATTAAGACGACACCCAAGGAAGAATCCACCTAGACTTCACCTGTTATCTAACTCTGAACTAGACGATTTTTTTCATTTGACTTGATCCGTAAGATTCCCTAAGTTATATTAATCCCTCTCTCGAGGCGACTAACGTCTAACCCTAGGTTGATTAATTGAAATCTCATTCTAATTAAAACCCCTAGAATTGCATTAACTCGATCTATAGACTCTCATATTAGGTTTCACCCTAATCCGGCAAAATCTCGTCACCCTATCTCTAGGCGCGCGATCAACTCCGCTTAATTATGCTAGATCTACTCTTCAGTAGGGACTTTTGCTCCTACACCTAAGCACATCATACTTGAATTAATATCCCTGAAATATCAACACAAGAATTAAGAACACATAATTAAGAACAAGTCAAATATTTATCATATAGTTTAGTAAACGATAACAAGATCCATCTTAGGTTTCACCCCCTCAGGAATTTGAGGGTTTAGCTCATAATAATAAAAGAAAACATCTTAGAAGAAAAGATAAAACAAACATAAGAAATCCCTAAAACCCCCTGAAGGAATTGAAGGAGAGATTCTCCGTCTTGAGTATGATTCCGGCTTCTTGAGATGAATCAACTGGCTATCTTCGAGTAAATCCCCACAAATCTGCCCTCTTTAGCCTAGCTGGACAACCTGACAAAAGCCCTGGCAGAAGGCTTCTACTGAACTCCCCTTCAAGTTGCCCCCTTGGGTGTTTATATAGACTTTGAGATGCCTTACTTGGCCCCTAAGTATCCTAATTCAAGTAGAATTCCTACTAGGGAGTTTAAATAGGCTTTGGAATGTATTTCTTTGCCTCCAAGTATCATATTCCGAGTAAAACTCCTCTTGGCTGAGGCAGGGACACGGCCATGGCACACGCTCATGTGAATCGTAGCCAGGTCGTGTTTGAGACTATTGAATGAGGCACGGCCGTGTGGTCTTGGGCCCAGGCCGTGTGGATTTCGTGATATGGCCCATTTACTCCGTTTTGGGCCCAGTTTTCATTCTTTTCATCGTCCGGTGCTCTTCTGAGTATAGAACTTGAAAACAAAAGATTAAGAGCACCAAATTACATAATTCAAGGCTTAAATCCTCCAAAAGCATGCTAAATGTGGGCTTAAAATATGTTACTTTTACGGTTTATCAGAAATCCTTCTTCCAAGCTATTCTCGACGGCTGTCTTCGAGTATTTTTTGCCTTCTACTTGGCGTGCCACTTTAGGTTGCCCTTCAGGGTGTTTATATAGGCTTCGGAACGCCTTTCTTGGCCCACAAGTACCCTATTCCCAATAGAATTAGACTTGGGATCGGCAGGAACACGCCCGTGTTCGATAGCCTTAGGCCGTGCTTGATTCTGCTTAGCTCACACGGTCGTGTTTAATGGCTTAGGCAGTGCGTAATTCTGCTCGTCACACACGGCCGTGTGGTTTCCCCGTGTGTGAAAGTCCAGGCCGTGTTGATTTTTGAGGTAGGCCCATTTTTCCCTTTTTGGCCCGTTTCTCATTTTTTTCGACTCCCTAAGCTCTCTTGAGTATAAAACATGAAATTAAAGGATTAGGAGCATCGAATTCATCAAACTAATGGGAACTCATCCAAAAATAAGCCAAGCATGGGGCTAAAATATGTATAAATTGAGGTTTATCACTCCTTAAGGACAGATCTCTATGGGAAAAAACATCACCGATTGAAAATTTTTATCAAAATAGAATATTTTCAAAATCAGAATATTTTTAACTTTCGGTCTTTGAGTCTACTTACTAGAACAACTT
Organism: Gossypium bickii; assembly: GCA_025503065.1. Taxonomy (NCBI): domain Eukaryota; kingdom Viridiplantae; phylum Streptophyta; class Magnoliopsida; order Malvales; family Malvaceae; genus Gossypium; species Gossypium bickii. Next base: position 68,520,356 of record CP106709.1, read on the forward strand.
TTGTTCCTAATTTTCGTATGTTACCAGCAAGTTAACTATTAACTTCGAATAACATAAACCCCATTACGCCCCATTACGCTAAGACAAATTTGTTAACACTTAACAAATTATATATAAAACTCAGTAGGCATAAAAATCAATGATTAACATTTAATCAATGATTGAGGCGAACATATAATCACATAGGTTTAACATATTAATCATAATTGGTTTATTAATAGATTGCATGTATCATATATACAAAAATAGATCGATTAAAATAAATCAGACAACATGTATCTCATACAATCGCATCAACCAATATATTTAATCCTAAATATGTATTGTACAAATGGCTCTGATAACAATGTTGGAACATCGGTAAGCTTCGTAGTGTAACGAAAAAATTATTCTAGCAATCATCAACCATGGGTCCATGTACGAGGATTGTGTCAGGTTTAAAAAGAGTTGAAGATATACTTTTACAAAATTGAAGAATGGTGAATAACGTTATTGGTTGGACTCCTTTGAACAATATCAAACGAAGCCACAAGTAAAAGTGTCTCAGCATCTACTTATTCCACCTAGTTAAGCACGAACAACAAAAACTCTTTAAACTTTTTCAAAGAGAATACAAACTTTTGGCTACTAGACCTAGTTTGATTTTCTTACTCACTCTCTTACTCAATTAGAGATTTTATTCTTTTTATTAATATCATATATTAAAAATGGAATCATTCTCCTTTTAATTTTTAGAGAAAATCATGGAAAATATTAAAGATTATATTCTTTCCAAAAGAATATTAACTTCCATAAATGTTAACTCTAGAAAGTAATTGCGACTTGTGTCTACCAGGCAATATTGATCATCAAGTAATGTCATCCGCCAGACAATACTATCCGCCAAGCGATACTGTCTGCCAGGTAATACTGTTCACCAGGAGAGCGATACTGACCGCTAAAGATATATGTAAGAGGGTATACACCCAACATTTTTCCTACAGCCTGTTCGCTTTAACCATAGGGTGTGACCCTATAGGTTCTTATAACGTTAGTAGTAATACTAGAACATTTCTAATGTTACAAGAAATGAGTTCATCTAGCAATGCAGCACTGCTACCTAAGTTATAAGAAGTCATAATTCGCCATAACCTTTTTGTGATAAACTTTTCATGTATTATATCTTTTATCATTTATATCTAGATTGGACACAAGTCATGGTACAGTCACACATGTATAGTCCAATATCATATTTCTTGATATTCTAAATAGATTATAATAAACAAATAAGTATGATACCTCATATTAACATATTTGAGCATGGCGATGTATTTCTAGTCTCGATCCATCAAGTGGCTCAAGATATTACTCATATTATGTAGGAGGGATAAATTCTATAGTGATTAATCATATCCCACTACATAGATTGTGGCATACCCAACATCAGTCTTTATAGTACAACCTGTTACGGTAGACGTTTGATTGTATCAAAATATACAACTCACGATGTTGGGACAATGATGATCTCAAGTCTAAGGATCATATACATAGTTATCACTATGAGTAATGTTTGTGACTATTACAAAATAATCCAAGAAATATACTCATGGCGGGTCAGTCCAATATGTTGTTCTCTAACACATACTCATGTATTGATTTTGACATTCTTATGCCAATGACAACATTTTGTCATCAATCAACTACACATTAGTCTCAATACATTATTGCTGTCCAAACCAACAACAGTACCTGACTAAGGACCTTTTAAGAATAATCATATCATTTTCAGGACTTTGTTATTAATCAGTTTATTTATACACATAGAAAAAGAAACTGAAATGACAACGGTAATGCCTTATATGAACAAACAAGGTAAAATGAGTATGTAATTACAATCATCTCATGATAGGTATTTAGGCATACTCTAACATAAATGATATAAATGAAATCAGCAACTTGGAAATGTGATGAAATGGACTTGATATTCAATTTGAAATGGTATTGAATAATTTGAATTGTAAATGATACATCTTGGTGATTGATTATAGAAAACATGGTTGAATTGAATCATGTTTATTTGGGATAACTTTATGATTTTTTGATTGAATCTGCCATTTTGTTAAGTTATATGATAGTAAAACTAATTTATGTTTAAGTTACTTGTAGCATCTAATGATCATGAATATAAATATATGCTCACCTTGTTGATGTTTTGAGTGTCATTTTAGCCAAAGTTATGCAAAAATAAGGTAGCTTTAGTGCTTATCTAAAAGCAAGGTAAGCATAGTATTTTTCAAATTGAACTAACTATGCATTTCTTAATGCTTACTCAAGTTGTTTCCTTCCCATGTAGATCATCACCTTGCGGAGCTCACCAAGCCAGATCGTTAAGAAGCTCACACTATCACCAAATTGGTAGTAATGTGTTTATTTTGGTTATCAAAGTTGTGGCATGTAAATAGGTATAAGGTGGATGGAAATGGTCATCTTGGATAGTGGTTTAATTAAATGTAACATGCTTTCTTTTTGGCTTGGTATATGTGTGGCAATGAATGTATTTCATGCTAGTAAGAGTGATGTTATAATATTGATGGTTTTGGTATAATTGAGTGTTATACCTGATACATAATTGATATATGTTTGGATTGGCTCATATTATGGTCATTTAGGTTCTTGATGTATGAAAGTGTATAGTTAAGCATGTAATGATCTTAAATGTCATGGTTAATAAGCTTAAGAGAATGGTTAGAAATAGTAAGATTGAAGGATTATGCATAATCCATGACTTAATATATGTTTTGACTAGATCATGTCAAACTTATTGAATTGCTTTGCTTCTAAATGTTCATAAGGAAACATGTTTGGTTTGATAGTGTAAATATGTAGGATATGGATGATTAAATAGAAATTGAATGTGCCTAAATGTTGACCAAGTTTGAATATCATGTTAAGTAAATAAATTCAAATTTTATAAACTTATGGTAGTATGTTTTGGTAGTCATATGGTATAGGTAGAATTGGTAATTGATTGAAATGGTAATATGCTTTGGATGGAAATAAGTGATTAAGTACCAATTGTGAATTTTTACGATAGCAAGGACCACATCGCGACCTTGAACCCCAACGTCGTAACATAAGGTCGATAGTGAGTGATGTTGTTATGTCAGTATACCCAAAGTCGCAACTTTAGTCTAAAACTTTGAGAACTTTACAATTTGATCCTATGTCATGTTCAGGTTAACAAAAGAGCTTTCTTAAGCTCGTATTAGACTCGGATATGGTTGTGATGCATATTTAGCATGTGTATGAAACTTGTTTGCTTATGTGATTGGTTGAATGTTGTAAAATTTTCTGAAGTTACTCCGGTAACGAATGTAGCATTCCACGACTCAGACCCAACAATCATGTCAGGTGAGGGGTGTTACATTACATATGATTTGGAAATGTCTTTAAAAGATATGAAACCATTGGGTATGATTTGATGTTTTAAGGATGTTTTAGTATCTTTTTGAAATGTTTGGATATTGTGGATATCATAAGCTGGTGTTTTGGATTAGTTTTAGAGTGTTTTCAACTTCTATTTTTGGTCTCATACCTTTCAATCTCGAGGCATGGCACTTATTTCTCGAGATATATTAGTCAGAATACCCAAATACTTCTTTAAGGGTCTCATGTCTCGAGACATTAACCCAGTGTCTTAAGACATTAAAGACAGAATACTTAAAAACTGTTCCTGAGGCTCAATGTCTCAAACATATTCACAATTTCTCGAGACATTCTGTCCTACTCTATAAAGTATGTGTTTTTAAGTTCTGAAATGATTCTGAATGATGCCTGGATGTTCTAATTTTGTAATGGGACTTTGGGAAGGATCTAAACTGACTTTTAAGACCTCCAAAATGTTTGAATGATTTGTGAAACTAAGGATTGATTTTGAATTTGGATTTAACATTTTTCTTACTCGAATCAAGTTAAAAAGTTTTATTTTAAAACATTGAAGTGTTTCAAAGTTTTTTTTTTTATGTTTTGGGTGTGCCCAAACACCTAGGAAATCAGTCATAAAAATTTATTCATGTATCTTAGACATTGAGAATTATTTTAAAGGATTTTTATATAGTTTTATACAAGCTAAGAAAGAGTTCTAGCAACTTCTCTTATTCGTACTGACCATCAGGACAGGTATAGGGTGTTATAACGCTTCATACATCCACGAGATATTTCCCTTCCCAAAATATAGAAAATCTAAATAGTTCATTAGTTCTTTAACAAACTCACAATGATTAATCAAAGGATTACATCACTCTTAATGAAGTTCTGAGTCTGCAAGAATAGTTGTGCATCATATCTAAGCAAGGCCTGATTAGTCTCATCAATAGGTGGATTGTTAACTAAGTGGTCATCTTTATCAATACTCCTTAAAAAAATCCTGATGGTTTTGGTCCAATCCAAATAATTAAACCCATTCAATTTATACTCTATGATCTTAAACATCATTGAAAACATCTTGTTACAATAGTTTTTTGAATCCCCAGTATTGTAAATAACTCAAGAAACCCAACAACCTCAAAAATAGTAACTACTCAACTTGCTAATCAAATTTCTAGCTTCCAAGCAGATGAAAACAGTAGCCGAAATAGAATACCCCACTAGAACTCCTTTGTAAATAGTGTGAAATAGTGGCAAATAGTAACAAAAACCCAAAAACACCCCTGAATCCACCACCAATCGGTAACCTAACCACTAGGCTTTGGTCAAAACCCTGAGTCAACGTCGTCGTCAAAATCTGATGAAAAGAAGACATCCTATGCACCCCCACACTCCAGCATACGGATGAAGGATATTTTTGTTTGGTTGGCGCATAAACCTCACGTGTAGCATTTTAGGCCAGCGAAAAGTTTAGGTCAGCTATTGGCATGGTAACGCTCCTTCCTATACTGGCGATGTAAACTAAAATAAACTTAAACATTGACTAATGAAGGAAAAAGACATAATCTCTTCATGACTTAAGTATAAATTAACACAAAATGTAATGCCCCAAAAATCCCAAAACTTTAAATTTCTGTGCATTGAGGTTGGTATGTATGAGTAGCACTTAAAATATTAAATTAAAGGTATTATCGGGATTATTTGAAGTCTTAGAGATAGGGAAGACCATAGGGAAAAATTTATTTTTCTTGCTTTAGTGGACCCTAGTCTCAGGCATTAGGCCTCTTAAGCAGATTAAGAGAAAATAGGACACAAATGGGCTTGTGGTCCAATGGAAAATGGCGTCACTTGGGGAGCTATAAGGTAGCGTGTTGTCAACTGAGGAGGTCCAAGGTTCGAGCATTAGGAGTGGTATTTTGGAGTGTTATTTTGCATAGGTGGACGGCCAAGTTGTGTTGAATATGAACTCTTGCGTTGGAGTGTTTGAGTGGTAAGGGGAACTGATAATGGAGGGAAATTCGGATAAGGCTAAGGTGTTATCAGGGAGGAAAGTTAGGAGATGAGGAGGGGGAAGAATATGTGCCGAATGGGACTGTGGGGAAAGGAGTATTCGGCTTGTGGCTATAAAAGGAGAGGGTCGAATGCTTTGAAAGGTTCTTTGTGCTTTCATTAGTTTTTTTTCTTTTCCCCCTTAATCGATTTTCCTATAGCCAAATTCTCCCTATTGTTGAAATCTCCTATAACCGAATTCTTTTTGCCAAATTCTCTCATAGCCAAACTCTCCTATTACCAATTTACCATCAGCCTTCCTTGCCAAAATTCCTATTTTTTGTTGTTTTCCTTCATCACAAATCGATTATTATCTACTATCAGTCAAGGTTAAAAGTCAAATTTAGGCTGCAGGATTGAAAGTGGATTTGGTAAGTATTCAGTTAACCTCTCTTATACGTTTTGCTAAAAGCCGAAAGGCTATCTAACTGTCCTGTTGTTAACTCTGTGATAACAAGGATAAGGTTTAAAGATCGCAAGCGTGGTAGAACCGTTAGCAAGGGTAAGTGTACTCAACTCGATTGTGGTTTAAGTAAATGGCCGAATGTGTGTATGATCTATAGGGGTGACTTGTGTGGATTATGAGTCACTCAAATTTTGATGGTGTATGTGTAAGTGCAGATCTAGGGGATACTTCTGATTAGTAGCTAAGGAAGGGCTATTAGAACCCAGTGGCACACGGTAAGGTTACGGTAAGGTTTCGGCTTTTGGTAAATGTTTTGATTTAGTGATTGATTGAAGGTTGGTTGGTTGTAGGTTCAAGGCTAAGGATAGTATAGCACGTTGCAGTAACCAGGTGTGTACAAACACTACACACACACACGATATCGGCAATGCCGAAAAGCCGAAAGCGGCTAATGGGCCCGGTGGGCCCTGAGGCTAAGTTTGATGAAATTGTTTGGTTGGTTATACGAATTGAGTTAGCCATGCATGTTACATGATCTGGAATTGTTTTGGGCCTAATAGGCCATATGGATGAGATTTGGGCCTAATGGGCTGTAGGGATGTGATTTAGGCTTGATGGGCTTTATGGGGACGTAGAAAAGTATGCTAGGATTTAATGGACTTTAGGCCTAATTCTGAACAACTCTTAAACCGAATAAGACTTAATTTAATAATTAAACATGTCCGTGGACAAGTCGCTAGGTTAGAGTGTGGCAACAGACATATGCATGTCTAGGATTGGATCTAGAGAGAGCTTGGTACTTAAGCGGTCCTAGTGGCCCACCTCCTCTTCTTTGGAATCCTACCTGGTGCATAGTGTCTATTCACTTTAGCAGCAAGGACTTGTTAATGGGCCAAAGTTCATAACTAAAATCCGAGAGGGACCAAACATCCTTAGATTTGTAAAATTACTAAAATACCCCTAATTTAAAAATTACCAAAATAACCTTAGTTTGAGAAATTACCAAATACCCTTAGTTTGAAAAGTACCAAAATATCCTTAGATTTGTAAAATTATTAGAATACCCCCGAATTATAAAATTACCAGAATACCTTGATTTGCATAATTACCAAAACATCCCTGATTTACAAAATTTCCAAAATACCTTAGTTTTGTAAAATTACCTAAATACCCCTATAGAGTAGATTTACGAAAATACCCTTGGGTAGTGAAATGACTAAAATACCCCTAAGTGACGAATGGGTGGAAATATGTATGTTGCATTCAAGGAATATATGTTGCAACTTGGGTGGGTTTTGATGATACGGAGGAAGATTTGTGGATCGCATAGTCGCTTGACGACCGTGGATCCACCGGTGGCTTTAAGCCCATTATAGCAGCTTTGCTGCAACGTTGAGTAGTGCCGCTGCTGGTGCTACCTTTGGTGTGTAGGGATGGGTGGGCTGATATTTATATCCCCGTAGTTGTGTAGGGTTGGAAGGGAAATGGTGTGCAGGGTTGGATTCAGGATGGGTGCTTTGCATTCATGTGACTCTGATGTGGTATGAGGTCATTGTGGGCTAAGGCTTAAGACCATTGATTTTGATAGGGCTTAGGCCCAATGTAATATTTGCATGTTGATTTGATTGCCAAGGGTCGTACACACTGAGTTTCGAAACTCACACCCTTTTTATTAAACGTTTCAGGTGCTCCTCAGTAAACAGCCCGGCGTGGGAGAGGACTCGGAGATGGCCACACTACAAGATATTTAGAAGTTTTATTTATTTGTTTCAAAAGACATGATTTTTAATTGCTTTATTTTCATTGGATGTAATAAGGCCTTGTACTCCGTTTTGACTTTGGATTTTGAGTTTTGTTGTTTCAACTGTTTACTTAATCATTAAACCTGAGTAACTTTTTATGTTTAAACATGGTTTTTGGAATACTTAAAATAATTAAATGGGCTTTTATCACTACTTAACAAGATTCAAGGATTTTGGGCTTTTAAGCCTTAAATTTCAACTTAGCAAAATTGTTTGAAATTGTGCCTTTGATGTGACATTCCTGAATTCGGCCATAACATCTGGGTCAGGTTTGGGGTGTTACACAAAACCCGAATCGAAAAGCTCTAGTACCATGTAAGTGAAATTCTAAAGTCCAAAAAACTAAAGATAAAGAACTAGTTTGAGTGAAAAACCACACTTTTTTAAACCCTAAAGTACATATTTATACTATTGTATATTAACATAAAAGGAAAGAATTTTTTTTTAAAAAAAAAAACCTATAACCTATATTTACAACTACACATTATATTATTAAACAATATGGAACCAATACAGGGACAACATGTCACATCTTGGGATAATCAATCCTTTTTAAGGGCCACGAGCATTGAAATAGAAAAATATATTCTCTCTTCTATAATACTTTCAGTTATCTCTCTTCTATAATACTTTCAGTTATATCTCTTCCATTCTTAGGACTCCAATCCTGTTCGCTAACCAATTATCTCCTACAGCTCCCCACCCTCTACGTGAACTGTCATGAATCACCACCACTTCCATCTTGTATCAACAATTGATGTGGTGAGTACTCCCTCCTAATCAGCAGAAACAAAAAAGATGGCATATCCCAACAAATTCCAAACAATCAGAAATTTCAAAGCTTCCCCAACAACCAAAATTTTCCTAATAACAACAAGCAAATTGGACCAAACCTTGGCTAACAATACTACGATCCTTACAGTCCGCTCAATAAATAGAAATATTATCCCCAGTCTGACCACTTGCTTGGATGCTACAACCCTTATCCTAAATACCCTTTACCAATTGTAGGACACCAAACTAGATCCCTAACCCCCAACAAGTCCTCGAACTCTGATTACACCTTAATAACTTGCAATAACAATTCCACAAGAACAGGAACCCTAGCAATAGCAATGTGAGCATGACCAACTACGAAAATCATTTCTTTAATTGCATGTAGAATAGTTGACGACAATACAATAAGCTCCCTATAGGCACGGCCAAGCAGGTGGAGATGAAAGGAATCCCTGATGTCCAATTAGAAGTAGGAGTAGCCAGTACATGGACAAGCATGTAGAGAACACGAACACATCCTTTAGGTCATACATCGCCATAGTAATGACTTGAAGAGTAAAGTAGAAGAACTGATGAAAGTGTTCCATGACATGCAAACAGCCTAACCAAGTAGAGCAAGTTGGGTCCCAAGTGCAAACAATCCCTTGACACTCGAAATAGAAAACACATTTTTCCTCACAATCTGAAGCTCCCCAAAGAAAAATATCACTACATTAAGGACCTTGAAGAACACATTGAGCAATAAAATCACTACATGAAAATTCTAAGGGTCTCAAACGCATTAAAGTGCAGAGTATTCCAATGACCATAAAAAGCCATGCCAAGAGTTTGTATTCTTCGTTGCCAGTAAGGTCCATCCATAGTTTTTAGAAGTTGAAAAGGCAACCTGATAAACCGTAATTATAACATATTTTAATCTCGCATTTAGCTTACTTTTGGATGGTTTATCCCTTGATGTATATAAAAAGGTGCTTTTAATCCTTTCTTTTCATGTCTTATACCCAGGAAAGCACCCGAGGATGAAAAGAACGTAAAACGGGCCCAAAACTGAGTATAATGGGCCTTAGCACAAAATCGACACGGCCTGGCCCAAAGTCCACACGGCCGTGTCTCACCGATCACCTAGAGCACGGCCTCTCCCTCGATTTACACGGCTGTGCCTCATTAAAGAATCTGAACAAGGCGTGAAGTCGATCCACACAGGTATGCTTCTATCATCAGAATGAGCAATTTCAGTCGGAAAAGGATACTTAGGGAGAAAGAATCGCATTCCAAAGAGCCTATATATATCCCTTAAGTGCCACCTTTGAGGGGAGAGGCGAGCTAGGCCAATGAGCCAAGCCGGAAAGGTTAGAATTGTGGGAATTGCTTGAAGTTAGCCAGTTGATCCATCCCAAGAAGCCAGAATCATACTCAAGACGGCAGAATTCTCCTTCAATTCCTTCAGGGAGTTCTAGGAATTTCTTATGTTTTGTTTTATCTTTTCTCTTGAGATGTTTTCTTTCTTAGTTATGAACTAAACCCCTCAGATACCTGAAGGGGATGAAACCTAGATGAATCTTGTTATTTGATTTCTGAATTTTATGATAAATACTTAGTTTGTTCTTAATTATGCATGCTTAATCCAAATCTGATGTGCTTAGGTGGAGGAGGAATAGACCCTGCCTAAGAGTAGATCTAGTATAATTAAGCGGAGTTGATCGAACGCCTAGAGATAGGGTTATGAGATTTTGCCAAATTAGGGTGAAACCTAATATGGGAATCTACAGATTGATTTATTGCTATTCTAGGGGTTATTATACGGGAACGAGAGTTCCACTAATTAACCTAGGGTTAGACATTATTCGCCTCGAGAGAGGGTTTAGCATAGGTTAGGGAGTCCTACGGATCAAGCTAAGTAAATAAATCATATGATTCAGGGTTAGATAACAAGTGACGTCTAGGTGGATTCTTCCTAAGGGTATCGTCGTGATCAATTGAGTTTTCTTCAAGTTATTTCCCAATTCGTTCTTTTTGTCTTAGTGTCCTTAGCCTAGTTGTCGTTAATTTAGAATAAAACAAACTACACTTTATTTTTAAGGCTAAATAATAAAAAGAAACTTAGTATTAATACTTTTGGGTCCTTTGGGTTCGATAATCCAGTCTTGCCTAAGCTATACTACTGTTCAATAGGTACACTTGCATTTAATCATTGTCAGAGTTAGTTTCCAGGTTCGATCACATTCATTATAAATTTTCAAACTCTGATTTTAGCGATCAAGTTCTTGGCGCCGTTGCTGGGGAACTAAAATATTAAGAAAACTCTATTTTTATTACTTTAGCAATTATTTTTATTTTCAACAATTTATTTTGTTTTTATTTTATTTTTAATTTTGCTAATTTTTTTCTTTCTTTTCTTTCTAGGTACCTCTAGTTTATGACTAGAAGGAACCCGAGAGGACCTTTAGTATACGACAGTGATATTGAAGCTACCGCTCGAAGGAATCGCCGAGAAATTATGCGAGCTGTAACACCCCAAACCTGGTCAAAACGCTACTACTGAATCTGGCATGTCATAGGAAAGAAAAATTTTGAAAATCGAGTTATTATCATGAGTTGGGAAAAATCTTTGATTTTATAAACCGAGTTTGTATTAAGTGATCTGTTGAAACCATTTCGAGACTTAGTTTAAAAAGTAGAATTGCCATGTAACTACCGTTTATTAATTACCCGATTGTTAGTTTAAAAAGTAGAATTGCCATGTAATTACCGTTTATTAATTACCCGATTGTCAAATCTTGAAAATCCCGAAATTTGGTTAAGTTTTGAAAAAAAAAATCTGTTTTCATAATTTATTAGGCATGCCTTAATGGTCAAAGCAAAATTTAAGGTATTTAACAAAATAAATAAACCCAAGATAAAATTTTGGTGGCCTTATTACATAACCCAAAAATAAACCAAACTTAAATCAAAATAAATCCAGAGTAGCTATTTTAAAATAAAAACCGTAATATTGTGCATGGCCACCTCGAGTCCACCTTGGCTCCATATCCGCGATCTAAGAATTACCTGCAAAGATTAACGGAAGGGGTAAGTCACCAAGACTCAGTGTATAAATCCCCATCCAAGTAGGTTTCAAGCTCTTACACAGATTCATATGCAAATATGCATGTCATGCAACCCATTCAACCTAGATATCCATCCACGTCTCCTGAGTCTACCCAAATTTGTGGCATCTAGCCACTAGTGGTACCTAACCACTGGTGGTTCCAAACCACTAGTGACCGAAGTCACAAATAATCATATGTGGGGCCAACCCACTTGTGGTACCTAACCACTGGTGACAATCCCTTATATCAATATGTGGGGCCAACCCACTGTGGTACCGAACCACTAGGACGAGTCACAGAAATAAGCATATGTGGTACCTAACCACTGGTGGTTCCAAACCACTAAGACTTAGTCACAGAATAATGATATGTGGGGCCAACCCACTTGTGGTACCTAACCACTGGTGACAGTCTGATAGATCATTCCTTCCCCCTCCTCTCATCATACCCATTTTCCATGTACATGCTTTTCAGTATAGTATGATCATGCTTAACACTTAAGAAAAATATAACATGGCATATGCAGGTTTTAATATATGCAAATAACGTTAATCACCAAAAGGGACTTACCCGGAGTCCTTGCTATTACCCACAAGGGTAACTTAGTAATCCCTATTATCACTTCGGCTTTTGACAATACACAAATAATAGCATATTTAACATATGAAGTGTGTAAAAGTTACACACCTGATTATGTGTAACACGATACTCTCTATGTCGACACTCTCGTTGATAGGCACTACTGCTATCTGCCTACTACTCTATTCAGATGCTGACTTACAACCCGGTGGCCAATCCCAAATAGCTGACACTGCCCGCTTCTTAATCTTAGGGGCTGGGTTTATAGATCCAACCCCTCCTATCGTTTGGATGGCATTTGAGTCCATGAACAAACCTTGGTCACTAGACCGGATTAAAGCAGTGAAATCAAATCATAAGAACTAAGACCCAAAGCTAGGACCCTTACCTAAAATCCTGAGGCTTTAGGCTTGATTCACAAGCCCCACGAATCCCGAAAGTCTCCAACAGAAGGCGTCGCCACCCCCACCTACATTCGGCCAAGAGTTAATAGAATAGGATTACTTCCTTCGGCATTCAACGCAAGAAGATGATTAACACGAAAGAAGACCCTTACCACAACCACCTAAGAAATCGATTAAGAGTGATGACAAATCAATGACGGCGATCCACTGCAACCAGGATCAAAAGAAAAGATTTGAGTGCCAGAGGATTTCGGTTTACAAAAGAATAGGAACTACTTAAGAAAGATGGCAAGTTTCGACTTTTCTTTCTAAAGAAAACGAAAAGAAAAGAGAGATGAGAGGGTTAGAGAGATTCGGCCAATATGAAGAGGACTTACCCAAATGCCGAAGTTGTTCTGCTATCGAACCAAAAGGAATGGAGAAGAGAAGATAAGTTTTGGCTTAGAAGAGATGAAGAGGAAGAGTTTATGGGTATTCAGCTATGGCATAGAATTAGAGTTGAAATTGAAGTTAAGGTTTCTGCTTTTTGAGAAAAAGATGATTGAGAGAAGAAAAGTGAGATAGAATGGAAAGAAGCAATAGAAACCGGTAAAGAAGAAGAGAAGTTTCGGCCAGACTTTGGGGTAGATTCGGCTATGGCAGAAGAATGAAAAGAAAAAAAATGCTATAGGGGTTTCGACTCACACTTAGGGAAGAAACAAAAGAGGTTTGAAGAAAGCCCTGAATGCCGAAAATGAAAAGGAGATTACTCACCTGGTTACTCAGAATTTCGGCACTCCCTAACCAAAAACCGAAAAATGCACACTTGAATGCTTAAGAAAACTATGCTATCACAATAGGAATTTCGGTACACCCAATCTCTCTAAACCGATTTCTTCTCCCTCTCTTAGTGTTTGACATTCGGCCAACACCACGCTCAAGTGTCCATCCCCTTCTTTTCTCCATAAATTTCTCCTGATCACACATTCAAACCCGTTTGTATGTTTCAAACTCCTAAATTTTCTCTCCTCCACTTATTCAAATCTGTTAACCCCTTCAACACTCATCCACTAGAGTCCAAACTGAATGCAACACTTCCTGGTCTTGGCGTCAAAAATAAATACACAAAACGGAATTCCTGCAGCTTGAACCAAGTCCCTATCAGCTTCCCTGAGGTGTCATTTCCTTGAGCCTTAAGTGGCGCCTCCTTGCCACTTTACCAAGGCACTTCTTGTGTCAAAACATACCACCAACCACCCTTAACTCCTAACCCATTCAACTCCCCTTCTAAGTGCCCAAAAAGCAAATTTTTGATAAGGCTCTAGCTTACCCCTAGCTCATTCCTGGACCCTAAAATACCCTGAACTAGCATGACAACCATATTATCTACATGCAATCACATAAAATGCAAAGGCCCCAATTTAGGATGTTACAGTTCTACACCCTTTAAAAATAATTTTAGCCTCAAAATTACCTGATCAAAAGAGTTGAGGGTATTGCTGCCGCATAACATCCTCTGGCTCCCACGTGGCTTCTTCTAATCCATGATTTTGCCATAACACTTTCACCAAAGGAGCTGATTTCCTACGCAACACTTTGACATCTCGATCTAAGATCTACACTGATTCCTCCTCAAAAGATAAGTCTGGGCTTACTTCAATTTCTTCTACTGGCACAACATGAGACGAATCTGAACGATAGCGTCTAAGCATCGAAACATGAAATACGTCATGGATCTGACTCAACTCTGAAGGTAACTCAAGCTGATAAGCTACTGGTCCTACACGCTTCAACACCCGATAAGGCCCGATAAACCTAGGGCTCAGCTTGCCCTTCTGACCAAATCTTAGCACCTTCTTCCATGGCGACACTTTTAAGAAAACCTTGTCACCCACAGCAAATTCAATATCCTTCTGCTTAAGATCGGCATAGGACTTTTGCCTGTCCGAAGCTTCCTTCAAACGAGCTCGGATCAGCTTAACCTTATCTTCCGTTTTAGCAACGAACTCTGGACCCAACAATTGTCGTTCACCTAACTCTATCCAACACGTAGAGGTACGACACTTTCGCCCATATAACACTTCATACAGTGCCATCTGAATACTTGATTGGTAGCTATTGTTATACGCGAATTCCGCCAACGGTTGGAATTCTTCCCAACTTCCTCTGAAATCTAAGACACAGCCCCTCAACATATCCTCCAAAATCTGAATTACCCTCTCCGACTGCCCATCTGGCTGTGGATGAAACGCCGTACTGAAATTCAACTTTGTGCATAATACCTAATGCAACACCTTCCAGAACCTTGACGTAAATCTAGGATCTCTGTCTGAAATAATCGACACTAGCACCCCATGCAACCTCACAATCTCTGCTATATATGTAACACCCCAAACCCGGCCTAGAAGTTATGACCGGATCTGGCATGTCACATGAAAGGGTTGTTTAAAATCTGCGCGTTTGTTAAAAATTTTGAGTTTATATATTTATTCGCTGGTCATCCTTTATTTGACATCTTGGAAAACGATTATTAAGGGTTTAGGAAATTCTCGTATTGAACATTTAATAATAATAAGCAGTAATCAAATTAAAAGCTAAGCCAAATAAAATACCAAATTTAAAGTAATAGTGGCCTTATTACAAAATAAAATCCCGAAGTAAAATAAGTTCAAATTAAAATGAGGTTTACGAAAGCAATCGTAATGCATGGCCACCTCGAGTCCACCTCAGCTCCATATTCGCGATCTAAGGATTACCTGCAAAATTTAACGGAGGGGGTGAGTCACCGAGACTTAATGTGTAAATCCCCGTCCAGTTGAGCTTTGAGCTCTCACACCAATCATATATTAAGCATGTATGTAATGCAACCTAATCAACCTAGTATCCATCCTCCATATCTCCGGAATCTACCCAATATCTGTGGCACCTAGCCACTGGTGGTTCCAAACCACTGGTGACAAAAGTCACAAATAATCATATGTGGGGCCAACCCACTTGTGGTACCTAACCATTGGTGACAATCCCTTAATGAATATATGTGGGGCCAACCCACTGTGGTACCAAACCACTGGGACGAGTCACAGAAATAATATATGTGGTACCAAACCACTGGTGACAAATGTCACAAAATATAATACGTGGGGCCAACCCACTTGTGGTACCTAACCACTGGTGACAATCCCTTAATGAATATATGTGGTGCCAACCCACTGTGGTACCAAACCACTGGTACGAGTCACAGAAATAATATATGTGGTACCAAACCACTGGTGGTTCCAAACCACTAAGACTTAGTCATAGAATATCATATGTGGGGCCAACACACTTGTGGTACCTAACCACTGGTGACAGTGTAAAAGAGATCATGTTTCCTCCCTCTTCTCATCATACCCCAACCCATGCAACATGTCATGACATAATAATTCGTGTATGCAGTATGACATGTATGCAAAACATATATCAAATATAAGTATAACATGAATTACCATCATAATCAGATAGACATAATACAACATAATCAAGCTAATCAACCTCTAAGGGTATAATCGTAATTTTACCTAGCAAGGGTATTTTTGTAATTTACCTATCGAGGGTATTTCAGTAATTTTGCACCTGCAATGGCCTTTCCGAAGACCTAATGTCGCCCCGAGTGACTCAACTACCATTTTCGGTCGTACTGGACTATTGGGCTTAAAACTCGATTTCGGCCCATTCGGGCCCACACGCTCGTGTGGCCCACCTAACACAAATCTAGCCACGTGTATGAGATTCACCTAGTCTAGTTCACTATATACTACACCATTATACAATTTTATTCAATTGGGCCCACTTTGACCCATCGCGGCCCAAGCAGCCTCACCCCACAAGATTACTAATGGTGACCTCAACTATCGCGTCGAAGCCCCACACATGCGCTCGCACGCTCGTGTGGCTACTATCGCCGTGATCGGCACTTCGGCATTTGCCGCTCTACAGCTAGATAGAGAGAGTTACACACCTGATAGGAATCTGGTGCTAATCCGCGCTCCGACCACTCCTGTGCCCAAACGCCCTCCAAGATGTATTCATCCTCCTCCTAGAATGCTATATATATAGCTAGCTTTTCACCTTCCTTCTTTGTATCTTTCTGATGTGGGATCCTTCCATCAGCAGAGTTTAAATCCAACTCAAACTCTTTCCGTCCAGACCGCAAAATAAATACTCTCTTGCTTTTCATGAGATTCGAACCCAGGCTCCCTTGCAACATAATCCACGCCGCTAACCACTTGGCCACAAGCTCCTCTTGTGTCTTAAACCATGCGCAACTAAATATAAATCTATAGCCAAATACTAAGGTCCATGTAAAAAGAAAACCAAAATGCAAGAGCCAAGACTTGAACCTTGGACCTCTTTCCTTCCTTGTGGCGTGACTCCCTTGTCTCTTATGTGGCATCACTTTGCCACTACACCACACATTCCACTTGTGTCATTTTCCTCCATATTTTATTCTTAAAGCCTACCTACTAACTCCCAGGGTTTTTCACCTAAAACCAAAATTTCCCTAAAGCCAAAGTTTGATCTCGGGACTTTATAGAAGCCCTCTAACCTTCCAAAATCACTTATGTAATAGGTCCAACAAGCTGTTCTCTTATTCTCCAAAAATTTAAATGCTATTACGCTCAAGGCCCATTGGGCCCAATCCTACTAGGCCCAATTTCGGGATGTTACAAATCTACCCTCCTTAAAGAAATTTCGTCCTCGAAATTTCCAAATACAGGTGCAGTCGTACAACCTAACCTACAACACTACACTCACGCTGCGCACTCTGAGTCCAATAACCCTAATATACTTTTAACTAGAATTTAGAACTCCTACACATACTCAAAAACACCTAGCCATTAAAGCAGACAAATATTTCATACGCAACCAACTCTATATCCGAACGTCACATCCAAACCAAACACACAGAATTGATACCAGAAATTCAGCATATAACAAAGCAAAGTATCAGGAAACTTACAGCACGGATTGGTGCCGGAGACTTGGGTGCCATACTTCCAAAAAAAAATAGATATATATTTTTCTAAACCGTTTTCCAAACCATCCTTTGAAAATATTTTTGAACCCAAACCCACAAACGAGTTTTGAACCTAGGCTCGATATTTATAATTGTAACACCCCAAACCCGCCTAGAAGTTATGACCGGATCCGCATGTCACATGAAAGGGTTGTTTAAAATCAAGCGTTTGTTAAAAATTTTGAGTTTAAATATTTATTCGCTGGTAATCCTTTATTTAACATTTTGGAAAACGATTATTAAGGGTTTAGGAAATTCCTGTATTGAACATTTAATAATAATAGGCAATAATCAAATTGAAAGCTAAACCAAATAAAATACTAAATTTAAAGTAATAGTGGCCTTATTACAAAATAAAATCCCGAATTAAAATAAGTTCAAATTAAAACGAGGTTTACGAAAGCAATCGTAATGCATGGCCACCTCGAGTCCACCTCAACTCCATATCTGCGGTCTAAGCATTACCTGTAAAATTTAACGGAGGGGGTGAGTCACCAAGACTTAGTGTGTAAATCCCCGTCCAGTTGAGCTTTAAGCTCTCACACCAATCATATATTAAGCATGTATGTAATGCAACCCAATCAACCTAGTATCCATCCTCCATATCTCCGGAATCTACCCAATATCTGTGGAACTTAGCCACTGGTGGTACCTAACCACTGGTTGTTCCAAACCACTGGTGACAAAAGTCACAAATAATCATATGTGGGGCCAAACCACTTGTGGTACCTAACCACTGGTGACAATCCCTTAATTAATATATCTGGGGCCAACCCACTGTGGTACCAAACCACTGGTGACAAATGTCACAAAATATAATACGTGGGGCCAACCCACTTGTGGTACCTAACCACCGTGACAATCCCTTAATGAATATATGTGGGGCCAACCCATCATTGTGGTACCAAACCACCGTACGAGTCACGAAATAATATATGTGGTACCAAACCACCGGTGGTTCCAAACCACCGAGACTTAGTCACGAGAATATCATATATATGGGGCCAACCCACTTGTGGTACCTAACCACCGTGACAATCTAAAAGAGATCATGTTTCCTCCCTCTTCTCATCATACCCCAACCCATGCAACATGTCATGACATAATAATTCGTGTATGCAGTATGACATGTATGCAAAACATATATCAAATATAAGTATAACATGAATTACCATCATAATCAGATAGACATAATACAACATAATCAAGCTAATCAACCTCTAAGGGTATAACCGTAATTTTACCTAGCAAGGGTATTTTCGTAATTTACCTATCGAGGGTATTTCAGTAATTTCACACCTGCAATGGCCTTTTCGAAGGCCTAATGTCGTCCCGAGCGACTCTACTACCATTTTCGGTTGTACCGGACTATTGGGCCTAAAACCCAATTTCAGCCCATTCGGGCCCACACGCTCGTGTGGCCCACCTAACACAAATCTAGCCACTTATATGAGATTCACCTAGTTTAGTTCACTATATACTACACCATCATATAATTTTATTCGATTGGGCCCACTTCGGCCCATTGCAGCCCAAGCAGCCTCACACCACAAGATTACTAATGGTGGCCTCAACTATTGCGTCAAAGCCCCACACATGCGCTCGCACGCTCGTGTGGCTACTATCATCGTGATCGTCACTTCGGCATTTGCCGCTCTACAGCGAGAGTAGAGAGAGTTACACACCTGATAGGAATCTGGTGCTAATCTGCGCTCCGACCACTCCTATGCCCAAACGCCCTTCAAGGTGTATTCATCCTCCTCCTAGAATGCTATATATATAGCTGGCTTCTCGCCTTCCTTCTTTGTATCTTTCCGATGTGGGATCCTTCCATCAGCAGAGTTTAAATCCAACTCAAACTCTTCCCGTCAGCATCATAAAATAAATACTCCTTTGCTTTTCATGAGATTCGAACCCAGGCTCCCTTGCAACATAATCCACGCCGCTAACCACTTGGCCACAAGCTCCTCTTGTGTCTTAAACCATGCGCAACTAAATATAAATCTATAGGCAAATACTAAGGTCCATGTAAAAAGAAAACCAAAATGCAAGAGCCAAGACTTGAACCTTGGACCTCTTTCCTTCCTTGTGGCTTGACTCCCTTGTCTCTTATGTGGCATCTCTTTGCCACTACACCACACACTCTACTTGTGTCATTTTCCTCCATATTTTATTCTTAAAGCCTACCTACTAACTCCCAGGGTTTTTCACCTAAAACCAAAATTTCCTTAAAGCCAAAATTTCCTTAAAGCCAAAGTTTCATCTTGGGACTTCATAGAAGCCCTCTAACCTTCCAAAATCACTTATCTAATAGGTCCAACAAGTCGTTCTCTTATTCTCCAAAAATTTAAATGCTACTATGCTCAAGGCCTATTAGGCCCAATCCTACTAGGCCCAATTTTGGGATGTTACAATATATAATCTAGCTAACTTCTGAAGGGAGTAATCCACACGCACAGGTATGAAATGAGCAAACTTTGTCAAACGGTCAACAATCACCCAAACCAAATCCTTCTTAGTTGGCGTGAGGGGTAGCCCACTAACAAAATTTATCGTAATCATTTCCCATTTCCACTGCGGAATCCTCATCGGTTGCAACAATCCCGAAGGTAACTGATGTTCTGCCTTTACCTGCTGACACGTCAAACACTTGCCCACAAATTCAATTACTTCTCGCTTTAGACCCGGCCACCAAAACTGCTCCCGCAAATCCCGAGACATCTTACCACCTCCAGGATGCATAGCGTATGGACTGCTATGTGCTTCCTGAAGAATCTTCTGTCTTAACTCCACATCTTTTGGCATGCAAACCTTCCCCTGGAAACATAACACTCCATCGCTATTCAAGGTATGCCCCTCCAATCTACCATTCTGCACCTGCAACCATCAAGCACTTAAGACTTCATCTACTAGCTGTTTCTCCTTAACCTGGTTTACCCATGTCGGCTTCACTTACAGTTCTGCTAGCAGACTTCTGTCATCATGCAAACTAAGGTGGGCAAACGTTGCTCTTAAGTCTGCTACCACTTTGTGGCTCAACGCGTCAGCCACCACGTTAGCCTTACCCGGATGGTACTCAATCGAGCAGTCATAATCCTTCAACAACTCGATCCACCTCCGCTACCTTAAATTCAACTCCTTCTAAGTGAGAAGGTATTTCAAACTCTTATGATCTGTGTACACGATAGATTTCTCCCCATACAAGTAATGTCTCCAAATTTTCAGGGCGAACATCACTGCAGCCAACTCCAGATCATGCGTCGGGTAATTCACTTCGTGAGGTCTCAGTTGTCAATAAGCATATGCCACTACTTTCCCCTCTTGCATCAGCACACATCCCAGTCCGGTATGCGACGCATCATAATAAACCGTAAACTCCTTCCCTGCTTCAGGCTAAATCAATACCGGAGCATCCGTCAAAATCCTCTTTAACTTCTTAAAACTTTCTTGTTGTTTGTCTGCCCATACAAACGGAACCTCTTTCCTTAGCAACTTGGTTAACGGCGCTTCAATCATAGAAAACTCTTCCACAAACCTTTTGTAATACTCTGCCAAACCCTGAAAACTCCGAATCTCTGCCACAGACTTAGGTGGTTTCCAGTCTAACATAGCTTCAATCTTCCGAGGGTCCACTCTAATCCCCTCAGCTGACACCACATGAACCAAAAAGGTAACTTCCCTTAGCCAGAACTCGTACTTACTAAACTTTGCGAACAGCTGCTTTTCCCTCAGAATTTACAAAACCACACAAAGATGTGCGTCATGCTCCTCGGTGCTCCAACCCAGGCTGTGTCCTAGCTTATCCAGTTGGTCTAAGGGTTGGTCTATGCTTATTCGGTGCTCCAACGAGCGAAAAGCAGCTAGGAAATCCCTTATCATTGCATAGACCAACCCAGGCTGTCTTACATCCGTATTTCCAGCACCTCTACCCGGTGCTCCACGGCCCCGTCCGTTATCGTTACCAGCCCTGGCTGAACCTCGACCCCTCTGCAGTTGCTGACCATCTCTCCTGAATTGTGTACGTCCTTGACCCTCAGACTGTGTCCTAGCTAGCTTCCACCGACAATCCCTTATCCGGTGATCCATTGACCCACACTCGAAGCACCCTTTGTTACCTATCCAACACTCCCTCGAATGAGACTTCCCACATCGAGCACACCGTGGTGGCCATTGAGCAGCAGCAGGCTTTGCAGCTTGACTCGGCCCGCCAAACCTAGCCCTTTTCTGAGAACTCCCAGCAGACCCTGATGGGCCAAAACTCCTCTTATCCCTATTCCTGTCCCGATTCTATTTCTCGGTCTACTTCACCTCCTCAGCTATCTTGTCCTTCTCCATAAGGACGGCAAACTCCCTCTCTCGCTGTGGAGCAATCAATACCCACAGCTTCTCCCTTAGCCCGTCCTCAAACCTAACACAGTGCTCATGTTCCGTAGCCACAATACCCCGAGCATAACGGCTTAACCGTAAGAATTCCACCTCGTATTCAGACATCGACTTACTCCTCTGAACCAAATTCAGAAACGCCTTCACTGCGCAACTATATAACTAGACCCGACGTACTTCCTCTGATAAGCCGCCTTGAAAAAATCCCAGGTGATATCATCAGCCATCGCACCATCCTTGACTGTGAGCCACCACTGATAGGACTCATCCCGAATAAGAGACACTATCCCTTTCAACTTCTCCTCAGTCATGAAATCCAGATCATCCATTATGCGCTCCGTCGCCTCTAACCAGTACTCAGCTGTGTTGGGAGCTACACCAGAAACACCCTTAAATACTTCTGCTCCGTTAGCTTGGAGTCGTTCGCACCGATTTACGAGCCCTCGCACCTACGCCGCTCCAAAGAATCTCGGGACCCGTAGCATCGCCTGCAACACCGCGTCATCACCACCCGTTTGATCCTGAAACTCTACGCCCACAGCTGGCGGTGGCGGCACCTCATTCTCTGACCCATGGCCAGACCCTACTGGTTCCGACACGGTAATCCTACCCCTACCACGACCACGCACATTACGCCCGCGTCCCCGAGTGCTCATGACTAGCGTTCACGATTTAATCTGATTTAAGAATTTTATGAGTTAACTTTCTTCCACTATTTATTACGGCACAGTCTTATAAGCAATTTATTAGAGTAGTTGTTCTCGCAAGTGCACACAGTCCTACAGGCTTCAGTCTCTAAGGTAAATTTCCTAGTACTAGCATCCATATCACAAACATCTAAATCATATAAGCAGTCATTAGAAGACTTACCGTCGCGGATAGGTGCCGGAGACTTAGGTGCCATGCTTCACAAGACATGTATCTATTAAAATTATTTTACAAACTCTTTATTAAAGAATAATTTAGGCCTCATGCCCACAGCTGAGCTTTTGAACCTAGGCTCTGATACCACAATTGTAACACCCTAAACCCGGTCAAAACACTACGATCGAATCTGGCATGTCACAGGAAAGAAAAATTTTGAAAATCGAGTTATAGTCATGAGTTGGGAAAAATCTTCGATTTTATAAACCGAGTTTGTATTAAGTGATCCGTTGAAACCATTTCGAGACTTAGTTTGAAAAGTAGAATTGCCATGTTATTACCGTTTATTAATTACCTGATTGTGAAATCTTGAAAATCCTGAAATTTGGTTAAGTTTTGAAAAAACATCCGTTTTCATAATTTATTAGGCATGCCTTAATGGTTAAAGCAAAATTTAAGGTATTTAACAAAATAAATAAACCCAAGATAAAATTTAGGTGGCCTTATTACATAACCCAAAAATAAACCAAACTTAAAGCAAAATAAATTCGGAGTAACTATTTAAAATAAAAACCATAATATTATGCACGGCCACCTCGAGTCCGCCTCGGCTCCGTATCCGCGATCTAAGAATTACCTGTAAAGATTAACGGAAGGGGTGAGTCACCAAGACTCAGTGTATAAATCCCCATCCAAGTAGGTTTCAAGCTCTTAGACAGATTCATATGCAAATATGCATGTCATGCAACCCATCCAACCTAGATATCCATCTGCGTCTCCTGAGTCTGCCCAAATTTGTGGCACCTAGCCACTGGTGGTACCTAACCACTGGTGGTTCCAAACCACTGGTGACCAAAGTCACAAATAATCATATGTGGGGCCAACCCACTTGTGGTACCTAACCACTGGTGACAATCCCTTATATCAATATGTGGGGGCAACCCACTGTAGTACCAAACCACTAGGACGAGTCATAGAAATAAGCATATGTGGTACCTAACCACTGGTGGTTCCAAACCACTAAGACTTAGTCACAGAATAATGATATGTGGGGCCAACCCACTTGTGGTACCTAACCACTGGTGACAGTCTGATAGATCATTCCTTTCCCCTCCTCTCATCATACCCATTTTCCATGTACATGCTTTTCAGTATAGTATGATCATGCTTAACACTTAAGAAAAATATAACATGGTACATGCAGGTTTTAATATATGCAAATAACATTAGTCACCAAAAGGGACTTACCCGGAGTCCTTGCTATTACCCACAAGGGTAACTTAGTAATCCCTACTATCATTTCGGCGTTTGACAATACACAAATAATAGCATATTTAACATATGAAGTGTGTAAAAGTTACACACCTAATTACGCGTAACACGATACTCTCTATGTCGACACTCTCGTTGATAGGCACTACCGCTATCTGCCTACTACTCTGTTCAGATGCCGGCCCACAACCCAGTGTCCAATCCCGAACCGCTGACACTGCCCGCTTCTTAAACTTAGGGGCTGGGTTTACAGATCCAACCCCTCCTATCGCTTGGCTGGCATTTGAGTCCATGAACAAACCTTGGTCACTAGACCGGATTAAAGCAATGAAATCGAATCATAAGAATTAAGACCTAAAGCTAGAACCCTTACCTAAAATCCTGAGGCTTTAGGCTTGATTCACAGGCCCCATGAATCCCGAAAGTCTCCAATAGAAGGCGTCACCACCCCCACCTACATTCAGCCAAGAGTTAATAGAATAGGATTACTTCTTTCGGCATTCAACATAAGAAGATGATTAACACGAAAGAAGACCCTTACCACAACCACCTAAGAAACCGATTGAGAGTGATGACAGATCAATGACGGTGATCCACTGCAACTAGGAGTCAGAAGAGAAGATTTGAGTGCCAGAGGATTTCAGTTTACAAATGAATAGGAACTACTTAAGACAGATGGCAAGTTTCAGCTTTTCTTTCTAAAGAAAACGAAAAGAAAAGATAGATGAGAGGGTTAGAGAGATTCGGCCAATATGAAGAGGACTTACCCAAATGCCGAAGTTGTTCTGCTATCGAACCAAAAGGAATGGAAAAGAGAAGATAAGTTTCGACTTAGAAGAGATGAAGAGGAAGAGTTTATGGGTATTCGGCTATGGCATAGAATTAGAGATGAAATTGAAGTTAAGGTTTCGGCTTTTTGAGAAAAAGATGATTGAGAGAAGAAAAGTGAGATAGAAGGGAAAGAAGCAATAGAAACTGGTAAAGAAGAAGAGAAGTTTCGGCCAGACTTTAGGGTAGATTCGGCTATGGCAGAAGAATGAAAAGAGAAAAAATGCTATAGGGGTTTCGGCTCACACTTAGGGAAGAAACAAAAGAGGTTTGATGAAACCCTGAATGCCGAAAATGAAAAGGAGATTACTCACTTGGTTACTTAGAATTTCGGCACTCCCTAACCAAAAATCGAAAAATGCACACTTGAAGGCTTAGGAAAACTATGCTATCACAATAGGAATTTCGGCACACCCAATCTCTCTAAACCGATTTCTCCCCCTCTTAGTGTTTGACATTTGACCAACACCAAGCTCAAGTGTCCATGCCCTTCTTTTCTCCACAAATTTCTCCTAATCATACATTCAAACCCGTTTGCATGTTTCAAACTCCTAAATTTTCTCTCCTCCACTTATTCAAATCCGTTGACCCCTTCAACACTCATCCACCAGAGTCCAAACTGAATGCAACACTTCCTGGTCTTGGCGTCAAAAATAAATACACAAAATGGAATTCCTACAGCTCGAACCAAGTCCCTACCAGCTTCCCACCAGAGTCACTTCCTTGAGCCTTAAGTGGTGCCTCCTTGCCACTTTGCCAAGGCACTTCTTGTGTCCAAACATACCACCAACCACCCTTAACTCCTAACCCATTCAGCTCCCCTTCTAAGTGCCCAAAAAGTAAATTTTTGATAAGGCTCTGGCCTACCCCTAGCTTATTCCTGGACCCTAAAATACCCTGAACTACCATGACAACCATATTATCTATATGCGATTACATAAAATGCAAAGGCCCTGATTTAGGATGTTACACGAGCCCTAAACTATACAGAAAGAGACAAAGAAGATAGATCCAATCCTACTGAAGGGATGGACGAGACTAATCCACCACCACACGATGTGGGGGAATGCAATGCTCTACATACCATGTTTGATTATGCTAAACCACATTTAATAGGAGCAGATTCGAGTATTGTTAGGCCTGCTATAGCTGCTGATAATTTTGAATTAAAGCCTAACACAATACAAATGATTCAACAGTTTGTTCAATTTGATGGTTTGTAGGACGAAGATCCAAACACTCATATAGCTAACTTCTTAGAGTTCTGTGATACCTTTAAAATAAATGGCATTTCTGATGATGCCATATGTCTTCGGTTATTCCCTTTTTCATTAAGAAATAAAGCTAAACAGTGGTTAAACTTGTTACAATGAGGGTCAATCACTACATGGGATCAAATGACCAAAAAGTTTTTAATGAAATATTTCCCACCGGCCAAAACGGCCAAATTACGGAATGATATCTCTTCTTTTGTGCAGATGGATGTAGAAACATTATATGACGTATGGGAGAGATATAAGGATCTCTTGAGGAGATGTCCACACCATGGCTTACCTTTGTGGCTTCAAGTCTAAACATTCTATAACGGTGTAAATCCCTCAACGAGGTAACTAATCGACTCAGCCGCTGGCGAAACCTTAAACAACAAAACTCTTGAAGCAGCATACGAGTTCATTGAATAGATGTCACTGAAAAATTATTAGTGGCAAGCTTCAAGGATGAAACCGAAAAAATCAGCAGGAGCCTTCTACATAGACACAGTAACCGTGCTATCAACACAAATGGAGATAATGAATAAAAAGCTTGACAGTTTGTGTTCTTCGCATGTACATCCAGTGATGTAGTGTGATGCAAGTGGAACTGTGGCGAATTCTGAGTACCCACCCTACCAACCAGAAGCAGAGAGCGAATAGATGAACTATATAGGTAACAATTTTAGATCCAATAATAATCCATATAGTAATAATTACAATCCAGGTTGGAGGAACCACCCAAATTTTTCATGGGGAGGCAAGGGAAATCAAGGTAATCGAAGGCAACAACCTCCTCAAAACTTCCAAAATCAGCCCTATTCACAAGAGAAGAAACCAACTCTCGAAGAGATAATGGCAAGATTTTCGACAGACACAGAAAAACGTATCCAAGAAACTGAGAGAACAATCAAAAGCAACGAGAGCCGAATCAGGGAAATCACTAAGTCAATGAAGGAAGTTACTAATGCAGTCGACCGACTTGCAAAGCTCATGTCAGAACGACCACAAGGACGTCTACCAAGTAACACCGAGATTAATCCAAATGAGCAAATTCAAGCCATAGCAGCTCAGGAAAATGCAGAAGTAGATGAAACCTTCTCACAACAAGAAGACAAGGTAGACGAAGGAAAGGTAGAGGTAACACAGGAAAAGCCAAAATCGGTAATCAAAGAGTACCAACCTCGCATTCCTTATCCCGAAGCATTAAAAAGAGACGATTCAGAAGAACAGTTCGGTAAGTTTCTTAAACTTTTAAAGAAATTACACATTAACTTACCTCTTTTTGAAGCTCTTTTCCAGATGCCAAACGCGAGGAAATTTTTAAGACAGCTCTTGACAAACAAACGCAAATTAGATGAGGAGCCACATGAAGAACTCAACGCAAAGTGCTTAGCAATTCTACATAATAGACTACCACAGAAATTAAAAGACCCAGGGAGTTTTACAATTCCATGTTTAATTGGTAGTTTAACTATTGATAATGCGTTAGCTAATTTAGGGACAAGCATAAATGTCATGCCTTATACATTGTTTAAACGACTAGGTCTAGGGAAGCCCAAACAAACTAGGATGAGTATTCAATTAGCTGATAAAACTGTTAGAATTCCTAGGGGCATTATCGAAGATGTTCTCGTAAAAATTGATAAATTTGTTTTTCCGGTAGACTTTGTTGTCTTAGACATGGATGAGGACAATTCGGTTCCTTTAATTTTATGAAGACCTTTTCTAGCAACTGCCAAGACTAAAATTGATGTTGCCATAGGAGAACTCATACTTTGTGTAGCTAATGAGGCAGTTACTCTTCAAGCTCTCGACTCAGCCAGGACATCGAATGACCAAGGTAAGAAAGAAAAATCCATTGATAACCATTCGATTAACCCTTCTTTTTAGGAAGCACCAGAAAAGGGCACAAGTGAACCTAATCGTGAACATAATGCCAACAAAGGAATAGATCCTGAGGAACAAAAGGTTCAACCCGATGAATTAGACGAGTGGAAAACACATTTCAAGGAAAAATTAGCGATACAAGAAACAGAGCCAAAACCACTCTACGAGATAGGCAAGTCCAAAAGCGAAGATCATGTATTATTAAACCTACGATTATCTACTCTGGACCCTGACACAAACAAAGAAATTCTTTTTAAGGTAATCAATGTTCTTCCACATAAGACAGCCGAGGTAAGCAATCCCAATTTTGATACTCTCAAAATAACTGCCACTCGACCTGAACCACACAATGAACATCAAAGGCTTAATATGAGGAAAGATGTTCAAACCTTCAAACCTCCCTGAATTTGTCAAACACAAGTCTAGCTGAAGACTATAAACGAGCACTTCTCGGGAGGCAACCCGAGTACTACCCTTACTTATTTTGTATTTATTTTCATTGTACTTTATTTTTCCTTTTTATTTTTCTTTTTAAACTAACCAGAAGTGTAGTTTTCCAAGCCACACGGCCTTACACACGACCGTGTTCGTGGTCGTGTGGACCATCGGAACCATCACACTGACATAGCAGAGGCCGTGCAATTCAATCCAACGACCCTCCAACGTCATGGATCCAACCACCCTCCCCACGGGCACAGACAAATCAGCACGGTTGTGCCCCACGACCGTGTGAAGCTACTGACTTATCGAGCACGGGCAAGACACGCTCGTGCATCCCAACCGTGCCAACATAGTGACTTCACAAACACGGGGATGGTAGGCTAAAACATGGGCATGGGGAACCAACACAAGGCCGTGCGAGGTGGCCGTGTAAATTGAAACGGGCTTGGACCACGGCCGTGGGGATGTGCCAGAATTCAACCACTATTTAAACCCCACAGCTTTTTCCTTCACCCCTTAACTTCCCCCATCCTCTTTCTCTTTAAAAATTTCTCTATTTTACTTAGAAAAAGTGTCCAGATTCTTTAGCCACGCAAGAACCATGCTGAAGAAGCAGAAGTAACCCAGCATAGTCTCCCTAACGGAGACCCTACACATAAGCTCATGCCGGCCGCTTCATCCAAACAACAGGTCAAGGGTCTTTGAGACCATTTAGTTTTTATTTTTCATTTCTCTTTCCTTTCATTCTCATTTTCTTTAATAATCTTATGTTTAATTTAGTTTAACTTAATTTAGTTTTTTAGTGTCAGGTTCGCCAGGCTGCTTGGGAATCACGCCGACCACCACGATAACCTCTTTACTTTCGCCACCGCCATCACATCCCCAACCTTAGTGTTGATTCCCACCTTGCGAACCGTCCTTCAATAAGGACTTCAAAGTCCATTAGTATTTTCTTTTCATTTTAGTTTTCTTCTTAGTCTCCTTCCCTTTAGTTTGTTTTCCTTTAATTTCATATTTAGTTTATTTTTATTAGGTCTTAATAAATCCTGGCTACTTCTCAGTGCGCTACCCAATTTCTTCATCTAGCGCAGGTTCGTCATCCAGACTAACCATCACCGCCACCAAAGACACTCCTCCGGGAAGACATCCACAATTCAGGGAGTAATTCTTCCCCTTCTCTTTTGATTTATCCATTAAATGTTATTATCTATCTTTGTACATTGAGGGCAATGTACATCTTAAGTGTGGGGGGTGAATAATTATTCTGAGAAAATGCCTAACTTTCTTCATTATTCTCAAACCCTGAGGATAAAAATGCCTAACTTTCTCAATTATTCTCAAATCCTTGAATATAATCTTGTTTTAAAGTAACTTTCTCATATTATTGATTAAAATGAAATTTCTGATGGTTTATGATTTTTATTGACATGTTTTTGAATAATTCATAGTTAATTGTGCATTGATGATTAAATTTGAAGAATACTAGGGAATCAAGTATGATAAGTCTAATTTTCTAAAAATTTAAAATTTTAGGTTGTTAACTTGAATTTGAATGTTATCTTGAAGTTTGAGATTTACAAAGGTTGATGTCAAAAACACCCATAATTTTTGTGAGATTTTGAGCCTTATAGAGCATAATTCTTTTTCGTGCTCACTTTATTGATTATGAGTGTGTCAACTATGAATTGTTATTCTAGAACTTGCCATGATTATACATGTCAAGACCACAGTTATGATTTGATATATCGAGATGATAAAGGCACCTAGGTTTTAACCCACTTACACCACTAAAAAGTCTACCCTCATAATTAACCCCTAGTGAACCCCGTTGAGCCTAACAACCCTTTCTTTTAACTCACCCACTAATATTAACCCCAAAACCCTTTATATTTGTTATCACCCTTCTTTTTTACTACCCTTTAATCGAGATATGATTTGATTAGTTGCCTAAGTTTTTATGAATTATTATTATTTGAAGTTGTCTTTACTTAGTGTGTTCCTAAAAAATAAAATAAAATAAAATAAATATATATATTCAGTATTAGTATTATGAAGAGTGAACTCATACAAGTTAAAGTCTAATTATCAAAAGAAAAAGCTCGTATTAGTAGGATTATTATTTTCAATTGATGTAATTATTATCTTAGAAATTTTTAGGTAGGTAACTTATCAATTCAGTCTCGATTCTAACCTTCTAATTTCAGTCTTTCTCCACACCTTTAACCCTAGCCCCGTTACAACCCTAACAAAGACCTTTTGTTCTATTTATCATTTTATTTTACAGTGGTGGAGATTTGATTTTTAGGCAAGCCTATGGGATTAACTTTTCAGGTTCGACTTATGAGTGCTTAATTTTGACCCTTAAACACTTTTTTGAGTGATTTGAGTGAATCTTTCGTTAGGATATCAATCCTTGTCGGTTTTAAATTAAAGGTAATTATTTAGATGAAGGGAAACACCTATGTTTTCATGCTACAAAAATATAACTTATCTTTTTTTAATCTTCAGGACTCTTTGAATTGAATTATCTATGTATAAATTATCTATGAATTAGGATAAGGCATTGTTGATAGGAATTATGAATCATGGAAAGTTCATTTTAATTGTAAGTTGAGAATTTTGCATGAGGACAAGCAAAAGCTTAAGTGTGGGTGTATTTGATAAACCATAATTATAACATATTTTAATCCCGTATTTAGCTTACTTTTGGATGATTTATCTCTTGATTTATATAAAAAGGTGCTTTTAATTCTTTCTTTTCATGTCTTATACCCAGGAAAGCACCCGAGGATGAAAAGAACGTAAAACGGGCCGAAAATGGAGTAAAATGGGCCTTAGCACGAAATCGATACGACCTAGCCCAAAGTCCACACGGTCGTGTCTCGCCGATCACCTAGAGCATGGCCTCTCCCCCGATTTATACGGCCGTGCCTCATTAAAGAATCCAAACACAGCCTGAAGTCGATCCACACGGGCGTGCTACATGGCCGTGCCTCTATCATTAGAATGAGCAATTTTAGTCGAAAAAGGATACTTAGGGAGAAAGAATCACATTCCAAGGAGCCTATATATATCCCCTAAGTGCCACCTTTGAGGGGAGAGGCGAGCTAGGCCAAGGAGCCAAGCCGGAAAGGTCAGAATTGTGGGAATTGCTTGAAGTTAGCCAGTTGATCCATCCCAAGAAGCCAGAATCATACTCAAGATGGTGGAATTGTAACATCCTAAAATAGGGGGTTATTTGCGAATAAGTTATTTTTCTTGTGCTTGGATTGCTGTGATAATATTTGTGGTGTAATAAGGCTTAATTAGGGGTCTTGAGTAGGCTCAGAATAGTAGAAAAATATTTTTGGAAGCTTTAAAGGTAGGGAGCCTTAGTAAGTAGGGGTTACAAGGATAAAAGAGGGAACATTTGACACTAATAAGGCCTTGGAAAAGTGGCAAAAGGGAGGCCACTTAAGGGCTAGAGTTGACGCCATCAAGGGAGCAAGGGGAGCCTATGTTCGAGTCGCGAAAATCCCCTTTTTGCTCTTTAGTTTGGACGGCAATAGGGGGGAGAGAATTTCTCAATTTAAACTCTTTAAGATAATAGGATAATAAGGATAATAATAATATTTCTTTTATTATTAATTGGATTATTATTTGAATAATCAATAATAGTTGGCAAGAGGAAATTTAGGCATTTGAATTATTCAAATTATTTTGAATTAATTCAAATGAGTGGCTGAGTGAATTAAGGAAATTGTTTAAATTTGAACTCCTTGGAGAGGAGTGGACGGCTTGGTGGCTAAGCAAGGGGGGTGTGCCGAATTTCCTAGTCTTTTAACTTGATAATTTCGGCTAGCCTCCATCTTTTTGTTTCTTTCTTTTTCATCCTCTCCCAACACCGAAAGCACCCTTCTCCTATTCATCTTTTATTTTCTTTTTCTCACACCTTTTGGTCGAAACCCCTATTCCTCTTTTCTCATTGTTTTCTTTCTCTTCTAGCCGAATCTACTCCCTTGGTGTGCCGAAATTTCCTTCTCCTATTCTATAGCACTTTGGCGGAATATTAGAAGTGGAATAGATCTCTTCGGGATTTCTTGTTGCAATCGATTGGTGAAGGTAAGTGATAGCCGAATCTTTCTTTTCCATATTCTTTCTCTCTGTCGATTTATAGGTTGGAGAAAAGCCAAAATTCTGGCATTTGCAAACAAGAAGACTAACCCCTCTTTGAATCAATATCATCTAGGAACTACAGATTTTTCAAAGCGATGAGATCCGACTCTCCATTCTCTCACAATCGGTTTTTTTGGGTAAGGTGGTAAGGATTCATTTTTTTTAAGTCCATCAAATCCTTTAAGTAATCGTTAGCCGAAGGCTATTAACATTAATAATTGCCGATTATAGGGAAGTGAAGCAGATTCGCGTACCGTGTGCTGTAGTTAGTACTCAAAGGCGTTTAGGTGAGGTTTCGGGTTCAACTGATAACCCTTGAAATTATTTTAGTTTGGCCAAATGGCCTTGGTACTAACTCTGGGTAATGGCTGAATATAGGGCAAGGGAATCTTAGGTGGTCGATTTGGTTTCTTTGGGATTTAGAACGGTCGTTGGTGACAGGTGTGTACATACACACCTTATAACTATTTAATGTGCTAAGTGTTATATGTATGCTTAATCAGATTGTGTAGATTCGGATGTAATACCATCATGGTATAAGCAAGGATTCAGGTAAGTCATTGTTGCTATAAGCTTTCTTATGATGCTTTTGGGAAGCATGGCATATTTGGTATATGTGGCTTATAATATATGGCTCATGATAGATCTGTTGGATGCTGTTAAATAAATTTATTGGCATGACATTTGTTAAATACACATTATTGATTGATGTGGGATTAAATGAGTGGAGGGGGAAGTGATATTCGTGTCGACGGACACCAGTGGTTTGGTACAACATTTCGTGACTATGGTCACTAGAGGTTTGGCACCTCCAGAGGTTTGGCACCTCATAGCGTCTCGTCCCAGTGGCTTAGCACTACAGTGGGTTGGCCCCACGGATTATATTAAGGGATTGACGCCAGTGATTTGGTATCACACGATGGGTTGGTCCCATCATTTGATTGTGACTTCGGGTCACCAGTGGTTTGGCACCACAAGTATTGACGGATATCGTGACTTTAAGTCGCCAGTGGTTTGGCACCACCAGTGGTTTGGTACCACACGGGGTAGAGAAAGGTGTTTGGATGGCTAGGTTGGGTGCATATTAAACTTGTGCATGTTAAATTAGTTATGATTTGTGTATGATGTTGCACTAAATCGGGGGAAGGGGTACACATTGAGTCTTGGTGACTCACCTTCTCCTTTAACATTTTCAGGTGACACGTAGATCGCGGATGAGGAGCCAGATGGACTTGAGGTGGCCATGCAGTGACAATGTGAACTAAATGAACTTTGAGTTGTTTTTGTTTTATTTTGGATTTATTTGTTTAAGTTGTAATAAGGCCTCCTAAGATTGCATTTTTATTATTTTACATGTTTGGATAATTTATTTAAACCATTTAATGACTTTAAAGTGATTACACATGTTTTCTCAAAATCAAACGCAAAATGTTTTATTGTGCCATCGGGTACATTTGAATTCTGTAACAACCTGATTTAATATATTTTTTTTAAAACAACACTAAGTAATGTTTTCTTCATACACCTTAATGTTTTTGACAAGATAATTAAAAATGAGGTGTTTTCACTAAAAATTAAATCGGTTAAAGAGATTTTACAAAGAGCTTTCCTCTGTAACATACCAAATTCGGTCATAATGTTTGGGCCGGGTTTGGGGTGTTACAAAATTGGTATCAGAGCCCAGTTCAAAGCTCGACTGTGGGGGCCCAAGGCCCAAAATGTTTTGGTAGGCCTTTTTGAAAATGATTTTTGTTTTAGACAAAGATGGCAAATGAGTCTCCCAGCACCAATCCGCCTAGGTAAGTACCTCTAAACTACTGTATGAATAATAATACTTGTAGAAAGGGTAGGAATGGAATGTAGAATAGTCTGATAGGAACTTGAACCCTAGGATTAGAATACTCAAACGCGAAGCGCATAAGACTTAATGCACTAAACCAACCTATGGCTAAGTCACTGAGCTAGGGTGTGGTAACCCCTGTACGCATGTCTAGGATTGGATCCAGAAGAGCCCGGTATTTAAGTAGTCCTAGTGACTCACCTCCTCTTCCTGTGCATCCTGCAGTGCGTAGCTTCTGTTCACCCTAACTCGTAAGCTCGGTGGTGTGGCAACCTCTCATGCGCATGTCTAGGAATGGTTTCGGTGGGAGCTTGGTATTTAAGCGATCCGCGTGACTCACCTCCTCTCCACTCGAATCCCGCGCTGGTGTGCGTAGCTTTGGTTCACCCCGACCAAGAGGGCTCTGGTCATAGGCTAAACATAATGACTAAAACCCGAAAGGGAACTAGCCATGTCTTTAGAAAAAGAAGAAAACAACAAAACCCTAGTTTTTCAAAACTTTTAAAATCACTCTTTCAAATTTGAGAACAACCATCCTTACAACATTTTTCGAAAAATTTGATTTGTGAAAATTACAAAAATGCCCTTAGGGGGTAAAATTACCAAAATGCCCTTGGTTCATAAAATGCCAACTACTCAATGGTTTGCCCAAAATTTCATTATTTTATAAATATTCAAAAACCCTATTTTGCAAGCTTTATAAATAATACTTTGGTATTGAAAGATTACGAAAACGCCCTCAACTTGCAAAATTACCAAAATACCCCTGGTTTCCAAAATTCTGTTGTACCTTTAATTTGACAAATTTTCAGAAATACCCTCCAGTTTTGGAAATTTCCAAGTGTCTTGATTTATTGAAGTTTTAAAATTTCTTTGATTTATTACAAAAATACCCTGTAGGAAAATGACGAAAATACACCTGGGATAGAAACGGACAGAAATGCCCGAAGAGTGAATAAGTATGAAAGGTATTAGGGAATGGATGTGCTTCTGTGTGAATTAGGATAGAGAACTTGAACTTTGATTGCTCGAAGAATCCCTATTAAACTTTCCTCATAAAATTTCTTCGCAGATAACCAAGTGAAACAAGTACTAATCCATAAAAAATTTCTTAATCAGATAAAAGCGCGATAGTTAGAATGAGCTCTAGAGGACGTGGATGTCATGGACGCGGTAGAGGCAGGATGACCATGTCAAAACCCGTTAGGTCGGGTCAGGGGTCGGAGAATGAGGTACCACTACCACCACCACCCCCAACTTTTGGAGCTGAGGAACAGGATCGATGCGGGGGTGAGGCGAGATCGCAAGTCGTATTGCGAGTCCTTGAGATGGTGGTCGGCTAGTGGAGGAATGGGAGCTCGTAAATCGTTCCCGAGCGACTCGATCCAACGAGTGAGGTGTTCCGGGGTGTGTCGGGAGTGGCACCCAGTGCAGCAGAATATTGGTTAGAATCGACTGAGAGGATCATGGATGATCTCGATCTGACGAATGAGGAGAAGCTAAATGGAGCGATGTCGCTGCTAAAGGATGAGTCATATCAGTGGTGGCTTACGGTTCGGGATGGTGCTACGACAGATGATCTTACTTGGGAGTATTTCAAAGCTACTTATCGTAAGAAATATGTGGGCACCGCCATTACCGATGCTCGTGAGGAAAGTCTTTCCGGGATTAGTACAAGGAAATAAGTCGATGCTCCGAGTATGAGGCGAGTTCTTAAGGTGAGCCGCTATGCTCGTGGAATTGTGTCAACCGAAAGCATGATCATTGTGTCCGCTTTGAAGACGGACTTAGGGATGAGTTAAGGCTGTTGATCGCTCCACAGCAGGAGCGTGAGTTTGCTGTTCTGGTGGAAAAGGCTAAGGTGGCCGAAGGGGTCAAGGAGTTTGTGAGACAGAATTATGATAGGAACAAGCAGAAAAGAGGCTTTGGGTCATCTGGATCAGGTAGTAATGCACAAAAGAGGGCTAGGCGAGTGGGCCGAATCGCATGGAGGCCCATGGCTACTAATCAGAGACCGGCTCAGTGTAATTGTTGTGGGAAGTCACATTGGGGAGGTTGTTGGACCGGTGAAAGGGGATGTTTTGAATGTGGATCTTTGGATCACCGTGTAAGGGACTGTCCTCGGAAGTTAGCTAAGAATCAGCCAGAGGGTCAGAGCCGTGTTCAGGTTAGAAATGTAGGACCACCACAGAGGGGTCGTGGTAATGGTAGAGGAGACAATGGTTCTAATCAAGGTCGCGAAATTTCGGGAAGAGGGGCAGGCAACACAGAAGCAAGGCAACCTGGTTTAGTCTATGCAGCGAGGCGTCGCGAGGAGGGTGACGCCGGACGTTATAACCGGTACGTTCCTAATTTTTGGTATTCCATATGTTGCATTAATTGATGTGGGTTTGACGCATTCATACGTTGCTAGTAGTGTGGTAGAGACTATGAACTTAGACTTTGAGACTGCTTCTAGGGAGATGACTATAATTAGCCCTTTAGGTCATTCTGTTGTTGTAAACAAGCTATATAGAGATGTGCCCCTAGAACTTCAAGGGGTAGTGTTTGTGGCTGATCTGATGGAACTGCCGTTTGGGGAGTTCGATCTGATTCTTGGAATGGACTGGCTGGTTAAGTATCAGACAAGGTTGGATTGCGCTGCTAAGCGCATGGTTTTTAAGATGGCTGAAGGTGATGAAGTGGTCATGATAGGTAATAGAAGAGATTACTTATCCAACGTGGTGTCTGCTTTGAAGGCTGAGAAAATGGTCAAGAAAGGTTGTGAGGCGTTTTTGGTTCAACTCTTGCCTTGGAGGCTAAGGAGTTTGCAGTTGAGAAGGTTCGAACTGTAGGGGAATTCGCTGATGTGTTTCCAGAAGAACTTCCGGGTTTGCCTCCAGATCGGGAAGTTGAGTTCGGTATAGACTTGTTACCCGAAACGGTACCTGTGTCTATAGCACCCTACCGAATGGCACCAAAGGAGTTGGTGGAGCTGAAGGCTCAAATTCAGGAACTCTTGGATCGAGGGTTTATTCGACCAAGTATATCTCCGTGGGGAGCACCTGTGTTGTTTGTCAAGAAGAAGGACGGTTCAATGAGGATGTGTATCGACTACCACCAATTAAACAAGTTAACGATCAAGAACAAGTATCCGTTGCCTCGGATTGATGACTTGTTTGATCAACTGAAGGGAGCCTCGGTGTTCTCGAAGATAGATCTTAGGTCGGGTTATCATCAACTTAAGGTGAAGGAGGTTGACATTCACAAGATAGCATTCCGATCTCGGTATGAGCATTACGAGTTTTTGGTGATGCCATTTGGGTTGACCAATGCACCGACAATATTGTGGATTTAATGAATAGGGTGTTTCAACAATACTTGGATCAATTTGTCGTGGTGTTTATAGACGACATATTGGTTTACTCAAAGACGGAGGAGGAGCATGACAGGCATTTGCGTATAGTTCTACAAGTATTGAGGGAGAAGCAGTTATATGCCAAATTCAGTAAGTGCGAATTTTGGCTTAGGGAGGTGGCTTTCTTAGGTCACGTAGTATCAGCTGAAGGGATTAGAGTGGACCCTCACAAGGTTGAAGCGGTATTGGATTGGAAACCGCCTAGGTCGGTGGCAGAAATTCAAAGTTTTCTGGGTCTAGCAGGGTACTATCGAAGATTTGTGGAAGGATTCTCTTTAATCGCAGCACCGTTGACTAAATTACTAAGGAAGGGAGTTCCATTTGTATGGTCGGAGAAGCAACAGGATAGTTTTGCCAAGTTAAGGAAGATTCTCGACTAAGCTCCAGCTTCGCATGCACCGAGGCGAGGAAGTTGTTCACAGTTTATTGTGATGCATCCCATACTGGTTTGGGATGTGTGTTGATGCAGGAAGGGAAGGTAGTGGCCTATGCATCCCGTTAGCTAAGACCGCATGAGGTTAACTATCCAACTCATGACTTGGAGTTAGCGGCAGTAGTCTTTGCCTTGAAAATATAGAGACATTACTTGTATGGGGAGAAGTCGATAGTCTACACGGATCACAAAAGTCTAAGGTATCTTTTGACTCAGAAGGACTTGAACTTGAGGCAGCGTCGATGGATTGAGCTGCTGAAGGACTACGACTGTTCAATTGAGTACCATCCGAGCAAGGCTAACGTGGTAGCTGACGCGTTGAGCCGTAAGGTGGTGACGGACTTAAGAGCGATGTTTGCTCACCTCAGTCTATATAACGATGGAAGTCTTTTGGCAGAGCTACAAGTTAAGCTGACTTGGATCGAGGAGATTAAGGAAAAGCAATTGGTGGATGACCGGTTAAATGCGCGAAGGTCGCAAGTTCAGGATGGTGGTTTGGAAGGGTACAATTTGTCTAGTGATGGAGTGCTATGTTTTCAAGGACGAGCTTGTATGCCAAAGGATGTGGATTTGAGACAAAGAATTTTTCAAGATGCACATAGCAGCCCATACGCTATGCATCCTGGAGGAAGCAAAATGTATGGAGATTTGCGGAAGTAGTTTTGGTGGCCAAGGTTAAAGCGTGAGGTAACTGAATTCGTGGGAAAGTGTCTGACGTGTCAGCAGGTGAAGGCTGAACACCAGTTGCCATCAAGATTACTTCAACCAGTGAAGATCCCGCAGTGGAAATGGGAGAGGATCACTATGGATCTTGTCAGTGGGCTACCCCTCACGCCCAGCAAGAAGGACGCAGTTT
This sequence comes from Gossypium bickii, assembly GCA_025503065.1. Taxonomy (NCBI): domain Eukaryota; kingdom Viridiplantae; phylum Streptophyta; class Magnoliopsida; order Malvales; family Malvaceae; genus Gossypium; species Gossypium bickii. The sequence goes on from CP106709.1 coordinate 68,559,511, forward strand.
GGGTGATTGTGGACCGTCTGACTAAATCAGCTCACTTCATACCGGTGAGAGTGGACTATTCTCTTCAGAGGCTAGCAAAATTGTATGTGGCTGAGATAGTAAGATTGCATGGTGTGCCAGTGTCAATTATCTCGGATAGGGATCCGAGGTTCACGTCAAGGTTCTGGAAAGCGTTACATCAGGCTTTGGGTACGAGGTTGGATTTTAGTACAGCTTTCCATCCACAGTCTGACGGGCAGTCAGAAAGGGTCATACAGATTTTAGAAGATATGCTAAGGGGATGTGTTTTGGATTTCAATGGTAGTTGGGAAGAGTATCTACCGTTGGCGAAATTCACTTATAACAATAGTTATCAAGCGAGTATTCAGATGGCTCCATATGAAGCACTATATAGACGAAGGTGTCGAACTCCTACATGTTGGACGGAGTTGGGTGAACGACAAGTTTTGGGCCCAGAGTTGGTGATAGAAACTGAGGGCAAAGTTAAGGTGATTCGGGCTCGTCTTAAGGAAGTATCGGATAGGCAGAAGTCTTATGCGGATCTGAAGCGTAAGGAAATGGAGTATGCAGTAGGAGATAAAGTTTTTCTAAAGGTATCACCTTGGAAGAAGGTATTGAGATTTGGGCGAAAAGGAAAGCTAAGCCTAAGGTTCATCGGGCCATATACAGTGTTGAAGCGAATAGGACCGATAGCTTATCAGCTCGAGCTGCCGACAGAGTTGAGTCAGATTCATGACGTTTTCCATGTGTCGATGCTTAGACGATATCGGTCGATCCATCACACGCTGTGCCGTGGTGAAATTGAGGTAAACTTGGACTTATCTTTCGAGGAAGAACCAATTCAGATCTTAGATCGAGATGTCAAAGTTCTGCGTAGGAAGTCAGTACCTTTGGTGAAAGTGCTATGGCGAAACCATGGTGCGGAGGAAGCTACGTGGGAACCCGAGGATGTGATGCTGCAGCAATACCCCCACCTCTTCTAATCAGGTAATTTCGAGGCCAAAATTATTTTAAGGGGGTAGAACTGTAACATCCTAAAATAGGGGGTTATTTGTGAATAAGTTATTTTTCTTGTCCTTGGATTGCTGTGATAATATTTGTGGTGTAATAAGGCTTAATTAGGGGTCTTGAGTAGGCTCAGAATAGTAGAAAAATATTTTTGGAAGCTTTAAAGGTAGGGAGCCTTAGTAAGTAGGGGTTACAAGGATAAAAGAGGGAACATTTGACACTAATAAGGCCTTGGAAAAGTGGCAAAAGGGAGGCCACTTAAGGGCTAGAGTTGACGCCATCAAGGGAGCAAGGGGAGCCTATGTTCGAGTCGCGGAAATCCCCTTTTTGCTCTTTAGTTTGGACGGCAATGGGGGGGAGAGAATTTCTCAATTTAAACTCTTTAAGATAATAGGATAATAAGGATAATAATAATATTTCTTTTATTATTAATTGGATTATTATTTGAATAATCAATAATAGTTGGCAAGAGGAAATTTAGGCATTTGAATTATTCAAATTATTTTGAATTAATTCAAATGAGTGGCATGGAGTGAATTAAGGAAATTGCCGAAATTTGAACTCCTTGGAGAGGAGTGGATGGCTTGGTGGCTAAGCAAGGGGGGTGTGCCGAATTTCCTAGTCTTTAAACTTGATAATTTCGGCTAGCCTCCATCTTTTTGTTTCTTTCTTTTTCATCCTCTCCCAACACCGAAAGCACCCTTCTCCTATTCATCTTTTATTTTCTTTTTCTAACACCTTTTGGCCGAAACCCCTATTCCTCTTTTCTCATTGTTTTCTTTCTCTTCTAGCCGAATCTACTCCTTTGGTGTGCCGAAATTTCCTTCTCCTATTCTATAGCACTTTAGCCGAATATTAGAAGTGGAATAGATCTCTTCGGGATTTCTTGTTGCAATCGATTGGTGAAGGTAAGTGATAGCCGAATCTTTCTTTTCCATATTCTTTCTCTCTGTCGATTTATAGGTTGGAGAAAAGCTGAAATTCTGGCATTTGCAAACAAGAAGACTAACCCCTCTTTGAATCAATATCATCTAGGAACTACGGGATTTTCAAAGTAGTAGATCTGACTCTCTATTCTCTGTCAATCAGTTTTGGGTAAGGTGGTAAGGATTCATTTTTTTTAAGTCCATCAAATCCTTTAAGTAATCGTTAGCCGAAGGCTATTAACATTAATAATTTTCGATTATAGGGAAGTGAAGCAGATTCGCGTACCGTGTGCTGTAGTTAGTACTCAAAGGCGTTTAGGTGAGGTTTCGGGTTCAAATGATAACCCCTTGAGATTATTTTAGTTTGGCCGAATGGCCTTGGTACTAACTCTAGGTAATGGTCGAATATAGGGCAAGGGAATCTTGGGTGGTCGATTTGGTTTCTTCAGGATTTAGAACGGTCGTTGGTGACAGGTGTGTACATACACACCTTATAACTATTTAATGTGCTAAGTGTTATATGTATGCTTAATCGGATTGTGTAGATTCGGATGTAATACCATCATGGTATAAGCAAGGATTCAGGTAAATCTTTGTTGCTATGAGCTTTCTTATGATGCTTTTGGGAAGCATGGCATATTTGGTATATGTGGCTTATAATATATGGCTCATGATAGATCTGTTGGATGCTGTTAAATAAATTTATTGGCATGACATTTGTTAAATACACGTTATTGATTGATGTGGGATTAAATGAGTGGAGGGGGAAGTGATATTTGTGTCGACGGACACCAGTGGTTTGGTACCATATTTCGTGACTATGGTCACTAGAGGTTTGGCACCTCCAGAGGTTTGGCACCTCATAGCGTCTCGTCCCAGTGGCTTAGCACCACAGTGGGTTGGCCCCACTGATTATATTAAAGGATTGACGCCAGTGATTTGGTATCACACGATGGGTTGGCCCCATCATTTGATTGTGACTTCGGGTCACCAGTGGTTTTGCTACACAAGTATTGACGGATATCGTGACTTTAAGTCACCAGTGGTTTTGCACCACCAGTGGTTTGGTACCACACGGGGTAGAGAAAGGTGTTTGGATGGCTAGGTTGGGTGCATATTAAACTTGTGCATGTTAAATTAGTTATGATCTGTGTATGATGTTGCACTAAATCGGGGGAAGGGGTACACATTGAGTCTTGGTGACTCACCTTCTCCTTTAACATTTTCAGATGACACGTAGATCGCGGATGAGGAGCCGAATGGACTCGAGGTGGCCATGCAGTGACAATGTGAACTAAATGAACTTTGAGTTGTTTTTGTTTTATTTTGGATTTATTTGTTCAAGTTGTAATAAGGCCTCCTAAGATTGCATTTTTATTATTTTACATGTTTGGATAATTTATTTAAACCATTTAATGACTTTAAAGTGATTACACATGTTTTCTCAAAATCAAACACAAAATGTTTTATTGTGCCATCGGGTACATTTGAATTCTGTAACAACCTGATTTAATATACTTTTTTTAAAACAACACTAAGTAATGTTTTCTTCATACACCTTAATGTTTTTGACAAGATAATTAAAAATGAGGTGTTTTCACTAAAAATTAAATCGGTTAAAGAGATTTTACAAAGAGTTTTCCTCTGTAACATACCAAATTCGGTCGCAATGTTTGGGCCGGGTTTGGGGTGTTACAGGAATTCTCCTTCAATTCCTTCAAGGAGTTTTAGGAATTTCTTATGTTTTGTTTTATCTTTCTCTTGAGATGTTTTCTTTCTTAGTTATGAACTAAACCCCTCAGATACCTGAAGGGGATGAAACCCAGATGAATCTTGTTATTTGATTTCTGAATTTTATGATAACTACTTAGTTTGTTCTTAATTATGCATGCTTAATCCAAATCTGATGTGCTTAGGTGAAGGAAGAATAGACCCTGCCTAAGAGTAGATCTAGCGTAATTAAGTGGAGTTGATCGAACGCTTAGAGATAGGGTTACGAGATTTTGCCGAATTAGGGTGAAACCTAATATGGGAATCCACAGATCGATTTACTGCTATTCTATAGGGTTATTATAAGAGAACGAGAGTTCCACTAATTAACCTAGGGTTAGACGTTATTCGCCTCGAGAGAGGGTTTAGCATAGGTTAGGGAGTCCTACGGGTCAAGCTAAGTAAATAAATCATATGATTCAGGGTTAGATAACAAGTGAAGTCTAGGTGGATTCTTCCTAAGGGTATCGTCGTGATCAATTGAGTTTTTCTTCAAGTTATTTCCCAATTCGTTCTTTTTGTCTTAGTGTCCTTAGCCTAGTTGTCGTAAATTTAGAATAAAACAAACTTCACTTTATTTTTAAGGCTAAATAATAAAAAGAAAGTTAGTATTAATACTTTTGGGTCCTTTGGGTTCGATAATCGGGTCTTGCCTAAGCTATACTACTGTTCGATAGGTACACTTGCCTTTAATTATTGTCAGAGTTAGTTTCCAGGTTCGATCACATTCATTATAAATTTTAAAACTCTGATTTTAGCGATCACAACCCATAAGGAACTTCCTTCTAACAAAGAGTTACGCAAAACAAAGACCAACTGTAACGACCCGAAAGTCAATGGTACTTGAAACTGTGATTTCAGGGACCCCATTTTCGTAACTTAGACTTGTAAATATTTTTATTAAATATTTACGGAGTTATATTAATAACGTATTGAATTTCAGTTAGGTAATTTTGTGGAATTAGGGTTTAATTTAAGTACAGGGACTAAATCAAATGAGTGATAAAATTAAGAATTAATATTAAATTATAGGGTGGAACTAGATTGAGGGAGTTATTAAATAAATAGGCCATTATATACGTAAGTTTTTTTTATGGTGGACAGTCATGGTTAGTATTATATGTTAAGTATATTATAATACTTAAGATAAATTTTGTTAAAATAAAAGTAAAAATGTAATAAAAATAAAATGAAAACAAATAGTATAGTGGATAGAAAGAGAAACAAAAACATTTTCTTGCTCCTTTACTCTTTTGCACGTCGAAATTGAGATTGAAGAAGAAGGAGCATTCCACCATAACCTTTAAATTTTGAAGCTCAATTTGGTTAGTATATCTTAGTCATTTTTTTATAAATTTTGTGTTTTTGGAGTCTTAAGTTCATGAGCTAGCTTACCCATGTTAAAAATTTTGGAATTGTTGAAGTTTATGGAAGTTACCATTGTAGACAGAATTAAGTTTTTTATGTTAGTTTAATAGATTTTGAGGTTGGAAGTGAAATAGGACTATTTTGTAGAGTCAAATGATGATTCCACGCAAAAAGGACTAAATTGTAAAGATTCAAATTTAGGGGGTTTTGGTTTAAAGTGGGGGTTATATGTGGAAATTTTATTGGTCCCAATTTCGGGGGCTAAATTATAGTTCATGCAAACGTATTATGAGTTTTGAAATTGAATGCGAATTAGGTTATGCATTTTTAATTTATTTTAATTATACCGCTTTGTAGCTAATGTTGTCCCGGAATCCTCGAGAAAGAAGGGAAAGGACAAGGTCAACGACGAATAGCTCGAAATTTATAGTTTGTGTTTCTATAATCCAAACTATTTTAAATGTTTCTTTTATACGTTGCATTATTTGGTAAGTATATATGTATAAGGTGAGTTAGTCTTTTGAAATGTTATTATTGATATGCGAATTGGAATTGGAATGAGATGATTGAATGAATATTAGTGACAAGGTGTTAAATTGCATAGTTGTAAAAATGTTATATAATGTAGGTGATATTGAATTTGATATGAAATGGGATTACAAATTGAATTCGAAACATTGTTACCGTATTAACTATTTGCGCAGGGTCAGGTATAATTGGCATGTCATAGGATAGGAAGAGTTCAGGATTTTACTACAACGTGCAGTGAGTGCTGGGCACCCCATTTGTCAATTATACCAACAAGTGCTGGGCACATCTATTCGTCAGTTTTATTGGCCAGTGCAGGGTGCAATTCATTTCTACAATTTATACGTCAGGTGTAACAGTCCGATTTTGGCCCTAATCAGAACGGTGGTTTTGGGACCACAAATCCGAGTCTAGGATATTTTTAAATGATATATTTTGTGCTTATATTATGTGATTTAATGTGTGTGAAAGTTTCGAAGAAAAATTTAATCGTTTGTGTGTTTAATTTGAAAAAAAAAGGAACTTAATCGCGTAAAATGTAAAAGTTACAAACTATAGTAATATGTGCTAAATTGATGGTGGTTTCTTAATTTGAGGCATTAAAAGGGCAATTATCCCATTTTTCATGATAGTGGATGGTTATGGTCTTAAATGACCTTATAATTTATGTTATGAATATTATTATTAAAAGGTTAGTATAGTAATTTGTTAAATAATAATATATGTTATAATATACTAAAACAAAACCACTATCATCTTTATTTTTTCTCATGGCCGAATGTTAGCAAAAAAAAAGGGGTTGAAGAAGCTTTGATTTTCGGCAACCATTTGGTTTAATTAGGTATGAATTTTAGCTCGATTTTTATTGATTTTTAAGTTTTTGAGATCGTTGCTTAGAGTATTAGCTGACCCATGCTGAAATTTTGATCTAAACTCATGAATGATGTTCGGCCATTGATATGTTCTTGAAGTTTTTGATGTTTAATGATTTTATATTAATGATAAGTTAAAGATTAGCTTGTTTTGTATTGGAAATTTTAGTGATTTTGAGTATTTAGGGCTAAATTGAAAAGAATAAATTTTTGAGGGGCTAAAATGAAAAATAAATAAAAGAAATGGACTTGTATGGTCCTTATGAATATTCGGCCCTAAGGTACTATTGTGAAATTTTGTGTATTTTATGTTTTGTGCAAATAGGACTAAATTGTAAAAATGTGAAACATTAGGGGTAAAATGGTAATTTATCCATTTATGTGTTTTGGGACTAAATTGAGATGAAATATGCTTGAATGAGCTAAATTTTAATGTGTTTAGATCAAGAACAAAGAAAAACGGATTTGGATCAGTGAAAGGTGAAAGTTATCGAGTAGCCGGTCTACGCTGTCCGTCGATAGTCGAGGTAAGTCTTTTAGCAAATTAATTTCGTATGAATTGATTATAACCTAGTATACATGCTGAATTATGAAATTGTGGAATTTATCATGTTAAAGCCGAATGTGAGAAAGATATTTAGCAATGTATATAATTGAATTTATTTGAGTAAACTATGTGATAGTGATGTGAATTATATGTGATATCGTTAATGGATAATGAGAATGAGTTGGTTTAGAAATAAATGTTTCGGGCTTATTGCCTAGCAGGCTGAATGCCGGTGATCAAAATTCAGACTTTGGGTCTAGCAGGCTTAATGCCGGTGTACCTTTTGGGCTTTGATGCCTAGCAGGCTTAATGCCGGTGATGTGTTATAAATGGAGAAATTATGAATCATACAAAAGGGAAACATATCTAATACACTGAGCTAGAAGCTCAGGTAAGTATAAGCCTTTTCTTTTATAATTATAAAGAGTAAGGTAAGTTGGTAGGGTATTATTTGAATTAAGCATGATATGATATGGTTGGTGATTCGATAAGAATTATGATATGTGTTATTGAGTTTACTATTGATGTGTATGAACACTATATAATAGAATTTGAGTTTAAATGTGCTATTTTGGGGAATCGTTTATAAGTGAAAGCATTAAGGATGAAAGAATTTGAGTGTTTGCGTATGTGCATAAATAAGTTTATAAGGTTGATATGAATGTTATACTCACATGAATTGGAGTATGCGAAAACATGTAATATATTTCTTTGGTTTCGATAAATTACATGTTTTTGGAAATAAAGTGCAAACACATAGGTTAATGAATTCATAGTATTCGGCCATGTCTAAATTCTTATAATGAAATGTTTATATTCAATACCATAAGCCTAATGATTAATGGTTTAAGTATTTAATTGTTATATTATTCTTTGCTTGAGACTTACTAAGCTAGCAAGCTTACTCTATGTATGTTCAATGTTCTGTTTTATAGATTTTGATAAAGCTATGAGCTCAGAGGATCATTTGTGAAGTCATCCACGCTATCGACTTGTTTTGGTATTTTCGAAGTTTAGATTTTGAACTTAAGGCATGTATAGGCTAACTCTATGTTTGAATATCGTTTTGATGATGCCTAATAGCCATGCGAAAATGGCTTAAATTTTCATATTAAGTTCGGTTCTATTTACCCTTGACTATGTGATTAATATGTTTAGCTTCAACTATTTGTCTAGGGGCTAGTTTTAATGTTAATGTTCGATGTTAAAAATCTATCCTTGATGTGATATGCGTGTATGTTTTGTTTGGAAAATGAATGAGAAGGTGATACATATATATACATATATATATTTATATATGTTTCAGGCTGAATAAGTAGGTTTTATGATTTATATACTTGAAACAATTGAGTTATAAGTAAGTATTGAGTAGTAAATGGTAACATGGTTGTTCGGTTATGAAATGAACTTAAATGGGAAGTGTAATTCATGATAAAGTTTGGGTGTGAAGATGAACAAATGACTCGGCTTGCATGATATGATATTGAATGGTCGAATCTTAAAATTTTGTTCCATGAATCCATGAGTTATGGGATATCTTTGTTATAAATCGGGAAAGTTGGTGTATATATATATGTGCATGCATTGTATGTTCGGCTATACTATTTGAGTAGTTAGGTTCGGGTTAGAAATGCATAGAAATATATGTCTTAAATGTTGTAAAATGAAAATGATAGAAATAGGGTTGATATTGGTTTAATATATATATGTATCTTGATACATATGTGATTAGTTTATTAGCAATAAAAGGAAATTTTGTGTAGTTGATTATGTTATATGCGAACATAGACTGAATCTTTTATATGTGAATGGATACACCATAATGTGCTATGAAACTTTATGTTTAAATATGTATTTGTATATGATATATGAGATGATAAGGTGATAATTGAATAAGAAATAGATGTATTTATGATTACTATATAAGTGTGAAGTGAAAGGTGCATACTTGAACTTGTAATAAACATTTGAATAACATATATTCGATGATCCAATGGTTTGAAATGTACAAGCATGAATTAAATCTCTTTTGGGTTTAATAAATGTATGATTTGTGATAAATGACTGTGATAATCTGAGTTGGGTTCGGTACAGGTTAGGGGTGTTACATCATGCATTGGGTGCTAAACTTCGATATGTTGTGTAACACCCCTAACCCATAACCATCGCCGGTCTAGGGTTAAAAAGCATTCCCAGTCAAAACGGAACATTTAGGATCATCTCTCAAACATAAATACATCATCAGCATATCATAGCAAATCATATACATAGAGTCCCTTTAAAAGGCCTACAAGACCTTAAACATGCTTTAGAAAGAGGTTGGGAGTAAACTGGGCACATACAAATTTTTTTTGAAAAATCAAACATTTTTCAAAGTTACAGAGGTCACACGCCCATGTGGATAGGCCATGTCCCTCACACGGCATCGACACACCTGTGTGTCCAAACGTGGCAAAACAGGGCATACATACTGATAAACCGTAATAGTAACATATTTTAAGCCCTCATTTAGCATGATTTTGGATGAATTAAGCCTTTCATTGTGTAAATTAGTGCTCTTAATCCTTTGTTTTCATGTTTTATACTTAGAAAAGCATCAGAGGATGAAAAGAACGAGAAACGGGCCCAAAATGGAGAAAATGGGCCATATCACAAAATCAACATAGCCTGGGCCCAAGCCACACGGTCATGCCTCACTCAACAGTCTCGAACATGGCCTGGCCACGATTCACACGGGCGTGTTCCATAGGCGTGTCCCTGTCATGACAAAGAGAAATTTCACTCGGATTAGGATACTTAGAGGCAAAGAAACACATTCAGAAGCCTTAATAAACACCCTAAGTATAACCTAAAAGAAGGGAACCCGAGGCTTTAGTCAGGGGGTGTCCAGCTAGGCCAAATAGGGTAGATTTGTGGGGATTTACTTGAAGATAGCCAGTTGATTCATCTCAAGAAGCGGAATCATACTCAAGACGGAGGATCTCTCCTTCAATTCCTTCAGGGGGTTTTAAGGATTTCTTATGTTCTGTTTATCTTTTCTTCTGAGATGTTTTCTTTTATTATTATGAACTAAACCCTCAGATACCTGAGGGGGATGAAACCTAAGATGAATCTTGTTATCGTTTGTTGAACTATATGATAAATATTTGACTTGTTCTTAATTTTGTGTTCTTAATTCTTGTGTTGATATTTCCGGGATAATAATTCAAGTATGATGTGCTTAGGTGGAGGAGCAAAAGTCCATACCTAAGAGTAGATCTAGCATAATTAAGCGGAGTTGATCGCACGCCTAGAGATAGGGTGACGAGATTTTGCCGGATTAGGGTAAAACCTAATATGGGAGTCCATAGATCAAGTTAATGCAATCCTAGGGGTTTTAATTAGAAAGAGATTTAATTAATCAATCAACCAAGGGTTAGACGTTAGTCGCCTCGAGAGAGGGATTAATATACGTTAGGGAATCCTACAGATCAAGTCAAGTGAATAAATCGTCTGGCTCAGAGTTAGATAACAAGTGAAGCCTAGGTGGATTCTTCCTCAGGTATTGTCTTAATCAATTGGTTTTTCTCAAAGTATTTCTCCCTAAATTCATTCTTCTTTGTCTTAGAGTCTTTAGCTTAGTAGTTAGTTAATTTAGATTACACAACAAATTCCCTTTATTTTACGCTAGATAATAAATAGAAAGTTATATTAGTACTTTTAGTTCCTTTGGGTTTGACAATCCGGTCTTGCCTTAACTATACTACTGTTCGATAGGTGCGCTTGCCTCAAATCGTTGTCATAGTTAGTTTCCAGGTTCGATCATTCTTTATATAAATTTTAAGACTTTGACATCGCATAAAACAAGGATCACATATTAACTTGTCCACACGGTCGAGGACACGCCCGTGTGCTTGACCCGTGGGCAACACTAACTTAATTCACACGGCCTGTCATACGCCCGTGTGTTTGGCCCATGTGCGAGTCTAAGTTGTTTCAAACTACAATCTTAAGGAACACGGTCGAGACACACGCCCGTGTGGGCAAATATAGGCCATTTACAAGGCCAAATTGCCACCCAAACTTTGGGTCACACCTACAAGCATCAAGCCATTCAAAATTCATATCTTAAATACATCCAAAACATATATTTTAACCATCATTCCCATCAACCAATTCAAGCATGAAACATACCGCTTTCATATCACCAGAACATATCAAAATGATCATTCACACAACATCACATATACACCTTAGAACTATCATTTTCACATATTCAGAACATATATTAAAGTCATTCAACTATCAAACCATATCACTTGGCAAGAACTATACATCCCAAAACATTTCATAAACACTAGCCTATACATGCCATATACCAAATATACAACTTCCAAAACTACCAAAATAGATGGCCAATAGTGTGATTGAGTGGCTGACGATCCCCAGATCTGAGCTAGCTTTAATGACACTGTAAAACAGAGAAAGACTTCACACTGCCAGCTTTAATGCTTAGTAACTTCGTAATATAACACAATTAATTCAAAAAATCAAATTCAATATGCAAAATTACCAACACCTAGTTCAATTCACCTCAATACTCAATTTTCATCCATAACAATTCCTCACTTTCATACATAACTATATGTTCATGTACAAGCATTTTCCAAGCTACTCAATCTAACTCGTTCCATCATTCATTCACATAACTATCCATTTATCTCATACACAACTTCATCAACCACATAGGTTCTGTACATACCTGTACCATCACGTATTTATCTACCACATCTACCATTCAATGCTCCAAACCATTACTCATTCGATCCTCTTTAAACATTCGATCAATTCGCACACTCAGTGCCATATAATTAGTCGAAGCCACAATATTATCGGACACTTACTGCCATCACATTAAACAGAAGATGTCTCAATATCGGACACATAGTGCCAACTAATATAGTCGATGCTTTATTTATCTCGCACACTTAGTGCCGATCATCATTGTATCGGTTCTATTTACGCACACTTAGTGCCATATAACTTTAAAATATCATCTCACATTTTTGAATTCCATACTCACATTTCCATTCATTTCAACACATAAGAACATCATTTAAACAACATGTATTATACACGAACTTACCTCGGACGTAAATATAACAATATTAGTCGATCAATCGAGCACTTTGTCTTTGCCTCAATCTTGATCCGAATCTCTCTTTTCTTGATCTATATAATATTAAACTCAACTCCTTTAACAATTAAATACTTTAACAATTAGCACACAACTTTTGCATTTTACGCGATTAAGTCATTTTTCGCATTTTAACACACAAATGATAAAATTTTCACACAGAATTTGCACACATGCTAAACACATACTGTAAACACTAAAAATAATATTAAAATATTTTTTCGTCCTCGAATTTGTGGTCCCAAAACCACTGTTCCGACTAGGGTCTAAACTAGGTTGTTACAACTCTCCCCCCTTAGGGATTTTCGTCCCCGAAAATCTTACCAGTGAATAGATTCGGATATTACACTCTCATAACATCTTCAGGCTCCCATGTAGCCTCTTCAACTCCGTGTTTATGCCACAACACTTTCCATAAAGAAATTTTCCTATTTCACAATTCTTTGATCTCATGTGCCAGAATTCGAATCGGTTCTTCGTTATACGATAAATCTGTCTAAATCTCAACCTCAGTAGGGGCAATCACATGCGATGGATTGGATCTGTATAGTCTAAGCATCGATACGTGAACCACATTATGAATCTTCTCTAGCTCAGGTGGCAACAATAATCTATAAGTAACCGGCCCGATACATTCGATAATCTCATACGGCCCGATGAACCTCAGACTCAATTTGCCTTTTCTGCCGAATCGAATTATTTTTTTTCCACGGAGACACTTTCAAATCTGCGTAAGACTTCTGACGATCTGACGCTACTTTCAAACTATCACGAATCACTTTCACTTTCTGCTCAGTCTCTTTGATCAAATCAACCCTGTGAATCTTATTCTCACTAAGCTCAGTCTAATATAATGGAGTTATACATTTATGACCATAAAGAGCCTCATATGTTGCCATTTTAATGCTTGACTGAAAACTATTATTATACGCGAATTCGAACAACGGCAGATACTTTTCCTATGTACTCTCAAACTCAAGAATACAACATCTCAACATATCCTCGAGAAGCTAAATGATCTGTTATGATTGACCATCCGTTAGTGGATGAAAAACAGTACTGAAATGTAGCTTCGAACCTAAAGCCTCTTGCAGTTTCTTCCGAAATTGCAAAGTAAACCTCAGATCTCTGTCAGGCATAATGGATAATGGTACCCCGTGCAATCTCACAATCTCAGAAATATGCAATCCAGCTAACTTATCAAGTGAATAATCTATTCTCACAAGAATAAAATGAGCTAATTTCGTTAATCTAACAACTATCACCCAGATTGCATCTTTCTTCCTCGAAGATAAGGGCAATCCTGACACAAAGTCCATCGTGATTCTTTCCCATTTCCACTCAAGAATCATGATCAGTTGTAACAAACCGGATGGCACTTGATGCTCAACTTTAACTTGCTGACAAACTAAACATTTCCAAACAAACTCTAAGATATCCCGTTTCATCCCATGCCACCAATAAAACTGTTTCAGATCATTGTACATTTTCGTACTTCCCGGATGAACAAACAAACAACTATTATGAGCCTCAATCAAAATCAACTGAATCAACTCTGAATTTCTTGGAATACAAATCCGATCTCGGAATCTCAAACAACCATCATTATCAACTTAAAATTCTGAATCAAAATTCAAACCACACTGAGCTTGTTTTTCCATTATCTCAGCATGACCATCACAAATCTGACGTATAAACATTAGCCTCACTTTCAACTCAGCCAAAACCGAACCATCAACCCATAAATCTATCTGAGCACACATTGCTCATAGAGCAAATAAAGACTTTCGACTCAAAGCGTCAGCAACAACATTAGTTTTCCCCGGATGATAATCAATTACTAATTCATAGTCTTTTAGTAATTCTAACAATCTCCGTTGTCTCAAATTCAATTCTTTCTGAGTCATCAGATATTTCAAGCTCTTGTGATCATTATAAATGTGACACTTCTCACCAAATAAGTAGTGACGCCAAATCTTTAATGCAAATACAATAGCTGCTAATTGAAGATCGTGTGTCGGGTAGTTCTTTTCATGCAGTTTTAATTGTCTCGAAGCATAGGCTATAACTTTCCCTTCTTGCATCAACACATAGCCCAAACCATTCAATGATGCATCACTGTAAACTATGAATTCTTTACCCGGTTTAGGTTGAACTAACACTGGTGCCTCTGTCAATAATGCTTTTACTATTCAAAACTCTGTTGACACTTTTCTGTCCACTCAAATTTAACATCTTTCTGTAGCAATTTAGTCAACGGAGTTGCAATCATCGAGAAACCTTTCACAAACCGTCTATAATATCCCGCTAATCCTAGAAAACTGCAGACTTTAGACACATTTCTCGGAGGTTTCCAATCTAGAATTGCTAAAATCTTGTTCGGATCAACTCATATCCCCACAGCTGACACTATATGTCCCAGAAACCAACTTCGCGCAACCAGAACTCACATTTACTAAAATTTGCATACAATTTCTTCTCACGTAGAGTCTATAACACGATCCTCAAATGCTCAGCGTGTTGCGCCTCATCACAAGAATAAATCAAAATATCGTCAATAAACACCACGATAAATCGAACCAAATATGGTCTAAATATCCGGTTCATCAAATTCATAAATACTGTAAGAGCATTCGTTAGTAATGTCCGTACCTCATTCTGAAAGTAGTTTTTTGCACATCTAACTGTTTAACTCTCAACTGATAATAGCCAATTCTCAAGTCTATTTTTAAAAACTCTGTAGCTCCTTTTAACTAATCAAACAAACCATCAATTCGCAGTAGAGGATATTTATTCTTTATCGTCACTTTATTCAACTGTCGATAGTTAATACACATCTTCATAGTACCATCTTTCTTTTTCACAAACAACACAGAAGCACCCCAGGGCGAGAAACTTGGTCAAGCAAATCCTCTATCGGTCAACTCTTGCAATTGAGACTTCAACTCTTTCAATTCTGTCGGTGCCATTCTATACGGAGCTATTGAGATAGGAGTCGTCCCCGGCACTAACTCAATACCAAACTCAACTTCTCGTATCGGAGGTAATCCCAGTAGTTCTTCAGGAAACACATCAGGGAATTCACAAACCATAGGCACAGATTTAACTTTCTTTTCTGTCACTTTGGTATCTATCACATATGCAAGATAAGCTTTACAGCCATTTTTCACATAATTCAAAGCTTTCATTGAAGATATTACAGTCTGTAGCCCATTCAAATCACTAGATTCAATTCGAACTATCTCACCATCCTAACTTCTCAAATCAATACTCTTCCGTTTGCAATTCACAATAGCATTATGCAATGTTAGCCAATCCATACCCAGAATTATATTAAATTCATCAAAGGGTAGCAACATCAGATTAGCCGGAAAACAAATATCCCGAAACATCAACGGACAATTCTTGCACACTTTGTCAACCAGAACAGACTTGCCTAAGGGTTCGATACTCTAATTACAAACTCAGTAGACTCAATAGGTAGAGTCTTACTAGATATTAGGTTCAAACATATATATGAATGAGTAGATCCTGGATCTATCAATGCAATCACATTAGTATCAAAAAGAGTAAAAGTACCAGTAATGACGTCTGGAGATTACACTTCCTCTCGAGAGCGAATAGCGTAGGCTCGTACAGGTGCTCTTGCCTCAGATCTCACAGCTGTATTCATTGTTCCTCTCTGACTACCACTCACATTTTTAGTGTTTCTGGGTGGTCTACCCCTAGCTGTCGTGTTACTCGGCCTTGCACTCTGAACATTATCTTTCTCAGCTAACTCTGGGCAATCCCGAATAAAGTGATCTGGTGATCCACATTTATAGCAAGCTCTATTGTTATACCTGCCCCAACATTCTCCGATATGACGTCTCCCACACTGTCTACTCTCAGGCTTATTACTTCTGACACTTCCAACACTTGATTCCATTGAAGTTTGAGTTTTAGGACTTGTATATCTTTTCACACAATCTTTACTCGAATGTCCAAAAGAAACATTTGAGCGATTGTTTGCATCTCTAAATCTCTTTGATGAAGAATGATATAACTTACTCATCGACCTTATTCTTCCGTCTCTAGCTTCTGAATCCACTTTCTTCTTTTCTTTACTAAGCTCCTCAGCTTTACAAGCTCTTTCAACCAATACACAAATTCATTAAAATCAAGAATTCCGACCACAAGTTTAATGTCTTCATTCAATCCTTCAATGAATCATTTACACATAGTAGTTTCTGTTGAAACACATTCTCGCGCATACTGACTCAATCTTACAAATTCCTGTTCATATTCCGTAACAGACATACGGCCCTGTTTTAGCTCTAAGAACTCTTAATGTTTCTGATCTATAAATCGTTGACTGATATATTTCTTCCAGAATTTAGCTTGAAAGAAATCCCAAGTGATCCTTTCTCTCGAAACCACAGATATTAATGTTTTCCACCAATGATATGCAGTATCTTTCAACAATGAAATAACACATTTCAGGCATTCATCAGGAGTACGTGATAACTCATCAAACACTCTTATGGTATTCTCAAGCCAGAACTCAGCTCGTTCGGCATCATTTTCGACTGTGGCCCCGAACTCTTCAGCCCCATGCTTTCAAATTTTATCCACTGGAGGTTACTCAATCGAATCGGGTCTAAAACTTGTGGCACTACTGGAACTTGCGGGGTTGGAGGTGGTTGAACAACCGGATTTGTTCAAATGAACTCCGTAAACCACTCATTCATCATTTGGAAAAAGGCTTGTTTTGCCTCTCCCTCATGGCTACTAGCAATCGGCCTAGATTCAGCCGGCGTTGTCCCTTGAGCGAGAGCAGGCGCATTACTTTTGACATCGTCAGCGACTGCTCGATTGGAATCCATTTCGTATATAAAAACACACTTTTAACTGTTAGAAATCATCACACTATAGTAGGTATATATATAGCATGTATAGCTAGACTCTCACACGCTACGTTAGTCCTAGAATCGACTAAACCATAGCTCTGATACAAATAAAACGTAACACCCCTAACCCGTAACCATCGTCGGTCTGGGGTTAAGAAGCATTACCAGTCAAAACAGAACATTTACGATCATCTCTCAAACATAAATACATCATCAACGTATCATAGCAAATCATATACATAGAGTCCCTTTAAAAGGTCTACGAGACCTTAAACATGCATTAGAAAGGGGTCGAGACTAAATCGAGCACATATAAAAAATATTTTAAAAATCAAACATTTTTCAAAGGTACAGAGGGTACACGCCCGTGTGGATAGGCCGTGTCCCTCACACGGCATCAGACACACCGTGTGTCCAAGTCGTGGCAAAACAAGGCATACATACTGACTTGTCCACACGGCCGAGGACACGCCCGTGTGCTTGACCCGTGGGCAACACTGACTTAATTCACACGGCCTGTCACACACTCGTGTGTCTGGCCCGTGTACGAGTCTAACTTGTTTCATACTACAATCTTAAGGGACACAGTCGAGACACACGCCAGTGTGCTCAACCGTGTGGGCAAATATAGGCCATTTACAAGGCCAAATTGCCACCCAAACTTTGGGTCACTCCTACAAGCATCAAGCCATTCAAAATTCATATCTCAAATACATCCAAAACATACATTTTAACCATCATTCCCATCAACCAATTCAAGCATGAAACATACCGTTTTCATATCACCAAGACATATCAAAATGATCATTCACACAACATCACATATACACCTTAGAACTATCATTTTCACATATTCAGAAAACATATTAAAGTCATTTAACTATCAAGCCATATCACATGGCAAGAACTATACATCCCAAAACATTTCATAAACACTAGCCTATACATGCCATATACCAAATATACAACTTCCAAAACTACCAAAATACATGGTCGATAGTGTGATTGTGTCGCTGACGATCCTCGGATCTGAGCTAGCTTTAATGACACTGTAAAACAAAGAAAGACTTCACATAGTAAGCTTCAAAGCTTAGTAAGTTCGTAATATAACACAATTAATTCAACAAATCAAATTCAATATGCAAAATTACCAACACCTAGTTCAATTCACCTCAATACTCAATTTTCATCCATAACAATTCCTCCCTTTCATACAAAACTATATGTTCATGTACAAGCATTTTCCAAGCTACTCAATCTAACTCGTTCCATCATTCATTCACATAACTATCCATTTATCTCATACACAACTTCATCAACCACATAGGTTCTGTACATACCTGTACTGTAACACCCCAAACCCGGCCTAGACGTTATGGCAGAACCTGGGGATGCCACATGATAGTGCTTTGGAAAACGTAATTATAATAAGACCATTTTCAATATCTTAGGTTACCATCAAAAATGTATCGTTTATTCCTTCGTTATCCATTTTCAAAACATTATACGTTGCGGAAGCTTTTAAAATAATTTTCGAATTTGTATGCATTTGATAAAACATTTGTTTATTTTGAAAACTCGCGTCTTATCCTACTCTAGCAGTTTATAAAATAAGAATCCCAAATTTTAAACAAAAATCCGAAAAGGCCATGTTACATAAAACTCCCCAAATATAATTAGAATCCATAAATAAAAGTAAAAACCGTTAAAGGTCCTGAAACCTGGTCACCGCCGAGTCCTCCGCCGCATCGATTCGTCTACTTCTAGGGATTACTTGAACAAATTTAAATAGAAAAAGCATGAGTTTTCGCAAACTCGCTGTGTAATCCCCACAGAAAACATACACATGGTTATATCAGATAGAAGACATCAATTCACCCTTCGGGTCTGAGCCCATTACAGAAACGATGTAGACTTTAGCCTACGTAGATACAGAATCATATATGTGCTAGGGCCTTAGCCCATTTCAATCACAATAAGCAGATCAGACAGAATAGCATAATCCTACCCACCAGCCTCTACACACCAACTCTGTCCAACCCTACACAGCTCTTTCTTGATTCTATGGGTGGTGGTGCATGGCCGTTCTTAGTTGGTGGAGCGATTTGTCTGGTTAATTCTGTTAACGAACGAGACCTCAGCCTGCTAACTAGCTACATGGAGGTGATCCTCTGTGGCTAGCTTCTTAGAGGGACTATGGCCTTTTAGGCCAAGGAAGTTTAAGGCAATAACAGGTCTGTGATGCCCTTAGATGTTCTGGACCGCAGCGCGCTACACTGATGTATTCAACGAGTCTATAGCCTTGGCCGACAGGCCCGGGTAATCTTTGAAATTTCATCGTGATGGGGATAGATCATTGCAATTGTTGGTCTTCAACGAGGAATTCCTAGTAAGCGCGAGTCATCACCTCGCGTTGACTATGTCCTCGCCTTTTGTACACACCGCCGTCCGTCGCTCCTACCGATTGAATGGTCCGGTGAAGTGTTCGGATCGCGGCGACGTGGGCGGTTCACGCCCATGACATCGTGAGAAGTCCACCGAACCTTATCATTTAGAGGAAGGAGAAGTCGTAACAAGGTTTCCGTAGGTGAACTCGCGGAAGGATCATTGTCGAAACACGCCTAGCGAGCGACCGCGAACGCGTTGTAAACAACACCGAGGTGGTGCGGGTGCATCTGCGCCTCTTGCCACCCCTGCGTCTCTGAGCGCTCGGTCTCGCCGTCCCTTTGCCCATCGGGTGGGGTGAGATGTCAAGATCAACCTCTTCGAGGCAAAACGAACAAACCCCCGGCGCGAATCGCGCCAAGGAATCGAAACGAGAAAAGGGGCATGTCTTCTGTCGCCTCACCATTCGCGGTGTCGTTGCTTGATGATGTTGTTCTCTTGTCGCAAAATATACGTGAGCGACTCTCGAACGGATATCTCGCTCGCATCGATGAAGAACGTGGCGAAATGCGATACTTGGTGTGAATTGCGTAATCTCGTGAACCATCGAGTCTTTGAACGCAAGTTGCGCCTCTAAGCCATTAGGCCGAGGGCACGCTCCGCACTGGGTGTGTCACGCATCGCTGCCCCCATCCAACCCCTTCGAGCCCTCGGGCCTCGGCTGGACCGCGGGGCAGAAATTGGCCTCCCGTGCGCTCACAGCTAGCGGTTGGCCTAAATTCGAGTCCCCGATGTCATCATTGTCGCACCATTGGTGGTAACGCTGTAAGCAACCTCATTCGGAGCCGCACGCGTTCGTCGATCGAGACCCTTGAACCCTTTCAGCGTCGCAAGGACGGTGCTCGCATCGCGACCCCAGGTCAGGTGGGATGACCCGCTGAGTTTAAGCATATCAATAAGCGGAGGAAAAAAAACTTACTAGGATTCCCCTAGTAACGGCGAGCGAACCAGGAAGAGCCCAGCTTGAGAATTGGGCGCCATCGGTGACCGAATTGTAGTCTGGAGAAGCGTCCTCAGACCACATGGGGATAAAATCAACCCACCCATCCCTACACACCATGCTGTACCAAATGCAGCATATAATTAGAAAGTTGCAGCTGAGCTGCCAGATAACAGGCTTGAGAGCCTTTCAAATACTTCCTCCGAATCATCAACCCACCCCGATGTAATGCAACAAACATAAAATGTCATGCTATTATGCAAACACAGTTCATATACTCAGATATCAAAATTCATGCTCAATACAGAAATCAAAAAGTCAAGTCGCATAATTAAGGGCCTTGGTAAAGCTTACCGACCCTACATTAGGTCCACCATCAACTAAGGCGACCCATGCAACCTTACAGAACATTACAGAAAAATTGACTCACACGCCTATGTGGCCTGGCCGTGTGCTCCCACACATCCATGTGACCCACATGGCCCAAATTGGCCTTGACCATGTAGATCACATGGCCTAGCCCAGAATCCCACACGCCCGTGTAGTTCACCCGTATGGCCCACGTGGCCCAATGGGTCAATCCCGTGTGTCGCACACGGCCTTGCCCAGTCGACCGTGTCACTCGCGCACTACCTGGCTCGTCGATCACACGGCCGTGTGGTGACTTACAGTCTTGCACACGGCCTGCCACATGGGCGACCACACGCCCGTGTGGCGTCGACAGAGAGGGTTTTAGCTTTCGTTGAAATCTCATTTTCTATATTTTCGGGTACACACCTGGTTCATTTTCACTCTTTACGCAATCCCAAGATCACCAGCACCTATAATTGAACAACATTTTACTTAGTAAATCCTTTAAACAATCGGATCAACTAAACCCGAATCGGGATGCTCATCCAACAAGCGACCAAACTTACCTTCGATCGAGTATCTGAAATTTCACGAACCTAAGTCTCCAATAGCAATTACGCATTCCTGAACCTTTCCCCTAACCAGCATTAACGACGCACATCAATAAAAACACTAACAGCAAAAATTAAAGCTATGCTACTCATCTTACCGAATCAAAGCGTAAACAAATGGTGCATAGAAGAAAGGAACGACTGAAGAGGGGATCAAAATTAAAAGATGGTAGCGAGGAAGAGAGAAAGAACAACAAAAGGAGCAAGAAAAAGGAAGAGGGAAAATCCCGCTATGGGAGGGGAGGACACTGTATTTTCGGCAGAGAAGAATTTTGGAAAACACAACTGCTCAGAAATCTGATAGCTTCCTAACTTCTCTCCCACAAATTCCTCAAAACTCTCACCCCAAACCCACTACTCAGAATCCCGGTAGAACCCAAACACTAGCTGTCCATAATAGCAAAAATTGGACCCCTTTTTGCACATGTAAGGGTTCAAACTTCAGACCTCCACAATCTCCACACTCCACTTAACCACCAGACCAGCAGGCCCATTCTGCTAATTACTTACATACTTTTACTTATAAGCCTACTAACCAGAGTTTGGGCTTTATTCATAAAAATACCAAAATTTTCCCAAGTTAATGCTTGAACCCAAGACTTCTCAGACACCCCTAACATACATAACCACTGAAGCAGATATACAATTGTCTCAAAATTGCAAAAATTGAAATTAACAAAAAATTGGGGCGTTACAGCTCTACCCTCTAAAAGAAAATTTCATCCTCGAAATTTTACCTGATCAGAAAAGGTAAGGATACTACTGTCGCATCGAATCCTCTGGCTCCCAAGTGGCCTCCTCAATGCTATGATTCCGCCACAACACCTTCACTAAGGGGATAGATTTCCTCTGCAGAACCTTAATGTCGTGCTCCAGAATCTGAATCGGCTCCTCCTCAAATGTCAGATCGGGTTTAACCTCAATGTCCTCAATAAGAACAACATGCGTGGGATCAGAGTGGTAGCGTCTCAACATTGAGACGTGAAACACATCATGAATGAGATCCAACTGAGGAGGAAGTTCCAACTGATATACGACTGGCCCCACTCGTTTCAGAATAAGGTACGGCCCAATAAATCGAGGGCTTAGCTTATCCTTGCGACCGAATCTTAATATCTTCTTCCATGGCGAGACCTTGAGAAAGACTAAGTCCCCCACAGAATACTCAATATCCTTTCTCTTCAGACTGGAATAGGACTTCTGCCTATCAGACACTGCTTTCAATCGATCTCGAATCAATCGAACCTTATCTTCAGTTTCAGAAACCAATTCTGGACCCAGAACACGTCGCTCACCCAACTCAGTCCAACATAAGGTAGTGCGA
Source organism: Gossypium bickii (assembly GCA_025503065.1). Lineage (NCBI taxonomy): Eukaryota > Viridiplantae > Streptophyta > Magnoliopsida > Malvales > Malvaceae > Gossypium > Gossypium bickii. The sequence continues at coordinate 68,582,266 of CP106709.1, forward strand.
CACTTACGACCATACAAGGCCTCGTAAGGTGCCATCTAAATGCAAGACTGATAGCTATTGTTATAGGCGAACTCTACCAACGGCAAATACTCCTCCCAACTACCTCAAAAATCTATAGCACAGCTCCTCAACATATCCTCCAGTACTTAAATCACCCTCTCCGACTAACCATCTGTCTGAGGATATGGAAAGCAGTACTGAAGTCCAACCTTGAACCCAGAGCCTCGTGCAACTTCTTTCAGAACTGAGACGTGAAGCGAAGATCCCCATCGGAGATGATCGAGATAGGAATCCCATGCAGTCTCACTATTTCAGATACATACAGCTTAGCCAATTTTTGGAGTGAAAAGTCTGTCCTAACCGGAATGAAGTGAGCAGACTTGGTCAATCGATCCACGATGACCCAGACAGAATCCTTCTTAGTGGGTGTTAAAGGCAGCCCATTAACAAAGTCCATAGTTACTCGCTCCCATTCCACATTGGTATCTTTACCTTCTGTAACAACCCTAAAGGCAACTGATGCTCAGCCTTAACCTGCTGACAAGTCAAACAACGAGCAATGAAATTTCTAACCTCGTACTTTAACCCTGGCCACTAGTGTAACTCTCGGAGATCTCATTACATCTTGTTCCCACCGAGATGCATAGCATAAGGGCTACTATGTGCCTCCCTTAGAATCGACTGTCTTAACTCCTCATCATTCGGCACACAGATCTGACTGCAGAAACAAAGTACCCCATCACTGTTAATCCCAAAATCAATAGTACCCCCATTCTCAACCTGACGGACTCGCAATTCAAGCGATTTATCCCTCCATCTATTTACCTCTGATCCTATCAATCCATACAGGCTTAACCTAAAGTTTCGCTAATAGACTCCCATTGTCGAATAAACTAAGTCGAGCGAACATCGTTCTCAGATCGGTCATAGCCCCACGGCTCAAAGCATCTTCCACCACATTAGCCTTACCAGGGTGGTACTCATTGGTGCAATCATAATCCTTAAGCAGTTCAACCCACCGACGCTACCTAAGGTTTAACTCCTTCTAAGTGAGGAGGTACCTCATGCTCTTATGATTAGTGTAGATAGTACACTTCTGACCGTACAGATAATGCCTCCAGATTTTCAGAGCTAATACAACCGTTGCCAACTCCAAATCGTGCATCGGATAATTGGCCTCATACGTCTTGAGCTGACGAGACGCATAAGCTACCACCTTACCATCCTGCATCAGTATGCAACCCAAACCCACATGCGACGCATCACTGTATACAATGAAATCCTTTCTAGATTCAGGTTGTATCAGAATTGGAGCCTGCGTCAAAATAGATTTGATCTTCTTAAAGCTCTCTTGTTGCTTATCAGTCCTGACAAAGGGAACTCCCATACGCAGAAGCTTGGTTAATGGTGTTGCGATCAAAGAAAACCCTTCTACGAAGCGTCATAATAACCTGCTAGCCCCAGAAAGCTGCGGATTTTAGACACATTCTTCGATGATTTCCAATCCAACACAGCCTTAATCTTATAAGGATCAACACAAATTCCCTCCGCAGAAACCACATGCCCCAAAAAGGTTACTTCCCGGAGCCTGTAATACCAATCGGAGATGCTCATCGTGCTCGTTCTCACTCTTCGAATACACCAGAATGTCGTCAATGAAGACTACCACAAATCGATCCAGATAGGGCTGGAACACTCGATTCATCATATCCATTAAAGCTGTTGATGCATTCATCAGTCCAAATGTCATCACTAGGAACTCGTAATGGCCGTAGCGAGTCCTAAATGTCGTCTTATGTACGTCAACCTCTTCAACTTTCAACTGGTGATACCCTGATCGTAGATCGATCTTGGAGAAAACTGAAGCTCCTCAGAACTGGTCAAACAAATCATCAATCCTCGGTAGAGGGTACTTATTCTTGATGGTTAGCTTATTCAATTGACGGTAGTCGATACACATACACATGGATCCATCCTTTTTCACAAATAGAACAGGTGTTCCCCACGGAGATACACTAGGGTAGATGAACCCACGATCCAGTAACTCTTGAATCTAAGCCTTAACTCCACAAGCTCCTTCGATGCCATTCTATAATGGGCGATGGACACCGAAGTTGTACCAAGAAAGAGCTCAATCCCAAACTCTACCTCTCGGCTCGGAGGTAAACCCGGTAGTTTCTTAGGAAAAACATCCAGAAAGTTCATTACGGTTCTGATGTCCCTTACCGAAGAGTCCCCAGAATCAGAAACACTGATGTAGGCCAAGAATGCCTCACATCCCTTCCGTACCAACTTTTCTACCACCAACGCAAAAATCACATTAGTCAGATAGTCTCGACGTTCCCTAATCACTACTACCTCATTGTCCTCCTCGATTCTCAAAACCACTCTTTTTGTCGCATAGTCCAAACTCACCCGGTGCTTGACCAACCAGTCCATTCCCAGAATCAAATCAAACTCCCTAAATGGAAGCTCCATCAAATCAGCCAAAAACACTGTCCCTTGAACCTCTAATGGGATGTCTCTATATAGTTTACCAACCTGAAGAGATTACCCCAAAAGGCTTACAATAGTTAACTCGCTCGAAGAACTCTCAACCGGAATCCCCAAAGTTTCAGACATGGCACTAGCTACATATGAGTGTATAGAGCCTATGTCTACCAATGCCAAATAAGGTACATTACAAATGAAAAACATACCCGTGATGACGTTCGGAGCATCTTGGTCCTTATGGCAATGAGCAGCATAAACCAGTGCAGGCTGCCTCGCCTCATTCGATCCAGCACCTCTGCCCGGTGCTCTCTGTCCTCGACCTCTAGGTGGCTGCTGAGCTACTCTCAGTGGCTGTGCATTACCAGTACCCTCAGCTTGCATCTGGTTAGTTCTCAGTGGAAAATCCCTGACACGATGCTCAGTCAACCCACATCTCAAACAAGCCCCAGTCGTCCTCCAACATTCACCCGAATGGCGTCTACCACAGTGCCTACAAAGCGCCACCCTAGTAGGTGCAACAGGAGTCCTAACTGTTACTGGCCCATCAGATCTGGCCCTTTTCTTAGGTCTCATAATAGAATTTGAGGGCTCTGATTCCGTCTTATTCTTTCCTTTCTCTCAGTTTTGGCGCTCAGCGCGCTTAACCTCCTCGGTGATCTTCGCCTTCTCCACTAAAGCAGAAAAATCACGGTCTCTCTGCGGAGCTATCAGAACCCTTAAGTTGTCCCTGAGTCCATCCTCAAAACGAACGCAACGCTCAAACGTGGTCGTCACCATGCCTCAGGCATACCGGCTCAATCTCAAGAACTCGACCTCATACTCTGCCACTAAACAATCCTCTTGGGTGAGATTAAGAAACTCACGCCTTCTAGCATCGATGTAGCTGGCTCCCAGATACTTACTCTGGAAAACTGTTTTAAAGTAGTCCCAAGTCAATCGGTTGGGCTGAGTGCCCTCCTTAACCGTCAGCCACCACTAGTACGCTTCGTCGCGAATCAGAGAAACAGCTCCCTTAAGCTTCTGCTTCGGGGTAAAATCCAAATCATCCATGATTCTTTTCGTGCCCTCCATCCAGTACTCGGCCAGCTAAGGGTGACTCCAATGACACCCCTGAATAATTCAGCCCCATTGGACCGAAGTAGTTCTGTAATCGATCCTAGGCCCTCAGATCCAGTATTGGGCCCAGCGACCCTCTCTAAAATCCTCAGCATAGCCTAGGACAGTGCGTCATCCCCAGCCATACGATCTTGAGACCTAGTCTCTGTAGCTGTTGAGATCGTCGTCTCGCTCGTATCCAAATTAAGATTTTCAGATGATGAGGACTCAGATCGAGCCCCTCTACAGCCTCTACCACGGCCTCTTGTACCCCATCTGCGAATACCTCATGCGCTCATTGTAAATTCAGAGTTTATTTGGATTAACAGTTTTATGCATTAGTAACAGTTTTAATATTTGTTAACAGATGTTTTATGCAGAACAGTATCAAAAATTCAGAGTTCGTTATCGCGAATCGCAGTTTTACTACGAGTTTCGGTTTCGCTACAGTTTTCAGTTTACACTACCTAAAGTGTTTTCAGTTCAGTATACTACCTAAGGCTGTTTCAAGCATACAAGTAGTATTTTCAGACAAATTTAAATAGAATTCAGAAACTTACAGGATCGGCGCCGGAGAATCGGTGTACCACATACCCAGTCAAAAATATTTTAAATCATAAAATAAATTCATTTCGGAAAACCCAATTTTAAAAATCCAAATCCATAGCCAAGTTTTGCAATCTAGCTTTGATACCACTACATGTAACACCCCAAACTCAGCCTAGCATTATGGTTGAATCTGGCGATGTCACATGATAGTGCTTTGAAAGACGTAATTACAATAAGACCATTTTCGATATCTTAGGTTACTGTCCAAAACGTGTCGTTTATTCCTTTATTATCCATTTTCAAAACATTATACGTTACGAAAGCTTTTAAAATAATTTGTGAATTCGTGTGTAATTGATAAAACATTTATTTATTTTGAAAACTCGCGTCTTATCCTACTGCTAGCAGTTTATAAAATAAGAATCCCAAATTTTAAACAAAATTCATAAAGGCCATGTTACATAAAACTCCTAAAATATAATCAGAATCCATAAATAAAAGTAAAAATAGTTAAAGGTCTCGAACCGTTGTCACTGCTGAGTCCTCCGCTGAACCGATCCGTCTACTACTGGGGATTACTTGAACAAATTTAAACAGAAAAAGCGTGAGTTTTATTAAACTCAGTGTGTAATCCCCACAGAAAACATACACATAGTAATATCAGATAGCAGACATCAATTCACTGTTCGGGTCTGAGCCCATAACAGAAACGGTGTGGACTTTAGCCCACTCAGACACAGAATCAGATATGTACTAGGGCCTTAGCCCATTTCAGTCATAATAAGCAGATCAGACAGAATAGCAGAGTCCTACCCACCAGCCTCTACACACCAACTCCGTCCAACCCTACACACCATATGGGGATAAAATCAACCCACCCATCCCTACACACCATGTTGTACCGAATGCGGCACATAATTAGAAAGTTGCAGCTGAGCTGCCAGATAACAGGCTTGAGAGCCTTTCATATACTTCCTCCAAATCATCAACCCACCCCGATGCAATGCAACATACATAAAATGCCATGCTATTATGCAAACACAGTTCATACACTCAGATATCAGAATTCATGCTCAATATAGAAATCAGAAAGTCAAGTTGCATAATTAGGGGTCTAGGTAAAGCTTACAAACCCTACATTAGGTCCACAGTCGACTAGGGCGACTCGTGTAACCTTACAGAACATTATAAGAAAATTGGGCTCACACGCCCATGTGGCCTGCCCGTGTAGGCCCACACACCCGTGTGACCCACACGAGTCAAATTGACCTTGGCCATGTGGATCACATGGCCTAGCCCAGAATCCCACACATCCGTATGGTTCACTCGTATGGGCCCACACGGCCCAATTGGTTGAGCACGTGTGCTGCACACGGCCTTGCCCAGCCGTCACACGGCCGTGTCACTCGCGCATGGCTTGAATCGTCGATCACACGAGCGTGTGGTGACTTACAGTCTTGCACACAGCCTACCATACAGGCTATCACATGCCCGTGGCTGAAACCTCATTTTCTGCGTTTCCAAGTACACACCTGGTTCATTTTCACTCTTTACACAATCCTGAGATCACCAGCACCTATAATTGAACAACGTTTTACTCAATAAATCCTTTAAATGATCGAATCAACAGAACCCGAAATGGGATGCTCGTCCAACAAGCGACCAAACTTACCTTCAATCGAGTATCTAAAATTCCACAAACCTAAGTCTCCAACAACGATTAAGCATTCCTGAATCTTTCCCCTAACTAGCATTAACAACGCACATCAATAAAAACACTAACAGCAAAAATTAAAGCTATGCTACTCATCTTACCGAATCAAAGCGTAAACCAATGGTGCACAGAAGAAAGGAACGACTGAAGAGGGGTCAAAATTAAAAGATGGTAGCAAGGAAGAGAGAAAGAACAGCAAAAGGAGCAAGAAAAAGGAAGAGGGAAAATTCGGTTATGGGAGGGGAAATTTTCGAATTCTATACTCACATTTCCATTCATTTCAACACATAAGAACATCGTTTAAACAACATGTTATTATACACGAACTTACCTCAGACGTAAATATAACAACATTAGTCAATCAATCGAGCACTCTGTCTTTGCCTCGATCTCGATCCAAATCTCTCCTTTTTTGATCTATATAATATTAAACTCAACTCATTAAATCACATTTTCATCCAAAACAATCCACAACACATAGTTAAAGCATTTTACATTTTAGCCCTCACATTTTCACATTTTGACATTTTAGACCATATTTCATAAAATCACAAAATACTATAATTTCATTTTATACATGCTTAGCCGAATTTTCCCCTAGCTCATACAAGCCCACATATTTCATTTATTTCACATTTTATTCCTTCAATTTACACATTTCACAATTTAATCCATTTTTGACTTTTTTTTTCAAAAATCACTTTACAAAACATTCAAATCTATCAACAATTAAACATTCATCAATGGTATCTTACAGAATCACCAACAAATTCAAAAATTAAGGCATGGGTTTGATAATGTGCTAAGCAACGATCACAAAACATAAAAATAACTAAAAATCAAGCTCAAAACATACCTTGATTGAGCTTATCAATGGCCGAACCCTAGCTTTCTTTTTCTTTTTTTCTTTTTCCTTGTATTTTTCGGATAGAGAAGATGATAATGGCTTCCTTTTTCTTATTTGTTTTATTTATTATTTACTTATTTCATGAATTACCAAATTATCCTTAATCGTTTCATTTAAATTTCCATTAACTTAAACCCATTTTTGTCCATCGATTAAGCATGTGGTCTAATAGCAACAGCTTTTGCATTTTACGCGATTAAGTCCTTTTTTGCAATTTAACACACAAACGATAAAATTTTCACACAGAATTTTCACACATGCTTAATCACATACTGTAAACACTAAAAATAATATTAAAATATTTTTCTAACATCAGATTTGTGGTTCTGAATCCACTGTTCCAACTATGGTCTAAACCGGGCTGTTACATGTTAGTTGGATCCGCGTATCTAAGTCCGAATCATGTTAATAGGGGGATAATAAAAAGAAAAGTTGGAATTGTAATATGTGAAATAAATTAATGGAACCAAGATGGTTGTGAACTTTGAATACTTAAGTAATGAATACATGAAGTGAAAATGTGATGATTCATGAAATTTTTATGTTTAAATTAATGAATAATAAATTCAATGTTTCTTTGTGTTTCTTTTATTTCATTTTTAATCATGTAATTGAATTTTGATATTATGCTTAACAATTCGGATTATAGATTCACTAATGAGTTATACTTAGCGTACATTACTTTTCTCCTACGCAGGTTAGGTACCTTGTAGTTCTATCACCGACTCAGCATCCAACAACGATCTTGAATCCAAATGTTGGTGAATAGACTTTTGATAAACCGTAATATATACATATTTTAATCCCACATTTGGCATACTTTTGGATGATTTATCCCTTGAATTGTGGAATTTGATGCTTTTAATCCTTTAATTTCATGTTTTATTCTTAGGAGAGCATAGGAGGATGAAAAGAACGAGAAACAGGCCAAAAACAGAGAAAATGGGCCAAAGTAAGAAATCAACACGGCTTGAAGTTCACCACTCGGCCGTGCCATTTTAGTAGACTCGAACACAGCCAGGGGCTTGATTCACACGGGTGTTTCACAGGGCATGTCTCTGCCGTGACCCGTTTTAATTCCACTCGGAATAGGATACTTGTTAGCCAAGTAAAGCATCCCGAAAGCCTATATAAACATCCTAGAGGGCCACCTGAAGGGGGAGTTTGACAGAAGGCTTCTGACAGGGCCTTTTGACGGAGAGCGAAGCCAGAGAGGGCTGAATATAGGGAATTACTCGAAGAAAGTCAGTTGATCCATCTTAGAAGCCGGAATCATGCTCAAGACTGAGGATTTTCCCTTCAATTTCCTTCAGGGGGTGTCGAAACCATTTTTAACGAGTTTGAAAAATAGGGATCGACTTTAAAAAAACAAATGGAGTCGCCACTGATCTTTTATTCGAGGTGTGATCGGATCACCTTAAGATGGGTTATTTTAATAAAACATTTGGATCTATTAAAACAATATTTTTGGTCTACGAAATCTAAGAAAACAGGTTCGAGAGTCGGTTACGTACGAGGAAGGATTAGCACCCTCGTAACGCCCTAAATTGGTACCGAATTGATTGATTAATGTCTTAATGTCGAAATTTTGAAAAGATTTTAAAATACGGCCTTATTTGACCCATTTGAAGATACTCGAGTTTGAATATTAAGATTCTCTGGTTCTGAAGGAATAAAATAACACATCCAGCACGTTAGGATGCAACAATTTAAGTCTTTGAATTCTAGATCATCCTAAAATTTTCAAAATTCATGCATTGAGATTTTGAAAGAGTATTTCATTATTTAGGATCAAATGGGAAATCAAAACCCAGCACGTTAGGGCACGATTTCTCAAATTTCCAAACATGAAATATTGCCTTGTTTTTTAGTTTAAGAAAACATGGATGAAATTTTGAGAGGATATTTAGTTATCTGGCCAAACGAAAAATCGAAACCCAGCACGTTAGGGCACGATTTATAGGATTTCCAAATACGAAACATTGCCTTATTTTAGAGTTAAAAAGAACACGAATGAAATCTTAAAAGGATATTCGGTTATTTGGTCAAACGAAAAATCGAAACCCAACACGTTAGGGCACAATTTCTCCGATTTCCAAACACGAAACATTGCCTTATTTTAAAACTAAGAAAACACGAATGAAATCTTAAAAGGATATTCGGTTATTTGGTCAAACGAAAAATCGAAACCCAGATGTTAGGGCACGATCTCTCGAATTTTCAAACACGAAACATTGCCTTATTTTGAAAACCTTTGAATGGAATGATTTTAAAACTTGAATGACATTAAAATCAATTTTTTTTAATAAATAAATCACAATAGAATGATAATATACAAGGCAATGTATTAATCCATACACAACATATTACGATGATGAATCACAAATTAAAAAAGGCAATACACATGATAGAGCTTGAAATAGGGTAAAAAAAGATGAAAATAACTATTACATGCAATAATGAGGTAAGTGGATTTTAAAATGAAATATTATACAAGGAGAAAAATCATAGTGGAATATATAAAAAATAATAATATATGTTAATTTACATAAAAACCCTAATATAAATAATTTATATATGAAAGTAATAATATATAAAAGCTTTTGAAATAAAAGAATATATATAATAAAATAGGAACTTAAAAGGGAATAATAAATATACATATACAGATAAATAAATTAAGAGAAAGTTCATACATAAAATAATATGAAATCCATAATATGTATAAAGAATTTAATATAAATCATATGTGTATATAAAAAAGAATATATAAAAAATTAATTAATGAAAACAAATAATATATAAAAGAAAATAAATAAAATCTAGAACAATTTAAAATATATAATATTAAATTGATTTTTTAAAGAAGAATAATAAAAAACGATAAACAAATAATTAAATAAAATAATTAGAGGACTATATTGAAATCAAAACAAAATTAGCGAGCTAAAACAATAAATTAAAAAATTAAAAAAGGACTAAAATGCCATGCACGTGAATTAAAAGGGACTAAAAATGCAATTTACCTAAGGTATTAAACACAGAGTTTAAATAGGGACTAAATTAAAACTGCGCAAAATTACTGGGTAAAATCAAAATAAAAGAAAACTTAATTAAAAAGTAATAAAAAATGGAAGGACCAATGCGGTAAATATACCACTTTCAGAAAACACGCGGATCCTTCCCCGGGTCGGGTCAACGTACGGATCTGAGAGGGGAAAACGATGTCATTTTGAGGCCACTTAAACAGGCTTAAAATGACGTCGTTCCAAGGGCCTATAAAAGGGAAAATTTTTTGTTTAAAATCATTTCTAGCTTGCTTTAAAAAAAACAAAAAGGGGAAAGAAATTTTTTCTCTGCTAGGGTTTTTAACCCACTCCCACCGCCGCCGGACTGCCACCTTCGGCCACCGTGTATGGTGACCGAAAACCCAAAAAAGTAAGCTTTTTTCTTCTTTTTTTTAATTTAATATATATTATATTAAAATATGTGTAGGTGTATGTGTATGTTTATTTTTTTAAAAAAATATATATGTATGTATGAGTACTTTCGAAAAAAGGAAAAAAACAAAAAAAAAACAAATAGACCTTTGCTCTATATTCTAATTTTCGTAATGGTTGTCTGTGTATATTTCATAAAAATTGTAATGAAACACCCCATACCCGGCCCACGAGCTTGGACCGGATCTGGTATGTTCCTCGAAGTAAACCGGTTAAAAATTCTTTTGTTACTTAGGAAAAACTTGTGTGTTTTGAAAGAAAGATTGTGTTGGGTCGGGCTTGAGTTGAAAACAAATTTATTTCATTATTAAAATCCTTTACTTTAGGTGACAAAACGTTTAGGCTTTGTTTTAAAATAAATCTACTTCAACTTCACTTGATAAAAATCCGTACATAGTAATTAAAAGAAAAATTAAAGTAATTCAACTATGGCCTTATTTCATCAAATAAATCCCAAAATTAAAACCATAGTACTTAAAATAAAGTAGTCCAAATAAAATGAATTTCTTGCTGAGCATGACCATCCCTAAGCTTCTGCCGACCCGGTCCATTACTGATCATCACCTGAAAAATGTTCCCACAACGGGGTGAGTCAACAGACTCAATGTGTAACATAACACTAAGTCTTAACAAATTTAGGCATTTCATAGCATACAAATTCATATATCATTAAATTAAAATGATGCAACCCAAACCCAAACCTAGATACCATTCGCTACACATCACCCGTACCAACCTGCACACCGTGGGGACTACTAAGTCAACCCTCCATCCGCTATACACCATCATCGGCGATCATTTGCGATCGCGTGCTCACGCGCCTCTTATGAGTATTCGTGGTCTTAGGTCACCACACTCAAATATCGTGGTCTTAGGTCACCACGTTCAGATATCGTGGTCTTAGGTCACCACATTCAGATCTCGTGGTCTTAGGTCACCACATTCACTTCCCCTTTTCAATAACCCATATGCCCCATATCATACATATTATGCATTAACATGCCAAATTTCACGTTCTTATTACTTATCACATGTTAAATATAACATATTTCATAATCCTAGTAGGAGTAGGAAACGTACCTGAGTACTTTGTACCATATCATGGTACCTTAGCCACATTCTTACACTTTCATATTAACACATATATCAAGTTTAAGCCATAAATCTATTAAGATTAGTGTGGGGTACACACTGATTAGCTTAGTGAATTCACTCCAATTTCCGAAGATCTCGATCTAGCGTCCTAGATCTTTTGTTCCTATATTCGGCCAACATATAGTAATTTACTAAAAACCATTCGGCCATAAAACCAAATCCTATTAGGATTGTTGTAACACAAAACTTACCTTGGTGCCGATTTCACTATAAATCAAATCCCGAAAACTTTGTGCTACTCCTCCCTTCAATCGGCCAATGCTAGATCATTTAACTTGATTAGTTTTGGCTTTTTAAACAAATAAAGAATAGATCTAATTACCAAAATAGACCTTGGCCGATTGTACTTATGCACTCACCTTGCGATTTCAAATCCCGAAAGTATCCCTTGTGTTAATTATCTGTCGAAATACCTATACACATATGTTAGATTCGATTCTAACATTAAATCATCATAGATGGCCCTTGGCCGAATGCTATAGACACTTACCTTGTGGATTTTAAATCCCGAAACTCACCGAATAACTAGGGAACACGCGGCCTATGGTGTACCTTCTGGAAAAGAACTTCTCCTTCCTTGTAGTCGGCACTTAGTAAATCCCGAAAGATCTCTTCAAAGTTTCGGCAACAAGATATTAATGGGGTTAGTCCTAGATTTCGGCAAATCTTAAAAGAAAAAGGATGAAACTGTATGAGATCTTACCCTTACTTTAGGAATCGGCAATCCTTGCTTGAACCTTTAACAATATTCGGCTATGTAGGCTAGAAGGATCTTGATTTCAGCTTTTTGATTGGTAGAAAGAAAAGAGAAAGAAGAATAAAGATGGAGGATTCCGCTAGAGCACAAGTTATTTCGGCTTGGCAAAAATAAAAGAGAAGAGAGGGGTTATTTGCTAGAGAGAATTCGGCGCAGAGAGAGTTGAAAGAAAGATTGAATGGCCCTCTTTTCCTTTAGTAGCCGAAATTACTTACTTAGAATCCCTTATTTGGCCATCACTCTTCTATTTTGATAGCTTTATCTCTTTAATTATCAATATATTCAAATTAAAAGAATTTAATCCATCAATTATCTTTTATCTCTTAATAAAAATAATACTAATAATAACCCATCATTATCTATCTATTTGCCGAATTTTAAAGAGAATAAAACTCATCTTTTAAGAGCCTTAATGCCGTCCACCTCTCTGCTCCTTGTAGCAAAAATAAAATTCTTTATTTGCTTCCCATGCGACTCGATCCTTGGCCCATTTGCCTATGTATGTGGCGTCACTTGCTAGGCCCTTAAGTGGCGCCTTGTAGCCATTTTACCAAGGCTATTTGTATGTCATATTTCACATACATTTTCTCTTAAGACCACCTTGCTTCATGTCCCTCTTTTAAACTTTAAACTTGACATTTCTAAAGCATTTCCTTACATTTCTAAGACATTTCCTTACATTTCCAAGTCATTTCCTTACATTTTCAAGACAAGACATTTCCTTCCATTTCCAAGTCATTTCCTTACATTTCCAAGACAAGACATTTCCTTCCATTTCCAAGTCATTTCCTTACATTTCTAAGACAAGACATTTCCTTACATTTCCAAGTCATTTCCTTACATTTCCAAGACAAGACATTTCCTTCCATTTCCAAGTCATTTCCTTACATTTCCAAGACAAGACATTTCCTTACATTTCCAAGTTTCCAAAAATGTTCACCATACATTCACAACACATAAGACATGCCATTTCGTATAATTAAATCAAAAATGCATAGGCCCATTTCCGAGGATGTTACTGATTCTACCCCCTTAAAAATAATTTCGTCCTCGAAATTACTTACTAACGAATAATCGTACATCTTAACTCACCGCACTACGCTTATGCTGCGCACTCTGATCTTAATAGAACCATCATACTTCCTAGGCATAATCTCTAAGTTCACGTCCTCTAGAACTCATTTCTAACGCCGCTATTTAATCTGATTAAAAAGTTTTATGCATCAGAATTTTGTTCCACTTATTAACCGCGAACAATTTTATGAAATAAAGATATTTAGAAGTAGTTCTTTCGATCACACAAAGTTTCAGATTCAAGTTCACTACTCTAATTCAGAGAATCACATTCACATTCATCAACAGAGACACCTTCATTCCTCAATAGAGGCACATTCATTCATCAACATAGACATATTTATTCAAAGGTATCTACCACCCACATTCACTATTCGAACACTCTTTTGCCTTATTCCTATCCTGTGGTATTTTCGTAATTTGTCCTACTGGTATTTTCGTAATTTTTCAAAATAAGGTTCCTTGGTAATTTTGTCAATAAGGGTATTTTGGTAATTTTGTGTTCCTGGTATTTTTGAAAATTCAAAAATCAGGGCATTTTCAATAATTTTGAAACTCGTGTATTTTGGTAATAAACCGAGAGTAAATTTGTAAAGCTCAATAAATCGTGGTATTGCAGATTTTACAAAACTTTAGGGTTACTTTTGAGAATTTGTTTTCCAAAATGGTGATGTTGCAAAAATTTTGGAAATTAGGGTCATTTTGGTAATTTGCAAGTTAGGGGCAATTTCGTATTTTTCCAAAATCAAGGTATTTTTGATAATTTGCAAATTAGGGTTTTTGAACATTTATAAAGTAAGGAAATTTTGATTAAACTATGGGTAGTTTGGACATTTTATAAACCAAGGGCATTTTTTTGTAATTTCACAATCAGGGGTATTTAGTTAATTTTTATAAATCGAAAATTTTTTGAAAAATTTTGTAAAAAAATAGTTCTCACAAATTAAAAAGGTAATTTTAAGAGTTTTAAAACTAGGGTTTTAATAAAAACACGGCTAGTTCCCTTTCGGGTTTTAGTTATTGTGTTTAGCCTATGACCGAGTCCTCTTAGTTAGGGTGAACCGAAGCTACGCACCAGGTAGGATTCCAGCGAAGAGGAGGTGAGTCACTAGGACTGCTTAAGTACCAGGCTCTTCCAGATCCAATCCTAGACATGCGCACAAGGGTTACCACACCTTAACTCGGCGACTAGTCATAGGTTTGTTTAGTTAGGCACTTAAGTCTTATATAAGTGTTGGGGAAAACTAATCCTAGGGTTCAAGTACTTATCATGCTAATCTACGTTCCATTCCATTTCTACCCTTCTACACATCATACTATAAACCACACAAATGGATAGAAGTACTTACCTGGTAGACTGCGGGTAGGAGACTTAGGTGCCATGCCAGAAACTTGCTTATTTCAAAAATATTTTCATAAAACTCATTTGGGCTCGCTTTGAAAATGTTTTGGGCCTTAAACCCCTAGGCCGAGGGTTTAAAACTGGGCTCTGATACCAAACTGAAACACCCCATACCATGCCTACGAGCCTGGACCGGATCTGGTATGTTCCTCGAAGTAAACCGGTTAAAAACTCTTTTGTTACTTAGGAAAAACTTGTGTGTTTTGAAAGAAAGATTGTGTTGGGTCGAGCTTGAGTTGAAAACAAGTTTATTTCATTATTAAAATCCTTTACTTTAGGTGACAAAACGTTTAGCCTTTGTTTTAAAATAAATCTACTTCGACTTCACTTGATAAAAATTCGTACATAGTAATTAAAAGAAAAATTAAAGTAATTCAACTATGGCATTATTTCATCAAATAAATCCCAAAATTAAAACCAAAGTACTTAAAATAAAGTAGTCCAAATAAAATGAATTTCTTGTTGAGCATGGCCATCCCTAAGCTTCTGCCGACCCGGTCTATTACTGATCATCACCTGAAAAATGTTCCACAACGGGGTGAGTCAACAGACTCAATGTGTAACACAACACTAAGTCTTAACAAATTTAGGCATTTCATAGCATACAAATTCATATATCATTAAATTAAAATGATGCAACCCAAACCCAAACCTAGATGCCATCCGCTACACATCACCCGTACCAACCTGCACACCGTGGGGACTACTAAGTCAACCCTCCATCCGCTACACACCATCGAAGGCAGTCGCTGCAGTCGACGTGCTCATCGCCCTTATGAGTATTCGTGGTCTTAGGTCACCACACTCAGATATTGTGGTCTTAGGTCACCACATTCAGATATCGTGGTCTTAGGTCACCACATTCAGATCTCGTGGTCTTAGGTCACCACATTCAAATATCGTGGTCTTAGGTCACCACATTCACTTCCCCTTTTCAATAACCCATATACCCCATATCATACATATTATGCATTAACATGCCAAATTTCACGTTCTTATTACTTATCACATGTTAAATATAACATATTTCATAATCCTAGTAGGAGTAGGAAACGTACCTGAGTACTTTGTACCATATCATGGTACCTTAGCCACATTCTTACACTTTCATATTAACACATATATCAAGTTTAAGCCATAAATCTATTAAGATTAGTGTGGGGTACACACTGATTAGCTTAGTGAATTCACTCCAATTTTCGAAGATCTCGATCTAGCGTCCTAGATCTTTTGTTCCTATATTCGGCCAACATATAGTAATTTACTAAAAACCATTCTGCCATAAAACCAAATCCTATTAGGATTGTTGTAACCCAAAACTTACCTTGGTGCCGATTTCACTATAAATCAAATCCCGAAAACTTTGTGCTACTCCTCCCTTCAATCGGCCAATGCTAGATCATTTAACTTGATTAGTTTCAGCTTTTTAAACAAATAAAGAATAGATCTAATTACCAAAATAGACCTTGGCCGATTGTACTTATGCACTCACCTTGCGATTTCAAATCCCGAAAGTATCCCTTGTCTTAATTATATGTCGAAATGCCTATACACATATGTTAGATTCGATTCTAACATTAAATCATCATAGATGGCCCTTGGCCGAATGCTATAGACACTTACCTTGTGGATTTTAAATCCCGAAACTCACCGAATAACTAGGGAACACGCAGCCTATGGTATACCTTCAGGAAAAGAACTTCTCCTTTCTTGTAGTCGGCACTTAGTAAATCCCGAAAGATCTCTTCAAAGTTTCGGCAACAAGATATTAATGGGGTTAGTCCTAGATTTCGGCAAATCTTAAAAGAAAAAGGATGAAACCGAATGAGATCTTACCCTTACTTTAGGAATCGGCAATCCTTTCTTGAACCTTTAACAATATTCGGGTATGTAGGCTAGAAGGATCTTGATTTCGGCTTTTTGATTGGTAGAAAGAAAAGAGAAAGAAGAATAAAGATGGAGAATTCAGCTACAGCACAAGGTATTTCGGCTTGGCAAAAATAAAAGAGAAGAGAGAGGTTATTTGCTAGAGAGAATTCGGCAGAGAGAGAGTTGAAAGAAAGAATGAATGGCCCTCTTTTCCTTTAGTAGCCGAAATTACTAACTTAGAATCCCTTACTTGGCCATCACTCTTCTATTTTGATAGCTTTATCTCTTTAATTATCAATATATTCAAATTAAAAGAATTTAATCCATCAATTATCTCTTATCTCTTAATAAAAATAATACTAATAATAACCCATCATTATCTATCTATTTGCCGAATTTTAAAGAGAATAAAACTCCTCTTTTAAGAGCCTTAATGCCGTCCACCTCTCTGCTCCTTGTAGCAAAAATAAAATTCTTTATTTGCTTCCCATGTGACTCGATCCTTGGCCCATTTGCCTATGTATGTGGCGTCACTTGCTAGGCCCTAAGTGGCGCCTTTGTAGCCATTTTACCAAGGCTATTTGTATGTCATATTTCACATACATTTTCTCTTAAGACCACCTTGCTTCATGTCCCTCTTTTAAACTTTAAACTTGACATTTCTAAAGCATTTCCTTACATTTCTAAGACATTTCCTTACATTTCCAAGTCATTTCCTTACATTTCCAAGACAAGACATTTTCTTACATTTCCAAGTCATTTCCTTACATTTCCAAGTCATTTCCTTACATTTTCAAGACAAGACATTTCCTTCCATTTCCAAGTCATTTCCTTACATTTCCAAGACAAGGCATTTCCTTACATTTCCAAGTCATTTCCTTACATTTCCAAGACAAGACATTTCCTTCCATTTCCAAGTCATTTCCTTACATTTTCAAGACAAGACATTTCCTTGCATTTCCAAGTTTCCAAAAAAGTTCACCATACATTCATAACACATAAGACATGCCATTTCGTATAATTAAATCAAAAATGCATAGGCCCATTTCCAGGATGTTACATGTAAACGCTTTTACATTCCATCTTTGGTCCCTTTTATAACCAATTTAAAGAATATAAATCAAAATATCAAAAAAAACTTTCAATTTTGTTATACATTTGCTGGCTTTTTTGCTTCCTTTTTGCAGGTGTAACCATTGTACTGCGGAGGAGGGTGGCTTTGAATGCTCTGGCATGTGGGCATGCGCGCGTCATGGGGGGGACGTGGTAGCGCGTACATCGTGCAGCGCTAGAGGATTCTAGAACCCTCTAGGGTTTCTGAAATGTTAAAAAAATTTGGGCTTAGTGGGCTAGGGTTTGTTGGGCCGTATTTGGGTTTTAAATTTGGATCTGTTAATTTGTAAATTTGGGCTAGTTTAGTAGACTTAGCATTTGGGTTCGGGTTTCTAATTTGGGCCTATTTATTGTATTGGGTTTGTAATAATAACTGTTATTAGATTTTGGTTTTTTTTTATTTGGTTTAATTTAGTTTCTGACGGGCCCGGGCTAAATGGGCCTTCTACAGGGGGTTTTAGGGTTTCTCTTTATGTTTTGTTATTTAATTTATTCTGAGATGTATTCTTTTATAAACATGAACTAAACCCCTCAAAAACCTAAAATGGTTCTTGTTATTGTTTTCTGAACTGTATGATCAAGACTTGATTTGTTCTTAATTATGTGTTCTTAATTCTTGCTTTAATATTTCAGGATATTGATTCAAGTATTGATGTGCTTATTCAGAGGAGCAAAATTCCTTGTTTAAGAGTAGATCTAGCATAATTAAGCGGAGTTGATCGCACTCCTAGAGATAGGACGACGAAAATCTGCCAGATTAGGGTCAAACCTAATATAGGAGTCCATAAATCGAGTTAATGCAACACTAGGGGTTTTAATTAGAAAGAGATTTCAATTAATCAACCTAGGGTTAGACGTTATTAGTCTCGAAAGAGATAATAATATAAATTAGGGAATCCTACGGATCAGGTCAAGTGAATAAATCGTCTGGTTCAGAGTTAAATAACAAGTGAAGTCTAGGTGGATTTGATACGAGCACGCTTGGGGCGTCAACGTTTTTCAACTTAACAGCTCGGATCAAAACCAAGGAATTAGTGTGCCTTTTGGTGCACGTCCCAAAATGAGCTTATTTTCAGCTCATTTGAGTTCGTTTTAGCTTATTGAGTTTGATTTGCATTTATTTTATTTCATGTATTTTAATTGGCTGAATAAATTTATCTAGTTCAATTCTGCTCTAATTAATTAATTAAATAAATGTGTTAATAAAATTGGACATTTTTCTTTCAAGTATTAATGTGTATTAATTATTGCATGTGTTTATTGTGTTTTAAAGATATTACATTATTTTAATATGTTTTTAGCCGAATTGAATGCAACTTGCTGCCAAATTTATGGAATAAATTTGTGGATTTAATTGATGCTTGATGGAACATTATTTTAATGGGAGCTGGAAATTTAATTTTTATTGGCAGCTTGATGCATGGAGTGGAACACCAAGGGAACGTGGAACACCAAGGGAACAACAAATGACAAGGAAGTATGGAGCTAAATTTTAAATCTATTACTTAGAGCATGGACTTGGACAGCAACAAGGTGGGAGATTAATGGAAGATTAAACAATGCCAACATTCAGCCGAATTAATGGTGGCAATTTACCCAATTTAATATGTTGAATTTTAGTCACTAGTGGGTTCATAATTTGCTACACTTTGCTGATTTTTAATGGAAGACATTCGGTATTGGGATAAAGTATTACAAGTGCATGTGTGTGTTTAATGGAAGCCTGGACGGACACATCATGGATCCATGATGGAATAAATAATTAAGACACAAAAGAATCATATGCAAGTGTGCTTATATGGGAAGGCCATGATTGAATAAACAAGTGAGCAATTGAAAGAGCAATATGCGTGTGTGATGCTAGTGATGGACGACAACTTCATAGGAGTATTAGGCATGTTTGTTTTTGAATAAAATAATAAAAAACAACTAGATAATATGGACGGCAATGAGAAGGAATATGCAGCCAAAAACAAATTTCAAATTCAATTGAATGGAAGCATAAATAATAGGGATTGTTGGATGGCATGGAGGTTTGGTGCATTAAATTAATTGAAGCATGGGCTAAGTTTAAAAAAACAAAAAAAAAATCCTTTGAGGACATGTGCTAAATTGAAGGAAAAGTGTAGTGGACAACATGAAGAATAATTCAAGAACCATGAACAGGCTATGAGGTGGACGGCAACAACCCTGGAAGTGGGATTTGAAAATTGTTTTGAACATTCGGCTACCTAGCTTTAGGCTATAAATATTTTTGCTATTTTCATTTGAGACATAGAATTTTTATGAATGAAATTTTATGAACTGTTGTTCATTTGAGTGAGTTCATCTCCTCTTCGTTTTCGTACAAGTTTCGTTAGACTTATCAAGCTTGCTTGTGGCGTCTTCGACTTGTTGAACTTATCACCAATTTTGTTTGGTGTGGCGTTCAACAAGCTATCTCCATCTATCCACCTTAACGATATAAGAAACAGGGTGACACTGTTATATAGTGTTGAATCTTTCTTAAGTTAAGTTTGTAATTCCATTTCCATCAACCTGTCTTCATATTTCTACCTTAAACATTATAGAATCTAGGGTGACACTTTTTAGTGTTAAATCATTTCTTGTTTAAGTTCATTTATCCATCTTCATCAAATTATCCTTTTATCTTTTTTTTATTATGTTATTTTATTTTTGTTCCATCGAACCGAACCATCTCCTACTCTATTCAATTAAAGCTTCCGCAAATACATCCATATTTTCCAACTATTTTTCGAAGGCTTGATTCCTCCTCGTAGACGATTGGGCAACCCGCATACGTTTCAACTCACCCCGAGCCGGTTCGTATCATCTGGTATCAAAGCTACAAAATGAGGACTACCGACGACCATACGTGAAGCCGGAATAGGTTCGTAAAAAAATTCAAAAAAAAATTGAGTGAGTTAAAAAAAAGGGTCAAAAAAAAGTAAAAGAAAAAAAGTGTTTTGAAATTTCTGAAAGTTTGCAATATTGTTCATTTTTGTCTACTCTGTTCCCAATCTTAAAGCCACTACTCCACCCTTTTCATCTTCCTACCCGACCCCTAGAATTGTTTTTCTTTGTTTAAGCCTACTCGTGACAAAAAAAAAATAATAATAAAAAAATTTTGTTAGCCTACCTTATGCCCGACATCAAACCCTTGTTACTAATTTTGAAGCCGACCCTCAAGCCGCAATAAGTCTTTCGAAATGAAATAGAATTTGTGAGAGTGAGAAATATCGGTAAAAGGCACGAGTGTATTCATCAACAAAAAAAAAGCCTTATACGAGTGAAACACGAGTGAGAGCAAAATTTTTTTTCTTTGTGAGTGACTTGTGAGTTTTTTTAGTAAGGTATTTTTAACTTTTTTTCTATTTATGTTTTTTTTTCTTCATAACATATTTCTTTCAGTAACTATAGCATGTCTCTAGATTTCGAAAGAAGAAGTGCTATAGATGGTGGTTGGTTCGATCCATCATCCAACCAAAGCGAAAGGCGACACGAACAAAGAAACCGAAGCCTTAGAGATCAAGGATGCTTTAATAGCGTCAAGAGAAGTAACAAGTCAAACATTCCACCGTTTCAAGATAGAGCCGATCCAGAGGTATACATTGAATGGGAAAGGAATGTAGATTTGGATTTCGAGTACCACAATTATTTGGAAAGTAAGAAAGTAAGGCTGGTGGAAAATAGTTTCACTGATTATGCCCTAACTTGGTAGGATCAATGCACCACGAGTCAAAGACGAAACGGAGAGTACCCAATATTAACGTGGTCCGAAATGAAAGAAGTGATGCGCAAACGGTACCTCCCATCTTCCTATCATCGAGGGCGAATTTCTTCAACACAAATGATGGAGTTAAGAACAGCACGACAATACCCGACCAAGGACTACTCTAGAAGAGATTATTACTAGGACTCCTACTCAACGCGGCCTTCGAGACGGAGAGAAGAAAGATACGAGATCAAAACCTATTATGGTGATGAACAAGAAGGAACAAGTTATTCCTCAACAAAGTCTCTATTGGATAAACGTTCCCGGAGAACATATCGAGATACCTATGAGAACGCTATCCCTTCTCTTGAACAAAATTTTACTCATTTTGATTCTTTTGTATCCTCTTCTTGTAGTAATGTAAAGACAAGAGAAAAAAGAACTAAAAAGAAAAGAAAGGCAAGAGAAGATCATGAGAGAAAAGTGAGTATGGAACGAACTCGAGAAAATAAAAAGAGAAGAAAAAGAAAAAGAAATCATGAGAGAAAAAGAAAATAAGAGAAAAGAAAAGGAGATTGAAAAAGAACAACAAAAAGAGAGAGAAGAAAACAAAAAAGTGTGTGAACAGGAAACGAGAACGCGAGATGAGCAAGTAGAAGTGAGTATTGATTTAACTAACTCACTTGAAGTTTGTACTTGTTCTACTTCTTCTTTTCAGGTTTCTGAGAAATCGAGTGACGAATGCCAACTACAATACCTTTCCGATGAGCGACATTTCTGTTTGATCGAAAAGGGTAAAGTTGAAAATGTAGTCGAACCACACGAGCCCGAAGGTAAGGAAGGTAAGTGCTTTGATGAGATTCAATCTCCACCTAATCTTTCTACTGTTTGTGATTATGTGGATAATTTTGTCATTTGCCATCCTTTAATTCTTTATGATGACTTAAAAGATGATAAGACGAGTTTACACCATAATAACCATTGTGAAGCAAAGTGTGAAGGGGGAGTAACGTCTATTCGACAAGTGCAAGACTCGAGTAAGTTTGACGATGAATTTTCTTTTAATCCCAATTTGTTTGATTGTGGAAATTACAAGATTTATTCATTGTCCAATACAGAATCTTTGAGATTTCACAAATCTGTTTTGAAGCACGTTAAGAATTTTGATCGTTCGATTTTGAGTTGGTACAATTCCTATTGGTGTGACATATTTGATTTTTCTAAACCATTGTCACATCTTGGATTTAATAATCAAAATCATGTTTTTAAACCGGGAATATGTTTTGTATCATCTGGTATATCTTGTTGGAAAATCAACCAATCCCAATTGTGCTTGAAAAAAATTTCAATCAATTTAGAAATTGGGTCTTGGATAAGGCAACGAGTTTTGTTCAATTTTTCTTCAAATTTTATTCGTTTCTTAAACAATTTTTATGGTTGTATTTGAAATTCACTTTCCATTTGAAAATGGTTGAATTGAACACGAAGCTACATTACATGCCCGAGGAAAGAAGGATCGTATTGGTCAAGCAAGGTAAATTCGATCTTTGATTTACAGCTTGTGAAGACAAGCAAGGTAAGAATGACTTTTGTCATACCACGCGTAAAGGTAAGGTTGATTTCTTTCTTTCAACACCCAAAGGTAAGACACTTGAAACCTATGAACCCATTTTCTTTGCTTCGGATGTTGACAAGAATCACATTGCTAAATCCATTCTTGTAAAATTTTTAAAAACATGATGTTCTTCATTGTTCTATCTTGTTGGATAATGGACTATCTGTTTTGGTTCTTGACAAAAAGATAATTGTTTTCGATAAGTGTCATGAAGCATTTGTTGAAACAATTTTGTTCATATCAGATGTTGAAAGAGCTCATAATGATGAATGCCATTTTGTAAAGCATTTAGATCATGAATTATTTGAATGCCCTATTTTGTTTATGATGGTCTATTTGTTTTAAAAGAAAACAAAAAGAATTTTGTGTTTGATAATTTTTATTCATGTGCGAGCACAAAGCAAGGCTTGAATGTTCAATTTCGAGTGCCATATGTTCTTTCTTCATTACTTGCTTGTGACGACTATATCTATCACTTCATGTGTTATTCGCAAGAGAAGCATGATTTGTGGATTCCAAGTAGAGCATATGCATGCCTTGAGGTCTTTTCAATTTTGTTGCAAGTGTTTGACAAGGCATTACTTATTTTGTACGACAATTTGGTGCTGCCCGACCACATGCGATTTACTTGTTTGATGGTGTCCATATTTGGGTTGCAAGATTGTTTGAAGCCAATCTTGCTAATTCTTGGTTATCTTTTTCAGGTATCGCATTTATCATTCGTCCTGTTTGATCGAGGAAAGACGAGCAAGGAGTTTTGTTCGGACAACCAACGGGTCGATTCGAGGACAAATCGTCTTAAAGAAGGAGGGGATGATACGAGCACGCCCGGGGCATCAACATTTTTCAACTTAACAGCTCGGATCAAAACCAAGAAATTGGTGTGCCTTTTAGTGCACGTCCCAGAATGAGCTTATTTTCAGCTCATTTGAGTTCGTTTTAGCTTATTGAGTTTGATTTGCATTTATCTTATTTCATGCATTTTAATTGGCTGAATAAATTTATTTAGTTAAATTCTGCTCAAATTAATTAATTAAATAAATGTGTTAATAAAATTGGACATTTTTCTTTCAAGTATTAATGTGTGTTAATTATTTCATGTGTTTATTGTGTTTTAAAGATATTACATTATTTTAATATGTTTTTAGCCGAATTGAATGCAACTTGCTGCCAAACTTATGGAATAAATTTGTGGATTTAATTGATGCTTGATGGAACATTATTTTAATGGGAGCTGGAAATTTAATTTTTATTGGCAGCTTGATGCATGGCGTGGAACACCAAGGGAACGTGGAACACCAAGGGAACAACAAATGACAAGGAAGTATGGAGCTGAATTTTAAATCTATTACTTGGAGCATGGACCTGGACAGCAACAAGGTGGGAGATTAATGGAAGATTAAACAATGCCAACATTCAGCCGAATTAGTGGTGGCAATTTACCCAATTTAATATGCTGAATTTTAGTCACTAGTGGGTTCATAATTTACCGCACTTTGCTGATTTTTAATGGGAGACATTCGGCATTGGGATAAAGTATTACAAGTGCATGTGTGTGTTTAATGGAAGCCTGGACGGACACATCATGGAGCCATGATGGAATAAATAATTAAGACACAAAAGAATCATATGCAAGTGTGCTTATATGGGAAGGCCATGATTGAATAAACAAGTGAGCAATTGAAAGAGTAATATGCGTGTGTGATGCTAGTGATGGACGACAACTTCATAGGAGTATTGGGCATGTTTTTTTTTTGAATAAAATAATAAGAAACAACTAGATAATGTGGACGGCAATGAGAAGGAATATGCAGCCAAAAACAAATTTCAAATTCAATTGAATGGAAGCATAAATAATGGGGATTGTTGGACGGCATGGAGGTTTGGTGCATTAAATTAATTGAAGCATGGGCTGAGTTTAAAAAACAAAAAAAAAATCCTTTGAGGACATGTGCTAAATTGAAGGAAAAGTGTAGTGGACAACATGAAGAATAATTCAAGAACCATGAACAAGCTATGAGGTGGACGGCAACAACCCTGGAGAGTGGGATTTGAAAATTGTTTTGAACATTCGGCTACCTAGCTTTAGGCTATAAATATTTTTACTATTTTCATTTGAGACACAGAATTTCTATGAATGAAATTTTATGAACTGTTGTTCATTTGAGTGAGTTCATCTCCTCTTCGTTTTCGTACAAGTTTCGTTAGACTTATCAAGCTTGCTTGTGGCATCTTCGACTTGTTGAACTTATCACCAATTTCGTTTGGTGTGGCGTTCATCAACCTATCTCCATCTATCCACCTTAACGATATAAGAAACAGGGTGACACTATTATATAGTGTTGAATCTTTCTTAAGTTAAGTTCGTAATTCCATTTCCATCAACCTGTCTTCATATTTCTACCTTAAACATTATAGAACTCGGGGTGACACTTTTTAGTGTTGAATCGTTTCTTGTTTAAGTTCGTTTATCCATCTCCATCAAATTATCCTTTTATCTATTTTTCTTTTTTTATTTTATTTTTGTTCCATCGAACCGAACCATCTCCTACTCTATTCAATTAAAGCTTTCGCAAATACATCCATATTTTACAATTATTTTTCGAAGGCTTGATTCCTCCTCGTAGACGATTGGGCAACCCGCATACGTTTCGACTCACCCCGAGCCAGTTCGTATCAGGATTCTTCCTCGGGTATTGTCTTAATCAATTGATTTTCTCAAAAGTATTTTCCCAATTCATTCTCTGTGTCTTGGCATCCTTAGCTTAGGAATTATTTAGATAAACATCAATTCGCTTTATTTTAGGCTAGAGAATAAAAAGAAAGTCAGTACTAGTACTTTTGGTTCCCTTGGGTTCGACATTCCAGTCTTGCCACTAAGCTATACCACTGTTCCATAGGTGCTCTTGCCTCAATCGTGGTGATAGTTAGTTACTAGGCTCGATCATTCATTATATAAATATTAAAACTCCCAGCCACGACCAAGTTTTTGGCGTCGTTGCCGGGGAACTGAAATATTAGGAACGCTCAATTTTTATTACTTTAGCCATTTTTCTTTTATTTATTTATTTCTCTCTAATTTTTATTTTTAGTTTTCTAATCTCTCTATTATTTGTTCTGATAGGTTTTTCTAGTTTATGACTAGGAGGACCCCATCAGGACCGTTGCTTTTTGACAGTGAAACTGAAAGTACAATTTGCAGAAACTGGAGAGAAATATGGCGAAGCCTAGAGTACATAGAAGAAGAGCAAGAAGACGAAACCAACACTACCGAAGAGATGACTGATAACAATCCGCTACCTCCTATGGTTGCCGCAAATCCAGTGAATCAAAATCCTGCTCCTCGTGCTATGTATGATTACGCTAAACCTAATTTAATAGGAACTGAGTCAAGTATTGTTAGACCTGCTATTGCTACAAATAATTTTGAACTGAAACCTAACACAATTCAGATGATACAGCAATTTGTTCAGTTTGATGGTTTGCAGGATGAAGATCCAAACAATCACTTGGCAAATTTTCTAGAATTTTGCGATACTTTCAAAATAAGTGGCATTTCTGATGATGCCATTCGTTTTCGATTGTTTCCCTTTTCATTGAGGAACAAAGCTAAATAGTGGTTGAACTCATTATCATGAGGATTAATCACTACATGGGAACAAATGATCAAAAAATTTTTGTTAAAATATTTTCCGACGGCTAAAATGGCAAAGTTAAGGAATGATATCTCTTCTTTTGTGCAGATGGATTTAGAGACACTCTACGATGCATGGGAAAGATACAAGGATCTACTAAGAAGGTGCCCACACCATGGATTACCTTTCTGGCTCCAGGTTCCAACCTTTTACAACAGTGTGAACCCCTCAACTAGGCAGTTGATTGATTCAGCCGTCGGTGGAACCCTGAATAACGAAACCCCTGAAGTGGCTTATGAGTTTATAGAGGAGATGTCACTGAATAACTATCAGTGGCAAGTCACGAGGACAAAGCCAACAAAAGCCGCCAGTGTTTTCAACCTCAACACAGTGACCATGCTACCAAACCAGGTAGAATTATTAAGTAAAAAGATTGATGGTTTGTGTGGTTCTTCGCCGGTACATCCAGTTATGTAGTGCGATACAAATGGAGGAGGAATGAGCAATATAGAATATCCATCCTACAACTCTGGCATAGAAAGCGAACAGATGAACTATATGGGTAATAATTCTAGACCACAGAATAACCCTTATAGTAACACTTATAATCTAGGTTGGAGGAACCACCCCAACTTCTCATGGGGTGGCCAAGGAAATCAGAGACAACAACCCCTCCCAGGCTTTCAACAGCAACCCCACCCACAAGAGAAGAAGCCGAACCTTGAGGAGATGCTAACAAAATTAATCGCGGTTTCAGAAACTCATTTCCAAAACACCGAAACAACACTCAAGAATCAACAAGCATTGATTTAAGGGATTGAAAACCAATTAGGACAACTTGCTAAGCTGATCTCTGAACGACCACAAGGTAGCTTGCCAAGCAACACCAAAACAAACCCAAAGGAGCAACTTCAAGCCCTAACTGCTCACGATAGGGAAGGACTAGATGAACCAAAAGTAAGGCAAAAGAATGTGGTAGAGGAAGGTAAGATTCAGGTAAGCCATGATAAGCCAAAACTGGTAATTACAGAGCACCAACCTCGTGTGCCATACCCCAATGCGATGAAGAAAGACTACACAGATGAACAATTTGGTAAATTTCTTAAACTTCTAAAGAAATTACATATTAACTTACCCTTTCTTGAAGTTCTTTCGCAGATACCAGATTCAAGGAAATTTTTAAAAGAGCTTTTGACAAACAAACGGAAGTTAGACGAGGCGTCGCATGTGGAGCTAAACGCAGTGTGCTCAGCAATTCTATAAAATAAACTACCACGAAAGTTAAAAGATCCAAGGAGTTTTACAATTTCGTGCTTAATTGGTGAACTCATACTTCATGTAGGTGACGAAACGATCACTCTTCAGGCTCTTGACTCAGCTAGGACATCGAGTAATCAAGGTGAAAACATCAACTCTACTAATGACAATTTGGTTCCACCTTCGTTACAGAAAACACCACGAAACTACACAACTGATCCAGATCCCAAACTTAATGTCAACAAGGAAATAACTCATGAGGAACTAAGGTTTCAGATCAATTAACTAGATGAGTGGAAGACACATTACAAGGAGAAACTAAAAACACGCGAAGCAAAAACAAAGCGACTCCATGAGCCAAACCAATTTAAGATCGGGGGTCAGGTATTGTTGGATAAAACAGACCCTCGGATCGCCACTTCAGACCTTGATACAACGGAAGAAATCCCTTTTGAGGTACTGAATATCTTTCCATATAGAACAGTCGAGGTAACTAATCCCAAGTTCGGCACTTTTAAGGTAAACACCACTCGACTCAAACTATATAGTGATCTTAGAACTGATAGCATGGGAGAGGAGTTTCAACTCCTCAAACCACGATGAATATGCGAATGAGAGGTAAGTCTAACTTAAGACTTTAAACGAGCATTTCTCGGGAGGTAAGTCGAACACTAACCCCATTAAGTTTCATATTTTTATCTTTATTTTTACTTTTAACATCTAACTAATAACTAACCAAATGAAACGTAGGTTTCCCTAGCACACGGCCTTGCACACGGGCATGGCTGTGCCATGTGTACACCACGGATTTGCACAATGGCGTGGTAGAGATCGTATGAACCAAGGACAAAAAATCCCTAAAACACGGGCTACGATAAAATGCCACAGTCGTGCGATATGGCCATGGTCGATACTGAGAAAGTCACACGGGTGTGAGACACGCCCATGTCCCTAGGTCGTGGCCGGCACTGATTAATCAACATGGGCATGGAAACATCTACATAGGCGTGGGAGAAACGAACAAAACACAACACGGCCGTGTGACCTAACACGCCCATGGCACACAGGTGTGGGAAGCCATCAGATCCCTCTTTCCTATTTAAACCCCCCCTTTTTTTCTCACTTTCTCCCCAATTTCTTCTTCAATCAAACCCTAGCCACCACACCCTTTCTTTGACTATTATCTTTCCCCCCTTTATTTTCCTTTCCCCCTTTCCCTCATTCTTTCTTTACACCACCATTCCCATGTCAAAGAAGCGAAAGGACCCTAGCACAGTCTCCCATTACGAGACCGATCTACATAAGTTCATGCCAGCTGCTTCAATTATCTAACAAGCCAAGGACATTTGAGTCCATTGAATTTTTCTTTTTCTTTTCTCTTCTATTTTATTTTCCTTCCCTTTATCTTTCTTGTCTTAAATTTTTATTATTACATTTTAATTTCTTAGATTTAGGTTTAAAAGGCTGCTTGGGAATCACCACACCACGACCATAGACACCACCGCCACATTCATCTATTCCTAACTTACCATTTTTTTTCCTTGACTTCATCCTAAATTCAGGAAGTTCACTTCTCTCCTTATCTTATGATTTTATATATTGTAGATATCTATCTTTGTACATTGAGGGCAATGTACATCTTAAGTATGGGAGGGTGAATTTTATTCAGAAAACTTTTTGCATTATTCTCAAATCCCTAAATTTTGTCTTTTCTTTCTCATATCACTATTAGAACGAATCCTGATTGATTTATGATTTTTATTGATATGTCTTGAATTAAAACATAGGTAGTTGTGCATTGATTGTTTAAACTTGAAGGCTTTAGAGAATCAAGCATGATAAGTTAATTTTTGAAAATAAAAAAAAAATTGCTAGGTTGTTTCCCCAAGTTTAGGTATTATCTTGAAATTTGAAGTTCACAGGGTTGACATCAAAAACCATAATTTTTGTGAGATCTTAAGCCTTTTAGAGCATATATTTTTCTTGCTCCCTTTTTTTTTATTGTTTATGAGTTGTGTCAATATTGATTTGTTATTCTAGAACTTGCTTCGATTATGCATGTCAAGATCACACTTTTCATATGATATACTGAGATGATAAAGGCACCTAGGATTTAACCCACTTACTTTCCAAAAGGCCTACCTTCATAATTAACCCCTAGTGAACTCCTTTGATCCTAATAAACCATTCATTGATTTACCCTTAATATTAACCCAAGACTTACTCTTTTTGATTCATTAAGAACTTTTCCTATTGTATTAACCTTTTTATCGAGGTTTGATTTGAGAAGTTGTCTAACTATGTTTTCTAATTCAGTTGTTAAATTCTTATTATTGTACTTGATTTGTTCTTAAAAAAAAAGTTGAAAGCATATCCATTATTAGTTCTATGTTTTTATGAGCTTAAACAGTAAATCTCACATCTTTAGAAGAAGCTCGTATTTTTAATGTAATTATTCATTATTAGTTTATTTTTCTAGTTAGGTAATTTGTCAATTCGATCTCGATTCTAACCTCCTCTTTCAGCCTGTGACCACGCCCCCTAACCAAGCCACGTTACAACCCTTTTTAAAGACCTTTTGAT
Source organism: Gossypium bickii (assembly GCA_025503065.1). NCBI lineage: Eukaryota > Viridiplantae > Streptophyta > Magnoliopsida > Malvales > Malvaceae > Gossypium > Gossypium bickii. The sequence goes on from CP106709.1 coordinate 68,612,699, forward strand.
CGATGTATCATCTCAGTTTATAGTGGTGGAGATTTGATCTTCATGCAAGCCTATGGTAATAACTTTTCATGTTGACTATTGAGTGCTTAATTTATTGTCCCTTAAACACTTTGAGTGATTTGAGTGAATCCTTTGTGAGGACGTTAACTCTGTGATATTTTGAATCAAAGGTGATTACTTAGATAAGGGGGAACACCTATGTTTTCATGAATAAAATGCTCAACTTGGATTGTTGGAAACTTTGATGTTCTTTTAGTTGAATTCTCAATGTATGATTACCTATGGATTATTTCGAAACATTATTGATAGGAGTTATAAGTTGAGAAGAATGAATTTTAATTGTGAGTTGAGGATTTTGCTTGAGGACAAGCAAATGCTTAAGTGTGGGGGGTATTTGATAAACTGTAATATATACATATTTTAATCCCACATTTGGCATACTTTTGGATGATTTATCCTTTGAATTGTGGAATTTGATGCTCCTAATTCTTTAATTTCATGTTTTATACTTAGGAGAGCATAGGAGGATGAAAAAAACAAGAAACAGGCCAAAGTATGAAATCAACACGGCCTAGAGTTCACCACACAGCCGTGCCACTTTAGTAGACTCGAACACAGCTCTGGGCTTGATTCACACGGGCGTGTCCCTGCTGTGACCCGTTTTAATTCCACTCAGAATAGGATACTTGTGGGCCAAGTAAGGCATCCCGAAAGCCTATATAAACACCCTAGAGGGCAACCTAAAGGGGGAGTTTGACAGAAGGCTTCTGTCAGGGCCTTTTGATGGAGAGCAAAGCCAGAGAGGGCTAAATATAGGGAATTACTCGAAGAAAGCCAGTTGATCCATCTCAGAAGCCGAAATCACTCTCAAGACTGAGGATTTTCCCTTCAATTTCCTTCAGGGGGTTTTAGGGTTTTTCTTTATATTTTGTTATTTAATTTATTCTGAGATGTATTCTTTTATAAGCATGAACTAAACCCCTTAAATACCTGAGGGGGATAAAACCTAAGATGGATCTTGTTATTGTTTTCTGAACTGTATGATAAAGACTTGATTTGTTCTTAATTATGTGTCCTTAGTTCTTGCTTTAATATTTCAGGATATTGATTCAAGTATTGATGTGCTTATTCAGAGGAGCAAAAGTCCTTATTTAAAAGTAGATCTAACATAATTAAGCGGAGTTGATCGCACTCCTAGAGATAGGACGACAAAAATCTGCCAAATTAGGGTCAAACCTAATATGGGAGTCCATAAATCAAGTTAATGCAACACTGGGGGTTTTAATTAGAAAGAGATTTCAATTAATCAACCTAGGGTTAGACGTTATTAGTCTCGAAAGAGATAATAATATAAATTAGGGAATCCTACGGATCAAGTTAAGTGAATAAATCGTCTGGTTCAGAGTTAAATAACAAGTGAAGTCTAGGTGGATTTATAACAGTCCAGTTTATACCCTAGTCAGGACAGTGATTTCGGGACCACAAATCCAAGTTTGAATAATATTTTAATATTATTTTCTGTACCTTTGATATGTGATTAAGCATGTGGTGAGGTTTCGTAAATTAATTTGTTCGTATGTGTGTTTAATTTGATGAAAAGGATTGAATTGCATTGAAATGCAAATTTGCATGTTTTATGTAAATATGCCTATTTGTTATGCCTAGAAAGAAATATGCGATTTGGGTCGTAGTTGATAGATTAATGAAATCTGCCCATTTTATTCCGGTATGATCTGATTACTCACTTGATAGATTAGCTGAGCTATATATTTCTGAGATTGTGAGATTGCATGGGGTGCCACTATCCATTGTGTCAGACGGAGATCCGAGGTTAACATCACGATTCTGGAAGAAATTAAAAGAAGCTTTAGGCACGAAACTGCATTTCAGTACAGCTTTTCATCCGCAAACAGTTGGTCAGTCTGAGCAGATTATTCAAATTCTCGAGGATATGTTGAGATGTTGCATCTTGAGTTTGACGGTACGTGGGAACAGTATCTGCCATTGATCGAATTTGCTTACAATAATAGTCATCAATCGAGCATCAAAATGGCACCCTATGAAGCTTTATACGGCCGTAAATGTCGTACGCCTCTGTATTGGACCGAGCTCAGTGAAAATAAGCTACATGGGGTTGATTTGATAAAAGAAACTGAACAGAAAGTGAAAGTAATTCGTAATAGTCTGAAATCAGCATCTGATCGTTAGAAGTCTTATGTAGACTTAAAACGAAAAGATATAGAATTTGAGATCGATGACAAGGTATTTCTAAAAGTGTCTCCGTGGAAGAAAATGCTCCGATTTGGACGAAAAGGCAGGTTAAGTCCGAGGTTCATCGGACCGTATGACATTACTGAATGTGTTGGGCCTATTGCATATAAATTGCGGTTGCCCTCTGAGTTAGAAAAGATACATAATGTATTCCATGTATCGATGCCCCGCAGATATCGATCTGATTCGTAACATGTAGTTGCTCCATCAGAAATTGAAATCCGATTTGATATGACTTACGAAGAAGAACCGATCCGTATCTTAGCTTGTGAAGTGATTGTAACACCCCAAACCCGGCCCAAACACCACGACCGGATCTGGCATGTTACTTGGAAAGAATTTATAAAACCTCGCGAACTCCAGAAAAATTTTTAGTTTTTTTTTTTCGTTTTAGAACTCCAAGTTAGTTGTTTCATTAGAAAACCCGTTATTCATTTAAGGGAAAAAGTTTAATTAGCCCAATTCATATGTTTAGGTGACATTTCGAAACACATATTATTATATTAGATTAATCTAGAAGTTTGTCGTAGAAACCTGTTTATAAACTCGTGTAATTAAATCATAAGAAAACTTACTTTTGCATTTTGAAAAAAAAAACATCTTAACGAATATTTGCAATTCAAAACATCTAAAATTTAAATCGAAATTAAGCTAAGTTCTTAGCGGCCTTATTACATAACAAAATTCTGAAATTTTAAGAAAAATAATGTTCTATTACATAAACCATGCATGGCCACCACGTAGTCCCCTCCAGCTCGGTCCACTGCACTATGTATTACCTGTGAAAATGTTAAACAAACAGAGTGAGTCTAACGACTCAGTGTCCAATTTCCAAGCACCATCGCTGAGCCCCAAGCCCACTCAGAATCAAACTGGGCCTTAGCCCTACAGTACAGAATAGCAGATAATCAGATATCAATACAATGTGATGCAAAACCCAACCCAGCCTAAGTTTCCATCCGCTACACACCACCCGTACTGCCAATCACACCAATGGGGATTTCTACAATCAACCCTCACCGCTACACACCATCGATGGCAGTCATGCTGCAGTTAGCTACTCATTGTCAGATTGTGACAGAGTCACCAGATATGTGGCATAACCACCAGAATAGAACGTGGAAGAGCCACCAGAACAGATTGTGGCAAAAGCCACCAGAACAGAACGCTTCCCCTTTCATCAATATCACATGCCCATCCCCATGCAAACATATAGTCATGATGTATGAATACAACAAGTTTCGACATACATGTAATAGATATTCAGATTGTGCATGTAAACATGTCATCATAAACACTCGTATAGCACAGCCAGAATCACTAACCTGACATCTCGTTTTTACCCTCCATGGGTAATCTAGCAGCTCATACCGAATTCTGGCATTTAACATAGCATATACATATAATAAACAGAAACAGCCAGAAATGGTGTGAAAATTACACACCTGTAAACACACAAAACTACGCTATCGATCTCGCTAGCACTCTCACTCACAGGGATCACAACGATCTACTTATCCCTCTCCGATGCCGGCCCACAACCCGGTGGAAAGTCACGCACTGCTGAAACTGCTCGTCGCTTAAACTTAGGGGTAGGGACTACGAGTCCAACCCCCTCTTTCCCTTGACTGGCATTTGAATCCATGACAAATCTTAATCAGAGAACCAGGTTAAGCAATGACAAGAACGAAGGAATAGATACTCAAGCAAAGAAGTCTCTTACCTAGATTGACAAAACCTGAAGACCAACAAACTTATACCAAGAATCTGCTGAGTCCCTACACAATCCCCACATTCGACCAATGTACCAAAGTACAAAGTTAACACTTTCATTTCAGCAACTCACAAGGGAAGGGAACAAGTCGAGAAAGGAAAAGAACACTTACCACAACACACAAGAAGAAGCCAATTTGAGAAGGCTAGAAGAACAAGTAGCAGCAATCCACTGAAACAAGGACGAATGAAGAGGTTTAATGCCCAGAGAGATTCGGCTAACAAGAAAATTCAGAGAGAAGGTAGATGGAATAAGTTTCGACTTCGCAAAGAGGTTAGGGAAAAATATAAGAAGAATGGCTAAGAAGATTTCGGCTCTAGAAAAAAATAAAGAAGAAATGAAGAAGACAGATATTTCGGCTTTGAAGGAGAACTACAGCAAATGGAGTAGGGGAGATTCGGCTAACACCAAAAGAACAAAAAGGAGAGTTATGTAGAAGGTGCAAGCCATAAATGGTGAAAAGGAAAGAAATGATGCACTAGGTTCGGATGAAGAGAGAAAAGATGAGAGGGGAAGAAAACAAGAGAAAAAAAGAATACCAAGAAGGGTTGAGGCTTCGGTTTCACTACTCTTCCAAAATGATCGAAAATGACCACATTGAAAACTAAAAGCTCCTAAAGACTTTCGGCACTTAACCACACAGATGCTACGGTTCACTTCATCTCCCCACATCCAAAATGCCAAAATGTACCAACCAATACCCCCTTAGCTGAAATTCAACTCTACCAACTCCCTAAATTCGGCCAACTCTACCAACAACATCACCTCCCACGATTTCCTCCTACATTCCCTCTCCATCACCCATTCAAATGAGTTTGAATTATTCAAACTACACAAATAGCTCTCCACCACTTATTTGAATATCTTGACCAAGTCTTCCCTCTCTCCTCCAGAGTTCGATTACCATCCAACCACCTCCCTTGCCTGAGCCAAAAATAATGCTCCCTTGCGCTCCCTGAGAGACTCGAACCCTCTCCCTCAACTTCCCTTGTGACGCAACCTCCCTACATGCTAGGTGGCGTCTCCTTGCCACTTTACCAACACCTTGCTTGTGTCGTCAAACACAAGTAAAACTCTTGAAGCCTGACCCAACCAGTTATCCCCCCTTCAAAGCACCAAAACTTGAAATTTCACCAAGGCTTCTACTCGACCCCAAGCCTTCTCGGGGACCCCAAACACACTCAAACCACATACTATGCATACCAAGCACACAGATACAAAGTAAATGTAGAGCCCCTAAAATCCCGGATGTTATAGTTCTTCCCCTTAAAGAAATTTCGGCCTCGAAATTACCTGGTTAAAAGAGATGAGGGTGTTGCTGACGCATAACATCCTCTGGCTCCCACGTGGCCTCCTCTGAACCGTGGTTCCGCCAGAAAACTTTGACCAACAGAACTGACTTCCTTCTCAGCACCTTAATGTCTCGATCCAAGATCTGCACTAGTTCCTCTTCAAAGGATAGGTCTGGTTTTACTTCAATTTCCTCTACCGGCACAATCTGAGACGGATCTGAATGGTAACGCCTCAGCATCAAGACATGAAATACATCATGTATCCAATTCAATTCTGAAGGTAACTCGAGTTGATACGCCACTGGTCCCACACGTCTCAAAATTCGATAAGGCTCGATAAACCTGAGACTTAGCTTACCCTTCCGTCCAAACCTCATCACCTTCTTCCACGGAGAAACCTTCAAGAAAACCTGATCACCCATTGTGAACTCTATCTCCTTTCGCTTCAGATCTGCATATGATTTTTTCCTATCACTTGCCTCCTTCAATCGAGTTCAAATCAACTTAACTTTTTCCTCTGCCTCACAACCAACTCCGGACCCAAAATCTGTCGTTCCCCCAATTCTGTCCAACAAGTAGGAGTGCGACACCTTCGTCCATACAACGCTTCATAGGGCGCGATTTGAATACTGGTCTGGTAGCTGTTGTTGTACGTGAACTCCGCCAACGGTAAAAACTCTTCCCAATTTCCCCTAAAACCTATGACACAACCCCTCAGCATATCTTCCAAGATCTGAATCACTCTCTCAGACTGACCATCAGTCTGTGGATGAAAAGGTGTGCTGAAGTCTAGTCTTGTACCCAATGCCAGATGCAGCGCCTTCCAGAAACGCGACGCAAACCTAGGGTCTCTATCCGATATAATCGATACTGGCACCCCATGCAGCCTCACAATCTCCGCCACATACAACTTAGCCAACCTCTGCAGAGAATAATCGACGCGAACAAGTATGAAATGGGCAGACTTTGTCAGTCAATCAACAATCACCCAAACCGAATCTTTTTTAGTAGGCGTAAGAGGTAGCCCACTAACAAAATCCATCGTGATTCTCTCCCATTTCCACTGCAGAATCCCCACTGGCTGCAATAACCCCAAAGGTAACTGATGCTCTTCTTTCACCTGCTGACACGTTAAACACTTCCCCACAAACTCAGTAATTTCCCGCTTTAATCCAGGTCACCAAAACTGTTCACGTAGGTCCCGATACATCTTAATCCCTCTAGGATGCATAGCGTAAGGGCTACTATGTTCCTCCTGAAGAATCATCTGCCTTAACTCAACATCCTTCGGCATGCAAACCCTCTCACGAAAACACAAAACCCCATCACTGTTCAAAATATAATCCTCTACTTCATCATTCTGTACCTGCAAAAGTCGAGCACTCAAGACATCGTCCAACAATTGCTTCTCTTTAATCTGATCCACCCAAGACGGCTTCACTTGGAGCTTAGCTAACAAACTTCCATCGTCATACAAGCTGAGATGGGCAAACATCGCTCTTAAATCTGATATCACCTTCCGATTTAGCACATTCACCACCACGTTAGCTTTTCTCGGACGATATTCAATCGAGCAGTCGTATTCCTTCAACAGCTCAATCCACCTTCCCTGCCTTAAATTTAACTCCTTCTGAGTTAGAAGATATTTCAAACTTTTATGGTCGGTGTAGATAACAGACTTCTCCCCATACAGGTAATGTCTTCAGATCTTCAGAGCGAACACTACCGCTACCAACTCCAGATCATGTGTGGGATAATTTACCTCATGCGGTCTTAACTGCCGAGATACATACGCAACAACCTTCCCATCCTACATTAACACACACCCTAATCCCGTGTGTGAAGCATCATAATAAACTACAAACTTTTTACCGGCCTCAGGCTGAATCAACACCGGAGCTTCCGTCAAGATCCTCTTCAGCTTCTCAAAGCTTTCCTGTTACTTGTCAGTCCAAACAAATGATACCCCTTTCCTCAACAACTTAGTTAAGGGTGCTGCAATTAAGGAGAAACCCTCAACAAACCTTCTGTAATAACCTACCAAACCCAAGAAACTTCGAATCTCTACTACAGAATTAGGCGGTTTCCAGTCCAACACAGCTTCAATCTTCCGGGGGTCTACCCTAATCCCTTCGGCAAATACAACATGACCCAGAAAGGTAACTTCTTTCAACCAAAATTCACACTTGTTGAATTTGGCATACAGCTGCTTCTCCCTCAAAGTTCGCAGAACTTCCCGAAGATGCGAGTCGTGCTCTTCTTCTGTCTTGGAATAAACCAAGATGTCGTCTATGAACACCACAACAAACCGGTCCAGATAGGGTTGGAATACCTAGTTCATCATATCCATGAACGCAACTGGCGCATTTGTCAACCCAAACGGCATCACTAAGAACTCATAGTGACCATAGCGAGTTCGAAACACTGTCTTCTAAAAATCCGCTTCCTTGACCTTAAGCTGATGATAACCTGACCTCAAATCTATCTTTGAAAAGACTGAAGCCCCTTTGAACTAATCAAACAAATTGTCAATCCTCGGCAGCGGGTACTTGTTCTTAATCGTCAACATATTCAACTGATGGTAGTCTATGCACATACGCATTGACCTGTCCTTCTTCTTTACAAACAGCACCAGCGCTCCCCACAGAGACACACTTGGTCGAATAAACCCACGATCTAACAGCTCCTGGATCTGGGCCTTAAGTTCCACCAGCTCTTTCAGTGCCATTCTATAAGAAGTGATGGACACCGGAACTGTACCCGGAAGTAGCTCAATTCCAAACTCCACTTCACGATCCGGAGGCAACCCCAGAAATTCCTCAGGAAATACATCCACGAACTCCTTTACTGTTCTAACCTCATTAACAGTCACTTCCTTTGCATCCAAGGCATTGATAAAAGCTAGGAATGCTTTACCACCCTTCCGAACCAACTTAACAGCCTTTAACGTAGAAACTACGTTGGACAAATAATTCCTTCTTTCTCTGATCACAACCACTTCTTCACCCTCTAGGGTACTCAACACCATTCGCTTAGTCGCGCAATTCAACTTAGTCCGATGTCTCACCAACCAATCCATGCCCAAGATAAGATCAAACTCCCCGAATGGTAACTCCATTAAGTCTGCCGGAAACACTACTCCCTGAATCTCTAAAGGCACATCCCTAAATAGTTTGTTCAATAGCATAGATTGTCTTAACAGGCTAACCACCGTCATCTCTCTAGCAGCTAGTTCAGATTCTATACTTAAAGTCTCAGATACAGAACATGAACATAAGAATGGGTCGATCCAATATCAATCAAAGCAAGAAATGGCTTATCAACCATAAAAAATGTACCGATTATGACGTCCTGTGCGTCGCCATCCTCTCGTCGACGAGCTGCGTAGACTAAACCCGACTGTCTTGCATCTATAGTACCAGCACCTCTGCCGAGTGTTCCACGACCCCGACTGAACCCATTTCCTCCTCTAGCTGGACCACGACCTATCGACAATTGCTGACCACCCCTCCTGAACTGATCGAAACCTCGTCCATCTGGCTGTATCTGATCCACTTGTGGACAATCCTTAACCATGTGGTCCATAGATCCACACCTAAACATCCACCTGTTCTCTTTCTACACTCACCAAAATGCACTTTCCCACACAAAGCACATGATCGAACCTGACTCCCTGCAGCAAGCGTCGAAACACGAGCTGGCCCATCAAACCTAGGCCATTTTTTAAATCCCCCAGATGATCCTGACGACCCAAAACTTCTCTTGTTCCTACCCCGATCCTTATCCCTATTCTGTCTCTCAGTCCGCTTTACCTCTTCGGCTATTTTAACTTTCTCAACTAGAACGGCAAAGTCCCTTTCTTGCTGCGGAGCAATCAATACCCTCAACTCATCCCGTAGCCCATCTTCGAATCGCACGTAGTCTCATAATCAGTCGCCACAATGCCTCGGGTGTAACGACTCAAGCGCAGAAAATTCACCTCATAATCAGCCACAGATTTGCCTCATTGTACCAAATTCAAGAATGCCTTCCTCTGAGCATCCACATAACTGGGCCCAAAGTACTTCTCTTGAAATGTCATTTTAAAGAAGTCCCAGTCAATCCGATCTGCCAGAGTACCCTCTCTTACGGTGAGCCACCACTGATATGCCTCCTCCCGAAGTAGAGACACCACTCCTTTTAGCTTCTCCTCTGCCGTGCAGTCTAGATCATCCATAATCCTTTCGACCGTCTCCAGCCAATATTCCGCCATATTTAGAGCCATTCTAGAAACACCCCTAAACGTTTCAGCTCTGTTTGCTCGAAGTCATTCAGGAATAGACTTCCGAGATGTTGTCCCGGTGCTTGCCCCAGCCACTCGCTCTAACACACGTAGCATTGCTTGAGACAGGGCATCATCCCCACCAGTTCTATCTTACGACCCCGCTTCTGCCACAGGTGATGCTGGCGCTTCACCTTCAGGCTCATGCCTCGCTTTCAAGAGTTTAGCCTCAGCACCCCGGCCTCTACCATGGCCACGTGCAACACGTCCACATCCTCTAGCACTCATGCCTAACATTTCATCTTAATTTGATTTACAAATTTTATGCATTAGTGTTTCTTTTCACTGTTTGTTAACGAGCAGTTTTATGAGAATATAGCTTTAAGTAGTGTTTTCACAAAACACAGGCATACCTAAAGATTTCCGTTCCTAAAGTAAAGTTTCTTACTTCTATTGTCCACAACAATATATCACATAGCACATTCATTTCATGCAAATCACCCAACAGTCAGAAGACTTACCTTACGGACTCGGGCCGGAGACTCGGGTGCCATACTTCAGAAAACAGATACATATGCATTTTTCTTTCTAACCATCTTAAACCCAAAATTTTCAAAAATGTTTTTAAACCCAAAAACCACGGTCGAGCTTTTAAATCGGGCTCTGATACCACATTATAACACCCCAAACCCGGCCTAAACACCACGACCGGATCTGGCATGTTACTTGGAAAGAATTTATAAAACCTCGCGAACTCCAGAAAAATTTTTAGTTTTTTTTTTTCGTTTTAGAACTCCAAGTTAGTTGTTTCATTAGAAAACCCGTTATTCATTTAAGGGAAAAAGTTTAATTAGCCCAATTCATATGTTTAGGTGACATTTGGAAACACATATTGTTATATTAGATTAATCTAGAAGTTTGTCATAGAAACCTATTTATAAACTCGTGTAATTAAATCATAAGAAAACTTACTTTTGCATTTTGAAAAAAAAAATCTTGTCGAAGATTTGCAATTCAAAACATCTAAAATTTAAATCGAAATTAAGCTAAGTTATTAGCGTCCTTATTACATAACAAAATTCTGAAAATTTAAGAAAAATAACGTTCTATTAAATAAACCGTGCATGGCCACCACGTAGTCCCCTCCGGCTCGGTCCACTGCACTATGTATTACCTGTGAAAATGTTAAACAAACAGAGTGAGTCTAACGACTCAGTGTGCAATTTCCAAGCACCATCGCTGAGCCCCAAGCCCACTCAGAATCAAACTGGGCTAAGGCCCCACAGTACAGAATAGTAGATAATCAGATATCAATGCAATGTGATGCAAAACCCAACCCAGCCTAAGTTTCCATCCGCTACACACCACCCGTACCTGCCAATCACACCAATGGGGATTTCTACAATCAACCCTCACTGCTACACACCATCTATGATGGTCATCATCAAGAAGTTAGTCGCTCATCATCGATTGTGACAGAGTCACCGGATATATGGCATAACCACTGAGCGAGCGTGGCGAGCCACGGAAGCAGTTGGCAAAAAAAGCCACTAGAATAGAACACTTCCCCTTCATTAATATCACATGCCCATCCCCATCCAAACATATAGTCATGATGTATGAATACAGCAAGTTTCGGCATACATGTAATAGATATTCAAATTGTGCATGTAAACATGTCATCATAAACACTCGTATAGCACAGCCAAAATCACTAACCTGACATCTCGTTTTTACCCTCCATGGGTAATCCAGCAGCTCATACCGAATTTCGGCATTTAACATAGCATATACATATAATAAACAGAAACAGCCAGAAATGGTGTGAAAATTACACACCTGTAAACACACAAAACTACGTTACCGATCTCACTAGCGCTATCACTCGTAGGGATCACAACGATCTGCTTATCCCTCTCCGATGCCTGCCCACAACGCGGTGGAAAGTCACGCACTGCTGAAACCGCTCGCCGCTTAAACTTAGGGGCAGGGACTACGAGTCCAACCCTCTCTTTCCCTTGACTGGCATTTGAATCCATGACAAATCTTAATCAGGGAACCAGGTTAAGCAATGACAAGAACGAAGGAATAGATACTCAAGCAAAGAAGTCTCTTACCTAGATCGATAAAACCCGAAGACCAACAAACTTATACCAAGAATCTGCTGAGTCCCTACACAATCCCCATATTCGGCCAATGTACCAAAGTACAAAGTTAACACTTTCATTTCAGCAACTCCCAAGGGAAGGGAACAAATCAAGAAAGGAAAAGAACACTTATCACAACGCACAAGAAGAAGCCAGTTTAAGAAGGCTACAAGAACAAGTAGCGGCAATCCACTGAAATAAGGACAAATGAAGAGGTTTAACACCCAGAGAGATTCGGCTAACAAGAAAATTCAGAGAGAAGGTAGATGGAATAAGTTTCGGCTTTGCAAAGGGGTAAGGGAAAAATATAAAAAGAATGGCTAGGAAGATTTCGGCTCTATAAAGAATTGAAGAAGACTGATATTTTGGCTTTAAAGGAGGACCACAGCAAATGGAGTTGGGGAGATTTGGCTAACACCAAAAGAACAAAAAGGAGAGTTATGTAGAAGGTGCAAGCCACAAATGGTGAAAAGGAAAGAAATGATGCACTAGGTTTGGTTGAAGAGAGAAAAGATGAGAGGGGAAAAAACAAGAGAAAAAGAGAATACCAGGAAGGGTTGAGGCTTCGGTTTCACTACTCTTCCACAATGACTGAAAATGACCAAATTGAAACTAAAAGCTCCTAAAGACTTTCGGCACTTAACCACACAGATGTTACAGTTCAGTTCAGCTCCCCACATCCAAAATGCCAAAATGTACCAACCAATACCCCCTTAGCCGAAATTCAACTCTACCAACTCCCTAAGCTCGGCCAACTCTACCAACAACATCACCTCCCACGATTTCCTCCTACATTCCCTCTCCATCACCCATTCAAATGAGTTTGAATTATTCAAACTCCACAAATAGCTCTCCATCACTTATTTGAATATCTTGACCAAGTCTTCCCTCTCTCCTCCAGAGTTCGATTACCATCCAACCACCTCCCTTGCCTGAGCCAAAAATAATGCTCCCTTGCGCTACCTGAGAGACTCGAACCCTCTCCCTCAACTTCCCTTGTGACGCCACCTCCCTACATGCTAGGTGGCATCTCCTTACCACTCTACCAACACCTTGCTTGTGTCGTCAAACACAAGTAAAACTCTTGAAGCCTAACCCAACCAGTTATCCCCCCTTCAAAGTATCAAAACTTGAAATTTCACCAAGGCTTCTACTCGACCCCGAGCCTTCCCGGGGACCCCAAACACACTCAAACCACATACTATGCATACCAAGCACACAGATACAAAGTAAATGTAAAGCCCTTAAAATCCCGAATGTTACAGTGAAAGAATTGAGAAATAAAAGAATTCCATTAAATAAAGTAATGTGGCATCGACACGGAATAACGTGGGAGCCTGAAGATTTAATGAGACTGCAATATCAGAATTTATTTAACGGTAAGATTTTCAGGGACGAAAATCCCTAAGGGGGGAGAATTGTAACAGTTCGGTTTATATCCTAGTCGGGACAATGGTTTCGGGACCACAAATCCGAGTCTGAATAATATTTTAATATTATTTTTTGTACCTTTGATATGTGATTAAGCATGTGGTGAGGTTTCGTAAATTAATTTGTTCGTGTGTGTGTTTAATTTGATGAAAAGGATTGAATTGCACTGAAATGCAAATTTGCATGTTTTATGAAAAGATGCCTATTTGTTATGTCTTTATAAGTATGAGGACTTATGTGGCAATTAAGCCACTACCATGGTTAGTGGATGGCAACATGCATATACATATATTATGCTTTTATATGTTTATTTAATATTATATATTATAAGATATTATAATAGAAAGAAAACAAGAGTAAGTGGCCTTATTCTTATCATCTTCTTGCCGAAATTCATAAAAGAAAGAAAAAAAAAACACAAACTAGGGTTCGGCCGTTCAATTGCCTAATTAAGGTATGTCTTGACTTTAAATTTTGATGATTTTATGTTTTTGAGATTGTTGCTTAGTCTACTATCAAGCCCATGTTGTAATTTGAAGAATTGATGATATTTGTGAGTTGTGCCATGAATGAATTGGTAAGTTTTATGATGAATTTAGTTATTAAATGAAAGCTATGTGTTAGATGAACATATTTTGTTCTTGAATTTTTGATGAATTTAGCTAAATAGGGCTAAATTGAGAAAATTGATAATTTGAGGGATTAAATTGCGAATTTGATGAAAAATAGGGGCTTGTATGATATATATATGTATGTATTCGGCTAAGCATGGTTAAATGATGCTTTTGAATATTTAATGTTTTGAGAAATATGGATTAAATTGATAAATGAAAAAATATGAGGGCTAATTTGTAAATTACCCTAAATATGTGTATTTTGATTGAATTGGATGAGTTAGTGAATAAAATGGTTGAATTTGAATATGTTTAGATCAAAAACCGAAGAAATCATACTTAGATCATGGGAAAACGAAAGTAACCGAGTAGCCATTTTCGTCTCAGTTAAATTGAATCCGAGGTAAGTCATTATGCAAATAAACGTATTTGTATTGAGTTGTGTATGTTCAAATGACTATTGATAACGATGAATGTTTACAAGATGATGTGTACATGAGTTCCAATATAAGAACGACATAGTAGCAATGTTCGAGAAAGTCTCGTACGAACCTAGGAATAGATAGGATTAGCTATGTCATGACATAGGTGTCTGTTCTGAGATATCATGTAAGACCACGTCCAGGACGTTGGCATTGATTGGAGATTTTGTGTAAGACCACATCTGGGACGTTGGCATCGATATGAGCTTTGCGTGTAAGACCATGTCTGGGAAATTGGCATCGTATTGATTACTATAAGACCCTGTCTGGGATAGTGGCATCGATATCCGAGTACATGTAAGACCTCGTCTGGGACGTTGGCATTGTATGATCATTCTGAGCTTTCAGAGTATCCTATTAGATTCCTGACAATTCAACGGGCAAGTCTGTGACACGTAATGTTGTGTGAATTGTAAATCCGTTTTAGGTACGTTTAACAAGTACACAAGGTGGGTATGAAAAGTGAGTATCCATATGATACTTACTAGCATGAATATGAGCTATGAAATGTTTAGATGATTGTGAAATTATGTTATATGAGCTATGTGCATATATGGTGAAGAGTTGAAAGATGTGATAAATTATGGTGAAATAACAGAATCAAATTCTATGTGAGATGTATATGCTTTATGTATTTTAAGTTAAGTTTATTTGAATATGACTTACTAAGCTTTTGAAAGCTTACTCTGTGTGTGTGATTTCTCTATTTTTTTTAGATCGTCAAAGCTACTGAAGGCTCGGGGAACCGTCGAGGATCGTCATCACACTACTCAACTTGTTTTGGTACATTTTGGAAATTTATATAGCTAGATATTGCATGTATAGGCTAGTTATTTGTACAAGAATGAGAGGTGTACTTAGCCATGTGATTTGGCTAGTTATGTGTTAGTTTTATGCTTTAATGAATATGATATATGGTGCATGTTTCGGTATGGTTTGATAGCTTATGAAATGGTTAAGTTTATGGTAAGTATAAGGATGAATTATGCTTGTGTTTACATGAGTTTTAGTCTTGTAAATTGGTATGATTGGATTTGGTTTTGATTGTAAAGATTGGATGGTTATTTTGGTATATTCTGGGTTGTCAAATGTGTATGAGTTACATTGGAATTTGTTTGTAGGTTTGACCCTATTGTGGGTGGCAATTTGGTTTTACAAGTAGCCTATTTTGTCACACGGTTGTGGCACACGGGCGTGCCTAACGACCGTGGGATTAAGTCAGTAGCTAATTTGGTGTACACGGCCGTGGCACACGGGCATTCCTGGTAGCCGTGTAGCCAAGTCAGGATCGACCATGGCTAAGGTACACGGGCGTGCTTTATGGCCGTGGAGTTAAGTCAGTTTCAACCACGGGTAAGACACACAGGTGTGTCTAGCAGCCGTGGGAGGCACACGGCCTCACCACACGGGGCGTGTAACCCTGAAACTTTGGAAAGTTTTAAATTTTCTAGAATTTTCGTAAGTGTTTGGCCTAGTCTCGGCCCTACTCTAAAGCATGATTAAGGTCTCGTTAACCTATTTAAGGGACACAGTGATTACAATTGATATATGATTTTTGTGTAATATCTGCAAAAGTTTCTGATCTATTTGGTACTACCTTTAACCTTAGTCTGGCGACGGACACGGGTTAGGGGTCCTCGGGTATTGTCTTAATCACTTGATTTTCTCAAAAGTATTTTCCCAATTCATTCTCTGTGTCTTGGCATCCTTAGCTTAGGAATTAGGTAGATAAATGATCGCTGTAAATCAGAGTTTTAAAATTTATAAAAGAATGATCAAAACCTGAAAACTAACTCTGACAACGATTAAAGGCAAGTGTACCTATCGAACAGTAGTATAGCTTAGGCAAGATCGGATATCGAACCCAAAGGAACTAAAAGTACTAATACTAACTTTTTTTTTTATTATTTAGCCTTAAAATTAGAGTGAAGTTGCTTTTGACGAAGACTAAACTAAGGACACAAAGACAAAAAGGACGAATAGGGAAATAACTTTGAAGGAAAACTCAGTTGATTACGACGATACCCTCAGGAAGAATCCACCTAGACTTCACTTATTAATTAACCCTAAATTATATGATTTCTTTTACTTAGCTTGATCCGTAAGGCTCCCTAACCTATATTAAACCCTCTCTCAAGGCGAATAACATCTAACCCTAGGTTAATTAGTGGAACTCTCGTTTGCTTATAATAACCCCCTAGGATAGCAGTAAATCGATCAATGGACTCCCATATTAGGTTTCACCCTAATCCGGCAAAATATCGTATCCCTATCTCTAGGTGTTCGATCAACTCTGCTTAATTATGTTAGATCTTCTCTTAGGTAGGGCCTATTCCTCCTCTACCTAAGCACATTAGATTTGGATTAAGCAACATAATTAAGAACAAACTAAGTAACTTATCATATAACTTAAAAATCAAATAATAAAATCTGTCTAAGTTTCATTCCCCTTCAGGTATCTGAAGGATTTAGTTCATAATGTAAAAATAAAACATCACAAGAGAAAAGATAAAACAAAACATAAGAAAAATCCTAAAACTCCCTGACGGGATTGAAGGAGAATTCTGTCGTCTTGAGTATAATTCCGACTTCTTGGGATGAATCAACTGGCTATCCTCGCGTTATTCCCTAACTCTGACCTTATCGGCTTGGCTCATTGGCCTAGCTTTGATGCCCCCCTTCAAGGTGGTACTTGGGGATATTTATAGGCTCTTGGAATGCAATTCTTTCTCCCTAAGTATCCTTTTCCGACTGAAATTTCTCTTTCCAGCGACAGAGGCACAGCCATGTCACACGCCCGTGCAAATCGAGACCTGATCGTGTTCGGATTTCTTTAATGAAGCACGATCGTGTGAGTCGAGGTCAGGCCGTGTTCTTGATGACTGGCGCGGCACGGCCGTGTGGTCCTTGGCCCAGGCCGTGTCGATTTTGTGAAAAGGCCCATTTGCTTCGTTTTAGGCCAGTTTTGTGTTCTTTTCATCCCCGGGTGCTTTCCTGGGTATAAGACATGAAAAGAAAGGATTAAAAGCACCTTTTTATATAAAACAAGGCTTAAATCTTCAAAAAGCATAATAAATGTGGGACTAAAATATGTTACTTTTACGGTCTATCAAATACCCCCACACTTAAGCTTTTGCTTATCCTCAAGCAAAATTCTCAACTTACAATTAAAACAAACTTTCCATGATTCATAATTCCTATCAACAATGCCTTATCCTAATTCATAGATAATTTATACATGGATAATTCAACTCAGAGAGTCCTAAAGATTCAACCGAGATAAGTCATGAGTTTGTACTTCAAAAATATAGGTGTCTTCCCTCTTTTAAATAACTACCTTTTCAATTTAAAATCGACAAGGATTAATATCCTCGCTTAGGATTCACTCAAATCACTCGAAAGTGTTTAAGGTTCAGCAAAGATCACTCAGAAGTCAAACCTGAAAAGTTAATCCCATAGGCTTGCTTGAAAATCAAATCTCCATCACTGTAATATGATATGACAAATAGATCAAAAGGTCTTTGTTTGGGTTGTAACGGGGCTAGGGTGAAAGGTGTGGTCACAGGTTGAAATTAGAGGGTTAGAATCGAGATTGACTTGACAAGTACCTTCCCTAAAAACTTTTCCGAAATTCTATTAACTGAAGAAATAATAAACTTACTAATACGAGCTTTTCTTTTTGGAAATAGACTTTGATTGCGTAAGCTCACTTTTCATACTTACTAATATTGAAAACTTGAAAAAAAAAATTAAGAACAAACTAAATAAAGGGTAATATGATCAAATCAAGTCTCGATTAAGGAGTAGTTAAAATAAAGGGTGATAACAAATACAAAGGGTTTTTCAAATTAGCGGGTAAGTCAAAAAAAAGGGTTGTTAGGCTCAACGGGGTTCACTAGGGGTTAATTGTAAGGATAGGCTATTTAGTGGAATTAGTAAGTTAAGACCTAGGTGCCTTTATCATCTCTATATATCAAATCATAATTGTGGTCTCGACATGTATAAAGGAAGCAAGTTCTAGAATAACAGTTCATAGTTGACACACTCATAATCAAAGACTGAGCACGAAAAAGAATATATGCTCTATAACGTTCAAATACTCACAAAAATTATGGGTGTTTTGACATCATCCTTATGAATTTCAAATTTCAAGGTAGAATTCAATTTTAGGTCAACAACCTAGCAACAATTTTTAATGCCTGAAAAACAGACTTATCATGCTTGATTCTCTAGTATTCCTTAAATTAAACATCAATGTACAGTTAACTATGACTTATTCAAAAACATGTCAATGAAAATCATAAATCATTAAAAATTTCATCCTAATTAGTAATATGACAACTTTGCTTTAAGAACAAGACTAAATTAGGGATTTGAGAATAATGAAGAAAGTTGGGTATAACTTATTTACCCCCCTCACTTAAGATGTACATTGCCCTCAATGTACAAAAATAAATAATGACAATTAGTGATCAATCAAAAAATTTAGAAGGGAAAAGTTTTACTTCCTGTATTTTCGGATGAGATCCTTAAGGATGTGGACAGTGTGTGGCATCAGGAGATATTTCGCATTTCACCTATTTGTGCTTTTGTGTAGGTGGAATATATATGTTTTATTCTGCAAAATCACTTGTTAATGATCTTTTCGATGAAAAAGTTTGTTAGGGATGTTATGAAGAATTGAATAGCCAATGATAAAAAAAAATTATAATAAACAGCATAAAATAAAATCTTAAAAATGAAGTAGTCAAAATAAAATTAAAGTAAACAAATTATTTAAAAAAAACTCAGAGGCCCTCATCATCTGCTAGATCCGGTGGTGGTGGTGATGACGAAATGTTGAGGTGCTGACATATTTGTTGGAGCGTCGCCTCTATTCCGTCAAAACGCCGAGCGTTTTCAACAAAATGCATCTCGAATCGATCAACTCGAGCAGAGATGTCTGCTAATGATGTGGCCGCACGGTGTGGATACTGGCTCGAATTTGTTGCCTCCTCTGATGGTGGTGGGACATCATTAGGAATGTCCTCGTCCTCCTCCTCGGTGGATGGTGACTTTAGCATGTACTGCGGAGGATTGGTCCCTCGACGTTGTTTTATCATCCTCATGTGTAACATGGTTTGGATGCCTTGAGGAACCATGTTCCCCATCAGTGTGAGGGAGGTGATCTACTCGTCGGAGTTGAGGAGGTTGAAGTGCCGAGCTATCCTCTTAATGTATGGTCCCATTGACAGAATTCCCTTCTTGTGGGCTTTGATTTGATGCTGCATCGCGCATGCAATGAAGTATGCCAAGTCGAACACATGTCCTTCAGACATACAGGATAGGAAGTAAACGTCGTGTTTGTTGACGACGCCGGTGCTCTCCTTTCGACCTGTGATGGTATGCGCGAGTATGGCGTGAATGTACCGTAAGGTCGGAGGAAGAGTCGCCGCTTTAGATTTCTTCAAGGTTGTAGATGGCCGTCGTTGGTTTCAGGTTGAGCCAACAGTCGTACGGAAGGCTGTGAGGTTCTTGGTTTAGACCTGATAGTGGGTTTTTTGTGATGAATTCTACCGTGTAGAGGCCAAGGGCTTCCAAATTGGGGTACGCTCAATCGGCATTCCTCGCCCCCAAGACAAAATTGTATGGTGCCTGGATCGTCGAATTGAGCCATCACCGTTTGTAGCGTGAATGTGGAGCAGAACTCAAGTGTAAGTTCGAGGTATGTAGGCATGGATCAGTCGACAGTAGTGCTTGGATATCAGTAGCGAGCCCTACTTGTCTGACTACTTCCCAATCAATTCAGTGTCCAGTGCCTATTGGCCTATCCCTCATGGCTTTGTATCGGCCCTTTTGTGCGACTTGTGGAAAATGGAGAAACGTGTGTCAAAGTTCGGTGCTTGCAGAAGAGGATCCAGGTCCTTTACGTTTCTTGCTTGGGATGGCTCTTTTAGTTCGTGATGATGACATATTCCTGCAAATCAAATGCAAAATTTTCTTGTTCAACCAATATATTGCAAAATTTCCCAATTGCATTTTATCAATATTAAAGCATTAATTCAATAATCATGCAACAAACTATTCTAATATGCATTAATAAAAAGATGAATCACACATTGAAAATCTTGCAATTTACATAAGCATAATAAAGTAAACATAAAGACAAAGAAAAATGAAAACAAATTAATCAAATTTCTGTGAACTAAACAAAGAATTTCTGTAAACTAAACAAGAGATTGACTGAACTAAACAATATTAACCAAATTTCTAAACACAAAATGACATAAATGATAAATATGTAGAAATGGGGGAAGACTTTAAGAAAAAATGAACCCGCAGTGGTGGTGAATGACGGCACAAAGCGCGCGCACTGCGTAGTGTTCTTTGGGTTTTGTGACGCAGCATGGTGTCTTATTATGGGCGTGGGGCATGGGCGCACGGTTGTGTTGTGGCCGTATGGGTGGCTGGACTAAGATTTTTGAGGGGAAACAGTGGTGGGAATGGAGAAGACTGGTTGAGTGGCTGAATTTTGAGGTTTGGGAAAGAAAATTTTGATTTTAGGTTTGTTTTTGGGAAGATGACGGTTAGTTTTTATTTATAGAAGGGGGACAAGGTCTGTCGCCACGCCCGTGTCATTTTGAATTCGCCCGTGTTTTTTGCGTTTTTCAGGATTAGGCGCCTTCAGGATTCGTGGCACTACCGTATGTATATTGGGCACGCCCGTGCGGGATAAGGTAAACTGTAGGCACGGTGAGGTCCCACGGCCGTGTTTAGCTCGTGTATAACAAGTCAGTAACCTTAGAAATTTTACACGGTTGTGTGGCACGGCTGTGTGGTGCCCATGTGTTATAAGTCAGTAACTTGAATAATTTCACACGGTCATGAGGCACGACCGTGTTCTGGAGATGCAGCCCGTGTTTCGGGAAAAAAATTTACCCTGTTTAGGCACGGTGCGTGGCATGCCCGTGTGCCTTCCCCTGTTTTCTACATGGCCCGTGTCACGGTCGTGTTCAAGGGCGTGTGCACAATCCTGCATTTTAATGCAATGTTAGGAAAATAAAAACAATGTTAGTATGTTAGTGCACGGGTTGCCTCCCGAGAAGCGCTTGTTTATAGTCTTAAGCTAGACTCTCCCTGTTTTTGGTTCTAAAAGTCGGCTCATGGAGCGTAAGCTCCTCTCTTTTATCTCCATCATCTATGCTATTATAAAGTTTAAGTCTGTGACCATTTACCTTGAATGTGCCTTTAGTGGGGTGGGTTACCTCGACGATGCCATACGGAAAAATTGTTTTGATCATGAATGGGCCCGACCACCTTGACTTTAGTTTTCCTGGGAATAATTTAAGCCTTGAATTGTATAATAGAACCAGATCTCCTACTTTGAATTGTCTCGCTCTTTTGAGACGAGCATCATGGCATCACTTCGTTGCTTCCTTGTATAGTTTTGAGTTTTCATAGGCTTCCGTTCTCCATTCATCTAGCTCGTTCATCTGCATCATTCTTCTCTTTCCTGCAATTTTGAGATCAGTATTCAAAAGTTTTATTGCCCAAAAAGTTTTGTGTTCTAATTCAAACGGTAAATGACAGCTTTTCCCATATACAAGCTTGTATGGGGATGTCCCTAAAGGTGTTTTAAAAGCTGTTCTATAGGCCCATAACACGTCATCTACTTTTAATGCCCAGTCTTTTTTATTTGTTTCAATGGTTTTTCTAGAATGCGCTTAAGTTCTCAGTTTGCCACCTCAACTTGCCCACTGGTTTGAGGATGCTATGGTGTTGATGTCTTGTGATATATGCCATAGTTTTTTAGAACTTTTTCAAACTGGGTATTGCAGAAATGCGTACCCCGATCGCTAATGATTGCTCTCGGTGTGCCAAATCGAGAAAAGAGTTCCTTGAGAAATTTGACTAC
Source organism: Gossypium bickii (assembly GCA_025503065.1). NCBI lineage: Eukaryota > Viridiplantae > Streptophyta > Magnoliopsida > Malvales > Malvaceae > Gossypium > Gossypium bickii. Next base: position 68,634,865 of record CP106709.1, read on the forward strand.
TACCCTAGCATCATTAATAGGTAAAGCTTCCGCTTCTACCCATTTTGACACGTAATCGACAACTACTAGGATGTACTTGTTTCCAAATGAATTAGGGAATGGTCCCATGAAATTAATACCCCATACATCAAATATTTCACATGATAGCATATATGTTTGGGGCATTTCGTCACGTTTAGAGATATTACCTGTTCGTTGGCATCTATCACATGAGGTAATGTACCTGTTGGCATCTTTAAATAGACTGGGCTAGAAGAAACCTGATTTGAGTATTTTGTGTGCCGTCTTGATACCACTATAGTGTCCTCCTGATGGTCCCGAATGACAATGTTCCAAGATCTTGTTTGCTTCTGTCTTTGTAACGCATCTTTGAATGACCTGATCTGCACAAATGCGAAAAAGAAAAGGATCTTCCCAAAAATAATTTTTCATATCAGCAAAGAATCGCTTCTTTTGGTGATGTGTTAATTTTCTTGGCGAGGTGTTAGCTGCTAAATAGTTTGCAATATTCGCAAACCATGGTATTTCAGAATGTGTTATAGAAAAAAGTTGTTCCTCGGGGAACGAGTCATTTATTTCACCTTCATTGAGCTCTTTGATGTGTGGATTTTCAAGTCTAGAAAGGCGATCTGCTGCAAGATTTTTGGCTCCCTTCTTATCTTGTATTTCCAAGTCGAATTCCTGTAAGAGTAAAATCCATCGTATGAGCCTGGGTTTAGCATCAAGTTTATTTAAAAGATAACGAAGAGCTGAGTGATCAGTGTAAACGACAACTTTGGACATTATTAGATACTGTCTAAATTTATCGAAAGCAAAAACTACAGCTAACTATTTTTTTCTGTGGTGGTGTAGTTTTCTTATACGGGTGTTAATGTTCTGCTAGCGTAGTAAATTGGCTGAAAGTGCTTGTCTCTTCGTTGTCCCAAAAATGCACCTACTGCAAAATCACTTACATCACACATTAGTTCAAAAGGTAAGTTCCAATCAGGTGCAATAATAATTGGCGCATTTATTAATTTATCTTTAAGGATATTAAATGCAACTAAATATTCATGATTGGAATCAAAAGGAACATCTTTTTCTAGTAATTTTGTCAAAGGCTTAGCTATTTTAGAAAAATCTTTAATAAATCTTCTATAGAACCCTGCATGTCCTAAAAAACTTCTGATAGCCTTGACAGAACTGGGGGGGTAGTTTTTCTATAGCTTCAACCTTTGCTTTATCTACCTCGATCCCTTTTCTAGAAATTTGTGTCCTAACACAATCCCTTCTCTCACCATAAAGTGACATTTTTCCCAGTTTAAAACGAGGTTTGTTTCCTCACATATCATTAACACTCGTTTTAAATTTTTAAGGTAAAGATAGAAAGAATAACCGAATACCGAGAAGTCATCCATAAATACCTCTATGATGTCTTCCACGAGTTCATCAAAGATTACTAACATGCAACGCTGAAAAGTAGCAAGAGTATTACATAATCCAAAAGGCATTCTACGATAAGCAAACGTACCGTATGGGCATGTGAATGTTGTCTTTTCTTAATCTTCAGGAGCTATGGGGATTTGAAAGTAGCCGAAGAGTCCGTCCAAAAAGCAGTAGTACATATGCCCGGATAATCTTTCCAACATTTGATCTATGAAAGGTAGAGGGAAGTGATCTTTTTTGGTGGCATCATTCAACTTTCTATAATCTATGCAAACTCTCCAGCCTGTGACTGTCCATGTGGGAATCAACTCATTCTTTTCATTAGGCACTACCGTCATTCCCCCTTTCTTTGGAACTACATGCATGTGACTTACCCAAGTCTTTGTCGGAGATAGGATAAATTATTCCTGCATCTAGGAGTTTTATGACCTCAGCTTTGACCACTTCCTTCATGTTGGGATTTAGCCGCCTCTGAGGTTGCACACAAGGCTTGTATTCTTCTTCCATTAAAATTTTGTGGGTGCAGAACGCGGGGCTTATTCCATTGATGTCAGAAATTTTCCATGCTATGGCTTTTTTATGCTCTTTTAGTACCTTTATCAACTCCTCTTTTTCCTCAGGTTCTAGTTCTGCATGTATGATTACTGGTAATGTAAAATTGTCTCCGAGGAATGCGTATTCTAAATGTTTTGGTAACTGTTTCAATTCCAATTTGGGTGGCTCTTTGATGGAGGGCTTCTGTCTTGTTTCGTCATCATTGTTAATGATTTCTTCCTTCATTTGTTTGGATGACGAAGTTTTCCAATTCAGCTCATAGTCTTCATCTTCTTCCCCCTCCTCTTGAGTTAGACACAGGCCCATTGTGTCGTCATGTATGATTTCCTATAATGAATTTTGAATGATATGATCAGTAGTATCAACAAAATAACAGAAATCATCTTGCTCTTTAGAATATCGCATGGCATCATAAATTTGGAAAATAATTTCTTCATCTCCTATCCTTAATGCGAGTTTACCATCTCCTACATCAATAACAGCCCTAGCAGTGGCTAAAAAGGGTCGCCCTAATATTAAGGGAACATTAATGTCTTCATCCATGTCTAATACAATGAAGTCAACAGGGAAAATAAATTTATCAATTTTGACCAAAACATCTTCGATGATTCCTCTAGGATATTTAATGGATCTGTCTGCTAACTGAATACTCATCCTAGTGGGTGTTGGTTCCCCAAGATCTAGTTGTTTAAACATTTTATAAGGCATTAAATTTATACTGACGCCTAGTCAGCTAATGCTTTCTTAACATTTAAACTACCAATTAGACAAGGAATAGCAAAACTTCCTTCGTCTTTTAACTTGGTTGGTAGCTTGTTTTGGAGGATGGCTGAGCATTCTTCATTAAGTTCCACTGTTCATACCTCTTCAAATTTTTGTTTATTCGTCAGGAATTCCTTTAAGAATTTTGCGTACTTTGGCATCTGTGAAATAACTTCAACAAAAGGTAAGTTAATATGTATTTGCTTAAAAAGTTCAAGAAACTTACCGAATTGTGCATCTATTCGTTCTTTCTTTAACTTTGCCGGGTATGGGAGTGATGGCTTGTTTTCATTACAAAATGGAGTCACACCCTCAATTCCCTTATCGCTTGCTTTGTTACTGTCTGTTGGAGAGTGTTTCTTCAGTTCGCTCAATTCTCTTCCACTTCTTAGTGTGACTGCTTTTACCTGTTCTGTCCCCTTAGGAAAATTTTCTGTACGTGGTTCACCAATTATTTTGGTAAGCATTCCAACCGTCTTAGTGAATTCCCAAAATGTCTCGGTGAATTTTTCAAGTGATGCTTGTTGATCTTCAAGGGTTCTCTCAATATCTTGCAGGCGTTTGTATGTGGTTGCTGATTCCCTTTCGTGTATTGGTTTCTTCTCTTGTGGATGAGGAGGTTATTGCCTTTGATTTTTTTTGATTGCCTTGTCCTCCCCAAGAAAAATTTGGTTGGTTCCTCCAACCTGGATTGTAAGTGTTACTATAAGGATTATTATTAGATTGGAAATTATTACCTATATAATTCATCTGTTCATCTTCTGCTCCTGGATGGTAGGGTGGGTACTCAGGATTCGCCATAGTTCCACTAGCGTCGCACTGCATGACTGGATGTATCTGTGAAGAACACAAACTATCAAGCTTTTTATTCATCGTCTCTAGCTGCGTTGATAGCATGGTCATGGTGTCGACGTTGAAGACTCCTACCGATTTCGTTGGTTTAGTCCTTGAAGCTTGCCACTGATAATTGTTTATCGACATCTCCTCAACGAACTCGTAGGCTGCTTCTGGAATTTTGTTGTTCAACATTCCACCGGTGGCTGAATCTATCAGTTGCCTCGTTGAGGGGTTTACTCCATTGTAGAAGGTTTGGACTTGTAGCCATAGGGGTAAAACATGGTGTGGGCACCTCCTCAAGAGATCTTTCAAACCTTTCCCATGCATCGTATAATGTCTCTAAATCCATCTGCACAAAGGAAGAGATATCGTTACGTAATTTGGCCGTTTTGGCCAGTGGGAAATATTTCATTAAAAACTTTTCGGTCATCTGCTCCCATGTAGTGATTGACCCTCGTTGTAACGAGTTTAACCACTGTTTAGCTTTATTTCTTAATGAAAAAGGGAATAACCGAAGACGAATGGCATCATCAGAAATGCCATTTATTTTGAAGGTATCACAGAGCTCCAAAAAATTAGCTATATGCATGTTGGGTCTTCGTCCTGCAAACCATCAAATTGAACAAACTGTTGAATCATTTGTATTGTGTTAGGCTTTAATTCAAAATTGTTAGCAGATATAGCAGGCCTAACAATACTAGATTCTGCTCTTGTTAAATGCGGTTTCGCATAATCAAACATTGTACGTGGAGTATTGTGATATCCCACATCGCGTAGTGGTGGGTTGTTTTCGCCCATCCCTTCAGTAGGATTGGATCTGTTTTCTTCCTCTCTTTCTGTGTAATCTAGGACTCGCTTGGTTTCCCTGCGATTCCTATGAGCGGTTGCTTTGATATCACTATCGTATAATCACTATCGTATACCAAAGGTCCTCTCAAATTCCTTCTAGTCATAAACTAGAGGTATCTAGAAAAGAGAAAGAAATAAAAAAAATTAGAAAAAATTAAAATTTAACCTAAGAAAACAAAAGAAATAAATTGCGAATAAAATAATGGCTAAAGTAATAAAAATAAAGCTTTTTTAATATTTTAGTTCCCCGGCAACGGTGCCAAAAACTTGATCGCTGTAAATCAGAGTTTTAAAATTTATAAAAGAATGATCAAAACCTGAAAACTAACTCTGACAACGATTAAAGGCAAGTGTACCTATCGAACAGTAGTATAGCTTAGGCAAGACCAGATATCGAACCCAAAGGAACTAAAAGTACTAATATTAACTTTCTTTTTATTATTTAGCCTTAAAATTAGGGTGAAGTTGCTTTTGACGAAGACTAAACTAAGGACACAAAGACGAAAAGGACGAATAGGAAATAACTTTGAAGGAAAACTCAGTTGATTACGACGATACCCTCAGGAAGAATCCACCTAGACTTCACTTATTAATTAACCCTAAATTATATGATTTCTTTTACTTAGCTTGATCCGTAAGATTCCCTAACCTATATTAAACCCTCTCTCGAGGCGAATAACATCTAACCCTAGGTTAATTAGTGGAACTCTCGTTTGTTTATAATAACCCCTTAGGATAGCAGTAAATCGATCAATGTACTCCCATATTAGGTTTCACCCTAATCCGGCAAAATATCGTATCCCTATCTCTAGGCGTTCGATCAACTCCGCTTAATTATGTTAGATCTTCTCTTAGGCAGGGTCTATTTCTCCTCTACCTTAGCACATTAGATTTAGATTAAGCAACGGAGTTAAGAACAAACTAAGTAACTTATCGTATAACTTAAAAATCAAATAATAAAATCTATCTAAGTTTCATCCCCCTTCAGGTATCTGAAGGATTTAGTTCATAATGTAAAAATAAAACATCACAAGAGAAAAGATAAAACAAAACATAAGAAAAATCCTAAAACTCCCTGACGAGATTGAAGGAGAATTCCGCCGTCTTGAGTATAAGTCTGGCTTCTTGGGATGAATCAACTGGCTATCCTCGCATTATTCCCTAACTCTGACCTTATCGGCTTGGCTCCTTGACCTAGCTTTGACGCCCCTCTTCAAGGTGGTACTTGGGGGATATTTATAGGCTCTCGGAATGCGATTCTTTCTCCCTAAGTATCCTTTTCCAACTGAAATTTCTCTTACCAGCGACAGAGGCACGGCCATGTCACACGCCCTTGCAAATTGAGACCTGACCGTGTTCGGATTTCTTTAATGAAGCACGGCCGTGTGAGTCGAGGTCAGGCCGTGTTCTTGATGACTAGCGCGGCACGGCCATGTGGTCCTTGGCCCAGGCCGTGTCGATTTCGTGAAAAGGCCCATTTGCTTCGTTTTAGGCCCGTTTTGTGTTCTTTTCATCCTCGGGTGCTTTCCTGGGTATAAGACATGAAAAGAAAGGATTAAAAGCACCTTTTTATATAAAACAAGGCTTAAATCTTTAAAAAGCATAATAAATTTGGGATTAAAAAATGTTACTTTTACGGTCTATCAATAAACATCAATCCCCTTTATTTTAGGCTAGAGAATAAAAAGAAAGTCAGTACTAGTACTTTTGGTTCCCTTGGGTTCGACATTCTGGTCTTGCCACTAAGCTATACTACTGTTCGATAGGTGCGCTAGCCTCAATCATGGTGATAGTTAGTTTCTAGGCTCGATCATTCATTATATAAATATTAAAACTCTCAAACACGATCATCTTTAATTAGTTTTGGTATGTACATAGGTTATGATATGCTAGTATTTGTCATTTTTGTATCTTGATGGTTCTTATGACATGTAAATATGTATAGGTGTAATGGAAATGATCTAGATGTTGATAACTTGTTTGGTTGATTGTTTCCATGTGTAATGCCTAAATAGATGAGATAATACCATGGTATGATTATATGATGCTTGAGTAGTTGAAGGTGAATATGTTAATTAATGAGAACTAAATTGGTATTTTGCATGCTCTTCTAGGTGAGTCCTATATAATGGAAATGGTTGAGGTGCCTCAATGGCATATTGGTTAGAAGATCTAAGTTGATGTATTTAGTATGGAATTAGTGTTTGAAATGGAGTAGTACCTGAATAATTTGGCCTCTAGTTAATATTTTGCTTGTTTATAAGTTTATCTCAGAGTGCTATTTAAGTGTAGGTGAAATTGGGCACTAAATAGGCTTTTAAAATTAAATTTTACCATTTCTAAAATCAAGTATCGATATTTTTGCATTTCATATCGATACTTAACCAAATGAATAGTTTTATAATTAACAGAATGTTAAAATGGTATCAATTTTTAATTGAGTGTCGATACTTTTTCATAAAATATCGATACCATAAAATAAATATCGATACCCTTGTTTTGCTAAGAAAACATAATTAAATTTTGGTATCAATTTTTAATAAAGTATCGATTTGGTATAGATACCAACTGTAGATTTTTTAAATTAACCATTAAACTTTGAAATTTTTCATTTCAATTCTTTTTCATGCTTGAATTTTTCAATTAGGTCCATGTAGATTACAAATTTTCAATCTGCTTGACTATATGTGATTTGATGATAAGTATTTGAAATTTTGTTTAGTAAATTATATGTTGGTTGTTGAATTTGGTTGTAGCATCTTATTACTTAGGTCCAGCGACCGGGCTGGGTAAGGGGTGTTACACAAACTTACTAGGAATTAAATAGCAACAGAGTGAATCCATCAAGGTTTTCACTCGTCATTTCAACATGACAGCAATTAAATGTCACAACCTAACCTATGACTAGGCTGTGCATGTCTTTTTAACAAGTTTGAGACATGAGCATCTCAGGTATACCTTGACCAATGAAAAACCAAAACAACATAATCATGTTTATGGAAAAGTAAACATGTTTGCAAAAAAAAGAAAGACGCGAGCTTATAACGCCCTAAAATTTTTGATGTTGGGATTTGCACAATTTCGAGATATCAACCACGAAAAATTCTCAAGAAACAAGACTATATTATTTGCATGATACCGTTGAAGGGACTTGACATCGAGAATTATTATCAAATCTATTATCTAATGCAGTTATTAAAACTAAGTATATACTATTTTGTAAGGAAGCTAAAATTGAAAGGTAGATGCATGAAATGATTATTAATCATTAAAGGAAATGGAGATGACTAAAGTATAGATTTTATAAGGACCATAAGAAAATTAAAACCAAAAAAAATTGAAACAAATAATTAAGATAAATTTAATTTTCATAAATAATCAAATATTAATTAGTAATATTATTACTATCAAAAGATTAAAAAATTTAAATAAATAATTATTCTTTATTAAATTTAACTTGAAATTAATAATAAATTAAATTAAATTTTATAGAAAAAATTGAACACCTCAAAGAAAACAAACAATAAATTTAGTTTAGTAGTTGATGTAATTCAATATGTACCGTTGGATTTTTTGGAGTTCAACTATAAATAGAAGCAATCTCCCTCATTTGTAACAATCTCATTGTACTTTATTTTTTTAGTTAATGAATGTATTTGAGAGCATTTACTCAAACATTTTGTGTTGTTTCTTTATTGTGGGTTTTTTGTTCTATCCACTCTTTTGTCATGTAATACCCCTAACCTGTATCCGTTGCTGAAATAGAGTTATGGAGCGTTACCTTAAAAACGTAACTTAAATCATTCATTTCCAAACATTTTGTAAATCATAGCATAATTCATTCAAACACATGCACATCCTCCCTTATTCGAGCCCTCGAGGCCTTAGAAACACTTTAGAAACAATTCGAGACTAAATCGAAAACATTTAGAACTTTATGGAAAAATATAGAAATTTCACACTGCAAGGGTCACACGGCCGTGTGGCCAGGCCGTGTGACTCAGACGGCTGAGACACGCGCCCATGTCTCAAGCCGTATAACATTCGAAATAGGGACACACGGCCGTGTCCCAGCCCGTGTCCGTGCCCGTGTCGCTCTTTGACTTGGGTCACACAGCCAAGCCACACACCCGTGTGCCAAGCCATGTAACACTTGAAATGGCTTCACACGCCCGTCTATCTGGCTGTGTGCTAGGCCGTGTAACTTGTAATAGCCCGATTTTGGGCTTAATCGGAACAGTGGTTTCGGGACCACAAGTCCGATGTTGAGAAATTTATTTTATTTATATTTTTATGGTCTACAATTTCACGGAATGATTGCATGAAAATCTCATTCAAAAATTTTGACGTCTGGGCACTCAATTTAGTCAAAAGGACTAAATTGTAAAAAGTGCAAAAGTTGAGTTTTACATGTTAGAGGTGTCCAATTGTTATGAAATTTTAAATTGGAGGTCCTTAAATGATAATTAGACCATTGGTTAAGTTGGTGGGCAAAAATGGACATGGATGGGTATGTTTCAAAAGATTTTTTTTAAGGGGCATTTTAGTAATTTAGTGAATTAAATGAATTAAAAACAAAATTTAAATGCCAAATTTTTCCATCTTCAAGCTTAGGCCGAATTTAACATGTGGGAAGCCATGGATAGGGTTTTCAAGCTTTCCAAGCTTCATGGTAAGTCCATTTTAGCCCTATTTTTCATGTTCTTTATGTTTTTGGAGTCCCGGTAACTTGATTTAGCTTATTCTAGCAATAATTTAACCTAGGGTTCATATTTGGAAAAATACCCATAGGTAAATGTGTTTATTTTGATATTTTATGGCAGAATATGAAGCTTATAATTATGTTAAACAACTTTTACTAAGCGATTTTAAGTGAAAACGAGTAAAACGACATAATTGGCAAAAACACCTAATGTACATAAGTGCATGTTAGAGCAAGAATTTGATGTTTCCATAGAAGGGAAAAATTATCAGCATGTTATAAAACATAAGAATAATTGATGAATTTTAATTTTCGAACCTAGGGGCAAAATCATAATTATGCAAAAGATTAGGGGCAAAATTGTAATTTTTCCAAAGTTGAGTTAGGGGCTGTTTTGAGTAGTACATTAATTAAATAGTGAAATGTGATGTTTTAGACCCCAAAAACAAGATTTGGACCTTGAACGGGAAGAAAATTGAAAATCGGGAAAGTTGGTAAAATGGCCATTTTGGTATCGAGGTAACTTCATATGTTTAATTTGCATTTAATGATGGAAGTTTGAATGTTAAATTGAAATTTTAGTTACGAATACTTTAGTATTGATTTTTCAATATAATTATAATGTTCGATAATGACTCGACATTTTAATGAGAATTGGTATAAGTTTACATGTAAGACCAAATTAGGAAGATGGCTTTGTGTAATATCAAGAAAGTATTGAATAGAATAATTTGGGGAGGATAAGTTAAATTGATGATGTGATGAGATTGAGAATGTAATTATGTAAGTTTTTATGTAGATAATACATTATTATGTGTATGTTAAATTGTTTATTTATTGTATGAATCATAATTAACTAGTTGCAAGTATTTCAACAAGTACTACCAAGTTAACAAGTGAAAAGTAGTAGCTTCGACTACAAATCCATGGTAGCTTCAGCTACAAATCAGTGGTAGCTTCGGCTACATTCATAGTGGCACGTATGTACAAGTGTTCCTGGTAAAGTGATAAAGTTGTAAAATGAAAAGGCAAGTAATAATGTGTGTAAGTGAGTGCAAGAATGTCAGTGATATGTAAATAATGTATTATTTTCATTTATGTTTGATATTTTATTATATCATATGAAACGAGAAGCAATATCATATGGTTGATTGATAAAAATTGTAATTTGTGGATGATGAAATGGAATTAAATGAGGAAATCTCGAATGAATCTTCGGATTGGAATAAAAACGTGGCGCTAAGTGGATATGCCACGGTTATACATGTTACGTGGTGCTAAGTGGATATACCACGGTAACACATGTTGATTTATTTACGCGGGGCTAAGTGGATATGCCACGATTATACATGTTACGTGGTGCTAAGTGGATATGCCACGATTACATGTTGATTTGAAAACGTGGTGCTAAGTGGATTTACCACGGATGTATATTTAATTCAGAAAGGTGGAGCTATATGCTAAAACCACCGATTATTTGTTACATTCCGAAGTGTTCATTGAGAGATATGAATTTATTAAGTGAAATCTGATGTGAAAATGTGAAAATTTTATTGAAAAAGATGAAATTTGAGATAAAATAGTTTAATCAGCAGCAGAGGAGTGACTTTGAAGAATCACCAAAAATATTGGAAATTTAATTAGAAGTTTAATGAGATATATAATTAAATCTTGATGAGTCTATTTTCATATAAAAGAAACAGAGGAAGAAAAGGAATTCTATATTCTGAGATATTTGAATTTTTGTGAGACTGGTTCAGAATGATTACGAGATCCCCTATTCTGACTTAGAAAAATCATCAAATATTTTAAAAAATTAGTTATGGAATATAATTTATATTCTTGAAATCCTTAATGAGTCTAGTTTCAAATGAACTAAACAAGAAGGTCATCTGAATTCTGTACAAGGAGAAAATTAATTCGTAGTGAAGAGAGGTCAGAATAGTCAAACACTGAAACAGGGCAAATTTTAATGAATAAACTGTACTAATTGGTAAGACCAAAAATTCTAGAAATTTTATGGTATGAAGATATGTGAGTCTAGTTTCAGGAAAAATTAGCAGTTTGTAATTTAGAGCTCTGTAGCTCAAGAAATAAATAATTTAGTGACAGTGATTCAAGTAGATAGATTAATGTGAACATGTCACGTTGAGGCTTTGGTAAGGCTACAAATGAGTAAGTTGGGAAAGTAAGAACTTAGCATTATTTATGCAAGTTATGACAGCTTAGTAGTAAGCAAAATTCATTGCTAATGCTTATTATTTTTACATGTGAACTTACTAAGCTTTATAAGCTTACCCCCTTTTCTTTCCCATGTTATAGAGTCCTATTAAACAAGCTCGGGCTGGAGGTCGTCGGAGATCGCTTCAACTTTCAAGCTATCTATAAGTATCTTTATTTATAAATGATTTAAGTTATGGCATGTATAGGGGCTTGACTAAGTCATTTTGTATATGTATTAATTAATTTGACCAAATGTATTGCTTCATAACGGTAATAAGGATTATTTTGTACTTGGCCACGAGTTGTGGTCCATATTGATCATGGAGTTATAATGCTTGTGTATGCATGTGTTTGTTAAATTTTAAATTATAAGTGAAATTTTGTGGCTCAGGATTTGGTAGAATGTATTGTTAAGTCTGGTAATGCCTCGTACCCGGTTCCGGCGTAGGATACGGGTAAGAGGTGTTACATAACTTTCGAAAAGAAACCTTTAAAACTTACAGGGGACACATGGCTGTGTCACATGACCGTGTGCCACACACGACTGAGACACACATCTATGTCTTAGGCCGTGTGGACAAGAAATTGGCCAAAATCAAGCCATTTCCTTCATCCACCTCAAACTTGCACTTAAATATCATTTGCACATATGACCAAGGCATCAAAACATGTTCAAACATGCATAAAATGACCAATTTCAAATGGCCAAATTCCATTCAACCAATATGTCATATAGGTGCCTCAAACACATACATTAAACATACCTAAACATGTGCATATTTAATCATTTATCAACTAACTTATTTCCATACCAAAACATATCACAATTGACACATACCAACCCTACCATATTGGATTCATGCCATATCAAAATAACTTTACCATTTGGACCACTTCTCACATGCATCAAAACCATCTAAATGACACCAATCTATCTATTACCAAATGATTCCAACAACCAACATATAAACATAACATATTTCAATTATGCACATCTATTCAAAAACTTTCCAAAGCATATCATAACTTGACCATGTTGTGGTCAATTCATCACCTACCATTTTAGCTATTCAAACATGCACTAATAAATTGTCAAAATAACACACATCAATAAGGCATCAAAAGTACCAAGGTTACACCAACCACAATGGCATATATATGTCAAACTCATCAACTAACATGAACCACAAGTCCAACTATACATGCCAATATAACCTTGATCAAGACATCAAAATCTACCAATATAATCGCTGGATAGTGTGATAGATCTCCGACGAGTTTCCAAACCGATCGAGCTTCCTATAATCTACAAAGTATGAGAAGGATGACTACATAAGCAATGAATGCTTAGTAAGTTTGTATAAACTTTAAACATAATATTCCATTTAATATGGACTTTATAAGTCATGAATAACTCTATACCAATACCTCAAGATTTATCAAACTACATAACTATTATCTCACAAATGAATAGGTTCATTAACAACCCGAATACATTCCATTTAACATAATAGGGTCTTATAAGTTGAATTACATAATCATCAACCTTATCTTAAAACAATGAACCATCTCATTTACTTACTTACTATTCCATTACTTAGCAATAGCTTAATTACATTATCAATCCACGAATTAGAGTACTTATTCATGACATAAGTAAACTTGCACATAGCATGAGTAAATTTCTTCCTTACAAGTAAGTCTTTTAACTCAACAACGCTTTTATTTCATCATATTACATCTCTACTATGAACTTACCATTTCATTACCTATTCTCACCCGTTTCATTTGCATAACACGTAAGACATAAGCATGTACATCAACCATAGCCACAAGCTAGTGCATTTAAACATAACTCTTTTGAAATCAACTACATGATAAATCATTTCATGAGAAATTAAATACTTTGATTCTTACCACTTTTTCATGCACATAAGTATCTTTCCATTTGGTCATGTACCATTTCAATTCATATCTTTAAAATTAACATAATAAAATCCAACCAGTAGCTTGGCACAAGCCTAAGCATCATCAACAACACATGTTAATGCTGAATTCATAATTCACTTGAATAACATAAGATAAGTCATTGAACATGAATAACCTCACTTGAAATCATCAATTCCATGAACATAGTCATACTTTCATTTAACATTTCCTTTTCATTCATTTTCATAGTTTTCATAATATGTCATTTGAATACTTACCGTTCCTTCCCTTTTCATGCCCGTTGAACCACTTAGAATAACATCGGATACGCAGGAAAGCTCACACAAAGTGTGCTAAACATATAGACGTAGCTCACACGAGCTGTAAAATGGGTCTGCTCACACAAGTTGACGGTCGGAATGTAAGCTACACGATGCTGCTCACACAAGCTGATGAGTATCCACAACTAATGTCAGACCTCAGCCATCGGTAGGACATGCAGGACCAGCACCCGAAACATGGTAACTTGGGTCTGCTCACACAAGTTGACGGTCGGAATGTAGCTACACGATGTCGCTCACACAAGCTGACGAGTATCTACAACAAATGTTGGAACTCAACCATCAGTAGGGCATTCAGGACCATCACCCAAAACATGGTAACCCTAATGACCTGTCATTTGTATCCTATATATTCCTAAGGTTCAAACAGGGCTCGATAGTCATCGAACGTCGTTGGATTTCCATATTCTCTTTACTTGATAAATTGTATAATAACATATATATTGATTCATTTACAATAGAATCACATATTAAACATTCAATTTAATCAACTTTTAAATGATTATAGTTCATACGAACTTACCTGGCTAAATTTACAAAAATGTCAAAGTATAGGGGCTATTTGCTAATTTTCCCTTCTCGACTTTCACTCGTTCTTGATCCAAATTAATAATTTCATTAAATTTGTTAATTTATATAGTAAAACTAATTCATTTTATGCAATTTATTCATTTTTGACCTTTTTACAAAATTGTCTCTAAAGTTTTGCTTTTATTCAATTTAGTCCCTGAGCCTAAAACATGCAAATTAACCATTTTTATTGCAAACCCATGATAATCGATTATTAATATCATCCATTTCAGCTCATTTTTGCAACAATTTCACATCAAGCTCCTATATTTTTACCATTTCAACATTTTAACCCCTAATCGTTAAATTCATCAAAAATCACTTAACAAAATACTTAATACCTCAAATTCATCATTTAACATCTAAAATCACAAGTTTCATAATGGTAAAATTCAAAATCTTTAACAGTTTCAAAAACGAAGGTACGGGCTAGCTGGACCTAGTTGCAATCATCTCAAAAACATAAAAATTATTAGAAACGAGAGAAAAAATCACATACCAATTTAGTTTTGAACTTGACGAAATTTCTAGGTCTAAAATGGCTCCCTTTTCTCCTTTACAATGGGGGAAGAAGACAATTAAAAGATGATAAAGCTTTTGGTTTTACTTAATTTAATTTAATTTATCAAATTATCATTTTAACCTTGATTAATAATTAAATAACACAAAATCCATGTCCATATTTGTCCACTAACTCATTAAATGGTTTACATACCACTCAAGTCTCTTTACTTTTATTCATTAAGCCATTTAATCACTCAGATCAAATAGTGATCAAATTTTACATCCTTTACAATTTAGTCTTTTTTAATTAATTAACATCGATACATTAAAATTTCTTAAAAACAAATTAATACAACCTTAATAACACTCCATAAATATTTCTATAAATATTTACGGCTCGGTTTATAGAAACGAGGTCCCGATACCTCATTTTATAAAATCACTTAACTTTAGGGCCTAACCAGTTGAACTTAATAAATCATTTATTTAACATAAATTACCAAATCAAAAACCTTTTTAAAATCATATTTGACTCATAAATATTCGTAAATAATATTTACGAACATACTTGTCGAATTTGTGACCCCGAAACCACTGTTTCTGACACCACTGAAAAATAAGTTGTTACATGTCTTTTGAGTTTGCTTCCGCTCTATTTCAGTGCCTTACAGGAATTTGTTTGTGAACTCTCATTGTTCAGATGTTAAGTTGACTTAAGCGAATTTAAAATAAAAATATCAACTAAAATCACGCGATTTGTTAAACTAAAATTCCAACCCCATGACACAATTATACCACATCACAATCGACATTGATCAATACATCAACACATAGTAGCTTTTTAAACCACATTGAGCCATTGACTAACTGAAGTTATACTTCAATTTATCATTTACAATGAATTAGAAGTAGGAGTAGTCGGTACATGGACAAGGTCGTAGAGAATATAAACACATCCCTTAGGTCATACACCGCCACAATAATGACTTAAAAGAGTAAAGTAGAAGAATTGAGGAAGGTGCTCCATGACATGCAAACAACCTAACCATGTGGAGCAAGTTGGGTCCCAAGTGCTAACAATCCCTTGACATCTGAAATAGAAAACACATTTTTCCTCACAATCTCAAGCTCCCCAAAGAAAAATACCACTACATTAAGGACCTTGAAGAACACATTGAGCAATAAAATTACTATATGAAAATTCCAAGGGTCTCGGACGCATTAAAGTGCAGTGTCTTCCAATTATCATAAGAAGGCCAAGAGTATGTATTCTTCATTTTTTTTTTACCTTTAGCGGCACTTTTATAAAAAACGCCGCTAAAAATCCCGATCTTTAGTGGCGCATGTATAAAAAGCCGCTAAAAGTACTGGTCTTTAGCGGCACTTTTACAAAAAACACCGCTAAAAATCCTGGTCTTTAGTGCCCCTTTTTATAAAAGCGCCGCTAAAAAACAAGACTTTTAGCGGCGCTTCCTTAAAAACGCTGCTAAAGGTCATAAAAAATAAAAAAAAAGTAAAATATTATTGAAACGCCATAAATCCATTCCCAAAAATTAAAATGGCTATTAGATGTCAATTTCCAATATACATGTCAATACATAATACATACATAAACAAATATGAGCAAAGCATATATATGTTATGTATATATTTCCTATGACAGATTGCTTGATATTTAATCTTTGAGAATGATTAGCAAGTAGGCATGTGTGCATCCAGAATGTGTCACCGGCCTGGAACCATCTACTGCAAATATCCTTGCTACAAAACTGTCATACATGTGCAAAATTACAGGTCAAGTCACAAACATATACACAATGGAGAACTGAGATGATGATGCGGGTTCAGAAGAGATAAGAAGGAACTAGATCTCACAAACCTTGGACTAGAGAGCTTAGTGGCTAAAGCTGATGGGGCATTCCGTGTTATTGCACATAATGTTTCTGCTGCATTACCATGAACTTCGGGTGGGCAGTAGACGTTTTAAAAAACATGTTGTGAGACACTTGTTACAAAGTATGACATGTCATTACAAGGATAAAACAGAAAATTTGCACTTACTGATGGATTCAATTTATCCACGATCATTTCTAGCAAATTGCTATCAGCTAACCATTGCATTACATCCAAAAAATTAGGATACACATGATCATCAACACCTACTAACCGAACCAAAACCTGTGAAAAGGCACAAACTAATAAAATTTCACCCAAAAATATTTAATGAAAAACCATATGAAACCCACTGCTGCAATAAAATAACAAAGAATATCTTGGTTACCTCCATGATGGAAGTGATTCCTATCAAATCAACAGTTGGCGCAACACCTCTTGATGTGTCTGTTAACAAATTGTCTCAGTAAATCCCTATAAATAGATTAAAAAATATATTATATCTTTTGTAGTTAATGGATCATAAACTACCAACAAGCTCAACTTTGTCAAGCAAATTACTAGGTTTACAGCATTTTACCATGCCAAATCCAGAGAACCAGCTCACTAGAGAAAAAGGTTTAGATAAAGTCCACAGAATTTAAAAAGGAAGTACCAACATCAGTGCTAACTAGGACGCAAGTAGTTATTGCAAGAAAAGTTAGATTTACCATGTTAACATGGGATCAGAAAACAACAGGTCAAAAAAATTTATTACCTATCCTACAACAAACAAATGAGAGTATGATATTGCTATTCAAGAACAACTTTCTCTTCCTGATTGGTTAAAATCCAAAAAATTTGTTTGTTCATAATCAAACATAAATAGTGCTTAGCATATGCATATCATATCTTCAAATTTGACAATATGTAGTCTCAGAAAAACCAATGGAACTAGAAATTTGGTATAAAATATATTAGCAATTTGGACACTCGATATACCTTGCATCCTCATTAAGAAGATCAGGGCCATGCCTTCTAACGCTGTAGTGTTGGTCTGAATCCAACTCCCATAGTGCTGGTTTACCCTGTTGTGGCTGAAAGTGACCCAAGAACCTGAATAGGATAATGCCAAATTCTAGGAGTGTTATTAAGGTGGGTTAGTGGTACGGGAGAGAGTCCTCATTGCACTGGACCCTCCCTGCTACCAAGCACATTATCATAAATGTGACAGCTGCAATTTGCACAAAACTACAAGCATTTCCTGTCATAAGCTATAGTAACTTGTTTTTAACTTACAAATTAATTGCACTTTGCTTCTCTGCATCCATGTATGCGTTGCTATAGTAACGTTGCAAAGTTCTAAATAACTCCTGTGACTGAGTTGCTGCTTGCCATTGACCTCTTCTTTGAGAAAATATCTGTTTGATATGACCAATACAGATTAATGAAATGTACTCGGGACCTAATACTTTAAGGTTTCAGTACAAGGAAAGGCAGATACTAGTAACCTCTCTCATCATGATACTGAGCAAGCAACTCCATGTTACTACCACAAGGTTTCAAGGTTAACTATGCCATTTATTAAATTTGATAAAGAAATTTATTATTATTTTTTTCATTAATTTCTTTTGGGATAATTATTGAAGCTCCCTAAATCTCTCAAGAGGATTACCTTGTTGTGTGCTGCAGAGCCACCATATTGTAGAGCAAGTGTGTCACCCATTTTTTCATAAACTCCCATTATCACTACCAACATCTATTTCCAACTTCTCACCATCATCACTTTTGTCACAAGGGATCTGAGCAAAGTGCTCATCATTTTGCCTGCAAAAGATTTGCAAACAAAGTAGTATAAGTAGTGAAACGCAAATAATTGGAAAAAGTTTCAGTAAAACAAATCAACCCAAACAGATATTATTTTATCAACAAATACCTATATTGTTCAAGGAAAAAGTAAATGCAAGAGAGAACAAATAGCATCATTAGTTACATATGCAAATATTATGTGCATTCGAGCAATAATTAGTCATGAAAGAGTGGGCAGAGCAAAAAGATATTCTTTCTCAAATAACTAGTAGAAGAAGAGATTAGAAAGTTTGCAAGTTTATATTAGACTTATTACAGACAGAATACAGCATCATAAAAATATGATCAAATCCTATATTACTTACAGTATGCAAGTTAAATCCAACAACCCGTCTGGTCTACAATTTGGTGTTACTTGACAGTAAAAGATACCCGTCAAGTTTAATTCATAATCAGCTACTCTGCCTAGAAGTTCCAACACATTTGTAGCTCTGCAAAAATGATAAAGCTCTATTAAGTCAACCATCTTTTAAAAGATTCGTAAGCAAGAATTTTGCATATGCAAGTGAAGTAGGGACAAAGAAGTACTTTCTGGAGTGTCTGTTTATGTCCCAGTGAAGAAACATCAGACGGTTCTCCTTGGTTAAACTTTTATTGATATATCTGATGGCATTAGCAAACTCTGAACAAGAATAGTTTCCCGAGGTTTCTTCTCACACCTCTATCAACCACCAGAAGAGAAAGCAGAATGAATCAGGAAACATTGCAAATAGAATAACATCACAAACTTTATGGAAACTTACAAACAGTCAGCCAAGGCCTACCTTTATCAAATTCAATATGATTATTGGATTTCCATATCTCCTTGCAAGATTTTCAAAATGTAGTTTTGTGGCCTCATAAGTTGGATCCTTCTTTGATACTGGAAACAAGAGGTGAAATTAAGAAAATGCACAGATTACCACGTAAAACTAAAGATTATGGCTCTCATTATGTTATTCAATAAGAAAGTATTCATACATATGATGTCAGGTTTCAAATTCAAGCGAGAAGTTTCTTGGGACTAGAAAAGTGGGATGGAGCCTCTATTCTGCACGACAGAACTTATTTGTGTGGGGCATCCTTCGGGAACATCTTCAAACACAATTTGTTCCATCTCAACATCATTTGCTACTCTTACCTTTCTCATTCACACCACGTTTTAAATATCTATGCAATAGAAACAAAATAAGAAAATGAGACATGTCTGAACCAAGATCAGCAACAAAAGTAGGTGAAAGAAAAGTTCATCCGTAATATGATAAGAGCAAAACAGACCAGAATTTGAAAATATTGGTCAAATCACAAAGCATCTAACAATGGAAATTAGCATGAAGCTGATTTTCCTAATGACTTGTGGACCAAAATAAATATTTTGTTTTTTTTTGTGGACCAAAAAAAAAACACTTTTCTATTTAAAATTCGATTTTATAGTAATTAAATTCATTACACTAAACAAATAAATTCAGCGGAAAAGGAATTAAATAATTTATTTACAACACCAGCCATGTTAAAGTATAATTGTTTATGTAGTGTGGATTATGGCATGATTTCAATTTTGATTTCAATTTTGGCATGAGCATTACAAATCCAATTCAAATTGGGTGTAATTTAAACAAATCCAATTTGGTTTTAATGTTGATAGGGGTTCCATTAAATTTATTCATAAACTATGCCGAATGCCATTATTAATATAGTTGAATCCAAGCACCAGAATTCCAGGAATTAGCACATATTTGTATAAATTATAAGAAAGGATATTTATATTATTGTAGTTACCCTTGCATATACAACCCTTTAAAACTACTCGGCATACATTACCATTTGAAAGAATAAAAAGCCACTCTAGGAAATGTCCAAGTTGCTGAAAACATATATACGAGCCAATAATAAATCAGAAGTTATACAACTAAAGGAAGGTAATCAATGTCCGCACGACATATAGCCTAAATAAATCAACCAATTCATAGGTGCTCACAGAGAGAATGACACCACAGCCTAAATAAATCAACCAACTCATAGGTGCTTGCATCCTCTCTGTGGGATACACACAGTATCTATATTCAAGTGAAAATACATTTATGTTATCAAGTGACCTCTCTACAAACAACAGTTTCAGATAAAATTTAGCTTCCTTCTTTTCTATATTACATTATATTATCATCTATTGAGAAAAAAGAAAAATAAAGGACATACCTATAATCACCAGGCAAAATCGGTATAATTTTTCTTACAGGCCACATGATATTATCTTCTATAGTATCCCGTATTGTGCTCTGCATGGGAAACAATATAATAACAGGTTAATCTCCTTAACATATTAGTAACACTTTCCATCTCCCAAATTTCAATAATCGCTACTTACCCCAGCAAATTACCATGTGAATCATGGACGCCACGGAAATCAATTATAACTTGAATGCAAGGCATATGCACATTTAAAGATTAATCATGTCAGTGCTCAAAAAATGTTGCAAAACTAGCAAGTGAAATGCAGAATCCTAAGTTAACATACGCACTTTCGACTGTCTATTTGTTATCCTTAACTAGAAATACAAATTATAACTCATGTTTTCTATCACTCTCATACAACTATATCCTAAAAACTTCCCACTACCGTTTGTAATTTCTCTTGCTCTAATAACCACCTAATCATTTCGCCATCGGACTTGTGACCCAGTTCTCTACTGAGCTGAAAAATCCTGGCAGCACAAGCGGCAGGCATGCGGATCCTACGGCCACGGCCTTCGACTTTTGTGTGACGGTCTTTTGATGGGCGTTTGGGGGCCAAAGACCGTTGAGTTCGAGCAGCAGGCACGACTTGAACCAGGGTTGGGTTAGCCAATTCTTTCGGCTCCGTATCTGTTAAATCCTCTTCTTTCATGGGTTGGTTAGGGTCCATTACGGTGGCGTCAAAAGCTGAGAAAGTGGGTGTTGTATTGTTGGATTGATGGCGTTCTTCATTGATGATGACGGCGGTGTTGTTGTTGATGCTTTCGTCGATTTCCTCGATCGTTTGATTTCGATTGCACTCCATCTTTTACACAACAAACAAGATATGTTTAACCTATCAAAACAAGCCATAAAAACATATATATTAACAGGATTAGCTTAAAAAGATGAGAGATCTTATGGAAAAGTTGTGTTGAAAAAAGAGAGCCATAATATCTTATAGTTAAGAGAAGTAGTTGATTGGGTGGGATTTGAAATTTAGCCTCTGATTTGATGATATTAGAAAAGAGTGGGACATGAGATGGTATTAAAAGGAAAAGGGGAAAGTGGGGGGAATAGAGAAGAGAAAGGCACAAACCCTAAGGAAGCAATCTTGAGAAACGGAGGTTATAGATAATAAACTTAGGTTTTTAGCAGAGAAAAGAACGACACCTATTTGTGTATAAATTTTGTGGCGTTTTTTAATAAAACGCCACTATTATATATTTTTTATTTTTTTATTTTTAATCTATATTTTTTTTTTTAACTAAAATATTAAATATTAAATTTTTAAGTTTTTAAGTTTTTAAGTTTTTAAATTTTTTAATTTTGGTTTAACGTATAATTCTAGATGTGAAATTGTAATTGTGATTTAAATGTATAGTTGGAACTTTAATTTTTATTTAATCATACACATTATTTTAAAATATAAATACATCAATATTTATTGATTTAATCATACATATTATTTTAATTTTGTTTTAATGATACACACTATTTTTACTTTCATTTTTTGTCTTCGTGTCATTATTTTTTTTTTGAAAAATATAAATATTCAATTAAAAATAATTGTATTTTAATTATTATAAATAGTTAGGGTTTAGGGGTTTCAATAAAGCAAAATTTTTAAATAGTTTAGTTATCAATTTGTAACTTTTCATAATTAATTCAGTTTTAAATAGCAAAATAAAAATTAATTTGTAAGTAAAAAATGCAATCTCACCATTGTTATAGCATATATTTTTATAATTTTTTAATGATTAAATCAAATTTGATATTCTATCTTCGTTCAATAAATCCTAAACCCGTGAAACTTAGACCATACACCCACAAACCCATAAACTCATAAACTCAAGTCATAACCCTAATCTTAAGACTAACCGTAAACCATAAAATCTAAACACTAAATCTTGAAATATTGAACTCGAAACCCTAGTCAGCCAATACAAACCACTGAACCCTTAATTATAACCTTAAACCCTAAATTATTTAGATAAATTTTGAATATTATATATTCTTTCAATATTTTAGGAAATTTAAATAACATTTTCAATTTACTAATTAATTTTGTTTCTCTACAGATGCATGGGTCGGGTTACCAGTTTTTTTAATTTTAATATATATAAAGCTTATCTATTATCTGTAAAATAATTTAAACTATAATTATAATTTTAATATATATATAAGAAATTAAATAATTTAAACTATAATATATATAAAGTCTGTTTTCTTATAGTGGCTAAACCCTAAATATAAAATTTATAAGGGACAAAAGTAATTAAAATAGAATGTTAATGACTACATAAACACTAAAATAAATTATTTTTTTATTCATAACCCTAACCCCTAAAGCCTAATAGCCAACCCCTAAAATTATAACCCTTAAATTATTTATTTTTGTGGCGTTTACAAAAAAAACGACACTAATTCTCGATCCAGCAACATCTTTGCAGCGTTTTTCGCGAAGCGCCACTAACACTCTTCATTTAGCGGCGTTTTTTTCTCAAACGCCGCTAATGCTCAGATCTTCAGCGGCGATTTTTTCCCAAATGCCGCTAATGCTCAGATCTATAGCGTCGTTTTTACAAAAGCGCCGCTAGTGCTCAGATCTTTAGTGGCTTTTTTTAAAAGCGCCGCTGATGCTCATATCTTTAGCGGCATTTGGGGAAAAAACGCCGCTATTTCTCCTTTTTAGCGGCGTTTTGGAAATAAACGCCGCTATTGCTCAACTTTTTGCGGCGTTTTCTTTCAAACGCCGCTAATGTATAATATTTGCGGCATTTTTCATTAAAACGCCACTAAAACGCCGCTAAAAGTCTGTTTTGGTGTAATGTTTTGAGAAGTTAAAAAGGCAACCCTTAAGGAACTTCCTCGCTAACAAAGAGGTAGGCAAAATAAAGGCCAACTTACTAGGAATTAAATAGCAGCATAGTGAATCCATCAAGGTTTTCACTCGTCATTTCAGCATGACAGCAATTGAATGTCGCAACCTAACATATGACTAGGGTGCGCATGTCAAGTTTGAGACGTGAGCATCTCAAGTACACCTTGACCAATGAAAAACCAAAACAACACAATCATGTTTATGATAAAAGTAAGCATGTTTGCAAAAAACAAAAGACATAGCGCCAGCTTGTAACGACCTAAAATTTTAGATGTTGGGGTTTGCACGGTTTTGAGATATCAACCGCGATAAAAAAAAAAAAAAAAGACATAGCGCGAGCTTGTAACGCCCTAAAATTTTTGATGTTGGAATTTGCACGGTTTCGAGATATCAACCGTGAGAAATTCTCAAGAAACAATACTATATTATTTGCATGATACCATTGAAGAGACTTGACATCGAGAATTATTATCAAATCTATTATCCAATGCAGTTATTAAAATTAAGTATATACTATTTTGTAAGAAGCTAAAATTGAAAGGTTAGAAGCATGAAATGATTGTTAATCATCAAAGGAAATGGAGAGGACTAAAGTACAGATTTTACAAGGACCATAAGAAAATTAAAACCAAAAAAAATGACCTTTGCATTGACTTAAAAGATCCACATTTTAAACCAATAATTAAGATAAATTTAATTTTCATAAATAATCAAATATTAATTAGTAATATTATTACTACCAAAAGATAAAAAAATTAAATAAATAATTATTTTTTATTAAATTTAACTTGAAAATTAATAATAAATTAAAATAAATTTTATATAAAAAAATTGAATACCTCAAAAAAAGAGAACAATAAATTCAATGTATTATAAAAAAAAAAGTTATAATGAGAAAACACGCCCGTTTGCTTTAAGTTCAACTTGATTGTCCAAACATATATTCGGACACGATATTGAACAGACAGTGAAACAAAAATGAAAAATAGAGAATATAATGAGAGATTTGCACATAGTCGTTTGTTAACGCGGTTCAGAAACAATTCTACTCTACGAAGTCTCGCTCGGTGAATGATTCTTATTCAACAATCCTCCGAATCACCTATAGGCTTAAGCCCAATCTACCTTTACACAAATAAGTAATTGTAGCCCCAACACCTACCCCAATTGTTACAAATCACTCACCCAAAAAAACTCACTTACATCAAGTATAAACTCTCCAATAAAAGCCTAACATAATAGGGCAAAAAATACCACGTATAATAACCAGCCAAAGGTACTACAAAAGGCACCTTCAAATGTAGGCACAACGGCCTATTTATACTAAAGTCAACATCTTCTCCAAGTAGACTTGATAAAATAAAACTCTCAGATATAATTTGATTATATCTACCAAGATCACCAGTCGAGCAGGGATGAAAGTCGGCCTTAGTGATCCGACGATGCCGAGTGGAAGTGCAAAGGATAGGCACAAGCCTTATTCACAAAATTAAGTCTTATCTCAACTTCTTTAAAACTCCAAATTTAACCATGACGATAAGGCACAATAAATCACATCCATAAATCACGTTTTAAAAGTTCATTTACTTATGCAACATCACATGAAAAAGCCCAAGTAAAATAAGCCAACAAAACACCTAGGTTGTCCTATCATCTTGACTATCAAACACTGAGTCTTCAGTGTTGAACAACATTTGTCCTAACATATAATATCTTTCTATTAATTTAAATATTTTTTAATATTAAAACTTAACTGTATAAATATTACTAACATTTTTTAATAATTTCATTGATCTTGATTACTAACTTTGTCTCCTTTTTGTCTCAATAAAAATGTTGTATTTGTGTTTTCAAGCTGAACTTGTTAAACTTTAACTTCAATTTATTTTAAATATATTAATTAATTAATTTTTATGAACTACTACTTTTAAAGTTTTTATAATATATCTTTTTAAATTTTTTTATCCATAGTAAGTTTTTATAATATATCTAAAATGTAACAATTTAATGAGTTGGATGGACCATTAGTATAAGTATGTTTGTGTCCATTGTAAAATCATATAAACTTAAATAACAAATTCGCACCTAAGCTCTACCTAATTTCTCATCTTAGCACCTAATTTTCTTTTATCAAAAGTAATAATCACCCTAATGCATTTCCCTTAAAAATTTCCAACTAATTAAAAGCTACCATGTTGCACAAAAGCCACATAAGCATTAGCATTTATACCGAATAATTTTAAAATTAAAATAAGAATATTTTAAAAGATAATTTTTGAAAAAAAATTATGAATATTTTTAAAAGAAAATATTAATTATATAAAATTGAAAACATATATAAAAAGTCTAAAGATACATATAATTTGAAATTTAAACAAAGACAAAACAAAAATTTTAAAATTATATAAAATTCAACTTTAAAAAATTCTAAAATGTATTTTTATTATAAGACTATGTAAGTATATAATATATATCATAAAATTAAAAAAATAAAATAAACAACTTCAAATTAAAAGTTAATCAAGATTAACCAATCAACACCAATCAACATCAGTTAATTTCAACCAACACATCAACACCTGATCAATATAGATTAACATGCAGTTGTCAGGGATCACAGATCAAAACCTGTGATAAATGCACATAAACCGTCCCATGGAGATCAACTGATCATTTCATCCACTAGAACTGACCCAATTTGTGGAACACATGCAGTACTTGAAGCTTTGGTGGCCCAAAATTACATTCCAGTAAAACTATTGTTACAAGGTAATTATTGTAAATCTTGTAAGACAAAACTATATAGATTTTAAAACCCTTAGGACTCTAATATTGTAGATAGGCACAAATCTCAGTCGCCGATGTAATTCAATATGTATCTTGTGGAGTTTTTTGATCTATCCAAACTATTTTATTTTTTAAGTTTGCTTCCGCTCTATTTTAATGCCTTACAGAAATTCGCTTGTGAACTCATTGTTCAAAATTTAAGTTGACTCAAACGGATTTAAAATAAAAAAATCAAATTTATGAAATTAAAATTCCAACCCATCACACAATATTAATACTTTTATACCACATCACAATTTACATTGATCAACACATCATCAATACTAATCAACACGCAATAGTAGCTTTATACACCACATTCAGCCATTGACTAACTGAAGTTTAAACTTCAATTTATCATTTAAGCCCATTATATAGCATCAATAGATTCCAAAGGACACTAATCTGTAAACGTTTTATTTTATATTTATTCACCTTTTATTTTATTTATGCATTTTTATTCTAATTACATAAAATTGTGTTTAATATTAATTATTATTTTAGTAATTTTGAATATGTATCATAGTATCAATTGAAAACCCAAGCAAGCCAAAAACTAGTTAAATTTATGTCGAAGGTTGGCCAAAGGAAAAGATAAAAATGCTACTTGCATAAAGAAAAGAACATTAAAGTAAATTTTTTTTTTTAAATCCATTAAAACTAAGTAAGAGAATGTGAATCTTTCTTTTCATATAAAAAAAAATGAAGCCTCATGATTTAGAAGAAAAGAACAAGAAAGAGAGTGATATATCAGTTAAACAAAGACAAAAGATACAATAATCCTACCACCAATTGTAAGTCCTTGGTTCATCATTGCCAAAACTGGAGAACCTTGAAGCCGAATATCTATGAGAATTCTTCGGTTTAGAAGACTGAGAGCCCAATATACGACCACTAGATTTCTTACGTCCCTCAGTGGATGGCGTTGAGGGAGAATTCCAATGGTTCCTTGTGTACTTCCTATTGGAGAAATCTCCAGCATCCTCTGTGATCCAACCACCTCTTTGCTTTTCTTTTCGTGGTGTACTGAAGTCCTTCTCTTCTAACTTTATCTTTTTCCTTTTGCGGACCTTGCCATGATCATGAGGTGCAGACTTGTATCCCAAGAACTCTCTATTTTCTCTACGAGGTCTTTCACTAGGCGTAGATGGTTCACGATTTCTTTTACCAACCTGTTACGATAAATATAGTCACTGTCCATAACACATCAAGCTGAAACTTTACGCTGCACTTAAAAGAATATAAATAATAAATGGACCACACTTGAAACTGCACTGAAATTTACCTTAGCAGAACTGCATTCGCGAGCAAAGTGTCCTCCTCCTCCACACTTGTAGCATAAGCTAGACAATGGGGTAGAGGTGATGCATTCACGTGCAAGGTGTCCTCTTCCACCGCACTTATAGCATATGCTAGGTGACCCATTATCAGTAGCTTCCTTTGTTTCTCCACGTGATCGACCACATGACTACATAATCAATTCCCATATAAAATGGTGCAGTTAACACTTATTAGAAATGAACATTTGCAAAATGCATACA
The DNA here is from genome assembly GCA_025503065.1 of Gossypium bickii. Classification (NCBI taxonomy): domain Eukaryota; kingdom Viridiplantae; phylum Streptophyta; class Magnoliopsida; order Malvales; family Malvaceae; genus Gossypium; species Gossypium bickii. The sequence goes on from CP106709.1 coordinate 68,662,744, forward strand.
TATGATCATGTGAATGAAAGAACTATTTTGAACCCGAATGTTCTATGGAAGATTGTTTACAATAGTGGTTTCTGGATAATATAAGTGATGTTAGCAATTAGGTATTCAACGTAATACTCAATCCAGTTAGCTTGTGAAGAGAAATGGAACTTGTTTACAGTAGTGGTTTCTGGATAATATAAGTGATGTTAGCAATTAGGTATTCAACGTAATACTCAATCCAGTTAGCTTGTGAAGAGAAATGGAACAATATTAGTGGACAGCAGTAAGAGACTTGTCAACCTTTGGGAAACCATAACGAATCACAAGGAAGTAACCAAATTTTTTAAAAAAGAAATACAATTAAAGTAACTGAAGAAAGCAGACAGAATGTGTACACATATTGAGAATCAAACATGAACTAGAAAAAATATTTTTAAAAATAAAAGGAATGGATCAATCGACAAGTGGACACGTTGAGAATCACAGCCTGAAAATAAGTTCAGGGACAGAAGCAACCTTTTTGCAATTCGTTCTAATAAAATATGCACATGACAAGTAAAAACTCACCAAACCAGTATGACCCACTTGGCCACATCTGTAACAAGAAACTTCTCTTGCATTGGTATCAACAGAATTAACACAACACAAATGGCCAAAACTCTTGCAGACATAGCATTGTATTTCCTGATTCAGGAAGAAGAAAAACATAAGTAATATGATTAGAGAACAGGAATCCTAAAAGAAAACCACAATTGACATCAATGGAAAAGACAATAATTAACAACACCCGTAGGGAACATGAAGAAACCTTGATATCATCATGATAATAGTCATTCCTGCATGAAAACATGTCATGCCCAGAACCTCCACATCTTAAACAAAATCTACCATGCTTTGAGCCACTGTTGTGTTTGTCTGGACAATCCTTTGCACGGTGACCACTTTTTTTGCATATGAAGCAATCTTGCGTCTACAAAGAAATTAAAATAACAAGCACACCAATACTAATGCCCCAATTAAAATTTTCAAAACATGACAATCACTGGTAGGACCACTTTATAATTTCTATTTGAAAATGAAACAATTAGAGGAAAGGCATAAAGAAGTGATAGGTAAATGATGCATCCACCATTGGATCTACAGACCCTTCAAAGAGCTAAAGCCTACTAGAAAGCAAGGAGGTACCTGCTTAACCACTAAAGTTTATCACTGTAATATCACCAGTGTGTTAAGAATTTTATTTTATAAAGGCAACACATAAGCGTGTCCAACCATTTCCAGGAAAGAAAATTGTAGTAACTTCAAAAATATTCATTTCCTCCCTATGAATAGATAAAAAAAAATTAACATAAACGGCCCACCCACTTCCAACCCAAAAAGGGCACAGCACAATTCAGAAAAGATATTAACTTCAACAGACAGCTAGAAGTTAAAAGATATTGTAATAAGTTAAACATCAGTCTTCCTGTTCATACCTTTGAGCACTGTCTAGCTCCATGATCCAAACTCCCACAAAGGAAGCATGGTTTCTTCCGCTTTGAAGCAGATTTACAGTTCACTGCCATATGCCCTTCTTCGCCACAATTATAGCATGTTTCCCAACCACTATCTGGAGGATCAAAGTATCTCGCCCCCCGCTGATAGAATAAATAACAAAGAGATGCTGAAAACCAATCCACCAAAGGGAAATTTTCTTCTATACCACAGTTCAAAGAAAATATTTAAACTCACAAGAAGCTTCCGGAGTACAATATTGTCAGATTTGTCTACAATATTTGAGTCAAGAGATTCAACGGTCTCTACATCCTTAGCCATAATAATCTCCTCAACTGTCTCAACCTTCTCTAACATCTCAGCTTTATTTCCATCCTCTGCAACTGTGAACTAGTGCAATAACAAAAGAGATTGCAAAATTAGATAAAAAGTTAGCCATATAACATGCTGCAAGATTGAATCCAGTACAACATTTATTCAACAACACACTCAACAAGAAAAAAAAAACAATACATAACCAGCTGTGATGAAAACCATAACAGAAATAAAAGCAATCTTGACAGTTAAAAGTCCAATTCTAACTATTTTTTGAAGCCAAGTCCAACATACCAGAGTCGCATTATTGGAATTATGAAGTACAACAAAAGTGTGATTCCTTTCCTGCATTTTCCTAGCAGAAACTCTTTTTTATGCCCATAAATTACCCAGTGATAAGATTAATATCAGTACCCAATATATAAAGGCAAAATGGTCTCCCCAAAGGTAAGGTCACCCTCTTTACACTTCTTTCATTTCATCATATTACTTATATCTCCACTATCTATGAGATACTGAAATAAACCTTGAAAGTGCAATATAGCACTAATTAGGGCGCCCCTTGATTGTCTTTTTTCTTGCCGACCCTAAAATGTGAATAACCACCACAAATTCGGGCATCAGTGCATTACCAAAGAACTGTAATCTATAGCAGGCATTCTATAAATAATAATAATAATAATAATAATAAAGAATGGGAAAAAAATAAAAAAAGAGGCCAGCTCCTGATAGAAGTTTGCAGGAAAAGAGAAAAGGTCAAGTTTTCTCGGTAAAGAAGACCTCCCATCACGAACTTGGAGAAGGAGACAGAACAAAAACCAAGAACTTATTAACCAAACAAACAGAAAATATTTATTCAACAAGACCTATCCAACAAATCTTCAATAAATAGTTTGACCAAATAACTAAGCGGAACAAGCTGGAATTCAAATTATCATAGCAAACAAGCATAGAGGATCCCTCATTTGAAACAGTAATCGTAAATCCCAAAGCCTATCTATATTTACAACACTTCAAATCATATTAAAAGTTCCACAAAGTTATGATTCTTTACTTGTATCATCTCATCAACTCTCTGTAGTAAAAAAAATTACTTTTAAATAAATTTCAACTACATTATAATCATTACTGAAGAAACAACAAAAACAGAATTTTAACCTTTTCAGTTTTCGTTTTCTTCTTTTTCCTTTTAACAATTTTCTTACTTTTCAAATCCAAATCTGCCTCTTCACGGCCACCACTGGTACCAGCTACATCAGATCCCCCGCGTGAGGACGAAGCCAAACCCACCACAGAAACGACGCCTGGGTCATCGGAAACGCCGTGGTATCCTTCACTAAACCTCGTCGCTTTGACCAATAGTGCTTTCTCCACGATCTTCAAGCTTAGGTCTTCATTGGCTTCCTCGTCGTCACTACTGCTTAGTACCATCGATGGTTTCGAATCTAATGGTCCCGATTCGTTCTCTTCGATCTCAAATTTTGCTGATTTGGCCTTGCCCTTCTTCGCCATGAAGATCTTTTTTAGGGAATGCAATTTTCTTGATAATTAGGGTTTGCAGTTTTCTGCAACTGCAGGGAAATATCCTAAACGGTGCCACGAAAGCTAGGGTTTTTATTTTATTTGACCTTTACTGTCATTGGATTTAGCGGTTGAAATTTGAAAAAGACAATTGGGCCACTTAGCCCCAAAAAATCCAGCATTTATGGGCTTTATATGTAAATTTTCTCCCAAACTAGTGTCATTAATTGCTTTGTATTTAAATTTAGGCTTAACGACTCAGTTTGCTTTCCCACTTTAATATTTAAATTTTTTGTTTCAGATTGCTACTTACTTAAACAATTATTTCATTGGTTCAATTTTTTTTAACAGCATTAAGAAAACCAATTATTATTTCATTGGTTCAATTTTTTTTAACAGCATTAAGAAAACCAATTACAATGGGATGTCCATCAAAATCTGCCAACCAATTAGAATGTGTTAGTTACAATTAATTTATTTAAAATAAAAGCATTATAAATTTAAATTAAAAAATTATATTATTAAATATTTAAATATTAACAAAATCTTTGACTTTGATAAACCATTACTTGCATTGACCACTGTTACTAGATATTGACCGGTCGTTGACTGTCGTTGACAGTTTACATGGCTCTATTAGAATATGTTTCGTGCCCTTTATATTTAATTTTTTTTCCCAAACTAATATCATTAATTGCTTTAGATTTAATTTTAGGCTTAACGACGTCTTGCTTTCTCATTTTAGTACCTAAATTTTTTGCTTTAGATTTATACTTAAACTTATTTAAAATAAAAACATTAAATTTAAATTAAAAATTAGAAAATTATATTATTAAATATTTAAATATTAAAAAAACCTTTGACTTTAATAAATCATTAACTTGTGTTGACCACTATTAATTGACATTGACCATCCGTTAACCATCGTTGACAGTCTACATGACTCTATTAGAATGTGCCACGTGCCCTTTTTATCTTTTAATGTTACATATATAAAATAATTTTTTATTTTATTTTTAAAAAAATTATTAAAATATTATATTTTTAATATTATTAAAAAATATATTTAATTATTTATATTTAGTCATATAATAATTATTAATATAATTAATGTAATTTATTATTTTAATAATTTATTTAATATTTCAATTTTATGGACTACCTAAATATACTAAAGATATGTAATTACAAGTGATTGCACTCAAATCTAATTAATAGGTAGTTTTTCGAACGCGTCCTAAAGAACAAATGTTTGTTTCCAATGCCCTTCGTCTTATTTTATTTATATAATTTTATAATTATTAAATTATTTTAAAATCAACTCTTAACATCAACTCAACCCTTTTTATTATAATTGAATTTTAATTTACATATTAAATAAATAACTTTGGACCTAAATTGTGACTTTTGTTGGGTGTTTACCGTTTCTAGTAAAAGACCTAAAAAAATTAAATGAATAATATCATCTTGCCAACCAAATTTTATCTATTTATATAAAAATTTTCACCCTAAAGTGTTAATATAATCATTTGGGTAAAATAATTTATGTAAAAAGTAATAAAATAAAAAATGGTATTTCAGAAATCTTACTTTCCATCCTCTAACTTTTCCTTCAAACTGGGGTAAATAAAAATTAAGTAATTCTAGGAATAAAAATTAAGTAATTCAAGGGAAGCAAAAATACTCAACTCCCTTTACTTTTCCTTACTTAAATAAAGGTTTAATGCTCAATTTAGCCTCGAATTATGCATATTTTCTTACTTTGGTATTTAATTTTTTTTTATCCCAGATTAATAGTTAAACTATCATTCTATTACTCAAAACAACATTAAAAAAAAAAAAAATTCAAAACTGGTAGGTGGCATTATTAGAACACGCCACATCAGCATTCTTTTTATTTTTAATATTATATATATTATATAGATTAGAAAGCTTAAAAAAATCATATATAATATATAAATATTTTAAAAAGTTTAAAAATATTTTTTTATAAAATTCTAAAATATATAAATTTTAAAAAGTTAAAATAATATATGTCGAAACCAGTTTTTAAATCGAGTTTAAAAAGGGATCGATTTTAGAAATATGGAAATGGAGTATCCACCGATCTTTTATTCGAGGTGTGATCGGATCACCTTGATCATTTTAATAGAACTTGAATTTATTAAAACAAATTTTTGGTCTACGAAATCCAGAAAATGGGTTCGGGAGTCGGTTACGCACGAGGAAGGATTAGCACCCTCGCAACGCCCGAAATTGGTACCAAATTGATTAATCAATGTCCTGATATCAAACATTTGAAAAGATCTTTTTAATTACAATCCATTTATATATATGTTTGGACAAAACCATATTGGATGCCAAAGCTCCATATTTCAGGGAAACAAAATGCCATAGTAAGTTAGGGCATAACATCTTATATTCTCGAAGTTGGATTTATCCTTTGTCATTCAATACTTGTATATTTAAAAAATGAGAAGGATATTCCCTTATTTGGGTCAAGTGAAAAATCGCAACCCAGTAAGTTAGGGTACTATTTCTCAAAATTTTCGAATACGAAATATTGCCTTTATTCTTTCAAAAATCTTATCTCGGGATACTAGAATATCACGCTCAGTAAGTTAGAGCGCAATATTTTCAAGAATCCCAAGAATAAGTTTTAAATTAAAATATTATGTAGTTTGAATCAGAAGAGAAGGTATGCTTGGTTGCCGGGTTTTAAACGATGAGAACCGAAACTCAGTAAGTTAGAGCACGATTCTCTCGAAACCGCTAAACACGAGCATTGCCTTATGGTTTAAAGCTTTGCACAAAATGATTTTGGAACATGAGCGGTGCTAAACTATGGCTATCTAATCGAATAAAATGCGATAGAATAATAACATACGATGTGAAGTAATTATGTACAAATGAAATATAATGGTATTGAATCTAAAACAAGAATTAAAACATATATAATATCCATAATTATCAAACATTAAATTGACGATGAAGAAAATTAACTAACATACATACATCAATAATATTACAAAGTCACGGGGATGATTCTAATACTAATTTTACAAATATGTATGAATGTACATATTAAAATATATATATACTAAATTATGAATGAAAAATATACATAACATAAGTAGTTTTAGAGGAGATTAAATATCTACATAAATAAAAAATGTATATATATAATATTAACTTAATAATTTATGTACAAGAATAAAATAATTTTAATACAAATTATATATAGAAAATAGTTTAATATGAATAACATATGAATATATATTTTATCATATTATAAAATAATTTAAAAATGAATTAAACCTAATAAAAATATGAAGATTGTATATGAAAACGAAAAGGTGTTTAATTGAAACAAAAACAAAATTTATAGGCTATTTTATAATAAATCAAAATCATTTATAAATGCGCAAGGGTTAATTTGAAATACGCTTAAACAATCAAGGACTAAACCAGTAAATATTTTTGAAGCTCAAAATGCAGCGTATGGATTAGATCAGATCGAATAAACAAACAAATCACAGAACTCAATTGAAATGCAAAAAAAATTGTACAATAAACTTAATCGAAAGACAATATAATAAAGGAGGACTAGGCACACAAATAATCCCTTTTAGCAGAAACACGCGGGTCCTCTAGGTTCCAAATCGGGTCGGGTCAAGACGCTTACACGACGCCGTTTCAAGGCTATCGGACTGAGCCTGAAACGGCGTCGTTTCGCTGAGGCTAATCCCCCTATAAATTCAACCTAAACCCTCAGCAGACCTCCTCTTTGCCTTCTTTGAAACCCTAGCCGCAAACAAAACTACCTTAACCCTCTGCTAACTCTTCCCTATTGAAACCCTAGCTTCGTTTTTCTCTCATCACGCCTCCGCCGCAAAGAAAATCCCTCCGTTCATCACCTTAATGCCATTACAACCGAGGAAAGGCAGTACACGAATGATAGGTCTCGTCTGTTCACCGTCAAATCGCTATCATGCCAAGCGAGAGACGGTGCCCGAATGCTTCGATTCATTTCGAAGATAATGACATCGAATCCTCGCGTATTAACCTACATCTAACTCTGATTGCGACGGAGCAAATGAAGGTTGAGCGCTCAACCCAGGTAAACTCACCTCCCTCTCTCTCTTTATTATTTTTTTTACCGAATGCAAAGCAAAAGAAAACCCAGAAACGGATGCAAGAAGATGAAACGTTAAAAAAGTATGAGATTGAAAAATAACCTTTTTTTTCAAGAAAAAACTGCTATTCTTTGTATTTCTCTGCTATGATGCCTCTAAAAAAAATACAGGTATGTGGGTCGGCCCTTTTTATAGCCGATTCGAAAAAAGAGAAAAAAAAATCAAAATACAAGTCTTTTTTTCTTTTGCTATTTTCTATTCTGCTTTCTTTTTGCTGCTCTCTCGTTTTCTTTTTTTTGTTCGTTTACAGGTACGAACGTAGCCAAGGCGCAGGGGTCGTACGATCCGGGTGTGCTGAGAGCTGCTGAAGGTTTACGTGTGAGTGGAGCACTTGGGGGCGAACGTGGGTGGAACGCGTGATGTGAGCGCGACAAAAACGGTCACGCGCGTGAGGGCACGCGGCAATCCAAAGGTCGCACGTGGAGGAATGGCTGTGGAGAAGGTGCCTGAAGGTTCTGGAATGCTGATGTTGGGCTAGTTGGGTTTATTTTGGGGCCTCGGGTTTAGTGGTTTAGAGCCCATGTAACTGTTTTGTTAATTGGGCTGAACAATATTGTAAAGGGACTGTATTATTGGACCTATTATTATTTATTATTTTTAGTTTTAATTTGGGCCATTTGAGAATTAAGTGTAAATGGACGGATAGACTATTTTGGATTTATAGTTGGTTTTGTTTATCAGACCCGGGCAAAATGGGCCTTCAACAGCTGCCCCTCTTTGCTCATTGTCGTGTAACAAGAATAGGGCAAAGACTTCAAAAGGGGCCATTTTTGTCCGGTCTTCGTATCTTTGACTTCTTTCGGTGCTTTCTTCTTTGAGTAGCTTCATTCCCTCCCGCTGCATCTTCGAGGGTATAGGAACTAACGCTTCGAGCTGCTCTAATGTAATTTCAGGGAGGAGGGATTTGTAGCCTCAACCTACTCCACAGGAACTTTGAGGTGATAGAAATTTAGAGAGAAGAGATTCGTAGCCTCAATCTTTTATGCTGAAACTTCAAAGTGATAGGAATTTAGAGAGAAGAGATTTGTAACCTCAATCTTCTCTGCTGAAACTTCAAAGAAAATAGTTGGGTCCTCGGTATAAACTCAGGGAGACGGGATTTGTAATTTCAACCTACTCCGCTGGAACCTCGAGGTGATAGGAATTCAGAGAGAAGATATTTGTAACCTCAATCTTCTTACTGAAACTTCAAAGAAAATATTTGGGTCCTCATTGTAAACTCAAGGAGACGGGATTTGTAATTTCAACCTACTCCGCTGGAACCTCGATGTGATAGGAATTCAGAGAGAAGAGATTTGTAACCTCAATCTTCTTACTGAAACTTCAAAGAAAATAGTTGGGTCCTCGTTGTAAACTCAGGGAGACGGGATTTGTAATTTCAACCTACTCCTCTAGAACCTCGAGGTGATAGGAGTTCAGAGAGAAGAGATTTGTAACCTCAATCTTCTTACTGAAACTTCAAAGAAAATAGTTGGGTCCTCGTTGTAAACTCAGGGAGACGGGATTTGTAATTTCAATCTTCTTCGCTGGAACTTCGAGGTGATAGGAATTTAGAGAGAAGAGATTTGTAACTTCAATCTTCTTACTGAAATTTCTCGAAAATAGTTGATCTTCAATATACTCAGGGAGGAGGGATTTGTAGCGTCAACCTGCTCCACTGGGACGTCGAGGTGAAAAGATTTGTATTTTCGATCTGCTCCACTCAGGAAGGCAAGATCTTCTATCTTCAATGTTGTGCCACCGTCCTCTAGGGGACCTATCCTGTAACATCGGTTTTGTGTTTATGCTTATGCAACATGGTTAGGATGCCATGATCAGAATGAATCTAATGCTCCTACCTAAATGTGTCTTATGGACGACACTTGCGTGAATGTAGAATGTCATGAGAACGATCCTTTTACGAAAATTAGGATGCAATGATTGGAATGAATCAAATGCTCCTAAATGTGTTTTGGCATGACGACAAAATTTTGTGAGGATGAATCCTTTCGCATGTTTCAAAGGTGCTCACTCTTGTATCTTGTTGTCATGGTTTAGCCTGGTAACTTCACCTCCAAAAACTTAAAGGAAACACTATTCTGCTCCACTGCTTTGCCCTTGTTGTAATTTCAACACCTACTTCCTCATATCTCAGAGTACGAGGTCTGTGTCATTGTATAACCTCTCGTCTTGTCTTTGGCATATAGGATTTAAAATAATTTGTTACCATTCTCTGAGTATCCAGTCTAAATACAGAAATTCAATTTTCGAGACAATCTCTCCCTTATTGTTTGTCAAAGCCTCACTTCTGTCGTGATACTTGAAATGAAAGGACCCTTGTTCATATGGGCACCCTCTTTTCCGATATTATCAACCCCTTTAAACCGGGTGAGTTTTATACAATAGTCCTGTTTTGGGTTCTTATATTATTTAGAGACCTCCAGAGTAATACGTGGAACCTCTTTTATGAAAGAATTATTAGTTCATCTATCATTATTTCAATGCAACGTGTTTGTATAGGGGTAATATCAACAGATGAGAATAGAACTAGTATGAAGTAAAGCTTACGATTAACGAAAGAAATTAATTAAAAATGTACATCCTGAAAAGAATAAAGTCTTCATATTTAACGAGAATAATAAAAAAAATAAATATTGTGTGACTCCTAGATATGACAGCCTCAGCTTCCCTGCCCCAGTGTCTAGAAGACCATTTTGAGTTCGACATGTGTTTAGGAAACCTCGAGTACTTTGTCGATGCACCAGAACGTAATATGCCCCCTTTCTTGTTAATTCAAGTAGTAGGATCATCAGATCATAATTTGATCCGCCCTTTTCGGGTTTTCAACTCAAATCCCCTTTAGTCTCAAAGCGCCCTTTGTGGGTTTTCGCCTTGGCTTCTCCCTTTTTCTTCCCTTTTTTTTTTGAGAAAAACTCAAAACGCCCTTTGCGGGTTTTCACCTTGGCTTCCTTTCCTCTTTAAATATAGTACTTCTTGACAGAATTCGAGTTTACAGGACTAGGTAGATTTTTTCCATCCATTTCGGCCAGGATCAATGCTCCTCCAGAGAAAGCCTTCTTCACCACATAAGGTCCTTCCCAATTTGGCATCCACTTCCCTCTAAAATCCTTTTGCATGGGGAGGATCTTTTTCAAGACTAGGTCTCCTTCGTAAAATTCTCTTGGGCGAACCTTTTTGTCATAAGCCCGCATCATCCTCTTTTGGTATATCTGACCGTGACGGATGGTCTTTAGACTTTTCTCCTCAATTAAGTTTAATTGACCATATCGAGACTGGATCCACTCGGCTTCCTCCAGTTTTAGCTCAGACAAGACTCGAAGGGAAGGAATTTCAACCTCGATGGGCAGCACTGCCTCCATTCCGTAAACTAGTGAGAAAGGAGTCACCCCGGTAGAAGTCCTGACTGATGTTCGATAGGCGTAGAGAGCGAATGGCAACTTCTCGTGCCAATCTTTATAGGTTTCGGCCATTTTCCCTATAATTTTCTTAATGTTCTTATTGGCTGCTTCTACTGCACCGTTTATTTTCGGACGATATAGTGACGAATTATGGTGTCTGATCTTAAATTGACTGCAGACCTCTGCAATCATGCTGTTGTTTAGGTTTAACGTATTGTCTGATATGATTCTTTCTGGCATTCCATATCGGCATATGATTTCCTTTTTTAGGAACCTGCTGACTGCCGTCTTGGTAACATTGGCATACGAAGCAGCCTCTCCATTTGGTAAAGTAATCAATGACCATAAAGATGAATCTATGCCCGTTCGATGCTTTCAGAGAGATTGGCCCAATGACATCCATGCCCCACATGGAGAAGGGCCATGGGGAAGTCATGACATGCAGAGGTAAAGGGGGCACGTGAATTTTATCCCCATAAATCTGGCATTTGTGACACCTCTTGGCGTAGTTGATGCAGTCACCTTCCATGGTTGACCAATAGTATCCAAACCTCATAATCTGTCTGGCCATTGTGAAGCCGTTAGCGTGAGTCCCACAGACACCTTCATGGACTTCTTCTAAAATCTTCCTAGCTTCGATAGCATCTACACATCTCAGAAGTACTTGATCCTTCCATTTTTTGTATAAGATCTCTCCGTCCAAAACATAATTACATGCTGACCTCCTCAATATCCTTTTGTCATTTTCTGTAGCTCGGTTGGGGTATTCGTGGTTCTTCACGTATTGCAGAATGTTATGATACCAAGGAGAATCATCTCCCCTTTCCTCCTTGTTGACGTTACAGCAGTGAGCTGGAGCCCCATAGATACTCATTTGGATGGGCTTCATGCTTTCCTGCTCATTTACTCTGATCATAGAAGCTAATGTGGCCAAAGCATCAGCCATCTGGTTTTCATCACGCGGGAGGTAAAAGAACGTGATATCATCAAATTCTTCAGTCAATTCTAGGATCAACTTTCGGTAATTGATCAATTTGGGATCCCTTGTTTCCCATTCTCCTTTGAGCTGATAGATCACCAACGCGGAATCTCCATATACCTCTAATATTTTTACTTTGTAGTCTATGGCCACTTGAATTCCCATAATACAAGCCTCGTATTCTGCCATATTATTTGTGCAATCAAAATTCAACTTGCAAGTGAATGGGTAATGATCTCCATTTGGGGATGTTAAGACTGCCCCAATTCCATTGCCCACGGCATTTGACGCTCCATCAAAGTTCAACTTCCAAGAACAATCTTTTAGAATACCTCTTTCCGTGTCTGCTACAACCATCAGATCTTCATTAGGAAAGTCGAAATTCAAGGGTTCGTAATCATCTAGCGCTCTGCTGGCTAGAAATTCTGCTACTGCGCTTCCCTTCACAGCTTTCTGGCTCACATAGACTATGTCAAATTCCGAGAGCAAAATTTGCCATCGAGCCATTCTTCTGTTTAAAGCGGCCGACTCCATCATGTATTTAAGAGGATCTAGTTTCAAGATTAACCAGGTCGTATGGTACAACATGTACTGCCTTAACCTCCGAGTTGTCCAGATTAAGGCACAACACAGTTTTTCGATTAGCGAATATCTCATCTCACACCCCGTGAATTTCTTACTGAGGTAATATATCGCCTGAATTTCTTACTGAGGTAATATATCGCCTTTTCTTTTCTCCCCGAGTCATCATGTTGACCTAATACACACCCCATAGAGTGATCAAACACTGCTAAGTATAAGATTAACGGCCTGTCTGGGCGAGGAGGTGATAAGACCGGAGGGTTCGACAAGTACTGTTTAACCCTATCGAAAGCTTTCTGGCATTCATCGTCCCACACACCCGGATTATGTTTCTTCAGAAGACGAAATATGGGATCACATTTTTCGGTTAATTGTGAAATAAACCTGGCAATGTAATTTAACCTTCCAAGGAAACCTCGAACTTCTTTTTGTGTGCGAGGTGGGGATAACTCTTGTATAGCTCTAGCCTTATCTGAATCAATCTCAATCCCCTTTTTGCTGACTATGAAGCCTAGTAATTTACCCGACCTCACTCCAAAAGTACATTTTGCGGGATTGAGCTTTAACTGGAATTTCCTCAGTCTCAAGAACAATTTTCTCAAGACTTGGATATGTTCTTCCTCTGTTCTAGACTTTGCAATCATGTCATCCACGTAAACCTCCACTTCCTTATGCATAATATCATGGAATAAAGCCACCATAGCTCTTTGGTATGTAGCTCCTGCATTTTTCAATCCAAACGGCATCACTTTGTAACAGAATGTACCCCACAATGTTATGAAGGTAGTCTTCCCCATATCTTCAGGATGCATTTTTATCTGATTGTACCCTGAGAATCCGTCCATAAATGAAAACAACGAGTAGCCCGCCGTGTTATCTACTAGAGTATAAATATGAGGTAAAGGAAAATTATCTTTTGGGCTAGCCTTATTTAGATCTTTGTAGTCCATACACATTCGCACCTTTCCATCTTTCTTCGGGACAGGCACTATATTGGCCACCCATTCTGAGTATTTGACTTCTTACAAAAATCCAGCATCAAACTGCTTTTCGACTTCCTCCTTTATTTTTAACACAACATCTGGCCTCATCCTTCTGAGCTTCTGTTGAACGGGTTTGCAATCCTCTTTTATAGGCAAGCGATGCACTACCACGTCGGTGCTCAAACCAGGCATATCCTTGTATGACCATGCAAAGACATCTTCGAACTCCTGTAGCAATTTGGCGAGATTTTGTCTTGTTTCTTTAGCTATATGCGTACCAATTTTTACTACCTTCCCCTCGTCCAATGTCACAGTCTCTATTATTTCCTTATGAGGTAGAATTTGTTTCTCTTCCTCTTCTACCATTCTTAATAATTCAAGAGATAAATCACTGTCCATGTCATATTCAAGATCCTGTGATTCTTCTAAACACATATCTTGCTCAAAAGGATGCTCTGACTCTCTGGCAGCGTCGCTTAAGTCATTGATATCCGGGGACCTAGTATAGTTCAAGAGAATATGGAAAGAATGAATGAATTCATAAATGGTTATTGGTATTATGAAAGAATGATTTAATGAAATCAAAAATATGGAAAAATGGAGGGATGTTTGCTTCAAATGATAGCAGAATGTATTTCATTAATATAATAATGTTTGAACATGCCTATTTCAAAAAAGATGTCTTATCACTTCTAGGCTTAAAGTAATAAGTGCGTTCTGAACATTACTTTGAATAAGTTTTAAATACTATAGGAATCTCCTCTACAGTCCAGTTGTCCAAAACACTCCCCGGTTCATAAGGTCGAATATCCGATAAGGTTCTTTCTTCAACTGCCTCTTCTGATACAGCGTTAACACAAACATTGCCCAACATTGCAGCGATATCCTCTCCCTTTAATACCTTCTGCTCAGCATGAATTATTCCCCCTGACACAAAGGTTTTGGATAAATGTGGAATCACTAGGGGTTCCCATTTGGCCTCTTCACCCCTCAGGCGAGCACGCCTTCTTTCTTGTCTCTTTTCCAGTTCTTTCCTTTTTTGTTTGGCATCGGGCCTGAATCCTAAGCCGAAGCGGTCTTGTTTTTCCCTCAATGTCGGGGCCATAACTCTCCCCTGAAGATACCTTCCAAGTCCTTTTCCTGGCAAAGCTCCTTTCCTCACGGTCATCTTTAAGCCCATTCTTGTAGTCTTGGAGATTTTTGGTATTGGGATTCTGTTTCCTTCTATAACGAAAGTTACATTTACGAACTCGAGAGATCAAAAAGAGCATTCAGTTGTTTCGCCGCTTATCTCTAAATACGGCATCTCACTAGTCACAGCCGCAATAATGTCCTCCTCAGCCTTTATCGTTATCAACCGACCATCCACTATCAACTTCACCTTCTGGTGTAATGAAGAGGGCACCGCCCCTGATGCATGTATCCACGGCCTCCCTAACAAGCAGTTATATGAGGGCTTGATGTCCATTACGAAAAAATCTATTTCGTAAGTAGTCGAGCTGATCAATAAAGGTATTTCGATTTTCCTCAATACTTTCCTTTGTGTGCCATCGAATGCCTTCACTATGCTCTGGCATTCCTTCATGTGTGAGCTGTCTATTGGTAATCGATTCAGAGTGGACAAGGGCAGTATGTTCAATGTAGACCCATTGTCTATTAGGACCCCTGGTAGCGTATACCCTTTGCATATAGTGGTGATATGCAAAGCTTTGGTGGATCCCCTACCCCTCGGTGGTATCTCATCGTCACTAAAATGGATGAAGTTGTCTGCACTTATGTTACCCACCAATCGATCCAATTTGTCCACCAAAATATCATTAGCGGCATAAGTCTCGTTTAAGACTTTCATTAATGCATTCCTGTGTACCTCAGAATTCTGGAGCAAAGCCAATATAGATATGCGTGCTGGTTGCTTATGCAGTTGCTCTACCACACAATATTCACTATGTTTTAAAAATTTTAAGAACTCCTTGGCTTCTTCCTCTTTTACGAGTTCTTTTACGAGCGATTCGGACTCGACTAATTTTTCCTCCTCTGGCTCTATCATCGGGGCTTCCCCTTTTACCAAATCATAACGTCTCCTGCTATGGGTATGAGAGTCTGCATTCAACTCTTCTTTCGAAACACTAGCCGATTTCTCCTTCCCTGGTATTGTCACACTACATTCGTAGTTCCAGGGGACCCTCTTGCTATCCTCATAAGCAGGGGCTACAGGTCCTTGTATTATAATCTTCGGTACTACCTTCATCTCAGGTCCACTATGTTTATTTTCTGCAGTCCATGTATTATCACTTTTGTCTTTGTTCAAGCTTCGCTTCGTTGTTCTTGGGTGTCGAGATGACGATCAAAGAGAATTTAACTTGTGAGCCCCTCGTTGCCAACTCCGAGGTACATACACTTCTCTCTTCTGTACCCTCTTCATAAAACTCCATTTCTTTATTGTTCATCAAATTTTGGACCAAAGCCCTGAATTCCTCACAGTTCTGAATTTCGTGGCCCAATTCTCGATGGTACTCACAATAATTTACCCTTTTTTCTTGGCTATCTTTTGCAACGATTAGCCCCTGTTTCACCATTTCTTTCCAGACCGACCTTAAGAGAGTTTTAACTTTCACCATATTTGTTTTGACCCTTCTCTCTAAACTTTCGCTGACTGCATTAACCCCACTATGATCAGGTAATGAATTCTCTGCCTTTGGTAGATCTTTCAACTCTATGACCCCCATATTGACAAGCTTTTCAACCAATTTCTTGAAGGCCAGGCAATTCTCTATTGAGTGCCCTGTGATTCCCGCATGATATTCACACTCCGCGTTCGGGTCGTACCACTTGGGGTACGGAGGCTGCATTGGTGTTAAATAGCGAGGAGACACTATGTGCGCATCAAACAGGTTTTTATACATCGTCTTGTAAGTTATCGGGATTGGTGTGAATTGAAGCTTCTCCTTGTTCTGTCCAGTAGTGCCAGATTCCTTTCTGGATGAACCCTGATGCCCAGTAATCACTGCCTTAGGTTGATTTACGGTGACTGACTTTGAGTATCCCATGCCCGTGTTGTTCACTTCGTTCTCTTTCCTTCTCATAGTCGCTCTTTTGTTATTTTCCCCCGCCTCGATCTTGCCACTTTTTATAGCATTCTCAATCATCTCTCCGGTCATCACGATGTCTGAGAAACTCTTGGTTGCGCTCCCTAGCATGTGAGTAAGGAACGGGGCTTTCAATGTATTGATAAAGAGCATTGTAGTTTCTTTCTCTAGAAGAGGTGGCTGAACCTGGATGGCAACCTCCCTCTACCTCTATGCGTACTGCCAGAAACTCTCGTTTGGTTTCTTTTCCATGTTTTGCAGAACAATTCGATCAGGGGTCATATCGGTTACATGACTGTATTGTCTCATAAATGCTCAGATGGATCTCTCCAAGAACTAATTTCGATGCGGCTTAACCGATTGTACCATTTGGTATTTGCTCACCAGTGCTATCCTGAAGCGATGGATTAGCAGTTGGTCATTGTTAATATACCCAGTCATTCTTCGACAAAACATAGTTATGTGGGCCTCGGGGCAAGTAGTCCCTTTGTACTTTTCAAATTCTGGCATCTTAAATTTATGGGGTAGTATCAGATCTGGCACCAAGCTCAGATCTTTAGCGTCAATTCCGTGTTGCCTATCAGCATTCTTCATAGCCCGAAATTTGTCCTCTAACCATTTACAACGTTCTTCTATCCGTTTTGGCAATTCAGGCTTTATTTTTTCCTCCTCCGCTGTCTCATCGAAGTCGGGAACAGTTGCGTTGGTTGGATGGTCAACCAAATTCGAACCTGACCCAGCTTGGAAATTTGGCATTATTGAGACACCCTCCTGCAATTGTTGAGGTTTAATTACAACGGGTACCCTTCGTGGTTGCGCTTCATGATGTGTCGGGGTAAATCCTAGGAGACATAATCATTCCTCACCATCCTCCTCATTGCCAATCATGGGGGCTTTCCCTTTGTCTGTCAATAACTGAGTTAATTGGGACATCATGTTTCTTTGTGATTCCATCATTTGATCCATCATATCACGCTGGATCTTGGCAAGCTGCTCTTGCATTTGAAGTTGAAGCTTTTCCTGCATCTCCTTTTGGAGTTGCTTGAGTTTCTCTATCCTCTGATCCATATCTTTTGTTTTCTTTCTTGTGTTGTAGGGGTGCGTTTCTGGCAAAGTTTTGCTAGTTTCTAGGTTGCTGAAATGATTTTTACTTTAATTAGGGCGTTTTAAAGATTTTTAATGCATATGAATGAAATGGATGATAAATGCGAATGCATGAAATGCAAAAGAAGTTGATTCTGATTCAATTCCATTTAGGAAACTTTATTTGAAAACAAAGCTCTTTACATAAAGTGGATTACAAATACGACCTTGCTTTTTCGCCCAAGGCTTTAATTTTTGTAAGTAGAGAAGCTAATTCTCGTCCACGATCTGACCGTGTCTCGAATTGCATACTCAATACATCAGCTTGTACAGCCAAAGCCCGTAAATACTCAGCTATCTCTCGCATCTGCGTTATAGCTTCCCCCATGAGGTAGTCTCTATCATTGACTTGATTCTGAGCATGGTGAAGCTCATCTCCTCTTTGTTCTTCATTTGCCTCTAGATGCTGGATATGGTTTTGGCAACTTAGCAAAGCTGTTTCTAACCCTTCGATCTTCTTCCTCATCCCTTCAATCTGGCTCAAACTGGCTTTTAATTTTTTCACTGAGTCACTGCTTCGATGATGGTAAAGGGACCTCTCGAGTTCCACAATCCTAGCCCTTAGTTTGACTTGTTCGCTTAGGCTTTCTGAGAGGTTCTTTTCCACAAGCTCGTTTAGTGCTTGAACTTTCCTGAATTTTTCCTCCCACTTGTTAGCTTTAACCCTTTCCTCTTGAATTTCCTGTCGCCATTGATCGGGAGTTTTTCCTAAACCGGCGGTTCTCATCGACAATCGCATCTTCTTATAATCAGTCTTCAAGCTGTTGAGATCTTCTTCAACTCGTTCTTTCCCTTTTCTGAATCTCTCTGCCTCTACTTTTTGAACATCAGCATCTAATCCTAAATGTATCTTCTCTTCCTCTAGTCGCTCTATTTTCTTTTCCAACTCCCGATTCCTCTTTTCAAAATCCTGCTTTATTATCTCCAATTCAGACGGGACGACTTGTAGGCATTCTTCTAGGGATCTAGCGCCTTCCAAACTGGGTCCGGGTATGTTATCGTTAATCCTCTGGCTGAACCAACTATTATACTCCGGCGTCGTCATAGGTCCTACCAACAATCTTTTCATGCGTCGAGTCTGGTTCCAAGCAACAGAAATTTCCTTGATTTTCTTCTTGTAGTCGTCTCCCTTAAATGGAAACTCGCATTGTGCTAGACTATGAGTCGCCGGTATGAACTACCTTGACCCATACTGTCTTAGTACCAGTAAGGGAGCATAAGCTGTGACTTCCCAAACCCCGAGCAAAGGGACCCAATTAAAATTCCCGCATCAGAACAAAATGTCACTAGACCCCAACCAATGAGCTTTCCACTGAATATCTTCTTCTCGAAGACCCTGTAGTAGTGTAGTCCAATTTTCTTCGGACACATCATTTCTTCTAGGCGTGGCAGCTATTTCTTTCAGTGGAGAATAGTCATCACGGAAAATGCGGCAAGAGATCCTATCCACCCTCTAGAAATGGCTGTGGAACCAGACTAATAACAACTGTGCACATCCTATGAACCTTCCCTCTCCAGATCTTCTACAGGCGCTTAATGACCTAAAAGTCTCAGCCAAAATTGCAGGTACTGGTGTGATCCCTTTACTGAGTCGGTCGAACAAATTTGTGACTGCTTCGTCTACATGCCCCAGAGCCTTAGGAAATAGCACCAATCCGTAGATGCTCAATGCAGACATATCGATTCTCTTTTTTGCATCCGGATGAGCTAGAACCAAATCCCTCAAATTTCTTCACGGAATGCACTTATACTCCCCCTTTTGCTTTATTCTGGCTGTTATCCATTCCTCGCTCGTCCCCGTAACATTCATTAGCTTCTTCCGAGCCGCTGTACGTGCAGCGACTTTCGAGTAAATTTTATCCTTTTGGGCTATTGGGCAATGCAACAGAGCGGTATATTCTTCCACGGTTGGAACTAAGTCTACCCTTCCGAAGGTAAAACAACTATATGCGGTGTTCCAATACTGCGTAATGGCTCGGAACAACTGTTCATCTATTTTGATGTCCAGTAGGTACGGTAAATCTCCATAACTCTGAAAGAACAATCTCCTGGCCTCATTGTCCCATTGATCCCATATCGTTTTCAATTCCTGAAGATTATTCTGCGTAACACTAATGCGGGTGTGATCTCCTAACTCCGATTCATATCCTGCAACCAAGCTATTCCCTTGTTCCAACTGCATCGTTTCTGACCAAATTCTGACTGTTGCATTATTCTTCACCTTATCAAGAAAGTCGTTTTCCATGTCGAGCTCCCTAATTTAGCAACCGAACCCGAATCGACACCTTTCTCTAATATGGTAATGCATGCAAAGCAGTAAAGATAAATAGGTAGTTAGTACGATAGAAACACAGTTCAAAGCATACAGGACATTCAAGCATCTATTGGGTAGCCACTAGGGTTTATCACAACTCCATCAAGGGTAGGCTCTTAGGGTATTTTATATGTGGTTTGTGTTCTAAAGCGGAGGGTACCTGAGCCAGCAGATTCCTCAATCTTCACCCATTATAGGCTCATACGGACCGAGTTCGGTTCAGGGGAATACATTTCCCTATGGCTGCACGGAGATGAAAATCTCACGAAGACATAGGTACGGATGTATCCCGGAAGCGATTCACTATCCTGCACGGAGGTGAAAACCTCACGAAGGAGTAGCTTCTTATTCCCACTTAAGGGCGTGACCCAACGGTTATGCAACATGATGCCAAAACATTCTACATAATTACAATAATCAAAGTAATATGAACGAATGCAATAATAGGATCGTAATTTTTGAATCAAATTTTCAACTTTTGACAAAAGGACAACATATAATCAATTTCACGGCTTGACTCTCTTATTGTCCCCAGTGGAGTCGCCAAGCTGTCGAAACCAGTTTTTAAATCGAGTTTAAAAAGGGATCGATTTTAGAAATATGGAAATGGAGTATCCACCGATCTTTTATTCGAGGTGTGATCGGATCACCTTGATCATTTTAATAGAACTTGAATTTATTAAAACAAATTTTTGGTCTACGAAATCCAGAAAATGGGTTCGGGAGTCGGTTACGCACGAGGAAGGATTAGCACCCTCGCAATGCCCGAAATTGGTACCAAATTGATTAATTAATGTCCTGATATCAAACATTTGAAAAGATCTTTTTAATTACAATCCATTTATATATACGTTTGGACAAAACCATATTGGATGCCAAAGCTCCATATTTTAGGGAAACAAAATGCCATAGTAAGTTAGGGCATAACATCTTATATTCTCGAAGTTGGATTTATCCTTTGTCATTCAATACTTGTATATTTAAAAAATGAGAAGGATATTCCCTTATTTGGGTCAAGTGAAAAATCGCAACCCAGTAAGTTAGGGTACTATTTCTCAAAATTCCCGAATACGAAATATTGCCTTTATTCTTTCAAAAATCTTATCTCGAGATACTAAAATATCACGCTCAGTAAGTTAGAGCTCAATATTTTCAAGAATCCCAAGAATAAGTTTTAAATTAAAATATTATGTAGTTTGAATCAGAAGAGAAGGTATGCTTGGTTGCCGGGTTTTAAATGATGAGAACCGGAACTCAGTAAGTTAGAGCACGATTCTCTCGAAACCGCTAAACACGAGCATTGCCTTATGGTTTAAAGCTTTGCACAAAATGATTTTGGAACATGAGCGGTGCTAAACTATGGCTATCTAATCGAATAAAATGCGGTAGAATAATAACATACGATGTGAAGTAATTATGTACAAATGAAATATAATGGTATTGAATCTAAAACAAGAATTAAAACATATATAATATCCATAATTATCAAACATTAAATTGACGATGAGGAAAATTAACTAACATACATACATCAATAATATTACAAAGTCACAGGGATGATTCTAATACTAATTTTACAAATATGTATGAATGTACATATTAAAATATATATATACTAAATTTTGAACGAAAAATATACATAACATAAGTAGTTTTAGAGGAGATTAAATATCTACATAAATAAAAAATGTATATATATAATATTAACTTAATAATTTATGTACAAGAATAAAATAATTTTAATACAAATTATATATAGAAAATAGTTTAATATGAATAACATATGAATATATATTTTATCATATTATAAAATAATTTAAAAATGAATTAAACCTAATAAAAATATGAAGATTGTATATGAAAATGAAAAGGTGTTTAATTGAAACAAAAACAAAATTTATAGGCTATTTTATAATAAATCAAAATCATTTATAAATGCGCAAGGGTTAATTTGAAATACGCTTAAACAATCAAGGACTAAACCAGTAAATATTTTTGAAGCTCAAAATGCAGCGTATGGATTAGATCAGATCGAATAAACAAACAAATCACAGAACTCTATTGAAATGCAAAAAAAATTGTACAATAAACTTAATCGAAAGACAATATAATAAAGGAGGACTAGGCACACAAATAATCCCTTTTAGCAGAAACACGCGGGTCCTCCAGGTTCCGAATCAGGTCGGGTCAAGACGCTTACACACGCGCCGTTTCAAGGCTATCGGATGAGCCTCAAACGGCGCCATTTCACGAGGCTAATCCCCTATAAATTCAACCTAAACCTCGCACCTCCTCTTTGCCTTCTTTGAAACCCTAGCCGCAAACAAAACTACCTTAACCCTCTGCTAACTCTTCCCTATTGAAACCCTAGCTTCGTTTTTCTCTCATCACGCCCCCGCCGCAAAGAAAATCCCTCCGTTCATCACCTTAACGCCATTACAACCGACGAAAGGCAGTACACGGATGATAGGTCTCGTCTGTTCACCGTCAAATCGCTATCATGCCAAGCGAGAGACGGTGCCCGAATGCTTCGATTCATTTCGAAGATAATGACATCGAATCCTCGCGCATTAACCTACATCTAACTCCGATTGTGATGGAGCAAATGAAGGTTGAGCGCTCAACCCAGGTAAACTCACCTCCCTCTCTCTCTTTATTATTTTTTTTTACCGAATGCAAAGCAAAAGAAAACCCAGAAACGGATGCAAGAAGATGAAACGTTAAAAAAGTATGTGATTGAAAAATAACCTTTTTTTTTCAAGAAAAAACTGCTATTCTTTGTATTTCTCTGCTATGATGCCTCTAAAAAAAATACAGGTATGTGGGTCGGCCCTTTTTATAGCCGATTCGAAAAAAGAGAAAAAAAATCAAAATACAAGTCTTTTTTTCTTTTGCTATTTTCTATTCTGCTTTATTTTTGCTGCTCTCTCGTTTTCTTTTTTTTGTTCGTTTACAGGTACGAACGTAGCCAAGGCGCGCGGGTCGTGATCCGGTGTCTTGTGACTGCTTTGAAGGTTTACGCGTGAGTGGAGCACCTGGGGGCGAACGTGGGTGGAACGCGTGATGTGAGCGCGACACAAACGGTCACGCGCGTGAGGGCACGCGGCAATCCAAAGGTCGCGCATGGAGGAATGGCTGTGGAGAAGGTGCCTGAAGGTTCTGGAATGCTGATGTTGGGCTAGTTGGGTTTATTTTGGGGCCTCGGGTTTAGTGGTTTAGGGCCTGTGTAACTGTTTTGTAAATTGGGCTGAAGAATATTGTAAAGGGACTGTATTATTGGACCTATTATTATTTATTATTTTTAGTATTAATTTGGGCCATTTGAGAATTAAGTGTAAATGGACGGATAGACTATTTTGGATTTATTGTTGGTTTTGTTTATCAGACCCGGGCAAAATGGGCCTTCAACAATATATAAAAATAAAATAAAGGTATTTAAATTTTAGAAATTTGAAAAATAAAACTTAAATTTTCAAAAATATATAATCTAGAAAAAAATTCATAAATTTGATTTTTTTTCAAAAATTCTAAATTCTAAAAATTTCAACACAATATATTTAAATTTTCAAAATAGAAAAAGTTTAACTTTTTTTTTTTAAAAAAAGAGAGAAATTGAAATTGTTTAACATTAAAAATAGAAAAAATTTAAAATATATATTTAAAAATTTTCAATAATTAAAAAATTGAAAAAAACATTATTTTTAGAAAATTTATATTTATGAAAAATATTTTAAAAATTCTGTCAACAGTGGTCAATGGTGGATAAAGTCAAAGATTTTTAAATATTTAAATATTTAATTTTTCTATTTTTTAAATTTAAATTTAATATTTTTATTTTAAATAAACTTAATTATCACGTGGCACATCCTGATTGGTTGGATGTGCCACATGGCATATTCTAATTGGTACCACATATCAACCTGTTGATTTAATGCCGTTACAAAAAATAAGTTGAACCGGGTGATAGAACGATAATTTGAGTACCAATTTAAGACAAAAAAAAGTTTAGGTACTAAAATGGGAAAACAAGCAAATTGAGAATTAAGCCTGAAATAAAATATGTTATACAAACAAGGAAAATGGTATTACTTTCCCTTCATGTTATTTCAGTGCAATCTAAACATAGGATAGGGTGAATATACTTAACGAGTCAATCAAATTAGTCAATCTATTATTAAATTGATCAATTCAATTTATTGTACTCTTAAAAAGGATCAAATAAGACCAAATTGGAATAGAGTAACATTTATTGTTTAAAAAATATCATATACTATTTAATAGAGTTAATATTTTTAAAATTTTCTAGTTCAATAAATAAAATTTTTTGTTGAGAATTAAACTGTAATTTAGAAAAAATATAATTTTCAAAATATTTTTTATACAATAAATGTTAACTATGCTACAATTGAACTTATTTGATTTTTTTAAATGGTCTAAGAACTAAATTAATCCATTTAATAATAAAAGAAATAATTTAATCCAGTCCCTATAATGCAAGTACTTCCAAAATACTTTTTAACCTAGGAGTGGTGATCCAAAATCATTGTCATGTAAGATTGTGTTTATTTAACTAAAATGATTTCTAAAAAATATATTGATTTTTATTTTGAAAAAATTAATATTTTTCGAGCATGTAAGTAATTCTGTGTAAAATATTTTTTGTTGTTTGAAATTTTTTCTTTAAATCATTTTTTCAAAGATTTTTCTTGAAACATGAATTATATTTTTAAATTATCTTATAATAACTATACTATATTGATAATAATCAATGTATGAGAGTGAAAAAGGTACATGGAACCTAAAAGAGATAAATGAAACTAAGCAAGATTTTTAAAAAATACTCATATTTATGGTATTAAAATATTCATATTTTATATTATAAAAAATTTATAACTAAATATTTATAAATCATAATCTATATGCCTATAATTAAAATGCTAATATAAAATATTTTTAATACAATAGTAAGAATACTATTCAAATTTTAAAATTAAATGTTAAAATTATCACTAAAATAAATTTTAATATTAAATAATTTTATTTAAAAATAAATTAGATTAAAAATTTGTTATATATTATTAAATATAAATATGTATTTTAATAATATTAAAAATTGAGATTAATATTTTAGTATTTTTAAATCTTAAAATTAAAATTTTATTATTAATAAAATAATATTTTGTTGGACTGGAATTACTTTTTATCTAAAAGTCATGTTAGTAATATATACTTTTCAAAAGCAAATAACAATTTCATAAAGAAAGCACTATCTTTGATTGCTAAAAAAATATTTTTTTATTGATGAAACAAACACAAAAAAAAAAAAAAATAAGCAAAATAAGGCCTATATGCTTTTTTTAATTAATTAGGCCTTTAGGCCAGTTTTAAAATTAATAAGAGAAGTAGATTGATTTTAGGAGAGAGAAACAGAAAGCACGTCCAGCTAGGCGTACTTTCTCACAGATGGCAAAAAAAGGCGCCCAGTTGGACGCGCTTTTCATTTCACTTTCCAGGGTTAAGGCTTTTGTTTTTTTAGGGTTAGGATTTTTATTTTATTAGGGTTAGGGTAATGAAAGATATCTATTTTGATCTTATTTTGAAGTTGATGTGGACAGAATTATGAAAAATGGCCTTTGGAATTTTAATTCCCATTTACTGATTTTACATCATTAAAGGAGGGGGAAGACCCTCAAATTGTTCAATTTCATTGGGTTGATTTTTGGATGTCTATCCATGATCTTCCTCTTGGTTTTATCTCTGAAACCGTTGCTCAACAATTGGGCAACTTTATTGGTATCTTTATTGAATATGATGCATCAGCAACTTAATCAGGGTGAGAATCAACGTCAAAAAACCATTGAAAAGGAAGAAGAAGCTTGTACTACCGAATGGTGAGTCAGTTTATGTTCGTTTTGAATATGAAAAACTTACTTTATTTTGTTTCTTATGTGGTAAATTAGGGCATGGTGAAATTTTTTTGCCTGATTAGAGCCCATTATTCGCGACAAGAGTATGTGTTTAACTAGGATATCTCATTACGTGCTCAGTCAAGAAAGATTTGGCGTGGAGAACGTCCCTAAAAATTGGGTTAGTAGAAATTGGGTTAATGAACCGAGAGTGGTCACAACCGAATTTTTATTTAGATAATCTTTTGTTCATTTGATAATAAATAAATATCAATTATAGTGTCTTGCTTTTCCAGCACACCTTTGTCTGCTGGTTCCTAGCAGGTTCTTGTGTTTTAATTTTTTTTTCAGTGGGGATTGACAGCTCTGATCTGGTTTTCTTTTTAATGACTCTTTATTTTCATTTGTTTCGGTGGATCTAGTTAATTTCGTTAGTATAGAGAAAGAGTTAGTGGGTTTGTCTTTAGATGACAAGGAAGATGAGATTTTGCAGGAAAAAACGGATAGGGTGGAATTTTGCCTAGTTGGTTGTTTTTTGACGGTTAGTGTCATTCACTTCGTAGCAATGAGAAGCACGATGCCCAATCTATGGCATCCGGTTGTAAGGGTTCAGATCTTGGAGTTAGGGGAAAAACGATATTTATTCAGATTCTTTCATACGATGGATTTGGAAAGGGTGATTATAGGATCACCATGGACTTTTAATAATCATCTTTTATTGTTACATCGATTAATGAGGGGTGAAGATCCTTTGAAAGTATTGCTTGTTTATGCGAATTTTTAGGTTCAGATCCATGGAGTGCTGACAGGTTTCTTTAATGAGGTTTTGGCGAGGCAATTAGGGGATTTCCTTGGGAAATATGTTGAATCTGATAGTCTGAATCTCGATAGGGGGTTACAATCATATTTACGAGTAAGGGTGAACTTAGATGTTCGACGTCCGTTGAAAAGGAAGAAGAATTTGTTTTTTTCTTTTGGAATTTGTTCCTATGTTAGTTTTAAATATGAATGCTTTACCATGTTTTGCTTTTTTTGTGGGCGACTAAGGCGCAATGACTCTTTTTGTCAAGCTAAAATGGCGCTAGGTTTTGAAGTGGCTGAAATGGATGGGATCTATCGTTAAGAGCTCAATCTAAAAGAGCTCTTACTATAAGTAGTGTGTGGTTTCGGGAGGGAAGTGAAGGGGCAGAAAAAGGTAGGTTTTCGATGGGGCAAGCAACGGAAAGAAGCAGTCAGAAAGATGGTTCTCATTGGGAGGGTATGCTAAATATTAACCCAATGTTGGGAGTTAATCTAGAAGGGGATGTATCTGTCATACCTAATGGGGGTGGGGAGTCGTCTTTAATGCAAGGTCAAGTATTAATGGATCACGATTCGGAGGAATGTGAGATGAAGGGGTGAGAAGAAAAGACCCAGAAGGGAGGAAGAGAATTATGCAGAGGTAAAGGAGTTGAGATCATTAATTGTTAGAAATAGGAGAGTATCAAGAGGAGACCATTTTATATCGGTGGCTGCCAATAGGTAAGTTGACCGGTCGCAATGAAAATCATAAGCTAGATTATCCGTGGTTTGGGGAGCCCACAGGCTGTAAAGAGGTTTCGACATGTGTTGAAGATGTATAATCCCTAAATAGTCTTCTTTTTGGAGACTAAGTTGAGTAGGGTGCAAATGGAACGTGTTAGAAGAAAGTGCAGTTTTTTTAATGGCATTGAAATTTCGGCCGAAAGTTCGAAGGGTGGTATTAGTTTGGCTAGGAAATGAGATATTTCGGTAAACCTCAAAAATTTCTCTAACAATCATATTGATGCTGATGGTTCTGAAGTTAGTGAGGGAAGCAAATGGAAGTTTATAGGGTTTTATGGCTTGCCTTATGCACGGAATAGGGAGGCTTCATGGAATTTGTTGAGAAGGCTTTAGTGTAATCCGAATATTCCTTGGTTTGCTTGCAGTGATTTTAATGAGATAATGTATGTGAATGAAAATATAAGAGGTTTACCTAGAGATGAAAGAAGAATGGAGGCCCTTAGAAGGGTTTTAGGGGAATGTCAATTAATGGACGTTGGCTACTCTGGGGTTTGGTTTACATGGGAAAGAGGAAATTTACCGTAGACCAACATTAGAGAGAGGCTTGACAGAGGAGTGGCAAATGTTAGCTGGATGAACTTGTTCCCTAATGCGTCTATTCAACATCTGGCGTATTCTTTCTCAGATCATTGTACTCTACTTATACAAACGGCTCAATTTGGGAATAGTAGTAGAGGACATAGTTCTTAATTTGAGGCATGGTGGGTTTTAGAGGAGCCCTTTGATAAAGAACTGGAGAAAATTTAGAAGGGTTCTTCGGTTGATCTTTTAGGTTAGTTGAATGTATTGAAAGAGGGGTTAGTC
This sequence comes from Gossypium bickii, assembly GCA_025503065.1. Taxonomy (NCBI): domain Eukaryota; kingdom Viridiplantae; phylum Streptophyta; class Magnoliopsida; order Malvales; family Malvaceae; genus Gossypium; species Gossypium bickii. Next base: position 68,691,031 of record CP106709.1, read on the forward strand.
AAATGGGCTAAACAAAATAAACAGAAGAGGGAAGGATCTAAGCGGTACCTAATTAGTAGACTGGAGGAGTTGAAGAAAGCAGAGAAGGATGATGAGAATCTTGCTAAAACAATCAACATAAAGGTTGGGCTAAATCTTGAGATTGAAAAAGATGAAGTCTATTGGGAACAGAAGGCTTGAGCAAACTGGTTATGTAATACCCCTATACCCGGTTCAATCATGTAGACCCGGTATAGGACTATTACATTTGGTGCCAAAATAATTATGGCCAGATACTGTCTAATTAAAACATTTGAATATAATATTTTAACTTACCAACCATTTTTGCTAACATATTTATTGTTTATTAATTCATTCCATATATACTAAAATACTTCAAATAACTGAAAATAGATAAAATTTCAAGAATCTACATTTTAGTCCCTATCACATGGGGACACCTTTGAACTACATATGTACATGCCATTTTAATACAAAATATAGTAACTACCTTTGAAGCCCTTGAGGATGTGATGAGATGAGCGATCTTTTAGTTGGACTTTTCTCTTAGTCTAATTGTACCTACGCGTTAAAATAAACGCGTTAAGCCGGTGAAGGCTTAGTAAGCACCACAAGAATAATTAAATAAGCAATCATAACGTAATATTTTAACTCAATCAATTATTGCATATTTTCTCACATATAAGTTTCTTCATGTATGCCTTGCTTTAATAAAATTTAACTTATCTTTTGTAAGGTATAAATCTTACCTTAACACATCAAGAATTCACTTTGTCCTCGTTTCAATTCTTAGCCCAAAGTAGACTTTATAGAACACATCGGATATACGGAACATATACAGAGGTGCATTATGATGCACAAGTGAACAGAGAGCACCAATGTGCTAATAATCGAGAGCACCGACGCGTGCTAATAATCGAGAGAGCACCAACGTGCTAATATCGAGAGCACCAACGTGCTAATATCGAGAGCGCTAAAGTTCCTTAATGGCATGCCACTAATATCCCAAAGAGTTCTAATTTCGTCTACTTGGGCATTAAAGCTGAATCTCATGTATTTAAATAATTCACATAAATATTTCAAAAAGGATAAATAACAATAATTTAAAATTCTTGTAGTACTTACAATAAAAGATTGAGGTGATATGAATTCTTCTTCCTTCACTCCTTAACCTTCTCTTTTCCTTTTCCTTCGATTCGGTCCTCTCCTTCCTTTTCTTTTTCTTTAATTTCATATAAACATATAACATTTATATGTTAAAAATAATCAAATAATTTCCTATAATATTTAATAAAATAAACATGTATTTTATGATAAATTCATGCTTTCTTACTATTGCTCACATTTCAATTTAATCATTTACTCATAAACTTATTCAAAGCTGTCCTTTTGTGTCATAGTCACTAAATTATTTATTTCTCGAGCTACAGAACTCCAAATGAAGAACCGTTAATTTTCCTTGAAACTAGACTCATATATCTTTTTACTATAATTTTTCCAGAATTTTTGGTATGGCCAATCAATACCAGATTATTCTTAAAGTTTCCCCTGTTTTACTGTTTGACTGTTCTGACCTCTCTTCACTACGAATCAAATTACTCTTCATACAGAATTCATATGACCTTCTTATTCATTTCATTTGAAAATAGACTTATTCAGGATTCTAAACATATAAACTTAAGCCCCTAATTATTTTTCTCCAATTTTTTATGATTTTCCAAAGTCAGAACAGGGGATCCCGAAATTCCTCTAAACCAGTCTTACAAAAATATAAATATCTCAAATTACAGAATTCCTTTGCTTTCCCTGTTTCTTTCATATGAAACTAGACTCAATAAGCTTTAATTTCATATCTCATTCAGCTTCTAATTCCACTTATACGATTTTTAGTGATTTTTTCAAAACTAGTCTACTGCTGCTGTCCAAACTGTTTTAGTGCAAACTGTTTATTACCATTTTTCCCTTAAGCTTTCAATAAATGATAATTTCGTCCCTGCTCAATTAACTTCTCAATTGAGCTGATTTTTCTCAATAAACACCTTATTCTATCACTTTAAACAACTTTATAATCTTTGGGAATCAGAATTCCAGTAATAGACTTTAATTCCAAACATTTTCACAATTTAATCCTTAAAATCAATTTCTAACTAGATATTCCATTAATTAAACCCCTAATTCATCAATTTGATCCACATAACTCATGTTCAAAAATCTAAGAATTTCCAGAATTTCAACTTAATTCAACAAAACTTTGTTCTAAAACTTATAAAACATCAAAATTAGAAGAAAAGGGCTAAATTAACTTACCTATTAAACATCCAAGCTTTAAATCATCAATTTCTCCTTTTTCTTTCTTTCTTTCTTTCTTTCCCCTGCTTTCGTCTTGTTCTCTGTTTCTTTTCTGTTATGTTTCTCTTCTTTCTTTTTTTTTTTTTTTTGTTTTATAAATAATAATATAATAATATAATAATATAATAATATAATAATATAGTAAAAATCTCAGATTTTTTTACACAATACACCGCCTCAACTTTACAAAATGGCATAATTGCCATTTTGGTCCTTCATAATTTCTTTTAATCTATAATTCAACTTTTGCACCTTTTTCAATTTAATCCTTTTCTCAAATACTTCTAATTAAGTCAAATTCACCTAAATAAAACCTTATTAAACACACAACTAACTTTGTAAATATTTTTAATAAATATTTTATGAGTCCGCTTACTAAAAATAGAGACCCGATAACTCATTTTTCAATATCCATACTTTTGAGGTCGTTACAATTCTCCCCCTTTTGAAATTTCGTCCTCTCAAATTTACTTAAAAAGAGATGAAACACTTGATTTCTTATAGTTTCCTTCAAATAAACACCTTGATAAATACTTTATCACCCACAAAATATTTAATATCCCGATGTTTTAAATCCACAATTGATTTCATTTGTCGAGTCTTCGCTTTTAATCTATTCCGAATTGCCTTTACTTTTTCTTCTGTTTCCCGATCAAATCAACCCCATGTATCTTCTTTCCACCGAGCTCATCCAATATAACGATGTTCTACACTTTCTACCATACAAAGCTTCATGCGAGCCATTTTAATCTTGGGGTCGATAATCATTATTGTAAGCAAATTCAATCAAAGGTAGATACCTCTCTCAATTACCTTCGAACTCTAGTATACAACATCGAGTATATCTTCCAATACCGAATTACAAACTCGGTTGGCCATCCATGCGAGGAGGAAATGCGATCTTGAACTACAATCAATACCCAAAGCTTCTTGTAATTTATTCCGAAACAAGACGTAAATCGGAAATCCAATATTATGGAGACAGACACTCTGTATTTCGACAATCTCGAGATATATACGATTTAACGATTTATCTAAAGAATAATCCGTGCGCATTCGGAATAAAGTGCGCTGATTTTACCAATCGGTCACTAATCACCCAAATAACATCCTTTTTCCTCGAAGACAACGGTAACCCCGATACAAATTCCATAGTGATTCTTTCCCATTTCCATTTCGGTATAGTAATTGGTTGGAGTAACCCCGAAGGTACTTGATGTTCTGCTTTGACCTGTTGACATATCAGACATCTTGATACAAACTCAGAAATATCATGTTTCATAGTGACCACCAAGACATTTTCTTTCTAAATCTAACCAACTCTCTCTCAAATTATCCATCAATTTGCGAATGAAATGTCAGATTGAAATCGAGTTAAGTACTCAATAATTTCCTGTAATTATTTTCAGAACCCCAAAGTGAACTACAATCTCGATCGAGATATTATCAATACTAGAATACCATGAAATCTTACAATTTTTGGAATGTACATCTCATGCAAGTTTCAAGCCATCAATCGATTCGACTTTATAAATTAATCAACTATCACTCGTATAGCATTCTTATAAGTTATTCAAAATCGTAAAGTGAACCGTAAATCGTAGATCTCTATCAAACATTTCAATAATATAAATGGATCAATACTTCAACTTCAATAGTACTTTAAAATAGAAGAAGAAATCCGTAGTAGTCCCAATAATAACTAAGATAATAATACAACTTCTATAATCTAAGATCCATATACCGAGCTCCCATAACTGAACCAAGATTTATAACAGTAATATATATATTTACCTTCTATCACTGAATACCCCTTCACAGATGAATCATATTTGATAGATAGGATCAGACTATAAAATAATAAGAAAACCAATATAATGAAATCCCAGATGTGGCATAATGAAATCCCAGATGTGAAGCTATATTGAATTTCCGAGAATAAAAACCATATTCAATGATAAAGAAATCGATAATATTCCGAAGAAAAACCAAAAGAAGAATACCATTTATCCTCACTAGAAACGATTGTGATAAAGATAATGCAAATTGCGTATATGTACCGTATATCAACCGATAGAAATAGAAAATAACTCCATATGAATCGATCATTAAGTCTTCTATCTAATGAGAACAAATTAGAAAATCCAAAGAAAAATAGAGTAGTACCGATCAGGAATCAACCAGAACTCCATTTTAACGTTATGATTCCAAACTTTCTTGCACAATAAAAGTCACATCTGAACAGTTGCATATACCTCTGGAGATAAAAGAACATATAGAATACCCATATAGAATACCCGAAGAGATCATTGTAGAATACCTAACTATAGCAATTTTGTAATCAAATATTTCGCAATTTCATTACTAATCCGTTAACATATATAATCATCAACAATCCCGTATCATTCACTTCACTCACAAAGCTTATTCGAAAGAAATTTTCGATTAACTCATTCTGTAGTTACCATATCCGAATAAATCAATTTCGATAAATGACTCCTTTCTTTAATAGTAGCAATTGTGTATCCCCATATAATTTTCGAGAAAAGAAATCGATAAATTCACGTTCATATTCAAAGAATGCACATGTAGTTCTCGCTTCAAATCCGTAAATTCTTTTCTTCTTCTCAAGATAAAGTTGACTCACATGTTTCTTTTAAATTCGGATACAAAGGAATTCCAATTAATTTTCTATGTAGAATGTATATTCATGACAATGTTCCACCATTGGTAAACCTCACCCTTTAATAAAAATATCGCACATTTCAACTTTTCATCTCTTGTATACTGCAATTCTTCAAATATTCTTTGACTGTTCTCTAACCATTCTTCAGCCTCAGTTGGGTCATCATCTTTCTTTCTTTAAATTCTTCAGTTCCACACTTTTGAACTAAATCATTATAATTCTTATCAATTTCACTATAAATATAATCAGTATCACTAAGGGGTAGAGATCGTAAGGCCTCATAATTTAGCTTCATGTATATACTCATATAACATAACATTTATCATTTCTTACTATAAGACATTTATCCACATCTTTTCAAATTCTGTTTCATCATAAGTAACATTTTACTTAATTATTTGAACACCACTTTCAGAATTATCGAAATTATTTCGATTGGAAAACATTTCTTTCTTTAACATTTCCTCTTTCTATACTAAGAGACAACCAACTCTATTTTATTAAATCCATAAATTCTAGTATACATCACAAAATCAAGATCTTTTATTCTTTCGAAAGACATCTTTAAGTTTCTACAATATTCATAAATTACACAATTAAATAACTAAACCTCATCTCATCACATCAATTTATAAAATGGCATGTACAAATAGACTCATACTCGACCCAAGAATTCGAGAAAACCTAGGCTCGATATTAATAAATGTAATACCCTATACCCGGTTCAATCATGTAGACCCTGTATAGGACTATTACATTTGGTGCCAAAATAATTATGGCGAATCTTCGTCTAATTAAAACATTTGAATATAATATTTTAACTTACCAACCATTTTTGCTAACATATTTATTGTTTATTAATTCATTCCATATATACTAAAATACTTCAAATAATCAAAATAGATAAAATTTCAAGAATCTACATTTTAGTCCCTATCACATGGGGACACCTTTGAACTACATATGTACATGCCATTTTAATACAAAATATAGTAACTACCTTTGAAGCCCTTGAGGATGTGATGAGATGAGCGATCTTTTAGTTGGACTTTTCTCTTAGTCTAATTGTACCTACGCGTTAAAATAAACGCGTTAAGCGATGAAAGGCTTAGTAAGCACCACAAGAATAATTAAATAAGCAATCATAACGAAATATTTTAACTCAATCAATTATTGCATATTTTCTCACATATAAGTTTCTTCATGTATGCCTTGCTTTAATAAAATTTAACTTATCTTTTGTAAGGTATAAATCTTACCTTAACACATCAAGTAATTCACTTTGTCCTCGTTTCAATTCTTAGCCCAAAGTAGACTTTATAGAACACATCGGATATACGGAACATATACTGAGGTGCATTATGATGCACAAGTGAACAGAGAGCACCAATGTGCTAATAATCGAGAGCACCGACGCGTGCTAATAATCGAGAGAGCACCAACGTGCTAATATCGAGAGCACCAACGTGCTAATATCGAGAGCGCGCTAAAGTTCCTTAATGGCATGCCACTAATATCCCAAAGAGTTCTAATTTACGTCTACTTGGGCATTAAAGTTCGAATCTCATGTATTTAAATAATTCACATAAATATTTCAAAAGGATAAATAACAATAATTTAAAATTCTTGTAGTACTTACAATAAAAGATTGAGGTGATATGAATTCTTCTTCCTTCACTCCTTAACCTTCTCTTTTCCTTTTCCTTCGATTCGGTCCTCTCCTTCCTTTTCTTTTCTTTAATTTCATATAAACATATAACATTTATATGTTAAAAATAATCAAATAATTTCCTATAATATTTAATAAAATAAACATGTATTTTATGATAAATTCATGCTTTCTTACTATTGCTCACATTTCAATTTAATCATTTACTCATAAACTTATTCAAAGCTGTCCTTTTGTGTCATAGTCACTAAATTATTTATTTCTCGAGCTACAGAACTCCAAATGAAGAACCGTTAATTTTCCTTGAAACTAGACTCATATATCTTTTACTATAATTTTTCCAGAATTTTTGGTATGGCCAATCAATACCAGATTATTCTTAAAGTTTCCCCTGTTTTACTGTTTGACTGTTCTGACCTCTCTTCACTACGAATCAAATTACTCTTCGTACAGAATTCATATGACCTTCTTATTCATTTCATTTGAAAATAGACTTATTCAGGATTCTAAACATATAAACTTAAGCCCCTAATTATTTTTCTCCAATTTTTTATGATTTTCCAAAGTCAGAACAGGGGATCCCGAAATTCCTCTAAACCAGTCTTACAAAAATATAAATATCTCAAATTACAGAATTCCTTTGCTTTCCCTGTTTCTTTCATATGAAACTAGACTCAATAAGCTTTAATTTCATATCTCATTCAGCTTCTAATTCCACTTATACGATTTTTAGTGATTTTTTCAAAACTAGTCTACTGCTGCTGTCCAAACTGTTTTAGTGCAAACTGTTTATTACCATTTTTCCCTTAAGCTTTCAATAAATGATAATTTCGTCCCTGCTCAATTAACTTCTCAATTGAGCTGATTTTTCTCAATAAACACCTTATTCTATCACTTTAAACAACTTTATAATCTTTGGGAATCAGAATTCCAGTAATAGACTTTAATTCCAAACATTTTCACAATTTAATCCTTAAAATCAATTTCTAACTAGATATTCCATTAATTAAACCCCTAATTCATCAATTTGATCCACATAACTCATGTTCAAAAATCTAAGAATTTCCAGAATTTCAACTTAATTCAACAAAACTTTGTTCTAAAACTTATAAAACATCAAAATTAGAAGAAAAGGGCTAAATTAACTTACCTATTAAACATCCAAGCTTTAAATCATCAATTTCTCCTTTTTCTTTCTTTCTTTCTTTCTTTCCCCTGCTTTCGTCTTGTTCTCTGTTTCTTTTCTGTTATGTTTCTCTTCTTTTTTTTTTTTTTTTTTGTTTTATAAATAATAATATAATAATATAATAATATAATAATATAATAATATAGTAAAAATCTCAGATTTTTTACACAATACACCTCAACTTTACAAAATGGCATAATTGCCATTTTGGTCCTTCATAATTTCTTTTAATCTATAATTCAACTTTTGCACCTTTTTCAATTTAATCCTTTTTCTCAAATACTTCTAATTAAGTCAAATTCACCTAAATAAAACCTTATTAAACACACAACTAACTTTGTAAATATTTTTTAATAAATATTTTATGAGTCCGTTTACTAAAAATAGAGACCCGATAACTCATTTTTCAATATCCATACTTTTGAGGTCGTTACAGGTTAAAATTAGGTGATAAGAATACCGCTTTTTTTTCATAAATATGCATCTCAACAAAGGTGTGATAATTATATCGGTTGCTTGGAATATGAGGATGGGAGTAGAACTTCTGATGAAATAGAGAAGGAGGAACTAGCTCGGGGTTTTTTCATAAACTGTTTTCCTCAAACAGTGTTGGGGATCTAAATCATCTTTTTTTGGGGGATTGAGCCATGTATCAGTGCTGAGGATAATGCAAAGCTCACGTTGAAATATACTGAGGAAGAGGTTTAGATGGCTATTAAAGAGATGGAATCTAAAAAAGCACCGGGGGAGGATGGTTTTCCAGCTTTGTTCTTTCAAAAATGTTGGCACATTGTTGGAAGGGATGTTACAACCTTTTGTTTGAAGGTTCTTAATGAAGGTATGGATTTTGAATCTCTAAACATCAGAAATATTGTTTTGATTCAAAAAGTTCCACATCCATCGAATTTATAGTATTTCAAGCCTATTAGTTTATGCAATGTGATTTATAAAGCGATAGCTAAAATGATAGTGAATCATTTTAAGGTAGTAATTTCTAATTGCATTAATGGAGCCCAGAGCGCTTTTGTTCCGGGAAGATCAATTTCAGATAATGTTCTGATCGCTTATAAGGTTATGCATACTTTTCGATAGAAGAGAATAGGGAAAAAAGGTTTTATGGCAGTGAAACTTGATATGAGCAGGGCTTATGATAGAGTTGAATGGAAGTTTATTAAGGAGGTGATGATTAGCATGGGTTTTGATTTGGCTTGGGTTTCTTTAGTCATGAAATGTATCTTATCTATTTCATATTATGTCATTATAAAGCCGATTAGAGGACTTAGACAAGGGGATCCCCTAAGCCCATTCTTGTTTTTGATTTGTAGCGAATGACTTTTGGCCCTTATGAGGATAGCAATGCGAGATGGCCTGATTAGAAGTGCTAAAGCTAGGAGCGGCTCAAAAATTTCTCACCTGCTTTTTAAGGATGACTGTATCTTCTTTGGAGAAGCTAGCAATAAAGGGGCTCATACCTTGAAAACTATCTTGAGAGAATATGAAAGTTATTCGGGTCAATGTGTTAATTTTAATAAATTAATAATGGTTTTTAATACCAATACTTTTGAAGGGGATAGGTACATTGCACTAGGGATTTTGGGGGTTCGTGTTTCGAATAATACATAAAAATACATTGGTTTGCTTAATTTGGTGGGGAAAAATAAAAAGCAATCTTTCCAACTTCTTAAGGATAAATTCAAGAAGCGAACTGAAAGTTGGAGCATTAAAGTTTTATCTCAAGGGGGTAAAGAGATATTTATTAAAGCCGTTATCCAATCCATCCCCACTTATTCAATGGTGTGTTTTCTTTTACCTAAGTCTTTATGTGATGAGTTAGATAGCATTATGGCCAAATTTTGGTGGCAGAAAAGTTATGACAATAAGGGTATTCATTGGTGTAACTGGGATTCCCTTTGTGAGCTTAAGGAAAACGTGGGAATGGGTTTTCAAAAATTTACAAAATTCAATATCGCATTGTTAGCGAAGTAGGGTTGGCGTATTATTAATTATCCTAATTCTCGTCTAACTCGAGTTTTAAAAGCGAAATATTTTCCATTAACAGATTTCTTAAATGCAAGGTTAGGGAGTCTACCTTTATATACCTAGAAAAGCATGTGGGTAGCAAAGGGACTAGTTCAGAAGGTGCTAGGTTGGAGGGTGGGTTCAGGAGAAAGAATCTCCATCAGAGAATATGCTTGGTTACCAAGATCTGTAGGATGTAGACTGAATGTTACAATCACTAATGATGAAGTTAAATTTGTGTCTGATTTAATCAATGTTGGAACTAGAGAATGGAAAGAAGAGTTAATCTTTAATACATTTCCTACGGATATCGCAAATACTATTACAAAATGGTTTCCTTCTTCCTACTGATTATACATCACATACTGATTCTAGATATTTCTACAAAAAGCTATGGAATTTACAAATTCTTCCGAAAATTAAAACTATGGTTTGGAAATTTTCATGGAATTTTATCCCTACTCTAGTCAATCTAAATTATAGAAGGATTGCAATGAATACTTTGTGCCCACGATGCTGCAATTCTTTGAAAGATTCTATCCACGTGTTTCGTGACTGCCCTATATCAGTGGAGACTTGGGTTAGTTTTAATCTCTCATGGCTGTTGAATAATTCAGATAATAGTTTCTGGAATTAGATTACTTGGGTGTTTCGAATTGCTACCAGTGAGCAGTGTAGAATCTTCTGTTGTAGGCTATGGACACTCTGGACAAGCTGAAACTGCCTCGTATATGAAATGAAAACTGTGTCTGGTAAAGAGATCTCAGATTGGACCATAACCTATGTTAGAGAACTTGAAGGGATTGAAAAGGAAAAGCTTACCCGAATGAGAGATCTAGACAAGTGGGAACCCCATCATGAACCTTTTTTAAAGATTAACTTTGACGGGGCTTATGACCTCCAGCATGCAAGATTTGGATTGGGGTGGTGGTGAGGAACCCACTGGGGGAAATCATAGCTTCCATGGTAATGGGTCATAGAGCAATCTTTTCTCCGTTCGCTGCTAAAGCGCAAATGTGTGTCCAGGCACTGCAATTAGGCATTTGTATGGGGATTAAGTGTGTGATTATCGAAAGGGATTCATTGACAACAATAAAGAAAGTTAAATCAGATAGTTTGGATAAATCGGAGATAGGATCCATTACTAAAAATATTCAACAATATAAATAGCACTTTCAATAGATTTTTTTTCAGGCACATTTCAAGATTAGCAAACTCTCTTGCTCATCAATTGGTTAAAAAAAACTTGGAAAATAAGGAAAATCTTTACCTGAGTGGAGGACCCCAGAATTCGTGCGCAGGAAGGAGGAGAGGAGAAGACAACAGACCCTAGATTAAGTTTAGACAGGGAAAGGTTTCTAGAATACAATGAATGACAACCAAAGGTTTTTGATTAAGTAGTGATGAAGTTGTCCTTGATGATCTGAGTTCGAATCCCTTCCCTCTCATTAATTTCTTTTTGGTGCAAATTTGTTTTAAACCCTTAGCAAAGATTATCCCTTGTTTTAATTATTTTCTTGTTAAAATGATAACAAGGAAAAAAGTGGCCAAGTGGTTAAGTGTTTAATATGTTTTCTAAAGGTCCTAGGTTCAAGTCTCCTCATCTACATCTTTTAATTTAATTTTTTTCGTGATTTTCCCCATGTGCTTAAAGTCCTTGCCGTCCAACCTAGCTTGTTATAAGATGGGAAGATTCTTTCGTTTTCTTTTGGTCAACATACCATAATTATGGAGACCGTGATCCCCTTTTCACTCCTTTGTCCCCCTAAGTTGCCAATTTCTCCATTATTTTCCTAATGAATGGTTCATTGAACCTACACAAGGTTGATGATGCGAACCCAGTCACATCATGTTACGACAGAACTCGACGTCATCGAGAATGGCCTAAACGTGAGGGTTCCAAGTGCAAAATGAAATCTAATTTCAATTTGTTAATTTGTGTGCAGGTTTTAATTGACTGAATTTGGGGCGGAAACCATTGCTGGAATAATCAAACAAGCCAAGATGTCCAGCTCAACTGTTCTATGCAACTTGCTACGAGCTCATTTAGCTCGTTCATAGCTCATCCTAGCTCATTGAGCTTAAATTCATTCGGTGCTATCTCGTGCATCAATTTGCTGGAACATTCAATTCGATTCAGCTTAATTTTAATTTTATTTAATTTATGCGTTTTGAGCTAATAGTTGCTGGAATAAACTTTAAATAATATTTAGTTAATTTAGTTTAAGTTATTTAGTTAATTTAGTTAAGTATTAAATGTGTATTAAAATTAATTAATATGTCTAAGTAAATTCGGGATTAATGTGTATAAGTAATTAAATGTGTTCTGAATCCTACAGCCATTTATTTTTTCTTAGATTCATTTAATTTGTCCTAGCTCAAATGGCTCATTAAAGTGTCTTAAGCTTAGGCAAAGTAATTGAGCTAATTATTATGTCTTAACCGAATTTATTTCATGTTATAGGTGTTCAGACAAGCTGAATTCAGTTAGCTCAAGTGCATGGAACGACATTAAAGAGGAGCATGTATTTGGCTGGAGCATTAAGTTAGCTGCTGTTTTGAGCTTCTCCAAGTGGCTGTTTGAAGAGCTCAATGGACAAGGCTGTTCAAATGGAGTCCATTCAGCTGGTGGCTGATCAATTTCGTCCCTTCACACTTGGAGGCTGTTAGAGTTCAAGTATTCACACTCTTTGGGCTGTCCGTGCTCCAAAACTCCCATTAAAATGCTGCTGCACGTCCAGTTTCTCAAGGCAGGATTAAAGGAGCTTATTTAAGCACTTAGTCGAACATAAACATGGCCAATCAGCTCCCAACTCTTCCAAATACATTTAGCTTACGTTCCTTCATCTAGAAGCTGTCCAATGGCGTTCTAAAGAGCTGAATATAGACATGCAATTTATTTGGTTTTATTCTAGAGTTTTCCAGCTCATTAAAGCTGAAATACTTGGCCATTAAGCTATGAATGTGCCTATTCGGCTAGCATGGTTTCTAGCTATAAATATTTAGCTAATTTGATGTAAGGGAGACTTTTGCCATTCTAAATGAGCATATTGTTCTTTTGTGAGGTTTCTTCCTCTCTAATTTCGTTCGAGTCTCACTTTGACTTATCTACTCGTCAGTGGCATCAACCTGATTCTCTTTTGAACTTATCACCTAATCGGTGTGACGTTGAACCTTATCCTTATACCTTTGGTTCTTACCTTGCTAGGTAACGGGTCAAGGTCCCTTTCCTTCAACACCATTTCCACCTTAAGCTATATAAGTCCTAGGTCACACTCTCTATAGTGTTGGTTCGTCTTGACACTTAAGTTCACAGTTTCCATTCCACCTACTATCAAATTACCTATCTTTAGTTATTTGTTAGCCGAACCTACCTTACTTATACTTAGCCAATTTAAGCCTATATTTCATCATTAAACTCATACTTAGCCTATTGCAAATTTATTATAAATTTGGAACGATACTTTCTCGTGACGATCTGGCAACTAAGACGACTCAACTCGCATCACTGAGGCGGGATTGCATTAGTTGACCATACTTTTTCAATCTATCCTCACACTCTCCTCCCTTCATTGCTGCACCACCCATTTCTCATCCTCATTTCCTTTTTTTTTCCTTTTTTTTATTAGCTTCCAACCTCCTTTTTTGCTTTCTTTTTCTTTTTCTCTCACCCTTCTTAGCTTTGCATCACCATCACCTCACCACCTCACCACCTCACCACCACCTTACCACCTCTCCCCTCTCATTTTTCTCCAAATACCGCACACCACTGCATAACTTCTCCCTTTTTCTTATTTTATTTTCTCTTCTTATTTCTCCTCTTAAGAGAGTGACCGAACCCATATTCTTTCCTTCTCCTCCATCGAACCACTGCCTCCATCGTAGGACCACCACCATCACCGTCATAGACGAGATCCTTTATCTTTTTCTTTTTCATTTCGAATGTTCATTATATATAATCAAAAAATTTGCACTAAATATTTTGTTTAATACCTAATTCTAAACTCTATTTTTCTTGGGCTTATTTTTGAATAATCCTCATTTTAGATCATTCTTTCTCCTCCAATTCTTGATCATTACAATCCATCGAACCTTCCGTTTCAAGATAGTATGTATAAGAGTAAGGGTTGTGAAGAAATATTTTTCTTCTCCTTATTTTTCTTCCATTGGTCGAATACTTTAGAGAGCCTTAGTAAATTATTTTCCTCATGTATTAACATCTCTTATGTCATGTATTGTTGAAGGGCCAATCGACATCAACCCGAGAGACCACTAAATGTTGGGATTTAAATCGCTTATCCGAGAGATTATTTTAAGGGTAAGTGATAATGGAAAAATCGACACCATTGTTGATTGAATAGGTAATATAATATCAACCTTAATAACGATTGTTATTAACGTATGATCACTATTGTTGATTGAATAGGTAATCTAATTGTTAGATCCACGTGTGGGCATTCTTAAAGATTTGTTGCATATTGAATCTACGATCAAGTGTGGGTTTTAACACTAAACTAAATTAAGTTTTTATTTTATATTGATAAAAATGTTGTTATTTAAATAATGTTATTGATATGGATACTTTATGTATCCATAAAGAGAGATAAACCATCAATATGGATTTTGTCAAGTAAGAATTTCCCCAAACCGTATATGTTGTGAAAAGCATGTTGTGTGATATTGATGCTTATTATTAATTTGAAAAATATGTACATCTCATTCTCATGTTATGTGATTATATGGCATATGTAATGTTCGCATGAAAATAAATTGTGAAATTTTGGTACCATGTGTACATATGGGATTTGCATGTTAAACATGCCTATATGATTTGAGCGATTTTGGTCATATCACATGCAAGGGGTGGGATATGTGAAAGGTGAAAGTATGTGGTAGTTTATTTGCATTAATGTGACATTGTTCAAGATTTTGATTATGAGGCAGTATATCTGCGATTTTGGTGACACTAATCACAATTTGGTGTGTTGGGTAGAAGAGTTATGGGGAACTCGATTTTGGTGTGTAGCAGAGATAGGTAGGACCGTTTTCATAAAATCTGCATCGTTTTACGAAATGTGTATTGACATGATCATGCATAGTATAAGTGTGACATATTGAGTTATATGAAATTAATATGATTATTATCATTGTATAATGTATATGATTATATGTATGTGATTGTGTTTATGTTAATCTCACGCTGAGCTTTATAGCCCACCTCCCTTTAGTTTTCTAATTTTACAGATAACCCTGAGGCTAGGATTCGATGACAACATTTGGAGGAGTTTCTCAGAAGTCTTTTTAAATTAAAGTAATTAAATTTTATTTTGATATTTTGGGTTTGTGATAACTTTTAGTATGGACTGTGGCATGAGACTTAATTTTGGAGATTTTTTATTCTGATTTGCATAAATTGCTTTAATGACATTAAGTTTTTTTAAAAAAACTACATAAATTAGTATTTGATAAGATTTCGCTTGAAACTCGATTTTTTAAATATAATCTATCAATAACACATTTTTCTGCTGAATTTCTAGAAAATGAGTTTTTAATAAATTTTGGACTTAGTTTTCAAAATTATTAATGTTTACAAATGAGTTTTCTAAATACATTTGATTTATAAAGTTAATATGTTTTTATTTCTGAAATAATGATGAATAACCAAATTCTCCAATTTTGAATAAAAAGACAAATGAGTTAGAAGTATGATTGAAAATCCAAAATAGTTTTGAATAAATGATTGAATGTTTACAATTGAGATATTATTTATTTCGATTCCTAAAATTTGTATGGTTTTTATGAAACTAAAATGAATGTTTTATTTCAAGTGTTTTGAATTGATAAGCCAATTGTTTTGAAATATGTTTTTTTTAAATTTAGAAAGTTTATTTCGATCATTTTTGTGGACAAATAGTTTTTGAAATGAGATTGAAAATAAAGTTGAACATTCAATTTTACTAGTTTTGAATGAACTACGCAAATGGTTTAAAGAAATACGTTTGAAATCAAGAAAGTTTCTTTGGGCCATTCCAGTGGCCAATGTAGCTTTTCGAATTCGGCCATAATGATTGGGTTGGGTTTGTGATGTTACAAAGAAGCTGATGGTTGGTGGAAGACGATGGAGGTGGTGCCTTTAGTTTTAGAAATTCCACAAAAATCGCGAAATGGAAGAATTATGGGAAATCACAGTCTATTCTCACTATTAGGGGAGGGAATTGAGAAGTTGTTTCCATTCATTTTTAATAAAAGGAAATGATAATGTACCTCTTGGTCATGACCCACTAAAACTAGGGGTATTGGGCCAAGGCTATGATAAGTATGATGCAAACATATCAATTTATGAAGAAGAAAACAGATCAATTAAATAGAGTGATGGGCTTAAAAGACCCCATATTAGACAATTGCTTTAGGAGTTTCTCACAAGGAATATTCTAATAAAGCCTCGGGTACTTCCTTTCAGGTACCAAATTCAAGTAAATTGGTAGGCCTTGCAAAGCAAGCCAGCTGAACACAATGAAGCTCTTAAGTTGGAACGTTCGAGGCTTGGGGAGACCTCAAACAGTTCGTCGACTCTGGCATAAGCTGAGAGATGTAAACCCCAATATGGTGTTCCTAATTGAGACAAAACTTCAGGGTGCTAATATGGAAAGAGTAAGACGCAAATGTGGTTTTCAACATGGGATAGATGTTAATTCAGATGGAAGGAGGGTGGTTTATCAACAAGATGGAATAGTGATTGTAAGATTTCTCTTTAATCTTTTTCGAAAAGGCATATTGATATCATGATTGATAAGGATTCGAATGGCAAAACATTAAGATGCACCGAGTTTTATGGAGCACTTGAGCAGAATATGAAGGAAGCATCGTGGAACTTGTTATGGACGCTAAATGATTGCCCACAAATCCCTTGGCTAGTCATAGGGGATTTTAACGAAATTGCCTATTCTTCTGGAAAGAAAGGTGGCTTACCTAGGAGAGAAAGACAAATGGGTAATGTTGAAACCTTTTGGAAACCGACTTTTCTCATTTTAAAATGAAGACAAAGTCACCACCAATCCTTTTTATTAGGTATGATTGGATTACCTCAGAACTTAATCATTTTAATAAACGGGCTAGATTTACTAAAATGATAATTTTCAGTCTACAAAATCCAGGAAATGGGTTCGGCAGTCGGTTACGTATGAGGAAGGATTAGCACCCTTATAACACCCAAAATTGGTACCTAGTTGATTACTTGATGTCTTAGCGTAGAAAATTGAGAATTCGAAGAGAATTTTAAAATGCGATCCCCTTTTACGTGATGTTATTTGATGATGTCTAAATTAAATTTTATGGAGGAGGCTTTCTTATTTCGGGTCAATCAAGACGAAAAGTTATGTCTCGTAAGCTGGGGCACAAGATCTCAAATTCTTGAAAAGAAGAACGCTCATCGTCTAATTATTACCTAAATCTTATACATTTTTAATTTTAAAAGGACATTCGATTATTTCAATTCAAGGAGAAAATCGTACCCTGTAAGTTAAGGGCACAATTTCTCGAATCCCCTAATTAAAAAACATCGCCTCAGTTCAAATTGCTAAATATACATCGCATGAAAATGAATATAGCTTCTAATGTGACATGCTATGGACTTATTCGAACATGATACATTATATGGGATACATGAGTATGTGCAAATGTGTATGACATCATAAAAATATATATCATTACAACAATAACAATATTGTAAAAAAAATGTCAATTAGTGCTAATAACAATTAATAATGATGATTAAGGACAAAATAACAAATTGTTCAATCTTAAGGGGCAAAAATATAAATAATAAAAATTAAAAGTGTAGGGAATAAAAAAGAAAAAAAAGGTGTTGAATAAAATAAATAAAGGACTAAATTGAAATTTAAACAAAATTTAAAGTGCAAATTTGCAAAAAAAAAAAACAACAACAAAGAAGCAAATAAAAGACTAAATTAAAAATAAAATAGAAAAGAATAGGGACCCCGAATGTTATTCTCCCCACCCTAGCACAGGTGTCATTCCCTTACTGGGACAGTAGTGGATTAATGGGCTGACTTGTGAGGAAATTAAAATTAAATGGGTAAAAATAAAATAAATAAAAGATACAGGACAAAATAAAAAAAAGAGCAAAAATGCTGATGGACCAAACAACAATTAGACCTTCCTCTTGAAAACGCGCGGATCCTGGATGGATCCGGATTGAGTCATTGACTCGGCCTAAAAAACGACGCCGTTTTGAGCTTCTGAAGCCAAGCCCCAAAACAACGTCGTTTCCGGTAGGCTATATAAGTAAAAAATATTTAAAAATTATTCGAAACCCTTTTTAAAGAAAATCTTTCTGTAACGCCCCTAACTCGTATTCGTCGTCGGAGTAGGGTTACGAGGTATTACTGATCAATACACATCATTTAACATACATAACTCATACATTTATGCATTCATACTCGAATACCATTTAATCACAAACATATTGTCCCTTATAAGGGCCTACGAAGCCTTAAACATGCTTTAGAAGTGGTTCGGGACTAAACCGATAACATATGAAAATTTTGGAAACTTTAAAAAAAATTTCAACCATACAGGGGTCACACGCCCGTGTGAACAGGCCGTGTGCCTCACACAACTCTAGACACGCTCGTGTCTCAGGCCGTGTGGAAACAGGGCATACATACTGACTTGTATCACACGACTGAGGACACACCCATGTGCCAGCCCGTATGAAAACTGGAGGGTATACTGACTTGGTTACTATTGGAGGGTATAACGCCCGTGTGTCTAGGCCGTGTAACTAACTGACTTAATTTCTAAAGCATCATAAGGGGACACACGACCATGTACCATGACAGTGTGTCGCACGCGATTGAGACACACGCCCGTGTCTCAACCCGTGTGGACAAAAATAAGCCATTTGCAAGGCCAATTTGCCACCCCAACTTCAATGTACCTACACAAGGCAAAATGTACAATTTCCATACATAAAGGGCAGCCAAATCAATCCTAATTCATGCATAATTCATGCTATACAAATACAACCATTTCACTTACTCAAATATATACCAAGACAACATGATCATTAACCTTAATTCATACAATATATATACCAACTTAATATTCACAACCGAAAACCATCCTCAACTCAATCAATTCATTCACTGTAATACATACTATTTAACTACCAATTTGACATATAAGTTCATGTCATAATAAGACCTTTCTCAAGCTTTCATCCATCATAATTCTAATAACCATTTTAACTTCCATAATGTCTTGGTTACAACCATGCCAAAACAATCCACCTCACAAGGCATTATAAACATCTTACAAAAGTCATTAACAACCATTTGTAATAGCCGAACACACATCAATATTAACATCATTTACAAGCTAAATCTCATGGCTATAATCACAACAAAAAAATCACATCCAGCCTATACATGCCATATACCATAAATGTATAATTCAAAAGTACCAACTTAGATGTTTGATAATGAGATGATGTTCTTGACGACTCCCGAATCCGAGCTAGCCTTGATTCACTATAAAACATAGAAAAATAAGACGAAATAAGCTTCATAGCTTAGTAAGCTCGTATGTGAATAACTTAGTTCATCGAATAATGCAAATCAACCAATTACACATGACAAAACCGTATACACATTAACTACAAACCTTTCTCACGTCTCAAAACATGATCAAATACAAACTCATCAAACTTTCACTATTTAATACTCGATTAGGTTCTGCACATACCTGTATCGTCTCGTACTAACCTCTTTCTCAACCACATCATTTGTTTACCTGTTGAACCATTCGAAATAGAAATCGGATACTCAAGAGTCTCGTAAGATAAGTACCTATACCATGGCCCGTAGCCAAATCAAGGTAACTTATCCAAAGAACTATTATCATGGCCCGAAGCCAAATCATCTGATATGCATGGCCCGAAGCCAAATCGGTATAACTAGTACCCGAAGTGCTAATATCATGGCCCGAAACCAACTCAACTTATCATCTAATAACATGTCACTAGTATCCAAATCTATTCCTAAGGTTTAACAAGGATTTCTGACTTGTCAATTCCATCATCGAATGTATCCGCAGAGTCGTATTTACAATTCATACATTAATGAAAACCTCATAATCACATATGAACTTACCTCGGACGTTAAAATGACGACACGGGTCAACTAATTCGAGACTTTGTTCTTCCCCCGATCTAAGTTCGTATTTCACTTTTCTTGATCTAAATATATTAAAAAAATTAACTTATTCAATAACATATTCTTTCAATTTAGTCCATAACACACATTTAAGCATATTTGCATATTAGCCCCTAAACTTTCACATTTTCACAAATAAATCCATTTTTGACATTTTTTTGTCAAAAATCACTTTACAAAAACTATTAATCTAACATTAAACCTTCGAAATATATCATCAATCATCAAATTATTCAAACATTCAACAATGGCAACATGTTAAATCTTTAACAGTTTCGAAATCTAAGGTACGGGCTAGCTAGAATACAATGCAACGATCTCAAAAACGTAAAAATCATCAAAAACCGAGCTCAAAACACTTACCAATTAAGCTATGAAGATGTCGAACCCTAATATGCACAAAAATGGTGTTTTTCACCTTGGAATTTCGACAATGGCAAAAAAGATGAACAAGAATTACTTACTTACCCTTAATGAATAAACATAATAATTCATAATGCATGTCCATTAATGTCACTCATGCTAATAATGGTATAATTGCCACTTAAGGGATTCCACATTTCTATTTCATAGCCATTAGGCAATTTAATTAATGAGAACATTACTTTTTCATCTTATGCGATTTAGTCATTTTTATTAAATAAAGCATTCAAACAATCAAATTAGTTCACGAAAATTTCACACATTCATACTTTCATACTCTAAACGCATAAAATAATATCAAAATGGGTTGTGAAACCACTGTTCCAATTTAACGAAAAATGGGTTGTTATACTTTCCTTCTTCTTTTTTCTCTCAAGCCACCCCCTCGTCCGGCCATGGAGCCATCGCACGTTTGCCGCGGCCACTGATCATCAGTGACGATGACTGCTGCCTCCGGTGGCCGAAAATTCCCCAATAATATCCCTTTTGCCCCCTTTTCACTTGGAACATAGATCTAGGGTTCAAATCCCTAGAAAATCAATCAAAGTTCGGCCGAAAGAAAAGAAACCTTTCGATTTCTCCCCTTTTCGACGAGGCCCTCGATGGAACCCTAGGGGGTTCCGAGGCTTTTCGAGCTAGAGAAAGGGGGTTCTACGGCGGCGTTTAATAGGTAAATTTTTTCAAAAATATTTTGTTGTTTTTACTTATATATGTGTGTGTGTGTGTGTGTGTGTTTTCTTCGAAGAAAAAATAAAGAAACAGTAAATGAACTACCTTTTAAACTTTGTTGCTTTTTTTTGTATTTTTTTCGTGTTACATGGTGGCTTCGACTTTATAGCCGAATATTACAACATATTTTCTTTTCTTTTTTCTTTATATTTTTTCTTTCCTTCTTCTATTTTTCTGTCTCTGTTCTTTTTACAGGTGGTGGTGGCAATGAGGGGTACGGGTAACAGCTGGAGGCATGCTTGCTGACGTGGCTAGGGAGTGGCGCTAAAGGCTTAGGGGGGAAATTAGGATTTCTACTAGTTTAGGTTTAGTGGGCTTTGGGCTTCAAGTTGTTGGGCTTTGTAGGTAGTTTAGGTAATTGGGCTAACAGATTGGGTTAGGGTAGCTTAGGTTTGGGCTTGTATTTTGTAAATGGACCCCTCTTTTTTTAATGGACTTTTATTAATTTTGGTTTATTTGTTTTTTTTTTTTGATTTGGTTTGTTTAGGCCAGATAGAAATAAGCCTCTACATGTAGATTTTGAGAAGTTATGGATGACTATTCACTCATTGGTCTAGGATATAGTAGGCAGTTATTTACTTGGGAAATATGTTGTACTCAAGCAAACAACATCTGAGAACATTTGGATCGAGGTGTTGCTAATGATGCTTGGTGGAATTTGTTTCAGAATTATAAGTTGTATCATCTTCCTAATACATTTTCCAATCACTGTCTATTATTGCTTAATTTGGACTTGGGAAACTATAACACCCCATACCCAGTCCAGTTATTGGACCCGAGCTATGAGATGCTACGAATAAATCCAGAACAATCACATGCAATTTAAAACATTGAATAATCATATAAATACACACATTATTCATTAAAAAACGAAAACAGGACTAAATCAAGTTTTAAAATACAATAGATTAGATTCGGGCATGACTAAGAACCAAACTGTAAATTTTTCAAAGCTTTGAACTAAGTATCGATACCAAAAAAATAAGTATCGATATTTTTGTGATAGGTATCGATATCAATACCATTTTGGCATTCTATAATTTGAAAACACTGTTCATTTGGTCAAGTATTGATACCTTGGTCCTTGGTATCGATACTTTTATCCAGATGGTCAAAAAATCACAAGTTTGAAAATTCATTTCATGCCAAAACATGTATCTTAATTCATGGATACAAATAGGTACACATATGACCTGCATAAAACTCACTCAATCTATTACAAACATACCATGATTCAACCATGATCTATTAATCATCTTACCTATTATAATTAATATCTAAGTATGCAATTAGGTACCATTATCCTAATACTAACCAATATGCCATTTGGCACCATTAAAAAAAAAATTCAAAACATAACTCAATTATACATATAAGCATGTATCATCATAGTAAAATTTACCTTGTACATACTCAAAACTTACCATATCATTGAAACAATTTAATATCATGAATACATACACCACAACTATCAATTAACACATATACCATACATTTTACCCAAGATTACCATTTCCCAACCATTTCATGATCCAAATCAAGCATACCATCACCACACTTACTATCATCATTTACCTTATATACATGCCATAGTAATAATTAAATTCATTCTTATGCATGACAACCTTTATAACAAATTACAACTTCAAATTTTAACTTTAAACCATCAACCCAAAATAGCCTATATGCATAACATATAACCATCTAAAACACAAACCACAATCAAGAACCAAAGTATCAATATTCAAGATTGACCGAAAACAATTTGCCTATATACATGCCACAAAATTGAGTTTTAAACGATAGAAAGACTACTAAATCAATATCGGGATAGTGTAAGCTTCTCGATAATCCATCTGACACATTCCGCAAGTTGACACTACAAGGAAAAAGGAAACAAGGAAGCAATCATTACAATTGCTTAATAAGTTCATAGGTAATAAAACCGAATAACTTACATCAGGTTATAATTATACACTACATGTTACTTAGCTTGATAAAGTTTGTCTATCAGGACAAATCACATATCAAAAAGGTGAGTTCAACATTATCATACTATATATTAATACAATAATATAATATTGCAATTCACTTAATTCAACATCTCATTATCATTCATAAAACAAACAATTATTTAATTAATTATCTATCTTAATCATATCATACCCTTATTTACCCATAATACATCCCATTACAAATTAACGTCAAACATTATTTTTCATTTCATAATCTGAATTCTTAATCAAATTCATATTAATCGTATAAACTTCAATCTCATTTCATACCAAATCATCTTTATACCAAATATATGTATATATATCAATTACCAATTAGTGTAAATTACTAATTCGTTTCATAATACGAATTATGAATCACATTTCATCTAAATTTCCAAATTTATGGATTTATTGAATAAAATCAATCAATGTTCCCAACTCATTTCATAATTTCACATTCCATTTCACGTCATTTGCCATTTCAAATATCAAATATTTCATTTTTACCATTTATTTCCCTATTAACTCAACTCGAACTCGGACAATACACAAATCCAACCAACATACCAATTTGGCACCCAATGCCTCATCAGATATATCTGAAGCAAGTAATTGCACCCAGTGCTATAAATAAATTGACACCAGTGCCTCATCGACTCGTAGTCGAAGTAATCCTGAACTCTTCCTATCCTATTGTCATGGGTTGCGCATGAGAGCCCGCAACCATGACGACTAGGACGAATTTGTACGATCCATCATATTCGAAGGAGGTCATTTGGCCCAATCGGACTGGTCTTTTGCTTGGAGAGATTGAAAGCCCATCTCCGAAGCTTGGCAAATATGGAAAGTGGTCTTTAAAAATATGTAATCCTAGACATTAAATGTAATCTTTACAATATACTATTTTGTAATATTAGATATTTGATATCTAGATAGCTTTTAATCTTAGCCATTGATGTACTTTGATCTATACCGTTGATTTTGGGGAGGCTTAGCTATAAATAGAGGCGTCTCCCTCTCATTGTAATTCATTCAGTTATTGATAGAATTTTGAGAGTATTCACTCAAACTTTTCTCTCAAGTGTTCTTACTTTTCTGTGGCTTTTGTTCATCTTTCGAGTTCGTTCTCATTTTGTTCTTCCGTTGTTCTTCGTGGGTGCCTTAGAGGAATTCTATTGAATCCTCAATTGTTGTGAGTTAGGCTGACTTAGGCTTTTTTGAGCGAAGGAATTGCCTAAGGCTGCACAGATCGCGTGGGAAAAATCTAAGTCCGTGGCACTATGACATGCCAACTATATCCAACTCTACCCGAACAGTTAATAGGGTATTCATTACTCAATTTATTATTAATCAACCAATAATATTTGATATTGTTGAATCTATTCAATGCAGTTCTTTTTACATGCAACCAATTTAAATCGAATCAATTCAACTTATTTTTATCAAATCATCACTTTATCACATAACATAACTTATTTCAGTCCAATTCAAAGTCAATTACTTAATTTATCGAATTATACTATCTTCAATTTTGTTCAATTTATTTTTCTATCTCACCTTTTCGTACCGAAGTATAAATGACCATAATTTCAATTATATATGTAGTGTCCTAATTTTGCTTGGCCCAAACCAAACTAGAAACAAAAAAAAATAAAAATAAAAATAATAAAATAATAAAATTCCATTTAAAAAAAAGTTCATTTACAAAATACAAGCCCAAATACAAAAAAACCTAAAAGCCCAAAAAACCCTAAAGCCCAATGGCCCACTATCTTAACATAAACAGAAACCCTAGCTTCCCTCCTAAACCATCAGCGCCGCTGCCCTCACCACGTCAGCAGATGTGCCATCTGAGGCCTGACACTTTCTCTGCCACCATTGCATTGAAATGGCAAGAGGCGTGACTCCTTATCATTGTTGACCGCCACATATACCTGCAAAAAGAAAAAAAACGAAGCGAAAAACACGTAAGCGAGAGAATGAAAGACAGGACCAAAAAGAATAAACAAAAAATAGTAATATAATGTAATATATTTCGACTATAAAAGCCAAAAAACCTGTAACAAGAAGATAGAGAATGAAATAGAAAGAAAAAAACACAACAAAGTTTGAAAAAAGGTAGTTCCTTATTTTTTTTTATTTTTGAAGCAAACATATAAAAAAAGAGGAGACAAACAAATATTTTTTTTACCTGTTGAAGCGCCATTGTAGAACCCCTTTTTTTTTTTTACCTGTTAAAGTTTTTTTTTAACCTGTTAAAGCGTAGTTGTAGAACCCCTTTTTTTGACTCGAGAAGCCTTGAAACCCCTAGGGTTCCGTCAAGGGCCTCGTCAGAAAAGGGAGAAACGAAAAGGTTTCTTTGCCTTCAGCCGAACCTCGACTAAATTTCTAGGGATTTAAACCCCAGTTCCATATTCTACTTGAAAATGGGGTCAAAATGGCCTATTTTGGAGAATTTTGGCCACCAAAGGCGACGGTCTCCGTCGTCAATGGCCGGTGGCTACAGCGGAGCCCCGCCGTCCCCATGGCCAAACGAAGAAGGGACTTCAGAGAAAAAAAGAACAAGAAAAAGAATTTTTTTTAAACTGGGCACAAAATGATTTTTTTTTTTTTTTGTTTATATAGCCCTTTTGAAACGACATCGTTTCGGGCTTAACTTTCAGACGCTCAAAACGGTGTCGTTTTGGACATGACCCGATCCAGATCCTTTAGGATCCGCATGTTTTTGAGGGAAGGGACAAATTGTTTTCTAAGTCCTTTCGCATTTAGGTAATTTTCAATATGGTCCTAATTTTGGTTTTTCTTCTTTTCAAAATTATACCATTTAATTTTGACTTGTTTTCATTTTAGTCCTCAGACTATTGACCCTCTGAGGAGTGACACATGTACTAGGGTTGGCTTAATTTCCCTATTGGTCCTTGCACTTTTATTGTATTTTAATTTAACCCTTTATTTATTGTTTTTATTTATTTATACCTGAAGTTTTATCATAGCTTCAATCTAGTCCCCTGTTTATTTATTAAGTTCTTGTACTTGATGTTTTTTTTTAATTTTTACCCTTTAAGTTGCGTAACTTACATTTTTACCCTCGAATTTCTCGATTATTTTATTTTGGTCCTTTAATTTTAAATGTTGATACTATTAATACTATTTTATTTTGGATATAATTATATTATCATCATACCTTTTTTTATATTATTTCACTATTATTATCATTATTATATAGTATTATTAATTGAATAATTATTTATTTCTTATTATTGTATTCGTTATAGTATTGTCATTTTATATCATTATTTATGTTGTTATTTTGTTAATATCATAATTTTGCCATCATCGTATATTATAAATATTGTTACATACATTCATCCATTTTTCTGCGCAAATGCATAAAAAATAATTAAAACTGAAGTAATGTTTGTAACAGCCCGATTTTGGACCTAGTCGAAATAGTGGTCGCGAGACCACAAATCCGAAGTAGAAATATGTGTTATAATTTTTATGAGGCTTATGATGTGCTTGCATGATTGTGTGAAAATTTCATAAAGAAATTTTATTAATTAGTGATCAAGTTGTCCATTATGACTAAATTGCAAATATTAGAAAATATGAGATTCTAGAATATTTAAGTATGAAATAGAATTATAAAAATTACTAGAGGTCTTTATTTAGCAATTAGACCATTAAATGTCAAGATGGAAAAAAAATGGACATTGGAAGGAAAAATCTTAAGGAAGGGGCCTTAAGGGCATTTTAGTCATTTGGTTAATTAATGAATTAAAAGGGAAAAAGAAGTAAAAAATGAGTGATCATCTTCTTCACCATAGCTGAATTTTACAAGCCCTCCATAGCCAGATTTTCTTCAACTTTCAAACTTGATTGTAAGTACCTCTTAGCCACGTTTTTAATGTTCTTCGTATTTTTGAAATCCTCATAGCTTGATTTAGCTATTTCTAGCTATATTTTGAGTTAGGGTTCATATTCAAAAATTTACCCATGTATTACATACATGTATTTAATTGATTTGTTAAAGAATATGAAAGTTTAATGTATGCTAAACATCTTTTTCTAAGTGATTTTCATGAAAAATATATAAAAGGACCAAATTGTAAAAGTTATAAAAATGGTCATACATGAGTTAAATAGTGGAAATTAAGGGTTGTTGTAGTTAAGAAAATGATTCGGCTAGGCTTGAAATACAAGAAAGTTGAATAAAAATTATTTTACGAGCCTAGAAGAAAAAGTGTAATTATGAGAAAGTTTAGGGGCAAAATTGTAATTTTTCCAAAATGTGATTAATGAGTCAATTTAGTCAATGTGAGTATTAAACAAGTGAAACTGTTATTATAGATCGAGAAATACGAAGCCCAGACCGAAACCAAGGCAAGGACAAATGGTTGGACTAAATCAAACATCCACACACATTTTGAGTACCGAGGTAAGTTTGTGTGAAATTAATGTTAAATATGTTATTATGTTTAAATTACTTATTGTTTTAAATGCATATCATTTCCATGAAATTTTATTGATGATGTTTTAATGAGAAAATGATGAGATTATGCTAAGTGAAGTCCCGGTTGAAATTTCAGAATAACGAGGATACCTATGTCACGACATGAGATAATGACGGTCCCGTATAAGACTATTTCTGGGACATGACATTGGCACCGAATGTAGGTCCCGTGTAAGACCATGTCTAGGACATGGCATCGGCATCTAATGTAGATGCCGTATAAGACCATGTTTAGGACATGGCATCGGCAACGAATAAGGAAGGTCCCGTGTAAGACCATGTCTGAGACATGGCTTCGGCACCAAAGGAAGATCTCGTGTAAGACCATGTCTGGGACATGGCATCAACATCTAGATACGATTTCGTGTAAGACCATGTTTGGGACATGGCATCGGCATCGAGCTAAGAGATCCCGTGTAAGACCATATCTGGAATATGGCATCGGTATCAAGAGGTAATCCCCTATAAGACCATATTTGGGATATGGCATTGGCATCGTGATATATGTATGATGAGATTGAGTATCCTCTGATATTCCGAGTAGTTCAACGGGAAAAAGAGCTAAGTATGCAAAGATGATATAGAGCTAAATTATACAAGGATGATAATGAGTTCCATTTATGTTAAGGATGATGATGATGATTTAAGTTTATGTTCGAGTTAGCATAAGTGCTAAATTTTGTGACTAAGTGATACAAGTACCATGAGTAAAATACAAGTTATGAAACCATAATGTGATGCGTGATGGTAATAGTGAGTATGAGTAAGTAGGCCTAAGCACTTCAGAACTTGTGTTGCTATTGTTCTATGAGATGAATGAATTTTACCATGAGTACTTATGTTGTGAATTTATGAATTTATGAAGTGAAAGTTCATACAATTGATGGAGTGAAATGAGAAATGTATGATGGTTTATTTGTGAACCTTCATAGAGTATTATTACCATGTTATGTGTTGCTTGTGTTGGTATAGTTGTGTTTATATTTCAGGGTGACAATTGGCTTGAAAAATAGCTTTCTAGTTGTCCACACGGGTAGATACACGGACGTGTGTCTAGGCCGTGTGTGACACAAGGTCAGCCCCATAGGTGTGTTGATAGGTCGTGTGTCCCTTGCATCAAATTTGCGAGAATTTGATTCGTCACACGGGCATGTGTCTAGGCGTGTGCCCCTTAAGAGTTACTGACGTCATAAACAGAATACCCAGCGTGTCTAGGCCATGTGAGGGACACGGGCGTGTGCCCGACCGTGTGAAAAACCCTGTAGGTTCGAAATGAAAAATAAATTCCACACGGGCTTGGGACATGGGCGTGTGTGACCACACGGCTGCCCACACGGACATGTCGCATTTCACACGGGCGTGTGGCCTTATTTAGGCAAAAAAATTTCTAAATGCGCAAAGGTTTCCGGTTAAATTTCGAAACACTCTGTATGCATGTTTAGGGCCTCGTAAGCCCATAATAGGGATGTTATGATTATGAATGAGAAGTTTTAAGTTGAAATGAGAATTTAATAGCCCAAGTTGTAATATTCAAGCAAGTTAAGTCAGGTAATGCCTCGTACCCAGTTCCGGAGTTGAATACGGTAAGGGGTGTTACAATGTTATTTATTTAGAGATCCGAGAAGTGGTGCCCCTAACTTACGAGGTACGACTTTCTCCTTAAACCAAAATAATCGAACATTCTTTTAAAATTGAAAACATATAGGATTTAGGTAGTAATTAAATGATGAACGTTCTTATTTTCGGGAATTTGAGATCTTATGCCCCAACTTACGAGACATGACTTTTCGTTTTTATTGACCCAAAATAAGAAAATCTCCTCCATAAAATTTAATTTAGATAGTGACATTTTCAATGGCATCAAATAACATCCTGTAAAAAGGGATCGCATTTTAAATTCTCTTCGAATCCTTAATTTTCAACGCCAAGAGTAATCAACTAGGTACCAATTTTAGGCATTATGAGGGTGCTAATCCTTCCTCATACATAACCGACGAACTTATTTCTTGGATTCTGTAAACTGAAAATCATCATTTTAGTAAATCTACCCCTTTTATTAAAATGACCAAGTTTCGAGGTGATCCAATCACACCTAATAAAAAAGGATTGGTGGCGATTCCGTCTTCGTTTTTAAAATAAAAATTCAAGTTCCCAAAAAGGTTTCGGCAATATATATTTACAATTATAATTTTAAATACTAACAATTTAACACAAGTATACCTTTTGAACTTAACGCAAAACAACAAAAATTGCAATGTCAGAGACTAATATGAAAATTCTCTTTTCCATGATTATCTACCGACTCTTGAAATAAGCAATAATTTATTTCAAATATCAGCCCAAATACTTAATAATAATCCATTTAATGCATATAACTTCTTTACTGACATTTTTCACAATTACCCTCAACTTTTCCTTTTTATTCAATTTAGTCTCTAATATCAAAACAAGCTTATTTTCACAATTAACCCATAAACATGTATAACCAAATTCTTAAACATCCATAATCAGCTCTATAATATTGAAATTTTACAAGAAAATCATGCCTTAAGCTTAAAAACTATACAAAATCACTTTACAAAATAGTCTTATTTCAACATCAAACTTCAAAATCTATCATCTCCTATAAAAAGCATCTAAAATTCATTAATGGCAAGTTTTAAAATCTATAACGGTTTTGAAAATGAAGATATGGGTTAGCTGAACCTAATTGTAACGATCTCAAAAATATAAAAATTACGAAAAACCCACCTCAAATAACTTACCGTGCATATGCCGATTGTTGAAACTTCAAAATGGTTCGGTGTTTTTTTTTTAAGGTTCGGCCATGAAAGAAATAAAAATGGGAACATGATGGCTTTATTTTTTTTATTTGTTTTAGTTTTTACTTTAATAATTAATAAAACAAAGCCATAATTCAAATTCTACCGTCCACTATTACTAAAATGTGGTAAATTTCCACTTAAACTTTATATAATTCGTAATTAAGCCTTTCATTAATAATCAAGTTTTACGTCTTTTACGATTTAATCTTTTTTTCATTAATTAACTAACCAAACATTAAAATCTTGAAATGAACTTTCACATATAAATATAATAACTCCGTAAATATTTAATAAAAATGTTTACAAGCTTGGTTTACAAAAGCAAAGCCCCAATATCTCATTTTTCAAAACCACTTGACTTTTGGGACAAATCACTTAGACTAATTGACTAATTCAATAAAATAAATTAAATCATGTTTTACTATAACTACTATTTTTTAATTTGTAAATATTAAATAGATAATATTTATTAACTTACTCATTTGAATTGTGATAAACCACTGTGTCCGACATCATTAACTATAAGCTAATAAGTGGCATTTTAAATTCGAGGTAGTTATGGCTTTTGGAAGAATCGTGTGAATCAGAGGTTATAAAACTTTAGGCCGAAAGCTCGGGTGATGTTCCAAGCAGATTGAAGGCGATGGGAGTGGGCCTTGATACATGGTTCAAGCAAATAAAAAAAATGAGGGCCTTGACAAAAAAGGATCTCGAAAAAAAAAAATAAAGCTGAATGAATCCTATCCAACTAATGAGGTTTTGGGTGACATTGTGGATATTAAATTAGCCCTAAATTTGGAGGCAGATCAGGAGGAGCTCTATTGGGAACAATGAATAAGAGCAAACTGGATGAAAAATAGGGACCGAAACACAAATTTTTTCCACAAAACTGCAATAGAGAGAAGACAGAGGAACAAAATGAAGAATCTTACAGATGTTGATGGAAATAATTATGAGAGTAATGTGGAGTTATTGTCGTTGGCCACAGATTATTTTGATTCCTTGTTCACCTCAAATGGAATTGGGAATCCAGAATTTATTTTGGAAGGAGTTCAGTCATGCATATCTAAACCAATGAATGAGGACGTTGAGAGAGAATTTTCTTACGAGGAGGTGTGTTTGGCTTTGAAGTCTATGAATCCTCTAAAGGCTTCTGGAGAGGATGGATTAGGTGCGGTTTTTTACCAAAGGTTTTGACATATTATGGGCAAGGAGCTGGCGGACTTCTGTATCGAGACATTGAATGGGGTTCACAATATTGCTGACATAAACCGACCAAGAATTGTCTTGATTCCTAAGGTTAGTTGCCCTCATCTTTTGGCTCAATTTAAGCCAATTAGCCTTTGTAATATTCTCTATAAATTTATTTCAAATATGCTAATGAATCGATTCCAAAAGGTTCTTCATTATTGTATAGATGAGACACAAAGCGCTTTTGTCCCAAGGAGGCTTATCCCTGACAATATACTTGCTGCTTATGAAGTTCTGCATTCTATGAAGAAGAAATGGATAGGGAGAGAGATCTTTTGCTTTAAAACTCGATACGAGTAAAGCATATGACAGAGTAGAGTGATCTTTCATCAATGTTACGCCTCGAGAAAAATGGGTTTTTCGGATCGAAGGGTTCGCAAAATTATGATATGCATGGAATCGGTCTCTTACTCAGTGGCTATGAATGGTAAGGTGGGCAATTTATTTTTTCCTCCACGGGGACTTCAACAAGGGAACCCACTCAGTCCTTATTTATTCCTCATTTGCAAGGAAGGATTATCGACTCTCCTCCGAATGGCTGCTACAAGTGGTGATCTTAAGGGTATACAAATTAATGGACATGCTCCTCTTATCACTCACTTATTTTTTGCAGATGATAGTCTTATTTTCGAAGATGCAACATCTGATGGGGCTAGGGCGCTTAAAGATAATTTGGAGATTTATGCTCATAGTTCGGGTCAAGTAATAAACTTTGATAAATCTGGAGTGTTTTTTCAACTCTAATGTTAAGCAGAATAGTAAAGAAAAGGTTTGTCGAATCTTGGAGGTCAACTCAAGTATCAACCCAGAAAAATATCTTGGCCTTACTTCAATTGTAGGGCGAAACAAAAATGAGGCTTTTACGGAGATAAAAGAAAAGTTGATTAAAAGGGTTTCTAGCTGGAGTTCAATAATGCTTTTGGTGGGTGGGAGGGAAGTGTTAATCAAAGTTGTTTTGCAAGCCATCCCTATGTATGCAATGGCTTGTTTCCTACTTCCGACATCTTTTTGCAAGGATTTAGAAGTCGTTATTGCTAGATTTTGGTGACAGAAGAAAGCAGGGAGGAATGGTTTGCATTGGTGTTCTTGGAAAGCTCTATCTGTTCCAAAAGAAGAGGGTGGGATGGGGTTCCGTGACTTATCCAAATTCAATATTGCTTTATTAGCAAAACAAGGTTGGAGATTGCTGGAAAATCCTGGATTATTAACAGCACAGTTGATCTGTGCGAAATATTGCAACGGGTCGAATTTTCTGGAGGCCTCTTTGGGCGCAAATCCATCGCTTGTGTGGAGAAGCATTTGGTGCGCTAAAGGTATGTTAAAATCTGGGCTGAGATGGAGGATAAGGTCGGGGAGCTCTGTATCAATCTGGCAGGACTATTGGTTACCAGGAAAAAACAGAATCTTCTACATAATCCAAATAGATGGAACCGCGAATTAATCTATTCAACATTCATGGAAGAAGAAGGCAATTTAATTGTGAGTATTCCTCTACCTATTACTAATCAATCTGATAAGGTAGTATGGTCTAGTGAAAATTCGAGCGTCTATTTAGTAAAAAGCGAATATAAAATTCTCATTGAGCCTTCTAAATTTGAGTTCAGCAGAGAAATATACTTTTAAGCAAATTTGGAGTTTAGCATGTCCATAAAAAATTCGCATTTTTGTATGGAAATTTGCGAAGAATTATATTCCCACATTTCAGAATTTACATTAGAAGAATAATGACAGATAATAGATGTCCGCGTTGTTAGGATTGCAGTGAATCTTCTACCCATGTTGTTCGTGATTGCTCGTTTGCTTTGCAAGTTTGGTTCAAATTAAATTCTGTGGTCGAATTCAGAAGCAGTTATGTGTTTTACCGATTGGTTAAACTGGCTCTTTGAAAATTCAGCCAGTGACAGGAAAGATGAAATTGCAATTACAATTTGGGCACTTTGGTTTTCTCGCAACAAATTCGTTCATGAACAAAAGATGCAAAGCATAGAAGAAGTGGTTACCTTTATCAGGGGCTTTGGTAGGGAGTTTCGGGGGATATCGTCAATTTTACAGCATCCCAGACCAAGAGATTTGAATAAATGGGGGCTCCCTCCTCCGAATTGGGTCAAAATTAATGTTGATACAGGCTTCTCTGCAGCAAGACAACATGCAGCATCAGGTTTTATTATAAGAAATGATGAATGGCTCATTATGGGCTCAGGGTTTAGAACTCATAACCTGGTTAGATCGGTGGTGTTAGCTGAAGCGACGGTTGTTCTTCACGGACTACAGTTTGCGCCGGAGATGGGCTTTTCGAACATTATTCTGGAAAGTGATCCTAAACTAGTTATTCAAAATCTCCAATCGTCAAAAGAATATTATTCGGAGATTAGACCCCTTACCTGGGATGCGAAGGCTCTAGCAAGGAATTTTTCCTCATGCAGATTCGAATTTGTTGCAAGAGACGGGAACTCTGCGGCGCATGCAATGGCAGTCGAAGGGTTGAAAAGATATGAAGACTTCTTCTGGGTTGAAGACGCTCCAGTAACAGCTTTGGAAATGGCAGATTCTGACCAACGTTTCAATTGACCACCATAGCCTTTTCTTCTGCTCTTTAAAATTCCGAGTTGAGAATTCTGACACGCCATAAGTAAAACTCAACTCCCCTTCTTGTCTGGTTGTTCAGATCCCCGGATTTTGGAGGATTTGGCCGTTTTGTAATAGCTGGTAACCGAAGGGACTGGAAGTTGTTTTTGGATTACGTTGGGTTTTGTTTTCTTTTTCTGTTCTGTTGAAACATTATAGGCTTTGCTTTGGATATTTTGTGTTCTTTTATTTTGGTCTTCCAAGCCTATTATGAATCAAAACGGACCGGTACTTAAAAAAAAAAAATCCATTGGGTTTTAAAAAAATTCATCAAAAAAAAAAAAAAAATCCTACTTTAACAATACAAATTATGTCTAATTATTAAATGTAAATTACATTATTAGTTTATATGATTTGTTATACCATAGACAAATCAAAGATTACATTTTATGATGCTTGCACTTTTCATATTACGATTACCGTTTACTCCCCTTAATTTACAATGCTCAAACTTAAAAATAAAGCAAACAAGATTTCTAAACAATATAATTTATAATAGTCGTTTTTTCTATTTAATTTCCATATTTTTAAAATAAATTTAATAATTTTGTATTGTCTATTTCATTTCTATAATTTTTAAGATATCTATATATAAAAATTTAATAAATGAAAAAATAATTAAATATAAATTAAAAATAATATAAATATTTCAATTTTTTTTAAAATATTAACAAGCCTAACGGACTCGGGTTAACCATTTGTAAATATGAGTAGACTAGGAAAAATTTCTAAGAGTAATATTTTGAGTCTAGTCAAGTTTAAACAAACACAAAATATGCTAATATCGTGTTCATGCCCAAATTGACTCATAAACACATCTAATCACATCATATATATATATATATAAACTCATGTATCACATGAGTTTTTTTTTTTTTAAAAAAAACCTTACATACATCATATCATATATATTACCTAATAGATTGAAAGTTCTTATACAAAATATGATACTGTTAGAATTAAGTGACTCGAATCATTATTTAAATAAAATATAGTGGTAAAATAAAATAAAAGTAAAATTCATATAGAACTACACTTCTTTTATTTTATTTTAGAATAAGGTTTTTTAAACCATATTAAACTCCATCTATTTGATATTGATTAGAAAAGGTGTTTCAATCTTACTACGCTCCTATTAGAATATAGTTTTACAAACCTATAAATAGACCTAGTCTACTCCTCTTGTAATCATTTGAATTTGACATAGTGAATTTTCTTCTCCTCTCCCCGTGGTTTTTTTCCCGAAAGGGTTTCCACGTAAAAATCTGTGTGTTCTTTATTTTTATTTCTCTTTTTTTTTGCGATATATTGTCATTACTGACATTCTATTTTTTACAAATTGGTATCAGAGCTTCCGGGTTATTCATCTCGATCACGGTAATGGCGTCTTTAAAGTATGAAATTCCGCTGTTGGATCGTAACACCAGATTTGCGTTGTGGCAGATTAAGATGCAAGCAGTTCTTACGCAGATGGATTTAGAGGATGCCCTGCTAGGGATAAATAAGATGTCTTTGACATTAACGGATGAAGAGAAGAAGCGTAATAATAGAAAGGCGTTAACACAATTACTTCTGCATTAGTCTAACGAAATTTTGCAAGATGTGATGAATGAGAAAATCACCGCTGCATTATGGAAGAGGCTGGAACAAATATGTATGTCGAAAACTCTAACCAGCAAGTTGCATATGAAGCAACGTCTTTATGCTCATTGTTTGGAGAAAGGTGCGTCTGTACACGAACACTTAACAGTGTTTAAAAAAATTCTCTCAAACTTGGAGGCCATGGAGGTTCAGTATGATAAGGAAGATCTAGGATTGATTCTACTTTGTTCGTTGCCCTCGTCTTATTCAACCTTTAGAGATACAATTTTATATAGTTACGAGTCTCTTACAGTTGACGAGGTTTATGATTCTTTGACCTCGTATGATAAGATGAAGCATCTTGTGGTTAAACCTGAAGATCGAAATGCTGATGATGATCATGGAAGGACACAGGAACGAAATCCTCGCTGTAAATCTAAATATAAATCAAAGTATTCAAACAGAGGTAAAACTTGTAAATTTTGCAAGAAAAAAGGGCACATTACATCTAAGTGCTATAAGCTGCAGAATAAGATCAAAAGGGAGGCTGCGAATTAAAAAGGAAACAACTAGAAAAATCTGGTGAAGAAGATGTTGTAGAAGACTACATCGATGGTGAACTTCTAGTCGCTTCTATCAACAATTCTAAAGTGAGCAAGGAGTGGATCATTGATTCAAGTTGTACCTTCCACATTAATCCCAATTGGAATTGGTTTACAACTTACGAAACAGTGTCTGAAGGTGTTGTTTTGATGGGAAATAATGCTTCGTGTAAAATTGCAGGTGTTGGAACTATTAAAGTTAAAATGTTTAACGGAGTTGTCAGAACACTTAGTGACGTGCGACATGTTCCAGAATTGAAGAGAAATTTAATTTTGTTGAGTACTCTTGATTCAAAAGGGTACAAATTCACAGCTAAAAGTGGGGTTTTGAAGATTTCCAAAGGTTCCCTTGTTGTGATGAAAGGGCAGAGAAAGACTACCAAGTTATATGTTTTATAGGGTTCTCATCAAGCATTCGTGATGATACAAATTGCGCTTTCCTCTTCCTTGTCAGATGATGATATTACTAAACTTTGGCATATGCACCTAGGGCATATGAGTGAGAATGGTATGGCAGAATTGAGCAAAAGAGGACTTCTTGATGGGCAAGGAATTTGCAAACTAAAGTTCTGTGAGCACTGAGTTTTTGGGAAGTAAAAAAGAGTTTAATTCACCAGAGGAATCCATAACACGAAGGGAACGTTGGTGTATATTTATTCTAATCTGTGGGGGCCATCCAGAGTGCCTTCGAGAGGTGGAGCTAATTATATGCTAACTTTTATTGATGATTTTTTCAGAAAAGTTTGGGCGTTCTTCTTGAAGCAGAAAAGTGATATGTTTTCCACATTTAAGTCTTGGAAAACTATGATTGAAAAACAGACAAGAAAATAAATAAAACACCTTTGCACAGACAATGGCTTAGAGTTCTGTTCTAATGAGTTTAATGAACTATGCCAGTCAGAAGGGATCGTGAGACACTTGACAGTTCGTCATACTCCACAATAAAATGGTGTTGCAAAACGAATGAACAGAATAATCATGGAGAAAGTTCGATGTATGTTGTCGAATGCTAACTTACCGAAGTCGTTTGGGGCCGAAGTAGCCTCTACTGCATGTTTTTTTATCAACCGATATCCATCCGTTGCCATTGAGAAAAAGACTCCACAAGAAGTATGGTCTGGTAATCCTGTTGACTATTCTGATTTAAAGATCTTTGGGTGTCCTGCATATGCTTATGTTGATAATGGAAAATTGGAACCAAGATCCATTAAATATGTTTTTCTTGGTTATAAAGCTGGTGTAAAAGGGTATAAGTTATGGTGTCCTAAAAATAGAAAAGTTGTGATTAGCAGAGATGTTGTTTTTGATGAAACTGCTATACTACCTAACTTATCTCTTAAAGACTCTTCCAATAAAGAAAATCAAAAGTAGGTGGAGAATCAGATTTATCTAGAATCTACAATAGAGTCGACTCCTTAAGCCAGTACAAAAATTCAAAATAGAGTTGCTTCTTCACCACAATACTCTATCGCTAAAAATAGAACTAGAAGAGAAATTAAACCTCCAAAAAAGTATGCCGAGGCTGATCTAGTTGCTTATGCTTTAAATGTGGCTGAAGATATAGATGCAAACTAAGAGCCATCTAATTATTTTGAGGCAGTTAGCTGTGAAGACTTAGAAAAGTTGATGTTTACTATGCAATAGGAGATGAAATCACTCCACAAAAGCAGAACATAGGATCTTGTGAAACTTCCTAAAGGTAAAAAGGTTGTTCGTTGTAAATAGATGTTTAAAAAGAAA
This sequence comes from Gossypium bickii, assembly GCA_025503065.1. NCBI lineage: Eukaryota > Viridiplantae > Streptophyta > Magnoliopsida > Malvales > Malvaceae > Gossypium > Gossypium bickii. Next base: position 68,729,461 of record CP106709.1, read on the forward strand.
GAAGGGACTCTAGAAGTTGAAGAACCCATATATAAAGAAAGGCTTGTTGCAAAGGGTTACAGTCAAATTCCAAGAGTGGACTTCACAGATGTGTTCTCCCTAGTTGTGAAACATAGTTCGATTCAAGTTTTGCTTGGTATTGTGGCCATGCATGATTTATAGCTTGAACAGTTAGATGTAAAAACTGCATTTTTGCATGAAGAACTTAAGGATGATATTTACATGCAACAACCAGAGGGTTTTACAATCTCAGAAAAAGAGGACTATGTTTGCTTGCTGAAAAAGTCCCTTTACGGTTTGAAATAGTCACCAAAATAGTGGTACAAGAGGTTTGATTCCTTTATGACTTCTCATGATTTCAAAAGAAGTAGCTTTGATAGTTGTGTTTGCTTTAAGAAAAATAGTGATGGTTCTTGTAACAGCCCGATTTTGGGTCTACTCAAAACAGTGGTTTCTGGACCATAAATTCGACGTAGTAAAGTTCATTTTATTATATTATTATGGTCTACAGTTTTATGGAACGATTTCATGAAAATTTTGTTCGAAACTTTTGACATTTGGGCACTCAATTTAGTTAAAAGGACTGAATTGCAAAAAGTGTAAAACTTGAGTTATATATGTTAGAGGTGTCCAATTGCTAAGAGATTTTACACTGGAGGTCATTATATGGTAATTAGATCATTGGTTAATTTGGTGGACAAAAATGGACATGGTTTGGTATATTTCTAAAGTTTTTCATTAAGGGCATTTTGGTCATTTGGTTATTAAAATGAATTTAAAACAAAAACAAAAACCCAAAAATTCGTCCATCTTCCTCCTTGGCTGAAATTTCTAAGGGGAAACCGTGGCTAGGGTTTTTCAAGCTTCCAAGCTCGATTGTAAGTCCGTGTGAGCCCCATTTTTAATGATTTTCATGTTTTTGAAATCCTCGCAACAAGATTTACCTATTTCTACCACTAATTTGAAGAGATGTCAAAGTTTAAATTTTTATCCATGTTGAATATTTGTGTATTTTGATATTTGATGGTAGAAAATGCATGTTAGTTGTTTGTTAAACGACTTTTGTTAAGTGATTTTCGGTGAAAATGCCTAAAAGGACTAATTTGTAAAAGTTATAAAATATGTAGTAAAAGTGTGTTTTAATGGAAATTTTGGGCTATTAAAGTTATGAAAATGATTCGGCTAGGCTTGTATGTTAAATAAATTGAATGAAATTCATTTTACGAGTCTAGGGACTAAAATATAAATAGTTAAAAGTTTAGGGGCAAAAATGTAAATTTTTCCAAAATGTGATTTTGGATTAATTTGAGTAGTATAATGATTAGATTAGTTAAATGTGATATTATAGATCAAGAAAAACGAGGTTAGGACCTAAAACGGGGGGAAAACGAGTATTTGACGATTTAGTCTTTTTTGCTGTTTCTATGCCAAGGTAAGTTTGTATGTGAATAATGCAATGTTAGTATTGTATTTTTACATTTTGTTATTGTATGAAATATATGATTGTTTCTATGAGTATAATTCGACGAAGTTTCAACGAGAGAGAGAAATCTTAGTTGAACCTTAGGAATAGATAGGATACAAATGTCATGACATTAGGGTTACTGAGATTACGTGTATAACCATATCTGGGATATAGCATCGGTATGAGATTTTGTGTAAGACCATATCTGGGATATGGCATCGAAATGAGATTTCATGTAAGATCACAGCTGGGCTATTGGCATCGATACGAGATTACACGTAAGACCATAACTGGGATATGGAATTAGTACGGTACTGTGTGTACGAGATTCCTGAGTATCATTTAGTATTCCAAGTAGTTCAACGGGAAATTAAATAGGTATGTCAAAGAAGAGAAAGAGCATGTAAGTATTACGAACTCTGTACAGGTATGTACATAAGTTATATGCATTGATTTTAAGATATTGTGAGTTCATGATTTCCATGAGAAAGTTTCTGTGAAAGTCTTGTGATTATTGGTCTACACGTGTGATGGATAAAATACATGGTAAATTTCGTTGGCAATTGTGTAATTGGCTTTTGGGACAAATTGAGTTACGCTATAACATGTCTTATTCACATGAATTGTGATTCATCAGATATGTGAAAAAGGAAAGATTAGCATAATTGCCTATTAAAATGATTATGGGATGATATAAGCTTTAAACAATTGAAAGATATTAAAGTATATGCTCGAAATGTAAATACTCATATTTAATATGCATGTTTATTATGTGGTTTGAAATAATTTGTTAATTGTTGTAATATGTTACAATTAAAAGATTTCGGTTGTTGGGTTGATGCTAGAATGTGTTAAATTATGCTTATAGGTGGATAAAGCAAACATTGTGACCGAATAACATTATAGCCATGAGATTATGGTGGATTATAATAATTTATGTTCACATTGTTAAATATAATAAACACTGGGTAAGATGTGAATGAGTAAGTTATACTTATGAGACTTAAATGACATTCGTATGGTTTTACATTATGTTAATTGTATGATATATGTATGGTTGAGGTTGCTTATTGTTTACATATGAACTTACTAAGCTATATACATAGCTTACCCCCTTTCTTTCCAATGTATTATAGGATTATTAGCTAGCTCGGGTTGGAGATCGCCGGAGATCTTATCACACTATCAAGCTATCACTACGGGTATTGATGAATTCAAATATTTTGAGTCTATGGCATGTATAGGGACTTGGTCATTTGGTTATATGTGTCTTTATGATTGTAACCAATATATTGGTTTGTGATTATCAAAGGCCTGTTTGATACTTGGCCATGTAGATTGACTTATTTTTGGGCTAACATGGTTATAAGCCTAAGTATATTCATATATGTGTCAATGTCTATGGTGAAATGATCATGGTATGCTTGGTGAATGTGAAATATTTGGAAATATGATTTATGGCATGATTGTGTAATGTTGGAATTGTGACCTATTGATGAGATGAGGAACTTAGTATAATTTGGTAACTAGATAGTAATCAATGAAGCCTAATGAATGAGGGATTTTTATGATTGATTGAGGACTTAATAAATGTGGTGAACATGTTAGATAGAGGTATAAAGTTAACATGCTTTAACCATGAATGCGGATGTTTTGGTTGCCTAAGTATGTATTGTTTTGTGCCCTTGAATTGGGGTAAGTGTATGTGTGAATAAAGGTGCCAAATGGCTTGGTAAATAACCTTATTATTGTCCACACAGGCGTGTGTCTAGGCCGTGTGTACGGTCAGCCCCATGGGTGTGTGATCTAGCCGTGTGTCCCCTGCACCTTAAAATTTTGCAAAATAGAATGTCCAGTAGTCACCACATGGGCAGAGACATAGGCGTGTTTTTCAGCCGTGTGGAGGACACGGCCGTGGACACGAGTGTGTGCCCTAGCCGTGTGAAGTCTGCACATTGTTCATGAAAAATTATAAAAATTAAATCGACCACACAGCCTAGCACACGGGCGTGTGGCCTGGTCGTGTGTGAAAGTCAGTAAGCACCCTAAGATGGACACGGCCTGATGCACGGGCGTGTGATATGCCACACAGGCGTGTCTCTTAACCCACATGGGTGTGTGGTCCTGTTTCATGATAAAATTTTTCTAAGTTTTGAGTTCTCAGTTTAGTCCCGAACCATTTGGGCCTCGTAGGCTCGTTTTGGGGACGATATGAATGTTGTGAAAAAGTTTTAATTTGGATGCAAGTTTATGACTAAAAAATGCATGTATGATATGATGTAAGTCCAGTAATGCCTTGAGCCCTGTTCCGACATTAAATACAGGTAAGGGGTGTTACAGTTCTTTTGTGTATCTACTCATTTATGTTGATGACATGTTGATAGCAGAGAAAGATAAATGAGAGATACGAAAGGTCAAAGCCCAACTAAGTGAAGAATTTGAGATGAAAGATTTGGGACCAGCAAAGAAGATACTTGGTACGGAGATTCTCAAAGATAGAAAAGCAAGTAAATTGTACCTAAGTCAGAAGGGGTACATTGAGAAAGTTTTTTGCAGGTTCTATATGCAGAGTGCTAAGCCTGTTAGTACTCCTTTAGCAGCCCATGTCAGACTTTCATCGGCTTTGTCTCCACAATTAGATGATGAGATTGAGTACATGTCACATGTTCCATACTCTAGTGCAGTGGGATCTCTCATGTATACTATGGTTTGTTCTTGTCTAGATTTTTCATATGCAGTTAGTGCAGTTAGTAGATACATGGCGAATCCCGGTAAAGAACATTGGAAAGCAGTTCAGTGGATTTTAAGATACTTACGAGGTACTACTGATGTTTGCTTATAGTTTGGAAGAACTAGAGATGGAGTCATTGGGTATGTTGATGTTGATTTTGTTGGAGACCTTGATAGAAGAAGATCTGTCACAGGTTATGTCTTTACAATCGGAGGTTGTGCAATCAGTTGGAAAGCCACTTTACAAACTACAGTCGCTTTGTCTACCACTGAAGCTGAGTACATGGCAATTACTAAGGCTTGTAAATAAGCTATTTGGTTGAAGGGACTCTTTGGTGAACTCAATGAAGACCTTCAAATCAGTACAGTATTTTGTGACAGTTAGACTGTCATATTCTTTACAAAAGATCAAATGTTTCATGAAAGAACAAAACACATTGATGTTCGGTATCATTTTGTTCGTGATATTATTGCTCGTGGTGATATTGTTGTGAGCAAAATTAGTACTCATGAAAATCTTGCAGATATGATGACTAAGTCACATCCTATAACCAAGTTTGAGTATTGCTTAGATTTGGTTGATGTTCATTGTTGAAGTCAACCCTTAAGGGGTTCTATGGAAGAGGTGGAGAACTTGTTCGTTGAGAGTTCGCGATGAAGAACTTGTTTATTGAGGATTCGTGTCAAGGTGGAGATTGTTAAAATTAAGTGACTCAAATCCTTATTTAAATAAAATACAATGGTAAAATAAAATAAAAGTAAAATCCATATAGAACTACACTTCTTTTATTTTATTTTAGAATAAGATTTTTTAAACCATATTAAACTCCATTTACTTGATATTGCTTAGAATAATGTGTTTCAATCTTACTATACTCCTATTAGAATATGGTTTTACAAGCCTATAAATAGACCTAGTCTATTCCTCTTGTAATCATTCAAATTCGACATAGTGAATTTTCTTCTCCTCTGCCCGTGTTTTTTTCCCGAAAGGGTTTCCACGTAAAAATTTGTGTGTTCTTTATTTTTATTTCTCTTTTCTTTGCGCTATATTATCATTATCAACATTCTATTTTTTTTACAGATACTTTAATGCAACATTGTACATAAAATATAACCTAAACCAAAGTGTTTGATGATGTATTTAAAATGTTATTTTGGATTCTCAAAGTGTAAAAATTGATTATTTTATTAATAAATCCGTGAATAATTGTTCTCTCTAAACCTGTGATTATAAATATGTTTTCAATAAAAATATTTTTTTGAAAAATATTTTAAATACAAAAGTCTATATAAAAATAATTATATTTTTATTAACTTTTAGTAGTTTTATACTTTATTTAAATAAAAAACTTACCTTTTGTTTTAACATTTTTTAAAAACTAATATATATATATTAATTTCATTATAAAAATTACAAAACTATTAAATGTTATTTTAAATTGATATACACAACGAATATACAAACTAGGTACTAACTATTATATGATAATAACAAATTTAATAATAATTAATTACTCATTATTGTGATAATTTCTCTCTTTGATTTTATCATCACATCGAATAGAGAACAAATAAATTGTTGAATTGGGCTCTATATTCATATTAAATTATATTTATTATTTTTTATTGATAATCACGTATAGTCTTACACATTATCAAGCTAACCAAAATGTCAAAGAAAACACTTTTTTTGTGCATAAAAAAAAAAAAAACCATTAGCTAACAAAAATACTTAGGCCATGGACTGACATGCCAAGGAAGGTAAATTTCTTTGAAAGAATTGTGTTCTTGCCCTGATGAACATAATAAATTTTCTCATATGCAATGAAGATGATTTTTGTAATGAAAATGTTTTAATTTTTACATTTGGGAACATAGCTGTCGATTATAAAGGGATACGAATGGATATATGGCTAAATGAGTATTTGAAATTTTGAAATACACACATGTCACCATTATAAAAACCCAAATAATTAGTCAATTAATAAAAAATATGGATGAATTTTTAACGAAATGATTAATTTGCATATTTTCATAATATATAAGATTTATTTTATTTATTTTTTAAGTAAAAGAGTTGAAATACAATTTGTCCCTAAATACAGGGGCTTCCCTACAATTTTACCTATTTTAAGCAAAATCTCATTTCTTGATTCTTGATTGTCGCATTCCTTTCTTCCTCTTTCTGTTTCTTCTTTCATATTGTTTTCCTTTTTCTACCAGGAGATTTGTGATTTTGATTTTCTTCTCTCTAACTCTATTCCCCTCTTCCTATTATAGACACTTTGTCCCATCTTTTTCTAGTTTTTAAATGATTTTTCAATTCGTTTGTTTTTATGATTATATATTATTAAAAATAAATCACTGAAAATATTAATTTTTAGTTGATTTAAAATTTTTGATGGATTATCAAAGAAGACTTACATTTTTATAAAAAAATAAGTAAACATGTAAATAAACGTGCAACACACGTGATGTAAGAAACTACTAACACATGTGTACAAGCCCAAATCTGCCCGGGCCCAAATTAAACAAAAAGTAAATTAAAAATAAAGTCCAAAAAACAGTCCTTTTAAACAACTTGTACAAGCCCAATTCATCAGGCCCAATACCCCTTTTACAAACCCAAATCCTACCCAAACCCGAGCCCAACCACACTGGCCCAAAATACTGAACAGGTTCAGAGAACCCTAGGGTTCTCTCCAGCGCCGCCGCGCGTCAACCGCACGCACGTCGATCCAACTGCCCACGCGCGTCGTCCCGATCTCCCACGCGCGCCCCTTCTCCACGTCTCGTTGCTCGCCCGCACGCTCCTACCTCCTCAGCGCACCACGCCCACGCCATCGTTCGCCCATCACCTGCAACAACGCACCAACACAAACACCACAGCAAAGAGCCCAAGGAATAATAGAAAAAAATACGTGTAAATCTGCTATATAAGCGGAAGCAAACAGACTTTTTTTTTTTTACGAACGATCGAAAGCAAAAGACAGTGTTTAGAAATCAAAGAACAGAGATTTTAAGGTTGATTTTCCCATTCTGTTTGTCTATTATTATTTACCTCTTATCTTTTCCCTTTTTTGCACCTCAAATCTGTAACAAACAACAATAAAAGAAAAGGGAGGAGATCGTACCTGAACCGTCGGCGCGCGTTGTCAGGGGCTTGTCTCCATCGACGAAACTGAACCCCAAAGGAAGGGTGAGTTTCCCCCTGGGTTTCGGAGCTTCGCAAAAGGGGGTCTGGATGTGAGCCAGAAGGCCCGATTTCGAAGCACCACTGGCCACCAATACGATGGTGGTTCAGCGGTACGAGGGTCGGCTAAGGAGACTCGAGCGGCGGCGTGAAAGGGTTTCGAAGGAAACCCTAGCAGAAGTAGGAAAAAACGGAGAATGGGAAGGAGTTCTGCTACTCCTCAGCAACAATGAATAAAAAATTATTTTTGGGGGGTTTAAATAATAATAACCGAACGACGCCGTTCCGTGAGGGGGGATCCGCGCGTTAACCCGTTGGGTTACCCGGATCCGCGCCCTACCGCTTTAAAGGGAATATTTCGTAACTAGTCCCTGCGCTCGCTGATTCCCTTATAATCCAGTCCGATTGGAACGCCGCGTTTTGGCTAATCAGACTATTTGCTAATCTGGCCCCTGTAAACTGACGCGTCTTACATCGTAGTCCACAGTGCTGTGTTAATAGTTTTATTTGCTTGCAAATTATTCTCTGGTTTTTGTTTAAATTTCAATCAAGCCCTTTTCTACTTAAGTCTCATTTTTAAAAAAAATAATAAAAATCTATTTTGTGTATGTTCTTAGTTTTAAAGATTTATATGATATTTATTTTAAGTACCATTATATATTATTATTTTTATATATGTGCGTTATTTATATTAAGCTATCCTATTTTATGTATATGCTATTGATTCAGTATTATTTTAGATGCATATGTTTTCTTCCCTCTTAAATCTGTTATGTATATCATTATACCGCATGTATATAATTGTTCTTAAACTCAACGTTGTCTTAAATCATTTCAAACCTTATCAACTTTATTTTTATGTGTACTTTGCTTATAATTGATTTTATTAATTCATTTTTCCTCGTTAACATTGTTTTACGCATCGTTATTTTTACGATTGTTTAGTTCGTTGTTTTTGGCCTATTAATATTAGTATTTAAATAATGTAAGCTGTGTGGTTAACGTTCTTATATGCATTGTGAATTATTTGTTCGCATCTTCATATCTTCGACATTATTGTCGTCATTATTGTTTATATTATCGCTTTATTATCAAGCATTATTATTCATGCATGTTAGTCTTTTAGATTAATGATTCCAATGTTGTATATTATGTGTATTATATCATGGTGGCACCAAGTTCATGTCATATATATTTGTTAAATCTCGTTGGGCATAACCTAAAATCTTTATAATCTCATCCAAAGTTAGAAAGTTTTCAAATAAGGCAACATTCTATATTTGGAGATTCGAGAGATCGCACTTATGTGTTGGGTTTCGCTTCTCTCGCTCACCATCAAAGATCGAATAACCTTTTGATAAGTTTTATGCATGAGTCTCTGAGATTAAAAGATGACCTTGGATTCGAGGATTCAAATCATCGTGTCCTATGTATTGATGTGATGTTTTATTCCTTCTAACGAAAAATCTTGCTATTCAATTCGAGAAAATTCAAACACTTTTAAAGGGATCATATTTTTAAACAAAAAATCTTTTTATAATTTCCGACTTTCGACATAAGGACATTAATTAGTCAATTTGGTACCGATTCCGGACGTGACGAGGGTGCTAACCCTTCCTCGCACGTAATCAACTTCCGAACCCGTTTTCTAAAACCCCGTCGACCAAACGCCGTTCTAGTAAATCAAAACGTTTTATTAAAACAAAGGTGATCCGATCGCACCTAATAAAGATCGGTGGCGACTCCCATTTTTGTTTTCAAAACCCAAGTTCGATTCCCGTTTTCGTTTTCAAAATTGGTTTCGACAGCTTGGCGACTCCACTAGGGACATAATAAGAGAGTCAGGCCGTAAAATTGATTATTTTCTATCCTTTCGTCGAAACTTGGAAATTTATTTTGAAAAAAATCATGTCTCTTTCAACGCGTTAGCTGATATTGTAGTTCCAATAATGTTGAGTCTTATAAAATATTTTGGCATTGCATTGCATGACCGTTGGGTCACACCCTTAAGTGAGAGTGAGAAGCTACTCTTTCGTGAGGTTTTTACCTCCGTGCAAGATAGTGGATCGCTTCCGGGATACATCCGTACCTATGTCTTCGTGTGATTTTTATCTCCGTGTAGCCATAGGGAAATGTATTCCCCTGAACTGAACTCGATCTATATGAGCCTATAATGGGTGAGGATCGAGGAATCTGCTGGTTCAGGTACCATTGTTTTAGAACCGAACCACATATAGAGAGACCTAAGAGCCCGTTGTAGGTAGAGCCGTGCAAACCCTAGTCGATACCTTAGATAGGAGTTCAATCATTTCCTGTTTGTTTTGAGTTCTTTTGCACCTAATACTGACTGGTTGTGTTTTGCTTTTACTGCATGGCATGTCATCATAAAAAGGTGTTGATTCACGTTCGGTTACTGGATAGAAAAGCTTAGCATGGAAAAGGGGTTCCTCGATAGAGTGGAAGATAATGCGGCCGTCCAAGTGTAGTCTGAAAGAGTGCAACAAGAAAAAGGAGATAGCCTGACAGTGGGGCATGAATTAGAGTTATGGAATTTCACCCGTATCAGCATGGCTCAAAATGACCTGCGAGAATTGAAGGAAATATGGGATTCCTGGGACAGCGAAGTCAAACAACTATTCCACTATAATTACGGTGACTTGCCCTATTTGCTCGATATCAAAGTGGACGAGTATCTGCTCTGTGCCATTACCCAGTTTTGGAACCCTGCTTACAGCTGCTTTACTTTCGGAAAGGTGGATTTGGCGCCTACCATAGAAGAGTACACAGCTTTACTCCGATGCCCAAGAATTCAAACTGATAAGGCATATTCAAGGTTTGTCAATGTGCCGGTGTTCTCAAAAAGGCTGATGAACATTACAAGGATGAGCGAGCGATGGATTACGGCTCGAATCAAGCAAAAAGGAGATTGTAAGTGCGTTCCTTGGAAACACTTGAGGGACTTGATCTTGGCGCATCCTGATAAGAGAAAGAGAGTCGACGTTTTCGCTCTAAGCATCTACGGTTTGGTCATCTTCCCCAAGGCGTTAGGGCATATAGAGGATGCGGTCTCAGACCTGTTTGATAAACTTGATAAGAGAGTCACACCTATCCCCGCAATTTTAGCCGAAACCTTCAGATCATTGAACGCATGCTGGAGAGTGGGCGAGGGGAGGTTCGTGGGGTGTGCACAGCTGTTGTTATCTTGGTTTCATTGCCATTTTTGGAAGATAGAAAAGATCTCATACAAAGCCTTTTTCGAGAACTATTCTCCTCTAGAGGAATTAGCAAGTACACTAAGGCGGGACGACCTATCTGGGGAGAAATGAATGGCAATCCTCTAAAATCTGTAAGTTAAAGATGTAGAATGGAAGGCACCATGGATGATCACTGACGAGATCCTGTATCGGTGTAGAGGGTTCGACTGGGTTCCTTTACTCGGAATATGGGGAGCTGTCGGATATGCCCCGTTACTAGTGATGAGGCAATATCAATCGAGGTAATTCATACCTGCGACACATGGATTAGACCAATGTGAATTTTCATACAAGGATGGCAACTATAAGAAGAAAGTTCACGAAATATCGAACGCGTGGACCCAGACCCGGAAAATGAAGAGACTCACCATAGGGCCAATGGCAACTCCCGAGTATGATCAATGGTAGGGCAAAAGAATCAACGACAATGTCCCAAGGCCAATCCAAGGAAATGCTCGACCAATAGAAGAGCAATTGCAAGTAATCCCGTCTGAATTAGAGATCATCAAGCAAGATTTCGAGAGAAAGAGCCAGGAATTGGGTAAGAGGATAGAGCAGCTAGAAGAGGAAAAGATGCAGTTAAGGTTGGATGTCGACGTGCACAAGTTCGAGGCTGAGAAATTGAAAAGAGGAAAAAATAAAGCCGAAGAAGACTTGGATAGTTTAAAGACAGACTACAAGAAGCTGCGCAGATCCATCAGAACCGCTGGTCTAAGTAAGATATCAGAGCAATGGCGGTAGGAAATTGAAGAAGAAAAATCCAGAGCCAATCAATGGGAAAAGAGGTTCCAAGATGCTCGAGTACGGGAGGACTCCTTGAAAAAGAGCTTGTTGGAAAGCCAAAGCAAAAAGGAGAGGTTACACGCCCAAGTAGCGGAACTGGAAAGGTCACTGCATTTGCACCGTAGTCGCAACTTGGTAGTCAAATTAAGAGCCAGTCAGAGCAGAATCGAGGAGATGAGAGGAAGAATAGGGGAGCTCGAGACTGCATTACAAGATAGTAAAATTCAAGCTGAGCTGCTTGAAGCAAACAATGAACATTGGAGGGAGCAGCTCCACCATTCTCAAGAACAGATCAGAAACAGAGACAACATAATGGGCGAAGCTGTGGCTCAAATCTGAAAGTTGGCCGAACATTTGCAAACCTTGGCGGTTCGGGCTGACGTGTTAAGTCTGATGTATGAGTCAAGATCTGATCAAGGCCAGAATCTGGCTTGGCTTCTTAAGGAAGTCAAAGATTTAGGTGCTAAGGCAAAGTCGTATGTATAACCGTCCGCTCTATGTAAAGAAATGTGTTTTCCAGCAAAGTTGATCTAATGGAATTGAATCAAAATCAACACTTTGTTTTTTCTTTTGTGCATTCGTTTCATGCATTCGCATTGCATCACATACATTACATTGCATTATATCACATTCTATGCATTTAAGACCAAGGAGAGAGGGTAATGAGTTGGAAAATACAGAAGAGAACCTGGAAGACGAACATCCATACGACACTTACGCTAAAACGAAGAAAATGGATTAAAGATTAGAACAATTCCAGAAAGAGGTACAGGACCAGGTGCAAGCACAGGTGCAAGAGCAGCTAGTTAAAGTTCAGCAAGATATGATGGAAAAGATAATGGAGTCCCAACAAATGGCCCAACGATTGGAGGGATTCATGGAAAAAGGAAAAGGCCCCATGACCATTACTAGATGGGAGAATGAAGGAAAGCCTGATTGGAACTGCGGCCAAATGGTATGATCAGCTCAGCAGTACCCAAATCAAGACATGGAAGGACCTGGCCCAAGCTTCCATGAAACACTATGGCCACGTAGCGGACATAGCTCCTGACAGAATCACACTCCAAAATATGGAGAAAAGGTCTAGTGAGAGCTTCAGGAACTATACTCAACGGTGGAGAGAGTTAGCCACGCAGGTTCAACCGCCTCTTTTGGAAAGCGAGGCGTCCACACTCTTCATCCACACTCTGAAAGCCCCTTTCATCAGTCACATGCTGGGCAGTTCCATGAAGGATTTTTCAGAAGTCGTGAGATGCGGAGAAATGATCGAACATGCGATTAGATGTGGCAAGATAGAAGCTAGAGAAGGTCCCAGGAAGACGATCCTGAAGAAAAGAGAAAGTGACGTGAATAATGTAAGTATCCGGGATAAGCCAACTACTCGGAGTCAACCCAATACCGTAACTGCCGATCGTCCAGGCTCACACAAACAGGAACTCAACATAAAGCCGAATGTGGAGAAGCTCCAATTCACTCTGATCTACACAACATATGGGAAACTGTATCAGAAGTTATACGACACACATGTTGTTGCCCCCATTACTTACAGCCCCTGTAGCCTCCATACCCTAAATGGTACGACGCAAATGCACAATGCAAATACCATGCGGGAATCATGGGACATTCAATAGAAAACTGTCTCGCTTTCAAGAGGCTGGTAGAAAAACTCATTCAAATGGGCGTTGTAAAGGTTAATGATGTGGAGCACCCACTACCTGACCACGCTAATAATGGGGTAAACATGATGGGTGAGAATACAAGGAAAAGAATAAAAACGAGTGTGACGGAGATAAAAACCCCACTAAGATGGGTATGGAAGCAAATGATAAATCAAGGCTTAATCGCGCAAGAATCAAGAGAAGAGTTGAAAGAAGCTGGAGGGTACTGCGAGTTTTACGCTGAAATGAATCATGATATCCAAGAATGCCCCAAATTCAGGGCCATAGTCCAACACCTCATGGACAACAAAGAGATGGAATTCTATGAAGAGGTCGGAGGGTTAGAAAAAGGAGAGGTCCATGCATCTAAAGAAGGACCATCTAGGAAAGTCTATGGGGGCAATTACCCCGCGGTAATCATATCACGGCCAAAAGCAGGTGGAGCCGGAACACCGATTATACCAAAGGTCATAATTCAAAGACCTGTAGCCCCTCCTTACAGAGACAACAAAAGGGTCTCATGGAGTTATGATTGTAAAGTAATAATCCCAGGAAAAGAGAATTCCGTTAATGCTGCAGAAGAAGACCGGGATGAGGGTTTCTTCACACGCAGTGGAAGGTGTTACACCCCAAACACTAGAGCAGAAGTGGCCAAAGGAAAAGCAGTGGCGTTCGAGCAAAGGGAAGAAAGAACAATCGAACCTAGAACACTTGTCAACGAGCCAGTAACGGAAAACGAGGCTAGGGAGTTCTTAAAATTCCTTAAACACAGCGAGTTTAGTGTCATCGAGCAGTTGCACAAACAAATGCCCGCGCGTCGATCTTCGGATTTGCTCGGAGCTCGAAACTCATCGAAACGCATTGATGAAGGCATTAAATGAAACGCTTGTCACAAAGGATATATCTCACAACAAGTTGGACCGTCAGCCTACATAATATAAGCGCAGACAACTTTATTTTCTTCAACGATGATGAGATACCTTCAGGGGGCATGGGATCTACAAAGGCCCTACACATAACCACACGCTGCAAAGGGTATGTGTTGCCAATGGTGTTAGTCGACAACGGATTAGCCCTAAATATGTTGCCTTTATCCACATTGAATAGATTACTCGTGGATGGCTCCCACATGAAGACCTGCCATAATGTTGTTAGGGCATTTGACGGAACAGAAAGAAAGGTCATGGGGAGAATTGATATACCTCTTCAAATCGGCCCGAATACGTATGAGGTAGACTTCTTGGTCATGGATATTAAACCTTCCTACAATTGCCTGCTGGGAAGACCTTGGATCTATTCAGCAGGGGCAGTACCGTCATCACTGCACCAGAAGTTGAAATTGGTAACGGAGGGAAGATTGGTTACGATCAATGCTGAAGAAGATATCATAGCTTCCGTTACCAGTAGCACTCCGTACATTGAGGTAGACGAAGAGGTAATGAAGTGTTCTTTCCGATCACTAGAATTCATCAACGTAACCTTCATTGCCGAGAGGAGCAAGATCCCTATGCCTGAGATATCCAGGTCTACAAAGATAAGCCTCCAAATGACAATGGGAAAGAGAGCCTTACCTGGGAAGGGGCTCAGAAGAAACCTGTAAGGAAAAACTGAAGTGCCGATGCAAAAAGAAAAATGAGACCGCTTTGGCTTAGGGTTTAGGCCAGATGCGAAATAAAAGAAGAGAGAAGAAGAGTGAGAAGAAGGGCGCGCCTAGGTGAAGAAGATATCAAATGGGAGCCAATGACCTTCCCTCCTTTATCCAAAACGTTTGTCTCGGGGGGAATCTTATACCTTGACCAAGGCATGGCAGCAAGTGAAGAAACGGAAGAAATGTTGGGGAGCTTGAGCGTCAACACCGTATTTGAAGAAAGGGGCGAAGAAAGAGATTTATCTGGGATTCGTCTTTATGCTCCTGGAAGTGTTTTGAACAACTGGACAATAGAAGAAATTCCTGTAGCTTTTAGGAGTAATTCAGAGTAATGTCCGAAACACGCTTATTGCTCTAAGCCTGGGAGCAATGAGAGACTCTTTTGTTGAATAGGTATATGTCCAAGCGTCTTTATTTTAATAAAATGCATATTTGGAACAAATTTTCTTTTTACTCTCCATTCATAGTCACTCACATAGATATTCATTCTTAGATTGTTGCTTCTGCGTCTTTCTTTACCCTTTTAACAGGTCTCCAGATATCAATGACATGAGCAACACCGCTTTTAACTCACAATCTCCTTTTGAACGAGATACGGACATGGAGGATTCTCAAGATTTCGAAGATAACCAAGACCGTAACATATCCCCTGATTTGTTAAGAATGGTAGAGCAAGGCGAAAAACAAATCCTACCCCACGAAGAGACAGTAGGAATGGTGAGCTTGGGAGAAGGAAAAGAGCTGAAAATCGGGGCTAGCATTGCCACAAAAACAAAGCAAGACCTCATCGAATTACTCAAAGAATTTAGAGACGTCTTCGCTTGGTCGTATCAAGATATGCCCGGGTTAAACACAGACATAGTGGTGCATCGACTCCCTATCAGGGAAGAATGTAAACCCGTCCAGCAAAAACTTCGAAGAATGAGGCCCAATGTTTTGTTAAAAATAAAAGAAGAGGTCAGAAAACAGTTTAACGCTGGTTTCCTACAAGTGGTTGAATACTCGGAATGGGTAGCAAACATAGCTGGAGGGTACTGCGAGTTTCACGCTGAAATGAATCACGATATCCAAGAATGCCTCAAATTCAGGGCCATAGTCCAACACCTCATGGACAACAAAGAGATGGAATTCTATGAAGAGGTTGGAGGGTTAGAAAAAGGAGAGGTCCATACATCTAAAGAAGGATCATCTAGGAAAGTCTATGGGGGAATTACCCCGCGGTAATCATATCACGGCCAAAAGCGGGTGGAGCCGGAACACCGATTATACCAAAGGTCATAATTCAAAGACCTGTAGCCCCTCCTTACAGAGACAACAAAAGAGTCCCATGGAGTTATGATTGTAAAGTAATAATCCCAGGAAAAGAGAATCCCGTTAATGCTGCAGAAGAAGACCGGGATGAGGGTTTCTTCACATGCAGTGGAAGGCGTTACATCCCAAACACTAGAGCAGAAGTGGCCAAAGGAAAAGCAGTGGCGTTCGAGCAAAGGGAAGAAAGAACAATCGAACTTAGAACACTTGTCAACGAGCCAGTAACAAAAAACGAGGCTAGGGAGTTCTTAAAATTCCTTAAACACAGCGAGTTTAGTGTCGTCGAGCAGTTGTACAAACATTCGGCCCGCGTGTCGATATTGGATTTGCTCAGGAGCTCAGAAACTCATCGAAACGCATTGATGAAGGCATTAAATGAAACGTTTGTCACAAAGGATATATCTGTCAACAAGCTGGACTGTCTGGTCGGTAATATAAGCGCAGACAACTTCATTTTCTTGATGAGATACCTTCAGGGGGCATGGGATCTACAAAGGCCCTACACATAACCACACGCTGCAAAGGGTATGCGTTGCCAATGGTGTTAGTCGACAACGGATCAGCCCTAAATGTGTTGCCTTTATCCACATTGAATAGATTACCCGTGGATGGCTCCCACATGATGACCTGCCATAATGTTGTTAGGGCATTTGACGGAACAGAAAGAAAGGTCTTGGGGAGAATTGATATACCTCTTCAAATCGGCCCGAATACGTATGAGGTAGACTTCTTGGACATGGATATTAAACCTTCCTACAATTGCCTGCTGGGAAGACCTTGGATCTATTCAAAGAGAGGGGCGACTGGCCATCACCGCACTGGTTGAAATTGGTAACGGAGGGAAGATTGGTTACGATCAATGCTGAAGAAGATATCATAGCTTCCGTTACCAGTAGCACTCCGTACATTGAGGTAGACGAAGAGGCAATGAAGTGTTCTTTTCGATCACTGGAATTCATCAACATAACCTTCATTGCCGAGAGGAGCAAGATCCCTATGCCTGAGATATCCAGGTCTACAAAGATGGGCCTCCAAATGACAATTGGAAAGGGAGCCTTACCCGGGAAAGGGCTCGGAAGAAACCTACAAGGAAAAACTAAAGTGCCGATGCAAAAAGAAAAATGAGACCGCTTTGGCTTAGGGTTTAGGCCAGATGCGAAATAAAAGAAGAGAGAAGAAGAGAAAAGAAGAGAGAGAAGAAGGGCGCGCCTAGGTGAAGAAGAGATCAAATGGGAGCCAATGACCTTCCCTCATTTATCCAAAACGTTTGTCTCGGGGGGAATCTTATACCCTGACCAAGGCATGGCAGCAAGGGAAGAAACGGAAGAAATGTTGGGGAGCTTGAGCGTCAACGCCGTATCTGAAGAAAGGGGCGAAGAAAGAAATTTATTTGGGATTCGTCTTTATGCTCCTGGAAGTGTTTTGAACAACTGGACAATAGAAGAAATTCTTGTAGCTTTTAGGAGTAATTCAGAGTAATATTCGAAACACGCTTATTGCTCTAAGCCTGGGAGCAATGAGAGACTCTTTTGTTGAATAGGCATATGTCCAAGCGTCTTTATTTCAATAAAATGCATATTTGGAACAAATTTTCTTTTTACTCTCCATTCATAGTCACTCACATAGATATTCATTCTTAGATTGTTGCTTCTGCGCCTTTCTTTACCCTTTTAACAGGTCTCCAGATATCAATGACATGAGCGACACTGCTTTTAACTCACAATCTCCTTTTGAACGAGATACGGACATGGAGGATTCTCAAGATTTCGAAGATAACCAAGACCGTAACATATCCCCTGATTTGTTAAGAATGGTAGAGCAAGGCGAAAAACAAATCCTACCCCACGAAGAGACAGTAGGAATGGTGAGCTTGGGAGAAGGAAAAGAGCTGAAAATCGGGGCTAGCATTGCCGCAAAAACAAAGTAAGACGTCATCGAATTACTCAAAGAATTTAGAGACGTCTTTGCTTGGTCGTATCAAGATATGCCCGGGTTAAACACAGACATAGTGGTGCATCGACTCCCTATCAGGGAAGAACGTAAACCCGTCCAGCAAAAACTTCGAAGAATGAGGCCCAATGTTTTGTTAAAAATAAAAGAAGAGGTCAGAAAACAGTTTAACGCTGGTTTCCTGCAAGTGGTTAAATACTCGGAATGGGTAGCAAACATAGTGCCTGTCCCTAAGAAAGATGGAAAGGTATTGAACGAAAAGTTAGAACATTGGAGGTATACGGCGATTCCGCGCTAGTAATCTATCAAGTGAAAGGCGAATGGGAAACGAGGGATCCCAAGTTAATCAGTTATCGAAGGCTAATTTTGGAACTAATCAAAGAGTTTGACAACGTCACTTTCTGCTACCTCCCACGAGAAGAGAACCAGATGGCCGACGCTTTAGCTACCTTGGCTTCTATGATCAAAGTGAACAAAGAAGAAGAAGTAAAGCCTATCCAAATGAGCATTTACGAGGTTCCAGCATATTGCTGCAATATCAACGAAGAAAAAGAAAGAGATAGCCACCCATGGTATCACGATATACTACGATACGTTAAGAATCGTGAATACCCCGGCCAAGCGACTGAGAATGATAAGAGGACGTTGAGAAGACTGGCCAACGATTATGTCTTGGATGGAGAAATCCTATACAAGAGAAGGAAGGATCAGGTATTTCTAAGATGCGTGGATGCAGTTGAAGCCAAGAAAATTCTCGAAGAAGTTCATGAAGGTGTTTGTGGGACACATGCTAATGGTTTTACAATGGCAAGACAAATCATGAGGTTCGGGTATTATTGGTCCACTATGGAGGGAGATTGCATCAGCTATGCCAAGAAATGCCACAAATGTCAAATCTATGGGGATAAAAATCACGTGCCTCCTTCACCTCTCCACGTCATGACCTCTCCATGGCCTTTCTCCATATGGGGGATGGACGTCATTAGGTCGATCTCGCCAAAAGCTTCGAACTGGCACCGATTTATCTTTATGGTAATCGACTATTTCACCAAATGGGTAGAGGCCACTTCGTATGCAAATGTCATGAAATCAGCGGTCAGCAAGTTCTTAAAGAAAGAGATCATATGCCGATATGGGATGCCTGAAAGGATCATATCTGACAATGCACTAAACTTGAACAACAGCACGATAGCAGAGGTCTGCAACCAATTCAAGATCAAACATCACAACTCGTCGCCGTATCGTCTAAAGATGAATGGTACAGTCGAGGCAGCTAATAAGAATATCAAGAAAATCGTGGGAAAGATGACTGAGACTTACAAAGATTGGCACGAGAAGCTACCGTTCGCCCTTTACGCTTATCGAACATCAGTTAGAACCTCTACCGAGGCAACTCCTTTTTTTTTAGTTTATGGAATGGAGGCAGTACTTCCGATTGAAGTTGAGATCCCCTCCCTTCGGGTTTTATCTGAGATAAAGTTGGACGAAGCAGAATGGACTCAATCCCGGTATGACAGCTGAACCTAATTGAGGAAAAGAGGCTAAGAGCCCTTCGTCATGGACAAATGTATCAAAAGCAAATGATACGGGCTTACAACAAAAAGGTTCGCCTTAGAGAATTCTATGAAGAGACCTCGTCCTGAAAAAGATTCTTCCCATACAGAAAGACTTTAGAGAAAAATGGATGCCAAATTGGGAGGGTCCTTATGTAGTAAAGAAGACCTTCTCCGGCGGAGCTCTATCTTGACAGAGATGGATGGAAAAAGTTTACCGAATCCTATGAACTCAGATTCAGTCAAGAAATACTTCGCCTAAAAAAAAAAAAAAAACTGGAGAGGCCAAAGTGAAAACCCGCAAAGGGCGCTTTGAGACCCAAGGAGTTTTGAATCGAAAACCCAAAAATGGGCGATTCAAATCGCTGATTGGAGGGGAGACATGTGGTAGCATCGTTGTAACCCGAATTGACAAGAAGGAGACACGTCACGATCTGGGCCATCGATGAAATCTTCTTATTCTGCCAGACACCTATCGAGTGCAAAAGGAGTCTTCAGGAAGTTTTGTGCAGAAAAACTTATGCCATGATATCTGGACACTTGTTCTTGTCTTCTTCATAACATGTTTAGCTAAATCTATCTTGTCAAAATCTTATCTTTTGGTCAATCTATTTATTTTGAGCCTTACTCTCGATACCTCTTATGATTAAATTTTTCATTGAAATAACGATTAATAGACCATTAATATTTAAATTAAGAAGGTTTCACATACTACTCTGAAAACTTCTAATTGTTACAAGAAACTGAAGTGAGAGCAATGTTCAGAACTAACCAGGTTCATGGGGGAATTGAGACCCGAAATGGTAACCCCCAAAGATACTCACCAAAGAAGAAGGCAGGGTGGCGCGTCACGAAGGAATCATTCTGCATTCATACAAATAGTTAGGAGCACTCGATTTATTAACGATTATTGCATCTTTAAAACCATCATTCTCATGACATTCTGCATTTAAGTAAATGTCATTCATAGCGCATGTAGTTAGGGGGATTTGAGTCACCCCAATCATAGCATCCTCATCATTTGTTTAAGCATAAGCTCACTCTGCAGGACAAGTTCCTCAAAGAATAGTATAGCAAGTTCAAATCTTGTTCCCTAGCAACAATAGTAGAACAGATTGAAGATTGAAGTCTTCCTAGAGATAGTAAGGAAGCAAACCAAAAAAGTTCAGATCGTGTTCCCTAGAGATGACAGAGGAGCAGACTAAAGATTGAGGACCTCCTAAAGGAGGCAAATTAAAGATTGTCCTGTTGCCACTAAACAAATGTGGAACGGGTTGAAGATTGTTCTGCTATCGCTAAAACAATGGTGGAACGGGTTGAAGATTGTCCTGTTGCCACTAAACAAATGTGGAACAGGTTGAAGATTGTCCTGTTACCACTAAAAAGCATGTGTGGAACGGGTTGAAGATTGTTTTGTTACCACTAAACAAATGGTGGAACAGGTTGAAGATTGTTCTTGCTGCTACTAAAATGCGGTGGAATAGGTTGAAGATTGTTCTCATGCTGCCACTAAACAATGCGGTGGAACAGTTGAAGATTGTTCTGCTGCCACTAAACAAATGTGGTGGAAACAGTTGAAGATTGTCCTTGCCACTAAACAAATGTGGAACAGGTTGAAGATTGTTCTGCTACCACTAAACAAATGGTGGAACAGGTTGAAGATGGTCCTGTTGCCACTAAACAAATGCAGGGGAACAGTTGAAGATGGTCCTGTTACTACACTAAACAAATGGAACAGGTTGAAGATTGTCCTGTTGCTACTAAACAACGGTGGAATAGGTTGAAGATTGTCCTGTTGCCATTAAACAGCGGTGGAACGGGTTAAAGATTGTTCTGTTACCACTAAACAGCAGTGGAACGGGTTAAAGATTGTCCTGTTACCACTAAACAGCGGTGAAACGGGTTGAAGATTGTCCTGTTATCACTAAATAGCGGTGGAACGGGTTGAAGATTGTCCTGTTACCACTAAACAGCGGTAGAACGGGTTGAAGATCGTTATATTGCCACTAATCAACGGTGGAAGAGATTGAAAATTGTAGATTTTGTCACCATAAACAGTGGTGAGACGAGGTCGAAGGCGAACATTGTGTCTCTAAACAATGGTGGAACGTGATTTAAGCCACATGCGTGTTACCTTGACCAGCAGTGGAGTAGGCTAAGGATTGCGAATGTTATCTCCCCGAAGATATAACGAAACAATAAAGCAGATTTTTGCTACAGGCCCTATCTCTGGGAAGTGGCAGAGGAGTAGAGTGAAGCAACGAGTTACAGTGGAGTTTGGAGCACCCTGCAGAGAAGAGCACCCAAGGAGATCCGGGCTTAACCAAACCGAGTAAATTTAGGTCTTTTAAAGTCTTTGCTCTATTCTCGTTACACGACAATGAGCAAAGAGGGGCAGCTGTATAAGCCCAAATCTGCGCGGGCCCAAATTAAACAAAAAGTAAATTAAAAATAAAGTCTAAAAAACAGTCCTTTTAAACAACTTGTACAAGCCCAATTCATCAGGCCCAATACCCCTTTTACAAACCCAAATCCTACCCAAACCCGAGCCCAACCACACTGGCCCAAAATACTGAACAGGTTCAGAGAACCCTAGGGTTCTTTCCAGCGCCGCCGCGCGTCAACCGCACACACGTCGATCCAACTGCCTGCGCGTGTCGTCCCGATCTCCCACGCGCGCCCCTTCCCAACGTCTCGTTGCTCGCCTCGCACGCCTCGCTCCTCCTCGGCGCACTGCGCCCCACGCCATCGTTCGCCCATCACCTGTAACAACGCACCAACACAAACACCACAGCAAAGAGCCCAAGGAATAATAGAAAAAAATACGAGTAAATCCGCTATATAAGTGGAAGCAAACAGACTTTGTTTTTTTTTTTTACGAACGATCGAAAGCAAAAGACAGTGTTTAGAAATCAAAGAACAGAGATTTTAAGGTTGATTTTCCCTTTCTGTTTGTCTATTATTATTTACCTCTTATCTTTTCCCTTTTTTGCACCTTAAATCTGTAACAAACAACAATAAAAGAAAAGGGAGGAGATCGTACCTGAACCGTCGGCGTGCGTTGTCAGGGGCTTGTCTCCGTCGACGAAACTGAACCCCAAAGGAAGGGTGAGTTTCCCCCTGGGTTTCGGAGCTTCGCAAAAGAGGGTCTGGATGTGAGCCAGAAGGCCCGATTTCGAAGCACCACTGGCCACCAATACGATGGTGGTTCAGCGGTGCGAGGGTCGGCTAAGGAGACCCGAGCGGTAGTGTGAAAGGGTTTCGAAGGAAACCCTAGCAGAAGTAGGAAAAAACGGAGAATGGGGAGGAGTTCTGCTACTCCTCAGCAACAATGAATAAAAAATTATTTTTGGGGGGTTTAAATAATAATAACCGAACGACGCCATTCCGTGGGGGGGTCCGTGCATTAACCCGTTGGGTTACCCGGATCCGCGCCCTACCGCTTTAAAGGGAATATTTCGTAACTAGTCCCTGCGCTCGCTGATTCCCTTATAATCCAGTCCGATTGGAACGCCGCGTTTTGGCTAATCGGACTATTTGCTAATCTGGCCCCTGTAAACTGACGCGTGTTACATCGTAGTCCACAGTGCTGTTTTAATAGTTTTATTTGCTTGCAAATTATTCTCTGGTTTTTGTTTAAATTTCAATCAAGCCATTTTCTACTTAAGTCTCATTTTTAAAAAAAATAATAAAAATCTATTTTGTGTATGTTCTTAGTTTTAAAGATTTATATGATATTTATTTTAAGTACCATTATATATTATTATTTTTATATATGTGCGTTATTTATATTAAGCTATCCTATTTTATGTATATGCTATTGATTCAGTATTATTTTAGATACATATGTTTTCTTCCCTCTTAAATCTGTTATGTATATCATTATACCGCATGTATATAATTGTTCTTAAACTCAACATTGTCTTAAATCATTTCAAACCTTATCAACTTTATTTTTATGTGTACTTTGCTTTTAATCAATTTTATTAGTTCATTTTTCCTCGTTAACATTGTTTTACGCATCGTTATTTTTACGATTGTTTAGTTCGTTGTTTTTGGCCTATTAATATTAGTATTTAAATAATGTAAGCTGTGTGGTTAACGTTCTTATATGCATTGTGAATTATTTGTTCGCATCTTCATATCTTCGACATTATTGTCATCATTATTGTTTATATTATCGTTTTATTATCAGCATTATTATTCATGCATGTTAGTCTTTTAGATTAATGATTCCAATGTTGTATATTATGTGTATTATATCATGGTGGCACCAAGTTCATGTCATATATATTTGTTAAATCTCGTTGGGCATAACCTAAAATCTTTATAATCTCATCCAAAGTTAGAAAGTTTTCAAATAAGGCAACATTCTATATTTGGAGATTCGAGAGATCGTACCCTATGTGTTGGGTTTCGGTTCTCTCGTTTCGCTGAAGATCGAATAACCTTTTGATAAGTTTTATGCATGAGTCTCGGGGATTAAAAGATGACCTTGGATTCGAGGATTCAAATCATCGTGTCCTATGTATTGGATGTGATGTTTTATTCCTTCGTAACGAGAAAATCTTGCTATTCAATTCGAGAAAATTCAAACACTTTTAAAGGGATCATATTTTTAAACAAAAAATCTTTTTATAATTTTCGACTTTCGACATAAGGACATTAATTAGTCAATTTGGTACCGATTCCGGGCGTGACGAGGGTGCTAACCCTTCCTCGCACGTAACCGACTTCCGAACCCGTTTTCTAAAACCCCGTCGACCAAACGCCGTTCTAGTAAATCAAAACGTTTTATTAAAACAAAGGTGATCCGATCGCACCTAATAAAGATCAGTGGCGACTCCCGTTTTTGTTTTCAAAACCCAAGTTCGATTCCCATTTTCGTTTTCAAAATTGGTTTCGACAACATGAAATATGTATGATATTAAAAAAATAGATTAAATTACGAGTAAAATAAAATTTAAACACATAAATGCATCATATTAACGATACTAAATGAACTACAATTGTTTATCATGGTGTTGTCATTGAGTTAACTTGTAACATCAACTCAATTAACAACATTATTTAATATATACTAGAAATTCTATTACATATGAATGTGTGTGGAAACCACTATTCAAAAAACAAATATGTGTTTATAATAACATATAATAAATAATGAAAGTAAAATGTATACAATTTATAGACGTAATAAAGTGTGCATAATAATATTAAAATATATAAATAAATTAAAATAAAAGTGTGATTGAGTGGTTAATTTAAGATTTTCTAAATCACGGGTTTAAATCTCATTATTTGTATACTTTTTTATTGTTCTTTTTAAAGTTAAAAAGACTAAAGTAGTCTTGAATAATATAACTTATTTTAAGTACAAAAAGGCACTTTTTGTAATTTTCTTTAATTGAGTTGGTGTTTAATTGATTCGAGACATCAAATTATATTAATAGTATAAAGACAACTATGGAGATAATATATTATACATATTAAAATAAAAATATATAAAACTTGTATGACAAATTTAAGGTTTTTTTCAATCTAATTATGTGAGTTCAAATCACACCGTAAGCAAATTTTTATTTTCATTGATTTTTGTTAAAATAAAGACTAAAATACCCTTAATGGTACTTGGTTAACTTGTAATACCGAAACAATTAGAAGTTTAAATAATAGTAAGTATAAATATACAACTGATGAAGATAATAAATTATGAAAACTAAAGTACAAATGTATAAAATACATTAAAATGAAACTTTGATTATGTAGTAAAATTTAAAATTTTATCAATTCATTTCATGTGGATTTAAATCTTATCATATGAACATTTTTATTTTTATTGATTTTTGTTAAAATAAAAAGACTAAAATACCATCAAATAATATATATAATTTAATTATGAAATAATATTTCCATAATTCCCCTAACTAAATTTGATGACTATTTAACTCATAACACCTATTTAGTCAAACATTTAAATAGTACAATTAAAAAGTAAAATATTACATTAAAATGAAGTTTTAATTTAGTGGTAAAGTTAATGTTTTCAAATCTAATCACATGAAAAATTTTTATTTTTATTTTTAAATTAAAAAGATTAAAATTCTCTCAAATAATATAAATTATTTTAATTATGGAAAATACTTTCGTAATTTCACTAATTGAGTTGGATACCCGATTAAATCGTGACATCAACTTAATCAAAGACTTAAATAATAATATATAGATAACAATGGGCAATTTACCAATAAATGCTCTTTTTTTTTCAAAAATTACGGAAATGGACCTATTATAAAATTATTTACCAAAATGGGCCATTTTCCTCGAAAGCGCGTTCACGTCAAGCGATTTCGAGGATGTGGCAGAAAAGCGCGTCCCGGGGCGCGTTTTGCCACATCGCAGAAAACGCTTCATTGAGGGCGCGCTTTACTGATGTGGCAAAAAACTCCCCCGGGGACGCATTTTAGCCCGTGTTTTTTTCTTAAAAAAAAAACTATTCTCGAATTAAATTTTCAAAAAAGGTCATTTTTTAAATATTATAAAAATAGACCAAATTTTTTAAAAATTTACGAGAATAAACCTTTATAAAGGCTCAAAGTGACAACACCAATTTTTTTTAAAGGTGTTACCAATTAATATGAAATATAACTTACAAAGCAAATCTTTATATAGACCTAAAGTCTCATTTCCTTTGTTTTCTTGAGCAATGTGAGATATTAGATATGTGTATATATAGACTCATGAATAGTTTTGCAGCTTGTTCCTAAACAATGTGGGATTCTTTCCTCTTTTAACTAACAACATGAGATTAAAGGCTACACTATATTTGATATTTTTTTACTTAAGAGTTTAAATTTTTTTACAAAAAGTTAACATTTGTTACATTATAAATAAAACTTTTAAACTCTATAAGTAAAAAAAAATATAAAATATAAAATGAGTATGGTAAAATATTAAAAAATAAATATTTAAAAAATTACTAATAGTTGAGTGATCATTTTGTAAGTTTTTATAATTCGATAGCTAAAAAATATAGTTAAGTGATTACTAATGTAATTTAATCTAGCTATAAAATATGAAAAATAATTATTATATTTTATGTATATTATATATTTCTATAAAAAAAAAACTTATTTAACATAATTATATACTATGTTTAAATAGATTATCTATCTAGTCAAAATATATCTGAAATAAATTTATCGACATTTATTAGGTGATGAAAATTAAATTAAAATTAGAATTAAAAAATTAATTAGTATAGTAAAATATTAAAAATAAATAAATATTTAAAAAAATATATCAATTTTTTAAAATTACAAAACAAAATACTATTTGAGTACCAAATACTCTCCATTTATTTATTAATCATTTATAATATAAAATAAAATAAATAATAAAAAAATTAAAAGTATAACTTCTAAGTTTAAATAATGAAAAATTATTTTAAAAATTAGAATTGCATTGATATTAACTTCAAACATTTAAAATTGAATAAAAGATTATTGCATGTACAAGTTTCATATGTGCAATTTATTCTCTTTTTTTTTTTAATAGTTCTTTTGTACATATTAACAATTTTAAAATGCAACAAGATTAAAGATCTCAAAAGATAATTTTATAATATGAGAAAATATTAACAAAATATAAAAAAATAAAAATTGTTTTGTAAAAAAAAAAATCTAATATAGTGTAGCATTTAATCTCATGTTGTTAGTTAAAAGAGGAAAGAATCCCACATTGTTTAGGAACAAACCACAAACCTATTCATGAGTTTATATATACACATATCTCACATCCACATTGCTTAAACTTGCTTTGTAAGTTATATTTTCATATGATACCTTAAAAAAAACAGTGTTGTCACTTTGAGCCTTAGAATAGTTTTTTTTGGGCGAGGACCACGGGCTAAAACGCGTCCCTGGGGAAGCGTTTTTGCCATATCAGCAAAGCGCGCCCTCAAGGAAACGTTTTCTGCTGATGTGGCAGGAAAACGCGTCCCCAAGATGCGCTTTCAGATAAAATGACCCATTTCGGTAAATAATTGAATAATAAGTCTATTTCCGTAAATTTTTTTTAAAAAAAAGGGCATTTATTGGTAAATTGCCCGATAACAATAATCGGAAGTGGAGGAAGAAACAATAATCGGACAAATGAAGATGGCATCCATCAAAATACTTCTGCATCTGTTGCACAAACAACAAGATAGTCAACTCTAACCCAACCCAAAAAACCATCAAATCGTCTCAATTTTGATTATAAGACATCCAGAAGTGGACCAAAGTTGAATAAAAATAAGAATGAAACAATGAGCAAAGAGCCACCACTGAACTACAGAAGTGGTGAGATACTTACAGGTATATACCATTTCAGAATTTTTAGAATCCCCGGGAAGAAAAGAAAAAAGAAAACATTATGGATTCCAGTTGAAAGTTAAGGAACAAAGTAAAGAGTCAAAGATTTTTCCAGACGTTAAAATCAGTATTCGAGCTATTAGACTTCACCATACCATCTTGGCAACCCACAAAGTATGTGTTGCGCAAGGCATCTACATTTACTAAAGCATGGGCTGTTCCACTAGGGCTAGCTGCAACAACTACTTCGTCTTCCCCAATTGTCACTTCAGCATAACCTCCACCATCCATCTGATTATTTTCCAACTGCAATAGGTGCAACATGAAATTACATATCTCAACTATATCTAGAACATCTTTCATACACTTCCATCTGTGCTACTGCATGAGACCGATATTTCTGTTCTGTTGAAAAAGTAAAGGAATTTTATTAACCATGATCAAATAGTAAGATGTTAGCTGTTTGGATTTCTTAATCGAGTGAATCAAGACATTGGCAGACTATGAAAAAACTAAGTCTAGTAATATTCTGATCCATCTAATAGACTAGGGAAATCTATGCTACAATGGAATAAAGAAAAAAGATTGAAAATTAACTTTAAACCCAGATTTCATATCATCATTCCTAAAACAGATGTTCAATTTTCTTATCTTATATCTTGTATCTTGATCTTAATATAACAAAGACGATAAGGAAGAAGATGCTAGTACGAGCTTAAAGTACAACGCCAAAGAAATATTGGGAACATGAAAGAAATAGAACAAAAAGAAAAAAAAAATTGTTAAGGATTTGATATAGTGATGTTGGATGACCAAATTCACAGGTAAAGGAAAATTCAGATACACAACTTCAACAAAAAAACAAAGAAAATTGAAAAGATAAATACGAATCTTATATATTAATAATGGAGTAACAAGAAATGGGAAAGTGAAAAGAAACTTTTGTTGCATTGAAATGTTGAAAGCAATATAAAGGATTACGTTGGCATTGGTAGCCATGTTAACCTTCTAAGTTCAAGCCTTGCCTTAATCCTCAAGATAATTTTTTGATCTGATGATTCGATCGATTAATCTATGAAAACCATGAACCCCAAGGCTTAAGTTCACCTTTTAAAACATCGGCATGAGGATATTGCTGGCCTAAGGAAGATCCTTGTCTTAAGTTGAGGACTTATAGTTGGATGAAACCAAAATCATTAGATCCAAAACAATCCTCTATATAAACTAAACATATAAAAACACTAAGACAGAAAAAAGAACTTAAACAAGCATAGTGTGACATAGAGATAGTATGAATAAATACTAAAGAGAGAGAGGAAAGATGAAAAAGGATACCCCTAAATGAAATGTTGTTAAGAGAAAAGAATAAATTGGAGGAAGAATATCCTAGTTAAAACTGCAGTTGGTTATTTAATCAATGTTTTTGGCTTCTGCCTTTCTGACATATGAAGAAGAATTAAAATAGTGTTCCATGAAAAAAAGAGAATACCCTGAATTTTGTCTTCGCCCCCCAAATGACAAATGTTTCATTACAGGAATAGTGTCTGTGATTTCCCCTAATACCACCACGTCGAATTTCACCAATGTGTACTTGAGAACAAGACACCGCTCCACCTGCAAGAAAATATGCTACTAAGAGAGTAACTAAACATACCTACAAGAAATATATATATATATATATTATCAAACAATGAGGAAACAAGGGACTTTAAAGCCTATCTAGAATTTAGCAATACAGAATCAATGTTTTGTCCAGGGCATTGCTAATTGCTTACACACCAACACACGATTTCATACAGTTAGACCAAAGATTTACTTGGAGTAAAAGGAACAGAGTCCGGCATCCATATTTTAGTGAATTCTGAGTGAAATAGAACAACATACACAAAGAGAATCCCTGCATCCATTTCCAGGAAATTAGTGTTTAAGTGAGCATATGAGCAAACAAAGCCATCTAAAATTTTCATTTGATTTGGCATCCTAAAGTTGCCATGTGATTTGCACAAGAATTGTGACCTAACATTTGGGTACAAAGATATAATCTAAACAAAATGGTGGCTGAAGACGTGCAAAGAACAACCTAAGATTGTTAGCATCTGACCTCTGACGCCAAACTGAAGCGCAAGAGAGACGGGGTCGAGCAGCCAACCACGCTTGTCCTTGACAATAGCTGAGGGTAGCCCAGATTTGAATCTGACAAAATTGGCCTTAGAATCGTCATCGCCATGACCATCTTGGCCCAATTGCTGATGCCGAAAACGAGAAGAATACTGCAATCTGAGTGAAACCCATGTCAGCAACAGCAGCAACAATAGAAGAAAAGGTAATGCATGGGGTTTTTTCAGTAAGTGCTTCAAAGATGAGAGTGAAGACGAGCTTTGGGTCTGAGACTGAAATGAGCCGTCCACGCTTTGGTTGGTAGAGTAGGAATTTCGCCTAGGGTTTGCCATTCTTTACGACCTTTGGTTATAAACTTAGCAGTGGCTCTTATTCTATTGTGCAGGATGGGCTGTGCTGGTGCTGGTGCCGGTGCCAAATATTGTCTATCTAATATGCGGGTGAAATTGAAAAAATTACTACAGTGACTTCACCCAACATTCTCAAATTATAACTTTTATTCTAAATTCCACCGCATACTTTAAAACATTTTAATTATATTATCAAATTATTAATTTATATTAATAATGCTATTTTATTACTAACATTGTAAATTTAATTTTTTAAATATCAAAATTTATATCACATAGTTTAAAACGAAAATTTTAAAAGAAAAATGCATATTATAAAAATGTTGGTTTTGAGGTTTTCTAAACTTTTATAAAAGCCTTATAGTTCTATCTTTTTTTTTAATTTAATTTAATTTTAAATTTTAACTTTTAAAATTTATATGATAAAATTTTACTTTCCTTTAAAATTTTCATTTTAAATTATGCCACATAAGATTTGACATATTTTTTAATAATTTTAATAATAGAATGACTGGATTGATATAGCATCGACAATTTGAAGATAAAATTAGAATGTTTTGAAGTTCAGGAACCAATTTAAAATGAAGATTACAGTTCAAGGATGTCTAATACAATTTACTCAAAGTACTATAATTTAGATAAAATTAAATATATAAACTATTTCATTGCTCTCTCAAGAGTGAAAATTGTAACTTATTTGGTCACTCGAAAAAGTAAATTTTCATTAAATTTCTAATGAGATCCTAATGTGATTTTTTATTGGTATAATAATAAGTTTAGTTTTTAATGTTTATATATTCTATCAATTTGATTTTAATTCTAAAAATAATAGCTTTCAATGTTATGCATTTCATCACTTTAGTCTTGATTCTTAAAAATTTTAAAATTTATAATTATAAAAAAATTCAAAAAATATAAAAATTGTTATAAAATAAAAGAAAAAGAATAAAGAACAAAGAGAATAGGAGAACAAAGAGAGATTGTATTTTTATTGATCAATCGAGATATTTACAAAGCTTCTCTAAAGTCTCTATTTATAGGCATAAGAAGTATAAATGAAGTAGATATCTACTTCTAATGACTATTAGAATTTAAAGTATATCAAAACTTATCTTGATCTTAATGGACATCTATTTAATAAGATATTTATAACACTCTTCCTTGGATGTCCATTGGTAGATAATATGTCTAGTTAAAACCTTATTAGGAAAAACCCTGTGGGATAAAAACCCAATGAAGGAAAAAGAGTACATAATCTTCTATTACAAGCTACCTCGTTAAAAACTTTTACCAGGAAAACTGTAACAGCCCGATTTTGGGCCTAGTAGGAATAGTGCTTTCGAGACCACAAATTCGAGGTTGGAGAAATTATTTTAATATTGTTTTATGTGTTATAGCATGATTATATGAGTGCCTGAAAATTTTGGTAAATTAATTTTAGTAATTTCATGCTTAATTTTGAAAAGGGACTAAATCACATAAAGTGCGAAAGTTTTGTTCTACAAGCTAAAGGTGTCAAATAGCTATCGAACCTTAAAGTGGAGGTCTTTAATGTGCAAATAGGCCCTTAAGAGAGTGATGGCCGGCCTAGGGACAAGGAAATGAAATTGGTCAAAGGTTAGGTGGATTTTAGGTGACTTAATTGATAAAATAAAATAAAATAAAGAGAAAAAGATATCACCATTCATCTTCCTTTTCTCCAATGAAATTTTTAGCAAAAGTAAAGGTTTTGGAAGCTTGAAATTTCAGCAACTCTTCACCCTTGCAAGTAAGTGTTTTTGATGGTCATTCTTGATGATTTTTGTATTTTTGTGACCCTTGTAGCTTAAGATAACTAATGGAGGGACTATACTGTAAAATGGTTGAGAGTCAAGGGTTTTACCATGTGAGTATTCATATTGATTTCTGAAATTTTATGGAAGAAAATGAATCTTGGTTGTTAAATAAGCAACTTTTGTGAAATGATTTTTCATGAAAACACCTAAAATGGACCTTTTTGTGAAGTTTATAAAATAGGTTGTAAATGTGTGAAATAATTGGATTTGTGAGTTGATATAAGCTTAAAATAGATTCATCTAGGCTTGGTTAATGAGGAAATTTGATGAAAATCATTTTACGAGCCTAGGGGTAAAATCGTAATTATGTGAAAGTCTAAGGGTAAAACGATAATTTTGCGAAAGTAAGAATTTTGAAATGTCTTGATTTATGTGGCAATTAAATAAGTAAATTTTGTCATTATAGATCAAGAAAAACGGAATTCGGACCTAGAGTGGGGAAAAACCAAGCTATTGGACTAAATCGAACTAATTACTCATATTTTGTATACCGAGGTAAGTTGTATGTAAATAATACAACTCTATTGTTATTATGCATTAAACAATTGATATTGCATAAAATGTTTGATTATTGTTGTGAATAAGCATGATGAGAATTGATGTAGTAAAAACTCCTGGTTGAACCTTAGGAATAGATCGGATATCCATGCCGTGACATTAGGGATATATGAGAGCCAGTGTAAGACCATGTCTGGGACATGGCATCGGCCTCGATATGTAAGCCAGTGTAAGATCATGTTTGGGACATGGCATCGGCGTTGATATGTGTGCTAGTGTAATACCATGTCTGGGACATGGCATCGGCCACATTATGAGAGCCAGTGTAAGACCATGTCTGGGACATGGCATCGGCCTCGATATGTGAGTCAGTGTAAGACCATGTCTAGGACATGACATTAGCATCGTACCCTCTTATGTGAGGCTTGACGGGTATCCTTTGGTATTCCAACTGGTTCAACGGGTAATTTAAAGTATGTGTCAAAAGTGAGAAAAGTTACGACTATATTGTAAGTGATACAGGTACCTACATGAAATTCACGAGAAATGAGCTAGAATTATGTTGTATGATTAGTAGGGATGAAAATGAGTAAGTTATGCCTTTAATCATTCGAGAATTATGTGCAAGTTTATAATATGTTATGAGTATATAATGCATGGTAATTGTTGTTAATTATTTACATGTGACTTACTAAGCTTTATGCTTACTCCCTTTCCTTTCCATTTTCTTATAGAATCGCCAATCTAGCTCGGGGATCAACAGACGTCAGAAGCATCGATCACACTATTAATTGAAGCATTTGGTATAGTTAGCCTTAGTATTTTAAGTATGGCATGTATAGGGACTGTGTCTTTTGTCAAGTGTCATAATGTTTTGGCCATATGTGTTGGCTTGTCATGGAGTTGATCCATTTTGTCTAAGGCTATGGATAATGGCTAATACTTGTTATTGATATATGTAAATGATGATGTTTTTCATGAATGTGCAATTTGCATGGCGAAATATATGGTGTGTTAATGCATGAATAAGTAAGTCGTATGATTGGATTGATAAGTTTTGCATGTGAATAGAGTATAGTGGCCTTGATAGTGTATGTTTTGATCTGGCTTATATTAGTTCAAGTAAGGGTGGCAAAAGGGCTTGGTAAATAGCCTTGTTTTTGTCCACACGGGTAGACACACGGGCGTGTGTCTAGGCTGTGCATGACACACAGTCTACCCCATGGGCGCGTGTGTCCCCCTACACCTTAAGTTGGCAAAACAGAATGCCCAGTAGTAACCACACAGCTGAGACACGGCCGTGTGTCTCTACCGTGTGGAAGACACGGCCATAGGACATGGGCATATGCCCAAGCCGTGTGAAGTCTGCACCTTGAATGTGAAATTTATGATTTCCACACGGCCTTGCACACGGGTGTATGCCTTGGCCGTGTGACCTCATTGGGTTGATGACGTCAGAAATAGAATGTCAAGGTTTTAACACACGGGCTTAGACACGGGCATGTCATGGCCGTGTGAGGGACACGGGTCATGGACACAGGCGTGTGCCAGGCCGTGTGAAAATCCTTGTATGCTCAAATTAAAAAATAAATCCACACGGGCGTGTCCCTATATGCTGAGACCGTGTGAGTTACACGGTCCTTCAACATGGCCATGTTATTAGGTCACGGGCGTGTGCCCCTGTTTTTAGTGACATTTTCCAAAGTTTTTCTAAAGAACTCGGTTTAGTCTCGAACTGTTTCTAAAGTGTGTTTTGGGCCTCGTAGGCTCATATTAAGGATTTTAAGACAAACTTTGAAAAGTTTTAAATTTGAACGAAATTTCATAACCCGGAAGTGTTTGTATGCATGTTATTAAGTTAGGTAACGTTTCGTACCTTGTTCCGGCATAGAATACGGGTAAGGGGTGTTACAAAAACCCAATGGGACAAAACCTTGGTTAAAGAAAAAAGAGTACAACGTGTATTTACTCCCCCTTATAAAAACATCACATAATATCTCATATTCTACGTATTCAATCTTGAATACTAGCTTTTCAAATGAGCATTTATGTCACCATTCTTTTGAAAGTTATGAGTGTGGGAAAATTTGGGGAAAATATATTTTGATCTCTTTAGGAATTCCAACAATAATCATAGCAAACTTTAATCATGATTCTTCTATAAAAACACAAATAGGTATTGTACATCATTTTATAATCCTCATTCAACTATTATTCACTAAGTCAAATTTACCACATATATTCAAATTATTTCGATTCATATAAATGAATAATTTCCCAATAATTTCAATATGCTCATAGCATTCTAAATCCTTCAAGGATTTTAATATAAACTTTACTATATAATGATTCATATAAGGTTGTAACAACAACCATTAGACGCAAGTTAAATCTTTTATGAACTATCAGTTTAATAATATATCTAAAGGTTGTTGCATCCACCATAAAAGAATATTATATCTTTATATAATCAATGCCAAGACTTAGCGAAAAACTTCATATTTTTATTTCGCTTTTACAAAACTACTTCATTGGTACCCTCATTGGCTTTATACCTTTAGATATTTGGACTACCGATCTAGAAACTCCACAAATTTAATTGTACTTGAGTTGTGTCTTTCTATTTTGAACAATCTATTCCATATCTATATTTCTCAATAGATTTATTCAAAATTATCCATTTACTTCATTATTTCAACAATAATATTGCATGCAAAACCATTTTCGACCACTTTTATTATTGGTTCCACATTTTCTCGAATTGACATAACGTATCGAGATTTATTTTTTTCACTATTTTAGTCTTCAATTTCAGGTACCTGAATCTCTTCTGGAGTTTTAGTTATTATGTCTTGTGTGTCTTCTGGAGCACCCACCTCTACTATATGACCATATAGATTTATTATTCTTTTATGAGAATTTTCATATTTGGAACTTGTAATGAGTTATCCTTGTTGAACTTTTGGTTCAAATTACTCTCCCCCCTAACTTTTGGTTCAAATTCACCCATCTTTGTGCGTTGTAGTGGAACAGTTGGAATATATACGCACATACAAAAATTCAAAGATGAGAAATATTTAGCTCTTGACTAAAAACCAATTGTAATCGAGAGTATTTATAACTTATTGGCTTGATGCGTACAATACGTAAATCAACATAATCTCATGTTGAAATAGGAAGTTTAGTTCTCATAAGTAATGATTTAGACATTAACCAGAGGCGTTCAATTAATAATTTCTCTAAACTATTATGCACATAAATAACAAATTTTTACAAAAGTTTTTCAAACCCAATCAATAAAAGACTGAGATATATATTCATCAATATTAGCAAGATGAATTGTCTTAATTGCATGACCTGAAATTAATTATTTAAACAAGCAATCTTGCAAACGATAGGTTGCAAGTTGATAGCACATACGTGATTATTTTTGTAGATGCATCTACCAAAATTATATAATATCAAAACCATCCACATGGTGGATGAATGAGCTCATATTTATTTCAGAAATGTAAGACATAAAATCTCAACTTTAGCTAGTGAGCTTCTAAGAATAAATTTTCATTGAGAACAAGCAATAAATGAGAATTCTTTAAATTAAAGAATCTTTTGGTTCTTTAATGAAAGTCCATATAAATTCTCAATTAATTTTTTCATCATATATGATCTAGGATGGCTTAACTAGTCACGCCAAGTAGTAAATGCATTTGTATCAGTAAACTTCTGGTTTACTTTAACATGCATTTCAATTGTACTAATAATGTCTACATAAATTGTGGTAAATTGATACTTTTATTGTCATTCCTTTTACTTTGTATCCACATATAAGTACTATTATGACATTTACTACTGGAAATGTCTATATCAATGTGAAGTTTATAATGTCACTAAGTCAACAAAATATAATTTTCAAACAATTATATACAATATTCACTTCAAGGAATATGCCAAAATATTCAAATATTCAAAAAGAAATGATTATAAAATTTATTATATTTATTGCAAACATTCACTTCAAGGGATTTGCAAATAGTAATTCAGACAATAATGTAAGCATATATCATATTTCTTACCAATAAGATTATATTGATATCATCTGCTTCAAGGAATGATAAATTAACATAAATCATTGAACATTTAGTACTAAGAATAAACATTTGGCAATATTTTGAATCATCCATTGTAACATCCTGAATAATTGGGTTTGTGCATTTTATGTGTTTGAATGCTTAAAATATTAATTTGAGAATTTGAGGTATAATTGGGGCTCAAATTGGGCTGAGGCCTTGTTTTAAATATTTTGTTTAGACACTCTAGGGGCTTAAATTAAAGTTTTAGTAGTTTAATTGACATATTGGGCTTGAGGCCCAACAGATTAGGAAGCACAATGAGGGGAGCTTTAAGAGGCGTCACTTGTGCATGAGGAAGGCCCAAATTTTGTGACTTGAAGCCCAAGTTTTTAGGCTAAAATTCGACACTTAAATGGGTAAGGGGGGACGGCACAAGGCTATTTTTTGGGAATTTTATTATATTTATTTTATGTGGATAATAAGCAGAGAAAGGCTATTATTTAGGGATTTAGTCTTTAAGGATAATAAGCAGATAAAGGCTATTTTTGAGGAGATAACAGATTAAGATAAGGGAAAAAGGATAGGAGCTATCATGTGTGGCAGTGTTGGCTGAAAATCAATCTCTGCTAAAGGGAAGAATCGGTTTTCTATATAAAGAGGAGGTGTGCCGAAATTTTGAAGCCTCTCTTTTATTTTCTTTTCTCATCTTCTTCCTCTCTCGAAAGCAAAAGCCACCATTCTTTTTCTCTTCTCTTTGGCCGAATCTTTCTATCCATCCTTTGCTTATCTTTTAAAATCCTTTGTTCTTCCAAAAGCTGAAATCCCTAGGATCTCACCTCCTGAAGTTGTCGAATCTTCTTTAATGGAGTCTGCTTGTGCCGAAATCTGAAGGAAACAATAGAAGGAGGCCAATCGCATAGATCTCCAAGTTATAGAATCGTGTTACTTTCGGGATTTCAAGGAGAGGCCTATTTTCGCAATTTTTCTAGCTTTTGAGCAAGGCTATAGATTGAGGATAATAGATCCGGATAGCAAGGACATCGACTAAGAATATTGGATTTCGTGATATCAGGTGTGTAATACTTCCCCACCATCTAGATCTGATTATTAATGTATGTTCATAAGTTTATATGTTGTGATAAATGCCGATATCTCGGTTTAATGTTGGAAACCCGAGGAGGGTAAAAGCGGATCACCAGGTTAGTAAATAATTTGTTTAAATGTTATAAGTAAAATGCTTGTATGTGATTGCATGGGTTGGGTTGATGAAAGGAGGAAGTTATACGTTATATGTGTAGCGATTTTTACCGTGATCTGATGTAGCGGCTAATGCCGTGAACTGTTATACGGGCTTCGGCCATTAAATGTTATATAGGCTTCGACCATTATATGTTATAAGGGCTTCGGCCATCATATGTGGATGAGTAGCATGACTGCCATCATGGTGTGTAGCGGTGTGGGTTGATTGTAGAAATCCCCAATGGCGTGAATGGCTGGTACGGGGGCGTGTAGCGGATGGAAACCTAGAATTTGGGTTGGGCTAGCATATTAATTTTGTAACACCCCAAACCCGGCCTAGAAGTTAGGCCCGAATCTGGCATGTCACATTGAAGAACTTTTTTTTTTTTGGAAACTATGCTTTCATTAGAAACTCTTCTTAAAGAATTTAAAACTTTCTGCTATTCAAAACCTCAAATTTTGTTTGCTTATTTTCAAAATGTATTTTATTAAAAAATCATTCCCTTGCAAAAACATTATTACTACAATTTCTGAAAACCTTTATTTACGTTTTTAGAAAAATTCTCGTTTTAAACAGTTTAAGCAAATAATAAGTATATCAACCATAAAGCAAATAATAAAATACTCCAGAGGCCTTATTACAACATTTAACCTAAAATAGTAAGTAATTAAAAGTACTAAAAGAAATCCAATTTTCAAATTAAACCATTTTGTAGTATGGCCTCCACCGAGTCATCCATGGCCCAAGTCCACGTCACTGAGCATTACCTGAAAAGGTTAAGAGAAAGGGGGGTGAGTTATAAGAACTCAGTGTGTAATCCCCTTACCATCATCCACTGGGTCGAAACACACATAGCAATATTTTGGGCCTAAGCCCATTACAATCATAGCATAATATCATATATAACGCGGATGTGTTATGCAATTCCCAACCAAGCCTAAATTTCCATCCGCTACACACCCCCGTACCAACCAACACACCTGTGGGGATCAAGTCAACCCACCCCGCCAATACACCAATAGCAGGCATTAAGCCAATTATAATATTTGTGGCAGAGCCACCGAACTAGATTTTGGCAACAGGCCTTTCTTCTCTTCGTCATTTATCCCAACCCATGCAGTCATGTATATATATAATGCATAACAATATATTCATAAGGTAAATTTCAACAAAAAGCCCATATTACAAGTTATCAATTTGGGCCATTAGTCAGAAATAGCAATTTGGCCCATTTAACGATCTGGCCAACTTTGGCCCATTTACGATCTAGCAACTTTGGCCCATTTAACGATCTTGTGATTTCTTGGCCCGTTATACACATATCACATTTGGCCCATATAGTAAATATTACACTTGGCCCATGTATGAAATATCAAACGGCCCATAAAGCAACATATCACATTTGGCCCATAAAAAAAATTATTACAAATCTGGCCCATTTCACAATTTGGCCCATTTCACAATTGATCAAAAAGGCCCAACAAGCAAAATATCACATTGGCCCATTTAGCAAAATATCAAATTGGCTCATTAGCAAAATATCATATTGGCCCATCTAGGCATAATATCAAATTGGCCCATTAATCAATATGTCCATTCGGCCCATAAGGCAATATGTCAATTCGGCCCATTAAGCAATTTCGTATTTCGGCCCTTTAGGGCATTTCCATAATTCGGCCCGTAAGGCATTTTCGTAATTCGGTGATTTACCCACTAAGGGTAATTCGGTAATCTAACCGCTAAGGGTATTATGGTAATTTCACAACCCAGGGGTATTTCTGTAATTTACCCTTCAAGGGTATTTTAGTAATTTTACCCACCAAGGGTAATTCGGTAATCTCGTAACTAAAACTTATCTAGTAATTTGAGGCATACAAATTTAAACTGTCCATCTGCGTCATACTGACTAATTTGACCATAACTCGAGTTAGAAAACTCGAAATCTAGATCCGTAAATTTTTTTTGGAACTAGACTCATATATCTTCTTACTATAATTTTTCCAGAATTTTTGGCCTAGCCATTTAGTACAGTTTATTCCTTAAACTTTCCCTTGTTTCACTGTCCAATGATTCTGACCTCTCTTAACTTAATTTCAAATATCTCACTGTACGGTTTTCATATACTGCTCCAACTTGTTTCTCTTGAAAATAGGCTCACTAAGGAATCCATATAAATTATAACCCATAATTCACTTCATTACAATTTTATATGATTTTTCCAAGACAGATCGTGAGAACCACGAAGTCATTGAAACTAGTCTCACTAAAATTAACATATCTCGAATATAAAATTTTTTCCTTCTCCGTTTCTTCCATATCAAAATAGATACAGTAAGCTTTAATTTGATATCTTAATCAATTTCAAATTCCCTTTCTCCTATTTTTCATGATTTTTGGAAATCACGCCATCATCATTGACCAAAATCTGTTTTATTACAAAACATGGTTACCACTATGAACCTCGCGCGCGAAGTGATCCC
This sequence comes from Gossypium bickii, assembly GCA_025503065.1. NCBI lineage: Eukaryota > Viridiplantae > Streptophyta > Magnoliopsida > Malvales > Malvaceae > Gossypium > Gossypium bickii. Next base: position 68,769,954 of record CP106709.1, read on the forward strand.
GATGCCGATTTCTGGTTTTCTTTGGTATTTCGACCAAATCACAGAACATTCATGCAAAATTTCAGAGAAGTGTGAGATTACACACCATTTCAAACATGTATTTGGAAGGGTATGAGATTACACACCTTATTCGGAATCCGTAACGCGATGCTCTCCGCGGCACCAAAAATCCGAGTCACTTATTACGAGGGATAGGTTTTCGATTGAACCTTTGATAAAGTACTTCGAGACCTTGCAACCAGCATAAACTTTCTCATGGCAAGTCCCTAGACTCTTAACCATATTACAAATTAGTCCCCTCATTAGCTAGCTTAAGCTTTGGGGGCTCCAAAAATACAAAAATTATCAACCAAAGCCATCAAAATCACTTACTTGCTAGAGGATTTGTTTGCTGAAATTTTTGAGCTCTCCAACCCTTGTTTGCTGCCAATTTTCGGTGGTGATGAAGAGAAGAAAAGATGATACTTCTCTTTTCTTTATTTTCATAACCCTTTTTTTTATTTCTTCTTTCTTTCTTTTTTTTATTTCCTTTTTTTTATCCACCTACTCCACTCCCCAATTTCTTTTATTCCTTTTTCATCCACTTACTCCAGTCCCCAAAATCTTTTATTTCTTTTTTTTTATCTACCTACTCCACTCCCCAAATTCTTTTATTTCTTTTTTATCTACCTACTCCATTCCCCAAATTCTTTTATTTCTTTTTTTCTTTCTTTTTCCTTGTTTTCCTCCTTACCATACCTTTCCATAATTTAATAAGTCCACCTTACCATAATTTAAAAAGTCCAATTTGTCTTATTTACAAGCTTGGTTGAAATTTAGGGAGAAAGTACAAAAATAATAGTCAAAATTTACACATAATGGGATTTGAACCTCTTCCCTCAAGGTACTTCACTTGATGCCATAACCTCCTTGCCATATGCTCATTTATGCTAGGAATTTACTCTTTTATTTCCATAAGCCTTGATGCCACTTACTATCTCTCCTTAATAGGCTTAAACACAAAACTTTACTAAGGCCCAACTTGAACCCGGAACTTCATAGAACCCCTTAACTTTCTAAAATCACCTTCCTAATAATTCTAACTTGAAATAATGTCGTTCTCTTGTTCTCAAAAATTTTAAACACTCCTATGCCCAAGGCCCAATGGACCCAATCCTACTAGGCCCAATTTCGGGATGTTACAAATTTTTATTATGTATATTAAACTGTTTATTTTGTTTTATGGGGCTAAGGCCCAAATCTAATGGTGCATGAGGGTTGCACACTGAGTCTCGCGACTCAACCAATTAATTAATATTTCAGGTAGCACTTAGTGCATCGGACCGGGCTGGAGAGAAGCGCAAGGTGGCCATGCAAAAGAACATTTGGATTCAGCAAAAAGACTCTAGTTTATTATTTTATATTTTTTAATGAGTTTTAGATCTCGTTGTAATAAGGCCAAGGGGTACTAGTTTATATTTTGTTTTATTATGGGCTTTTATTACTTTTAGTTATTTAAATTCTTATTTTAATTGAACTAAGGCATATTTTATTTAAACTATCAACTATTTATTTTTTTCCCGAATAAAAGGGTAAACTTCAGAAAAATATTTTCTAAAAATACGATATGTTTTCCAAGAATTTTCTTAGTAACATACCAGATCCGGTCATGGTGTTTGGGCCGGGTTTGGGGTGTTACATCCATCTTCTTCTTATCTATTTGTCAATAATGGCAATAAGTTAAATTTTCATAATTTTTATGAATTGCACATTCATTTCAGGGAATGGAGCAAAACTAGTGGAACAAATAACTTGTCATTTTGTTTAGCCATAATGAGATATGAGATCAATTCAAAATACTTTTAAACCCTTTTAACAAGAGTTTTGTATAAATAATTAACTACCAAGAATAATTGACTAGGTCATGTATTAAAAAAAATCCTAAATTAAATATATCAATAAAAGTCACATCTCAAACATAAAAATATGACATAATGAAAAACTAGCAATTTTTTTCTTTCATAACCATTATCATAAATATGCATGAAATTTAATTCAAAATTCAACCATTCATGCTCATAGAACTTTTCATTTACAATTGGTCATGTCATTTCTCTAAATAGTTAACACATGGAATAATATAAAATGTATGAACTACTACCTTTAACAATTCTTTGAACTAAATCAAATTCGAATAACCATAAAATTCATTGGTTTATTAACACAAATTTGCATACTAGATATGTTTTAATCAAATATATTATTTAGTTATAAAACTTACTATAGCAACTAAATAAATCAGTTAATATTCATTTTCATGAACAAATGAGATGCTTAAAATAGTATGTAACCCATGTAATCAAAACTTAAAAAGAAGACCATCTCAAATATTTAAACCATATATCAAGTTGATTTAATATTTAAAAAAGTACCTTTTTTTTAGCCTTGAGTCTTGATGATTTTATCAAGAAGTAAGCAAGTTAAACTCCAGTAGTAGACTTTGAATCCAATCAAAGTCTATTAATAGCTAAATTTGAGAGTGGATCTTATTTTCCATGTGTACAACAAGTACATAACCAATGACTTTTCATACATAAGTTTTCTCTCTTGCAAGTTCTCATCAGTAATATTTTTTCACGTAATTTTAATTGAGAACTTATTCTAAATATTGTAGAGTTATACTTACATTTTTAAAAAAAAACTTGCAACTTCAGGTGCATTCAACCATAAAGAGTTTTAGATAAAATTATCGCATTCTATTGCTCATAAGTAAATCTTTCACAGTCAAATATTTTTCTTTCAACCCCTTAATGTGGATGATAAAAAAAGATCACAAAGATAACCACAACCAATTCAATTTAATAACAAAAGTAATCAATAACTCAATCCTCCCTTTTTTTTTCATCCTTTCAAAATAGATATTTATAGCAATAGTGATTCAGATGAAATATAATATTTTCTTTATTCACAATCTCAATATGATATCCATTATAATGAATATCTTTTAAAACTGTTGCATTAACCATTACAAATTTTGTGTTTTTTGGATATTCATATATTAGCTTTTCTGGAGCTTTCAACTAATTTTGTACTATCAAATATGGAAATAATATTTGTTTATTTCAGTACCAAATAAGATAAATTTTTTCTATCTGTAAGGATAGAATTCATTACTACATTCTCATATCTTTCATATCACATTGATAACATAAGTTATCTTTATCCTTTGAAGAGTTATCTTGAGAACTCTCATTGTTCTCTTATTTATTACTATGTTCTCACTTTTAGTGGTCCATGATTATATTTTTTATTTTCTTTATGCTTGCATTCACATCGGGGAATGCAACAAATCTAGTAAGACAGACTTCTAGATGCCTCTATTAATTTTTTTTATTTTATAATCACCATCGCAAACATACGTGGTCAAATTAAAATCTATCTATTCATGTTGTTATGATTAGTCTCCAATTATAATAAACATGATATAATAAATAAATCATAGTAAAATATACTTGAAGATCTTTAACATCATCGTCATCACCTTGGTTATTATCAGGAGCACTATTACAAGTATTAAAATAACTATGCTTTCACAAGAACATACTACATATAAGTTATATAATCTTATGATACTCTAATAAATTATTTGTACTTTATAATTTAATCTAAAAGGTATTATCCAATCATTCAACAATAACAAATTAATGAGTCAATTAGATCCTATTGAATTTCCGTTTTTCCCTTTAATCAAAGACATTTGATTAGTAATACTCTCTCATAATTTTAATCAAATTTCAAGCATATTTAATAACAACAATTTAATCATCAATTAAATCATCCAAATATCATGCATACTATAATTTAATAAAAGAATCTTAGTTTAAAAGAATCCTTAAAGTAATAATAATTTTTTTATAAAATAATTTTACCAAAAATCAATCAACAAAGGAGAAAAACATACTATGTAAGGATTATATAAATTTCTTTACATAAAAGGGCATAAAAAATAGAGTTTATGTGTACCTGAGTGGTCAAAGGATCTAATGATTACCCATAGTGCGCAGGCTATAACACTATAACGCCCCAAATTATGGGCCAAGAAGTTTTGAGTTTTAAGTGTAGGGACAGTGGGGAGGTTACACATATGTGTGTGCATGTGCAGTTTAGTGTCAGAATGAGCCTGCTGGTCTGGTGGTTGAGAGAGTATTAGGAAACCTCATTGTTCCAAGTTCAAGTCTTAGTGTGAACGTTTTGGTAGGTATTTTATTTTGTTTTAGTTAATAATTATAATTATTTATAATTATTAAATTATTAGTTTATGACTAAAGCTGCTTTTATTTCTCTTTTATTTTATTTTTGGATTTTCTGTTTTCATGTTCTCCTCTCCTCCCCTCTCTTCTGCTTTCTAAATATTTCTCAAAACAGTTGATTGGTGGATTCGGGAATTTTGCGCATCTGCCGTCTTTTTCGATCGCAAACATATGTGAGATTCAAACTTTTACTACACTATTTTATTCTTTGCAAAGTTTATGTCGGTTTCTATTGACTATAGGGTAAACCGTTGGATTTGGGGTTTTAGTCGATGGAAGTGGTGGAAAATTGTCACTTTCTGATATATGTTGATAGGGTGAAGGTTAGGGATGATTCTGGCGGCTGAAACGGCGGTTTTGGGGCTGTTGTAGGGTGGTTTCGTGATCACCCCGACGGTCACACTGACGTGTGCCGTGGCACACAGCCATGTGGATTTGGGAATTAGGGTTTTCGGGCCAAATTGGGTGCCACACGGTCGTGTTTCTGATTTGGGGATTTTTGCCGACTTTCACACGATCGTGGCCTTCGAGCACACGGGCGTGTGAGAATGGGAATTAGGGTTTTAGAGTTTTGGGGTCACACGCCCTTGTGACTGATTTGGGGATTTAGGGATCCCACACGGGTGTGTGTTTCAGAACACACGGTCGTGTTTGATGGGCACACGAGCGTGTGAGATCATCACACGGCCGTGTCTACCCTGCACTTGATTTTAGCGAAATTGGACAGTGAGTTACATGGCCTGTTCACACGGCCGTGTTCCTGCTTCACACGGGCGTATGCCTTTGCCACACAGCCGTGTGCTACCCGTCACACAGGTGTTTGCACCCCCACACAGCCTGGGTTGCTCCACATGGCCGGAGCACACGGGCGTGTAGACCTATCTCGCCAAGTAATGGTTTTGGTCAAATTTAGGTGTAATCGTAACTCTGTGTGTTCCTACTATCGACTGAGCTTTACTGAGGGTAATTATGACTCTGACCTGGGCTTGATATGTGTGTTGTTTGTGATTGGTTGTGCAATAAGCTTGATACTGAAATCGAGTTATGAGTGTACACATGTTTGATTCTGTAATTGACTGATTGGATGTGAGTGTTTGCTTCTAATTAACTGTCTTAAACTGGTATTTTGATTGTGTACATCTGACTGCATACATACATATACATATACTATTTTTGGGTGGGATTTTGAAGAGAAGGAAGATTGGCTGAACTGGCAGCTGTTCTGCTGGTTATTGATAGCCCCTAATACCCAGAGGGTCGAGGGCGGTCCCAATACCCTGAGGGTCGTGGACTTTACTGATAACTGTATAACGGATTATTGCATTGCACTGTACTGCATGCACGTTAGCTACGCTACGTACCATTGACTTAACTAGCAGTTTCACTGGAACCTAATGGTATAGCGAATTACCGCATTGCACCGCATCGCGCATGTCACGTTAGCTACGCTTACGAGACCATTATCGATCGATCCGCGCTTCATACTACATGTCCATGCATGCGGTTTCACCGCATTGCTCAATACAGCTTATACGCTAGCTTTGCTGCGTAATATCGTGACTTGTAGTCTATCTGCATACTGTTAGCCCTAATACCCAGAGGATCGACGGCAGTCCCAATACCCGGAGGGTCGTGGACAATGCTGATGGCCATCGTTGCCTGGTAACCTGGGATGGCATCATATTAAGTATAGGGTTGGATGGGCTTTTCGAGGTCTTATATGGAGTGATTGGTTGGACGAGCTTAATAGCTCTATTGAAGAGTGATAGGGGGACGGAGAGGTGTGTTGGCTGGATGGTTGGGTTTTCTTTATCTCAACTACATTCATATGCATCTTATTGACTGTTTTGTGAGTGCAACTGTTTGTGTTACGGTTCGACTAAAAAACATTGATGACATTGTGAAATTGTTAAACTCTGATTGTATTTGACTAACTGAATTTAGACTAGTGATTATTGAGAGTTTTGTTACTAGATGGAGTAGTATTTGCGATTGTGTAACTGAGTGTGATTTCGATATGCTCTAAATATTGCTGTCTATCGGTACGTCCGTTTCGAATGTACTAACTGTTTTTGTACAACTCTGTAAGTATGTTCCATTTCGGGACTACTACTGGTTTTTTGTGTCTAATTTTGTAGTTAATTGGTTTTGATCTCACACCAAGCTCAAGTAGTTCAGCCCCTCTTCTGTTTCCCTTACAGGTACGTTTCAGAATTTTGGATGTTGGACTCAGTACGCGGAGGTCTCGGACAGGCTTGTGAACAACAATCATGCGCTTTTTGTTTAATGATACTATCTTGGTATTTGTTTCATTTTGAAATGTAAGATTTTATAAAGCTGTGGTACAAATTCTATTTTAAGTTTTATACACTTCTATTCCGTTTATATAAACATATATTTTAACTGAAAATTTTCTGACCGGATTTTAAACGATTAAATGGTACAATTCAACATGTTAACTTGTTTTGGAAAAAATCACCTACGATCACTTTGGTGATCAATGTGGCATCTCGGATTCGGTCTAGACTTCTAGGCTGGGTTTGGGATGTTACAAACACCCTATACCTGACCCGATCGCTGAGCCTGAGTAACAGGATACTACACCATCGTCACACATCAAACTCATAGTAATTTGTCATGTTATTAATAAATCATTCTTACTATAAAGCATTCACGAGAATTTTAAGTCCAGCATACATCAATCAACATTAAAACATGCTTAGCATACTTTAAACAAACTTATGATATCAATTAAACATGCATTAGAGCCACTTAGTAAAATCCCAAAACAAGTTATGCATGTATTGATATTGAAACAAAGGTATCAATATTTCTTTTAAATGGTATCGATACTGATTGGAAAATCGATACTAAAACAACATTCAGTTTCTTGTCTAAAAATCAAATCCTAGAATTTATCAATACCTTTATTTAAGTATGGATTATTTTACCCCGAGTATCGATACTCGAGATAAGGTATCGATACCAAATTAGCAGTATGAGTTCATGCACATCAAAATATCACAGATGTATTGTTTTTAAAACACAGATATCGATACCTCTGCTCTAGACCACAAAAATTCAGCAATTTAAGGCATATAATCTATTCTAACTAACAACTATTCAACATGCAACATTTACCTCATCAAGCCATCGTCAAAACGACCATAACAACGGTTCAGTTATCGAAAACATGTCCGAGTAAGGAATCAACATAACAAGTTCCAAGTCCATAAATCCTAAGAGCAAATAAGCTATGAAAACATCCAAAACATCATGGCAATATTTATGCAACAAATTTACCACATTATTCAACGTCCATTGACCATACATACAGTTTATGGCACTTCAACATAGCAAATATTCAAACCAAAACAATACCAGTGAAATAAATATAACATCCATCAAAAGTGCTAGAAAACTAAACCCATAAAATATCATGAAGACCACAATAATAATTGATCAAACTCTAACGACATTGCCTTATTCCCACACTTCAAAGAATAATATTAATACCACCTATGCAAATACTAAAGCCTAACTTGGATCACTTCCTTGGCATCTTCACACCACTCACACCGCAAACGCTAAATATTTGCAATGGTTAGAGAGAGTGGATGAACTTAAACAAGCTCAGTGGATGTCAGAATAACCACAAAGTATACACAACATCAAAGGTTAAACAAGAGCATACTACAACACGTTCACAACCATATTCTAAATAAGTCACAATAACATATTCACGCTTTATTAAATCATAAAACTAATATATACTCTCACGTACAACCACACTCATCTTATATACAAATATTTCATTTTACAATAATTCATCAAGACTAAACATCATATACGTACTTTAATAACTCACAGGTCGAGATTATATATTCACATGCATTCATAAGTTAAATTAAAATGACCCAAACAACAATTATATGCGCAATTTACTATAAGAACATACTAACATTTTCATGAAACTTAAATCGAATCATTTAGCTTATTATTCACATGTTTATGCATCCATCTCACATCATATTATCACAATAAATAAGATCATATTTAAATGATAATTTGACACTTAAGGCTATGAAGCATAAAAGTGGGCTCTATCACCACACATCAAATACATAGATCTCCAACACACCTAATGACTCGTAGAGTCGAACATATCCCTAAAAGTGAAGCATAAAGCTAACACTCTCCAACACACCAAACATGCCCCGTTGAATGGAGCTTAGCTCATATTCTCTTATCTCTCCAACCTGTCCCAAGGCCTCAATGCCTAAAAAAACAATACATATAGGTGAGTACTCACAATCCTATGGCATGCCAACTATATTCAATGGTTTCAAGAGATCACAACTGTAACACCCCTAACACGTATCCGTCACTGGACTAGGGTTAAAGGTGTTACCAAATAGATCGGAAACATTTACAGAAATATCATACACACATTCATCATTTAAGATCAAAGAGTCCCTATATTGGTCAATAAGACCTAAAACATGCTTATAAATCGGGTCGAGACTAAACCAAAACACATACAGACATTCTCAGAAATTTAAAACTTTTCTAAGTTTCAGGGGTCACACGCCCGTGTGGGCAGGCCGTGTGCCTCCCACGGCTGCTAGACACACCCGTGTGTCCTCCCTGTGATCGAAATTGACTTTTGCTCCACAGCCACCAAGCACGCCCGTGTACTTTGGCCATGGTCGATCCTGTCAAAATTCAAACGGCTACTAGGCACGTCCGTGTGTCAAGACCGTGTACTCTTATACTAGCTACTGACTTAGCCCCACGTTTACTAGGCACGCCCGTGTGCCACAACAGTGTGGCAAAATAGGCCATTTGCAAAGCCAAAATGCCACCCACTTGGGTCTTACCTACAAGCAATATTTACCAACACATTTCATGCATACTAGATAACCAAAATAACCATTCAATCTAGACATTAAATATCCATTTCAACCATGCCGACTTCCAAGACCAAAACATATGTATATCAAGTATAATTCATCTAAATGCTTACCCAAAAACTTGACCAATTCATGTGCTTCAACCATACCAAGGTATACCTCATATATCACATTCATTTAAACATAATACCAGCATAAAACTAGCCAAATCACATGGTTAAATTCACTTCATTTACAAATACAAAAGACTAGCCTATACATGCCATATCAAGCAAAATATATATCCAAAATGTACCAAAAACAAGTTGAATAATGTGATGACGATCCTTGATGGTCTCGAGCCTTCAGTAGCTTTGACGACTTATAAAACAGAGAAAACGCACACACGGAGTAAGCTTTCCAAAAGCTTAGTAAGTCATAATACAAACAAACTTAGCATAGAAGGCATACATACTCATAGATTCATTGGCACATTTAAATCACTTTATCACATATATACTTTGGTCCATGTTCTTGACCATATTTGCCACATTCATCAATTCAAAAGTCTCATACACAAAGCTCTTTCATACTTACTATCACATTTCATATTATTATTCAAATGTACATAATCATCATAGGAAGATTACATAGGAACTTACCTTACATATTACTTAGTGTATGAATCAACGTACTTAAAATGGATTCACTATTTACATGGCCATTTCATATCACAGACTTGCCCGTTGAACCGTAAGGAATCTAGTAGGATACTCAGAAAGCGCGGACTAGTCGTACAATTCCAATGTCCCAGACGAGGTCTTATACGCACTCAGATATCGATGCCACTATCCCAGACAGGGTCTTACACGAATCAATACTATGCCGATGTCCCAGACATGGTCTTACATGTAAAGATCAAATCGATGCCAACGTCCCAAGCGAGGTCTTACACAAAATATCAAATCAACGCCAACGTCCCAGACGTGATCTTACATGATAAAACAGAATAGATACCTATGTCATGACATAGCTAATCCTATCTATCCCTAGGTTCGTACGGGACTTCTCGGACATTGACACTAAGTAATCCTTATCTCGAAATTCATGATCAGATCATATCATAAGTATTCATCGATAACAATAGTCATAAGAACATACATAATTCAATACGAATTTGTTTATTTACATATGACTTACCTCGGATTCGATTTAACAGAAATGGAAACGGCTACTCGGTTACTTTCGCTTTCCCACGATCTAAGTTCGTTTTCCTCGGTTCTTGATCTAAACATATTCAGAATTAACCATTTTATTCACTAATTCAATCAATTCAATCCAAGGACAGACATTTAGGGCTATTTTACAAATTAACCCTCACATTTGCACAATTTATCAATTTAGTCCATTTTTCTCAAAACATCAAATTCACAAAATCATCACACATCCAAGCTTAGCCGAATGCTTATGTATATCATATAAGCCCATATTTTCCATCAACTTTGCAATTTAGTCCCTCAAATTACTATTTTCACAATTTAGCCCTAATTAGCTAAATTCATCAAAAATTCAAGAACAAAGTATATTCATCTAGCTTAAATATTTCATTTAACACCATAAATCATCATGAAGCTCAACATATCATCAATGGCATATCACACAAACACCATCAATTCACAAAATTAATACATGGGTTTTGTAGCTCTCAAAGCAACAATTACAAAAACGTAGAAATTATAAAAAACCGAAGTCAAAACTTACCTTAATCAAGCAATTTAATAGCTGAACCTAGCTCACTTTCTTATTCTTTTTTTCTTCAATATTTGGCACTCATAAAAGATGATAACTTTTATCTTTCATTTGTTTTTATTATTAATATTTATATTAATACCCATTTACAAAATTATCCTTAATGCAACACATACATAACATATAGGCATAAGACTATTAATGACTTTTAATCATCCACCATCTGAGTATTGGCTTAATTGCCATATAAGGCCTTCACCTTTACAAACCCACAACACATTGGTATTTTAACAATTAGCAAGCAACTTTCATATTTAATGCAATTCAATCCTTTTGTCAAATTAAACACACAAACAGACAAATTAACTTACAGAACTTTATCACATGCTTAGTCACATATCGAAGACACAGAAATAAATATTAAAATATTATACAGACTCGAATTTGTGGTCCCAGAACCACTGTTCCAACTAGGGTATAAATCGGACTGTTACAACAACACCAAAATATCCACAATTACACATTTTTAATTACTGATTTAATGCATATAATCTTTGCTCATATTCATCAATTTACATCACAACTTGTCCACAATGCATGCTTATTAGATTCAAATTTAGTTGCACTTTAAATGCCACAATAATGCTCATTGAGCCATCATGTTGAGAAATGTGCCCATATTGTAGTAAACATGTAACTGTTTTCTATTTGTTTGAACGATAAATAAATAAATAAAAGGTTAGATCACGTATAGGGTAAAAGTTGAATTATAGAATAAAATAAATTAAAGGGACTAAAGAAACAATTATGCCTTTGTTCCATTAAGTGGACGACATTAATGATGAGTACATATTTATATATATGTAAACTTATTATATATATGGGCCTAAAGTTTTTCACAAGCCCGACCCATATAAAAATGCTAAAACCCGGGCCCGGCCCAGCTCACCCGTATTAAAATTTTATATTATTTTATATAATTTTTAAAAATATATAATACATCAAAAATACTAAAAAAATAAAAATAAAATGTAACATCCTAAAATTTAGAATTTTATGTGTTGCATTATTTCTTGCGTTAAGCTAGTTAAAAATATTAATTGTGCATGTTTAGGGGTTATGAGAAGGCTCGGGGTTTATTTGGGCCCTAGTAAAAATTTTGTGTTTAAGTCTATTAAGGAGAGATGGTAAGTAGCTTCAAGGCTTATAGAAATAAATGAGTAATGTGCTTGCATAAATGAGTAATTGGTAAAAAGGATATGGCGCCACATGATGGACTTTGAGGGAGGAGGTTCAAATCCCATAATGTGCAAATTTTGACTATTTTTTTTTGTATTCTTTCCCTAAGTGTCGGACAAGCTAGTAAATAAGGCAATGTGGACTTTTTAATTTTGGCAAGGTGGCTAAGGAAATTAGGAAAGGATGAAGGTGAGGAAAGAAATCAAAAGAAAAGGAAAGATAAGGGAACATGTTGGCCTTTTTCAAGGGAGATGTTTTGGAAAGTTTTGGTTGGCAAATTTTGACCTATTTGCGAAGGCATGGATGGTTTTGGTAGGGAGAGGTAGCCGAATTTTTGCTTTGCCTTTTGGTAGAAACCTTAGTGCTTGTTTTGGCCAAAAATTCTTTTAGCATCATTTGTGTCATTTTCTCCAAAATTCTTCTTCTCCTTGCCGAAACTCCAAGTCACTAGTGAACATTTTTCTTCATTTCTTCTTGTTGCCGAAAGTACCTAAGCTATTGAGACAAAATTATTCACTCATTTTTCCTTTGGAAAAACTGAATCCTCATAAACACTCCTTTTCATCTTTCTTTTCCTTTTACAAAAATTTTCCAACCCTTCTTTCTTCTTCATTAACCCATATCCTCTATAGCCGAATATCATTGCTCATTTTCCTCTATAGTCGAACCTTTCATCTCTTCTTTATCTTTGCTTCTCATCTGTATTAACACTCACTCCTTTGATCAATCGGTAAGTGGCTGTATTCTATATTCTTATTTTTCTTTCTCCTAGCCGAATGTGTGTCTATCAACATTCGGATATTCATTTTGTCTCAACCAAAGTATCTTTCTTCATAACTTTTTACAATATGATCACCTTCTAATGTAGAGTTATAGTGGAAGGCTGAAACTTTGATTCTTCCGTAGTCATCGTACAATCGTTGGGAATCGGTCCTATAAATCTTTAAGGTAAGGAGTTCTTCATGGATTTTATGAAATCATTCTTTATTCATTTAAGATGTTATCGAAATAGTGATGATTAACCGATTATATTTTAGGGATTAAATCGCTCGATCTATCCACTCGTTGATCATTCAAAATTAGTGGTAAGCCGATCTTTTACCCTTTGACAATCCATACTTTTATCGTAATATCGTTTTGACTAAAATCTTAACCAATGGAGGCAAGCAATATCGAATCGAAAGGGAAAGCATTTGGAGATCACAAAAGGAGCGGATTAGCGATCCCTACTCCTAAATTCAAACGAAGGGCAGTATCGGCGGTTCGGGATTTTCCACCGGGTTGTGGACCGTCATCCGAGGAAAATATACAAATCGTAGTCGTTCACTTCCGAGGGCAAACACTTTAGATCGCTTATTTTAGAGTTTGATTATTAAAATCACGTATGCCGATTAATCGAGTGTTACGATATCTTAGGTGTCGTCGAGCAAGAAGGCTTAGTGCTTACCGTAATCAGGTGTGTAATCTCACACCGTTTTCCATGGGTTTTAAGATTGATATTATATTTGAAATAAATCGCTATGATTAAATCGTAATAGGGCGTAAACTGGAAAAATTGGCCTAAAATACACTATTTTGATAAATTGACAAAATCGGTATTAAGACTGTGAAAATTACAAAAACACCCTTATGGGCCAATTTGATAGATTGCCATCATGGGCCGATTTGATAGATTGCCCCAATTGGGCTGAATTACCGAAATGCCCCTATTGGGCCGATTTATCGAAATGCCCTTATGGGCCGATTTGTTTAAATGCTTTAGTGGGCCGAATGATTATATTACTTTAATGGGCTGATTCATAAAAAGAATTCAATAGATTAAATGGTTGTTATTTATATATGAATATTCTGTGTTATTATGCATCTTTACATATTGCATGGGATGGGAAATTTGAATGAAGAGAAGTGTAGACCGGTGGCAATGCCACAAATTCTGATAATGGCTATGTGCCAATGTAAACATGGCTTTGTGCCATCGTGAATAAGGCCATGTGCCGACTATATTACCGTATATGAATCTGGTGGCTCAGCCACAAATATTATAAAAGGCAGCTTGACTGCAAATTGGAGAGACTGGCGGGGTGGGTTGACTTGATCCCCACAGGAGAGATTGGCTAGTACGGGGGAGAGATTGGCTGGATGGGATGGGTTGCATACGTTCTTACATTTGTCTCAATTATTTATTATTTTGCAAATGGGCTTAGGCCCAAGATGATGCTAAATGGGTTCAAGCCAGTGGACAACGGTAAGGGGATTATTCATTGAGTTCTAGTAACTCACCCCATTTCCTTAACCCTTGCAAGTAATGCTCAGTGACGTGGGCTTGGGCCATGGATGACTTGGTGGGGGCCATACTTCAGGACTTTGGATTTCTGTTTCGTTCACTTTATGTCCTTACTATTTTGAGTTAAATGTTGTAATAAGGCCTCTGGATTATTTGATTTTGCTTTACGTTTTACATACTTATATTTTGCTCAAATTACTTGAAATGGGAATTCAGAAAGAAAAACTTAAATAAAGATTTTCTAAGATAGATTCACAAATGGATTTTATAATAAACTTATATAAATATTTTTTTTAACTCGAAAATTTTCTTTCAAATTTTCATCAATATTTACAAAAGTCACAGGTTGTAAAATCATTAGTTTAAATTTATCGATTTATCAATCAATTTTCGAAGTTAGTAACATTTTATCAAATATTTTAAATCAAAATTGTTTTTCTTGATTTTAACAAATCAATTTCTATTTACATAAATATTTTCTCTTGTGACATGTCAGGTCCGGCCTTAATGCATGGGCCGGGTTTGGGGTGTTACATAAATATTTCCCAACAAATTGAAAATAAATTTTAAAAAAATATGTAGACTTAAATAACACTAAGATAGATGTAACTTAACAAGCAAATACCTCTAAAATAATAATAAAGTTATCAAATACCTTTAAAATAATAACAAAATTAACAATAAAATAAGTTTTATACAATATTCAATCAATAACAACAAAATAGTAGCAACATAATAGTAATATGATAACAAAATAGGGAGAAAACAACAAGAAAATAACATTAAAAAAATAGCAGATTTTTTTTGTCATTTAGTGAATACTGGGTAGGCTGCCCGCCAAAAATACCTTACCCGAGGCTCCACCCATTTTTAAACGGCCTTATTTTTTGTCCAAGCCCATTTTTCGGGCTTATATTTTTAATAATATAAAATATAAAAATTTATTATAAAATATAAAAATTTAGTTGGCCTTCTAGTAGTGAAGACATGTGCCCATGAACACCTCTAGTTAAAAGTTAAAGTATGTATATATGTATTATATAATGTATATATTTTAATAATATGAAATAAGCATATATGTATATTATTTTATAATAAAAAGAAAAAGAAATAATAAAAGATAGTGGAAAGGAATGAGAACATGAAAAAAAAGGAAATAAAAGACAGAAGAGAAGAGTGGGACGACAACCTAATGGTTTCAAACTTTTCAACTTCAATTGGTTAGTCAATTTAGTCCCTTTTCTTGAAATTTTTATATTTTTGGAATCCCAATGTTAAGTCCTACTTGACCTATGTTGAAATTTTAGCATTGATTTAAATTTTTAAATGTTGTTAATGTTGAATAGTTTTAGTATTAGGGATTAAATTGATAGATTTTAAGCTAGAAATGGAAAAAGATTAAATTGTAGAACAAATTGTAAATTTTGATTAATAGGGACTAAATTGTGAAAAATTTGAAACTTAGGGATTTAATTAAAAATAGGGAGCTAAATTTAGCTTAGAGTGAAATTAGTACAAAAATATAGGATTAAATGTGAAGAATAAAAATTAGTCTTGATTTAGAGACTAAATCGAAATTTAAGCAAATATTGAGTAAAAATTGAAATATTCAATGTGAAATTGAATGGTGTCGTATTGATGTATTTTAATTGTTTTAATTCCATAGCTAACATCATACTGGAATCCTCGACTAAAAAGGGGAAGGATAAAATCGACGTCGAATAGCTTGGAATCCATGGTTTGTGTTTCTATAGTCCGAACTAAGTTGTAAATTATTGGATTTTGAATTATTGCATATGGTAAGTGTAACACCCCTAACTCGTAACCATCGCCAATTTAGGGTTAAGAGGCATTACCAAACAATCGAAAATTTTTACGGACATTTCATAACATAATCTAACCAATCACATCAAAGTGTTTCTTAAATAGGTCTACGAGACCTTAATCATGCTTTAGAAAGGGGTAGGGATTAAACCGAACACAAGGCATACATACTGAATTGTCCACACGGCCGTGGACTTGCCCGTGTGCCTCAGTTGTGGTCGCTACTGATTTGCACCACACGGCCAGTCACATGCTCATGTGTTCAGCCTGTGGTCGCTACTAACTTGATCCACACAGCCAGTCACATGCCCATGTGTCTTGCCCGTGGTCAAGTCTGACTTGTTTTAACATAAAACCACGAGGGACACGGTTGAGCCACACGCCCGTGTGCTCAAGCGTGTGGGCAATTTATAGGCCATTTCCAAGGCCAAAATGCCACCTACACTTTGGGTCATCCCTACAAGCACAATTAAGCATCGATCGAAGTATCATAGGCAACCAAAACATTCCAAAATGTTCATCATTTCTAACCATTTATGGGCTCAACAATCACACCAACTTATAAGCCATTTAGCTCAACTTATTCACAAACATTTCTAAACATAATTCATTTCCAACTTACCATCAATAATATGCTAACTATGCATCTATAAGCTTACCATTATTATGACCATTTCATTAGCCATCAAACCATACCAAAACTAAGCATTATAAGACATGACTAGTCATTCATAACACCTAAGCATTATAAGACATGACTAGTCATTCATAACACAACCATATATCTAGCCATATCACATGGCCATGTACATATATCAAGCATATCCCAAAACAACTAGCCTATACATGCCATATTTAGCTATATATACACAATCAAAAGTACCAAAATAGAGATTGATAGTGTGGTGATGATCCTCAATGATTCCTGAGCCTTTCGTGGCTTTGATGACCTATAAAACGGAGCAAACACACACACAGAGTAAGCTTTCAAAAGCTTAGTAAGCCATATACAAATAAACTTAACATAAAATGCACATAATCACATTGTTACAATGTCATTAATATTTCTCTAATGCAATTTCATAACAAGATCTTTGGCTCATTTGTTTAGCCATAAATTGGCAACATATCACATCTCAAAGCATCACTTATGCTCATAGCACATTTAAACATATATCTCATATTATCTTATCAAATCCATACACATATTCACTTTGGTAAATTCATATATACACTTAGCTTTCATACATATACATAGTGTACCTTTCAAACGTATTTGACTCGTTTATACATTTCACATATCCTATCATTTTCTCGGAATTGCCCGTTGAAACGTTAGGAATCAAATAGGATACTCAGAATGCTTGGAATAGTTGTACAATGCCAACGTCCCAGACGTGGTCTTACATGTAATCAAATATCAATGCCACTGTCCCAGACAGGGTTTTACACGAGTCAATACGATGTCAATGTCCCAGACATGGTCTTATACGTAAATCTCGAATCAATGCCAACGTCCTGGACGTGGTCTTACATGATATCATGTATCGGAAACCTATGTCATGACATATGTAATCTTATCTATTCCTAGGTTCATACGGGACTTTTTCAGATGTTGATACTATGTCGATACTATCTCGGATTTCACGTACTCCTCATCTCGTACACATTCATCATTATGGATTTTCATATGAACATACGTATATCAATGTAATACATTATTTGTATATAACTTACCTTGGATTCGGATAAACGAAAATGAAATCGGCTACTCAATTACTTTCGATTTCTCACGATCTAAGTCTGTTTTCTTCGGTTCTTGATCTATACATATTCAAATTTAATCTATTTATTCACCAAATCATTCAATTCAATCCAAAAACACATATTTAGGGTAATATACAAATTAGTCTTCATATTTTTACATTTTGACATTTTAGTCCCTATTTCACAAAATACACAAAATCTCAATACACTGATGCTTAGCCGAATTCTCTATAGATCCCTAGCAACCCACATTTTTCATTTATTTCACAATTTAGTCTCTCAAAATATCATTTTCTCAATTAAGTCCAAATTACTCAAATTCATCAAAAATTCAAAGGCAAACTATGTTAATTTATCACATATCTTTCATATTTCATCCTCAAACATCACAAAGCTTGCAAAATCATCAATGGCATATTTCATATTCATCATAAATTCAAAAAATTGAAGCATGGGTTTTGAAGAACACTAAGCAACGATTACAAAAACGTAGAAATTATCAAAAATCGAAACAAAACATACCTTAAGTTGATACTTGTAATAGCTGAATACCATGAAAGCTTAAAACCCCTCCTTTCTTTTCTATATTCGGTGATGGATGATGAATAATAACATATTTTAGCTTTGTCTTTTACTTAATATTACTTATTTACTATATTACTTATTTAACCTTTATAATTAAATAAGAAAACTATATAAACTATGTCCAAAAACGTCCATTAGCCATCCACTATATTATAAAATGGCTTAATTGCCTCATAAGGCCACTACATTTAAAAGCCAACTCAAATAAGCACTTTAACATATAGAATGCCACTTTTACCTTTTTCGCAATTTAGTCCTTTTCTCAAATTAAACACACAAACAGACAAATTAATTCACAAAACTTTCACACATGCTTAATCACGTATCATAGTAACAGAAAATAATATTTTCTAACTCGGATTTGTGGTCCCGAAACCACTATTCTGACTAGGGTCAAAACCAGACTGTTACAGTAAGTATTGGAGGTGAGAATTAATATACTTTACAATTGAATTGAATTCATAGTTGATTGAATTGGATTGATTTGGCATATGTTATGAATGTATTGAGTAATTGGGAATTGAAATGAATATATGTGTAAATTTGATAATGTGCAAATATGAGAATTGGATATTGGTTGTATTTGAAAAGTGAAATGAAACCTTATTAACTGTATTAGGCTGAGTCGGATATAGATGACATGTCATAGGATAGGAAGAGTTTAGGGATTTCTTTGACTTCGAGTCTATGAGGCACTGGGTGTCAATTTGTTTCGGTTTAACCGATGAGACATTAAGTCTCAATTTATATAGCGCTAGGCGCAGTTATTACTTCGGATTTATCCGATGAGGCACTGGGTGCCAAACTGGTGTGTTGGTTGGTTCCGTGTATCCGTCTGAGCCCGAGTCGTGTTAATAGGGGTAATTAAATAATAAAGTTCTATAATCGATATTGAAATGGCATGGCATGTGAAATGGAAATGAGATAGTGAATTGAAACATGAAAAATAAGATATGTTGTGATTAAATGAAATACATGAGTTATGTACTCATGAACTGAATATGGATTGGATAATGCCATTGTAAAAACAAATGTGGGTTGATATGTGAAAAACTATTTATATAGCAAGTGATGTGAATTGAGATTTTTTTAAACAAATCAAACATAATAGCATGTGAGAATTTACTATAGTATGAAATGATATGGTAATATGCATAAATTTGAAATGATGGTATATGGTAATGGTAAGCTTAGACAATAGTATGTTTGTATAATTCCAATTATGCATTCTTGTATCATTATGTCTTTAATTGTTCGGATTGTAAAAATAGCATCGAGTTTTACTTAGCGCGCGATTTTGTTTTTTTTGCGCAGGTTGGGTACTTCTCTTTTGATCGCCGACTCAGCATTCAATAATGATCCCGATCTCAAATGTGGTGATGTTTATCTTTTGCAATGGCATGTACCTAGGATGTGTTTGGTTTTTAATGAATTTGGTATGTGATGTAACTGAGTTAAGTATAATAGTTGGTTTGGTATATATATAAAGTTATGTTTGTATTTGGAACCATAATTTGACATGTTGATTTGAATCAAGACTTGTTAAGTGTTTGTAAATTTAAGTTTGATGTTTTAGGTAGATATAAGCTAGGCCAAATTGATTGATTTTGGCATGTTTAAAACTTTGATTTAAATGATGCATGGATGATATGTTTTGATGATATAACTTATGGTACCAATGAGGGTACATTGGTTAGGGACCTAGGATGATTGTTTTAGCATGTTTTGAGTATGTTTGATCGCGTTTTGAATATGTTAAATGAGTGGTTTTTGAGTTGCTTAATGCCCAAGCAAGTAGGAAATGGTAAACTTGTTGTTTAAGATGCACTTTAGGTCCACACGACTAGACACACGGTCGTATGACTTGGCCGTGTGAGACACACGGTTGGGCGACACGACCGTGAGTTAGTTGTTGGGTGCTTGGGAAGTAAGTCAGCTAGTACACGGCCTGGCACACGGGCGTGTGGCTTAGTCGTGTGACCCAAGCCAGGGAGTTACACGGGTACTGACACGGGTTGAGACACGACCATGTGTCCCTATTTTGAAATTTACATGGCCTGAGACACGGACATGTGTCTCATCCGTATGAGTCATACTACCGTGTGACCTATGTAGTTGAGTTTTTTTAACTTTTTCCTCAAATTTTCAAATATTCTCGATTTAGCCCCAAATCATTTCTAAAGTGATTCTAAGGCCTCTAGGGATTGAATAAGGGATGATATGCATGCTCAATGATGGATTATGTTGTGATTATTGAAATATCTTGAAATAAATGATTTAGGTAATGCTTATTCGGTAATACTCTGAAACCCTATTTCGGTAATAGATACGAGTTAGAGGTGTTACATTTAGTGGTATCAGAGCTTACAGTTTAGTCGATTCTCAGACTAAACCAAGCTCAAAATTGAGTCTAGAGGTACATGCCATAATTGAGTCGAGATTTGGATACTGATATATTTGTTTTTGTTTTATAGTTGAAAATGTTGGATAACTATAATAATGATGTTGATCAAGAGATGTATACCGGAAATGATGTCTTTAATAAATTAGATGGAACCTAATTGGTAACACCGAGTGTTAATCCAGTTAGTGCTCAACAACCTAACGTTGAGCGATGTAATATTGAGGGAGGTAGTGACTCACATTTACTTCGAACTATAGCTAATGCTCTTCAGCGTGTTGTGGGAACTACATCTGCTACGACATCTACACCTTCTGTTCGTTGAGCTTCGATAAACAAGTTACGTAGATACGGTGCACCTGAATTCTTAGGGTCGAAAGAAGTTGATCCTTTCGCAACTGAAGTTTGGATTGAATCCAGTAAATGTGTCTTTGAACAACTTGAATGTAACTCACGTGAAAGTGTAATTTGTGCTGTTTCTCTTCTACAAGGAGAAGCATATACCTAGTGGTAATCAGTGGCATACCACATATCCATAGATCAGGCTAATTAGGAATTCTTTCAAAAGGAATTTCAAAGGAAATATGTTGATGAAATGTATATTGAAGATAGAAGATAAGAGTTTTTTATGCTGAAACAGGATGGGATGTCTGTGGTTGATTATGAACGAAAGTTTTCGTGACTTAGTCGGTATGCCATTGAATTTGTGCATTGAAAGTTGCAAGCAATTTTTGCGTGGTTTATATGATGAACTTTAGGTACAGTTAGTATTGCATAGAATTACTGAGTTTGCTAATTTAGTTGATTGGGCGAGAATGGTAGAACAAGCACTCGGTCTTGATAAAGAGACTGAGATTACTCGTACTGCTGTAAAACGTCCTGGAGTGTTAGCTCAATTCCACAACCGAAGCAAACTAAAGAATTTTGTGGTAGCTGGAAGTCAACTTTTAAGTCAGATAGAGTTGATAGAAATAATGGTCGACAATCGATTGTGTCTATGGGTAGTATGCGAGGTTCATTCAGGGATATTGATATTCCAAATTGTGAGCAGTACAGGAAAAAACACCGTGGTGAATGCTGAAAGTTAACTCGAGGTTGGTTTCATTGTGGATCTATAGAACATTTTGCTAGAGAGTGTCTGAAGAATGAGAATGCTACCCCTGTTACTTCTCAGAGGTTTGTGCCTGCACTTAGGGGTTGCAGGTCGAGTCGAGGTGGTTCGTTTTCAAGAGGTGGTCCTAGAAAGGAAAATGATGCTATTACTTATCAATCAGAGGCTAGAGTGCTAACCCGAGCTTATGTTGTGCGAACACGTGAGGATGGTGATACTAATGACGTTGTGACAAGTATCTTTTTATTACATTCAGAACCTATTTATGCTTTGATAGATTCGAGATCTTCGTATTCGTATGTTAATATTGAATTATTAAATCGAAAAGTTTAAAATCTGAGACGTCTTGAGTATCGATAGTGGTGTCAAGTCCATTGGGACAATCTGTGTTAGTAGATTAGGTATGTAGGAGATGCCTATTAGTGATACAGGATATAACCTTCCCTATTGATTTGTTGATAATTCCGTTTGGTGATTTTGATTTGATTTTGGGCATGGGTTGGCTTATGGAACACGGAGTGATTCTGGATTGCTGTAAAAAAAAAGTTTGTTGTTCAGAGTGAGGATGATGATATGATTAAAGTGAATGGTGTTCAAACGAGTGGTTCAACTCGTATCATTTTAGCAATTTTAACTGATAAACTTCTCAATCAAGGCTGTGAAGCTTTTCTAGCCTATGTTATCAATTTGAATTCTGGTGATAGTCAAGTAGTAAAATCTGAACTGTTTGTGAATTCCCTGATGTGTTTCCCGAGGAATTATTGAGATTACCACTAGATCGGGAGATTGAGTTTGCAATTAAAGTGTTTCCTGGTACAACTCCAATGTCAATGCCTCCCTATTGTATGACAACCATAGAATTGAAAGAATTGAAGGTGCAATTGCAAGATTTACTGGATCGTGGCTTTATACACCCTAGTATATCACCTTGGGGAGCTCTAGTGCTTTTTGTCAAAAAGAAGGATGGCTCGATGCGGCTTTGTATTGACTATCGGCAATTGAATAAGTTGAAAATTAAGAATCGGTACCCTCTACCTCGTATTGATGACTTATTCGATCAACTAAAAAGAGCTTCTATCTTTTCAAAGATTGATTTGAGATCGAGTTACTATCAGTTGAAAGTGAAAGATAGTGACGTACAGAAGAGAGTGTTTCGTACGCGTTATTGTCATTACGAATTTTTGGTGATGCCTTTTGGACCGACGAACGCTTTGGTAGCATTCATGAACTGTATTTGGATCAATTTGTGGTAGTTTTTATTGACAAAATTTTGATCTATTCGAAATCCGAATCCGAGCATGAGTAACATTTTAGAATTTTTTTGCAAGTGTTATGAGAGACACGGTTATATTGAAAGCTTAGTAAGTGTGAATTTTGGCTATTTGAAGTTGTGCTTTTGGGGCATGTTATCTCAGTAGATGAGATTGGAGTTGATTCGAAAAAGATTGAGGCAATTGTTCAGTGGAAAGCACCGAAGAATGTGTTAGAGGTTTGCAGTTTTGTTGGACGAGCTGGTTATTACCGAAGATTTTTAAATGGATTTTCGAAGATAGATTTGCCGATGACAAAGCTGTTGCATAAGAATGTTCAATTTGTCTAGGACTATCAGTGTCAAGAAAGTTTTGATAAATTGAAGCAAATGTTGACTTAAGCGCCGGTTTTGACTTTACTAGAATTGAAAAAGGATTTTGTAGTCTATAGTTATGCTTCTTTGAGCGGTCTCGGTTGTGTTTTGATGCAAGACGGGAAAGTGATCTCTTGTGCATCTCGTTAGTTCAAAACGCATGAACACAATTATCCGATGCATGATTTCGAGCTAGCTGTTGTAGTTTTTGTTAAAAAGGTTTGGGGACATCACTTGTACGGAAAAAAGTGTCACATCTATACTGATCATAAGACCCAAAAACTAGTCGAACCGGGCTCGATATGTGAAATCAGGCCGACAGTCCAACCGATTGCTAGACCGGACTGGTCGGGTCGTCACTGACCTGGACCAAATCGACGGCAGCCGGACTAGCTCGGGGTACTTTAAGGGTGTCGCACCTACACCACCGGACACGGCGGTGTCGACTGCTACGACGGTGGCATCCCAGTGACCGGTGGCAGTTGGTCATCGGTGGTTGAGGAGTGGAAGAGTTACACTCCTTCTGAGACTCTACTGGAGAATTTGATTTCAGATTAATTATTCCAAAAATAATATTATTTTAATAGTTTAATATTAAATTAAAGTTAATACTTATCTTAATAGTATTTTATTAATTTAATATTAAAGTGAGCATTCTATTATTTTAATAAGATTTAATATTAAATTTAATCTAATATTTATCTTGATAAATATTATATTAATTTAATATTATAGTGATTAAGTTTAATTATAGTTGAACTCTCTAAACTCTCCCTATATAAAAAGAGCATTGAGTCATTATTTGCACACACTTGAATTCAATAGAAAGTTGTAGAGAGAAAATTCTCTGAAGAGATTATTTTAGAAAATTTCTAGAGATATTTTTTTGATTTACAATTTGACCCAAAAGTTTAGAGAAATAACAAAATTACCCCATTGGTAATTTTTTTGATTTTTTTATTTGAAACTAGCCCACACTCGGTAGACGTGAGCTTGAGGATAGCGGGGAAGAATACTTAGTCGAAGCGCTCATCCTAGACGAATCGAAAAGGTACAATTCTGATTAAGTGTGTAATCCCCCAAAATTCTTATCTCTTCTTTTGTGAAAATGTGATACAACTGTGTATCTGCTTCAGTGGTTAAGTGTTCCAGGAGTGTGTGAGAGGTCCCAAGTTCTAGCCATAACTTTGGCAAATTTTGGCATTTTTTTGACTTTAAGCCTTATACTTGCTCAGTGGGCTTATATTAGATTATTTGTAAAACCATATCAGAATGAGCTTGCTGGTTCGAGTGGTAAGGGAGTCTGTGTGTTGTGTGGAGGTTCTATGTTCGAATCCCTGCGCGAGCGTGGGAGTTTATTTTTGCTCTGTTAATTGATAAGAGTTTTGGTTGAGCTGGGAATCTGAGTAGGTAGTTGTTAGTGGGATTAGTGGAGAGAAATTAGGGATATGCTGGTAGTTTTCCTTTCTCTCTCTGTTTTCCCCAAAATTTCTTCTTTTGACGTTTTTTCCTCTCTGTTATTCTACTCCCAACCTTCGGTTCTTCTTTTTCTAACTTTTATAAAAATCTTTCTTTTTCAAATCGCGATTCATTGACGTGTCGATCCTCCGTATTGTTGAATAGCTAACTGGTTCGTGGAGTGTTGAAATAATTATGGTTATGAGTTAGTTTTGTTGGTATAATTGTAGAATTTGATTTTTCTACAATTATTTTGGGTAGGAGAAGGCTTTGAACAGTGAATTGCGCATCAATTACTCGAACTATTTAGCAGTGGTTTTTTGACGTCGGTAAGGCTTGAACGCTGTTTTGGGTTTTGAACTGATTCATAATTTTGGCTGCTAAATTAGGTTTTGGGTGCTTCTTTCGTTGGTTGCAAGGCTTTAGGAGTGATTTTGCTCAAAGCAGTAACATGTGTGTACCTGAAATGCAGAGAATCGAGAATCGGTGAAAGGTGAAAAACACTACTGTCGACGCCACATGGCTGTGTGGTAGGCCGTATGTATTGACACGGTCGTGTGAACGATGAAGGCCAGGCCGTACGCAAGACATAGCCATGTGATGGTCAGAGTGTGGCCTTATGAGCCACACAGTCTAAACCAGATCGGGTGTGTGGGCCACACAGGTGTGTGAACTTTGGGCTAGGCCGTGTGATCCACACGGGCAAGGCCAGTCTGGGCGTGTGGGCCCACAGGGGTAAGCCAAACGTGCATGGGGGCCCATTATACTGAAATTTTCTATAGGGTCATACAAGTCATCCTAATCGACTGTGGACCTATCGTAGGATCGATAAATTCTATCTAACCCTAAAACTAAGTGATCTGTTAGACTGAAACATGGTTTTGAGCATGCTTGTGTATGTATATCTGATATCTGTTTGCAAAGCATGTTAAGCATGATTTATCCGTTACTTCTGTATGTATATTCTGTTACTGTTATTGGGGTGGGATATGATGTATTTTGGAGGATGTGTTCTGAAAGGCAGTTTTGCCTATTTTCTAGCAGCATGGCTACATTATATCTGTTATGTGCTGCATCGGTACTACATGGTGTGTAGGGCTGGGTGGGTGTTTTATGCCCCACATGGTGTGTAGGGATGGTCGGAGATAGTGTGTAGAGGATGTGTGTAGGATATCTGATTTTCGATTCTGATTTGCATATCTGTATCTGTATTTGAGATGGGCTTAAGCCCAAATATGCATCTGTGAAAGTAATGGGCTTAGGCCCTAATCTGTATCTGTTTGATTCTGATTTTTTATTATGTGCATGCTTAAATTCTGTGGGTTACACACTGAGTTTACCTAAACTCACTCCTTCTGTTTAATCTGTATAGGTAATCCACAGAGTTAGTCAGATCGGTGCAGCAGAGGACTCGAGGGTGACCACTCGCCAAAATTGTTTTAGTTGTTTTAGTTTTTATTTAAGTTTGGCATTATGATTTGAGAGTTTGTATTTTCTGGGACTCTTTGGACTGTTTTAAACTATTAGGCTTTGGTTTTGGGGTTTTTGGATTTAACTTACTTTTCACTATGACAGTTTTTATCTAAAAAGATGTTTTCTAAAAATATCGAACGGTTTTTCCTAAACTTAACGATTTTATAAGCTTAAGATAAAAACACATTTTATCTTTAAGTGACCAAATGAAAGAGAGCTTTGAAATTAATAAGAACGATAAGGCTAATGAACTGGAAAGATTTAAACTTAACGACAATGGTTTTTCAACCCATTTCATGTGACACCTCCGGTTTCGGCCTTAACATCTAGGTCGGGTTTAGGGTGTTACATTTAGTGGTATTAGAGCCAGGTTACAAAATTTGGCTCTAAATTTTGGGTTTGAAAATTTGTTTTTAAAGAATTGGTTTTCAAAAGATTTTAAACATTTTAAAGTAAGTATGTGGTACACCGAGTCTCCGGTGCTAATCCTGTAAGTATTTCTAATTTCTGATAGAAAATTCTGGAAACATTATTGATAGTCTACTTGAAAACACTATAGTTAGTACACTCTGAAACTGTAGTGAAACTGATTAAGACTAAAACTTTCGAAAACAACTCTGAACTTCTGATACTTTATGCATAAAACTTCTGTTAATAAATATCGAAACTGATGCATAAAATTTTTAATGTAGATAAAACTTTTAAGTCACAATGAGCACACGAGATATCTATGGACGTTGTATTTGAGGCCGTAGGAGGCTCAAGCTGAGCCCTCATCTTTGGGCAGCATGCTAAATCTAGACACTAGTGAGACACCTGTGTCACATGCTACTGAGACTGGGTCTTAGAGTCGTGTGGCTGGGGACGACGTACTGTCCTAAGCCATGCTGAGGATATTGGAGCGGGTCACTGGACCCAATTCTAGATCTGAGGGCTGAGGGTCGGTGATTGAGCGACTCCGGTCTAATGGAGCTGAGTTATTTAGGGGTGTCATAGAAGTCGCCCCTAATGTGGCTGAGTATTGGTTAGAGGCCACTGAGAGGATTATGGATGATTTGGACTGTACCCCAAAACAAAAATTGAAGGGTGCAGTCTCCTTGCTTCGCGACGAAGCATATCAGTGGCGGTTAACAGTTAAGGAGGGCACTCAGCCTGACTGTCTTACTTGGGAGTTCTTTAAGGCTACATTTCAAAGCAAATACGTGAGATCCAGCTATATTAATGCTTGCAGGCATGAGTTTCTGAACCTCACGCAAGGTGATCGATTTGTGGCTGAATACGAGGCCGAATTTCTGAAGCTGAGTAGCTATGCTCGAGGTATGGTGGCATCAGAGTATGAGAGATGTGTTAGGTTTGAGGACGGCCTAAGGGATAATCTGAGGGTTTTGATAGCTTCGTAGAGGGAGCATAAGTTCGCGGTTCTAGTAGAGAAAGCAAAGATTGCTGAGGATGTTAAGCGCGCATAGCTCCAGAATAGAGACCGTGAGAGAGGTAAGAACGAAAGGGATTCAGAGCCCTCAAGTTCTGTGCAGAGGCCTAAAAAAAAGGCCAAATCTGAGGGGCCAATTAGAGTGGGGACTCCTGCTGCTTCGGTTGGGTTGCAGCCTTGTGGTGATTGTGGTAGGTGCAATCCGGGCGAGTGTTGGAGGAGGATTAGGGCCTGTCTGATGTGTGGATCTTTAGAGCACCGTATCAGAGACTGTCCACAGTGGGCAGATCAGATGCAGGCTCCAGGTTTTGTGCAGCCTTAGATGGCAATTCAGCAGACACTTAGGGGCCGTAGTTAGGCCAGGGGTGGTAATGGTATGGGCCAAGAGTAGAGAGCACTGGGTAGAGGTGCTGGTCAGACTGAGGCGAGGCAGCCTGCTTCGCTTTATGCTATACATTTTCGAGAAGACAGAGATGCTCCTGACATCATCACCGGTACATTCTTTATATTTGATGTACCTTACATTGCTCTGATAGATATAGGATCTACTCATTCCTATATAGCCTGTTCTATTTCTGAAAATTTGGGGTTATCGATTGAGAGTACTTCTAGTGAGGTTACTGTGATAAGTCCGTTGGGGCAGTTTGTTCAAGTTAGTAAACTGTATAAGGATGTCTCGTAGAGGTGCAAGGAGAGATATTTTTGGCTAATTTGATGGAGCTTCCGTTTGGGGAGTTTAACTTGATTCTAGGTATGGACTGGTTGGTGGAGCACCGAGTCAGTTTGGATTGCATATCTAAGAGGGTTGTTCTGAGGACCAAGGGTGATGTGGAGGTGGTTATGATTGGTGAGCTTTGAAATTATTTGTCGCGTGTGATCTCCGCTCTACTAGCTGAGAAACTAGTCCGGAAAGAATGTGAGGCGTACTTGGCCTATGTAGGTGTTTCAGATTTGGGGGACTCTTCTATTGGGAACACCAGAATAGTAAAGGACTTTCCAGATGTTTTTCTTGAGGAGTTATCAGGATTACCACCGAATCGGGAAGTGGAATTTGGGATTAAGCTTCTTCCGGGTACAACTCTGGTGTCTATCGCTCCCTATCGAATGGCTTCATCCATCCGAGTGTGTCTCCATGGGGAGCACCAATACTGTGTGTTAAGAAGAAGGATGAGACCATGAGGATGTGCATAGATTATCGGCAGTTGAACAAGCTAGCCATTAAGAATAAGTATCCACTTTCGAGGATCAATGACTTATTTGATCAGTTCTGAAGGGCTTCTGTGTTCTCTAAGATTGATCTCGATTCAAGGTATCATCAATTAAGGGTTAAGGAGGTGGATGTCCATAAGACGGTATTAAGGATTCGTTATGGACATTACGAGTTCCTAGTTATGCCTTTCGGGTTGACAATGCACCGACTGCATTCATGGATTTGATGAATCGAGTATTTCAACCCTATCTGGATTAGTTTGTTGTGGTCTTCATCAACAACATTCTGGTATACCCTAAGACTGAGGATGAGCATGATGAGCATCTTAGAGTAGTGCTTCAAATTTTGCATGAGAAGCAACTTTACGTTAAATTTAGCAAGTGTGAGTTCTGGCTACGTGAAGTGGCTTTTCTGGGGCACATAGTTTCTGCTGAAGGGATTCAAGTCGATCCTAGAAAGATCGAGGCTGTGCTGGATTAGAAATAGCCTAAGAATGTATCTGAGATCCGTAGCTTTCTGGGTTTGGCGGGATACTAACTGCATTTCGTTATGGGGTTCTTTTTGATTACTACACCGTTGATTAAGCTTCTACGTAAAGGTGTTCTGTTTTTTTGGGTTGATGCGCAGAAATTGAGCTTCGAAAAGCTCAAAATTATTCTGACCCAAGCTCTTGTTCTGATACAGCCTGAATCTGGAAAGGAGTTTGTAGTATACAGTGATGCGTCGCACGTTGGTTTGGGTTGCGTTCTGATGCAGGATGGTAAGGTTGTGGCTAATGCGTCCAATCAGCTTAAGACATACGAGGGGAACTATGCGACGCATGATCTGGAGTTGGCTGTAGTGGTCTTTATGTTGAAAATCTGGAGACATTATCTGTATGGTGAGAGGTGTATCATCTTCACTGATCACAAGAGTCTCAAGTATCTCCTTACTCAAAAGGAGTTGAACCTTAGACAGTGTAGATGGATTAAGCTGCTTAAGGATTACGATTGCACAATCAAGTATCATCCTAGTAAAGCCCATGTGGTGGCCGACGCTCTAAGCACGATCGAGAAATTGAAGGCATTATTGATAGAAACTCCAGTTTTAGTACAACCTGAGATGGGGAAAGAATTCATAGTTTATAGCGATGCATCATTTAATGGGTTAGGCTGTGTGCTTATGCAAGAAGGCAAAGTGATTGCTTATGCCTCTAGACAACTAAAGCCTCACGAGAAGAATTATCCGACGCATGATTTAGAGTTGGCTGCCATAGTCTTCGCATTGAAGATATGAAGACACCACCTATATGGTGAGAGATGCCAGATTTTCACTGATCACAAAAGTCTGAAGTACTTGATGAAGCAGAAAGAATTAAACTTAAGACAACGGAGATGGTTAGAATTGATAAAAGATTACGAGTTGGTCATTGACTACCATCCAGGAAAGGCGAATGTAGTCGCCGATGCTTTAAGCAAAAAGTCCCTATTTGCATTAAGGGCAATGAATTCACGGATGACTTTACTCAATGATGGTTCTATTCTAGCCGAGTTGAGAGCTAGACCAGTATTCCTTCAAGAGATTATTGAAGCTCAAAAAGAAGATATAGAATTGCAAGCCAAGAGAACTCAGTGCGAGTCAAATATTGAGTCCAATTTTTGGATTAGTTCCAATGGAAGTATGATGTTCAAAGATAGTGTTTGTGTACCGAGAAAGGAAGAGCTTATTCAGAGAATTTTGTATGAGGCACATAATGGATGTTTTTCTGTACATCCGGGTAGTACAAAGATGTATAATGATTTGAAACAACGGTATTGGTGGCCGAGAATGAAGAAAGATATTTCAGAGTTTGTTTCAAGATGCTTGATTTGTCAGCAAGTAAAGGCTGAACACCAAGTACCTTCGGGTTTACTTCAACCCATTTTGGTTCTCGAGTGGAAATGGGACCGTATCACTATGGATTTTGTAACGGGTTTACCATTGTCACCGAGCAAGAAAGATGCTATATGGGTTGTAGTTGATAGACTCACGAAGTCAGCCCATTTTATACTTGTACGAGTGGATTACTCACTCGACAAGCTGGTGAGCTTGTATGTTTCTGAAATAGTAAGACTTCACAGAGTTCCTTTTTGAATCATATCGGATAGAGATCCGAGATTCACATCTAGATTTTGGAAGAAGTTACAAGAGGCCTTGGGTACGAAGTTGAGCTTTAGTACAGCTTTTCATCCTCAAACTGACGGACAGTCGGAGAGGTTAATTCAGATACTAGAGGATATGCTCCGGTGTTATATTCTCAAATTCTAAGGTAATTGGGAAAGTTTCTCCCATTGGTAGAGTTTGCCTATAATAATAGCTTTCAGTTGAGCTTAAAGATGGCGCCTTATGAGGCTCTATATGGGTGTAAGTGTAGAACGCCTTTATTTTGGACTGAACTCAAAGAAAACCGAATTCACAAGGTTGATTTGGTCAGAGAAGCTGAAGAGAAAGTGAAAGTGATACGAGAATGTTTAAAAGCTGCATCAGACAGACAAAAATCCTATTCGGACTTAAAGAGAAAAGAGATAGAGTATCAAGTCGGGGATAAAGTTTTCTTAAAAGTGTCACCATGGAGAAAAGTTCTCAGATTTGGCCGGAAAGGCAAGTTGAGTCCATGTTTTATTGGACCATATGAGATTACTGAGAAAGTTGGGCCGTAGCTTACAGATTGGCTTTGCCATCAGAGTTAGAAAAGATACATGATGTGTTTCACGTGTCTATGTTGCGACGCTACTGATCAGATTCTTCACATATAATTACCCCGTCAGAGATAGCGATTCATCCCGACATGACTTATGGTGAAGAACCGGTTAAGATTTTAGCTCGGGAAGTCAAGCAGCTAAGGAATAAGAATATCTCCCTTGTTATGGTTTTATGGGAAAGACATGGGATAGAAGAAGCTACATGGGAACCAAAAGAAACCATGAGAAACCAGTACCCAAACCTGTTTGCTGGTAAGATTTTCGAGGACGAAAATCCCTAGGGGGAGAATTGTAACAGCCCGATTTAGGGCCTAGTTGGAATAGTGGTGCGAGACCACAAATCCGAGTTAGTAAAATGAGTTTTTAAGGTATTTGGGATGTTTGCATGATAATATGAAAGTTTCATGTAAGAATTTTATGGAAATTTCCATTAAAGGGTCCATTAGGACTAAATTGCAAAAGTTGCAAAATATGAGTTTCTAGAAGCTTTTTGTATGAAATAGCTTTAGAATAGTAATTAGAAGTCCTTATATAACAATTTGCCCAAACTATAATTTTTGGACGAAAATGGAGATGAGTTAGTAAATGGTGAAATTTTAAAGAGAAGGGCATTTTGGTCATTTATCAATTAAATGATTAATAAAGGAAAAAGATGACAAAAATCATTCTCATCTTCTTCCTTGGTGCCGAAATTTTGAAGAACCCCATAGCTAGGGTTTGTTCATCTTTCAAGCTTGCTAGTAAGTTCATCTTAGCCCCGTTTTTAATATTCTTCGTATTTTTGAAGTTCTCGTATTATGAATTAGCTATTTTTAGCTATAAAATGAGCTAAGATGTATGTTCAAAAATCTACCCATGAATGACATGCTTGTAAAATGAGATTTCATGGAAGATTATGAGAGTTTTATATTAGATAAACCTCTTTTCCTTAGTGAATTTCATGAAAAATGATAGTATGGACTAATTTGCAATAAATATGAAATTGATGATACATACTAGAAATAGTGAGAATTGATGATTGTCATAGTAGAGAAAATGAATCAGCTAAGCATGTAGTTTGAGAAAGTCGAATGAGAATCATTTTACGAGCCTTGGGGCAGAAATGCAAATATGAGAAAGTTTAGGGGTAAAATAGTAATTTTGCCAAAGTATGAGTTAAGAGTCAATTTAGTCAATGTGAGTTTTAAATGATCTAAATTATTATTATAGATCAAGAAAAACGAAGCTCGAATCGAAACCGAGGCAAGAACAAAGCCGAGGACTAAATTGCATATCTACATACATTTTTTATATCCAGTTAAGTTTGTATGATTTCCAAGCTTCACGAATATTTTCATTGAATTGCTTGTTATATTGTTAAATAAACATTACTTTCATGAAAATGTTTAATGGTATGTTAAACAAAGAAATTAATGAGATTAAGCATGAGAAAGTCCCGATTGAAGTTGAATTACTTAGGATACTCGATCTACCACATAAGATAAGAAAGCCCGTATAAGACCAAGCCAAGGCATGGCATCGGCAATCCAACAAAGTTATCATGTAAGTCCAAGACAAGTCTTGGCATTGAAGAGTTATTATGAGATGAAGACCCATGTAAGCCCAGGCCAAGGCATGGCGTTGATGAGTCTCCAAGCAAAGATGTCATGTAAGTCGAAGACAAGTCTTGGCATTGAAAAGCTATCATGAGATAGAGATCCCATGTAAGTCCAAGCCAAGGCATGGCATTGGTGAGTAACAAGAAAGATTTCATGTAAGTCTAAGCCAAGGCTCGGCATTGACCAGTTCATGAGTTAAAATACCAAGTAAGACCATGTCAAGACATGGCAATGGCAAGTTCCCAAGGGAACTCACGAGAAAGACTTCGTATAAGTCCATGTTAAGACATGGCCTTGAACCCAAGATGAGATATTCCATGTAAGACCATATCTAGGATATGGCTTTGGCATCAAGTTATATGTGGAATGAGATTCAGTATCCTCGGTTATTCATAGAAATTCATCGGGCAAACGAGTTAAGCTCAAATGAGATAATAAGAAAGCTAAGTAAGCAAAGTTATTATCAAGTTGAAAATGAGTATTATTCATGTTATGAATGATGAATTGGAGATTATGATTATTATGTTAAAGTATACTGATCAATGTGATCAAGTGACACAGGTACCTTGTTTACCTTATAAGTATGAGACTAGTAAGTATCATGAGATATGTAAGAATCAAGTATGAGTAAGTAAGCTTTATAGCTGAAATTTATGATACCATTATTTATGTCAAATGGTTTATATTAAGCAAGTATGTTGTTATGTGCATTATATGCAAACTTACTAAGCTAAATGTTTACGTCCTTTACTCTTTCTTTCCATGTAGTCCCGCCAAGCTAATCTCGTGGATCATCGTCATCGGAGCTCGAAGCACACTATCAATCGATATTTTGGTATAGCCAAGTGTTTTTATTAAGTATGGCATGTATAGAAAGCATTTCATTTTGAGCTATGTTTTAAAATTAGCCAAAGTGTTGGCTATCAAGCTTAGGATTCTTTTTGTATATGGCAAAAGAGATTGGTCATGAATGATTAAGCATGTATGTTTTATTTATCAATGAAGTATGTATCATTATTCATGTTAGATGTAGTACTTGAGTTGTTGAAATGAGTATTGGATTGATCTTTAATTTTAGGGTGGCAATTGGCTTGGAAAATAGCCTTTAAGTACCCACACGGATGGACACACGGGCGTGTGTCTAGGCCGTGCGCACCCTGCACCTTTGTACCTTAAGTCAGGATAGGACACGGGCTAGTTCCACGGCCGTTTGTTTAGGCCATACATGATACACGGTTAGAACACGGGCATGTGCCCAGGCCGTGTAAGTAAGTCAGTATATCAAGGAATAGCACACAGTCTAAGTCCACGGGCGTGTTAAGGCCGTGTGTAATTAGTCAGTGTCAACCATGGGTGGAAGACACGAGCATGTCTAGTAGTACACGGGCGTGTCCTAAGTCACACGGGCGTGTAACCCTTATTTCGGGTAAAAGTTTCCAGTTAAGTTTCGAAAGTTTCTGGACACGAGTTCAAGGCCTCGTAGGCCTATGAGATGTATGAGTCGACTAAGAAAGAGAAATTTTAATTCGGAATGAAATTTTATAGCCCATAATTTCATGATTAAGCAAGTTCAAGCATAGTAATGTCCCGTATCCGGTCTAAGCCCCGGACTTGGGTATGGGGTGTATATTCAATCCGAAAGGTGATTCAGATACTGGAGGATATGATTCGGAGTTGCGTAATTGATTTCCAAGGTAGTTGGAAGGATTATCTATTACTAGCTGAGTTCGCCTATAATAACAGTTTCCAAGCTAGTATTCAGATGGCACTTTACGAGGCTCTGTATGGTCATAGGTGTTGTACTCCTTTGTGTTGGATTGAGTTGGGCGAACGTCAAGTTCTGGGTCCTGAATTGGTTTCTGAGACTGAGGATAAGGTTAGGCTTATTCGAGATCTTCTAAAAACGGCTTCTAATAGGAAAAAATCGTGAGCAGATCTGAAAAGACGTGAGATTGAGTACTCTGTAGGGGACTTTGTGTTTCTTAAGGTCTCTCCGTGGAAGAAAGTTCTGAGGTTCGGTCGAAATGGCAAGCTGAGCCCTAGGTTTATTAGACTGTACCGAATTCTGAAATGTATGGGGCCAGTTGCTTATCAGTTGGAGCTACCCCCTGAACTGGACCGTATTCATGATGTGTTTTACGTCTCAATGTTGAGGCGATACCGTTCTAATCCATCCCATGTCGTCTCAGTGGAGGAGATTGAGGTTAGATTGGATTTGACTTTTGAAGTTGGATCACGATGTTAAGGTTCTACGGAAAAAGTACATTCATTTAGTGAAAGTGTTGTGGATGAATCGTAGCACTAAGGAGGCCACGTGGGAGCCTGAGGACTCAATGTGTCAGCAATATCCTCATCTGTTTTGGTTAAGTAAATTTTGAGGTCGAAATTTCTTTTAGGGGGTAGAGTTGCAACGCCCCAAAATTCTTATCTCTGCTTTTGTGAAAATGTGACACAACTGTCTATCTACTTCAGTGGTTAAGTATTCTGGGAGTGTGTGAGAGGTCCCAAGTTCTAGCCATAGCTTTGGCAAATTTTGGCAATTTTCTAACTTAAGCCTTATACTTGCTTAGTGGGCTTATATTAGATTATTTGTAAAACCATATCAGAATGAGCATGCTGCTTCGAGTGGTAAGGGAGTCTGTGTGTTGTGTGGAGGTTCTGTGTTTGAATCCCTGCGCGAGCGTGGGAGTTTATTTTTGCTCCGTTAACTGATAAGAGTTTCGGTTGAACTGGGAATCTAAGTAAGTAGTTGTTAGTGGGATTAGTGGAGATAAATTAGGGATATGCTGACAGTTTTCCTTTCTATCTCTGTTTTCCCCAAAATTTCTTGTTTTGACGTTTTTTCCTCTCTATTATTCTACTCCCAACTTTTGGTTTTTCCTTTTTTGACTTCTATAAAAAATCTTTCTTTTTCAAATTGCGATTCATTGACGTGTTGATCCTCCGTATTATTGAATAGGTAAGTGGTTCGTGGAGTCTTGAAATAATTATGGTTATGCGTTAGTTTTGTTGGTATAATCGTGGAATTTGATTTTTCTGCAATTATTTTGGGTAGGAGAAGAATGTGAACAGTGAATTGCGTATCAATTGCTTTAACGGTTTAGCAGTGGTTTTTCGTCATCAGTAAGTCTTGAGCGCTGTTTTGGGTTTTGAATCGATTCGTAATTTTGGCTGCTAAATCAGCTTTTGGGTGCTTCTTTTGTAGGTTGCAAGGCTTTGGGAGTGATTTTGCATCAAAATCGTAATAGGTGTGTACTCAAAACGCAAAAAATCGAGAGTCGGAAAAAGTCGTAAAACACCAATGTCGACGCCACACGGCCGTGTGGTAGGCCATATACGACGGCACAGCCTTGTGATGGCCGGAGTGTGGCTGTGTGGGCTATACGGGCTAAACCAGACTGGGATTGTGGGCCACATGAGAGTGTGGGCCCACGCAGGTGTGTCACATGGGTGTGTGAACTTTGGGCCAGGCCGTGTGATCCACACGGGCAAGGCCAGTATGGGCGTGTGGGCCACATGGGCAAGGCCAGTCTGGGCGTGTGGGCCCACATGGGCAAGCCACACGGGTATGGGGGCCCATTATACTGAAATTTTTCGCAGGGTCATACGGTTCGCCCTAAATGATTGTGGACCTATCGTAGGGTCAGTAAATGCTATCTAACCCTAAAACCAAGTGATCTGTTAGACTGAAACATGGTTCTGAGCATGCTTATATATGTATATCTGATATCTGTTTACAAAGCATGTTAAGCATGATTTATCTGTTACTTCTGTATACTGTTATTAGGGTGGGATATGATGTATTTTGGAAGAAGTGTTCTGAAAGGGAGTTTTGCCTATTTTCTGGCAGCATGGCTGCATTATATCTGTTATGTGCCGCATCGGTACTACATGGTGTGTAGGGTTGGGTGGGTGTTTTGAACCCCACATGGTGTGTTGGGATGGTCGGAGATGGTGTGTAGAGGATGGGGGTAGGATATCTAATTTCCGATTCTAATTTGCATATCTGTATCTATATCTATATCTGAGATGGGCTTAAGCCCGAATATGCATTTGTGACAGTAATGGGCTTAGGCTCGTATCTATATCTGTCTGGTTCTGATTTTCTGTTGTGTGCATTCTTAAATTTTGTGGGTTACACATTGAGTTTACGTAAACTCACTCCTTCTATTTAATCTGTACAGGTAATCCACAGAGTTAGGCAGATCAATGCAGCGGAGGACTTGAGGGTGACCACTCGCCAAAACTGTTTTATTTGTTTTAGTTTTTTTTTTTAAGTTTGGTGTTATGATTTGAGAGTTTGTATTTTCTGGGATTCTCTGGACTGTTTTAAACTGTTAGACTTTGGTTTTGGGGTTTTTGGATTTAACTTACTTTTCACTATGACGGTTTTTATTTAAAAAGATGTTTTCTAAAAATATTGAACGGTTTTTCCTAAACTTAACAATTTTATAAGCTTCCGATAAAAAAACATTTATCTCTAAGTAACCAAATGAAAGAGAGCTTTGAAATTAATAAGAGTGATAAAGGCTAATGAACTGGAAAGATTTGAACTTAACGGCAACGGTTTTTCAACCCATTTCATGTGACACATCCAGATTCGGCCATAATGTCTAGGCCGGGTTTAGGGTGTTACAAAGTGTTTATTACTTTAGATATCACAACCAAGATCTTATTTTGGAAAAAATTTGAAAACTCTGATTTTTCCCTAAATTTATTTTTCACTGCGTTTTTCAAACCCATTTTTTTCCAACACATCACACATTCGACCACATATGTGTGAATTAAAATTAATACATCATATATCGCATACAAGTATTCTCACATATTACCTGTCATAATAATATCACATTCCATAATTCAATACATATATACTTACCGAAATTCCGCTCACTTTCGCTACATATTTGCATTATTAGCATATCATTACCACTATTATTTGGCATGTATATCATGCCCACAACACAACACAATTCACAATAGTCATCACACATGTCTCATATTACAATATCATATCATAATAATCAATTCACAATTATTCACATAATCGAATAATTTGCCAAAATAAAATAAGGGAAATAGAAAGCTTACACTTAGAACTTAGGATAGGGGCTTAGGCTATTCGTAAGCTCCCAATTAGCACTATGAATCGTGTCTACAAGTAGCGATTCCAAACACTCACTGATCATGTTTTTGCCTAATTATTGAATGCTTAAACCATATTTTCCTTGCTTTTATCTTTACTCGTTGAAGGAACTAACGATTCTAAATCTTCAACAAGGTAAATCACACAAAAACACAATCAACAATCAACCAAAGACTCACTTCAAACAATCAAAACACATGCCTAAGTTAAATTCTCTTGTAATCGAAACCTTCAACATAGCAAACTTGAATTTCAATTATCTCGGTCTATACTTAATCTTTTTTTCCTAAAACTGATTCCGTTCATCTAATTTTTCACCTACGACTGATTCTCAACCTTTAAATTACTCAAAACTACCCAATTCATGGTATCGAAATTTTTAACATGTTTATGGAAATTTTCACAAAAATTCATTAAAACGTTGGAAATATTCAACGAAACTTTAAAGTAAGTTTAGAAATCTTCTAATCATGTCAAAACTAATTGAAAAAAATTTGAAACCATGTTTTTACACAAAATCTTGAAATCCACCATTAACAATCCAATTTTCGGCTTTTATTTAAAACATGCGATTTAACGGCAAAAAACTCAATTTAAATGATCAAATAACATAAAAAACTAATAAGGAATTGAATTGTTACCTTAGTTGACGAGAAATCGAATATTTGATCAAAAACTCGAAAAACCTAAAAATTCAATAATGGAGAAATCTATGGTGTTCTTGGATGTTTTTCTTAAAATACTATGGAGATTTATGGTTTGGGGAATGATAAAAATCTAAGGAATTAAGTTTAGGAATCAAAATTGAATGAGAAGAGTTTTTGAAGAGCAAAGGACGACAAAAAAAAAACAAATAAGAATAAGTTAACGTGACTTTAATATAGATGGAGGGGGAAAATAAGGTATTTTAAAACTTTGGTACAATTGCCTTTCAAAAAAAAACTTTGGTATAATTTTCTTTTAGAAACTCATAATTTAGACCATTTTACAAATCAATCCTTATTTCAAAATTGAAAGTCTTTAGAACATTAATTTAAAAAATTGTTTTAATTTTCAAAAAGCCATAGATAAAAACAATTTTGAGTTATCGCAATTCAAAATTTTCGAACCCATTTCAAGCCAAAAATTCCTAATTTACCCTCAAAACTGCTAGGTCCAGTTTTGGGGTGTTACACATGCCTCAATTGAAATTGCAACAACTATAGGAGGCAATTGACAACAACAAATTTTGAGATATTTTTGTGACTTATTGAGAAAAATAATTAAAAGAGAATCATGCTGACGACATGTTATAAAATAAAAGACAAAAACTAAAGAAAAAAAAGAATAGGAGAGCAAAGAGAGATCGTATTTTTATTGATCAATCGAGATATCTAAAAAGTTTCTCCAAAGTCTCTATTTATATGCATAAAAAGTATAAATGAAGTAGAGATATACTTCTAATGACTATTAGAATTTAAAATACATCAAAACTTATCTTGATCTGGATGGACATCTACTTAATAAGATATTCATAATTTTTTTTTTAAAATACATAAAATAAAAATAAAAACATAAATTAAAGCAAAAACAAAAATCAAAAGGAAACATAGAGATTGACAACCTTCTCGGAGCTAGCATTAGTAGTGATGACCGTGTGACACATAAAGTGCAGATTAAAGAGGATGACCCACCTAATGTTTGAGATGAACATGTGGATAGACAAGATAACGAGCAAACATTGTTTAAGGGAAAACTCGTGAATTCTTGAGGATTGAGTCGGGATCAAGTTGACGATGAGGATTTTGAACTCATGCAGGGGGACGCCATTACTAGGTTAGTTGATGGCATCCTGTTCTATCATAAATTGATATGATAAATTAAGTCATTTTTTACATTTAATAAATATTCGAAATTTACATGAATTATTAGTAAAAAATGCTATAAAAGTCTATATATTTTAGAGTTATCACACCCTCAAACTTAATTCATTACTTGTCCCGAGTAAAGCTAATTTACAAACAAACAAAAAAAATAATCAAGAAATCACTTTTTGAAATATCCCTTCAAAATCTCAATATTTCTCATACTTATGAATTCATTGAAATTATGATTAAAAATAAAAACTTTGCTATTATGTAACTTTGAGTATATATATCACTCAATTATTTTCAATTATTAAAATGCTAACAAAAATGTGAACTAAATGCCTCCTCATAATTAATGTGTATTTAGTTCCTTCCAATCAATTCTTACTTCCTTTAACTGAGCTAAGTAGTAATCTTAAGGTTTAAATTATGCCTTCATATGTTGAACTCAATAATTTCTCTCCGCTAATGTAGCAGACATATTAATCTAAATTAATAGGTCTTTTATAAGGTTGTAATGGAGTTAGGTTTAGGGTACGGAAAAAGATAATCATTTTAGGCTAAATACCCTTAAACAAAGCTTACCTTAAGCCTCTGAATATACAATCATCCCCTTGAATACCCCATTCCTCTTTTTTCAATTTGGAACCAAATGCTCGTTGTAACTGTAACACCCCTATCCCGAGTCCATCGCCGGATTAAGGTTAGGAGCGTTACCGGATAGATTGGAAACATTCAAAGACGAAATCATACATTCAATCATCATTCTCAGACATAATGTCCCTTAAACGGGTCCTCGAGACCTTAATCATACTTATAAGTCGAGTCAGGACTAAACTGAAACACATATGAAATTCTATGAAAAATTGAAACTTTTCTAAAATACAGGGGAGATACGCCCATGGGAGGAGACCGTGTGCCCTCCACGGCTTCTAGACACCCTCGTGTATCCATCTTGATTATACTAACTATACCAACACGGTCATTAGGCACGCCCGTGTGCCATGGCCGTGTACTTTTAGGTCATATACTGACTTCCCTACCACGGCCACCAAGCACGCCCGTGTCGAGGCCATGTACTTTTATGTTGGCTACCGGCTTGCACACCACGGCCAGATGACACGCCCGTGTCGAGGCCATGTGATGATAAACTGCATCCTACAATTCACCCACGATCGTTAGGCACGCCCGTGTGCCACAACCATGTGACATTATAGGCCATTTACAAGGCCAAAATGCAACCCATAAGGGTCAAACCTACAAGCCATATTTAACAAGATATCTCAGGCATATATAACCATCAAAACACACCAAAATAACCATTCAAACCTTACATTCAAAACCAATTCCAAACATACCAATTAGCATGATCAAATCTCAATTATGCTCAAGCATCAATCATCTATATACTTACCATTCAAAACCATTTCATATATCTACTAACCATACCAAAACAACTTCACATATCATACTTCATTAAGCATGTATCAAAACATATCTAGCCAAATCACATGGCTAAGTTCACTTTACAACTTATACCAAGACTAGCCTATACATGCCATATCTAGCTTTATACATTTTCAAAAGGGTACCAAAATAAGTTTAGTAATGTGATGACGATCCGTGATGGTCCCGAGCCTTCAGTAGCTTTGACGACTTATAAAACAGATTAAACACACATGGAGTAAGCTTTCCAAAAGCTTAGTAAGTCAATGTATATATATATATAAACTTAGTATGGAAGGCCTATATACAAATAAATTCATTGGCAAATCAATCACTTATCAACCCTCACATATTTGTTTTGGTTCATACTTCATTAACCATTTTCAGCATTCAAGAATCATATAAACACATAGCTCATCTAGCCAAACAATTCTTATCATACCATAAATTTCCAGATACATATTATCATAGTAAGATCATTTAGATACTTACCTTATATACAAATATAGTGTATAATAAACGCACCTAAATCAGATTTAATATCACATAATGGTTCATAGCTCGGAATAGTCGTACAACACCAACGTCCCAGATGAGGTCTTACATGCACTCAGATATAGGTGCCACTATCCCAGACAGGGTCTTATACATATAGTCAGATAATGATGCCTACGTCCTAGACAAGGTCTTATATATAAACAGATAATGATGCCTACGTCCCAGACGAGGTCTTATATATAAACAGATAATGATGCCTACGTCCCCGACGAGGTCTTCTATATAAACAGATAATGATGCCTACGTCCCAGACGAGGTCTTATATATAAACGGATAATGATGCCTACGTCCCAGACGAGGTCTTATATATAAATAGATAATGATTCCTACATCCCAGATGAGGTCTTATATATAAACGGATAATGATGCCTATGTCCCAGACGAGGTCTTATATATAAACAGATAATGATGCCTACATCCCAAACGAGGTCTTATATATATAAACAGAAAATGATGCCTACGTCCCCGACGAGGTCTTACTCGTAAACAGATATTGATGCCAACGTCCCCGACGTGGTCTAACTCGTAAACAGAACAGATACCTATTCCTAGATTCATACGAGGCTTCTCCGACTTAATCAATATATCGAACTTATCTCGGAATTCAATTACAGAATTTCTCATAAGCATTTATTATCAACATTAATCAAATGAACAGGTATAAATTCATATAAGCACATTATTTGCATAGTGACTTACCTCAAATTCGGTTTATCAGAACGAGAACGGCTATTCGTTTACTTTCGCTTTCCCGCGATCTGAATCCGTTTTCTTCGGTTCTTGATCTAAACATATTCAGAATTAACTCTTTTATTCACTAGTTCATTAAATTTAATCCAAAGATATACATTTAGGGCTATTTGCAATTTAGCC
Source organism: Gossypium bickii (assembly GCA_025503065.1). Lineage (NCBI taxonomy): Eukaryota > Viridiplantae > Streptophyta > Magnoliopsida > Malvales > Malvaceae > Gossypium > Gossypium bickii. Next base: position 68,813,477 of record CP106709.1, read on the forward strand.
CTCACATTTGCACATTTTATCAATCTAGTCCATTTTTCACAAAACACCAAATTCACAAAATCCATCCATGCTCATGCTTAGCCGAATATCCCTAGGGACTATACAAGTCCAAATATTTCATCAAATTCACAAATTAGTCCCTCAATTTACCATTTTCTCTATTTAGCCCTATTTAGCTAAATTTATCAAAAGTTCAAAAACAAACTATGTCAAACAAATACATATATTTCATATTTCATCCTCAAACATCATAAAACTTATGAATTCATCAATGAATCATTTCAAAAACTTCATCAATACACAAAATTGAGACATGGGCTTGATAGTAGACGAAGCAACGATTGCAAAAACGTAGAAATTATCAAAAACAGATCGAAAACCAACCTTGAATTCAAGCTTGAAAGACCGAATACCTAGCTCAAATTTTCTTTCTTTTTCTTTTATGGTTTCGACAAAGAAGTGATAAAATGAAACCACCCACTTATGCATCTTTTATTATAACATATTAATATATAATAATAAATACATATATATTTAACATAACATATAAATAAACATATATAAACATAATATATTTGTATATTGCCGTCCACTATCAATGACTTTGGCCAAATTGCCACATAAGGCCCTCACTTTACAAAGCCACAGCACTTAAGCACTTTAACAAATAGAAGGCAACTTTCGCATTTAATGCAATTCAATCCTTTAGTCAAATTAAACACACAGACGGACAAATTAGTTCACGAAAATTTAACACATGCTAAACCACATATCAATGGCTCAGAATATAATATTAAAATATTATACAAACTCGGATTTGTGGTCCCGAAACTACTGTTCCGACTAGGGTATAAACCGGACTGTTACAGTAACTCTTTTCTTAACAACCGTGGTCTTTTTTTTTTTTTAACAATAATAAAGGACACTTTCCTTGCAATAAGCACCCAATACTTTTTCTTGAATTCCCCCAAACTTAAACATAAAAAAATCCTAAAATAAGTTAAGTCTAAGGTTTGGTGAGAAAAATCAATGTAAAACCCCACACCTGGCCTAAACGTTATGATCGAATCTTGAGGTATTACGCTTCCTATTTGAAAATCCAAACTAAAATCTAACTTTGGAGATCGTGTGATCTGAAAATATTATTTTTTCCAACACTCTTTACATATTTTTTCTAGATAAATCACGCGCATAACTTATTTATTTTGCGGAATAACATTTAATTTGATTTTGAGTTCTGCAACAGAAATTTCAGAGTTGATAATTTGAAAACCGTGATTTCAATAAGTGAAAACGTATAATTTTGTCGATTAAGCATATTTCGAAACTTTCATTATTAGCTTTCGTAAAACTCATTTCAAATTTGTAGAGGAAAAATTATTAGCTTGTTTAATTTTGAAAACGGAGCATTTGTTTTAATTGACAAAAATCATCCAAAAATCTTTAACTAAATAACAAAAACCATGAAAGAAACTCGAAAACAAAATTAAATCCGAAAATTAGTTCAAAAATCAAAAGTCCAAAAAATTTAATTATTAGTATTTCAAACCATTATATGCGAGAAAACCAATTCGAGTTCCCAAATGCCGCCCCATTCCTAATTCTGTCGATTACCTGAAATGGTAAAATGAAAGGGGTGAGCTATTAAGCTCAGTGTGTAGCTTAACAAAATAATGCAGAGAATTTCATCAAGTCCAAATGAGCAAAATTGTGCATGCATGATTATGTCAATGTAGTATTTTCGAGAAACATAATGCTGATTTTTTTTTCCAGAAAACTTCCTACCCAACTCCTCTACACACCAAATAGAGTTCCTAGAACTCGTCCATTCCCTAATTCACTTTTATCCCTTAACACGAACGTCTCCTTCATATAGTAGAATATCATGAAATCAAAATCTTACCAACTCACGTGGTGGTTATTATACGCCCACACGTATGTGCCAAAATGGTCATTTGGGCGGATAACACCACACCGAACAGACTGTCTACTTCTATATGCCCAAAACTTTAGATTCGCCAAAATGGAGGTGTTACATGTAACACTTGAAAAGAATTTTAGAAACTTTAAGAAAAAAATTGCAAATTTGAATAAGTGATTTTAGCATTTATTTTGTTATATCAAAACATTTGAAAATCAAAACTAATAAAATTCAATTAGACCTTAACATTGTGAAATCTATCCTTAAAGATACAATCCTTGATATACTCCTAGCGAGCATTTCATTGTAAAACTATACTATAACTTGACATCATTCGCTTGTTTAAATATTTTGTATACACAATCCAAGCACATCAATATCTATGATCCCTTAAGGTTAAATCTTTTCACCAATCCAATCACTCTTATCTTATAGTCTCCATTGTATATTCCATAATGAAAATGGTTACTAAATGATTATTTATACCACTAATAATAAAATCATTTGTGATGTATTAACAAATGTGGTGAAATTTATTAAAGTCAATTCAACCAAGCTGCCAATTTTCAAGTTTAGAAGATCATTCGACTTACGTCGAATTGTTGGATGGGATCTAGGTATTTCTAGGCTGAGATGTTTTCATAATGTTCGAAGACCTATCTCTTAGCTCCGAAACACACTTTAAAACACACGATTTAGAGTTCGTGAGCTCAAGTTATGACTATTTTATTGAAGACTGCACAAGCAGAATTTCTGGATGGGATTATTACGGGAAATTACAAGTTTTGGGTTTTAATTTGAGTTTAAATTATATTGGGTTCGAGTTTAAGGCCTAGTTTTGATTATATATGAGCCCAATATTGTATCTATTAGATTTTATTATTTTATTATTTATTTAATTTTAGCATATTTTTAAGTATTTAAAGTTGTTTAGGAGCTTTATGTTTCTTAGCTAACAATAAAGTTTAGTTCTACAAAAACTACTTCTTAGAGTTTAAATTAACTAGAGTTTCATTAAACTTGAGAGTTTTATTTGGATCTCATTAGCTAGCCTATATAAATGCTTCTTCATTGTTCATTAAAGACATAAAATTGGTTGATTCATTCATTAATAAATTTTCAACTTTGAGAGTTAATTTCTTTCGTTCAAAATTGCTTTCTTGTAATTTTTAAAAGCGATTTTTCTTCTCGATTTTCTTCAAGGAGTTGCTGGAATTCATTTTTCATCCTTCAATTTGTCAAAGATTATAATTTTTTGGAGTATTGATTAAAGTCATTAATTGAACTTTTCGGGGTTTATATTTCAAAGGGTTCAATTGGACAACTATCTTCCATCTATATTCATCGGTTTATTCGGACCATCTTCTACTATTATTTTTTATTGTTTTAAATATTTATTATTTGTTCTTAAATTTCTTCTTTTGGTTGTTTTTGTTTTCTTTGGTTTCCTATATCTGTTTTGATTTTTTTTTTCAAGTCAAATCCGAATCTCTTGATGTTAAACAAATTGAACACGATTTTAGTCTGCTGTCCCCTATCAATTTGTCTAAAAAAAATGGTCCATGGTTATTGTTCCATTTTCATAATTATACAATGTCATTGAGAGGAAATTGTTACTCTTTTTATTGAGATATGATTATACTATTGTGAGTGAAGACATATCATACGTAAATTATGAAACCAACATATCAACTTTCAACCAATATTTTCAATATATTAAAGTGCATGAATTGTGTATATATAATATTTACTTGTTTTAAAACATGAAAGGATTGCCCGACGAAAATCTAAAATTTTTAATACATCCTTACGTGCTCTATTGAGCCGGCAGAGACTGTAGAATCTTCCTTCTATTAGGGAAAGAAAAAAAACCAGATGAAGCCAGTGACATGCTTCTTTGTGTTAGCATGGTTTCATGGGTTTATTCCATAGAAGGATTTGACCCTTTGATTGAGCTGGGGCTCTAAATAGATTAAACAATTTGTGGAGTTTATGTTATTTGAGGGGTTTATAGATATATAGATATGAGCAGGATCTGTTGGGGTATGACAATATATTCAATTTATTTGGGGAATTGATACGGGCCGGCTCAGGGTGAGTCGAAACGTATGCGGGTTGCCCAATCGTCTACGAGGAGGAATCAAGCCTTTGGAAGATAATTCAGAAAATATAAATGAGTTTGCGAAAACTTAAATAAATAAAATAGGATTTGGTTCGGTTTTGATAAAAATATAAAATAGATAAAAGGATAATTGGATGGAGATGGATAAACGAACTTAAACGAGAAGCGATTCAACACTAAAGAGTGTCACCCCGGGTTCTATATTGTTTAAGGTGGATGAATGGAATCGATGATGGAAATGGAAATACGAACTTAACTTCAAGAAAGATTCAACACTACATAACAGTGTCACCCCGTTTCTTATATCGTTAAGGTGGAAAGATGGAATTCGAAGATGGACCAAGACCTGTTATCTAAAAAGATAAGAACCGTTGGTATAAATAAATGGATGAGAAACGACTGACGCCACAAGCAAAACTTGATAAGTCAGAATCGAAACTCGTACGAAAGATAGAGAGGAGATAAACTCACTCAAATGAACAATGTTCATAAAAATTTCATTAATCAAAGTTGTGTCCCTGCAAATGAAAAATAACAAGCTATTTATAAGCTTAAGGTAGCTTGTCGTGGCTATTGTTTTTGATTGAGACATCAAAATAAAATCAAATCGTAGCACAAATGCTCCTTAATTCTGCCGTGGAAGCTTGGTTGTCAACTACAAAAGAAATGATTCCCACGTGGCTACAATATGGCATATTTAATTCTTTCAATTCCAATTTGACCTTGCCGTTCACTTATATGTTCAATCCCACTTATATGTTCAACTGTTTATTCCATCATTATCATGTAGTCCAAAGCAATGGTTCAACACTCATGCACATGGTTTGTGCTCTCCATCTTCTCCCACTCAATTCACTATTTTTATTATTTAATTCTATTTCCATTTGCCGTCCAAGTCTCATGCCTCAATCCATTTATCCATTTCATGCTCCAATTCTTTGAATATTCTTCATGCCGTCCAACAATTTCCACAACACACTTGCACATTTTTTTTAAATCTCATGCATCCACATGCTTTATTATTTAATGTTTCACACATCATACTCATCCAACTTGATTATTTTAAGGCTCCACCATGCCACCCACACCCATGCCATAATATTTTATTCATCCATGGCCGTCCATCCCCTTAATCATGGTCATGATTATTCCATTTTCTCACTTGTTTACTATGTTTGCCACTTGATGCTCCACTCACAAACTCATGCTCTTGTTTATTTAATTTCACATGGGTTTTGCCGTCCCATCATTCCATGCCTTTAAAATTTTCACCCATAATCTCCATGTTGTTTAATTCAAATAGCACATGTCTTTAATTGTTGATGACTCATTTCACTATAGCCGTCCTTATTGCCGCATGCATATTTTGTTTATTCAAGCTAGTGCCGTCCAAGTCCATACCATTTAATGGGAATTAAAAAAAATTGAGCCACCCTTGTTTCATTGCCATGTTCCTGCATTTAATTGAAAAACAACTATTAAACCATGTTTCATGACAAACGAATGAAGGCTTTAACATTCATTAAATTCGGCAACCACATATTCAAGTGCATTCATGTACTAAAACAAATTAATTGCTTGCATTAATTTGGCTAACCAAGACAAATTAAAATACTAAGACTAATTAAATACTTGACAAATTAAAATTATGTAATAGCTTAAAACACATTTATTTAATTAATTAATTTGGGCAGAATTTAATTAACTAATTAAATAAATTTATTCAACTAATTTAAAATGCATGAAATAAAATAAATGCAAATCAAACTCAATGAGCTGAACACTAGTTCCATGGCTTGATCCGGGCTGTTAAGTTGTAAAACGTTAATGCCCCGGGCGTGCTTGTATCAGGAATTCTAATAATTGCTGGTGTATATAGTCACTTGGGCATCCCGCACAGCAATAAGCATGCATTTTTACTTAACCATCTCTTTTATCACTAAAATCCAGTGATTAATTGTATAATCAGATATGATGGGAAAAAAAATTCTATGACCTCTTTCCCTGGTCCATCCAGCTGAAACATTTTTTTAATGAGTTATCAGTACTTCATCAAATTTGAGTGAAATTACACTTTTTAAGAAATAGATTTTTTTTTTCATATTATTATACTAATAATCAAGGAAAATAGAAATATTTATCTTCTTCCAATTATTTAATATTCAAAACATTTAAGTCCTAATCAAAGTCGTTAGCTACCTTTCTATTTTTTAGCTTCCAAGTCACTTCTCTCCTCATGTTTGTTAAAAAAAAATGTGTAACTTACATCTACCTAAATGTGTAGCCTTAACACCAACAAACAAAATTTCAATTTCAAAATCATTTTCCGAATTGCAAAAATCTTAGAAATCAAGTTGTAATCAATAAAAATGTTCACCCACTCTTCTAAACCTTCAATGAATACACATTAACCCACCCACCCACCCACCCACCAAACATATAACATATTTTGTTGGGTTTTGTTTCTTTGTTAAGGGTATTTTGCCTTGCACACACAGAATAATGTGTTACTATGAATGTGAGGCATGGCAGATGGAGGGTGAAGATGGTGAAGTGGGGATGCAAGTAGAAGAAGATTCGTCGCTGTGTCCTGTGTTTTCTATTGAAATCTTCGCTAAAATTGTATCTGATCATGGAACCATCATTCAACAGCTATTGCTGCCACAGGATCAGTTAACGCAGGCCAGCAGCACATCGTGGTCGGCTATATCTAGCAAGCTTTCGCAAATGGAAATACCCTTTAGCCTTCATGCCAGGGTGATGCTAAAGATCATAGAATGTGCTCGTTCCGCCATGAAGGAAACACAGAACAAGAAGCGGAAGAACATCCCAATTATCGTCACTCTGGGTCCTGCTGCTGCAACACCATCAGAGGACGAAGCCGTCGATAAGCGCAAGGGATCACTGAAGAAGGTTAAAGTTGAAGTAGGCAAGTTTACCGTAGTGCAGTGCGTGATTTGTCTGGAAGAGATTTTGGATGGGTTTAAAGTTACTCAAATGCCTTGCTCTCATATATATCATCTACATTGCATCTTAAGCTGGTTGGAGAAGAGTAATCTTTGTCCACTTTGTCGATTTCAGATGCCTACTTGATGGGTGAATTTGATTGGGTTTTTCTTCTATTTTTGGAGTGATAATCAATACTAGTGAAGAACTATTGATAATTAGATATAATGTTAACAAGATTTCAGCTTGGGTTTTTTTTTCTTAAATAAAAAATTTACCTAGTGGTTTTCTATTTAGTTATCTAAAATTCTTTTTTAAGAAAAAATGTTACTAAAGTTGGGTTTAATACTAGAAAAGGCCAATTTTATAAAATAATAACCGAAATGGGCCAATTTTGTAAAAATTGACAGAAAGCACAATGCTTTCCCCCTGACTAATAAAATGCATCCAGGTCAACGCGCTGGGGAAAAACACGTCCAGGTCAACGTATTTTCCCTCGTATTTTTAGGGTTTTAATTGTTTAATTAGGATTTAAGGTTTATTAAATTAGGGTTTATAATTTTAATTAGGGTTTAGTGTATATTAAATTAATGTTTAGTGTTTTATTTAATTTTTACGTGTTTATTAATTTATGTTTTAGGAAAAATAATTTTATTATTAGGGTTTTGGGTGTATGTTAATTAGGGTTTTGGGTTTGTGTTAGAGTTTTTGATTTTGTTGTTAAGGTTTTTAGTGTTCAAGGGTTTTGAAAAAATAATTTTGATGAGATAGGTTTTGAAAAAATATCCCGGGATATTTGAAATGTTTCTGAAAAACGCTCTAAGAAGAATGCATTGTCAGCAAAATATTGAAAGTGTTTTCACCCGGACGCCCTTTTCACTATTGTTGCTGATAGTGCGTCCTGCTTGGAGCGTTTTTTCTCTACAAATTTCAACCCCTGCTATCCGGGGCATTTTTATAGAAACGAGTGGGATGTTATCCCTTGGGCTATAAATGACCTATATTTCAGCATCTGGTGGCATAAGTTAGAGCAATAGAATATGAAGAAGTTCAAAAGATTAGAAGTTCGTAGGGAAGGTATAAGTTGGAGCAACGATACTATTTGTAAAAAAAGTAAGCATAAGCATTAATTTTTCATGTTATTATTTATTTGAAGCATTATATTTTTTGCATAATGCTTTTGTTTCGAACTTCTCTTGACAGATAATTTGGTCAAAAATGAGTGGACGAATTAGTGCTATTATTTATTATGACGGTAAGGTTCAGGACACAGATAACGGCGTGATTTTTTTATCAGAGAACACAGAGCGACTAGTTTTAACTAGAACATAGAGTATCCAGAACTTCGGAAATGAATTAGGCGAAAAATCGTTGGATCTACAGTAATTAGAGTATCATTTATTAAGTACCAATTTTGTGACACCCCAAACACAACCGGGACGAACCAGCTCGAATTCAAAGCATTACATTAGCCACCTAAGTGACTATCTAGTTAACGACCACCCAAGACATACCTCGACCATATAACACTTCAATCTTATCTAATTATTAGTTATTTATTCATGCGGAAGCAAATTATGAGCCAATTTTAAACTTTTCCTAGGTAATTTAATCTAAAGGCATTTTCATCATTTTACCACCTATGGTAAAACTAACTCGATTTTAGATCTAAGTGTTTACCGACCTTCTTTTAGTCAAATTATGCAAGCCTAAAAATTTCAACTTAATTTGAGTTCGTTTACTACGTCTAATTCAAGTTTTATTGTTAAGGACTAGGTTGCAACTTAAACAAATTGGAATTCCAATTTAAATAGACAAAAATTCAAACCCCAAAACCCACATAGTTGTGTCCCCTAAATCGTATGTCATTAAACGACTGTGTTCGCGTCGTGAAAAATTGTTAGACCAATTGCATATGCCCGTGTGGAAATCTCACACGCCCATGTGTGATAGCTCCAGTCTCCACATGCTCGTCTCACTTACCCACACACCCGTGTGCAACCCCTCACATGCCCGTGTGAAAACCACTGTGCCTATTTTCGCAAAAAACTCATTTCAAAACCCGATTTTGCATATTTTAATGGTTAATTAAACCCTATTTAACTACGATTAATTTACATACATATACATACACCTGCAATTAAGTTTATTGACATCAATCAAGCCTCAATTATATAGAATTAGACAATCAATTTCATGCATAACAAACACCGAATAAATCAAATAAGTGGCGTACCTTAGTCGCTAGTAAACCACTCTATAAAAGCTTCATTTAAACAACTGTTAATATAAATTTCATGCCTCACACACCGTGTTATCAAGAAGCAACAATACACTGTAAATCATTCAATAATTAAACTCAAACATGCCTAAAAATCATTATAAAACCATCCCAAAATAAAATGTCCAATCTCCAAAGTCCAATTACAACCAAAATTAATCTAATTCTTGGGAGTTCCACAATGCCCGATTACAGTCTCTAAAACGTGTAATAAAGTCTCCACCAAGCGTAAATCTCTTGGAACTCTCTTGCTCAGCTCCTTAACTTTTCAAGCCCGACGATTATTGCACAAATTGTGAGGGTGTGAGCTTTAAAAAGCTCAATGAATGTTAATAAAACGACTAGTAAATCAACATCCAAATCATGCTTAAATCACATCCAGTCAATCACCAATTATCAGCCATAATAATGAAACATGTCAATTTAATTTCCATATGCTTTATTAATATCAAGAATAAATTATTCATGGCTTACAAACATCAAATGATATAACAATAATCACACATAAATATATTGGCATACACTTCTGATGGCTTAATCGGGTGATAGTACATCAGATAAACGAATCTCTTAACTCCCATAAATATTAAATACAGTCCATCGAGTTGAACGAGCCAAAGAACACGCTCCCTTATAGCGCCTCAAATGTCCCAATGAGTGGAGACTCATGCTCAACACTCCATTATTTACTCCAAACAAATCAGTCCACCTAGAGCCATATGTTCACAATGTCACAAATAAAGGTGAGTCATCACAAATCCTATGGCATGCCAACTATATCCAATAGATCCACCATGCATGTTGCCAATATATTTAGTCAAACATAGCATATAAATCAATCATTATTGTGCTCAATTTAATGTGACAAAATGCTTATGTGTAACATGTAACATAGTCATTTAACATCCAATTAAATCAAGCATTTCATTTGCCATTTTCCAATATTCAATTACCAATTGTAACACCAATATATCATGATCAAAAACACCAGTAACCATGCCCTGATCATCAATATAATTAGCCTAATTAAATTGCACAAAACTACCTAAGTGCTTACTTACCAATATTCAATAAAAAATCAACTCTTGTACATATAATATCAATCTTGTAAAAATCAGCCATTCAACCATAATTAATCAATTGAAATCATCAATTAAGCTACTAAGTAAACATAAATGAGGGTCAATTTACCGAATTGCCCTTAGAAACACTCACCACACAATTTATTCTACAACAAACAAGTAATTAACCAAACAAATCCAAGCTTCAATTCCGATTAGCTCGGTCCTCTTAAAGATTCAGAGCTTTAACAGAGATAAAGTAAACATTACCACCTTTCCAATGCTATAACAAACACGAATTTTAATTAACTATGCTAATTGAAATCCTCTCACAAAGATACATTACCAGATTTGTAACATCAAATCGAAAACTCGGTTCCTCACAAAATCGATCTTTCCAGCCCTCCTAAACACTTTCAATAATCAATACTAGGCCAAATACACTTATACTAATCATCAATTTCATCTTTAAATTGATTTCACAAAATTCCAGAAAATCGGTTCATGAAGATGATGAAATTCAGATTTCTTTAAATTACTTCACAAATCATGTTTAATCTTGATAAATAAGATCAAAAATCTTTTAATAGATCCATTTTGAGTTGGAACATCCATTGATTTGTCGGCTTCCTCTCAAAATTCAAGATCCACCATTAAAGAATCATGTGCTCTTGGGAAAAGATGACATTGATAAAAATAATTTAATTGACTCTCAAATCATGTCAAATTATTTCTAATCATCATAAAAACAAGTTTAGGATTGAAGATTACATTTGATTTGCTCTAAATTCGTTGATTGAAAACCTTGATTAAAGAAACTTGAGAAATTTTAGAATATTTTTGGCTATTTTTTAGAATAATTTCGGGTGAATTGATAGAGTATTTTGATAACGAAATTGGTTGGATCTATTACCTGATGATAGATATTTAAAATCATGCAAAGAAAACGAATTTTAAAGCTTTTTAATCTGATGTAAAATGTGTGAAAAGTAGGCTAGATACATTAGTTTTCAAATTGAAACCACCTACCAGAAATTTAAAAATTGGGAAATTTGCTTAATGACCGCTCCCACAGTTCCCTTGTTTTACTTTACCATTTAATCCTTTCCCTCCAAAATTCTAAATTTTAATGTTTATTTGCCATATAAATACTCTAAAATTTTCCTTGTTTTACAATTAAATCCTATTTAATTAATAATTAAAATTTACTCAAATTACCCCTAATAAAAATTAATTTAAAATTCTTTTTCAACCCAAATTGATTATTTTCACTAATATTTATTTAAAATCTTTAAAATTAAATTTTCAAAAATATATTTTTTTAATTTTCTAGATTATTGTTTAATCTATTTTAGATGAAATTAACCTCCTAAATTAAATTAAAAATGACTAGATACCCTATAAATTCCTAGTTTTACACTCGAAACCTGAAATATATACTCGAAACTACTAGACCCGATTTAGGGATATTACAATTTTTTTGCTTCGGTTGATCCTGTGTGATATGACGTATTCAATATCAAAGGTTCTCTGGGCTTGGAGGCAATGTTGTAGATGCATATCGACAGTGGATTACCGTTTATTAAGTTATATGTGAAATTTTCAAGGCCAGATGAAGGACTTGCGACTTCAACATCTCTTCCTGTTCGAGAGGAGATAACGGTTGAAAATGCCGATAGTCCAACCTCTTTGTTAGAAAGTTCCCGTTATGATATCCCAGAATCATCAATGGGAAGACACTCATCCGTCTCGGTCTTAAATTTCAATTGTGGAAGGTAGAACACTGAAATGTTGTGGTAGAATGGAATACATGACCCTTGCACGACACTCAATTAGTGGATGGGACATGAACATCGGCAGTCGATGTTCAGCGTAGGGAATACTTTCTGGGGAATGGTAGCAACTTCCAGTTGTTGATCGACATGTTATTTTGGAGGTTTTGATACGTACACGAGAAGGGATGATGTACTCCCCACGATATCCACCGGCGAGGGGACCTCCAACATGGCATATGTTGGTGAGTCCGAGAATGAGGATGACAATGAATCAGATGTGGATACACCTCGGAAGCCTGGTGTCAACGGTTCAGAAGTTGTATTATTTTCTGAACTAGAGCCTGTTCCAACTAAACTGGAAGACGGTGATGGGGGTGAAGATGAAGAAGAAGAAGATCCACGATTCAGAACGTACTTGCCTCTAGCCAATATGTATAGTGTCGATCTATCGGTAGAGGATAAGTTGGAGTTTGCTGAACTACCACATAGGAGGCCTAGCCATGCAAGTCTTTCATTAGATTCGGATGATTTAGAAGTGGGCAGGGAGTTTTCCAGTAAATATGGTTTTCTCGGTGCATTAAAGCGATACAACATCAAGAACGGGGTTAACTTCCACATAGTTAAACCCAAATCTGAGAGGTTCGAAGCTAAGTGTGCAATGCGATATGGTAGATGCACATGGAAAATCATGGCTTCTGTTAAGAAGAAGACGAGATTATGGATGATAATAAAATTCACCGGTTCGCATATGTGTGTTGCCTTTGGTAAAGTATCACAGGGTTTTTAGGGTTTTATTAATTAGAGTTTTATTAATGAGGGTTTTATTAATTAGGGTTTTACATACTTGTGTAGTTGCAGGTGTTTCACGAGATTATTCGAAGTTGGATTCAGATATGATCGCGTGCATAATACTACCGATAGTGAAAGCAGATTTGAGGACTGCTGTGTCAGTTTTAATTGCAAATATTCATGGCTAATTCAACTACACGCCTTCATACAACAAGGCTTGGATAGCAAAGTAGAAGGCCTTGGAAAAGATGCACAGTGGGTGGGATGCGCCATACAACGAGGTATGACGGTGGTGTCAGGTGCTGGAGAGGTACATCCCAGGTTGTGTAACAAATCTTGAAATGGAGCCCGCATACCATAATGATCACTTGTCTAGTAGATACCGAGTGTTCTGCCATATGTTTTAGACCTTCAAGCAATACTCTCAAGCATTCCAGTACTGCAAGCCATTGGTACAAATAGACGTTACCTTTATATATGGTAGATAAACCCATAGATTGTTGTTGGCTGTGGCACATGATGGTAATCAGAGGATCCTTCCAATTGCATTTGCAATAACATTGGGGGAGAAAGCAGACAACTGGGATTTCTTTCTGTCTAGGTTGAAGAGGCATGTCTACCCCTAAACTGATATATGCATCATCTCGGGTCAGGGAACTGGAATACCATCTGCAATTAAACGACAAGAAAGCCTCTAGGACAGCACACACCATCAGTATCATCTAAGGCACGTTGCATCTAACTACTACTAGCAATATCCCTTATTGGTACGATATCATGAAAGACCATTTTCATGAGATGTTGGAAATCTTATGGTCAACTAACTTAGTAAGAGCGCGGTACCTATTTAACATACCTTTCGATTACTGGACACAATCCTACGATGTGGGTCTAAGATATGGCCACATGACCTTAAACCTGGCAAAATGCATCAGTTCCATTTTAAAAGGAATGCATCATTTTTCGACAACCTCGATTGTCAAAGAGACATACTTCTGTTTGGCGAAACTGTTCCCAAAACGAGTAGCGAGTTATGCTAGGCAAATGCAGGGAGGCCATGTATGGCGCCCGACAGTATTGGAAAAAATTAAGAAGGGTAAGACACGAGCTAATAGCATGCATGTATTTTGTTACTCACGGGATGACCTACAGTTTCGGGTAAAGGAGTTCTACAGACCAAATTAAGGTACTGCCGGGGGACAGTACTGTGTACACCTGAGAAATAAGACTTGAGACTGTGGGAGATTTGACGCACTTCGTTTTCTATGCGCTCATGGAATTACAGCTTATATTAATCTCTGTTTGGATCCCATGAGCTTTGTCGATGAAGTGTACAAATTAGAAAACTGTACAATGTGTGGAGACGCATATTCCCACGAGTCCCAGATGAACGTAAGTGGCCGCCTGTATCACTTGCTCCGTTTAAATTGTTATTCGATAGAAGATTACATCGCAAACCAAAAGGTCGATCTACGTCAAATCAAATATTGGACAACATGTATATTCAGGACAGGTCAAATCAACCAAGGTTATGCGAGTGGTGTAGGAACCTGGGCGATACAATGCCATCATGTCCACATCGAAATAACTAAGCAAACTAGAAAACATATGTTAATTCCATTATAATATGTGAAATCAAATCAAATCTTATTACTATGGTATGTGAAATCAAACTAGAAAACATATGTCTACATCGAATTGGGTTCTCAATTTTTTTTTAACAAAAGCATGACATATTTCTTGTCAAATCAAATCTTATTGTTATGGTATGTGAAAAGAATCAAAATTAATTTTCATTTTTACTAAAGATGAATGGTACAAAAATCAGATTATGTACAAAAAGATTCAAATAACTTCATTTTTCTTAAATAATACAAAATAAAATTAATCAATGCATATGACAATCAGAATCCGTGCCACATCGGGGTGGTCGATGGTTGTGCTCTGGATTCCTTCTTGGTTCAGCTTTCAAGTGGGGTTGTGGTCTCGATTGCTTCTATTCTTCGCCTTCGGTCGATTGCGATCCTTGTATTCTCGGTTTCCATCGTGCATCCTCCGATCTATAAATAGGTGGTTGGGAAGATGGCCCACCTTGATAGAACATAGATCCCCGAGGTGTTTGTGTCACCAATGTCGAATGAGCATAACTATGTTGAGTCCCATAAACCAATGGGATAACGAGTGGACTCTCTGCCAGTGCCTCATGCATAGATGACCTATACGTCGTCCTAGGCATCGACGTCATCGAGAAATAAGATGGCCCTACGTGTACCACATTGGAGATGGATGACCAGCAATCCAACCTGACATAGGAGTAGAAGCAGGAAAATGTGGTGCAACATATTGTGCTTGTGTGAAAAAATAAGGGTTAGGATACACACCAGAATAAGATGGTACATATTGAACGAGGGGTGGTTTGGGCATCGATGTTGTGGTCGTCGGGACTGGTTCTTGCATGGGTGCTGATGACGGGCTCGCCTCGCCACCCTTTGGATTTAAAGGGTCATGTCGTGGCCTACTCGTATGGGGATGCCAACGCTTTACCTCTTCCCCATACAAATATAGCTTGCCATGGATCCTAAACCATGGCATGTACTCCGAATTGCATGCTAACTCCGAAACGATAATAGGTTCGCGAGTAGTTAAAAAATCATACCAATTATTCCACATGTTGATATATTGCAAGTGGAATACCGACCAATTCTCATCCAGTCGCCATAAGTCAATACAATGCAGATCGTCAAGCTTTTGAGGTGCCACGGGAATCGACTGTTGAAATCTGAACTGCTGCAATAGTCTATCGGTCTCATGCATCTCGACGGTGGCGTACATTACCAATGAGACCTTAACATGCCAGACGGTGGGATTCACAAAGAATTCATTAGAGATTACTGCTCGAATTGTCGGATCCTCGTATGATGTCTATTCAAACTATATTAACATGATAAAAACATTAGTTATATATGTACTACTAAATACGAAATTGACTACGTTATTTATATATAGTTCAAAATTAAATAAATACATACCTTTGCTTCCAATCGTTGGTCTAATAGAAGTCGTATTTCTTGACCGTTGGGGGGGGGGGGGCAACGGCTATTTCAAATAGCCGTTGGAAGTAACCGTGGGGAAGGGGGGAACGCGCTAACTTGGACACGTTTTCCTTAAGAGCGCTGACCTGGACGCGTTTTATTGGTCAGAGGGGAAAAAAGCACTGAGTTGGACGCACTTTTCTGGCTTTTCCCTGAAAACGACACCAGCTAGACGTGTTTTTCTAAAATTAGCACATTTTCGTCAATTTTTACAAAATTGACTCATTTCCGTTATTAGTTAAAAAATGGCCCTTTCTAGTATTTTAACCCTTAAAGTTTTATTTGGTTACCATTAAAAAATTTTCGAAACTAATTTGAGACATAGTATTTTAATTAAATAAAAATAAAAATTTATTTAATATTATTCATTCTCTACCATTTACTTCCTCTCTTTCTTTTCCCCCCATAATCACCTGCCTTCACAACTGCTCGGCCCTATTGTTGAACATATTGCATCTTTTCAAAGTACAAATCATGTTCCTGAATATATCTTCCTGTGATCTTTTAAGTCGATATTAATTTCCCCTTAGTCTCTCATCAAGCAATGTTCTCAGTACGTAGATAACTTTGACATGCCTGCGGCTGCAACTAATGAATCTGTAAAAGGCATAGAAATTTGAGCATATAATATGCCTTGAGAAGTTGCCAAATAACAATGAGAGTCTGTTCTATTAGTGTAATCTCAATTTACTCCTACTAAAATAAGAAATCAACTTCAAATAAAGAAAGAGATAAGATAAAAAAGCCTCTACATCATTGAGCAAGGCCGATATCCAAAGCATATTTAAACACACCATATCATTTTACTGTTCCAAGATGTATTATAGTTGGGCTGACATAAGAAAACACTAGCTTTTCCAATACAGTCTCATTCATTCAAAAAGCAGGATCTTATCCAATCATTCCCTGTTGCAACAGACAATGTCTTCTTTCTCAATCAACTTTAAAGATCTTGAATCCAGAGGATATGGGTGCAATCAACATGACACTACATCAAAAGCTTAATAATTTTCTCATCTCTCTAAATAAACTAACTTATCACTCCGTATTCTCATGTAAACAGCTGATTGATTTCTAAATAAATATCTTGAGCAGTGGCAAGCAGTTGTGAAGGTAGGTGGTTATGGGGAAAAGAAAGGGAGGAAGAAGACGATGAAAAATAGAAAGAAAATATTTTTTTATTTTATTAAAATATCATCTATTCACTTTGAGTTTTTTTTTTTTTAATAGAGCAAACGGTTTACGCCAAAACAGGAGCAAAGCTAGGGGTTAGCATGGGTCTCGGCCTCCCTAAAATGTAAAATTACTATTTAAACTTTTAGAATTTTTTAAAAATTTTAAATTAGTAAAGATAAAATTACACTTTGGCCCCCTAAAATTATAAAAATTCAATTTAATCATTTACAAATTATAAAGATATAAAACTATAAAAAATTAAAATTTTATCCGGGCCTCCTAAAAAATTGTTTTGGCTTCGCCCCTGTGCCAAAAGTAGTAACACATAAAAATTTAGGTACCATTTTTAATAATAAAAAACTTAAGCATCTAAAACTACTATAGTTTAGGGGTCAATTTTTGGTTTAAGCATTTTTTTTTACCCAATAATTCCTTCCACAAATATTTTTGGATAAACATAAAATTTTATTTTAATTGGTTGATGTCTATGAAGATGATAGTAAAGTTTATGGTAGAGGTATTCATGGTCCGAATAGTATCTAAATTAATATTTTAAGTTTAGGTCTAGTTTGATTCGAAAAATGAGTTTAATTTTTTGTTCAAATCTGTTTCAATTTAAAAAAGATAATTTTAGATTCAGCTTGACAGACCATATTTGATATTTTTTTAAGATGAATTTTTATCTAAAAAATAATTTAAAAAAAGTATGATACCAATTTAAAGTTAAATAAAAAAGTTAAAAATTCAAGAATGGAGGACGAATCTGAAAGGAGGAGGCTGTGCTCTTTTGGAACTGGAATCCACAACAAGGGAAAGGAAAATTCAATAATAGGAATGCAGGCAAGTTAATATGTGACTGGACTAGGCTTGCTTTTAATTTTTTTTACCTGATTTTGTTGTTTGTTTTTTCATAGACTTGGGCCCAGCAGTTATATTTTGGGCCATGTTTTTTTATTTTGGATTTCGTTTGATTTTAAATAAATGTCCAGTTTGATTTTTCTTTTAAACAAAACTAAAAATTTCAGGTTTATGTTTTGCTTTTTTTAGGCAAAGTTCTTAAAATTATTTTGCACTACTTGAAATTTTAAAATGTATAAAAAAGACATTCAAATTAAAAAAAAAAAAGCAATTAAGCCCCTACTTTTACTAAAAATTAGAAAAAAAATTAAAATCAATAAAAGCTATAAATATTATTAAATTTTAATAAAAAATTTAATATTAAAAATTTATTAAAAATTAGAAAAATCATAAAAAATATAAAATATATAGAAATATAAAAAATTATAAAATTTTATAAATTCGTAAGAAAATTATACAAAATGTAGAGAAACATAAATTTCGTAAAAAAATTTATAAAAATTATCGTATCAAAAGAAACATTTTATAATTTTTCTGTAACTTTTATTGATTTTTATTCTTTTATCATTTTTCGCCACATGTCACGCTATGTTGCGATGACTTTAATTGAAAAAAATAAGGGTAGTTAACTTTAACGATCAATAGTTAAAGTTAATTGTTAAAGGGACTTTTTTATGCATTTTATAATTTTTTTATGAATTTTATAAAATTTTTCCTAATTTTTAATTTTTTATAATTTTATTAAAATTTAATAGTTTTTCTAAAATTTATTATTTATAATTTTTTTCTAATTTTTAATAAGAGCAGGGACTTGATTGTAATTTTTTAAAAAATTTTTGAGGGTCTTTTTGATGCATTTTGAAAGTTTAAGTACTCAATTGAGTGAAAAAAAAAAGGGCTTAATTGCTTTTCTTTGAACAAGTTTGAGGGCTTTTTTAATACATTTTAAAAGTTCAAGTATTCAATTAAGTGCAAAAAAAAGAGGAGGGATTAATTATTATTTTTTTAAAACAAAATTGAAGGCTTTTTACCTCTTTAAGCTTTCTTTCTTTTTTGTTTTTTATAAAGGCTCGTTTGAGTAAAAAATTATAACTTCGTCAATTTAATTATTTAAAAAATATTTAAAATTTATGTGAATTGCTTAAAATATATTTAAATTTTATATTTTATATAACATCTATTACCTATATAGGAAAACAATCCTCATGGGTGTCTTTCTATTTGTCATTTTAAGGTATGATTTATTTTCAGTTTTTTTTTTTTTTAATATCATTAGCTAAAATAATTATTAAGAATGAAACTAATGCTTGTGGGTGCTTCTCGTAGAATATTTGAATATTTGATTTATTATTAGGTTTTGATTTATAGTTCTCAGTCAAAGAATATAGATTATTCAACTTCATTTTAACTTTGATTTGAATATTTTTAGATATTTAAATTCATTATTAAAATTTAGAATGAAAAATTTGATCTTCAATAAATAAATTAATTAAATATTTTGTTTTTAATTTTATAATTCTAGCAAATTGAGAAGCCATTATGATAATATTACTAAATTTAACTTTGTTCAACTTTTTCTAAACCCTAGCAAATGCGGGGAACATTAGTAATATTAACAATGGGTTACCTCATTATTTTTTTATTATAATTTAAGTTGGATATCATGATATGACATCATGATACTCCTTAGCTTATATTCTTAATTTTAATGCTACTTTACATTTGAATCAATTATGTTATTTAATATTTTTTTATTAATTTGTAAAGATTATATTTGTATGCAATTTCAATATTTAAAATATGATTTATGTAATGTGTAATACCCATAATTCATACTTGTCGTCGGATTAGGGTTACGGAGTATTACCGTACAATCCAAATCAATCAATAACAGATAGTATCAAGTTTAACAAATTTAATTAACAAATTCATAAATATCCATACTTGAATAAATCATACATTTATAGGTCTTAAATCTAGTCCATGAGGCCTTAAAAATAGTTTAGGAACAACTGAGGACCAATTCGAAAAAAATCAGAAGGTTCTGGGAAAATAAGAAAATTTTCACTACAGGGGTTACATGACCGTGTGCCAGAGCCCAGACCGTGTGGCTCCAGACACGACCGTATGGCTACTCCACATGCCTGTGTACCTACCCGTGTTACATTGACTTGGGTCACACGGCCGTGTACCAGCCCGTGTGAACCTCGCACCTAACACATTCGGGGCACACGCTCGTGTAGGTTGCTCGTGTGAGACACACGGCTGCGTGACAATTCGTATGTGCCCAAAAATGACCTAAAACATGTTCATTTTTCGTCCAATTGCATAGGTACCTAAACCATCTTATATAATACAAGCCTCAAAACACATCCAAGAACCACCATAACATGCCAAAACAATAAATCAAAAATACTATCCAAAGTCATTAAAGTCACCACATTTCAATCAACTAACAATTCATTACATTGGCTAGACTTCCATGCTATCACACCTGACCACATCCAGCACACATATAAGATAACAAACTTACCATTTGATTCACACATCCATATCACTTGTGACTAGGTTGATACCATCCATACATGCTTCAAAAGCTATAAAACACAACCAAAGCACAGACAATTCAAGTTATACAACACAAACCATTATGCATCACTATATACAACTTTAACTGTAACAGCCCAATTTAGGGGCTAGTCGAAACAGTGGTTTCGGAACCACTAATCTGAGGTTGAAGAAAATTATTTTAATGATACTTTATGAGTTATAGCATGATTATATAAGTGCATGAGAAATTTGGTGCTTTAATTTTAGCGATTGCATGCTTAATTGCTTAAAAGGACTAAATAGCATAAAGTGCAAAAGTTCTATTTTACAAGCTATGAGGTGCCAAATAGCTATAGAATTTTA
Source organism: Gossypium bickii (assembly GCA_025503065.1). Classification (NCBI taxonomy): domain Eukaryota; kingdom Viridiplantae; phylum Streptophyta; class Magnoliopsida; order Malvales; family Malvaceae; genus Gossypium; species Gossypium bickii. Next base: position 68,834,411 of record CP106709.1, read on the forward strand.
ATTTGAGGCCCTTAATGTGCAATTAGGCATTCCTAAGGGTGATGGCCGGCCAAGGGGACAAGATTTTTAAATTTGGTCAATGTTTGGTGACATTAGGTGACTAAATGAATAAAATAAGATAAAATAAAGAAAATGCTATCATCTTTTTCATTTCTTTTCTTCTTCCAAGGAAAATATCATCAAGAGAGGGGTTTATAAGCTTGAAAACTTTCAGCCACTTCAATCTTTACAAGTAAGTGATCTTGGTAGTCTTTCTTGATAATATTTGTACTTTTGGAACCCCTAAAGCTTAAGCTAGCTAATGAGGGGACTATTTTGCAAAATGGTGGAAAGTTTAGGGATTTTCCATGTGAGTATTTATGTTGTTTGCTGCACTTTTATGGAATAAAATGAGTCTTAGTTGTTAGATAAACAACTTTTGTGAAAGGTGTTTCCATGAAAACACCTAAAAGGACCTTTTTGTAAAGGTTATAAAATTAGTGTTAAATGTGTGAAATAATGAGTATTAAAGGTTTCCATAAGAATAATAAATGTTCATCTAGGCTTGTAAATGGAGGAAATTCGATTAGAATCGAATTACGAGCTTAGGGGTAATATAGTCATTTTGTGAAAGTCTAAGGGCAAAATGGTAATTTTGCCAAAGCATGATTTTTAAAATGCATTGATTAATGTGATAAATAAATAAGCTAATTTGCTATTATAGATCAAGAAGAACGAGGAATTAACCTTGACCGAGGGAAAGGCAAGGTATCGGACTAGATCGACAAATTGACCTATTTTGAAATTCAAGTAAGTTTGTGTGTAATAAGTTCAACATCATGTCATTAAGTTTCTAAATGTTTGATATTAGTGATGTTGTATAATATTTCTATGAATTTGAGTAATGATATTGAAAGAGAAATGTGATGTGGAAGTCCAGGTTGGACTTTTAATAAATGGGAGAATAATATCATGAAGACCTGAGATGGATAAGGTCCTGTATAAGACCATGTCTGGGACATGGCCTTGGCACCGAATTGAGATCCCATAGAAGACCATATCTGGGATATGGCATCGGCATCAAATATGAGAATCATATAAGACCATATCTGGGATATGGCATCGACAATCGATATAAGATCCCGTATAAGACCATATCTGGGATATGGCATCGGCATCTAGAGGTGACCCCATGTAAGACCATATCTTGGATATGGCATTGGCATCGTATTTATGTGAATGATGATGATTATGTATCTTCGAGTATCCCCAAGTAATTCAATGGGTAAATAGCTAAGTTTATAATAGAGATGAGATTAGTGCTAAAGCTATGTGATGAAGTGATACAGGTACATGTGAGTAATTCACGAGAAATTTTTACGATATGAAACATGATATGAAATTGGTAAGAGTAAGCATGAGTAAGTTATGACAATGTGTTTAAGACTTTGTGTCTTATTCATGCAATGGATGGATGCCATTATGAGCCTTTATGTTGTTATTTATTTCATGCAAACTTACTAAGCTTTATGCTTACCCCTATCATTTTCCCTTTTCCTTGTAGTATCGCCTAGCTAACTCGGGGATCATGCAATGTCGGAGTTTGGAATCACACTATCAACCTCTATTTGGTATAGCAAAGTTAGATTTATTTTGAGTATGGCATGTATAGGGCTTGGTTATTTTGTTATGTCATATTTGTTAGCCAAGGTGTTGGCTATTAATGTTATTCAATTCATTTTGTAAATGGTCATTGGAATTTGACCAACTCTTGACAAGTTTTTATATTTATGCTTGTGTGGATGTCTTAATTATGAGTTCCTAGAAGTGCATTGTGGACATGATAGATGTTGAGTTGAATGAGTATAAGTATGGTTGCTATGTAGGGTGGCATTTGGCTTGGTAGATAGCCATACAAATGTCCACAGGGGTAGACATAAGGGCATGTGTCTAGGCCGTGTGTGATACACGGTCAGCCCCATGGGCGTGTTGAGAGGCCGTGTGTCCGCATGCATGCTGGGTTGACAAGTCAGAATACCCAATAGTAAACACACGGCTGAGACATGACCGTGTGTCTCAACCGTGTGGGAGACAAGGCCTAAGACACGGGCATGTGCCCAGGCCGAGTGAAGTTTGCACTTGAAATTAGAAATTTAATTCGACACATGGACTAAGGACATGGGCGTGTGCCTTGGCCGTGTGACCTTATTGAGATGATGTCGTCATAATCAGAATGTCAAGGTTTTCACACACGGGCGAAGACACGTGCGTGTCATGGCCGTGTGAAGGACACGGGCTATGGACACGGGCGTATGTCAGGCCGTGTGAAAACCCCTGTAGGATTGAATTGGAAAATAATTCCATATGGGTGGGGAACATGGGCATGTGATATGCCACACGGGCGTGTTCCTCCCTTCACACAGGTGTGTGGCCCTGTTTTGTGTCAAAATTTTCTAAGTGTTCAAAAGTTTCCAGTTTGGTCTCGAATAATTTCGAGTGCAAGTTTAGGGTCTCGTAGACCTATAATAAGTGCATTATGGTCTCGAAAGAAAAGTTTTAATTTGGAATGAAGTTCTTAAGGATTGACATTGTATGATTGAGCAAGTTAAGTACGGTAATGCCTCGTACCCGGTTCAGGTGTCGAATACGGGTAAGGGGTGTTACATTCAGTAATATCAGAGCTACGATTTAGTCAATTCTCGAACTAATGTAGCGTAAGTATGAGTCTAGCTATACATGCCATACATAAGAGTATTTACATAATGATAGTGTGACAACTCTTGACGATTTGAATTGTGTTTATATATAGTAAATAGAACCCGATCGACTTACAGCCGATGATGCTGCAAGTAATGCACCGGCTCCCGCGCAAGGGATCGCGCTAGTAGAAAGTAGACCCAAGAATTTAGGTCAGGGAGAAGAGGCTCGAGAAGCCTTTCTCTATATGATGAGCAACTAGTACACTGAGTATATACGAGCAAATCCTAATGCTGAACCCCCTCCACCCCTACCTATTCCTCAGCCCACTCTTGTAGCTCCCCAAGTGGTAGATGTAGTAAGAAGAGAAAGGCCTCCAGTCGATAAAATCTGGAAACAATGAGCTGAGGAATTTCGAGCTAGTAAAGATGATGATCCGGAGAGGGCGAAATTCTGGTTTGAGAATACCATCAGAGTATTTAACGAGTTGTTATGCACACCTAAAGAATGCATGAAGTGTGTGGTATCTCTCTTGAGAGATTCATCCTATCAATAGTGGAACACCCACCCTTGTGTCGGTGGTACCAAGAGAGAGAGTTAACTGGGAATTCTTCCAAGAGGAGTTTCGGAAGAAGTATATTAGGAAAAAGTTCATTGACTAGAAAAGAAAAGAGTTCTTGAAGCTAAAGCAAGGTTGAATGACGGTGACTGAATACGAACGTGAGTTTGTAAGGCTTAGTAAATACGCTCGGGAGTGTGTATCGACAGAAGCCATTATGTGCAATAGGTTTGAGGACGGGTTAAATGAGGATGTCCGTTTATTTGTTGGTGTCCTAGAACTAAAAGAATTTGTTGGGTTAGTGGGTAGAGCCTGTAAGGCTGAAGAACTAGTCAAAGAGAAAAGAAGGGCTGAAATCGAGTCTCGTGACTCAAAGAAGAGACAGTCGGGCAAGTCATTCCAATCCTCATCCAAGAAGTCAAGAGATTTCACTATTCGATTAGCCACCTCAGCTGGATTTTCAAGTAGAAGTAAGGGTAGACAGCACCGGGTCTAAAGCTCAGACTACTTCAGTTGCTAGTGTTGGTAACACTGGACCAAGTAGACTGGAATACCCACAGTGTGGCAGACGTCATCTCGGGGAGTGTCGAGCAAACGAGAAAGCTTGTTTCAAGTGTGGATCCCTAGACCATTTTATTAGAGATTGCCTCGAGGTGGGTGAGAAAGAGAAACCTCAGAATGCAAGATCGGGAGGTACTGCTAGAGGAAGGCCATAGAGAAACCTGGGAAATGAAATGAGTAGTAAGAACATATCTAGAGAGCAGACTGCAAGAACCGAGGGTAGAGCACCGACAAGAACATATACCATTTCTGCTCGCGAAGATGCGTCCTCCCCCGATGTGATTACGGGTACATTTTCTCTCTATGATACTCATTGATCTGAGATCTACCCACTCGTATATTTGCATGAAATTAGTCTCTAGCATGAACATGCCTGTAGAATCTACCGAATTGGTAATAAGAGTGTCCAATCCCCTAGGCAAATGTTTGTTAGTCGATAAAGTATGCAAAGGTTGTCTTTTGATGATTAGAGCTTATTACTTTCCGGCTAATCTCATGTTATTGCCATTTGATGAATTCGATGTCATCCTTGGGATGGATTGGTTAACTACTCATGATGTGATAGTGAATTGTGGAAGGAAGTCTATTAAGATGAAATGTGAAAGTGGGGGTTTTATTCATGTTGAATCAGATGAGCAAGACAGATTTCCAGTAGTGATATCTTCCCTGTTGACTCAGAAATATCTAAGAAAGGGGTACGAAGCTTACCTTGCTTTTGTGATGAATGCTAGAGAGACTGAATTAAGAATTGAATCAGTACCCATAGTATGCGAGTATTTAGATGTTTTCCCAGAGGAATTACCAGGATTACCCCCGGTTAGAGAGATTGAATTTGGAATTGAGTTAGCTCCTAGTATTGCCCCCATTTCTATTGCTCCATATAAATGGCTCAAATTGAGCTAAAAGAACTGAATGCACAGTTATAAGAGTTAACGGATAAAGGCTTCGCAAGATCGAGTTATTCTCTGTGGGGTGTTCCTGTATTATTTGTGAAGAAGAAAAATGGTTCCATGAGATTATGTATAGATTATCGGCAACTCAATAAGGTAACTGTGAAGAACAAGTATCCGTTGCCAAGAATCGATGATTTGTTTGATCAATTGAAGGGAGCCACGATGTTTTCTAAAATAGACTTGAGGTCTGGATATTACCAGTTGAGAGTCAAGGACTCGGATGTGCCGAAAACCGCATTTCAGACAAGATATGGCCACTATGAATTTTTGGTCATGCCTTTCAGTTTAACTAATGCCCCTGCAGTTTTCATGGATTTGATGAATTGTATCTTTCGGCCATATTTGGATAAATTTGTGGTAGTCTTTATCAATGATATATTGATCTACTCTCGGTATGAGAACGAGCATGCTAAGCATTTGAGAACGGTTCTGCAAATTTTGAGAGATAAACAATTATATGCCAAGTTTAGTAAAAGTAAATTTTAGCTTAAGGAAGTTGGATTTTTGGGGCACATTGTCTCGGGAGATGGAATTAGAGTCGACCTGAGTAAGATCTTAGCAATTGTGGATTGGAAGCCACCAAGGAATGTAACCGAGGTTAGGATTTTTCTGGGCCTATCTGGCTACTATAGACGATTTGTCAAGGGGTTTTCCATGATAGCTACTCCTATGATGAGACTATTGCAAAAAGATGTGAAGTTTGAATGGACAGAAAAGTACCATCAGAGTTTTGAGAAACTAAAGGCATTGTTGACTAAGGCTCTCGTTTTAGTGCAACCTGAGCCGGGAAAGGAATTCATAGTCTACAGCGATGCATCCTTGAATAGATTGGGTTGTGTACTTATGCAAGAGGGCAAAGTGATAGCATATGCTTCTAGACAACTAAAGCCGCACGAGAAGAATTACCCGACCCACGATTTGGAGTTAGCCACAATTGTATTTGCACTAAAGATTTGGAGATATCATTTATATGGTGAGAAATGTCGGGTGTTCACTGATCATAAAAGCCTAAAGTATTTGATGACTCAAAAGGAGTTGAATCTAAGGCAGAGAAGATGGTTAGAGCTAATAAATGATTACGAGTTAGTAATAGACTACCATCCGGGAAGGGCGAATGTGGTCGCTGATGCCTTAAGTAGGAAATCCTTGTTTGCGCTGAGAGCCATGAATACACTGATAGCTTTGTCAGATGGTGGTTCTATTCTAGCCGAGTTGAGGGCTAGACCAATGTTCCTTATAACGGCCCGGTTTAGACCCTAGTCAGAATAGTGGTTTTGAGACCACAAATCCAAGGTCAAAAAAATATTTTAATATTATTTTTAGTGTTTACAGTATGTGATTAAGCATGTGTGAAATTTCTATTTGAAAATTTTATCGTTGGTGTGCCGATTTGTGAAAAAGGACTTAACCGTAAAAATGCAAAAGTTGTGTGCTAGTTGTAAAAGTACTTGATTATCATGGCTTATTAAATGAGGAGTCTTTATGCTGTAATTAGACCACTGATAGTGGAAATTGACATAAATGGTCATTAAATGAATGAATTTAAAATGTTTTAAACAAGGGATAAAATGGTAAAATGATAAATAAGTTAATATTAATCAAACAAACATGAATTAGTGGCATTAGTGTTCATCTTCCACCAGAATTGAGAAAGAAAATAAGGGTTTGAAGCTTTCATGATTTCGGTACATTCATAGCTCAATCAAGGTATGTTTTGAGCTCGATTTTTAGTGATTTTTACATTTTTGTGATCGTTGCCTTGTGTTTTAGCTAGCCCATGCCCTAATTTATGAATTTTTTGGTGATTTGGTAAGATTCCATTGATGAATGTTTGAGCTTTGGGATAGTTGATGATCAATAATGAATAATTGTTGATAGATTTTAATGTTTTTAAAGTGATTTTTGACAAAAATGTCAAAAATGGGCTAAATTGTGAAAATGAGAAATTGAAGGACTTAAATGTGAAATAAATGCAATATGTGGACTTGTATGAGCTAGGGGAAATTTTGGCTAAGTAAGAGTATAGTGAAATTATGTGTATTTGATGATCTTATAAAATATGGACTTAAATGTTGAAATGTGAAAATGTGAGGGCTATTTTGTAAAATGCCTTAAATATGTGTGTTCAGATTAAATTGAATGATTTTGTAACGCCTCGAATTTGGGCCTATTGGACTTTGGGTCTCATAAAATTTTTAAGTGAGCAAGAAAATGACAAATGACATGACAGCTTTAAATGTTTAATGAATTTGGGGTGTCTAGGTGTGTTGGAGAAGCTCTGGGTTTGAGTTTTGTGGTGGAGGATTCTTAATTTAATTAATTAAGGAATCAGGGTTGTGAGTAGTGGGCTTTTAAATAAAAAATAAGTGAAAAATGGCACAAAGAAGCCTGTGGTGAAGTGCCTAAGTGACTCCACTAGGTTGTGGAGAGGTGGCGACATATGCATGCAGGGAGGTCTGAGGTTCGAATGCTAGCTTAGTTTTATTTTGGAGTTTAATTTTAGGCTTCTAGAAGGCTAGAAGTGGTTCGACTCTAAGGAGAAATGATCAGTAGAGAGAATTTAGGAGAAGGATAAGGGAGATATCATGGAGAAAAATTAGGAGATGAGCAGTGGATGAAGTGGTGCCGAATTGGACTCTAGGAGTGGCTAAGTTTCGGCTATAAGCTATATAAATGTGTGTGTGTGCTGAATCTGGGGTCCTAGGTAATGCCGAAATTTCCATTCAGTTTCTTTTCTTTCCCGAAACCTTATTTTTTCCACAACCAAAAATACCTTGCCTTGTTGTCAAAATCTCCTATAGCTGAATCCCTTTTTGCCGAATTCTCTCATAGCCAAACTCTTTTATTCCCGAAATATCATCATCTTCTCTTGCCGAAATCCCTATTAGTGCCAAATCTTTGTTGTTTTCCTCCATCACAAATCGATTGTTATCTACTATCACCAAGGTTAAAAGCCGATCTCGCTCAATAGAGCTATCTAGGCCGCAGGATCAAAAGTGGATTCGATAAGTGTTCAGTTAACCCCTTAGTGTGTTTTGTTAAAAGCAGAAGGGCTATCTAACTTCTCATTGTCGTTAATCTTGTATTAACAAGGGTAAGGTTCAGAGATCGCAAGCGTGGTAAGGATCGTTAGCAAAGTGTAAGTGTACTCAACTTGATTATGGTTTAAGTAAGTGCCCGAATGTAGGTATGATTTATAGGGGTGACTTGTGTGGATTATGAGTCACTCGAAGTTTGATGGTGTATGTGTGAGTGCAGATCTAGGGGATACTAGTGATTAATAGCTAAGGAAGGGCTATTAGAACCCGGTGGCACACAGTAAGGTTATGGTAAGGCTTCGGCTTTTGGTAAATATTTTGATTAAGTATGGGTGATTGATTGAAGGTTGGTTGGTTGTAGGTTCAAGACCAAGGATAGTATAACACGTCACAGTAACCAGGTGTGTACAAACACTACACACACATGATATCGGCAATGTCGGAAAGCCAAAAAGCCGAAAGTGGCTAAATGGGCCCGGTGGGCCTTGAGGCTAAGTTTGATGAAATTGATTGATTTGGTTATATAAATTGAGTTAGTCATGCATGTTACATGATCTGGAATTGTTTTGGGCCTAACAGGCCATATGAATGAGATTTGGGCCTAATGGGCCATAAGGATGTGATTTGGGCTTAATGGGCTATATGAACGTGAAATAGGCTTTATGGGGACGTTGACAAGTATGCTAGGGTTTAATGGACTTTAGGCCTAGTTTTGAACAACTCTTAAACTGCATAAGACTTAATTTAATAATCAACATGTCCGGGGACAAGTCGTTGGGTTAAAGTGTGGCAATGGACATATGCATGTCTAGGATTGGATCTAGGGAGAGCTTGGTACTTAAGCGGTCCTAGCGACTCACCTCCTCTTCTCTGGAATCCTACCTGGTGCGTAGTGTTTAGTCACTTTAGCCGCAAGGACTTGTTAATGGGCCAAAGTTCATAACTAAAACCTGAGAGGGACCAAAATACCCCTGATTTGAAAAATTACCATATACCCTTAGTTTGAAAATTTCCAAATACCTTGAGTTTGAAAGTTACCAAAATATCCTTAGATTTGCAAAATTACTAAAATACCCCCAAATTGTAAAATTACCATAATACCCTTGGTTTGCAGAATTACCAAAACATCCCTAATTTACAAAATTTCCAAAATACCCCTGTTTTGCAAAATTACCTAAATACCTTGTAGAGTAGATTTACAGAAATACCCTTGGGTAGTGAAATGACTAAAGTACCCCTAAGTGCCGAATGTGTGAAAATGTTATGTTGCATTCATGAAATATATGTTGCACTTGGGTGGGTTTTGATGATACGGAGGAAGATATGTGAGGATTGCATAGTCGCTTGAAGACCGTGGGTCCACCAGTGGCTTTAAGCCCATTAAATGTTTAGTAGCTTTACTGCAACGTTTGAGTAGTGCCGCTATTGGTGCTACCTTTGGAGGGCAGGGATGGGTGGGTTGATATTTATATCCCCACAGGAGTGTAGGGTTGGAAAGGAAATAGAGTGCAGGGTTGGATCTGGGATGGGTGCGTTGCATTCATGTGATACTGATGTGATATGAGGTCATTGTGGGCTAAGGCCCAAGACCACCATTTTTGATAGGGCTTAGGCCCAATGTCGTAATTGTATGTTGATTGGATTACCAAGGGTCGTACACACTAAGTTTCAAAACTCACACCTGTTTTATTAAATGTTTTAGGTGATCCTCAGTAGACGGCTTGACGTGGAAGAGGACTCGGAGGTGGCCACACTGCAAGCAGTTCTTAATTGTTTCGAAAGACTTAGTTTTAAATTGCTTTGTTTCCATTGGGTTGTAATAAGGCCTTGTACTCCGATTTGACTTTAGATTTTGAGTTTTGTTGTTTTTGTTTCAATTGTTAACTTAATTGTTGAACCTGGATAAATTTCTTAAATTTAAACATGGGCTCTTATCATTACTTAGCTAGATTCAAGGATTTTGGGCTTTTAGGCCTTAAAATTTTAACTTAGCAAAATCGTTTTGAATTATGCCTTTGATGTGACATTTTTGGATTTCGCCATAACGTCTGGGCCGGGTCTGGGGGTGTTATAGATTTGGTGATTGAATGAGTTGAGTTTAATATTATATAGATCAAGAAAAGAGAGATTTGGATCGAGTTCGAGGCAAAGACAAAGTGCTCGATTGATCGACTTGTTTCGTTATTTCTATGTCTGAGGTAAGTTCGTGTATAATACAGATTGTCTTAATTATGTTTATATGTTATGTAATGAATGAAAATATGGATGATGAGTTAGTAATGCTAAATATGAGATTGAAGAGATGTGGCACTAAGTGTGCGTAAATAAAATTGATACAGTGGTGAATGACACTATGTGTGCAAGATAAAAAAAACATCAACTACATTAATTGGCACTGTGTGTGCGATACTGAGTCAAATTCGGTTTAATGTAAAGGCACTAAGTGTGCGATGATAGTAAAGCTTCGGCTAAGAAATTGGCACTAATGTGCGAGAAAATCGAATGATTAATGAAGATTGGATGGAATGTGGTGTTGAGCATTGAGTAGCAAAAGTGATCGTTAACTAAGTGTTGGCACAGGTATGTATGGAACCTATGTGGTTGATGATATCGTATATGGATAAATGGATGATTATGTGAGTAATGACTATGAATGAGAATTGTATATCGTTGTGAATTGAACCATGTGATAGTTTATTTTGTATATTGAATTTGAATGGTTAAGTTAAATGTATTATATGACGAACTTACTAAGTTTTTAAGCTTACTGTGTGAAGTGTTTCTCTGTTTTACAATGTCATTAAAGCTAGCTCAGACCTGGGGATCGTCAGCGACTCAATCACACTATCAGCCATCTATTTTGGTACTTTTGGAAGTCGTATATTTGGTTTATGGCATGTATAGGCTAATGATTTTGGTATGTTTGAGAAGTATAAATCTTACCATGTGATATGGCTTGATAATTCAATGCCTTAGTATATGTTTTGGATATGTGATAATGATGGTTATAATGCGTATATATGGTTTATGTGAGTGACCATTATGGCAGGAATTAGTATAATGGAAATGATATGTTTCATGTTTAGATTTGGTAAGGATTGAATGATGAATGGATTATATGATTTGGATTGGTAAGTTGAGTTGAAGTTGTATAGGGAAATGAATGATGATGTTAAGAGTTTAAACTATGCCATGTTTAGTACGTTTGGATGCCATTTGGTGTATGAAATTATATGGTTTGATGCTTGTAGGTGTGACCCAAAGTGTGGGTAGCAAATTGGCCTTGCAAATGGCCTATATTTGCCCCACAGTTGAGCATACAGACATGTGGCTCGACCGTGTCTCTTAATTTTCAAATTGAAACAAGTCAGACTTGCACACGGGCTAGACACACAGGCGTGTGATTGGCCATGTGAAATAAGTCAGTGTCGACCACGGGTTAAGCACACAGGTGTGTCATCGGCTGTGTGGACAAGTCAGTATGTATGCCCTGTTTTGCCACGGTTTGGACACACAGGTGTGTCTGAGGTCGTGTGAGTCACACGGCCTACCCACACGGGTGTGTGACCTTTGTAGCTTTAAAAATGTTAAGTTTTTGGAAAAATTTTGCATGAGCTCGGTTTAGTCTCGACCCCTTTCTAATGCATGTTTAAGGTCTCGTAGACCTTATTAAGGGACTTAGTGACAATGATTGATTATGATATAATGTTGTATGAACTATGAAGATTAAAGGTTTTGATTTGATCGATGATACCTCATAATCCTAGTCTGGCGATAGGTACGGTTTAGGGGTGTTACATTCCTTCAAGAGATTTGTGAAGCTCAGAAAGGCGACAATAATTTATAAGATAAAAGAGTTCAATGTGAGTCAGATGTTGAGTCAGACTTTCGGATAAGTCTTAATGGATGTTTGATGTTCTGAGATAGGGTCTGTGTACCCAGAAATGATGAACTTATATGGAAGATTCTGCATGAAGCACATAGTGGATGTTTGTCTGTACATCCAGGCAGCACGAAGATGTATAACGACTTGAGGAAATGGTATTGGTGGCCGAGTATGAAGAAAGACATTTCCAAGTTTGTATCGAGATATGTAATTTGTCAACAAGTGAAAGCTAAACATCAAGTACCCTTGGGTTTACTTCAGCCTATTATGGTCCCCGAGTGGAAATGGGACCGTATTACTATGGACTTCGTGACGGGTTTGCCATTGTCACCGAAAAAGAAGGATGCTGTATGGGTTGTGGTCGATAGACTTACGAAGTCAGCCCATTTCATACCAGTACGAGTTGATTATTCGATTGATAAGTTAGTGGATTTGTATGTGTCAGAAATAGTAAGACTTCACGCGGTACCGTTGTCGATTATTTAGGATAGAGACCCGAGGTTTACGTCACGATTTTGTAAAAATTTACAAGAGGCTTTAGGCACAAAATTGAGCTTTAGTACAACTTTCCATCCCCAAACCGACGGGCAGTTGGAGAGAGTAATTCAAATACTTGAAGACATGCTTCGATGTTGCGTTTTGGGATTCCGAGGTAATTGGGAGAAATATTTGCCATTGGTGGAATTCGCTTACAATAACAGCTTTCAGTCGAGTTTGAAGATGGCACCTTATGAGGCATAATACGGGCGTAAGTGCCGAACGCCCTTGTATTGGACCGAGCTCAGAGAGAGTCAGATTCACGGGGTCAATTTAGTCAAATAAACCGAAGAGAAGATACAAGTGATACATGAATGCTAAAAGTTGCCTCAGATAGGAAAAAGTCCTATGCAGACTTGAAACGGAAAGAGATTGAGTTTCAAGTCGGTGATAAAGTGTTTCTGAAAGTATCACCATGGAAGAAAGTTCTCAGATTTGGCTGGAAAGGCAAATTGAGTCCGCGTTTTATCGAACCATATGAGATTACTGAGAGGATAGGGCCGGTAGCTTATCATTTGGCTTTGCCACATGATTTGGAAAAGATTCATGATGTCTTTCACGTGTCTATGTTACGCCGATATCGTTCGGACCCTTCACATGTGATTGTGCCATCAGAGGTAGAGATTCGACCGGACATGACTTATGGCGAAGAGCCGGTCAAGATTGTGGCACGAGAGGTCAAACAGTTGAGAAACAAAAGCATAGCCCTTGTAAAACTACTATGGCAAAGACATGGGGTAGAAGAGGCTACATGGGAGCCCGAAGAGACTATGAGAAATCGGTATCCAAACCTTTTCATCGGTAAGATTTTCGGGGACGAAAATCCTTAAAGGGGAGAATTATAATAGCCAAATTTAGGGGCTAGTCAAAATAGTGGTTTCGGAACCACTAATCCGAAGTTGAAGAAAATTATTTTAATGATATTTTATGAGTTATAGCATGATTATATAGGTGCATGAGAATTTTGGTGCTTTAATTTTAGCGATTGCAGGCTTAATTGTGAAAATAGACTAAATCGCATAAAGTGTGAAAGTTCTATTTTACAAGCTAGAGGTGCCAAATAGCTATAGAATTTTAATTGGAGGCCCTTAATTTGCAATTAGGCCTTCCTAAGGGTGATGGTCGGCCAAGGGGACAAGAATTTTAAATTTGGTCAATGTTTGGTGACATTAGGTGACTAAATGAATAAAATAAGATAAAATAGAGAAAATGCTATCATCTTTTTCATTTCTTTTCTTCTTTCATCGAAAGTATCATCAAGAGAGGGCTTTAGAAGCTTGAGAACTTTCATCCGCTTCAATCTTTACAAGTAAGTGATCTTGGTAGTCTTTTTATAATATTTGTACTTTTGGAACCCCTAAAACTTAAGCTAGCTAATGAGGGGACTATTTTTGCAAATTGGTGGAAAGTTTAGGGATTTTCCATGTGAGCATTTATGTTGTTTGCTGCACTTTTATGGAAGAAAATGATTCTTAGTTGCTAGATAAACAACTTTTGTGAAAGGTGTTTCTATGAAAACACCTAAAAGGACCTTTTTGTAAAGGTTATAAAATAGGTGTTAGATATGTGAAATAAATGAGTATTGATGGTTGCCATAAGAATAATAAATGTTCATCTAGGCTTGTAAAAGGAGGAAATTCTATTAGAATCGAATTACGATCTTAGGGGTAATATAGTCATTTTGTGAAAGTCTAAGGGCAAAATGGTAATTTTGCCAAAGTATGATTTTGAAATGCATTGATTAATGTGATAATTAAATGAGCTAATTTGCTATTATAGATCAAGAAGAACGAGGAATTAACCTTGACCGAGGAAAAGGCAATGTATCGGACTAGATCGACAAATTGGCCTATTTTGAATTTGAGGTAAGTTTATGTGTAATAAGTTCAACATTTTGTTATTAAGTTTCTAAGTGTTTGATATTAGTGATGTTGTACAATATTTATATGAATTTGAGTAATGATGTTGAATGAGAAATGTGATGTGGAAGTCCCGGTTGGACTTTAATAAATGGGAGAATAATATCATCAAGACCTGAGATGGGTAAGGTCCAGTATAACACCATGTTTGGGACATGGCCTTGGCACCGAATTGAGATCCCGTATAAGACCATATCTAGGATATGGCATCGGCATTGAATATGAGAATCATATAAGACCATATCCGGGATATAGCATTGATAGTCGATATGAGATCCCGTATAAGACCATATCTGGGATATGGCATCGGCATCTAGAGGTGACCCCATGTAAGACCATATCTTGGATATGGAATTAGCGTCGTATTTATGTGAATGATGATGATTATGTATCTTAGAGTATCCCCAAGTAATGCAATAGGTAAATAGCTAAGTTTATAATAGAGATGAGATTAGTACTAAAGCTATGTGATGAAGTGATACAGGTACATGTGAGTAATTTACGAGAAATGTTTATGATTTGAGACATTATATGAAATTGGTAAGAGTAAGCATGAGTAAGTTATGGCAATGTGTTTAAGACTTTGTGTTTTATTCAGTGCAATGGATGGATGCCATTATGAGCCTTTATGTTGTTATTTATTTCATGGAAACTTACTAAGCTTTATGCTTACCCCTATTATTTTCCCTTTTCCTTGTCGTATCGCCTAGCTAACTCGGGGATCGTGCGATGTCAGAGTTCGAAATCACACTATCAGCCTCTATTTGGTATAGCGAAGTTAGATTTGTTTTCAGTATGGCATGTATAGTGCCTGGTTATTTTGTTATGTCATATTTGTTAGCCAAGGTGTTGGCTAATTAATATTATTCAATTCATTTTGTAAATGGTCATTGGAATTTGACAAACTCTTGACAAGTTTAGATATTCAATGATGATGAAATTCATAAAGTGTATGCTTGTGTGGTGTCTTAATTATGACTTCCTAGAAGCGCCTTGTGGACATGATAGATGTTGAGTTTTTATAAGTATAAGTATGGTTGCTATGTAGGGTGGCATTTGACTTGGTAGATAGCCTTACAAATGTCCACACGGGTAGACACACAGGCGTGTGTGACAGACGGTCAGCCCCGTGGTCGTGTTGAGAGGCCGTGTGTCCCCATGCATGCTAGGTTGACAAGTCAGAATACCAGTAGTAAACACATGGGCTGAGACACGGCCATGTGTCTCAACTGTGTGGGAGACACGGCCTAGGATACGGGCATGTACGTAGGCCATGTGAAGTCTGCACCTGAAGTTAGGAATTTAATTCGACACACGGGCTAAGGACACGGGCGTGTGCCTTGGTCATGTGACCTTATTGAGATGATGACGTCATAAACAGAATGTCAAGGTTTTCACACACGGGCGAAGACACGAGCGTTTCATGGTCGTGTAAAGGACACGGGCTATGGACACGGGCGTGTCTCAGGCTGTGTGAAAACCTCTGTAGGTTCGACACGGGTGTGTGACCTTGTTTTGTGTCAAAATTTTCTAAGTGTTCAAAAGTTTAAAGTTTGGTCCCTAATCATTCTGGGTGCAAGTTTAGGGTCTCATAGACTTATAATAAGGGCATTATGGTCTCGAAAGAAAAGTTTTAATTTGGAATGAAGTTCTTAAGGATCGATATTGTATGATTGAGCAAGTTAAGTACGGTAATGCCACGTACCCAGTTCAGGTATCGAATACAGGTAAGGGGTGTTACATTAACTCCTAATACATGCCATATAAGCCAAGATGTATACAAAATCTACTAAAAGGGTCCTCGGATAGTGTGATTCTTTGAGTTGATTCGATCTCCCAACTTCCACAAAACATTATCTGCAAAGAAAAAGATAGGACTCGAGTAAGCTTACATAAAACTTAGTAAGTTCGTCATTTAAATGATAAAGCTTACAGAATTAAAATAATAACTAAAATAACAAGATTATTAAACGAGTTCCTGTAGATCACAGCTCACACATGTGAGTAATGTCCAGCATTAGTACAAATTAATTCTCTACATTTCAATAACATTTAGAGATCAATAAATAATGCCCGATGAACGATGTACGGATACGAGTACACGGTTAACCAACCGGAATACACTAGATGCTTATACGAGCCAATCCAACTGATAACACACCTCGGCACTAAATGCCTAGCCCGTAGGCCAACATCCGCCCTTGTAACACACCAGAAACACTATAATATAATTGATAGTTCGCAACAAATGCAGGGCCTTGGTATATTCAGTTAATAGACGATATACAGAAATCATCATCACATCTCATATCAATCCCTTACTGCGTACAAAATAACCTATTGGCATGCCAATCGTACCGTATTTTACGTTCATTCTGCTTAGGATTTATAAACAGAAAACAATGCTATCATTTCATTCCATTAGTTCTCATTTACAAGACATCATTTATATTAATCAACATTCAACAATTGAAGTTCATCTAATATGCATTTGAAAATGTATTAGAATTAAACCGATCAAACTAACCTGACTAAACTGCAGCATGACAAGGTACAAGGACTATTCTACAATTTTCTCTTTTCCATGATTATCAGCTCATTCTTGATCTAAAATAATAATTTCACTCAATTAACTAATTCCAACAGAAAAATCAACTCAATTTATGCAATTAAGTCATTTTTTTACATTTTTACAAAACTACCCTTAACATTTTACTTTTATGCAATTTAGTCCCTAAGCCCAAAACATGAAATTTAACCATTTTCATTCAAACCCAAGCTTAGCTAAATATTCAAGGGTTTCAATAAAGATTACATTTGCTATTGTTTTATATCAAGCCCTCGTAATTTTATTACTTTAACAATTTAGTCCTTAAACATTAAAATCATCAAAAACTACTTTACAAAATAGTCCTATCTAACAACCACACTTAATAATCTTTCATAAAAGTTCATGAATAACTCAAAATCATCAATGGTATAATCCAAAATATTTGACAGTTTTACAAATTAGTCCTCGGGTTAGCTAGACCGATCTAATATGAGCTCAAAAACATAAAAATTACTAAAAACGGACAAGATTTACTTACCTATTTGAAGAACCCTAACTAATCAAAGCTTTTTTTTCTCCAACAGTGGCTACACGATTTGTTTGAAGGAAGAATCAAGAAGGTAATGTTTCAATTTAGCTTATAATTTATTTACACTTTACTTATTTATAAAATTACCATTATATCCTTTTAATTTTAATGAAATTTCATGTAATTTAACTATGTAAACTGTCCACTCATATCACTAATGTTTTAATTACCATTTAAGGCCCTTATTCTATATTTCCATTACCACTTGGTTCATTTAACTAATAGAGACTAACCTTTATAACTTTTACGATTTAGTCATTTTACTTAATTAACTATCTAAACGATAAAACTTCTTAATCAAAATTTAATGTGAAACTAATGAATTTGTAAATATTAGATAATTAATATTTACTGACTGACTCACTGGAGTTGTGGTCCCAAAACCACTGTTTTCGACACCACCAAAAAACAGACTGTTACATAATGACTCGATTTTTAAGTGGTGTCAGGAAATGTAGTTTTGGAACCTCGTTTCCATAAATCGAGTGTATAATGGTAAAACAAGAATATTTACAGAGTTAATATGAAAATATATTAAAGACTAGTTAGTAATTTAACCAAGAAAATAATTAATTAAAGCTTAGGGACTAAATTATAAAAGTTTAATTTTTATTGAGTTTTTATTTTAAAAAAATGCTTGAGGAAAAAATTAACAATTATCCAAAAGACCAAAATGGTAATTAACCAATTTTAAACATGAGATAGTGAAGGATGATAATGGTTTCCACTAAATCTTAATCTTATAATTAAGTAAATATATAAATATTAATTAATTAACTAATCATGATTAATTAAGTTAATTAAATGTTAATCAATCTATAAATAGTCAAGTTAGTGGACGGAAAGATGACATTTTGATCTTCCTTTCGAAGCCATAACCATTGAAAGAGGAATTTAAAGCTTTCAACCAAACTTTTGGCTATCAAATTGTTAAGTTAATCAAGCAATTTCTTTGAATTTTTTCTAGATTCTTGGTCATGTGAGTTTGAATTAGCTAGCCCATGTTTCAGTTTGTTCAATTAATTAATAATTAGTAAGTTGCCATTGTAGTGAAATTGATGATTTTGAGTTTGACTTGAAAAAATTGATACTTAATAAACTTAGATTGTGATATTGACTAAATTAGAAAGTAACTTAGACTTGTTAGATAACTTTGTAACATTAGGGACTAAATTGAATAAATTAAAAAATGTCATGAGATTATGCTGTAGATGAAAGGTATAGGTTCCTTAATGAAAGAGTGTGAAATTGGATGTTGATATGATATTAGATACGAAAAAATATGAGTATCCCATAGATAGGGATTGAAATGAATGAAATGCAAAATAGGTTTGGCTATGTATTTGAATGTAAACTGACATTTTTTTATAAGTGAATTATTGAACGTAGCTAAAGACGACATCGGGCTATCATGAGAGAAGGGAAAGACGAGAGTTGTAGATGAGTGACAAAAACCGCATTTGCACTTTTATGATTCAAGTTCAATATAAATAAATATATACATTATTGTTGTCTACTAGCTATTAAGGTAAGATCATTACTCGTCTTATGAATTGATTATGTTTGACGATATTGAATGCTGAGAATTGAATCGATTTGAGCATAGCAAAAACAAGAATGATATGAACATGCTAAATGATCCATGATATGAAATGATGATGGAAATGGTATGGAATTATGATATATGAGCATGTAATGATATGTGATTGGAACATTGGTTACCTTATTAACTGTTCGAGCAGAGTCGGATATAGTTGTCATGCCATAGGATTAGATTGTGCATGATTTTATACTTCGGTTTATTCGATGATGCACTGTGCCAGTATATTTACTTCGGTCTATCTGATTATTCACAATATGCTAGTATATTTACTTCAGTTCTTTCGATGATGCACTGAGGTGCCAAATTGGTGTGTTGGTTGGATGATCCGTGTATTTGTCTTTAGTCAGAGTTTGGTTAATAGGAATTATAAAATATGAACTTGATAAATGATGTTAAATTGAATTGATGATATGAAATGGTACTATATATACATATATGTGAAATGTGACTAAAGATAACATGCGAAAGATCATACAAACCTGTTTATGCGAGCCCTAAGGGATGATATGATAATGAAATGAATCAACATATTTGAGAAAGAATGAGATAAAGAAATGAATATATAGTATGAAATGGAATGAAATGAATTTGTTATATGATTACATTAAATGACTTGATATGTTTATACAAACTTGGTTAAATGGTATTATGCATAATCTTGGCATTTGACATATGAATGGTAGTTGAATTGGTTGAAATTAGATTCTACGTTGAATGAGTTTATACATATTAATATTAATGTTTAATTGATTTGAATCATGGAAGTACCACTGAGCTTTATCACTTAGTGCGCGATTTGTTTATCTTATGCACACGTAATTTTAGATATTGAAGACTCGAGGAGTGATCCTGCATCCAAACCGCGACACTTGACTCAACAATGCTTGTATAGTTTTTGTAATAGCCCATTTTTAGTAAAATCAAAACAGTGGTTTCGGGATCACAAATTCGATCCGAAAATAAAATTTATTTTTATTTTATTACATGGTCCGTAATATGTTAGAGATGTCGTGTGAAAATTTTGATAAGAAAATTTTACTGATTATGTAACAGCCCGAATTAGACCCTAGTCAGAACAGTGGTTTCGAGACCACAAATCCGAGGTCGTACAAATATTTTATTAATATTTTCTGTGTGAATAGTATGTGATATAACTTGTGTGATAATTTTATCGATTATGTGTCAAATTGTGAGAAAGGTTTTAATCGCATAAACAAAAAAGCTGTGTGCTATTTGTAAAAATGCTTAATTGTGTATGTCTTTATAATTTGGAGGCTTTGTGGTGTAAATATCCCAAAAATAATGATAGTGGGTGGCATTATGATTAATATATGTATAGTTTATATATATTTTATAAATGTATTAAAATAATAGTATAATATAATGTAATTAAATAATAAAACAAAAAAATAACAAAAGCCATGTTTTTATCATCTTTGTTTGCACCGAAACAAAAAGAAAAGATAAAGAAATAAGAAAGCTAAATATTCGGCCATGGTTCATGCTTAAAGTGGGTATGTATTTTTGACCGGTTTTTGATAATTTCTACGTTTTCGTAATCGTTGCTTCGTGCTCTAGCTAACCCATGTTGTAATTTTATGAATTGATGATGTTTTTGTGATGTGCCTTTGATGAGTATGTGAGCTTTGTGATGAGTGTTGGTGTTAAATGAAAGATATATGTTTAATGAACATGTGTTGTTCTTGAATTTTTGATGAATTTAGCTAATTAGGGCTAAATTGTGAAAATAGCATTTTGAAGGACTAGAATGTGAAATAAATGAAATGTGTGGGTTTGTATAAGCATGATGAGAATTCGGCTAGGCTTGAACCAAGTTAAATTATGTGAATTTGATGATTTTGTGAATTAAGGACTAAAGTGTCAAAATGTGAAAATGTGAGGGCTATTTTGTAAAATGCCCTAAATATGTGTGTTGGATTAAAATGAATGATTTGGTAATTGAATGGGCTGAATTTGAATGTGTATAGACCAAGAGAGGAGAGGTTCAGATCGGGATCGAGGTAAAGATATAGTGCTCGATTAATCGACCGTTTCGATAGTTCAACGTCTGAGGTAAGTTCGAATATAAAAAGTGTACTTAGCTATGTTTAAATGTTGTGAAATGAATGGTTATGATATTATTGAAATATAAATGTTATGTGAGAAATGGATCTATGTGGCACTAAGTGTGTGTAATTGGAAATGTAACCGAGATGATTAGCACTGTGTGTGCAAAATAATATAAGCTTCAACCTTGTGGATGGCACTGTGTGTGCGATACCGGTTTAAGATCGGTTTATTATAAATGCACTAAGTGTGCGATGTCATTTAAGCTTCGGCTATGAGTTGAGGCACTAAGTGTGGGATTATAAATAATGAATAGCACTGTGAATGCGAAACAATAGAATTTACGGCTTTAATGAATAGCACTGTGTGTGAAAAGATAGAAGTTTCGGCTTATCGAATTGGCACTGTATGTGCGATACCGATATAAGTCGGTTTAACATATTGGCACTAAGTGTGCGATGACAATTGTGCTCCGATTATGAATTTGGCACTAAGTGTGTGAATAAACCAATTGAGAAGCAAAGATTAATCAGGATGTATATTTAGTGGTTGAGAAGCTTGGTTGGTGAGTATCTATGTGTTGGCAAAAAAAAAAATATGCATTTAACCTTTGTGGTTGATGAGATTTTGTATGAATTTTTAATCGGTTGAGTAGAAATATTGGCTATGAATGAAGGTATGTTTGATAAATAAATAATGGCTAAGGTATTTATGTTCGCTATGTGATTGGTAAAGGTATGTTTGAAACTATGTGTTGGTTAAGGTATGATTGGTAACTATGTGTTGGTTAAGGAGTATGTGATATCTATGTGTTGCTGAATTTGAAAGTAGAGGAATGGAATGATGTGTGAGCATTAAGCATAGTTGATTTGGTGCAACTTTGGTATATTAATCTAAGTGATGACTTATTCTTGTATAATGATTTGAATTGTTAAATTACATGTACTATATTACGGACTTACTAAGCTATGAAAGCTTACTGTGTGATTGTTTCTCTGTTTAAAGTGTCAGTAAAGCTAGCTCAGATCTGGGAATCGTCAGCATCTCAGTCACACTATCAGCAATCTATTTTAGGGTATTTTGGAAAGATGTACATAGTTAAAATATGGCATGTATAGGCTGGTCATTTGAATCATGTTTGAGATTTGTAAGTAGCCATGAGATGTGGCTAGATATGTGCTAGTTTTAGTATGAATGACTTTGGTATATATGATGCATCTTTTGGTATGGATTGTGAGTTGAGAAATTGACTTATGAATGGAAATCTTTGTGATGACAAAATGCTAATATGATTTATTGAAATTGGAAAAGAATGATGTTTAGTATTGAATGTGTTTAAGTTGTATATGCTAGCTTATAAGTTGATATGTTTGAAAATGAGATTGTATGAATTGATAGATAGATCATATGATAGGAAATGGTTGCCAAATTGTGTGTATAAAGATGCTTATATGTGCTTATAGGATTGACCCTAAGTGGGTGGCATTTTAGCCTTGCAAATGGCCTATAATGTCACACGGCCATGGCACATGGGCCTGCCTAGTGACCGTGGGGACCAAGTCAGGATAGTACACGGCCTTGCACACAGACATGCCTACTGCTTAGTAGCCGTGTGATTTTTGGCAGATTCGACCACGGCCTGAGCACACGGGCGTGCTTGGTGGCCATGGAAGATAAGTCAGTTTAGACCACGGAGAGGACACACGGGTGTGTCTAACAACTGTGGGAGGCACACGGTCTACCCCCACGGGCGTGTGTCCCCTGAAACCTAGAAAAGTTTTAAATTTCCATGAAGTTCCTGTATGTGTTTCTGTTTAGTCCCGACCCCTCTCTAGCATGTGTTTAAGGTCTTATAGACCTTGATAAGGGACAACATGGTTGTAAATGAATGTGATTGAAAATGATTGACTTTGTGTTGTACATTTAAATATTAAATGTTCTGATTGATCGATAGCACCTCTTAACCCTATTCCGGCGTTGGTTTCGGGTTAGGGGTGTTACAGATTATGTGTTTAATTAGAGAAAGACTAAATCGCATAAAATGAAAAAGTTGAATTCTAGTAGCTATAAGGATTAAATAGCTATGGAATTAAAAACTAGAGGTCCTTATATGGTAATTAGACCATTAACGAAAAGTATGTAGATTTTTAGTTTTATCTATGGAAATTTAGAAAAAGGGCAATGACTAAATTGGAAATTGAAATAATTAAATTAATTAAAAAATGATAAAAGATATCATCTTATTTTATGTCTTCTTCAACCCCAAAATTCTATGGAAACCCTATGAGAGAGAGAAGAAACTTTGATGGCCTAATTGGGTAAGTTTCCTTGTCCCGTTTTTAGTAATTTTGATATTTTTGAAATCGGGTTAGCTTAATCTATCTATTTGGGGGATTAATTTGAAAATTTATCAAGGTATGAAATTTGGGTCATGGATGAATATGCTGAAAATTAGAAATTTATGGTAAAAAATGAAAAGTTGTTGATAGATAAACAACTTTTACAAAGTGATTTTTGATGAAAACATGATTTAGGGACTAAAATGTAAAATTGTGAAATTAAAGAAAAATGCTGAATTTTTATGAATACATGTGCTGTAAATTTTATAATGAGATTTTGGTTAGGCTTGGAATAGGGAGTAAATTGAACAAGTTTCATTTTCCGAGCCTAGGGACGAAATTGGAATTTATGGAAAAGTTAGGGCAAAATGGTAATCTATTTATATAGATCTGAAAAACACAAATTCGAGGTTAGACCGAGGAAAAGAAAAGGTTTCGGATTAGTAGATTACTTACGCGAACAAGTGTCGAGGTAAGTTCGTGTAACTTAATCAAGCATGTAAATATGTTTAATTGAATGTTGTGTTTGTATGGAATGTAACTTATATTGATGTACATTATTGAATGTTGTAATGAAAAACTTAATACATGCTTGAAATGGTGAAAAAGGGGTTAAGTCCCGATTGAATATTGAATTTTGATGAATATATGCGATTTCTCAAAATGGATGAGGTCTTGCATTTGTTGTTGATGGATTTAGCTCGGACGAGTAACTATAACAGCCTGATTTTGGGCCTAGTAGGAATAGTGGTTTTGGGGCCCCAAATTTGATGAGGAAAGTCTTATTTTCATTATAATTTTATGGTCTACGATTTCACGGGAAAATTTCGTGAAAAGTTCGTTCAAAAATTTTGACGTTTGGGCACTCAATTTAGTCAAAAGGACTAAATTGAAATAGTGCAAAAGTTGAGTTCCACATGTTAAAAGTGTCTAATTTCTATAAAATTTTAAATTGGAGGTCCTTAAATGGTAATTAGACCATTGGTTAAATTGTTGGACAAAAATGGACATGAGATAAGTGAAATAGGATATTTTTAAGTTAGGGGCATTTTGGTAATTTGCTAATTAAATGGACTAAAAGACAAAATAAAAGACAAAAACCCTTGTCCATCTTCTTGTTTGGCCGAATTTAGCATGGGGGAAGCCATGGCTAGGGTTTTCAAGCTTTCAAGCTCAATAGTAAGTGCATCCAAGCCCCATTCTTAATGTTCTTTACATTTTTTAGATCCCCTTAACTTGGTTTAGCTATTTCTACCATTTTTTTGAGCTAGGGTTTGTGTTTAAAAATTTACCCATGGATGACATGCATGTGCTTTGATGTCTAATGGTAGAATATGAATGCTCGGTGTGTAGTAAATGACTTTTACTAAGTGATTTTCGATGAAATCGCATAAAATGACTAGTCTGTAAAAGTTGAAAAATGTATGAAAATGTGTGAATGAATGCAAATTGTGGACTGCTATAGTATGAAAATGGTTCGGCTAGGCCTAAAATACAAGGAAATTGAATAAAAATCATTTTACAAGCCTAACGGCCAAAGTGTAAATATGACAAAGTTTAGGGGCAAAAATATAATTTTTCTATAATATGATTTTTGGACCGAATTGACTAGTATAATAACTTAATAAGTCAAATGTGATATTTTAGATAAAGAAAATGAGTTTCAGACTTAGAACGGGGGGAAGACGAATATTGGACGACTCGGTCCCTTTCGCCATTTTAAATCGAGGTAAGTTTGTGTGAAATTAAAGCTACATAATGTTTTTATATTTTCAATTGCTTGATATTATGTGAATTGGATATTATTTCTATGAAATCGACTAATGATGCCTCAATGAGAGTATGATGAAAATATGCTAACTTGAAGTCCTGGTTGAACATTTAGAATAACAAGGATACTAATATCACAACATGAGATAAGGAAATACCCGTATAAGACCATGTCTGGGACATGACATCGGCACCAAATGAATGAGGTCCCGTATAAGACCATGTCTGGGACATGGCATCAGCACCAAATGAAGGAGGTCTCGTATAATACCATGTCTGGGACATGGCATCGACACCAAATGAAGGAGGTCCCGTATAAGACCATGTCTGGGACATGGCCTCGACACTAAAGGAAGATCTCGGGTAAGACCATGTCTGGGACATGGCATCGACAGCTATATACGATCTTGTATAAGACCATATCTGGGATATGGCATCGACATCGAGATATGAGATCTCGTGTAAGAC
Source organism: Gossypium bickii (assembly GCA_025503065.1). NCBI lineage: Eukaryota > Viridiplantae > Streptophyta > Magnoliopsida > Malvales > Malvaceae > Gossypium > Gossypium bickii. Next base: position 68,859,927 of record CP106709.1, read on the forward strand.
CATATGTAACAGTCTGGCTTAGACCCTAGTTGGAACAGTGGTTTCGAGACCATGAATCCGAGTCAGTGAAATATTTTAATATTATTTTCTGTGCCATTGATGGGTGATTAAGCATGTGTTAAATTTCCGTAAGTTAAATTGTCCGTCTGTATGCTTAATTTGATAAAAGGATTAAACTGCATTAAATGCAAAATTAGCATGGTATTTGTTAAAGTACCTATGTGTTGTGGCTTTTAAAAGAGGAGGCCTTATGAGGCAATTAAACCTTTTATAAGTTAGTGGGTGATTAATAGTCAAAAATGGCCCTGAACTATATGTTATAATATGTTTATTGAAAGGGTTAAATTAGTAAATTGATAAATAAAGTCTATTAAACAAAAATCAAGGCTAAAATGTTATCATCTTTTATGCTTTTACCACCGAAAATTAAAGAAGAAAAGGAAGGTTTGAATGCTTCTAATATTCGGCTAGTTTGTGGTCAAATTTAAGGTATGCTTTTGATCAGTTTTTGATGATTTATATGTTTTTGATATTTTTACTTAATCTACTATCAAGCCCATGTTGTAATTTGAAGAATTGATGATGTTTATGAAATGTTCCATTGATGAAATGGTGAGCTTTGTGATGAGTTTAGGTGTTAAATGAAAGATATGTGTTAAATGAACATGTTTTGTTCTTGAAATTTTGATGAATTTAGCTCATTAGGGCTAAATTATGAAAATAGTATTTTGAGGGACTAATTTGTAAAATTGATGAAATGTTTGGACTTGTATGAGATACATGGGCATTCGGCTAAGCATGGGTATATGGTAATTTTGTATATTTGATGTTTTGAGAAAAATAGACTAAATTGATAAAATGTACAAATGTGAGGGCTAAGTTGCAACTAGCCCTAAATACGTGTATTTGGATTGAATTGGATGAGTTAGTGAATGAAAGAGTCAAATTTGGATATGAATAGATCAAGAATCAAAGAAAATGGACTTAGATCGAGGGAAAGCGAATGTAGTCGAGTAACCGAGTCCGAACGAACATCTGAATCCGAGGTAAGTCGATATACAAATAAATGTATTTGTATTGAATTATGTATGTTCATATGACTATTGATAATGATGAATGTATATGAGATGTGGTATACATGAATTCCGAGATAAGATCAACCTAGTGTTAAATCTGAGAAGTCCCGTACGGACCTAGGAATAGATAGGATTAACTATGTCATGACATAGGTGTCTGTTATGTGATATCATGTAAGACCACGTCTGGGATGTTGGCATTGATTCGAGCTTTTGTGTAAGACCACGTCCGGGACATTGGCATCGATATGAGACTTACATATAAGACCATGTCTGGGACATTGGCATCGTATTGATTCGTATAAGACCCTGTCTGGGACAGTGGCATCAACATTTAACTAAATGTAAGACCAGTTCAGGGATGTTGGCATTGTATGACTATTCTGAGCACTCTGCATATTCTATTAAATTCCAAACGGTTCAACTGGCAAGTTCGAGAAATGAATGAATATGTGATCTGTACATCTGTTTTCAGGTACATTTGATAAGTACACATTGTGTGTATATGAAGGTAAGTATTTTATTAAACTTACCCAGTTGAATTATGTATCTGAATATGAGAATGTAAGTGTGTTATATGAATGGAAAAGCTATGAGAAAATAAAGTATGTGGTGATATGCAAGATTGAAAGATGAATGGCTAAGTAAATGTGCCAATGAGAATGATGATTATGAAATTGAGTTAATAGTGAACTCATATTGATTATATATCTTGATTGCCTATATGTTAAGTTTATTTATATAGGGCTTACTAAGCTTTTGAAAGCTTACTCCGTGTGTGTGTTTGCTCTGTTTTATAGATCGTCAAAATTATTGAAGGCTCGGGGACCATCGAGGATCATCATCACACTACTCAAACTCATTTTGGTACTTTTGAAATGTGCATATAGCTAAATATGGCATGTATATGCTAGTTGTTTTGGTTATGGTTGAAAAGTGTACAATTAGCCATGAGATGTGGCTATATAAGTGTTGATAATATGCATGAGTAAATATGAAATATGGTATATGTTTTGGTATGGCTTGGTAACTATGAAATGGTTAAGTTAATGGTAAGTATATGGATGAAATGTGAGTATGCATGTTTGTTTTAAGAAGGGGATATATGAAAGGTAAATGTAGATGAATCATGCTTGAATGGATATGTGTTTTAGTTGTACAAATTGGCATTATTGGAGTTCTAATTGTATGTGACGATTTGATGATTACTTTGATATGTTTTGGTTGCCAAATATGCATGAAATGAATTGGTAAATTGCTTGCAGGGATTGACCCTTGTGTGGGTGGCATTTTGGCCTTGCAAGTGGCCTGTTTTGCCTATACGACCATGGCACACGGGCGTGCCTAGCAGCTGTGTGATTAAGTCAGTAGCCAACCCAAGTTTGCACGGCCATGGCACATGGACGTGCCTAGTAGCCGTGTGAATAAGACAGTATTTACCGTGTGAATAAGTAAGTATATATACTCTGATTTGGCACGACCAGGACACACTAGCCGTGGGAGGCACATGTCCTGGTCACATGGGCTTGTGACCTTGACAGTTTTGAGTAAGTTTTAAATTTCTGAGATTTTCCGTATGTGTTCGGTCTAGTCCTGACCCTACTCTAAAGCATGATTAAGGTCTCGTTGACCAATATAAGGGACACTTTGATTGCAATTGATGTATGGTTGTATGAAATTTCTATAAAAGTTTTTGATCTGTCCGGTAACGCCTTTAACCCTAATCCGGCGATAGATACGGGTTAGGGGTGTTACACCATATCTGGGATATGGCACCGGCATCAAGATGTGATCCCATGTAAGACCTTATCTGGGATATGGCATTGGCATTGTGATTCATGTATGATGAGATTGAGTATCCTTCGATATTCCGAGTAGTTCAACGGGCAAAGAGCTAAGTTTATATATAGATGACAAAGAGCTAAGTTTATGTTTAAAGAGTATAAAAGTGCTAAAGTTATGTGATGAAGTGATACAGATACCCTTAAGTACCTCACGAGAAATGAGTCTGATATGTGATATGTGATGATTAACTGCAAGTATATGTATGTATACACTCATGAGCAATGTGATCGGGATGTGATCGAATTTTGTTAAGAAGGTAAACGAGTAAGTTATACCTTTGAGAATGACCTTGTGATTATAAGACCATGCTTATGATGTATGAATAAGTGGGAAATGTGATTGATGATCATGTGTGAGGCTTTTAAGCCAAATTAAATTGAGAAATGAAATGTTCAAGTCTTTGTTGTAGATGTATAGGTTAAATTGGCCAATGAATGGCTTATAAACATTTGATGATGACTAACTATTAGCATGGCTAACTATGGATATACTTTAGTGTTATATGTGTGTAACTGAGAATTAATACAAAGAAAACGTGATAGAGTAAAATTAGCAACAAAACAGTTTGGACAACAGCAGTTGTATCGTTTTGAAAATTCACCAAAAATGGTGAAAATTGAATTAGAAGTTTAATAAGATATGAAATTAAAGCTTATTGAGTTTATTTTTTGTAAAAGAAACGGTGCAAGCAAAAGAATTTCATATTATGAGATATTTGAATTTTTATAAGACAGGGTCAGAGTGATTTTGTAATTCCCTGTTCTGAATTGGGAAATTCATTAAATATTGTAAAAAAATAATAAAGGCATAAAATTGATATGCTTGAATTTCTTAATGAGTCTATTTTCAAGAGAAATAAATGGGAACATCATTCAAGTTCTGTACCACGAGAAAATAAATTTTTAGTAAAGAGGGGTTAGAACTGTCAGACAGTGAAACATAGGAGACTTTAAAGAATAAACTGTACTGATTGGCTGAACCAAAAATTCTGGAAATTTTATGGTAAGAAGATATTCGAGTCTAGTTTCAAGGAAAACTAGTGGATCTTAAATTTGAGTTCCTTAGCTTAAAATAAAAATAATTTAGTGACTGTAATTCGAGTAGACAACTCAAGATTGTCATAAATAAATGGTGAAATTTTATGCATTTATGAATGTATTACCTTGAGAACATATTGTGAGAATTAGTGAAAAACATGTTAATAAGTTGCTTATTATTTTCATACAAACTAAGCATTGTAGCTTACTCCCTTTCCTTTCTTATATCTTATAGGGTTTTATGCCAGCTCAAGTTGGAGATCACTGGAGATGCTATCACACAATCAAGCTGTCATCGTGGGGTAAAAGTGAATACAAACCTCTTAAGTTTATGGCATGTATAGGGACTTAGTCAATTGTGTATGTGTCATTTGATTTGGCCAAATGTGTGGGTTCATAATGATTATATGATTCATTTTGTGTACGGCCATGAGATGTGGCTCATGTTGGTTAATGAATTGTAATGCCTATTTATATGTGTGTGCTTATGCTAAAGGTTTCATGTGATGTGGAAGTTGTGTTTATGTATGTGCAAATGAGGGTGCCAAACGGTTTAGTAAATAGCCATTTTCTTGGCCACACGGGCAGAGACACGGCCATGTGTCTCAGTTGTGTGGAGGATACGGCCCCGGGAATGGGCGTGTTCCCAGGGCATGTGAAGTCTACATTTATTTTTTAGAATTTAATTCACCACACGGCCTAAGCACACGGACATGTGACTTGGCTTTGTGACCCTATTTTGTTGATGACGTCATAAACAGAGAGTTACACGGGCTGAGGACATAGGCGTGTGTGATCACACGGCCTACCCACACGGGAGTATGACCCCTGTTTTGATGAATTTTTTTTAAGTCTTCTTAAAGTTTACAAGTTCTCGGTTTAATCTCGAATAGTTCCCAATGATTGTTTTGGGCCTCGTGGGCCCATATAAGAGACAATTTGCATGAGAATGAGCGATTTTAAATTGAATGAAATTTTATAGCCGGCTTTGTATAAATATTTATGTTTAAGTCCGGTAGTGCCTCGTATCCTGTCCAGGCATCGGACACGGGTAAGGGGTGTTACATTTAGTGGTATTAGAGCTATGGTTTAGTCAATTCTCGGACAAACCTAGCGTATGTGAGTCTAGCTATACATGCCATATTACTACTCGTGATAGTGTGATATCTCCTGGCTCTAATGAAATTGTTTTGTTAAGATAGAGATGACTTCCAACTGAGCTATTTTTCGATAATGCTGAAAAAAAATGATATTGAGGTGATTGAAATGTGTTTGTGATGAGATGAAACTTAGAAAGGTATGAATAGAAGTTCACGATATGTATGTGTTAATGTACGAAGTGAGATAACCATGAGTTGAGAAATGTGGAAACGTGGAATAAAATGAAAGTTTATGTGGCCAACCTATTTGATTAAGTGAATATGATAAGTACACTTACAAAAATTGACGGAATGTGTGTTTATGTACACTTGTTTGAATAAGTGTAATTAGTATGTTAATGTGGTTGAATTTTATGTTCACTTATTAAATTAGAGATAATATGATGTTATGCTTTACGTCTTTGTTATTGAACTATGAATATTATAATAGTATGAAAAAATTGAATTGGAAAGATTAAATTGAGTAGAACGCAGGAAATGAGTGCTGTAACAGCCTAAAATTGGGCCTAGTAGGATGGGCCCAATGGGCCTTGGGCGTAGGAGTGTTTAAAATTTTGAGAATAAAAGAATGGAATTATTTCAAATTGGACTTATTATTTAAGTGAATTTGGAAGGTTACGAGGTTTCTATGAAGTTCCGGGTTCAAGTTGGGCCTTAGTAAAATTTTGTGATTAAGCCTATTAAGGAGAGATAGTAAGAGGCATCAAAGCTTATGGAAATAAGTGAGTAAATTGCTAACATAAGTGAGCAATTAGTAAAGAGGTTATGGCATCAAATGAGGGACCTTGAGGGAAGAGGTTCGAATCACTTTGTGTGCATTTTTACTTTATTTTTGCATACCTTCCTTAAGTGTCGGCCAAGGAGTAATTATGGTAAGGTTGGACTTCATTATTTTTGGTAATATGGCTATAAGAATAAGGCAAGGTTGAAGTTGGGAAAGGAATCAAGAGAAATAGGAAAGAAAGGGGGACATGGGGCTTATTTCGTGAGTGATGTTTTGGAAAGTTTGGGTGGCCAAACTCTTATCCTAAGGGGGGATGCATGTGGACGGTTTTGGGGTAGATAGGTGGCTGAAATTTTTACTTTGGCTTTTGGTAAAGTCTTAGCTTTGTTTTGGCCAAAAATCCCTTTGACAACTTTGTGTCATTTCTCCCAATTTTGCAACCCTCCTTGCCGAAACATATTAGCACAATAGTGCATTGCTTTTCTCTTTTGTTTGGTTACATACTCATTTTCTTTCCACCATCCTCGATAGCCGAATATAATTGTTCGATTCTCTCCATAGCCGAACCTATTACCACCCTACTTCTTCACCATTTCTTTTCCTTTTGTGTTGGACAGTCTCTTCTTAATCCAATCGGTAACTGATCGTATATTCCTCTTTTCATTTCTTTTTCTTTTTCTTCCAAGCCGTATATAGGTGAAGGGGGTGTATTGTGGTGATTCTTTCTCAAGCCGAATAAGTTGTAGCTAACATTGTTTTTGTGTTAATCACTTCTAAGGACTCGAAGTACTTTATCAGAGGGCCAATCGAACACCTATCCCTCGTAATAATAGATTCGGATTGTTGGTAAGTGATAGATTGTTAATCAATCGCAATATTTGGTTGAAGTTGTAAATTGGGTTTTGGACTAGTAGTTGACCGATTGTACCTTTAGGTGCCGCGGAGAGTATCGTGTTACGGATTCCTAATAAGGTGTGTAATCCCGTACCTTCTGTATATGGTGTGTAATCTTACACTTCTCTAAAATTTTGCATGAAATATTCTGTGAATTGGTCGAAATACTGAAGAAAAACCAAAAACCGGCATCCGTGATCACTTGGGCATGCGTATGATCGTAGTGGTAATCATGTTTTGTAATAAAACAGTTTTGGTCAGAAACAGTATCGTGTATTTGAAAAATCACGAAAAATAGGATAAAAGGAATTACAAAGTGAGTAAGATATCAGATTAAAGCTTACTGTGTCTATTTTTAATATGGAAGAAACGGAGAAGGAAAAGGAATTTTATATTCTGAGATATCTTATTTTTAGTGAGACTGGTTCTGAATGACTTTGGGGTATTCTGTTCTGTCTTGAAAAAATCGTATAAAATTGTACAAAGTGAATTAAGAGTTATAATTGATATGTATGGATTCCTTAGTGAACCTACTTTCAATAGAAACAAGTGGGAGCAGTATATGTACAGTAAGATATTTGAGATTAAGGTAAGAGAGGTCAGAATCAATGGACAGTGAAACAAGGGAAACTTCAAGGAATAAACTGTACTAAATGGTTAAGCTAAAAATTCTGGAAAAATTATAGGAGAAAGATATATGAGTCTAGTTTCGAGGAAAATTTACGGATTTAGATTTTGAGTTTTCTAACTCGAGTTATGGTCAATTTAGTCAGTATGACGCAGTTGGACGGTTTCGATTTTATGCCCCAAATTAGTAGTTAAGCCTAGGTTACGAAATTACCATAATACCCTTAGAGGGTAAATTACCGAAATACCCCTGGGTTGCGAGATTATCGAATTACCCTTAGCTGGTACGATTGCCAAATTATGAAAATGCCATTGTAGGCCGAATTATGGAAATGCCCTTATTGGGCCGATTTACAAAGTGTTAATGGGCTGAATTGTTATATTTCCACTAATGGGCCGAAATACTAAATTGCTTAATGGGCCAATCTAATGATTTGCTATATGGGCCGTTTGATAATTTACTTAATGGGTCGAATTGATATTGCCTTATGGGCCGAATGAACATATTGATTAATGGGCCAATTTGATGTTTTGGCTAGATGGTCCAATGTGATATTTTGCTAAATGGGCCAAATATGATATTTTGCTTGTTGGGCCTTTTTGATTAATTGTGATAATGGGCCATAATTTTGTGATAAATATTCGAATAAATTACTGTTGTTATATTGTGATTTGTTATGCATTACATACATGATTTGCATGGGATGGGATAATGATGAAGAGAAGTTCTGGTAGCTCTGCTACAAAATTCTGGTGGCTTGTCCAAAAATTGATATATGGCTTAATGCCCAGTTTGATACATGGCTTTGTGCCCAGTTTGATACATGGCTTCGTGCCTAGTTTGATACATGGCTTCGTGCCCAGTTTGATACATGGCTTCGTGCCCAGTTTAATAAATGGCTTAATTGCCTAGTTTGATATATGGCTTAATTGCCCAGTTTAATATATGGCTAAATGCCCAGTTTGGTGTGTTGGCGGGCTGGGTGACTAAAGCTCCCTACATGTGTGCTGGTTGGTACGGGTGGTGTGTAGCGGATGGAAAACTAGGTTTGGTTTGGGAATTGCATTTCATACACATGTTATATTTGATACATTATTGTTATTGTAAATGGGCTTAGGCCCAAAATATTGCTTATAGGGTTTCGGCCTAATGGATAACGGTAAGGGGATTTCACACTGAGTTCTTGTAACTTACCCCCCTTTTCTTTTAACCCTTGTAGGTAATGCTTGATGGTATGGACTTGGGCCATGGATGACTTGGTGGAGACCATACTTCAGAAATGGTGCTATTGAATTTTAAATTTCTATTTCCGTTTATTTTATTATTTTGCTATTTTGGTTTAAGTTGTAATAAGGCCTCTGGAGTATTTTATTTTTTGCTTTATGGTTGATATACTTATAATTTTACTTAAATTGTTTTCTAAAAACTTAACTAAAGGTTTTCCAAAATCGATTAACAAATGATTTTCATAACAAACTTTTACAAATGATTTAACTCGAAAATTCTTTTTCAAATTATCGACGATATTTTTCAAAAGTCACGGTTTTAAGTTCACTACTTGATGGTTGACTCATCAATCAATTTCTCAAAAATACTTGTATTTTATCTATGTTTCCGCAATGTTTCAAAATGTTTTTGTAACTCTATTTCAAATGTCACATTTTCATAAATCGTTTATTTCAAATATGCTTTCACAACCGAAAAAGTTTATTAAAGATAATTATGTTTTCACATAGACACAATTGCTTTAGTTGTGGTGGGTTTTAACAAAGAGGCTGTAATTCTCAAACAAGTTTTAAAACAATTGCAAAGAAGGTTTTGAAAAATGCTTTCATGTGACACGCCAGATTCGGGTCTAACTTCTAGGCCGGGTTTAGGATGTTACAAGTGCGATCGTTTAATGATGAATTGACGGATAAGACCATGGTTGGACCATGGCAAAGTATAGAATGTAAGACCATAGTTGGGCTATCGCATTTCAGTGAAAAGACCATAACTAGGTTATGGCATTGTGGACGTAAGACCATGGTTGGACCATGGCAGTACATGTGTGTACGTGTAAGACCATTGTTGGACTATGGCATCAAGTAAATGACGTACTCAAACCCGTAAGGCATTCTTTAATTTGACAAATGGTAGTAAGTAAATTCATTGTTGGAAATTGTGGATGGCAGAAAACATTCGTAAAATGAATAAGTATATTAAATTGTCTGAAGTGAATTATGTAATTGTGATGATATTACGTTAATGATGAATGCTAAGTCATATGTATGTATTTACGAGAGTCAAGTTAGAGGCTTTACGACCTCACCCCCTTACCAGTGATGCTTTATGACGAATTTTTACGAGAACCATGTTGAAGAAGTTCATTAGTGTGAAACTAAAGAGTTCATTGATGAAATAAATAGTAATGTATACAGAGATGTGAATAGTTTGGAAAGTGAAAACAACTTTAGAAGAAATATCATAATGTTTTAAAGATTACATAGATTATGCAATGTCACAGATAAAGAAGAAGCTAGTCTCGGCTATTCGACTCAATTGAGTTATGTGTATTTAAAGTATCCTCAAGTATAGTAATGAATTTTGGGCATTCACGAGTATATAGACGGATAGTCTGAATGAGGAAATTATATTCTGGAAAGTATGATACAGAGATATGCCTATTGGATTGTTCTAATCGAATGATGTTGTTATGAGTTAAAGTTGTACCGATTGATAAAGTCATCACATTTATGAAAATTTGAATGATCTATGCATGTTAACAAAGTTCTAAACAGTTGAAAATATTATTAAATGAAGTCTAGTTCTGAGTTCAGTTTGAATTGAGTAAGGAAATTGCGATTTTTCAATGATGTACTATTGAACAGATCAGAATATGTTTTAATACAAGAATGTAAAGAAGTTGTTTGCACATTCAGACGGTTAAAGTCACATGAAAAAGAACTGTTCGACTAATGATTTAGAGACGACCACTTTTATATTTGTGTTGTGAATTGGACGATTTCGTATGTTCAACAAAAAATGTCATATGCTTCCTGATTCTAATGGGTTAAAGTATCTAGTGTGGTAGAAAGATCTGAAATTAATACAACGTGATTGTTTTGAGATGTTAAATGACTGTAAGTAATTATCAACTTACCTTTTTGGAAAGCAAGTATGGTTATAGATGCTTGAATGGAAAATCTTTGTTTATTTTTGTGAGTACAGGTTACTTTATTGATCTTATTTGATGACAAACTAGTTCTAGCTAAGTTAAAAGTTTAAGCGATGCTTTCTTTGTGAACATGAAACATACCATTTCCATTACACTAATTCATGCCATAATGGTCATGTAACACCCCAAACTCGGCCTAAACACTACGACCAGATCTGGTATGTTACGGGTTTGAACTTTAAAAACTTTACTTTGAAGGGGTTTGAAATCTCGGTTGATTTGTAGAAGTATTTGTTGAATAAGTCACAAATGGAGAAAACTTTTGTAAAATTTTTTTATAAAACTTCTTGTTTGAAAAGCCCATTTTATTTCTTTTTATAATTAAAACTTTGAACATAAATTGATAAATGTAAACATCATCAAATATAGATCAAAACATTACGCTAGGGAGGCTTTATTACAAAAATAGTCCCAATATTTCATAACTTAAATAAACACCCGAAATAGTCTAAGAAAATAAATAATTTGATGGCCCCTCGAGTCCGTCTCGGCTCTCATGTCCACGATCTACTGCTCATCTGAAAGAGTAGAGGAAAAATGAAAGGGTGAGTCACCAAGACTCAGTGTATAAATCCTGAAACACACAACGACCTAAGGCCCACAAACATATTATGAGCCCTGGCCCATACATGAAAGCATCAATCATAATTACATGATAAATAATAAATGATGAATAGCCCAACCCATCCTAGAATTTTATCCTCTACACACCAACCCGTACCAACCATCACACCTCGGGGATTTCTACAATATCCGCTACACACTATAACGACAGCCGTACTGCCTATTCCTATTAATCAGGAATGATTAAACGTGGCATAGCCACCAATCACTATGTGACCTAACGTTTGAATTTGTGGTTTAACCACCGATCACCAAGTGACCTATCATGCACTTCCCCTTCATTATCATAATCCCACCCCATGCATACACACATGAAAAATTGAAAACATCATACCATCTTTAAGAAAATAGGCTTTCAGAAATCTTTAAGAGATTTCTATGATCACGTATCTGGCATCCTTTGCCTAACCCTTTTAAGGTTTTATTCGACTGTCTACACAGCCTCTTTCTGGCTTTTAGCCCATAACATATATATTACAGTTAACTAGTGTGTTAGAGATCTACACACCTGATTACCGACAAGAAGATACTGCCTATGTCGATGCTATCTGTAGCCAACACCACCACTATATGCCTAAGGTGTTGTTCAGAAGCCGGTCCACAACCCGGTGGCCAATCTCGAATAGCAGACACCGCTTGTTTCTTAAACTTAGGGATTGGGTTTACGGACCCAATCCTCTCCTTTGCCTGATCCATATTTGATTCCATCAAAAGTCCTTGTCAAAACTACTATGACGAAATAGGTTTGTTAAACCATAACATATGGTTAAGATCTCAAATGTGATAGCGAATCTAACGGAAATCTAAAGAAACCCCCTTACCTTAAAATCCTGGAATTAGAGACTAGCAATATCTGGCTTTTAGATCTAGACAATCAGGTTTTCTTCAAATCTCGGAATGCCGCCCAAAACGCAAAAAGAGAGAAAGTATTAGCCTCAATCGACAGTCTTAACAAACCAAGTGGCCATTCGGCCTTGTCTCCAAAAAATCGAAAGAGATCTTGAGGAATAGCAAGAGTCGACACTTACCTTAATAGAGAAAATTCGGCTACTCTTAGGAGATTTTGGCTTTTTGTGAAAATCAGGAAGTGAAGATGATTCAAAGAAGTCTATGGTGATTCGGCTCTTAATGAAGAAATTGGTAGGAAGAAGAAAAGAGAATTTCGGTAGACTACAGGTAGGTTCGGCTTCAGCAAAGGTCAAAAGAAAAGAATGTAGAGAAAAGATTATGAGGTTTCGGCTTCTAGAAGAAATTAAAAGGAAAGGTTGCAGAGAATGGCTGAGGGTTTCGGCACAAAGAATGAAGAAAAGAATAGGGTTCAAATGCCGAAATTAAAGAGATACTACCCCTGTTTATAGAGAATTTCGGCACTTACTTATCAAATCCCGGAAGTGCCCTTCCTAATAACTAAAAATGAAACAAATAATAAGGAAAATTCGGCACCCCTCTGCCATACAGAAACCGATTTCTTCCCTCCTCTGGGGGATGGAATTTCAGCCAACACTGCATTCAGCAGATAGCTCCTATCTTTTCTCCTTTATCTTAATCTATTCATACCTTTAGAAGAAGCCTAGATAACACCACATTTTCCTTCCTTTATCAGTTACTTTATTATCTATATTATCCATATTATCCATAAATTATTCTTCCTAATTTCAAGCATTCTAACTGACCATAACTCTGCTCTCCCCTGACGCCAAAATTAACTAAAATAGATGGGTAATACGACTCAAACCTTAGACCTCCCTTACTGCTTATCATGCCACCTCAAAGCCCCTAAGTGGTGCCACTTTGCCACTGGGCAACAAGCCTATTTTTGTCTTAAAACACAGATAACATTTTTTAAGCCCTATCCTACTACCTTTCCACTAGAGTTCCCAAGCAGAAGATTTTTAACTAAGGCCTCGGCCCAATCTAGAGCCTGATCCGTGTAACATCCTGAATTTTTAGGCCCATGCATTGAATGGGTGAATAGGTGTAATGAGTTAAGTTGAGTATTTGGGGTTCAGAACGGGCTCAGGTTTGGGCCGAGGCTGTAGTTAAAATTCTTGTTCGTACACTTTAGTGGAAAGCTTGTTAAGTTAAGGCATAAAAGATATTAGCTGTGTTATAAAACACAAGATGGGCTTGTGGCCCAGTGGCAAAATGGCGCCACTAAGAGGGAAGGAACTTGGCGTCAATTGACGTCCAAGGTTCAAGTCGCATTACCCATCTATTTTAATTAATTTTGGTGTCAAGGGAGAGCAGAGTTGGAGTCAATTAGAATGCTTGAAATTAGGAAGAATAATTGGTGGATAATGTGGATAATATGGATGATAAAGTAACTGATAAAGGAAGGAAGATGTGGTGTTATCTAGGCTTCTTCTGAAGGTGTGAATGGATTAAGATAGAGGAGAAAAGATAGGAATTATTTGCTGAGTGCAGTGTTGGCCGAATTTCGATCTCTTGGAGGGGTACCAAAATTTCCCCTACTATTGGATTAGTTGTTAGTTATCAGGAAGGGCACTTTCGGGTTTTGATAGGTAAGTGCCGAAATTCCCGATAAATACGGGGGATATCTCACCAATTCCGGCATTTGAACCCTACTTTTTTCTTCATTCTTTGTGCCGAAATTCTCAGTCTCTCCCTCTGCAATTTCTGTCAACTTTCTTTCAAAAAGCCGAAAACTTTCTTAAGCCATCTTTCTCTTCTTTCTTCTAAAAGCCTAAATATCTTATTTCACTTTCTTCTTCATTTTATTCCTCTTGTGCCGATTTCTCTATAAAGCCGAAATCTCCATAGCCGAATTCCCTGTGTTGAGGTAAGTGTCGACTCCTGCTATTCCATTAGATTTCTTTCGATTTTTAGGAAATAAGGCCGAATGGCCACTTGGTTTGTTAAGGCTGTCGATTGAGGCTAATATTTCTCTCTTTTTACGTTTTGGGCAGCATTCCGGGATTTAAAGGAAACCCGATCGTTTAGATCTAAAAGCCAGAAATCGCTATTCTCTAATTTCAGGATTTCTAGGTAAGGATTTCAATTCTCCTTAAGATGATCAACCGTTTTCTCTTCGTTAGGCGTGCCTTAACCTAATGTTTCGTTACTAGCCTCTAAACAACACATTGGGTAGATAGCAGCTATGTTGACTACAGATAGCGTCGACGTAGAAAGTCTTGTTATAACGATAATCAGGTGTGTAGATCTCTAACAAACTAATTAACTATAATCTATATGTGTTATGGGCTAAAAAGCCGGAAAGTGGCTGTGTGACAGTCGAATAAAACCCTAAAAAGGTTAGGCAAGGATGCCAGGTACGTAATCATAGAAATCTCTATGTGTATCGAAATATATGTAAGCCTGTTTTCTTAAAGATGGTATGATGTTTTCTGTGTGTATGCATGGGGTGGGATTATGATAATGAAGGGGAAGTGCATGATAGGTCACTTGGTGATCGGTGGTTAAACCACAAAATCTAAAATTAGGTCACAATAGTGATCGGTGGCTGAGCCACGTTATATTATGAGGTCACATAGTGATCAGTAGCTATGCCACGTTTAATGATTCCTGAATAATAGGAATAGGTAGTACGACTGTCGTTATGGTGTGTAGCGGATAGAGGGTTGATTGTAGAAATCCCCAAGGTGTGATGGTGGGTACGGGTTAGTGTGTAGAGGATGGAATTCTAGGTTGGGTTGGGCTATGCATCATTTATTATTTATCATGTGATTATGATTGTTGCCTTTATGTATGGGCCAGGGCTCATAATGTGTTTGTGGGCCTTATGTCATTGTGTTTCGAGATTTACACACTGAGTCTTGGTGACTCACCCTTTCATTTTGCTCTACTCTTTCAGATGTGCAGTAGATCGTGGACATGGGAGCTGAGACGGACCCGAGGGGCCATCAAGTTTTACTTCTATAGATTATTTTCGGTTTTCTTTAAGTTTTTTTTATATTTTGGGAATATTTATGTAATAAGGCCCCATAGTTTACCTTCATCTAGTAGTTTTTAATATTTGCAACTTATGAAACCATGTCAAAGGTTTAAATATACGAAATAATAATAATACAAGGTTTTCTTTACAAAAGTCACTTGTTTATGCAAATTTTGTCTAATTAACTTATGATTTTCTAAAGCCAACTTAGCAAAAGTTTTCAATGTACAACCCGTAGCATACCAAATCTGGTTGAAACTTATGGGCCGGGTTTGGGGTGTTACAATTTGGACCCCTTAAACACTCTAATTAGCACATTATACGTAACACACAACAAATGCAAAGGCCCATTAATTTAGGATGTTACAGGTTATTCACATTGAACATACATACACATATTAACCATCCTTTTCACACATCCAAAGCATATAACAAAATCATTAAACTATCAAGCCATATCACATGGAAAGATCTATACATCTCAAACATACCAAAATCACTAGCCTATACATGCCATATACCAAATATACAACTTCCAAAAGTACCAAAATATATGGTCGATAGTGTGGTTGAGTCATTGACGATCCCCGGATCTGAGCTAGCTTTAATAACACTATAAAATAGAGAAATACTTCACACAGTAAGCTTAAAAGCTTAGTAAGTTCGTCATATAATACATTTAATTCAACATATCAAATTCAATATACAAATAAACTATCACACGGTTCAATATAGATATACAATCTCATTCATAGTCATTACTCACATAATCATCCATTTATCCATATACGATATCATCAACCACATAGGTTCCTAACATACCTGTGTCAACACTTAATTAATGATCACTTTTGCTACTCGATGCTCAATACCACAATTCGTTCAATCTTCATTAATCATTCAATTTACTCGCACACTTAGTGCTAACTTCTTAGCCAAAGATTTAATATCATCGCACACTTAGTGCCTTTTCATTAAACCGAGTTTCACTCGATATCGCACACACAATGCCAATCAATATAGTCGATACTTTCTTTATTTTTCACAGATAGTGCCGATCACCGTTGTATCAATTCTATTTACGCACACTTAGTGTCACATCTCTCAAATCCACATATAACATTACTAATTCATCAACTACATATTCATTCATTACATAACACATGAACATGATTTAAACAATTCGTATCATACACGAACTTACCTCCGATGTAGAAATAACGAAACAAGTCGATCAATCGAGCACTTTGTCTTTGCCTCGATCTCGATCCAAATCTCTCTTTTCTTGATCTATATAATATTAAACTCAACTTATTCAATCACTAATTCATTAAATTTAATCCAAACACACATATTTAGGGCATTTTACAAAATAGCCCTCACGTTTTCACATTTCAACATTTAAGTCCCTATTTCATAAAATCATCAAATACACATAATTTCACTACACTCTTGCTTAGCCGAAATTTCCCCTAGCTCCTATAAGCCCACATATTTCATTTATTTCACATTTTAGTCCGTCAGTTTATCATTTTCACAATTTAGCCCATAATCTCAAATTCATCAAAAATTTAAAGACAAAATATGTTAATCTATCACATATCTTTCATATTTCAACATCAACTATCACAAAGCTCAAGCATTCATCTGTGGAATCTTACAAAATCACCAAAAAATTCTAAAATTAAGACATGGGCTTGATAGAACACAAAGCAATGATCACAAAAACATAAAAATCACTAAAAACCGAGCTCAAAACATACCTTGGTTGAGCTTATCAATGGCTGAACCCTAGCTTTCTTTTTCTTTTTCTTTTTCTTTTTCTTTTTCGGCTAAAGAAGATTATAATGGCTTCCTTTTTCTTATTTTTTATTTATTATTTACTTATTTCATGTTTTACCATTTTACCCTTAATAAAAACATTATACATTCGTTCATTTAATGGCCATTTATGTTAAAATCCACTATCAATGGTCTAATATCAACATAAGGACCTTTCATTTAATAAGACATGACAATTAAGCACTTTTAACAACTAGCACACAGCTTTTGCATTTTATGCGATTAATTCCTTTTTCACAATTCAGCACACAAACGATAAAATTTTCACACAGAATTTTGACACATGCTTAATCACATACTGTAAACACCAAAAATAATATTAAAATATTTTTCCAACCTCGAATTTTTGGTCTCGAAACCACTGTTCCAACTAAGGTCTAAACCGGGCTGTTACACATTCTTACAGTTCTCTGGTTGCTTGTAAAGGGTGTTGGTCACGCTTGCTAGCATGTAACATCCTGAAAAGGGCCTATGCATTTCCGGTTTAATTGTACGAAATGACATGTCTTATGTGTTATGAATGTATTTTGAACATTTTGGAAACACGAAATGAATGGAAATGTTAAGTTTAAAAGAGGAAAGTGAACATTTCTGGGAAACTAGAAAATGTAAGGAAATGATTTAGAAATGATTCAAAAGAGGAAAGTGAACATTTCTGAAAACTTGAAAATGTAAGGAAATGTTAGGTTAAAGGAGGGAAACGAACGTTTTTGGAAACTTGGAAATGTAAGGAAATGACTTTGAAAATGTTGAGTTTTAAAGTCTAAAAGAGGGAACTAAGGCGAGGTGGCCTTAAGAGAAAAGGTATGTGAAATATGACACACAAACGGGCTTGGAAAAGTGGCTTGAAGATGCCACTTAGGGCCTCAGGAAATGGCGCCACATACTGGGGTATTGGGCCAAGGTTTGAGCTGCAGGGGAAGCAAAATAAAAAGTTTTGTTTTGCAGCAGAGAGTAGCAGCAAGGGACGGCACAAGGCTATAATTTAGGAGCCTTTATTCTTTTATTTTTAAGAGATAAATAGTGGATAAATAAGGGATAAATAATGGATTTATTTATTATTAATTTTCAAGAGATAATTGTTGGATTAAATGCTTTTAATTTGAATAAAGTGATAATTGAAGGGATAAAGCTATCAAAATAGAAGAGTCGTGGCCAAGTAAGGGAGTCTTGGCCTAGTAATTTCGGCACAAGGAGGAGAACTAAGGCCATTCATTCATTCTCTTTCTCTCTGCCAAAGTTTCCTAGCAAAATCCTCTCTTCTCTGCTATTTTGTCAAAACCGAAATCTCTAGCAAAGCAAGCCGATCGCTTCACCTTTCTTCTCTTCCTTTTCCTTTTCTCTCAATCTTCCAAAAGCCAAAAGTTGTGAGATCATCATCTAGCCATAGCCGAATCTCTGAAGGTTGAAGTGAAGGTGCAATCGATTTCTTCAAATAAGGGTAAGATCCAAGTTTGGTTTCCATTCTTTTATATTTTAGACTTATCGAAATTTAGGGACTAATCCCTATTATTGATTTTGGCCGAAATATGGAAGGATCTGTTGGGATTATCAGAGTAGGCGACTGAAAGGAGGATTTTTTGGGATTTAAAGCTTCAAGGTAAGACATGTGAATATTCGGCCAAAGGCCATTTATTATGTTTAAGGATGAAATCGGATCTAACATGAGTCTATAGGTATTTTTGACAACTTCCTAAGCAAGTGAATCTTTTCGGGATTTTAGAATCCACAAGGTAAGCATATAAGGTATTCGGCCAAGGCCCATTTTTGGTATTCAAAACTGTTTCTTATTTATTCACAAGTCGGAAAACTAACCTATGAAGAGATCTAGTGTTTGGCCGAATACAAGAAGGAACTCAGCAAGGTTTCGGGATTTGATTTCTAATCCAATCGGCAACAAGGTAAGTTCTGGTTGCAATAATCCTTCGGGATTTAGTCTTATGGCCAAATAGGCTTTTACTAAATAGTAAGTGATTAATCAAATGTAGGAACTTGAGATCTAAGGCAGTAGATCAGTTTTTTTTTGGGGATTTCAAGGAATACGTTAGGCTAATCAGGTGTGTACCCCACACTATTTCTCAATAAGTTTTATGGCATGTTTAATAAATATATGTATGTGCTTCTACTAGGAATATGAAATATGTTATATGTAACATGTGAATAAAGATAAGAATGGGAAATTTGGCATATTAATGCATAATATGATATGAGGCATACGGGTTATTGAAAAGGGGAAGTGAATGTGGTGACCTAAGACCACGAGATCTGAATGTGGTGACCTAAGACCACGATATCCGAATGTGGTGACCTGAGACCACGATATCTCGAGTGTGGTGACCTAAGACCACGAATCTCGATAAGGGCGATGAGCACGTCGATCGCAGCGATCGCTTTCGATGGTGTGTAGCGGATGGAGGATTGACTTAGTAGTCCCCACGGTGTGCAGGTTGGTACAAGGAAGCGTAGCGGATGGCTAACTAGGTTTGGGTTCGGGATTGCATCATTATCTTGAATTATTATGTGAATATGTTATGTATGGGATGCCTAAATCTATTTGGACTTAGTGTTGTGTACACATTGACTCTGTTGACTCACCCCGTTGTGGGAACATGTTTCAGGTGACAAACAGTAATGGACCGGGTCGGCAGGAGCTTAGTGGTGGCCATGCGAAGTTCAGATTTTCTTTATTTTGGGCTCTTGTTATTTTAAGTGTATTTCTTTTAAATTTGAGTTATATTTGATATAATAAGGCCATAGTGAACTATTTTGTTTCGGTTTTATTTATTGTATTTCAAATTTTTATTTATCACGGATTAAGTCAATTTAATTTAAAATAAGGCCTAAACGTTTTGTCACCTAAAGTAAAGGATTTTAAATAATAAATTAAACTTGTTTTCAACTCAAGCCCAACCCAACTCGAACTCTCTCCCAAAAATCATTTGAAGATTTTCAAAGTGCAAAAGAATTTGAACCGGTTTTCTTGAGGAACATACCAAATCTGGCCAAGGCTCGTGGGCCGGGTTTGGGGTGTTTCAGTTTGGTATCAGAGCCAGGTTTTAAACTCTAGGCCTATGGGCTAAGGCCCAAAATGTTTTCAAATCGAGCCCAAATGAGTTTTATTTTTTTAAAGATAAGCAGGTTTCTGGCATGGCACCTAAGTCTCCGACCCGCAGCCCACCAGGTAAGTACCCCTAACCATCTGTGTGCTTTATGAATTGTAGAAGGGTAGAAATGAAATGGAACATAGAATAGTATGATAGGTACTTGAACCGTAGGTCTAGTCTACTCAAACACAAATACATAAGACTTAAATGCCTAAACAAACCTATGGCTAAGTCGCGAGGGTTAGGGTGTGGTAACCCACAATGCGCATGTCTAGGATTGGATCCTAAGAGCACAGGTATTTAAATAGTCCTAGTGACTCACCTCCTCTTCGCTGGAATCCTACCTGGTACGTAGCTTCGGTTCACCTTAACCAAGAAGACTCAGTGGGTGTGGCAACCTCTGTGTGCATGTCTAGGACCGGTTTCGGTGGGAGCTTGGTACTTAAACAGTCCGCGTGACTCACCTCCTCTCCACTCGAATCCTACCTGGTGCGTAGCTTTGGTTCACCCCGACCAAGAGGACTCGGTCATAGGCTAAACACAATAACTAAAACCTGAAAAGGGAACTAGCCGTGTTTTTTTTTTTTTAAAAAAAACCCTAGTTTTAAAACTCTTAAAATTACCCTTTTTAATTTGTGAGAACTATCTTTACAAAATTTTCCGAGAAATTTCTGATTTATGAAATTACAAAAATGCCCTTGGTTTATAAATATGTCCAAACCACCCACAGTTCTAATCGAAACTTCACTACTTTTTAACAAGTCCAAAAACCCTAATCTGCAAACTATCAAAAAAAAAAACCCTTAATTTTGGAAAAATTACAAAATTGCCCCTAACTTACAAAAATTACCAAAATGACCCTGATTTCCAAAATTTTTGCAACATCGCCGTTTTGGAAAGTACGATTCTCAAAAAGAACTCTCAAAGTTTTGCAAAATTTGGAAATACCCCAGAATTATAAAACTTTACAAATTTACCCTGGCTTATTACTAAAATACCGCGAGATTTAAAATTTTCGAAATACCCATGGATTTCAAAATTTTCCAAAATATCCCCGGGAATTAAAATTTACAAAAATACTTTTTGACAAAATCACCAAGGAACTTTTCTTTTGAAAAGATTACGAAAATACCCCTGTAGGACAAATTACGAAAATACCCCTAGGTAGTGGAAAAACAACAACAATGGAAACTACAACATTTCTCTGAATGAACGAAAGTTCATAATTGATTGATGGATGTATGAATGCAAAGACTGTGTGCATGTATGAATACGAAAGAACCACTCCTAAAATTCTTTTCATAAAACTCCTTCGCGGGTAATCAAGTGAAACAAGGACTAATTAATAAAACTTCTTAATCAGATCACGACGTTAGTAATGAGCTCTAGAGGACGTGGTCATCGTGGACGCGGTAGAGGCAGGATGACCGTGTCAGAACCCGTTAGATCGGGTCAAGGGTCTGACAATGAGATACCACCGCTACCACCACCACCAGCTGTTGGTGCTGAATGGCAAGATCAGACGGGGGATGATGCCGTATCGCAGGCTGTGCTGCGAGTTCTGGAGTTGGTGGCTGGTGCAGGAGGAAATTCAGGAACTCAGAAGTCTGTGCCTGAGCGGCTCCGAGCTAATGGAGCTAAAGCGTTTCGTGGAGTATCTGGGGTGGCACCTAGTACAGCTGAGTACTGGTTGGAAGCAACTGAGCGCATTATGGATGAGCTTGATCTGACCCTTGAGGAAAAGTTAAAAGGAATGGTGGCACTGCTACGCGATGAAGCGTACGAGTGGTGGTTAACTGTTCGGGATGGTGCCACACCGAGGATCCGACACAGGAGTATGTTAAGGAAGCGTATCGGAAGAAATATGTAGGAACCGGTATACCGATGAGCAAAGAAAAGCATTTACGGCCGGTTCAAGGAAACAAGTCCGTTGTTGAATATGAAGTGAATTTCTCGAGGTTGAGCCGGTATGCTCGAGGAGTAGTGGCAATCGAGCATGAGTCTTTGTGTCCGCTTTGAGGACGGACTAAAGGATGATCTCGAGATTGTTGATAGCACCGTATCGTGAGCGGGAGTTTTCGCTTTAGTAAAAAGGCCAAGGTAGCCGAGGGAATTAAGGATTCTACAAAGCGGACTATGGATCGAAATAGGCCAAAGAGAGGTTTTGGATCGTGCAGGAAGGTTCAAAAGAGGCCTAGAGTTGATGGGCGCGAGGTCGCAAAGTTTGTCTGGAAGGCGATGTCGTCCTTGTGACTGTGTGGAAAGAAGCACTTAGGAGAGTGCTGGAAGAAGACAGGAGGATGTTTTAGGTGTGGGTCCAAGGACCATATGATCAAGGATTGTCCTACGAAACCAGACGGGTATCGACCAAAGCTCTCGAAATGTTAGTCGACTAGTAGAGGCGACATGCGCACTCAACGAGTCGTGGTTCGAATAACAGAGGTAATGGTGCTGGCAGAGGACGTGGAACTCAGGGCAGAGGTGCTGCCAATGCTGAGGCAAGGCAACCGGGTTTGGTTTATGCGGTTCACCGGAGGGAGGATGGAGACGCACCGGACGTCATAACCGGTACGTTCCTTATTCATGGCAAGCCCTATTTTGCTCTTATTGATATGGGCTCAACCCATTCATATGTTGCATGTAGTGTAGTGGAAACACTAGGTCTAGACTCTGAACTTTCTGGTAGGGAGATGACTGTAGTGAGCCCATTAGGCCAAACTGTAGTGGTGGATAAGATCTTTCGGAGTGTACGCCTAGAGATTCAGGGAATGAACTTTCAGGCTGACTTAATGGAACTACCCTTTGGGGAGTTTGAACTCATACTTGGAATGGACTGGCTAGTAGAGCACCGAGCCGTGTTGGATTGTGCGGCTAAACGAATGGAACTAAGGACCCCGGAGGATGAAGTAGTAGTAATGATTGGAGAAAGAAGGAACTACCTGTCTAACGTAGTTTCGGCGTTGAAGGCTGAGAAAATGGTTAGGAAAGGGTACAAGGCATTTCTGGCCTTTGTCAGTGCTGTAGACGCAAAAGAAGGGGGAGTTAGTGGAGTTAGAACGGTAAAGGACTTTGAAGATGTGTTTCCGGAGGAATTACCAGGAATACCCCCAGATAGGGAGGTTGAATTTGGAATAGACTTGATACCAGGAACAGCTCCTGTGTCAGTTGCTCCATACCGGATGGCGTCGAAAGAGTTAGTTGAACTCAAGGCTCAAATCCAAAAATTACTGGATCGTGGGTTCATTCGACCCAGTGTGTCTCCATGGGGAGCACCGGTCCTGTTTGTAAAGAAGAAGGACAGAACTATGCGGATGTGCATAGATTACCGCCAGTTGAATAAGCTGACCATTAAGAACAAGTATCCTTTGCCAAGGATCGATGACTTGTTCGATCAGCTGAAGGGGGCCGCGATTTTCTCAAAGATAGACTTGAGGTCAGAATATCATCAGTTAAAGGTGAAGGAGGCAGATATCCATAAGACCGCTTTTAGGACAAGATACGACCATTTTGAATTTGTAGTAATGCCGTTTGGGTTGACGAACGCTCCAGCCGCGTTCATGGATATGATGAACCGAGTTTTCCAACCCTATTGGATAGGTTCGTTGTCGTGTTTATCAATGACATCCTTATGTATTCAAAGTCGGAGGAGGAGCATGATGAGCACCTAAGGATAGTGTTACAAGTATTGAGGAGAAGAAGCTCATGCCAAATTCAAAGAAGTGTGAATTTTGGCTTAAGGAGGTGGCATTCTTAGGACATGTGGTATCCGCAGAGGGAATAAGGGTGGATCCTAGGAAGATCGAAGCAGTGTTGGATTGGAAACCACCTAGGTCAGTGGCTGAGATCCGAAGTTTTTTAGGTTTGGTAGGCTATTATAGAAGGTTCGTGGAAGGGTTCTCATCAATAGCCGCGCCTTTGATAAAGTTGCTAAGAAAGGAAGTACCCTTTGAATGGACGGAAAAGCAACAGGAGAGCTTCGAAAAGCTTAAAAGGGTGTTGACAGAAGCTCCAGTGTTAATTCAACTGGAGGCAGGGAAGGATTTTGTGGTGTACTGTAACGCTTCGCACACGGGATTAGGGTGTGTTCTAATGCAAGATGAAAAAGTATTCGCTTATGCGTCTCGACAGTTAAGGTCGCATGAGGTTAACTACCCAACTCATGACTTGGAATTGGAAGCAGTGGTTTTCGCTCTTAAAGTTTGGAGGCACTACCTTTATGGAGAAAGGTCGATAATCTACATGGACCATAAGAGCCTTAGGTATCTGTTGACTCAGAAGGAGTTGAACTTGAGGCAGCGAAGGTGGGTGGAGTTATTGAAGGACTATGATTGTTCGATAGTGTACCACCCGGGCAAGGCCAATGTAGTGGCCGATGCCCTAAGTCGGAAGGTTGTGTCGGATCTAAGGGCTATGTTCGCACACTTGAGTCTGTATGATGATGGAAGCCTGTTGGCAGAGTTGCAAGTCAAGCCCACATGGCTGAATGAGGTGAAAAGGGGTCAGTTGGCTGATAAGGACCTAAGTGCTAAGTTGCAGCAAGTACAGAATGGAGAATTAGAGGTTTATGGCGTTAATGATGAAATCGTATTGTGCTACAAAGGAAAAGTCTGTATGCCGAGGGACGAGGAGTTGAGACAGAGGATTCTTCGGGAGGCGCATAGTAGCCCTTATGCTATGCATCCCGGAGGCATTAAGCTGTATAAAGATCTAAGGGAACAGTTTTGGTGGCCTGATCTTAAACGGGAAGTTACTGAATTCGTGGGAAAATGTCGACGTGTGTCGATAAGTTAAGGCTGAACACCAAGTCCCATCAGGATTGCTTCAGCCAATCGAGATTCCGCAGTGGAAGTGGGAGAGAATTACCATGGACTTCGTTAGTGGGCTTCCCCTTATGCCAACTAAGAAGGACTCAGTATGGGTAGTGGGTCGTTTGACCAAGTCCGCGCACTTCATCCCGGTAAAAGTTGATTATTCTCTTTAGAAGCTGGCCAAGTTATATGTGGTGGAAATTGTGAGGTTACATAGAGTACCGGTATCGATCATCTCTGATAGAGACCCAAGGTTTACGTCTCGGTTTTGGAGGGCACTTCATCAAGCTTTAGGCACTAAGTTAGACTTCACTACGGCTTTTCATCCACAATCAGACGGGCAGTCTGAACGGGTTATACAAGTGTTGGAGGATATGTTGAGAGGCTGTGTGATGGATTTCCGAGGAAGTTGGGAAGACTATTTGCCTTTAGCAGAGTTCGCCTACAACAACAGCTATCAGGCTAGCATCCGGATGGCACCATATGAAGCATTGTATGGTCGGAAGTGTCAAACTCCTACTTGTTGGACTGAGTTAGGAGAAAGTCGAGTTTTGGGTCCAGAGTTAGTGGCAGAAACTGAAGAGAAGGTTGAGATAATCAGGGCACGATTAAAGGAAGCCTCTGATAGGTAGAAGTCATACGTAGACCTTAAACGGAAGGAAATAGAGTTTGAAGTGGGAGATCAAGTGTTTCTGAAAGTCTCGCCTTGGAAGAAGGTGATGAGGTTTGGTCGCAAAGGGAAGTTAAGCCCAAGGTTTATAGGGCCCTATCGAGTGTTGAAGCGAATTGGACCAGTGGCATACCAATTAGAGTTGCCACCAGAGTTGCAGCAGATGCACGACGTATTCCATGTGTCCATGCTACGTCATTACCGATCAGATCCATCTCATGTAGTACCAGTTGAAGAAGTGGAGCTAAGGCCATACTTATCCTACAAAGAAGAGCCGATTCAGATATTGGAACGTGAT
This sequence comes from Gossypium bickii, assembly GCA_025503065.1. NCBI lineage: Eukaryota > Viridiplantae > Streptophyta > Magnoliopsida > Malvales > Malvaceae > Gossypium > Gossypium bickii. The sequence goes on from CP106709.1 coordinate 68,885,767, forward strand.
GTGAAAGTGCTACGGAGGAAGTCAGTTCCTCTAGTCAAAGTGTTATGGTGCAATCATGGATCGGAAGAAGCTTTGTGGGAGCTAGAAGAGGCAATGCGACAGCAATACCCTCAATTATTTTAGCTAGGAAATTTCGAGGACGAAATTATTTTAAGGGGTAGAACCAGAACATCCTCGAAAGGGCCTATGCATTTCGATTTAATTGTACGCGAAATGACATGTCTTATGTGTTATGAATGTATTTTGAACATTTTGGAAACCCGAAATGAATGGAAATGTTAAGTTTAAAAGAGAAAGTGAACATTTCTGGAAACTAGAAAATGTAAGGAAATGATTTAGAAATGATTCAAAAGAGGAAAGTGAACATTTCTGAAACTTGAAAATGTAAGGAAATGTTAGGTTAAAGGAGGGGAAACGAACGTTTTTGGAAACTTGGAAATGTAAGGAAATGACTTAGAAAATGTTGAGTTTTAAAGTCTAAAAGAGGGAACTAAGGCGAGGTGGCCTTAAGAGAAAAGGTATGTGAAATATGACACACAAACGGGTTTGGAAAAGTGGCTTGAAGATGCCACTTAGGGCCTCAGGAAATGGCGCCACATACTGGGGTATTGGGCCAAGGTTCGAGCTGCAGGGGAAGCAAAATAAAAGTTTTGTTTTGCAAGAGAGAGTAGCAAAGAAGGGGGACTAAGCACAAGGCTATAATTTAGGAGCCTTTATTCTTTTATTTTTTAAGAGATAAATAGTGGATAAATAAGGGATAAATAATGGATTTATTTATTATTAATTTTCAAGAGATAATTGTTGGACTAAATGCTTTTAATTTGAATAAAGTGATAATTAAGGGGATAAAGCTATCAAAATAGAAGAGTGGTGGCCAAGTAAAGGAGTCTTGGCCTAGTAATTTTGGCACAAGGAGGAGAACTAAGGCCATTCATTCATTCTCTTTCTCTCTGCCAAATTTTCCTAGCAAAATCCTCTCTTCTCTGCTATTTTGTCAAAACTGAAATCTCTAGCAAAGCAAGCCGATTTCTTCACCTTTCTTCTCTTCCTTTTCCTTTTCTCTCAACCTTCCAAAAGCAGAAAGTTGTGAGATCATCATCTAGCCATAGCCAAATCTCTAAAGGTTGAAGTGAAGGTGCAATCGATTTCTTCAAATAAGGGTAAGATCCAAGTTTGGTTTCCATTCTTTTATATTTTAGACTTATCGAAATTTAGGGACTAATCCCTATTATTGATTTTGGCTGAAATATGGAAGGATCTTTCGGGATTATCAGAGTAGGCGACTAAAAGGAGGATTTTTCGGGATTTAAAGCTTCAAGGTAAGACATGTGAATATTTGGCCAAAGGCCATTTATTATGTTTAAGGATGAAATCGGATCTAACATGAGTCTATAGGTATTTCGACAACTTCCTCAGCAAGTGAATCTTTTCGGGATTTTAGAATCCACAAGGTAAGCATATAAGGTATTCTGCCAAGGCCTATTTTTGGTATTCAAAACTGTTTCTTATTTATTCACAAGCCGAAAAACTAACCTATGAAGAGATCTAGTGTTTGGCTGAATACAAGAAGAAACTCAGCAAGGTTTCGGGATTTGATTTCTAATCCAATCGGTAACAAGGTAAGTTTTGGTTGCAATAATCCTTCGGGATTTAGTCTTATGGCCAAATAGGCTTTTATTAAATAGTAAGTGATTAATCAAATGTAGGAACTTGAGATCTAAGGCAGTAGATCGGTTTTTTTCTGGGATTTCAAGGAATACGTTAAGCTAATCAGGTGTGTACCCCACACTATTTCTCAATAATTTTTATGGCATGTTTAATAAATATATGTATGTGATATTAAGAATACGAAAGTGTAAGAATGTGGCTAAGGTACCATGTTATGGTACAAAGTACTCAGGTACGTTTCCTACTTCTACTAGGAATATGAAATATGTTATATGTAACATGTGAATAAAGATAAGAATGGGAAATTTGGCATATTAATGCATAATATGATATGGGGCATACGGGTTATTGAAAAGGGGAAGTGAATGTGGTGACCTAAGACCACGAGATCTGAATGTGGTAACCTAAGACCACGATATCCGAATGTGGTGACCTAAGACCACAATATCTGAGTGTGGTGACCTAAGACCACGAATACTGATAAGGGCGATGAGCACGTCGACTGCAGCGACTGCCTTCGATGGTGTGTAGCGGATGGAGGATTGACTTAGTAGTCCCCACGGTGTGCAGGTTGGTACGGGGAAGTGTAGCGGATGGCTAACTAGGTTTGGGTTCGGGATTGCATCATTATCTTGAATTATTATGTGAATATGTTATGTATGGGATGCCTAAATCTATTTGGACTTAGTGTTGTGTACACATTGAGTCTGTTGACTCACCCCGTTGTGGGAACATGTTTCGTGTGACGATGAAGAATGGACCGGGTCGGCAGGAGCTTAGTGGTGGCCATGCGAAGTTCAGATTTTCTTTATTTTGGACTCTTGTTATTTTAAGTATATTTCTTTTAAATTTGAGTTATATTTGATGTAATAAGGCCATAGTGAACTATTTTGTTTCAGTTTTATTTATTGTATTTCAAATTTTTATTTATCAAGGATTAAGTCAATTTAATTTAAAACAAGGCCTAAACGTTTTGTCACCTAAAGTAAAGGATTTTAAATAATAAATTAAACTTGTTTTCTACTCAAGCCCAACCCAACTCGAACTCTCTCCCAAAAATCATTTGAAGATTTTCAAAGTGCAAAAGAATTTGAACCGGTTTTCTTGAGGAACATACCAAATCTGGCCAAGGCTCGTGGGCCGAGTTTGGGGTGTTTCATAGCATGTAGTAACAAGCTATCTCATTAGACTCCTCTTAGCGATTTCTAGCCTTAGCTTGATTGAACAGATGACATTTATTGTCAAGAAAGTCTTGAGTTTCTTGTAGATTAGGACAATCATGAGGCTCCTTTTCCTCCATTCCTTATAGTTATTTTCATTTAGTTTGTTCTTAGTGTGTATGTTTAGTAAAGGAGTAGGTGTCATTTTCGAACTAGAAAAAAAAATCATAAATTATTCTAAAAAACTAATATTAAAACCTATGTTCATTTCTAACTCACGTGAATTCTTCTAAAAAATTAAAATTAAAATTAAAACCTACATGAAAATATAGTTTACAATCTAATTACATATCCCAAAAATTAATAAGACCTAAAAATACCTAAAAATTACACTCAATTTAATTTCTAAAAATCATAACTTTGAAAAAATTACTTTATCATACATATAATAATATAATTAAAATACATTCATTCGCATACATATCCCAAAATATGCATATAACTATAAGAATTCCACATCTTATGAAAAATAAGCAAACATGAAGAAGAGGGAAAATTCGGTATCAGTTCATACTATAAACATAGTACAACCTAGCTTTGATACCAAATTTTGAAAAAATCTAGTTAAGAAAATGATTTTCATTTACAACGAAAATTAAAATATTTGCAAATCGAGGTGGTTTGTGATATTTATAGAAATAAACTTTTATCGAAGAGTACTCGTGCTTTGAGCGAGACAAATTTTAATCGTTCTTGACTTTCAATCGAACAACCTTTTCTACTATCCTTGTACCTCAAATTGCATCAAGTGTGGGCTCGAGCAACATGAACCAAACATAGAGAAAGAAAAAGAAATTATTACTTGCAATAGGAAAATAATTCTCTCAATAAAAACTGCTAGAAATATTAATTTCCAAAAAATAAATTCTCACTACTTTCTAGCAGAATAACAATATATGAAAATTGTGTGTGTAAATAACTCTACCAGTGTCATCTATTTATAGAGAGAGAGATGGGAATCCTGATTGAATAAAAATAACACAAATAATATTTATCTTAATAGAAAACACTCCCCTAGTCCTACTAGGAGAGACAATGGTGGCACACCCTAGATAATAATACTAGGGTTGTCACCTCTCTCATGTAATATAGGTGGTTTTGGATCTTTCCTATATTCGGTTCAATTATATGTCCTTCCTGAACTTTTTACCCAACACTTTATAATTTAATCCAACCTAATATTTGTTTTCTATTTCCCAAAATAAATATTATTTATTTAATTTAATCTAATTAACTAAATTAATTTCTCAATTAAATAATTTTCTCAATCCAATTTTAATTTAATTAAAGTCATGACAACTTTACAGTAAAAGTATTTATGAGAAAATATATTTAATTTTCAAATTCAACAGATTCATAATGACTAATGATTTTGATTCCATTTTTGAACTTAAATTATTTAATTATAATTAATTAAATAATAATTCAAAAACTTTAAATTGATTCTCAATTCATTTATATACTTAGTAAGAAAACATATTCATTTGTGAATGTGGGTTTGTTTATCTAACTTCATCATTTCTATTCATTTTTGTTCATTTGGTTCTCCATGCATTTCATTTATGGTTTTAATGAGTTAGAGGAGGGACCGATTGAACATATATAGTTATAACTCAAATAATTTATAATTAAATTATAGCTTTTTGTCTGTTAATTATAAACTTATTTAGTCATGAAGTCAATCCACTATAAGTACACTAAGCTCTCCGTAATTACATATCATTATGAAAGCTATTTAATAACTACTCATCTAATGACCTTGTCATAAGTGTGTTACTATTATTAGATATCCTTAATCTTTTTGGGATAAATTCGCTCTCCCAATATGATTCTATTTTATCTCATGGTAATCATTACATCTTCCTTTATAAAAATTCAATTGCTATCAAATAGTAATCAATTCATTTATCACAAAGATAAACAACACGTGACCACTTTTAGTTTTCATTTATCATGTAATGCCGATGAAAGGATATCATTTACCCATTAGTTGTGCTATGAATTCCACTATTGTAAATGATGCTACATACTGTAAAAGTCGTATACCCAATACACCAGCTTTCGACTCCTTATCTATTTGAACGCAAGGTTTTACTAACATCATCTACTCAGGATTAATGTATGTCACACTATAAATGTCACAAGTGAATAGATCCATAAACGGATCTAGGATCTATTCTACTTTGGTCTTGTCTGATGTATTGTCAGTCCAGTTAGTCACATCTATGTCTCTATCTTATAGGAGTCATCCGCTTCGATGCTTAAGAAAAAAACTTCTCCCTATTTGGACTTTATAGACAACGTATTAGTCTTTCAATTGATTTTCTTATTTTTGATTAAACTAAGGACATGTTTAGGTTTATCTACTAATAGAAGGTATCTTTCTGTATTACGATCCAACCATGTAATATCGCTTAGTATTAGTTAAACATTAAATAACTAGTGAGAAAATATTTGCTTCTATTTTACTTTTCTTGCAAAAACATTGAGGACAATATACAAAGGAAATTAATGTAATTAATAAACATTTTATTAAATCAGTTTCTTCAATAAATACAAGTATACATAGAAAAATATACTATACATAGGGCACTAGATCCAATAGATTAAATATGTAATGAAAATTACAAGTGGCATTATTTCCTAAACTATACAACGTGCTTATATTATATATGCATGAACATGCTTGTCAATTTAATCTTATCACATTCATGTAGCATGCTATAAATTTGCAAAAAAATAAATTGATTTTAACTAGCTAAAGGTTTCCATGATCCCATCCGAAGGAAAAATAAAATAATAAAAATTACAATATTTTTCTCAAAGCATTCTTTGAGTCTTCTAAGTGAAAGTCAAATTTCCTTTAGGTTTAAAAGTTCCCAAAACCTGAAATTAACCTTTTTGTCCAAAACGATCCCAAAACTCGAAAACTTGCACATGTAATCAAAAGAGGAATCCATTTTCTGGCCAATGCCACTAACCACCTCTATCGGCAATCGCCAGCAGCGGCTGGTCATCGTTAGTTGGTCTGGTCCTCCGTCGGTTCTGTCAGGTTAGTAATGTCTCATACAAAATTTCTAATTTTAAAAGAAAAAAACAAAATAAACTTGTGTGGAGAAATTTTAATCAAACAATGAGAGAAAGAGAGAAAATTTAGTATTAGTTTATGCTATAAACATAACACAACCTAGATCTGATACTAATTGTTGGAAAAATCAACTTAGAAAACAATGTTTTAGGCATAACGGAAGTTTTAAATTTTTTTAGATTGGGTCATTGTGATATTTATAACAATAAACATTAACTGAAATTATACATTTGTTTTATACAATGTGGTCAAGTTGAACTTGGCTTTCTAACGAATGATCTTCTCCTCTATTCTTGAACCACAAATTACTTTGAGTGTGGGCTCAAAAAATCCTGAACAAGTCACACAAAATGAAAAAATTTATTAGCTTTTAATGGGAAGTTAATTCTCTCTGTAATCGAAAACTATGTGTTTTTCCTAGAAAATAAAATTTACTCTGTAAAATAAATTGTGGCTATTTTCTAATAGAATAACGACGTAAATAATGTGTTGTGTAAAGCTTAACACAGAATTTCTATTTATAGAGAATCAGTACAAAAGTTTTGTTTGAATAAGATCTAACTAAATAATAATATTTTAATAGAAGTATTAAGGGCGGCAGCACTGTAATGCCCAAAAATTCTTATTCTTGTTTCTCTTAAAAAGTGGCACAATTGTGTATCTGCTTCTGTGGTTAAGTGTTCCGGGTGTGAGTGGAAGGTCCCAAGTTCAAGCCTTAGCTTTGGTATTTTTTTTTTATGTAAGCCTTACACTTGCTTAGTGGGCATATTTAATTATTTGTAAAACCATATCAGAATAGGACTGTTGGTCTAGTGGTTAAGTTTAGTATCAGTTTGCTGAAGGTCTGGTGCTCGAATCCCTGCGAGAGCGTGGGAGACTATTTTTGCTCATTTGATCGAAGAGTTTCGGTCAAACAAGAATTCTGAGTAGTGGAGATAATTAAGGTATTTGGGGGGGAAGTTATCAGATTTTTATTTTATTCTTCCCAAAATTTCGGTTTTTCCTCTTTTCCTCTCAAAATTCTGACGTTCATGCTCTTCTCCCTTTTTTTCGCTTTCTTCTGTTGTTGTCAATACTTTTGTTCTACTCAAATATTCCAGTTTTTCAGTTGCTTGTGTTCGGTAAATAAGCATAGATTATTCTGTGAATAGGGGTTTCCTTTTAATTCGTTCTTGAATTTTTTATACTTTCCGATTGGAATCTTATTCGTTGTTTTGGTAGTAGCAAACCAGGACGTAAAGGCCTCTCCTTGTGCGGAAACGTGATCAAATCATTTAAGGGTGTTGGGGTAAGTGTTAAAGGTGGATTGATTTCGTTATCAGTTTTGTAATTTTGATTCAAACGTGTAGTAGTTCTGATTTCTGAGTGTTGTATATTGATTTTTAGGTCCTGGAGTGTTCGTAGTTGTAGTAGCATTGATATCGTACCAGGTGTGTACCCGATTAGACAGAAACTGGGGTTTCAGTGAAAGCTAAACACCACACTGTCGACACCACATAAGCATGTGGTTGCCCGTATGGTAGGCCTTGTGCCATAACACGGGCGTGCGATCGACGCAGCTGGGCTATGCACGCAAGACACGGCCGTGTGATGGCCAGGTAGGCCGTATGTGTAACAGTCCCGTTTAGACCTAATAAACCGTATTATGTATATATTTTATTCTCATATTTAGCATACTTTTGGATGATTTATCCCCTGAATTGTGGAATTTGATGCTCCTAATCCTGTAATTTCATGTTTTATACTTAGAAGAGCATCGGAGGATGAAAAGAATGAGAAACAGGCCAAAAATGGAGAAAATGGGCAAAAATACAAAATTCACACGGCCTGGAGGAATCCACACGGCCCTGCCTTTTTAACAGATCCGAACACGGCCTGTACTCGATTTGCACGAGCGTGCCACACGGGCGTGTCCCTGCCATGATCTGTTTTAATTCCATTCAGATTAGGACACTTAGGGGCAAAGAAAGAAATTCCGAAAGCCTATATAAACACCCAAGTGTGACCTAAAATGGGGGCGTTCAGGTAGGCTGAGAAGCCAAGCCAAAGAGGCCGAATTGTGGGATTTACTCGAAGATAGCCAGTTGATTCATCTCAAGAAGCTGGAACCATACTCAAGATGGAAGATCTTCCCTTCAATTTCCTTTAGGGGGTTTTATGGTTTTCCTTATGTTTTGTTTTATATTTTCTTCTGAGATGTATTCTTTTATAAACATGAACTATACCCCTCAGATACCTGAGGGGTATGAAACCTAAGACGGATCTTGTTATTGTTTTCTGAACTATATGATAAATACTTGATTTGTTCTTAATTATGTGTTCTTAATTCTTGTTTTAATATTTCAGGATATTGATTCAAGTATTGATGTGCTTAGGCAGTGGAGGAATATTCCCTGTTTAAGAGTAGATCTAGCATAGTTAAGCGCAGTTGATCACACCCCTTGAGATAGGATGACGAAAATCTGCTGGATTAGGGTCAAACCTAATATGGGAGTCTATAAATCGAGTTAATGCAACACTAGGGGTTTTAATTAGAAAGAGATTTCAATTAATCAACTAGGGTTAGACGTTAGTAGCCTCGAGAGAGGTATTAATATAAATTAGAGAATCCTATGGATCAAGTTAAGTGAATAAATTGTCTGGTTCAGAGTTAAATAACAAGTGAAGTCTAGGTGGATTCTTCCTCGGGTATTGTCCTAATCAATTGGTTTTTCCAAAAGTATTTTCCCCAATTCATTCTCTGTGTCTTAGCATCTTTGGCTTAGTAGTTAGTTAGTTTTAGATTAAACAACAATTCCCTTAATTCTTAGGCTAAATAACAGAACGATAGTAATTACTAGTACTCTTGGTCTTTGAGGATATGATACTTCCGGTCTTGCCATAATTATACTACCAAACGATAGGTACGCTTGCCTCAAATCATTGTCATAGTTAGTTTCTAGGCTCGATCATTCATTATACATAATTATTAAGACTTTCAGACACAATCAAGTTTTTGGCGCCGTTGCCGGGGAACTAAGATATTAGAAATACTTGATTTTTATTACTTTAGCCATTATTTTTATTTATTTTTTATTTTTATTTTTATTGTTCTAATTTTTCTTTTCTTTGCTGCTGGTAGGTTTTTCTAGTTTATGACTAGAAAGAACCCATCAGGACCCTTGATTTTTGACAGCGACTTAGAAGGTACAGTTCGCAGAAACAGAAGAGAAATAAGGAGAAGCTTACAATAAATAAAAGAAGAGCAAGAGGACGATACCAATACTACCGCAGAAATGGCTGATAACAATTCGCTACCTCCTGTGGTTGCCGTAAACCCAGTGAATCAACATCCTGCTCCTCGTACTATGTATGATTATGCTAAACCTAATTTAATAGGAACTGAGTCAAGTATTGTTAGACCTGCTATTGCTGCAAATAATTTAGAACTGAAACCTAACACAATTCAGATGATACAGCAATTTGTTTAGTTTGATGGTTTGCAGGATGAGGATCCAAATAATCACTTGGCGAATTTCCTAGAATTTTGCAATACTTTCAAAATAAATGGCGTTTTTGATGATGCTATTCGTCTTCGGCTGTTTCCCTTTTCGTTGAGGAACAAAGCCAAACAGTGGTTGAACTCGTTACCACGAGGATCAATCACTACATGGGAACAGATGACAAAAAAATTTTTGTTAAAATATTTTTCGCCGGCTAAAACAGCCAAGTTGAAGAATAATATCTCTTCTTTTGTGCAGATGGATTTAGAGACACTTTACGATGCATGGGAGAGATACAAGGATCTATTGAGAAGGTTCCCACACTACAGGTTACCTTTGTCGCTCCAAGTTCAAACCTTTTACAACGATATGAACCCTTCAACCAGGCAGTTGATTGATTCATCCACCGGTGGAACCTAAATAACAAAACACCTGAGGCTGCCTATGAATTCATTGAAGAGATGTCACTGAATAACTACCAGTGGCAAGTCACGAGGACTAGGCCAACAAAAGCCGCCAGTGTTTTCAACCTCAACACTGTAACCATGCTATCAAAGCAGATAGAGATGTTATATAAAAAAATGATGCTTTATGTGGTTCTTCGTAGGTACATCCAGTAATGTAGTGCGATATGAATGGAGGAGGGATGAGCATCACAGAATATCTGCCTTACAACCCGAACGCTGAAAACGAGCAAGCTCATTATATGGGTAACAATTTTAGACCTCAAAATAACCCTTATAGTAACACTTACAATCCAGGTTGGAGGAACCACCCCAATTTTTCATGGGGTGGTTAAGGAAATCAAGGACAACAACCCTCTCAGCTTTTCAACAATAGCCCTACCCACAGGAAAAGAAGCCAGACCTTGAAAAGATGCTGAAAAAATTCATCACGGTGTCAGAAACTCATTTCCAAAACATCGAGACAACACTTAAAAATTAACAAGCATCGATTCAAGGGATCGAGAACTAGTTAGGACAACTTGCCAAGATTCTATCAGAACGACCACAAGGCAGTTTGCCAAGCAACACTGAAAAAAACCCAAAGGAGCAACTTCCAGCCATAACAGCTCATGCTAGTGAAGGGTTAGATGAGCCCAAATTAAGGCAAGAGAATGTGGTAGAGGAAGGTAAGGTTGAGGTAAGCCATGACAAACCAAAACCAGTAATTAAAGAGTACCAACCTCATGTACCATATCCCAATGCGATGAAGAAAGAGAACACAGATGAACAATTCGGTAAATTTTTTAAACTTTTAAAGAAATTACATATTAACTTACCGTTTCTTGAAGCTCTTTCGCAGATGCCAGATTCAAGGAAATTTTTAAAAGTGCTTCTGACAAACAAACGGATGTCAGACGAAGAGTAGCATGTGGAACTAAACGTAGTGTGCTTAACAATGTTGCAAAATAAACTACCACGAAAATTAAAAAATCCAAGGAGTTTTATAATTACATGCTTAATTGGTAGTTTATCTGTTGATAATGCTTTAGCTGATTTAAGGGCAAGCATCAATGTTATGCCTTATAAAATTTTTAAACAGCCAGGTCTAGGGAAACCCAAACAAACTAGGATGAGCATTCAATTAGCTGATAAAACTATTAGAATTCCTAGGGGTATAATTGAAGACGTACTCATAAAAATTGACAAATTCATATTCCAAGTAGACTTTGTCATTTTATTCATGGATGATGACAACAATATTCCTTTAATTTTAGGAAGACCCTTTTTAGCAACTGCCAGAACTAAAATTGATGTTGGTACAGGTGAACTTATACTTCATATAGGTGACGAAACGATCACTCTTCAGGCCCTTGATTCAGTTAGGACATCAAGTAATCAAGGCGAGAACATAAATTCTATTAATGACCATTTGGTTCAACCTTCTTTATAGAAAACACCACGGAACTACACAACTGAGCCAGATCCTAGACCTCATGCCAACAAGGAAATAACTCATGAGGAACGAAGGCTTCAGATCGATGAACTAGACGAGTGGAAGACGCATTTCAAGGAGAAACTAGGAATACATGAAGCAGAACCGACGCCATTCCGTGGGATAAACAAATTTAAGATCGGAGATCAGGTATTATTGAATAAAACAGACCCTCGGATAGCCACTTTAGAACTAGATAGAAACGAAGAAATACCTTTTAAGGTACGGAATATCTTCCCACACGAAACAGTCGAGGTAACCAATCCTAAGTTTGGCACTTTTAAGGTAAATGTTACTCAACTCGAACTATATAGTAATCGTTGAACCAATAGCAGGGTGAGGAGTTTCAACTCCTCAAACCACCATGAATAAACAGCTGAGAGGTAAGTCTAGCTTAAGACTTTAAACAAGCGCTTCTCGGGAGGCAACCCGAACACTAACACCATCAAGTTTTTTCTAGTTGGAATAGTGGTTTTGAGACCATAGATCCGAGTTAGAAAAATGTTTTATTTTTTTTCGTGTCCACAGCATGTGAATTAGTATGTGTGAAATTTTTGCAAATTAATTTTTGCCGTTTGCATGCTTAATTTGATAAAAAGACTAAATCGCATAAAAGGTAAAAGTAGCCTTCTATTTGATTAAGTGCTTAATTGATGTGTCTTTCTATATATGAGGTCTTATGTTGTAAATTGGCCATTGTACTTAAGGATGGGCGGTTAAGGACTATTATCATATGGTTTTATAATAAAGTTTATAAGGATAAATTAGTAAATGAATTGATAATTTAATTAAAACATAAAATAAAACAATTTTATACATCATTTTATGTCCATCCACCACCAAAAATAAGAGGAAGAAGAAAGGTTTAAGCTCTCTTGATTTTCGGCACACATTTTGAATAGATTAAGGTATGTTTTGCTTCGGTTTTTTTTATAATTTTTACGTTTTCGTAATCGTTGCTTCAAGTACTTGGAAACCCATGCTTTAATTTTGTGAATTAATGAAAGTTTTCAAATGTGTCATTGATGAATACATGAGTTTTGTGATGTTTGATGGTGAAAAATGTGATATATGTGTTAGCTTAACATATTTTGTCTTTGGATTTTTGGTGATTTTGAGTAATTTGGATTGAATTGAGAAAATAATATTTTGAGGGACTAAATTGTGAAATAAATGAAAAATATGGGTTGCTAGGGACCTATAGAGAATTTGACTAAGCATGGGTGTATTGAGATTTTGTGATTTTGTGATTTTGTAAGGACTAAAATGTCAAAATGTGAAAATGTGAAGGCTAATTTGTAAATTTCCCTAAATATCTATTTTTGGATTGAATTGAATGATTTGGTGAATAAATGGATTAAATTTGAATATGTATAGATTAAGAAACGAAGAAAATCGATTTAGATCGCAGAAAGTCGAAAGTGATCGAATAGTCGAGCTCGTACGTTTATCCGAATCTGAGGTAAGTTTATATACAAATAAACGTATTTACATTGATATATGTATGTTTATATGAAGAAACATAATGATGAACGTGTACGAGATGAGGAGTACATGAAATCCGAGATAGTATCGACATAGCGTCAACATCAGAAAAAGTCCCGCACGAACCTAGGAATAGATAGGATTACATATGTCATGACATAGGTTTCCGATATGTGATATCATGTAAGCCTACGTCTGGGATGTTGGGATCGATAAGATTTACGTTTAAGACCATGTTTGGGACATTGACATTGTATTAATTCATGTAAGACTCTGTCTGGGACAGTGGCACCGATATCTGAGTACATGTAAGACCACGTCTGGGACGTTGGCATTGTACTACTATTCCGAGTACTCTGAGTATCCTATTTGATTCCTAAGGTTTCAACGGGCAAATCCAAGAAATGAAAGTTTATGTGATATGTATAAACGAATCAGGTACATTTGAATTGTACACTAAATAAGTGTATGAAAGGTAAGTGTGTATATGAACTTACCTAGATGAGATATGTGAATAGATTTGATGAGGTAAAATGTGATATATGTGTGAATGAGCTATGTTCTAAAGAAATACAACGTGATAAATATGTTGGTAAGAAAATGGCTAAATAAATGAGCCAAGAAGAATTATGAATGTGCAAATGAGCTAGTAGTAATCTCATATTTGATATGAATAATGAATGCCTATATATTAAGTTTATTTGTATATGGCTTACTAAGCTTTTGGAAAGCTTACTTTGTATGTGTTTTCTCTGTTTTATAGGTCGTCAAAGCTATAAAAGGCTCGGGAATCGTCGAGGATCATCACCACACTATCAAACTCTACTTTGGTATTTTTGAATGTGAATATAGTTAAATATGGCATGATTAGGCTAGTTCTTTTAGAGTATGTTTGAGATAAGTACATAGCCATGTGATATGGCTAGATATATGGTTATGTTATGATTGAGTAATCTTGTTATATGATATCTTGTTTGGTGAGGTTTGATGGCTATTGAAATGGTTATGTTAATGGTAAGTTACTTGATGCCAAGTTAGCATATTATTAATGGTAAATTTGTGAATGGATCATGTTTGGAAATGCTTGTGAATAAGTTGAGCTAAATGTTGCTTAAAATGGTATGCTTGAGATGCCTTTGATTGCTTGGAAAAGTTGGTTATTTTGGCATGAATTGAATTGGTATGTTGCTTGTAGGGATAACCCAATGTGTGGGTGGCATCTTGGCCTTGAAAATGGCCGATAATTTCCCACACAGTTGAGCACACAGGCGTGTGGCTTGACCATGACCTTCGTGGTTGCATTTCAAAACAAATCAGACTCGACCACGGGCAAGACACATAGGCGTGTGTCTGGCCGTGTGGATTAAGTCAGTGTCGACCACAGGCTGGACACATGAGCGTGTGACTGGCCGTGTGGTGCAAGTCAGTAGCGACCACGGGTGAGGCACACAGGCTTGTCCACGGCCATGTGGACAAGTCAGTATGTATGCCCTGTTTTGACACGGCTTAGACACACGGGCGTGTCTGAGGCCGTGTGCCTCACACTGGCGTGTGATCTCTATAACTTTGAAAATTTTTTAAATTTTCGAGAATTTTTGTATATGTTCGGTTTAGTCCCGGCCCTATTCTAAAGCATGATTAAGGTCTCGAAGACCTATTTAAGGGACACTTTGATGTGATTTGTCAAATTATGTTTTGAAATGTCTGCAAAAGTTTTTGATTGTCCGGTAATGCCTCTTAACCCTAGACCGGCGACGGTTATGGGTTAGGGGTGTTACAGTATGCGACACACGGGCTAGACCGATTTGGGCCATGTGGGCCATACGGGCATGTGGGCCCATATGGGTAGTCCACACGGGCGTCTGGGATTTTGGGCCAGGCCGTGCCAATTTGGGCTGTGTGGGCCTCCACGGGCAAGCCACATGGGCATGTAAGCCTATTTATACGACATGATTCCTAGGGTTGCACGGGTCGCCCAAGTCGACTGTGAACCTACGGTAGGGTCAGTAAGTGTTACCTAGACCCTTAAATGTTTGATCTGAGTGTACTTGATGCGTGATTACTGATATATAAATATATATATGTGTGTATACGTATGACTGATGGTTGCATAAAAGCATGACATATTGTATGTTTGCATTGTATTGCACTGGGTTGGGATGATGATATTTGGTGGAAGTGTACTGAAAGGTTTTAAGCCTATTATCTGGCAGCTCAGCTGCAATATACTGAATATGTGCTACATTCGGTACTACTTGGAGTGTAGGATGGGTGGGTGTTTTAAACCCTACATGGAGTGTAGGGATGGACAGAGATGGTGTGTAGAGGTTGGTGGGTAGGACTCTGTTACTGGGTACTGTTTGCATTATTGATACTGTTACTATGATGGGCGCAGTCCCTAATACATATCTGTTATTGAAACTGAAATGGGCTAAGGCCCGAACTGCTACTGAAACTGAAATGGGCTTAGGCCCAGACTGCATTTGACTGTTGTTGTGACTAACTGTATCCATGATTTGTGGGGATTACACACTGAGTTTACGTAAACTTACCCCTTTTTATTTTATCTGTACAGGTAATTCCTAGAATTAGACTGATTGGTGCGGCGAAGGACTCTACGATGACCACACGGTTATTGGACTAATTTAATTTTTATTATTTTTGGTGTATTTTGTTGTAAATTGGACTTTTGGACTGCTTACTTTCATTTTGGTTTATTTTACTGCTTTCTTGAACTTTTGAATTGCAACGAAAACTCAATTTTAATAAACACAACATTTTCTTAAATGCGAACGATTTTCTCTAAATAACACGTTTTAAAAAGCTTCCGCTATAGAATATATTTTTTAAATGAATCAAAATTAACGAGGAAATTTATTTTTGAAATTAACAAGAGGTAAATAGATGCTAATAAATAGAAACGACTTTTACTGGGTAAATTTGATTTCAAATCCCATTCCATGGGACATCGCTGGATTCGGCCATAACGTGTAGGCCTAGTTTAAGGTGTTAATTTAGTGGTATCAGAGCCAGGTTGCAAAACTAAGCTATGGATTTTTGGGTTTTAAAACTTGGTTTTTAAGAACTAGTTTTCAAATAATTTGAAACGATTTGATTGAGAATGTGGTACATCGAGTTTTTGGCGCTGATCCTGTAAGTATTCTGAAACTGTAGATATACTGTGAAAGCACTCTAGGTCGTGTATACTGAAACTGTAGTAAAACTGAGATTGTAGCAAAACGGATAGAGACTGCGATTTGTGAAATCACTCTGAATTACTGAAACTATTTACATAAAACATCTGCTAATAAATATCAAAACTGTAACTGATTCATAAAATTGTTAATATAGATAAAATCCAGAATCTACGATGAGCGCAAGAGGTATTCGTGGACGTGGTACTAGAGGCCGAGGTAAGGGCCGTAGAGGGTTCGAGCTGAGTCTTTTTCCCTGGGTAGTATACCAAATTTGGAGATGAGTGAGATGCCAGTGTCACCTGCTACCAAAATTGTGTCTCAAGGTCGCATAGCTGGGGACAACGCATTGTCCCAGGCTAAGCTAAGGATACTGGAGAAGGTCACTGGACCCAATACTGGATCTAGGGGCCGAGGGTTGGTCATGGAACGACTCCGGTCAAATGGAGCTGAGCCTTTTAGGGGTGTCACTGGAGCCGCCCCTAATGTGGCTGAGTACTGGATTGAGGCCACGGAGCGAATTATGATGACTTGGATTGCAACCCTGAGCAGAAACTGAAGGGTGTAGTCTCTTTATTGCGTGATGAGGCTTATCGATGGTGGTTGACTGTTAAGGAGGGCACTCAGCCCGACCGTCTGACATGAGAATTCTTTAAGACCGCCTTCCAGGGGAAGTATGTGAGAGCTAGTTACATTGATGCTCGTAGGAGGGAGTTTCTGAACCTTACCCAGGGAGACCGATCTGTGGCCAACTATGAGGCTGAGTTCCTAAGATTGAGCCACTATGCGCGGGTTATGGTGGCATCGGAGTATGAGAGGTGTGTCCGCTTTGAGGATGGCCTTAGAGATAATTTGAGAGTTGTGATAGCTCCGCAGAGGGAGCGAGATTTTTCTGTTCTGGTCAAGAAGGCAAAGACCGCCGAGGATGTTAAGCGCGTTGAGTGCCAAAACAGAGACAGTGAGAGGGGTAGGAACAAAAGGGATTTGGAGTCCTTGAGTTCGGTACAGAGGCCTAGGAAAAAGGCTAGGACTGATGGGCCGGATGGAGCTGGGCCCCTGTTACTGCTACTAGACTGCAGCCATGTGTCGATTGTGGTAGATGCCATCAGAGCGAGTGTTGGAGTAGGAGTGGGGCGTATCTGAAGTGTGGTTCATTGGATCATTGCATTAGGAAGTGTCTATTTAGGGCCGATTAGATGCAAGCTCAGGGTACTGGTACTGCGTAGCCACAGAGAGTAGCACAACAGCCACCAAGAGGCCGTGGTCAGGCTAAGGGTGGTAATGGCATGGGTCGTGGACGAGAGGCCTTTGGGCGAGATCTTTGGATAGATCGAGGCGAGGCGACTTGCTCTTGTTTACGCCATGCGTCGTTTGTGAGGACGAGATATCTTTGCGATGTCATCACTGCATGCGTTCCTTATTTTTGATGTACCATATCTTGCTCTGATAGACATAGGATCTACTCATTCCTACATAGCCTATTTTGTTTTTGAGAATCTGGGGTTATCGATTGAGAGCATTCTAACAGTTCGATTTATACCCTAGTCAGAACAGTGGTTTTGGGATCACGAATCTGAGCCTGAATAATATTTTAATATTATTTTCTGTGCTGTTGATATGTGATTAAGCATGTGGTAAGTTTCCGTGAGTTAATTTGTCCGTCTGTGTGTTTAATTTGACAAAAGGACTAAATTGTATAACTGGTAAAAGTGGCCTTTTATTTGATTAATGGCTAAAATGGTGTGGCTTTTAAGTGATGAGGACTTATGTGGCAATTAAGCCAATCCTATGCACAGTGGATGACAATGAATGATGATATATATATTTATATTATATGTTTATTACATTTACTTTAATAGTTAAAGTTATATTATATTTATTTTATAAGTTATGTTTATATTATAATAAAAGAACATGAGTGGGTTGTCCCATTTTATCATCTTCTTGCCGAAACCACTAAAGCAAAAGAAAGAAAACTTTGGCTAAGCATTCGGTTATTTCAGGCTTAAATCCAAGGTTAGTTTTTGACTCGTTTTTGATAATTTCTACGTTTTTGCAATCGTTGCTTTGAGAGCTACTAAACCCATGTTGTAATTTTGTGAATTGATGATGTTTGTGTGAGATGCCATTGATGATATGTTACGTTTTGTGATGTTTTATGTTGTTAAATGAAAGATTTAAGCTTGATGAACAAGCTTTGTTCTTGAAGTTTTGATTAATTTAGCTAAACAGGGCTAAATTGAGAAAATGGCAAATTGAGGGACTAATTTGTGAATTTGATGAAAAATACGGGCTTGTATGTGATGTATATATATTCGGCCTAGCATGTGTATAAGTGGATTTTGTGAATTTGAAGTTTTTTAAAAAATGGACTAAATTGATAAAATGTGAAACTATGGGGGGATAAATTACAAATAGCCCTAAACGTGTGTCTTGGATTGAATTGAATGAATTAGTTAATAAAAGGGTTAATTCTGAATATGTTTAGATCAAGAACAGAGGAAAACAGATTTAGATCGCGGGAAAGCGAAAATAATCGAGTAGCCGTTTTCATTCCGACATATCGAATCTGAGGTAAGTCACTATGCAAATTAATGTATATGTATGCATTTGTAATTGTTCATATGATTAATGATGATATTGAATGCTTATGAGAGGTTATGTATTTGAATTCCGAGATAAGCTCGGTATAGTGACTAAGTCCGAGAAGCCCCGTACGAACTTAGGAATAGATAGGATTGGTTAAGTCACGTCATAGATATCTATTTTATTTTTATCATGTAAGACCACGTCTCGGACGTTGGCGTTGATTTGAGATTCGTGTAAGACCCTGTCCGGGACAGTGGCATCGATATCTGATTATGTGTAAGACCACGTCTGGGACGTTGGCATCAATATGAGCTTTACGTATAAGACCACGTCTGGGACGTTGGCATCATTATGATCCTTACGTGTAAGACCATGTATGGGACATCGGCATCGTTCTGATTCGTGTAAGACCCTGTCCGGGACAGTGGCATCGATATTTGAGTACATGTAAGACCTCGTTTGGAACGATGGCATTGTACTATTTCTGAGCTTCTGAGTATCCTACCGGATTCCTTATGGTTCAACATTTTCTTCGTTTTTTAGGTCGTCAAAGCTACTGAAGGCTCGGGACCGTCACGGATCGTCATCTCACTACTAAACTTATTTTGGTACACTTTGAAAATGTGTAAAGCTAGATATGGCATGTATAGGCTAGCTCTTGATATGAATTGTTATGTGAACTTATCCATGTGTTTTGGCTAGTTATGTTTTGGTTATATGCATTAAGAACTATGTTATGTGAAGTATGTTTTGGCTTGATGATATGGTAAATTTTTGGGTAAGCAAATGGATGAATTATGCTTGTGATGATATGAGTTTTAGTCTTTGAAATTGTCATGGTTGGAATTGATATTGAATGCATGGTTTGAATGACTATTTTGGTATGTTTTGGTGGTTAAATGTGCATGAGATGCCTTGGTAAATATGGCTTGTAGGGTTGACCCTTATGGGTGGCATTTTGGCCTTGTAAATGGCCTATAATGTCACACGGTTGAGGCGCACGGGCGTGCCTAAAGATCGTGGGTGAATAGTAGGATGTAGCTTGGTAGCACACAGCCTCGACACGGGGGTGTCAGCTAGCCGTGGTGTACAAGTCAGTAGCTAGCTAAGAGTACACGGCCATGGCACACGGGCGTGCTTGGTGGCTGTGGTGGGGAAGTTAGTATATGGCCTAGTAGCACACGGCCATGGCACACGGGCGTGCCTTGTGACCGTGGAGATATAGTCAGTATATGGACACGGGTGGACACACGGGGGTGTCTAGAAGCCGTGGAAGGCATACGGTCTCCTTCCACGGGCGTGTAACCCCTGAATCTTAGAAAAGTTTCAAATTTTCCATGGAATTTGTATGTGTTCTGGTTGAGTCCCAACCCGGGTTATAAGCATGTTTGAGGTCTTGTTGACCATATTAAGGGACATTATGTTTAAGAATGATAAATGTATGTATGAATTTTTTGTAAATGCTTTTCGATCTGTCTGGTAACGTTCCTAACCCTAATCCGGTGACAGACTCGGGATAGGGGTGTTATATTTGGTTGGTATCAAAGCTACAGTTTAGTCGATTCTCATACTAACGTAGCGTGTCAGAGTCTAGCTATACATGCTATATATCTGAATTGTGATAGTGTGATGAATCCTGACATATAAAATGTGATTTTTGTATAGTAATGGATCCCGAAAGAGCCGTAGCTGATGATGTAGAAATGCGCCTGCTCCCGCGCAAGGGACAGCGCCTTCTGAATCGAGACCGGCTACGAGCGGTCAAGAGGGAGAAGCTAAAAAAGCTTTCTTCCAGATGATGAGTGAATGGTTCTCTCAGTTTGTAAAGAATAACCCGACTATTTTGCAACCTCCACCCCTGGTTATTCCCCTCAGACATTTGATATACTTCCGACTACAAATCTGAATCTGTTGAGTAAGCCTCTGGTTGACAAGATTCGTAAGTATGGGGCCGAAGAATTTCGGGCTACTAAAGATGATGATGCTGAAAAAGCTGAATTCTGGATTGAAAATACTATCCGAGTATTCGATGAAATGTCTCTGACTCTGAAAGAATGCATAAAGTGTGTTGTATCATTACTTCGAGATGCGGCTTATCAATGGTGGAAAACATTAATTTCTGTTGTTCCGAGAGAGCGAGATACATGGGACTTCTTTTAGATCAAATTTCGAAAGAAATATATCAGTGAGAGATTCATTGATCAAAAACGAAAGGAATTACTAGAACTTAAACAGGCCCGAATGACTGTTTCAAAGTATGAACGAGAATTCGCAAGACTGAGTCAGTATGCCTGGGAATGTGAATCTTTTGAAGCTATAATGTGCAAGAGATTTGAAGATGGTCTTAATGAAGACATTTGTTTGCTAGTTGGGATTTTGGAAATAAAAGAGTTTGTTGTACTTGTTGACAGAGCTTGCAAACGGAGGTACTCGAGTCTGAAGCTCGAGATGTGAAAAAGAGATTTCAGAGTAAATCATATTAGTCTGCTTTGAAATGATTCAGAGATAATCAAAGTCATTTCAGAGACAACGTGGGACATTCGAATAGAAATCAATCTAGACCGCAAATGAGTTCTAAAACTCCAGGAACTTCAGTGGCTAGTGTGGGAAATGTTCAATCCGAGAGACTTGAATATAAACATTGTGGAAAAAGACATCCGGGAAGCTGTAGATTAAAAGACAGAGCTTGCTTCAGATGTGGATCGCTTGATCATTGTATCCGTGATTGCCCTGAGTCTGTCGAGCCAGAGACTGTTCAGAATCTGAGATCTGATAATGTACCTGTGAGAGGTAGATCATCGAAGAATGTAAGGAATGTAAGAATGTCAGTGGCAGCCAGAAAACTACGAGAGACAATGTTGTCAGATCTGAAGCTAAAGCGCCAGCCAGAGCGTATGCTATCCGAGCTCGGGAAGAACCTTCATCGCCAGATGTTATAACTGGTACTTTTACTCGTTATGATACTTCTGTGATTGCATTGATAGACCCTGGTTCTACGCATTCATATATTTGCATGAATTTAGTATTCAGCAAGACTTTACCTGTTGAGTCTACTAAGTTTGCTATAAAAGTATCGAACCCCTTAGGTAAAAGTGTCCTTGTTGACAAAGTATGCAAGAACTGTCCGTTAATGTTTCGAGATATTTGTTTCCCTGCTGATCTGATGCTTTTGCCATTTGATGCATTTGATATTATTCTGGGTATGGATTGGTTGTTTATGCATGATGCTGTTGTGAACTGCAAAATAAAGACTATAGATTTGAGATGTCCGAATGATGAGATTGTACGAATTGAGTCTAATGATTTGAATGGATTGCTTGTTGTGATATCTATTTTGAAAGCTCAGAGTTATGTGAATAAGGGTTACAAGGCATATTTTGCTTATGTAATTGATTCGGAAATGTCTGAAAGGAAGATTGAGTCAGTGCCTGTTGTCTGTGAGTTTTTTGATGTGTTTCCTAAGAGTTACCAGGTTTACCTCCGATTCGAGAAGTTGAGTTTGGTATTAAGGGATTTGGGGGGTGTCTAGAAGTCGTGGAAGGCACACGGTCTCCTTCCACGGGCGTGTAACCCCTGAATCTTATAAAAGTTTTAAATTTTCCATAGAATTTATATGTGTTCCGGTTGAGTCCTGACCCGGGTTATAAGCATGTTTGAGGTCTTGTTGACCGTATTAAGGGACATTATGTTCGAGAATGATAAATGTATGTATGAATTTTTTGTAAATGCTTGTCGATCTGTCTGGTAACGCTCCTAACCCTAATCCGGCGACGAACTCAGGATAGGGGTGTTACAAGCACTACAAGTGAGGTCACTGTACTGAGTCTGTTGGGGCAATCTATTCAGGCTAGCAAATATAGAGATGTTCCGCTAGAGGTTCAAGGATTGGTATTTCTGGCTAATTTGATGGAGCTTCCATTTGGGGAGTTCGACCTGATTCTGGGTATGAACTGGTTGGTCAAGCACTGTGCCAGTCTGGACTGTGCGACTAAGAGGGTCATCTTAAGAACTGATGAGGATAATGAGGTAGTTATGATTGGAGAACGTCAGAATTATTTGGCTAAGGTGATCTCTGCACTGGTCGTTGAGAAATAGGTTTGTAAGGGATGTGCGGTGTTTTTGGCCTACATTAGTGTTTCTGTTTCTGGGGACTCTACTGTAAAGGACATCAGGACTCCAAGAGATTTTCAGGACGTCTTTCCTGAGGAGCTACTGGGATCACCTCCGAATCGGAAAGTGGAATTTGGGATTGAGCATCTTCCTGGTACCGCTCCGGTGTCTATCGCCCCCTATCAAATGGCATCGAAGGAGCTTGTGGAGCTTAAGGCTCAACTTCAGGAGTTGTTGGACCGTGGTTTCATCCATCCGAGTGTTTCTCCGCGGGGAGCACCGGTCCTATTTGTAAAGAAGAAGGATGGTACCATGAGGATGTGTATTGATTATCGGTAGCTAAACAAGCTGACTATTAATAGGATCGACGACTTATTTGATCAGTTTCGAGAGGCTTCGGTATTTTTTAAAATAGATATTCATTCTGGGTACCATCAGCTCAGAGTTAAGGATGTGGATATTCATAAGACTACTTTTAGGACTCGTTATGGGCATTACGAGTACCTAGTTATGCCTTTCGGGTTGACAAATGCACCGGCCGCATTTATGGATCTGATGAACCGTGTGTTTTAGCCTTATCTGGATCAGTTCGTCGTAGTATTCATAAACGACATTTTGGTATACTCTAAGACTGAAGGTGAGCATGATGATCATCTTAGAGTTGTGCTTCAGATTCTGCGTGAGAAGCAACTCTACGCTAAATTCAGTAAGTGTGAGTTCTAGCTTCATGAAGTCACTTTTCTGGGGCACGTAGTGTCTGTTGAGGGGATCTGAGTTGATCCTACGAAGATTAAGGCTGTACTTGATTGGTAACAGCTTAAGAATGTGTCAGAAATTCACAGTTTTCTGGGTCTGGCAGGTTATTATCTACGGTTTGTGGAAGGTTTCTCACTGATTGCAGCGCCTTAACTAAGCTTTTGCATAAGGGTGTCCCTTTCATCTGGACTGATGCACAGTAAGAGAGCTTTGAGAAGCTCAAGTCTGTTGTAACTCAGGCTCCTGTTCTGATACAACTTGATTCTGGAAAGGAGTTTGTAATGTACAACGACGCATCACAGGTGGGTTTGGGTCGTGCTCTGATGCAGGATGGTAAGGTTGTGGCATATGCATCTCGTCAGCTCAAGACGCACCAGGCAAACTATCTGATGCACGATTTAGAATTGGCCATCATAATCTTTGCTATGAAAATCTGGAGGCACTATCTGTATGGTTAGAAGTGTATCATCTACACTGATCACAAGAGCCTCAAATACCTCCTTACTCAGAAGGAGCTAAATCTTAGGCAAGTACCTCCTTACTCAGAAGAAGCTGAATCTTAGGCAGCGTAGATTGGTTGAGCTACTTAAGGATTACGACTGTACCATTGAGTACCATCCGGGCAAGGCTAATGTGGTGGCCGATGCATTGAGCCGTTGGGCTATGACTGACCTGAGAGCGATGTTCGCTTGACTTAGCTTTTTCGATTATGGGAGTTTGTTGGCTGAGCTACAAGTCAAACCGACTTGGATCGAGTAGATTAGGGGTAAGCAGTTGAAGGATAAATCTTTGGGTCTTCGATTTCGACAGGTGGAGAGTGGCAGCACTACGGATTTTGGGTTGAATAATGGTGGGGTGCTCTTGTAACACCTTTTACCCAAATTCAACGCCGGACCCGGATATGAGGCATTACTGAACTTACCTTGCTTAAACATACATTATTGGGCTATAAAATTTTATTTCAACTTAAAACTTTCCATTCATATTCATACCATCCTTGTTATAAGCCTACGAGGCCTTAAACATACATCCGGAAGGTTTTGGAATTAAACCAGAAACTTTTGCGCACTTAGAAAGTTTTTGCCTAAACAAGGCTACACGCCCGTGTGAAATGGAACACGCCCATGTGGGCAGGCCGTGTAATCACACACGCCCATGTTCCTAGCCCGTGTGGAATTTATTTTTCATTTTGAACCTACAGGGGTTTTCACACGACCGGATACATGCCCGTGTCAGTAGCCCGTGTCCGTCACACGGCCTAGACACGCCCGTGTCCTCACCCGTGTGTGAAAAACCTGGGTATTCTGTTTATGACGTCAGCAACCTCTTCTTAACTACACACAGCCTAGGCACACGCCCGTATGTTGGCCTGTGTGACGAATCGAATTCTTGCAATTAGAAACAGGGGACACACGGCCTATCAACACACCCTTAGGGGTTGACCGTGTGTCACACACAGCCTATACACACCCCCGTGTGTCTACCCGCATGGACAATTAGAAGGTTATTTTCCAAGCCAATTACCACCCTGAAACATAGACACATATATCAACGCAAGCAACAGATAACATAGCAATAATACACTATGAAGAATCACTAATCATCATTCATACACTTCACATTTTACTCCAATAATTGCATGACCTTTCACTTCATAAAACTCATCATCATTAAAAATATGAAACTTGACAAATATTAACCAATTCCTAGTGGCCATTTACAAAATAAGTGAGTAACATTAGTAACCAAAACTTTGGCTTTCAAATATGACATAACTCAAAATGAACAAGTTCCTATACATGCCATACCCAAAATAAATCAACTTTACTATACCAAAAGAATGATTGATAGTGTGATCCAAGCTCCGACTTTCTACAATCCTCGAGCTAGCTTGGCAATACTACAAGGAAAAGGGAAATTAGAGAGGTAAGTATATAGCTCAGTAAGTTTGCATGAATTAAAATAGCAACATAAGTACTCATGGTAAAATCCATTCATCTCATAGAACAATAACAACACAAGTTCTCAAGTACTTAGATATACTTACTCATACTTACTCTTACCCATCACATATCACATTATAGTTTCATAACTCGTATTTTAATCATGGTACCTGTATCACTTCATCACATAATTTAGCACTTATGCTATCTTGAACATAAAATTAAATCAACCATCCTTAACTTAAATGTAACTCTTTGTCATCTTTGCATAACTTAGCTCTTTATCATCTTTACATAACTTAGCTCTCTTGCCCGTTGAACTACTCAAAATATCAGAGGATACTCAATCTCATCATACATGTATCACGATGCCATGTCCCATACATGGTCTTATATGAGATCCTATATAGGTGTCGATGCCATGTCCCAGACATGGTCTTACACGAGATCTTCTTTTGGTGTCGAGGCCATGTCCTAGACATGGTCTTATACGGGACTTTCCTTATTTGGTGCCGATGCCATATCCCAAAAATCGCCTTATACGAGACCTACATTCAGTGCCGATGCCATGTCCCAGACATGGTCTTATACGGGACCTACATTCGGTGTCGATGCCATGTCCCAAACATGGTATTATATTGGACCTACATTCGGTGCAAATGCCATGTCCTAGACATGGTCTTATACGAGACCTAATTCAATGCTGATGACATGTCCCAAACATGGTCTTATACGGGACTTACATTTGATGTCGATGCCTTGTCCCAGACATGGTCTTATATGGAACCTTCCTTATCTCATGTTGTGACATAGGTATCCTCGTTATTCTGAATCTTCAACCGGGACTTCAACTTAACATATTCTCATCATTTTCTCATCGAGGCATCATTAGTCAATTTTCATAGATATGATATTCTATGTCATAATATCAAGCAATTTAAAATATAAAACTATTAAGCTTTAATTTCACACAAACTTACCTCGGTACTCAAAATAGGTGTAGATATTCGATTTAGTCTACAACTTTGTTCTTGCCTCGGTTTCAGTCCAGGCTTTCTGTTTCTTGATCTATAATAACAATATCACTTGTTTAATACTCACATTGACTAAATTGACTCATGAATCATACTTTGGCAAAATTATGATTTTTCCCCTAAAATTTCACATAATTACACTTTTGCCCCTAGGCTCGTAAAATGATTTTTATTCAACTTTCTTGTATTTTAAGCCTAGCCGAATTATTTTCTTAACTACAACAACACCAAATTTCCACTATTTCACTCATGTATGACCATTTTTATAACTTTTACAATTTGGTCCCTTTATGCATTTTTCATGAAAATCACTTAGAAAAAGATGTTTATCATACATCAAACTTTCATATTCTTCCATAAAAAATCAAAATACATGCATGTCATACATGGGTAAATTTTTGAACATAAACCCTAGCTCAAAATATAGCTAGAAATAGCTAAATCGAGCGACGAGGATCTCAAAAATACGAAGAACACTAAAAATGTGGCTAGGAGGTACTTACAATCAAGCTTGAAAGATGAAAAAACCCTAGCTATGTCTTCCTTAGTGATTTTTGGCCATGGGAGAAGAAGATGAACACAATTTTGACTTTGTTTTCCCTTTTTAATATTTTATTTACTAAATGACAAAAATACCCTTAAGGCATCTTTCTTATGATTTTTCCTTCTCATGCCCATTTTTGTCCATCTTAACATGTAATGGTCTGATTGCTAAATAATGACCTCTAGTAATTTTTATAACTCTATTTCATACTTAAATCTTCCAGAATCTCATATTTTCTAATCTTTGCAATTTAGTCCTAATGGACAATTTAATCACTAATAAATAAAATTTCCTCATGAATTTTTCACACAATTATGCAAACACATCATAAGCCTCATAAAAATCATAAAACACATATTTCTACTTCGGATTTATGGTCTCGAAACCACTATTCTGACTAGGCCCTAAATCGGGCTGTTACAGCTCTATTTTCATGGACGGATCTGTGTTCCGAATGGCACTGATTTAAGGTAGTGTATTTTGAGAGAGGAGCATAGTAGCCCTTATGTTATGCATCCTGGTGGAAATAAGATGTATCGAGATCTTCGAGAGTTGTATTGGTGGCCAAGATTGAAACGAGAAGTTACCGATTTTGTGGCTAGATGTCTGACATGCCAGCAGGTTAAAGTTGAGCATCAGTTGCCTTCGGGTTTGCTGCAGTCGGTTAAGATTCCATTATGGAAATAGGAGCATGTAACGATGGATTTCGTTAGTGGGTTGCCTTTAACATACACTAAGAAGGATTCAGTGTGGGTTGTCGTGGATCAGTTGACCAAGTCTGCACATTTCATCCTAGTTTGGATAGATTATTCTTTGCACAGGGTACCAATTTTGATCGTCTCTGATAGGGATCCTTGCTTCACATCTCAGTTTGGGAAGAAGCTACATGAGGCTCTAGGTTCAAAGTCTGCGTTCCATCCTTAGACCGATGGTTAACCGGAGAGGGTGATTCAGATACTGGAGGATATGTTTAGGAGCTGTGCTATCGATTTTCGAGGTAGTTGGGAGGAGTATCTGCCGGTAGCGGAGTTTGTTTATAATAATAGTTTCTAGTCTAGCATTCAAATGGCACCTTACGAGGCTTTGTATGGTCATAAGTGTCGCACTCCCTTGTGTTGGACTAAGTTGGGTGAATGACATGTTCTGGGTCCTAAATTGGTTTTTGAGACTGAGGAGAAGGTTCGACTGATTAGAGATCATCTGAAGGCGACTTCTGACAGACAGAAGTCTTATGCTGATCTGAAGAGACGTGAGATTGAGTGCTCTGTGAGGGACTTCGTGTTTCTTAAGGTTTCTCCATGAAAGAAGGTTCTGAGGTTAGGTCGTAAAGACAATTTGAGCCCTAGGTTTATTGGGCCGTACCGAATTCTGAAGCGAGTGGGATCGGTCATTTATCAGTTGGAGTTACCTTCAGAGCTAGACCGTATTCATGACGTATTCCACATCTCAATGTTGAGGCGTTACCGCTCTGATCCTACTCATATTATTCCGGTTGAAAAGATTGAGGTTAAGCCAGATTTGACCTTCGAGGAGGAGCCGATTCAGATTTTGGATCACGATGTTAAGGTCCTGAGAAGGAAGTCCATTCCTTTAGTAAAGGTGCTGTGGTGGAATCATAGCACCAAGGAGGCCATGTGGGAGCCTGAGGATATGATGCGTCAGCAGTATCCTCATCTGTTCTGATCAGGTAAAATTTCAAGGTCAAAATTTCCTTTTAGGGTGGTTGAGTTGTAACGCCCCAAAATTCTTATTCTTGTTTCTATTAAAAAGTGGCATAACTGTGTATCTACTTCAGTGGTTAAGTGTTCTGGGTGTGAGTGGAATGTCCCAAGTTCAAGCCTTAGCTTTGGAAAAATTTGGTATTTTGAAGACTTACACTTGCTTAGTGGGGGCTTATATTTAATTATTCGTAAAACCATATCAGAATGGGCCTGCTGGTCTGGTGGTTAAGTTGAGTATCAGTTTGCTAAAGGTCTGGTGTTCGAATCCCTGCGAGAGCGTAGGAGTCTATTTTTGCTCGTTTGACCGAAAGAGTTTCGGTCAAACATGAATTCTGAGTAGTGGAGATAATTAAGGGATTTGGGGGGAAGTTATCAGATTTTTATTTTGTTCTTCCCAAAATTTCGGTTCTTTCCCTTTTCCTCTCAAAATTCTGACGTTCATGCTCTTTTCCCTATTTTTCGCTTTTTTCAATTGTTGTCAATACTTTTACTCTACTCCAGTATTCTGGTTTTTTAGTTGCTTGTGTTCGGTAAGTAAGCATAGATTATTCTGCGAATAGAGGTTTCCTTTTAATTCATTCTTGAATTTTTTATTCTTTCTGGTTGGAATCTTACTCGCTGTTTTGGTAGTAGCAAACTAGGACGTAAGGGACTCTCCTTGTGCGGAAACGTGATCAAATCATTTAAGGGTGTTGGGGTAAGTATTGAAGGTGGATCGATGTCGTTATCGATTTTGGAATTTTGATTGAAATCTATAATAGTTCTGATTTCTAAATGTTGGTATACTGATTTTTAGGTCCTGAAGTGTTCGTAGTTGTAGTAGCACTGAAATCGTACCAGATGTGTACCCGATTCACAGAAATCGGGGTTTTAGCGAAAGCCAAAAACCCCACTGTCGACACCACACGAGCGTGTAGTTGCTAGTGTGGTAGGCCATGTGCCATAACATGGGCGTGCGATCGACGAGGCTAGGCCGTACGCGCAAGACATGGCCGTGTGATGGTTAGGTAGGCCATGTGCGACACATGGGCTAGACCGATTTGGGTTGTGTGGGCCCACACTGGTAGTCCACACAGGCATGTGGGATTTTGGGCCAGGCCGTGTGATCCACACGGCCAAGGCTAATTTGGGCCGTGTGGGCCACATGGGTGTTTGGGCCCCCACGAGCAAGCCACATGGGTGTGTGAGCCCATTTATATAAAATGATTCCTATAGTTGCACGAGTCGCCCAAGTCGACTGTGAACCTATGGTAGGGTCGGTAAGCATTACCTAGATCCCTAAATGTATGATCTGAGTGTATGTGATGCATGATAAATTATGCATGATTACTGATATATATATATTTATATGTATGTGTATACGTATGACTGATGGTTGCATAAAAGCATGACATATTGTATGTTTGCATTGCATTGGGTTGGGATGATGATATTTGGAGGAAGTGTACTGAAAGGCTTTAAGCCTATTATCTGGCAGCTCAACAGCAATATACTGAATAAGTGCTACACTCGGTACTACTCAGAGTGTAGGGATGGGTGGGTGTTTTAAACTCTATATGGAGTGTATGGAAGTACGGAGATGGTGTGTAGAGGCTGGTGGGTAGGACTTTGTTCTTGAGTCTTGTTTGCATTATCGATCATCATTCTTGTGATGCGCGAGGCCCTAATACATATCTCATTCAAATCGAAATGGGTTAAGACCCGAATCACTCTTCGCCCAATCGAAATGGGCTTAGGCCCAAACTGCATTTGACTGTCGTTGTAACTAACTGTATTCATGTGATTTATGGGGATTACACATTGAGTTTACGTAAACTTACCCCTTTTTGTTTTATTTGTACAGGTAATCCCCAGAATTAGACGGATCGATGCGGCGGAGGACTCTACAATGACCACATGGTTATTGGACTAATTTAATTTTTATTATTTTGGGAGTATTTTGTTGTAAATTGGACTTTTGGACTGTTCGCTTTCGTTTTGGTTTATTTTATTGTTTTCTTGAACTTTTGAACTGTAACGAAAACTCAGTTTTAATAAACACAATGTTTTCTTAAACGCGAACGATTTTCTCTAAATAACACGTTTTAAAAAGTTTCCGCTGCAGAATATTTTTTTTTAAATGAATCAAAATTAACGAGGAAATTTATTTTTGAAATTGACGAGAGGTAAATAGATGCTAATAAACGGAAACGGCTTTAACTGGGTAAATTCGATTTCAAATCCCATTCTATGTGACATTGCTAGATTCGGCCATAATGTCTAGGCCGAGTTTGGGGTGTTACAGGCACCCTTAGGGGAATACTAGGGTTGCCACATCTTGCATGTAATATGACCTAGTTGGGCATTTCATGTATTTAGTCTACTTATATGTGTTATTTGAACTTTCATCCAACACTTATAATTTATCCAACCCAATGTTTATTTTCTATTTCTCAAAATATTATTTATTTATTCATTTAATTTAGTAAATTAAATTAAATAAATTAATTTCTCAACCCAATTCTAATTTCATTAAAGTCATGCCAACTTTACTATATTAAAATCTACGAGGAAAATATATCTAATTGTTTTAGTCAACAAATCTATGATGACTAATTAATTTAATTCTTACTTCAAACTTTAATTATTTCATTACAATGAATTAAATAATATTTTGAAGAACTTAAATTAATTTCTAGGTCATCTTTTGCACTTAGCGAGAAAAGCATTCACTGTTGATAGTGATACATGCGATCTATTTCTCTTCATTGTTTTCATTCATTTCATATTATTGGTTCTACATGCAATTCATTTCTAGTTATCTCGAGCTAGTGGAGGGACCGATTGGACATATATAATTAAGGCTAAAATAATTTGTAATTAAGATTTGGCTCTTCGCCTATTAATTAAAATATTATTTAGTCATGAAGTCATTCCATTAAAGTATGATGATTGAGCCCTCCTTCATTATATACCATTATGAAAACTATTCTTTAAGTGCTCACCCAATGACCTTTTCATAAGTGTATTACCCTAATAGAATATCCTTAATCTCTTTGGGATAAACCCATTCTCCTAATATGATCCTATTTTATCTCACAATAATATTACATTTTCCTTCATGAAAAGTCAGTTATCATCAAATAGTAATTAAATCATTTACCACTAAGAAAAATGACATGTGACCACATTACTTTTCATCTATCATGAAATGTTGTTGAGAGGATATCATTTACCCTTTATTGGGTTACGAATTCTACTATTGTGGAATAATGCTACATCATGCAGAATTCATATACCTAAGGCACCAACTTTCAATTTCTTATCTATTTGATCTTAGGTTTTCATTGATATCAAAGTATACAAGTCACACATTCATAGTCTATCATCCACTCAAGATTAAGGTATGCTACACTATGAATATCATAAGTGAATAAATCCATAAACGGATCTAAGATCTATTCTATATGGGTATTGTCCAATGTACTATCAGTCCACTCAGTCACATTTATGTCTCTATCTTTTGAAAGTCATCCACTCTGATGCCCAAGATAATGTATCTCCCTAATTGGACTTTATATATGACATAATAGTCTTTCAATCGACTTGCTCAATTTCGATTAAACTAAGGACATGTTTAGATTATCTACTAATATAAGTTGTCTTTTCATCTTACAATCCGACTTCATAATACCGCTTAATATTAGTTAAATATTAGATAACCAATGAATCAATATTTGCTTTCATTTTTCTTTACGTCCAAAAACCATTGAGGATAATATATGAATATATTGATGAATAATTTATTAAGCTAATTTATTCAAAAAATTACAAATACATATAGATAAAATCAATATACTAAAGGCACTAGATCCTAACACTTAAATTTTTATAATTAACTTGGAGGTTCAATTTTTAATTTATTTAATCTAATTCATGATTTGATATTAGGGTTTTATTTTAAAGATATTTGCTTTATAACTTTTCATTTATTGGGCAAAGGTTTTGATGAACACATGTTCTTTTGGCCATTAATTTGTTTTGATTATTGATTTATTTTTATTCTATTATCGGTACATTATTTAAATTTTAAAATAGAGTTTTGCAAAAACTATTACAAATGTCCAAATGAGATATAATTTTTATCAATATTTTTTACAAAGGGTACGAGAGTGGTCAACATTAAACAATTAATCCTAAGATAATGTATATTTTGAATAAAATTATAGAAAATAATAATATTTTCAATAAAATGATTTAGTATTATAATTAATATAATCCATCAAACTCGTACGGTTGGTTTACATGTATTAAATTCATGAGAAATATTATCTAATTTTTAATATATTTATATATGTTTTAAAAATCATTTATAAATCATAAAATTTAAATTAAATAAATTAATAAGGAATAAGGTTTAAACTTTTAAATCATTTATACTTTGTTAATATATTACTTAGACAAAATAAATTTAATAGATTCCATAAATACATTTTCATCTATGTTTAATCTAGGAAATTGTATATCGCATATAATAATTTCAGATATTATTTTTATAAAAATAAAACATTGAATTAAAAATATATAAATTTATTTGTAAGTTCAATCATAAAATTAAATTTATATACAATTATAAAATAATGTTATCATATTTTAATTGATATACACAACCAAACTCGTACTTTATTAGGTAAAAAAAATTAATTATACAATAAAATAATAAACAATAAAAGATATTTTTGTTAATTCATATAATATCATAGAATAATAAATTTTAAATATAATAAGCAATATAACAATTTTATATAAAAGAATTATATTAAATATATATAATTTATGCTTTTGATAAGATAAACTTGAATTGTGGTGTCATCATATAAAAGTAAAATAAATTATTATATTCGAAATTAAAATATTTATAACTTATAAAATTTAAAATTATTTGAATTTGACAGAGCATGATTGGCTTGTTCCAACCTTGAAAAAATTGAGTTTGAAATAGCTCTAGCCCAAAAAAATTTAAACTCATAATAGATCCGAGTCTGAAAAAACCCAAGCCGAAGTTGATCCGGGCCCACCCGCTTGCCAGCTCTTACGATGCTACCTACAAACTTGATCACAAAGTTTTGCTCCGACACAATTAATTGAGTACAAATCTTTCACCAGATACAACTAAACCTATGACATCCTCCACATCCTTAATTTGCAAGAGTATATTTTGTTTGCTTTGGTCTTACTTGGTCACTTTATCACCTTTCCAAACTCGAGGGGCCTATTATTAAAATACAATGTGAAAAAGGACAAAATAGGCTAATTGTCAAGCACTATCAACTCTACTTGGTATAACATGGGACCACTCTTTACACCAACAACCAATTAGAGCCAAGTTTGGAGGCCTAACATAGGGGCATGAGGTATTATCAATCTCTCATCTATATTTTCTTTGTCTTCTTAACCAAGTTTTTACATGATTATTCTCTCACTAAACTTGAATCCTTCAATGACTTAAGCATCGAAAAACAATCAGAGTGCTAACTTCGATGCCCTTATAGCTCATCTTTTTTGCAGATTGAGCCATCTTCCAAAATCTTGATTCAAAAGTGTATTAACAATAAAGTATTTTCTATATCTTCAAACATATACCATATATTTCCTTGAAATTAAATTTTATTGTGTTATTTTTTATATATTCTAACCCTTAACCAATAGTACTCACTTAAGAAAGATATTGCATGCATAAATCAATTCAAACTCATAATGCTTTAGAATTCTTAAATAACACCGATATAAATTGAACTTTATAATATATTATTTAAATATTATTAAGTATGTTACAAGTTAACATAAATTAATACAAATAAAGCTTTCCAATGTATTGCACCAATTACAAACAACTTAATAAAAAATAATAAATTAAAACATTAAAAAACGAAAATAAGGAAAAATAGATTGAGCTCTTTTAGTATTGATGTAAATTTTGATTAATTGGCATGTGGCTTTATGATTAATTTTTATCCAAAAAAATCCCTCTAACTTTGAGTTGTTATATAATATGAGATCAGATCACTATGGTTTTTTTCTTTAAAACAAAGGAGATTCTTCAGCAGCCTCAACATGGAAACAAATACTCAGTTCAATCCCATACTAAAAATGATTACACATTACCAGAAGTTTTTATTCTGATGTCAATTATTCTTACTTATATTCTATATGGTGGACCTCCTAA
The DNA here is from genome assembly GCA_025503065.1 of Gossypium bickii. Classification (NCBI taxonomy): domain Eukaryota; kingdom Viridiplantae; phylum Streptophyta; class Magnoliopsida; order Malvales; family Malvaceae; genus Gossypium; species Gossypium bickii. The sequence continues at coordinate 68,920,744 of CP106709.1, forward strand.
AGTTAATAACAAGGATCTTCCAAAAGATTTGCAAATTCTGAGAACATCTCATTTTCTTGATCAAGCATTGCTGCCACAAATGAACTTTCAGTTGATGATGAAGCTTGAATACCATAGCTTAGCAGCTCACTGTCCATTCCTGAGAGTACTCTACTATTGTTGTTGATGATGATGTTTTTATCATCATCTATGTGTTCAGCACTAGTCTCATTGCCACTGTGATTTTGTGGTGCAATGTCCTTGGATTCGAATTCCGGGACGTGATCTTGTCCTTGGGGATGATGATCATATGGTAAAAATGCGTCTTCGAGAAGGAAATCACGCCAGCTGAAAGCAAGACCAGCTTTTTCTTGTGCTGTAGTGGAGCAAGTAGAAGAATTAGAAGAAGAAGAGGATGGTGATGATAATGATAATGTGTATTGATTAGGGAACTGAGGTGAGATGATTTGGTAGCCGGCATAGTTGGAGGCTTCTGTCACTAGTTTTATAGCTTGAAGCTGAGAAAGCAGATCCAGGGAACCACAGGTAGCAGCATGCTGGTTAATGTTGCTGCTTGGGAAGAAGTTTTCCTGGATTGGTTCAATTCCAGGGGATGCCATTGTTGTCATCACTCGGCTGTTGTTGATGTTGGAAAATTCTTCTGTTGCTATTGCTGGTTGGGGTGGATGTGGCTCTGGTTTGATCATAAATGAGTTCTTCATGTCTCGATTCAAAGATCCGATTCGGGTTCTAGATTTTAGGAGGCCACCGATGTTCCCATAATCAGCTAGGACTTGAGAAAAAGGTTTGTGAGTAACAGGATCAATCCCCATTTCAGAAAGCTTCTTTCTCAACTTAGTGTTCCAATAATTTTTTACATCATTGTCAGTTCTGCCAGGAAGCTGTTGGGCTATGATAGACCACCTGGACCACACAAACAAACCAGTCATGCATAATGAGAGTGTCATACATCTTGCACCAGTAATTGTATCCGGTTGTTAAAACTGTTAGCTTTCATGCATCATTTACAGTTAATGTTTGTTATGATCCCATTCCTATGTCACGAAAAAAAAAAAAAAAAAAAAAAAAAGAGAGGAGAAAATTGAAGTTGCATGAAAGTGTGATAAATTTTCATGGTGCAACTTAAACAAAAAGTTGCATGAGTCTGGCTGCCTACTAAGAATAAACCAAGAACAATATAACCTGCTTCCAAGAGCTGCATGGAGGCGAATGATCAACTCTTCTTCTTGCGGTGTGAAGCTTTCGCGTTTAAGATCAGGTCTCAAGTAATTAGTCCAACGAAGTCTGCAACTTTTCCCACATCTTCTAAGCCCTGGAGATTATACTCAGATATGGCATGAGGTCCATATGGAAGGAATAAAGTGGTTAGTTTCTTAGACTAACAAATTAAGCATTAATGTAAAAGATACAAAAACATCCAATAAATTAACCTGCTTTTTTTGGAACAGCAGTCCAGTTGCCAGTTCCATGTTTTGATACATATGCAAGTATCTTTGCATCTTCTTCTTCAGTCCATAGGCCTTTCTTCACATTTAGCTTGTCACAACAAGGAGGTCTGACCATCTTATCTGTTGGTTTTAGAATAAAACACGAAATCTACATGGCGTTAAACTGCAAAAAAAAAAAAAAAAAAAAAAAAAAAAAAAAAAAGAAAGAAAAAGACTGACGATAAAAGAGATAATAGTGATGCACTTACAATAGCTCCTGAAAACTAAGCTGCTATTTGAGAAGAACGAAGGAGAGAAAGGTTTTAAGGTATAAATGAGAAGGCATGGAAAGCATGAGAGTTGGATCCATTATAATCAATTTTGCATGATGAATGTCATCTTTGCATTAGAAATGAATTGATGATATAAGGACAATTCATTCTTTCTCTCTCTCTATGGTCATACATATGCTTTGCTTCCAAAACCAATAGAGTCAGGTTTGATTTGGGTGTATTTTCTGGTTAAATTTAGAATATATCTCAGTAAAATAACATAAAATTTATCATTTGTTTACATTAATCCATTACTTGTGTGGGAAAGGAAATGAGTTTTGTTTAAGTTTTTTCTGATAATCACAAGTTTGATGAGACCAACTATTTTAAACAAGAGGTCCAACTAATTGAAGAAATGATAAAAGAACCTCTAATCAAGTGTACTTGCCAAGTTGTCAACACCATTTCTGTGTGAATACAAACACTACTAAAAACTGTCTAAATCTGCAAACTCTTAAGAGCTGTGAATCACTTGTTCTTTATTTTTTGGATTATTGAGTAAATTTATATTATCCAAAGAAGCAAATTGTCGCTACCTTGATACTGTTCAGTTGTCCTTAATGTCCCCGAACAAGAAAATCGTAATGGAAGGTCATGAATGGTGGTGCCTGAAATCCAAAAACGTAATACGACATCGAACTCACTTGAGTTTCTCTCCATATTCCAAGACTGCAAGCCTCAAAATCCCCATATTGTAACTAACAAGACAATTCCTGTCAGAAAAAGAAAATTAAAATAGGCAGCAATGTTCAAATTCTATAAGTTGTTTCCACCCAATTTGCTTCAGAACAGATTAAACAACACCAGAGATAGACACAACTAGAACTTGTCCATACTCTTGCAGACAAACTAGAAACATATCTAGTTGTAATTCAAGGTAGATTACAGGTTCCCTAGAAACTGAAAACAACTATCCACTACTTATCATCCATTAACATGTTGTCCACGTTATCCTGTTCATGCTGTTATAGATACGGAATTTTCTAGATAATCTATCTATATTATATATATACAATATACCTAATCTAATATATTATATATTACAAGGTCACTAAGTTTCTTTTCCTTCTCTTTTGTACTTTTGTTCGTAATATTTATTGTTAATGTTTCTTTTTGTGGTTATTGTGTGTATAGTCTCTTTCTCATATTGAGGATAATGTGTTATTTAAGTTTGGGGAGAGATATAATCTCCTTTTTGTGAATATAATTTTTAGTGTTAGTTGTGTGGTTTGACATTTAGTGATTTTTTTTTAAATTTTAAAAAAAAAATTGGTTAGCTCTAGTTTGATGATGATACACCATGTCATAATCCTTTCATATTAAAATATAGTTTTTCATGATGCATATTTGGTGTTACTTTTTCTTGCAATTAAGTACCTTATAAATTTGAGCACATATTTTGATCTAGTATTTTGCTAATGACTAATTATGTAAATGTCATTGAAATTGAGTCTAGAATCTGCTTGATCTCTTTTTGAGGCGAAATCAAAGGCGAACTTAATTAAAGGAATGATTTAGGCATTATTTGGATCATTTGTGTCTTTCAAGCTAACTGTGCATATATGCATATCCCTAGTACCCTTGATTTCAGCTTATATAGACTATTTTCTTTTTCTTTTTTTCACCCTTTATGATTAATTGTTTGACTTATAGTCTAGCTAAAATTAAGTCTTAGTGCTTAGCCCTTCTCAGTCCTTTGTTTGTTTAGTTTAAATGTCAGTGCTTAATCGATACATTGTTTTAGCTTAAAGTATCGATTGGAATATGTATAGACATTGAGGTGGATATTTTCGGTGAGAGAGACGATAAAACATGATTTTTTTTTTTGTTTCCTTATGTCTTTATTTTATTTTCTTTGTTTACATTATTTTGAAAAAAATGAAAAAAATATAAAAAAAGAGGGAAAACGAAAAAAAATTAAATAAAAGCACTTACGTTATCATTGAAAAAAAAAAACAAAAATGAGGTGCTACATGCAAAATAAAAAAGAAGTGAATGAGAACTGTACACTAGGTAGGATTTCAAGAAAGAAAGGCGAGTCATGAAGTCTGCTTAAATACCAAGTCTTTCTTTGGAAAATCCAATCCTAGACATGTACATTCACATTACCACACTACTTTGCTCTTTACTATAGAACAAAATTAATGGAAACGCATTGGCTCAATTAATTCATAACTTGCAATTTATTCAATTTTATTGTGCGAAAACAAAATACTACCAATGTAAATATAAAATTTTCTTAAAAGAAATACTAAGAAAAACAAATCCCCCCTTTTATTAATTTGTATAATCCCCTTTTGTCTTGTTCCTTTGCCTTCTCGTTTTCACTTGAATTCACGAACTCTTCTTGCCTTGAATCTTGCTCCCATGACTCGAAGATATGATTTGGAAACTCAGGAATGAAAATAAACAAATTATTAGCTAGATTCTTTACAACACTCCTTATGGAGTCATCTCTAATTCTTGCATATTTCCAATAAGCCTGTTGTTGGTTATGCATAAATTTTCACATATCAATCATAGTTGAAAATTCTGACTTATCATTGATGTTTGAAGGAGTGGTCATCGGAATAGTCAACTTAGGATTAACATTTGTCTCAACTGGTTCAATAACATTTGGTTCCATTTCTAGTTCAGGGTTGTTCGGTTCTCCTTCGGATTCTTCTTTTTCTGGTTCATTTATTGAGTCAACATCTGGTTCAGAATTGGTTGACAACTCTTTAGGTTCTGGTTCGTCTGGTTCGGTCTAATTCAACTGTTTAACAGTCTCTACTAACCTTTCAAGGTCGTGTTTTGTTATGCAACCTTGAATATATCGACCTTTCAGGCTTGTTTTAGATTGAACTTGCGCTCAAAAACAAATTGAAGTAATCAATTATGGAAAGTAAGCACTTCCTCTAACACCCCCACCCGTATTCAATGCCAGAATAGGGTTACGGAGCATTACCGGACTTACTATACAATTAAACACACATTTCACATACATTTTCAAGTTCCAAATAATCATCATTCAACTTCATTTACATCATCCCTAATACGAGCCTATGAGGCCCAAAACATGCATTAGGGGTGGTTTAGGACTAAACTGATAACTCAAGAAATTCTTACAAAACTTAGAAAATTTTTCAAAATACAGAGGGCACACGCTCGTGTGGCTCAGTCGTGTGTCTTACACGGCCAAAGACACCCTCATGTCACAGGCCGTGTGGACATCCGAAATGGGATCACATGGACGTATCCCAGCCCGTGTTCGACCCCGTGTAACTCCCTGACCTGGGTCACACAGCCAACCACACACCCATGTGACCAGCCCGTGTGCCCTTTCAAAATGGCTTCACACACCCGTGTGCCAAGCCGTGTGCTAGGCGGTGCCAAATCTTTAGGGTATACTGAATTATGCCCCACGGCCAATCACACGCCCGTGTGCTGGGCCGTGTGGAGAATACTGACTTGATTTTTAATTCAACATCAGGGGACACACGGCCGTGTAACCTAACCCTGTGTCACAGCTGAGACACATGCCCATGCGGACAAAAATAGGCTATTTACCAAGTCATTTTGCCACCCAATTTGCATATACCTACACTAAACCAAATAGCACAATTCATGGCATAAAAATAGGCATTCTACTAACCTCAACCAAGCATCATTTATACCATTTCTATAACACCCCTCACCCGTATTCAACGCCGGAATAGGGTTACGGAGCGTTATCGAACATATCACACATTTAAACATACATTTTCAATTTCATGTAATCATCAATCAACAACATTCATATTGTCCCTAATACGAGCCTATGACGCTCAAAAACATTCATTCTGAGTGGTTTGGGACTAAACCAATAACTTTAGAAACTTCTCGAACATTTAGAAATTTTTTCCAAAAACAAGGGACACACGCCCATGTGGCCCGTCCATATGTCTCACACGGCCAAAGACAAGCCCGTGTCACCGGTCGTGTGGACATTCAAATTGGGAGCAAATGGTCGTGTCCCAGCTCGTGTCCAACCCCGTGTAACTCTCTGACTTGGGTCACACGGCCAATACACACGCCCGTGTGACTAGCTCGTGTGCCCTAAAAATGGCCATACACGTACCGTGTACCAGGCCGTGCCAAACCTGTAGGGCATACTGACTTATGACATACGGCTAAGTCACACGCCCGTGTGTGAGGCCGTGTGAAGCATACTGACTTGGTTTTTAATTCAACACTAGGGACAAATAACCGTGTAGCCTGACCGTACACCGTACACGGCTGAGACACATGCCCGTGTCTCTGCCCGTGTGGACAAAAATAGGGTATTTACCAAGCCATTTCACCACCCAAATTTGTATACACCTACACCAAACCATATAGCACCACAACAAGGCATATAATAGGCATTCAATCAACCTCATTCAAGCATATTTTATACCATTTCCAATACCAATCAACACAAAACATAAATACTCAATATGCCATCCAAATTCCTACCAAACTTTACTTATTCAAACATCAGTAATAACCAAACTCAAATATGTATTATTAAGCCTAATCTCACAATTATACCAATATCCACAACTCAACCATTTGATACTCATAATACCTATTACCATCAAGCATCACACAACCATCAACCAAGCATATAATAAGAACCATATGCACAAATATATACACAATCAAACCAATCAAGTTAAGCCAACTTTCATGACTACATACAATACCAACCTTCAACATTTACAAGCCAATTCAAATGGCTAAATTCATTACCAACACATAACCAAAATGAGCAAAGTCCTTATACATGCCATATACTCAAAACATAAGCTCAGTAGTACCAAAGTGATAGTAGGATAGTGTGATGTAGTCTCCGATGATCCCCAAATCCGATCTAGCTTTGAAGTCACTATAAACACAGTAAAATAAAAAAAGTAAGCTTTATAGCTTAGTAAGCTTGTATGAAATAAATTCAATGTAATCATAAATACACAATTCAATAAATTGAATATATCAACATGTAGCACATATTAACTAACAAACCTTTCACATCTTTAATCACATGGTTATAAGCAAACTTCACAATTTCTTCGATTTAAGTCTTACACGGTTCATGTATATACCTGTACCATTTCGTATCAATCCCATACTCAACCACGTCTTTTATTTACCCGTTGAACCATTCGAAATACTATCGAATACTCGGGAAACTCGCACCAAAGTGCCATATACATAGCCAATGCTATCTCAATCTCATATCACATATATGCTCACTCTCGAGCTATCAGCGGGCCTGCTCACACAAACTATGGGTTAAGACGTAGCTACATAGTGCTGCTCACATAAGCTGTCAAGTAACCACAACACATGCCGGTATACTCAGCCACCGGTAGGACGTATAGGACCAGCACCCAGATCACATAATCACAATAAGTCCTAATGACATGTCATTCCTATCCTAATCTATTCCTAAGGTACAACCGGGATTACCATTGCCAAATCGTCCTCAAATCATTGTCGAACATGTTTGTAGTCTCGTATTCACAGTTTATGCAATATCAAAACATTTAAAATACATTTGTAACGAAACTTATTACATACGAACTTACCTCAGATGCAAAAATGGTAAAACGAGTCAATTAATCCAAAACCTTATTCTTTTCCCGATCTAAGTCTGTAGTTCGCTTTTCTTGATATGCACTAGGAGAAGTGACCGAATGCTTCAAGCTATTCTCATGGCTTTTCTAAGCACTAAATTCAGCTAGGAAGAAGATGATGAATAAAATTTGCCTTTTGTTTTATTAAATTATCATTTAATAATCTATTTACTTATTTATCCTTTAATTAAACCATTGAAAATAAAAATATGATGTCCATATATGCCCATTCATGCTATTAATGGTCTAATTACAACATAAATACCTCCACTATTTAACTTCATAACTATTTAATACCTTTAACTATTAGAACTCAAGTTTTACACATTACGCGATTTAGTCCTTTTGATCAAATTAACCATTTAAACGATAAAATTTCTAAACGAAACTTTCACACAATCATTCTATCATGCTGTAAAGGTTAAAATAATAATAAGATAATTATTTTAACTTCTTATTTGTGGTCCAGAAACCACTGTTCTGATTTGACTAAAAACGAGCTGTTACAACTCTCCCCCATTAGGGATTTTCGTCCCCCAAAATCTTACCAGTGAATAGGTTCGGGTACTGTTTTCTCATAGCATCCTCGGGCTTCCACGTAGCCTCTTCGACACCATGTTGTTGCCAAAGTACTTTCACTAAAGCTATGTCTTTATTTCTCAATTGTTTAACCTCTCGAGCTAAAATTCTGATTTGTTCTTCGTTGTAGGTCATATCAGGTTGAATCTCAATTTCTGCTGGAGAAATTACGTGTGATGGATCTGATCTATCTCGGCGTAACATCAACACATGAAACACATTGTGGATCTTTTCTAACTCTGACGGTAAAGCTAATCGATATGCTATTGGTCCTATTCTTTTGATAATCTCATACGGTCTGATGAAACGAGGACTCAGCTTACCTTTGCGACCATATCAAAAAAATTTCTTCCACGGAGATACTTTCAGAAACACTTTATTACTGATTTGAAATTCAATGTCTTTTCATTTCAAATCTGCGTACGATTTCTATCAATCTGAAGCTGCTTTCAAACTATCGCGAATTACTTTTAGTTTCTCTTCAGTTTCTCTAATCAAATCAACCCCGTGAATCTTTTTCTCACTAAGTTTGGTCCAATACAATGGAGTTCGGCATTTGCAACCATACAAAACTTCATACGATGCCATCTTTATGCTCGATTGAAAACTGTTGTTATGCGAATTCAACCAACGGAAAATATTTCTCCCAACTGCCTTCAAACTCTTGATGACGTCACGAACTAACGAATAATTACGACAAAGGCAAGTGCACCTATCGAACAGTAGTATAGCTTTAGTGAGTCCGGTATATCGTATCCATAAGGACTAAAAGTACTAGTAATAACTATCTTTCTATTATTTAGCCTAATAATTAAAGGATTTTTATTTTAATCTAAAATTAAACTAAATAATTAACTATGAACGTGTTAGAGTGTAACAGCCCAAACTCGGCCCAAAAGTTAAGCCTGAATCTAGCGTGCCACATTGAAGTGTTTTTTGAAAATCGTGTTTTCATTGAAAACCCTCCTTAATATTTAACAACTAAAGTCTCAGTTTGTGTTCGTTCAGTTTCGAAACGTGGTTCATTAAAAAGTTAATCACTTTAAAAAACATTATTAACTTCGTTGAAAATCTCTTTTAGTTGCGGAAGCTAATTTAAGGTAAAGAAGTTTAAAACGTATGTTTTAAAAAATAATAATTGGTTGAAAACTCGCCTACGTCTAATAGATATAAAACGTAACAAAATCCCAAATTTAGAATTAAATCCAGAGAGGCCTTATTACAGAAATTAAAACCCAAAACAGAATTTAAAACATATATAAAGTCCAAAGCATAACAACCTCAATCGTGTGGTCACCTCCGAGTCCCTCGCAGTACCGATCCTCCTAATGTTGGGGAATACCTTCACAGATAAAAACGGGGTGAGTTTACGAAAACTCAGTGTGCAATCCCCTTACTAGAGTAACAATCAGTATACAGAAACAGAAACCAAAATAGTCTGGGCCAAAGCCCGTTAACAATAATAGTATAGTCCATACGTGAGTCAAAGCCCACTACAATATCATTTGGGTCACGCCCATAACAGAATCAATTGGGCCTATCCCAAACCAATAACAGAACAAGTGGGCCTAAACCCAGTACAGTGACAGATCTCATAAACAGATATACAACAGTATGAGGATGCACCCTACCCCGATCCAGCCAACACACCATGTGGGGATAAAATTGACCCACCCAGCCAACACACCAAGCTTAGCACTGGTTGCGGCATTAAGTAAACAGAACGACTAAAAGCCATAAACAGAATGCTTATAAACCATAATCAGGATGGCACAGAGCCATAATCAGGATGGCACAAAGCTATCGATAACTATAATAAGTTTGGCACATAGCCATCAGCGACAGTAATATAATCGGCACACACCCACGGGTAATTATGATCGACATAAAGTCATCAGTGTATATGTTATGCACATAGCCACGGGTAAATACGATTGGCACAAAGCCATAATCAAGATGGCATAGATCTATATTTGGGTTGGCACAGAGCCAAAATTAGATTACGTGACTTTAAGCCGTCCGTCGGTCCACAATCGTCTCATGCGACCCGTGCGACCTTAACAGATCAATACTGGATCCATAGTTGTCTCATGCGACCCGTGCGACCCTATCAGAACTTCCTCCGTATCAATGTTCTAACCCCATGCAATATGTCGTGTATGTCATGCTCAATCATTACACGTGTATGTAAAATGGCCATGCTTAGTAACAATCATTTAGAGATATATTAAAAGCATATCAGTCATACAACCACCGTCAAGTCAGTTAAAACACAATCATACTATCACAGTCAAATCAGTCAAATTCATAATATAAGTCAGTAATGTACCCACAAGGGCAAAATAGTCATCTTACCCAATAAGGGCATTAAGGTCATTTTACCCTATAGGGGCATTACGGTCATTTTATAAACTAGGGGTATTTCGGTAATTTTGCAAATTAAGGGCATTTCAGTAATTTTGCAAACCAGGGTTATTTTAGTAATTTTGCAAATTGGAGATATTTCAGTAATTTCACAAATCGGGAGTATTTTGATAATTTTACAAATCGGGGGTATTTTGGTAATTTCTCAATTCGAGGGTATTTTAATAATTTTACAAAGCGGGGGTATTTCGATAATTTCTCAATTCGAGGGTATTTCGGTGATTTTACAAATCAGGGGTATTTCGATAATTTTACAATTCGAGGGTATTTCGGTAATTTTACAAATTAGGGATATTTTAGTAGTTTCACAAATCGGGGGTATTTCAATAATTTCACAAATCGAGGGTATTTCGATAATTTTACAATCCGAGGGGATTTCGGTAATTTCACAAATCGGGGGTATTCGGTAATTTCACAATCTGAGGGTATTTTGGTAATTTTACAATTAGAGGGTATTTCAGTAATTTTACAATTCGAGGGTATTTCGATAATTTTACAATCTGAGGGTATTTCAATAATTTTACAAATCGGGGGTATTTCGGTAATTTTACAAATCGGGAGTATTTCGGTAATTTTACAATCTGGGGCTTAACGACCCAACAGAAGGTCCATCGTTGCCTCAAGCGACTAAAGTAACCCAAACAGACACAACGGTGTAAATGGGCCTAAGCCCATTATTCGGCCTAAGTGGGCCCACACGCTCGTGTGGCCCAATTAGCCTAGAAACAGCCATAGTTATGCAAACTTCATAGTCCAAACAACACTTACCAGATCACATACATTTTATCCGTGTGGGCCCACAAACCCATTGGGCCCACACAGCCAATTTCGGCCTAACGAGGCCTAGAACAGCCCAAGAGCACGAGAGCGCTCGTGGTGGCCTCTACAGACTAACACCCATGTTCGTGAGCTCGGTTCACCACACACACGATCGCACGCTCGTGTGGCATCATACGCCATATTTCTGGCTTTTCAGCATTTTGCCGATCTACAGTCATAGCAGTGTAAACAACACATGCTTGTGGCTTTTCAGCCGATCATCGAATACTGCATACAATTGCACCCAATGTATCGACTTTCTCACTGACTATCGAATACAGGGTACTGTTACACCTTTGCTGCAAAGAAAGCGAATAATCCTTAAGCACCAAGACCTACATCGATTCCCAACACATGATTAATCACATGTTGATAGGGATACAACCAACCTTAATAGTTACATAAACATACCACCTTCTTAATACTTAGCCCCAAAACACTCACCACCCTTGATTGAGTGAATGCCTCTAGTCCTCTAAGATCGCTAACTATGATTGATCACATGCCTTGGCGACAAACTGCACTACGATAGATCTCATTAGGTAGTACTGATCATAGATGCAGCCTACAACCCAAATTTTACTTTGCAAACCCATAGGACCTAATCAGTCTAACCAAAAGAGTAAGATAACAAATTACCTTAATCAGACGATGAGAGAAAAACCTCGACGGCCTTAGCACTTTAGAACTTCTGCACTCCTCAGATTTGACTAGCCCTTAACAAGCATCATATCGCGCAAGAGAATTCAGAGCATAATTAGAGTCCAAAAGAACAAAAGCATTCGGCTTCCAAAGAAATACTAAAAGAGATCAAATTTAAGTGTAAAGGAGAGAGTATAAACACGTACCCTTCAGTCAGGAACACTTGCAGAACCGATTAACAATACCAATAGTGGAGCATAGAAATATTCGGCCAAGGATAGGGACAGAAGAAGGTTGAGTACCTTCGATCTACCATGTAGAAGAAAGAAAAAAGGGAAGAAGGAATAGAAAAGGGAAAAAGAATGAAGGCAGAGAAAGAGAGGTTGAATTCGACTCACATTAAGGAGAATAGAAACAGGGAGAAGAGAATAAAGAAAACCGAAACGGAAAAAGAAAAAAAAAGGTCTATGGCAATATTTGGCACTATAGATAGAAGAGAGAAATTAAAACAAATCGGCATAGAAGAAAGCAATTGTCGAAAATGCACCAAATACACTCCCTAGTCGAAATTGCCTAAACAAAACTCCCCCCAATCAGCTCCAACTTTTCCCATTTCAAAATCCTTCACAAACTCCACCAATCCCTCCACTGAATTTTCTCCTTGATTTACTCTAACTCCCCATTCAAATTCAATACAAATTCTTATGACCAATTCAACCACAGAGTTCTAGTCCAGTTCCAACACCTCCCCAGCACAAGCAGCAAAATAAACTCTCGAATGCTTATCCCAGGATTTGAACCTCCGACCTTATAGATACCCAACACGCCACTTGTCACTAGGCCACAAGCTCTTCTTGTGTCACATTTTAACTTCAATTAATTAAGAGGTCTAAGGGCCAAAGTCTAGGTTCCTTTAAAAGAAAAACCAAAATATATTGCAAGAGCCAAGACTTGAACCCAAGCTCCTTTGCAACCTTAATGACACCACAAGCACTAGACCACATGCTTTCTTATGTCATTTTTTTGACACAATAATTTAAAAGGCCTACATCCAAGCATCCAAGGTTTTATCCACTTAAGACCAAAATTTTTACTAAACCCAGGTTTGAACCCAGGACTTCTCCAACACTTTTCAGGACCCTTAACCACTTAAGCAGTTATTTAATTGTGCCATTTTCTTGCACAATTAAACACTTATGTACAACCTCCTTACTGATCCATACATAAAGCCCAATACTTTTAGGCCCAAAATTTAGGGCGTTACTCAGAGAGTGAATTGGGAAAAATACTTTAAGAAAACCAATGAGAGAGGCAATACCCATGAAAGAATCCACCTAGATTTCACTTATTATTCTGATTCTGAATTAAACGATTTATTCACTTGTCTTGCTCCGTAGAAATCCCTAAATTATGTTAATATTTCTTTCGAGACTAATAACAACTGGCTCTAGGTTTATTTATTGAAATTTCTTTCTAATTAAAACCCCTATTGTCGCATTAACTCGATCTATGGATTTCCTTATTAGATTTGACTCTAATTTGAAAGATTTATGTCGTCCTACTTCTAGGATTGCAATCAACTCCGCTCAATTATGCTAGATCTACTCTTAAGCAGGGACTTTTGCTCCACTAATTAAGTACATCAAACTTGGATTAATACCCTAAAAATATTAAGGCAAGGATTAAAAATACATAACTAAGAACAAGAACAAGTATTTATCATGTAATTCAGATAATTAAATAATAAGATTCATAATAGGTTTCATCCTCTCTAGGTATTTTAGGGAGTTTAGTTCATAATGTAAAAGGAAAACATCTCATTAAAGAACCCAAAAAATTCTAAGAAAAATTGATGGAGATCTTCAATCTTGCTTGAAATCCTGCTTCTGAATTGATTCCCACGGCTTCCTTCGAGTAATTTCTTCGTTCTACTCTGGATGTCCCCTTAGGTCTTCTTCTAGTGTGTTTTTATAGACTTTGGAATGCTCAAAATACCTAGAAATTGTCTTTTTTTTTTCGCGTGAAAATAAAACAAGGTATGATAGGGACACGGGCGTGTGACCAACCTGTGTATGAATGCCCAGGCCGTGTGCAATACTGACATGGTTAGAAATTGACACGGGCTGGCACATGGGCGTGTGGCCAGCCCGTGTGTCTCCCACGGGAGTGTGAGAGGCCCGTGTTAAGGTACCCAATCCGTGTGCAATACTGATGTAATATCCCGGGTTAGGGGCTATTTTGTGCTGCATGATATTGCATGTGTTAGTGTGCTGTGTTGCTATTTCGGTGTTTTAGAGGCTTAATTATAGGCTAAGTGTATGCCTGAGTAGGTAGGAAAATTTTAGTTTTTGGCCTTAGGTGTGGGGAGCTGATAGAATGGGGGCTTAAGAAAATAAAATGGGATTTTATTGCACAAATGAAGAGTCAAGCGAGTGGCAAAGGAGGAGCTTGGTGTGGCGTCATCTGCAAGGGGGAGAAGTCCCGAGTTCAAGCTGCAAAATCTCCTTTTTGCTTATATTTTGGACGGCATAGGAGGGAAGAGGTGTATGGAATTTGAACTCTACCTTGGACTTGGTCTCCCATTCAAATGAAAGGTAGGGAGCGGATTTAGGAGTGTGACTTGGTCCACTCTTTTGAATGAGTGAATGGGAGCTATTTGGGGATATGGCCGAATATTTGGGGAGTTGGAGGGGAAATGGACGGCATAGTGGGGTGAGTTGGTAGCCAAATTCTTTTGGCATTTTTCTTAGCATTTTCGGTCACAAACTCTTTTTGGTAAGCCAATTTTCTTTTAGTCAAAAGCTAGCAAAAACTTCAAGATTTCTTCTCTCTTTCTCCTTTAACCGATTGTGCAAGTAACTATTTGCCAAAAATTCTTTTCATCTCTTGTTTGGTAGTAGCCGAATTCCTTCAAGTAAGTCCTCATTTTCTTCCTTTTCAAAACCGAAAGCTTAAGCAATTTCACCTTGCCGAAATTTCTTTGTTTCCCTTGACTCTTACTAGTAGCCAAACCCATCCTCCAAAGCTCTCCTCTCATTTCTTATTTCTTTCAAACCGTAAGTACTCTCCTTTTACCATTTTTGTTTTCCTTCTATCTTAACATTTGTGAGCCGAATCTTCCTTCCACTCGTTGACCGAATACCAATCCCTTCTATACACCTTTCTCTTTGCGTTTCTTCTTTGGGAATAAGCCAACTCTTTCTTCATCTTGTTCTAAAAGTTGGCCGAACCTCTCTTCTCCCTTGAAGCTTCCTTGGCCGAATTTTGGGTGTTAGTAAGTCACGAGGGGCCGAATGGCCATCTCCTTCTCCCTTACACTTTGTTGATGTGGGTTTGCTTAAGGACCGAATATGGTTATTTTTGGAAGGGTATTAACCTCTTTGTTATAGGTCATTGGGATTTTGGATACAATCAAGTGGAGCCTTCGTTTTCGATTAGCCGGGAGGGTAAGTTTTGGTAAGGGTTCGATATTAATCCCTTTGGTTATTGGTTGATAGCCGAATGTTGTAAGTGCCTAATCCTAGGTTGGCCGATTGTTTTAGGGGCTTGACAATCGAGGGACATAGATCGTCCGTAGGGATTCCTAGGCTCAGATAATCAGTGTGTATATACTAACACACTTATATTTAGTAATATTATTAATAAACTGTATGCCTATTAAAATTATGGCGCTTGATGGATTGATATGATACCCATTTGGGTATGAGCTTGATTCGGGTAAGTTATTACTAATATCATTATGAGTTACTTGATGATTTATATGATATCATGGTCAGTGGGTATATGTGACATGAAATATAGCATGAGATGCATGATTATATGATATGCATGATTACATGAGTATGGCATATTGATGGGTATTACGAGTTGAGGAGCGATGATGATGTTTTGTCGACGAGCACCGATGCTTTAGCAGCACACTTTGTGACTTTGGGTCACGGAGAGGTTTGGCACCTCCGAGGTTTGGTACCTCGGCGTCTCGTCCCAGTGGCTCAGTACCACGATGGGTTGGCCCCACAGATGATTATATACGGGATTGACGCCGGTGTTTTGGTAACACACGATGGGTTGGCCCCATCACCGGATTTGTGACTACGGTCCACGGTGCTTTGGTAGCACATTGTGTCTTTTGGGACACCGGAGGTTTGGCACCTCCTTGCGACTTGTCCCCGTGGTTTGACCACCGTGGGTTGGCCCCACTTGAGATATGGGATTGTCTCGCTAGTGTTTTGGTAACACACGATGGGTTGGCCCCATCATCATTGGATTGTGACTTCTGGTCACCAAAGTGCTTTAGTAGCACAACTGTGTCTTTGGGACACCAAAGTGGTTTGGGACCACATTGATGGATATTATGTCTTTGGGACATCGTTGTTTTGGTAACACATCGTGATTCGGTATGTCACCAGTGGTTTTGGTACCACGCGGGTAGAAAGGAGTATGGATGGTTAGGATCGGGTTGCATTGATTGTATTGCTATGTATGATGTGTGTTAGCATGTAGATTCTATCGGGAGCGGGATTTACACATCGGTCACTCGACTCACCCTCTCCTTTGACATTTCAGTGACTCGTGAGACGCGGACATGGAGCCGGATGGACTCGGGTGCGCATGCCATGCTCAAATAAAAGTTTACTCACCATTTGCATTTGAGTACTTTAGTTATTTAATTTTGTTTGGGTTTTATTTCGGACTTGTAAAAAGCCTTTAAATTATGCCTTTTATTATTATGTTTTAAGTTTGATTTTAATATGCCTTAACAGACTAATTGGGTTAATTTGCTAAAACATGACACAACAACGATTTTAAAACTTTAACGATATGTTTTCAACTATACCATCGGGTATCACACTGTTTTTATAAACCAATAAAAATCAATTGTTTTCTAACGTGGAATCAAACTTTTACTAAGTTTGAATGTTTTAGTAACATCATTAAACAACTTGTTTTCAAAAAAAAAAAAAAAAAAAAAAAAAAGCAAAGTTTTTATCAAGTCTAGTTGGTACAAATTCGAAATTTTCAAACTCGTTTTCCCTCGTAACATACCAGATTCGGTCATGGTGTTGGACCGGGTTTGGGGTGTTACAATTTTGGTATCAGAGCTAAGTTCAAAAGCTCGGCTGTGGGCTTGAGGCCCAAACTGTTTTCAAAAGTTTGTTTTAAGTGTTTTGGGATTGGATACATGGTTTACAAGGCATGGCACCGAGTCTCCGCACTGATTCGCCTGGTAAGTAATTCTAACTCTTACGTGAACTATTATTTGTAGAAGGGTAGATGATACGGTACGTAGTTAGACTTATAGGACTTGAACCCTAGGATTAGAGTACTCAAACACTCGAACTGAAGCATAAGACTTAAAGCACTAAACCAATCTGTGACTCAGCCACGGGGCTAGGGTGTGGTAACTCCTGTACGCATGTCTAGGAGAGGATCCTAAAGAGCTTGGTATTTAAGCGGTCCTCGTGACTCACCTCCTCTTCGCAGTATCCCACCGGTGCGTAGCTCGAGTTCACCCGACCAAGAAGGCTCGATCATGGACTTAACCTAACGATTAAAACCCGAAAAGGGGAATTAGCTATGTTTTCAAAAATACAACGACAACCCTAATGTTTTCAAAACTTTTGCAATACACTCTTTCAAAACCGAAAATGTCACATTTACAACGTTTTTCGGAAAACCCCGATTTATGGAAAATTACAAAAATGCCCTTAGGGGTAAATTTACTAAAATGCCCTTGGTTTATAAAATAGCAACCCAATGATTTTGCCCCAAAATTTCAATGATGTTACGAAATTCAAACACTCTGTTTTACAAAATATCAATCAAAATTTTGATTTTGGAAAATTTACTGGCAACGCCTCGGTTTGTGAAAATTACTAAAATACCCTGGTTTCCAAAACAAAGTATTTTACAAAATTTTTCAAAAAACACTCTCAAATTTTTGGAATTTCAAATTGACTGGTTTTACCGAAAGTTTAAAATATCTTTTATTACGGAAAATACCTGTAGGGAAAATGACGAAAATACCCTTGGGCTAGAATGGGCAAAGAATGTCCAAAGAGTGAATAGGTATGGAAAGGGTTAAGGCATGAATGTATAATCTCTTTTGGATGAATAGGATAGAGGATGAAACCTTGATTGCTCGAAAGAACCCCTGAATAAACTCTATTCATAAAATTTCTTTGCGGTTAAGAAAGTGGAACGATACTAATGCATAAAAATCTTTTTAATCAGATACGTAGATCGTTTAGACATGAGCACTCGAGGCGGACGTGGTCGTAATACTCGTGGTAGAGGTAGGGGTAGAATGACGGTTTCAACCCGTAGGATCCGGTCGAGGGTCGAAAAATGAGATGCTGGGATTCGCCACCGGTGGAGGTGGTGAGTTCCAAGATCGATCCGAGATGACGCAGTTGTCACAGCGAGCGATCTCGCGAGTGTTGGAAAGGGTAGCCGGGTGTAAGTGGGAGTGGAGTTTAGAAATCATTCTCGAGCGACTCAGGGGCTAACGGGGCCGAGTTCTTCCGAGGTGTTTCGGTGTTGCTCCAAAGATCGCTTGAATATTGGCTAGAGGCAACCGAGCGGATCATGGGCGATCTGGACTTGACGAGCGACGAGAGAAACTTAAAGGGGATTGTATCGCTTCTCCGGGATGAGTCATACCGATGGTGGCTCACGGTTCGGGACAAATGTGGCGGTGAGGATCCGACATGGGATTATTTCGTTGCGCATACCAAAAGAATTACATCGGGGCTAGTTACATCGACTCCCGTGAAAGGCATTTACGAGGCTTGTTCGGGGAGTAAATGCTGTTCTTGGTCACGAGGCGGAATTCTGAAGCCGGTGAGTAGGTATGCCCGGGCATTGTAGCCACCGAGCATGAGAGGTGTGTTCGTTTCGAGGATGGTCTCGCGAGACGAGTTGAGGCTGCTGATTGCTTCACGTGCGGAGCCTTGAGTTCGCCGTCTTAGTTGAGAAGGCTAAGGTAGCCGAGGTGTTAAGGAATCGCGAGGCGAGACATGGACAGGAGTAGGCTTAAGAGGAGTTTTGGGTCTTCTGGATCGTCGGGTAATCCGCGAGAGGGCTAGACCGAGTGGGCGTAATCGATCTGCTAGATTTGGTGTTTGCTAGCGTGGACCACCGCAGATGTAATCGCAGTGGGAAATCTCATTGGGGTGGTTGTTGGACGGTGGTAAAGGTTGCTTCGAGTGTGGTTCTCTCGGATCATCGCATCGTGGACCGTCCGCGTAGGATGGCCGAGATTCGATCCCGAGAGTCGTAGCGTAACCGGCTCGGAGGTAATGGACCGCCACCACGCAGGGGCCGTGGTAATGGCGAGAGGTGGTAATGGATTTGGTCGAGGTCGTGGAGCACCGCGGCAGAGTGCGGTAGTTACGAGGCACGACACGGCGGCTGATGCGTGTATGCAAATAGGCGCCGCGAGGAGGCGACGCGCCGGGCGTAATCACCGCAGACGCTTTTGATTTTTGGTTCTCCTATCTTTGCTTTAATTGATTTGGGTTCCACGCGTTCGTATGTTGCTAGTAGTATAGTTGAGACCATGGACTTAGATTCGAGTTATCTTCTAGCGCATGACCGTATTTAGCCCTCTAGGTCACTCTGTAGTGGTAGATAAGTTGTATAAGGATGTACCCCTAGAACTCCAAGGGGTAGTTTTTGTCTTGATCCGATGGAACCGCCATTTGAGGAGTTCGATCGATTCTCGGATGGACCGGCCGGGTGAAGTACCGTGCCAAAGTGGATTGCGCGCTAAAGCGCATGGTTCTATCGACGGATAAGGAGATGAAGTGATTATGATAGGTAATAGGAGAGATTACTTATCAAATGTGGTATCCGCTTTGAAAGTCGTAAAGATGGTCGGGAAGGGCCGCGCGAAGCGTGTGTGGTTCATGTGTATGCCTTAGAGGCTAAGGAGTCCGTTTGTTGAGAAGGTTCGCACTGTTAAGGAATTTGTGGATGTGTTTCGGAGGAGCTTCCGGTTTGCCACCGGATCGTGAGGTAGAGTTTGGGATAGATCTGCTACCGTGGATCGCGCCGGTGTCTATTGCTCCATATAGGATGGCACCAAAGGAATTGGTGGAGCTTAAGGCTCGATTCGGGAGAGCTGTTGGATCGAGGTTTCATTAGGCCAAGTGTTTCGCCGTGGGGAGCGCCGGTATTATTCGCAAGAAGAAAGACGGTTCGATGCGGATGTGTATCGACTACCGCTAACCGAATAAGTGACGATTAAAAACAAGTATCCGCTACCACGGATAGATGACTTGTTTGATCACCGAAAAGTGCATTGGTATTTTCAAGATCGATTTGAGGTCCGGTACCATCGCTTGAAAGTTAAGAAGCGGATATCCATAAGACAAATGCGTTCGGACTCGATGCGGGCACTACGAATTCTCGGTAATGCCGTTCGGGTTGACTAACGCTCCGCGCACTTTTATGGATATGATGAATAGGGTGTTTCAGCAGATGATCTGGATCGGTTCGTCGTGGTTTTTATTGACGATATCTTGGTCTATTCTAGGTCGGAGGAAGAGCATGATGCACACTTAAGAGTGGTGTTGCGATTTTGAGGAGAAGCAACTCATGCTAAGTTCGGTAAGTGTGAGTTACGCTTAGTGAAGTGACGCGTTTTTGGGTCATGTAGTATCACCGAGGGGATTAGAGTAGATCCTCGGAAGGTTGAGGCGGTTTTGGATTGGAAGCCTCCTAAGTCGGTCCGGCCGAGATTCGGAGTTTCTGGGCTTGGCGGTACTACCAAGGTTTGTTGAGGTTTTCGTTAATTGCGCACCGGCGACTAAGTCGTTAAGGAAGGGGAGTTCCGTTCGTTTGGACCGAGAAGCGGCAGGAGAGTTTTGATAAGTTGAAGAAGATCTTGACGGAGGCTCTGCTTTGATTCAACTTTGAGGCCGGTAAAGAAAATTCCACGATGTCTTCGCGACGCATCACATACGGGATTGGGTTGTGTGCTGATGCAGGAGGGTAAGGTGGTGGCTTACGCTTCTCGGCAACTGAGGCCACACGAGGTCAACTATCCGACGCACGACTTGGAGCTAGCAGCTGTAGTCTTTGCTCTAAAAATCTGGAGGCACTACTTATACGGGGAGAAGTCAATAGTCTACACCGATCATAAGAGCACTCGGTACCTATTGACTCGTAAGGATCTGAATTTGAGGCGCAGTAGATGGGTTGAATTGCTCAAGGACTACGATCGCTCGATCGAGTATCATCCGGCAAGGCTAACGTGGTGGCGCACGCGCGTTGAGCCGTAGGGTTGTTTCGGACCTAAGAGCTTTGTTTGCCCATTTGAGTTTGTATGACGACGGGAGTATTCTGGCAGAACTGCAGGTTAAGCCTACTTGGGTTGAGCAGATTAGAGAGAAACAGTTAGAGGATGAGGTTCTGAGTGCGCGAAGGTTACAAGTGCAGAATGGTGGTTTGGAGGTTACTGACTTGTCTAATGATGAGGTTCGTGTTTTTTCAAGGGAAGGCTTGTATGCCTAAAGATGTTGAGTGAGGCGGAAGATTCTTCAGACGCACATAGCGATCCTTATGCTATGCATCCCGAGAGGTAGTAAAATGTATAGGGATCTTAAAGAACGCTTTTGGTGGCACGGCTTGAAGAAAGAGGTGACAGAGTTTGTTGGGAAGTGTCCGACTTGTCGTGGTGTCAAGCGGAACATCGGCTGCCGTCGGGTTTGCTTCACTGTGAAAATCCCTCGGTGGAAATGGGAAAGGATAACTATGGATTTTGTCGGTGGTTTATCGCTCACGCCAAGTAAGAAGGATTCGATTTGGGTTATCGTGGACCGCTTGACTAAGTCGGCTCATTTCATTCCCGTGAGAGTGGACTATTCACTTGAGAGATTGGCAAAGCTTTATGTGTCGAGAGATAGTGAGGCTACACGGTGTTCCAGCTTTCGATAATCTCGGATAGGGATCCTGTGTTTACGTCGAGGTTCGAGAGCGTTGCATCGGGCTCTGGTACGCGCTGATTTCAAAGATTTGGCTTTTCACCCACATCGACGGGCAATCGAAAAGGTCATTCGGATCTTGGAAGACATGCTGAGAGGTTGTGTTCGACTTCAGGGGCGCTTGGGATGAGTTTCGCCGTTGGCGACTCGCCTATAACAACAAATACCAAGCGAGCATCAAAATGGCACCGTATGAGGCGTCAGATGGTAGGAAGTGTCGCTCACCTACTTGTTGGACGCGAGTTGGGAGAACGTCAATTGTTGGGACCCGAGTTGGTTCTTTGAGACAGTAAGACAAGGTTAGGTTGATTCACCTCGTTTGAAGGAAGCTTCAGACCGGCAAAAATCTTATGCCGATCTTAAGCGAAGAGATATTGAGTTCATTTGTGGGAGATCGGAGTTTTCTTAAAGGTCTCGCCTTGGAAGAAGGTGTCGAGAGTTTGGCGCGAAAAGGCAAGCTAAGTCCGAGGTTTATTGGGCGTATAAGGTATTGAGACGAGTTGGACCAGATGGCGTATCGCCTTGAGTTGCCGCGAGAACTTAGTCGATTCACGATGTTTTTCACGCTTCGATGCTTCGAGGTATCGTTCGAGATCCATCTCATGTAGTAGCGATGGAGAGATCGAGGTAAATCCAGATCGACTATGGAAGAGGAACCGATCGCGATTCTAGATCGGGATGTCAAGGTTCTACGTAGGAAGTCCGTGCCTTTGGTTAAGGTTCTTTGGCGGAATCATGGTGTGGAGGAAGCCACGTGGGAACCCGAGGATGCGATGAGACAAAGAATACCCGCAACTCTTTTGACCGTGTAATTTCGAGGCTGAAATTATTCTTAAGAAGGTAGAACTGTAATATCCCGGTTAGGGGCTATTTTGTCTTTGCATGATATTGCATGTGTTAGTGTCTTTGTGTTGCTATTTCGGTGTTTTAGAGGCTTAATTATAGGCTAAGTGTATGCCTCGAGTAGGTAGGAAAATTTTAGTTTTGGCCTTAGGTGTGGGAGTCGATAGAATGGGGGCTTAAGAAAATAAAATGGGATTTTATTGCACAAATGAAGAGTCGCAGAGTGGCAAAGGAGGAGCTTGGTGTGGCGTCATCTGCAAGGGGAGAAAGTCCCGAGTTCAAGCTGCAGAAATCTCCTTTTTGGCTTATATTTTGGACGGCATAGGAGGGAAGAGGTGTATGGAATTTGAACTCTACCTTGGACTTGGTCTCCCATTCAAATGAAAGGTAGGGAGCGGATTTAGGAGTGTGACTTGGTCCACTCTTTTGAATGAGTGAATGGGAGCTATTTGGGGATATGGCCGAATATTTGGGGAGTTGGAGGGGGAAATGGACGGCATAGTGGGGTGAGTTGGTAGCCAAAATTCTTTTGGCATTTTTCTTAGCATTTTCTGGTCACAAACTCTTTTTGGTAAGCCAATTTTCTTTTAGTCAAAAGCTAGCAAAAACTTCAAGATTTCTTCTCTCTTTCTCCTTTAACCGATTGTGCAAGTAACTATTTGCCAAAAATTCTTTTCATCTCTTGTTTGGTAGTAGCCGAATTCCTTCAAGTAAGTCCTCATTTTCTTCCTTTTCAAAACCGAAAGCTTAAGCAATTTCACCTTGCCGAAATTTCTTTGTTTCCCTTGACTCTTACTAGTAGCCAAACCCATCCTCCAAAGCTCTCCCTCCATTTCTTATTTCTTTCAAACCGTAAGTACTCTCCCTTTTACCATTTTTGTTTTCCTTCTATCTTAACATTTGTGAGCCGAATCTTCCTTCCACTGTTGACCGAATACCAATCCCTTCTATACACCTTTCTCTTGCGTTTCTTCTTTGGGAATAAGCCGAACTCTTTCTTCATCTTGTTCTAAAAGTTGGCCAACCTCTCTCTTCTCCTTGAAGCTTCCTTGGCCGAATTTTGGGTGTTGGTAAGTCTCAGGGGCGAATGGCCATCTCCCTTCTCCCTTACACTTTGTTGATGTGGGTTTGCTTAAGGACCGAATATGGTTATTTTTGGAAGGGTATTAACCTCTTTGTTATAGGTCATTGGGATTTTGGATACAATCAAGTGGAGCCTTCGTTTTCTGATTAGCCAGGAGGGGTAAGTTTTGGTAAGGGTTCGATATTAATCCCTTTGGTTATTGGTTGATAGCCGAATGTTGTAAGTGCCTAATCCTAGGTTGGCCGATTGTTTTAGGGGCTTGACAATCGAGGGACATAGATCGTCCGTAGGGATTCCTAGGCTCGTATAATTAGGTGTGTATACTAACACACTTATATTTAGTAATATTATTAATAAACCTGTATGCCTATTAAAATTATGGCAGTTGATGGATTGATATGATACCCATTTGGGTATGAGCTTGGATTCGGGTAAGTTATTACTAATATCATTATGAGTTACTGATGATTTATATGATATCATGGCTGTGGGTATATGTGACATGAAATATAGCATGAGATGCATGATTATATGATATGCATGATTACATGAGTATGGCATATTGATGGGTATTACGAGTTGAGGGAGCAGTGATGTTTTGTGCTGACGAGCACCAGTGCTTTGGTAGCACACTTTGTGACTTTGGGTCACCAGAGGTTTGGCACCTCCAGAGGTTTGGTACCTCAGCGTCTCGTCCCCGATGGCTCAGTACCACGATGGGGTTGGCCCCACGATGATTATACTGGGATTGACGCCAAGTGTTTGGTAACACACGATGGGTTGGCCCCATCACCGGATTTGTGACTACGGTCACCAAGCTTTGGTAGCACATTGTGTCTTTAGGACACCGAGGTTTGGCACCTCCTTGCGACTTGTCCTCGTGGTTTGACCACCGTGGGTTGGCCCCACTTGAGATATGGGATTGTCTCGCTAGTGTTTTGGTAACACACGATGGGTTGGCCCCATCATCATTGGATTGTGACTTGGTCACCGCGTTGCTTTAGTAGCACAACTGTGTCTTTGGGACACCAAAGGTGGTTTGGGACCACATTGATGGATATTATGTCTTTGGGACATCGTTGTTTTGGTAACACATCGTGACGGTATGTCACCAAAGGGTTTGGTACCACGCGGGGTAGAAAGGAGTATGGATGGTTAGGATCGGGTTGCATTGATTGTATTGCTATGTATGATGTGTGTTAGCATGTAGATTCTATCGGGCGGGATTTACACATCGAGTCACTCGACTCACCCTCTCCTTTGACATTTCAGGTGACTCGTAGACGCGGACATGGACATGCCGGGATGGACTCGGGGTGCGCATGCCATGCTCAAATAAAAGTTTACTCAGCCATTTGCATTTGAGTACTTTAGTTATTTAATTTTGTTTGGGTTTTATTTCGGACTTGTAAAAGCCTTTAAATTATGCCTTTTATTATTATGTTTTAAGTTTGATTTTAATATGCCTTAACAGACTAATTGGGTTAATTTGCTAAAACATGACACAACAACGATTTTAAAACTTTAACGATATGTTTTCAACTATACCATCGGGTATCACACTGTTTTTATAAACCAATAAAAATCAATTGTTTTCTAACGTGGAATCAAACTTTTACTAAGTTTGAATGTTTTAGTAACATCATTAAACAACTTGTTTTCAAAAAAAAAAAAAAAAAAAAAAAAAAAAAAAAGTTTTTATCAAGTCTAGTTGGTACAAATTCGAAATTTTCAAACTCGTTTTCCCTCGTAACATACCAGATTCGGTCGTGGTGTTGGACCGGGTTTGGGGTGTTACAACTGACATGGTTCGAGATTGACACGGGCTGGCACACGGGTGTGTGGCCAGCTCGTGTGTGATACTGAAATCAACTCTTTCTGCTCGATTTTGGCTCGTTTTTCACTCTTTTCGCTCCCCTATGCTCACCTAAGCATAGAAACATGAAATTAAAGGTTTAAGAGCATCAAATTCACAAATTTATATAATAAAACATCCAAAAACATGCTAAGCATGGGATTAAAATGTGTTACTTTTATGGTTTATCAAATATCCCCACACTTAAGCGTTTGCTTGTCCTCAAGTAAAATCCACAATTCACAATTAAAATTAAACTTTCTCAATTCATAATTCTCATCAATAATGTTTTATCATAATTAACGAATAATCACACATTGATAATTCAACTAAAAGAGCACTAAAGATTCAAACAATCCAAGTCACACATTATTAAAGCATGAAAACATAGGTATTTCCCCTGATCTAAATAATCACCTTTAATTCAAACCGACAAAATTTGACATCCCCACTAAAGATTAACTCAAATCACTCAAAGTTTTTAAGGTTCAAAAATTAAGCACTCAAAAGTCAAACATGAAAAGTTATTACCATAGGCTTGCATGAAAATCAAATCTCCACCACTATAAAATGAGATGGTACACAAATCAAAAGGTCTTTAAAGGGTTGTAATGGGGCTTGGGGTTAAAGGTGTGGATAAAGGATGAAAAAGAATGTTAGAGTCGAGATCAAATTTAATAAATTACTTAACTAGAAAAATAAATTTCTACTTGAATAATTACATCAATTGAAATTTTTAAAGAATAAAACGAGCTTCTTCTTAGAATATGAAATTTTAAGCTCAAACCAAAGAACTAGTAAATAAATATAATTTTTTTTTATGTATGGATAAAAAGAGATAATTTAACAACTGAAACAAAAGAACATAGTTAGGCAACTAACCAAATCAAATCTCGACAAAAAGAGTGTCTATACAATAGGAAAAATTCTCAATGAATAAAAAAGAACGAGTTATGGGTTAGTACTAAGGGTAGATCAAAGAAACAATTTATTAGGCTCAAAGGGGTTCACTAAGGGTTAATTATGAAGGTAGGCTTTTAATGGAATAAGTGGGTTAGAACCTAAGTGCCTTTATCATTTCGGTATATCAAATCAAATGTGTGGTCTTGATATGCATAATCGAAGCAAGTTCTAGAATAACAAATCAATATTGACACACTTGTAACCAATAATAGAAGTGAGCAAGAAAAATATATGCTCTAAAGTCTCAAAATCTCACCAAAAATCATGGCTTTTGATGCCAATCTTGTAAATCTCAAACTTCAAGATAATACCTCAATTTGGGAAAACAACCTAGAAAATTTTATCAACTTATCATGCTTTATTCTTTAGTGTCTTCAAGTTTAAACAATCAATGCACAATTACCTATGACTTAATCCAAAACAAATCAATAGAAATCATAAATCATTCAAAATTCATTTCAATAGTAATATGAGACAATTACTTGAGAACAATATATAATTCAGGGATTTTCTAATAATGATATAATTAACCTCCCTACACTTAAGATGTACATTATTCTCAATGTACCAAAATAGATGATAACAATATAATCAGAATATCATAAGAGGGGGAGAGAAGCGAAACTGCCCTGAATTTTGGATGAAATTTGTGGAATAGTGAAAGCGAAATTGTGGATATAGCTAAGTGAAGTACATGATTCTCAACAACTATTAAGATTATAAACACAACTGTGGAAGAAGATTAAAGGATTACTCGATTAGGAAAAATCATAAAAAACTAAAATAGAGTTCAAAATATAAAAGACAAGTCTTTGAAAAGATGATAAGAAACTTAAAAGTAAAAAGACTAAAAATAAAAAGAAAAATAAAAATAAAGATAAAGATAAAAATAAAATAAAATAAAATAGAAGGACTCAAATGTCCTCATCATCAGATGCGTCGTGAGTCGTTGGCGCCGAAGATGAAATATGGAGACGGTGGTAGATTTGCTGCAATGTAGCCTCAAGACTATCGAACCGCTAAAAGCACTGCTGCTTGAAGTGAGTGAGACGCTCGGATATGTCTGTCAAAGTGATAGTAGAAGAAGGAGGTCGATGACTCGGAGATGGAGGATGAGGTTGGTCCTCGTGAGAGGGAAGAACATCATCAGTTATGTCCTTGGGTTCATTTTGAGCATCAGAATGAAACAATCTATATTGAGAAGGATCAAATCCATGACGCCGCTCAATCATCCTCACGTGTATCATGCTCGAGATGCCCTGAGAGGACATTTGGCCAACAAGTGTGAGTGTGGAGGAATGCTCTGGTGTGTCGAGGAGGCCGAAGTGTCGAGCGAGGTGAGTCACATAAAGGCCTAGACAGATGGGGCCCTTCCTATGGCGGCCAGCTTGATGGCGGAAGGATAAAGCAATGAAGTAAGCCAGGTCAAATACATGTCCGTGCGCTATGCTCCAAAGATAGTAAACGTCATGAGTGCTAACAACTCCGGTGCTCTCTCTTCGTCCTGTCAAGGTGTGAGTGAGGAGTGCGTGAATATATCGTAGGGCTGGATAGAGTGAAGTCGCCTTCGAGCGACTCACGTCATAAGGTGTCTGAGTCGCTTTAAGATCAGTCCAACAACGCGATGGTGAATGATGGATGTGTCGATGAAGCTGAAGGAAGTCCTCGGCACTAATGAACTCCTTTGTGTAGAGTCCCATAGCAGCACCAAACTCTGGGACACTCATATGTCGCACCAAACCGCCTAGACGCAAAGTGATGGTGCCTGGCTCGTCATGAACCATCATGACCTGCTGTACTAGAAACTTCGAGTAAAACTCCAATGTCAGCTCCATGTAGGTGGGCTCGATGATGGCAAAGAATCTATCCCAAGGAGCTGTGGCGATAATGGCACGCACATCATCAACAAGTCGGACCTGCTCCAGTGCGGCTCAATCAATGTAGCGACCTAGGCCTAGTGGTCGTACTTGAAAGAGCTGATATATTCTTCCTGGGGGCCTGCTGAAAATCGAAGATAGGGGTGGCGGGCCTCAGCAGATGCGCTCGAGGAGGAGATTGTGCCGGGACCTTTCCACTTTTTCGAAGTGAGGACGGTGACCTTATACTTGCCGCATGTGTTCGTCATAATAAATCTACAAGAAAGCGATCACAAAATTCAATTTGACTAATTAAAATAAAAGGCACGCGGATGAGAAATAAACACCCAAATTTAGCTCAATCAAATAGACTAATTAAATTATCAATATAAATATTCAATAGAAAACTAAATAATTGATCAATATATAAAAATGAATAGGCAAGCAAAATATGAAGAAAATCAATAAGACAATGACCATAAAAATACTTCTGATGTGCTAAACTAAATTAAACATAAACATAGAATTAACATTAAAGAATTGAACTAACCAAGAATTGAACTAACCAAGAATGAATAAATAAAGCAAAAATAATAATAAGCAATAAGTCAATAATAAAACTAGTAGGTAAAATAAAGTAAAATAAAATAATGATAAAGAAATAAAATAATAATAAAATAAACATAATAAAGAAATAATAAACTAATACTAGTTATAAGAAACAATTAATTAATAAAATAAAAAAGAAAAAAAGAAGGGCAAAAAGGGAAAAGGGAAAAGGGATAATTGACGGCGGTGGGCAGTGGCTGGAGGCGTGGCGGTCGACTGGGGAACGACAAGGGGTGGTGCGAGTGGTGGGTTCGGGTAGAGGTGTGTGGGTCGGGTTTGAGGAAGAAAGGAAGAAAAAGGGAATGAGGAAGGGAGAAAAGGGAAAGAAAAGATAGAGGAAGGGGGTTGTCGGGTTGGGGAAGAAGGGAAGAAGGGAGGGGAAGGCTAGTCAGGGCTGTGGTGGGTGCGCCAGGGAGAGGGTGGCCAGAGTAGAGGGAAAGAAAGAAAAAAAAAGGAAAAAGGAGGGGTTGAGTTTGGGTGTTGGGGGTTTGGGGGGAATGGAAAGAAGGGGAAAAAGAGGAGGGAGGGGAGAAATGGTCGTCGATCGGTGGTGATAAAGGAGGTGGGTGAGAGGGAGGGGTAGAGTCGGTGGCCGGTAGTAGTGAGCTGCGGTGGCTAATGTTTTGGAGCATTGGAGAAGAAGACAAAGAAGAGGAAAAAGAAAAGGGGTTAGGGTTTTTAATGGGTGACACGATCGTGTGAGACCCGTGTTGGGCCACACAGTCGTGTCACACGCCCGTGTGACCGCACACATGGCCGTGTGTATTGCCCGTGGAACCCTCTGACCTATTTTAAAATTTAAATTTGAAAAATTAAGCTCTACTTTTCACACGGCCTAGGACATGCCCGTGTGGTCCACACGGTCGTGTCACATGCCCGTGTGGTCCACACGGTCGTGTCACATGCCCATGTGGACTATATTTGGGCCGTGTCTTTGTCAATTTTTTTGGGAATTTAAGCTCCAGGATCCACATGGCCATGTCGTCAGGCCGTGTAACTCTCTGTCGATTTCCTTTAAAATTTAAAAACTAAGTCTCAAGATCTACACGGCCAAGGACACGCCCATGTTTCCAGGCCGTGGGGGTTTGAAAATCACATTTATTATTATTATTACTATTATTAATTTTGAAAATATCATAAGAGAAAATTAGTAAATTAGGAATGCTAATGCTCGGGTTGCCTCCCAAGCAGTGCTTATTTAAAGTCTAAGATCGACTTACCTCATATTCGCACAGTCATAATAGTTCACGGAGTTGAGACTCCTCTTTCTCGCTATCAATTCTATTATCAACATATGGTTTGAGACGAGTAATATTTACCTTTAAAGTGCCAAATTTAGAGTGATTTACCTCGACTATATCGTATGGGAAAACATTCAGTATCGTAAGAGGAGTTGCTTCATTTGTATAAACCTCTGAATTAGTAATTCGAGGATCCGTTTCATCCAATAGCACCTAGTCCCCAGCTTTAATGTGGTGTGTTCCTTTCTTATGCTCGTCATGGCATTGCTTTGGTTCATCGTGTATGCTCGGTTTCCCTTTGATGTGTGTCCACCATTCATCTAGTTCATCGATCTGTAATCTTCATTCCTCATGAGTCGTACTTGTCTGTCACATGGTATAGAATGTGGCTCTATCACTTTCTTCCTAGGGATTTCCTGCAAAGAGGTTTGAGCCACAATGTTATTCATATCAATAGAGCTTGTATAGCCATCTCGATTACTAATTTCGAGAGACCACATTTTAAAATTTTTGAACCTATTCTGAGCCAAAATTCCTAATTTACCCTAAAAAATTCTAGGCCGAATTTTGGGGTGTGACACCAAGATCAATTTAAGGTGCAGATATTATCAATTCAAGGTAAAAGAGTCTAGTGGACCTAAGATTGCATTCAAGACTCGGTACGTTCACTACAAGTTCTTAGTGATGCCCTTTGGTCTTATGAATGCCCCGACTGCTTTTATGGACTTAATAAACTGGGTATTACATCCTTAGCTTGATCAGTTTATTGTTTTCATCTTCATCAAAAACATTTTGATCTACTCTAAGTTTGAATCTGAACGCGATGATCATTTGAGGGTTGTTTTGCAGATCCTTCACGAGAAGAAGCTTTATAGTAAAATGAGTAAGTGTGAATTTTGGCTCCGAAAAGTGATGTTTTTTGGGTCATGTGGTATCGACTGAGGGTATCTGAGTTGATCCAAAGAAGATTGAGGTTATTTTGGATTGGAAGCAACCAAAGAATGTTAGTGAGATCTAGAGTTTCCTTGGTTTATCTAGTTATTATAGGAGGTTTGTGGAAGGATTTTCCTTGATTGTAGCTTCTATGACTAAGATTTTCAAGAAGAGTGCTCTTTTTAAGTGGACCAAGGAGTAGCAAGCTAATTTTGAGAAGCTTAAGTTCGTGCTGACTCAAGTAGTTGTTATGATTCAACCCGAGTCTATGAAGGATTATGTGGTTTATAGTGATGTGTTTCATACCAGTCTTGGTTGTGTGGTTATATAAGATGGTAAGGTCGTAGCTATGTATCAAGGCCACTTAAATCACACAAGTGTAATTACTCGACTCACAACCTGGAGCTGGCAACTGTGGTTTTTGCCCTTAAGATTTGGAAACACTATATGTATAGTGAAAAGTGCATCATTTTCA
This sequence comes from Gossypium bickii, assembly GCA_025503065.1. NCBI lineage: Eukaryota > Viridiplantae > Streptophyta > Magnoliopsida > Malvales > Malvaceae > Gossypium > Gossypium bickii. The sequence goes on from CP106709.1 coordinate 68,952,451, forward strand.
TGGATTACAAGAGCCTTAAATACCTTCTCTCCTAAAATGAGTCAAACTTAAAACAGCGGAGATGGATAGAGTTGCTTAAAGACTATGATTGTACTATTGAGTACCATCTGAGGAAAGCTAATGTCGTGGTAGATGCATTGAGTAGGAGGTCGATGACCAATATGAGAGCGATGTTCGCTAAGTTAAGCTTGTCTAAAGATAGAGGTTTTCTTGTGGAGTTGCAAATAAAACCTATTTTGATGGATGAGATTAAGATGAAACAACCTTTAGATATGTCTCTTGTGCCTAGGATTAAACAAGTTGAGGAGGGTAAGACTACAGAGTTTAGGTTTAATTCTAATGGAGTCTTGTGTTATCATGGGAGATATTGTGTGCCTGATGATAAAGATCTGAGACAGTCTATCCTTCAAGAAGAGCATAGTAGCCCTTACGCTGTGCATTCTAGAAGGAATAAGATATACCAAGATTTGAGAGAACTATATTGGTGGTCGAGTCTTAAACGTGAGGTAATCAAGTTTGTAGCTAAGTGTCTAATGTGCTAGCAAGTAAAAGCTAAGCATCATTTCCCTTCTGGCTTGTTATAAACTATTTAGATTACTTAATGGAAATGGCAGCGTATGACTATGAATTTTGTTAGTGGGGTTGCCTTTGACACCTTCTAAGAAGGATTCAGTCTAGGTAATTGTGGACAGACTGACTAAATTAGCTCATTTTCGACCTGTCTGTATAGATTATTCATTGTAGAAATTAGCAAAGTTGTACATCTCTAAGATAGTGAGACTGCATAGAGTACTAGTATTTGTCATTTCAGATCAGGATCCTCATTTCACATCTTGTTTTTGAAAGAAGTAGTCTGAGGCTCTAGGTACTCGATTGAACTTTAGCACTAATTTTCATCCACAATATGATCAGTAGCCTGAGCGAGTAATCTAGATTCTTAAGGACATGCTGAGGGGTTGTGTAATTGATTTCTGAGGTAGTTGGGAGGAGAATTTGCCACTAGTAGAGTTTACGTATAGTAATAGTTTCCATTTGAACATTCAGATGGCACCATATGAGGCACTATATGATTGTTAGTGTTGGACACCTCTGTGTTGGACAGAGTTAGGTGAAAGAAAAGTGTTGGGTTCAGATTTAGTTTAAGAACTGATGATATTGTTAAGTTGATTTAGGATCAATTAAGAGTGGCATCGGATCGACAGAAATCCTACATTAATTTGGGGAGGAAAGATATAAAGTTCAGTGTTGGGGATCAAGTGTTTCTTAAGGTATCGTCGTGGAAGAAAGTTCTGATATTTGGTCAAATAGGCAAGTTGAGCCCAAGGTTTATTGGGTCTTCCAGGATCAATTAAGTGAATTGGACCAGTGGCTTATAAGTTGGAGTTACCTCTAGAACTGGATCGTATCCATGACGTGTTCCATGCTTCTATGTTGAGGCGATATCAATCTGACCTATCTCATGTGATTCTGATTGAAGAGATTGAGGTGAGACCATATTTTTTATTTAAGGAGGAGCCAACCCAAATCTTAGATCGTGAGGTTAGAGTATAAAGGAAAAAGTGAATTCCATTAGTTACAGTCATATGGCAAAATCATGGATCTAAGGAAGCTACTCGAGAGCCTCAGGACTTGATTCATCGAAAATATCCCCACCTATTCTGATCAAGTAAATTTCGAGAACGAAATTTATTTTAAGGAGGGTAGAGTTGTTATGCCCCATTACTTTTATTTAAATTTTGCTAGTTCAAGACCAAGTGTTAAGCATTGATGTAACATCACAAAGCTGACCCAATTGTTATGGTTGAATTTGAAAAAAGCTACATTGGCCACTGAAATGGCCCAAAAAAACTTTCATAAGTTCAAATGTATTTTTTTAATCCATTTGTGTAATTCGTTCAAGACTAATAAAACCAAATGTTCAACATTATTTTCAAAACAATTTGTCAACGATAATGTCCTTTGGACATATTTTAAAATCATTTAGCTTATCAATTCAAAACAAGTGAAATCAAAGATTTATCTTAATTTCGTAAAACTCTTGTAAATTTTAGGAATTGAAATAAATAATATTTCATTTGGCAAAATTCAATCATTTATTCAAAACTATTTTGGATTTTCAATCATACCTCTAAATCATTTGTCTTTTTATTCAAAACTAGATAACTTGGTTATTCGTCATTATTTCGAAAAAAAAAAAACATTTTATCTTCAAAAATCAAATTTCTTTAGAAATGTCATTTGTAAACATTAATAACTTTGAAAACTAAGTCTAATTTTATTAAAAACTCATTTTCAGAAAAGAAGCGGAAAAAATGTGTTATTGGCAGATTCTATTTAAAAACTAAGTTTCATGTGAAATCTTATCAAATAAAAATTTATGCAATTTTTAAAACTTAATGTCATGCAATCAAGTCATGCAAATCAGAATAAAATCCCCAAAGTAATGTCCCATGCCATAGTCCATAAACAAATTTATTACAGTCCCAAAAATAAATATTAAAATACTTAATTATGAAAATATCTGAGAAACTCGTCCGATTGTTGTATCCAAGTCCTAACCTCGAGGTTATCTGAAAAGATAGAAAACTAAAGGGGTAAGCTATAAAGCTCAGTGTGAGTCTTAACTCGAGTATCAAAATAGGAATTATAGTATACAAATCAAAATATTACAGTGAATTTATACAGTTTAGTTCTACCGAGTCTCAACTTAGGTAACAGTTAGTAATTAAAATATACATTTTGGAATATATCAAAAATTATATAAGTAGTCAATTTCACAGATATCAATTATGCATGATTATATAAATGCAGAAATTTTCAATAATCAGTGCAAGGTTTTTCCAAAAAATGTTTCTACCCATTTTCGCTACACACCATAAAAGAGTTCCTCAGAACCTGTCCATCCAATAACATCACAATAGGGACAAGCTGCCAGATACAAATGTATGTGGACAAGCCACCAGAAATTGTAGATAAACTGTCATAAATCATGGTTAAACCACTAGAATATGTAGATTATTAAACTGCCAGAATCTTCCTCCTTTCAATATCATCCCAACCCCATGTAAAGTGACAAGGCATGCAGAAACAAAATCATAATAGTGGGAATGCTTATCATGCGATCGAATATGGTAATATCATAACTTCATCTCATATCATGAGATCAATTTAACATAAAAAAAACTATGCCATAATGTCACAAAACATGGGTGTCAGAACATATCATATAATTTTATCCATCAATATAACACACAACATATTAAAGGCATTACGAATTTTATTGATTAAAGTTTACTTGCTTGGGATTCATTCTTTTAAAGGATTTATCAACCACCATGAATACTTAGTGTATTTGAATATAGCCACATTTTAGAGTCCTTATTAAAAATTAACCACAACTAAATAATATTTACAAATAATCATACAAGTTTTATTTAATGAAGCTCACATTCAATAGGTCACTTTATGATATATGTCCTTTATGTTGTACCGATTTCCACCATTTTGTGGGTGGTTTAAACCATATCACCATAACATTGCAATTTTACTTATGGTCAAATTTAATAGTATATTTTTACAGAAATATAAATATCATATACATTAATCCATGCAAAGGTTAGGACTCACACTTGATCTATGTAGATTCAATACAAAACTTCTTTTAACGCCCACTTTCAGATCTACTAGATTATCTCGGATCTAGTCTCACAATAAGGATCCATTGTTAGAACATCAATAATATTTTTTTGATATAATTAACTTGATTTTTGAATCTACACTTACATTAAAATACTTATGTCGAGATATAATTCACTTTCAAAATTTCTAGCGATCCAAAGTAGTAGTATTTGGTCCTTCATCAATAAAACGTTGTAGAGGGAATTAGAGTCGAAAAAAGATGTCAATAATATATATATGTATACATATTTGGTCAATGAAGGAAAAATTATGGAAGAAACGTGAAAAAATCAACTAATAACACCTTACTTACGCTTGTTTTATCCAGAAATGAGTTGAACCAATTTGATCTGATGAAATCGAGAAAGATGGATGATAGGATGAAATTTTCGGTTTGGAAACAATAAAATTCCAGCAAGGTTTTCAAAAGAAATAGTATACTTAAACATGGAGAAAAAATCACTCGGTTGAGAAGTAGAGAGAGAAAGAGAAGGAAAAATGATCACTGTGGTGGTCTGGTGTTGGTGAGGTGCTGGTGCGATGATGGTGAGGTGATGGTGTAGTTAATTAATGGTGGTGGAAAGAATAGAAACCAGTGGTGCAAAGGAGGAGATTTAGAGGCTAAAAATAAAATAAAAAGTGAGAAAAGGATGAGCAAGGAGGAGGAACAACCAAAGGGGGAGGAGGAAAAAGCAAAATGACAAAAAAAAATGAATAGTGGCTACCTTAGGTGGGATGGAAGATTCAAGCTTGGTAAATGGGAGAAAATAGAAGCTTTAGGGGAAAATGGAATGAAAAGTGGATCATGGGGAACATGTGGAGTGAAAAAGGGATTAATGAGGGAAAGTTGACAAGTTAAAAGAGGAAAGAATCTTCCCTTGCATGGTAACTAGGAGGGATGACAATGGAAACTTTGACCAAGGGTTTATGAGCAAAAAAATTATATAAAAATAATGAGAATGAGGGGAATTAAACTTAAGCCCTTGAGGAATTTATTTATGCTCTTAACCACTAGGCTAGCTCACTTGCTTATTAATACTCCTACAACATTTATTTAAAAACATGGTGTGTAACACCCCTTACACGTATTCGACGCCGGAACAGGGTACGAGGCATTACCAGACTTAAACACAAGCAAACATACAAAACCAAAACGTAATTTCCATCCAAATTTAAAACTTTTCACATACATTCATATCGTCTCTAAAACGAGCCTACGAGGCCCAAAATATACATTGGAAATAGTTCGGGACTAAACCGAGAACTTTAGAAAAACATACAACACTTAGAAAATTTTTCATGTTATAGGGCTCACACGCCTGTGTGGTCCAAAGGACACGCCCATGTGACCCTTGGACAGCCCGTGCTACTGGTTGTGTTCAAAATAAGGGGCTTTCTAACTTATGCCACACGCTCATGTGCTATGCCGTGTGGTCGATTTAATTTCATGATTTTTCATAAAATAGGTACAAACTTCACACGGCCAGGGCACTAGCCTGTGTTTGAGGCCGTGCCGCCCAAACGACTGAGATACATGCCCGTGTCTCTACTCGTGTGCTCCATACTAAGCATTCTGTTTTGCAACAATTAAGGTGTAGGGGACACACGGCTGGAACACACGCCCATGGGGCAAGTCGTGTGTCACACACGGCCTAGACACACACCCGTGTGGACAAAAATAAAGTTATTTACCAAGCCATTTTGTCACCTTTCCATGCATAAACCTACACAACAAACATAAAACCATTCCAAGCATATACCATCAACCAAATCAGCCACAACTAAGGCATCAACACCCCATTCACATGCTCTCATTTATCATACACAAACATCACATATATCTCAACTCAAATCATGCAATCTCCCACATCCATGAAAAGCATCATCATATGCATATATATATACTTAAACCAATATTAGCAAATTTCAATGGCCATTTACAAAATGAATTATCAGCCAACATAAGCCAACACATTTGGCTAAATCAATTATGACACATAACAAAATGGCCAAGTCCCTATACATGCCATAACTCAAAATATTAAAATCAATGGTACCCAAAATATTAAGTTGATAGTGTGAATGGATCTCCGATAGTTTCCGATCCCTGAGCTGGCTTCGTGACACTATAACACAAGGGAAAAGAAAGGGGAGTAAGCTATAAAGCTTAGTAAGTCCCTGTGCAAATAATAAGCATTATAATCACACATGTATCATAGAAATAAACATGCTGAACTTGGCATAATTAAATCTTCTAACCATAACTTACTCATTCATAACCTTACTGAGGGATTCATCACATATTGAGCTCATTAGTAAATGAGTTTTACATAGTACCTGTACCAACTCGCAACACAATCATAACCTTTCACAACTTTGACATACTCGTTGAATTTTTCATTAAAACACTTGGAATACTAAAGGATAGTCGTGAATCTCGCACACACAATACTATACCAATGCCATATCCCATATATGGTCTTACATGGGATCTCTTATCGATGCCAATAGCCTAGATATGGTTTTACATGAAGTCTCATATCGATGCCATATCCCAGATATGGTATTACACGTAATCTCAAATAACCCTAATATCATGACATTCGTATCCTACCTATTCCTAAGGTTCAATCGGGATTTCTCACTTGTCAAATTTTAGATTACATCCAAGTAGTCAATCACAATTCATACAATATTAAAGCATTTAAAACATAAATAAAACAATGTATTATTTACATACGAACTTACCTCCGTACAAAAAATAGTAGAAATGGACCTAATTGTCAAACACCTTATTTTTTCCCCGATCTAGGTTTGAACCTCGTTTCTCTTGATCTATAATAGCAAACTTAACTCATTTATTATCCACTTTTCTCAATTCAGTCCAAAAATCACATTATAGAAAAATTACATTTTGCCCCTAAACTTTGACATTTTTACATTTTGTCCCCTAGGCTTGTAAAATGAAATCTATTCGATTTCTTGATAACCCAAGCCTAGCCGAACCAATTTCATGCTTATAGCAGCCCACATTTTCCGTTAAATCAAAATTTTACTGCCCATTTTACAACTTTTTATGAATAGGTCCTTTTTAGGTGTTTTCATGAAAAATCACTTAGTAAAAGTAGTCTATCACACATCAAACATGCATAACCTAGCATTAGCCATCAAAACACATACATGTCTAACATGGGTCAAAACCTAGACATCAACCATAACACAAATTAATGGTATAAATAGATAGATCAAATGATAACAGCTTCAAAATGTAAAGAGCATTAAAAACGGGACAAGAATGGACTTACAATCGAGCTTGAAAGCCCTAGCTATGGCCTCCCTTCTAATTTTCAGCACAAGCATGAAGAAGATGGACTAAATTTTGGCTTGATTTTTGGTTTTTAATTCATTTAATTACTGAATGACCAAAATGCCCTTCACTTAAAACTTTAAAATTTTATCTCACCATGTCCATTTTTGTCCACTAACTTAACAAATGCTTTAATTACCATCTAAGGACCTTCAATTTAAAAATTTGTAGCAATTAGACAACTCTAGCATGTAGAACTCAACTTTTGCACTTTTTACAATTTAGTCCTTTTTGCTAAATTGGGTGCTCAAACGTCAATATTTTCGAACAAAATTTTCATGAAATCATTCCGTAAAATTCAGACCATAAGAATATAATAAAAATAAATTTTACTACATCGAATTTGTGGTCCCGAAACCACAGTTTCGACTTGACCCAAAATCGGGCTGTTACAACTCTCCCCCCGAAAATCTTACCAAAAAATAGGTTTAGGTATTATTTTTGCATAGCTTACTCATGTTCCCGCGTAGCCTCTTCGACTCTATGTCATTGCCACAAAACTTTAACTAGGGCTATGTTTTTATTTCTCAATTGTTTAACTTCCCGAGCCAAAATCTTGATCGGTTCTTCACCATAAGTTATGTCGGGTCGAATCTCAACCTCTGTCGGAGAAATCATGTGTGAAGGATTAGAACGATATCGTCGCAACATCGACACATGAAACACATCATGAACTCTTTCCAACTCTATCGGTAAAGCTAACCGATATGCCATTGGCCCTATTCTTTCAATAACTTCATATGGCCTGATAAAACGTGGACTTAACTTGCCTTTACGGACAAATCTCAGAATCTTCTTCCATGGAGATGCTTTCAGAAATACTTTATCACCAATCTAAAATTCGATTTCTTTTCTTTTCAAATCTGCATATGACTTTTGTCGATCTGAAGCTGCTTTCAAGCAATCGCAGATTACCTTTACCTTTTTCTTCAGTTTCTCTAACCAAGTCGACCCCGTGAATCTGTTTCTCACTAAGCTCAGTCCAATACAAAGGAGTTAGACACTTGCGGCCATACAATGCCTCATACGGTGCCATCTTTATACTCGACTGAAAACTGTTGTTATAAGCAAATTCGACTAAAGGCGGATATTTTTCCCAACTACCTTCAAATTCTAAAACACAACAACGAAGCATATCTTCGAGAACCTGAATCATTCTCTCTTATTGACCGTTGCTCTGCGAATGAAATGCGGTACTAAAGTTCAACTTTGTACCCAAAGCTTCTTGCAACTTTTTCCAAAAACAAGAAGTAAACCTCAGATCTCTATCCGAGATAATAGAAATAGGCACCCCGTGCAATCTCACGATCTCAGTAATGTACAATTCAACTAGCTTATCAAGTGAATAATCAGTACGTACTGGTATAAAATAAGCCGATTTTGTCAATCTATCAACAACTACCCAGAGGACATCTTTCTTTTTTAGAGTCAAAGGTAAACCCGTCACAAAGTCCATCGTAATTCTATCCCATTTCCACTCGGGTACCATCAGTGGCTGAAGTAAACCCAATGGTACTTGATGTTCAGCTTTAACTTACTGATATACTAAACATCTCGCTACAAAATCAGAAATGTCTCATTTCATACCCGACCACTAATACAGTTGTTTCAGATCGTTGTACATTTTAGCACTTCTCGAATGCACAGATAAACAACCATTATGCGCTTCATGAAGAATTTTCTAAATAAGTTTATCATTTTTCGATACACAAATTCTACCTCGGAACATCAAACAGTCATCGGATCTGATATGAAAATCTAAATCACTACTCGATTCACAATGAACTCTTTTGGTTTGCAAATCACTGTCAGATTTCTGAGCTTCGTAAATTTATTGACTGAACTCGACTAGGATCGAACCATTATCGGAAAAATTCAATAATGTATTCATCTCTCTCAAAGCAAACAAAGTCTTTCTACTCAACGCATCTACGACTACATTTGCCTTACCAGGGTGATAACCAATCACTAGCTCATAATCCTTCAGTAACTCGAGCCATCTCTGTTGCCGCAAGTTTAAATCTTTCTGAGTCATCAAGTATTTTAAACTCTTATGATCAGAAAAGACATGAAACTTCTCATCGTATAAATGGTGTCTCCAAATTTTCAAAGCAAACACAATGGCAGTTAATTCCAAATCATGCGTCGGATAATTCTTCTCGTGCAGTTTCAACTATCTCGAGGCATAAGTTATCACTTTGCCCTCCTGCATCAACACACATCCTAATCCATTCAGTGATGCGTCACTATAAAATACGAACTCTTTTCCCGATTCAGGTTGCACTAAAATCGGCTCCTTAGTCAATAATGTTTTCAACTTCTCAAAGCTTTGCTGAAATTTTTTTGACTATTCGAGCTTAACATCCTTTTGCAATAGCTTAGTCATAGGAGTAGCAATCATCGAAAATCCTTTGAAAAAACATCGGTAATAACCAGCTAAATGCAAAAGGCTTCGAACCTCTGATACATTCTTTGGCGGTTTCTAATCAACAATTGCTGATATCTTACTCGGATCAACCCGAATACCATCTCCAGAGACAATATGTCCCGAAAATCTAACTACTCGGAGCCAAAACTCACTTCTACTGAACTTAGAAAACAATTTCTTATATCTAAAGGCCTGCCACACAATTCTTAAATGTTCGGCATGCTCAGACTCATCCCGAGAATAAATCAAAATGTCATTGATGAACGCAACCACAAACTTATCTAAGTACGGTCAGAAAATTTGATTCATCTAGTCCATAATAATAGCAGGGGCATTAGTTATTCCCGAAGGCATAACAAGAAACTCATAATGCACGTATCTTGTCCGGAAAGTAATTTTTGACACGTTTGACTCCTTAACTCTCAACTGGTAGTAGCCAGACCTCAAATCAATCTTTGAAAATACTGTTTCCCCTTTCAACTGATCAAACAAGTCATCAATTCTTGGGAAAGGATACTTGTTCTTTATAGTCACCTTGTTGAGCTATCAGTAATCAATACAAAGTCTCATAGATCCATCTTTCTTCTTTACAAATAACACTAGAGGACTCTAGGGAGAAAAAATCGGTCTTGGAAAACCCTTATCTATCAATTCTTACAACTGAGCTTTTAATTCTTTCAATTCAGTTGGAGCCATTATATACGAAGCAATAGATATCGGTGAGGTCTCTGGTACTAAGTCAATACCAAACTCAACTTCTTTGACCGATGCTGATTTAGTTTTCAACTCAGACATTTTTGTATTCAACACATAAGCAAGATAAGCTTCACAACCTTTCCTTACACACCTCTGGGCAGACATCGAAGAAATCACAACAGGTAACTCACCTGACTCATCTGAATAAATCCGAAGTATTTCACCATTTTTACATTTCAGTCCAATAATCTTTCTTTTACAATTTACTATGGCATCATGCAGTGTCAACCAATCCATACCCAAAATAATATCGAATCCATCAAATGGTAACAACATTAAATCAGCAGAAAAACAGTGACCTCGAATCATCAAGGGACAATTCTTGCAAACTCTATCAAATAATACATGTTTGCCTAAGGGGTTTGACACTCTAACCACAAACTAAGTAAACTTAACTAGCAAGCTCTTACTAGCTACTAATTTTACACAAACATAAGAATGAGTTGATCCAGGATCAATCAATGCAATTACATTAGTATTATAAAGAGAAAAAGTACCAGTGATAACATCAGGAGATGTCGCTTTGTCGTGAGCACGAATGGCATAGGCTCTAGCAGGTGCTCGAGCTTCGGATCACACAGTTGTATCTTTCGTCACACATTTACTACTAGCTCCATTTCTGATATTTCTCGATGGCCTACCCCTATTAGTAGTATTACTTGGCCTTGCACTCTGAAATTTTTCTTTCTCAGCCATTTCAGGACAATCTCAGATAAAATGCTCTTGAGAACCACACTTAAAGCAAGCCCGATCATTTATTCTACACTCGCCGTGATGTCTTCTTCCACAATGTTAACATTTGGGTCTATTAGACTTTACATTACCCACACCTGCCATTGAAGTAGCTTGAGATTTAAAACTTGAATGTTGTTTCCCACGATCTCTGTGTGAATACCGTGCTGAAACATTCAAACGAGAATACATTTCTTTAGATTTCTTTGACTGAGATGGAAATGACTTACTCATTGGTCTTTTCCTCGAATCTCTAGCTTTAAGATCAGCTTTCCTCTTCTTTTTATTCAACTCTTTGGTCTTACAAGCCCGTTTAACCAATACCACAAATTCTTTCAGCTCTAAGATCCCAACTAACACATGAATATTCTCATTCATCTTGTAACAGCCCGGTTTGGACCCTAGTCAGAATAGTGGTTTCGAGACCAAAAAATCCAAGGTCAAATAATATTTTAATATTATTTTTGGTGCTTACAGTATGTGATTTAGTCTGTGTGAAATTTTTGTGTAAAAATTTTATCAATTGTGTGTTCAATTTGCGAAAAGGACCTAATCGCGTAAAATGTACAATGTTGTGTGCTGATTTTTAAGTGTTTAATTGTTGATGTCTTTATAATGTGAAGTCTTTAAAAGGCAATTAGCCCATTATTTGAGTAAATGGATGGCAATGGTCATAAATGACCTTGTGTGCATATGTTTATATATTTTAGTATTAAAGGTTAAATAAGTAATTTGATAAAAAATATTATTAAACATAAACAAAAGTTATATTCCATCATCTTTTATGCTCATCCATCGAAAATAAGGAAAATAAGAAAGGGTTTTGAGCTTTGGGATATTCAGCTAGCTTTAAGCAAAGATTAAGGTATGTTTTGGCTTCAGTTTTTGATAATTTCTACGTTTTTGTTATCGTTGTTTTGTGCTCTAGCTAGCCCATGCTTTAATTTTAGAATTTGATGGTGATTTTGAGATATGCCATTGATGAAATGGTGAGCTTTGTGATGAATATTGGTGTTAAATGAAAGATATGTGTTTAATGAACATGTGTTGTTCTTGAATCTTTGGTGAAATTGAGTAACTTGGGCTAAATTGAGGAAAGTGTAAATTGAAAGACTAAAATGTGAAATAAATGAAATGTGTGGGCTTGAATTAGCATGGGAAGAATTCATCTAGGCCTGGGTACAAGCAAATTATATGTATTTGATGATTTTATGAATTAGGGACTAAAATGTCAAAATGTAAAAATAAGAGGGCTATTTTGTAAAATGCCGTAAATATGTGTGTGTGGATTAAATTGAATGAATTGGTGATTGAATGAGTTGAATTTGAATGTGTATAGACCAAGAAAGGATAGGTTCGGATCGAGATCGAGGCAAAGATAAAGTGCTCGATTAATAGACCATTTTGGTATTTCGACGTCCGAGGTAAGTTCAGACATAATACGTGTATTTAACTATGTTTAATGTTATAAAATGAATGGTATGATATTATTGAATTATGAATGTTATGTGAGGGCTCAATTTAAGTGGCACTAAGTGTGCGTATTCAGAAATATGACCGAGATGATTAGCACTGTGTGTGCGAAATAATATAAGCATCGGCTTTGTGGTTGGCATTGTGTGTGTGATAACGATTTAAGATCGGTTTGATAGAGATGCACTAAGTGTGCGATGTTAATTAAGCTTCGGCTAATGATTTGGCACAAAGTGTGCAACTGAACAGAAGAAGTGACGAAAGTTAATCAAAATGAGAAATTAAGTATTGAGTAGCATAAGTGATCGATAACTATGTGTTGGCTAAGGTGCGTTCGGAACCTATGTGGTTGATGAAACTATGAATGAGTTTATGAAGGATAATTGAACATATTAGCTTTAGATGGTATGGTATATGTGATTGTGAATTAATCTATGTGAAGGTTTTTTTGGTATAATGTATTATGTTACGAACTTACTAAGCTTTTGAAAGCTTACCGTGTGATTTGTTTCTCTGTTTTACAGTGTCATCAAAGCTAGCTCGGATCCGAGGATCGTCAGCATTTTAATCACACTATCGGTAGTCTATTTTGGTACTTTTGGAAAGATGTATATAGTTGAAATGTGGCATGTATATGCTAGAAGTTAAGATATATTTTGAAATGCTTAATCCTTGCCATGTAATCTGGCTTGGAAGTTGTATGATGTTGAACTTATGAATGAGCTATGAAATTGGTATATTTCATGATTTTGTGGTTGATGAATGTTGTGGTTTGAAGATGAATTATGGCATGGATTACATAATGCTTGATATATATATATGTTTTGAGATGTACAATGGTTACATAGAATGGATTCAATTGTGATGATATTAGGTATGGAAGTAGATGGTATTGTTGATGATTAATTGGTGAATGAAATAGTATGTTTGAATGCATTTAGAAGCATAAATTGATATTACTTTGAAGCTTGTTGGTTGACCCTTGTATGGGTGGAAAATTGGCCTTGAAAATGGCCTATTTTGCACACATACTCAAGGGACACGGGCGTGTGTCTCTTCTGTGTGGCTCAAAGGCCACTTCCAAGTGTGCCTGGGCAGGTTACACAGCCGTGGCACACGGGCGTGCCTGGTGGTCGTGTGACCAAGTTAGTAGCTAGCTTAATTGCACACGGCCATGGCACACGGGCATGTGTAGTGGCCGTGGGGATAAGTCAGTATGTATGCTCTGTTTTGGCACGGCCTAGACACATGGGTGTGTCTGGTAGCCGTGTGAGGCACACGGTCTGACTGCACGGGCGTGTGACTTTTGCAGTGTTGAAGAATGTTTTAATTTCTGAAAATTTTTGTAAGTGTTCGGTTTAGTCCCAACCTCTTTCTAACACGTGTTTAAGGTCTCGTAGACCTCGATAAGGGACTATATATTCGTATTTGAATATGTTTGATTGACAATTGACTTTGTGTCATGAAATGGATGTGAATTGTTCTGATTATTCGGTAATGCCTCTTAACCCTATTCCGGCGACAGTTTTGGGTTAGGGGTGTTACACATCTACCACAAATTCTTTTAGCTTTAAGATCCCAACTAACACACGAATATTCTCATTCAATCCATCCTTAAACCTATTGCACATAATAGCCTCGATGGAAACACACTCTCGAGCATATTTACTAAGTCTGACAAATTCTCGCTCATACTCTGTCACTATCATACGACCCTGTTTCAGCTCAAGAAATTCCTTACGTTTCTGATCAATGAACCGATGACTAATATATTTATTTTGAAACTCCTCTTGAAAGAATTCCCATGTAACCTCTTTCTTGGTACCACCGATACTAGTGTATTCCACCAGTGATATACAGAATCTCTCAAAAGTGAGATGGCACACTTTAAACACCCATCCGGTGTGCAGGACAACTCATCAAATACCCTGATGGAGTTTTCGAGCCAAAACTCGGCTCTCTCAAGATCATCATCCACATTAGCTCTAAAATCTTCAACCCCGTGCTTTCGAATCTTATCAATCGGTGGCTTGTTCATTCTTACAAATTCCATAGCTTGTGGAGCTATGAGAACCGGTCGAGGAATAAGTAGGGGTGGAAGAAGTTGGGCATTCGGATTTGTTTGAACAAATTTTGTATACCACACATTCATCATGTGGAGAAAGGCTTCCTTACCGCATTCTCCCTGACTAACCGTAGAAGGTCTACTTTTAGACAGCGCTGCCCTTTGAGCGGGAGTCGACGTATTACTTTCAACTTCATCAGCCTCAGCTCGATTGGGATCCAATTACTATATAAAAACACAATTTTAAAATTGTCAGGAGTCATCTCACTATCATAGTTCATTTATGACATGTATAGCTAGACTCTTACAACGTTACGTTAGTCTGAGAATCGACTAAACCGTAGCTCCGTTACCACTAAATGTAACACCTCTTACCCGTATTCGATGCTGGAATAGGGTACGAGGCATTATTGGCTTAAACACAAGAAAACATAAAAAATCGAGACATAATTTCCATCCAAATTTAAAACATTTCACGTATGTTCATATCGTCCCTAAAGCGAGCCTACGAGGCCCGAAACATACATTGGAAATAGTTTGGGACTAAACCGAGAACTTTAGAAAAACATACAACACTTAGAATTTTTCATGTTACAGGGCTCACACACCTATGTGGTCAAAAGGACATGCCCGTGTGACCGTTGGACACGCCCGTGCTACAGGCCGTGTTCAAAATAGGGAGCTCTCTGACTTGTGCCACACGGTCATGCCACACGCCCGTGTGCTAGGCCGTGTAGTCGATTTAATTTTCATGGTTTTTCATAAAATAGGTGCAAACTTCACATGGCCAAGGCACACGCTCGTGTTCGAGGCCATGCTGTCCACACTGAGACACACGCCCGTGTGTTCAATACTAAGCATTCTAATTTGCAACAATTAAGGTGCAGGGGACAAAAATAAAGATATTTACCAAGCCATTTTGTCACCCTTCCATGCATAAACTTACAAAACAAACATAGAACCATTCCAAGCATATACCCACAACCAAATCAGCCACAACTAAAGCATCAACACCCCATTCACATGCTCTCATTTATCATACACAAACATCACATATATCTCAACTCAAATCATGCAATTTCCCACATCCATGAAAAGCATCATCATATGCATATATATTTGAATGGCCATTTACAAAATGAATTATCAACCAACATAAGCCAACACATTTGGCTAAATCATTTATGACACATACCAAAATGACCAAGTCCCTATAAATGCCATAAATCAAAATATTAAAATCAATGGTACCCAAAATATTAAGTTGGTAGTGTGAATAGATCTCCTACAGTTTCTGATCCCTGAGCTAGCTTGGTGACACTATAAGACAAGGGAAAAGAAAGGGGAGTAAGCTATAAAGCTTAGTAAGTTCCTATGCAAATAATAAGCATTATAATCACACATGTATAATACAAATAAACATGATGAACTTGGCATAATTAAATCTTCTAATCATAACTTGCTCATTAATAATCTTACCGAGGGATTCATCACATATCGAGCTCATTAGTAAATGAGTTTTACGTACGTACCTGTACCAATTCACAACATAATCATAACCTTTCACAACTTTGACATACTCATTGAATTTCCCGTTGAACCACTTGGAATACTAAATGATACTCGGGAATCTCGCACACACAATACTATACCATTGCCATATCCCAGATATGGTCTTACATGGGATCTCTTATCGATGCCAATAGCCCAGCTATGGTCTTACACGAAGTCTCATATCGATGCCATATCCTAGATATGGTCTTACACGTAATCTCAAATAGCCCTAATGTCATGACATTCGTATCCTACCTATTCCTAAGGTTCAACAGAGATTTCTCACTTATCAAACTTTATCGATTACGATATGAGCACGGCCGGGACCTTTTTCGAAATGAGTAAAGACTGTTCGAGGCTGCTCATTAAGTTTACAAATTGAGCTCGTGCTAGCTCCTTAAACGATCCTTGCACCTTCGTGCAAGCTGACTTCAGCTCGGCTTCAACTCTCCGAGCTCCCTTTAGCTCGAATCAGCTCACTTGAGCTTAATTCAGCTCGTTTGAGCTCGATTTAATTTATTTTCAGCTCATTTAATTGATTGTTAGAATAAATTAAGTTTTTTTTTTTTTTAAAATTAGTTCATTAGTTTTCATCTCATTAATATGTTCAAATCTAATAGTTATTAATTTTGTGTTAAGTATGTTCATTTTAATACATGTTTTTAATATGTCTAGATACAACATTTTAATGTGTCTTAAGATGAACATTTTAAATGCATGTTTTAAATGTGTCTTAGTTTATTACTTGTGTTTAATATGTCTTAGTCATTGTTTGATTTTAATGTGTCCTAGCCTAGACAAATTAATTACATGTTCCAATTCAATTAGTTTCATTGTTGCCGAATTTATTGTGCCTTAAACTAATTAAATTTGCTCATTTAACATGTGCAGCCCAAGTGCATGGACAACATTTACATGAAGCTAATGGTTTAGCTTTTCCAAACACCTTTTTCATGTACAGCAAAGGACACATGGAGAGCTGTTGTTTCTTCTTCCCAAAACTAACCATTTAGCTCTCCAAGTAACCTTAATTGCTTTCACATTTGCTGGAGTTCCTTTTCACACCCAAGGTTGTTCAGTTTTAAGTTTTCACACTTGGGGGTTGTACAATTTCGTGTGTTCACACTCCAAAGGCTGTTGAGTGCTCCAAGCTACCCATTTAACTCCATAGACTCTCCAAATAACCAAGGTAGCTCAACTAAAAATGTTTCACACCATGGAAGCCATTCAAATTCGTTTGTTCACATTAGAGGTTGATTGAATTCAAGTTTTACACCCATTTGGCTTTTCGTGCACCTCAAAGTCCATTAATTTGGCTACTGCTCATTAGGCTGCCCAAGGAGGAATTAAAGGCTGTTCACACCTTTGGACGAATTTATTCAGCTTGTTTCAGCTCCATAATTACTTCAATTTATTAAGCTGACTTGGGAAACACCATGGGACGTTTTTGAAGCTTCATGGAACCATCAAAGAAGATGCCAAGAAATTTCCAAGAAACTTTAACTCATTAAGTTGCTGCTTGTTGTCCAATTGGCTGCCCAAAGTGTCTATTCGACTAGCCTAGTATTAGCACTATAAATACCTAGCATATTGCAGTTGTAAAGGGACTTTTAGACTTTTGACAAACTTTTTTATGAACTTTGTGTTCTCGTGTGAGTTTACCTCCTCTCTTATTTCGTACAAGTCTCGTTTGACTTATATGGCTTTGCTAGTGGCGTCTACGACTTGTTTTTGAACTTATCACCTTAACTGGTGTGGCGTTCACCAATCTACCAAACCACCATTCCATCTTAACGATAAAAGAAACGGGGTGACACTGCTATATAGTGTTGGATCTTTCTTAAGTTAAGTTCGTGTTTCCATTTCCATCACTATCCCGAATATCACTTATCTTTATTTTCTTTGTTAAACCAAACATATCCCATTTCATCCATCCTTAACCTATCCAAACCCTTTGCTAGACTTCCACTACCCTTAACCGAAGATAACCTTTTTCAACATTATGAACATTCTCCTCGTCGACGATCGGGCACACTAGTGAAACAACTCCATTAAACCGAGCTAGATCACATCAGATTACATCCAAGGAGTCAATCAAAATTCATACAATATTAAAGCATTTGAAACATAAATAAAACAATGCATTATTTACATATGAAGTTACCTCGGTACAAAAAATACTAGAAATGGACCTAATTGTCAAACACCTTGTTTTCCCCCCGATCTAGGTCCAAACCTCGTTTCTCTTGATCTATAATAGAAAAATTAACTCATTTATTATCCACATTTCTCAATTCAGTCCAAAAATCACATTATGGCAAAATTATATTTTTGCCTCTAAACTTTTACATTTTTACATTTTGGTCCCTAGGCTCGTAAAATGAAATCTATTCGATTTCTTGATAACCCAAGCCTAGCCGAACCAATTTCATGCTTATAGCATCCCACATTTTCCATTAAATTAGATTTTTACTACCCATTTTATAACATTTTACAAATTGTTACTTTTTAGGTGTTTTCATGAAAAATCACTTAGTAAAAGTTGTCTATCACACATCAAACATGCATAACCTACCATTAGCCATCAAAACATCTACATGTCTAACATGGGTCAAACCCTAGACATCAACCATAACTCAAATTAATGGTAGAGATAGATAGATCGGATGATAACGACTTCAAAAATGTAAAGAGCATTAAAAACGGGACAAGAATGGACTTACAATCGAGCTTGAAAGTGGCCAAACCTTAGCTATGGCTTCCCTTCTAATTTTTGGCACAAGCATGAAGAAGATGGACTAAATTTTGGCTTTATTTTTGGTTTTTAATTCATTTAATTACTGAACGACCAAAATGCCCTTCACTTAAAACTTTAAAATTTTATCTCATCATGTCCATTTTTGTCCACTAACTTAACAAATGGTCTAATTACCATCTAAGGACCTTCAATTTAAAATTCCATAGCAATTAGGCACCTCTAGCATGTAGAACTCAACTTTTTCACTTTTTACAATTTAGTCCTTTTTGCTAAATTAGGTGCTCAAACGTAAAAATTTTCAAATAAAATTTTCACGAAATCATTCCGTAAAACTGTAGACCATAAAAATAAAATAAAAATAAATTTTACTGCATCAGATTTGTGGTTCCAAAACCACTGTTCCGACTAGTCCCAAAATCAAGCTGTTACATGGTGTGAAATTTACTAAGGTTTGAAGCAAAATTGCACCAAATAGAAAAATAATGTGAGAGAAAGATTTGAACTCAGGTCTTCAAGGACAGCACCACCACTACTAAATCACTAAACTTGATACTTATATATTATCAAATGTGCCAAGTTCATCTTAAAAAAAAAAAATACGGGCGTGACCGCTCTCGGTTCACTAACCCAATTTCTACTAGCCCAATTTTTGGGGTGTGACAATTGGCCTAGTGGTTAAGAATAAGCTAAGCTCCCAAGTGACCCAAGTTCAATTCCCCACTCCATATTTTTAAAAAAAAAATTAGCATTTAAACTTTTGGTCAACACCCCTTAGTCGTCCCTTCCTTGTTACCATAAGAAAGAGATGACTTCCTCCATTGTTTTACTTTACAGTCCTTCCTTAGTCCGTAAATCACTCCTCATGTTTCCTTCTGTTTCCTTTTCTTTTCCCACTTTCTACTCCCCTTGTCTCCCTTTATTTCCAAAATGTAAAATGTTGACTAGGATAGTCGTCCAACTCATTGTAAGCCATACTCATTTTTTGTTTTTCATTTTGGCAGAAACACCCTTTGTACTCCTCCCTTCAACCACCTTATGCCACCCATTTTGGTTTTGCTCCACCACATTTCAAACTCTTTCTCCTTTAGTTTTTGTGACCATCATCCTTGCCACCACCATACGCCAATTGTAATGCCCTGAATTTGGGCCTAGTAGAATTGGGCCCATTGGGCCTTGGGCATGAGAGTGTTTAAAATTTTTGAGAACAAGAGAATGGCACTAATGCAAGCTGGACCTATTAGGTGAGTGATTTTGGAAGGTTAGGGGGCTTCCATGAAGTCTCGTGATCAAACTTGGGCTTTAGGAAAATCTTGGTTTTAGGTGAATAAAACCCTAGGAGTTAGTAAGTAGGCTTTAAGAATAAAATATGGAGAAAAAAATGACACAAAAGGGGTTGTGGTATAGTGGCAAATGACGCCACATAGGAGACAAGGAGGTGACGCCATACAAGGAACCAAGGGATCCAAGGTTCAAGTCTTGGCGCTTGCATTTCATTTTGATTTATTTTTTAAGTGAACTTAGACATTGGCCATAGACTTATATTTAGTTGCGCATGATTTTAGACACAAGAGGAGCTTGTGGCCTAGTGGCTAGCGACATGGATTAAGTTACAGGGGAGCCTGAGTTCGAATCCCATCACAAGCAAAAAAGGGATATTTATTTTGCTAAGTTGGGACGGCTAGAGTTTGTGTTGTAATTAAACTCTGCTGAAGGAGGGATCCCACATCGAGAAGCTAGCAAGAGGGAAGGTGAGAAGCTGACTTTAAATAGAGCAATCTATGAGGAGAGGAGGCATACCTTGGTTGGCGTTGGGCATAGGAGTGGTCGGAGCGCGGATCAACTCCAGATTCCTATCAGGTGTGTATTTCGCCCTACTCTAGCTGTAGAGCGTCAAATGCCAAAAAGCCAGTCACACGATGGTGGTAGCCACACGAGCGCGCGAGCGCACGTGTAGGAGTTTTGACGCGATAGTTGAGGACCTCATGAGTGTTCTCATGAGTCTAGGCTGCCTTGGACCAATGGGCCCATATGAATAAATTGCATGATTGTGTAGTAGATATTATACTGGTCTATGTGAATCTCATATCTGTGGCTAGATTTGGGCTAAATGGGCCACACGAGCTGTGGGCCCATTTGGGGCTAAGAATGGGCCCTAGGCCTATTTGTATTGTTATTTCTGTTTAGAATACCTCGATTTACAAAATTACTGAAATACCCTTGGTTTACAAAATTACTGAAAAACCCTCAGTTTGCGAAATTATCGAAGTACCCCCGGTTTGTAAAATTACCGACATACCCTTGATTTGTAAAATTACCAAAATACCCCTAATTTGTAAAATTACCAAAATACCCCCGATTTGTAAAATTTCCAAAATACCCTTGATTTGCAAAATTATCGAAATACCATCGAGTTGTAAAATTACCGAAATATCCCCAGTTTACGAAATTACTGAAATACCCCAGTTTACAAAATTACCGAAATACCCCTAGTTTGCGAAATTACCAAAATACCCCTAACTTGTGAAATTATCGAAATACCCTCATTTTGCAAAATTACTGAAATATCCCTGTAGGATAGAATTACCGAAATACCCCTGTATGGTAGAATTACCGAAATACCCCTGAAGGGTAGGATTATCGAAATACCCTTATAGGCTAAACGACTGTTTTGCCCTTGTGAGTAAATGACTGACTTGTGCTATGATTTGACCGATTTGACTGTGATCGTATGACTGTGTTTTAACTGACTTGACTGTGGGCGTGTGACTGATATGCTGTTAATATGTGTTGAAATACTGTTACTAAGCATGGTCATTTTTGCATACACGTGTAATGATTGAGCATGACATACACGACATATTGCATGGGGTTGGGACATTGATACGGAGGAAGTTTTGATAGGGTCGTATAGGTCACAATGACGACTGTGGATCCAATATTTATTTGTTAAGGTTGCACGGGTCGCACGACGACTGTGGACCAACGGACGGCTTAAAGCCGCGTAATCTGAATATGGCTCTGTGCCAACCTAAATATGGCTCCGTGTCATCTTGATTATGGCTTTTTACCAATCGTATTTACCCGTGGCTATGTGCCTAACAGATATCAATGACTCTGTGTCGATCATATTTACCCAAGGCTATGTGCCGATTATATTACCGTCGCTGATGGCTATATGCCAAGCATAATAAAGTTACTGATGGCTCTGTGCTAATTATAATACAGCTGTTGAAGGCTTAAGAGCCGCATATATATACTAGCAGCTCAGCTGCGATCTTGGTGTGTAGGGTTGGGTGGGATGACTTGGTCCCCACAAGTATGTAGGGTTGGTACGGGTGGTGTGATGGTTGGTTTGGGATGGGATGCATCCTCATACTATTGCATATCTTTTATGAGATCTGTTATTGGTTTGGGCTAGGCCCAATTGATTCTGTTATGGTTTGTGACCCAAATGATGTTGTAGTGGCTTGGCCCACGTATGCTCTGATTTGTCTTGCTTCATTCTTGTTAAAGGGCTTTGGCCCGATTTACTTGGTCTCTGTTTTATTTATCGATCATGTTTTACTCTAGAAAGGGGATTACATACTGAGTTTTCATAAACTCACCCCATTTTTAACTGTGCAGGTAATCCCCAGCCTTAGACGGTTCGGAGCTGCGAGGGACTCGGAGAAGACCACACACTACTTATGTTTTCCGTTTTGATTATCTACTTTGAAAT
Source organism: Gossypium bickii (assembly GCA_025503065.1). Taxonomy (NCBI): domain Eukaryota; kingdom Viridiplantae; phylum Streptophyta; class Magnoliopsida; order Malvales; family Malvaceae; genus Gossypium; species Gossypium bickii. Next base: position 68,974,980 of record CP106709.1, read on the forward strand.
ATTTTGATTTGGGTTGTAATAAGGCCTTTTAAAGTTTTCGCACTTTAAATTTAAGATTGGTTTTATTTTAATTTATATCTCTTAGAAGTAAATCACAGTTTTCCAAAATGTTAACTGTTTTAAAACAACACTACATTTTCGCAACTTTTTTTAAATGGTTTTACGACTTAATCTTTTCGTAAATCAATTACTTTTAAATTTGGCTTCCGCAACTAAAAAAAATGTTTTGGGAATAAAACTAATGTAATTGAAATTTTACTTAAGCTTTTAAACAAGAAGGGTTTTCAATGAAAACATGGTTTTCAAAAACCACTTTAATGTAACACGCTAGATTCGGGCCTAACTTCTAGGCCGGGTTTGGGGTGTTACACCAATTCTCCACCCTTGAGCCACCTTTTTTGCCACCCTTTAGGCCACCACCACCATCCGCCATCGTGAACACCACTATCTGTCGCCATAACCATTACTGCCCATCGTCTACAAAGTACCGTACATCAATAATTTTATTCTCTTTTTCTTTTCCATTCTCGTATCAATTTATTTTGATTAAGGAATCACTGATCTTTCTAACCATATGATATTTTAGATAACGTTGCTATCACTCCCTAACTTCAATAATCCTTACCACCATGTCTGAATTATTATTTTCAAGATTGTAAGTATTTAAGGACTTGGTGATAATTAATTTTCTTCCCTAACTTTTAAGAGGACCAAATACCATCATTTTAACTTTTTATTTTTGGGTTGAAGGATCGTTGTCGAAGCATTCAAACTTTTGGGTGTTAGAGGGTGGAAATTATATCTCTTAGTAAAAGCGTAAGTATTATTAAAATGATCAATTTTCTATTCGGATCTCATATGATTGGGCTTAACACCATGATAACTAAAATTATTATCATATATTAATATTTAGGTTTGGATCTTTCCGATATCACAATTGAGATCAGAATTTTGGACAATCGAATATAGGTGTGTGTCTTACTTTACGGAATTAAGTATAAAAGTGAAGTTTGATTATAATTTTTATTACCCATAAATATTAGTTTAAAACTGTGTTGGTTGGTTATGCTTATATAAAATTTCAAATTGGGCTAAGGTGTGTACCTTACTTACAAACACTCTGTTAAGTTGTCTGTTGATGGATGAAATTATTTGTATTTCTGACATTCATGCTATGTGATTAAATGGAATGTTTGGATTAAGAAAAATTGATATCATGATAAATCATGGATATTTTATTTTGTTCTGATAAGCATGAAAATAAAATCCATGCCAATTGTTTCTATTAATAAAATTTGATTGCTTGTTAAGCATGCCCATTGAGATATTTTTGTTTTTGTATGTCATATCACATTGCATGGGGTTGGGACAATATTAGAAGGAGGAAGCTTTTTGTAGTATAATGATCTACAAATTCTAGTGGTATATCCACATATTATAGTAGTTTATCTATGATTCTGGTGGCTTGTCCACATTTTTGTTTGTTCTGGCAGCTTGTCTGTAATATCTGGTGACTTGTCCACAATTTTGGTGTGTTATTGAATGGATGAGTTTTGGGGAACTCTTTTATGGTGTGTAGCAGAGTTAGGTGGGAACTTTTTCTAAAAATTTTACAATGATTTCTTAAAAACTTTGCATCAACATGATCATGCATATTGATATCTATGAAATTGGATTGCTTAAATATTTTAAGTTATATTCTGAAATGTATGCTTTAATTTGTTACTTAAGTTAAGACTCACACTAAACTTATTGGAACGATGGAAATGTGCAAGCGTACACAATTGCAACAAGTAATAAAGTGACAAGTAAATGTCGAATTATTGTACCCATAGGGACTGTGTAAGAAAATATTTATAAAATGCAATTAAAAACACTTTGGTGAAGGAAAATCATTTATTTTGAGAAAGGGTTTAATAAAACTAGATTTTAACTAAGTAAATTAACTAAGAAATTTAAAAGATAAAAATTCCAATGCACGATTTCTGAAAAATAAATTTAATCAATATGACATAATTCTGTTAGATCAATTACATTTCTTAACTTAATATAATTCATGGCAACTTTGTAATTTGTTAACTATATAGCACATACAGACTTACAAAATTAACTAATCTCTTGAACATTTACTATGCCAATTCAAACAATTAAGCAATTTTAATAAGCAAGTAAAAGATTGAGTGAAGTAACAATATTGCATGTAACGCCTCGAATTTGGGCCTAGAAGAATTGGGCCTTCGGCATGGGAGCATTTAAAATTTTTGATAACAAGAAAACTACACAATTGCATGTTAGATCTGCTAGGTGAGTGATTTTGGAAGGTTAAAGGGCTTCTATGAAGTCCTGGGTTCAAGCCATGTTATATGGAAAATTTTTATTTTTTAGCATTAGGGGAACCATGACTCCTGGTTTTAAGCCTTTTAAATAATTATGATTAAAAAGAGACACAAAAGAGCCTGTGGTGTAGTGGTAAGGTGGCGACACAGGTGTGGTAAGGAGGTGGCGTCACAGGTGTGGCAAGGAGGTTAGAGGTTCAAGTCTCACTGCATACAAATGGGATTATTTATTTTGCACATGTGTGGGCAAGAGTTTGTGTTGGGTTTGAACTCTGTGTTGGAGAGTTTGAATGGGTCAAATGAGTGATTTAAGGAGTGGATCATGAAGGAAATTAAAGAGGGGGTCATGGAGAGGTTAGGGGAGGAAATCAAGGAGATTTGTGGTTGGAGAAGAGTTGGTGCCGAATGGGATTTGTGGCACTCAAGACTTTCAATTTTGGGGAGTTTAGCCAATCTATTTTCGAGAGCTATGAGCATATTGGCTCTATCTTTTTTTCTGTTGAGGCCGAATAATGCTAGGGAGGTTTTGGTAGTATCATTCGTTTTTCTGGCATCGGTTTGGCACTTCTCCTAAGGTCTCTCATTTTTTGACTCTTTTTCCCTCCTTCTTAGCTGAATTCTCTCCTTCTTCTCTCTCTCAGCTCTTTTGACTCTACCAATCCTTCTCTTCTGCATCTTGTGCTTGGCCGATTATCCCCTATTTCGTCCTCTTTCAAATTTTCCTTTTTCTTTCAGTGATAGTCGAATACCCCTTTTTGACTCTTTTCGAGTGTCCCTCCTTGTATTGCTAAAACTGAATACTCTTTCCCTCATTTCATTCTGTCGGTTCTCTACGTTTTGTGTTAGTCGAACATTCCATCTCAGGGGTGTGATTATTCCATTTTGCCTCTATCATTCTCTGTACTTTCGGTTTTTGTATAGGTGTGGCGATTGTTCTTTTCTTATAATCTGGACTCTACGTTTTCGGTTAGTGACTTCTCGTCTAGTTCAAACTATTCAATTATTTGATGGTTGATAAGTGTTGGTTGGAATGCAGATAACCCCTAAGGCCTATTAATCAATCTTTTGCAACGGTTTAAGTGAATGATCCACAATCGTTCGATCAAGGCAAGTAATAATCATATCTTGGATAGTGGTATAGAAAGGGATTGTTTAATCCTGTTGTTAAAGGACTGATGGTGTATCGTGTTGGATATAGGTTCTACGCTTGTGGGCTACTGCATTTTTCTCCAATAAGGTGTGTACACACACCACTCCAACTGTAGATCGGAAAATATCGAAAAGCCGAAAATACGACAACGGTTACCATACTAGCACACGAACGCTCGTGTGGGAAAGTCGATACAATGACAGAGGCCACCATGAACGGTCTCATGGTCTTGGATCACTTTTAGGTCAAATAAGCCGAAATGGGCTGTGTGCACCCAATGGGCTCGTGGGTCCCACATGGGCCTCATAATGGGCATTGGGCCTATTCACACTGTTGACTGTAAGGTAAGATTATCGAAATACCCCCATAGAGTAAATGATCGAAATACCCCATAGGATAAAATGATCGAAATACCCCCATTGGGTAAATGACCGAAATACCCCCATAGGGTAAATGACCGTAATACCCTTGTAGGGTAAAATGACCATTATGCCCTTGAATGGAAAAATGTCTAAAATACCCCTATATGATACATGACTGATCTTGTATGCCATTTGATGATATGTTTGCATTCATGTGATATTATGTTGCATGGGGGATGGGATCATTGATTTGGAGGAAGTATATGATTTGTTAGGGTCGCATGGTCGCTTGACGACTGTGGATCCACCAATGGCTTTAAGCCGATTATGAGATTGGCAGCTCTACTGCAATATTGGTTAGTGTCAAACCGGTGCTACATAAGGAGTGTAGGGATGGGTGGGTCGATTTAATCCCCACAGGAGTGTAGGGTTGGACGGGATTCGGAGTGTAGCGTTGGTTGGGTATCTGTGCATTGCATGATCTGATTTGATTGAAATATGGGCTCAGGCCCAGCTGAGGCTATTATGGGCTAAGGCCTAATGCCACCGTTACTATAATAGGATTAGGCCCGGATTGATGTGATGCATGCTTTATGATCGACGAGGGTTGTACACACTGAGTTTTCGTAAACTTATCCCCTCTTTTTAATTTTTCAAGTAATCCTCAGTAAGCGGTTCGACGTATTGGAGGACTCGGAGGTGGCCACACTACGTACAACTTTAAATTTTAGTATTCTATTTTACCTTACATAAACCGCTTTCTTATTGGGTTGTAATAAGGCCTCTTTTAATTTCTGGATTTTAATTTGAGATTTTCAGTTTATTAGGTTTTCTATCTTTTAAAAGTAGATCGCGGTTTTCCAAACAATAACTATTTTCAAAACACTACGTTTTCTCAACTTAATATCTAAATACCACGTTTTTGTAAACCATTTGTTTTAAATTAAGCTTTCATAACAAATAAGGTTTTAAAGGTAATAACTTTTTAATAAACCACGATTGAAAATGAACAAACGCAAACCGAGGTTTTGTACAAATTTTAAATTTCAAAAAGGGTTTTCAATGAAACTATGGCTTTCGAAAAACACTTTAATGTGACACGCCAGATTCGGTCGAAACGTCTAGGTCGAGTTTAAGGTGTTACATTGCAAGTTATGCAAGGCTAATGTACTGATTAATACCGTCGCTAATTTAACCCCTAGCTACCTTAGAAGATTAAACATGCACTGATTAAGTATTGTGTCAATTAATTACAATTTCAATACGATTAATAATTAATTCATTTGTTACCTCACAATTGTAATGCAAGTATAACATAATCATGGTTTTACTTAATCAAACAATTTACCAAGACCTATAATAACACAAACATGATTTTAATAATTTAAGAAAACGAAATGTAATCAACCTAACATGAATTAAATTTAAGCCATGTTAATTAAATTTAGAACAACAACATAACAAATATTCATAGACATGTTCATAACAACAAGAAAAGTTAAAGGATAGAAAACTATAATCAAATCCGGTGTTTCTCTGAAGCCTAACTAGTTTGCTCCACTCCTCCTTCTCCGCTGTTCTGTTGAACCGAGGCTTCTACAAGCACTTGAATGCTACAACCCAAGATGGTTGAAGGGCTCTTTTCCAAGAGGGAAATCGGCAAAGGAAATAGAATGGAAAAATGAGAAACAAAGAGAAGTTTTGGAAGAGAGAAAGTTAGTGAAAGAGAGATAGATGTGTGGAATGAAAGGTGCGTTGAATGAATAGGTGAAGGGATATTTATAGGTGGGAGTGGCTGCTAAAAATAGAAAATAATTAGCAGCCATTAATTCCCCCATGGCCAGCCACCACTCATGCATTTATTGAAGATTTCAACTTATTATATTCAGCTGGAGGCAAATCTACAAAAGCATAATAAGTGGAGGGGATTGAATGTGATTTCAATGAGACATCGAGGGGCTTTGCAAGTCAATAAACTAGTTGATTTGAGCTAATTGGGTCAGCATTTTGGATGGGTTTGGGTAGCCCGATTGCTCGATTGGATCAATCTTTCATATTAGCACAACTTAATTATTTAACCCAAATTAAATTTGATTGAAATTAAAATTAATTATATTATGTATTAATATTCATAATAATTTGGACCATCTTAGGCTGAAAATTATTTCACCTCAACACTTCAAAAATCGCTTCACGGTTTGAGCTTCTAGCAATGTCCACTGAGCCAATTTTCACCCTTTGTGCAAACCTATTGAAAATAAGTCAAAATTTATGAAAACTTATTATAAAATTAATTAAATTTAATATGCTAATAATTTGAGTGAAATTTAATTATTTTATAATTATATTATATTTTTGACAAGAATCACTACAAAACGGCATGAATTTGAGTTTAAAAGGGCATGAAAAAGTCTAGATATTTTTGTGTTTCCACTTATATAGCTCACACTTTAGTTATCTTACATTTCATATAATTGTAAACTTGAAATTATATATAATTTTTATATATATTTTTACCACCTTTTGACTTAATAAATATGTTAATCTTGATTCACTACAACAAAACAAGCCTACCGCGACATTTTTTTTTACCTAAGATGACGCAAAAAAGGTTGGCATAGGTTTTGCGATGCTTCTCCCGATGCTTCCAAAGGTTGTCTATAGTATAGTTGGCATAGGCTTGCGACGCTTTTGAAAAAGCGTTGGCATAAGTCAACATAAGTTGACCTTTATTGAAGGGTTGGGAAAGACCTAGTCAAGGCCAACCTTTAAAAATGGTTGGGATAGACCTAGTCAATGCCAATCTTTGAAAAAGGTTGGGATAAACCTATCTAAGGCAACCTTAAAAAGGTTGGGATAGACTAGTCTAAGATAACCTTTTAAAAAAGTTGGGATAGACATTGTTTAAGGTAACTTTGAAAAAAGATTGGGATAGAATCGTCTAAGACAACCTTAAAAATTTTGGGATAGACATTGTTTAAGGAAACCTTTAAAAAAGGTTGGGATAAACCAGTCTAAGGCAACCTTTAAAAAAAGTTGGGATAGACCTTGTCTAAGGCAACCTTTAAAAAAGGTTGGGATAGACCAGTCTAAGGAAACCTTTAAAAAAAGTTGGGATAGACCTTGTCTAAGGCAACCTTCAAAAAATGTTAGGATAGCTAAAGCAACCTTAAAAAGGTTGGGATAGATCCGTCTAAGGTAACCTTAAAAAGGTTGGGATAGACCTTGTCTAAGGCAACTTTTAAAAAAGGTTAGGATTGACCCGTCTAAGACAACCTTAAAAATGTTGGGATAGACTTGTTTAAAACAACCTTAAAAAGGTTGGGATAGACCTTTTCCAAGGCAACTTAAAAAAAGTTAGGATAAACCTGTCTAAGGAAACCTTAAAAAGGTTATGTTAAACCTGTGTAAGGAAAACTTAAAAAGGTTGGGATAGATCTTTGTCTCACGTCCAATTTTTTTACGATGATGTTCCCCGATTTTTAAGAGCCTATTTTGGAAAAATATGAGCAAATTTGTATGTATTGGGTTTGGAAAAGTTTGAGACAATATCAATTGAACAGTTAATGAACATAAAATAATCATATAAATACAAAACTACCATTGAATAATGCAATTAGTAATTTATATACAAAATCCAAATAGAAGAAGTCAACAAGTTGCGAACATATTGTTAACTTGTTTCACATGACATCAAAAAATTATACAAAATCCTTATAAAAGCAGTCAACACATTGCAAACATGTTGTCAACCTGTTTCCCATCACATCAAAAAATTATGGGACAGCTGCATTCATCAACCACTATAACATATATATAATACATAATATACAACAACCATCATTCATCATCATCCGAACTAAAGGCTTTATCATCAAGTACGCTACTCTAAAATTCAACTGCAAAAATAGCAATGTATATTTTCTATTTATACGAGTTAGATGAGAAATAACATGAACACGTGGGAATATTTTAGTATTAACCAAAGAACCATAAATTGAAGCTAAAAAAAGAATTTTCATCGGTACATCCACTAAATATTAGTTGAGCAAATAATGAAGACATCAAATAAGAACCTAACATTTAGTTACAACAATAAATGTCTATTAAACCATTAACAAACTTATTGACAATTTAGTTATAAAATAGTCACCTTACTATGCTTACTATGTAACACCCCATACCCATCCTAGACATTATGGCCGGATGTGGCGATATCACATTGAAGTGTTTTTCGAAACTGTAGTTTCATTGGAAAACCTGTTCTATTACTAACTCTTGTTTATGATCTTATCAGAAATTTTAGGGTATATTGTTCATTTTAAAACTCCAGTTATTTCTAGCAGAAATTTGATCGTTATACTTTAAAACAATGTTTGATGCAAAAGCTTTTATAGTATTTTATGAAAACGTGGTGCTTTGAAAAGCCTTCATCTTTTGAAAATCCTCTTCCTACTACTATCAGTATGGATTTAAATAATTAAAATCCCAAATTAAAAGTTAAAAATTTAAAGAGGCCTTATTACAAACCAAATACCTAAATAAAATTATTTCAAATAAAAATCAAATATAGAAGCAGGTGCAGTCGTGTGGCCACATCCGAGTCCCTCGGAGCACCGGTCCCTAAGACTGGGGATTACCTGCACAGATAAATAGAGGGGTAAGTTTACAAAAACTTAGTGTGTAACCCCATATAGGCAAATAGCAAATGCAATTACATTCTGGGCCTAAGCCCAAATCAATCACAGTTGAGTTTAGTTGGGCCTTAGCCCATTACAGTGTGTGGGCCTTAGCCCACTACAGTATCAGTATCAATATCAGTGTGAGCCTTAGCCCATTACAGTGACAGTACAGTTCAGTCATGCAATTAGAAATCCTACCCAACCAGGCTCTACACTCCACTCCGTCTAGCCCAACACTCCATGTGGGGATAAAATCACCCACCCATCCCTACACTCCAAAATTAGCACCGGTTGTGGCACTAAACATTATTTTCAGTAGAACTACCAGTACAATACACTTCCTCCAATCATAATAATCCCATCCCCATGCAACATATCACACATGTATGCAACATATATATATCGTGGCATGCTCATATACAGTCATACATAACATAAGGCATACAGTCATAGCATAACAGTCATTTTACCAAAGGCGCATGACAGTCAGTTTATCAGTTTGGGTCTGGGTATACTTACTGACCCATCAGTAGGTCCACAGTCGTCTTGGGTGACCAGTGCAACCTTAACAGTCAAACAGTAAAAATGGGCCCAATGCCCATAATGCGGCCCATGTGGGCATACATAACCCAGAATTGGTCTCGGTCATAAAAATTACATAGTTTGGCCCAATATTCTCCACACATTTTTGTGGTTTACCCATGTGGAGCCCACAAGCCCGTTAGGCCCACACGACCCATTTCGACCCAACGTAGCCCAAAACGGCCTAAGACCATGAAATCACTCATGGTGGCCTCAACAGTCTAACGCCCATGTTTTATGCGTTTGGTTTACCACACGAGCAAGCGCACACTCGTGTAGCGTCAATTGTCATGTTTTTTCGGCTTTTGCCGGTTTACGATTTGGCAGTGTTTACACACACCTAGTCCTGATTCTTTGCAAAAGCACTCCTGAGCACCCAAGACCTATCAATTAACCAATATAGCACTTTATTATACACCTCAATCAATAACTAATTAACTAAAATAAGAAGACATCATCTTAACACCTTAACCGAACTCTTACCTTATGAACACCGGACACTGCCCTTAACAACTCGGCACTAGTACAACCCTTCGCTCCAGACTTTTGACTGTCATCACAATCAACAAAGATTCCCTAATTACCAACTTAAAAGCCGAATATGTAACATACTTATTAATTGTAACACAATGATTTAATCAAGACCCTAATATCGAGGGCTGTTCAATAAACATGATCCACTTACCCACAACGTGAGAAGAGTACCCACTTCAAAGTGTAAGAACTTTATCGGAAAATAGAGAATGATAATCAAAATAATAAAGAAGGAGAAAGCAGTCAACTGCAAAGGAAAGAAATGAATCACTAAAAAGAAATGAATGGGGAATGGTGAAAAGAGGGGGAAGATTCGACCAAGGGAAAAAGGAAACCGTTTGCTCACCTTTTCAGATGAGTAATATCCTAGGAAGTGAAAGAGAGAGACCACAGGACCACTAATTCGGTAGAGAGAAACAATAGCAATGTCAAAAATATTTGGGAAAAGAAACAAAGAAGAGGCAAGGAGAGGAAGAGGGTGTATTCGGCCAACAATAGGAAAACGAGAGAAGAGCAGATGGCAAATAGAGAAAAGGTATATTCGACCAAAGAAAAAGTTGTCAAAAGTGAAACGGACGAATATGAAAGCACCCCTACCACATACGGCACTCAAGCAAAAGGGAGAAATCACCAAATGCACAGAAAAACCCAAAATGTGGAGTATACCTCTCTAGCTGAATTTCTTGAGTGCCAGAGTCCATTTTCGGCAGAACTCTCCCTCTCCCATCATTTCCCTTGATTTTCTCCTAAAATCCGTCCTCAAATCTCTCCAACTGATCACACCTCCCCTCAACCACTTCATTGTTTCAGTCAAACTCCAACACCTCCACAGCACAGTAACAAAATACATACTCCACTGCTCCCACCAAGATTCGAACACCCGTCCTCTGGCATGGGTAACACACCACTTACCCCTAGACCAGAAGGCTTTTCATGTCTTGTTGTTACTCACAATAATTTAAAATCCTACTAACTATAGGCAAGGGTTTATTCCCTAAAAAACAAAACTTTTTGTACAAGCCCAGGCTTAAACCCAGGACTTCTCAGACACTCCCAAACATACCCAAATCACTTAATCACTGAAGCAAACATGAATTTATTTTACAAACATACAAAAAAATGAATACCTAGATGCACTCGTTGAGGAGAGCCCTATACTTCTTCTCACGAGCATCCATCATATCCATGAACTTTGCCTCTCAAATTTTAGTTAGTTTCATAAATATTTCTTCTGCCTCAACTATCAAACGAGCTTCTCGCTCTGCGGCCTTCATACGGAATTGAGATTCTGCTTCCTCAAGTAGAGTCTTCTCTTAAAAAACTGCTTGTTCGGCTTGAATTATTTGTATTTACTCAACATGTTTAGTGCTAGTCTCTTCAATCAATATACTGATGGCTGATGTATATTGGCTTCCTTGGGTGAATGAACCATAGCTAAACAACTTGGATTTTGTCATCCCACGTCCATATCCCAACATTTTTCCATCCTTGCCAGGGCTGAACACTTGTGTATACACCTCATTTTCTAATGTAATATTATCTTGAGGCGCGAAAGAACTCTCAGGAGTTGGCATAGAGTCTTTAATCCTCTTGCATGCTTCATCCTATAGTTCTCTTTCACTAGAAAAATCTATTTTGAGAAAAAGTAAAATTGATGTCAAAATAAATTAAAATAAATAATACCCATTTGTTTCTTACATAAACTTGTTCTGCTGCCTCATTGCTCAACTTGTTACTCCCATCGTTTTGCAATTGTTGAAATCTAAATTGCTCCCAATGCGAGGGTTCACGGCCTTCCTTCTTAGCCTATCATACAACAAAACAATAGTTGTTAACAATATTCACCAATGGGCGCAAAATAATTAATACCAGATGCATATTGATTAATATGTAATACTTACAAATTGTGCATTGAGGGTCGCATATCCTATGTTACTAGCGGTGTGTGCATAACATACCTTTGTTTGGGATTCTTTTACCTTTTCTGATTATGCCTGTTGTTTAAATTAAAAAAGAAAAAAATATATGAGAGTAATAGGAAAGCTAAGTTTATTGTGCCTCATTCAACCAATCACGCATATATGCACCCCCTACTTTGACCATATCGTAAGTGGAAGCAGAAAAAATGGAACATTTAGTCTAACAAAAGTGCATATCGTAGCTTGTGGTGTTCCCCATCGCTCCACCAACGACTTCCATTGATCATCATGCACACAAAGAGGATTGTTTTCATATATTTCTTCAACCGATCGACCTTCTTGAACCATCTCTTTGTAGTATCTAGTCTTCAAAGTCAATTTAAACTCCTTCCAGAGTTTTCCAACATGTGAGAGGATGTTAGAGTCTTCCACCTTACCTTGCAGATCAAACTTTTCCTGCACATATAACAAATTAATCTAACAAGTATTCATTACATACAATTTCAAATAATGCAAAATTATTACAATACATTAAATTAGAAGATTATGTACTACATACATGAACGATTCTCAATATGTTTTCCAACACATATTTGGAAAGATGTTTCCAATGTTTTGTATTCAAAGGACAGATAGAACCAGCCCTTCCAATTATACGGAGAAATTCAGCCAATTTGGACGATTCCTTCCCAATAAGCTGGCCATATTGGTTGGCATCTACTACTATACGAGTTCCAGGTTGAAGATTCCATATATCTTTCATGTTTGAAGGCCCTCGCTTTCTCTTTGTACCCTTAGTAGCCTCTGTCAAAAGTAGCAACTATAGTTTAGATATATCTTTCATGTTTGTAGGCCCTCACAAGGTGATGGAAGATATAATATTGTTAGAGATGATAGATGTGTTCAACCATTCTTAATATGTAAATATATTGATTGTTAAATAGCTATGTCTGTTAACGCAAGAAATTGACCACTTAGTAATGTGAAAAACGGTCTTCATATAGTAAATTAATCTTAAGAGGGAAAAAAAGTGTTAATTATTTAAATGTTGACATATCATGTGTCAATTTAAACATTAACTTTTTCATCTATTTTAGCATGATTTGAAAAAAAACACAAATTTAATGGTTCAAAAATATGAAAAATTAAAAGATAACTAAATTGAATTTTTTTATAATGTTGGAGGGCCAAGTATTAATTATCAACTACTTCAAATAATTAATACAGGTGTATGATTGAGAATGTTTGGCTACTTTATAACTCATAAGACGTAAACAATAAATCAACATGAGAGTCTCTCAAGACTTTGATTTATGTCCTCATGGATTGAATTTTACCATCGAGAAAATCAAACTAACCCCTTGCCTACGATATTCCCGTTCCATCTGTAACAGCCTGTTTTTAGTGAAATTGAAACAGTGGTTTCGATACAACAAATTTGATGAGTAAAAATTTATTTTATTATTATTATTTTGATGTCTACAAAATATTAGTAAGGTCATACAAAATTTTCATTAAGAAATTTTAACATTTGCATACTTAATTTTGTGAAAAGGACTAAATCGTAAATGTGGAGTTCTAGTAGTTAAGGGAATCTAATTGCTATGAAACTTAAATCTGAATGGATTTAAATGGTAATTAGACCATATTTATTGTTAGTGGACTTTTATAGACATTAAATAGGTAATTTTTAATGTTAATAATAAATGTTAAATAAGTAATTTAGCAAATGAGTGTAATAAAGTAAAGAAAAAAACAAAAAAAGTATCATCATTTTGGTTCATCCCCACTGAAATTAGGTTAAGAAGGCTCCATTGAAGGAGCTTGAACATTCGACTAGATACTCCTATTGCATGTAAGTGATGTTTTGTCCCGTTTTTAATGATTTTTATGTTTTTGAAGTCATTGTAGCTTAATTTATCTAGAACAAGGACTAATTTGCAAAACTGTTAAAGGGTTAGGGTTTTTCAATGAACTTGTTTGGATGATTCTTGAAGTTTAATGATAGATTATGAGTCCTTGTTGTTAAATAAACAACTTTTTGTAAAGTGATTTTGATGAAATTATCATTTAGGGACATATTTGTAAAAGTAGTAAAATACCATGATAAATGTGTGAAATGACAGCTTGTATGGGTTAATAGAGTCCTTAGGTAAGTCGGCTAGCATGATATGTGGATGAAATTGCATAAATTTCCATTTACGAGATTAAGGACTAAATTGTAGAGAAGATAAAATATTAGGGGCAAAAATGTAAATTTGTAAAAGTATGAATTTTGGACTAAATTGAATAGTATGTGTATTAATACATTGAATTTGCTTATTTAGATCAAGGTAAACCTCATACGGATCAAGATCGAGAAAAAGCTAAAATCTCGGATTAGTGATCCTATTTCAACATTTTTGTAATCGAGGTAAGTTCGTATGTTTAAATAACATTTTAATGTTATTTGATATATGCAGGCTATTGTGTTATTTATCATGTCATGAAACGATGGAAATCCAACGACGTACGAAAATTATCAAGTCCCGTTTGAACCTTAGGAATATATAGGATACAAATGGCATGTCATTAGGGTTACCATGTTGCGAGTTCTAGTCCTGAATGTCCTACCAATGGCTGAGTACCAGCATTTGTTTTGAATACTCATCAACTTTTGTGAGCGGTATCGTGTAGCTACATTCCCACCATCAGCTTGTGTGAGCAGACCCATTTATGGCTCGAGAGAGCAATGATATAAAGGAAAAGGAAAAAGAAAAGGAAAAGGAATGGTTTCAACCATATGTTTAGAACACTTTGTGTGAGCTTCTAGCGTATCAGATATTATTCTAGGTGGTTCAACGAGCATGAAAAGGGAAGGAACGGTAAGTGTTCCTATGACTATGTGATGATATGGAAAGGTATGAATTTATAATGATCAAAGTATGTATAACTATACCTATGGAAAGTATGAATTCAGTTGTAAAATGTTCGTGAAATATATCTTACCATGTGATGACTTTGTTAAGTTATATATTAAAGCATTAACTTGTGTTATTAATGATGCTTAGGTTGTGCCAAGCTTATGTTAGATTGATTCATATTTAATTTATAAGGTTTTGCTTTGAAATGGTAAGCTATGTTCATGATTTACGAACTTACTAAGCATTATATGCTTTCGTAGTTTTCTTTCATATGTTTTATAGATTATCAGAAGCTTGATGGAAGCTCGTCGGAAACCTATCACACTATCCAGCGATTATATCAATAGATTTTAATGTTTTGGTCAAGGTTATAATGGTATGTATAGGTGGACTTGTGTTTAATGATCTACTTGTTTCTGGCATGTATAAGTGTTATTATGGTTGATGTACTTATAGTATTTTGATGCCTTGATGTTTGGTGTTTTTATGGTCAAGATGATGCATGTTTTGAATGACCAATTTGGTATGTGATGGTGTATTTTCAATGTGGTCAATTAAGGTATGTTTTGAGTTGAATGAAGTTAGATGTGTAAGGTTGATGAATAGCCAAGTATGCATATGTTTAGATAGGTATGATGGATTGTATTTGAGGTTCCTTATTGGCATATTGGTTCTATGGATTATTGGTATAGGGATTTGGTCATTTTATGTATGTTTTGGGCATGTTTTAAGGTCTTTGTTATATGTGCAAATGGCTTGTACGTACATGTTTGAATGGGTGAAAGAAATGGCTTGATTTTGGCCAATTTCTTGTCCACACGGCCTAACACATGGATGTGTGTCTCAACTGTGTGTGACACATGGCCATGTGACAATACCATGTGTCCCCTGTAGGTTCTGAAGGTTGCAAGTTAGGCAGTTACACGGCCTAGCACACAGCCTGGCACACAGGTGTGTGAGGCCATTTCGAAAGTTACACGGTCTGGCACACTGGCGTGTGGCTTGGCAGTGTGACCCAAGTCAGAGAGTTACACGGGCACAGACATGGACACGAGCTGGGACACGGCTGTGTGTCCCTATTTTGAATGTTACACAGTCTAAGACATAGGCGTGTGTCTCAACCATGTGAGTCACACTGTCATGTGACCTGTGCAGTTTGAATTTTTCTAACTTTTTCCTCAATGTTTCAAATGTTTTTGATTTAGTCCCAAAATATTTCTAAAACATTTCTAAGGCCTTGAGGGCTCGAATAAGGGACAATATGCATGAATATGAATTGATTACGCTATGGTTGGAAATGTATGTTTTTATGTTATGATTTTTTACTGTAATGCTCTGGAACCCTAATCCGGCTACAGATACGGGTTAGGGGTGTTACACCATCGCTATATATATTATAAACTCTTTATGTGTCTATCCTTCACTTGGCGTTAATTATACCAACAGTTTTTAAGTTATAAATGCTATTTTTTTTGGTAAGTAAGTTTAAGACATGCAGTTTCATCTTGAACGTTAATGATATTTATTTAATTTTTAATATTCATATTATTGGTGGGTTTTCTACGAAAATGTTATTTATTATTTATATTCTTGTTGAATTTTTGCCATTACTAGTGTGAAGAAAAGTTATAGTGTATGATGACCTGATAAGATTTTGAAAGTTCTTAGGAAATATAGCAAGTCAAATCCTACTAAATATTAGTTATTTTTGGGAAAAAAGAATGTTGATTAATTTGCAAATAATGACATGGATCAATTATAAGCCAAAGAGTAAAAATTCCCAAGAGTCCCCTATTTAAGAACTAAATAGTTGTCTTCTAATTTCTAGGTGAAACTAAAACCTATCATAGCACAACAATATGTAAAGACAGCATAGGCCAAAATCTATATACATAAAGAATAAGCTTGAACAAATGTTGCATAAAAGTTGAAAATAGTCATTGCATAAAAGTTGAAAATAGTCAAAGTAAGGTGGTCATTTATATAAATTTTCAATGTAAGAATCAAATTAGACAAAAAAAAGTCAAACCTAAATGGAAACTAGTTGAAGACCTAATGTAACATCCTTAAATAGGGGCTAGTATATTTGAATTATTGCATGTGAATGGCTTGGTTGTGATGTTAATTAAGGTGTCTTAGGGTCTGGGTATGAGCCAAGGGTAGGCCCGAGCTATAGGAAAAATTTTATTTTTGAGCTTTGGATAAGGGGAGCTGTAGTGGCTAGGTGTTAAGAGTGTTATGTGGTAAGTTTCAGCACAAGAGAACCTGTGGTAAAGTGGCAAGGAGGCGCCACTTAGAGCCTTGAGGTGACGCCACAAGCAGGGGAAGGGAGCTGAGGTTCGAGCTGCAGGAATCCCTCTTTGGGAATTTCTTTTTGACGCCAGAGAGGGGAAGAGTTGTGCTCAGTTGGAACTCTGGTGGATAGCTGTGGATCCAGTCAACAATTCAAATTGGGTGGAAGAGAGAAAATTTAGGAGTTTGAGCAATTCAAACTCATTTGAACGAGTGGTCAGAAGGGACTTGAAGTGTTGGCCGAAATTTGAACTGTGAGAGGAGGAGTAATCGGTTGAAAGACTTTGGAGGAGTGCCGAATTGCCATAGTCAATCTAGCTGGACATTTTCGGCTAGTCATACCTTAGTGCACCTTGTTGAAGCAAAAGCCGAAATCTCTTAAGCACTTGTCGACTTTCCCTCTGAAGCAACAAGCCAAATTTTCCATTGAACCATTTGAGTTTTTCTCTTATTCCCTTTGAAACCGAAACACTTTTCCCTCTAAACCTCATTTCGTTTTGCTCTCTACTCCTATTTGGTTTGGTCGAATCAAGTCACTCTTCTCCCATTGATTTCTCTCGTCTTCTTTTCACCATCATTCAAACTGAATGTTTCCCTTCCATTCTTTCATTTTGTTTTGGCAGAATCTCCTTTGATCTTCTTTCTCAAGCCATAGCCGAATTCATCTTGATCATTCCACCACCATTGCCGAAACCTTAAGAACCGAAACCCCCATTCATCATTCATTTTTTTGCTTTCTATTTTCATCTTGGTTGATTAGCCGAACCCCCTTTAGTGGTTTATTCTCTTGCTGAAACCTCTCTACTCTTCTCTCCTTGTTCTAACCCTTCGGCCGATAATCAACCAGTGTAGATCTCTCTCTCTTTTCTTCTTCTCTCGTTGGTTGGTGGATCGACTTCGATTTTTGGAGTGGGTAAGTTTTTCATGGCCGAATCTTTCCTATCTTCACTTTTCTTTCTCTATCGACTCATTTGGAACAAAAGCCAAAGTTTGGCATTTGTTGTCATGATTCTTATTCGTTTATAAAATCGAATTCTCCTAGTCTCATAATCGTTCTTCGGGTTTTGTAACAGTGGTTCGTGGTCATCTACTCTCTACCAATCGGTTGTGTTAAAGACTGTGGGAAGGCTTATCATCGTGTGCTTTGGGTTTTGCTTAGTGCTTGAAGGGTGTTAAGGTGAGGGTGGTTATTTTATGCGTTAACTCCTTCGGGATATCTTGGTTTAGCCGAATGGCTTCTTGCTAATGGTTTTGGTTTTGGCCGAATATAGGAAGGGTGTATCTTGTGCGTTAGATCTTGATTTACGGGGTTCGGTAGTCTCGTTAGTAATCAGGTGTGTATCTCTTACACACTTTATAATCTATGTAAATATGTTAATAACTTAAACAGTGTTAAATACCGAAAACTATGTGGATTTCGATATGGTACCCTTAGGGCATGAGCAAGGACTCCGGGTAAGTCCATTTAGATGAGCTAATGATATTTGATCTATGATAAATTATAAATGTTATGTTTCGATATGTGTTAAATAGTTAAGCATGTTGGCATGTTATGTATAAGCATATGCATTACTGTGGGTGTTATGAGAGGAGGGGGAAGATATGATATCTGTGACTTTGGGTCACCAGTGGTTTGGTACCACATTTGATATTCATGACTTTGGGTCACCAGTGGTTTGGCACCACATTGGATTTAGCGACTCATCCCAGTGGCTTAGCACCACAGTGGGTTGGCCCCACATTTTATAAAAAAGGGATTGTCGCCAGTGATTTGGTATCACAAAGTGGGTTGGCCCCACATACGGATTATTCGTGACTTTGGGTCACCAGTGGTTTGGTACCACATTTATACCTTGATATCAGTGACTTTGGGTCACCAGTGGTTTGGCACCACCAGTGGTTTGGTACCACACGGGGTAGAAAAAAGAGTTGTGGATGGCTAAGTTTGGGTTGCATGATATATTTGCTTGATTATGAATTGTGTAAGAGTGTTGCTATAATCGGGAGGGGGATTATGCACTGAGTCTTGGTGACTCTCCTCTTCGCTTATCTTTTTCAGGTGACTCGTAGATCGCGGATGAGGAGCCGGGTGGACTTGAGGTGGCCATGCGAAATTGCATTTGGTTTTACATTGATTTACCGAATTGGATACTTTATTTTAATTTGGTTTTGTTTGGGTTGTAATAAGGCCGCTAATTTATATTTTGGGACTATTTTATCTGCTTAGGGTTTTATTTCAAATGTTGCTAAGTAAATTACTCGATATGTTTTAATAACCTGAAATTCAAAGTTTTCTAAATTATAACGCAATGGGTCTTCTAAACCTTACCATTGGGTAAGAATTAATGGGTGGTAATAACAATAGGCTTAACTTCCTTTTAAATTAAGCTACCTAAAATCAGATATTTTAGAAATGGTTTCCAACTTTACAACTAAACAAAATCGGGTTTTTCCTAAAATCACATGGTTTATAAGTTAGATAACGATGCGCAGCTTTTCTCAAAGAGTCTCTCCCCTTCATTTAAAGAATTTCTAAACAACCAACATATTTTTCAAATAATATCTCTTGAAATTAAATTTTCAACTTGATTTAGTTAAACCGTTTTACCCTGTGACATGCCAGATTCGGTCGTAGTGTATTGACCGGGTTGGGGTGTTACAATTATGGTATCAGAGCTAAGTTCAAAAGCTCGGCTATGGGCCTGAGGCCCAAAATGTTTTAAAATGGAATTTCAAAAGGTTTAGCTTGGAAATACGTGGTTTAGAAGGCATGGCACCGAGTCTCCGGCACCAATCCGCCTAGGTAAGTACCCTTAACTGCTGTGTACATATGATTGTGATGATATATGGTATGATGGATAGTATTAGTGGATTACCCTAGAGACTGAGACACATAGGATTCTGTGAACTTGCGGAAACAAAACTCTGTAATAAAACTGTTCATAAGACTGTGCTTTAATAACAGTGGAATAAAGTCTAATGCATAGAACTTTTAAATCAGATAAGTCGGGAACATTAGTCATGAGCACTCGAAGACGTGGTCGTAACACTGCGTGGGCGCTTGGTCGGGTAGGATGATTGTGTGCGAACCGGTGGGAGTGCAGTCGAGGTCCGAACCAAAGAACGCGGGTGTTGAGTTTTAGGATTAGATGGGTGATGACGCAGTGTCGCAGGTGATGCTGCGGGTTCTTGAGAGAGTAGCTGGAGCAGGTGGAAGTGCGGGAGCTCGAAAATCTGTATCTGAGCGACTCCGAGCCAATGGAGCCGAGGTATTTCGAGGTGTTTCTGGTGTGGGTCCCAATACGGCTGAGTATTGGTTGGAGGCGATGGAGCGTATCATAGATGATTTGGACCTTACTGCCGAGGAGAAATTGAAGGGAATGGTATCGCTTCTCCAGGATGAGTCATACCAGTGGTGGCTCACGGTTCGGGATGGTGCTGCGGCTGATGATCTCACTTGGGACTACTTCAAGGCAGCTTATTAGAAGAAATATACTGGGTCTAGTTACATTGATGCACAGCGGAAGGCATTTCTGCGACTAGTTCAGGGAAGTAAGTCAGTATCTGAGTACGAGGCGGAATTTTTAAGGTTGAGCCGGTACGCTCGAGGTATCGTGGCAACGGAGCATGAACATTGTGTCAGGTTTGAGGATGGACTGAGGGATGAACTGAAGTTGCTGATTGCTCCACAGCAGGAGAGGGAGTTTGCCGTGTTGGTAAAGAAGGCTAAGATAGCTAAAGGAGTAAAGGAATCTGTGAAACAGAATTTGGACAGAAATAGACATAAGAGGGGCTTTGGATCATCTGGGTCGGCTGGAAATTCTCAAAAAGGGCTAGACATGGTGGGCCGAATCAAGCTGGAAGGTCTGCTGCTACTACTCAGGGACCAGCGCAGTGTACTCGGTGTGGAAAATCTCATTGGGGAGAATGTTGGACCGGTGGCAAAGGATGCTTTGAGTGTGGGTCGCGAGATCATCGTGTGAGGGATTGTCCATGTAAGCTAGCCAGGATACAGTCTGAGGGTCAGGGCCGTGCTCAGTTCAGGAATGGTGGATAGCAACCGCAGAGGGGTCGTGGTTCTGTTAGAGGAGGTAATGGTTCTGGTCAGGGCCGTGGAGCACCGGGCAGAGGTGCAGGCAACACTGAAGCAAGACAGCCTGGGTTGGTATATGCAGTGAGGCATCGAGAGGAGGGCGATGCACTGGACGTCATAACCAGTACATTCTTAATCTTTGGATGACCATATACTGCTTTGATAGATGTTGGTTCGACGCATCGTATGTTGCTCGTAGCATAGTGGAAACCATGAACCTAGACTTTGAGACTACTTCTAGGGAGATGATAGTAATTAGCCCTCTAGGTCACTCTGTAGAGGTAAATAAGCTGTATATGAATGTACCCCTAGAACTCCAAGGGGTAGTGTTTGTGGCTGATCTGATGGAACTGCCACTTGGGGAGTTCGATCTGATTCTTGGGATGGACTGGCTGGTGAAGTACCAAGCGAGTTTGGACTGCGCGGCTAAGCGTGTGGTTTTGAAAATGGTTGAAGGTGAAGAAATGGTAATGATAAGTAATAGGAGGGATTATCTATCTAACGTTGTGTCTGCTCTAAAGGCTGAGAAGATGGTCAGGAAGGGTTGTGAGGCGTTCATGGTTCATGTGTGTGCTTTGGAGGCCAGGGAGTCAGCGGTAGGGAGTGTTCAAACAGTGAAGGAATTCACTGACGTATTCCCAGAAGAACTACCGGGTCAGCCTCCGAATTATGAAGTTGAATTTGGCATAGATCTGTTACCCGGAACTGCGCCAGTGTCTATTGCCCCGTATAGGATGGCGCCAAAGGAATTGGTGGAACTGAAGGCACAGATTCAAGAGTTGTTGGACTGGGGTTTTATCCGGCCAAGTGTTTCACATGGTTTATAAGTTAGATAAGGACGCGCAGCTTTTCTGAAAGAGTCTCTCCCCTTCATTTAAAGAATTTCTAAACAACCAACATATTTTTCAAATAATATCTCTTCAAATCGAATTTTCAACTTGATTTAGTTAAACCGTTTTACCCTATGACATGCCGGATTCGGTCGTAGTGTATTGACCGGGTTGGGGTGTTACACCTAACCTTATAGCATAAACCAAAATATATCTCCCATTCAAGCACGGATTGTTATAAACCCTTATATGCTAAACAAGAATCTATCAAGAAACTTAATTGGAAAAAGTGAGAAGGGGCATTTGCAGACTGTAACAAATGAGTCTAAAACCGGAGAAAGAATAAGTGAGAAGGTAATGGAAGTACCAGCCAGAGTTGCAGGTACTTCTTCCGTTGTTTGAGTTGGAGTTTCTTCTCTCATACTTTGACTATCGGTAGTAGCACTTCCCAAGGTGTTTGAACCCGTGGAAGAACCCCTCGAAAAAAATTGTACACCTTTTAATGTCCGTGCTTTGCCAATCATTTTCCTAGAAAAATAGAGTGGTAATAGATGACGGTTAATGATGAAGCAGCCAGCAGAGCACCGAAAAGGTCATGGGTTTTGAGGAGGAGGAAAAGAACATGAGATTCGAACTGGAAAAAATATGAATTTTCAACTCCTTTTAAGATTTGTTGTCGGAAAACTTGAAGCTGATGATAAATTTGGAGCAATGTTGGCTTATTTATTTTCTTACCCTTTATTTTGGCTTTTAGGGTTGAGCCGACAAGTATTTAGTCAAAAGAAGGGAGAACGTCCATTCTATTGCAAGGCTGAATTATAGCCAACATTATTCAAAGTGATAAAAAAATTAAAATAGTTTTTGCTAATTAAAAAATTTAAAAATCAATATATATAATGTGAAACTATTAATGATTAATGTGAAATTTTATTAATGACTCATTATATTTTACCATCAGGTTATATATAAAACAAGACAACACTTTTCGTGGTGAAACTTAAAAGAATTAATGTCAAATTTTATTAATGACTCATTATATTTTACCATCAGGTTATATATAAAACAAGACAACACTTTTCGTGGTGAAACTTAAAAAGATTAATGTGAAATTTTATTAATGATTCATTATATTTTAATTCATATTTATCCGTTTACTTTTTTAAAAAAAATTGTATTTTTACTATTTAATTGAATTCTATATTAAGTTCTGTTATTTTACTATTTAATTGAATTTTGCTATGCAATTTTAATTTAATTAAAATAATTTAGGACAAGATCTAATAAATTTTAATAGTTATTAGCAATAATAAGTTAATTGATATAGTATTAAAAATTAATAAAAAATGTTATTTTATAATGAGATAAACTTATTTTTTCGTTTAAATATATTTTAAAACTTTTCAAGTCTTTATTCATTAAATAAAAAATTGAAGTTAATTTATTAAAATAATATTTTGGTACAATACTAGTGTGAAATTCCTAAAATGTGTATATCATTAATGTTGAGTAACAAGTTTATCAAAATATCAATCAAATTTAATCATTAATATTGAGTCACAAGTTTCAATATTGAATTATTAACACGAAAAACCCAAGCATAATAATTTTGAAATATTGTGAATTAGAAGAGGTTTCTAAGAACTTAAATGGTGCAACTGTCATAATCTTGAAATCTTGTGAATTAGCATAGGTTTCTAATTTTGAAATCTTTTTGGCAAGTGAGGGGCAATGGCAGACCACTTGAAGACAAAAAAAAAAAAGAAAAGAAAAGAAAAGAAAAAGACAAGCAAAAACATAATATAGACAGTAACCTTTACACAAAACTTAGAATTTTCTCAATCTATCACTCATCTAAAGACAAAAAAAAAAAAAAAAAAAAAAAAAAAAAAACTTATAAAGTAGACAAAAAATGTTAAAAAAATTGATTTGCTATTTCATTTTAATGAAGAATTGAAGACCCATTTTTTCATTTAAAGTTAGCATTCCATTAAAATCAGATGTTAGAAGAGATAATAACTTATTGCAAAAATAGAACACACTGCACAATTTTAGTTTAATATCTATAGGATCGAAACCAAAATAAAGAAGAAAAGATTATATAGGTGATAAATAGAGTAGACTAGTCGTTCAGATTTGAGAGTATTTATATGTTTCTACTAAATCCCCCCCTAAAAAAAATTGTCATTTGAGTTCAAGAAGTTTGACCTTAGATTTCATAACAAAATTTGGAAATTAAAATCTTAGTGTTGAGAAATTGAAAACCCATCATTAGAAAGATACTAAAAAATAATGAGAAAAAAATCTTTTTTTTTTCTTTTTAAAATAAAGAATGAACTATTATTACCTGTTTCCTAAAAGGGCATTAAGTTGGATGATAGTTTGTTCTCCTTGCAAACTAAAATTTCCTCTCTTAATATCAGGCCTTAGATAATTAGTCCATTTGAGCTTGCAACTTTTCCCACATCTTTGAAGACCTTAAAAAAACAATGAGACCCAAAACAAGTAAAAGAATGAGCTAAGAACTGAAGAATAACTTGTACAATAAGTAAAGCAAGAAGGAATTAGAGTTAGGGCCTAATCACCGGCTTTGGCGGGCAAGGAACGCCAACTTCCATGACCATGTTCTTCAATGTAAGCCAACAGTCTCTGGTCTTCTTAAGGTGTCCAAGGTCTTTTCTTCAACCCTACTTTGTCATAGCAAGGTGATCTCCCCATATTGGGTATAGTGGTTGTAACACCCCTAACCCGTAACCATCGTCGGTCTAGGGTTATGAAGCATTACTTGACAAAACGAAACGTTTGTGACCGTTTCATATTTCTCAAACATAAATACATCATCATCGTATCATAGCAAATTATATACATAGAGTCCCTTTAAAAGGTCTACGATACCTTAAACATGCTTAGGAAGGGGTCAGGACTAAACCGAGCTCATACAAAATTTTTTCGAAAACTTAACATTTTTCAAAGTTACAGAGGTCACACGCCCGTGTGGGCAGGCCGTGTGCCTCACATGGCATCAGACACACCTGCACGGCATCAGTCACACCCGTGTGTCCAAGCTGTGGCAAAATAGGGCATACATACTGACTTGTCCACACGGCCGAAAACACATCTGTGTGCTTAACCCGTGGGCAACACTGACTTAACTCACACGGCCTATCACACGCTCGTGTGTTTGGCCCGTGTCCAAGATTGACTTATTTTGAATTATAATTTAAGAGACACGGTCGAGCCACACGCCCGTGTGCTCAACCATGTGGGAAAATATAGGCCATTTGCAAGGCCAATTTGTCACCCAAATTTTGGGTCACACCTACAAGCATCAAACCATTCCAAATTCATACTCCAAATACATCCAAAACATACCAAAACATACACAATTTAACCTCTTAACATCATCATTCATTTCCCTATACAAATTCAACTCAACATACCAATCTAAAGTATCAACTTCACATCAAAATCATATAATCCATTCATTATTTAATCCTTACCAAATTTTAGCTTGAAACATAACATTTCCATTTCACTAGTTTATACTATTGTGATCATTCACATAAAACACACGTACATATATTAACCATCCTTTTCACATATCCAAATCATATACCAAAATCTTTAAATTATCAAGCCATATCACATGGCAAGATCTGTACGTCTCAAAATATACCATGATCACTAGCCTATACATGCCATATACCAAATATACAACTCTAAAAGTACCAAAATAGATGGCAGATAGTGTGATGAGTCGCTGACATCCCTGGATCCGAGCTAGCTTTAATAACACTATAAAACAAAGAAAGGTTTCAAACAGTAAGCTTTTTAAACTTAGTAAGTTCGTAATATAACATATTTAACTCAACAATTCAAATTCAATATACAATATTAACTATCACATGGTGTAATTCACAATAATACACAATCTCATCCATAGTCAATACTCACATAATCATCCATTTATTCCACATACAATATCATCAACCACATAGGTTCCGTACATACCTGTGCCATCACTTAATTAACGATCACTTTTGCTACTCAATGCTCAATACCATAATTCATTCGATCTTTTTTAATCATTCGAATTACTAGCACACTTATTGCCAATTTCTTAGTCAAAGCTTTAATATCATCGCACACTTAGTGCTTTTACGTTAAACCGAATTTGACTCGGTATCGCACACACAGTGCCAATTAATATAGTCGATGCTTCCTTTATCTCGTACGCATAGTGCCATTCACCACTGTATCAATTCTATTTACGCACACTTAGTGCCACATCTCTTCAATCTCATATTTAGTATTACTAACTCATCAGCCAAATTTGCATTCATTACGTAACATATAAACATAATTAAGATAATTCGTATTAAACACGAACTTACCTCGGACGTAGAAACACGATACAAGTCGATTAATCAAGCACTTTGTTCTTGCCTCGATCTAAATCTAAATTCCTCTTTTCCTGATCTATACATATTCAAGTTTAACACTTTCATTCATCAATTCATTCAATTCAATCCAAATACATATATTTAGGGCAGTTTACAAAATAGCCGTCACATTTGCACATTTTGACATTTTAGTCTCTATTTCATAAAATCGCAAAACAACCACAATTTCATTATACCATGCTTAGTACGAATCTTTCTCATGTTCATACAAGTCCACATATTTCATTTATTTCACATTTTAGTCCTTCAATTTCTCATTTTCACAGTTTAGCCCATTTTTGACACTTTTGTCAAAAATCACTTTACAAAACATTAAAATCTATCAACAATTATTCATTATTCATCATCAACTATCACAAAGCTCAAACATTCATCAATTTAATCTTACAAAATCACCAACAAATTCATAAATTAGGGCATGGGCTAGCTAGAGCACAAAACAACGATCACAAAAACTTAGAAATCATCAAAAATGGATCAAAAACCATACCTTAATCATCCAATATTATTGCCGAAATGTTTGAGTATTCAAAACCCTTTTCTTCCTTGATATTTTGATGAAAAAAAAGATAAAATGAATCATATTTTGGCTTTATTTAATTAATCAATAACTTAATTATCATTTTACCAATTTAGCCTTGTTATAAAACTTATATATATTCATCCATTATAAGGTCATTTATGACCACTTACTCAACCAAGGATCCATTTCCATAATAAGGACCTCACACATCTCCAAATATAGCATTTATACACTTTAATATCTAGCACATAGCTTTTGCATTTTATGCGATTAAGTCCTTTTTCATAAATCAACACACAAACGATAAAATTTTCACACAGAATTTTTTCACATGCTTAATCACATACCGTAAACACTAAAAACAATATCATAATATTTTTC
The DNA here is from genome assembly GCA_025503065.1 of Gossypium bickii. NCBI lineage: Eukaryota > Viridiplantae > Streptophyta > Magnoliopsida > Malvales > Malvaceae > Gossypium > Gossypium bickii. Next base: position 69,002,027 of record CP106709.1, read on the forward strand.
TGACCTTAGATTTATGGTCTCAAAACCACTATTCTGACTAGGGTCTAAATATGGCTATTACAGTGATGTATACTGAAAAACTGAAGCAGCAAAGGAACAAGGAAGTTGAGTTCACTCTTTATATAACGCTTTAAAAATTATAACTTTCAGTTAAGTACAATTATAAATAAAGAGGTGTTGAAACTAAAAATATTAAGTTATAATATGATGATCACACTGCGGATATTCATCATCTTCTACAGGGGTTTCAACGCCTAGATTGTACAAATCTCTTGGCTTTATTCTGATAACATGGAGCCATCCTTCACTCTTGCCATCCTCGACATAAAATATTTGTTTCATTTGAGAAGCTAGCATGTACGGATTGTCCAAATAATGATTCCCTATATGGATAAGCTCAGAAAATTTCACCATAATAAAACCATTTGCATCTTTCTTCATACTCCTAGGAGATTTAATATTCACCCAATCACATCTAAGTATAGTAACCCAAAACCTTTCATAGTAGTTTAGGTCGATAATTTCAATGTAATTACCATAATAGTTTCTCCCATCAGTAAAAACCATCATGGTAACCTCCTGAATTATTGGGCCTATGCGTTTAGTGTGGGGATATGTTTAATGTGTTAATTTAAGTGTTAGGGGTCCAAATTGGGCTCAGGTTTAGGCAGAGGCCTTGGTTAAATTCTCTGTTTAGGCACTATAGGGTTTAAAAGGTGGTATCTGTGTTTAAAATGCCAAAGTGGGCTCGTGGGCAATGTTAGGTGGCGATGCAAGGGAGCTAGAGGGTGGCGTCACTAGCAGTTGAAGAGGCCCAAGTTTTGGCCGCAAGGAGCCCATGTAAATGGGGCCATTTTCGGTAATTAAAGGGAGCTAGTTGGGACGGCAATAGGGCTAGAAAATAGGAGGATTAAATGACACGAATAATGTGGATATTATTCTGATAATAGTAGGAAGAGGTGGTGTTATCTAGACCTCTTCTAAAGGTGTGAATAGATTAAGATAGAGGAGAAAAGATAGGAGCTATCTTCTAAGTGCAGTGTTCGCCGAAATTCTATCTCCTAGAGGGGGAAGAAATCGGTTTCTTTATGGCAAAGGGGTGCCGAAATTTCCCCTACTATTTGATTAATTGTTAGTTATCAGGAAGGGCACTTTTGGGTTTTGACAAGTAAGTGCCGAAATTCTCTATAAATAGGGGTGGTATCTCTTCAATTCCGGCACTTGAACCCTATTCCTTTCTTCATTCTCTGTGCCAAAACCCTCATCCATTCTCTGCAACCTTTCCTTTTAATTTCTTCTAAAAGCCGGATCACCATAGACTTCTTTGAATCATCTTCACTTCCTAATTTTATGCAAAAGCCGAAACTCTTGATTTTAATTCTCTTCTCCATTCTTTTTCTATAAGCTAAATGTTCATTGTTCTTTGCTTTTTCTCTTTTGCCGATCTCTTCACTAAAAGTCGAATCTACATAGATCTCTTCCTATCATCTTCTCTTTTTGATCTTCTCAAAAGCTGAAATCTTCTAGGAGTAGCCGAATCTCCTGTGATAGGGTAAGTGCCGATCTTTTTCTCTTCACTTTCTCTTTCAGTTTTTGGAAGTTAAAGCCGAAAGGCTATTGAGATTGGTAAGGTTGATGTTTGATTAATGGTTTGATGTTTTCTTATTGGGCGATGTCAGGAATCGAAATAGATCATTTAGATCTAAAAGCTGAAAACACTAGTCTCTGAGTCTCAATATTCTTTCGGGATTTCAAGGTAAGGGGTTCTCTTTAGATTTCCGTTAGGTTCGTTCGTCATAGCTATAATCTTAGCTTTATGATATGGATTAACAACCATATGTTGTGATGGTAGCAACTGATAAGGTCTTTTAATGGAATCAAATATCGATCAGGCGAAGGAGGGGATTGGATCTGTCAAACCAATCCCTAAGTTTGAGAAACGAGCAGTGTTAGCAGTTCGGGATTGGCTACCGAGTTGTGGACCGACTTCTAAACAACACCTCAGGCAGATAACGGTGGTGTTGGCTACGGATAGCGTCGACTTAGAGGGTCTCGTTCTAACTGTAATCAGGTGTGTAAATCTCTAACACACTAGTTAATTGTAATATATATGTTATGGGCTAAAAAGTCGGAAAGAGGCTGTGTAGACAGTCGAATAAAACCCAAAAAGGGTTAGGCAAAGGACGCCAGGTACGTAATCATAGAAATCTCTATGTGTATCAATATATATATGAAAGCCTGATTTCCTAAAGATGGTATGATGTTTTCTTGTTTACAAGTATGTATGCATGGGGTGGGATTATGATAATGAAGGGGAAGTGCATGATAGGTCACTTGGTGATCGGTGGTTAAACCAAAAAATCTAATGTCAGGTCACATAGTGATCGGTGGCAACGCCACGTTTAATGATTCCTGATTAATAGGAATAGGCAGTACGGCTGTCGTTATGGTGTGTAGCGGATGGAGGGTTGATTGTAGAAATCCCCACGGTGTGATGGTTGGTACGGGTTGGTGTGTAGAGGATGGAATTCTAGGATGGGTTGGGCTATTCATCATTTATCATTTATCATGTTATTATGATTGTTGCCTTTATGTATGGGCCAGGGCTCATAATGTGTTTGTGGGCCTCAGGGTGTTGTGTGTTTTAGGATTTATACACTGAGTCTTCGTGACTCACCCTTTCATTTTTCCTCTACTCTTTTAGATGAGCAGTAGATCGTGGACATGGGAGTCGAGACGGAATCGAGGGGCCATCAAGTTATTTATTTTCTTAGACTATTTCAGGTGTTTATTTAAGTTATGAATTATTGGGACTATTTTTGTAATAAGGCCTCCCTAGCTTAATGTTTTGATCTATATTTGATGATGTTTACATTTATCAATTTATGTTCAAAGTTTTAATTATAAAAAGAAATAAAATGGGCTTTTCAAACAAGAAGTTTTATAAAAATAAATGCTACAAAAGTTTTCTCCATTTGTCACTTATTCAACGAATACTTCTACAAATCAACCAAGATTGGAAAACCCTTTAAAGTGAAGTTTTTAACTGTTAACTCGTGGCATACCAGATCCGGTCGTGATGTTTGGGCCGGGTTTGGGGTGTTACAATCACCCCACTATTTTAAGTCTTACGATGTAGCTCAAGTTTTTTAGTATGGACCCTAGAACCATTAATTATAAGCCCATCATATGTGGAAACCACCTTATACGGTCCTCGAGTAAGAGCAATTACATTAGCATCAACTTGTTTAGCTTCCATCTTTGGAATCTGACCATATGGTAGGAAATCAATTAGCTCTTGTTCTATGGACAAATTTCTACAATGTGCCCTCATTATATATGTAACAGCCCGGTTTAGACCTTAGTTAGAATAGTGATTTTGGGACCAAAAATTCGAGGTCAAAAAAATATTTTAATATTATTTTTAGTGTTTACAATATGTGATTAAGCATGTGTGAAAATTCTGTGTGAAAATTTTATCGTTTGTGTGTCGAATTGTGAAAAAGGACTTAATCGCATAAAATTCAAAAGTTGTGTGCTAGTTGTTAAAAGCACTTAATTGGCATGGCTTCTTAAATGGAAGGTCCTTATGTTGATAATAAACCATTGATAGTGGGAATGGACATAAATGGTCTAATATTTGATGGTTAAATGGTTTATTAATTAAGGGTAAAATGGTAAACTATGTATTAATGAATAATAAATGAAACAAAAGCATTTTCATCCTTATTTTCTCTTCATCTTAGCCGAATAACAAAAGAAAATAAAGACAAAGGAGAACATTAGGTTTCGACACACTTTTGATCTTGATTGAGGTATGTTTCAAGTTCAATTTTCCATAATTTCTACATTTTTGTGATCGTTGCTTAGTGTACTATCAAGCCTAATTTTAGAAATTTATGATGATTTTTAGATGTGCCATTGATGAATATGTGAGCTTTGTGTTGATAGTTGGTAGAATATGACAGTTTAATGTTGGGTTAACATAGTTTTTCTTTGAATTTTTGATGAATTTGAGTATGATGGTCTAAATTGTGAAAATGAGAAATTGAAGGACTAAAATGTGAAATAAATGAAATATGTGGACTTGTATGAACATGAGGAAGATTCGGCCTAAGCATGGTATAATGAAATTAGGAGTATTTTGTGATTTTATGAAATAGAGATTAAAATGTAAAAATGTAAAAATGTGTAAATGTGAGGGCTATTTTGCAAAATGCTCAAAGTACGTGTTTTTGGATTGAATTGAATGATTTGGAGAATGATTGAGTTAAATTTGAATATGTATAGAACAAGAAAAGAGAAATTCAGACTTAGATCGAGGTAAGAACAAGGTGCTCGATTGATCGACTTGTATCGTGTTTCTATGTCTGAGGTAAGTTTGTGTATAATACATGTTGTTTAAATAATGTTCTTATGTCTTGAAATGAATGGAAATGTGAGTTTGGAATTTAGAAATGTGAGTTGTGATTTTAAAGTTATATGGCACTAAGTGTGTGTAACCAGAATCGGTACAATGATGTCCGACACTAAGTGTTCGAGATAATGAAAGCATCAAATATATTAATTGGCATTGTGTGTGCGATATTGAGACATCTTCGATTTAATGTGATGGCACTAAGTGTGCGATAATATTGTAGCTTCAGCTAATTAAATGGCACTGAGTGTGCGAATTTATCGAATGTTGAAAGGGGACCGAACAAATTATGGAATTGAGCGTTGAATGGTAAATGTGATTGATAATTACGTGATGGTACAGGAATGTACGGAACCTATGTGGTTGATGATTTTGTATATGGAATAAATGGATGTTTGAGTGAGTATTAATATGAATTGATCCATGTGATAGTTACGGCACGAAAGTGAGTAGTAGTTGGTGTTGAGATTGAGTAATGATGTGAATTGAATTAAGTGTTAGTAATTTTGCTTATTGAGTTTGAATTGTTAAGCTAAATGTGTTATATTACAAACTTACTAAGCTTTAAAGCTTATTGTGTGAAGTTCTTCTCTGTTTTACAGTGTCATTAAAGCTAGCTCGGATCTGGGGATCATCAGTGACTCAATCACACTATCGGCCATCTATTTTGGTACTTTTAGAAGTTGTATATTTGGTATATGGCATGTATAGGCTAGTGATTATGGAATGTTTTTGAGATGTGTAGTTCTTGCCATGTGATATGGCTTGATAGTTAAATGACTTTTGTATGTGTTTTGTATATGTGAAAATGATAGTTATAAGGTGAATATGTGATGTTGTGTAAATGATTGTTTTGGTATGTTTTGGTGATATGTAAGTGCTACGTTTCATATTTGAATTGGTTGATGGGAATGATGGTTAAAAGGTATGTTTTGGATGCATTTGAGATATGAATTTGGTATGGCTTGATGATTGTAAGAGTGACCCAAAATTTGGGTGGCAATTTGGCCTTGCAAATGGCCTATATTTGCCCACACGGTTGAGCACACGGGCGTGTGTCTCAACCATGTCTCTTAAGTTTATAATTCGAAACAAGTCAGACTCACACACGGGCTAGACACACGGGCGTGTGATAGGCCGTGTGAATTAAGTCAGTGTTGCCCACGAGTCAAGCACACGGGCGTGCCTTCGGCCATGTGGACAAGTCAGTATATATGCCCTGTTTTGCCCCGGCTTGGACACATAGGTGTGTCTCCACACACGGCCTGCGCACACGGGCGTGTGACCTTGTAACTTTGAAAAATGTTAAGTTTCTGGAAAAAATTTGTATGAGCTTAGTTTATTCCCGACCCCTTCCTAATGCATGATTAAGGTCTCGTAGAGCTATTAAAGGGACTCTAAGTATTTGATTTATTATGATATGATGATGATGTATTTAAGTTTGAGAAACGTTCGTAAATGTTTTGAATTGTCCGGTAACCCCTCTTAACCCTATTACGACGATCGTTACAGGTTAGGGGTGTTATATTTTATTGGTATCAGAGCTATGATTTAGTCGATTCTAGGACTAGCATAGCGTGTGAGAGTCTAGCCATACATGCAATATATATGCCTGTGATAGTGTGATGATTCTTGACAGTTAAAAATGTGTTTTTATATAGCGAACGGATCCTGATCGAGTAGTAGCTGACGATGTTGAGAGTAATGAGCCTGCTCCCACTCAAGCGACAGCGTCGGTTAAATCTAGGCCGATTGCTAGTAGTCATGAGGGAGAGGCAAAGCAAGCCTTCTTCCAAATAATGAGTGAGTGGTTTACGGATTTTGTTCGAACGAATCCGGCTGCTCAACAACCTCCACTCCCGCAAGTTCCTGTAATGCCACAAGTTTCAAACCCGATCCGATTGAATAAACCTCCAGTGGATAAAATTTGAAAGTACGGGGCCGAAGAGTTCAGAACCACAATTGATGATGATGCTGAGCGAGCTAAATTCTGGCTTGAGAATACCGTAAGAGTGTTTGATGAATTATCATGTACTCCTGATGAATGCCTTAAATGTGTTGTTTCGTTGTTGAGGGATATGACATATCATTGGTGGAAAACATTGATATATGTGGTTCCGAGATCATGAATCACCTAGGACTTCTTTCAAGCTGAATTTCAAAAGAAATATATCAGTCAATGGTTTATAGATCAAAAACGTAAAGAGTTCCTTGAGCTGAAACATGGCCGTATGTCTATTACGGAATACGAGCGAGAATTTGTGAGATTGAGCTAGTATGCACGAGAGTGTGTTTCGACAGAAACTACTATGTGTAAACGATTCATCGAAAGATTGAATGAAGATATTAAAGTTCTGGTCAGAATTCTTGACATAAATGAATTTGTGGTATTGGTTGGAAGAGCCTGCAAAGCCAAAGAGCTTAGTAAAGAAAAGAAGAAAGCGAATTTAGAAGCTAGAGACGAAAGAAAAAGGTCGATGAGTAAGTCGTATCAATCTTCATGAAAGAAATTCAAATATGCAACCAATCGCTTGAATGTTTCGTTTGGACATTCGAGTAAAGATTGTATGAAACAAAATACTGGTCCTAAAACTCAAACTCTAATTGAATCAAGTGTTGGAAGTGTCAAAAGTAATAAGCCTGAGAGTAGACAGTGTGGGAGACGTCATATCAGAGAATGCTGAGGCAAGTAAGAATAATAGAGCTTCCTATAAATGTGGATCACGAGATCACTTTATTCGAGATTGCCTAGAGTTAGTCGAGAAAGATAATATTCATAGTGCGACGCCGAGTAACACGACAGCTAAGGGTAAACCACCCAGAAACACCGAAAATGTGAGTGGTAGTTAGAGAGGAACAACGAAAATAGCTGTGAGATCTGAAGCGAGAGCACCTGCCCGAGCTTACGCAATTCGTGCTCGAGAAGAAGCGTCATCTCTAGACGTCATTATTGGTACTCTTACTCTTTTTGATACTGATGTGATTACATTAATAGATCCAGGATCTACTCATTCATATGTGTGTGTGAACTTAGTATCTAGTAAGGCTTTACCTGTTGAGTCTACTGAGTTTGTAATTAGAGTATCGAACCCCTTAGGCAAGTGTGTTCTGGTTGATAAAATGTGCAAAAATTATCCGTTGATGTTTCAGGATATTTATTTTCCAGCTAATCTGATGCTACTACCCTTTGATGAATTTGATATAATTCTGGGTATGGATTGGTTAACGTTGCATAATGCTATTATGAATTGCAAATGGAAGAGTATTGATTTGAGAAGTCAGAATGGTGAGATAGTTCGAATTGAATCCAGTGATTTGAATGGGCTACTGGATGTAATATCTTCGATGAAAGCTTTGAATTATGTGAAAAGGGGATGTAAAGCTTATCTTGCATATGTGATCGATACAAAAATGACAAAAGAAAGTTGAATCTGTATCTGTGGTTTGTGAATTCCTTGATATGTTTCCTGGAGAACTATCGAGATTACCTCCAATATGAGAAATTGAGTTTGGTATTGATTTAGTGTCGGGGACGACTCCTATCTCAATAGCTCCGTATAGAATGGCACCAATAGAATTGAAAGAGTTGAAGCCTCAGTTGCAAGAGTTGACTGATAGAAGATTTGCATGACCGAGTTTTTCTCCTTGGGGTGCACCGATTTTGTTTGTGAAAAAAGAAAAATGAAACTATGAGAATGTGTATTGACTACAGACAACTCAACAGGGTGACTATAAAGAATAAATATCCTTTGCCACGTATTGATGATTTGTTTGATCAGTTGAAAGGAGCTACAGTGTTTTCAAAGATAGATTTGAGATCGGTCTACTATCAGCTACGAGTTAAAGAATCTAATGTGCCGAAAACTACTTTTCGAACGAGGTATGGACACTATGAGTATTTGGTTATGCCTTTCGGACTTATTAATGTACCTGTTGTTTTTATGGATTTGATGAATCGAATCTTCAGACAGTATTTGGATCGAATTGTATTTATGTTCATAGATGACATATTGATCTATTCTTGTGATGAGACGCAACATGCCGAGCATTTGAGGATTGTGTTATAGACTCTATGTGAGAAGCAATTGCATGCAAAGTTTAGTAAATGTGAGTTTTGGTTGTGTGAGGTTTGTTTTCTGGGACATATAGTATCAACTGCAGGAATACGAGTTTATCCGAACAAGATTTCAGCAATTTTAGATTGGAAACCTTCGAGAAATGTGTCTGAAGTTCGTAGTTTTCTAAGACTAGCAGGATATTATAGATGGTTTGTAAAAGGCTTCTCGATGCTTGCAACTCTATTGATGAAATTGCTACAGAAAGATGTTAAATTCGAGTGGCTAGAAAAGTGTTAGCAGAGTTTTGAACCGTTGAAAGTATTGTTGACAGAAGCACCAGTGTTATTTTAACCAAAATCGGGTAAAGAATTCATAGTTTACAGTGTTGCATCGTTGAATGGTTTAGGCTGTGTGTTGATGCAAGAGGGCAAAGTTATAGCCTATGCTTTGAGACAGTTAAAACCGCATGAAAAGAACTACCCGACACACGATCTTGAATTAGCAACTATTGTATTTGCATTAGAGATTTGGCGTCACTATCTATTTGGTGAGAAATGTCACATTTACACTAATGACAAGAACTTGAAATATCTGATGACTCAGAAAGAATTGAATTTGCAACAGTGGATATGAATGGAATTACTAAAAGACTATGAATTAGTAATTGACTATCATCCGGGAAAGGCTAATGTTGTTGCTGACGCTTTGAGCCAAAAGTCCTTATTTACTTTACGAGCAATGAGTACTCAGATAGATTTGTGTGATGATGGTTGTAACATCCCCAAACCCGGCCCATTCACTACGACCGAATCTGGTTATGTTATTGCGGAAAGACGGTTGAAAAACCTCGTTAACTTAGCATAAAGCATGAAAGAATTCAATTTTGAAAACTATATCGGATATGTGAGTAAAACGAATTCCTCTTACTTAAAACTCATATAATTTCTTTTGTTGTGTGAAAACATTTTTCAGTTAATAAGAATTTAAAATAACAAAACCATAATCAAGTAATACCAAATAATAAAATGGCCTTTATTACAACCCAATAATTCAAATAAAGTACTTATATCAAAACCAAACATAAAATATTAAATCATCATCTTCGGCATAGGCCACCTTGTCCTCTCCGATCCCGATCCAAATTTATGCAATACTGAAAATGGTTAAAGGAAAAAGGTGAGTCACCAAGACTCGAGTGTGCCACCCTTTTTCCTGGGATTAGCAAAATATCATATGCAACATAAACATAACCATCATGCATCCAATCAATATGCACCTAATCCTAACCATCCATACACCTTTTCTACCCCGTGTGGTACCAAACCACTAGTGGTGCCAAACCACTGGTGACATATAGTCACAATGTGTTACCAAAACACTGGTGTCCCAAAGACACGATATCCGTCAATGTGGTGCCAAACCACTGGTGTCCCAAAGACACGTTTGTGATACCAAATCACTGGTGACAGAAGTCACAAATCCGATGATGGGGCCAACCCATCGTGTGATACCAAATCACTAGCGACAATCCCGTATCTCTCAAGTGGGGCCAACCCACGGTGGTGTCCAACCACAGGGACGAGTCGCAATGAGGTGCCAAACCTCTGGTGTCCCAAAGACACAAATGTGGTACCAAACCACTGGTGACCGAAGTCACAATAATCGGGTGATGGGGCCAACCCATCGTGTGATACCAAATCACTGGCGTCAATCCCTCAATACCGCCTTGTGGGGCCAACCCACTGTGGTGCGAAACCACGGGGACGAGACGCTGAGGTGCCAAACCTCTGGAGGTGCCAAACCTCTGGTGACCCAAAGTCACAAAGTTGTGTTACCAAAACACTGGTGCTCGTCAGCACAAAATATCACAGCCCCCTCCTCTCATATCACCCATCATTATACCAACTCATGTATAGTATTCAAATCATGCAAACATGTTTAACGTTGCATCTCATAGCACATACATCATAAATCATGACATCATGTATCAATAACAAGACTTCATAATGAAACGGACTTACCTGAATCCGTGCACATACCCCATAGGGTATCATATCACTCAACCATACTGTTTCGATTTTACCAATCAATCAGTTTATCAAACATATACAAAGCAATAAGTGTGTTAGTTTACACACCTGGTTACTAATACGACTATCAAATCCCGGAGATCAAGATCTAACGCACTAGATCCCCCTTCCTTAACACTTTTCGAGCACTAGCCACAGCTCGAGATATGCGAGATCAAGCCTTCCCCTACAATCGGCCAAAACTAAACAACATAATCATGCTAATCAACCTCTAAGGGTATAATCGTAATTTTACCTACTAAGGGTATTTTCGTAATTTACCCACCAAGGGTATTTTCGTAAATTCACACCTGCAATGGCCTTTCTGAAGGCCTAATGTCGCCACTAGCGACTCAGCTACCATTTCCGGTCATACCGGATGATTGGGCCTAAAACTCGATTTCGGCCCATCCGGGCCCACACGCTCGTGTGGCCCACCTAGCACGAATCTAGCCACGTATATAACTTCCACCTAGTCTAGTTCAACATATACTAACCAATCATGCAATTTACTCATATAGGCCCACGGGCCCATTGGGCCCACTTCGCCCATCGAGGCCCAAGCAAAATTTCAACCCACGAGAATACTACGATGGCCTCAACTATCGCGTGAAGCCCCACACATGCGCTCGCGCGCTCGTGTGGCTACTAATGCCGTGTAACCGCATTTCGGCATTTTGCCGCTTACAACTAGAGTAGAGAGTTACACACACGATAGGACTGCAGGCTAATCCGCGCTCCGACCACTCTTGTGCCCAAACGCCTCCAAGATGTGTTTACTCTCCTCCTAGGATGCTCCTTATATAGCTAGCTCTTCACCTTCATTCTTTGTGTCTTTCCGATGTGGGATCCTTCACGTCGAGAGTTTAAATTCAATCAAAACTCTTGCCATCCAATCATAAAATAAATACTCCTTGCTTCTCATGAGATTCGAACCTGTGCTCCCTTGTAGCATAATCCACGCTGCTAACCACTTGGCCACAAGCTCCTCTTGTTTCTTAAACCATGCGCAACTAAATATAAACTATGGGCCAAATTCTAAGGTCCAAGCAAAAAGAAACCAAAATGCAAAAGCCAAGACTTGAACCTTGGACCTCCTTCCTTCCTTGTGGCGTCATTCCTTGTCTCTTATGTGGCGTCACTTTGCCACTACACCACACACTCCACTTGTGTCATTTTTCTCCATATTTTATTCTTAAGGCCTATCTTGCCCAACTTCCGGGTTTTTTCACCTAAAACCAAAATTTCCCCAAAGCCAATATTTGATCCCGGGACTTCATGAAGCCCTCTAACCTTCCAAAATCACTTATCCAATAGGTCTAACTAGCATTTAAGCCGATCTCTTATTCTCTAAAAATTCAAACGCTACTACGCCTAAGGCCCATTGGGCTCAATTCTCCTAGGCCCAATTTTGGGATGTTACAAATCTACCCTCTTCCTTAAAGAAATTTCGTCCTCGAAATTTCGAACTAACTAACACCGCACATCCTAACCTACCACACTACGCTCTTCTGCGCACTCGATCTTAATAAAGTCATCATTCCACCTTGACCACGTCCCGCGACAACCACGTCCCCTAGATCTCATATCTAGCGTCGCGATTTAATCTGATTAAAAGTTTTATGCATTAGAAATTTTGTTCCACTGTTTTATCCACGAGCAAATTTTATGAACAGAAGTTTCTGGAAGTCGTTTTTTTGAGCAATCAAAGTTTCATCTCAAGTTCTCTGTTCTAATTCAAACATTCACATACTTCTCTAAAGACACATTCATTCATCCATGTCACTTTCTTGAGCATTCCCAACCCAGGGGTAATTTCGACATTTTCCTATAAGGGTATTTCGGTAATAACTCAGGGTCAATTTGAAAATAGTTTTCAAATTAAAGATATTTCAAAGTTTACAAAATCTCAGGGGTCATCTTGAAAAATTTGTTTTTCAAACCAGATGTGTTGCAAAAATTTCAGAAATCGGGGTTATTTCAGTAATTTTGGAAGTTAAAGGTATTTTCGTAAGTTTCCCAAATCAGGATATCTCGATATTTGTAAAACAAAAGTTTTTGATATTTTCATAATCTAAGAACATTTTAGTAAAAATCGAGGGAATTATGAAAATTTAGAAACCAAGGGCATTTCGGTAATTTTGTTCATCAGGGGTAATTTTGTAAATTTTCAAATCAGGGTATCTTGAAAATAGCATTTTTGTATACTTTTGCAAAGTAGGGAAATTTTATTAAAATTGGAGTTAAACCGAAAATTTTGAAAGTCAGGGGCAACTTAGTAATTTTTAACACAGGGGTATTTTTGTAATTTCCCTATACCAGGGTATCTTAACATTTTGAAATTTCGAGATTTTGGTATTTTGCAAAGTAAAATCATTTTAACAGAAGTTGAAGGTAGTACCGTAATTTTACAATACAAGGGCATTTTTGTAATTTTGCCACTAGGGGCATTTTGGAAATTTTGGTAAATCGAGAAAACGTCTTTCAAAATCAGATTTAGGGTTTACAACCCAAAGGGGTAAGTTTGAAAATTTTAAAACTAGGGGTTTTAAAACAGTAAGGCTAATCCCTTTCGGGTTTTAATACTTGGTTTAGCCTATGAACAAGTCTTCTTGGTTAAGGTGAACCGTAGCTACACACCAGGTAGGATTCGCGTAAAGAGGAGGTGAGTCGCTAGGACTACTTAAATACCAAGCTCTTACTAAATACCAATCCTCGACATGCGTACAGTGGTTACCACACCTTAACTCGGTGACTTACTTCACAGGTTTGTTTAGTAGCCTTAAGTCTTATGCATGTGTTTAAGTAGACTAGTCCTAGGGTTCAACAGATCCTAGTTCACTAATCTACGTTCCCATAAAAGCCCATAATATTCACATATAAATCAAATCATACAAACAAATCACTTCAAGAAAGTCCGAAGTACTTACCTGGTGGACTTCGGGTCGGAGGTACAGGTGCCATGCCAGAATAACCTGAAAAGTTTCTTAAAAGCCCATATTTTGAAAAGCCCCTTTTTTTTTAAAAGTGTTTTTGGGCCCAAAACCCTCAAAGCCGAGTTTTGAACTGGCTCGATATTAAATCAGAACATCCCCAAACCCGCCCATTTACTACGAATCGAATCTGGTTATGTTATTGCGGAAAGACGGTTGAAAAACCTCGTTAACTTAGCATAAAGCATGAAAGAATTCAATTTTGAAAACTATATCAGATATGTGAGTAAAACGAATTCCTCTTACTTAAAACTCATGTAATTTCTTTTGTTGTGTGAAAACATTTTTGAGTTAATAAGAATTTAAAATAACAAAACCATAATCAAGTAATACCAAATAATAAAATGGCCTTTATTACAACCCAATAATTCAAATAAAGTACTTATATCAAAACCAAACATAAAATATTAAATCATCATCTTCTGGCATAGGCCACCTTGTCCTCTCCGATCCCTGGTCCCACCTTATGCAATACTGAAAATGGTTAAAGGAAAAAGGTGAGTCACCAAGACTCGGTGTGCCACCCTTTTTCCCGGATTAGCAAAATATCATATGCAACATAAACATAACCATCATGCATCCAATCAATATGCACCCAATCCTAACCATCCATACACCTTTTCTACCCCGTGTGGTGCCAAACCACCGGTGGTGCCAAACCACCGGTGACATATAGTCACAATGTGTTACCAAAACACCGTGTCCCAAAGACACGATATCCGTCAATGTGGTGCCAAACCACCGGTGTCCCAAAGACACGTTTGTGATACCAAATCACCGGTGACCGAAGTCACAAATCCGATGATGGGGCCAACCCATCGCGTGTGATACCAAATCACTAGCGACAATCCCGTATCTCTCAAGTGGGGCCAACCCACGGTGGTGTCCAACCACGGGGACGAGTCGCAATGAGGTGCCAAACCTCTGTGTCCCAAAGACACAAATGTGGTACCAAACCACCGTGACCGAAGTCACACAATCGGGTGATGGGGCCAACCCATCGTGTGATACCAAATCACCGGCGTCAAATCCTCAATACCGCCTTGTGGGGCCAACCCACGCGTGGTGCGAAACCACGGGGGCGAGACGCCGAGGTGCCAAACCTCCGGAGGTGCCAAACCTCTGGTGACCCAAAGTCACAAAGTTGTGTTACCAAAACACTGGTGCTCGTCGGACAAAATATCACAACCCCTCCTCTCATATCACCCATCATTATACCAACTCATGTATAGTATTCAAATCATGCAAACATGTTTAACGTTGCATCTCATAGCACATACATCATAAATCATGACATCATGTATCAATAACGATTACTCATAATGAAACGGACTTACTCCGAATCTGTGCACATACCCCATAGGGTATCATATCACTCAACCATACTGTTTTCGATTTTACCAATCAATCAGTTTATCAAACATATACAAAGCAATAAGTGTGTTAGTTTACACACCAGTTACTAATACGACTATCAAATCCCGGAGATCAAGATCTAACGCACTAGATCCCCTTCCTTAACACTTTTCGAGCACTAGCCACAAACTCGAGATATGCGAGATCAAGCCTTCCCCTACAATCGCCAAAACTAAACAACATAATCATGCTAATCAACCTCTGAGGGTATAATCGTAATTTTACCTACTAAGGGTATTTTCGTAATTTACCCACCAAGGGTATTTTCGTAAATTCACACCGCAATGGCCTTCTGAAGGCCTAATGTCGCCACTAGCGACTCATTTACCATTTCCAGTCATACACGGACGATTGGGCCTAAAACTCGATTTCGGCCCATCCGGACACACGCTCGTGTGGCCCACCTAGCACGAATCTAGCCACGTATATAACTTCCACCTAGTCTAGTTCAACATATACTAACCAATCATGCAATTTACTCATATAGGCCCACGGGCCTATTGGGCCCACTTCGCCCATCGAGGCCCAAGCGGCCAACCCACGAGAATACTCACGATGGCCTCAACTATCGCGTGAAGCCCCACACATGCGCTCGCACGCTCGTGTGGCTACTAATGCCGTGTAACCGGCATTTCGGCATTTTGCCGCTCTACAACTAGAGTAGAGAGTTACACACACGATAGGACTCTGGGGCTAATCCGCGCTCCGACCACTCTTATGCCCAAACGCCTCCAAGATGTGTTTACTCTCCTCCTAGGATGCTCCTTATATAGCTAGCTCTTCACCTTCATTCTTTGTGTCTTTCCGATGTGGGATCCCTTCACATGAGAGTTTAAATTCAATCAAACTCTTGCCAGTCCAATCCATAAAAATAAATACTCCTCGCTTCTCATGAGATTCGAACCCAGGCTCCCTTGTAGCATAATCCACGCTGCTAACCACTTGGCCACAAGCTCCTCTTGTGTCTTAAACCATGCGCAACTAAATATAAACTATGGGCCAAATTCTAAGGTCCAAGCAAAAAGAAACCAAAATGCAAAAGCCAAGACTTGAACCTTGGACCTCCTTCCTTCCTTGTGGCGTCATTCCCTTGTCTCTTATGTGGCGTCACTTTGCCACTACACCACACACTCCACTTGTGTCATTTTTCTCCATATTTTATTCTTAAGGCCTATCTGCCAACTTCCAGGGTTTTTTTTCACCTAAAACCAAAATTTCCCCAAAGCCAATATTTGATCCCGGGACTTCATAGAAGCCCTCTAACCTTCCAAAATCACTTATCCAATAGGTCTAACTAGCATTTAAGCCGATCTCTTATTCTCTAAAAATTCAAACGCTACTACGCCTAAGGCCCATTGGGCTCAATTCTCCTAGGCCCAATTTTGGGATGTTACAATGGTTCAGTTTTAGCTGAGTTGAAAGTGAGGCCAGTGTTTATACGTCAAATTTGTGATGCCTAGAAAAGTGATGCTAAGATGATGACAAAACGAGCTCAGTATGGTTTAAATTCTAATTCAGAATTTCAAGTTGATAGTGATGATTGTTTGAGATTCTAAGATCAGATTTGTATTACGAGAAATTCAGAGTTGATTCAGTTGATTTTGAATAAATCTCATAATAGTCGTTTGTCTGTTCAACCAGGAAGTACAAAAATCTAAAATGATCTAAAACAATTTTATCGGTGGCATGGTATGAAACGGGATATCTCAAAGTTTGTGTCGAGGTGTTTAGTTTGTCAGCATGTTAAAGCTGAACATCAGGTTCCATCTGGTTTGTTACAGCCGATCATGATTCCTAAGTAGAAATGGGATAGAAACACGATAGCCTTTATCTCCGAGAAAGAAGGATAAAATCTGGGTGTTAGTTGACAGATTAAAGAAATTAGCTCATTTTATTCTGGTTAGAATAGATTATTTGCTTGATAAGTTAGCTGAATTGCATATTTCTGAGATTGTAAGATTGCACGGGGTACCATTATCTATTGTGTCTGATAGAGATCCGAGGTTTACATTGCGGTTTTGGAAGAAACTGCAAGAGGCTCTAGGTACGAAGCTGCATGGGAAAAGCATTAAAATGATTGAGTCTGAAATATACATGAGAAAAGCATCTGCCATTGATTGAATTTGCGTATAATAATATTTTTTAATCAAACATTAAAATGGCACCATATGAGGCTCTTTACTGCCGTAAATGCAGAACTCTATTGTATTGGAATGAGTTTAGTGAGAATAAGATTCACGGGGTTGATCTGGTTAAAGAAACTGAACAGAAAGTGAAAGTGATCTGTGATAGTTTGAAAGCAGTGTCAGATCGTTAGAAGTGTTACGTAGATTTAAAACAGAAAGATTTCGAATTTGAGATCGGTGATAAAGTTTTTTTTGAAAGTGTCTCTATGGAAGAAAATACTTCTTTTCAGCAGAAAATGCAAATTGAGTCCGAGGTTCATCAGGCCGTATGAGATTATTGAATGGGTTAGGCCGATTGCTTATAGATTGTTGGTGCCACCTGAGCTAGAGAAGATTGACAATGTGTTTCACATATCGATGCTTAAACGATATAGATGCGATCCATCACATGTGATTGCTCCTACTGAATTTGAGATTCATTAGACTTATCGTATAATGAAGAACCGATTCGAATTTTGGCACGTGAGATCAAAGAGTTGAGAACTAAGAGAATTTCTTTAGTTAAAGTGTTGTAGAACAAACACGGAGTTGAAGAGGCTACATGGGAGCCTAAAGATGTTATGAGAGAGCAATATCCGAATCTATTCACTAGTAAGATTTTCGGAGACGAAAATCCCTAAGGGGGGAGAGTTGTAACAGCCCAGTTTAGACCCTAGTCAGAATAGTGGTTTTGGGACCACAAATCTGAGGTCAGAAAAATATTTTAATATTATTTTTAGTATTTATAGTATGTGATTATGTAACACCCCAAACCCGGACCAGACTGTAACAGTCTGGTTTATACCTTAGTTGGAATAGTGGTTTCGGGACCACAAATTCGAGTCTGTATAATATTTTTAATATTATTTTCTGTGCCGTTGATATGTGACTAAGCATGTGGTAAATTTTCGTGAGCTAATTTGTCTGTCTGTGTGTTTAATTGGACAAAAGGATTGAATTGCATTAAATGTGAAAGTTGCATGCTACATGAAAAGGTTCCTATTTGCCATGTCTTTTAAAGTATGGAGGATTTATATGGCAAATTTGCCTATTACCTAAGATGGTAGATGGCACAAGTACTAAAATAGCCTTAATTCATGTGTTATATATGTTTTATTATAAGGATAATTTTGTAATTAGTTTAATAATATGTTCTGTAATAAAATAACTAATGGAAAGATGAATGTTATCATCTTTTATGAGTGCCGAAAATTTCAAAGAAAAGAAAAGAGAAAGAAGCTAGGTTATTCGGCCATTGTAAGCTCAAATTAAGGTATGAATTTGAATTGGATTTTGATGATTTTTATGTTTTTGAGATCGTTGCTTAGTCTACTATCAAGCCCATGTCTCAATTTTGTACATTGATGATGTTTGTGAGATATGCCATTGATGATATGTTGAGCTTTGTGATGAGTTTAGTTGTTAAATGAAAGTTTTGAGTTAGATGAACATACTTTGTTCTTGAATTTTTGATGAATTTAGCTAATTAGGGCTAAATCGAGAAAATAGCAATTTGAGGGACTAAATTGCAAATTTGATGGAAAATATGGGCTTTTATGTGATGTATGAACATTCGGCTAAGCATGAGTATGTAATGATTTTGTGAATTTGATGTTTTGAGAAAAATGGACTAAATTGATAAATTGTGCAAATATGAGGGTTAATTTGCAAATGACCCTAAATGTGTATCCTTAGATTGAATTGAATAAGTTAGCGAATAAAAGAGTTAATTTTGAATATGTATAGATCAAGAACCGAGGAAAATGGGCTTAGATCGTGGGAAAGCGAAAGTAACCGAGTAGTCGTTTTCGTTTCTGTTCAATTGAATCCGAGGTAAGTTATTATGCAAATAAACGTATTCTTATTGAATTATGTATGTTCTTATGACTATTATTTTCGATGAATACTTATGATATGATCTATTCATGAATTCCGAAATAAGGATTACTTAGTGACAATGTCCGAGAAGTCTCGTACGAACCTAGGAATAGATAGGATTAGCTATGTCATGACATAGGTATCTGTTCTATTTTATCATGTAAGACCTCATTTGGGACGTTGGCATTGATTTGAGATTACGTGTAAGACCAGTCTGGGATGTTGGCATCGATATTATCTTTACGCGTAAAACCATGTCTGGGACATCGGCATCGTATTGATTCGTGTAAGGCCCTGTCTGGGACAGTGACATATATATCTGAGTGCATATAAGACCTCGTCTGGGACGTTGGCATTGTACGACTAGTCCGAGCTTTCTTAGTATCCTACTGGATTCCTTACGGTTCAACGGGCAAGTCTGAGATACGAATGGCTATGAAAATTGTAAATCCGTTACAGGTACGTGTATTATGTACACTAAGTGTGTATAAAAAGGGTAAGTACCTATATGATTTTGATTTGAATAATGTAAGAGTGAATATGAGAATGTGAATGAGTTTCAAGAATGGTTATGAATAAGCTATGTATATATATATGATTCTTGAATTGATGAATATGGCAAATATGGCCAAGAATATGGACCAAAGCATATATGTGAGAAATTTGCTATGAATATGAATATTGCCAATGTTTCTATAAGCTTATATGCTTTACATGCTAAGTTTGTTTGTATTATGACTTACTAAGCTTTTGGAAAGCTTACTCTGTGTGTGTGTTTTCTCTGTTTTATAGGTCGTCAAAGCTACTAAAGGCTCGGGACCTTCAAGGATCGTCATCACACTACTAAACTCATTTTGGTACATTTTGGAAATGTATATAGCTAGATATGGCATGTATAGGCTAGTATTTAATATAAGTTTGTTACATGAACTTAGCCATGTGATTTGGCTAGTTATGAGTTGAGAATTTGCTTGAATGAATGTGATATATGAAGTATGTTTTTGGCTTGGCTAGTTGATACATGTAATGGTCAAGTTTTGATTAAGCAAATGAATGAATTATGCTTGTGATGAGATGAGTTTTAGTCTTGTAATTTGGATCGTTATTTTGGTATGTTCTTGGTTGCCAAATAGGCATGAGATGTCTTGATGATTTTGCTTGTAAGTAAGACCCATGTAGGTGGCATTTTGGCCTTGCAAATGGCCTATTTTGCCACACAGTTGTGGCACACGGGCGTGCCTAGTGATTGTAGGGCTAAGTCAGTAGCTAGCATAAGAGTACACGGCCTTGGCACACAGACGTGCCTAGTAGCCGTGTGATTTTTGACAGGATCGACCACGACTAGAATACACGGGCGTGCTAAGTGGCCGTGGAAGTAAAGTCAGTTTCAACCACGGGGAGGACACACAGGTGTGTCTAGTAGCCGTGGAAGGTACATGGTTTACCTACAGGGGTGTGTAAGCCCTGAAACTTAGAAAAGTTTTAAATTTCTGAGAATTTTCGTATGTGTTCGGTTTAGTCCCAGCACTACTTTAGAGCATGATGTAGGTCTCATTGACCAATATAAAGGACTCTTTGATTGTGAATGATGAATGGATGTATGAAATATCTGTAAAAGTTTCTGATCTGTCCGGTAATGCCTTTAACCCTAATCTGGCGACAGATACAGGTTAGGGGTTTTACACAGACGTTATAGCCGAATCTAACGTGTCACATCAAAGCGTCGTTCAAAAATTGAGTTTGTCGTTAAAAGTTCATTTCTATGTTTAAATCTGTTTTCTCGAGTTCAGCAAATCATCTCATCAAAAACGTTTACTTAATGTCTGGCATTTATACTTTAGGTTATTCCAATCGTAGAAGCTCCTAAAGTTTGAAATATAAAAAGTCTATTTTTAAGTATTTTTGAAAATAGTTATTAATTTTAAAAATTCGTGTTTAGCAGTTTTAAATAAGGAAATCTAAAGCCCATTAAAAATTTAATCCCTTAAAGGCCTTATAATAGAATTAAAACCCAAAATATAAATTTTAAATAAAAAGTCTACAGCAGAGCATCAACGGTTGTGTGGCCACCTCCAAGTTTCTCGCGGCTCCAATTCGCCTAAGGCTAGGGATTACCTGCACAGTTAGACAGAAGGGTGAGTTTGCGAAAACTCAGTGTGTAATCCCTTATAATACAAACAGTCAGATATACGGTATGCAGAAACAGACTGGGCCTGAGCCCATCACAGACACAATATCAGGTGGGCCTTAGCCCATAACAGAACCAAGTGGACCTAAGCCCATTACAGAATCAGTACTAGATACAGATATGCAGATAGAAATCCAGCCCAATCCAACCAATACACCACCCGTACTAACCAACACACGATGTGGGGATAAAATCGACCCACCCAGCCAACACACCAAGCTTAGCACCGGTTGCGACACTGAGTCAACAGAACAGCTCGGAGCCATAGATAGAACGGCTAAAAGCTATAAATATCGCAGAAAGGTTGGAAGCCTTGTACAAAATAGCAGCGGGCATATGTAGAATGGCGTATATGTCATGCTCAATCATCACAGGTGTATGTAGAATGGCCATGCTTAGTAACAGTCATTGAAACATATATTAAAAGCATATCAGTCACACGACCACAGTCAAGTGAGTTAAAACACAATCATACGATCACAGTCAAATCAATCAAATTCATAATCTAAGTCAGTCATTTACCCACAAGGGCAAAATAGTCATTTTGTCCTACAGGGGTATTTCGATAATTTAACAAATATTGGGGTCTCGGTACTTGTTACGACTTCCTAGATGGTCTATCATGACTTCGAGCGACTTAGATGACCTACACAGCCAGAACAGTGTATATAGGCCCAAAAACCCACTGTTGGGCCCAAGTGGGCCCACACGCTCGTGTGGCCCATTTAGTCCAGATTCACATATGGCATCGCGAGCCTCATAACCTAACCTATCAATGATCACTTACCGAGGATCTTACATGTATGGGCCCACAAGCCCATTGGGCCCATATAGCCCATTTCGACCCATCGAGGCCCATAACGGCCCCAATCCACAAAAACACACGTGGTAGCCTCTGCAGTCTGCTACCCACGATTTGGGGCTCATTTCACCCACCTGCATTCGCACACTTGTGAGGCCTCGAATGCCGACGTTTTGGCATTCCAGCTTATCGGCTTTTGCCGATTCACCAATAGACAGGGGTGTGAATACACACCTTTATCTCGCATTTGATAGTCACGAAATCGGGTGTACGGTTACACACCCTTTTTAGCTTTTAAGCCGCTTATCATTTGTAGAAAAAAGTTACACATCTGATTACGTAGAGTACTAAAAATCCACGAGCACCAGAACCTTGACTAGATCGGTCGACTTTGATTTGCTTACTTGTTTCAGAGCTTGGTGCAGCCACCCTTTCGGATCTTGGCAGAAAATCCCGAACAGCCGACACCTTATGCCGCTTAAACTTTGGAGTAGAGGCTACGCGCTCAAACTCAGCTGATACCTTTGCCATCACTTTATTACTAGCACCCTTTTCACCTATCGGAAGTTCTAGAACTCGAAAAAACATAGACATAGGATAAAGGAGAAGAATCAGTAATAAGGGATCGCACCATTTGGCTTAAACAGTAAAAAAGAGAACTGAAAGGAACTGAGAGACTTACCGATTAACAGAGATTACTTGCCAAATCAAAAACAGGAATGGAGAGAGTACGGAATGTAGGAGAAGATACTAAAATATGGCATGTATAGGCTAGTTACCTTGAGTTATGTTTGAAATATGTGTATAGACATGTGATATGGCTAGTTAAATGGTTGGGTAATGAATGAAGAGTCATGCTATATGATGTTTGGTTTTGGTAAGATTCCATGGTTATGAATTAGTCAAGGTAATGGTAAGCTTATTGATGCAAAGAGAGTATATGTGTTTGATGAATGATGGTCATGATGAAGTGGTAAGTTGTGAATGAGTCATGCTTGGTTTATTTGTGAATTAGTTGAACTATTTGGCATATAATTTGGTATCCTTAAAAATGAGATTGAATGGGATGATATGATGACCATTTGGTGTGTTTTTGGTTGCCAATTGTGTTTAGAAATATGCTTGTAGGGATGACCCAAAGTGTGGGTGGAATTTTGGCCTTGCAAATGGCCTATAATTGCCCACATGGTTGTGCACACGGGCATGTGGCTCAACTGTGTTGTAACACCCCAAACCCATCCCAGATATTACAACTGAATTTAGCATGTCACATGGATAGGTTGTTTAAAATCGTGTTCTCATTCAAAATTTCATATTCTTTCTTGAAACCTTCGAGCTTAGGTGTTTGTTTACAAAAACCCGTTTAACTCAATGTCCATTTTAGGAAAGTTGTGCTTAATTTGAAAACTGCTTTTATTAGGAGATTTGAGTTTGAATTTTTGGTAAAATCTTTTTATATAAAAATCAGCTTCGGTGAGTTTTGAACATGTGATATTTTGAAAAATGTTTCGACGTTTAAGAGAACTTAGTGTTTAATCGGTTATAGTTTGAAAAATCATTCATTAACATTTTGAAAAAAACAACAGGTATTAAGGTTTAGGAAAATCCCGTATTGAACATTTAACAATAAGCAAAAACCAAATTATAAGTTAAAACCGAATAAAAAATCAAAGGCCTTATTACAAAACATAAACCCAAATCAACATAAAAATTTAAAGTAAAGTAAAATCGAGTTTACTAAATAGACGATGTATGGCCACCATAGAGTTTGCCTCAGCTCTGAATCCTCAATGCTGGGGATCATCTGAAAAATGTTAAGCAGAGGGGGGTGAGTTACGAGAACTCAGTGTGTAACCCCCTAATCGAATATCAACTGGGACTTAGCCCTTACGAAAACAAAATGGGCCTTAGCCCTATCAGCATGGTAATACAGACAATGCATGCAATGCAACCCAGCCCAGCCTAACAATCCATCCACTACACACCACCCGTATCCAACCTAACACACTTGTGGGGATTTCTACAATCAACCCTCCATCTACTACACACCTCGATGGCAGTCACGCTGCTTATCGCCGAAATTGTGGTAGCGCCACCGAAATATGTGGCAGAGCCACCGAAATACACTTCCCCGATCATCAATATCATATCCCAACCCTATACAACATATCATGACGTAATAATTTGGTGCATGCATGAACATACCAATATAACAGATAAACGAAATACATAGTCATGATAAATCTACCCAAAAGGGTATAATCATACATTTACTCACCTGGGCCATTTTCACACTTACCCCCTAGGGAATCTCATAGCTTACCCAATAAGGTATTTCGGCTTTTAGCTGACTAACAGAGTAATACACAGCAAACGAGTAAGAATGTGAAATTACACACCTGATTACGTGGAGAACTAGACACTCCCGATCGACGTCACCTAAGTCAACACATCACACTATTAGCTTACAGCAAAACAACGGGAGATCTATAATCCACGGCTAATCGTACGATTTACTAACACTTACCCTCACTAGCGCTAACGACCACGATTTGCTTATCCAAATCAGATGTCGACTTCCTTCCACACCCCGACGGGAAATCCCGAATAGCTGACACTCTATGTCGTTTGAACTTAAGAGAAGAGGCTACGAGTCCACTCCTCTTGGGCTCCTTAGCTGATGCCACCTTAGAACGGCTACCACTCACCTCCATAAAGAAAGTCTCAATCAGAAAATGCCAAACTCTAAGATCGAAAGTGACAACACACCACACTACTTACCAAGAATACGGCACTTCTTTGCTATACCTGAATGTTGGTTACTCCCTTCGATTACTAGATTGAGTCCCTAA
Organism: Gossypium bickii; assembly: GCA_025503065.1. NCBI lineage: Eukaryota > Viridiplantae > Streptophyta > Magnoliopsida > Malvales > Malvaceae > Gossypium > Gossypium bickii. The sequence goes on from CP106709.1 coordinate 69,026,865, forward strand.
ATAAACCATGAGTTAGAATCAATGTTCCAAAACAAAATAATAAGAAACGGCCTCTCGGCCTAAATGAACCAAGAGTAGAGAGCATCCATCCTCCCCCTATTCGGTTATGGCCACTTATTGAGATGTCCTTGGTTCGGCAACTAACCCACAAGGGATCTGACTTCCACGAAGAAAAATAACCACGATTGAGAGTGAAGAGGAGTATTCAGATTTGGCCTAAAAAGAAAGAAGTTAAAGGATAATTGTTTCGATTCTTTGGAAGAGAGAAGAGAAGAAAATCATACGAAGAGAGGAACCCATTACCTTGGAACTAGCAAGAACCGAATGAAAAAGGACTTTCGGCAGACAAAAGAGATCCTAGCACTTTGCTTCTTGATGTTCGGCTAATAGCAAAAGATGAAAGAAGCAAATTCAGTTTGACATAAGAGGAGATTTGACTTGCAAAAGAAAATGAATAGAAAAGAACGAAGAAGTAAAGAAGGAGAACAAAATTTGGCTATGGTGAACACTCAAGAGAGAATCAATTCAAAATGGCTATAAGGAGGTTCGGCTATGGTGGAGAAAACAAATAGTTGGAGATGGAGAAGAGCGGTTCAGCTACTAGTAAAATAACAAGAAGACGACCCGATTCAACTGAGCAATTCGGCTTAGGTGTAGGGAAGTCAAAGAAAGCGGAAGGGTGTGGAAAAATAATTCGGTCAAGAGTGATTTGGTAACTATGTAGGGGAAGTAATGTACGAGTAAGCAAAATAAACAAAAGAAGGTTTAGGGAAGGTTTAGCAAGATGAAAGAAGAGCCATAAAGGAGTTGAGAAAAATGAAAGAAAGAAACTATAAGGAACATTCGGCAACACACAAGTAGAGAAAGATAGCTGAAATTGTTTGGAGTAGCAGAAACGAAAATGCTTACTAACACCAAATGTCAACAACCCTCCCCTCAAAAGACAAAATGTTGACCGAAATTCCCATGCACTTCTCCACTTATGGCCAACACTACCTCTTCCCTAATAATCCTTTGATTTACTCCCTACTTTGCTCCACAATCCCCTCTCCACCACTCATTCAAACCCATTTGACCAATTCAAATTCTCCTTGGTAGAGTCCAACGCCAACTCCACCACTTCTCCATCCTGGCACAAAATGAAACTCCCAAAATGCAGCATGTGGGATTCGAACCCACTCCCCCTTTCATGCTCCCTTGTGATGCCAACCACTAGGCCACATTGCTACTTGTGACATCCAAATACAACCAATTACTCTTAGGGCCTGCTTTCACTAGCACTCCCCCTTAAGTGCCCAAACAGCAAAATTTTACCAAAGCTCTGGCTCGAACCCAAGCCTCCCCAGGACCCCCAAACACACCTAAATAACAAGTTAAGCGAGCTAAACGCATGCAACAACACAAAAATGCCAGATCCTTATTTTAAGGATGTTACACGTGTCCGAGGCAGTGGGAGGCACACGGCTTGCCCACACGGCCATGTGACCTCTATAACCTAGAAATTTTTTAAATTTTTAAGAATTTCTGTATGTGTTCGGTTTAGTCTTGACCCTTCTTAAAGCATGATTAAGGTCTCGTAGACCTACTTAAAGGACACTTTGAGTTGATTTGTCAGATTTTGCTATGAAATGTCTCTTTTAAGTTCCGATTTGTCTGATAATGCCTTTAACCCTAGACCGATGATGGTTACAGGTTAAGGGTGTTACAATGTCTACTATGGTTGTAATTTTGGTTCGATCATAGGAGCATGGTGATTCTAGTATCAGCATTTCTCTAATTTTTGTGAAAAGAATCGACATCGGAAAAGGTATAGATAGTGGAAGCTTAAGCTCAAATTGTACGATGGTTTTCTTTTCCCAGGTAAGTTTGATTAAGGTCAATGAGTTCAATCAAGATATTTTGTTTCCTTGAGCTAATGCAGTTGTAAAGATCTTTGACTAGTATGTGAGGAAATTTTGAAAGATTGTATGTTTGAGTTGTTTTAACAACATGAAGAAGGGAGTATTTTGATATGAAATTATTTGATAGTTGAGATCGACTCAATTGTTTTTATCTGAGTGAGCTGGTTAGTTGAAAGTTAAATTGAGTTATATGCATTTAAGTTTATCCTCAAGTAAGAAGATAAAATCTTGTACATTCATGGATAAATTGACGAACAATCTGAATGAAGAATTTATATTCAAAAAGGGTGTGATACAAGGACGTACCTATTAGATCAATTCTAATTGGATGATATTATTATGAGTTAAAGCTATTTTGATTGATAAAGTTATCACATTTGTGAAAGTTTGAACAGTGTGTTGAGTGTTAGCAAAGTTGAAAATAGTTGATGGTATTGTTAATTGAAGCACTGATTCTGGGTCCAATTAAAATTGAGTAAAGAATTTATGATTTTTTAGCGATGCACTGTCAAACGGATTGGAATCTGTTTTAATACAAGAATGTAAAGTGATAGTTTATGCTTTCGGATGGGTAAAGTCACATGAAAGGAATTGTCCGATAGGTGATTTTGAGTTGACCACTTTTTATGTCTATGTTGAGAATTTGATGACATCTGTTGTCCGACGAAAAATGTCATATGTTTCCTGATCCCAAGAGTTTAAAGTATCTAATGTCACAGAAGGATCTTAATTTAAAACAGCATAAATGGTTTGAACTATTGAAAGATTGTGAGCAGTTATCGATTAACCTTTAGGAGAGCAGGTACAGTTGCAAATGCTTGAATGGAAAACCTTTGACTATTTTGTGAGTATTGGATACATGATTAATCTTATTTGATGACGGTCTAAATCTAGCTAAATTAGAAGCTAAAGCGATGTTTTCTTTGCAAGATTAAGAACCTCAAGAATGTGATAGTGAGTGGTAAACTAAACGAGTATAGAGTGAAACGTTGATTATGAATTTCAGGTTGGACCTGATGACTGTTATCATTATTCCGAGATAGAATTTGCACAATGAGTAATTCAGAGCTTATTCAGAAAATTTTGTACGAAGCTTAGTAGTAGCTCATTTGTTCATCCAGGGAGTAATAAAATGTACAGTTATTTGAAATAGATGTTCTGGTCATCGAGTATGTAACATGATAGATTAGTTGAGTTATATGTTTCAAAGACTATCCAATCAGAAATCGTACAGAAAGGAAAAGTGATTCGTGGCAGTTTAGAATCCACTTTAGATTATCAGAAAATGTATGTGAATTTGAAACATGAGGATATGAAATTCTCGTTCAGCGATAGCATGCTTCCAAATGTATTGCCTTGGAAAAATATTTAAAATGTGTTTTGTGTATATATGTTGCGATGGTATCGATTGTATTCTTTGAGTATGAATTCTCTGATAGGGATTAAGATTCAGCCGATGTGTTGTATAACGAAGAATCGATCAGAATTTTGACACGAGAGATTAAAAAGTTGGGAAATAAAAGCATAACCTTAGTGAGGGTTCTTTGGCAGTGTCACAAGATAGAGAAGTTTACGTGGAAATTGAATTTATATTTCGGTAAGATTTTCGGGGACGAAAATCCCTAAGGGGGGAGAGTTGTAACAACCTGATTTTGGGTCTAGTCAAAACAGTGGTTTTGGGACCACGAATCTGACAAAGAAAATTTTATTTTTTTATATTTTTATGATCTACAGTTTTATGAAATTATTTCGTGAAAATTTCATTCGAAAATTTTAATGTTGGGCACTCAATTTAGTTAAAGGGACTAAATTGCAAAAAAGTGCAAATTTTGGACTAAATCGCAAAAAGTGTAAATTTTAAGTTCTATATGTTAAAGGTTTCCAATTGCAATGAGATCTTAAACTAGGGGTCCTTAAATGGTAATTAGACCATTATACTATGGTATGGACAAAAATGGACATGGATAGGTGAAATTTTGAAGTTTTTCATTAAGGGTATTTTAGTCATTTGGTTAATAAAGATAAGCTTTAACAAATAAAAGATGTCATCTTCTTCATATTAGTCCCCATGGCTGAATTTCACAAGGAGAAGACATAGCTAGTGTTTTCCAAGCTTCCAAGCTCTATTGTAAGTTCGTTCTTGTCCTGTTTTTAACGATTTTTTGTATTTTTGAGATTGTTGTAGGTTGATTTAGCTATTTCAAGGACTACTTTGAAAGAAAGGTGAAGTTTAAAATTTTACACATGTTGAACATGTATGTATTTTGATGTTTGATGGTAGAAAATGCATGTTTGTTGTTTGTTAAATGACTTTTGCTAAGTGATTTTCGGTAAAAATGTCAAACAGGATTTATCTGTAAAAGTCTATAAAATGAGTAGAAAATCTGAATAATGAGAAATGTGGGTTGTTATGAGTATGAAAATGGTTCGGCTAGGCTTGGGTTTTTAAGAAATTGAATGAAATTCATTTTATGAGCCTAGGGACTAAAGTGTAAAATGTTTAAAGTTTAGGGGCAAAAATATAATTTTTCCATAATGTGACTTTTGGGCTAAAATGAATAATGTGATGATTAAATGAGATGAATTTGGTATTATAGATCAAGAAAAACAAAGTTCGAGTCTAGATCGGGGGAAAACTAAAGTGTTTGGCAATTAGGTCCATTTCCGCTATTTTTGTATTGAGGTAAGTTCGTATGTAAATAATGCATTGCTATATTTATTTTTTAAATGCTTTAATATGGTATTAATTGTGATTGACTCTTTGGACGTATTCGACAAAGTTTCCACAAATGAGAAATCTCGATTGAACCTTAGGAATAGATTAGGATACAAGTGACATGTCACGAGGAACCCATATAATTATGTGATTTATGTGTCCCGGGTACTGGTCTTGTATGTCCTACTGGTGACTAGGTATACCGACATATGTAACAGTCCAGTTTATACCCTAGGCAGAATAGTGGTTTCGGGACCACAAATCCGAGTCTGTATAATATTTTAATATTATATTTTGTGTCTCTGATAAGTAATTATGCATGTGCTAAAGTATCATAAATTAATTCGTCTGTCTGTGTGTTTAATTTGAGCAAAGGATTAAATTACATTGACTTGTAAATTAGCATGCTACATGAAAATGTGCCTATTTGCCATGTCTTTTAAAGTATGGAGGATTTATATGGCAAATTTGCCTATTATCTAAGATGGTGGACGACACAAGTACTAAAATGGCATTAATTCATGTGTTATATATGTTTTATTATAAGGATAATTTTGTAATTAGATTAATAATATGTTTTGTAATAAAATAACTAATGGAAATATGAATGCTATCATCTTTTATGAGTGCCAAAAATTTCAAAGAAAAGAAAAGAGAAAAAAGCTAGGTTATTCGACCATTGTAAGCTCAAACTAAAGTATGATTTTGAATTGGATTTCGATGATTTTTATGTTTTTGAGATTGTTGCTTAGTCTACTATCAAGCCCATATCTCAATTTTTTGCATTGATGATGTTTGCGAGATATGCCATTGATGGTATGTTGAGCTTTGTGATGAGTTTAGTTGTTAAATGAAAGTTTTGAGCTAGATGAATGTAACAACCCAAATTTGGGCCTAGAATAAATGGGTTTCGTGTGTTCAGAGAATGGATTTTTGTCGATCGAAAAAAAAAGAAAGAAAGAAATGGAATAATGAATTAAGTGTGATTAAAAAAATTATGATTTCATGTTTAGTTTAATTTTTAGGTGATTTAGGAAGGGTTGGCAGTGTTGGAAAAGTCCTAGGCTCGATCTAGGGCTTTAGCAAAAATGTTGTTTTTACCCTTAAGGGAGGTTGGTGGTAGTCATAAGGCTTTTAAAATGTTGTTGGGTTAAAAGATATTACAAAGAAGTAGGTGGTCTGGTGGCTTGGGGTGTTTGGAATAAGCTGGTGGTCAGAGGTTCAAGTCTTGGACTTGGCAAAAAATTTTATTGCACATAAGTAGTATGAAGCTTGAATTTACGCCTTATAATTAGTTGGGGCTGATTACCAATACAAAGAAATGACTGGCCCAGTGGCAAAGGCGTTAGGAGCAGGAGGGGGAGCAGGGTTCTAGTCGCGGCGTGCGCTAAATGTTGGTTTTTTTAAGTAAACCTGGAGCGTGGCAGAAAGGGTTATAATTAATTAGGTAGGAAATATGACTCAAATAAAATAAGTGGCGCAGTGGCAAGGGTCGTGCCTCATAGTGAAGAGGTCAGAGGTTCGAATCTAGGTGTTGGCTAATATTTTTAGATTTCTTTGGATGATTCAGTCTTTGGAAATATGCTTTAAAACAAGTTGAGAATGGAATATATCACAAGAACGGTTGTGGTGCAGTGGCAAGAAGCGTGTGGAGGTGCTTGGAGGTCTTGGTTTCGAGTTGCCTTGTGCATAATAATATGTTATTTTGCTGCTGACGTGGGGAAGGTATTTGAAGTGGACCAAAATGCCAAAAGATGGCTGCTGTTCGGGGAAGCTATTTGAATGAAATTCAAATTGAATTTTTGGCTAAATAAAAGGACTTTTTGGGATGAGGATGAGGATAAATTTTGGAGATAATAAAGGAATTTAATTGGTGATAAGTTTGAGTTGATTAGGGAGTGTAGGTTTATTCTATTTATTTATCTATTTATTTATTTTAGTATATATATGGGTACCGTATGTGTAAGTAGGGCATTTGCTGCTTTTGTGTGCTTTAGTTGAATAATTAGGGGAAAATTAATTCCAATCTCCCAGTTCTTTTCTCTCAACATCTTTTCTTTCAAAAAGCCGAAAACTTTCTTCAGCTATCTTTCTCTTCTTTCTTCTAAAAGCCGAAAGCTCTTATTTCACTTTCTTCTTCATTCTTTTTCCCCTTGTCTCGATTTCTATATAAAAGCCGAAATTCCTAGATCTCTAACCTTCTATGCTTTGATTTTCTTCTGTGATTGCCGAATCCTTCTGCAAGGGGTATCCGAAACTTTCTGTAGAGGTAAGTATCGATTCATAAGGCTTCAATCCTTTCCGGCTTTTTAGAGACTCTAGTCAAAGGGCTATAAGGAAACTGATCTTGAGTTTTTCCCTTATTTTTGGCATTCCAGGATTTGAAGAGGAGTCAATCGCATAGATCTCTAAGTCAGAGTTCAGTAACACATGAATCGTGTTACTTTAAGGATTTCAAGGTAAGGAGATCTATTAATTTTAAACGTGTAAATTTGGGTATTTATTAACCCTTGGCCGAATGTAGGGGAGCCCAAATCTTCGTGTTCTTCCGGCTTTTCAGCAAGGTTTTAGACTAAGGGTTGTAGATCCAGACAGTAAGGATCTTGACTAAGGGTGTAAAACTACGCGATATCAGGTGTGTAACACTTCCACACCATTTAGATTGCCTGTTAAAAATATGTTTATATTCTGTATATTCTGTTAAATGCTTTGAAATACCGGCATGGCTGTTGAAAACCCAAAAAGGGGTAAAGGCGAATCACTAGGTTAGTGATCTCTGTCATTCTAAAGTGCATGTTTCTGTTGAGATGATATGTTTTATATGTATGCATGGGGTTTGGTGATTGATGAAAGGGGAAGTGTTCTATTGTAGTGGCTTTTGCCGTGATCTGTTGTAGCGGCTTTTGCCATGGCCTGTTGTGAAACACCCCAAACTCGGCCCACGAGCCTTGACCGGATCCGGTATGTTCCTTGAGTAAAACGGTTCAAAATTGGTTTGTATCTTTTGAAAATCTTTGAGTGATTTTGGGAGAAAACTCGAATTGGGTTGGGCTCAAGTTGGAAACTAATTTATTTTTCAAATATAAGTTTTTATAAAAATTCCATTGTTAAGTTTCAAAACTTGAAGTTAGAAGATATGCCGAATTTGTTTTAGGTTTTATCATTAAATTAGAAATCATTTCCTTTTAGATGTCAAACGTTTAGAGTTCATTCTTAAATAAAATTTACTTAATCTTTAATTTTGAGAAAAATTTCGTATCATAAGAAAATAATTAAAATGCATGCATAAACAGTTTATAACTATGGCCTTATTACAACAAAACCTGAAATAACTTCAAAAGTACTTAAAATATAAAAAGTCCAAATTAAAATAAAGTCCCAAACCGAGCATGGCCACCACTAAGCTCCTGTGCCCGACCCGGTCCATCACCGATCGTCACACCAAAAATATTCCCACAATCTGGGTGAGTCAACAGACTCGGTGTGTACAAACCAACACTAAGTCTCAACGGTTTAAGCATATCACCATACAAGTACATATAGCGAAAAATAAAGATAATGATGCAACCCAAACCCAAACCTAGGTACCATCCGCTACACATTACCCGTACCAACTTTTGCACACCGTGGGACTAGTAAGTCAACCCTCCATCCGCTACACATCATCGAAGCGTGCATTTGCGATCGACGTGCTCATCGCCTCTTATAAAATTCGTGGCATAGCCACCACGGATAAAATAATTGTGACATGAGTCACCACATTCGATAATGTGACCAAAGTCACCACATTCGATATTGTGGTATAAAACCACCACATTCGATTCCCTTTTATAATCACCCATATGCCCCGTGCCATAAAATATGCATAAGCCATGTCATTTCCCTTATTCACATTCTTATAATTTCATATATGCCATAATAGATCATATTATACTCATAGCGAGAGTAGGAAAATGTGTACTGAGTACTTTGTACCATTGCATGGTACCTTAGCCACATTTACATATTCTTAATACACATTTATTAAAACATAGCCATAAAGCTATTAAGGCTTAGAGTGGGGGTACACACCTGATTTACTTAACAAATTTACTGAAGTCCCGAAAACCCGATCTAATGCGTTAGATCTTAGTCCCTTGCTGCCGATTTGATTACCAATCAAATCTCGAAACCTTGTAGTATTTCTTTCTTGAAATCGGCTAGCATCAAATCACTTTACGGGTTAGTTTTCGGCTTTTGAATAATAAAGAAACAAATCTAAATCGCGGAATAGGGCCTTGGCCAAATATCAGATTCACTTACCTTGTGAATCTTATTTCCCGAAAACAACCACTTGATTAGGGAGTTGTCGAAATACCCTACTTAACCACTGTTAAATTCGACTTCTATACCAAAAGTATTAGAAAGTAGCCTTCGGCCGAACACTTATACCCTTACCTTGATGAATCAAATTCTGAAATTCAATTGTCCTTAGTCTCTGTCGAAATACCTACAAGCTCCTGTTAGATCCAAACTAAACATTTGATCACAATACATAGCCTTTGGCCGAATACCACATGACTTACCTTAAATCCCGAATAATCCTCCTTATAATCGACTATACTAGAAATCCCGAAAGAATCCTTCATAGTTTCGGCCAAAGACATTGATGGCATTAGAATCTTAATTTCGACTTAAAGAAAAGAAATAAGATGATGACTATAGATCCTTACCCCTTTATATTGAAATCGATTGCACCTCTGTCTGTCACCACTTGATAGATTCGGCTATATGCCTAACATTGGTCAACAAATCCCGGCTTTTGATCAAATGAAGAAATCGGCTTTAACAAGGGTGAAGAGGAAGGGTATGAAGCTTTTAGGGGTTACACATATGATGAACTAGGGAGAAGGAGGTTTCGGCTAGAACAAATAAGAGAAAAAGAAGACTTTGAGAAAAGAAAAGTGGAAATTCGGCTAGAGAAATAGATGGGAAAGAAAAGAAAAGAAAGATGAACACTTTACTACTCAATTTCGGCTTCCTACTCAAACACTAACTTCTCCTTGTTTTTCTCCTCTTTTTCCTCTTATCCACTTATTTAAAATAATTTGACTAAAACAATAATTATCACCTTCCTTAGCCGAATTTTAAAAGGATAAAACAAGTCTTTATTCTCATCCTTTCAAAGTCCTATAGTCGTCCACCACTCCCCCCTCTTTGACGTCAACAAGCAAAAATAAAACCCCAAACTATTGCTTCCCACGCGACTCGAACCTTAAGGCCTTTACCATGCTTGTGGCGTCATTTCCAGAGGCCTTAAGTGGCGCCTCCAAGCCACTTTACCAAGCCCATTTGTGTGTCATATGTCCCTTACATTTTCTCTTAAGACCTATCAGGCCTAGCTCCCTTTTCTAGATTTAAAATCTAATAATTCTAAGGCATTTATCTATATTCTAGAGTTCCTAAAATTCATACCACACAATTAGAACATACATAGGCATGCTTCCACATAAATTCAACAATAATTCATAAGCCCAAAATCCCAGATGTTACAGTTCTACCCCCTTAAAATAATTTCGTCCCTGAAATTACCTGGCAGAAATAAGTGGGGGTATTACTGTCGCATTGCTTCTTCCGGCTCCCACGAAGCTTCTTCCAATCCATGATTGCGCCATAATACTTTGACTAGAGGAACTGACTTCCTCCGTAACACTTTCACATCTCGATCCAGGATCTGAATCGGCTCTTCTTCGTAGGACAAATCTGGCCTTAGCTCCACCTCTTCAACTGGTACCACATGAGATGGATCCGATCGATAACGACGTAGCATAGAAATATGGAATACTTCGTGCATCTGCTTCAATTCTGAAGGTAACTCTAACTGGTATGCCACTGGTCCCACTCGCTTCAATACCCGATAGGGTCCTATAAACCTTGGACTTAGCTTCCCTTTCTGACCAAATCTCATTACCTTCTTCCAAGGCGAAACCTTAAGAAATACTTGATCTCCCACATCAAATTCTATCTCCTTCCGCTTGAGATCTGCATAGGACTTCTGCCTGTCGGATGCCTCCTTTAATCGTGCCCAAATTATCTCCACCTTTTTCTCAGATTCTGCCACAATTTCGGGACCCAAAACTTGACGTTCCCCTAATTCTATCCAACACGTAGGAGTGCGACACTTTCGTCCATACAGCGCTTCATACGGTGCCATCCGAATACTAGCTTGATAGCTTTTATTGTATGCAAATTCTGCTAGAGGCAAATATTCTTCCCAACTTCCTCTGAAGTCCATCACACAGCCTCTCAACATATCCTCTAACACTTGGATTACTCGTTCGGACTGCCCGTCCGACTGTGGATGAAAAGCCGTAGTGAAATCCAACTTGGTACCTAACGCTTGATGTAGAGCTTTCCAAAACTGAGACGTAAACCTTGGATCTCTATTGGAGATGATCGATACCGGAACTCCATGCAACCTTACAATCTCTGCCACATATAACTTCGCCAACTTCTGCAAAGAATAGTCAACCCGCACTGGGATGAAATGCGCGGACTTTGTCAATCGATCCACTATCACCCATACCGAGTCCTTCTTAGTAGGCGTAAGGGGAAGTCCACTAACGAAGTCCATGGTGATTCTCTCCAACTTCCACTATGGAATTATTATCGGCTGAAGCAATCCTGACGGAACTTGGTGTTCAGCTTTGACTTGCTGAAATGTTAAGCACTTGCCGACAAATTCGGTAACTTCCCATTTTAGACCAGGCCACCAAAACTGTTCCCTTAGATCTCTGTACAACTTACTACCTCCAGGATGCATAGCATAAGGCCTACTATGCGATTCCTGAAGAACCTCTGCCTTAACTCCTCATTCTTCGGCATACAGACCTTACCCTTGAAACACAATACTCCATCACTGGACATACTGTAATCCTCTAAACCACCATTCTGAACTTGCCGCATCTTAGCACTTAAATCCTCATCTGTCAACTGACCCTCTCTTACCTCATTCAACCACGTCGACTTGACTTGCAACTCTGCCAGCAGACTTCCATCGTCATACAAACTCAGATGTGCAAACATCGCCCTTAGTTCCGACACCACTTTCCGACTTAGGGCATCTGCAACTACATTCGCCTTGCCCGGGTGGTACTCTATAGAACAGTCGTAATCCTTTAATAACTCCACCCACCTTCGCTGCCTCAAGTTCAGCTCCTTCTGAGTCAACAGATACTTGAGGCTCTTGTGGTCTGTGTAAATCACTGACTTTTCTCCATAAAGATAGTGCCTCCATACCTTAAGAGCAAAGACCACTGCCACCAATTCCAAGTCATGCGTCGGGTAGTTAACTTCATGCAGCCTTAACTGTCGAGACGCATAAGCGACAACCTTCCCGTCTTGCATCAATATGCAACCCAAACTTGTATGGGAAGCGTTACAATACACCACAAAATCCTTTCCTGCCTCAGGCTGAATCAAAACCGGAGCTTCCGTCAACACCCTCTTAAGCTTCTCAAAGCTCTCCTGTTGCTTATCTGACCATACGAAAGGTACTTCCTTCCTCAACAACTTTGTCAACGGTGTGGCTATTGATGAGAATCCTTCCACAAACCTTCTGTAGTAGCCCGCCAATCCCAAGAAACTACGAATCTCAGCCACAGACTTAGGTGGTTTCCAATCTAGCACTGCCTCAATCTTCCTAGGATCCACCCTTATTCCTTCTGCGGATACCACATGTCCTAAAAACGTAACTTCCTTAAGCCAAAATTCACACTTGCTGAATTTGGCATATAGCTTTTTCTCCCTCAACACTTGCAACACAACCCGAAGATGCTCATCATGCTCCTCTTCAGACTTGGAGTATACTAGGATGTCGTCGATGAATACAATGACGAATCGATCCAAGTAGGGTTGGAAAACCCGATTTATCATATCCATGAACGCGGCTGGGGCGTTCGTCAACCTGAATGGCATTACTAAGAACTCGTAATGGTCATATCTTGTCCGGAAGGCTGTCTTATGGATATCTGCCTCCTTCACCTTAAGCTGATGATATCCCGACCGTAGATCTATCTTCGAAAATACTGCTGCCCCCTTCAGCTGATCGAACAAGTCGTCAATCCTCGGCAATGGGTACTTGCTCTTGATGGTCAGCTTATTCAACTGACGATAATCTATGCACATACGCATAGTTCCGTCCTTCTTCTTCACAAACAAGACCGGTGCTCCCCACGGAGACACACTGGGTCGGATAAACCCACGATCAAGCAACTCTTGGATTTGAGCCTTGAGCTCAGCCAACTCCTTTGGTGCCATTCTATACGGGGCGATTGATACAGGAGCTGTCCCCGGTAACAAGTCAATTCCAAATTCCACCTCCCTATCCGGGGGTATTCCGGGTAACTCTTCCGGAAAGACATATTCAAATTCCCTTACAGTTCTAACTCCACTAACTCCCTCTTCCATTCCATCCAATGCACTTACGAAGGCTAAAAATGCCTTGCAACCTTTCCGAACCATCCTATCTGCCTTCATTGCTGAAACTATGTTGGATAAGTAGTTTCTTCTTTCTCCTATCATAATTACCGTCCCATCCTCCGGGGTTGAAATATCCTGAAATTGAGTTTATGCATTTTTGCTTAATTATATGAAATAGCATGTCTTATGTGTTATGAATGTGTTGTGTGCATTTTTAGAACCTTGGAAATGTAAGGAAATGTCTTAGGAAATATTAAGTCTTGAGCTTAAAAAGATGGAACTAAAGCAAGGTCGCCTTAAGAGAATTTGTAGGAAGAATATGACACACAATTGGGCTTGGAAAAGTGGCTTGGAGGTGCCACTTAGGGCCTCTGGAAATGACGCCATATGCTAGGGGGGAAGGGCTTGAGTTCGAGTTGCATGGGAAGCAAATAAAAGAATTTTATTTTGCTGCATGGATAAGCAGTGATGGACGGCATTAAGGCACTAAAAGGAGGAGTTTTATCCTTTTTAAAATTCGGCTAAATAGATAGATAAATGTGGATTTATCTATTTATTTTGAATAAATGAAAAGAAAAGATAAATGATGGATTATTATTATTAATTTTAAATAAAGAGATAAGAGAAAAGCAAGGAATTGATAGTGTTGGCCGAATAAGGGAGTCTTGGGGGAGTAATTTCGGCTGAAAGAGGAAAAGAGAGGCCAATCTTCATTCTTTCCTCCCTTGTTCATCTGCCGAAATTCTCTAGCAAAAATTCTCCCCTTCTCTTTTATTTTGTTAAGCCGAATCTATATTCCACCATTGCCGAAACCCTCAAGCTTTTCCTTTTCATCCCTGTTGAAGCCGAATACTCCAAGTGAACCCCTGGCCGATTACTCCATTAAATCCCAAAAGCCGAAATCTTTTGGTTACTAGCTAGTCTTCATAGCCGAATCTTTGAGGGGTTTCAAGCAAGGGTGTCGTCGACTTCTGTAATAAGGGTAAGGATCTATGGTTATTCTATTTCTTTTCTTTAAATCAAAATTGAGATTCTAATCCCATTAGAACTCTTGGCCGAAACTTTGAAGGGTCCTCCGAGATTTCTGCTATTGTCGACTACAAGAAGGAGATCATCAAGGATTTCTAGATCTAAGGTAAGGAAAGCATGGTTAGGCCGAAGGCCACTTGTCAAAGTTCATTAAAGCGATTGGAAATCGGATCTAACATATGTGTACAGAGATTTCGACATCTCCATAGCCAAGTGGTGCTTTCGGGATTTAGGATTCACAAGGTAAGTGAATATGTTATTCGGCCAAGGCCTATGTAGTGACTTAGATCTGTTTCCTATTTTCTTTAAAGCCGAAAACTAACATAGTAAGTGATGTAGCAGTGGGCCGATTTCATGGAGAGCATCACAAGGGTTCAGGATTTGATTAGTAATCAAATCGGCAACAAGGAACTTGAGATCTAAAGCAGTAAATCAGATTTTTAGGATTTCAATAAACTCGCTAAGTATACTAGGTGTGTACCCCACACTAATTCTCGATAGGTTTATGTTTGTGTTTCATTAAATATGTTAATAAGAATGTGAAAGCTATGGCTAAGGTACCATGTTATGGTACAAAGTACTCAGGTACGTTTTCCTACTCCTACTATGAGTATGAGATGATAAATAACTGTTATGGCACATATGAGAAACCATAAGAATGTGAATAAAGAATTTGGCATGATAATGCATGTTTTGTATGACATGGGCATATGGGTTATTATGACCACGATATCTGAATATGGTGACTTCGGTCACATTATCTGAATGTGGTGACTCATGTCACGATTATTTTATTTGGTGGCTATGCCACAAATTTTATAAGGGCGATGAGCACGTCGACTGTAGCGACTACCTTCGATGGTGTGTAGCGGATGAAGGGTTGACTCAGTAGTCCCCACGGTGTGCAGGTTGGTACGGGTGATATGTAGCGGATGGAATCTAGGTTTGGGTTCGGGTTGCATCACTATTTTTATCTGTTATATGTATATGTATCTGATATGATAATATATGCTTGAATCGTTGAAACTTAGTGTTGGTTACAGATTGAGTCTGTTTGACTCACCCCGTTGGGGAATAATTTCTTTCAGGTGACGATCAGTGATGGACCGGGTCGGCAGGAGCTTTGTGGTGGCCATGCTCAGCTTGAAGTTTTATTTAATTTGGGACTTTTATATTTTAAACACTTTGAATTTTATTTCGGGTTTTAAATTTTGATGTAATAAGGCCATAGTATGATCTGTTTTAGGCATGCTTTTTATTTGAAATTTATTATGTTACGAATTGTTATCAAATTAAAGATTAAGTTATTTATTTAAAAAAATAATAATAACTCTAAATGTTTTGGATACCCTAAAACCAATGGTTTCCAATGTAAATTAAACTTGTTTTAACTCGAGCCCAACACAAGAAAAAATGTAAATTAAACTTGTTTTAACTCGAGCCCAACACAAGTAAAAATTTCTTTTAAAACCCTCCGAATTTTTCAAAAGTTTTGAACCGTTTTACTTGAGGAACATACCAGATTCGGTCAAGGCTCGTGGGCTGGGTTTGGGGTGTTTCAACTTGGTATCAGAGCCTAGTTTTAAACTCTCGACCTGGGGTTTAAAGGCCACAATGTTTTTAAAATTTAGGCCCAAATGAATTTGTGAAAAGTTTTATGAAATTGAGCAGGTTTTCTGGCATGACACCCAAGTCTCCGACCCGCAGTCCACCAGGTAAGTACTTCAAACTACTGTGTGATTTATAGTATGAACTATAGAAGGGTAGAAATGGAATGTAGAATAGTATGATAGGTACTTGAACCCCGGGAGTAGTTTACCCCAACAAATACATAAGACTTAAATGCCTAACTAAACAAACCTGTGGCTAAGTCGCCGAGTTAGGGTGTGGCAACCTTTGTGCGCATGTCTAGGATTGGATCTGGAAGAGCCTGGTACTAACACAGTCCTAGTGACTCACCTCCTCTTCGCTGGAATCCTACCTGGTACGTAGCTTCGGGTCACCCTAACCAAGAGGACTCAGTCATAGGCTAAACTCAATAACTAAAACCCGAAAGGGATTAGCTGTATTTTCATAAAGACTTCGGTTTTAAATCACCAAATTACCCTTTTAAATGGTAGTAGAACTTAGCTTGAAAATTTTTCCAAAATATTTCTGATTTACAAAATTACTAAAATACCCCTAGTGGTAATGTAACACCCCAAACCCGGCCCATTTACTCCGGCCGAATTTGAATGTCACCGCCGAATACTTTCAAAATCATTCTTACTTAACAGTAAAAACCGATGAAAATTTTGTTCCTTTAATAAAACATTTTCGTGACTTGTAATATTTTAAGTGAAAATCGAAGTTTATTATAAAAATATCGGATTCGAGCTTTTCTCGAGGACATAAAACCGTTTGCAATCAACCTTTCATATTAGGGCATAATAATAACAATACTTAATAAATGGACTGAAATACTTTAGTGGGCCTTATTACAATACACACTTAATCAAAATACGGATAATGTAAATATTTAAATCATTAAACAAGAGATTCCTTTGCATGAAAATCCACTTTGGCATGGTCACCTTTGTATCCTCTCCGACCCGGTCCAAGCTTTACGCGCCACCTGAAAGGTTTAATAAATATAGAGTGAGTCACCAAGACTTAGTGCATAGTTAATATACATGTCCTCACATTTGGGCTTGGCCCATATCCACACAATCCATACATATATAACATACAATTATAAATATGCCATTATGAATACACAATATTATAAATATGATTATACAATTACGAAATCCAATCCACAAGTGATCTACATATCTTTCTTTTGCACACTATTTCTTAAGGTCGTGGCTAAGCCACCGATCCCATAAAAATCTCACATATCAATCGGTTTACCAATAAACAACCACAAATGTAGCACGAGGTTAGCATTAGAACACTCACATAATGTACACCTTTTCTCCAATAGTCACATCACATGTCTCATGCGTACGTATATGTACCATAACAACATTCGTACGAAACAAATATGTATATTTGATCTATCATGGTCACATGTTATTTAGAACAATACACATTACATGTCATCACTTTATTTTACATTCATCAATAATCACTTTTTCTCGCAATTCACTGACAGGTTTCTATCGTAGTCACTAACTTGATTTTTCGATCACTTACCTTAGTATCCATACTGTTTGCTTTTATTTCGGCTAACATGCACATCTCATACGTTTACATAAAATAATACTTACAACATATATATCAAGCAGAAGAACAGTGCGATAACTACGCACCTATTTAAAGCGATATTCGATTTATCGATTCTAACATCAACTAAAGTCCCGAAGCTTTTGTTATTTATCGATTAGTCCCTAGAACACATAACCGAAATCGGTCACACTTAGTATCAAAAACATGGCCTTAGGCCAAATACTATAAGTCATTTACCTAGCTCATTTCGATCCCGAAGCCCCACTTGTTCTCGTAGATTTGCTCTCGAAGTTATCAAAATTCCTATTTAAAACAAGGTTAGGGTCGGCTAATACACAAATTTATGAACAAAGGCCCTTGGCTGCATGTCATACTTGCCATTTACCTTGCTTGACAAGGTCTTTTGAGAATTTTTACTTTCGAGAGACTCCTTTGATGCTCCTCAATACTAGCTTCACGAGAAAGAACACATCATTATGGTCTTTTATACATTTAGTCACCCCTTGCTTATTCGAAACCAAGAGATCCTCCAAGGTCCCTTTACTGCTGGCTACATACCAAGGAACACAAGGTTATGGCATTCACTCATATTTGGCCAACCTTAGACCAACACACAATCATTGTTTTGGCACACCATAAAAGATGAAGCGAAAAATAATTGCTAAGGAGAGAGTACTTACCATTATTGCTTTGAAGAGAAAGGAGGGTTTCAAACACACACACAGTCAAATAGCACCATAATAGAGATTCGGCTAAAGAAAGAAACCATGCAAACGCATAGCTAGCCGAGAACTCTCAAGCTCCTACCAAAAATCGTACTCAAGCCTTAGGTCTCTTTCTTTTTAGCTTCTTTAAGACCAAGTTCAACTTGCTCTAATTCTCACTCTCTCTCTCTCTGTTAAGAACACAAGAAGGAAGGAAGCAAAACAAGGCAAAGGCTATCCCCCAAACTAAATCAAACCCGGAATGAATGCTCCAAGGAAAGCCACATTCGGCCATGCTTTCAAAATAGGGGAGAAAGAATTGAATTTGGCATGCTAAATTATTCCCACGCCGGCCAACTCCTTCCATTTTCGGTCAAGACACAAAAAGAAAAGAAATTGAAGTGTGAAAATTCGGCCATGCTTTGATAAGCAAATGGCCGGCCATGCTTCACTTAATTTCCCATATCCATTTGAAATTTCAAACATCAAATACCAATAAAAATTATTAAATCCTTATTCCATCACCTTACCCAAACAACACCATTTTCTATACAATAAAATAATAACTATCATTTAAAAAAACAATAAAATGCAACAACATGGGGCAAGACCCACAAGCATGCGTGTATGCCTATTCCAAAAACTGCATACGCAGCATGGGCCATGCGAGGCCTTCCACGTCGGCATAAAAATAAAAGGGACCAAGTGCGCCTTCAAAGTCTCGAACTCGAGACCTGAAGCAACATGCCCAAGCGCCCTGCCATCTCCGCTACTGAACTTTCATGCCATAACTCATTGCGAATTTCTTTTAAACTATCCTTGCCTTGGCTCCCTTCTCTTTAGCGCTAAAAATAAAATGCTTCAAGCGCGAATCCAGACTCGAACGCGAGTCCGCCTAGTCGCAGCTTCCCAAAGAAGGTCCTTAACCATTCGGCCAAGGTTCAATTCATGCTAACAAACGCGCGGAAATCCTTTTAACCCCTTACCTTGCGCTTCCTGTGTCCAACGCTAAAATGAAAATAAAGTGCATCACGTGCGATCCCTGGGACTCGAACACTCGACCTCAAGAGGCCCCCCCATACTGCAAGCGTCTTAGCCACTCGGCTAGGCGCCTTTTTGTGACAGAAACCATCGTGATTTTCTTTTAAAGCCTTCTTCCAAACAGCGCCCCTTTTCAAAATAAAATGCTTATGCCGCACACACGAGACTCGAACCTTTGCCCATGCTTGGCGCCGAATCTTAAGTGGCATACAGAAGCCACTTGGCTACCTGGACTTTCATGTCCATAACTTCACAATTTTTATTATTAAGGCCTCTTCAGCCAATTTTCCATTTTAAACCCTAAATTTTCAAAATTTTCAAAAGTGTCCCATTTTATTCCAGGAGTTTTAAGAACTCCAAAAACACATCAAAACCACTATTGAGGCGTAATACACTCGAGTTATTTTCCAAACTCACAAACCCCTATTTCGGGATATTACAATTCTATCCCCCTTAAAAATAATTTCGTCCTCGAAATTACTTATGTACAAACATCCGCACATTTCAATTCACCATATATCGATCACATATACTCAAATGTACACATATGCAAACACATTTCAAACTTTTTCACATTTAGCATTTTCACATGTGGCCACTTCTTCATACACATATTCAAGCTCAAATTCCATTACGGATACCATACACATCAATGGTAAGATCAATTGCACATTTTAAAAGTCTTACCGAAGCTTCAACTATATCGCATCTTATTTAACTCAAATGGGAACTCACCAACTTTCCTTATTCCTTGCAAGTACGAAAGACTTGCACTTATCCGAGCATTTAGCTTGTGGTAACAAACATGTTCCATCTTGTATGTGATTCATGAATTTTCTATTATAGCACATCATCGGCATTAAGCCGGTTAGGCATCGGCTCGAAATACACACCCCAACAAGGCCTGCTAGGCATCAAAGCTCAAATATACACTCCAAGACAAAGCCTCTGCTAGGCATCAAAGCCCAAATATACACCAAGCACAAAGCTCGCTAGGCATCAAAGCTCAAATATACACCTACAAAGCTCATAGGCATCAAAGCTCAAATATACACCCAACACAAAGCTCACTGAGCATCAAAGCTCAGAAATATACACCAACAGAAAGCTCACTAGGCATCAAAGCCTGAAATATAATATTATCACCATTTGAATCACATTACAAGCTGACCAAAATTATAAACCATATAATTCACATCACTTGTATTTATCACTTCAATAATATTTCATGATAGATAGTCTATCCACATATCACTTGTACTATATTTATAACCAGGATTCCAACATGTACACAAGGTTATAACTAACCTTAACAATATTCAATTGCTTATAGACTTATACTTAAAACATTCTCAATTTCTCGGTTCCAACACTTGCCGATATGGTATTTTCCACATCGAGCAGCACACGGAGGTCCCGCTTTCCCATAGCTGGCTTAGTCACATGAGCAAAACTTTTAACCCTCGGTCTTTTCCGAAAATCCTCAAATAATTTAATCAAATCAAAATTTCTCTTATCACGGTTCGTATTCTTATCTCTATTTTATCTCATCGAGTTTTTAATCTCTTCATCTATCTTAACTTTTTCGACTAACATAGTAAATTCCCGTTCCTGTTAAGGAACTATCAACAGTCTCAGGTCGTCTCTTAATCCGTCCTTAAATCGAACACATCATTCATTATTTTGTAGTCACTAATTCTCGATCATATCGGCTTAACTTTAGGAATTTAACTCCGTATTTCGCCATGGACTTGTTCCGTTGAACTAGTCCCAAAAATACATTTCCTCTGAGCATCAATGTAATAAGTACTGACATACTTCTTTTGGTATACCGTCTTGACATACTCCCGAGTGGGGTCCTCCGCTGTGATACTATCTCAACTGTGAGCCACCATTGATACGCCTCGTTGCGAAGTAGCGTCACCATTTCTTTCACTTTTTCCTCAGGGCTCAAAATGAGCTCATCCATAACTCACTTGGTTATTTCCAACCATTATTCAATCACACTGGGTGCCACGCCTGATATATATCACAGAACAAATCCGCTCCATTGGCTCAAAGTTGCTCGGAAACAAATTTTTGAGCTTTCATATTTCTCCCTCTCCACCCACCATCCCTAACTCGCAAAGATCGTCCCACGATACAAAGATTATCCCTTGTTTGATCTTGCTACTCATCATCAAAGGTCGGTGGTGGAGGTGATACCTCATATCAAACTCTTAACCCGATCTAACGAGTTTCGATATGGCCATTTTACCTCAACCACGTCATCTAGAACTCATCTCTTATCGCGCAATCCGACTTAAAAGTTTTATGCATTAGAAATTTGTTCCACTGATTATTCGCGAACAATTTTATGGAATAAAGTATTCAGAAGTGGTTCTTTCGATCACACATAGGTTCGGTTCAAGTTCGCTATTCTAATTCGAGAGAGTCACACACACGCTCATAAGCGAGGACACATTTATTTACTACACCTCTGTGGTCATTTCGGTTTTCGAGTCTTATGCACTTGTTTTCGAATAGACTAGTCTTAGGGTTCGATAGCCCAAATTTTCTAATCTACAAGCCCAATTATGCCATAAAGTTCACATATTCAATATACCTCAATAGTCAGAGGTACTTACCAGGTGGACTTCGTGTCGGAGATACAGGTGCCATGCCAGAACAAGCCCAAAATAAAAGTTCACATTTTGAAAAGCCCACTTTTGAAAATCATTTTGCCCAAAACCTCAAAGCCGAGTTTTGAACCATGCTCTGATACCAAAATGTAACACCCCAAACCCCCATTTACTCCTACCGAATTTGAATGTCACCGCTGAATACTTTCAAAATCATTCTTACTTAACAAGAAAAAGCGATGAAAATTTTGTTCCTTTAATAAAACATTTTCGTGACTTGTAATATTTTAAGTGAAAATCGAAGTTTATTATAAAAATATCGGATTCAAGCTTTTCTCGAGGACATAAAACCGTTTGCAATCAACCTTTTATATTAGGGCATAATAATAACGATACTTAATAAATGGATCAAATACTTTAGTGGGCCTTATTACAATACACACTTAATCAAAATACGGATAATGTAAATATTTAAATCATTAAACAAGAGATTCCTTTGCATGAAAATCCACTTTGGCATGGCCACCTTTGTATCCTCTCCGACCCCGGTCCAAGCTTTACGCGCCACACGAAAGGTTTAATAAATATAGAGTGAGTCACCAAGACTCAAAGTGCATAGTTAATACACATGTCCTCACATTTGGGCTTGGCCCATATCCACACAATCCATACATATATAACATACAATTATAAATATGCCATTATGAATACACAATATTATAAATATGATTATACAATTACGAAATCCAATCCACAAGTGATCTACATATCTTTCTTTTGCACACTAGTTCTTAAGGTCGTGGCTAAGCCACCGATCCCATAAAAATCTCACATATCAATCGGTTCACCAATAAACAACCACGAATGTAGCACGAGGTTAGCATTAGAACACTCACATAATGTACACCTTTTCTCCAATAGTCACATCACATGTCTCATGCGTACGTATATGTACCATAACAACATTCGTACAAAACAAATATGTATATTTGATCTATCATGGTCACATGTTATTTAGAACAATACACATTACATGGGCTTGTGCATTTTTACTTAATTATATGAAATAGCATGTCTTATGTGTTATGAATGTGTTGTGTGCATTTTTAGAACCTTGGAAATGTAAGGAAATGTCTTAGGAAATATTAAGTCTTGAGCTTAAAAAGAGGGAACTAAAGCAAGGTGGCCTTAAGAGAATTTGTAGGAAGAATATGACACACAATTGGGCTTGGAAAAGTGGCTTGGAGGTGCCACTTAGGGCCTCTGGAAATGACGCCATATGCTAGGGGGGAAGGGCTTGAGTTCGAGTTGCATGGGAAGCAAATAAAAGAATTTTATTTTGCTGCATGGATAAGTAGTGATGGTCGGCATTAAGGCACTAAAGGGAGGAGTTTTATCCTTTTTAAAATTCGGCTAAATAGATAGATAAATGTGGATTTATTTTATTTATTTTGAATAAATGAAAAGAAAAGATAAATGATAGATTATTATTATTATTAATTTTAAATAAAGAGATAAGAGAAAAGCAAGGAATTGATAGTGTTGGCCGAATAAGGGAGTCTTGGGGTAGTAATTTCTGCTGAAAGAGGAAAAGAGAGGCCAATCTTCATTCTTTCCTCCCTTGTTCATCTGTCGAAATTCTCTGGCAAAAATTCTCCTCTTCTCTTTTATTTTGTTAAGCCGAATCTATATTCCACCATTGCCGAAACCCTCAAGCTTTTCCTTTTCATCCCTGTTGAAGCCGAATACTCCAAGTGAACCCCTAGCCGATTACTCCATTAAATCCCAAAAGCCGAAATCTTTTGGTTACTAGCTAGTCTTCATAGCCGAATCTTTGAGGGGTTTCAAGCAAGGGTGTCGTCGACTTCTGTAATAAGGGTAAGGATCTATGGTTATTCTATTTCTTTTCTTTAAGTCAAAATTGAGATTCTAATCCCATTAGAACTCTTGGCCGAAACTTTGAAGGGTCCTCCGAGATTTCTGCTATTGTCGACTACAAGAAGGAGATCATCAAGGATTTCTAGATATAAGGTAAGGAAAGTATGGTTAGGCCGAAGGCCACTTGTCAAAGTTCATTAAAGCGATTGGAAATCGGATCTAACATATGTGTACAGAGATTTCGACATCTCCATAGCCAAGTGGTGCTTTCGGGATTTAGGATTCACAAGGTAAGTGAATATGTTATTCGGCCAAGGCCTATGTAGTGACTTAGATCTGTTTCCTATTTTCTTTAAAGCCGAAAACTAACATAGTAAGTGATGTAGTAGTGGGCCGATTTCAAGAGAGAGCATCACAAGGGTTCAGGATTTGATTAGTAATCAAATTGGCAACAAGGAACTTGAGATCTAAAGCAGTAGATCAGGTTTTTGGGATTTCAATAAACTCGCTAAGTATACCAGGTGTGTACCCCACACTAATTCTCGATAGGTTTATGTTTGTGTTTCATTAAATATGTTAATAAGAATGTGAAAGCTATGGCTAAGGTACCATGTTCTGGTACAAAGTACTCAGGTACGTTTTCCTACTCCTACTATGAGTATGAGATGATAAATAACTGTTATGGCACATATGAGAAACCATAAGAATGTGAATAAAGAATTTGGCATGATAATGCATGTTTTGTATGACATGGGCATATGGGTTATTATGAAAGGGGAAGTGAATGTGGTGGTGCTATACCACGATATCTGAATGTGGTGACTTCGGTCACATTATCTGAATGTGGTGACTCATGTCACGATTATTTTATTTGGTGGCTATGCCACAAATTTTATAAGGGCGATGAGCACGTCAACTGCAGCGACTGCCTTCGATGGTGTGTAGCGGATGGAGGGTTGACTTAGTAGTCCCCACGGTGTGCAGGTTGGTACGGGTGATGTGTAGCGGATGGAATCTAGGTTTGGGTTCGGGTTGCATCACTATTTTTATCTGTTATATGTATATGTATGTGATATGATAATATATGCCTGAATCGTTGAAACATAGTGTTGGTTACACATTGAGTCTGTTTGACTCACCCCGTTGGGGAATATTTTCTTTCAGGTGACGATCAGTGATGGACCGGGTCGGCAGGAGCTTTGTGGTGGCCATGCTCAGCTTGAAGTTTTATTTAATTTGGGACTTTTATATTTTAAATACTTTGAATTTTATTTCGGGTTTTAAATTTTGATGTAATAAGGCCATAGTATTATCTGTTTTAGGCATGCTTTTTATTTGAAATTTATTATGTTACGAATTGTTATCAAATTAAAGATTAAGTTATTTATTTAAAAAATAATAATAATAACTCTAAATGTTTTGGATACCCTAAAACTAATGGTTTCCAATGTAAATTAAACTTGTTTTAACTCGAGCCCAACACAAGTAAAAATTTCTTTTAAAACCCTCCGAATTTTTCCAAAGTGCTCAAAACGTTTTGAACCGTTTTACTTGAGGAACATACCAGATCCAGTCAAGGCTCATGGGCCGGGTTTGGGGTGTTTTAGGGGTCCTTAACTCAATTCACTTAGCTACACAATCTAACACAGCCCGATGTTCCACTAGCCAGTCCATACCAAGTATGAGATCGAATTCTCCAAAGGGTAGTTCCATTAAGTCGGTAGAAAATACTACTTCTTGAGTTTCTAGAGGTACACTCCGAAAGATCTTATCCACCACTACAGTTTGACCTAGTGGGCTTACTACAGTCATCTCCCTATCAGATAGTTCAGAGGCTATGCCTAATGTTTCTACTACACTACATGCAACATAGGAATGGGTCGAGCCCACATCAATCAAAGCAAAATAAGGCTTGCCAAATATAAGGAACGTACCGATTATGACGTCCGGCGCGTCTCCATCCTCCCTCCGGCGAACCGCATGAACTGCACCCCTACTGCCTAGCCTCGATGATACCAACACCTCTGCCCGGTGTTCCACGTCCTCTTCTAGCACCATTACCTCTATTATTCGGACCACGACCTCGCTGAGGCTGCTGTCCACCTCTACCAGCCTGATTAGAACCCTGACCTATTGGTCGACTTCCATCTATCTTTATCGGACAGTCCTTAATCATATGATCCTTTGACCCGCACTTAAAGCATCCTCCCGTTTTCTTCCAACACTCCCCTAAGTGCATTTTTCCACACTGATTACAAGTACGATATTGCCCTCCTGAACCAACTTGCTGACCACGCGGCCCATCAGCTCTAGCCTCTTTTGTACATTCCCTGACGATCCAGACGACCCAAAACCTCTCTTCTGTCTATTCTGATTAGAGTTCTGCCTTACCGAGTCCTTGATTCCCTCGGTTACCTTAGTCTTTTCTACCAATGCGGCAAACTCACGCTCCTGATATGGGGCTATCAACAACCTCAGATCATCCCTTAGTCCGTCTTCAAACTGGACACATCGTTCATGCTCCGTAGCCACCACGCCTCGAGCATATCGGCTTAACCTTAAAAATTCAGCCTCATACTCCGCCACGGACTTGTTCCCTTGAACTAGCCCCAGAAAAGCCTTCCTCTGCGCATCAGTATATCTGGTCCCAACATACTTCTTCTGATACGCCGCCTTAACATATTCCCAAGTAAGATCCTCAGCTGTGGTACCATCCCGAACTGTGAGCCACCATTGATACGCCTCATCGCGTAGTAGCGCCACCATTCCTTTCAGTTTCTCTTCAGGGGTTAAGTCGAGCTCATCCATAATTCGCTCTGTGGTCTCCAACCAATACTCAGATGTACTGGGTGCCACACCAGATACACCACGGAATACCTCAGCTCCGTTGGCTCGGAGTCGCTCGGGTACAAATTTTCGAGCTCCCATATTTCCTCCTGCTTCAGCCACCATTTCAAGAACTCGCAGCACAGCCTGCGATACGGCATCATCCCCCGTCTGATCTTGCTGTTCCACACCAACAGTTGGTGGTGGTGGTAGCGGTGGTACCTCATTCTCAGATCCTTGACCCGATCTAACGGGTTCCGACACGGTCATTCTGCCTCTACCGCATCCTCGTACATTACGACCACGTCCCCTAGAGCTCATATCTACGATCGTGCTTTAGTCTGATTAAGAAATTTTTATGAATTAGTCCTTGTTCCACCGATTATCCGCGAAGAAGTTTTATGAAAGAAGTTTAGGAGTAATTCTTTCGATCGATCAAAGTTTCAAGTCTTCTATCCTAATTCAGAGAAGTACAATCCATTCAGTAGTTCCTATCACACACATCAATCATTCAACCATTATTGTCTATTCCTACCCCAGGGGTATTTCCGTAATTTATCCTACAGGGTATTTTGGTAATAAACCAGGGTCAATTTGAAAATCTTAATAAGTCAGGGCACTTTGAAATTTTCAAAACTCAAGGGTACTTTTGTAAATTTTCTCAAATTAGGGGTATGGCAGAAATTTTTTAGAAATCAGGGTCATTTTGGTAATTTTGTAAAATAGGAGTAATTTCGTAAATTTCCAAATCAAGGTACCTTAGTATTTTGTAACGATAAAGTTTTGGGATATTTTTTCAAAATCAGAAAATGTTGTTGAAATCGGGGTAGTATGGTAATTTTAGAAACCGGGGCATTTTAGTAAATTTACCACTAGGGGTATTTAGGTAATTTTGGAAATCGAAAATATTTTGAAAAATTTTCAACATAGTTTGTCCACAATTAAAAGGGATAGTTTGGTGATTTTAAAACTAGGGTTTTCATGAAAATACGGCTAGTCCCTTTCGGGTTTTAATTACTGAGTTTAGCCTGTGACTGAGTCCTCTTGGTTAGGGTGAACCGTAGCTACGCACCAGGTAGGATTCCAGCGAAGAGGAGGTGAGTCACTAGGATTGCTTAAGTACCAGGCTCTTCCGGATCCAATCCTAGACATGCGCACAATGGTTGCCACACCCTAACTCGGCAACTTAGTTCACAGGTTTGTTTAATTAGGCTTTAAGTCTTATGTAATTGTTAGGGTAAACTAGTCCTAGGGTTCAAGTACTTAATATACTATTCTACGTTCCGTTTATACCCTTCTACAGGTCATACTATAATTCACACAATGGTTAGAAGTACTTACCTGGTGGACTTCAGGTCGGAGACTTAGGTGCCATGCCAGAAAACCTGTTAATTCACAAAAAATTTCATAAAACTTGTTTTGGCCTTATTTTAAAACTGATATGGGATTTAAACCCAAGGCCGAGAGTTTGAAACCTGGCTCTGATACCAAGCTAAAACACCCCAAACTCGACCCACGAGCCTTGACCGGATTCGGTATGTTCCTTGAGTAAAACGGTTCAAAACTGGTTTGTATCTTTTGAAAATCTTTAAGTGATTTTGGGAGAAAACTCGAATTGGGTTGGGCTCAAGTTGGAAACTAATTTATTTTTGAAATATAAGTTTTTATAAAAAATCCATTGTTAAGTTTCAAAACTTTAAGTTAGAAGATATGCCGAATTTGTTTTAGGTTTTATCATTAAATTAGAAATCGTTTCCTTTTAGATGTCAAACGTTTAGAGTTCATTCTTAAATAAAATTTACTTAATCTTTAATTTTAAGAAAAATTTCATATCATAAGAAAATAATTAAAATGCACGCATAAACAGTTTATAACTATGGCCTTATTACAATAAAACCCGAAATAAATTCAAAAGTACTTAAAATATAAAAAGTCCAAATTAAAATAAAGTCCTGAACTGAGCATGGCCACCACTAAGCTCCTGCCGACCCGGTTCACCACTGATCGTCACCTGAAAAATATTCCCACAACGGGGTGAGTCAACAGACTCAGTGTGTACAACCAACACTAAGTCTCAACAGTTTAAGCATATCAGTCTATACAAGTACATATAGCAGAAATAAAGATAATGATGCAACCCGAACCCAAACCTAGGTACCATCCGCTACACATCACCCGTACCAACCTGCACACCGTGGGGACTAGTAAGTCAACCTCCATCTGCTACACATCATCGAAGGCAGTCGCTGCAGTCGACGTCCTCATCGCCCTTATAAAATTTGTGGCATAGCCACCAGATAAAATAATTGTGACATGAGTCACCACATTCAGATATTGTGGTATAAAACCACCACATTCGCTTCCCCTTTTATAATCACCCATATGCCCCGTGTCATACAAATATGCATAAGCCATGTCATATCCCTTATTCACATTCTTATAATTTCATATATGCCATAACAGATCATATTATACTCATAGTAGGAGTAGGAAAACATACCTGAGTACTTTGTAGCATTGCATGGTACCTTAGCCACATTTTACATATTCTTAATACACATTTTTTAAAACATATCCATAAAGCTATTAAGGATTAGAGTGGGGGTACACACCTGATTTACTTAACGAATTTACTGAAGTCCCGAAAACCCAATCTAATGCGTTAGATCTTAGTCCCTTGCTGCCGATTTGATTACCAATCAAATCCCGAAACCTTGTAGTATTTCTTTCTTGAAATCGGCTAGCATCAAATCACTTCACGGGTTAGTTTTCGGCTTTTGAATATTAAAGAAACAAATCTAAATCGCGGAATAGGGCCTTGGCCAAATATCAGATTCACTTACCTTGTGAATCTTATTTCCCGAAAACAACCACTTGATTAGGGAGTTGCCGAAATACCCTGCTTAACCACTGTTAGATTCGACTTCTATACCAAAAGTATTAGAAAGTGGCCTTAGGCTGAACACTTATACCCTTACCTTGATGAATCAAATTCTGAAATTCAATTGTCCTTAGTCTCTGTCGAAATACCTACAAGCTCCTGTTAGATCCAAACTAACATTTGATCACAATACATGGCCTTTGGCCGAATACCACATGACTTACCTTAAATCCCGAATGATCCTCCTTATAGTCGACTATACTAGAAATCCCGAAAGAATCCTTCATAGTTTCGGCCAAAGACATTGATGGCATTAGAATCCTAATTTCGACTTAAAGAAAAGAAATAAGATGATGACTATAGATCCTTACCCCTTTATATTGAAATCGATTGCACCTCTATCTGTCACCACTTGATAGATTCGACTATAGGCCTAACGTTGGTCAACAAATCCCGGCTTTTGATCAAATGAAGAAATCGACTTTAACAAGAGTGAAGAGGAAGGGTATGAAGCTTTTAGGGGTTACGCATATGATGAACTAGGGAGAAGGAGGTTTCGGCTAGAACAAATAAGAGAAAAAGAAGACTTTGAGAAAAGAAAAGTGGAAATTCAGCTAGAGAAATAGATGGGAAAGAAAAGAAAAGAAAGATGAACACTTTACTACTCAATTTCGGCTTCCTACTCAAACACTAACTTCTCCTTGTTTTTCTCCTCTTTTTCCTCTTATCCACTTATTTAAAATAATTTGATTAAAACAATAATTATCACCTTCCTTAGCCGAATTTTAAAAGGATAAAACAAGTCTTTATTCTCATCCTTTCAAAGTCCTATAGCCGTCCATCACTCCCCCCTCTTTGACGTCAACAAACAAAAATAAAACCCCAAACTATTGCTTCCTACGCGACTCGAACCTTAAGACCTTTACCATGCTTGTGGCGTCATTTCCAGAGGCCTTAAGTGGCGCCTCCAAGCCACTTTACCAAGCCCATTTGTGTGTCATATCTCTCCTACATTTTCTCTTAAGACCTATCAGGCCTAGCTCCCTTTTCTAGATTTAAAATCTAATAATTCTAAGGCATTTATCTATATTCTAGAGTTTTTAAAATTCATACCACACAATCAGAACATACATAGGCATGCTTCCACATAAATTCAACAATAATTCATAAGCCCAAAATCCTGGATGTTACATGTTGTAGTGGCTTTTACCATGACCTATTGTAGTGGCTACGGCCATGATCTGACGATGAGCAGCATGACTGTCATTGATGGTGTGTAGTAGTGTGGGTTGATTGTAGAAATCCCCAATGGTGTGACTGTCAGGTAAGGGTGGTGTGTAGTGGATGGAAACCTAAGATTTGGGTTGGGCTTGCATAATTTTTATTATATATATTAATCTATTATTCTGTTCTGTGGGGCTAAGGCCCAAATCTAATGGTGCATGAGGGTTGCACACTGAGTCTCGCGACTCAACTTATTATTTAACATTTTCAGGTAGTACTTAGTGCATCGGACCGGGCTGGAGAGGAGCGCAAGGTGGCCATGCGAGAGATTATTTTGATTCAGCAAAAGACTTTACCAGTTTATTAATTTTAATATTTTCAGTTAGTGGGTTTTAAATTTCATTGTAATAAGGCCATGGGCCACTAGCTTTATATGTTCGTTTGTTTTGGGCTTTTATTATTACTAGACACTTAGATTTTTTTCTTGATTTAATTAAGGCATGTATTAAATTTTGGTTTTTAATTCATAAAGGCATTTAAATGAAAATTTATATCTTTTACGAATTATTCAACCCTTCATTTTTCCCGAATATAATGTTAAAATCAAGAAAAATATTTTCCAAAAATGCGACATGTTTTACTAAATCTTCTTAGTGACATGTCAGATCCAGTCGTGGTGTTTGGGCCAGGTTTGGGGTGTTACAATGAACATACTTTGTTCTTGAATTTTTGATGAATTTAGCTAATTAGGGCTAAATTGAGAAAATAGTAACTTGAGGGATTAAATTGTAAATTTGATGGAAAATATGGGCTTGTACGGTATATATATGCATTCAGCTAAGCTTGGATGTGTGATGATTTTGTGAATTTGATGTTTTGAGAAAAATGGACTAAATTGATAAATTGTGCAAATGTGAGGGTTAATTTGCAAATAGCCCTAAATGCGTGTCCTTGGATTGAATAGAATGAATTAGTGAATAATACCAATTACCGGGGGAAGGGAGGGTATATGCACAAACGGAAGGTTATTATAATATCGTAGAATGAAAATAAAAAGGAAGATAGTAGATAATTTACAAAAGTATGATCAAGAAAGATTTTTTTATTTTCTTGAGCAAGAAAGATTACAAAAGAAAACTAAAGGGTTCTAAAAGTGATATTTTTCGAGATGCCTTGTTTAGGCTACAATAATGCCTATTTATAGTAAAAATTCTAAAGTCTAATTCATTTACAATTGAAGTCCGAACAGTATCCTGATAAGGATAACTTAAAAAATGGCTTCATGATTTTTCCACGTAGCCTTCTTGATTTGATGGTTGCTTCCACCGTCTCTTATCAAAATTGTTGCGGTTGTTTCCACGTTTCAAAGGCATTAATGGTTGCTTCCATCATGCTTGACATTATCTTTGTCTTTATTTATTTATGGATGGTGATGGATTGCCTTTTCTTCACGTCACCTCCAAAATTGAATGATCTTCCTTTTTTGGATGTCATTCTTCCACGTGTTGTGTTTCGTCTTTATCCTTCTTGGATATTTCTGAGATTCATTTCCTCGATTTCATCAAGGTGTAATGACTCTGGTGAAGGAACTGGTGTATTCCAGCTTTCCCACGTGTCTTTGATCTCCGTTGTTAGCGGATAATCATCGATCTCCATATCAGCTATCTTTTTTAATAACTGAATAGATTCTTCATCTCTTTCTTCCTGGATTTTTCTAGTATCGTAGGCTAAGATTCTTTTGCAATCGGTCCAA
The DNA here is from genome assembly GCA_025503065.1 of Gossypium bickii. Classification (NCBI taxonomy): domain Eukaryota; kingdom Viridiplantae; phylum Streptophyta; class Magnoliopsida; order Malvales; family Malvaceae; genus Gossypium; species Gossypium bickii. The sequence goes on from CP106709.1 coordinate 69,059,109, forward strand.
AGCTTATAGGTATTTGCTTCCAGTAAAAACTGGGCCTTGACCATTAAATCAATTCCGGCTTGGATTTGATAATAAGAAAAATTGCTAGAACACTTGTCAATGGCTTTTAACAAGTTTTGTTGATCTTCTTCTGCTGCTGAGAGGTCTTTTCCCCAAAACATAGTATGAATAATCCATATTTGATATGGCTGATAAAAGTTTTCTTTTTCAGCAATACCAATAAAACTATTTATTTATATATGAAAATAATAGACAAAATCGTCTATATTTGTAAAATTTATTAATATAGATTTTACTATAGCAAGAAAATCTTTTAAAGAAAGATTTTGGACTGTTATTTCTTTAACAAATCCCCATTCAATACTGATTATATCAAATGGTTCATGATCAAGCCTAAATTTGATAGTAGGAAAATCTTCTCCTATAATATAAGCTTGTAAAAAATATTTTTGAAAAGTTTATTTAAATAAAGCTTGCTGGTTGCAAATGGCTTTATTTATTTTTGTAAAAATATCTGGAGGTAGAATTTGTCTACATTTATTATATAGACATATTCTAAACATTTTATTAATAATAGGACTGTTTGTTCCTTTATTAATAAAATATTAAAATATATCAAGAAGATTGTTTATCTCCTTAATATCCATATATTCGATCAGGATCTCGTCCCAATCTCTGTATAAAATGGATTTAAGTAATAAATAATCAGATTTATTTTCTTTAGTTGTTTTTTCAACTAAGAAGTTTGAAAACTGTGTAAGAGCTCTTCTAAAGTTTGCTTTTTGATCAGTAATATGGGTTTTCCATATTTTGTTTATAAAATTATAATATTCCAGGGGTATTCCCGGATTATAAAAATCTTTTATTTTAGGACTTTCAGAAATTTGTTGTTTTTTCAACAAATTTTCTGCTTTCTTTATGATTTCAAAGATAGCTTTTTGATATCTTGAATAAGGATCTTGAGACCAAGTAAAATCATTCACCGGATTTGGTGATTGTGTTCCAAATGGTTGGTTTACCATTGGATATGGTACATAATATCCCTGATTAGGATAAAATGGTACTTGAGCAGGTACAGTAATAAATCCTTGTTTAGGACTTATTGTTTTCCCTTTGTTAGGTTTTTTATGGACAGTTGTCCATTTTCCAACTTTTTCTAGAGGTTTTTTACCTCTATCCTTAAGGCCTACTAAAAAATAGCAATCATTAGTACAAATAAATTTAGGATTTTCTACTAATGGTATTTCTATAGAAGTTTTTTCTATAGATAACCTAACTGATTTTTTATAAATAAAAAGTGGTAAATATTGATTTATAAAATTATTTCCTAGTAAAATATCACCATTCATATCAGGTAAACATAATAACTTTGGGATTATAAATCTAACATTATTAATATAGATTGGTATGTTTTTTGCTTTATAATAAATAGTGGTTTTGTTACCATTTATTCCATTAATTTTTATTGTCTTTTTTACAGGTTTCCAATATTCTACAGGAATAGCATTCTTTTTACAACTGCTGGTTGTAGCTCCTGTATCTAATAAAGCATGTAAAGAATATGTTTTATAATCTTTACCATGTAATGTAATTTCAATATATATTATTAATTTTTGATTGAAAATTAATAATATCTTCTATTGAAGATTGTATATCTTCCATTCTAGTGTTTCTAGAATTTCTACTAGGTGTAGTAGGAAAAATAGGAATATGAACTGTTTTCATACCTATTGGTGTAGAAGTACTTATATTATCCTCATCTTCTTCTGGTTGAGTACTAGAGGGTAAAACTAAATTATCATCTGTATTCGTAATCATATTATTTTTAAAATATAACTTATCACCAGATGACATATATTCTATAGTACTTACTGGTTTAGAGGTACTTGTATTATTAGTCTTTTCTATTATCCAGTCTTTTGGAATTGATAGGTCTTTTAAATGTAATAATTTTGGTTGAATTTCTGTCATAAATTTATTGGTCTCAAGAAGCTCAATTATTTTATTATTTATTTCTTTTATTTCTACTTCTGTCGTATTAGTATATTCATTAATAGAAGTCCAGCTTATTGCTAAATCTTCCGCTAAATCACTAATATAAGAATTTTTGTCTGAATTCTAAGACATAGACACTCTTTTATTAGAGGATCTGTTATAGATATAAAGTAATTTGGTTTAACTTTAAATCCTATAACTCTTGTATGTAAATTAGACTGAATTCCTCCAATAAGTTCTTTTATTGGTGTAACATCCTGAATTAATGGGTCTATGCGTTTAGTGTGTGGATATGTTTAATGTGTTAATTTAAGTGTTAGGGGTCCAAATTGGGCTCAGGATGTGGTCAAGGCCTTGGTTAAATTTTTTGTTGGGGCACTATAGGGTTTAAAAGATAGTATCTGGATTTTAAATTACAAAGTGGGCTTCTGGCCCAGTAGCAAGTGGCGCTGCAATAGAGTTACAAGATGGCGCCATTTATAGTTGAAGAGGCTCAAGTTTTGGCCGCATGGAGCCCATGTATTTGGGCCATTTTCGGCATTTAAAAGGAACAAGGAGGGGGACGGTAATGAGGCTTAATTTTAGGGGGATTAAGTGGCTGGATAATGTGGATATTATCCTGATAATAGTAGGGAGAGGCGGTGTTATCTAGGTTTCTTCTAAAGGTATGAATGGATTAAAATAAAGGATAAAAGATAGGAGCTATCTGCTGAGTGCAGAGTTGGCCGAAATTCTATCTCCCAGAGGGGGGAAGAAATCGGTTTCTTTATGGCAAAGGGGTGCCGAAATTTCCCCTACTATTTGATTAATTGTTAGTTATCAGGAAGGGCACTTTCGGGTTTTGGTAAGTAAATGCCGAAATTCTTTATATATAGGGGTGGTATCTCTTCAATTCCGGCATTTGAACCCTACTCTTTTCTTTATTCTCTGTGCCGAAACTCTCAGTCATTCTCTGCAATTTCTTTTCTCTTGATTCCTTCAAAAGCCAAAACCTCTCACTTCACTTCCTGTTTTCATTCTTTTCCTCTTGTGCCGATTCCTCCATAAAGCCAAAATCTCCATAGTTTCCCTCTGTTCATCTTTTCATCTGATCCCTCTTAAAAAAATTGAAAACCCTTAGATCTTATTTGTAAGTTGGTTCTATTTCTTCCGGCGTTTAAATCTTCTTCTTTGGCATTGCCGAATCTCCTCTCAAGTGCTAGCCGAATTCCCTCTGTTGAGGTAAGTGTCGACTTCTGTTAGTTTCTCATGTTTTCTTTTGGTTTTTGGACACCAAAGCCGAATGGCTAGTTGGTTGCTAAGGCCATCATTAGATTGATGTTTCTCACTAATCTTGTATTCCTCTTGTGGGCGTTATTCCAGGATTTGAAGGAGACCTAATCGTCTAGATCAAAAAGCCAAAAATTGTTAGTCTCTAAGTACCATACCTCTTCTCGAGATTTTAAGGTAACGTGGTTTTCCCTAGATTTTCGTTGGACTCATTTATCGTCTGTGAGATCTTAACTCTATGATGTGGATTAATGACCATATATTGTGATAGTAGTTCTGAAAAGGACTTGTGATTAAATTAAATATGGATCAGGCAAAGGAGAGGATTGGGTCCGTAAAACCAATCCTTAAGTTTAAGAAGCGCACTGTGTCTGCCGTTCGAGATTGGCCACCGGGTTGTGGACCAGCTTCTAAACAACACCTTAGGCAGATAGAGGTTGTGTTGGCTACGGATAGCATCGATTTAGAGAGTCTCGTTCTAACAATAATCATGTGTGTAGATCTTTAACACACTAGTTAATTGCAATATATATGTTATGGGCTAAAAAGCCAGAAAGAGGCTGTGTAGATAGTCGAATAAAACCCGAAAAAGGGTTTACAAAGGATGCCAGGTACGTAATCATAGAAACCACTCTATGAGTATCGATATATGTGAAAACCTATTTTCTTGTTTTTTTTAAGTATGTATGCATGGGGTGGGACTATGATAATGAAGGGGAAGTGCATGATAGATCACTTGGTGATCGGTGGTTAAACCACAAAATCTAATGTTAGGTCACATAGTGATCGGTGGCAATGCCACGTGTAATGATTCCTGATTAATAGGAATAGGCAGTACGGCTGTTGTTATGGTGTGTAGCGGATGGAGGGTTGATTGTAGAAATCCCCGAGGTGTGATGGTTGGTACGGGTTGGTGTGTAGAGGATAGAATTCTAGGTTGGGTTGGGCTATTCATCACTAATTATTTATCATGTGATTATGATTGTTGCCTTTATGTATGGGCCCGGGTTCATAATGTGTTTGCGGGCCTCAGGTCATTGTGTTTCAGGATTTAGACACTGAGTCTTAGTGACTCACCCTTTCATTTTTCTCTACTCTTTCAGATGAGCAGTAGATCATGGACATGGGAGCCGAGACGGACTCGAGGGCCATCAAGTTATTTGTTTTTACACTTTTTGTTTTATTTTAAGTTTTAGTTTTGGAATTATTGGATGTAATAAGGCCTCCATAGCTTAGGTTATCAATTTATAATTGTTAATGTCTTCATTTATTTTTTTTTAAATTTATGTTCAGTAAAAGAGAAAAGGTTCTCTTCCAATATCACTTACTTAACGAATACTTGTATAAAGAAACTAAATTTCCAAAGATCATCCAAGTGAAGTTTTTAACGTAAACCCCGTAGCATACCAGATCTGGTCGTAGCGTTTGGGCCAGGTGTGGGGTGTTACATTATGATATCAGAGCCTAGTTTTAAAAACTCGGCTGAGGGTTTGGGTTCAAAAATGTTTTCGAAGGATGGTTTGGAAAATGGTTTAGAAAAATATATCTGTTTTCAAGAAGTATGGCACCCGAGTCTCCGGCACTAATCCGCACTGTAAGTTTCCTGATACTTTGTCTTGTTATATGTTGTATTTCTGGTATCTATTCTGTGTATTTGGTTTGGATGTGATGTTCGGATATAGAGTTGGTTGCATATGAAATATTTTTTCTGCTTTAATGGCTAGTTGTTTTTGAGTATGTGTAGGAGTTCTAAATTCTAGATAGAAAGGGTATTAGTGTTATAAGATCAGAGTGCGTAGCGTGAGTGTAGTGTTGTAGGTTAGGTTTTACGACTGTTCCGGTAGTTGGAAATTTCGAGGACGAAATTTTTTTTAGGAGGATAGATTTGTAACATCCCGAAATTGGGCCTAGTAGGATTGGGCCCAATGGGCCTTGAGCGTAGTAGCATTTAAATTTTTGGAGAACAAGAGATCGGCTTAAATGCAAGTTGGACCTATTAGATAAGTGATTTTGGAAGGTTAGAGGGCTTCTATGAAGTACCAGGATCAAACTTTGGCTTTAGGGAAATTTTGGTTTTAGGTGGAAAAAACCCTAGGAGTTAGTAGGTAGGCTTTAAGAATAAAATATGGAGAAAAATGACACAAGTGGAGTGTGTGGTGTAGTGGCAAAGTGACGCCACATAAGAGGCAAGGGGATGACGCCATAAGGGAGGAAAGAGGTCCAAGGTTCAAGTCTTGGCTCTTGCATTTTGGTTTTCTTTTTACATGGACCTTAGAATTTGGCTATAGATTTATATTTAGTTGCACATGGTTTAAGACACAAGAGGAGCTTGTGGCCAAGTGGCTAGAGGCATGGATTATACTACAAGGGAGCCTGGGTTCGAATCTCATGACAAGCAAAGGAGTATTTATTTTGCGGATTGGATGGGAAGAGTTTGAGTTGAATTTAAACTCTGCTGATTGAAGGATCCCACATCGGAAAGATACAAAGAAGGAAGGTGAGAAGCTAGCTATATATAGAGCATTCTATGAGGAGAGTGAATACATCTTGGAGGGCGTTTGGCCACAGGAGTGGTCGGAGCGTGGATTAGCACCATATTCTTATCAGGTGTGTACTTCTCTACTCTAGCTGTAGAGTGGTAAATGCCAAAGTGCCGGTCACGGTAATAGTAGCCACACAAGCGTGCGAGTGCACGTGTGGGGCTTCGACGCAATAGTTGAGGCCATCAGTAGTATTCTTGTGGGTTGAGGTTGCTTGGGCCACGATGGGCCGTAAGTGGGCCTAATGGGCCCATGGGCCCAATTGAATAAAAGTGTATGATGGTGTAGTATATAGTGAACTAGACTAGGTGAATCTCATATACGTGGCTAGATTTGTGTTAGGTGGGCCACACGAGCGTGTGGACCCGAATGGGCCAAAATCGAGTTTTAGGCCTAATAGTCCGGTACGACCGAAAATGGTAGCTGAGTCGCTTGGGGCGACATTAGGCCTTCGGAAAGGCCATTGCAGGTGTGAAATTACTGAAATACCCTCGATAGGTAAATTACGAAAATACCATTGCTAGGTAAAATTACAGTTATACCCTTAGAGGTTGATTAGCTTGATTATGTTGTATTATGTCTATCTGATTATGATGGTAATTCATGTTATACTTATATTTGATATATGTTTTGCATACATGACATACTGCATACACAAATTATTATGTCATATTGCATGGGATATTGGGATGTTATGACAAAGGGGAGGTGTTGATTATAAGGTCACATAGTGATCGGTGGCTCTGCCACATTTGATTATAAGGTCACGTAGTGATCGGTGGCTCTGCCACACTTAATTATAAGGTCACATAGTGATCGGTGGCCCTACCACACTTGATTATAGGGTCACATAGTGATCGGTGGCTCTGCCACATTTGATTATAAGGTCACATGGTGATCGGTGGCTAAGCCACAGTTGATTTTAAGGTCACATGGTGATCGGCGTTATAACTGACAGCATGACTATCAAGATGGCGTGTAGCGGATGGAGGGTTGGTTGTAGAAATCCCCACGGTGTGATTGGCTAGTACGGGTGGCGCGTAGAGGATGGAAATCTAGGTTGGGTTGGGTTATTCATCATTTATTATTTATCATGTGATTATGATTGTTGCCTTTATGTATAGGCCAGGGCTCATAATGTGTTTGTGGACCTTAGGTCATTATGTTTCGGGATTTAATGTTTCTCACTAGTCTTGTATTCCTCTTGAGGGCGTTATTCCTGGATTTGAAGGAGACCTGATCGTCTAGATCAAAAAGCCGAAAATTGTTATTCTTTAAGTATCATACCTCTTCTCGGGATTTTAAGGTAAGGTGGTTTTCCCTAGATTTTTGTTAGACTCGTTTATCGCATGTGAGATCTTAACTCAATGATGTGGATTAATGACCATATGTTGTGATAGTAGTTCTGACAAGGACTTGTGATGGAGTTAAATATGGATCAGGAAAAGGAGAGGGTTGGGTCCGTAAAACCTAAGTTTAAGAAGTGCACTGTGTCTGCCGTTCGAGATTGGCCACCGGGTTATGGACCGGCTTTTGAACAACACCTTAGGCAGATAGCGGTTGTGTTGGCTACAGATAGCGTCGATTTAGAGAGTCTCGTTCTAACGGTAATCAGGTGTGTAGATCTCTAACACACTAGTTAATTGTAATATATATGTTATGGGCTAAAAAGCCGGAAAGAGGCTATGTAGACAGTCAAATAAAACCCGAAAAAGGGTTTACCAAGGATGCCAGGTACGTAATCATAGAAACCACTCTATGAGTATCGATATATGTGAAAACCTATTTTCTTGTTTTTTTTAAGTATGTATGCATGGGGTGGGACTATGATAATGAAGGGGAAGTGCATGATAGGTCACTTGGTGATCGGTGGTTAAACCACAAAATCTAATGTTAGGTCACATAGTGATCGGTGGTAATGCCACGTTTAATGATTCCTGATTAATAGGAATAGGCAGTACGGCTATCGTTATGGTGTGTAGCGGATGGAGGGTTGATTGTAGAAATCCCTGAGGTGTGATGGTTGGTACGGGTTGGTGTGTAGAGGATGGAATTCTAGGTTGGGTTGGGCTATTCATCATGTATTATTTATCATGTGATTATGATTGTCGCCTTTATGTATGGGCCAGGGCTCATAATGTGTTTGTGGGCCTCAGGTCATTGTGTTTCGGGATTTACACACTGAGTCTTGGTCACTCACCCTTTCATTTTTCTCTACTCTTTTAGATGAGCAATAGATCATGGACATGGGAACCGAGACGGACTCGAGGGCCATCAAGTTATTTGTTTTTACACTTTTCGTTTTATTTTAAGTTTTAGTTTTTGAATTATTGGATGTAATAAGGCCTCCATAGCTTAGGTTATCAATTTATAATTGTTAATGTCTTCATTTATTTTTTTAAATTTATGTTCAGCAAAAGAGAAAAGGTTCTCTTCCAATATCACTTACTTAACGAATACTTGTATAAAGAAACTGGATTTCCAAAGATCATCCAAGTGAAGTTTTTAACGTAAACCCCGTAGCATACCAGATCCGGTCGTAGCGTTTGGGCCAGGTTTGGGGTGTTACAATTGGATTCTCAAATCTTTTATCTAATAAAACTGCTAAAATAGGAACATCATGACCTTTTCTAAATAAAGCTCTAATTGTTATCATAATTATTCCTAAATGTATATACCTAACTTGAGGATATTTTTTCTTAATCCTTTTTATTCTATCTTTAGTAAATAATGGGATTTCTGTTAATCCACCTTTAGTATCCTTAGCGACTGTGTTACCGCTAATTTTTTCTATATGTCTTTGTGACCATATTTTAAACTTAGATATTTTATAAATTTCTTCTTTAGAAATATGATTTTTATTAATCTTTTCTATTATATCATCAGAAAAGTTTGTTTCTTCTCCGATTAAATTTCCTAATTTAACATCCTATTGTTCAGATTTAGGAATTTCTTCTAATTTATTATTAGAACTGCTTCCTAACATATAAATATATTCTTCAGAATCAGAATCAGAATCTGTTTCTGGTATTAATTCATACAATATTTCAGCAGGATTTATTTCCTCACTAAAACATATTTTTAAATCTTGTTCTTCAAAATTTTTAATCATTTTCTTAGCATTTTTTCCTTTGTTAGGACAATTTGTTGCTATATGACCTTCTTCATCACAAATAAAGCATTTACATATTTGTTTTTTAGTATTAGAATTCTTTCTCCTAACAAATTTTTCTTTTTATTATTATTATTATGAGTATAATTTTTATTACCCGGTTTCCATCTAGCTAATTTATATTTTTTATGTTTTTTATAGGTTTTAGGACGTATGGTGTTACAACCAAACTCCCATTCATTTTCTAACATCTTAGTACAATATTTATGACTTAATTTATTTTTGACTTGTTTAGCCGCCTTACTTTGTAAACAATGTAATAGTATTCTTTCTTTAGCAAAATTAATTCTATACCTATAGTATCTATATTTGTTATATCTATACCATTATCATTACTATGTTTTATTATGAAAGAAGCATATTTATTTATGCAAATTTCATCCCAAGGTGGTGGTAATTTATGAAAGTATTGGTTTTTCCAAAAGTCTATACTATCATTTTTTTAATTTCTGATATTCATGAATAAATTTTTTAGAGAATTCTTCTAAATATCTTATATCACATAATTTTAATTTTGACAAGATATAACTGGATTGGCTATCCTGATCTTTTTTATTAGTATAACAACAAAATTCTATTTTTAGAATTGAATTTAATCCTTTTAGTAAATCTTTAGGGGTACTTATCTGATTAATAAGGTTACCCATTTGTTCTTTTCCTTTCTCAGATTCTTCCCATCTTCTGAGAAACTGTAGAACATCCCCTTGAAATGTTCCTACAAAATAATTTAAAAATTTTTCTTTTGACCAAACATTATTGTTGTTATTTACAACAATAGTCATAGATTGTGCCCAATCATCTATGGTTTTTTCATAGTCTAATAAAAGGAACATGAGTTAAATCTAAATATATTCCTCCTTGAGCTACATTTTTTTATTTAAATCATCTACCTTATAAGGTATAGGTATGGGCTGACTAGATTCTCCTGGGGTTTCCAGTTTTATATCATTAGTGGCTATATTTTCTATTTTATTACCTAATATTCTTGTTGTATTTTCAACATTTTCATAATTTTTATTAATAGCTCTCAGATTATCATCTGTTTGAAGGTCTGAGTCTATTTTTCTTTTACTGTAAGGATCTTGTTTATCAATTTCCCTAGGTTTCGGTATTTCATAATCATATGGATCTGCTTGTTCAGTATCCAGGGGTTCAGGAATTTCTATATTTTCATCCTCTTCTGTTGAAGTGTTTTCTTCATCAGAATTATGACTAGTAACATTAATATCTACATCAGAATTATTAGAACTTTTAGAACTATCACTACTTTCAGTAGTATCATAATTTAACATATAGTGATAATTATACTTAGTAAATAGATCTTTGTGTTTTTCATAAAGTTCTTCTATTAATTTTAAATATTCTACTTGCTCATTTTTATCTTCTGTTTTAGAAAATTAGTTTTTCCAATGTTCTATTAAAGTTTTATAAGAGTCAAAATCATATTTTTCTTGTTTTTTAACATTTTCTCTTTTTTGTTTTCTTTGTTCTTTTTTATTATAGGTTGAAGATTCATCCGAAGAATCATCTTCATCTGATAAAACTAAAATAACATTACTATTACCATAATATAAAGGTTATAAATCTAAGTCCGATTCTATATTTTTATTATTAATAACTTGATCTAATTTATTATTAACATCAGATAGTAATTCTTTAGATTTGTTATTCAAATCTAAATCTGTTACTTCTCCCATATTATCTACTTTTTCTTCTATTTTACTAACTTTATGATATAATTTATTAAAATATATAGAAATCATATCTATTAAACTATTGATACCTTTACTAAGAGCAGAAACATTATTTTCATTCTTAGAGTCAATATGCATAGTATGATTACAAGTTTTATCTTTATACAAACAATCCATTTCTTCCATGTTTTTTATCTCTAGTCCCTAAAACCTTCTGTGTCTTTAACGTTTTCACACAACGCCTACAATGTCCCACTCGGACTCAACGGCAAAAAGAAGACAGAACGACAGATATATGGGTTTTGAGATAAACAACAATGAAACAAAAGGAATTGAAGATAAAAAATAGAAACTTACAATGATAACTACGATATTAGAACTCCAGAAATTGTTACTCCGGGGCTCCTCTAATACCAATTACCGGGGAAGGGAGGGTATATGCACAAACGGAAGGTTATTATAATATCGTAGAATGAAAATAAAAAATCTTTCTTGATCATACTTTTGGTTAATTCTGAATATGTATAGATCAAGAACCGAAGAAAACGGACTTAGATCGCGAGAAAGCGAAAGTAACCAAGTAGCCGTTTCTATTTTCGTTAAATCAATTCCGAGGTAAGTCATTATGCAAATAAACGTATCCGTATTGAATTATGTATGTTTTTATGACATTGTTATCAATGAATACTCATGATATGATCTGTTCATGAATTCCGTGATAAGCATTACTTAATGACATGTCCAAGAAGTCCCGTATGAACCTAGGAATAGATAGGATTAGCTATGTCATGACTTAAGTATCTGTTCTGTTTTATCATGTAAGACCCCGTCTGGGATGTTGGCATTGATTTGAGATTTCATGTAAGACCACGTCTGGGACATTGGCATCGATATTATCGTTATGTGTAAGACCACGTCTGGGACATCGGCATAGTATTGATTCGTGTAAGACCCTGTCTGGGACAGTGGCATTGATATCTGAGTGCATATAAGACCTCGTCTGGGACATTGGCATTGTACGACTATTCCCAGCTTTCTGAGTATCCTACTAGATTCCTTATAGTTCAATGGGCAAGTTTGTGATACGAATGGCTATACAAATAGTGAATCCATTTCAGGTACGTTGATTTATACACTAAGTGTGTATATAAGGTAAGTATCTATGTGATCTTACTATGATGATTATGTATATTGGGATAACATTATGATATGTGAAAGTAAGCATGAAAGAGCTTGTATATATAAGACTTTTGAATTGAAGAATGTGGCAAATATGGTCAAGTACATGGATCAAAGCATACATGTGACAGTTTGTTAAGTAATTAAGATGTGCCAATGTACCTATGTGCACATATGCCTTCCATGCTAAGTTTGTTTGTAATATGACTTACAAAGCTTTTGGAAAGCTTACTCTGTGTGTGTGTTTTTCTCTGTTTTATAGGTCGTCAAAGCTACTAAAGGCTCGAGACCCTCAAGGATCGTCATAACACTACTAAACTCATTTTGGTACACTTTGGAAATGTATATAGCTTGATATGGCATGTATAGGCTAGTATTTGATATAATTTTGTTATATGAACTTTGCCTTGTGATTTGGCTAGTTATGAATTGAGAATTTGCTTGAATGAATGAGATATGTGTGGAGTATGTTTTTGGCATTGTTAGTTGATTCATGAAATGGTCAAGTTTTGATTAAGCAAATGAATGAATTATGCTTGTGATGAGTTGAGTTTTAGTCTTGTAATTTGGATGGTTATTTTGTTATGTTATTGGTTGCCAAATAGGTATGGGATGTCTTGATGATATTGATTGTATGTAAGACCCATGTAGGTGGCATTTTGGCCTTAGAAATGGTCTATTTTTCCACACGGTTGTGGCACACGGGCGTGCCTAGTGACCATGGGGCTAAGTCAGTAGGTAGCATAAGAGTACACGGCCTTGGCACACGAACGTGCCTTGCAGCCGTGTGATTTTTGACAGGATCGACCACGGCCAGAGTACACGAGCGTGCTTAGTGGCCGTGGAAGTAAAGTCAGTTTCGACTACGGTGAGGACACACGGGTGTGTCTAGTAGCCGTTGGAGGCACACGGCCTGCCCACACGGGCGTGTAACGCCTGAAACTTAGAAAAGTTTTAAATTTCCATGAAATTTTGTACGTGTTCTGGTTTAGTCCCGACCCAATTTATAGCATGTTTTAGGTCTCGATGACCTACTAAGGGGACATTATGGTTGAGGTTAATATTCAATTGTATGACATTATGGTTGAGGTTAATATTCAATTGTATGGCATTTTTGTAAACGTTTCTGATCTATCCGGTAACTTCTTTAACCCTAGTCTAGCTACGGATACGAGTTAGGGGTGTTACATTTGGTTGGTATCAGAGCTACGGTTTAGCCGATTCTTGGACTAACGTAGCGTGTCAGAGTCTAGCTATACATGCCATATATCTAAACTGTGATAGTGTGATGAATCCTGGCGAGTAAAAATGTGCTTTTCGTATGGTAATGGATCCCGAAAGAGCCGTAGCTGATGACGTAGAAAGTAATGCACCTGCTCCCGCGCAAGGGACAGTGCCCTCTGATTCGAGACCGGCTACGAGCGGTCAAGAGGGAGAAGCTAAAAAGCTTTCTTCCAGATGATGAGTGAGTGGTTCACTCAATTCGTAAAGAGTAACCCGACTGTTTCACAACCCCTGCCCCAGGTTAATCCCCCTCAGACATCCGATATACCTTTGACTGCAAATCTGAATCCATGGAATAAGCCTTCAATTGACAAGATCCGTAAGTATGGGGCCGAAGAGTTTCGAGCTACTAATAATGACGATGCTAAAAGGGCTGAGTTCTGGTTAGAAAATACTTTACGGGTATTCGACAAAATATCTTTGACTCCAGAAGAATTCATAAAGTGCGTTGTGTCATTACTCCGAGATGCAGCTTATCAATGGTGGAAAACTTTGATTTCTATTGTTCCGAAAGAGTGAGTTACATGGGACTTCTTTCAGAGTGAATTCTGGAAGAAATATATCAGTGAGAGATTTATCGACCAGAAACGGAAAGAATTTCTGGAACTAAAACAAGGCCGAATGACTGTTACTAAGTATGAACGAGAGTTCATGAGACTAAGTCAGTATGTTCAGGAATGTGTATCATCTGAAGCTATAATGTGCAAAAGATTCGAAGATAGTCTTAATAAAGATATTCGCCTGTTAGTCGGGTATTAGAAATAAAAGAGTTTGTTATTCTCGTTGATCGAGCGTGCAAAGCTGAGGCACTCGGGAAAGATAAAAGAAAAGCTGAGTCTAAAGCCTGAGATTTGAGAAAAATCATTTCAGTCTGCTTCAAAGAGATTCAGAGATGATCAAAGTCGTTCCAGAGATAATATGGGACATTTGAATAGAAAATGAGCTAGATCACAAATGAGTTCCAAAACTCCAGCAACTTCAGTGGCCAGCGTTGGTAATGTTCGATCTAAGAGACCTGAATGTAAACATTGTGGGAAAAGGCATCCGGGAATCTATAGATTAAATGACAGAGCTTGCTTCAAATGTGGATCACTTGATCATTTTATCCGTGATTGCCCTGAGTCGGTTGAGCCAGAAACTGTTTAGAATCTGAGATCAGATAACGCACCTGTGAGAGGTAGACCTTCAAATAATGTAAGAAATGTCAGTGGTAGTCAGAGAACTATGAGAGATAATGTTGCCAGATCTGAAGCTAGAGTGCTTGCCAGAGCGTATGCTATCCGAGCTCGAGAGGAAGCTTCATCTCCAGATGTTATAACGGGTACTTTTACACTTTATGATACTTCTGTGATTGCATTGATAGACCCTGGTTCTACGCATTCGTATATATGCATGAATTTAGTTTTCAGTAAAACTTTGCCTATAGAGTCTACTGAGTTTGCTATAAAAGTATCGAACCCCTTAGGGAAAAGTGTCCTGGTTGACAAAGTATGCAAGAACTGTCCGTTAATGTTTGGAGATATCTATTTCCCTGCTGATCTGATGCTTTTTCCATTTGATGAGTTAGATATTATTCTGGGAATGGATTGGTTGTCTTTGCATGATGCTATTGTGAACTATAAATGAAAGACTATTAATTTGAGATGTCTGAATGATGAGATTGTACGAGTTGATTCTAATGATTTAAATGGATTGCCTACTGCGATATCTGTATTAAAAGCTTAAAGATATGTCAAAAAGGGTTATGAGGCATATTTTGCTTATGTGGTTGATTCGAAAGTGTCTGAAACGAAAATTGAATCAGTGCCTGTTGTCTGTGAGTTTTCTGTTGTATTCCTTGAAGAATTACCGGGTTTGCCTCTAATTCGTGAAGTTGAGTTTGGTATTGATCTATTGCCTGGTACAACACCTATTTCGATAGCTCCGTATAGAATGGCACCAACAGAGTTGAAAGAGTTAAAGTCATAGTTGTAAGAATTGACCGATAGAGGGTTTGCTAGACTGAGTTTTTCGCCTTGGGTGCTCCTATTCTGTTTGTGAAAATGAAAGATGGCACAATGAGGATGTGTATCGATTACTGTCAGTTAAATAAAGTGACAATAAAGAATAAATATTCATTGCCCCGAATAGACATTTATTTGATCAGTTAAAAGGAGCTACTGTATTTTCTAATATTTATCTGAGATCGGGATAGATTCAGACATTCCAAAGACTGCTTTTAGAACAAGGTATGGACATTATGAGTTTTTAGTTATGCCATTTGGACTAACAAATGCTTCTGCTGTTTTTATGGATCAGATGAACAGAATTTTTAGACCGTACCTAGATCGATTTGTTGTGGTGTTCATAGATGACTTCTTGATTTATTCATTTGATGAAAACGAGCATGCTGAACATTTGAAAATTGTGTTGCAAACTTTGAGAGAAAAGAAATTGTATGTGAAATTTAGCAAATGTGAATTCTGGTTACACAAGGTTAGTTTTCTGGGACATATTGTGTCAGCTTCTAGAATCCGAGTGGATCCGAGCAAGATTTGTGCTATTCTGGATTGGAAACCTTCGAGAAATGTGTCTGAAGTTTGTAGTTTTCTGGGACTTGCTGGTTATTACCGCAGATTTGTATAAGGCTTTTCGACGATAGCTACTCTGTTGGCTAGATTACTTCAGAAAGAAGTTAGATTTGAATGGTCAGATAAATGCCAGAAAAGTTTTGATCAGTTGAAAACTCTGTTAATAGAAGCTCCAGTATTAGTACAGCCAGAATCAGGTAAAGAATTTGTTATATATAGTGATGCTTTGTTAAATGGTCTGGGATGTGTTTTGATGTAGGAAGGCAAAGTTGTAGCTTATGCCTCGATACAATTGAAGCCTCATGAAAAGAATTATTCGACACATGACCTTGAGCTTGCTGCGATTGTGTTTGCACTTAAGATTTGGCACCATTGTCTGTATGGTGAGAGATGTCACGTGTTTTCAGATCATAAAAGTCTGAAATATCTGATGACTCAGAAAATTTTGAACCTGTGTCAAAGAAGATGGTTAGCGCTGTTAAAAGATTATGAGCTCGTGATAGATTATCATCCGGGTAAAGCAAACATTGTTGCTGATGCGTTGAGTAGAAAGTCCTTGTTTGCACTACGTGCTTTGAATTCTCAATTAGATTTGTCTAATGATAGTTTTGTGTTAGCGGAGTTAAAAGCGAAACCATTGTTTATACAACATATATGTGATGCTCAGAAATATGATAATAAGTTATTAGCGAAACGAGTTATGTGTGATTCGAATTCCGAATCTAAATTCGGGTTGTTGATGATTGCTTAAGTTTCTGAGGTTGTATCTGTGTTCTGAGAAATTCGGAGTTGATTCAGCTGATTTTAAGTGAAGCACATAACCGTCTTCTATCTGTTTATCCGGGAAGTACAAAGATGTACCATGATCTGAAGCAACACTATTGGTGGTTTGGTATGAACGAGACATTTCTGACTTTGTTTCGAAATGCTTAATCTGTCAACAAGTGAAAGTCGAACATCTAGTTCTGTCTGTTTTGCTACAGCCAATTCAGATTCCTAAATAGAAATGGGATAAAGTGACAATGGATTTTGTTTCTGGTTGCCTCAGACTCCGAGAAAGAAAGATGCTATTTGGGTCATAGTTGACCGACTGACGAAATCTGCCCATTTTATTTCGGTAAGATCCGACTATTCACTTGATAGATTAGTTGAACTTTAGACTGCACAGGGTGCCACTATCCATTGTGTCAGATAGGGATCCGAGGTTTACATTAAGGTTCTGGAAGAAATTGTAAGAAGCTTTAGGCACGAAACTGCATTTCAGTATAGCTTTTCATCCGTAAACAGATGGTCAATCCGAGCGGATCATTTAGATTCTCGAAGATATGTTAAGATGTTGTATACTTAAGTTTAACGGTACGTGGGAATAGTATCTGCTATTGATTGAATTTGCATACAATAATAATTTTCAGTCAAGTATCAAAATAGCACCTTATGAAGCTTTGTATGGACATAAATTTCGTACACCTTTGTATTGGATTGAGCTTAGTGAAAATAAGCTTCACGGGGTCGATTTGATAAAAGACTCAGAACAGAAAGTGAAACTGATCCGAGATTGTTTGAAAGCAGCATCTGACTGTCAGAAGTCTTATGCAGATTTGAAATGAAAGGATATAGAATTTGAGATTGGCGACAAAGTATTTCTGAAAGTGTCTCCGTGGAAGAAAGTACTCCGATTCGGATGTAAAGGCAAGTTAAGTCCGAGGTTCATTGGACCGTATGAAATTATTGAACGTGTTGGGCCTGTTGCGTATAGATTAAGGTTGCCCTTTGAGCTAGAAAAGATCCACAATGTATTTCTTGTCTCGATGCTTTGTAAATATAGATCCGATCCATCACATGTAATTGCCCCATCTGACATTGAAATTTGAGCTGATATGACATATGAAGAGGAATCAATCCGTATCTTAGCTCGTGAAGTGAAAGAGTTGAGAAACAAGAAAATTCCGTTAGTGAAAGAACTATGAAATCGACACGGAATTGAAGAGGCTACGTGGGAGCCTGAAGATTCAATGAACAACAATATTCCAATCTGTTTAACGGTAAGATTTTCGTGGATGAAAATCCCTAAGGAGGGGGAGAATTGTAGCAGTCCGGTTTATACCTTAGTCAGAATAGTGGTTTCGGGACCACAAATCTGAGTCTGTATAATATTTTAATATTATATTCTGTGTCTCTGATAAGTAATTATGCATGTGCTAAAGTATCATAAATTAATTCATCTGTCTGTGTGTTTAATTTAAGCAAAGGATTGAATTGTATTGACTTGTAAATTAGCATGCTACATGAAAAAGTGCCTATTTGCCATGTCTTTTAAAGTATGGAGGATTTATATGGCAAATTTGCCTATTACCTAAGATGGTGGACGGCACAAGTACTAAAATGGCCTTAATTCATGTGTTATATATGTTTTATTATAAGGATAATTTTGTAATTAGATTAATAATATGTTTTGTAATAAAATAACTAATGGAAAGATGAATGTTATCATCTTTTATGAGTGCCTAAAATTTCAAAGAAAAGAAAAGAGATAGAAGCTAAGTTATTCGGCCATTGTAAGCTCAAATTAAGGTATGACTTTGAATTGGATTTTGATGATTTTTATGTTTTTGAGATTGTTGCTTAGTCTGCTATCAAGCCCATATCTCAATTTTGTGCATTGATGATGTTTGCGAGATATGCCATTGATGATATGTTGAGCTTTGTGATGAGTTTAGTTGTTAAATGAAAGTTTTGAGCTAGATGAACATACTTTGTTCTTGAATTTTTGATGAATTTATCTCATTTGGGCTAAATTGAGAAAATAGTAACTTGAGGGATTAAATTGTAAATTTGATGGAAAATATGGGCTTGTATGATATATATATGGATTCGGCTAAGCTTGGATGTGTAATGATTTTGTGAAGTTGATGTTTTGAGAAAAATGGACTAAATCGATAAATTGTGTAAATACGAGGGTTAATTTGTTATCAATTCATACTCATGATATGATCTGTTCATGAATTCCGTGATAAGCATTACTTAATGACATGTCCAAGAAGTCTCGTATGAACCTAGGAATAGATAGGATTAGCTATGTCATGACATAGGTATCTATTCTGTTTTATCATGTAAGACCTCGTCTGGGACGTTGGCATTGATTTGAGATTTCGTGTAAGACCACGTCTGGGACATTGGTATCGATATTATCCTTACGTGTAAGACCAGGTCTGGGACATCGGCATCGTATTGATTCGTGTAAGACCCTGTCTGGGATAGTGGCATCGATATCTGAGTGCATATAAGACCTCGTCTGGGACGTTGGCATTGTACGACTATTCCGAGCTTTCTGAGTATCCTACTAGATTCCTTATAGTTCAACAGGCAAGTTTGTGATACGAATGGCTATATAAATAGTGAATCCGTTTCAGGTACGTTGGTTTATACACTAAGTGTGCATATAAGGTAAGTATCTATGTGATCTTACTATGATGATTATGTATATTGGGATAACATTATGGTATGTGAAAGTAAGCATGAAAGAGCTTGTATATATAAGACTTTTGAATTGAAGAATGTGGCAAATATGGTCAAGTACATGGATCAAAGTATACATGTGATAGTTTGTTAAGTAATTAAGATGTGCCAATGTACCTATGTGCACATATGCCTTCCATGCTAAGTTTATTTGTAATATGACTTACTAAGCTTTTGGAAAGCTTACTCTCTCTGTGTGTTTTTCTCTGTTTTATAGGTCGTCAAAGCTACTGAAGGCTCGGGACCGTTAAGGATTTTCATCACACTACTAAAATCATTTTGGTACACTTCGGAAATGTATATAGCTTGATATGGCATGTATAGGCTAGTATTTGATATAAGTTTGTTATATGAACTTTTCCATTTGATTTGGCTAGTTATGAATTGATAATTTGCTTGAATGAATGAGATATGTGTGGAGTATGTTTTTGGCATGGTTAGTTGATTTATGAAATGGTCAAGTTTTGATTAAGCAAATGAATGAATTATGCTTGTGATGAGTTGAGTTTTAGTCTTGTAATTTGGATGGTTATTTTGGTATGTTATTGGTTGCCAAATAGGTATGAGATGTCTTGATGATTTTGCTTGTATGTAAGACCCATGTGGGTGGCATTTTGGCCTTGCAAATGGCCTATTTTGCCACATGGTTGTGGCACACGGGCATGCCTAGTGACCGTGGGGCTAAGTCAGTAGTTAGCATAAGAGTACACGACCTTGGTACACGGACGTGCCTAGTAGCCGTGTGATTTTTGATAGGATCGACCATGGCCAGAGTACACTGGCATGCTTAGTGGCCGAGGAAGTAAAGTCAGTTTCGGCCACAGGGAGGACACACGAGTGTGTTTAGCAGCCGTGGGAGGTACATGGCCTGCCCACATGGGCGTGTAACCCTGAAACTTAGAAAAGTTTTAAATTTCCATGAAATTTCGTATGCATTTCGGTTTAGTCCTGACCCGGTTTATAGCGTGTTTTAGGTCTCGATGACCTACTAAGGGGACATTATGGCTGAGGCTAATATTCAATTGTATGACATTTCTATAAACGTTTCCAATCTATTCGGTGACGCCTTTAACCTTAGTTCGGCGACGGATACGGGTTTGGGGTGTTACAACATATGTTGCGGATACGTGACAGCTTTTGTGAGCAGCACTGCGTAGCTACGTCTCGATTGACAACTTGTGTGAGCAGGCCCGAGGATAGCTCGAGAGTGAGCCTATATTTGTTATGAGATTTGTGGTAGCATTGGCTACTTAGGTGGCATGTATAGGGACTTGGTCATTTTGTTATATGTGACATCAAGATTTTAGCCAATGTATTGGCTTGTAAATGTCAGAGGCTTGTTTTGATATTTTTCCATGTAAATTGGCTTATTTTTGGGCTAACATGGTTGTAAGCCTAAGTATGTAAATTGGCTTATTTTTGGGCTAACATGGTTGTAAGCCTAAGTATATTTATATATGTGCTAATGTCTTTGGTGATATGGTCATGGTATGATTGGTCGATGATGAAAATGTGATTAATGACATGAATGTGAAATGTTTGGCAATGTGGTATATTGATGAGATGATAAAGTGGTGTACAATTAGGTATGTTCAAAGTAGTCAATGGTGGCTTAATAAATGTTGTGAGTATGATAGATGTTAATATTGTATTAGCATGTGTTGGGCATAATTGTGGATATTTTGGTTGCCTATGTATGTTAAGTTTTGTGCCTTTGAATTGGTGTAAGTGTATACGTGAATAATGGTGGCAAATGGCTCGGTAAATAGCCTTTATTTTGTGTATACGAGTAGACATACGAGCGTGTGTCTAGGCCCCGTGTGACACGCGGTCTGCCCCACGGGCATTTGTTCTGGCCTTGTGTCGCCTACACCTTAATTGTTGCAAAACAGAATGTTCAGAATTGAGCACACGAGCAGAGACACGGGTGTGTGTCTCAGCTGTGTGTTCTACACGGCCTAGCACACAGGCGTGTGGCATGGCCATGTGGCATAAGTTAGAGAGCACCCTAATTTGAACATGGCCTGAAGCACGGGCGTGTCTTAGGGTCACACGGGCGTGTCATTTGGGCCACACAGGCATTTGAGCCCTCCTTCTAGCAAAATTTTTCTAAGTTTTGTAAAAATTTCCTGAGTTCTCAGTTAGTCCCAAACCACTTCTAAAGTATGGTTTGGGCCTCGTAGGCTCGTATTAGGGACTTTATGATTGAATGTGGATGGTTTTAAATTTGGACTCAAATTTATGACTCAAAATTGTGTGAATGTTTGTGTCTCGTACCCTGTTCCAACATTGAATATGGGTAAGGAGTGTTACACATACGGTCTGGGACACGGGCATGTCACTTGGCCGTGTGAGCCACACGACCTACCCATACGGGCATGTGTCCCATGTACCTTTTATAAATTTTGAAATTTCGAGAAAAATTCTCTGAGTTTTTTGATTTAGTTCCGACTTGTTTCTAATAGATAAATTGGGCCTCAAGGGTCCATTTGAGGGACAATATGATTAAATATGTCTTGTTTTTTTATATGAATAGTAATTGATTTGAATTAATTGTATTTGTTCTGTAAACTCCGGTAATGCTCCTTAACCCTATTTCAGCGGCGGATATAGGTTATGGGTGTTATAGCAAGTGTGGGTAATGTCAAAACAACAAGCCCAAATGTCAGCAATGTAATAGACGACACTTCGGTAAATGCAGATTGAAAGACGGATCATGTTTTAAATGTGGTTCCTATGATAACTATCTTAGAGATTGCCTCGAAAGGTTCGATAAAGAAAAGGCTCAGACTACTCGACTGAGTAACACAACTACCAGAAGGAGATCACCCCAGAACACTGGAAATGCGAGTAATAGTCATAGTGGGACGAAAGATTCTACTATGAGATCTGAGGCACTAGCACCAGTAAGAGCTTACGTGGTTCGTGCTCGAGAGAAAGCTTCAGTGGATAATGTGATCACTGATACATTTTCTATCTTTGATACTAATGTCAATGCTTTGATTGACTCTGGGTCAGCACACTCATATGTATGCACGACTTTAGTGTCAGATAAGAAAATATCCTTCGAGTCTACTAAATTTGTGGTTAAAGTAACAAACCCTTTAGGTCAGTATGTGTTAGTTGATAAAGTCTATAAAAACTATCCTTTGATGATTCGGGGTTGCAACTTTCCGGCTGATTTGATGTTACTACCCTTTGATAAATTTGATGTGATTCTGAGAATGGACTGGTTAACTCTGCATGATGCTGTAGTGAACTGTAGATGAAAGCATATTGTGTTAAAGTGTCAGAATGGTGAAAAGCTTCGAATTGAATCAGACAAAATAGATAGTGCATCTAATGTTATTTTGTCTATGTAAGCACAAAAATATGATAGAAAAGGCCGTGAAATGTATCTCGCTTATATATTTGATTCAAGGGTTTCAGAATTGAAGTTAGAACCGGTTTCAATTGTATGAGAGTTTACAGATGTGTTTACAGAAGAATTACTAGGGTTAACCCGGACCAGAGAGGTTGAGTTTGCTATTGAATTGATGCCAAGAACATCTCTGATATCGATAGCACTGTATAGAATGACACCCACAAAATTGAAAGAGTTGAAAGCACAGTTGCAAGAGTTGACAGATAGGGGCTTTGCTCGGCCCAGTTTTTCTCCTTGGGGTGCTCCTATGTTATTCAATAAGAAAAAAGATGGGTAAATACGACTATGTATTGACTATCGACAGCTTAACAAAGTCACAATCAAGATTAAGTATCCATTGCCATATATTGATGATCTTTTTGGCCAGTTGAAAGGTGCGACGGTATTCTCAAAGATTGATCTTTGTTCTGATTATTATTAGTTACGGGTTAACGACTTAGCTATGGTAGATTGGAAACATCCGAAAATGTATCTGAAGTAAGAAGTTTTCTGGGTTTAGCTTGATATTACAGAAGATTTGTCAAGAGATTCTCGATGATTGCTATGTCGTTGACGAGAGTGTTGCAAAAAGATGTCAAATTCGAATGCTCGGAGAAATGTCAGCAAAGTTTTAATCAGTTGAAATCTTTGTTAACTGAGGCACCTGTGTTAGTTCTATAATACCCCTAACCTGTATCTGATGCCAAAACAGGGTTACGTAGCATTACCAAAGTTTACAATTCAAACGGACAAAAAATTCAAACATTTCATATCATAGCAATAAACATATTAAAGACAAGTCAAATCATACATATTGTCCCTTATACGAGCCCTTGAGGCCCTAAATATGGGCAAGAAACAAATCAGGACTAAATTGGAAACTCAGATAATTTTTCAGAAAATAGTGAAAATTTTGAACACTGTAGGAGGTCACATGGCTGTGTGGCTAGGCCGTGTGACTCACACGGTGAAGAGACATGCCCGTGTCTCAGGCTGTGTGGGCATTCTAAATAGGGACACACAGCCGTGTCCTAGCCCGTGTACATACCCGTGTAACTCTCTGACTTGGGTTACATGGCCAAGCCACATGCCCGTGTGCCAGGCCGTGTGCTAGGCCTTGTAACAACCTGACTTGCAACCCTTTGAAAGATACAGGGGACACACAATCGTGTCACGTGGCCGTGTATCATACACGGCTGAGACACACGCTCGTGTCTCAACCTGTGTGGACGAAAATAAGCCATTTTACAAGCCATTTTTCTTACCCAACTTGGCATGTACCTACAATCAACATTGCATATATTTAAAAGCCATAACAAGGCTTCCAAATCAAGTATAAACAAGCCATAAACATATGGTATAACGTTATACAACCAATATGCCCTTAGGCACATCAAATGACAATATATAAACATGTCTAACCATGTATTCAATTTGACCAAATAATCATCTAACTTGTATGCATATTTGCATCAATACATACCATGTAATTTACTTACCAAAACACAACCATTTGGTACCAAAATGCCATTCTATAACTACCATCAAATAACCATTAGATCATGCAGATCAAAGTACCAATTCACAACAAGTTGAAAGACTTATACAATATGTACATTCAACTATCATTTCATCAACAAAATGCCAAATCACAAGCCAAGTTAAATGGCCAAAACAACCACTAAGATATGAGGCCAACATTAACCAAAATACCTGTACATGCCAATATAACCAAAATTAAACAACCTAATGTACCAAAAAAGTTGATGGATAGTATGATATAACTCTAACAAGCTTCCAAGCCGCACGAGCTTCTGATTCACTATAAAACACGAAAAATAACACGGAGAAAGCATTTAAGCTTAGTAAGTTCATAAAATATAGAATAAAACTTACCATTTAGTCACATAATAGGTAAGTAAACATATCATATCCCAACATAATTTGGCCAAATGCATAAGTACATATACATCAACCATGTTAGCCATGTAAATACCTATATAAACCAATAGTCATTGATGAGCACATCAAATGATTAATTTCGTATACATGTATCATCAAATTTCATTTTCCATATAACATGTAACAACATTTCCATGTAATTCATATGTATGCTTGTAATAGTCTGTATCGAACTCTTACCAATTCGTATCAGAATGTTGCCTGTTGAACCATTAGAATACCGTTGGATACTCGGGATAGCTCACACATAGTGTGCTAACTCATATAACTGTAATCCATCAAATCCAGTACATGTATGCTCATATGAGTTGTGAATCGGTATGCTCGCTCGAGTTGTAGATCAGTATGCTCTCACGAGCTGTAAATCAGTATGCTCACACGAGCTATGGGTCGAAACATAGCTGCACGATGCTGCTTACATGAGCTGTGGAGTTTCTGCAACAAATGTAGGACCTCAGCCATCAGTAAGACGTTGAGGACCAGTACTGGAATAATGTAAACCCTAATGACATGTCATTTGTATCCTACGAATTCCTAAGGTTCAAACGGGGCTCAATAGTAGTCGTACGTTGTTAGATATGTAACCGGTATACACGTATAGCAATTCACAACACAAGTATATTTCAATCAAAAACATATATTCATAATTTAATTACACGAACTTACCTCGACGAGTATACGTAGATATTGAGGTGATTAATCCGAGACTTTCTCTTTGCCCGGGTCGAAAGTCATATGAGGTCTGTCTTGATATATATAGATAAATTTACTCAATTTAATATATAATTCATTCAATTTAGCCCCAAATCATATTTTTACAAAATTACCATTTTACCCTTATACTTTTAATCTTTACAATTTAGTCCCTAGCTCATAAAAATGGAAATTCATACAATTCCATCACAATCCACTATGGCCAAATATCAATTAGGTCCCTGGCATGCCCTATATTTCATTTATGTCACAATTTTACCATGTAAAATTTTTTATTTTTCAATTTAATCCCTATTTGACAATTTCATCAAAAATCTCTTTACAAAAGTTGTTTATCTAACAACAACTATCCATTTTCTATCATCAAACATTAAAACTCATGTATATTCATCATTGGCAAAACCCTAACAGTTTAACAATTTCACAAATTAGTCCTTGAGCTAGGTAGCTCAAGGAAACGAAGATGGCCGAATGTAGCTTCAACAATAGCCACTTCTTTCTTCTATCTTCGGTTGAAAGATGAAAGTAAAAGATGATGTTTTGTTTTTATTTTATTTAATTTATCATTTATTTACCTTTTTATTAATTTATCATGATGTACGTGGCTTGGCATTTGTATTAATTTTAATGTTTTTAAAGGTTAAATTAGTAAATAGGTAAATAAATGATAAATTAAGTAAAACCAAATTAAGGTGTTATCTTTTGCTTTTCTTCTTCAACCGAATGCTAGGGCTTGAGAAGCCACTTTTAGGCTTTCAAATTTTTGCAACTTCACCTTACTAAATTGGTATGTACTTTGTCCCGTTTTTAAAGATTTTTATTGTTTCAGGATCGTTGTAGCCTAATCTAGCTAGCCCGAGGACTAATTTGTGAAACGTTAAACTATTAGGGTTTTTCCATTTGATTGTGTAAGATTTTTGATGTTTTATGGAAGAAAATGGTTAGTTGTTGATAGATAAACAACTTTTGTTAAGTGATTTTTTTTTATGAAATTGTTAAATATGGATTTAATTGAAAATTAGAAAATTATACATGGTGAAATTGTGAAATAAAATAAATATAGGGCTTGCTAGGGACCTAATGATTTTTAAGCTATGATGGGTTGTGATTAAATTGCATGAATTTCTATTTTTACAAACTAGGGATTAAATTGAAAAGAAATCAAATCTGTAGGGGTAAAATTGTAATTTTACTAACATGTGAATTTAGATTTAATGGAATAGAATAGTTATTAGATTGGTTAAATTTATTTATTTAGATCAAGATAGATATCAACCGGATTTAAATCGAGGGAAGGTGAAAGTTGTGGATTAGCCGATCGTACTCCTTCGCGGTAGTGTCGATGTAAGTTCATAGTAATTAAATTATATAATTTGATTTACATATGTATTTGTATTTTATAATCAAGTAGTTAATTATTATATAATTATACCCTTGATCGCACTTATGTGCCCCTGTTGTACTTCAGTACCACTGATCGCACTTACGTGCCCTTGATGTATTTCGGTACCCCTGATCGGACCTACATGCCCCAGTTGTACTTTGATACCCTTGATCGCACTTACATGCCCCTATTGTACATTGGTACACCTGATCGCACGTATGTGCCCCTATCGTACTTCAGTACCCTTGATCGCACTTACGTGTCCCTGATGTACTTCAGTACCCTTGATTGTACCTACGTGCCCCTGTTGTACTTCGGTACCCATGATCGCAGTTACATGTCCCCTGATGTACTCCAGTACTCTGGATCGTACCTATGTGCCCCTGTTGTACTTCGGTACCCCTGATCGCACTTTCGTGCCCCTGTTGTTCTTCAGTACCCCTGATCCCACTTTTGTGCCGTAGTTACATTTCAGTAACATTAATTAAATAAAATAAGATTTCATTCATTTAATGTTGAGTTGAATAAATTTCTATGAACTTACTAAGCTTTATAAGCTTATATGAGTTTGTGTTTCGTTTTGTAAATTACTTTTGTTGACTTGGGACGGATCGAAACTTCTGCACACACTATCCATCATTATTAATAGCTTTTAAACTCTTTTTGTAACACCCCTAACCTGCATCCGTCACCGGATTAGGGTTAAAGGTATTACCGAACAGATCGAAAACTTTTACAGACATTTCACACAACCATTCATCAATTGCAATCAAAATGTCCCTTAAATAGATCAACGAGACCTTAATCATGCTCTAGAGTAGGGCCGGGACTAAACTAAACACATATAGAAATTCTCGAAAATTTAAAACTTTTCTAAGTTATGAACGCCACACGCCCGTGTGGGTAGGCTGTGTGACTTCCATGGACACCAGACACACCCATGTGTCTTGGCAGTGCCAAAACAGAGTTTATATACTGACTTAACCACACGACCACTCGATACGCCCGTGTACCATGGCCGTGTACTCTTAAGCTATATACTGACTTATTCACATAGCTACCAGGCACGTCCGTGTGCCAATGCTGTGCACAATTAGGCTTGCTACAGACTTAATCCCACAGTCACCAGGAACGCCCGTGTGCCACAACCATGTAGGCAAAACAGGCCATTTGCAAGGCCAAAATGCCACCCACACTTGGGTCTACCCTACAAGAAAATATACCAATTCATTGCATGTACAATTGACAACCAAAACATGTCAAATTAATCAACAAAGCTTTGCATCCAATCTCGAATCCAAACATGTCAATTTGTACAACTAAAGTACACATATACATTCAAGTATGATTCATCCTCATTTACCCTTCCTGTAATCATTCCTTTGCTCAATCATACATACTCATAATGCATTCATATACTTACCATAGATTTAACCATTCCATTAGCTATCAAGCCATGCCAAAACATGCATCAAATATCATATTTGCTCATGCATATTACCATCACTTAACTAGCCACATCTCTGGCTATTTATGCACATTTGAAACATAATTCAAGATGACTAGCCTATACATGCCATATCTAGCTATATACACATTTCAAGGGTACCAAAACAAGTTGAGTAGTGTGATGGTGATCCTTGACGGTTCCCGAGCCTTCAATAGCTTTGACGGTCTATAAAACAGAGAAAACACACACACAGAGTAAGCTTTCAAAAGCTTAGTAAGGCATATACAAATAAACGTAACATAAAATGCACATAGCATGTTTATACAATGACAATAATGGTTCTCATAGCATATACACCTCTTATAGCATTTGGCTCATTTGCTTAGCTATATCTTACCACACTTTTCAACTCAATGTCACATATTTACCTAATTCTTTCAAGCATATTCTCACATATCATCTAATCAATCCATTGTACATATTCATCTTAGTAAGTTTATATAGATACTTACCTTTCATACACACTTAATGTACATTTCAAACGTACCTGAGACGAATATAGAATCACCTAATCGTTCGTATCACGGATTTGCCTATTGAACCGTTCGAAATCTATTAGGATATTTAGAGTTCTCGGAATAGTCATACAATGCCAACGTCTCAGACGTAGTCTTTGCAATCAGATATCGATTCCACTATCACAGACAAGGTCTTACACAAATCAATACAATACCAATGTCCCGGACATGGTCTTACACGTAAATATCATATCGATGCCAACGTCCCAGACGTGGTCTTACATGAAATCACATAACAGACACCTATGTCATGACATAGAGTATCCTATCTATTCCTAGGTTCAAACGGGACTTCTCGGACATTGTCACTACATCGAATCTATCTTAGAAATTCATGTATACATCATCTCATATACATTCGTCATTATCAATAGTTATAAGATTATACATAATTCAATACAAATACATTTATTTGTATATTGACTCGAATTCAGATATTTTTTCAGACTCGGTTATTTGACTACTTTTGCTTTCACGTGATCTAAGTCCGTTTTCTTTGGTTCTTGATCTATACATATTCAAATTTAACCCTTTCATTCATCAACTTATTCAATTCAATCCAAAAACATACATTTAGGGCTATTTGCAACTTAACCCTCACATTTGCACATTTTATCAATTTAGTCAAATTTTCTCAAAACATCAAATATACAAAATCACCGCATGCCCATGTTTAGCCGAATGCCCATGGATTTCATACAAGTCCAAACATTTCATCAAATTTACAATTTAATCCCTCAAAATACTATTTTCACAATTTAGCCCTAATTAGCTAAATTCATTAAAACTTCAAGAATAAAACATGTTTATTTAACACATATCTTTCATTAAACACCTAAACTCATCACAAAGCTCGCCATTTCATCAATGGCACATTTCATAAACATCATCAATTCTTCAAATTATAACATGGGCTTGATAGTAGACTAAGCAACAATTTTAAAAACATAAAAATCACCAAAAACTATAATCAAAACATACCTTAATTTTGCAATACAATGGTCGAACCCTAGCTTGTGTTTTTCTTTTCTTTCTTTTGTGAATTTCAGCTAACTAGGATGAACATATGGCTTATTTTCATGTTATTTTCATTTTAACATTACTATTAATTCATTTACTATATTAACCTTATACAATAAAATTATAAAACATAATTTTCAAGGTCATTATTGACCATAACCGTCCACTATCCATAATAATAGGCTAATTGCCTTTTTAAGGGCTTCAAATTATAAAGACATCAACAATTTGATACTTTCACAATTAACCATCAAACTTTCATTTTATGTGATTAAGCCCTTTTCTAAAATTAAACACACAAACGGATAAATTAACTTACAAAACTTTAACACATACTTAACCACATATCAAAGGCACATAAAATAACATTAAAATATTTTACTGACTCAGATTTGTGGTCCCAAAACTACTATTCCGATAGGGTCTAAACCAGACTGTTACAATTCTCCCCCTTAGGGATTTTCGTCCCCGAAAATCTTACCGTTAAACAGGTCCAGATATTGCTGTTTCATTTAATCTTCAAGCTCTCACGTAGCCTCTTCTATTCCGTGTCGATGCCATAACTCTTTTATTTCACGAGTTAAGATACGGATCGATTTTTCCTCATATGTCATATCAAATTGGATTTCAATATCAGATGGAGTAATTACATGTGACGGATCGGAACGATATCTATGGAGCATCAAAACATGAAATACATTGTGTATCTTTTCTAGCTCGGAGGGCAACAGCAATCTGTACGCAACTGGCCCAATACGCTCGATGATCTTATATGGCCCGATGAACCTTGGACTTAACTTGCCTTTACATCCGAATCAGAGTGCTTTCTTCCATGGACATACTTTTAGAAACACTTCGTCACCGACTTCAAACTCAATATCTTTTCTTTTCAAGTTCGCATAGGAATTTTGACGATCAGATGCTGCTTTCAAACTATCTCGGATTACTTTTATTTTTTGTTCAGTGTCTCTTATCAAATCAACCCCGTATAACTTACTTTCACTGAGTTTGGTCCAATACAGAGGTGTTCGACATTTACATCCGTACAAAGCTTCATAAGGTGCCATTTTGATGCTTGACTGAAAACTATTGTTATATGAAAATTCGATCAAAGGTAAATATTGTTCCCACGTACCGTTAAACTTAAGTATACAACATCTTAACATATCTTCAAGAATCTGAATAGTCTGTTCAGACTGACCATCCGTTTGCGGATGAAAAGCGGTACTGA
Source organism: Gossypium bickii (assembly GCA_025503065.1). NCBI lineage: Eukaryota > Viridiplantae > Streptophyta > Magnoliopsida > Malvales > Malvaceae > Gossypium > Gossypium bickii. Next base: position 69,090,070 of record CP106709.1, read on the forward strand.
AATGCAATTTCGCACCTAAATCTTCTTGCAGTTTCTTCCAGAATCGTGAAGTGAACCTTGGATATCTGTCAGACACAATGGATTGTGGCACTCTGTGCAATCTCACAATCTCATAAATATAAAGCTCAGCTATTCTATCAAGTGAATAATAGGATCGTACAGGAATAAAATGGGCAGATTTCATCATTCGATCAACTACAACCCAAATCACATCTTTCTTTCTCAGAGTCTTGGGCAATCCAGAAACAAAATCCATTGTTACTCTATCCCATTTCCACTCAGGAATCAAAATCGGTTGTAACAATTCAGATGGTATCTGATGTTCAGCTTTAACTTGCGGACAAATTATACATTTCAAAACAAAGTCAGAAATGTCTCTTTTCATACCAGACCACCAATAATGTTGTTTTAAATCATGATACATCTTAGTACTTCCTGGATGAATAGATGTGCTTCATTTAGAGTCAATTAAATCAACTCTGAGTTTCTTGGAACACAAATTTGATCTCGAAATCTTAAACAATCATCATCATCAATTCGGAATTTAGAATCAGAGTTCAAATCACACTGAGTTCGTTTTGCTATCATTTCATTATCCATTTTCTGAGCATCACATATCTGTTGTAAAAACAATGGTTTTGTTTTCAATTCAGCTATCACTGAACTATCATCAGACAAATCTAATTGAGCATTCATAGCACGTAATGCAGACAATGATTTCTGACTCAAAGCATCAGTTACGACATTTGCTTTACCCAGATGATAATCAATCACAAGTTTGTAATCTTTAAATAGCTCTAACCATCTTCTTTGACGCAGGTTCAAATCTTTCTGAGGCATCAGATACTTCAAACTTTTATGATCAGAAAACACATGGCATTTCTCACCAAACAGATAATTTCGCCAAATCTTTAATGCGAACACAATCGCAGCTAGCTCAAGGTCGTGTGTCGAATAATTCTTTTCATGTGGCTTTAGTTGTCTCGAGGCATAAACTATTACTTTTCTGTCCTGCATCAGTACGCATTCCAGACCATTTAATGAAGCATCACTGTAAATTACAAACTCTTTGCCTGACTCTGGTTGTACCAAAACTAGAGCTTCAGTCAAAAGGGCTTTCAACTGATCAAAACTTTTCTGACATTTACTGGACCATTCAAACCTAACATTTTTCTGAAGCAATTTGGTTAACAGAGTAACTATCCTCGAGATTCCTTTTACAAACCAACGATAATAACCAGCGAGTCCCAAAAAGCTACGAACTTCGGACACATTATTCGGAGGTTTCTATTCTAGAATAGCAGATATTTTACTCGGGTCGACTTTTATTCTAGAGGCAGATACAATATGTCCCAGAAAACTAACTTCACACAACCAGAATTCACATTTACTGAATTTTGCATACAAATGCTTTTCTCAAAAATTTTGCAACACAATCCTTAGATGTTCGGCATGCTCAGTCTCATCCCGTGAATAAATCAAAATGCCATCAATAAATACAACAACAAATCGATCTAGGTACGGTCTGAAAATTCTATTCATCAGATCAATAAAAACAGCAGGTGCATTCATTAGTCCGAAAGGCATAACTAAAAGCTCATAATGCCCGTACATCGTTCTGAAAGCAGTTTTCAGAATGTCTGAATCTTTTACTCTCAACTAGTAATATCCCGATCTCAGATCAATCTTTGAAAACACAGTGGCTCCTTTTAGCTGATCAAACAAATCATCAATCCTGGGCATCGGATATTTATTCTTTATTGTCACTTTGTTCAACTGACGATAATCAATGCACATCCTCATTGTGCCATCTTTCTTTTTCACAAACAGAATAGAAGCACTCCAAGGATAGAAACTCGGTCTTACAAAACCTCTGTCAGTCAACTCTTGCAACTGTGACTTTAAATCTTTCAATTCCATTGGTGCCATTCTATACGGAGCTATCGAAATAGGTGTCATACCGAGAAATAAATCAATACCAAATTCGACTTCACGTATCGGAGGTAATCCTGGTAGAGCTTCAGGGAATACATTAGGGAATTCACAAACAACAAGCACTGATTCAACTTTCTTTTCAGATACTTTTGTGTTAATCACATAGGCAAAATAAGCTTCATAACCTTTTTTCATATAATTCTGAGCTTTCATTACTGATATCACAATAGGCAACCCGTTCAATTCACTATACTCAATCTGAACTATTTCATCATTCTAACAACTCAAATCAATGGTCTTTCTTTTACAGTTCACAATAGCATCATGGAATGTCAACCAGTCCATACCCAAGATAATATCAAACTTATCAAATGGTAATAGCATCAGATCAGCAGGGAAACAGATATCTCGAAATGTTAACAGACAGTTCTTGCATACTTTGTCAACCAAGACACTTTTACCTAAGGGGTTCGATACTTTTATAACAAACTCAGTAGACTCTACAGGCAAAGTCCTACTGGATACTAAGTTCATGCATATATACGAATGAGTAGAACCAGGGTCTATCAATGCAATCATAGAAGTATCATAAAGTGTAAATATACCCATTATAATATTTGGAGATGAAGGTTCCTCACGATCTTGGATAGCATACGCTCTAGCAGGTGCTCTAGCTTCGAATCTCGTGACATTATCTCTCGTAGTTCTTTGACCACCACCGGCATTTCTTACATTTCAGGAAAGTCTACCTCTTCTTGAAGCATTATCAGATCTTGGATTCTGGGCAGTCTCTGGTTCAATAGACCCTAGGCAATCACGAATGAAATGATCTAATGATCCACATTTGAAGCAAGCTCGATCATTTAATCTACAACTTCTTGGATGCCTTTTTCCACAATGTTTACATTCAGGTTTCTCAGATTGAATATTTCCAACACTTGCTATAGAAGTTGCTGAGGTTTTGGAGCTCATTTGTGATCTAGCTCGATCTCTATTCAAATGTTCCACATTAACTCTTGAACAACTTTGTTCATCCCTAAATTTCTTTGAAGTAGATTGAAATGATTTGCCTGGAAATCATTTTTTCATATCTCTGACTTCAAACTTAAGTTTTCTTTTATCTTTCTCGAGTGCCTCAGCTTTGCATGCTCGAGCAACTAGCACAACAAACTCTTTTATTTCCAGAATCCCAACAAGTAAACGGATGTCTTCATTAAGACCATCTTCGAAACTTTTATACATTATTGCCTCAGTGGATACACATTCACGAGCATACTGACTCAGTCTCACAAACTCTCGTTCATATTCCGAAACAGACATACGGCCCTGTTTCAATTCCAGAAATTTTTTCCGTTCCTGATCAATAACTCTCTCGCTGATGTATTGCTTCTGGAACTCAACCTGAAAGAAGTCCCATGTGACCCGCTCTTTCGGAACAATAGAAATCAAAAATTTCCACCACTAATAGGCCTCATCTCGTAGCAGTGAAACAACACATTTGATACTTTCTTCTGGAGTCAAAGACATCTCATCAAATACTCGGATAGTGTTTTCTAACCAGAACTCAGCTTTCTTGGCATCGTTATCACTGGTAGCCCTGAACTCTTCAGCCCCATACTTACAGATTTTGTCAACCGGAACCTTATTCAACAGATTCAAATTTGAAGTTGGAGGCATAACAGATGTCTGAAGGGGATTAAGCGAGGGCGGAGGTTGTGAAACAGCCGGATTATTTCTCATATATTGAGTGAACCATTCACTCATCATATGGAAGAAAGCTTGTTTAGCTTCTCCCTCTTGACCGCTCGTAGCCGGTCTCGAATCAGAGGGCGCTGTCCCTTGCGCGGGAGCAGAAGCATTGCTTTCTACATCGTCAGCTATAATTCTTTCGGGATCCATTACTATATGAAAATTACATTTTACATGTCAGGATTCATCACACCATCAGAGTTCAGATATATGTCATGTATAGCTAGACTCTTACACGTTACGTTAGTCCGAGAATCGGCTAAACTTGGCTCTGATACCAATCAAATGTAACACCCCTAACCTATATCCGTCACTAGATTAGGATTAAAAGTGTTACCAGACAGATTGAAAACTTTTACAGACATTTCATACAACCATTCATCAATCATAATCAAAGTGTCCCTTAAATAGGTTAACGAGACCTTAATCATGCTCTAGAGTAAGGCCGAGACTAAACCAAACACATACGAAAATTCTCAAAAATTTAAAACTTTTTTAAGTTATGAAGGACACACGCCCGTGTGGGCAGGCCGTGTGACTTCCATGGACATCAGACACACCCATGTGTCTTGGCCGTGCCAAAACAGAGCTTGTATACTGACTTAACCACACGGCCACTTGACACGCCCGTGTACCATGGCTGTGTACTCTTAAGCTATATATTAACTTATTCACACGGCTACCAGGCACGTCCGTGTGCCAATGCCGTGCACAATTAGGCTGGCTACTGACTTAATCCCACGGTCACTAGGCACGCCTGTGTGCCACAACCGTGTAGGCAAAACATGCCATTTACAAGGCCAAAATGCCACCCACACTTGGATCTACCCTACAAGAAAATATACCAATTCATTGCATGTACAATTGATAACCAAAAACATGTCAAACTAATCAACGAAGCTTTGCATCCAATCCCGGATCCAAACATGTCAATTTGTACAACTAAAGTACACATATACATTCAAGTATGATTCATCCTCATTTACCCTTCATGTAATCATTCCTTTGCTCAATCATACATACTCATAATGCATTCATATACTTACCATAGATTTAACCATTCCATTAGCTATCAAGTCATGCCAAAACATGTATCAAATATCATATTTGCTCATGCATATTACCAACACTTAACTAGCCACATCTCATGGCTATTTATACACATTTCAAACATAATTCAAAATGACTAGCCTATACATGCCATATCTAGCTATATACACATTTCAAGGGTACCAAAACAAGTTGAGTAGTGTGATGATGATCCTTAACGGTCCCCAAGCCTTCAATAGCTTTAACGATCTATAAAACAGAGAAAACACACACACAGTGTAACACCCCAAACCCGGCCCATTCACTACGACCGAATTTGAAATGCCACTGCGAAAAAACGTTTGAAAAGTATTTTGACTTATAGTGAAACATAAAATTTTGTATGCCTTTAAGAAAATATTGGGTATGTAAAATTCCAAAATAAAATTAAGTTGCTAAATGTAAAACTTTAAAATAATTTATCAAAGTATAAACTTACTCTTTAAAAGAAACATTCTCGAATATTAACTTAATCATCACTCCAACTTAAAACAAATAAAAATCCTTAAACACTTAAAGTGGCTTTTATTACAATAAATAACCTTTCATAAATAAAATGTATAAAAAAAATAAGATATCTTCTGCATGGGCCACCTCGTATCCACTCCAACCCAATCCAAGCTTTATGCATCACCTGAAATGTTGGTAAAAATTTTGGGTGAGTCAACAGACTCAGTGCATAGTCATTTCACATGTCTCCACATATGGGCTTGGCCCATATCCACATAGCCCATACACATAATCAGTTATGCAAACATGCATCCCAACCCAACCTAAGTCCATCCATTACACCTACCTCGGCAAACCCCCTCCTCAAGGCCGTGGCTAATCCACCACCGATCACATAATGATCCACATATCCTACCTTGGCAGACTTGCTGCTCAAGGCCGTGGCCGTGCCACCGATCCCATAGGGATCCCACATATCAATCAGTCCACGGTGATGTACACAGCTATCAACCGCCGAGATGGGCACTTAGCCAACACCTCCCTTGATGAAGCACACAGCTAACATCAAGCGCTAATGTAGCACGAGGCTAGCATTCGACCACGTACATAAATATGTACACCCTTTCCTTCAATTTTCACATCCCAAGTCCCATGCATATATGTGTATCACGTCAGATTAACAATTAGAGTAAATATTCATCACATGCTCACCACAATTATCACACATATTTCATAGGCAAAAGAGAGCACTGACCTGATTAATTGATTACCCATTACGGGTATCCACCATCTTAGCCATTATTTCCGGCTAACATACACATCATAAACATACATATAATCAACATACAAATAACAGGAGAATAGTGCGATAACTACGCACCTGATTAGCATAATTGACTAAATCTTGAAACCCACGTCTAACGATTTGTACCTTTGCGATTGTAGAACTCCTTCCTACACCACCTAAGTCAGAATCGGCTAACATAATATACCAAAATGGCCTATGGCCGAAAATTACTACTGCCTTACCTTACGGATCTAAATCCCGAAACCACTCCTTGTCTTAGAAGTTGTCGAACTCCCTGCTTAACCTCTGTTAGATTCGACTTAACAATAAATCTAGGGAAAATGACCCTTGGCCGAAACTATACTTGCTTACCTTGATGCTTTCGAATCCCAAAGAACACCTTACTGCTCCTTTATATCGGCTACACAAAAGACACATAAAATAGCTTAATGGACATTCGGCCATCCTTAGATCAAGGCCTGCACACTTGATTTCGGCAAACTAAAAGAATAGGAACCCAAATCGATTGCTAGAATAGAGAATACTTACCCTTACACGCTTACCACGAAACCAAAAGCAAGAGATCGATGGTACTACCCTTGTAGATTCGGCCTCAAAGATTGTGAAATAGAAAAGAGAATAAGAGGTTGAAAGATTCAGCAATAGTGACTAATATTAGAGAGGTTTCGACTTCAAAGACTCGAAACAACGAAGAGAAAATAAAGTACCTTGAGATTCGGCTACAAGAGAATAAGTAAGGAATTTGGGTTGGAAGAAAAATAAAGAAGAGGAGGAGAGGGTAGAACAATTTCGGCAAAAAGAATTTAGAATGGGAAAAAGAAATATCAAAAGGTGAGCACCCCTATTTATACTACACACTTTCTCCTATTTTATCTCTTTAACACATATTCAAAGTAAATAAAAATAAATCCATACTTAATCTCTTCTTTATCACCTTAATAAAATAAAATAAAATCCATCTCATTATCCCCTAATCACCTATTCAAAATTCTAAAATAAATCAATTATCCTCCACTTAATCTCCTATTCTATCTACTAATTTACCTATTTGAATTAAAAAAAAACAACAATTATCCTACCTTCTATCAGAAATGAATTTTAAAAGGATTAAACAAGCATTATCCTTATCAAATTGAAGATCCCATGTGCCGTCCACTTTCTTCTTTCTTGCCTTGGCGCCAAAAACCAAAATAAAACCTCAAAATTTTGCTTCTCTTGCGTCTTGAACCCATGACCTGCACCAAGCCCCTTTAAGCTTTAACGCCCCAAGCCACTCTGCCAGAGCATTTTTTTGTGATATAAATTCGCCCTAATTTCTTTTAAGAGCTCTTTCCTTAGCTCCCCCTTGTCTTAACGCCAAAGACAAAAATAAAACACCCATTGCTGCCGCCGTGTTTCAAACCCAGGCCCTTGTTGGCGTTATATCTAGGCCCTTAAGTGGCACATGGAAGCCACTTTACCAAGGCATTTCTTATGCCATAAACCCCCAGCAACTTCTCTTAAAGCCCCCTTAGCCTAGCTCCCTTTTTGACGCAAAAATAAAAGCCTCTGATGCATCCCGCGTTACTCGAACCTCTTCCCTCCTGCGCATGCCCTTAAGGCCCCTAAAGTAGCGTCCCAAGCCACTTTACTAAGCCCAAGTTCATGTCCCTAAACTCCTGAAATTTTCTTTAAGGCCTCCCTAGCCCAATTTCCCCTTTTAACTTAAAATTTCAAAAATATCCAGTGCATTCCCTTTTAATCCTAGAGTTTTAAAAACCCTTAAAACATCACCAACCACACTTAAAGCCTACTAACACTTGAGTTATGCTCCAAATGCATAACCCCTAATCTAGGATGTTACGTTTCTACCCTCTTTAAAATAATTTCGTCCTCGAAATTACTTACTAACGAGCATCCGTACATCCTAACTTACCCCACTCACGCTCTCTGCACACTCTGATCTTAAAGAACTATCATACTTTCTAGACACATTCCTAAGTTCATAATCAAAGTTCCATACACTTCACTAGCAACATAGGAACGAACTAACTTAACCACAAACAAGACAATTGAGGGTATTCCGGAAATAAGAAACTTACCCGTTATCACCTCCGGCACATCTTCCTCCTCGCGACGCCAATCGCATAAACCAACCTTGGTTGCCTCGCCTCTGCACCTTCAAAGACCTCTGTTTGGTGTTCCACGACCTTGGCCGGAACCATTCCTCCATGGTTTGGACCACGACCCCCTTTAAACTTGCGACCATCTCTACCCGGCTGCATATAACCTTGGCCTGTTGTCCGAGCCCTATTCGGATCTTGAGGACAGTCTTTAATCAAGTGAGACTTAGACTTACACCTAAAACATTCTCGCTTCCGATTCCAACACTTGCCGACATGATACCTTCCACACCGAACACACGGGACGGTCCAGATTTTCCATAGTCGGCTTAGCAACACGACGACTAATTTTCAACTCTCGGTCTTTTACAAGACCTCGGATGATTCAGACGATCCAAAATTCCTCCTATCCCTGGTCCCTATCCTTATCTCTGTTTTGTCTCACCGAGTCCTTAATCCCTTCAGCTACCTTAGCCTCTTCGACTAACACAGCGAACTCCCATTCCTGATGATGAGCTATCAACAACCTCAGGTAATCCTTTCATCTGTCCTCAAACCGGACACATCGCTCATGCTCCGTAGCAACTACCCCTCGAGCATATCGGCTTAACCTTAGGAATTCAGCCTCGTATTCCGTTACGGACTTGTTCCCTTGAACCAGCCCCAGAAACGCCTTCCTTTGCGTGTCAATATAATGAGTACTAACATACTTCTTCTGGTACGCTGCCTTAACGTACTCCCAGGTGAGATCCTCCGCCGTGGCACTATCCCGAACTATTAGCCACCATTGATATGCCTCGTCGCGAAGTAGCGCCACCATTCCTTTCACTTTCTCCTCAGCGGTCAGATCGAGCTCATCCATAATTCGCTCGGTTGCTTCCAACCAATATTCAGCTATTCTAGGTGCCACACCTGATACGCCCTGAAACACCTCAGCTCCATTAGCTCGGAGTCATTCGGGTACGGACTTCCTAGCTCTCATATTTTCACCTGCTCCAGCTACTATCTCCAAAACTCGCAGCACCGCCTGCAATACTGCATCATCCCCCGTCTGATCTTGCTGCTCATTACCAAACGCTGGTGGTGGAGGTGGCGGTGGTACCTCATTCTCATACCCTTGACCCGATCTAACGGGTTTCGACATGGCCATTCTACCTCTACCGCGTCCGCGACGACCACATCCCCTAGAACTCATCATTTCTACGATCGCGCCTTAGTCTGTTTAAAAGTTTTATGCATTAGAATTTTGTTCCACTGATTATCCGCGACCAAATTTTATGAAAAGAAATATTTAGAAGTGATTTTTTCGATCAATCAAGGTTTCATCACAAGTTTCACTATTCTAATTCAGAGAACCACACTCACATTCCTTAATAGAAACACATTCATTCACCAAAGATCCATCGTGCTACCATGGCCGTCTTAGCCTTTTCCAACCTAGGGGTTATTTCGTCATTTGTCCTATAAGGGTATTTTGGTAATAAATCAGAGTCAATTTGAAAATCCTAATAAATCAAAGGTTTATTCCAAAATTTACTGAAACTCGTGGTTATTTTGAAAATTTGTTTTCCAAATCGAGGTATTGCCAAAAATTTCAGAATCGTGGTTATTTCGAAATTTTCAAAATTCGAGGCATTTCTGTAGTTTTGAAATCCGAGGGTACTTTGGTAATTTACAACACAGGGGTATTTTCGTAATTTTCTTCCAAATCGGGTATTTTAGTATTTTGCAAAATAGGATTCTTAGGGACTTTTGTAAAGAAAAATTTTATTGAATTCGGGGGTAGTTCAGTAAATTTAGAAACGAAGGGCATTTTTGTAATTTCGCCACTAAGGGCATTTTGGTAATTTTTGTAAATCGAAAATTTTTCGAAAAATTTTGTAAAAGTAGTTCTCACAAATTACAAGGGTAATTTTAAGAGTTTTAAAACTAGGGTTTTTATAAAAATACGGCTAGTTCCCTTTCGGGTTTTAGTTATTGAGTTTAGCCTATGAATAAGTCCTCATGGTTAGGGTGAACCGTAGCTACGCACCAGGTAGGATTCGAGTAAAGAGGAGATGAGTCGCTAGGACTGCTTAAGTACCAAGCTCTTACCGAGTCCACTCCTAGACATGCGCACAATGGTTGCCACACCTTAGCTCAGCGACTTACTTCATAGGTTTGTTTGATTGTCCTTATGTCTTATGCATGTGTTTGAGTGCACTATCCCTAGGGTTCAATAGCCCTAATCTTTTAATCTACGAGCCCACATAAGCCCATAATATTCACATATAAATCACTTCAACAATTAGAGGTACTTACCGTGGATCATGGTCTGAGATACAGTGCCATGCCGAATAACTCAAAATTTTATGAAAGCCCAAATCTTTGAAAAGCCCATAAAAAAATGTTTTTGGGCCCAAAACCCTCAAAGCCGAGTTTTGAACCGGGCTGTGATACCAATTTGTAACACCTCAAACCTGGCACATTCACTACGACCGAATTTGAAATGCCACTGCGGAAAAACGTTTGAAAAGTATTTTGACTTATAGTGAAACATAAAATTTTGTATGCCTTTAAGAAAATATTGGGTATGTAAAATTCCAAAATAAAATTAAGTTGCTAAATGTAAAACTTTAAAAATAATTTATCAAAGTATAAAATTACTCTTTAAAAGAAACATTCTTGAAAATTAACTTAATCATCACTCCAACTTAAAACAAATAAAAATCCTTAAACACTTAAAGTGGCTTTTATTACAATAAATAACCTTTCATAAATAAAATGTATAAAAAAATAAGATATCTTCTGCATGGGCCACCTCGCACTCCACTCCAACCCGATCCAAGCTTTATGCATCACCGAAATGTTGGTAAAAATTTTGGGTGAGTCAATGACTCAAAGTCATAGTCATTTCACATGTCTCGCATATGGGCTTGGCCCATATCCACACATCCAGTACACATATAATCAGTCATGCAAACATGCATCCCAACCCAACCTAAGTCCATCCATTACACCTACCTCGGCAGACCCCCTGCTCAAGGCCGTGGCTAATCCACCACCGATCACATAATGATCCACATATCCTACCTTGGCAGACTTGCTGCTCAAGGCCGTGGCTGTGCCATCGATCCCATAGGGATCTCACATATCAATCAGTCCACTGTAATGGACACAGCTATCAACTGCTGAGATAGGCACTTAGCCAACACCTCCCTTGATGAAGCACACAGCTAACATCAAGCGCTAATGTAGCACGAGGCTAGCATTAGACCACGTACATAAATATGTACACCCTTTCCTTCAATTTTCACATCCCAAGTCCCATGCATATATGTGTATCACGTCAGATTAACAATTAGAGTAAATATTCATCACATGCTCACCACAATTATCACACATATTTCATAGGTAAAAGAGAGCACTGACCTGATTAATTGATTACCCACTATGGGTATCCACCATCTTAGCCATTATTTCTGGCTAACATACACATCATAAACATACATACAATCAACATACAATAACAGGAGAATAGTGCGATAACTACGCACCTGATTAATTGACTAAATCTCGAAACCCACGTCTAACGATTTGCACCTTTGCGATTGTAGAACTCCTTCCTACACCAACTAAGTCAGAACCGGCTAACATAATATACCAAAATGGCCTATGGCCGAAAATTACTACTGCCTTACCTTACGAATCTAAATCCTGAAACCGCTCCTTGTCTTAGAAATTGTCGAACTCCCTGCTTAACCTCTGTTAGATTCGGATTAACAATAAATCTAGGGAAAATGGCCCTTGGCCGAAACTATACTTGCTTACCTTGATGCTTTCGAATCCCGAAGAACTCCTTACTGCTCCTTAATATCGGCTACACAAAAGACACATAAAATAGCTTAATGGACATTCGGCCATCCTTAGATCAAGGCCTGCACACTTGATTTCGGCAAACTAAAAGAATAGGAACCCAAATCGATTGCTAGAATTGAGAATACTTACCCTTACACGCTTACCACGAAAAACAAAAGCAAGAGATCGATGGTACTACCCTTTGTAGATTCGGCCTCAAAGATTGTGAAATAGAAAAGAGAATAAGAGGTTGAAAGATTCGGCAATCGTGACTAATATTAGAGAGGTTTCGGCTTCAAAGACTCATAACAACGAAGAGAAAATAAAGTACCTTGAGATTCGGCTACAAGAGAATAAGTAAGGAATTTGGGTTGGAAGAAAAATAAAGAAGAGGAGGAGAGGGTAGAACAATTTCGGCAAGAAGAATTTAGAATGGGAAAAAGAAATATCAAAAGGTGAGCACCCCTATTTATACTACACACTTTCTCCTATTTTATCTCTTTAACACATATTCAAAGTAAATAAAAATAAATCCATACTTAATCTCTTCTTTATCACCTTAATAAAATAAAATAAAATCCATCTCATCATCCCCTAATCACCTATTCAAAATTCTAAAATAAATCAATTATCCTCCACTTAATCTCCTATTCTACCTACTAATCTACCTATTTGAATTAAAAAAAAAACAATTATCCTACTACCTTCTATGACCCAATTTTAAAAAGGATTAAACAAGCATTATCCTTATCAAATTAAAAATCCCATGTACCGTCCACTTTCTTCTTTCTTGCTTTGGCGCCAGAAACCAAAATAAAACCTTAAAATTTTGCTTCTCTTGCGTCTTGAACCCATGACCTGCACCAAGCCCCTTTAAGCTTTAACGCCCCAAGCCACTCTGCCAGAGCATTTTTTTGTGATATAAATTCGCCCCAATTTCTTTTAAGAGCTCTTTCCTTAGCTCCCCCTTGTCTTAACGCCAAAGACAAAAATAAACACCCTTTTTGCCGCTGTGAGTTTGAACCCGTGCCTTTGTTGGCGTTATATCCAGGCCCTTAAGTGGCGCATGGAAGCCACTTTACCAAGGCATTTCTTATGCCATAAACCCCCAACAACTTCTCTTAAAGCCCCCTTAGCCTAGCTCCCTTTTTGACGCAAAAATAAAAGCCTCTGATGCGCCCCGCGTTACTCGAACCTCTTCCCTCTTGCGCAAGCCCCCAAAGCCCCTAAAGTAGCATCCCAAGCCACTTTACTAAGCCCAAGTTCATGTCCCTAAACTCCTGAAATTTTCTTTAAGGCCTCCCTAGCCCAATTTCCCCTTTTAACTTAAAATTTCAAAAATTTCCAGTGCATTCCCTTTTAATCCTAGAGTTTTAAAAACCCTTAAAACATCACCAACCACACTTAAAGCCTACTAACACTTGAGTTATGCTCCAAACGCATAACCCCTAATCTAGGATGTTACATTTCTACCCTCCTTAAAATAATTTCGTCCTCGAAATTACTTACTAACGAGCATCCGTACATCCTAACTTACCCCACTACGCTACTGCTGCACACTCTGATCTTAAAGAACTATCATACTTTCTAGACACATTCCTAAGTTCATAATCAAAGTTCCATACACTTCACTAGCAACATAGGAACGAACTAACTTAACCACAAACAAGACAATTGAGGGTATTCCAGAAATAAGAAACTTACCCGTTATCACCTCTAGCACATCTTCCTCCTCGCGACGGCCAACTGCATAAACCAACCTTGGTTGCCTCGCCTCTGCACCTTCAGCACCTCTGTTTGGTGTTCCACGACCTTGGCCGGAACCATTCCCTCCATGGTTCGGACCACGACCCCTTGTCGCTTGCTGACCATCTCTACCCGGCTGCATATAACCTTGGCCTGTTGTCCGAGCCCTATTCGGATCTTGAGGACAGTCTTTAATCAAGTGAGACTTAGACTTACACCTAAAACATTCTCGCTTCCGATTCCAACACTTGCCGACATGATACCTTCCACACTGAACACACGGACAGTCCGGATTTTCCATAGCTGGCTTAGCAACATGACCAGAATTTTCAACTCTCGGTCTTTTCTGAAGACCCTCAGATGATTCAGACAATCCAAAATTCCTCCTATCCCGGTCCCTATCCTTATCTCTGTTTTGTCTCACCGAGTCCTTAATCCCTTCAGCTACCTTAGCCTTTTCGACTAACACAGCGAACTCCCATTCCTGATGAGGAGCTATCAACAACCTCAGGTCATCCCTTAATCTGTCCTCAAACCGGACACATCGCTCATGCTCCGTAGCAACTACCCCTCGAGCATATCGGCTTAACATTAGGAATTCAGCCTCGTATTCCGCTACAGACTTGTTCCCTTGAACCAGCCCCAGAAACGCCTTCCTCTGCGCGTCAATATAATGAGTACCGACATACTTCTTCTGGTACGCCACCTTAACGTACACCCAGGTGAGATCCTCCACCGTGGCACTATCCCGAACTATTAGCCACCATTGATATGCCTCGTCGCGAAGCAGCACCACCATTCCTTTCACTTTCTCCTCAGCGGTCAGATTGAGCTCATCCATAATTCGCTCAGTTGCTTCCAACCAATATTCAGCTGTACTAGGTGCCACACCTGATACGCCCCGAAACACCTAAGCTCCATTAGCTCGGAGTCACTCGGGTACGGACTTCCTAGCTCTCATATTTTCACCTGCTCCAGCCACTATCTCCAAAACTCGCAAAGACCGCTTTGCGAGCATCGCATCATCCCCGTCGATCTTGCTGCTCATTACCAAATGCTGGTGGTAGAGGTGGCGGTGGTACCTCATTCTCAGACCCTTGACCCGATCTAACGGGTTCCGACACAACCATTCTACCTCTACCGCGTCCGCGACGACCACGTCCCCTAAAACTCATCATTTCTACGATCGCGCCTTAGTCTGTTTAAAAGTTTTATGCATTAGAATTTTGTTCCACTGATTATCCGCGACCAAATTTTATGAAAAGAAATATTTAGAAGTGATTCTTTCGATCAATCAAGGTTTCATCACAAGTTTCACTATTCTAATTCAGAGAACCACACTCACATTCCTTAATAGAAACACATTCATTCACCAGCATCCATCGTGCTACCATGGCCGTCTTAGCCTTTTCCAACCCAGGGGTTATTTCGTCATTTGTCCTATAAGGGTATTTTGGTAATAAATCGGGGTCAATTTGAAAATCCTAATAAATCAAAGGTTTATTCCAAAATTTACAGAAACTCAGGGTTATTTTGAAAATTTGTTTTCCAAATCAAAGGTATTGCCAAAAATTTCAAGAATCAGAGTTAGTTCGGAAATTTTCAAAATTCAGAGGCATTTCGGTAGTTTTGAAATCCGAGGGTACTTTGGTAATTTACAACACAGGGGTATTTTCGTAATTTTCTTCCAAATCGGGTATTTTAGTATTTTGCAAAATAGGATTCTTAGGGACTTTTGTAAAGAAAAATTTTATTGAATTCGGGGGTAGTTCAGTAAATTTAGAAACGAAGGGCATTTTTGTAATTTCGCCACTAAGGGCATTTTGGTAATTTTTGTAAATCAAAAATTTTTCGAAAAATTTTGTAAAAGTAGTTCTCACAAATTACAAGGGTAATTTTAAGAGTTTTAAAACTAGGGTTTTTATAAAAATACGGCTAGTTCCCTTTCGGGTTTTAGTTATTGGGTTTAGCCTATGAATAAGTCCTCATGGTTAGGGTGAACCGTAGCTACGCACCAGGTAGGATTCGAGTAAAGAGGAGATGAGTCGCTAGGACTGCTTAAGTACCAAGCTCTTACCGAGTCCACTCCTAGACAAGCGCACAATGGTTGCCACACCTTAGCTCGGCGACTTACTTTATAGGTTTGTTTGATTGTCCTTATGTCTTATGCATGTGTTTGAGTGCACTATCCCTAGGGTTCAATAGCCCTAATCTTTTAATCTACGAGCCCACATAAGCCCATAATATTCACATATAAATCACTTCAACAATTAGAGGTACTTACCTAGTGGACTGCGGGTCGGAGATACAGGTGCCATGCCAGAATAACCTGAAAATTTTATGAAAGCCCAAATCTTTGAAAAGCCCATTAAAAAAATGTTTTTGGGCCCAAAACCCTCAAAGCCGAGTTTTGAACTGGGCTGTGATACCAATTTGTAACACCTCAAACCTGGCCCATTCACTACGACCGAATTTGAAATGCCACTGCGGAAAAACGTTTGAAAAGTATTTTGACTTATAGTGAAACATAAAATTTTGTATGCCTTTAAGAAAATATTGGGTATGTAAAATTCCAAAATAAAATTAAGTTGCAAAATGTAAAACTTTAAAATAATTTATCAAAGTATAAACTTACTCTTTAAAAGAAACATTCTCGAATATTAACTTAATCATCACTCCAACTTAAAACAAATAAAAATCCTTAAACACTTAAAGTGGCTTTTATTACAATAAATAACCTTTCATAAATAAAATGTATAAAACAAATAAGATATCTTCTGCATGGGCCACCTCGTACCCACTCCAACCCGATCCAAGCTTTATGCATCACCTGAAATGTTGGTAAAAATTTTGGGTGAGTCAACAGACTCAGTGCATAGTCATTTCACAT
Organism: Gossypium bickii; assembly: GCA_025503065.1. Classification (NCBI taxonomy): domain Eukaryota; kingdom Viridiplantae; phylum Streptophyta; class Magnoliopsida; order Malvales; family Malvaceae; genus Gossypium; species Gossypium bickii. The sequence goes on from CP106709.1 coordinate 69,106,676, forward strand.
GTCTCCGCATATGGGCTTAGCCCATATCCACACAGTCCGTACACATAATCAGTCATGCAAACATGCATCCCAACCCAACCTAAGTCCATCCATTACACCTACCTCGGCAGACCCCCTGCTCAAGGCCATGGCTAATCCACCACCGATGACATAATGATCCACATATCCTACCTTGACAGACTTGCTGCTCAAGGCCGTGGCTGTGCCACCGATCCCATAGGGATCTCACATATCAATCAGTCCACGGTAATGGACACAGCTATCAACCGCCGAGATAGGCACTTAGCCAACACCTCCCTTGATGAAGCACACAGCTAACATCAAGCGCTAATGTAGTACGAGGCTAGCATTAGACCACGTACATAAATATGTACACCCTTTCCTTCAATTTTCACATCCCAAGTCCCATGCATATATGTGTATCACGTCAGATTAACAGTTAGAGTAAATATTCATCACATGCTCACCACAATTATCACACATATTTCATAGGCAAAAGAGAGCACTGACCTGATTAATTGATTACCCACTACGGGTATCCACCATCTTAGCCATTATTTCCGGCTAACATACACATCATAAACATACATACAATCAACATACAAATAACAGGAGAATAGTGTGATAACTACGCACCTGATTAGCACAATTGACTAAATCTCGAAACCCACGTCTAACGATTTGCACCTTTGCAATTGTAGAACTCCTTCCTATACCAACTAAGTCAGAATCGGCTAACTTAATATACCAAAATGGCCTATGGCCGAAAATTACTACTGCCTTACCTTACGGATCTAAATCCTGAAACCGCTCCTTGTCTTAGAAATTGTCGAACTCCCTGCTTAACCTCTGTTAGATTCGGCTTAACAATAAATCTAGGGAAAATGGCCCTTGGCCGAAACTATACTTGCTTACCTTGATGCTTTCGAATCCCGAAGAACTCCTTACTGCTCCTTAATATTGGCTACACAAAAGACACATAAAATAGCTTAATGGACATTCGGCCATCCTTAGATCAAGGCCTGCACACTTGATTTCGGCAAACTAAAAGAATAGGAACCCAAATCAATTGCTAGAATTGAGAATACTTACCCTTACACGCTTACCACGAAACCAAAAGCAAGAGATCGATGGTACTACCCTTGTAGATTCGGCCTCAAAGATTGTAAAATAGAAAAGAGAATAAGCGGTTGAAAGATTCGGCAATAGTGACTAATATTAGAGAGGTTTCGGCTTCAAAGACTCGCAACAACGAAGAGAAAATAAAGTACCTTGAGATTCGGCTACAAGAGAATAAGTAAGGAATTTGGGTTGGAAGAAAAATAAAGAAGAGGAGGAGAGGGTAGAACAATTTCGGCAAGAAGAATTTAGAATGGGAAAAAGAAATATCAAAATGTGAGCACCCCTATTTATACTACACACTTTCTCCTATTTTATCTCTTTAACACATATTCAAAGTAAATAAAAATAAATCCATACTTAATCTCTTCTTTATCACCTTAATAAAATAAAATAAAATCCATCTCATCATCCCCTAATCACCTATTCAAAATTCTAAAATAAATCAATTATCCTCCACTTAATCTCCTATTCTACCTACTAATCTACCTATTTGAATAAAAAAAAAAAACAACAATTATCCTACCTTCTCTGCAAATTAATTTTAAAAGGATTAAACAAGCATTATCCTTATCAAATTGAAGATCCCATGTGCCGTCCACTTTCTTCTTTTCTGCCTTGGCGCTGAAACCAAAATAAAACCTTAAAATTTTGCTTCTCTTGCGTCTTGAACCCATGACTGCACTCAAGCCCCTTTAAGCTTTAACGCCCCAAGCCACTCTGCAGAGCATTTTTTGTGATATAAATTACCCCAATTTCTTTTAAGAGCTCTTTCCTTAACTCCCCTCGTCTTAACGCCAAAGACAAAAATAAAACACCCTTTACTGCCGCCGTGTTTCGAACCCAGGCCCTTGTTGGCGTTATATCCAGGCCCTTAAGTGGCGCATGGAAGCCACTTTACCAAGGCATTTCTTATGCCATAAACCCCCAACAACTTCTCTTAAAGCCCCTTAGCCTAGCTCCTTTTTGACGCAAAAATAAAAGCCTCGATGCGCCGCGTTACTCGAACCTCTTACCTCTGCATGAAGCCCCCCAAGGCCCCTAAAGTAGCGTCCCAAGCCACTTTACTAAGCCCAAGTTCATGTCCCTAAACTCCTGAAATTTTCTTAAGGCCTCCCTAGCCCAATTTCCCCTTTTAACTTAAAATTTCAAAAATTTCCAGTGCATTCCCTTTTAATCCTAGAGTTTTAAAAACCCTTAAAACATCACCAACCACACTTAAAGCCTACTAACACTTGAGTTATGCTCCAAATGCAAAACCCCTAATCTAGGATGTTACACACAGAGTAAGCTTTCAAAAGCTTAGGAAGCCATGTACAAATAAACTTAACATAAAATGCACATAGCATGTTTATACAATGACAATAATGGTTCTCATGGCATATACATCTCTTATAGCATTTGGCTCATTTGCTTAGCTATATCTTACCACACTTTTCAACTCAATGTCACATATTTACCTAATTTTTTCAAGCATATTCTCATATATCATCTCATCAATCCATTGTACATATTCATCTTAGTAAGTTCATATAGATACTTACCTTTCATACACACTTAATGTACATTTCAAACATATCTAAGACGGATATACAATCACCTAATCGTTCGCATCTTGGATTTGCCCGTTGAACCATTTGGAATCTAATAGGATATTTAGAGTGCTCGAAATAGTCGTACAATGCCAACATCCTAGACGTGGTCTTACATGCAATCAGATATCGATGCCATTGTCCCAGACATGGTCTTACACAAATCAATGCGATGCCAATGTCCCAGACATGGTCTTACAAGTAAATATCATATGGATGCCAACGTCCCAGACGTGGTCTTACATGAAGTCTCGAATCAATGCCAACGTCACAGACGTGGTCTTACATGAAAACACAAAACAAACACCTATGTCATGACATAGACTATCCTATCTATTCCTAGGTTCAAACGGGACTTCTCGGACATTGTCACTACATCGAATCTATCTCTGAAATTCATGTATACATCATCTCATATACATTCGTCATTATCAATAGTTATAAGATTATACATAATTCAATACAAATACATTTATTTATATATTGACTTACCTCAAATTTAGATATTTTTTCAGACTCAGTTATTCGACTACTTTCGTTTTCCTGCGATCTAACTCCATTTTCTTCGGTTCTTAATATATACATATTCAAATTTAACCCTTTCATTCATCAACTTATTCAATTCAATCCAAAAACATACATTTAGAGCTATTTGCAACTTAACCCTCATATTTACACATTTTATCAATTTAGTCCATTTTTCTCAAAACATCAAATATACAAAATCACCACATACCCATGTTTAGCCGAATGCCCATGTATTTTACACAAGTCCAAACATTTCATCAAATTCACAATTTAATCTCTCAAATTACTATTTTCACAATTTAGCCCTAATTAGCTAAATTCATCAAAACTTCAAGAACAAAACATGTTTATTTAACACATATCTTTCATTAAACACCTAAACTCATCACAGAGCTCACCATTTCATCAATGGCACATTTCATAAATATCATCAATTCTTCAAATTACAACATGGGCTTGATAGTAGACTAAGCAACAATCTCAAAAACATAAAAATCATCAAAAACTAAACATACCTTAATTTTGAATACAATGGCCGAACCTTAGCTCGTGTTTTTCTTTTCTTTCTTTTGTGAATTTCGGCTAACTAGGATGAACATATGGCTTATTTTCATGTTATTTTCATTTGTTATTACTAGTAATTCATTTACTATATTAACCTTATATAATAAAATTATAAGACATAATTTTCAAGGTCATTATTGACCATAACCGTCCACTATCCATAATAATAGGCTAATTGCCTTTTAAGGGCTTCAAATTATAAAGACATCAACAATTTAATACTTTCACAATTAACCATCAAACTTTCATTTTATGCGATTAAGCCCTTTTCTAAAATTAAACACACAAATGGGTAAATTAACTTACGAAACTTTAACACATACTTAACCACATATCAAAGGCACAGAAAATAACATTAAAATATTTTACTGACTCGAATTTGTGGTCCCAAAACCACTGTTCCCCTAGGGTCTAAACCAAACTGTTACACTTCTGGGATTGTGGCATATATATGTGGCTATAAGTATATATATTTGTGTGTGTGTGTTTGCGTGTCTAGATAATTTTGGTATAATAATGAACTACTAAGTTATGTGTTTGGACACTTTGTTTGCTAGGTTGAATATATGCATCTTTTAACTTCATAAAATGATATGGATGCAATCACTTGTGAAACGATGAATTTGTGGTGAATTGGTATTTTAGTATGTATGACTTACATGGTTAATTAGTGCTAGTTTAGAATGGCATTTTTGGTACCAAATGGTTTGTTTTTTCTTGGTAAATCAAATGACATGTGAAGATTTAAACTTAGTTTGAAGTTAGTGAACATCTTGGCAAAAATTCAAGTATCTAACTATATATGAAATGATTTTATGATTGAGGTACCTATGGGCATATTGGTTGGATAAGTTTATATTATGATTGGTTAGTTTGATTATGCACGAATTTGGTGTCTTATGATGGCTTGAAAATTTATGCAAAACTACTTATAGGTACATGCTAGTTTGGGTGAGAAAAATGGCTTGTAAAATAGCCTATTTTTGTCCACATGGGCAGAGGCAAGAGTGTGTGTCTCAGCTGTGTGTGACACACAGCCAGGCAACACGGCTGTGTGTCGCCTGTAGCTTTCAAAGGGTTGCAAGTTACACCATTATACGGCCTAGCACACGGCCTAGCACACGGGCGTTTTGCTTGGCCATGTGGCCTAAGTCAGTGAGTTACACGGGCACAGGCATGGGCTGGGACACGGTCGTGTGTCCCTACTTCGAATGCCCACACGGCCTGAGACACGAGTGTGTCTCTTGGTGTAACACCCTTAACCCGTAACCATCGCTGGAATAGGGTTACGAGGCATTACCGAACATTTCAGAATATTTACAATTATTTCACATCATAAGGTACATTATCATCTTAACATAACAAATCGACTACTTTCGACTTCCCCCGATCTACTTCCAATTTCTTTCGCTCTTGATCTATATAAATTCAAATTTGTCTATTTAATAACACATTTCATTCATTTCAATCCACTAACAAAATCATTCCTTTTTCTTACAAATTTCGGCTAAGATGAACACTAATGCATGGCATTTTAATGTTTTTTTATTTTATTACATTAATTAACACATTTACTAAATTAACCTTAATGAATGAATTAAAAACACTTAATAAACATGCCTTAAACCGTCCATCACATTATAATGGGTCAAATTTCATTTTAAGGACCCCACAATATAAAAACAATTGTAATCCAGCACTTACACATTAATAGCCTACTTTTTCATTTAATGCAATTTAGTCCTTTTTGAAATTTAAACACACAATCGATCAAATTAAAACACAAAAATTTCACACATGTCAATTCACATACTGTAAACACATAAAATCATATTAAAATATTTTCCTGACTCGGATTTATGGTCCTGAAACCACTATTTCGACCAGGGTCTAAATCGGACTGTTACAATTCTCCCCTCTTAGGGATTTTCGTCCCCGAAAATCTTACCGGCGAATAGGTTTTGGTAACGTTCTCTCATAGCATCTTCGGGCTCCCACGTCACTTCTTCAACCCCGTGCCGATGCCATAAGACTTTCACTAATGAGATTTTTTTATTTCTCAATTATTTCACCTCGCGATCTAAAATCTGGATCTGTTCTTCCTCGTAAGTCATATCAGATCTAATCTCAATCTCTGACGGAGAAATTACATGTGTTGGGTCGGATCGATATCGTCGAAGCATCAAAACATGAAATACATTATGAATCTTTTCCAACTCAGGTGGCAACAACAATCTGTAAGCAACCGGCCCGATACGCTCAATAATCTCATATGGCCCAATGAATCTCGGACTCAATTTGCCTTTACGACCGAATCGGATTATTTTCTTCCATGGCAAGACTTTCAAAAACACTTTATCCCAAATCTGAAATTCAATATCTTTTCGTTTCAAATCTGCATACGACTTCTGACTATCTGAAGTGGCTTTTAAACTATCACTTTCACTTTCACTTTCTGTTCAGTTTTTTTCATCAAATCGTCCCTGTGTATCTTCTTCTCACTGAGCTCAGTCCAATACAATGGTGTTCGACATTTGCGACCATACAAAGCCTCATAAGGTGCCATTTTGATACTCGACTGATAGCTATTATTATATGCAAATTCAATTAGTGACAAATATCGTTCCCACGTACCTTTAAACTTGAGTATGCAACATCTCAACATATCTTCTAGGATCTAAATAATTCGTTCAGACTGACCGTCTGTTTGCGGATGGAAAGTAGTACTAAAGTTTAGTTTCGTATCTAGCACATCTTGCAATTTCTTCCAAAACTGCGATGTGAACCTCTGATCTCTATCTAAAATAATAGAAATAGGCACTACATACAATCTCACAATCTAAGAAATATATAACTCAGCAAGTTTATCAAGTTAATAATCTGTATGAACTAGAACAAAATGAGCCGATTTTGTCAATCTATCCACAATAACCCAGATTGCATATTTCTTACTCGATGACAAAGGCAAACCCGATACAAAATCCATTGTAACTCTGTCACATTTCCACTCAGGTATCATAATTGGCTGAAGTAACCCAGACGGTACTTGATGCTCAGCTTTGACTTGTTGACAGATCAAACATTTCAAAACAAGATCAGAGATATCTCGTTTCATACCAGGACACCAGAAGAGCTGTTCCAAATCATTATACATTTTTGTGCTACACGGGTGAACAGACAACCGACTGCTATGAGCTTCGTCCAAAATCATCTGAATCAACTCTGAATTGCTCAGAACACATATTCGATTTTTGAACCTCAAACAACCTTCAGTATCAACTCAGAATTTTGAATCAATATTCACATCACATTGAGCTCATTTTGCTATCAATTCATTATCAACTTTTTGAGCCTCACAAATTTCCTAAATTAATAACAGTTTCACTTTCAACTCAGCAATTATCGAACCATCATTTGATAAGGTCAACTGAGTATTCATTGCTCGTAACGAAAATAATGATTTTTGACTCAAAGCATCAGCAACAACATTAGCCTTTCCCAGATGGTAGTCAATCACAAGCTCATAATCTTTTAACAACTCTAACCATCTTCGCTGCCGTAAATTTAGATCTTTTTGTGTCACCAAATATTTTAAACTTTTATGATCGGAATAAACATGACATTTTTCACCAAATAGATAGTGGCGCCATATTTTTAATGCAAACACAGTAGTTGCCAATTCTAGGTCATGTGTCGGATAATTCTTTTCATGCGGCTTTACCTATCTTGAGGTATAAGCTATGACTTTTTCTTCCAACATTAAAACACAATCCAAACCATTCAAAGACGCATCACTATAGATAAGGAATTCCTTACCGATTCTGGCTGAACTAACACTGGGGCTTCAGTCAACAAAGCTTTCAACTGATCAAATCTTTTCTAGCACCTTTTTGACCACTCAAACTTAACATCTTTCTAAAGGAGTCGCGTCATCGGGGTTGTAATCATAGAAAATCCTTTTACAAATTGTCTATAATATCTCGCTAATCCTAGAAAACTGCGAACTTCTGACATATTTCTCGGAGGTTTCCAATCTAAAATTGTTGAAATCTTGCTCGGATCAACCCGAATACCCGATGCTAATACAATATGTCCTAGAAAACTAACTTCTTGTAACCAGAACTCACATTTACTGAATTTTGCATACAACTGCTTATCATGCAAAGCTGTAGCACTAATCTCAGATGTTCAGCATGTTCAGATTCATCAAGGGAATGGATCAATATGCCATCTATAAACACAACCATGAATCGATCTAAAATATTGTATGAAAATTCGATTAATCAAATCCATAAAAATAGCAGGTGCATTAGTAAGTCCGAAAGGCATAACCAGAAACTCATAATGTCCGTACCTCGTTTAGAAAGCAGTTTTCGGCACATTAGAGTCTTTAACTCGCAACTGATAGTAACCCAATCTCAAATCTATCTTAGAAAACACTGTAGCCCCTTTCAACTGATCTAATAAGTTGTCTATCGTGGCAAAGAATATTTATTCTTTATAGTCACCTTATTAAGTAGTCGATAATCGATACACATTCTCATAGTTCTGTGTTTCTTTTTCATGAACAAAACCAGTGCACCCTAGGGAGAAAAACTCAGTCGTACGAAACCTCTATCTGTCAATTCTTACAACTGAGCCTTCAATTATTTTAATTCAGTCGGTGTCATTCTAGACGGGGCTATTGATATCGGAGTCGTCCCCGGCACTAACTCAATACCAAACTCTACCTCTTAGATTGGTGGCAAACTTGGTAATTCCTTGGGAAACACATTCGGATATTCACTCACAACTGGTACTAATTCTATCTTCTTTTCTGTCACTTTAGAGTCAAGCACATAAGCAAAATAAGCTTCACACCCCTGTCTCACATATTTCTGAGCTAACATCGAAGATATCAGTGCCGATAAACCATTCAGATCATTAGACTCAATCCGAATAATCTCATCGTTCTGACATCACAGATCAATAGTCTTCTATTTGCAGTTCACAATAGCATCATGCAAAGTTAACCAATCCTTACCCAGAATTATATCAAACTCATCGAGTGGCAATAACATCAAATCAGCCGGAAAACATTAATCTCGAATCATCAACGGTCAATTCTTGCACACTTTATCAACTAAAACATACCGGTCTAAGGGGTCTGATACTCTAATCACGAACCAGTAGACTCTACAGGCAAAGTCTTACTGGATACTAAAGTCTCACATACATAAGAATGAGTAGAACCAGGATCAATCAATGCAACAACACTAGTATCATAGAGTTATTAAAGTACCAGTAATCATATCTGAAGACGAAGCTTCTTCACGGGCACGGATAGCATAAGCTTTGGTAGGTGCACGAGCCTCAAATCTAACAACTGTGTCTTTAGTTCCTCTCTGACTGCTACTGACATTACCCATGTTCCTGGGTGGTCTACCTCGAGCTGCCCTATTACTCGATCTGACATTATGTACTATGTTTTGCTCAGCTAACTCACGGCACTCAAGAATGAAATGATCTAATGATCGACATTTGAAATACGCTGGATCATTCAATCTACAACTGTTGGGATGTCGTTACCACAATATTTTCATTTTGGTTGATTTGATTTGACATTACCAACACTAGCTACTGAGGTAGCTCTCGAACTCACAACTGGTCTATCTCGATCCCGTCTAGAATAACCCGCAGTAGCCTTTGAATGGTTAGATTCATCTCAAAATTTCTTTGATGTCGATTGGAAAGACTTACTTGAGAATCTCTTACATGCATCTAGCTTCAAATTTAGCTTTTCTTTTCTCTTTCCCAAGCTCTTCGGCTTTGCAGACTCGTTCAACAAGTACAACAAACTCTTTTATTTCAAGAATCCCGACTAATAGCTTGATATCTTCATTCAACCCGTCTTCGAATCTTTTACACATTATTACTTCAGTCGAAACACACTCTTGGGCATATCTGCTCATTCTCATAAATTCTCGCTCATATTCTGTTACAGTCATACGACCCTGTTTCAGCTCGAGGAATTCTTTGCGCTTCTGATCAATGAATCTCTAACTGATGTATTTCTTACGGAATTCAGTCTAAAAGAACTCCCAAGTAACCCGTTCTCTCAGAACTACAGATATCAGTGTATTCCACTAATGATATGCAGAATCTTGAAGCAATGATACAACACATTTGATGCACTCATCAGGTGTACAGGATAGCTCATCAAACATACAGGTCGTATTATCAAGCTAAAATTCAGCTCACTCGGCATCATCATCAACAGTGACTCTGAACTCTTCGGCACTGTGTTTCTTGACTCTATCAATCGGTGGCTTATTCACTCGTACTGGATCAACAACTTGTGGTCTAACATGTATTTGAGGAGGAATCGGTGGGGGAGATGGTTGTGGAATAGCCGAATTCGTCCGGATATATTGAGTAAACCAATCATTCATCATTTGATAGAAGGCTTGTTTAGCCTCTCCCTCTTGGTTACTCGAAGTCGGCCAAGATTCAACCGGTGCTACCCCCTGAGCAGGAGCAGGCGCATTACTTTCTACATCATCTGCTACGGCTCGATCGGGATCCATTCTCTATATGAAAACACTTTTCAATTGTCAGGATTTATCACACTATCACAGTTTATAAATATGACATGTATAGCTAGACTCACATGCGCAACGTTAGTTCTAGAATCGACTAAACCGTAGCTCTGATACCAATAAAATGTAACACCTCTAACCCGTAACCATCACAGGAATAGGGTTAAGAGGCGTTACCGAACATTTTAGAACATTTACAATTATTTCACATCATAAGGTACATTATCATCTTAACATAACAAATCATATTCATAGAATCCCTTAAATAGGTCTACGATACCTTAAACATGCATTAGAAAGGGGTCGGGACTAAACCGAGTACATACAAAATTTTCTAAAAATCAAATATTTTTCAAAGTTACAGAGGTCACACACCCACGTGGGCAGGCTGTGTGCCTCACATGGCATCAGACACACCCGTGTGTCCAAGCCGTGTCAAAACAGGGCATACATACTGACTTGTCCACACGGTCGATGACACGCCCGTGTGCTTAACCCGTGGTCGACACTGACTTATTTCACACGGCTAGTCACACGCCCAATGGTCCAACCCCTGTGCGAGTCTGACTTATTTCAATTTGCAAACTTAAGAGCCACGATCGAGCCACACACCCGTGTGCTCAACCGTGTGGGCAAATATAAGCCATTTGCAAGGCCAATTTGCCACCCACACTTTGGGTCACACCTACAAGCATCAAACCATTCTAAAAGCATACCTCCAATGCATTCAAGACATACCAAAACATGCATATTTTACCACTTAACAATATCTTTCACTTCATATACAAAACCTAACTCAATTATTCTAATTCAAAAACACCTACATCACAATAAAGACATATAAATCATTCATCATTTTAATCTATTTCAATTCATAGCAATTCTTAGCACATCAACTCCCAAATCAACTATAAAACTTACCATAAACTGACCACTTCATTAGACCAACTATGAGCTTACCATATCAAAATATGCATCATGTAGCATAAACTACTCATTCATAAACATATTCATTATCAAGCCATATCACATGGCTATATTTACACAACTCAAAACATCATCCAAATACTCTAGTCTATACATGCCATACTTCAGTATATACAACTTCAAAAGGTACCAAAAGATAGTTCGATAATGTTGTGATGATCCTCGACGATCCCTGAGCTTCTCGTAGCTTTAATAATCTATAAAACAATCAAACAAACAGACACACAAAGTAAACTTTCAAAGATTAGTAAGTCATAAGCAAATAAAAACAAATAAACATTTGCATTTATATCAACTAATCAAAATCACATATACATTAACCAATTACACAATTAATGTGTTTACAACTCAATTATTATCACATTTACAATATCCATATAACATCAACTTTCAAACTCACATATACTCATAAGCACATATAAATTTATCTTTTACCATTTCCAATTCATGTATCCATCATAATCATATACTTTCCTTATTCTCATATACATATTACAAAGCACATACCTGAATCTTTTAATTCGTTTTCACATCTGATCTCAGCTCGATAATGCCCGTTGAACCATTCGAAATTAATAAGGATACTCGGATAATCGGAAGGCTCGTACAATGCCAAGGTCCCAGATGTGGTCTTACATGTAATTATAGATCGATGCCACTGTCCCAGACAGGGTCTTATACGAATCAAATACGATGCTAATGTCCCAGACGTGGTCTTACACGTAAACACAAGTTGATGCCAATGTCCCAGACGTGGTCTTACATGAAATCACATAACGGAATCCTATGTCATGACATATGTATCCTAACTATTCCTAAGGTTCGTACGGGGCTTTCAGACGTCTTATCCCGATCATTTCAAGCTTGTAATAGTTCTCCCATGCTCAATTCATTTCAGTATATTCATTCACAAAGATAACAATTCAATTCGGCACTATTAAAATAGATACAATAGAATTTAACAACATTTATTTACTTATGAACTTACCTCAGATATTGACGGATGAAATCAACTACTTTCGACTTCCCCCGATCCAGTTCCAATTTCTTTCGTTCTTGATGTATATAAATTCAACTTTGACTATTTAAAAACACATTTCAATCATTTCAATCCACAAACACATAATTAGGCCTTTTTGCACATTAGCCCTTTTAATTTCACACTTTTACATTTTAGTCATTATTTCACTAAACACAAAATATTCAAAATTTAACCACACTATAGCTTAGCCAAATCTTCCTATAGTTCACCTAAGTCCACACATTTCATTTATTTTTCATTTTAGTCCCTCAAAATATTATTTTCACAATTTATCCCAAATTACTCAAATTTATCAAAAATCCAAAGACAAAACATATTAATCTATCACATATCTTTTATTTTCCATCATCAAACAACAAAAATCATAAGCTATCATCAATGGCAAAAAACAAAATCATCATCAAATTCAAAAATTAAAACATGGGCTTTGTAGTACTCGAAGCAACAATCACAAAAACGTAGAACTTATCAAAATTGAACAAAACTCTTACCTTAATTTTGCTTGATCATGGCCGAACCCTTAAAGCTATTTTTATTTTCTTTTTCTTACAAATTTCGGCTAAGATGAACACTAATGCATGACATTTTAATGTTTTGTTTTATTTTATTACATTAATTAACACATTTACTAAATTAACCTTAATGAATAAATTAAAAACACTTAATAAACATGCCTTAAACCGTCCATCACATTATAAAGGGTCAAATTTCATTTTAAGGACCCCACAATATAAAAATAATAGTAGTTCAGCACTTACACATTAATAGCCTACTTTTTCATTTAGTTCGATTTAGTCTTTTTTGGAATTTAACACACAATTGATCAAATTAAAACATAGAAATTTCACACATGTCAATTCACATACTATAAACACATAAAATTATATTAAATTATTTTTTGACTTAAATTTGTGGTCCTGAAACCACTATTCTGACTAGGGTCTAAATCGAACTGTTACAATTGGTCGTGTGAGTCATACGACCGTGTACCCCTGCAATGTTGAAAATTTTCAATATTTTTTGAAAAATTCTCTTAGTTTTTGATTTAGATCGACTTATTTCTAATGTGTATTTAGGGCCTCGAGGGCTTGTATACGGGACAGTATGCATGTTTTGAATTTGTTTTAAAGTGTTTATTGATATGATTTAAAAAGTTTGAAATTTATGCTCATTTGATTTGAAAACCTCGATAATGCTCTGTAACCTTATTTCGATGACGAAAACGGGTTAGGGTGTTACATTTATTTGTATCAGAGCTACGATTTAGTCAATTCTAAGACTAAAGTAACGAAATAGGAATTAGTATATACATGCCACATATACCCTGTGATAGTGTGATGCGTTTGATCCATTCTAACAATTTGTTTCTTATAGATTCAAGATGTCAGCAGAATCTAATCGAGCTATAGTTAATGAAGCTGAAAGTAATGTTCAAGCTTCAAATCCAGAGGCAAGTAACAGTGCTCCTATTCCTCAATCGGTTGGTGATGAAATGAAACATATGTTTATAGGAATGATAAACCAATGGTTCAACGAGTTTAAAAAAGAAAATATAGCTACTCTACGTCGTCTACTGCTTGTTGTGCCTCTTTCGGCACCCTTGAATACTATCACCCCTGTACCAGTGTTGTTTACTCGAGTATTCGTAGATAAGGTTCAAAAATGTAGAGCGGAAGAGTTCAAAGGTATGATAGAAAATGATCCGTCAAAAGCTGAGTACTAGCTATTAAATACAAAGAGAGTTTTTGAAAAATTCCTGTGCACCCCTGAAGATTGTTTGAGATGCTGGTGTTTTGCCTGAAAGATGAGGCATATTTATTGTGGGATACTTCAAGTACGATGGTATCGAATGATCTAATTAATTGGGATTTTTCCAGAATGAATTCAAGAAAAATTATGTAAGCCGATTTTTTATCGATCGAAAAAAGAAAGAATTTCTGGAATTAAAGCAAGGAAATCGGACTGTAGCTGTAACAACCCGTTTTTAATGAAATCGAAACAGTGGTTTCGGGACCACAAAATTGAAGTCAAAATATTTATTTTATTATTATTATAATTTCTATGAGTGATTGTGTGAAAGTTTCATTTAGCAATTTTATCGTTTGATTAGTCAATTTGATAAAAAGGACTAAATCGCGTAAAGTGAAAAACTTGAGTTCTATTAGCTAAAGGTATCTAATAGCTATAGAACCTTAAAGTGAAGGTCCTTATGTGGCAAATAGCCCATTAAATAGATAGTGGATGATAATGGCATAGCATTATTGAAATTTTGAATTAGTAATAAGGTTAATTTTTTCATTTAGTAATTAAAGGTTAACTAAAATAAAACAAAAACACCAAATTGGTTCATTCATCTTCCTTAACCGATTTTCATATAGACAATAGCCATTTTAGGGCTTGAAGCATTCGGTCATCTCCTAGCTCAATTGTAAGTCTATTTTTGTCCCATTTTTAGTGATTTCTATGTTTTTGATATCGTTGCAACTAGGTCTAGATAGCCCAGGGACTAATTTGCAAAATTTTTAAAGGTTTACGATGTTTCCATTGAATATGTATGAGTTTTGAATTTTCTTGATAGATTATGAATGTTTTTGTGAATTATATAAGTTTTGTTAAGTGATTTTCAGTGAAAATGCAAATTAGGGATTAAATTGTGAAATGTGGAAACTTAGTGGTTAAAATGTGAAATAAATGAAAAATAGGGGCTGCTGGGGACCTATTTGTAATTTGGATAGCATGGGTTAGTATTGAATTTCATGAATTTGTTATTGTAAATTGTAAAAGTACATTAATGTGAATTTTGGACTAAATTGAATAGAGAGATAATTATATAAGTTAATTTTGATTACATATAGCTCAAGAAAAGCGAAACTCGGACTTAGATCGAGAGAAAAACAAAGTTCTCAACTAATCGACCAGTTTAGCCATCTTTACATCCGAGGTAAGTTCGTTTGTAATAAGTTTTGTTGTAAATATATTTTAAATGCTTTGATATTGCATAAATTGTGAATACGAGACTACAGACATGTTTGACAATGATTTGACGATGATTCAGCATTGGAAATTCTGGTTGAACCTTAGGAATAGATAGGATACTAGTGAAATGTCATTAGGGAATTATTGTGATTATGTGATCTGGGTGTTGGTATTGCACGTCTATTAGTGGCAGAGTATACCAGCATGTGTTGCGATTACTTGACAACTTGTGTGAGCAGCACCATGTAGCTACATCTTAACCCACACAAGGTTTGAATTATGAGATTGATACGATATGGTACATGTGTACGTGGACCGTATAAGCTTTGAATTGAATAAATTGAGAAGTTTGCATATAATCTTATGATTTAAAGATGTGAAAGGTTTGTTTGATATTATGAGTTACATATTGATATATTTTAACGATTGAATTATGTATTTATGATTTCATTAAGTTTATTTCATACGAGCTTACTAAGTTATAAAGCTTACTTTGTTTATTTTTCCATGTTTTATAGTGATTTCAAAGCTAGCTCAGATTCGAGGATTGTCAGAGACTTCGTCACACTATCCAACTATCATTTGGTGCTTTTGAACTTTGGTATTTTGGTATATGGCATGTATAGGGACTTTGGTCATTTTGGTTCATAAGTTGATGATGATTATGGCCATATGAATTGGCTTATAAATGTCTAAGGTTTAGTTTTGTGCATAGTTATGTAAGTTGGCTTATTTTGGTTGTGTATGTATTTGTGTAAATGGCTATAAGTCATAACCTCACGAGCTAAGATACAGATCGGTTCTTCTTCATAAGTCATATCGGATTGAATCTCTATCTCAGACGGAGAAATTACATGCGAGGGATCTGATCTGTATCGTTGAAGCATCGATACATGAAACACATTGTGAATCTTTTCTAACTCAGATGGTAGCAACAATCTATAAGCAACCGACCCAATACGCTCGATAATATCATACGGCCCGATGAATCTCGGACTCAATTTGTCTTTTTTACCGAACCAGAGTATTTTCTTCCACGGAGACACTTTCAAAAATACTTTATCACCGATCTCGAATTCAGTATCTTTTCGTTTCAAATCTGTATATGATTTCTATTGATCAGACGCTGCTTTCAGACTATTTCGTATCACTTTTAGTTTTGTTCAGTCTCTTTAATCAGATCAATCCCGTGGATTTATTTTCACTATGTTCAGACCAGTAAAAAGGTGTTCGGCATTTCCTACCATACAAAGCTTCATACGGTTCCATTTTAATGGTCAATTGAAAACTATTATTATATGCGAATTCAATCAATGGAAAATACTGTTCCCACGTACCTTCAAACTCAAGAATGCAACATCTCAACATATCCTCGAGTATCTGAATAATCCGCTCGGATTGACCATCCGTCTGCGGGTGAAAAGCAGTACTGAAGTGCAATTTTGTACCTAAAGCCTCTTGTAGTTACTTCCAAAACCGCGAAGTAAACCTCGGATCTCTGTCAGACATAATAGATAGTGGCACCCCGTACAATCTCACAATATTAGAAATGTATAACTTAGCTAATTTATCAAGCGAATAATCTGTTCTCACCGGAATAAAGTGAGCTGATTTTTTCAATCTATCAACTATAACCCGGATTGCATCTTTCTTCCTTGGAGTTAAGGGCAAACCTGAAACAAAATCCATCGTCACTCTATCCCATTTCCACTCGGGGATCATAATCGGTTGTAACAAATCAAATGGCACCTGATGTTCAGCCTTAACTTGCTGACAGATCAAACATTTCGAAACAAAATCAAAGATATCTCTTTTCATTCCAGGCCACCAGTGAAGTTGTGTTAAATCACTATAC
Organism: Gossypium bickii; assembly: GCA_025503065.1. Taxonomy (NCBI): domain Eukaryota; kingdom Viridiplantae; phylum Streptophyta; class Magnoliopsida; order Malvales; family Malvaceae; genus Gossypium; species Gossypium bickii. Next base: position 69,123,917 of record CP106709.1, read on the forward strand.
ATCCTTGTACTTCCCGGATGAACCGATAAGCGACAGCTATGAGCTTCTTTTAAAGTCAATAGAATCAACTCTAGATTTCTTGGAACACAAATCTGATCTCGGAATCTCAGACAATCATCATCATCAACTTGAAATTCTGAATCAAAGTTTAAATCACACTGAGCTCATTTTTCTAGTATTTCATTGTTAACTTTTTAGGCATCACAAATCTGTCGTAAGAACAACAGTCTTGCTTTCAATTCAGCTAAAACCAAACCATCATTAGACAAAACTAAATGACCATTCATCGTAAATAAGGCAAACAACGATTTCTGACTCAAAGCATCAGGAACAACATTTGCTTTTCCCTGATGATAATCAATCACAAGCTCATAGTCTTTTAATAGTTCTAACCATCTACTCTATCACAGATTCAAATCTTTCTGAGTCATCGTATATTTTAGGTTTTTATGATCTGAAAACACATGACATTTTTCACCGAAAAGATAGTGGCGCCAAATTTTTAGAGCAAACACAATCGCAACTAACTCAAGGTCGTGTATCGGATAATTCTTTTCATGTGGTTTTAATTGTCTCGAGGCATAAGCTATAACTTTTCCTTCCTGCATCAAGACACAACCCAGACCGTTTAACAAAGCATCAATAAAAATCACAAACTTTTTACCCGATTCTGGCTGTACCAAAATTAGAGTTTTAGTCAAAAGGGCTTTTAATTGATAAAAGCTTTTCTGACACTTTTCAGGCCATTTGAATTTTACATCTTTCTGATGCAATCTCGTCAACGGAGTTGCAACCATCGAAAAGCCTTTTACGAACCGTCGGTAATAACTAGCAAGTCCTAGAAAACTGTAAAATTCAAACACATTTTTCAGAGGCTTCCACCCTAAAATAGCTGGAATCTTGCTCGGATCAACTCGTATACTGAATGCTGACACAATATGGCCCAAAAATCCAACTTCGCGCAACCAGAACTCACATTTACTAAACTTTGCATACAATTACTTATCACGCAGAGTTTGTAGCACAATTCTCAAATGTTCAGCATGCTCAATTTCATCACGCGAATATATCAAAATGTCACCAATGAATACAACAAAAAATCGATCTAAATACGGTCTTAAAATTCTGTTCATCAAGTCTATGAAGATAGCAGCAGCATTTGTTAGTCCGAAAGGCATAACTAAAAATTCATAATGCCCGTGCCTCGTCGAAGAAAAGCTTAGTCGTGTTAACCTCTGCCTGTCAATTCTTGCAACTGAGACTTCAATCCTTTCAATTCTGTCGGAGCCATTCTATACGGTGCTATTGAGATAGGGGTTGTCCCGGCAGTAACTCAATGCCAAACTCAACTTCTCGTATCGGAGGTAATCCCGATAATTCTTCAGAAAATACGTCAGGAAACTCACAAACAACTGGCACAGATTCAACTTTCTTTTCTGTCACTTTCGTATCAATCACATATGCCAGATAAGCTTCACATCCCTTTTTCATATAATTCAGAGCGTTCATTAAAGATATTATGGTCGATAACCCATTCAAATCGCTAGATTCAATCCATATTATTTCATCATTCTGACATCTCAAATCAATAGTCTTCCGTTTGCAATTCACAACAACATCATGCAAAGTTAGCCAATCCATACCCAAAATTATGTCAAACTCATCAAAGGGTAATAACATTAGATCAGCTAGGAAACAGATATCTTGAAACATCAACGGACAATTCTTGAACACTTTGACAACCAGAACACACTTGCCTAAGGGGTTCGATACTCTAATTACAAATTCAGTAGACTCTATAGGCAAAGTATCACTGGATACGAAATTCATGCATACATACGAATGAGTTGATCCTGGGTCTATCAATGCAATCACAGAAGTATCATAAAGAGTAAATGTACCCGTAATGACGTCTAAAGACGAAGCTTCTTCGCGAACGCGAATAGCATAAGCTCTGGTAGGTGCTCTCGCCTCAAATCTCGTAGATGTATCTTTCATAGCTCTCTGACTACCACTCACATCCCCCGTGTTTCTGGGAGGTCTACCCCTAGCTGAAATGTTATTCGACTTCGGATTCTGTACAATCTCTTACTCAACAAACTTGAGTCTTGGATAAAGTAATCTAATGATCCACATTTGAAACAAGCTCAATCATTTAATGGATAATTTCCCGGATGTCTTTTACCACAATGTCTACACTCGAGTCGCTCAGATCTAACATTTCCAACACTTGCATCGAAATAGCTGAGTCTATCAATGCAATCACAGAAGTATCATAAAGAGTAAATGTGCCCGTAATGACGTCTGGAGACAAAGCTTCTTTACGAACGTGAATAGCATAAGCTCTGGTAGGTGCTTTCGCCTCAGATCTCGTAGCTGTATCTGTAACACCTCTTACTCGTATCCTACGCTAGAACTGGGTACGAGGCATTACCAGACTTAACAATACATTCTACCAAATCTCGAGCCAGAAAATTTCACTCGTAATTTAAACTTTAACAAACACATGCATACACAAGCATTATAAATCCATGACCAATATGAGCCACAACTCGTGGCTAAAAATAGAATAATCCTTATTACCGTTATGAATCAATACATTTGGTCAAATTAATTAACACATATACAAAATGACTTAGTCAAGCCCCTATACATGCCATAACTTAAATCATTTATAAATAAAGATACCCATAGATAGATTGATAGTCTGAAGCGATCTCTGAAGACCTTCAGCTCTAATAGGACTCCGAAACATGGGAAAGAAAAGGGGGTAAGCCTATAAAGCTTAGTAAGTTCACATGTAAAAATAATAAGCATTAGCAATGAATTTAGCTTACTACTAAGATGCCATAACTTGCATAAATAATGCTAAGTTCTTACTTTCTCAACTTACTCATTTGTAGCCTTACCAAAGCCTCAACGAGACAAATCCTCACAACAAGTTCTCAAATTGATACAATCATTAAATCACATGCTTATACCTTATTACTCATGTTCACATTAATCTATCTACTTGTATTGCTGTCACTAAATTATTTATTTCTTGAGCTACAGAGATCTGACTTACAAACCGCTAATTTTCCCTGAAACTAGACTAACATATCTTCATACCATAAAATTTCTAGAATTTTTGGTCATGCCAATTAGTATAGTTTATTCATTAAAATTTCCCCTGTTTCACTGTTCGACTATTCTGACCTCTCTTCACTACGAATCAATTTTATCCTCTTACAGAATTCAAATGACCTTCTTGTTTAGTTCATTTGAAACTAGACTCATTCAGGATTTTAGGCATATAAATTATATCCTATAATTATTTGTATAAAATTTTTAATGACTTTTCTAAGTCAGAACAGGGGATCACGTAATCATTCTGAGCCAGTCTCCCAAAAATTTAAATATCTCAAAATATAAAAATCCTTTGCTTGCTCTATTTCTTTTATATGAAAATAGACTCAATAAGATTTAAATCAATATCTCATCCAACTTATCCAACTTATAATTCAATTTATACATTTTTGATGATTTTTCAAATTCACGTCACTGCTGCTGTTTAAAACAGTTTTATTGTAAATTTTTGCTCTCTCTCACTTTAGTTGTATTCATTACTTACCTATAACAATCTTTCCAATTTCTAATTACATATAGAGCATATTGCTCATACGTTACACATGCATATACCTACATTTACCACTACAAAGTCACACATAACTTCACTTAATCGATTTTCTCATTGAACGCTTCGGAATAATAACGGATACGCGGTGGTTTCGCACATAGCCCCCCATTGAAGTTGAAGCTCTCTTGTACACATAGTGGCCTTCACTTAGTACCACTCATGTGACCTAGCTTGATTGTACACATAATTCTGGCTCTCTTGTACACATAGTGGCCTTCACTTAGTACCACTCATGTGACCTAGCCATCTCGTAGCTCTCTTGTACACATAGTGGCTCACACTACATACCTCACATGTGACCTAGCTACATATAGCTTTCTTGTACACATGGCGTACTCTCGGTACCATACATGTTACCTAGCTGCATATATATATGTATCTTGTAGCTCTCTTTTGCACATAGTGGCCTACACTTAGTACCACTCATGTGACCTAGCTACATACCATTTATATCTTTCAATTCCGAAGGTTCAAACGGAAAGTATCTCACTTCCTAATACTTTATTCCGTTCCTTCAATAGTCAATTATGATTCAAAAATCAGCTACAATACATAAAATATGCTGAAATATAAAAATGTCAATAAAAATAATGAATTATTTACAGACAACTTACATAATTACATTCTCAATCTTATCACATCATCAATTTAACTTATCCTCCCCAAATTATTCTATTCAATACTTTCTTGATATTACACAAAGCCATCTTCCTAATTTGGTCTTACATGTAAACTTATACCAATTCTCATTAAAATGTCGTGTCATTATCGAACATTATAATTATATTGGAAAATCAATACTAAAATTTCAATTTAACGTTCAAACTTGCATCATTAAATGCTTATTAAACATATGAACTTAACTCGATACCAAAACGGTCATTTTACCAACTTTTCTGATTTTTGATTTTCCTCATGTTCTAGGTCCAAATCTCGTTTTTTGGAGTCTAAGACATCACATTTCACTTATTTTATTAATGTACTACTCAAAGCAGTCCCTAACTCAAACTTTGGAAAAATTACAATTTTGCCCCTAAATTTTTGCATAATTACCATTTTGCCCTTGGGATTGAAAATTAAACCTCATCCCTTATTCTTATGTTTTATAACCTGCTGATCATTTTTCCCTTCTATGGAAACATCAAATTCCTGCTCTAACATGCACTTATGTACATTAGGTATTTTTGTCGATTATGTCGTTTTACTCGTTTTCACTTGAAATCGCTTAGTAAAAGTTGTTTAACATAATTCTAAGCTCCATATTCTACCATAAAACATCTAAATAAACAAATTTCACCTATGGGTATTTTTCCAAATATGAACCCTAGGTTAAATTATTGCTAGAATAAGCTAAATGAAGTTACCGTGACTCCAAAAACGTAAAGAACATGAAAAGTGGGGCTAGAATGGACTTACCATGAAGCTTGGAAAGCTTGAAAACCCTATCCATGGCTTCCCACATGTTAAATTCGGCCTAAGCTTGAAGATGGACAAATTTGGCATTTAAATTTTGTTTTTAATTCATTTAGTTCACTAAATTACCAAAATGCCCCTTAAAAAATCTTTTGAAACATACCCATCCATGTCCATTGTTGTCCACCAAATTAACCAACGGTCTAATCATCATTTAAGGGCCTCCAATTTAAAATTTCATAACAGTTGGACACCTCTAACATGTAGAACTCAACTTTTGCACTTTTTACAATGTAGTCCTTTTGACTAAATTGAGTGCCCAAACGTCAAAATTTTCGAATGAGATTTTCCCAAAATCATTCCGTGAAATTGTAGACCATAAAAATATAAATAAAATAAATTTCTCAACATCGGATTTGTTGTCCCGAAACCATTGTTTCGACTAAGCCCAAAATCAGGCTGTTACAGTATCTTTCGTAACTCTCTGACTACCACTCACATCCCCCGTGTTTCTGGGAGGTCTACCCCTGGCTGAAATGTTATTCGACTTCAGATTCTATACAATCCCTTGCTCAACAGACTCAGGTCTCAGATAAAGTGATCTAAAGATCCACATTTGAAACAGGCTCGATCATTTAATCGACAATTGCTAGGATGTCTTTTACCACAATGTCTACACTTGAGCCGCTCAGATCTACTTGAATGTCCCACATTAGCATTTGAACAGCTATAATCATCCAGGAATTTCTTTGATGCTGACTGATATGACTTACTCATTGTTCGTTTCCGCACTTCTCTAGCTTCCAAATCAACTTTTCTTTTCTCTTTCTCAAGTTCTTCAGCTTTACACGCTCAGTCAACAAGCACAACGAATTCTTTTTTTTCCAGAATTCAGACTAACAAATAGATATCTTTATTCAAGCTGTCTTCGAACCTTTTACACATTATTACCTCGATCGAGACACATTCTCGTGCATACTGGCTCAATCTCACAAATTCTCGCTCGTATTCTGTACCAGACATAAGGCCCTATTTCAATTTAAGAAACTCTTTGTGTTTCTGATCTATAAATCTGTCACTGATGAATTTCTTTCAGAATACAGTCTGGAAGAAATCCTAGGTAATTCGTTCTCTTGGAACAACAGAAGTCAGAGTTTTCCACCATTGGTAAGCTGTGTCTCTCAACAAAAAAATGTCACATTTAACACATTCATCACGTGTACATGACAACTCATAAAATACTCGAATCGTATTCTCAAGCTAGAACTCGGATCTCTCAGCATCATCATCAGTAGTAGCATAGAATTCTTTAGCCCATATTTTTTAATCTTATCAACCGGAGGTTTATTCAGACGAATTGGATCTATAACTTGGGAAGATACGGGAACTTGCGGGGGCGGAGGTTGAGGAACAGCCAGATTTGCTCTAACATACTGAGTGAACCACTCATTCATCATTTGGAAGAAGGCTTGTTTAGCCTCTCTTTCTTGATCGCTAGTAATCGATCTAGAATCAAACGGCGCTATCTCTTGAGTGGGAGCAGGCGCATTACTTTCAACATCGTCAGCTATGGCTCGTTCGGGATCCATTTACTATACGAAAAACACATTTTATCTATAAGGATTCATCACACTATCACAGTTCAAATATCTGGCATGAATAGCTAGACTCTCACACGCTACGTTAGTCCTAGAATCGACTAAACCATAGCTCTGGTACTAATTAAATGTAACACCCCTAACCCGTATCCATCGCCAGACTAGGGTTACGAGGTATTACCGGTCGAATCATAACATTCAAACAACCATTTCTTACACATCAGCATATCATAGTTAATCAATAACACAAAGTCCCTCTAAAAGGTCTACGAGACCTTAAACATGCTTTAAAAAAGGTTTGGGACTAAACCGATCTCATATGAAAACTTTGTGAAACTTAGAAAATTTTTCTTTCAAAACAGGGCACACACCTGTGTGGCTTGGCCGCGTGCCTCACATGGACGTGCCTTAGACCATGTATTACCCCGTGTGCAACACTGACTTTGGTCACACAGCCTGTCACACGCCCATGTGTTTGGCCCATGTGCAAGTCTGACTTGCTTCGAATTGCAACCTTGAAAGACACGGTCGAGACACACGCCTGTGTGCTCAACCGTGTGGGCAAATATAGGTCATTTGCAAGACCAATTTGCCATCCAAAATTTGGGTCATACCTACAAGCATCAAACAAGTATCAATTCATGCCCCAATGGTAGACAAAAACATACCAAATCATGCACAATTTGACCCGTAATAACATCATTCATTTCCATACACAAATCCAACTCAAACATACCAATTTAAAGTACCGACTTCACAATAAAAAAAATGTGATTCATACATCATATTAACCCATTTGAATTCATAGCATTTCTCATCATATCAATTTCCCAAATCAACCATGAAACTTACCAAAATTGACCATTTCTTCTGGCCATTCATGAGCACATCAAAACATACCAAATTTTGCATCACATAGCATGCATTAAATCTACTCCATAATCAATTCATTATCAAGCCATATCACATGGCTATATTTACACATTTTGTAACATCCCAAAAGTTAGGGGTTGAAAATTTTTGCATAATTGCATGTTGTGCTTGTTCAGATGGTTATCTGAATGTATTTGGGGGTTCTAGGGAGGCTTGGGATCGAGTCTGAGCCTTGGACAAATTTTAGTTTTGGCCCTTAAGAGGAAAAGGCTGGTTAAGGTTGGACTTAACTATATTTGAGTGTATTTTTCTAACACAAGTGGAGTGTGTGGTGTGGTGGTGTGGCGTCAAGTGGAGAGCAAGGAGTGAAGGGGTTCGAATCCTTCAAGTGGCAAATAAATGATTCTATTTTGTGCCTTGAGAGGGGAAGAAGCAGAGTTTGGATCAAACTCTTCAATGGGAGTTAGAGAATTGGTCAAACGGTTCAAATGAATGAAGGAGAGGAATTGTAGGAGGGAAAAAGGGGAGAAAATCAAAGGGTTGAGGGGTATGGGAAGAGTTGGCCGAAAGTGGGGGTCTAGCTAAGGGGAATTTCGACTGAGGAGGGGTGTTTTAATAGCATTTTCGGTAGGGAGAGGGGAAAGTGTGCCGATTTTTCTCTAGTATTCTTTGGTAAGTTTTTACATTTTGGGTTACATTTTCTGGTACATTTCAGGTCAGTTTTCTTTAATTTACTTCTACCAAATTCTTAGTCTCTTCTCCTCATCTCCATCTTACTTTTCGTGTGTTTTTATTTGTATGATTTGCCTAAACACCTGTTGGCCGAAACTCTTCTTCCCATCTCTCTTCATCCTTTCTTTTTTTTCTTCCTCTCATCTTCTTTTCTTGTCTTTTCTCTATAGCCGAATACATATTTCCTTTTTCCTTTATTCTTCAACTAGCTTCTTTTCTATTCATCTACGGTTCTACAAGAAGTGTGGTAATCGGTAAGTTATAGTTCTTTTTGTCGGTAACTCTGTTCCCATTCGGTTTCTTTTTTAATAACCATATGTTCTTTCTTGCACACTGTGGCTAAAAAATGTTTCTTACTGTGTTTTGGCCACCGCCGGGTTAGGGATTTTTATAAGGCAAAGGGGAGCAAGTGGTTTGTATTAATCAAACCTTGATTGCGGATTCATCGTTCAAGGGAGGTAAGAATATCGTCATAATACTTGGTTTGGCCGAATGTGCCATGTGTTGTGTTGAGTGGTACACGGTTTTCAGTCACACTTATGGGTTTCATTTGGTACAAGCTCTTGTTAAGGACGTGAAGTCAATCAATCGTGCTTAGAAATCTTGGTGTGTAGGGTCGTTTGTTCAAACAAGGTAAGGAGAACGTTTTGGGCTTAATTCTCTAAGTGTTTAACCTTAAGCAATGTTTATCTAATAAGGAATCTGATGATGTGTAGGGTTGATACGAAGGGCTAATCGTGCGTCTCGCTAAGGTGTGTAATCTCACACCCTTCCTTGTGTTGTATGCGTTGTTATGTGAATCGGCCGAAAGCCAAAATATGAAAAGTCGGATATTGGCATTTGAGACCTCTCAAGCATGCGAGCGCTCGCAGAGATAAATCGAGTCACTAGTGTGGTGATAGACCATTGAGAGTGTCACAAACTCTCCCACAGACTATAATGGGCCTAGTTGGGCCGAAACGGGCTAAGAGAGCCCAATGGGTTAACGGGCCACATGAGCGAAATCGATGGAAATTGGCAAATGAGTGATGCGACAACGAAGTCTGCAGGACTGAGACCGATAACGAGCTGAATGGGCCACATGAGCGTGTGGGCCTGTTTGGGATGGAATTGTACTTTAGGCCCAATTACACCGTAGAGACCAAAAAGGGAACATGTGTCGTCGACAGTGGGCATTCGGAAAAGCCGTTAGTGGGTAAATTATCGAAATACCCTTAGTGGGAAAATTATCGAAATACCCTCAGTGGGTAAATTATCGAAATACCCTCAGTGGGCAAATTATCAAAATACCCTCAGTGGATAAATTACCGAAACACCATCGATGGGTACCGAAATACCCCAAGGGGTGAAATTATCGTTTTACCCCTAAATGAAAAAATAACCGTGATACCCTTATTGGTAGTTTACATGTTGTTTATGTGATTTTGTATATCTCTTTATAACTGTAATACACTGCATTCATAACATCTTGCATTGGGTTGGGTTTGTTGATTGGAGGAAGTACCGTTTAGTGGCACTGCCACATACCGTTCTAGTGGCATCGCCACATATGCTTTATTGACTGGCACAGCCACATACCGTTATTAGCAGCATGACTGCACTATTGGAGAGTTTTGGCTGGGTGGGTTGACTTGGTCCCCACGGAGAGTTTGATTGGTACGGGTAGAGAGCTTGGTTGGGTTGGGGTGGGCACACATCCATTACATTTGATATGTTATAGGGCTTAGGCCCAGACAGACACCGTATGGGCTTGGGCCCAGATTATGAATGTTATAGGGGATTACAAACTAAGTTCTCGTAACTCACCCCTTTTCTTTTAAACCGTGCAGGTAATCCCCAGCGTTAGAGGATTTGGAGCTGCGGAGGACTCGGAGGTGGCCATACGCCGGATTTGTTAATAAACGAAACTTAGCAATTTTTGGGTTTAATCTATTTCTATATTTTTGTTGTGTTAATAATTTATGTAATACGTCCATTGGGATTTTCTTTTAACTTTCATTCGATAATTCTTTTAATTATGAACTACCAAACATTGAAAAACGGGTTTTTAAAATAATAACTGCTGTTTTCAAATATCACGTTTCTGGAACTTTAAAAGTTAGTCTTCTGCAACAAACAACATGTTGAAATAATATTGTGTTCGCAAAGGAAAAAACTTTAAGCAAACCTTAATTGATAAGCAACGAAACTCAGAGTTTTTCATTGATAAAAGGTTTTTGGAATTGAAGAAAGGTTTTAATGATCGTGTGGTTTTATACAACCTTTTGATGTGACATGCCAGATTTGGCCATAACGTCTAGGCTGGGTTTGGGGTGTTACATTTAATGGTATTAGAGCCAGGTTGCAAAACTCAGCTGTGGAATGAGTTTTGAAAATTTTTCTAGTCTGCATAAATTTTTAGTTTGGAAAAATGATAGTGTTACTGAAAGTATGGCACACCGAGTCTCCGGCACCAAACCCGTAAGTTTCCTAACCTTATACTTTGATATATGTTATAATGACTGCATTGGGAAGCTATTAGGGATAATGGTAGCATACCGAACTCTTTAGTTAGGGAAACTGAGACTATAGGAGATGGAAACTATAGTAAACTCGATCTGCGAAAACAACTCTTATTTCTGTTTTTAGAAAACATTTGTTAATAATCATAAGAACTATAAGCTGATTCATAAAACTCTTAAATAGATTAATATGTTACGTCGATATGAGTACAAGAGGTCGTAGAAGGGGTACACGTGGCCTTGGTAGAGGCCATGGTCTTAGGGCTGGGTCCTCAACATCAGGGCATATGCCTAAAAAGGAAGTACCGGCATCACAAGTGACTGAAACGGGGTCTCATGACCGAGCCGGAGGGGATGATGCTTTGTCCCAAGCGATGCTATGGGTTTTGGAAAGGGTTGCTGGAGCGAGTACTAGGTCAGTGGACTGGGGGTCAATTCCAGAGCAACTCCGGTCAAACAGGGCAGAAATTTTCAGGCGCATCTCTGGTGTAGCCCCGAATGTAGCAGAGTATTGGTTGGAGTCGGTTGAGCGGATCATAGATGACCTTGACTGCACGGTGGAGCAGAAGCTGAAAGGAGTAGTGTCTTTACTGCGAGACGAAGCATATCAATGGTGGCTTACCGTAAGGGAAGACACGCAGGCCGACTGATTGACATAGGGCTTCTTTAAGACGGCCTTCCAAGGAAAATATGTTAGGGCAAGTTATGTGGATGCCCAGAGGAAGGAATTTCTGAATCTGGTATAGGGGGAATAAGTCTGTAGCGGAATACGAGGCAGAGTTTCTATAGTTGAGCCGGTATGCTCGGGGGATAGTCACGACTGAGTACGAGTGCTGCGTATGGTTTGAGGATGGGCTCCGGGATGAGTTACGAGTACTGGTAGCCTCGCAGAGGGTGAGGGATTTTGCTACTCTAATTGAAATGGCAAAGATTACCGAGGATGTTAAACGCTCTGAGCGTCAAAACCGTGAGAGGGAAAGTGGCAGTAATAAGAGGGATTTTGGGCCGTCAAGTTCTTCAGGTGCATTTAATAAGAGGCCTAGGTTTGATAGGCCAGGCAGTGTTGGGATTCCAGTTGTTGTTAGTCGACCGCAACCTTATGTTGAGTGTGGAAGACCTCATTCAGGAGAGTGTTGGAAAAGGACTAGGGGTGCTTCAGATGTGGATCCAAGGATCATCAGTACAAAAACTATCCTCGGGAGCCTGGTCAGAGGCAAGCAGTAGGTCTGGGTTTTGTGCAGCTAGGGAGAGGTGGTCAACAGCCACCGAGAGGCTGTGGTCCACCGAGAGGGGGTAATGGATTGGGACGAGGTCGTGGAGCATCGGGCAGAGGTGCTAATAATTCAGAGGCGAGACAGCCAGGGTTGGTTTATGCTGCTCGGCATCGAGGGGATGGCGATGCATTTGACGTCATAACCGGTACATTTCTCATTCATAATGTACCATGTACTGCTTTAATTGATATTGGGTCGACACACTCGTATGTTGCATGTACTGTGTCTGGAACTTTGGGTATATAGTTTGAACTTGTTGATAGAGAAATGTCGGTGATTATTCCTTTAGGACAGTCGGTTATAGTGAATAAGCTTTTTAGAGATGTGCCCCTAGAGACCCAAGGGGTTGTCTTTCCGGCAGATTTGATGGAGCTGCCGTTTGGAGAGTTTGATCTCATTTTGGGCATGGACTGGTTGGTGAAACACTATGCAAATTTGGATTGCGCTGCTAAACATATGGTATTAAAGTCTTCTGAGGAGGAGTAAGTGACTGTGGTAGAGGAGCGAAGAGATTATTTATCCAATGTAATCTCAGCATTAAAGGCTGAGAACTTGGTTCGCAAAGGTTGCAAGGCGTTCCTAGCCTATGTCAGCACATTAAGGTTAAGAGTTTGTCTGTTGAGGATGTCAGGACCATGAAGGAGTTCCTGGATGTATTTCCTAAAGAGCTTCCGGGGTTGCCACCAAATCGTGAAGTCGAGTTTGACATTAAGCTTTTACCGGGAACGTTTTCGGTGTCTATCGCCCCTTACAGGATGGCACCGAAAGAGCTGGTTGAACTAAAGGCTCAAATCCAAGAACTACTGGATCGAGAATTCATCTGACTGAGTGTGTCTCCGTGGGGAGCACCGGTACTATTTGTGAAGGAGAAGGATGGGTCAATGCGCATGTGTATTGACTATCGTCAATTGAATAAGATGATGATTAAGAACAAGTACCCTTTACCAAGAATAGACAATCTGTTTGATCAGTTGCGAGGAGCCGCGATTTTCTCCAAGATAAATCTTAGATCGGGATGTCATCAATTAAGGGTTAAGGAGGCAGATGTGTACAAGACTGCATTCAGGACTCGTTCTGGACACTACGAGTTTCTGGTCATGCTGTTTGGATTAACGAATGCACTGGCTGCTTTCATGGATATGATGAACTGGGTCTTTCAACCCTACTTTGACCAATTCGTGGTGGTGTTCATAGATGATATTCTGGTGTATTCAAGAACTGAGGAGGAGCATGATTCACATCTCCGGGTTGTTCTAAAAATACTGAGAGAAAAGCAACTCTATGCCAAATTCAGCAAGTGTGAGTTTTGGTTACGAGAGGTCGATCCTTGGAAAGTTAAGGCCGTATTGGATTGGAAGCCACCAAAGTCGGTATCTGAGATTCAAAGTTTTCTAGGTCTGGCCAGTTTTTCACTGATTACTGCACTCTTAACTAAGCTACTATGTAAAGGAGTACAATTTGTTTGGACTGATAAACAGCAGGAGAGTTTTGAGAAGTTGAAAAAGATTCTGACTGAAGCCCCGATATTAATTCAACTAGAGGCTAGAAAGGAATTCGTAGTCTACTGTGATGCGTAGCGCACGGGGTTAGGTTGTGTGCTGATGCAAGAAAGGAAGGTGGTGGCATATGCGTCTCGTCAGCTTAGGCCACACGAGGTGAACTACCCTACTCATGACTTGGAGTGAGCTGCAGTGGTGTTCGCACTGAAGATTTGGAGACATTATTTGTACGGGGAAAAGTTAATCATCTACACCGACCATAAAAGTCTTAAGTATCTCTTTACTCAGAAAGAGTTGGACCTTAGGCAATGAAGATGGATAGACTTGCTTAAGGATTATGATTGCTCGATTGAGTACCATCCGAGAAAAGCTAACGCGGTGGTGGATACACTCAGCCGTAAGGTTGTGTCGAATTTGAGAGCAATGTTTGCTCGATTCACCCTGTTTGAGGATGGTAGTTTGTTAACTGAACTACAAGTAAAACTGACTTAGATCGGTCAGATTAGAGAAAATCAGTTACTGGATGAATCGTTGGTTCTTCGTTTCCAACAAGTGAAGAAGGGAGAGACTGTGGATTTTAAGCTGAATAGTAAGGGAGTATTATGCTTCCGTGGAAGAGTTTGTGTACCGAGCGATTTTGAGCTAAGGCAGTCTATTCTATGAGAGGCCCATACGCTATGCATCCTGGTGGAAACAAGTTATACCGAGATCTCCGTGAACTGTACTAGTGGCTAGGGCTTAAGCGTGAGATTACTGACTTTGTAAGTAAGTGTTTGACATGCCAGCAAGTGAAGGCTGAGCATCAACTGCCTTCTGGATTACTGCAACCTGTGAAAATTCCACTCTGGAAGTGGGAAAGGATAACCATGGATTTTGTTAGTGGGCTACCCCTGACGCCTACTAAGAAAGATTCGATATGGGTAATTGTTGATCGGTTGACTAAATTTGCCCACTTCATACCGGTTCTCACCAATTACTCGTTGCAGAAGTTGGCAAAATTGTATGTGGCGGAGATTGTAAGGTTGTATGGGGTACCAGTGTCTATCATCTCGGACAAAGACCGTAGATTCACATCCCGATTCTGGAGAGTGTTACATGAAGCTTCGGGTGCAAGATTGGATTTTAGCACAGCATTTCATCCTCAAACTGATGGTCAGTCGGAAAGGGTAATTTAGATTTTGGAAGACATGTTAAGAAGATGTGTGATTGATTTCAAGGGCAGTTGGGAAGACTAGCTACCTTTAGTGGGATTTGCATATAACAACATCTACCAATCCAGTATTCAGATGGCACTATACGAGGCGTTATATGGTCGTAGGTGTCGTACCCCTACTTGTTGGATAGAATTGGGTGAGCAGCGACTGTTGGGTCTAGAGCTAATTTCTGAAACTGAGGAGAAAGTGAAGTTTATACGGGGTCGGTTAAAAGAAGCATCTAATAGGCAGAAGTCATACGTTGATCTAAAGCGCAAAGAAATTGAGTACTCGGTGGGAGATTTTATTTTTTTGAAAGTCTTACCTTGGAAGAAGATTCTGAGATTTGGGCGGAAGGGCAAGCTCATATGACATGATTTTGTGATAGAATGGTAATGGTCAAATTGTGGCACATTTGGTAAGTTTAAAGCTAATTAGTTGATGAATGAAAAGTGGCAAAGCATGCATGTTTAGGTAAGTTTGGATGTTTGCAATTGAGGTGCCTTGAATGACATATTGGTTAGTAGATTTTAGGACTTTTGGATTGGTCATTATATGCATGTTTTGGTAATGTTTTGATGTCTTGATTATGTACACAAAATTCCTTTAGGTGTATACATAATTTGGTGTTGGAATTGGCTTGATTTTGGTCAAATTCATGTCCATACGGCCTGAGACATGAGCATGTGACTCAGCCGTGTGTGAGACACACGGCCTGGCGACATGGCCGTGTGAAACACCCCAAATCCGGCCCACGAGCCTTGGCCAGATTTGGTATGTTCCTCAAGAAAACCGGTTCAAATTCTTTTGCACATTGAAAATCTTTAAATGATTTTTGGGAGAGAGTTCGAGTTGGGTTGGGCTTGAGTTGAAAACAAGTTTAATTTATTATTTAAAATCCTTTACTTTATGTGACAAAACGTTTAGGCCTTGTTTTAAATTTATTATTTAAAATCCTTTACTTTAATTTAAAACGTTTAGGCCTTGTTTTAAATTTATTATTTAAATTTATTATTTAAAACGTTTAGGCCTTGTTTTACTTTAATTTATTATTTAAAATCCTTTACTTGAGTTGAAAACGTTTAGTCGCTGCAGTCAACGTGCTGCAGTATTCGTGGTCTTAGGTCACCACACTCAGATATCGTGGTCTTAGGTCACCACATTCGGATATCGTGGTCTTAGGTCACCACATTCAGATCTCGTGGTCTTAGGTCACCACATTCACTTCCCCTTTTCAATAACCCGTATGCCCCATATCATATTATGCATTAATATGCCAAATTTCCCATTCTTATCTTTATTCACATGTTACATGTAACATATTTCATATTCCTAGTAGAAGTAGGAAACGTACCTGAGTACTTTGTACCATAACATGGTACCTTAGCCACATTCTTACACTTTCGTATTCTTAATATCACATACATATATTTATTAAACATGCCATAAAACTTATTGAGAAATAGTGTGGGGTACACACCTGATTAGCTTAACCTATTCCTTGAAATCCCGGAAAAAAAATCGATCTACTGCCTTAGACCTCAAGTTCCTACATTTGATTAATCACTTACTATTTAGTAAAAGCCTATTTGGCCATAAGACTAATTCCCGAAGGATTATTGCAACCAAAACTTACCTTGTTGCCGATTGGATTAGAAATCAAATCCAAAACCTTCTTGAGTTCCTTCTTGTATTCGGCCAAACACTAGATCTCTTCATAGGTTAGTTTTCCGGCTTGTGAATAAATAAGAAACAGTTTTGAATACCAAAAATAGGCCTTGGCTGAATACCTTATATGCTTACCTTGTGGATTCTAAAATCCCGAAAAGATTCACTTACTTAGGAAGTTGTCGAAATACCTATAGACTCATGTTAGATCCGATTTCATCCTTAAACATAATAAATGGCCTTTGGCCGAATATTCACATGTCTTACCTTGAAGCTTTAAATCCCGAAAAATCCTCCTTTTAGTCGCCTACTCTGATAATCCCGAAAGATCCTTCCATATTTCGACCAAAATCAATAATAGGGATTAGTCCCTAAATTTCGATAAGTCTAAAATATAAAAGAATGGAAACCAAACTTGGATCTTACCCTTATTTGAAGAAATCAATTGCACCTTCACTTCAACCTTCAGAGATTCGGCTAAGGCTAGACGATGATCTCACAACTTTCGGCTTTTAGAAGGTTGAGAGAAAAGGAAAAGGAAGAGAAGAAAGGTGAAGAAATCGGCTTGCTTTACTAGAGATTTCGGTTTTGACAAAATAGCAGAGAAGAGAGGATTTTGCTAGGAAAATTCGGCAGAGAGAAAGAGAATGAATGAATGGCCTTAGTTCTCCTCCTTGTGCCAAAATTACTAGGCCAAGACTCTTTTACTTGGCCACCACTCTTCTATTTTGATAGCTTTATCCCCTTAATTATCACTTTATTCAAATTAAAAGCATTTAGTCCAACAATTATCTCTTGAAAATTAATAATAAATAAATCCATTATTTATCCCTTATTTATCCACTATTTATCTCTTAAAAATAAAAGAATAAAGGCTCCTAAATTATAGCCTTAGTTCCCTCTTTTAGACTTTAAAACTCAACATTTTCTAAGTCATTTCCTTACATTTCCAAGTTTCCAAAAACGTTCGTTTCCCTCCTTTAACCTAACATTTCCTTACATTTTCAAGTTTCCAGAAATGTTCACTTTCCTCTTTTCAATCATTTCTAAATCATTTCCTTACATTTTCTAGTTTCCTAGAAATGTTCACTTTCCTCTTTTAAACTTAACATTTCCATTCATTTTCAGGTTTCCAAAAATGTTCGAAATACATTCATAACACATAAGACATGTCATTTCGTACAATTAAACCGGAAATGCATAGGCCCTTTTCAGGATGTTACAGTTCTACTCCCTTAAAATAATTTCGTCCTTGAAATTTCCTAGCTAAAATAATTGAGGGTATTGCTGTCGCATTGCCTCTTCTGGCTAGAGGATCCATGATTGCACCATGATTGCACCATAACACTTTGACTAGAGGAACTGACTTCCTCCGTAGCACTTTCAGATCACGTTCCAATATCTGAATCGGCTCTTCCTCGTAGGATAAGTCTGGCCTTAGCTCCACTTCTTCAACTGGTACTACATGAGTTGGATCTGATCGGTAATGACGTAGCATGGACACATGGAATACGTCGCGCATCTGCTGCAACTCTGGTGGCAACTCTAACTGGTATGCCACTGGTCCAATTCGCTTCAACACTCGATAGGGCCCTATAAACCTTGGGCTTAACTTCCCTTTACGACCAAACCTTATCACCTTCTTCCAAGGCGAGACTTTTAGAAACACTTGATCTCCCACTTCAAACTCTATTTCCTTTCATTTAAGGTCTGCATACGACTTCTGCCTATCAGAGGCTTCCTTTAATCGTGCCCTGATTATCTCAACCTTGTCTTCAGTTTCTGCCACTAACTCTGGACCCAAAACTCGACGTTCTCCTAACTCAGTCCAACAAGTAGGAGTTCGACACTTCCGACCATACAATGCTTCATATGGTGCCATCTGGATGCTAGCCTGATAGCTGTTGTTGTAGGCGAACTCCGCTAAAGGCAAATAGTCTTCCCAACTTCCTCAGAAATCCATCACATAGCCTCTCAACATATCCTCCAACACTTGTATAACCCGTTCAGACTGCCCGTCTGATTGTGGATGAAAAGCCGTAGTGAAGTCTAACTTAGTGCCTAAAGCTTGATGAAGTGCCCTCCAAAACCGAGACGTAAACCTTGGGTTTCTATCGGAGATGATCGATACCGGTACTCCATGTAACCTCACAATTTCTGCCACATATAACTTGGCCAGCTTCTGAAGAGAATAATCAACTTTTACCGAGATGAAGTGCGCAGACTTGGTCAAACGGTCCACTATTACCCATACCGAGTCCTTCTTAGTTGGCGTAAGGGGAAGCCCACTAACGAAGTCCATGGTAATTCTCTCCCACTTCCACTGCGGAATCTCGATGACACGTCAGACATTTTCCCACGAATTCAGTAACTTCCCGTTTAAGATCAGGCCACCAAAACTGTTCCCTTAGATCTCTATGCAGCTTAATGCCTCCGGGATGCATAGCGTAAGGGCTACTATGCGCCTTCCAAAGAATCCTCTGTCTCAACTCCTCGTCCCTCGGCATACAAACTTTTCCTTTGTAGCACAATACTCCTTCATCATTAACACCATAAACCTCTAATTCTCCGTTCTGTACTTGCTGCAACTTAGCACTTAGGTCCTTCTCATCCAACTGCCCCCTTTTCACCTCATTCAGCCATGTGGGCTTGACTGGCAACTCTGCCAACAGGCTTCCATCATCATACAGACTCAAGTGTGCGAACATAGCCCTTAGATCCGACACAACCTTCCAACTTAGGGCATCAGCCACTACATTCGCCTTGCCTAGGTGGTACTCTATCGAACTATCATAATCCTTCAATAACTCCACCCACCTTCGCTGCCTCAAGTTCAACTCCTTCTGAGTCAACAGATACTTAAGGCTCTTGTGGTCTGTGTAGATTATCGACCTTTCTCCATAAAGGTAGTGCCTTCAAACTTTAAGAGCGAAAACCACTGCTGCCAATTCCAAGTCATGAGTTGGGTAGTTAACCTCATGTGGCCTTAACTACCGAGACGCGTAAGCGACTACTTTTCCATCTTGTATTAGAACACACCCTAATCCCGTGTGCAAAGCGTCACAGTACACCACAAAATCCTTCCTCGCCTCCACTGAATTAACACTGAGCTTCACAACACCCTTTTAAGCTTTTTGAAGCTCTCCTGTTGCTTTTCCGTCCATTCAAAGGGTACTTCCTTCCTTAGCAACTTTGTCAAAGGCGCGGCTATTGACGAGAACCCTTCCACGAACCTTCTGTCATAGCCTGCCAAACCTAAGAAACTTCAGATCTCAGCCACTGACCTAGGTGGTTTCCAATCCAACACTGCTTCGATCTTCCTAGGATCCACCCTTATTCCCTCTGCGGATACCACATGTCCTAAGAATGCCACCTCCTTAAGCCAAAATTTACACTTGCTGAATTTGGCATAGAGCTTCTTCTCCCTCAATACTTGTAACACTATCCGTAGGTGCTCATCATGCTCCTCCTCCGACTTTGAATACACAAGGATGTCATTGGTAAACACGACAACGAACCTATCCAATTAGGGTTGGAAAACTCGGTTCATCATATCCATGAACGCGGCTGGAGCGTTCGTCAAACCAAACGGCATTACTACAAACTCAAAATGGCCGTATCTTGTCCTAAAAGCGGTCTTATGGATATCTGCCTCCTTCACCTTTAACTGATGATATCCTGACCTCAAGTCTGTCTTTGAGAAAATCGCGGCCCCGTTCAGCTGATCGAACAAGTCATCGATCCTTGGCAAAGGATACTTGTTCTTAATGGTCAGCTTATTCAACTGACGGTAATCTATGCACATCCGCATAGTTCCGTCCTTCTTCTTTACAAACAGGACCGGTGCTCCCCATGGAGACACACTGGTCGAATGAACCCACGATCCAAAGAATTCTTGGATTTGAGCCTTGAGCTCAACTAACTCTTTTCGGCGCCATCCAAAGATGGAGCAAGCCCGACACGAGAGCTCGCTCTCGGTATCAAGTCTATTCCATATTCCACCTCCCTATCTGGGGGTATTCCTAGTAATTCCTCCGGAAACACATCTTCAAAGTCCCTTACCGTTCTAACTCCATTAACTCCCCCTTCTTTTGCGTCTACAGCACTGACGAAGGCCAGAAATGCCTTGTACCCTTTCCTAACCATTGTCTCAGCCTTCAACGCTGAAACTATGTTAGACAGGTAGTTCCTTCTTTCTCCGATCATTACTACTACTTCATCCTCCGGGGTCCTTAGTTCCATTCGTTTAGCCGCACAATCTAACATGGCTCGGTGCTCTACTAGCCAGTCCATTCCAAGTATGAGTTCAAACTCTCCAAAGGGTAGTTCCATTAAGTCAGCCCAAAAGTTCATTCCCTAAATCTCTAGGGGTACACTCCGAAAGATCTTATCCACCACTACAGTTTGGCCTAATGGGCTCACTACAGTCATCTCCCTATCAGAAAGTTTAGAGTCTAGACCTAGTGTTTCCATGACACTACATGCAACATATGAATAGGTTGAGCCCACATCAATAAGAGCAAAATAGGGCTTGCCATGAATAAGGAACGTACCGGTTATGACGTTCGGTGCATCTCCATCCTTCCTCTGGCGAACCGCATAAACCAAACCCGGTTGCCTTGCCTCAGCATTGGCAGCACCTCTGCCCTGAGTTCCACGTCCTCTGCCAGCACCATTACCTCTATTATTCAAACAACGACCTCGTTGAGGCTGCTGTCCGCCTCTACCAGCCTGACTAACATTCTGAGCTGCTGGTCAATTCCCGTCTGGTTTCGTAGGACAATCCTTGATCATATGGTCCTTGGACCCACACCTAAAACATCCTCCTGTCTTCTTCCAGCACTCTCCTAAGTGCTTCTTTCCACACAGGTCACAAGGACGATACTGCCCTCCTGTACCAACTTGCTGACCTTGCGGCCCATCAACTCTAGCCTCTTTTGAACCTTCCCAGATGATCCAAAACCTCTCTTTGGCCTATTTCGATCTATAGTCTGCTTTGTAGAATCCTTAATTCCCTCGGCTACCTTGGCCTTTTCTACTAAAGCAGAAAACTCTCGCTCCTGATGCGGTGCTATCAACAATCTCAGATCATTCCTTAGTCCGTCCTCAAAACAGACACAGTGCTCATGCTCAGTTGCCACTACTCCTCGAGCATACCGGCTCAACCTCAGAAATTCAGCTTCATATTCCGCAACGGACTTGTTCCCTTGAACCAGCCCCAGAAATGCTTTTCTTTGCTCATCAATATACCTGGTTCCCACATATTTCTTCTGATACGCTTTCTTAACATACTCCTAGGTCAGATCCTCAGCTGTGGCACCATCCCGAACAGTTAACCACCACTGGTATGCTTCATCGCGTAGCAGTGCCACCATTCCTTTTAACTTTTCCTCAGGGGTCAGATCAAGCTCATCCATAATGCGCTTAGTTGCTTCCAACCAGTACTCAGCTGTACTGGGTGCCACCCCAGATACTCCACGAAACACTTCAGCTCCATTAGCTCGGAGCCGCTCAGGCACAGACTTTCGAGTTCCTGAATTTCCTCCTGCACCAGCCACCAACTCGAAACTCGCGGCCACGACTGCGATACGGCATCATCCTCCGTCTGATCTTGCCGTTCAGCACCAACAGTTGGTGGTGGTGGTGGCAGTGGTATCTCATTGTCAGACCCTTGACCCGATCTAACAGGTTCTGACATGGTCATCCTGCCTCTACCGCGTCCACGACGACCACGTCCTCTAGAGCTCATTACTAACATTGTGATCTGATTAAGAAGTTTTATGAATTAGTCCTTGTTTCACTTGATTACCCGCGAAGGAGTTTTATGAAAAGAATTTTAGGAGTGGTTCTTTCGTATTCATACATGCACACAGTCTTTGCATTCATACATCCATCAATCAATTATGAACTTTCGTTCATTCAGAGAAATGTTGTAGTTTCCATTGTTGTTGTTTTTCCACTACCCAGGGGTATTTTCGTAATTTGTCCTATAGAGGTATTTTCGTAATTTTTTCAAAAGAAAAGTTCCTTGGTTATTTTGTCAAAAAGTATTTTGGTAAATTTTAATTCCCGGGGGTATTTTGAAAAAATTTAAAATCCAGGGGTATTTTAGAAATTTTAAATCTCGGGGTATTTTGGTAATAAGTCAGGGTAAATTTGTAAAGTTTAATAATTCCGGGGTATTTCCAAATTTTGCAAAACTTTGAGAGTTCTTTTTGAGAATCGTACTTTCCAAAACGGCGATGTTGCAAAAATTTTGGAAATCAGGGTCATTTTGGTAATTTTTGTAAGTTAGGGGCAATTTTGTAATTTTTCCAAAATCAAGGGTTTTTTTTTGATAGTTTGCAGATTAGGGTTTTTGGACTTGTTAAAAAGTAGTGAAGTTTCGATTAGAACTGTGGGTGGTTTGGACATGTTTATAAACCAAGAGCATTTTTGTAATTTCATAAATCGAATTTCTCGAAAAAATTTGTAAAGATAGTTCTCACAAATTAAAAAGGGTAATTTTAAGAGTTTTAAAACTAGGGTTTTTTTTTAAAAAAAAAAAACACGGCTAGTTCCCTTTTCGGGTTTTAGTTATTGTGTTTAGCCTATGACCGAGTCCTCTTGGTCGGGGTGAACCAAAGCTACGCACCAGGTAGGATTCGAGTGGAGAGGAGGTGAGTCACGCGGACTGCTTAAGTACCAAACTCCCACCAAAATCGGTCCTAGACATGCGCACAGAGGTTGCCACACCCACTGAGTCTTCTTGGTTAGGGTGAACCGAAGCTACGCACCAGGTAGGATTCTAGCGAAGAGGAGGTGAGTCACTAGGACTGCTTAAATACCAGGCTCTTTCGGATCCAATCCTAGACATGCGCACAGGGGTTACTACACCCTAACTCGGCGACTTAGCCATAGGTTTGTTTAGACATTTAAGTCTTATGTATTTGTGTTTGAGTAGACTAGACCTACGGTTCAAGTACCTATCATACTATTCTACGTTCCATTTCATTTCTACCCTTCTACAATTCATAAAGCACACAGATGGTTAGGGGTACTTACCTGGTGGACTGCGGGTCGGAGACTTAGGTGCCATGCCAGAAACCTGCTTATCTTTAAAAAAATAAAACTCATTTGGGCTCGATTTGAAAATGTTTTGGGCCTTAGCCCACAGGCTGAGAGTTTAAAACTGGGCTCTGATACCAAACTGAAACACCCCAAACCCGGCCCACGAGCCTTGGCCAGATTTGGTATGTTCCTCAAGAAAACCGATTCAAATTCTTGTTCACTTTAAAAATCCTCAAATGATTTTTGGGAGAGAGTTCGAGTTGGGTTGGGCTTGAGTTGAAAACAAGTTTAATTTATTATTTAAAATCCTTTACTTTATGTGACAAAACGTTTAGGCCTTGTTTTAAGTTAAATTGACTTAATCCTTGATAAATAAAAATTCGAAATACAATAAATAAAACCGAAACAAAATAGTTCACTATGGCCTTATTACATCAGATATAACTCAAATTTAAAAGAAATATACTTAAAATAACAAGAGTCCAAAATAAAGAAAATCTGAACTTCGCATGGCCACCACTAAGTTCCTGCCGACCCGGTCCATTACTGTTTGTCACCTGAAACATGTTCCCACAATGGGGTGAGTCAACAGACTCAATGTGTACACAACACTAAGTCCAAATAGATTTAGGCATCCCATACATAACATATTCACATAATAATTCAAGATAATGATACAATCCCGAACCCAAACCTAGTTAGCCATCCGCTACACTTCCCCGTACCAACCTGCACACCGTGGGGACTACTAAGTCAACCCTCCATCCACTACACACCATCGAAGGCAGTCGCTACTGTCGACGTGCTCATCGCCCTTATGAGTATTCGTGGTCTTAGGTCACCACACTCAGATATCGTGGTCTTAGGTTACCACATTCGGATATCGTGGTCTTAGGTCACCACATTCAGATCTCGTGGTCTTAGGTCACCACATTCACTTCCCCTTTTCAATAACCAGTATGCCCCATATCATATTATGCATTAATATGCCAAATTTCTCATTCTTATCTTTATTCACATGTTACATATAACATATTTCATATTCCTAGTAGAAGTAGGAAACGTACCTGAGTACTTTGTACCATAACATGGTACCTTAGCCACATTCTTACACTTTCGTATTCTTAATATCACATATATATATTTATTAAACATGCCATAAAACTTATTGAGAAATAATGTGGGGTACACACCTGATTAGCTTAACGTATTCCTTGAAATCCCGGAAAAAAAAACCAATCTACTGCCTTAGATCTCAAGTTCCTACATTTGATTAATCACTTACTATTTAGTAAAAGCCTATTTGGCCATATGACTAAATCCCGAAGGATTATTGCAACCAAAACTTACCTTGTTGCTGATTGGATTAGAAATCAAATCCCGAAACCTTGCTCAGTTCCTTCTTGTATTCAGCCAAACACTAGATCTCTTCATAAGTTAGTTTTCCGGCTTGTGAATAAATAAGAAACAGTTTTGAATACCAAAAATAGGCCTTGGCCGAATACCTTATATGCTTACCTTGTGGATTCTAAAATCCCGAAAAGATTCACTTGCTTAAGAAGTTGTCGAAATACCTATAGACTCATGTTAGATCCGATTTCATCCTTAAACATAATAAATGGCCTTTGGCCGAATATTCACATGTCTTACCTTGAAGCTTTAAATCCCGAAAAATCCTCCTTTTAGTCGCCTACTCTGATAATCCCGAAAGATCCTTCCATATTTCGGCCAAAATCAATAATAGGGATTAGTCCCTAAATTTCGATAAGTCTGAAATATAAAAAAATGGAAACCAAACTTGGATCTTACCCTTATTTAAAGAAATCGATTGCACCTTCACTTCAACCTTCAGAGATTTGGCTATGGCTAGATGATGATCTCACAACTTTCGGCTTTTGGAAGGTTGAAAGAAAAGGAAAAGGAAGAGAAGAAAGGTGAAGAAATCGGCTTGCTTTGCTAGAGATTTCAGTTTTAACAAAATAGCAGAGAAGAGAGGATTTTGCTAGGAAAATTCGGCAGAGAGAAAGAGAATGAATGAATGGCCTTAGTTCTCCTCCTTGTGCCGAAATTACTAGGCCAAGACTCCCTTACTTGGCCACCACTCTTCTATTTTGATAGCTTTATCCCCATAATTATCACTTTATTCAAATTAAAAGCATTTAATCCAACAATTATCTCTTGAAAATTAATAATAAATAAATCCATTATTTATCTCTTATTTATCCACTATTTATCTCTTAAAAATAAAAGAATAAAGGCTCCTAAATTATAGCCTTGTGCCGTCCCTTGATGCTACTCTCTGCTGCAAATAAAATTTTTTATTTTGCTTCCCTTGCAGCTCGAACCTTGGCCCTATACCCCAGTATGTGGCGCCATTTCCTGAGGCCCTAAGTGGCATCTTCAAGCCACTTTTCCAAGCCCGTTTGTGTGTCATATTTCACATACCTTTTTTCTTAAGGCCACCTTGCCTTAGTTCCCTCTTTTAGACTTTAAAACTCAACATTTTCTAAGTCATTTCCTTACATTTCCAAGTTTCCAAAAACGTTCGTTTCCCTCTTTTAACCTAACATTTCCTTACATTTTCAAGTTTCCAGAAATGTTCACTTTCCTCTTTTGAATCATTTCTAAATCATTTCCTTACATTTTCTAGTTTCCCAGAAATGTTCACTTTCCTGTTTTAAACTTAACATTTCCATTCATTTCCAGGTTTCCAAAAATGTTCAAAATACATTCATAACACATAAGACATGTCATTTCGTACAATTAAACCGGAAATGCATAGGCCCTTTTCAGGATGTTACACCGTGTGTCCCCTGTAGGTTTTATTTCCTAGAACATGGCCTAGCACATGGCCTGGCACACGAGCATGTGGGGCTATTTCGAGAGTTACATGGCTTGACACACGGGCATGTGACACGAGCTTGTGACGCTTCTTAGAGTGTTACATGGGCGAGGACACGAGCTGGGACACGACCGTGTGTCCCTAGTTCGAATGTTACATGGCCTGAGACACGGGCATCTGTCTCAACTTTTTCTTAAACTTTTCAAATGTTTCCAGTTTGGTCCCGAATTATTTCTAAGGTGTTTCTAGGGCATCGAGGGCTCGATTAAGGGACAATATGTATGTGAATGAATGTATTTTAATATGGTTTCAATGATGTATAAAATCTATGTTTTAATGTTTCGTTTGTACAGTAATGCTCTATAACCCTAATTCGGCGACGGATACAAGTTAGTGGTGTTACAATGCATGCCTAAGGCAATGCTTAAATAAGAGTCAACTTTTTCCAACATTGTGCCAACACTTTCCTAAGTGTTGGGATAGACTTGCCAACATATGCTTTGGCCAACTCTTTGTATAAGGGTTGGTATATGCATACCTAATGCAACATTTGGCTTTGTCGAATAGTATGCCTAAGGAAACACTTAAATTGGAAAATTAATTTAGGTAACAAATATTTCATAAATGATTGACATTAAAAAAATGTTTTGATTGAAATATTTAAATTAAAATATTAAAGATTATAGATATTAAGTTCGCGAATCTTATTATTTGTTAATAAGCTACAAATTAAGAATTTGTTATTTTGTAAAATAATCGTGTTGATAGATGTTAGCCATCTAATGTATAGTATTTATTTTGAGGAAATATATATTATTGTTATTATTTTATTTCTTTGGTTAAAAAGGTAAATAATTAGGGCAAGAAAATAATATCTTTGTTATTCTCTTTGGATGGAACCTTAATTCATTAATGGAATTTTGAGAAAAGGATCGAATTGTTAGATGAATTCTGAGCTTTTGACAAAAGCTTTCTCTTTGAGGCTAGTGTTCAATGGAGTCATATATTTGGAGCAGCAATGCCAAGCTTGACACTTTGCATTTTTGCAATGGATTATAGGATCTAGAGCAACATTTGATATGAAGAACATGTCTAAAATACTTGGGGAATATTCCTTTTTATAATTATAGAGATAAATATATAAAGCAAAGATGCTCTGATGATTATATTCTTCGAACATTTGTAATTTAGTACTTCACTTTTATTTTAAGAAATTAAAATTTGTCGATTGAGTCTTAACTTAATCGGTATAAGTATTGTTGTCAATGTAGGAGGACGTGGGTTCGAATGCGCTGAAGCACATTTTCCTCTATTTGTGGGTTGAGGAGGGACTATAGGTAGTTCTAACCAAAAAATTATAATATTTTTGGAATCCTCGTATTTCTGTGTATTTACTTGAAGATTAAGAGTTAAATATTAAAATCATAATGAAAATTTTATTTCTGAATGTTTAATTTTTTTATCAATCTGGCTTTTATTTATTTATTAGTTAAATCTAGTTCTTCATCTTTCAAAAAGAGATAAATTTAATTATTTACTTTTTAGAAAAAAAGTCCAATCATTATTATTTTAATGAAAAACTAATTAAAATGTTAATGAAATTTAATTTAATTCTTAATCTGGTTTTACTTTTCGGTTGTTGATGTCAGAGTATGGGAAGTCCGTTAATCATCGAGCTTTAAAACTGAAAGTTTTTCTTTGTTCATTGGACCGTATGGGAAGATATATTGAAATTGGGGTTGGTTTTTCTATTGTAGAAGCCTTTTCTAGCATTAAAGCTGAAAGTTCGTCTTCTTTGTTCATAGGACCGTATGGGAAGATACATTGAAATTGGGGTTGGTTTTTCTACTCTAGGAGCCTTTTTGTTTTTTGGTTGATTTGTGTGAAGCAAAGCTCCAAATCTGAGTTTGTTATATATATTTTTGTCCTCAGATCTTATTGAAATGTGAGAAATTAATACCGTAAAACTTCTCATTAATTAGCTAATTGAAACTTGCATATCTATAAATCTCATTAAATAGATTCACATAACATGGAAAAAAACATATATTGTTGTTCAATTCTGTAAAGCTTCTCATTTATTTCGGTCAAAAATCGAATTAAAGAAGTATTAATAATAATTACTTGGATTTTCTATTCATATTTCAATATTTGATGCATTGTCTATATATTAACGAGTAAATAGAAATATATAATTTGTATTCTTTTTTACTTATTAACGAGTAAATAAAATAAAATTACGAATCAAGGTAGATCTTGTTGTCTGCTTGTCCATGAGTTGAGCCGTGATTCATTCCTTATTAAATTTCTTACCCGATTTGTTGATTTTTTTTTTCTTTTCCAAGTATTATCTAATTACAAAATTATTTTATAAGTAAATAAAAATAAGATAGCAATTGGGGCCGGGAGAGTTGTTCAAAATTTCACAACTTTGTCTGAGTTGCAACTCAATTGGACAAATAGTTTGACCTTTGGCTAAGTTTGTGCTAACATGATAATTGATGTCCTCAGCTTGGAATTAATGGTACTCACCAATTTGACTTTATCCTTATGATATTTCTTACTCTCATCAACACATGAATTCATTCTAATTCTACCATAAACGAAGGGAAGAGTGATGCATTTTTCTTATAGCGTTATTCATGGTTTATAGTAGGATGTAGAGCAGTTGAGTGACTTTTGGTGCTCTTTCTTCTTCCTTGCTAGATTACCCTAAATTAATAGAAAGATAGTATAAGTTAGGAAATGATATTATCCTAAATGAGCTCTTCAACCGAGAGACGAAATGGGGTTGGGTTAGGCGTATCCACTCAACATTTTCGAATTTGAAATGATGCTTATACGAAAATATGATAAAATCATTCTTTTAATTTTAATGTGCAAAATACTTGTATTAATTTCGCTGACTACTATTCTGTAATCGATATCTTTTGTTTATGTTAGCTTTAACCTCAACTTTGTTATTAACCTCAACTTTAGTTTTTTAGTATGACTCAAGAGCAACTTCATGCACATTCTGGCCATGGAGATAGAGAAGTTGTTTCCATCACCAGTGGGGATCCAAAGGTAAGCTGTGTTTTTACATTAGCTTGATTAGTTACACTAGAACCAGCTTGCATTATTTGGCATTGTCTTTTATCAGTGTAGATGAAATGTCTAAATGGTATTTGCAAATTTAAATAGTTAGGTTGTTGCCTTGTATGTTGCCGATGAATTGTCTAAATGGGTATTTGCGAGTTTAAATACTCATGTTATTTAATATTAATTACTTTAATAGATGGTGGATAATTATAATTTACTATTATTAATTAAAAAAATTGACATAAGCGAAAGTTATGCTAATTTTATTGATGTAAAATAGAGTTATTGTTTGAATAAAATTCTAAGCATATTAATTATCATTTAATGATTATTTTGAATAATGTTACTTTTTATTAATTATATAAAGTAAAATTATATTATATATTGAATATGTTAAAAATATTTTAATTATTTATTTGAATTTTTTTATTATAATGTTTAAATTGCTAAGTTAAGATATTTTAATTATATTCAATAATTGAAATAAAATATTATTTTATGTTAATTACTATAATTAAAAAGTACAGTATTTTTAAAAACTAATTAAATATTAACACGTAAAATCATATATAATGCATGTGACATTAGAAGGTAATCTATTATATATATATATCAACAATTCATATTAAATATATTTTTAAAAAATAAAAAAATTATCATATGCGTAAATTATTTATGTTCACATAATCTTTTAATAGTATGTAACATCCAATTAACTCATGTGAGATGAAATAACTTTTTAATACTGAGTACAGCTGTTTAAATTTTTGTATTTTTTAATAAATAACTTCTATATACTTTAAAAAAGGTCAACAATTACACCATAGAAAGTGGAAAATATTGATTTCCACTTTTATTATTCATTGAGGAAGGATTAGATAGTTTTGGTTGCTTTTAGTGCACCAGAAAGCTCATCTCTTTTCACACATGGACCTTAGGATTAGGTATTAATATATATTATACATCATGTATTTCTATATAATCTATTTTAATATTAATTACTTTAACAGATGATGGATAGAAATTCGATGCATGTTTAAGATTTAGCGCCAATCACCTAGCTGGAATAGAAAGATTTCTATCATTTGCAATTGAAAAATCACATTTTAACGGAAAACTATATTGTCCGTGCCATCGTTGCAATAATAGGATATTGCATGAATCACATATTGTGGGTGAGAATCTTTGTCTTCATGGTATAATAAAAGAATACAAGCATTGGACTTTTCATGGAGAATCCATTGAAAGGAAATTGGTGCAAACCGGCCAAATAGTGAGAACTTCTCAGTCAATTTGCATATTGTTACAAGATAACGAAGCCGATTTAAGGGATCTCATAACAGATGCTCTAGATATCAACATCCCAACTCTTAATAAGAGTTTTGAAGGAGTTTCAATCGAGTTTCAGAATAATGGTCGGGAGTATGATGCTAATGAGGCCTAAAGGACTACAGAGAGAGCAACTAATCTTCTAGATGATTGTGATATTCCGCTCTATACTGATTGTGTCAAGTTCTCATGCGTCTCATTTCTACTTCGGCTTTACCACTTCGAAGCATGTTTTGGATGGTCAGCAAAATCTGACATGCTTATTGGAGTTTTTAAATGAGGCATTTCCAGATGGAAACATAATCCCGACTACATACTATGAAGCAAAAAAAAAAATATTTCTGTACTAAATCTTGAGTATGTGAAGATTGATGCATGCCCAAATGATTGTATGTTATGTTGGGGCGATGTTGGTAAAAAGGTCAGTTGTGATGTCTGTAAAAGCTCAAGGTGTCAATCTTCTGATGAGTTGGATGCAGATGAATAGGTTGATGGTAGTTGTCACCGTCCTAAGCCTACCAAGGTATTATAACACTTTCCCTTGATTCCCCAACTTAAAAGATTGTTTCAATCCTCCAAGACATCACAATCCATGAGATGGCATAAAGAAGGGAAACCAAATATGGTATATTGAGACATTTAACCAATGGTTTTGCCTGGTATGTGTTTGATAAGAGGTTTCCTGATTTTGCATATGATCCTCGTAATGTTAGGCTAGGTTTCGCTAGCGATGGATTTGATCCATTCCGAACAATGAGTACAAGTCACAGTATATGGCCCGTTATCCCTGGTGATACTATCAATGGTTATCCCTGGTGAGAAAGGACATGACAATGACATTGATGTCTACATATAGCCTTTATTTAATGAGTTGAAGCAATTGCGAACAAGAGTTGATGTTTTTGACTCATCAGCTTCTGAATCTTTCACTTTACATTCTTGTCTTCTTTGGACAAGCAATGATTTCCTAGCTTACACTAATCTTTCAGGGTGGAGTACAAAGGTTAGTTTGCTTGCGCAGTATATGCTAATCTTGATGGCTATGATATGGTCGGAAGTTCAGTTATATGGATTATCGTCGATGGTTATTGGCTGAACACCCATTTCAAAAATAGAGTCGTGAATTCGATGGCACTATAGTGTGGGGTAGCTCCTATACCACAATCTGGGGAAGATACCTTAAGGGCAGTTGAAGGTATCAATTTCATTTATGGAAAAGCCCGAAAGAGGGATAAAAAAGAACTAGATGAAGGGTCGGTAGAACTCGATGTAGACGAGGGGTGTGATTTGTTTAAAAACTTTGAAGAATTGGTGGTAGAGGGAGATAAAGAAAATCTCATAAATCAAGACGAGACTTTATCGAATAAGGGAGCATATTTTTCTACTTACCTTATTGGCGTTACAATCTACTTTAACATAACTTGAATGTCATGCACATCGAGAAGAATGTATGTGACAATGTCGTTGGCACTCTTCTAAATCTCTCTCGCGGTGGTAAAGATAATATCAAGGCATGTAAGGACCTACAAGATATTGGCATTTGATGTTATCTTCATCCAAAAATGAGAAATGGGAAAGAGTACCTACCGCAAGCGTGTTACACTCTTACATAAAAGGAAAGAGATATTTTTCTTTCCATTGTGAAGAACTTGAAGGTACCCGATGGTTATGCATCAAACATATCTCAATGCGTGAATTGGAAAGAGCACAAGTTGAGCAACCTCAAAAGTCATGACGATCACATTCTCATGCAAGATTTGCTTCCTATATGCTTAAGAGGAGTTGCAGAAAACAATGTGCTAATTGTTATTACAAATCTATCAGATTTCTTCAAGAGATTATGTGCAAAAAGTCTTGATCCACAAGAAGTTGATCAACTTCAAATACAATTCGTGTTAACACTTTGTAAAATGGAGAAAATATTTCCTCCAAGTTTCTTCACAATCATGATTCATTTGCCGATGGAGGCTAAGCTTGGTGGACCTGTTCAATACATTTAGATGTATCCGATTGAAAGGTATATGAAATATATCAATAATATTTCACAATATTTTATTTTTATTATTTTAATATAGTATATAATAAGTATGTAAAAATATATGTATGTGATGCATGTATCTTATGGGATTGAAATCTTCGGTTCGAAATAGAGCTGATCCCGATTGTTCTATTGTTGAAGGGTACATAGTTTCAGAATGTCTTACATTTTGCTCCTGTTATTTTTCTGATATGGAGACTATATTTTCCCATCTTATCAGGAATGATAAGAATATTAAAAAAATGGTACATCTTCTCTTTTGGAGGACGTCCAATTGGTACCATGAAAATGAAGATATTGGACATGTGATCTCTTACACAAGCAAATCGCTATGTTCTATTGCATAGAGATAAGTTATCACCATACCATTAGTGACTTTCCTAAGGAAATTCTTGCCATTCGGTTCTTTTTCTTAACCAATGAGTTGAGCCGTGATTCATTCCTTATTAAATTTCTTACCCAATTTGTTTTTTTTTCTTTTTCAAGTATTATCTAATTACAAAATTATTTTATAAGTAAATAAAAATAAGATAGCAATTGGGGCCCAGAGAGTTGTTCAAAATTTCATTGTAAAATAGAGAAGAACTTCACACAGTAAGCGTTAAAGCTTAGTAAGTTTGTAATATAACACATTTAGCTTAACAATTCAAATTCAATACGCAAAATTACTAACACTTAATTCAATTCACATCATTACTCAATCTCAACCACAACTACTACTCACTTTCATACTGTAACTATCACATGGATCGATTCATATTAATACTCACTCAAACATCCATTTATTCCATATACAAAATCATCAACCACATAGGTTCCATACATACTTGTACCATCACGTAATTATTAATCACAATTACCATTCAATGCTCAATTCCATTATAACGCCCCAAATTTGGGCCTAGTAGATTGGGCCTATTGGGTTTTGGGCTTTGGGTCTCATAAAATTTTTAGTGAGCAAGAAAATGACAAATAACATGACGGCTTTAAAGGTTTACTGAATTTGGAGTGTCTAGGTGTGTTAGAGAAGCTCTGGGATCGAGTTTTGTGGTGGAGGATTCTTAATTTATTTAATTAAGGAATCAGGGCTGTGAGTAGTAGGCTTTTAAATAAATAAGTGAAAAATGGCACAAAGAAGCCTGTGGTGAATTGGCTACGTGACGCCACTAAGGTCTAGAGAGGTGGCGACATATGCATGCATGGAGGTCTGAGGTTTGAGTGCTAGCTTCGCTTTATTTTGGAGTTTAATTTTAGGCTTCTAGAAAGCTGGAAGTGGCGTGTAGAGGGACTCTAAGGAGAAGTGATCAGTAGAGTGAATTTAGGAGAAGGATAAGGGAGATATCATGGAGAAAAATTAGGAGATGAGCAGTGGATTAAGTAGTGCCGAATTGGACTTTAGGGGTGGCTAAGTTTCGGCTATAGGCTATATAAATGTATGTGTACTGAATTTGGTGTCCTAGGTAATGTCGAATTTTCCATTCTTTTTCTTTTCATTTTCGAAACCTTATTTTTCGACAATCGAAAATACCTTGCCTTGTTGCCGAAATCTCCTATAGCCAAATACTTTTTTGCCAAATTCTCTCATAGCCAAACTCTTTTATTGTCAAAGTATCATCATATTCTCTTGCTGAAATCCCTATTAGTGCCAAATTTTTGTTGTTTTCCTCCATCACAAATCAATTGTTATCTACTATCAGTCAAGGTTAAAAGCCAAATCTCGTTCAGTAGCTATCTAGGCCGCAGGATCAAAGGTGGATTCGGTAAGTGTTCAGTTAACCCCCTTAGTGTGTTTTGTTAAAAGCCAAAGGGCTATCTAACTTCTCATTGTTGTTAATCTTGTATTAACAAGGGTAAGGTTTAGAGATCGCAAGTGTGGTAAGGATTGTTAGCAAAGTGTAAGTGTACTCAACTCGATTATGGTTTAAGTAAATGGCCGAATGTGAGTATGATCTATAGGGTGACTTGTGTGGATTATGAGTCACTCAAAGTTTGATGGTGTATGTGTGAGTGCAAATCTAGGGGATACTCGTGGTTAGTAGCTAAAGAAGGGCTATTAGAACCCAGTGGCACACGGTAAGGTTACAGTAAGGCTTCAGCTTTTGGTAAATGTTTTGATTAAGTATGGGTGATTGATTGAAGGTTGGTTGGTTGTAGGTTTAAGGCTAAGGATAGTATAGCACGTCGCAGTAACCAGGTGTGTACAAACACTACACATACATGATATCGGCAATGCCGAAAAGCCAAAAAGCCAAAAGTGGCTAAATAGGCCTGGTGGGCCCTGAGGCTAAGTTTGATGAAATTGGTTGATTTGGCTATATGAACTGTGTTTGCCATGCATGTTACATGATCTGGAATTGTTTTGGGCCTAATAAGCCATATGAATGAGATCTGGGCCTAATGGGCCATAAGGTTGTGATTTGGGCATAATGGGCTATGTGAACGTGAAATGGGCTTGATGGGCTTTATGGGGACGTAGACAAGTATGTTAGGGTTTAATGGACTTTAGGCCTAGTTCTGAACAACTCTTAAACCGCATAAGACTTAATCTAATAATTCAACATGTCCGTGGACAAGTCGTTGGGTTAGAGTGTGGCAACGGACATATGCATGTCTAGGATTGCATCTAGGGAGAGCTTGGTACTTAAACGGTCCTAGTGGCTCACCTCCTCTTCTCTGGAATCCTACCTGGTGCATAGTGTCTGTTCACTTTAGCCGCAAGGACTTGTTAATGGGCCAAAGTTCATAACTAAAACCCGAGAGGGACCAAATACCCTTAGTTTGAAAATTACCAAAATATCCTTAGATTTGCAAAATTACTAAAATACCCTCGACTTGTAAAATTACCAGAATACCCTTGATTTGCAGAATTACCAAAATATCCCTGATTTACAAAATTTCCAAAATACCCCTAGGTGCTGAATGTGTGGAAATGTGTATGTTGCATTCATGAAATATATGTTGCACTTGGGTAGGTTTTAATGATACGGAGGAAGATTTGAGGATCACATAGTCGCTTGACGACCGTGGATCCACCGGTGGCTTTAAGCCCATTATAGCAGCTTTGCTGCAACGTTTGAGTAGTGTCGCTGCTGGTGCTACCTTTGGAGTGTAGGGATGGGTGGGTTGATATTTATATCCTCATAGGAGTGTAGGGTTGGAAGGGAAATGGAGTGCAGGGTTGGATTTGGGATGGGTGCATTGCATTCATGTGATACTGATGTGATGTGAGGTCATTGCGGGCTAAGGCCCAAGACCATTGAATTTGATAGGGCTTAGGCCCAATGTGATATTTGCATGTTGATTGGTTACCAAGGGTCATACACACTGAGTTTCGAAACTCACACCCTTTTATTAAATGTTTCAGGTGACCCTCAGTAGACGGCTCGACATGTAACACCCCTTACTCGAGACCATCGCCGGAATTAAGTAAGAGGCATTACTAGACTTGACTACAAGTTCAAAACATGAAAATTTTAAAGCTGTCAAACTGCGTTGTGCCGACTAATTTGGCTATAACTCGAGTTACAAAATTCGAAATTCAGATCCGCAAATTTTCCTTGAAAGTAGACTCATATAACTATTCACCATAATTTTTCTAGAATTTTTCATGTGGCCAATTTGTACAGTTTATTCTTCAAAGTTACTCTTATTACACTGCTGGACAGTTCTGACCTGTCCTTATAAAACTGCAGTTATCAGATTGCACAATTTTCCAATGGTGTTCTTATTTATACCAATGAAAAGTAGACTCATTTAGGATTCTACACATATAAACCATGATTCTTGATTATTTTTATACCATTTATGGCAATTTTTCCAAAACTGAACAGTGACTCACGAATGCATTCAGAGCAGGTTCCACTAGAACTCAATTATCTCATAATATGTAAATCGTTTGCCTACTCCGTTTCTTTCATATAAAAATAGACACAATAAGGTTTAATCTCATATCTCATTCACTTTCAAAATCAATGTACCCAATTTTTAATGATTTTTCTAATTTACATCAATGCTGCCACTACAAGCTGTTCTACTAAATTTTATGAAAGTTCAACTTCTAGCCGAACCTACCTACTTCCCAAATTCAAGGATTTATATGTATGCAACTGTTTCTTAACAAAAACGATTAAACCTGGATTTAAAATTTTCATGAACATTGCCGTCATGTACCAACATACATATCGTAACACAACATCATATTTACTAAGAAAAACTGTAGCCATTCTCGCATGGCTATCATAAACACTTACAAGATTAAATATCGCATATTT
Organism: Gossypium bickii; assembly: GCA_025503065.1. Lineage (NCBI taxonomy): Eukaryota > Viridiplantae > Streptophyta > Magnoliopsida > Malvales > Malvaceae > Gossypium > Gossypium bickii. The sequence goes on from CP106709.1 coordinate 69,160,958, forward strand.
CTAAGACTTCATCTAGCCTATACATGCCTTCTAATTCGTAACCAAAATTCAAAATACCAAAGGAAGGCGATAGTGTGATGAACTTCTTGACGATCCTTCACGAGCCCGCTACGTAACCAAAATCTATAAAACCAAAGAATCATTCACACGATAAGCTTGCTAGCTTAGTAAGTCCTAATTAAACATATACTTATTTAAGTAAAATACATATAACCATTCGAATTTATATCTTCTATCACTAATCCGAACTTAAATAATACATAACCTCTTCTATTTATAAATGCCGAAACAACTTAATATCCTTGATGCACTTAATACTAAGCTTTACCTTTCTTATTCACATACCTCAATCATCAAGTATATCACAGACTTATGTACATATCATATGCTTATCCAATCAACTAAAATACATTCATGTTTCCAAATATTTACTATCACATGATATAATTTGCATATACATATACATTCATCCCCAATAAACTAATGTATAAAACTTTCACTTACTCGAATACTTGTTTGTCATTTCATTGGGTAACACAATTATAAAATACGTGCCTCTCTCAGCCGAATTTATACGAATCATGCTTCTAAACCGAAATTTCTTGATATGTTCATAACTTGATTTTCATGCACTTAGAACTTAAATACATTCACCAAGACTAGGCCTCTTTGGACTTAAAGTCCAAGTATATCACCGGCATTAAACCTCTTTGGGCAATAAGCCCGAATTGTTTCACCGCACGCGTGGCTGCTAGGGCTAAAAGCCCGAATTATTTCACCGGCTCAAGGCACTCGCTGGGCTCGAAGCCCGAACTACTCACCGGCTCAAGGCCTGCTAGGCTCAAGCCCGAACTACAACATAATTAAACCTTCAATACATATTTATTAATGCTAACATCACAACCAAATCATATACATCATATTACATTCACATATCATATCGAAACGTATACTTGTTCAAATCACATTAACAAAATATATTTAGCCCAATTTAGTACCTTTGCATTCGGCTAACACCAAGTTTTATAGTCAACATTATTAAATTTCATCCTTTAACATGTTCATAATTAACTCTTTAACATATAATTACTTAAGGACTTACCTCGGTTGTTGTCGATAAGCCGTGCAAATCGGCTACTCGATAATCTTTGCTTTTCCTCGATCTTGATCTCTCTCTTTTTGTTCCCGATCTAATTTGATTCAATTTTAACCAATTAACTACACTTCCATTCAATTCAAGAGCAAAATCATAAAATACATAATTTCAAGACATAACAATGTGTATTCGGCCTACATCCCCTACTTTGTTCAAGTGCATTCAATTTATTAGGAAACACTTTGGCGATAATTCCCTTGATGCGTTTTAACTTACAACTTACCTTCTTATCTAACCATACCTTAACTTTATATAACTATACATATATAATCAAACACATTAGCTCAAATTCATTTTCTATTATGGCCGAATGTACTACTTCCATACCCTTGCATTTTTCTTCAACATACAACCAAGAAACAAATTAATAACCACATCTAATTCAAGCATTCAACTAATCCAATTTCCTATTGAACACCACAATAAAAATTTCAAACCATTTGGGTTGCTTCTACATGGCCGAATGGCCCTTATGTGCTTAGGATTCTCTATAACTCTTCCATCCATCAAATTTACCCCCTTGCACTAGTTTGCTTCAATTAATCAATTTTTAAACTTAGTTCACCTCATAACTTAAACATCACATATAACAATCTTATAATTTCTCATCCATGGCCAATTTTACTATAGGTAATTGATCGAACACCAAAACTAGAGAATAGGATTCATGAATAAATTCCTCACATTCGCCAAGGATGAAAACATTCCCTTGTATAAACTAAATTAATTTCCTAGCGAATTTATGCCACATCTTCTCATGTATCTAGATTTTCACTTGCACAATAACTATAGATTTACACCCATAGCCGAAAATCAAAACACAAGATGATGTTTTCATGAATATCTATCTTACCATTCGGCCAACTATGATGGTAAAATCAACATAATCTACTTACAAGTTCATGCCATTTCTTCCAATATCATCTAACTTATTAACACAACCAACTACAAAATTATTAGCCATGGCCGAATCTCATCATACCCACATTAGCAAATTTCTTTTGCTTGTTTCAAAAGAGAAGAAAATGGTCAAGAACTTAAGCCTTATCAAGTTTGATTCTTACCTAATCTAGTGCTTGCAAGGCCGAATGGGGAAGATGAAATTCTTCTCTTCTCTTCAAGGTAGATTTCGGCAAGAAAGGATGAAGGGTGAGAGAATTATCCTTTTTGTTTTATTTATTTCTTTCCACACAAAATATAGCATGCTTTTTCTTTTAAATTTTACTAAAAATCAAAATATAATTAAAAAGTATATAATCCTAGCATGCTTTAATATAATATTGCCTAAATGTCATACAAAATAATAAAAAAGAGAGCATATATGCATGCTTGCCGTCCATCTTGTTTAAAGGTGGGAAATTGACATGCAAATCCTTATATTCTATGGACAATTCACTTAGCTCCCTTTTTATTAGAGCCCACTACTTTGTCCTTCTTGCAATTTAGACCTTTTTAACAAATTAAACACTCAAATAGCTAAAATTTTCTACGAAATTTTCACACTCACTAAAACACTCATAGCAAACACAATACCTACTATTATAATATCTCTTAGGCTCGGATTTCGTGGTCCCGAAACCACTGTTCCGATTAGGGTCAAAATTGGTCTCATTACAACTCTCCCCCTTAAGGATTTTCGTCCCCAAAATCTTACCGTTAAAAGATTCGGATATTGTTGCCTCATTGACTCTTCAGTGCCCCACGTAGCCTCTTCAACTCCGTGACGATTCCATAGAATCTTTACTAATGGAATTCTTTTATTTCTTAACTCTTTGGTTTCCCGAGCCAAGATACGGATCGGTTCCTCATCATAGGTCAAGTCCGATCGAATTTCAATCTCTGATGGGGTGATCACATGGGACGGATCCGATCTGTATTTGCGAAGCATCGAAACATGAAATACATTGTGTATCCTTTCTAACTCGGAGGGCAATCTTAATCTATAAGCAACCGTCCAATACGTTCAATAACCTCGCGTGACGGTCCGATAAATCTCGGACTCAACTTGCCTTTATGACCGAATCGGAGTATTTTCTTCCACTGAGAAACTTTCAAGAACACCCGATCTCCGAAGCTGAAATTCGATGTCCTTGCGCTTTAAGTCGGCATAGGACTTTTGACGATCCGGCCGCTTTTTCAAATTGCTTTTAATCACAACCACTTTCTGTTCGGTTTCTTTAATCCAATCAACCCCGTGTATCTTATTCTCACCGAGCTCACCCAATACAACGGTGTGCGACATTTTCGACCATATAAGGCTTCATAAGGCGCCATTTTTATGCTAGATTGGAAGCTATTATGTAAGCAAACTCAATCAAAGGTAGGTATCGTTCCCACGTGCACTTCGAACTCGAGAACGCAACACACCTCAACATGTCCTCAAGTATCAAAATAGTTCGCTCGGATCGACCGTCTGCTTTGCGGATGGAAGGTCATACTAAAATGAAGTTTAGTACCTAATGCCTCTTGCAATTTCTTCCGTAATCGCGATGTAAATCTTGGGTCCCTATCTCAAACAATGGAACTCGGTACACCGCAATCTCACAATCTGCGACACATACAATTCGGCAAGTTTGTCAAGTGAATAGTCGGTACGTATCGGTACAAAATGAGCTGATTTTGTCGACCAGTCAACGATAACCCACACGGCATCTTTCTTACTAGGTGTCATAGGGAGACCGGATACAAAATCCATGGTGATTCTATCCCATTTCCATTCAGGTATCATGATTGGCTGAAGTAAACCGGATGGTAACTGATGCTCCGCTTTCACTTGTTGACAGATTAAGCACTTGGAGACAAACTCAGATATGTCCCGTTTCATGCCGGGCCACCAATAAAACTGCTTCAAATCGTTATACATTTTTGTGCTACCCGGGTGTATCGACATTCGGCCATTATGGGCCTCACTCAAAATCATCTGTATCAAATCTGAGTTCTTAGGAACACACAATCGGCCTTTATAACTCAAACAATCATTCGCATCGATCTGAAAATCTGATTCTGTAGCGTTTTCACACTGAGTCCGAATGGCAACTAACCTTTCATCAACTTTCTGTGCGTCACAAACTTGTTGAATAAACATTGGTCTTGCTTGTAACTCGGCCATGATCGAACCATCATCAGACATAGTCACCCGTGCATTCGATTACGAAGAGTAAATAATGACTTTCGACTTAACGCATCCGCAACAACATTAGCTTTTCCCGGATGGTAGTCAATCACTAATTCATAGTCTTTTAGCAATTCCAACCATCTACGTTGTCTCAAGTTTAAATCTTTCTGAGTCATCAAATACTTCAAACTTTTGTGATCTGAATAAATGTGACATTTTTCGCCAAATAGATAGTGACGCCAAATTTTTAAGGCGAATACAATGGCTGCTAACTCCAGGTCGTGAGTTGGATAATTTTTCTCGTGCGGCTTCAATTGCCTCGAAGCGTAGGCTATCACCTTGCCCTCTTGCATTAAAACACAACCCAGCCCATTAAAGGAAGCATCGCTAAAAATAATGAATTCTTTACCCGATTCAGGCTGAGTCAACACTGAGCCTCGGTTAAAGGGCTTTCAACCGCTCGAAACTCTTCTCGGCATTTTTCGACCATTCATATTTGACATCCTTCGTAGTAGCCTGCGTCAAAGGTGCAAATATCACGGAAAAACCTTTTACAAAACGTCTCAGAATATCTGCGTGCCTAGAAACTTGAATCTCTAAACATTCTTTGGTGGTTTCCAATCGAGTATGGCTGCTATTTTGTTTGGATCCACTCGAATACCTGACACCGAAACCACATGGCCCAAGAAGCTGACTTCGTTCATCCAAAACTCACACTTACTGAATTTTGCATATAAACGATGATCTCTCAAGGTTTGTAGTACTACTCTCAAGTGCTCAACGTGTTCCGCTTCATTCTTGGAGTAGATCAGTATATCATCAATAAACACTACTACAAACCGATCCAAAAACTGTCGGAAGACCCGGTTCATTAAGTCCATAAAAACAGCAGGTGCATTAGTGAGTCCAAAAGGCATAACCAAAAACTCATAGTGTCCGTACCTCGTTCGGAAGCGATCTTTGCACATCTCAGATCTCTCGACTCATGAATCGATAATAGCTCGATCTCAAATCTATTTTCAAAACACCAAGCCCCCTTCAATTGATCAAATAAATCGTCAATCCGAGGTAACGGGTACTTATTCTTTATGGTTACCTTATTTAGTTGTCGGTGAGTCGATACACATTCGCATAGTTCCATCTTTCTTTTTCACGAATAAAACTGGTGCACCCCACGGAGAGAAACTTCGGTCGCGCGAAGCCCTTATCTCACAACTCTTGCAATCGCACTTTCAATTCTTTTAGCTCAATCGGTGCCATTCGATGCACGGAGCTATCGAAATCGGAGCCGCTCCCCAGCACTAACTCGATACCAACTCAATCTCGTCTTTGAGGTAAACCCGTAGTTTCTCTTGAAACACATCGGTGAATTCACATACAATCGGTACCGATTCCATTTGTTTTTCGGACATTTTATTTCCCAGTACATAAGCCAAATAAGCTTCACACCCTTTTCTCACATACTTTTGGGCTACCATTGAAGATATTACTGTAGGCAACCCATTTACGTCACAAGATTTAATTCTGATCGTTTCACCGTTTCGACATTTCAAGTCAATAAGCTTTCTTTTACAATCCACTATTGCCTCATGTGAAGTTAACCAATCCATACCCAGGATGATATCGAATTCGTCAAAGGGCAACAACATTAAATCAGCTGGGAAGCAATAATCTCGAATCATCAACGGGCAACTTCTACACACTTTATTAACGAGCACACATCTACCCAAAGGATTGGACACTCGAATCACAAACTCGGTAGACTCAACTAGCAGAGTCTTGCCAAATTTTAAATTTTCACACACATAAGAATGAGTCGAACCAGGATCAATTAGTGCAATCACAGTAGTATCATAAAGAGTGAAAGTACCGGTAATGACGTCGGGAGGAAGCATCCTCTCGGCTCGTCGTGCGGCATAAGCTCTAGCCGAGCTCTAGCCTCAGATCGATCTGTAGTGTTCTTTGTTCCTTTCTGACTACCACCTACATTGCCCGAAGGTCTGGGTGGTCTACCTCGCATTGGCACTTTGCTCGGTGTAGTGTTCTGGATTGCATTCTGCTCAGCTAACTTCGGACACTCTCTGATAAAATGATCTGACGACCCACATTTATAGCAAGACCGATCACGGAATCTACAACTCCCGGAGTGCCATTTCCCACAGTACTTGCATTCAACTCTAGTTTGTGGAATGTTACCAACACTGGCTATGGAGGTAGCTCGGGAGCTCATAGGAGGTCGATTCCGTCTAGGCGGATCTGCAGTGAGTCTTCTCATTTACCGTAGTCATCTCTCGGCTTCTTGCTCGTGGAATGAAAGACTTTGCCCGAAGACCTCTTTCGGATATCTCTGGCTTCGGTATCAGCCTTTCTTTTCTCCTTCCCGAGCTCTTCAGCTTTACAAGCTCTCTCAACTAACGTTACAAATTCTTGGATTTCAAGAACGCCAACAAACATCTTTATATCTTCATTTAGGCCGTCTTCGAATCTTTTACACATAATGGCTTCAGTAGAGACACACTCTCTAGCATAACGGCTGAGCCTGACAAATTTTCGTTCATACTCCGTTACAGTCATTCGTCCTTGTTTCAGCTCAAGGAACTCTTTTCGTTTTTGATCAATAAATCTTTGGCTAATATACTTTTTGCGGAATTCAGTTTGGAAGAAATCCCATGTCACTTTTTCTTTCGGAACCACTCGATACTAGTGTATTCCACCGATGATATGCAAATGTCCCGTAGTAAGGATATAGTGCACTTCAAACATTCATCCGAGTACAAGACAGCTCATCAAGTACCGAATAGTGTTATCAAGCCACATTTCGGCTCTCTCAAAGATCATCATCATCATTGGCTTTAAAATCTTCTACCCCGAATTTTCTGATTTTGTCAATCGGGGCCTACTAGATCTCATTGGATCTATCACCGGGGAGCTAGAGGATCCGGAGTTGGATTATTCGGGGTGAAGGTTGGGGTATATTCGGGTTATTCTCGATAAATTGGGCAAACCAATCATTCATCATCCGATAAAAGCTTGTTTAGTCTCTCCTTCGTGGCTACCCGAAACAGTCGAGAGTCTATCGGCGCTGATCCGTGGAGTGCGGTCGGTGCCACGCTCTCTACATCATCGCCTCTGACTTCTTTCAGGATCGATATCCATTTTCTATATAAAACAAAGTTCAGCCATCGAAGTCACCACACTATCAACATATAATAATAAGGCATGTATAGCTAGACTTCGCACGCGCTACGGTAGTCCTAGAATCGACTAAACCGTAAGCTCTGATACCAATCAAATGTAACACCCCTTACTCGAGACCATCGCTCTAATTAAGTAAGAGGCATTACTAGACTTGACTACAAGTTCAAAACATGAAAATTTTAAAGCTGTCAAACTGCGTTGTGCCGACTAATTTGGCTATAACTCGAGTTACAAAATTCGAAATTCAGATCCGCAAATTTTCCTTGAAAGTAGACTCATATAACTATTCACCATAATTTTTCTAGAATTTTTCATGTGGCCAATTTGTACAGTTTATTCTTCAAAGTTACTCTTATTACACTGCTGGACAGTTCTGACCTGTCCTTATAAAACTGCAGTTATCAGATTGCACAATTTTCCAATGGTGTTCTTATTTATACCAATGAAAAGTAGACTCATTTAGGATTCTACACATATAAACCATGCTTCTTGATTATTTTTATACCATTTATGGCAATTTTTCCAAAACTGAACAGTGACTCACGAATGCATTCAGAGCAGGTTCCACTAGAACTCAATTATCTCATAATATGTAAATCGTTTGCCTACTCCGTTTCTTTCATATAAAAATAGACACAATAAGGTTTAATCTCATATCTCATTCACTTTCAAAATCAATGTACCCAATTTTTAATGATTTTTCTAATTTACATCAATGCTGCCACTACAAGCTGTTCTACTAAATTTTATGAAAGTTCAACTTCTAGCCGAACCTACCTACTTCCCAAATTCAAGGATTTATATGTATGCAACTGTTTCTTAACAAAAACGATTAAACCTGGATTTAAAATTTTCATGAACATTGCCGTCATGTACCAACATACATATCGTAACACAACATCATATTTACTAAGAAAAAGCAGTAGCCATTCTCGCATGGCTATCATAAACACTTACAAGATTAAATATCGCATATTTCTAAGACTTCATCTAGCCTATACATGCCTTCTAATTCGTGAACCAAAATTCAAAATACCAAAGGAAGGCGATAGTGTGATGAACTTCTTGACGATCCTTCACGAGCCCGCTACGTAACCAAAATCTATAAAACCAAAGAATCATTCACACGATAAAGCTTGCTAGCTTAGTAAGTCCTAATTAAACATATACTTATTTAAGTAAAATACATATAACCATTCGAATTTATATCTTCTATCACTAATCCGAACTTAAATAATACATAACCTCTTCTATTTATAAATGCCAAACAACTTAATATCCTTGATGCACTTAATACTAAGCTTTACCTTTCTTATTCACATACCTCAATCATCAAGTATATCACAGACTTATGTACATATCATATGCTTATCCAATCAACTAAAATACATTCATGTTTCCAAATATTTACTATCACATGATATAATTTGCATATACATATACATTCATCCCCAATAAACTAATGTATAAAACTTTCACTTACTCGAATACTTGTTTGTCATTTCATTGGGTAACACAATTATAAAATACGTACCTCTCTGTCGAATTTATACGAATCATGCTTCTAAACCGAAATTTCTTGATATGTTCATAACTTGATTTTCATGCACTTAGAACTTAAATACATTCACCGGCACTAGGCCTGCTGGACTTAAAGTCCGAAGTATATCACCGGCGTTAAACCTGCTGGGCAATAAGCCCGAATTGTTTCACCAAGACGTGGCACCGCTAGGCTAAAAGCCCGAATTATTTCACCGCTCAAGGCCTGCTAGGCTCAAGCCCGAACTACTCACCGGCTCAAGGCCTCGCTAGGCTCAAGCCCGAACTACAACATAATTAAACCTTCAATACATATTTATTAATGCTAACATCACAACCAAATCATATACATCATATTACATTCACATATCATATCGAAAAACGTATACTTGTTCAAATCACATTAACAAAATATATTTAGCCCAATTTAGTACCTTTGCATTCGGCTAACACCAAGTTTTATAGTCAACATTATTAAATTTCATCCTTTAACATGTTCATAATTAACTCTTTAACATATAATTACTTAAGGACTTACCTCGGTTGTCGATAAGCCGTGCAAATCGGCTACTCGATAATCTTTGCTTTTCCTCGATCTTGATCTCTCTCTTTTGTTCCCGATCTAATTTGATTCAATTTTAACCAATTAACTACACTTCCATTCAATTCAAGAGCAAAATCATAAAATACATAATTTCAAGACATAACAATGTGTATTCGGCCTACATCCCCTACTTTGTTCAAGTGCATTCAATTTATTAGGAAACACTTTGGCGATAATTCCCTGATGCGTTTTAACTTACAACTTACCTTCTTATCTAACCATACCTTAACTTTATATAACTATACATATATAATCAAACACATTAGCTCAAATTCATTTTCTATTATGGCCGAATGTACTACTTCCATACCCTTGCATTTTTCTTCAACATACAACCAAGAAACAAATTAATAACCACATCTAATTCAAGCATTCAACTAATCCAATTTCCTATTGAACACCACAATAAAAATTTCAAACCATTTGGGTTGCTTCTACATGGCCGAATGGCCCTTATGTGCTTAGGATTCTCTATAACTCTTCCATCCATCAAATTTACCCCTTGCACTAGTTTGCTTCAATTAATCAATTTTTAAACTTAGTTCACCTCATAACTTAAACATCACATATAACAATCTTATAATTTCTCATCCATGGCCAATTTTACTATAGGTAATTGATCGAACACCAAAACTAGAGAATAGGATTCATGAATAAATTCCTCACATTCGGCCAAGGATGAAAACATTCCCTTGTATAAACTAAATTAATTTCCTAGCGAATTTATGCCACATCTTCTCATGTATCTAGATTTTCACTTGCACAATAACTATAGATTTACACCCATAGCCGAAAATCAAAACACAAGATGATGTTTTCATGAATATCTATCTTACCATTCGGCCAACTATGATGGTAAAATCAACATAATCTGCTTACAAGTTCATGCCATTTCTTCCAATATCATCTAACTTATTAACACAACCAACTACAAAATTATTAGCCATGGCCGAATCTCATCATACCCACATTAGCAAATTTCTTTTGCTTGTTTCAAAAGAGAAGAAAATGGTCAAGAACTTAAGCCTTATCAAGTTTGATTCTTACCTAATCTAGTGCTTGCAAGGCCGAATGGGGAAGATGAAATTCTTCTCTTCTCTTCAAGGTAGATTTCGGCAAGAAAGGATGAAGGGTGAGAGAATTATCCTTTTTGTTTTATTTATTTCTTTCCACACAAAATATAGCATGCTTTTTCTTTTAAATTTTACTAAAAATCAAAATATAATTAAAAAGTATATAATCCTAGCATGCTTTAATATAATATTGCCTAAATGTCATACAAAATAATAAAAAAGAGAGCATATATGCATGCTTGCCGTCCATCTTGTTTAAAGGTGGGAAATTGACATGCAAATCCTTATATTCTATGGACAATTCACTTAGCTCCCTTTTTATTAGAGCCCACTACTTTGTCCTTCTTGCAATTTAGACCTTTTTAACAAATTAAACACTCAAATAGCTAAAATTTTCTACGAAATTTTCACACTCACTAAAACACTCATAGCAAACACAATACCTACTATTATAATATCTCTTAGGCTCGGATTTCGTGGTCCCGAAACCACTGTTCCGATTAGGGTCAAAATTGGTCTGTTACACGACATGGGAGAGGACTCGAAGATGGCCACACTACAAGATACTTAGAAGTTTTATTTATTTGTCTCAAAAGATATGATTTTAATTACTTTTTTTTCGATGGTTGTAATAAGGCCTTGTACTCCGATTTGACTTTAGATTTTGTGTTTTGTTATCATTGTTCAACTATTTACTTAATTGTTAAACTTAAATAAATTTTCTTAAACATGGTTTTCGAAATACCTAAAAATATGGGCTTTTATCATTACTTAACAAGATTCAAGGATTTTGGGCTTTTAGGCTTTAAATTTTAACTTAGCAAAATCATTTTGAATTATGCCTTTGATGTGACACTCCCAGATTCGGCCATAACGTCTGGGCCGGGTCTGGGGTGTTACATCATAATTCGTTCGGTCCCCTTTCAACATTCACTAAATTTGCACACTCAATGCCATTTAATTAGCTGAAGCCACAATATTATCACACACTTAGTGCCATCACATTAAACTGAAGATGTCTCAATATCATACACACAGCGCCAACTAATATAGTCGATGCTTTCTTTATCTCACACACCTAGTGCCGGACATCATTTTATCGATTCTGTTTACACACACTTAGTGCCATATAACATTAAAATCACAACTCACATTTCTAAATTCCAAGCTCACATTTCCATTCATTTCAAGACATAAGAACATCATTTAAACAACATGTATTATACACAAACTTACCACGGACGTAGAAACACAATACAAGTTGATCAATCGAGCACCTTGTTCTTGCCTCGATCTAAGTCCGAATTTCTCTTTTCTTGTTCTATACATATTCAAATTTAACTCATTCATTCACCAAATCATTCAATTCAATCCAAAATACATATTTTGAGCATTTTACAAAATTGCCCTCACATTTGCACATTTTTACATTTTAGTCCCTATTTCATAAAATCACAAAATACCCTTAATTTCATTATACGATGCTTAGGCCGAATCTTCCTCATGTTCATACAAGTCCAAATATTTCATTTATTTCACATTTAGTCCTTCAATTTCTCATTTTCATAATTTAGCCCATCATACTCAAATTCATCAAAAATTCAAAGACAAACTATGTTAACCCAACATTAAACTTTCATATTCTATCAGCTATCAACACAAAGCTCACATATTCATCAATGGAATATCTCAAAATCATCATAAATTTCTAAAATTAAGGCATGGGCTTGATAGTGCACTAAACAACGATCACAAAAATATAGAAATTATAAAAAATTGAATTTGAAACATACCTCAATCAAGATCAAAAGTGTGCCAAAACCTAATGTTCTCCTTTGTCTTCCTTTTCTTTTGTTATTCGGTTAAGATGAAGAGAAAATAAGGATGAAAATGCTTTTTTTATTTATTATTCATTAATACATAGTTTACCATTTTACCCTTAATTAATAAACCATTTAACCATCAAATATTAGACCATTTGTGTCCATTCCCACTATCAATGGTTTATTATCAACATAAGGACCTTCCATTTAAGAAGCCATGCCAATTAAGCACTTCTAACAACTAGCACACAGCTTCTACATTGTATACGATTAAGTCCTTTTTCACAATTCGACACACAAATGATAAAATTTTCACACAGAATTTTCGCACATGCTTAATCTGTAATGCCCTGGAATTTTAGCCTTGAGCAAGGGAACGGTTAGGAAACTGTGCATAAAAGTTTATGTGAGCTAGGAAATGACACAATTAAATGTCTACTTAAGTGGTTAAGGGTCCTGAAAGGAGTTGGAAAAGTCCTAGGTTCAAACCTAGGCTTTAGCAAAAATTTTGGTTTTAAGTGGATAAAACCCTGGATGCTTGGATGTAGGCCTTTTAAGTTATTGTGTTAAAAAAAACACAAGGAAGCATGTGCTCTAGTGGCTAGGTGGCGTTAGGAGTGTGTATGTGGTCAGGGGTTCGAGTGTTGGCATAATATTATGATAGGTATTTATTTTGCATCTGTGATGCCTAATGTTTGTGTTGTAGTGGAATTCTGCTGAAGTGGTTGTGGAATTGGTCATGAGGGAGAGATTCAAGGGATATGGATGAAGGTTGGTGTTGGAGGAGTTTGAAAGTGATGCAAATTGGTAGGTTGAGAGATTGTAGGAGTGGATTATAGGAGGTTGAGGGGAGTGATAGCAGTTGGCCGAAGAAGGGATTTCCCCATTGTGCAAATTCGGTCAAAGGCTATTAAGTGTCGAATAGGTAAGTGAAAACACTTTTTGCATTCGGCTAGGGGATGCTTTTCTGGGAAATTGGTCTTTGGTGTGCTTATTGATCACGTTTTGGTCACTTTTCTTTGGGAGCCAAAATTATCTTACTTCTCTTTTTCATCCATTCGGGTTTTTGCTTTTGTATTATGGTTTGCTTACTGCTCTTCCTACCTCCCTTTTCTCACTGGCTTTTGTGAACTGATTCTTTTCCTTCTCCTCTTTGGTTGCTTATGCACTCTCTTCCTCTCCCTATCCTTTAGCCATTGTGACCGAATTTATCCTTCTTCTCTTCTTTATTCATTCTTTTCAATTGATATATCACCATCTTCCTTTTTAATACCTTGGTCAAATACCTTGTTGCTTGGTAAGTGATTATACTCTTCACTTCTGGTTAAATCTACTTTTTTGTTCCCCTCTCAACCCCCTGACGGTTTAGTCTTGGTTTAAGGGATTCTATACATTTCCAAAAAGGGTACCAAAATAAGATTGAGTAGTGTGATGACGATCCATGACAATTCTCCGAGCCTTCAGTAGCTTTGACCATCTATAAAATAGAGCAAACACACACAAAGTAATCTTTCAAAAGCTTAGTAAGCCATACAAATAAACTTAACATAAAAAACACATAGCCGCATTGATACAATAACATTAATGTTTCTCATTTGCAAATTTATCACATATCTTTTGGCTAATTTGTTTAGCCATTACTTACCCACATTCCATAGCTCAAAGTATCACTTTACTCATAGCTCAAGCATGTATCATATATTATCTCATCAAATCTATACACATATTCACTTCGTAAGCTCATATAAATACTTACCTTTCATACACATACATGTGTACTTTTCAAACTTACCTGAATTGTTTATATTTTCCACATAGTCTCTCATTTCTTGGATTTGCCCATTGAACTGTTCGGAACTAAATAGGATACTCAGAGTACTCAGAATAATTGTATAATGCCTACATCTCAGACGTGGTCTTACATGTATTCAAATATCGATGCCACTGTCCCAGACAGGGTCTTACACGTATCAAATACGACGCCAATGTCCCAAACATGGTCTTACACGTAAATCTCATATCGATGCCAACGTCCCCTACGTGGTCATACACGAAATCTCGAATCAATGCCAACGTCCCAGACGTGGTCTTACATGATCTCACATATCAGAAACCTATGTCATGACATATGTAATCCTATCTATTCCTAGGTTCGTACGGGGCTTCTCGGACTTTGTTATACTATCAATTCTTCCTCGAATTTCATGTACTCATCATCTCATATACATTCATCATGATAAATTTTCATATGAACATACATATATCAATGTAAATACATTTATTTGTATATAAACTTACCGCGGATTTGAGTAAACGAACGGATTCAGCTATTTAATCACTTTTGACTTTTCGCGATCTGAATCCATTTTCTTCGGTTCTCGATCTATAGATATTCAAATTTAATCCATTTATTCACAAAATCATTCAATTCAATCCAAAGACACATATTTAGGGCAATTTAAAAATTATCCCCCACATTTTCATATTTTGACATTTTAGTCCTTATTTCACAAAATCAAAAAATACACAAAATCTCAATACACCCATGCTTAGCCGAATTCTCTATAGGTCCCTAGCAACCCATATTTTTCATTTATTTCACAATTTAGTCCTTTAACATATTATTTTCTCAATGTAACACCCCCAGACCCGGCCCAGACGTTATGGCTAAATCCGGGAATGTCGCATCAAAGGCATAATTCAAAACGATTTTTGCTAAGTCAAAATTTAAGGCCTAAAAGCCCAAAATCCTTGAATCTTGTAAGTTAGATTGGAAGCCCATGTTTTTAAGTTATAGCCATTTTGAAAACCATGTTTAGACGTTTTTTAAAAAAAATATTTATTCAAGTTTAATAATCTAACAGTTGAAACATTAATAACAAAACTCAAAAGCTAAAGTCGAATCGGATATACATAGCCTTATTACAATCCAACAGAAACAAAGTAATTAAAATTAAGTCATTCAAACTAATTAAAAACTACTTGCAGTGTGACCACGTCCGAGTCCTCTTCCACGTCAAGCCGTCCACTGAGCATCACCTGAAACATTTAATAAAAAAGGGTGTGAGTTTCGAAACTCAGTGTGTACGACCCTTGGTAATCCAATCAATATACAATTATCTCATTGGGCCTAAGCCCTATCAAAAATAGTGGTCTTGGGCCTTAGCCTACAATGACCTCACATCACATCAGTATCACATGAATGCAATGCACCCATCCCAAATCCAACCATGCACTCCATTTACCTTCCAACCCTACACTCCTGTGGGGATATAAATATCAACCCACCCATCCCTACAATCCAAAGGTAGCACCAACAGCGACACTACTCAACGTTGCAGCAAGTCTGCTAAGCATAAAATGGCTTAAAGCCACCGGTGGATCCACGGTCGTCAAGCGACTATGCGATCCTCACATATCTCCCTCCGTATCATCAAACCCATCCAAATGCAACATATATTTCATGAATGCAACATAAACAATTTCACACATTAAGCACTTAGGGGTATTTTATTCATTTCACTACCCAGAGGTATTTTCATAAATCTACCCTACAGGGGTATTTCGGTAATTTTACAAATCAGGGATATTTTGGTAATTTTGCAAATCAGGGGTATTCTGGTAATTTTACAAATTAGGGGTATTTTAGTAATTTTACAAATCTAAGGATATTTTTGGAAATTTTCAAACTAAAGGTATTTTGGTAATTTCAAATCAGGGGTATTTTGGTCCCTCTTAGGTTTTAGTTATGAACTTTGGCCCATTAACAAGTCATTGCGGCTAAAGTGAACAGACACTACGCATTAGGTAGGATTCTAGAGAAGAGGAGGTGGGTCACTAGGACCGTTTAAGTACCAAGCTCTCCCTAGATCCAATCCTAGACATATATATGTCCATTGCCACACTCTAACCCAGCGACTTGTCCCCGGACATGTTGATTATTAAATTAAGTCTTATGCGGTTTAAGAGTTGTTTAGAACTAGACCTAAAGTCCATTAAACCTTAGCATACTTGTCTACATCCCCATAAAGTCCATCAACCCATTTCACGTTCATATAGCCCATTAAGCCCAAATCACATCCTTATGGCCCATTAGGCCCAGATCTCATTCATATGGCCTATTAGGCCCAAAATAATTCTAGATCATGTAACATGCATAACTAACTCAATTCATATAACCAAATCAATCAATTTCATCAAACTTAGCCTCAAGGCCCACCGGGCCCATTTAGCCACTTTCGGCTTTTCGGCATTGCCGATATAATGTGTGTGTAGTGTTTGTACCCACCTGGTTACTGGGACATGCTATACTATCCTTGGCCTTGAACCTACAACCAACCAACCTTTAACCAATCACCCATACTTAATCAAAATATTTACCAAAAGCCGAAGCCTTACCGTAACATTACCGTGTGCCACCAGGTTCTAATAGCCCTTCCTTAGCTACTAATCACGAGTATCCCCTAGATTTGCACTCACACATACACCATCAAACTTCGAGTGACTCATAATCCACACAAGTCACCCCGATAGATCATACTCACATTCGGCCATTTACTTAAACCATAATCGAGTTGAGTACACTTACACTTTGCTAACGATCCTTACCACGCTCGCGATCTCTGAACCATACCCTTGTTAATAGAAGATTAACGACAATGAGAAGTTAGATAGCCCTTCAACTTTTAACAAAACACACTAGGGAGTTAACTAAATACTTACGGAATCCACCTTTGATCCTACGGCCTAAATAGCTACTGAACGAGATTCGGCTTTTAACCTTGACTGATAGTAGATAACAATCGATTTGTGATGGAGGAAAACAACAAAGATTCAAACTAATAGGGATTTCGGCAATAGAAGATGATGACACTTCGGCAATAAAAGAGTTTGGCTATGAGAGAATTCGGCAAAAAGGGATTTGGCTATAGGATATTTCGGCAAAAAGGTAAGCTATTTTTGGTTGTGGAAAAATAAGGTTTCGGCAAGGAAAAGAAAAAGAATGGAAAATTCGGCATTACCTAGGACCCCAGAATTGACACACACACAGTTATATAGCCTATAGCCGGAACTTAGCCACCCCTAAAGTCCAATTCGACACCACTTCATCCACTGCTCATCTCCTAATTTTTCTCCATGATATCTCCCTTATCCTTCTCCTAAATTCTCTCTACTGATCACTTCTCCTTAGAGTCCCTCTACACGCCACTTCCAGCCTTCTAGAAGCCTAAAATTAAACTCTAAAATAAAGCTAAGCTAGCACTCGAACCTCAGACCTTCTGGCATGCATATGTCGCCACCTTTCTACACCCTAGTGGCATCACTTAGCCACTTCACCATAGGCTTCTTTGTGCCATTTTCACTTATTTTTATTTAAAAGCCCACTATTCACTACCCTGATTCCTTAATTAATTAAATTAAGAATCCTCCACCACAAAACTCGAACCCAGACCTTCTCCAACACACCTAGACACTCCAAATTCATTAAACATTTAAAGCCGTCATGTCATTTGTCATTTTCTTGCTCACTTTTAAAAAAAATTAAGAGACCCAAGCCCAATAGGCCCAATTCTACTAGGCCCAAATTTGGGGCGTTACACTCAATTTAATTCAAATTACTCAAATTCATCAAAAATTCAAAGACAAGCTATGTTAATCTATCACATATCTTTCATATTTCATCCTCAAACATCACAAAACTCATGTGTTCATCAATGGCATATTTCAAAATATTCATCAATTCACAAAATTGAAGCATGGGTTTTGAAGAACACGAAGCAACGATTACGAAAACATAGAAATTATCAAAAATCGAAGCAAAATATACCTTGAATCAAGCTAAAAAATGGCCGAATGCCCTAGCTTAGTTTTCTTTCTTTTCTTTTCTTCAAATTCAGCAATATGGATGATGATAATGGCTTATTTTATGCCTTTGTTTTATTATAATTTTACTTATTAATTCATTTACCATGTTAACCTTATAATTAAACATATAAAACATATCAAGGCCATTAATGTCCATTAACGATGTTAATGGTTTAATTACAACATAAGGCCACCAACTTTATAAAGATATGACACTTAGGTGCTTTTAACATAGGCATTCTAATTTATCATCTTTCACAATTAAATCCTTTTATCAAATTAAGCACCCAAACAGATAAAGTAAAACACAGAAATTTCACACATACAAATTCACATACTATAGGCACAGAATATAATATTAAAATATTTTTTTAAATCAAATTTGTGGTCCCGAAACCACTGTTCCGACTAGGTTCTGATCCGAACTGTTACAATTCTTTCCCTCTTAGGGATTTTCCCCCCCGAAAATCTTACCGTTAAATAGGTTTGGATATCATTGTCTCATTGCATCTTCAGGCTCCCACGTAACCTCTTCAACTCCGTGTCGATGCCATAACACTTTCACTAACGAGATTTTCTTATTTCTCAATTCTTTCACTTCATGAGCTAAGATATGAATCGGTTCTTCCTCATATGTCATATCATATCGGATTTCAATGTCATATGGAGAAATCACATGTGATGGATCAGATCTATATCGACAAAGCATTGACACGTGAAATACATTATGTATCTTTTCTAACTCTGATGGCAACATCAATCTATATGCAATAGGTCTAGTACGCTCGATAATCTCATACGGCCCTATGAACCTCAAACTCAATTTACCTTTACGTCCGAATATGAGTATTTTCTTCCATGGAGATACTTTTAAAAGTACTTTATCACCGATTTTGAATTCAATGTCTTTTCTTTTCAAATCTGCATAGGACTTCTGACGATCAGACGCTGCTTTTAAACTATCACGGATTGTTTTCACTTTCTGTTCAGTGTCTTTTACCAAATCTCCCCTGTGTATCTTAATTTCACTAAGCTCAGTCCAATACAGAGGTGTTCGACATTTGCGACCGTACAAAGCCTCATAAGGTGCCATTTTAATGCTCGACTGAAAACTGTTGTTGTATGCAAATTCAATCAATGGCAAGTACTATTCCCACGTACCATCAAACTCAAGAATGCAACATCTTAACATATCCTCGAGTATCTGAATAATCTGTTTGGACTGACCATCCGTCTGCGGATGAGAAGCTGTACTGAAATGTAATTTCATACCTAAAACTTCTTACAATTTTTTCCAAAATCGTGATGTAAATCCCGAATCTCTATTTGACACAATAGGCAATGACACCCCTTGCAATCTCACAATCTCAGAAATATAAAGCTCAGATAACTTATCAAGTGAGTAATCGGATCGTACCGGAATAAAATGGGCGGATTTCATCAATCGATCAACTATGACTCAAATTGCATCTTTCTTTCTCGGAGTAAAAGGTAACCCAGAAACAGAACTCATTGTTACTCTATCCCATTTCCACTCAAGAATCAGAATTGGTTGTAACAAACTAGATTGGACCTGATGTTCAGCTTTAACTTGCTGACAGACTAAACATTTCGACACAAAATCAGAGATATCTTTTTTCATTCCAGACCACGAATAATGTTGTTTCAAATCATTATACATCTTTGTACTACTCGGATGAACAGATAAGCGACTATTATGAGCTTCATTCATAGTTAACTTAATCAATTTTGCATTTCTCCGAACGCAAATTGGATCTCAAAATCTCAAAAAATTATCATTATCAACTCGAAATTTAGAATCAGAGTTCAAATCACACTGAGCTCGTTTCTCTATCATTTCATTATCAACTCTCTGAGCATCACATATTTGTTGTAAAAATAATGGTTTTACTTTCAACTCAGCTAAAACTGAACCATCATTAGACAAATCTAAATGAGCATTCATTGCTCACAATGCAAACAGTGATTTTAGACTTAAAGCATCAGCAACAACATTTGCCTTACCCGGATGGTAATTAATCAGAAGCTCGTAATCTTTTAACAACTCTAACCATCGATGTTGTCTCAAATTTAGATCTTTTTGAGTCATCAAATACTTCAGGCTTTTATGATCAGAATAAACATGACATTTTTCACCGAAGAGGTAATGACGCCAAATCTTTAGGGTAAACACAATCGAGCCTAACTTAAGGTCGTGTGTCGGATAGTTCTTTTCATGATGCTTTAATTATCTCGAGGCATAAGCTATAACTTTGCCTTCCTGCATCTCAGACCATTCAATGAAGCATCACAGTAAATCACGAATTCTTTCCCCGATTCTGGTTGTACCAAAACTGGAGCTTCAGCCAACAAAGTTTTCAACTAATCAAAGCTTTTTTGACATTTTTCAGACCATTCAAATCTCACATCTTTCTGAAGCAATCTAGTCAACAGAGTAGCAATCATTGAAAATCCTTTTACAAACCGACAATAATAACCAGCTAGTCCTAGAAAACTACGAACTTCAGACACATTCTTCGGAGGTTTCCATTCCAAAATAGCAGAAATCTTACTCGGATCAACTCGTATTCCAGTGGCTGATAAAATATGTCCCAGAAAACTAACTTCTCACAACTAGAATTCACATTTACTGAACTTTTCATACAATTGTTTATCTTGCAGAGTTTGCAACACAATTCTTAGATGCTCGACATGCTCAATCTCATTACATGAATAAATCAAGATGTCGTCAATGCTCGTACCTCATTCTGAAAGCAGTTTTCAGAATATCTGAATCTTTTACTCGCAATTGATAATACCCCGATCTCAGATCTATCTTTGAAAACACAGTGGCTCCTTTAAGCTGATCAAACAAATCATCGATTCTAAGTAGAGGATATTTATTCTTTATAGTCACTTTGTTCAACTGACGGTAATCAATGCACATTCTCATCGTTCCATCTTTCTTTTTCACAAACAGGACAGGAGAACCCCAAGGTGAGAAACTCGGTCTTGCAAGTCCTCTATCGATCAACTCTTGCAACTGTGACTTTGACTCTTCCAACTCTGTTGGTGTCATTCTATACTGAGCTATCGATATAGGAGTTGTTTCTGGTAACAAATCAATACCAAACTCAACTTCACGTATTGGAGGTAATCCTGACAATTCTTCAGGAAATACATAAGGGAATTCATAGACAACAGGCACTGATTCAACTTTCTTTTCAGTCACTTTTGAATCAATCACATAAGTAAAATAAGCTTCATAACCCTTTTTCAAATAATTCTGAGCTTTCATCACTGATATCACAGCAGGTAACCCATTCAAATCATTTGACTCAATCCTAATTATTTCATCATTTTGACATCTCAAATCAATAGTCTTTCTTTTGCAATTTACAACAGCATTGTGCAATGTCAACCAGTCCATACCCAAAATTATATCAAACTTATCAAAGGGTAATAGCATCAGATTAGCAGGAAAACAAACATCTCGAAACATCAACGGATAGTTCTTACATACTTTGTCAACCAGGACACTTTTACCTAAGGGGTTTGATAATCTAATAACAAATTCAGTAGACTCTACAGGCAAAATCTTACTGATACTAAGTTCATGCATATATACGAATGTGTAGAACATAGGTCTATCAATGCAATCATAGAAGTATCATAAAGATAAATGTACCCGTCATAACATTCGAAGATGAAGCTTCCTCACGTGCTCAGACGGCATATGCTCTGGCAGGTGCTCTAGCTTCAGATCTCACAACTGAGTCTTTCATAATTCTCTGACTATCACTGACATTTCTTACATTTCGAGAAGATCTACCTCTCATTGAAACATTATCAGATCTCATATTCTGAACAATCTCTTGCTCAACAGACTCTGGGTAGCCTCAGATGAAATGGTCTAACGATCCACACCTGAAACAAGCTCGGTCATTCAATCTACAACTACCTAGATGTCTTTTACCACAATGTTTACATTTAGGTCACTCAGATTGGACATTTCCAACACTGGCCATTGAAGTTGCGAAAGCTTTGAAATTTGACGGTGATCTAGCTCGATCTCTATTTGAATGTCCCACACTAGCCTTTGATCGACTTTGTTCATCTTTGAATTTCTTTGAAGCAGACTGAAATGTTTTACTCGGAAATATATTTCTCGTGTCTCTAGTTTCAAAGTCAGTTTTTCTTTTTTATTTCTCAAGTACCTCAGCTTTGCAAGCTCATTCAACCAGTACTACGAACTTTTTTATCTCAAGTATGCCTACTAATAGTTTAATATTCTCACTCAGACCATCTTCAAATCTTTTGCACATTATTGGCTCAATTGATACACATTCCCGAGCATACTGACTTAATCTCACAAATTCTCTTTCATATTCAGTGACAGACATGCGACCCTATT
Source organism: Gossypium bickii (assembly GCA_025503065.1). Lineage (NCBI taxonomy): Eukaryota > Viridiplantae > Streptophyta > Magnoliopsida > Malvales > Malvaceae > Gossypium > Gossypium bickii. The sequence continues at coordinate 69,183,745 of CP106709.1, forward strand.
TCAATTCCAGGAATTCTTTTCATTTCTGATCAATAAATCTCTGACTGATGTATTTCTTTCAGAACTGAGACTGAAAGAAATCCTAAGTAAGCCGTTCCTTTGGAACAACAGAAATCAAGGTCTTATATCACTGATAGGCTGCGTCTCATAGCAAGGAAACAACACATTTCATGCATTCTTCAGGACTCAGCGGCATTTCATCAAATACTCGGATAATGTTCTCTAACCAAAACTCGGCTTTCTCAGCATCATCATCACTATTGGCCCTGAGCTCTTCAGCCTCATATTTATGGATTTTGTCAACCGGAGGTTTATTCAAAAGATTCATACTCATAACCAGAGGCACAACTGAGGTCTAAGTGGGATTAGGCAGGGGCGAAGGTTGTGAAACAGCCGGATTATTTCTCACATATTGAGTGAACCAGTCGTTCATCAATTGTAAGAAAGCTTGTTTAGCTTCTCCCTCTTGACCGCTAGTAGCCGGTCTCGAATTAGATGGCACTGTACCTTGAGCGGGAGTAGGCGCGTTACTTTCTACATCGTCAACTACGGCTCTTTCAAAATCCATTACTATACGATAAACACATTTTATACGTCAGGATTCATCACACTATCACATTTCATATATATGGCATGTATAGCTAGACTCTCACACGCTACGTTAGTCTGAGAATCGACTAAACTGTAGCTCTGATACCAATCAAATGTAACACCTTTAACCCGTAACCATCGCCGATCTAGGGTTAAAGGCATTACCGGACAAATCAAAACTTAAAATAGATATTTCATAGCAAAGTCTAACAAATCACCCTAAAGTGTCCTTTAAGTAGGTCTACGAGACCTTAATCATGCTTTAAGAAGGGTCGGGACTAAACTGAACACATACAAAAATTCTCAAAAATTTTAAAAAATTTCTAAGTTACAAAGGTCACATGCCTGTGTGGGCAGGCCGTGTGCCTCCCACGGCCTCGGACACACCTATGTATCCAAGCCGTGTCAAAATAAGGCATACATACTGACTTGTACACACAGCTGAGACACGCCCATGTGCCCCATCCATGGTCGAAACTAACTTCCACCACACGGCCAGGCACACGCCCATGTGTCCATCCTGTGGTCGAGTCTAACTTATTTCAAATTACAACCATGAAGGACACGTTCGAGCCACACGCCCGTGTGCTCAACTGTGTGGGCAATTATAGGCCATTTACAAGGCCAAAATGCCACCCACACTTTGGATCATCCCTACAAGCACATACAAGCATATTTCTAAACACAATTGGCAACCAAAAACAAACCAAATGGTCATCATATCATCCCATTCAATCTCATTTCTAAGCATACCAACTTATATGCCAAATAGTTCAACTAATTCACAAATAAACCAAGCATGATTCATTCACATCTTACCACTTCATCATGACCATCATTCATCAAACACATATACTCATTTTGCATCAATAAGCTTACCATTACCTTGACTATTTTATAACCATGGAATCCTACCAAAACCAAACATCATATAGCATGACTCTTCATTCACTACACAACCATTTAACTAGCCATATCATATGGCTATACACATATTTCAAACATAACTCAAGGTAACTAGCCTATACATGCCATATTTTAGTATATACATTTCCAAAAAGGGTACCAAAATAAGATTGAGTAGTGTGATGATGATCCATGACGATTCCCCGAGCCTTCAGTAGCTTTGACGATCTATAAAACAGAGCAAACACACACGAAGTAAGCTTTCAAAAGCTTAGTAAGCCATATACAAATAAACTTAACGTAAAATGCACATAGCCACATTGATAGAATAACATTAATGTTTCTCATTTGCAAATTTATCACATATCCTTTGGCTCATTTGTTTAGCCATTACTTACCCACATTCCATAGCTCAAAGTATCACTTTACTCATAGCTCATTCAAGCACGTATCATATATTATCTCATCAAATCTATAAACATATTCACTTAGTAAGCTCATATAAACACTTACCTTTCATACACATACACAGTGTACTCTTCAAACATACCTGAATTGTTTATACATTTCACATAGTCTCTCATTTCTTAGATTTGCCCGTTAAACTGTTTGGAACTAAATAGGATACTCAGAGTACTCGGAATAATCGTACAATGCCTACGTCCCAGACCTGGTCTTACATGTATTCAAATATAGATGCCACTATCCCAGACAGGGTCTTACACGAATCAAATACAATGCCAATGTCCTAGACATGGTCTTACACGTAAATCTCATATCGATGCCAAAGTCCTAGACATGGTCTTACATGAAATCTCGAATCAATGACAACGTCCCAGACGTGGTCTTACATGATCTCACATATCAAAAACCTATGTCATGATATATGTAATCCTATCTATTCCTAGGTTTGTACAGGGCTTCTCGGACTTCATTATACTATCAATTCTTCTTCGGATTTCATGTTTTCATCATCTCATATACATTCATCATGATAAATTTTCATATGAACATACATATATCAATGTAAATACATTTATTTGTATGTAAACTTACGTCGAATTTGAGTAAACGAACGGATTCGGTTATTCAATCACTTTCGACTTCCCGCGATCTAAATCTGTTTTCTTCGGTTCTCGATCTATACATACTCAAATTTAATCCATTTATTCACTTAATCATTCAATTCAATCCAAATACACATATTTAGGGCAACTTAAAATTAGCCCCCACATTTTCACATTTTGACATTTTAGTCCTTATTTCACAAAATCACAAAATACAAAAAATTTCAATACACCCATGCTTAGCCGAATTCTCTATAGGTCCCTAGCAACCCATATTTTTCATTTATTTCTCAATTTAGTCTTTCAAAATATTATTTTCTCAATTTAATTCAAATTACTCAAATTCATCAAAAATTCAAAGACAAACTTTGTAAATATATCACATATCTTTCATATTTCATCCTCAAACATCACAAAACTCATGTGTTCATCAATGGCATACTTCAAAATATTCATCAATTCATAAAATTGAAGCATGGGCTTTGAAGAACACGAAGCAACGATTACGAAAACATAGAAATTATCAAAAATCGAAGCAAAACATACCTTGAATCAAGCTCAAAAATGGTTAAATGCCCTAGCTTATTTTTCTTTCTTTCTTTTCTTCAAATTTGACAATATGGATGATGATAATGGCTTATTTTATGCCTTTGTTTTATTATAACTTTACTTATTAATTCATTTACCATGTTAACCTTATAATTAAACATATAAAACATATAAATACAAGGCCATTAATGTCCATTAACCATATTAATGGTTTAATTACAATATAAGGCCACCAACTTTATAAAGACATGACACTTAGGTTTTCTTAACATATGGCATGCTAATTTAGCATCTTTCACAATTAAATCCTTTTATTAAATTAAGCATCCAAATAGATAAATTAAAATACATAAATTTCACACATACAAATTCACATACTGTAAGCACAAAATACAATATTAAAATATTTTTCTGAATAGGATTTGTGGTCCTGAAACTACTGTTCCGACTAGGGTTTAATCCGAACTGTTACAGACATAGTTATCACAAGCCAAAGAACACACTTTAAAGATGAGCCATGATTGATAATTTACAAAATAAGGATGATAAGAAATTCGAGATAAAGAACTCCAAGATGGAATATCATATTTGATTTTTGAGAACTCAACCCATATTGAATTATAAAGATCTTAATGATTCCTCGGAAAAAAAAACCAGGAGAAAGAAAACACTGCTCATACGCACAGGAATTAGTGGTATCAGAGCTGCGATTTAGTCAATTATCGAACTAACCTAGCGTGTGTAAGAGTCTAACTATCATGCCATATATAAATTGTGATAGTGTGATGACTCTTGACAATTCAAATTGTGTTTTCATTTAGTAAATGGATTGCAACCGAGCTAATTTCAATAGTATTGGAAATGATACTCAAGTATCTGAGTAAAGATATGTTTATGAGGAGTTGAAACTCATAAAGGTATGGATAAGAGTTAATATTATTATGTTGATGATAAATATCATGTTATATGTGTGTACATATGATAGTCAAATTTAGAGGCTTTACAATCTTCACCCCGTTACTAGTATAGTATGGTATAATGAAACCCACAAGATTTAGATTTAATAAACTAGCAAGTATGAAACCAAAGAGTTCAATGGCCAAATGATTAATAATGCGGCCAGAAATGAGAATGGGTTATTGAGTAAGAACAGATCTAGAAGGGATATCAGGTTATTCAGAAGATCATTCGGATTATGTATTGTCGCTTTTAAAGAAGAAGTTAATCTCAACTAATCGACTCATTCAAGTATGATGTCTATAGAATGTGTTAACCGAAACTTTTACTGAATTGATTTTCATTAATAAATGGAATAATGTGGAAGTAGGGATGATGGTAATAATCAATGGAATAATATTTGAGTTATAAAGATTGTAACACCCCTTACCCGTATTCAATACCGGAACCGGGTACGAGGCATTACCAGACTTATCTTACTTGAACATACAACTTTGGGCTATAAAATTTCATTCCAACAATAAACTTCCTATTCACATGCAAAATATCCTCATTATGGGCCTACGAGGCCTTAAACATGCAAACGAGGGTCTCAGGATCAAACCGGGAACTATAAAGCACTTAAATTTTTTTTGTCTAAACAGGGGCAACACGCTCGTGTGAAATGGGACAAGCCCGTGTAGGCAGGCTATGTGGTCACACACGCCCATGTCCTTAGCCCATGTGGAATTTATTTCCTAATTCGAACCTACAGGGGTTTTCACACGGCTGGACATACGCTCATGTCCCTCACACAACCTCGACACGTCCGTGTCTTAGCCCGTGTGCCAAAACCATGGCATTCTGTTTTTGACATCATCACCTTACTATGGTCACACGGCCAAGGCACACACCCATGTCTATGGTCGTGCCTCCCACATGGCTGAGACACACAGTCGTGTCTTTACTCGTGTGTTTACTACTAAGCATACTGACTTGTAAACCTAGCATGCAAGGGGACACACGGCGGATCAACACGCCTATAGGGTTGACCGTGTGTCATACACGGCCTAGACACACGCTCTTATGTCTACCTCTGTGGACATTAAAAAGGCTATATTACAAGCCAAATGCCACCCTACATAACAACCATACTTATATCGTCTCATGACCCTAAGGCACTTCTAAAAACTTAAATCAAAGCATCCACATAAGCATAAACTTCATGATTCATCATCAATGAATATATATAAACTTGTAAAGTATTGGCACAATTTCAATGACCATTTACAAAATGAATTCGATAACATAAATAACCAACACTTCGGCTAACTAACAGGACATAACAAAATACCCAAGTCCTATACATGCCATACTCAAAATAAATCTAACTTTGTTATACCAAAGAGATGTCGATAGTGTGATTTCCAAACTCCAACGTCCCATGATCCTCGAGTTATCTAGGTAGTACTACAAGAAAAAGAGAAATGAGAGGGGTAAGCATAAAGCTTAGTAAGTTTGCATGAAAATAAATAGCAACAATAGCCTTATAATAACATCAATCCATGGAATTAGATAACCACACAAAGTCATAAGCTCTTTGCCAAACTTACTCGTACTTGTTCTTATCTAGTACATAGCATGCCACATATCGTAACATTCCTCGTGAATTACTCACGGGCACATGTATTCACTCAATCACAGGACTTTGGTACTAATCTCATTCTTTTACTTCCAAGCTTATCTATTTATCCCACTAAATCACGAGGGATACTCAAAGACGCGTATTCATCGTCATTAACATAAACACGAAGCCAATGCCACATCCCAGATGTGGTCTTACATGGGGTCACTTCTGTTTGTTGATGCCATATCTCGGATATGGTCTTATATGGAATCTCACATCAAGTATCGATGCCATATCCCGGATATGGTCTTATATGATTCTCATATTCAATACCGAAGCCATATCCCAGATATGGTCTTATACAGGATCTCAATTCGGTGCCGAGGCCATGTCCCTGACATGGTCTTACACGAACCTTATCCATCTCATGTATCGATGATAGTATTCTCACAATTATTATAGTCCAACCGGGACTTCAACATCTCAACTTTTATCATCTTTCTCATTCAAACCATTACTCAATTTCATCAAATATCATGTATCATTACAATATCAAACATTCTCAAACATACTAGCATAAATGTTGAATTTATCACATACAAACTTACCTCGATTTCAAAATAGGCTAGATTGTCGATCTAGTCCGATACTTTGTTCTTTCACCGGTTGAGGTTAATTCTTGGTTCTTTTTTATCTATAATAGTAAATTAGCTCATTTAATTATCATATTAATAAATGCATTTCAATAATCATGCTTTGGCAAAATTACTATTTTGCCCTTAGGCTTTTACAAAATGACGATTTTACCCTTAGGCTCAAAAATCAATTCTAATCAAATTTTTCTCTTTAACGAGCCTAGGTGAACATTTATTTCTCTTATGACTACCATCAAAACTCAACATTTCACAGATTTACTACATATTTTACAACCTTTACAAAAAGGTCTTTTTAGGTGTTTTCATGGTAACACCTTTCACAAAAGTTGTTCATCTAACAACTAAGACCCATTTTCTTCCATAAAAATGCAGCAAACAACTTAAAAGCTCTCATGGAAAAACTCTAAACTCTTCGCCATTTTACAAAATAGTCCCCTCTTTAGAAAGCATAAGCTTTAGGAGTTCCAAAAGTACAACTATCATCAAGAAAAACCATTAAAATCACTTACTTGTAGGGAGAAGAATTTGATGAAATTTTTTAGCTTTAAAACCCCTATTTTGCTTGTGTTTTTTAGTGGAAGAAGATGAGTAAAGAGAAGGGTATCATCTTTTCTTTATTTTAATATTAAACCATCAATTTAGTCACCAAATCCTTACCAACTTGGACCAACTTTGACTTTCTTGTCCCCTATGGCCGGCCAACCTTTATTTAAGGGGCTAATTGACCTTTAAAGACCTCCAATTAATATTCCATAGCCATTTGGCACCCCTAGCTTGAAATTTTAAACTTTTTCACTTTATGCGATTTAATCCTTTTTCGCGATTAAGCATGAAATCGCTAAAATTAAAGCACCAAAATTTTCATGCACTTATATAATCATGATCTAACCCATAAAATAACATAAAAATAAATTTTCTTCGATCTTGGATTAGTGGCTCCGAAACCACTGTTTCGACTAGCCCCTAAATCGGGCTGTTACAAATATATCTGAGTACAACAATTATAGTTGAATATAAATGTAACACCCCTTACCCGTATTCAATGCTCGAACAGGATAAGAGGCATTACCAGGCTTACAACACAAACAGTCACATAATTTCGAGTCATAAATTTGCGTCCAAATTTAAAACCATCCACATTCAATCATAAAGTCCCTAATACGAGCCTACGAGGCCCAAAACATACTTTAGAAGCGGTTCGGGACTAAACCAAGAACTTAGGAAATTTTTACAAAACCTAGAAAATTTTTGCTAGAAGTAGGGCTCACACGCTCGTCTGGCCCAAGGGGCACGCCCCTGTGACCCTGGGACACGCCCGTGCTTTAGGTTATGTTCAAATTAGGTTCCTCTCTGACTTGTGCCACACGGCCATGCCACACGCCCGTGTGCTAGGCCATGTAGAATACGGCTAAGACACACGCCCGTGTCTCTTCCCGTGTGCTCAATTTTGGACATTCTGTTTTGCAACAGTTAAGGTCTAGGAGACACACGGCCGAAACACATGCCCGTGGGGAAGAACATGTGTCACACATGGCCTAGACACATGCCCGTGTGTCAACCCGTGTGGACAAAATAAAGGCTATTTACTGAGACATTTGCCACCCTTATTCATACATACACTTACACCAACTCAAAGGCACAAAACTTAACATTCATAGGCAACCAAAATATCCACAATTATGCCCAACACATGCCAATACAATATTAACATCTATCATACTCACAACATTTATTAAGCCACCATTGACTACTTTGAATATACCTAATTGTACACCACTTTATCATCTCATCAATAGACCACATTTCGAAACATTTCACATTCATGTCTTTAATCACATTTTCATCATTCACCAATCATACTATGACCATATCACCAAAGACATTGGCACATATATAAATATACTTAGGCTTACAACCATGTTAGCCCAAAAATAAACCAATTTACATGGCAAAATATCAAAACAAGCCTTTGACATTTACAAGCCAATACATTGGCTAAAATCATGATGACACATATAACAAAATGACCAAGTCACTATACATGCCACACAAGTAGCTAATGCTACCACAAATCTCATAACACATATAGGCTCGCTCTCGAGCTATCCTCGAGCCTGCTCGCACAAGCTGTCAGTCAAGACATAGCTACGCAGTGCTGCTCACACAAGTTGTCAGGTAGCCGCAACATATGCTGGTATACCCAGCCACTGGTAGGACGTACAAGACCAGTACCCAGGACACATAAATCACATAATTACATGGGTTCCTAGTGACATGTCACTTGGATCCTAATCTATTCCTAAGGTTCAACCGGGATTTCTCGTTTGTCGAAACTTTGTCAAATACGTCCAAAGAGTCAATCACAGTTCATACCATATTAAAGCATTTAAAACATAAATATAACAATGCATTATTTACATACGAACTTACTTGATACAAAAATAGCGGAAATGGACCTAATCGTCAAACACTTTGGTTTTCCCTCGATCTAGACCCGAACTTCATTTTTCTTGATCTATAATACAAAAATTCATCTCATTTAATCATCACATTATTCATTTCAGCTCAAAAGTCACATTATGGCAAAATTACATTTTTATCCCTAAACTTTAGACATTTTACACTTTAGTCCCTCAGCTCGTAAAATGAATTTCATCCACTTTCTTAAAAACCCAAGCCTAGCAAAACCATTTTCATACTCATAACAGCCCACATTTATCATTTATTCACATTTTATAGAGTTTTACAAATGAGTCATTTTTGACATTTTTACCGAAAATCACTTAGCAAAAGTCGTTTAACAAAAAAAAAAACATGCATTTTCTACCATCAAACATCAAAATACATACATGTTCAACATGGGTAAAATTTTAAACTTCACCTATCTTTCAAATTAGTCTTTGAAATAGCTAAATCAAGCTACAACGATATCAAAAATACAAAAATCGTTAAAAACGGGACAAGAACAAACTTACAATCGAGGTTGGAAGCTTGACAAACCCTAGCTATGTCTTCTCGTGAAATTTGGCCACAGGGACTAATATGAAGAAGATGATATCTTTTATTTGTTAAATTTTGTCTTTATTAACCAAATGACTAAAATGCTGTTAATGAAAAACTTCAAAATTTCACCTACCCATTTCAATTTTTGTCCATACCAAAGTATAATAGTCTAATTACCATTTAAGGACCACTAATTTAAGATCTCACTGCAATTGGACACCTTTAACATATAGATCTCAAAATTTGCACTTTTTGCAATTTAGTCCCTTTAACTTAATTGAATGCCCAAATGTCAAAATTTTTGAACGAAATTTTCACGAAATCATTTCATAAAATTGTAGACCATAAAAATATAATAATGTTAGATTCGTGGTCCTGAAACCACTGTTCCAACTAGACCCAAAATCAGGCTATTACAATGTGGGCATTCAATGTAAGGCACACGGCCATGTCCTAGCCCATGTCTATACCCGTGTAACTCTCTGACTTAGGTCACACGGCCAGCCACACGCCCATGTGCTAGGCCATGTGGACAATTTAATTTTTTTTAAAATTCGGTGTAGGATCCACACGGCCAAGACACACGCCTGTGTGCTAGGCCTTGTGTCACACACGGCTGAGACACACGTCCAAGTCTCTGCCCGTGTGAACAACTTGGAGCATTTTGTTTCTTAATTTAAAGATGTAGGGGACACACGGCCACACTACATCCCCGTGCACATAGCCGTGTGTCGCACACGATTGAGACACACGCTCGTGTGTCTGTCCATGTAGACGAAAATAGGCTATTTCTTTGGCCACTTTTCTCACCCAAATTGTCTTCAACCTACATCAATACTTGCATATATATATATACCAATCAATTGAAGACATTAAAACCAAACCAAAATTAACATTATGCATAATATATTATCACATATATTTATATATTCAAACTCATCTTTTGTAAAACATATATGTTGACCATATTTCAATCTAACCTTACCAAGCACACATATATTAATCATTATATAACCTCATATATATATATACTAAACATACCATTACTAGTCATTCCAATAACTAGATTACAAACAACCATTTACATGCCAACATTAGCCAACTTAGCCTATACATGCCACTATACCAAAATAAGTATGTTACTTATACCAAAACGAGCTGAAGGATAGTGTGTTGATGCTCTGATCGATTTCCAGTCTTTATGAGCTTTAAGCTCTATAAAATAGAGGAAAGTAAATAGAGTAAGCATATAATGCTTAGTAAGTTCACATAATTAGAAATTTAACTTACCATTCATTTTTATTAAATAAACATATAAATAGCATCCAAGAAATTTTGGCTTAAAGCCTAAAACACAGCTTCGCCAATCATGTTAGTCAAGTAATTCACATAAATACCAAGAACATGGACAAGCTCGTCATATAACAACTTTCATTTACATATGCTTTCCATATCATACTTCCATATTACATGTACATTTCCATGACAAATCATCTTAAGTTCGGTTTACTCATGTTAGAACTTTGCCCATTAAATTTATTTGAAATATTGATGGATACACATGTAGTACACTCAAAGTGTACAAATTGTAATCCGTCAACTCATATTTTGGGGTACCCATTAGGGAACATTATTAGGAAGCACTCTCTCGTGTCATATAATAGGATGCTCATATGAGCCATGTAACAGGAAGCTTATCCGGGCTATAAAAGAAACTCATAAAAGTTTAAAACAGGAAGCTCATCGAGCTTTGTAGGTAGCTCTGAAGAGTTATTATTAGGGAGCTTTGGATAGCCATATAACAGAAAGTTCAAGCGATCGATATCAGAAAGCTCAACAAGAGCTTATATCAGGACGCTCATAAAGAGTTGTGTTTGTGTCCGCAATATATACAGGATCACAACCGATCGTATAACAAGACACTCACAAAGAGCTGCGGTAGTCTACAACACATGCAGGATCACTATTGATCAGGATGCTCGCAGGAACCATGTAACGGGAAGCTCGAGAGGGCTTATAACAGGATGCTCGTAAGAGCTATGGTGTGTCCGCAACATATGCAAGACCACAACCAATACGAGAAATCTTGTATCCATAAAATTTCATCTATTCATACGAGATTTCATATTTATCGGGCATTTTCAAATTTATGAATAATTTCATAAACATAAAATTACACAACTCAACATTCACATATACAATATTTAATTCATACATATAAATATACACAATTTAGTTACACGAACTTACCTCGATACTTGTTCGTATTCGAGAGTCTACTAATTTGATACTTTTTCTTTTCCTCGATCTAACTCCTTATTTGATAACATCAATTTAACACATTTTATATTCAATTCAATCCAACTTACATCTTAGGCAAAAGTACCATTGTGCCCTTATACTTTTAATTAATTCTAATTTCGTCAATAGGCTCGAAAAATGAAATTCATGCAATTTAATCCTTATTCCAAGCCTAACCGATTTTTACATATAACATTTACAATACATATATTTCATAAAAATTGGAAAATTTCCAAGAATTTTACATCTTTACAATTTAGTCGCTAAATTAAAAGTTCATGAAAATTCACTTTACAAAAGTTGTTTATCTATCAATAACCTTTCAATTTCTACCACAAATTTCAAAATTTCATCATATTCATCCATGGAAAAATTTTAATACTTTGATAACTTTGCAAATTGATCCCCAAAATAGCTAGATTAGGTTATTCCAATCTCAAAAATATAAAAATTACTAAAAACGGGACGAGATTACTTACCCAATTAGGCTTGCTTGATTTTCTTTCTCTTTCCTAGGGTTTCCATAGAAATTTTGGGAAGAAGATGATAGTAATATGATATTTTTGTCTTTTAATTTAATTATCATCTTTAATATTTCAACTTCCCAATTTAGTCCTTTTCTTTTCTTTAATTTCCATGGATGAATTATCATAAATATCTACTAACTTTTCTTAATGGTCTAATTACCATATAAGGACCTCAAATTTTGAATTCCATAACCATTTAATCCTTCTAGCCACTAGAATTCAAACTTTGCACTTTATACGATTTGGTCCTTCCTATAATTAAACATGAAATAGGTAAAATTTTTATCAAAATTTTCATACGTCTTTCCTGTCATAATGCAGACCATGCAATAATATTAAAACAAATTTTTTTCTGACTCAGATTTGTGGTCTTGAAACCACTATTCCGATCTCACTAAAAACGGCCGTTACAACTCTCCCCCTTAAAGAATTTCATCCTCGAAAATCTTACTAGTAAAGAGGTTCGGGTATTGCTTTTTCATTGTTTCCTCCGGTTCCCAAGTAGCCTCTTCTATTCCATGTGATTGCCAAAGAACTTTCACTAAAGCTACTTTTTTATTCCTTAACTCTTTTGTTTCACGTTTTGATCGGTTCTTCATTGTAAGTCATATCAGGCTGAATCTCAACTTCTCTAGAAGAAATAACATGTGAAGGATCTGACCGATACCGCCGTAACATGGACACGTGGAAACCATTATGAATTCTATCAAGCTTTGGTGGTAATGCCAATCAGTACGCAACAGGTCTAATTCTTTCAATAATCTCATATGGTCTGATGAACCGTGGGCTCAGCTTTCCTTTACGACCAAGTCGAAGAACTTTCTTCAAAGGTGAAACTTTCAAGAATACCATGTCTCCTACTTGAAATTCTATCTCCTATCATTTAAGATCAGCATAAGAGTTTTTACGATCAGAAGCTGCTTTCAAACTATCTCTGATCACTTTCACTTTTTCCTCAGTCTCACAAATTAGATCAACTCGTTGTATCTTTTTCTCACTCAACTCAGTCCAATACAGATTTACATTTACGACCATACAAATACTCATATGGTGCCATTTTAATGCTGGACTAATAACTATTATTGTATGCAAATTCAACTAAAGGTAGATACTTTTCCTAGTTACTTTCAAATTCCAGTACACAGCACCGAAGAACATCCTCTAAAATCTGAATCACACACTCAGACTGACCATCAGTCTGAGGATGGAATGCGGTACTGAAATGTAATTGTCTACCCAAAGCTTCTTGCAATTTATTCCAAAATCAAGATGTAAATCGAGGATCCCTGTCTGAAATAATGGAAATCGACACTCTGTAACATCCCAAAATTGGGCCTAGGAGAATTGAGCCCAATGGGCCTTAGGTGTAGTCCCGGGATCAAATATTGGCTTTGGGGAAATTTTGGTTTTAGGTGAAAAAAACCCTAGAAGTTGGCAGAGAGGCCTTAAGAATAAAATATGGAGGAAAATGACACAAGTGGAGTGTGTGGTGTAGTGGCAAAGTGATGCCACTTAAGAGATAAGGGGATGACGCCACAGGGAAGGAAGGAGGTCCAAGGTTCAAGTCTTGGCTTTTGCATTTTGGTTTCTTTTTGCTTGGACCTTAGAATTTGGCCCATAGTTTATATTTAGTTGCGCATGGTTTAAGACACAAGAGGAGCTTGTGGCCAAGTGGCTAGCGGCGTGGATTATGTTGCAAGGGAGCCTGGGTTCGAATCTCATGAGAACCAAGGGAGTATTTATTTTGCGTATTGGACAGGAAGAGTTTCAGTTGAATTTAAACTCTACTGACGAAGGGATCCCACATCGGAAAGACACAAAGAGTGAAGGTGAAGAGCTAGCTATATAAGGAGCATCCTAGAAGGAGAGTAAACACATCTTGGAGGGCGTTTGGGCACAAGAGTGGTCAGAGCGCGGATTAGGCCCAGAGTCCTATCAGGTGTGTAACTCTCTCTACTCTAGTTGTAGAGCGGCAAATGCCGAAATGCCGCTACCACGGCATTAGTAGCCACGACGCGTGCGGCGCGCGTGTGGGGCTTCACGCTATAGTTGAAGCCATCAGTAGTATTCTCGTGGGTTGGGGCTGCTTGGGCCTCGATGGGCCGAAGTGGGCCCAATGGGCCTGTGGGCCCATATGAGTAAATTGCATGATTGGTTAGTATATGTTGAACTAGACTAGGTGGAAGTTATATACGTGGCTAGATTCGTGCTAGGTGGGCCACACGAGCGTGTGGGCCCGGATGGGTCGAAATCGGGTTTTAGGCCCAATCGTCCGGTACGACCGGAAATGGTAGCTGAGTCGCTAGTGGCGACATTAGGCCTTCGGTAAGGCCATTGCAAGTGTGAATTTATGAAAATACCCTTAGTAGGTAAAATTACAATTATACCTTTAGAGGTTGATTAGCATGATTATGTTGTTTAGTTTTGGCCGATTGTAGGGGAAGGCTTGATCTCGCATATCTCGGGTTGTGGCTAGTGCTCGAAAAGTGTTAAGGAAGGGGGATCTAGTGCGTTAGATCTTGATCTACGGGATCTAATAGTCGCATTAGTAACCAGGTGTGTAAACTAACACACTTCTTGCTTTGTATATGTTTGATAAACTGATTGATTGGTAAAATCGAAACAGTATGGTTGAGTGATATGATACCCTATGGAGTATGTGCACGGATTCAGGTAAGTCCGTTTCATTATGAGTACTGTTATTGATACATGACGTCATGATTTATGATGTATATTCTATGAGATGCAACGTTAAACATGTTTGCATGATTTGAATACTATATATGAGTTGGCATGATGATGGGTGATATGAGAGGAGGGGGAAGTGATATTCGTGTCGACGGACACGGTGGTTTGGTACCACATTGTGACTACGGTCACGAGAGGTTTGGCACCTCCAGAGGTTTGGCACCTCATAGCGTCTCATCCCAGTGGCTTAGCACCACAGTGGGTTGGCCCCACAGATGATAATACGGGATTGACGCCAGTGATTTGGTATCACACGATGGGTTGGCCCCATCACTTGATTCGTGACTTCGGTCACCAGTGATTTGGTATCACATTTGTGTCTTTGGGACACCAGTGGTTTGGCACCACAAGTATTGACGGATATTGTGACTTTAAGTCACCAGTGGTTTGGCACCACCAGTGGTTTGGTACCACACGGGGTAGAGAAAGGAGTTTGGAAGGCTAGGCTGGGTGCATATCGTAACTTGTGCATGTTAAACCTGTTTATGATTGGTGTATGATGTTTTACTAAACCGGGAAAAAGGGCTACACACTGAGTCTTGGTGACTCACCTTTTTCCTTTAACATTTTGATACGGGCACGCCCGGGGCACCCACCGAATTTTCAAGTCGACGAAGCTCGACTCCGAATTTTTAAATTTTATTGCTTTAAATAAATCGAGTCCTCAAATTAATTATTTCTTACCCAAATTAATGCAGCCTAATAATTTAAATTGGTGTCTAAATTAATTTGTCCAAGCTTTAATTAATTTGTTTGCATGTTTTTAATTAAATTTTAAGTTGATCTAGTTTTAAAATTTTAATGTGTTTGTGTTAGTCATAGCCGAATTTAATATGTCTTGTTTAAGAATTTAATAAAATTGTTTAGTTTAGTTTATGTATGTATTAATGTGTATTAATTTATGTTCAACCGATATTTTACTAATGTTGGTTTGTATCTTGTAGTGTGATCCACGTTATTTAAAGAAGACGTTCCGTTATCATCTGGTATAATGATATGAACACACCTATGACAGAACTCAATCGAGACACCCTTGAACTGCCCAATGGACCAATTACGCGTAGCCGTGCTAAACAATTTAAAAAAACGCCATTTCAACTTTAGTGGCACAAATTTGGAACGACAAAAGAAAAGACTGCAAAAACACACCGAACATTTACAATTTATTTGAAGTCAAATATACTAGCTAGTGTCAAATGGGAGCATTTTAAAAAAAAGGGGTTGATACAAGCACATGTGAAATAAAATCAAGTATTTGGTGAGTAGTGCATAAATGGTACAAGCACTTGATGATGGAGATTAGGTAAATGCCTTATTTTAATTTCAAGATTATGGATAAAGGCATATGGTGGGAAATAAAATCAAGTATTTGGTGAGTAGTGCATAAATGGTACAAGCACTTGATGATGGAGATTAGGTAAATGCCTTATTTTAATTTCAAGATTATGAATAAAGGCCTATGGTGGAAGACAAGATCAATTGGATTGAAGAAATTAATGTGCCATATTGGAATTAAATATTTATGTTTATTTTTATTTTTATTTTTATTTTTATTTATAGCCACTACAAGCTACCTATAAATAGCTTGTCAAACTTCAATTGTAGAACAACTTGAATTTGAATGAAAAGAAGAATTTCTTTTGGTGAGTTTTCACTCTCCTTATTCTCGAGGTTTGAATTGACTTATCTAGTTTTCTAGTGGCGTCGTTCTTTCCTTGTTTTGAACTTATCATCCTCACGGGTGTGGCGTTCATCTACCTATACCGTTGGTTCCTATCTCGCTAGATAGTGGGTCTCGGTTTTATTTCAAAATATCATACCGTCGGTTCCTATCTCACTAGATAGTGGGTCTAGGTTTTATTTTGAAACTCCTTCTATCAATTTGAAACCTATAAGATTCGGGTCTTTAATTTTTATTAAAGGTTCTTTCTTGTTTCAAATTTCGAAACTCCTTCCATCAATTTGAAACTTATAAAATTTGGGTCTTTAATTTTTATTAAAGGTTCTTTCTTGTTTCAAATACGTATCCATTCAACCTATCACCTATCCTTATTTATTTTTGAAGATATTATTTTTCCAACAAAATTATCCCTTTGCTAGTTGAACCAGAAACTGTCTAATTTACGATCGGGCAACATTAACGATTCGTCTCCTAACCCGGGACTGCCCGTTATCATCTGGTATCAGAGCCAATTAA
Source organism: Gossypium bickii (assembly GCA_025503065.1). Classification (NCBI taxonomy): domain Eukaryota; kingdom Viridiplantae; phylum Streptophyta; class Magnoliopsida; order Malvales; family Malvaceae; genus Gossypium; species Gossypium bickii. Next base: position 69,200,853 of record CP106709.1, read on the forward strand.
ATTAGGCACGTTTTGATCATCTTGAGTTTATCCGAGTAAGTTTCAAAAAAAAAATCCAAAAAAAAAAGCTGTATTTTATTTTCATTGTATTTAGCATATATTGTGTTTGAAGTTAAAAAAAAAAAAAGATAAAAAAAAAAAGGTTCAAATAAAAAAAAAGATACAAAAAAAAAAGTTCAAAAAAAAGTTAAAAAAAAATTCGAGTTTAAAAAAAAAAAAAAACTTCTTCCTACCTTTGTCTGCTTAGATTGTCAAGTTCTTCTCTAAGAAGACGAACGACATTTGCTTGCTTATATTCCCAGTGTTTTACAAAGTATCTTGAGAGACGAGCCCTTGTCTGTATAATTAGTTAGCTCTATAAGATGTTAGAAATCAACTATAGTTGACTTCCCACAATTGTTACCTCCTCTAACATATCTTGGTCATCTCTTGGCTTTTCTACATTAAACTGCTTTCCAGCTTCATGTTCAATTAGCTTGAAACGACCTACGAGTTTGTTACCTCCTCTAACATATCTTGGTCATCTCTTGGCTTTTCTACATTAAACTGCTTCCCAGCTTCAAACTCAATTAGCTTAACACGACCTACGAGTTGCTAGTAAGTCAAAGACAACCTTCTAGAATCCAGAAGAGTGAATTTGAGCGGTAAAAGGCAAGAGTGAATACATTAAAAAAAAAAAAAAGAAGTGAGTAAAAACACGAGTGTGAGTGTTAATAATTTTCTTTGTGAGTGACTTGTGAGATTTTTGTGGTAAGGTATTTAATTTTTGTTTTATTTTGAGCACTAACATTTTCCTTCTAGCAACGATAGCATGTCTCTAGATTTCGGAAAAGAAGTAATCATCGATGGCGATTGGTTCGATCCATCATACAACCAAAGCAAAAGGCGTCATGACCAAAGAAACCGAAGCTTTAGAGATCAAGGATGTTTTAATGACGTCAAGAAGAATAACAAAAACATTCCACCGTTTCAAGGTAAAGCCGATGCGGATGCATACCTTGAATGGGAAATGCGAGTAGAAAAGGTTTTTGGGTACCACGATTATTTGGAAAGCAAGAAAGTAAGATCATGGAAAAATAGTTTCACCGATTATGCCATGACTTGGTGGGACCAATTTACCAAAAGTCGAAAACTAAATGGAGAGTATCCAATATTAACGTGGTCTGAAATGAAAGACGTGATGCGCAAACGGTACCTCCCATCTTCCTATCATCGAGGGCGAACTTTTTCAACTCAAACTACGGAGTTCAGAGCAGCACGGCAATACCCGACCAAGGACTATTCTAGAAGAGATTATTATCAAGACTCCTACTCAACGCGGTCTTCGAAACAGAGAGAAGAAAGTTACGAGCTTGATTCTCTTCAAGACGACGGACAAGAAAGCACGAGTTATTCGACGTATGATTCGAAGAAATCCTACACGGAGTATTCTTCCCGAAGAAATTATCGTGATTCATCCGTAAATAATTTTTCTTCTTTTAGAAATTCTTATTATTGTGATTCTTTTGTAACTTCATGTAATAAAAACAAAGAAAAAAAAAGAAAAGAAATAAAAAGAAAAGAGGCAAGAAAGAGAGATAATGAGCAAGCTTTGATAAAGCTTGAAAAAGCCATTAAGAAGATCAGTGAAAAAGAACAAGAAAAAGAGAGAGAAGAAAATTAAAAAGTGCGTGAAAAAGAAACGAGAAAACGAGATGAGCAAGTAGAAGAGAGTGTGGATTTAACTAACTCATTTGGAGTTTGTTCTTCTTTTGCTTCTTCATTTCAGGTTCCCAATGTATCGCACAAGAGCCTACCACTTCAACTCCTCCCGGAAGGGCGACGTACTTCTTTGATTGAAAGAGGTAAAGTTGAACCTCCCGAGTCGAAAGGTAAGGAAGGTAAGCGTTTTGAAGCATCAAATTTTTTGTATAAAGATGATTTTTCTTCTAACCCCAATTTGATTGATTGTAGATATTACGAGATTAATTCATTTTCCAAAATGAAATTCTTGAGCTTTTGTAAATACATTTTGAAATATGTTAAAAGTTTTGATCGTTTCATCTTGAACTTACACAATTCCTATTGGTTTAACATGTTTGATTTTTCTAAACCGTTGTCACATCTTGGATTTAATAATCAAAATCATGTTTTTAAACCGGGAATATGTTTTGGTATATCTTGTTGGAAAATCAACCAATCCCAATTGTGCTTGAAAAATTTCAATCAATTTAGAAATTGGGTCATCGATAAAGTAACGAGTTTTGTTCAATTTGTTTTCAAACTTTATTCGTTCCTTAAACAAATTGTGTGGTTGTACTTGAAAACCACTTTCCATCTGAAAAGTACCGATTCAAACGCGAAGCATCGACTTCATTACATGCCCGAGGAGAGAAGGTTCGTCTTTATCGAGCAAGGTAAATTTGGTCTTCAAGTTTCAGCTTGTGAAGACAAAACTGCACGTAAAGGTAAAGTCGATTTCAGTCTTTCAACACCCAAAGGTAAGACACTTGAAACCTATGAACCCATTTTGTTTTCTTCGGATGTTGACACGAATCACGTTGCTGAATCCATTCTTGTAAAATCTTTAAAACGTGATGTTCTTCATTGTTCTATCTTGTCTGATAATGGACTATCTGTTTTGGTTCTTGACAAAAAGATAATTGTTTTCGATAAGTGTCATGAAGCATTTGTTGAAACAATTTTGTTCATATCAGATGTTGAAAGAGTTCATAATGATGATTGTCATTTTGTAAAGAATTTTGTTTTAAAGGAAAACAAAAAGAGTTTTGTGTTTGATCGTTTTTATTCATATGCGAATACGAAGCAAGGTTTGAATGTTCAATTTCAGGTGCCATATGCGTTTTCTTCATTACTTGCTTTTGACGATTATATCTATCATTTGATGTGTTATTCGCACGATTATTTTGACTTGTGGGATCCAATTAGATCGTGTGCGTGCTTTAAAGCTTATCCAATTTTGTTCCAAGATTTTGACAAGGCTTTGATCATTTTGTATGATGAAGTGCTTATGCCTGTTCGCATGCGATTTATTTGTTTGGTGTTGATTTTATACGGAACGCAAGTATGTTTAAAACATTTCTTGCTAATTCTTGAATTTTCTTTTCAGGAATTGCGATTATCATCCATCCCGTTTGATCGAGGAAAGAAGAACAATAAGCTTTGTTCGAACAACCAATGGGTCGATTCGAGGACGAATCGTCTTGAAGAGGGAGGGGATGATACGGGCACGCCCGGGGCACCCACCGAATTTTCAAGTCGACGAAGCTCGACTCCGAATTTTCAAATTTTATTGCTTTAAATAAATCGAGTCCTCAAATTAATTATTTCTTACCCAAATTAATGCAGCCTAATAATTTAAATTGCTGTCTAAATTAATTTGTCCAAGCTTTAATTAATTTGTTTGCATGTTTTTAATTAAATTTTAAGTTGATCTAGTTTTAAAATTTTAATGTGTTTGTGTTAGTCATAGCCGAATTTAATATGTCTTGTTTAAGAATTTAATAAAATTGTTTAGTTTAGTTTATGTATGTATTAATGTGTATTAATTTATGTTCAACCGATATTTTACTAATGTTGGTTTGTATCTTGTAGTGTGATCCACGTTATTTAAAGAAGACGTTCCGTTATCATCCGGTATAATGATATGAACGCACCTATGATGTAACTCAATCGAGACACCCTTGAACCGCCCAATGGACCAATTGCAGCGTGGCCGTGCTAAACAATTTAAAAACGCCATTTCAACTTTAGTGGCGCAAATTTGGAACGACAAAAGAAAAGACTGCAAAAACACACCGAACATTTACAATTTATTTGAAGTCAAATATACTAGCTAGTGTCAAATGGGAGCATTTTAAAAAAAAGGGGTTGATACAAGCACATGTGAAATAAAATCAAGTATTTGGTGAGTAGTGCATAAATGGTACAAGCACTTGATGATGGAGATTAGGTAAATGCCTTATTTTAATTTCAAGATTATGGATAAAGGCATATGGTGGGAAATAAAATCAAGTATTTGGTGAGTAGTGCATAAATGGTACAAGCACTTGATGATGGAGATTAGGTAAATGCCTTATTTTAATTTCAAGATTATGAATAAAGGCCTATGGTGGAAGACAAGATCAATTGGATTGAAGAAATTAATGTGCCATATTGGAATTAAATATTTATGTTTATTTTTATTTTTATTTTTATTTTTATTTATAGCCACTACAAGCTACCTATAAATAGCTTGTCAAACTTCAATTGTAGAACAACTTGAATTTGAATGAAAAGAAGAATTTCTTTTGGTGAGTTTTCACTCTCCTTATTCTCGAGGTTTGAATTGACTTATCTAGTTTTCTAGTGGCGTCGTTCTTTCCTTGTTTTGAACTTATCATCCTCACGGTGTGTGCGTTCATCTACCTATACCGTTGGTTCCTATCTCGCTAGATAGTGGGTTTCGGTTTTATTTCGAAATATCATACCGTCGGTTCCTATCTCACTAGATAGTGGGTCTAGGTTTTATTTTGAAACTCCTTCTATCAATTTGAAACCTATAAGATTCGGGTCTTTAATTTTTATTAAAGGTTCTTTCTTGTTTCAAATTTCGAAACTCCTTCCATCAATTTGAAACTTATAAAATTCGGGTCTTTAATTTTTATTAAAGGTTCTTTCTTGTTTCAAATACGTATCCATTCAACCTATCACCTATCCTTATTTATTTTTGAAGATATTATTTTTCCAACAAAATTATCCCTTTGTTAGTTGAACGAGAAACTGTCTAATTTACGATCGGGCAACATTAACGATTCGTCTCCTAACCCGGGACGGCCCGTTATCACATTTTCAGGTGATGCGTAAAGATGGACCGGGTTCGGAGAGGACACAAGGTGGCCCATGCAGAAGAAGATATTTGGATTATTTTAAGCATTTTTAATATTGAGTATTTTGTTTTAAGTATGGGTTGTAATAAGGGCCTTACTATTATTTTGGTATTATTTTAATTATGGCTTGATTAAACTGAACCACTATGTGAAGAGGATTTTATCTTAGCAACCTGCTTATTCAAAATAGTATTTAATAAAGTTTAAATTCAGACAATTTTATAACACTAAGGTTTTTCATATTACTTTAAATGGACATGGTTTTCAAAAGTTAACAAACTTTCATGATTATTCTAAGTCAAAAAGATTTTCAACCGTCTTTCCGCAGTGACATAACCAGATCCGGTCAAGGCTCGTGGGCCGGGTTTGGGGTGTTACAGTTTGGTATCAGAGCCAGGTTCAAAACTCGGCTTTAAGGGCTTTGGGTCCAAAAACATTTTTTTATGGGCTTTTCAAAGATTTGGGCTTTCATAAAATTTTTTTCAGGTTATTCTGGCATGGCACCTGTATCTCCGACCCGCAGTCCACCAGGTAAGTAACTCTACTTGATGAATTGATTTATATGTGAATATTATGGGCTTTTATGGGAACGTAGATTAGTGAACTAGGATCTGTTGAACCCTAGGACTAGTCTACTCAAACACATGCATAAGACTTAAGGCTACTAAACAAACCTGTGAAGTAAGTCACCGAGTTAAGGTGTGGCAACCACTGTACGCATGTCGAGGATTGGTATTCAGTGAGAGCTTGGTATTTAAGCAGTCCTAGCGACTCACCTCCTCTTTACTCGAATCCTACCTGGTGCGTAGCTACGGTTCACCTTAACCAAGAAGATTTGTTCATAGGCTAAACCAATTATTAAAACGCGAAAGGGATTAGCCTTACTGTTTTAAAACCCTTAGTTTTAAAATTTTCAAACTTACCCCTTTGGTTTGTAAACCCTAAATCTGATTTTGAAAGATGTTTTCTCGATTTACCAAAATTTCCAAAATGCCCCTAGTGGCAAAATTACAAAAATGCCCTTGTATTGTAAAATTACGGTACTACCCTCAACTTCTGTTAAAATGATTTTACTTTGCAAAATACCAAAATCTCGAAATTTCAAAATGTTAAGATACTCTGGTATGGGAAAATTACAAAAATACCCCTATGTTGAAAATTACTAAAATGCCCCTGACTTTCAAGATTTCCGGTTTAACTCCAATTTTAATAAAATTTCCCTACTTTGCAAAAGTATACAAAAACGCTATTTTCAAGATACCCTGATTTGAAAATTTGCAAAATTACCCCTGATGAACAAAATTACCACAATGCCCTTGGTTTCTAAATTTTCATAATTCCCTCGATTTTTACTAAAATGTTCTTACATTATGAAAATATCAAAAACTTCTGTTTTACAAATATCGAGATATCCTGATTTGGGAAATTTACGAAAATGCCCTTAACGTCCCCAATTACTGAAATAACCCCGATTTCTAAAATTTTTGCAACACATCTGGTTTGAAAAACAAATTTTTCCAAGATGACCCCTGAGATTTTGTAAACTTTGAAATATCTTTAATTTGAAAACTATTTTCAAATTGACCCTGAGTTATTACCGAAATACCCCTATAGGAAAATGTCGAAATTACCCCTGGGTTGGGAATGCTCAAGAAAGTGACATGGATGAATGAATGTGTCTTTAGTGAAGTATGTGAATGTTTGAATTAGAACAGAGAACTTGAGATGAAACTTTGATTGCTCAAAAAAAACGACTTCCAGAAACTTCTGTTCATAAAATTTGCTCGTGGATAAAACAGTGGAACAAAATTTCTAATGCATAAAACTTTTAATCAGATTAAATCGCGACGCTAGATATGAGATCTAGGGGACGTGGTTGTCGCGGACGTGGTCAAGGTGGAATGACGACTTTATTAAGATCGAGTGCGCAGCAGAGCGTAGTGTGGTAGGTTAGGATGTGCGATCATTAGTTAGTTCGAAATTTCGAGGACGAAATTTTTTAAGGAGGGTAGATTTGTAACATCCCAAAATTGGGCCTAGGAGAATTGAGCCCAATGGGCCTTAGGCGTAGTAGCGTTTGAATTTTTAGAGAATAAAAGATCGGCTTAAATGCAAGTTAGACCTATTGGATAAGTGATTTTGGAAGGTTAGAGGGCTTCTATGAAGTCCCGGGATCAAATATTGGCTTTGGGGAAATTTTGGTTTTAGGTGAAAAAAACCCTAGAAGTTGGCAGAGAGGCCTTAAGAATAAAATATGGAGGAAAATGACACAAGTGGAGTGTGTGGTGTAGTGGCAAAGTGATGCCACTTAAGAGATAAGGGGATGACGCCACAGGGAAGGAAGGAGGTCCAAGGTTCAAGTCTTGGCTTTTGCATTTTGGTTTCTTTTTGCTTGGACCTTAGAATTTGGCCCATAGTTTATATTTAGTTGCGCATGGTTTAAGACACAAGAGGAGCTTGTGGCCAAGTGGCTAGCGGCGTGGATTATGTTGCAAGGAGCACAGGTTCGAATCTCATGAGAACCAAGGAGTATTTATTTTGCTGATTGGACAACAAGAGTTTCATTGAATTTAAACTCTCATCGACGAAGGATCCCACATCGGAAAGACACAAAGAGTGAAGGTGAAGAGCTAGCTATATAAGGAGCATCCTAGAAGGAGAGTAAACACATCTTGGAGGGCGTTTGGGCACAAGAGTGGTCAGAGCGCGGATTAGGCCCAGAGTCCTATCAGGTGTGTAACTCTCTCTACTCTAGTTGTAGAGCGGCAAATGCCGAAATGCCAGTTACACGGCATTAGTAGCCACACGAGCGTGCGAGCACACGTGTGGGGCTTCGACGCTATAGTTGAGGCCATCAGTAGTATTCTCGTGGGTTGGGGCTGCTTGGGCCTCGATGGGCCGAAGTGGGCCCAATGGGCCTGTGGGCCCATATGAGTAAATTGCATGATTGGTTAGTATATGTTGAACTAGACTAGGTGGAAGTTATATACGTGGCTAGATTCGTGCTAGGTGGGCCACACGAGCGTGTGGGCCTGGATGGGTCGAAATCAGGTTTTAGGCCCAATCGTCCGGTACGACCGGAAATGGTAGCTGAGTCGCTAGTGGCGACATTAGGCCTTCGGTAAGGCCATTGCAAGTGTGAATTTATGAAAATACCCTTAGTAGGTAAAATTACAATTATACCTTTAGAGGTTGATTAGCATGATTATGTTGCTTAGTTTTGGCCGATTGTAGGGGAAGGCTTGATCTCGCATATCTCGGGTTGTGGCTAGTGCTCGAAAAGTGTTAAGGAAGGGGGATCTAGTGCGTTAGATCTTGATCTACGGGATCTAATAGTCGCATTAGTAACCAGGTGTGTAAACTAACACACTTCTTGCTTTGTATATGTTTGATAAAGCGATTGATTGGTAAAACCAAAAGCAGTATGGTTGAGTGATATGATACCCTATGGAGTATGTGCGGATTCGTAAGTCCGTTTCATTATGAGTCTTGTTATTGATACATGATGTCATGATTTATGATGTATGTGCTATGAGATGCAACGTTAAACATGTTTGCATGATTTGAATACTATACATGAGTTGGTATGATGATGGGTGATATGAGAGGAGGGGGAAGTGATATTCGTGTCGACGGACACCAGTGGTTTGGTTCCACATTGTGACTACGGTCACCAGAGGTTTGGCACCTCCAGAGGTTTGGCACCTCATAGCGTCTCATCCCAGTGGCTTAGCACCACAGTGGGTTGGCCCCATAGATGATAATACGGGATTGACGCCAGTGATTTGGTATCACACGATGGGTTGGCCCCATCACTTGATTCGTGACTTCGGTCACCAGTGATTTGGTATCACATTTGTGTCTTTGGGACACCAGTGGTTTGGCACCACAAGTATTGACGGATATTGTGACTTTAAGTCACCAGTGGTTTGGCACCACCAGTGGTTTGGTACCACACGGGGTAGAGAAAGGAGTTTGGAAGGCTAGGCTGGGTGCATATCGTAACTTGTGCATGTTAAACCTGTTTATCATTGGTGTATGATGTTTTACTAAACCGGGAAAAAGGGCTACACACTGAGTCTTGGTGACTCACCTTTTTCCTTTAACATTTTCAGTGTGATGCGTAAAGATGGACCGGGTTCGAGAGGACACAAGGTGGCCCATGCAGAAGAAGATATTTGGATTATTTTAAGCATTTTTAATATTGAGTATTTTGTTTTAAGTATGGGTTGTAATAAGGGCCTTACTATTATTTTGGTATTATTTTAATTATGGCTTGATTAAACTGAACCACTATGTGAAGAGGATTTTATCTTAGCAACCTGCTTATTCAAAATAGTATTTAATAAAGTTTAAATTCAGACAATTTTATAACACTAAGGTTTTTCATATTACTTTAAATGGACATGGTTTTCAAAAGTTAACAAACTTTCATGATTATTCTAAGTCAAAAAGATTTTCAACCATCTTTCCGCAGTGACATAACCAGATCCGGTCAAGGCTCGTGGGCCGGGTTTGGGGGTGTTACACACTCCATGCAGTCTAACAATTTTAGAAACATATAACTCTGTTAACTTGTCTAGAGAAAAATCCATATACCGGAATGAAGTGAGCATACTTCGTTAATTGATCGACAATTACCCAAATAGCATCTTTCATTTTCGGGGATAAGGGTTTCCCCGATATAAATTCCATGGTAACTCTTACCCATTTCCACTCTGGAATTATAAGCGGCTGCAATAATCCCGAAGGCACCTGATGTTCAGCTTTAAATTGCTAACATATCAAACATTTAGATACAAATTCAGAAATATCACATTTCATTCCCGGCCACCAATAAATCTTTTTCAAATCATTGTACATTTTGTTACTCCCCGAATGAACAGACATAGTACCATTATGAGCTTCAAGTAAAATCTTCTGTATAAATTATGAATTCTTCGGTACACATATTCTGCCTTTGAATAATAGACAACCATCAAACCTACTCTGAAATTCTGAATCAAAATTTGACTCACATTGTACCTGTTTAGCTTGTAATTCATATCATTTTTCTGAGCTTCACAAATCTATTGTAGAAATGCTGGTTTAGCTTTTAACTCAGTTATGATTAAACCATTGTCAGAAAACAACAACCGGGTATTCATTGCTCGCAAAGCAAATAGAGACTTTCTGCTCAAAGCATCTGCCACCACATTGGCTTTTCCCAGATGATAGTCGATAACCAGATCATAATCTTTTAATAACTCAAGCCACCTGCACTGTCTCAGATTTAAGTTTTTTTTGCGAAATCAACTACTTCAAACTTTTATGATTAGTGAATATGTCACATTTTTCACCAAACAGATAGTGTCGCCAAATTTTAAGTGCAAAAAAAATGGCTACCAATTCTAAATCATGTATCGGGCAGTTCTTTTCATGTGGTTTTAGCTTCTAGAAGCATAAGCTATTACTTTACCTTCTTCCATAAAGACACAACCTAAACCATTCAATGATGCGTCATTGTAAATTACAAATTCTTTACCCGATTCGGGTTGAACTAACACGGGTGCTTCAGTCAATAAAGCTTTCAATCTGTCAAAACTCTGCTGACACTTGTCAGACTATTCAAACTTTACATCTTTCTTTAACAATTGTGTCATTGGAAAAGCAATCATCGAAAATCCTTTTACAAATCTCCGATAATAACCAGCTAATCCCAGAAAACTTCTGACTTCAGATACATTTTTCGAAGGTTTCCAATTAACAATTGCTAAATTTTATTTGGGTCCACTTTGATGCCTTCAGCAGATACTATATGTCCAAGAAAACTAACTTCCCGAAGCCAAAATTCACATTTACTGAATTTGGCATACAATTGTTTCTCACGCAATGTTTGTAGAATAATTCTCAAATGATCAGCATGCTCATTTTCATCTCGAGAATATACCAAAATATCATCAATAAACACCACAAAAAATCTATCCAGATACGGTCTAAAAATTCTATTCATTAAATCCATGAATACCAAAGGTGCATTAGTCAAGCCAAATGGCATCACAAGAAACTAATAGTGCCTATACATGGTTCTAAAGGCTGTCTTTGTCACATCTGAATCTTTCACCCATAGCTGATAGTAAAGGGAATGAATATCAATCATTGAAAATATAGTGGCACCTTTTAACTGATCAAGTAAGTCATCAATACGAGGCAATAGATACTTGTTCTTGTTTGTAACCATATTGAGCTATTTGTAATCAATACATAATCTCAACGACCCATCTTTCTTCTTAACAAATAAAACTGGTGCACCCCAAGGTGATGAGCTAGGTCAAGCAAAACCTCTATCAGTCAATTCATGTAATTGTGCTTTCAACTCCTTTAATTCTGTAGAGGCCATTCTGTAGGGAGCTATAGATATCGATATTGTCCCTGGAACAAGGTATATAGAAAATTCCACCTCTTTGATTGGCAGTAATCCAGGTAATACTTTCGGAAACACAACAGGAAACTCACAGACAACTAGCACTAATTTAATCTACGATTTAGATACTTTAGTGTCCAACACATATGCAAGATAGGCATCATACCCTTTTTTGATATATTTCTGTGCTAATATAGCTGAGATCACATTAGACAACCCATCCAGTTTATCAGATTCGATACAAAGCAATTCACCACTCAGACATTTTAACACAATGTATTTCTATTTACAATTTACCACTGCATCATTCTAAGTTAACCACTCTATACCCAGAATTATGTCAAATTCATCAAATAGAAACAACATTAAATCAGCAAAGAAACAATAACCTTGTACCATTAACAGACAATTTTTACAGACTTTATCTACCATCACATACTGCCCCAAGGGGTTTGAAACTTTAACCATGAATTCAGTGGACTCAATGGGTAAATTTTTAACAAACACTAAATTTGTGCATATGTATGAATGCATTGAACTAGGATCAATCAAAGTAATAATATCAGTATCAAGAAGAGAAAAAGTACCAGTAATGACGTCTGGTGCAGAGGCATCCTCTCTTGCAAGAATAGCATATGTTCTTGCTGGTGCTCGTGCTTCAGATTTAGCAATTGAATCTTTTCTTGTACCTCGATTATCACTCATATTATTGGGGTTACGAGGTGGTCTACCTCTCGAGGCGAGGTTGCTGGACCTTGAAGTGTGAACAGTATCTTTTTCAATCCTTTTTGGGCGGTCTTTGAGATAGTGGTCAAGAGAACCACATCTAAAACAGGCTCCACTTCTCATGTAGCACTCACCAAAATAAAATTTATTACAATACTTGCATTTATGTTTGGGATTCCCAACACTTCCAGCACTTGCTACTGATGAGGCAAGAGATCTTGGATTAGAGCGTTGAGCACTTCGATCTCTTCCAGAATGCCCCACAGATGTGGTAGAACGATTATGATATTTCTTTGATTTCTTTGAAGCTGACAGTTGTGACTTTCCCATAAATCTTTTACTTGAAATCTGGGCTTCCATCTCTGCCTGTATCTTTTCTTTACTTAATTATTAAGCTTTATGTGCTCGATCGACTAGTACCACGAATTCTTTTAATTCAAGAATCCCAACTAACAACTTGATGTTTTCATTTAATCCTTCTTTGAAACGTTTACACATGGCAACTTTAGTCGGGATACACTCTCTGGCATATTTGCTTAATCTAACAAATTCCCTCTCCTACTCAGATACAGTCATATTCCCCTGTTTAAGCTCTACAAATTTCTGGTTAAGGAATCTCTGTCTAATATACTTCTTTTTAAATTCTGTTTGGAAAAATTCCCATGTAACATTTTCCCTGGGTACAACAAAAATTATGGTATTCCGCACCTAATATGCTGAGTCTTTTAGCAAAGATACAACACATTTCAAACATTCTTCAGGTGTGCAAGACATTTCATCCAAAACCCTGATTGTATTTTCTAACCAAAATTCAGCCATTTTTGGATCATCATCAATAGTAGCCCTGAATACTTCTGCCCCATATTTCTGAATTTAATCTACCGGAAGCTTACCAATTCTGACAGACTCAACACCTTATGGCATATCAGGAACCAGTTGAGGAGCAGGAGGGGAAGGTTGTTGTATGATCACTATAAAATTAGAGTTTTAAATATTTATAAAAGAATGATCAAACCTGGAGACTACCTCTGACAATGATATCAAGGCAAGTGCACCTATCGAACAGCAGTATAGCTTAGGCAAGACAGGATATCGAACCCAAAGGAACTAAAAGTACTAATAATCACTTTCTTTTTATTATTTAACCTAACTAAGATAAAGGCTATTTTTTAAAACTAAATTGACGACAACTAAACTAAGAAAATAGAGACAAAAAGATGAATTTGGGGATAACTTGAAAAAGACTCAGTTGATTTTTATGATACCTTTAGGAAGAATTCACCTAGACTTTTCTTATTATCTAACCTTAAATTATATGATTTCTTTTACTTAGCTTGATCTGTGAGACTCCCTAACCTATGTTAAACCCTCTCTCGAAGCAAATAACGTCTAATCCTAGGTTAATTAGTGGAACTCTCGTTCGCTTATAATAACCCCCTAGGAAAGCAGTAAATCGATCAGTGGATTCCCATATTAGGTTTCACCCTAATCCGGCAAAATCTCATAACCCTATCTCTAGGCGCCCAGTCAACTCTGCTTAATTATGTTAGATCTACTCTTAGGCAGGGCCTATTCCTCCTCTACCTAAGCACATTGGATTTGGATTAAGAAACATAATTAAGAACAAACTAAGTAATTTATCATATAACTTAAAAATCAAATAATAAAATCTATCTACGTTTCATCCCCCTTCAGGTATCTGAAGGGTTTAGTTCATAATGTAAAAAGGAAACATCACAAGAGAAAAGATAAAACAAAACATAAGAAAAAATCTTAAAACTCCCTGATGGGATTGAAGGAGAATTTCGCCGTCTTGAGTATAATTTCGGCTTCTTGGGATGAATCAACTGGCTATCCTCGCATTATTCCGTAACTCTAACCTTCTCGGCTTAGCTCCTTGGCCTAGCTTTCGCTCCCTTTCAAAGGTGGTACTTGGGGTATATTTATAGGCTCTTGGAATGTGATTCCTTCTCTCGAAGTATCCATTTTCGAATGAAATTGCTCTTTCCAGCGACAAAGGCACGGCCATGTCACATGCCCGTGCAAATCGAGACCTGACCGTGTTTGAATTTCTACTTTGGCATGGCCTTGTGCGGTGGTGATGAGACCATGCTTCAGGTGTTCGTCGAGACACGGCTGTGTGGTCCTCGGCCCAGGCCGTGTCGATTTCGTGGAAAGGCCCATTTACTTCGTTTTAGGCCCGTTTGTGTTCTTTTCATCCTCGGGTGCTTTCCTAGGTATAAGACATGAAAAGAAAGGATAAAAGAACCTTTTTATATAAAACGAGGCCTAAATCTTTAAAAAGCATATTAAATGTAAGATTAAAATATGTTACTTTTACGGTTTATCAAATACCCCCACACTTATGCTTTTGCTTGTCCTCAAGCAAAATTCTCAACTTACAATTAAAACGAACTTTCCATGATTCATAATTCCTATCAACAATGCCTTATCCTAATTCATAGATAATTTATACATGGATAATTCAACTCAAAGATTCCTAAAAATTGAAATAAGATAAGTCATAAATTTGCAGCACGAAAAACATAAGTGTTTCCCTTCATCTAAATAATTACCTTTAATTCAAAATCGACAAGGATTGATATCCTCACAAAAGATTCACTCAAATCACTCAAAAAGTGTTTAAGGGTCAAAATTAAGCACTCATAAGTCGAACATGAAAAGTTAATCCCATAGGCTTGCCTAAAAATCAAATCTCCACCACTGTAAAATGTTATGATAAACAGATCAAAAGGTCTTTGTTAGGGTTGTAACGGGGCTAGGGTTATAGGTGTGGATAAAGGCTGAAATTAGAAGGTTACAATCGAGATTGAATTGATAAGTTACCTACCTAAAAATTTCTAAGATAATAATTACATCAATTGAAAACAATAAAAAATCCTACTAATACGAGCTTTTCCTTTTGGGAAATAGTCTTTGATTCTGTAACCTCACTTTCCATATTACTAATATTGAAAAGTTTGAATTTTTTTTAAGAACAAACTAAATACAAGATAAATTTAACTACTGTAATAATAAACTCGGATAATCGCTCAAATCAAATCTCGATTAAGGGTAGTCAAAATAAAGGGTGATAACAAATACAAAGGGTTTGGGGTTAAAATTAGCGGGTAAGTCAATAAAAAGGGTTGTTAGGCTCAACGAGGTTCACTAAAGGTTAATTATAAGGGTAGGCTATTTAGTAGAGTAAGTGGGTTAAAACCTAAGTGCCTTTATCATCTCGATATATCAAATCATAACTATGGTCTTGACATGTATAATCGAGGCAAGTTCTAGAATAACAATTCATAGTCGACACACTCATAATCAAGAAGTGAGCATGAAAAAGAATGTATGCTCTGTAAGACTCAAATTCTTAGAAAAATTATGGGTGTTTTTGACATCAACCTTGTAAATCTCAAATTTCAAGATAATATTTAAATTCCGGTTGACAACCTAAAATTTTAATTTTTAGAAAATTAGACTTATCATGCTTGATTCCCTAGTATTCTTCAAATTTAATCATCAATGCACAATTAGCTATGACTTATTCCAAAACATATCAATAAAAATCACAAATCATTAGAAATTTCATCTTAATTAGTAATATGAGAAAATTACTCTAAAACAAGATTAAATTCAGGGATTTGAGAACAATGCAGACAGTTAGGCATTTTTATCCTCAGGGTTTGAGAATAATGACAAATTAGGCATTTTCTCAGAATACCTATTCACCTCCCCACACTTAAGGTGTACATTACCCTCAATGTACAAAGATAGATAATGACATTTTAGAGATAAATCAAAAGAGAAGGGGGAAGAATTACTCCCTGATTTGTGGATGTTTTCCCGAATGAGTGTCTTTGGTGACAGTGATTGTCAGTCGGGATAACGTTCCTGCGCTAGATGAAGAAATTCGGTAGCGCTTTGAGAAGTAGCCAGGCTTTATTAAGACCTAATAAAAATAAACTAAATATATAAATAAAGACAAGAAAGATAAAGAGAAAGAGACTAAGAAGGAAAATAGACTAAGGCTAGGAGATAAAGGGGCTTGAGAATCCTTATTGGTAGGTGGTTCATGAGGCGGTGTGACTTCTAAGCGCAGAGGTGTCAAGGCGATGGCGGAAGTGGCGTGATTCCCAAGCAGCCTTTGGAACCTGACACTAAGAAACTAAAATAAACTAAAATAAATTAAGCATAATATAGTCAAAAAGAAGGAAAATAAAGGAAAATATAAATGTGAAACGAAAGATAAATGGTCTTATAGGTCCTTGGCTTGGTGTTGAGATGAAGTTGCCGGCATGAACTCATGTTGATCGTTTTCCTTTGCGGAATGTGGCTTTTTACAGTTCTTTGGCATGGTGTTGGTTTGCTCAAGGATCTAGAGCCTTAATAAGTGGAGAATCTGAGATGAAGAAGAGTGAAAAACAAAGAAAATAGGGATGAAACCAGATGGGGAAAAGAGACAGGGGTGAGGGGTTTAAATAGATTCTCAAATGTTCTGCTCTCCTACGGCCATGGTCCAAAGGTGTGTCGACTTACACGGCCTCCTCACACGGTCATGTTATAGAGGATGTTATCACCCTATGCCCGTGCTTGATCCTTCCACGCCCGTGCTCTTAATGTTTTTCTTTTTGCACAGTCGTCTGCATAGGCGTGTCTTACCCGTGCTTGATAAGTCAATAACCTCAGTGATTTCACACGGTCATGTGGCATGGGCGTGTTCTGGCTGTGTTATGGAAGTCAGTAGCCTCACATGGTTGGTGCCACGGCCGTGCCATGTCTGTCGGTGCCCATGTTGAGAGTGGTTGGATCTGTGACGTCGAGGTGGTGGTTCGGCTGACTGCACGGCCTCTGCCCTGTCAGGGTGGTGGTTTTGGTGGTCCACACGGCCATGGACATGGCCGTGTGTAAGGCCGTGTGATCCGGGATTCTGCACTTTTGGGTTAGTTGAAAAAGGAAAAGAAAAAGAGAAAATAAAATAAAATTGCAAAAAGAAGTAGTGTTAGTACTTGGGTTGCCTCCCGAGAAGTGCTCGTTTATAGTCTTAAGCTAGACTTTTCTCATATTTGAAAATTTTAGGGAGGTTTGAAAGTTTGAACATCCTCCCTCATGTCTATATTTTCAGTTTTATGACAAAATTGAAGTCGAGAAGCGTTTACCTTACAAGTGCCAAATGCTGGATTGCTTACCTCGACTATTCCTTGTAGGAAGATATCGTGTACCTCAAGAAGGAGTTCTCTCTTTTCCTTCTGGTTTGTTGTGGTGATGTGAGTCTCGGCTTTATCTAACAGGCCCTGGGCTCTTATTTTATAGTGATTTGAAGTCCCCACAAGTTCTTGTGGTGGTTCCTCTGGTTCTACATTTTGTGGAGTCGGCTCTTCATTGACTTGTGTTTCCTGTTCTTCCTCATGTAACCTTAGTTCTTCTTTGAAGTGTGTTTTCCACTCATCTAGGTCATCGATTTGGGTCCTTTGTTCTACATAAGTTATTTCTTTGTTGGCACTGAACTGAGGATCTGGTTCAACCGTTCTCTTTTTTGGAGGTTCCTGAAAAGAAGGTGAAATTAAATGATTATCGAAAGAATTTTCTTGCTCACCTTGATTCCTTGATGACCTAGCTGAATCAAGGGCTTGAAGAAGAATTGAGTCGTCACCTACATAAAGTATGAGCTCACCTGTGGCAACGTCAATTTTAGTCTTGGCAATTGCTTGAAAAGGTCTTCCTAAAATTAAAGGGATTGAATTATCCTCATCCATGTGTAAAACAACAAAATCTACTGGGAAAACAAATTTATCAATTTTTACGAGAACATCTTCAATAATGGCCCTAGGGATTCTAACAGTTTTATCCGCTAATTGAATACTCATCTTAGTTTGCTTTGGTTTCCTTAGACCTAGTCGCTTAAACAATGTATAAGGCATAACATTTATGCTTGCCCCTAAATCAGCTAACGCATTATCAATATTTAAACTACCAATTAAACATGGAATTGTAAAACTCCCTGAATCTTTTTGCTTCTGTGGTAGTCTATTTTGTAACATTACTGAGCATGTTGCGTTAAGTTCCACGTGGTGCTCTTCATCTATTTTGCGTTTGTTGGTCAAGAGCTGTCTTAAAAATTTCCTCGAGTCTGGCATCTGAAAAAGAGCTTCAAGAAGAGGTAAGTTAATATGTAAATTTCTTTAAAAGTTTAAGAAACTTACCGAACTGCTACTCTGAATCGTCTTTTTGTAATGCTGCGGGATAAGGTATGCGAGGTTTGTACTCCTTGACTACCGATTTTGGCTTTTCTTGTACTACCTCTGTTGTACCTCCATCTACCTTACTTTTTGGAGTTGGGTTGGGTGTATCTATCTCCTTGCTATCCTGAAGTGTGATAGCTTGAATTTTCTCCTTAGGATTAATTTTGGTGTTACTAGGTAGGCATCTTTGCGGTCATTCTGACATTGACTTTACAAGTTGCTCAATGGCTTTGCTTACTTCCTTGACTGACTTAGCAAGTTCTTCCATTCGGTTTTCATTGCTTTTGATTGTTCTATCAGCTTCTTGGATACGTTATTCGATGGTTGGCTTCTTGTCTTGTGGATCAGGCTGATTTCGAAAGTTTTGGGAGGGTTGTTGCCTTTGATTTCCTTGATTGCCTTGTCCTCCCCACGAAAAATTTGGGTGATTCCTCCAACCTGGATTGTAAGTGTTACTATAAGGATTATTATTAGATCGGAAATTATTACCACTATAGTTCATCTGTTCATCTTCTGCTCCAGGTTGGTAGGGTGGGTACTCAGGATTCGCCACGGTTCCATTAGTGTCGCACTGCATGACTGGATGTATCAGTGAAGAACGCAAACTATCAAGCTTTTTATTCATCATCTCTAGTTGCGTTGATAGCATGGTCATGGTGTCGACGTTGAAAACTCCTACCAATTTTGTCGGTTTGGCCCTCGAAGCTTGCCACTGATAATTGTTTATCAACATCTCCTTAATGAACTCGTAGGCTGCTTTAGGAGTTTTATTGTTTAGCGTTCCACCGGCGGCTGAATCTATCAGTTGCCTTATTGAGGGCTTTACTCTGTTGTAGAAGGTTTGAACTTGTAGCCACAGGGGTAAACCATGGTGTGGACACCTCCTCAAGAGATCTTTGAACCTCTCCCATGCGTCGAATAGTCTCTACATCCATCTGCACAAAAGAAGAGATATCGTTACGTAATTTGGCCATTTTGGCCGGTGGAAAATATTTCATCATAAACTTTTCGGTCATTTGATCCCATGTAGTGATTGACCCTCATTGTAACGAGTTTAACCACTGTTTGGCTTTATTCCTCAACGAAAAAGGGAATAACCGAAGACTAATGGCATCATCAGGAACACCATTTATTTTGAAGGTATCACAGAACTCCAAAAAATTAGCTATATGCATGTTTGGATCTTCGTCCTGCAAAGCATCAGATTAAACAAACTGTTGAATCATTTATATTGTGTTAGGCTTTAATTCAAAATTGTTAGCAGTTATAGCAGGCCTAACAATACTAGATTCTGCTCCTGTTAAATGCGATTTCGCATAATCAAACATTGTACGTGGAGCATTTTGATCTCCCACAACGCGTAGTGGTAGGTTGTTTTCGTCCATCCCTTCAGTAGGATTGGATCTGTTTTCCTCCTCTCTTTCTGTGTAATCTAGGGCTCGCTTCGTTTCCCTGTGATTCCTACGAGCGGTTGCTTCGATATCGCTATCGTACGCCAAAGGTCCTCTCCGATTCCTTCTAGTCATAAACTAGAGGTACCTAGAAAAGAGAAAGGAATAAAAAAATAAAAATAAAAATTAGAAAATTTAAAATTTAACCTATAAAAACAAGAAATAAATTGCGAATAAAATAATGGCTAAAGTAATAAAAATAGAGCTTTCTTTATATTTTAGTTCCCCGGCAACGGCGCCAAAAACTTGATCGCTGTAAAATCAGAGTTTTAAATATTTATAAAAGAATGATCAAACCTGGAGACTAACTCTGACAACGATACTAAGGCAAGTGTACCTATCGAACAGTAGTATAGCTTAGGCAAGACCGGATATCGAACCCAAAGGAACTAAAAGTACTAATACTCACATTCTTTTTATTATTTAACCTAACTAAGATAAAGGTTGTTTTTTTTAAACTAAATTGACAACAACAAAACTAAGAAAACAGAGACAAAAAGATGAATTTGGGGATAACTTGAAAAAGACTCAGTTGATTTTTATGATACCTTTAGGAAGAATTCACCTAGACTTCTCTTATTATCTAACCTTAAATTATATGATTTCTTTTACTTAGCTTGATCCTTGAGACTCCCTAACCTATGTGAAACCCTCTCTCGAAGCGAATAACGTCTAATCCTAGGTTAATTAGTGGAACTCTCGTTCGCTTATAATAACCCCTAGGAAAGCAGTAAATCGATCAGTGGATTCCCATATTAGGTTTCACCCTAATCCGGCAAAATCTCGTAACACTATCTCTAGGCGCCCTATCAACTCCGCTTAATTATGTTAGATCTACTCTTAGGCAGGGTCTATTCCTCCTCTACCTAAGCACATTGGATTTGGATTAAGAAACATAATTAAGAACAACTAAGTAATTTATCATATAACTTAAAAATCAAATAATAAAATCTGTCTAGGTTTCATCCCCCTTCAGGTATCTGAGGGGTTTAGTTCATAATGTAAAAAGGAAACATCACAAGAGAAAAGATAAAACAAAACATAAGAAAAATCCTAAAACTCCCTGATGGGATTGAAGGAGAATTCCGCCGTCTTGAGTATAATTCTGGCTTCTTGGGATGAATCAACTGGCTATCCTCGCATTATTCCCTAACTCTAACCTTATCAGCTTGGCTCCTTGGCCTAGCTTTCGCTCCCTTTCAAAGGTGGTACTTGGGGTATATTTATAGGCTCTTGGAATACGATTCTTTCTCCCGAAGTATCCTTTTTCGACTGAAATTGCTCTTTCCAGCAACAGAGGCACGGCCATGTCACACGCCTGTGCAAATCGAGACCTGATCGTGTTCGAATTTTTGCTTTGGCAAGGCTGTGTGCGGTGGTGATGAGGCCGTGCTCCAGGTGTTTGTCGAGACACGGCCGTGTGGTCCTTGGCCCAGGCCGTGTCAATTTTGTGGAAAGGCCCATTTACTTCATTTTAGGCCCGTTTTGTGTTCTTTTCATCCTCGGGTACTTTCCTGGGTATAAAACATGAAAAGAAAGGATTAAAAGAACCTTTTTATATGAAACGAGGCTTAAATCTTTAAAAAGCATATTAAATGTGGGATTAAAATATGTTACTTTTACGGTTTACCATTGTACTGTAGGATTTGTCTTCAGATATTCAGTAAACCATTCATTCATCATTTGAAAGAAGGCTTCTAATGCCTCCTCACCTCGGCCCTCAGTTACGAGCCTTCTACTACTACTAGATGTAACTCTTTGAACTAAAGCTGGAGTATTGCTCTCAGCTTCCTTGGATTCAGCTTTAGCTCGGTTGGACGACATTACTATATGAAAAATATGTTTAAAATGGTCAAGAGATATCACAATATCACAAATTATATAATGGCATGTATAGCTAAACACATACTTGCTACATTAGTCCGAGAATCAACTAAACCGTAACTCTGATACCAATAAATGTAACACCCATAACCCATATCCGTCGTCAGAATAGGGTTAAGGAGCATGACCAGAGTTTATAGAATAAATACAATTAATTCAAATTAATTATTATTCATAATAAAAACCAGTCATATTTAATAATATCGTCCTATAAATGGACCTTCGAGGCCCAATTTATACACATTAGAAACGAGTCGGGACTAAATCGAAAACTCAGAGAATTTTTTGTGAAATTTCAAAATTTATCCAAGGTACAAGGGACACACACCCGTGTGGGTAGGTCGTGTGGCTCACACGGCCAAGTGACACACCCGTGTCCCAGACCATGTGGGCATTCGATGTGAGGCACATGGCCGTGTACAAACCCATGTAACTCTTTGACTTAGGACACATGGCCAGCCACACGCCTGTGTGCTAGGCCATGTAGACAATTTAATTTTTTTTTTAAATTAGGTGCAGGATTCACACGGCCAAGACACACGCCCGTGTGCACACAGCTAAAACACACGCCTGTGTCTCTACCCATGTGAGCAACTTGGAGCATTTTGTTTCTCAATTTAAAGGTGTAGGGGACACACGGCCAAACTACATGCCCGTGCACATGGCCGTGTGTCACACACAGTTGAGACACATGCTTGTGTGTTTGTCTGTGTGGATGAAAATAGGATATTTCTATGGCCACTTTTCTCACCGTCATTAACCTACATCAATACTTGCATATATATATATATACACCAATCAATTCAAGACATTAAAACCAAACCAACATTAGCATTATGCATAATATATCATCACATGTATTTATATATTCAAACTCATCTTTTGTAAAATATATATGTTTACCATATTTCAATCTAACCATACCAAGCACACATATATTAATCATTATATAACCTCATATATATATACACTAAACATACCATTACTAGCCATTCCAATGACTAGATTACAAACAACCATTTACATGCCAACATTAGCTAAGTTAGCCTATACATGCCACTATACCAAAATAAGTATGTTATTTATACCAAAACAAGCTGAAGGATAGTGTGTTGATGCTCTGATCGATTTCCAACCTTTATGAGCTTCAAGCTCTATAAAACAGAGGAAAATAAATAGAGTAAGCATATAACTCTTAGTAAGTTCACATAACTGGAAATTTAACTTACCATTCATTTTTATTAAATAAAAGTATAGATAACATCCAAGAAACTTTGGCTTAAAGCCCAAAACACACAACTTCACCAATCATGTTAGTCAAGTAATTCACATAAATGCCAAGAACATGATGAGCTCATCATATAATAACTTTCATTTACATATGCTTTCCATATCATACTTCCATATTACTTGTACGTTTCCATGACAAATCATCTTAAGTTCAGTTTAATCATGTCAGAACTTTGCCCATTGAATTTATTTGAAATATCGATGGATACACATGTAGTACACTCAAAGTGTACAAACTGTAATCAATCAACTCATATTCCGGGGTACCCATTAGGGCACATAATTAGGAAGCACTCTCTCGAATCATATAACAGAATGCTCATATGAGCCATGTAACAGGAAGCTTATCTGGGCTATAACAGGAAACTCATAAAAGTTTAAAACAGGAAGCTCATTGAGCTTAACAGGTAACTCCGAAGAGTTATTATCAGGGAGCTTCAGACAGCCATTCAATGGAAAGTTCAAGCGAGGCATATTAGGAAGCTAAAAAAGAGCTTATATCAAGACGCTCATAAAGAGCTTCGTCTGTGTCCATAATATATGCAGGATCACAACTGATCGTATAACAGGACACTCACAAAGAGCTGCGGTAGTCCATAACACATGTAGAATCACTATCGATCAGGATGCTCGTAGGAACCATGTAACGGGAAGCTCGAGAGGGCTTATAACAGGATGCTCGTAAGAGCTATGGTGTGTCCGCAACATATGCAAGACCACGCCAATATAGGAAATGTTGTATCCATCAAATTTCATCTATTCAAATAGGATTTCATATTTATTGAGCGTTTTCGAATTTATGATTAATTTCATAAACATAACAATTACACAACTCAACATTCACATATACAATATTTAATTCATACATATAAATATACACAATATAGTTACACGAACTTACCTCGACACTTATTCGTATTCGATAGTCTACTAATTCGATACTTTTTCTTTTCCTTGATCTAACTCCTTATTTGATCTTTCCAGATCTATAGAAATAAATTTAACATCAATTTAACACATTTCATATTCAATTCAATCCAACTTACACCTTAGGAAAAAGTACCATTTTGCCCCTATACTTTTAATTAATTCTAATTTTGTCCCCCTAGGCTTGGAAAATGAAATTCATGCAAGTTAATCCTTATTCCAAGCCTAACCAATTTTTACATATAACATTTACAGTCCATATATTTCATAAAAATCAGAAATTTTTTATGAATTTTACATCTTTACAATTTAGTCCCTAAATCACAATTTCATGAAAATTCACTTTACAAAAGTTGTTTATCTAACAATAACCTTTCAATTTCTACCACAAATTTCAAAATTTCAGCATATTCATCCATGGAAAATTTTTAATACTATGATAACTTTGCGAATTGATCCCCAAAATAGCTTGATTAGGTTATTTCGATCTCGAAAATATAAAAATTACTAAAAACGGGGCAAGTTTACTTGCCCAATTAGGCTTGCTTGATTTTCTTTCTCTTTCCTAGGGTTTCCATAGAAATTTTGGGAAGAAGATGATAATAATATGATAATTTTGCTTTTTAATTTAATTATCTTCTTTAATTTTTTGACTTTCCAATTTAGTCCTTTTCTTTTCTTTAATTTCCATGGATGAATCATCATAAATATCTATTAACTTTTCTTAATGGTCTAATTACCATATAAGGACATCAAATTTTAAATTCCATAACTATTTAATCCTTCTAGCCACTAGAATTCAAACTTTGCACTTTATACGATTTGGTCCTTCCTATAATTGGACATGAAATGGATAAAGTTTTCTTATCGAAATTTTCATACTTCGTTCCTATCATAATGCAAACCATGCAATAATATTAAAATAATTTTTCTTTCTGGCTTGAATTTGTGGTCCCGAAACCACTATTCCGATCTCACTGAAAATGCTTACTACAAACATAGCCAGAGGTTTCGAGCTCGAAAATTGTTTTCCTCTATCCTTTCCAGAATAACCCACCGAAGCTTATGAACAACTATGAAATTCTTTCGACTTCTTCAATGGTGATGAGTATGACTTTTCCATAGGTTGCTTCCCTAAATCACAAGCCTCAGAATCAGCTTTTCTCTTTGCTTTGCTAAGTTTCTCAGCTTTGTACGCTCTTCCAACTTACAAATTCTCTCAACTCGAGAATCCCAACTAACAACTTGATATCTTCATTTAAGCCGTCTTCAAATCGAGTGCACATAGCAACCTCTGTTGGTATACATTCCCAGGTATACTTACTACGTCGTACAAATTCCCTCTTGTATTCAGGTACTATCATACGACCTTGCTTCAATTCAATAAACTCTTTGTGTTTCTTATCGAGAACTCTCTGACTCACATATTTCTTTCTGAACTCAGTCTGAAAGAATTCCCAGTTTACTCAATCTCTTGGTACTACCACAACCAATGTGTTCCACCACTGATAAGTCGAATCTTTTAACAATGAAAACTCTCACCGTGTTTTCCAACCAGAACTCAGCTCTCTCTGGATCATGTTCAACTGTACCTTGGAACTCTTCAGCCCCATACTTTCGAATTTTATCAACTAGATGCTTGTTTACTCTCACTAGTTCAAAACCCTGAGGAACTTTGGGGATCGGTTGGGGTATAGGTAAGGGTGGAGGTCGTTGAGCCATTGGGTTCACTCGCATGAACTCTGAGAACCACTCGAACATCATCTAGAAGAAGGCTTCCTTAGCCTCTCCTCCCCAACCCTCAGATACAGGCCGCTACCCTATGAACAAAGCCTTCTGCATTACTTTCAACTTCATCAAAATCAGCTCGGTTGGAAGACATTTTATCTATATGAATACATAGTTCAATTTGAGTCAGGAGTTATCACACTATCACAAGTTATATAAGGGCATATATTTCTAGACTTATACATGCTACGTTCAGTCTGAGAATTGACTAAACCATAGCTCTGATACCACTAGATGTAACACTCCTAACCCATATCCATCACCAAATTAGGGTTATAGAGCATTACCATACAAATAAAACATTAAAACAAACATTTCATACATCATTGAAAACATATTAAAATACATTCATTCACATACATATCGTCCCTTAATCGAACCTTTGAGGCCCTAGAAACACCTTAGAAATAATTCAGAACCAAATTGGAAACATTTGAAAAGTTGAAGAAAGAAATTTGACTGTAAGGGTCACACGGCCGTATGGCAGGCCGTGTGCCTTACACGGTTGAGACACATGCCCATGTTTCAAATCGTGTAACCTTCGAACTAGGAACACACGGCCATCTCCTAGCCTGTGTCCTCACCCGAGTAACTCTTTGAGAAGGGTCACACGCCCATGTCTCAGGACGTGTAACTCTCGAAATAGCCCCACACACCCATGTGCCAGGCCGTGTAATTAACTGACTTGTATGCAATAGAACCTACAAGGGACACACGGCTGTGTTGCTAGGCCATGTGTCACACACGGCTGAGTCACACGCCCGTGTCTCAAGCCGCTGGACATGAATTTGACCAAAATCAAGCTAATTCCAACACCAAATCATGCATACACCTAAAGGCATTTTGTGCACATAATCAAGACATCAAAACCTTACCAAGAGATGCTTATAATGACCAAATCAAAAGTCCTAAAATCTACTAACCAATATGTCATTCAAGGCACTTCAATTGCAAACCTCCAAACTTATCTAAACATGCATACTTTGCCACTTTTCATTCATCAACTAATTATCTTCAAAACTTACCAAATATGCCACAATTTGACCATTACCATTCCATCACAAAATCATGCCATTTCAGCCATTCAAATGTACGACAACATAACCATATTGACACAAACTAGTAAGGCATCAAATATAACAAATCAAATAACTTATACAAACCAAATCATCAACCAAACATTCAAGTAAACATCATTATAAGTCAACCTATACATGCCATTATAACCTTGGCCAAAACATCAAAAACTATCGATATTTATATTGGATAGTGTGACAGATCTTCAACGAGCTTCCAAACCGATCAAGCTTCCGATAATCTATTAAACATAGGAAAGAAACTACGTAAGCACATAATGCTTAGTAAATTCTTATAATATAAACACAATTTACCATTCATTTGCTTAATGTAAATAGCATAATTAAAGCATCAACTAATACCATAAGCTTGGCACAATGCCTATAAGACATCAACAAATACACAAGTTAATGCATTTATACATAGTTCATATGAGTTCATCCATAACAAGTAACTTACATCTTTGTTCAAGCCATCTAAATGACCATTTTCTTTTTATAAGTACATGATATATTTCATTTGAATACTTATCATTTTCTTTCTTTTTCATGCATGTTGAACCATCTAGAATATCATTGGATACTCGGGAGAGCTCACACGAAGTGTGCTTAAACATATAACTGTAACCTTTCCTTTACATCATTGCTCACAAGAGCTGTGAAATGGGCCTTCTCACATGAGCTGTGGGTTGGAACTAGACCTGATCATGGCCCAGCCCGGCCCTAAGGCCTGCCCAAAAAATAGGAGGGTTTGGTCAAAAATATAGGCCTGAAAAAAGGGCTTGGACAAAAAATGAGGCCCGTCAGGCCTCAGGCAAGATTTTTTTGGCCTGGGCCCGGCCCGACCTGAATTATATAATAAATATTTTATTTTATTTTTAATCATTTTAAATTTTTAACTTTACTTTTCTAATTTCACTTTCACTTTCAATTTGTATATTGTTTTAAGAATTGTTTTAGTATGATTTTTTTATTTGTTTCTTGTTTTAATATTTGTTTTTATGTTTTTAAATATACTTGATTTATTATATTTTAATTTTTTTATTTAATAAAATAAGTTAAAATTTTAATATGGGCCAGGCCGGGTCAAGCTCAGGCTTAGAAATTTTATTTTGGGCCGGACTTGGATAAATTTTTAGGCCCTTTTTTGGGCCAGGCTGGGCCCGGGCCTAGAATTTTGCTTGGTCCCGGCCCGGCCCATGATCAGCTCTAATCGAAACGTAATCTACACGATGTTGCTCACACGAGCTATGGAGTATCCGCAACAAATGTAAGACCTCAGCTATCGGTAGGACATTCAAGGCCAGCACCCGAAACATGAAATCCCTAATGACATGTCATTTGTATCCTACGAATTACTAAGGTTCAACCGGGACTCAATAACCATCATAACATAGCTTGTACATACATTGTTCAGTTACATGGCAATTAACATATTAACATATGATTTGAAATAAAATTAAAGCAATATTCATTCATATGAACTTACCTCGACGACTAGGGCGTAGAAACGAGATCGACTAATCCGAGGTTTTAGTTTTTCCTCGATCTAGATCGGTACGTGCTCTATCTTGATCTAAATAGACAAATTTATTCCATTTAATATCCCTAGCATTCAATTTAGTCCACATTTCATATTTTGAAAAATTATTATTTTCCCCTAACATTTTAACTCTCCATAATTTAGTCCTTAAGCTCATAAATTGAAATTTAAACATTTTAATCCTCTTCTCAAACTAACCTATTTCTTTAGGGGCCTATATTAACTTATACAAACCATCATTTCATAAATTTAACTTGAACTTTTACTAATTTTACAAACAAGTCCCTAAATGCCATTTTCATTAAAAATCACTTTACAAAACTTGTTTACTTATCAACAAGGACTCATAATCTATCATTAAACATCAAGAATCACACAAAAGCATTCATGGAATAACCCTCAATCTTTAACAATTTTGCAAATTGATCCTTGGGCAAGCTAGATTAAGCTAAAACAACTTCAAAAACATAGAAATCATTAAAAAGGGGATCAAAATCACTTACATGCAAGCAAAACAACTTGGTCGAATGCTCCAAACCTTAAAAATGGTTATTTTTGTTCTTTAATTTCGGTGGTGACTTTCAACTAAGAAGATGATACCATCTTTTACCTTATTTTACTTTACTTAATAATTAAATTACTTATTTACTGTTGCCATTTAACATTAAAATCACTTAATTTTATGTCCATAAATGTCCACTAGCTTTATGACTGGTATAATTACCATCTAAGTCCATTCACTTTAAATTTTCATAGCCATTTGACCCTTTTAACTAATGGAACTCTACTTTTCCACTTTTTACGATTTAGTCCTTTTCACTTAATTAATCATGCAAGCATCAAGATTTCTCAACGAGATTTAAATACGATCTTACTAACATCCCATAAACATTAAAATAATAGTAAAATAAAAATTTTACTCACCAGATTTGTGGTCCTGAAACCACTATTCTGATTTCACTGAAAATGGGTTGTTATGTGCATATCACAACCCTTATACAAAGAGTTGGCCAAAGTGTATGTTGGCAAGTCTATCCCAACACTTAGGAAAGTGTCGTTCCAAAAGTGTCATCTTAGGACTAGACAAATGCCAACTCTTATTTAATCATTGCCTTAGGCATACACATCCCAACCCTTATACAAAGAGTTGGCCAAAGCGTATGTTGGCAAGTCTATCCCACTACATAGGAAAGTGTTCCCCCAAAAGTGTCATCTTAGGACAAGACATGTAACACCCCAAACCCGGCCTAAACGTTATGACCGGATATAGCGTGCCACATCAGGTGATGTTTGAAAACTATACATTCATTGGTAAACTCATCTACGAGTCAACATTTTCTACCGATTCAAAATTTTGATTTTCATTACTTATTAACAAAACAAGTTTTACTCGAAATCATTTCCTTTTGTAAAACCTTATTATGCATTTATTATTTTTATTTTAAAAAACTTGCCTGTTACGGAAACTTGATTTAAACCGTTGCAGAAATGTGATATTTAAAAACAGATGCTATTGCTTTAAACCCCGTGTTTAATAAATTTACAGTGATTTAACAAATACCAAATTAAAGTTAAAAACAATTCCAATGGCCTTATTACAGAAATTATTAACCCCAAAAAATTAAAGTAATGTAAATTAAAATAAAATTTCTAAAAGAACCCCATGAACATACAGGACGCATGTGGCCACCTCCAAGTCCCTCGCAGCTCAAATCCTCTAAAACTAGGGATTACCTGCACAGTTAAAAGATGGGTGAGTTACGAGAACTTAGCGTGTAACCCCTTTAGTACACCCACAGTTTGGGCCCAAGCCCAAACAATTGCTGATCCTGAGCCTAAGCCCTATTCAATGCAGATGCATGCGTGAAGCCTATTCAATAACAATGCAATTTGAATATCAAATTGAATAATCAAACAATAAAATTTCTAAAAAAAAATTTCACGCAATCATTTAATCATGCTGTAAACATTAAAATAATAATAAAATAAATATTTCGACTTCAGATTTGTGGTCCCAAAACCACTGTTCCGACTTGACAAAAAATAGGCTGTTACACCTTATGCTCAGCTTTAACTTGCTAACAAACAAGACATTTTGATACGAACACTAAAATCTCTCGTTTCATACCTAGTCACCAATACATCTATTTCAAATCACCATACGTTTTATTACTACCAGGATGAGTCGACTAGCTACTACTGTAAGCTTCCTATAAAATTCGAAACACAAATTTTGCTTTTGAAATACAAATTGTCATCTAAACAACCATGAAAATCTGAATCAGTTGTCATTTCAATCTGTATCCGTTTAGCAATCAAAACATTATCACATTTCTTAGCTTCACAAATTTGTTGCAAAAACGTCAGTAAGGCCAACGTGGTGGCAGATGTATTAAGTCGTAAAGTGATATCGGTTTTGAGGGCAATGTTTGCTCATCTCAGCCTTTATGAAGATGGTAGCTTGTTAGCGGAACTTTAGGTGAAACCGACATGGGTAAGTCAGATTAAAGAGAAGCAATTTTTGGATGAATCGTTGGGTTCTCGACTTCAGCAAGTGAAAAGTGGAGAGACAGTGAAAAGTGGAGAGACAATGAAGGGGTATTATGTTTTCGTGGATAAGACAGACGATTCTGCGGTAGGCGCATAGTAGCCCATACGCTATGCATCCCGGTGGAAGTAAAATGTACGGAGATCTACGAGAATAATACTGGTGGCCAGGATTGAAACGTGAGGTTACCGACTTTGTAGGCAAATGTCTAATGTGCCAGCAAGTGAAGGTAGAACATCAGGTGCCTTCGGGATTACTGCAACTGGTGAAGATTCCACTTTGGAAGTGGGAGAGGATAATGATGGATTTTGTTAGTGGGCTACCCATGACGCCTACTAAGAAAGATTCAGTGTGGGTGATTGTTGACCGGTTGACTACGTCTGCTCACTTCATACCAGTTTGCATTGACTACTCACTTCAGAAGTTGGCCAAGTTGTATGTGGCAGAAATTGTGAGGTTGCATGAGGTACCAGTGTCCATCATATCGGACAGGGACCCTAGGTTCACATCTCAATTCTGGAAGGCGTTGCATACATCTTTGGGTACGAGGCTAGACTTCAGCATAGCTTTCCACCCACAGACTGATGGTCAATCGGAAAGTGTAATTCAGATTCTGGAAGACATGTTAAGGGGCTGTGTGATTGATTTCGGAAGTAGTTGGGAAGATCAGTTATCATTAGTGTAGTTTTCGTACAACAACAACTATCAATCCAGCATTCAGATGGCACCCTACGAGGCATTATATGGTCATAGGTTTCGTACCCCTACTTGTTGGACGAAATTGGGTGAGCGACGGTTGTTGGGTCTGGAATTGATTTCAAAGACTGAGGAAAAGGTTAAGTTGATTCAAGGTCGGTTAAAAGAAGTTTCTGATAGATAGAAGTCGTATGCGGATCTAAAACGTAAGGAGATAGAGTTCACAGTGGGAGATTATGTCTTTTTGAAGGTCTCACCTTGGAAAAAGATTTTGAGATTTGGACGGAAGGGTAAGTTGAACCCCAGATTCATCGGGCCTTATCGGATAGTAAAGAGTGTGGGACCGGTCGCTTGTCAGCTTGAATTGCCTCTGAATTTGGATCGGATACATGATGTATTTCACATTTCTATGCTGAGACGCTACCGCTCAGATCCTTCTCCTATAGTGCCGGTGGAAGAAATTGAGGTTAGACTTGATCTGTCATTTGAGGAAGAACCAGTGCAGATTTTGGATCGGGATGTTAAAGTGATGAGGAGGAAGTCCACTCTGCTAGTCAAAGTTTTGTGGCATAATCATGGTTCAGAGGAAGCCACGTGAGAGTCAGAGGAGGCAATGCGACAGCAATACCCTCACCTCTTTTAATTAGGTAAATTTCGAGGCCGAAATTTTTTTAAGGGGTAAAACTGTAACATCCTAAAAATAGGGATCTGGCATTTTTGTGTTATTGCTTGTGTTGCGCTTGATAAGCTTGTTGTTTGGGGTGTGTTCGGGGGTCCTGGGGAGGCTCGGGTTCGAGCCCAGGTCCTGGTGAAATTTTGGTTTTGGGCACTTTAGTGAGGTGAGCTAGTTGAGGCAAGACTTAAGCATAATTGGTTGTATTTTGATAACACAAGGAGCAAGGTGGCCTAGTGGTGTGGCGTCACAAGGGAGCATAGAGGGGGAGAGTGTTCGAATCCCACATGCTATAAAGAGGAGTTTATTTTTGTGCTCAGGAGAGGGAGGTAGCTGAGTGGAGACCAAACTCTGCGGGGGGAGAGAGGATTTGGTCAAGGGATTTGAATGGATGATGGAGAGTGGATTGAGGAGCAAGTTGAGGAGAGAATCAGGGGATTTGAGGGTGAGAGGTAGTGTTGGTCATAAGTGGGGAAATGCATGGGGAAAATCGGTCAAATTTTGTTTTTTGGGGAGTGTGCATTCGGGTTGAGTAGGGGGGAGTGCCGAAAGTTGTTGGCATTTTTGTACATTTTGAACACTTTTACTTCAAGCATTTTCAGGTTATCTTTTCTCAACTTGTGTTACCGAATTTTCTTTGCAGTTTTTTTTTCCTTTTCTTCATTTTGTCTTTGTGTACATTGCTTCTCTTTGTTACCAAATCATTCTTGGCCGAAAACCATCTTCCATACCCTCCAACTTTCTCTTTTCTACACCTTAGCCAAAACATCAACCCCATTTTCTTCTAGTTTCAATCAGCTTACCCTGTTCCTTCTCATTTTGGGTCCTTCATTTCAGTTCATCTCATAACCGAAATTTGGTTCTTGTGGTTTCTGAAGCTTCTTTGCCTACTCGGGTTTTTCGGTGGTTACAAGGTAGTGTCTTCCTCTTCTATTATTTTCTTCTTGTTTCTCTTTTACTCTGTCTTCTAAAACCGATTACTCACCCTGTTCTTTTGACCATGGCTGAATCAATCTATTCCTTGCTACCTCTATCTTCTTGGTTCTCTTAGTGTGGGCTGAATCGGTAGAGTGTTAGCTTACACTCTCATCATTCTTTTAGCTTTTGGCTTTCAGAAGAGGGTTTGTAAGTAGGTTTAAGGCTGAATATAGGTGATGGGGGTGTAATGTTTGGTTGATTCTTACTCAAGCCGAAAAAGGTGTTGCTAACATCTGTTCTTGTGTCAATCACTGCTAAGGTCTTGAAGTGCTTTATTAGAGGGCCAATCGAACACCTATCCCTTATAGTAAAAGTCTCGGATTATGGATGCCGCGGAGACTATAGTGTTACGGATCCCGAATAAGGTGTGTAATCTCACACCCACTTCAATGGTTGCTTGTAATGATCTGTAAAACGGCCAAAAGCCGAAAAGCCAGAAATGGTGACTACTCAAGCGTGTGAACGCTCTTCATGGTAAATCGAGATACGAATCGTGACGCTAAGCCGTTGAGAGTGTCACGAACACTCTCGCGATAACGAGGCTGTACCGGGCCTAATCGGGCTAAATGGGCCTAACGAGCTAACAGGCCCACTTGGGCAAAACTGATGGATTTGTAACAAATGATAGGCCCGGTTGTGAATTCTGCAAATCTAAGACCAAACTCGTGCGAAATGGGCCACACGTGCGTGTGGGCCCCACTGGGCTTAAGGTGGACTTTAGGCCCATTAACTCTATAGTGGCTTAAAAATAGTTCTGTGCTGCTCAAGGCGATAGTAGGCCTTCAGAAAGGCCGTTGAATGCGTAAATTACCAAAATACCCATGGAGGGTAAATTACTGAAATACCCTCAGGTTACGAAATTACCAAAATACCCTTGGAGGGTAAATTACTGAAATACCCCCAGGTTGGGAAATTACCAAAATACCCTTGGAGGGTAAATTACTGAAATACCCTTGAGTTGCGAAATTACCAAAATACCCTTGGAGGGTAAATTATTGAAATACCCCTAGGTTGCAAAATTACCAAAATACCCTTGATGGGTTGAATGACCATTTTGCCCTCAGTATTGTTAAGTAACGATTGTATGTTTACATTACACTTGTATAGTTGATATGTATATTGCATTTTATCATGCTACATGGGGCAGATTAATGATTGAAGAGCAGTGTAGCCCAGTGGCATAGCCACAATATATTTATATATACACATAATTATGACTCTGGTGGCTCGGCCACAAATATTATGATTAGCAGCTTGTCTGTAATATTGGTGTGATTGGCGGGGTGGGTTGACTTGATCTTAATAGGTGTGATTGGCTGGTACGGGGTGTGTTCGTTGGATTGGGTTGGGCTGCATTACTTCATTTGCACTACCATGATTACAGGGTTTAGGCCCAGATTGATGTCTTATGGGCTCGAGCCCAGTTAATGTCATGTGGTGGATTACACACTAAGTTCTCGTAACTCACCCCTTTTCTTTAACCTCGCAGGTAATCCCCGGCAATAGAGGATTTAGAGCCGTGGACTCAGTAGTGGCCATACAACGGAGATTTCTCTCAAACTTTTGTAAATTTAGTTTTTTACTTTATCTTTAAGATTATTTATTTTGGGTTGATATTTTGTAATAAGGCCATTGGTATATTTTTCTTTTAACCTTTCAATTATAACTGTTAAACTTATAAAAACAAGGTTTTCTTAAAACATTAACAATCATTTTCTAAAATATCACGTTACCGCAAATATTCAAAATCAGTTTTCATAACAAAGGTAGTTTTCAAGTTAATTACAACTTTTCCAAAATAGACAATGAGTAAACCGGGTTTTAATAAACAACCAACGTAACTCGGAGTTTTCAAAAGAGATGCAAACATTTTCAACGAACACTTTGTTTTTAAACAACCCTTCTATGTGACATGCTAGATCCAGTTGTAACGTCTAGGTCGGGTTTGGGTGTTACATTTCAAAGCAAAAACAATAGTTGCAAGCTCTAAATCTTGAGTTGGATAATTCTTTCCGTGTGGTTTCAACTATCGAGAAGCATACGCTGCCACTTTGTCTTCTTGCATTAAAACACAACTTAAACCATTCAATGAAGCATCATTGTAAATCACAAATTCTTTACTGGATTCTGGCTGAACCAACATAGGTGCCTCAGTTAATAAAGCTTTCAACTAATTAAAACTCTGCTGACATTTCTCAAAACATTCAAATTTACCATCTTTTTGGAACAATCTCGTCACTCGCGTAGCAATCATCGAGAATGCATTGACAAACCTTCTATAATATCTGGCTCAAACCAGAAAACTTCTGACTTCAGATACATTTCTCGAAGGTTTCCAATATACAACAGCTAAAATTTTGCTTGGATAAACCCTAATACCATCTGCCAATACCACATATCTTAAAAATCTGACTTCTCAGAGCCAGAACTCACAATTGCTAAACTTAGCGAATAGCTATTTTTCGCGTAAAGTTTGCAAAGCAATTCTCAAATGCTGAGCATGCTCTATCTCATCTCCTGAGTAGATCAGAATGTCATCAATGAATACAACAACAAATCTATCTAAAAACAGTCTGAATATTCTATTTATTGGGTTTATAAATAGAGTAGATGCATTAATTAAAACCAATGGCATCATAAGAAAGTCATAATGTCTGTACCTGGTTCTAAACGTAGTTTTTGACACTTCCGAGTCTTCACGTAACTGATAAAACTAGAATAAAGATCGATCTTTGAAAATACTGTCTCACCTTTCAACTGGTCAAACAGATCATCAATACGTGGCAATGGATACTTGTTATTGATCGTAACTTTGTTAAGCTGTCGATAATTGATACATACTCGCATGGAACCTTCTTTTTTTCCTAACAAATAACACTGGAGCACCCCTAGGAGAAAAGTTAGGCCGAGCAAAACCCCTATCTGTCAACTCTTGCAACAGAGCTTTCAACTCTTTCAATTCTGAAGGTGCCATTCTATACGGAATCGTTATCGAAGATGTTTCCGACATTAACCAATAGCAAAATAAACCTCTTTGATCAGTGGTAACCATGGTAACTCATCTGCAAACACATCTATTTACTCACATACCACTGAAATTGATTCTAACTTCAATTTTGAAACCCTGAAATCAAATATATAAGTGAGATACGCTTCATAACCTTTTCTAACATATTTCAATACTGACATAGTCAAAATAAAATTAGAAGCACTATCCAGTCTATCTGATAAATTCGAAGCTTTTCACTGTTCTGACCTTTTAACACAATATGCTTTCATCTACAATTCACAACAGCATTATGCAGAGTTAACCTGTCCATACCCAGAATCACATCAAACTCATCGCAGGGTAGTAACATCAAATCAGCCAGAAAGTTGTAACCCCGAACCATCAAAGGATAGTTTTTACAGACTTTATCAACTAACACATATTGACCTAGGGAGTTCATAACTTTAGCCATAAAATTAGTAGATTCAAAAGGTATTTTCTTATCTGGCACTAAAGTCGTGCATACATATGAGTGCGTTGACCCCGGTTCAATCAAAGCATTAACATTAGTATCAAAGATAGAAAATCTACCAGTGATAACATCAAGCATTGAAGCTTCCTCTCAAGCACAGATTGCGTAAGCTCTAGCTGGTGCTCGTGCCTCGAACCTCACAGTAGATTATTTTGTCCCACTGCAGCTATTACCGGCATTTCTAATGTTTTGAGGTGGTCTCCTTCTCGTAGCTATATACCTCGGTCGCTTAGTTTGAGCCTTTTCTTTGTCTAGCCTTTCCGAGCACTCTCTGAGGTAGTGTTCATACGAACCATGTTTAAAACAGGACCTGTCTTTCAATCTGCATCATCGAAGTGTCATCAATTACATTATTGACATTTGAGCTTGTTGTTTCTAACACTGCCCACACTAGTTATAGACGTAGCCTGAGGTTTCGAGCTCAAATGTCGTTTTCCTCGATCTTTCCCATAATAACCCATTGAAGCTAATGAACAGCCATGATATTCTTTCGACTTCTTCGACAACGACTGGTATGACTTTCCAATAGATCTCTTTCCTAAATCACAAGCCTCAAAATCGTCTTTTCTCTTTGCTTTACTCAGTTCTTTGAGTTTGTGTGCTCTGTCAACCAGAACTACAAATTCTTTCAACTCAAAGATCTTGACTAATAGCTTGATGTCTTTGTTTAACCCGTCTTCAAATCGTGTGCAAATAGTAACCTCTTTCATTGTACATTCTCGGGCATCCTTGTTGAGTCTAATAAATTCTATCTCATATTTAGATACTATCATCCAACCTTGTTTCAACTCAAAAAATTCTTTACATTTCTTGTTTAAGATCCTCTGGTTACATATTTCTTTCAGAATTCAGTCTAAAAGAATTCCCAATTTACCCGATCTCTCGACACAATTACAACTAAGGTATTCCACCACTGATAAGTCAAATATTTCAACAATGGTACAACACATTTCAAGCATTTCATCAGTGTACATGATAATTCGTTGAAAACTCTCACCGTATATTCTAACCAAAATTAAGCTCTTTTTGGATCGTCCTCGGTTGTACCTTGGAACTCTTCAGCCCCATACTTACAGATCTTATCAACTAGAGGCTTGCTCCCTCGTACTGGTTCCAGACCCTAAGCAACTATGGGGACCGGTTGGTGTACAAGTAGGGGTGGAGGTTGTTAAGACATAGGGTTCATTTGAACGAACTTGGAGAACCATTCAGTCATATCCAGAAGAAGGCTTCCTTAGGCTCTCCTCCCCAGCCCTCATATACGAGCCTACTTCTACTAGACGCTACTCCATCAATGGAGGCTTGCGCGTTACTTTCAACTTCATTGGAATTAGCTCGGTTGGATGACATTCTATCTATATGAAAACATATTTCAATTTCAGTTAAGAGTTATCACATTATCACAGGTTATAAAATGGCATGTATTTCTAGACTCACACATGCAAGCTTCAGTCCAAAAACCGATTAAACCATAGCTCTGATACAACTAAATATAACACTTTTAACCTATACTCGTTGCCAAAATAGGGTTACGAAGCATTACCATACAAAGCAAACATTAAAACATTCATTTCATAGATCAATGCAAAAATAATCTAATTAAATTCAATAACATACATAACGTCCCTTAATCGAGCCTTCAAGGCCTTAGAAATACCATAGAAACAATTCAGGACCAAATTGGAAACAATTAGAAAGTATAAGAAAAAGTTAGAAAAGTTGAACTGTAAGGGTCACACGGTCGTGTGCCTCACATGGTTGAGACACACGCCCGTGTTTCAGGCCATGTGACAATCAAAATAAGGACACACAGCCGTGTCCCAGCCCTTGTCCTCACCAGTGTAACTCTCTAAGTTGGGTCACACAGCCAAGCCACACACGATCGTGTGCCAGGCTATGTGCTAGGTAGTGTAACAACCTTACTTGCACGCATTAAAACCTATAGGGGACACACGATCGTGTCGCTAGGCTGTGCGTCAAACACGGCTAAGTCACATGCCCGTGTCTCAGTCCATGTGGACATGAAATTGGCCAAATTCAAGTGATTTCCAGCACCAACTCATGCAGCAACCACCTAAAACAATTTTTTGCACATAATTACAATATCATAACATGACCAAAACCAACATAAAATGGCCAATTCAATAGTCCAAAATCATTTAACCAATATGCCATATTAGTCACCTTAAATGCAAACATACAAACTTACCTAAACTTATATACATACTTAACCACATTCCATTCATACACATCTAGTTCAATACCATCTCAAAACATACCATATCTTGACCATTAGTACTTTAACATAAACTTTCCATTTGACCCATACCATTCATGCATCATAAGTACCAAACTGACACAATTCAACCAATATCAATTGGTACTCAAAACAACTTATACATGCCAAAATCATCAACTAGATACCAATGCAATTTCACCTATACATGCCAATATAACCTTAGCAAAAATATCAAAAACTACCGAAATTTATGTTGCATAATGTGATAGATCTCTGACAACCTTCCAAACTGGTTGAGCTTCCGTTTAACTATAAAACATAGGAAGGAAAACTACGTAAGCACATAATGCTTAGTAAGTTCGTATAACATCAAACATAACTTATCATTTCAATACATAACATTAAAATTAAGCATAATAAAATCCAACCACAAGCATGGCAAAAGCCTAAGTACCATCAACAACAAATGTTAGTGTATTCAAATATAAATCACTAGAATTTCACATAGGGTAAGCCATTATACATGAACATACTTTGTCTGAATTCATCATTTTCATCAACATAAGCATACTTCCATTGAAGCTTACCATTTCAGTCCTTTTCATAATTACATGATATAGTTCATTTGAACACTTACCATTCCTTTCCTTTTCATGCTTGCTGAACCACTTAGAATATCACTAGATACTCGGGAAAGCTCACACGAAGTGTGCTTAAACATATAATCGTAATCTTTCCTTTACATCATTGCTCACACGAGCTATGAAATGGGCCTACTCACATGAGCTGTGGGTCAAAATGGAGGCTACATGATGCTACTCACATGAGCTGTGGAGTATCCGCAACAAATGCAGGACCTCAGCCATCAGTAGGACATTCAAGACCAGCACCCAAAACATGAAATCTCTAATGACATGTCATTTGTATCCTACAAATTCCTAAGGTTCAACTGGGACTCGATAACCATCATGGCATTGTTGGATATTCATTAATCAATTACATTCCAATTAACATATTAACATATAATTGGAAATAGCATTAAAACAATATCAATTCATACGAACTTACCTCGACAATTAGAGCGTAGAAATAGAATCGACTAATCCGAGGCTTTTACCTTTAATCGATCTAAATTTGTTGATGGTCTATCTTGATCTAAATAGAAAGTTTTAAATCATTTAATAACCAAAGCATTCAATTTATTCCACATTTCATATTTTTGCAAAATTACTATTTTGCCCCAAACATTTTACCTTTTTACAATTTAGTCCTTAAGCTCATAAATTAAAATCTAAACATTTTCATCTGTTTTATCAAGCTAGCAGATTTTTATAGGGACATATATCAACTCATACAAACCGTCATTTCATATATTTATCATGAACTTCTATCATTTTTACAAATAAGTCCCTAAACTCAAATTTTATCGAAATTCACTTTACAAAACTTGTTTATTTATCAACAAAGACTCATAATCTATCATTAAACATCAAGAATCATGCAAGAACATTCATGGCACAATCCTAAATCTTTAACATTTTTACAAATTAATCCCCAGGCTAGCTAGGTTAAGCTATAATGACTTCAAAAACATAAAAATCATTAAAAACAGGATAAAAAATAACTTACATGATCCACCTAAGCTTGTTGAATCAATAAACCCTAAAATTGGCTTTCCCTCCTTCAAAATTTGGTGGAAATGTTAAAGAAGATGATACCTTTGTTTATGTTATTTTACTTTAATAAGTTACTAAATTAACCTTGTTAATTAACTACATAAAACACTTAATTCATGCCCATATTTGTCCACTAATATTATAAATGGTCTAATTACCATCTAAGTCCACTCATATTTAATTTTCATAGCCATTTAACCCTTTTAACAAATAGAACTCCATTTTTGCACCTTTTATGATTTAGTCCTTTTTATGTAAATAAACATGCAAACGTCAAAATTTCTTAACAAAATTTTTATACTACCTTACTAACATTCCATATACATTAAAATAATAATTTACTTGTCAAATTTGTGGTCCCAAAACCACTATTTTGATTTCACTGAAAATGGGCTTTACACAGGGAGTTTTTTAGAACAACCCATTTTCAATGAAATCAGAACAGTTGTTTTGGGACAACAATTCCAAAAAGTAAATTATTATTTTATTTTTTATTTAGTGTGTACTAGATTTTATTAAGGTCATATTGAAATTTCAGTAAGAATTTGTTTGCATGGTTAATTTAGTAAAAAGGACTAAATTGTAAAAGGTGTAAAAGTTGAGTTCTATTAGCTAAAGGGGTTAAATGAATTTGGAAATGAAAGTTAATAGACTTGAATGGTATTTATACCGTATATGTTGATAGTGGATTTACATGGATAGGTTTTAATGTAATTATGATAGTTTCTAAAGGTTAATTTAGTAATTAGGTAATTAAAAACTAATAACAAAAGATTAACCAAATGTTGTCATCTTCATTTTTTTTTTGTTTTGAACCCTAAAATAGCCATTGGAGAACATAAACATTTAGTGAAGCTTAGGGTTGTTGCATGGTGAGTTTTCAAGCCTAGTTTTTAATAATTTTTATGTTTTTGAGTCTGTTTTAGCTTAATCTAGCTAGCCCAGGGGTTAATTTGTAAAATTATTATAGGTTGAGGGTTATTCCATGAATGTTTTTGAATGTTTTTTGATGGTAAATGATAGATTATTAATCTTTGTTGATAAATAAACAAGTTTTGTAAAGTGATTTTTTATGAAATTTAGAATTAGGGACTAATTCGTTAAAGGTACAAAATCTAGGGTTTTGTTGTGAAATGATGGCAAATATGAGTTGTTTCAAGGTCCCTTCCATGTTTGGTTAACAAGTAATTGGAATAAAATGGTTAGATTTTAAGTTATAAGCTTAAGGACTAAATTGAGATAAAGTTAAAATGTTAGGGGCAAATTGGTAAATTTGAAATATGAAAATGTGGATTAAATTGAATATTTGAGTTTAATTGAAATACTTTATTGAATATAATTATCTATCTAGATCAAGATAAACCACGTACGGACCTAGATCTAGGTAAAGCAAAAGCTTCGAATTAGTTCAACTTAATTTCTACGCCCTTAGTCATCGAGGTAAGTTCGTATGAATGATTATCGTGTTTATGTATTTAAATTGAATGTTATTATATGCAAATGATCGATGTATAAACCTATTAACACTGTGATTAATTGATTGAAATCGAGCCCCGGTTGAACCTTAGGAATTCATAGGATACAAATGACATGTCAATAAGGATTTCATGTTTCGGGTGCTAGCCTTCAATGTCCTACCGATGGCTGAAGTACTGCATTTTTTGTAGATACTCCACATGTAACAACCCGATTTAGAGGCTAATCGGAACAGTGCTTTTAGGACCATTAATCTGAGGTTGAAGAAAATTATTTTAATATTATTTTATGCGTTATAGCATGTTTATAAGGATGATGAGAATTTTGGTGCTTTAATTTTAGCGATTGAAGGCTTAATCGTGAAAAAGGACTAAATCGTATAAAGTGCAAAAGTTCTATTTTACAAGGTAGGGGTGTTTAATGGCTAAGATATATTAAATTAGAGGTTCCTAATGTGCATATAAGCCATTGAAGAAGGGATGGCCAGCCATAGGGATAAGATTATTAAATGGGTCAATTGGTGAGGTAGAAATTGGTGACTAAATTGCTTTTTAACCATAAAATAAAGAAAAGAGTGATAT
Organism: Gossypium bickii; assembly: GCA_025503065.1. Lineage (NCBI taxonomy): Eukaryota > Viridiplantae > Streptophyta > Magnoliopsida > Malvales > Malvaceae > Gossypium > Gossypium bickii. Next base: position 69,243,442 of record CP106709.1, read on the forward strand.
CATCTTTTCTTCACCACTTTCACCATAAAAAAATACCAGCTTAGAGGGGGGTTTTGAAAGCTTTAAAATTTCAGCAACTTATCCTCATCCAAGTGTTCTAGTGATCCTTTCTTCATAAACATTGTGCATTTGGAACACCTAAAGCTTAGGCTTTAAAGTGAGGGGATTATTTTGCAAAATCGTGAAAAGTTTAGGGTTTTTCCATGAGAGCTTTTATGAGATTTGCTGCACTTTTATGGGAGAAAATGAGTCTTAGTTATTAGATAAACAACTTTTGTGACAGGTGGTACTATGAAAAACACCTAAATGGACCTTTATGTAAAGGTTATAAAGTTTGTAGTAAATGTGTGAAATGTTGGGTTTTGATGATAGCCATAAGAGAAATAAATGTTCACCTAGTTTTGTTCAAGATTGAAATTTGATTATAATTAATTTCCGAGCCTAGGGGTAAAATGGTCATTTTGCCAAAGTTTAAGGGCAAAATAGTAACTTTGCCAAAACATGATTATTGAAATGCATTTATTAATGTGATGATGAAAATGAGCTAATTTGCTATTATAGAGCAAGAATCAACCTCAAACGGGGAAAGAACAAAATATCGGATTAGACCGACAATCTAGCCTATTTTGAAAATGAGGTAAGTTTGTATGTGATAAACTTAACAATTACGCTAGCATGTTTGAGAATGTTTGATATTATGATGATACATGATATTCTACTAAATTGAGTATTTGATGTTGAATGAGTAAGTTGAGATGATGAAGTCCTAGTTGGACTATAATGAATGTGAAAATACTATCATTGAGACATGAGATGGATGAGGTCTCGTATAAGACCATGTCGGGGACATGGCCTCGGCACTGAACTGAGATCTCGTATAAGACCATATCTGGGATATGGCTACGAAATTGAATTTGAAAAATTGTATAAGACCATATCCAGGGTATGGCATCGATATTGATGTGAGGTTTCATATAAGACCATATCCGGGATAAGGCATCAGTATTCAGGGATGGTGTAATACCCGGGATTTAGGGGTTATGCATTTTAATTTAAATGTATGCTGTAGCATGCCTATGTGTGTTTGGAATGCGTTTTATAGATGTCGGGAACTTTAGAATGTAGGAGAATGCCTTAGAAAAATACTGGGTTTTAAGTCTTAAAGGGGAGCTAGGCAAATGAGGCCTTAAGAAAATTTGTATGAGGATCTAGACACAAGAATGGGCTTGGTAAAGTGGCAAGGAGGCGCCACTTAGGGCCTTAAGAGGTGACGCCTTAGGGAGTGTGCAGGGCTCAGGTTCGAGCAGCAAGGGAAGCGTTTGGGAGTTTTATTTTGCAGCAAGGGGGAGCAGTGGTGGACGACAATGGGATACTAAATGGATGAGCATTTGATTAAGTTAAATGCATTTAAAATTCGACTATGAGGAAAGGGATAAGTGTTGACTCATTCAAATTATTTTGAATGAGTAAAGAAGAGGAAAAATAGGGGAAAAGCAAAGGAAGCTAGTGTTTGAGTGTCAGCCGAATTCAGGAGAGGGGAGTGAAGTGAAGTGCAATCGGTTGGGGGATAGGCTAGTGTGCCGAAAGTTTAAGGTCGTCAAAGTGCCATTTTTGCCATTTTTCTCCTGCCGAAATTCAACTTCATTCTCTTTTGAACTTTCACCCTCTTCTTTCACAACTGAACCACACCAAATTTTACCTTTTCTCACTTGTTAGACCTTGGCTGAATCCCTCATAGACTATTAAGGCCACTCATCACTCATCTTCCATCTCTCTTCTCTTCTCTTTTATGTTGGCCGAACCTCTCTCTCTCAGAGATCACCATTGCCGCAACCTCTTCAACCCAAAACACCACCATTGCCGAATCTCTCTAAACTTCATCCCTTCCATTCTTTTGCTAAGAGCCGAATCAACATTGTCATTCTTTCTTCTCCTTCTCATAATTTCTTCTATCATCAAAAGCCGAAAACACAATTGACCTTAGCCGAATCTTGTAGTCTCTTATTCTTTTCTTATTTTCGCAATTCTCCAAAAGCTGAAAGTAAGTCTTTTCTAGCCATAACCGATTGTTCACTTCTTGTCTAAGTCGAATCCCCTATTTTGTGGCCATAGCCGAATGCTCTTCTACCCTTTTGGAGCCGATTTGATCATTAGATCAGAAGCCGAATCTCTCTGTTTCAAGCAAGGGGTGCAATCGATCTTAACGTTAGGGGTAAGGGTTAACTGCCATTCGTTTCTTTCTTTCTTCTTTTGGATTAGCTGAAAATTAGGAATCTAATCCCATTTATGCTCTTTGGCCGAAACATTGAAGGAGGATTTCGGGATTTGTTTGTAGCCGATTGCAAGGGGAGATCTTTCGGGATTTCGAGATCTAAGGTAAGCAAGTGTAACCATAGGCCGAAGGCCATTTATTTTGGTTCATTAAATGTTAGATTGAATCTAACATAGGCCATGTAGGGATTTCAACATCTCCAAGGACAAGTGGTATTTTTCGGGATTTAGACAATCAAGGTAAAGGGTCTTAATATTCGGTCAAGGGCCATATTGTTTTAAGGATGGCCGATTCTAACTATTACCTTTTAGGAGCAGATCGACAGTGGTATAAAAGGAGTCTCGGGATTCTAATCCATTTCAGTAAGGGTATTTGAGTTGTAGTTTTATTCGATTAAGGTCTCATATATTAGTTAACCGGGTTTTCTGATTAAGTGCGCCTCAATGGATACGAATACTGATGGAAGGGAGAAAGGGGTAGTGCCTACCCCTAAGTTCAAGAAACGTTCAGTTTCTGCTGTTCATGATTGGCTATCGAGGTGTGGGCCAGCGTCGGAAAGGGATAAGCAATTCACTGTTATCCTTGCTAGTGAGAGTGTCGAAATCGATAGTATCATACTTACGGTTATCAGGTGTGTAGCCTTCACTAAATTTCCGGTAGATTGATAGTATTAATGATAGCATGTGTTAATAAGAAATCTGTGTGAATATGGCTATGGGTACCATACTGTGGTACGATGCAATCAGGTACTAAACCCCTTAATAAACTCAGTTAATGATGTTATAAGTATGGATATGAGATAAATATGATTCTGTTATGACTTTGGGGTATATGGCATGATATCTGAATAATATGTATGTTGCATAGGCATATGGGTGATATTGATAAAGGGGAAGTGTTACGGTGGTTTTACCACATTATCCGGTGACTTCGGTCACAATATTATGATCCGGTGACTTCGGTCACAATATTATGTATCCGGTGACCTCGGTCATATATTATGATTTCCGGTGACTTTGTCACAATTATCTGGTGGCCATGCCACAATTTATAAGGGCGATGTGCAGTTGACTGGAGCGACTGCCTTCGAGGGTGTGTAGCAGATGGAGGGTTGATTCAGTAATCCCCACGGTGTGATTGGCAGGTACGGGTGGTGTGTAGCGGATGATATCTAGGTGGGCTCGGGAATGCATTTCATTATATTTGTACATGTGATTAAATCTGTTATTATTTGATTTGCTATGTTATGGGCTTATGGCTAAATGTGATTTAAATGGGCTTTGCCAAAAATGTTACCTTTAAGGCTATGATCGGTTAGGCTTTTAGTGAACTGTTACACATTGAGTCTGTTGACTCACCCCTTTGTGGGATATCTTTTTCAGGTGATACTCAGTGATTTGGACCGGGTCAGCGAGGACTAGGTGGTGGCCATGCTCAACTCAATATTTCAATTTTACTTTTAATTAAATTTACTATGTTTTGCTTTTATTATTCGGGATTTATTTCGAGTTAAGTTTTATTGTAATAAGGCCGCCATTAGCTATGTTTTTATACGTTTTAAACTTTTATTTTGATACCAACAATTTCAACTAACTGATTAATTATTCTCGATAAATAACTTAATCTGTTTTGACAGTTAAACACCTAAGGTTTCCAACTTAATAATAAGTTCTAAATTTGGTTTTCTTTATCTTATAATTTTTTCTAAATTCATCAAGATAACGTTTTAACGGGATACGGACTTAAAACAAAAATGGTTTTCAATAAGATCATACCTCAAACTTATTTTTACACAAAAATCAATATGTTTTTCTAAGATGACACAACGAGTTTTACTTGAGGAGCATGCCAGATCCGGTCGGGGCTTGTGGGCCGGGTTTGGGGTGTTTCAAATGGTTCATGTGAGACCACATCTGGGATGTGGCCTTGGCTTCGCGTTTATGCTAATGATAATGAATATGCATCTTTGAGTGTCCCTAGTGATTTATTGGGATAAATAGATAAACTTAGAAATAGAAACATGAATTGTATTAAAGCTATGTGATTGAGTTACCACAGGTACCCATGTGTAATTCACGAAGAACATTTACGATATATGGCATGGCGTGTGCTAGATAAGGGCAAGTATGAGTAAGTATGGCAAGGAGCCTATGACTTTGTGTGTGGTTATTTAATGCCATGGATGGATATTGTCATGAGCTTATTGTTGCTATTTATTTCCATGCAAACTTACTAAGCTTTATGCTTACCCCTTTAATTGCCCTTTTCCTTGTAGTATTGCCAAGATAGCTCGAGAATTCGCGGACGTCTGGTCATATTTTCAAGCTAAATATGTTGGCTACTATGGTTGTTTCAATTCATTTTGTAAATTATCATTAAGTTGGGCCAATACTTGACTAGTTTTCATATATATATATATATATTCATTGATGATGAATGATGAAGTTTATGCTTGTGTGGATGCTTGATTTGAATTGGTATAAGTATGGTTGCTATGTAGGGTGGCATTTGGCTTAGAATGTAACATCCCGAAATAGGGCCTATACAGAACAGGGGTTACGAAACCACGAATTTGAGGTAGAAAAGTTTATTACGATTAATTATTATGATTTATCGAGTGATTAGATGCATGTGTTAGAATATCGATAGAAAATTTCATGAATTGCATGTCTAATTGCCTATTAGGACTTAATTGCAAAAGTTGATGAATATGAGTTTTAGATGTTAAAGGATTTAATTGAAGAGCATAATTGAAGTAGAGGCCCTTAAATGGTAATTATACCATTAGGCTTTCATGGACAAAAATGGACATATATAGGTAGAAAGAACCAAAGTTTTTAATGAAGGGTAATTTAGTCATTTGGTAATAAAATGATATTAAAAGGGAAAAAGATGGCAAAATATGCTCATCTTCTTCATTTGGCCGAATTTTCAAGGGTTCACCATAGCTAGGGTTTGTTTCAAGCTTCCAAGCTCCATAGTAAGTGATTCCAAGCCCCGTATTTAATGTTTTTTACATTTTTGAAACCCCGGTAGCTCGGTTTAGCTTATTCTATCAATAATTCATGCTAGGGTTCATACTTGGAAAAATACCCATAGGTGAAATGTGTTTATTTTGATGTTTTATGATAGAATATGAAGTCTAAAATTATGTTAAACAACTTTTGCTAAGTGATTTTAAGTAAAAACGAGTAAAACGGCTTAATCGGTAAAAATACCTAATGTTCATAAGTACATGTTAGAGTGAGAATTTGATGTTGTCATAGAAGGGAAAAATGATCAGCATGTCATAAAACCTAAGAATAAGGGATAAAGTTTAATTTCTGAGCTTTGGGGCAAATGTGTAAATATGTAAAAGTTTAGGGGCAAAATCATAATTTTTCCAAAGTTAGAGTTAAGGACTGTTTTGGTAAATGTGAGTATTCAATAAGCTAAATTTTCTATTATAGATCAAGAAGAATGAAATCTGGAGTTAATCGGGGAAAGAAAAAGATAGTGGACTAAATCGATATAGTTTATCATATTTTGTTTCTAGGTAAGTTTGCGGTAAATAAATGCAATATTCTATTATTTTACATTTAATACTATTAAATTCCAACATTTACATATTTATTTTATAAATTTATCATTCAAAGAATCAAGTATGAATTGACGGAAAAGCTATCTTAGAAAGTTCCGGTTGAACCTTAGGAATGTGTAGGATACAAATTCATGAGATTAAGGTTTAAGGAAATCATGTAAGACCATGTCAAGACATGGCACTGATAAGTTTCTATAAGGCAAAGGTCCCATGTAAGACCATGCCAAGGCATGGCATTGGTGAGTTCATAAGGCAAGGATACCACGTAAGACCATGTCAAGACATGGAAATGGTTAAGTTTCATAAGGAAAGGTACCCGCGTATCCTTAGTATTCCAAGTGGTTCAACGGGAAAATTCAAAGAGTATACCAAAGGAAAGGTAAGACAAGTTCATGTTAAAAGGTACAGGTAAGAATGAAATTTTAAGTACATTGAGTTAAAAGCTTAAGTGATCTTGATAAGAAAAGAATAAAATAATTTATTATGAATGTTGTTATTTATTTACATGCAAACTTACTAAGCTTAATGCTGACTCCCATTCTTTTCTCTCTTTTTATAGTATTACAAGCCAACTCGAGGATCGAAAGGACGTCGGGGATCGTTACACACTATCAAAGGATTATATTGGTATTTTGTGACTCGAATGTTTTAAGTTATGGCATGTATAGGGACTTAGCCATTTTGTGTGTATGACCTTATGATATGGCTTAAGATTGGCTTGTAAATGCTTGGTAATAATTAGCTATTAAAATGGCTAATTAAGAGCATGTTTTGGATGTTTTGTAATGCCTAATTGATAGTTATTATAGAGAAATCATGTAATTATATGCAAGGGAACAGTTTGGACAGCAACTGTGACGTGATTTTGAAAAATAACTAAATATAGTATAAATTGAATTATGGTGTGAATGAGATATAGAATTAAATCTTATTGAGCCTATTTTTATATGAAAGAAACGGTGTAGGCAAAGGAGTTGTATATTATGAGATAATTGATATTTTGTTCGAGAGGGTCGAATCATTAACTGTGTAATAGGGGAGACTTTAGCTAATAAACTGTACTAATTGGCCGTACAAAAAATTCTGGAAAAATTATAGTAGGAATATATATAAGTCTAGTTTTAGGGAAAATTTGCAGATCTAAATTTTGAGTTTCGGAACTCGAGTTATAGTCAATTTAGTGAACATGATGCAGATGGACAGTTTCAATTTTTATGCCCTGATTTAGTAAGTTAAGTCTAGTAATGCCTCGTGCTCGACTCCGTCAACGGTCTCAGGTAAGGGTGTTACATAGAATATACCCTTTTCATTGTCCACATGGGTAGACACACGGGAGTGTGTCTAGGCCATGTGTGATACACGGTTAGCCCCATGGGCTTGTTGATCGGTCGTGTGTCCCTTTGTGAGTTAGGTTTACAAGTAAGTATGCTCAGTAGTAAGCACACGGGCAGAGACACGGCCATGTGGGAGGCACGTCCTCAGACATGGGCGTGTGCCCTGGCCGTGTGAAGTCTGCACATGAAGTTAGGAATTTAATTCTACACACGACCTAAGGACACAGTCGTGTGCCTTGGTCGTGTGACCTTAGTGAGGTGATGACGTCATAAACAGAATGCCAAGGTTTTGGCACACGGGCTAAGACACGGGTGTGTGGAGGCCATGTGATGGACACGGGCTAGGGACACAGGCGTGTGTTTGGCCGTGTGAAATAAGTCAGTGTCGACCACGGGTGAAGAACACGGGCATGTCTCAGGGGCACATGGGTGTGTCCCTTGAACAACACGGGCGTGTGGCCCCTATTTGGACAAATATTTTTTAAGTGCGTAAAAGTTCTTGGTTTATTTTTGAAACCTCCCGGAAGTATGTTTTGGGCCTCGTAGGCCCAGAATGAGCAGGTTATGAGTTTAAATGGAAACTTTCTAAGCTGCAGCGAAGTTTTATAGCCCGGTGTGTTATGTTTAAGCAAGCTAAGTTAGGTAATGTCTCATATCTGATTCCAGCTCCGAACACGGGTAAGGGGTGTTACATTTATTGGTATAAGAGCTACAGTTTAGTCGATTCTAGGACTAATGTAGCGTAAGTATGAGTCTAGCTATATGTACCATACGTAAGAGTACCTGTGTAATGATAGTGTGATGGCTCCTGACATTTAAAATTGTGTTTTTATATAGTAAATGGATCTTGATCCCGACCAAACTGCAGCTGATGATGCTACGAGTAATGCACCAGCTCCCACGCAATGGACCACCCTAGTAGATAGTAGACCCGAGACCTTTGGTCAAGAAGAAGAGCTCGGGAAGCTTTTCTCCACATGATGAGCAACTGGTACACTGAGTACATTCGAGCAACTTCTAATACTTAACCCCCTCACCCTCTATCCCCACCTATTCCTCAACCTGCTCCTGTAGCTCCTCAAGTGGTTGAGGTAGTGAGAAGAGAAAGGCCTCCGATCGATAAGATCCGGAAACAAGGGGCCGATGAATTTTGGGCTAGTAAGGATGATGACCCGGAGAGAGCAAAATTCTAGCTCGAGAATACCATCAGGGTATTTGATGAGTTGTCATGCATGCCTGAAGAGTGCATAAATTGTTCGGTATCTCTCTTGAGAGATTTGGACTATCATTGATGGAACACCCTTGTGTCGATGGTACCAAGGGAGAGGGTTAGCCGGGAATTCTTCCAAGAGGAATTTCGGAAGAAGGATATCAGCCAAAGATTCATTAACTAGAAGAGCAATGAGTTCTTGGAGCTAAAGCAAGGCCGAATGGCGGTGACTGAATACAAACGTGAGTTCGTAAGGCGTAGAAAGTATGCCCGGGAGTGCATGTCTACCGAGGCCATCATGTGCAAAAGGTTCGAGGACGGGTTAAATGAAGATATTTTTTTATATGTTGGAGTCCTCGAACTAAAAGAATTTGTAGTGTTAGTAGATATAGCTTGTAAAGCCGAAGAGTTGGCTAAAGAGAAAATTAGAGTTTAGATTGAGTCCCATGACTCGAGAAAAAGGAAATTGAGTAAGTTCTACCCATCCTCATCTAAGAAATCGAGGGATTTCACTACTCGACTAGCCACTTCAGTTGAGTTTTCAAACGGAGGTAAGGGCAAATAGTTTTCGAGCTCTAAAGCACAGACCACATCAGTTGCTAGTGTTGGCAATACCCGACCGAGTAGACCGGAATGCCCATAGTGTGGCAGGCGTCATTTTGGTGAGTGTCGAGCAAACGAGAAGGCATGTTTTAGATGTGGGTCTTTAGACCATTTTATCAGAGATTGCCCTGAGGTGGGGGAGAAAGAGAAGTCCCAGAATGTAAGACCGGGAAGTGTTGCTAGAGGAAGACTGCAGAGAAACCCGGGAAATGAGATGAGTAGAAAGAATTCATCTAGATAGCAGACTACAAGAGTCGAGGGTAGAGTACCGGCTAAAACATATGCCATTCATGCTCGTGAAGTTTATTCAGTTGAAATGTGAAAATGGGGATCTTATTCATGTTGAATCAGACGAGCAAGACAGATCACCAGTAGTGATATCATCCTTGTTGACTCAGAAGTATTTAAGAAAGGGGTATGAAGCGTACCTTTCTATTGTGATGAATACTAAAGAGATTGAATTGAAAACTGAGTCGGTACCTATAGTATGTGAGTATCCAAATGTTTTTCTCGAGATATTTCCAGGGTTACCTCCGATTAGGGAGATTGATTTTGGGATTGAGTTTGCTCCGGGTACTGCCCCCATTTCTATTGCTCCATATAAAATGGCTCCAACCGAGCTAAAAGAATTGAAAGCACAGTTGCAAGAACTAACGGATAAAGGTTTCGCAAGACCGAGTTATTCTTCGTTGAGTGCTCCCGTATAATTTGTGAAGAAGAAAGATGGTTCCATGAGATTATGCATAGACTATCGATAACTTAACAAGGTAACTGGGAAGAACAAGTACCCGTTGTCAAGAATTGATAATCTGCTTGATCAATTTAAAGGAGTTACAGTATTTTTCAAGATAGACTTGAAGTCTGGGTACTATCAGTTGAGAGTCAAGGACTCGGATGTGCCGAAAATGGCATTTCGGATGAGGTATGGCCACTATGAATCTTGGCCATGCCTTTTGGTCTAACGAATGCCCTTGCCGTTTTCATGGACCTGATGAATAGCATTTTTCGGCCATTCTTGGATAAATTTGTCGTGGTCTTCATCAATGATACACTGATCTACTCTCGGGATGAGAACGAGCATGCCGAGCATTTGAGCAAGGTTCTGTAAATTTTGAGAAATAAACAATTATATGCCAAGTTTAGTAAAAGTGAATTTTGGCTTAAGAAAGTTCGATTTTTGGGGCAGATCGTCTCAAGAGACGGAATCAGAGTTGACCCGAGTAAGATTTCAGCAATTGTAGAATGGAAGCCACCAAAGAATGTAACCGAGATTAGGAGTTTTCTGGGCCTAGCCGGTTACTATAGACATTTTGTTAAGGGATTTTCCATGATAGCTACACCAATGACAAGGCTATTGCAAAAAGACGTGAAGTTTGAATGGACAGAGAGGTGCAAACAAAGTTTTAAGAAACTAAAAGCGTTGTTGACTGAGGCTCCTATTTTGGTGCAACCTGAGCCGGGAAGAGAATTTGTGGTTTACAGTGATGCATCCATGAATGGTTTGGGTTGTGTACTTATGCAAGAGGGCAAGGTGATAGCATATGCTTCTAGACAGTTAAAGCCGCAGGAGAAAAATTACCCAACCCATGACTTAGAGTTGGCTACCATTGTGTTTGCATTAAGGATTTGGAGACACCATTTATATGGTGAAAGGTGTCGAATATTCACAGACCACGAAAGCCTAAAACATTTGATGACTCAAAAGGAATTAAATTTGAGGCAACGAAGGTGGTTAGAGCTGATCAAGGATTATGGCTTTGTAGTTGATTACCACCCAGGAAAGGCGAACGTGGTCGCCGATGCTTTGAGCTGAAAATCATTGTTTGCGCTGAGAACCATGAATACACGGATGGCTTTGTTAGATGATGGTTCTATTCTAGCGAAGCTGAGGGCTAAACCATTATTTCTTCAAGAGACTTGTGAAGCACAAAAAGAGGACAGCAACTTACAAGCCAAAAAAGTTTTATGTGAGTCAGATGTTGAGTCAAACTTTCGAATAAATCCTGATGGATGTTTAACGTTTCGAGATAGGGTCTGTGTACCCAAAAATGATGAACTTATTCAAAGGATTTTGAGTGAGGCACATAACGGATGTTTAACTATACACCCAAGTAGCACAAAGATGTACAATGACTTGAGGAAATAGTATTGGTGGCCTAGCATGAAGAAAGACATTTCTGAGTTTATACCAAGATGTTTGATTTGTCAGCAAGTGAAGGCTGAACATCAAGTACCTTCAGGTCTACTTCAGCCCATAATGGTTCTTGAGTGGAAATGGGACCGTATTACTGTGGACTTTATGGCGGGTTTACCGTTGACACCAAAAAAGAAAGATGTTGTGGGTCGTAGTAGATAGACTTACCAAGCTAGCCTATTTCATACTAGTACGAGTTGATTACTGGCTTGATAAGTTGGCTAAATTGTACGTGTCAGAGATAGTAAGACTCCATGGTGTACCGTTGTGGATTATTTAGGATAGAGATCTAAGATTCATGTCACGGTTTTGAAAAAAGTCACAAGTGGCCTTAGGCACAAAATTAAGCTTCAGTACAGCTTCCCATCCACAAACCGATGGGTAGTCAGAAAGAGTAATACAGATACTCGAAGACATGCTCTGATGTTATGTTTTGGAATACCAAGGTAATTGGGAGAAATACTTACCATTGGTGGAATTTGCCTACAACAATGGTTTTTAGTCATGTTTAAAAATGGCACATTATGAAGCAGTGTATGGGCGTAAATGTCGAACACCCTTGTATTGGAAAGAACTTAGAGAGAAACAAATACACGGGGTCGATTTGATCAGGGAAACTGAAGAGAAAGTAAAAGTGATACGTGAATGTCTGAAAGCGGCCTCAGATAGAAAAAAGTCCTATTCGAATTTAAAAAGGAAAGAGATTGACTTCCATGTAGGTAATAAAGTGTTTCTGAAAGTATCACCTTGGTGGAAAGTCCTCAGATTTGGTGGGAAAGGCAAATTGAGTCCGCGTTTTATTAGACCTTATGAAGTTACTGAGGGAATAGGAACGGTAGCTTATTGTTTGGCCTTGCCACCTATGCTGGAAAAGATTCATGATGTCTTTCATGTGTCCATGTTGCGCTGATACCATTCAGACCCTTCACATGTCATAGTACAAACAGAGGTAGAAATTCAACTGGACTTGACTTATGGTGAAGAGCCGGTTAAGATTTTAGCACGAAAGGTCAAACAGCTGAGAAATAAAAGTATAGCCCTTCTCAAAGTGCTATGACAGAGACATGGAATAGAGAAGGCTACTTGGGAGCCTGAAGAGACCATGAGGAACCAATATCCCAACCTTTTAGTTGGTAAGATTTTTGGGGACGAAAATCCTTAAGGTGGAGAATTGTAACAGCCAGATTTAGGGGCTAATCAGAACAGTGGTTTTGGGACCACTAATCCACGGTTGAATAAAATTATTTTAATATTATTTTGTGTTATAGCATGTTTATAAGAATGTATGAGAATTTTGGTGCTTTAATTTTAGCGATTGAAGGCTTACTCGCGAAAAAGGACTAAATCGCATAAAGTGCGAAAGTTCTATTTTACAAGCTAGGGGTGTTTAATGGATAAGAGGTATTAAATTAGAGTTTTTAATGTGCATATAAGCCATTGAAGAAGGGATGGCCGACCATAGGGACAAGATTATTAAATGGGTCAATTGGTTAGGTAGAAATTGGTGACTAAATTGCTTTTTAAGCATAAAATAAAGAAAAGAGTGATATCATCTTTTCTTCACCACTTTCACCACTGAAAATACCAGCTTAGAGGGGGGTTTTCAAAAGCTTTGAAATTTCAGCAACTTATCCTCATCCAAGTAAGTGTTCTAGTGATCCTTTCTTGATAAAATTGTGCATTTGGAACCCCAAAAGCTTAGGCTTTCTAATGAGGGGACTATTTTGCAAAATGGTAAAAAGTTTAGGGTTTTTCCATGAGAGCTTTTATGTGATTTGCTACATTTTTATGGGAGAAAATGAGTCTTAGTTGTTAGATAAACAACTTTTGTGAAAGGTGGTACTATGAAAAACACCTAAATGGACCTTTATGTAAAGGTTATAAAGTTTGTAGTAAATGTGTGAAATGTTGGGTTTTGATGATAGCCATAAGAGAAATAAATGTTCACCTAGGCTTGTTGAAGATAGAAATTTGATTAGAATTAATTTTCGAGCCTAGGGGTAAAATGGTCATTTTGCCAAAGTCTAAGGGCAAAATAGTAATTTTTCCAAAACATGATTATTGAAATGCATTTATTAGTATGATGATTAAAATGAAATAATTTGCTATTAAAGAGCAAGAAGAACCAAGAATCAACCTCGAACATGGAAAGAAAAAAATATCAGACTAGATCGACAATATAGCCTATTTTGAAAATGAGGTAAGTTTTTATGTGATAAATTCAACAATTACGCTAGCATGTTTGAGAATGTTTGATATTATGATGATACACGATATTCTACTAAATTGAGTATTTGATGTTGAATGAGTAAGTTGAGATGCTGAAGTCCTAGTTGGACTATAATGAATGTGAAAATACTATCATTGAAACATGAGATGGATGAGGCTCGTATAAGACCATGTCAGAGACATGGCCTCGGCACCGAACTGAGATCTCATATAAGACCGTATTTGGGATATGGCTACGTCATTGAATATGAAAAATCATATAAGATCATATCCTGGGTATGGATTCGATATTGATATGAGGTTCCATATAAGACCATATCCGGGATATAGCATCGGTATTCAGAGATGGTCCATGTGAGACCACATCCGGGATATGGCCTTGGATTCGCGTTTATGCTAATGATAATCAATATGCATCTTTGAGTATCCCTAGTGATTTATTGGGATAAATAGATCAGCTTAGAAATAGAAATGAGAATTGTATTAAAGCTATGTGATTGAGTTACCACAGGTACCCGTGAGTAATTCACGAAGAACATTTACGATATGTGGCATGGTGTGTGCTAGATAAGGGCAAGTATGAGTAAGCATGGAAAATAGCCCATGACTTTGTGTGTGGTTATTTAATGCCATGGATGGATATTGTCATGAGCTTATTGTTGCTATTTATTTCCATGCAAACTTACTAAGCGTTATGCTTACCCCTTTCATTGCCCTTTTCCTTGTAGTATTGCCAAGATAGCTCGAGAATTCGCGAACGTCAGAGTTGGAGATCACACTATCGACCATTTTTTTTGGTATAGCCAAATTAGATTTATTTTGAGTATGGCATGTATAGGACTTGAATGTTTTGGTTATTTCATATCTGCAAGCCAAATGTGTTGGCTACAATGGTTGTTTCAATTCATTTTGTAAATGGTCATTAAAGTTGGGCCAATACTTGACTAATCCTCATATATATATATATTCATTAATGATGAATCATAAAGTTTATGCTTATGTGGATGCTTGATTTGAATTGGTATAAGTGTGGTTGCTATGTAGGGCGGCATTTGGCTTGGAATATAGCCTTTTCAATGTCCACATAGGTAGACACACGGGCGTGTGTCTAGGCTGTGTGTGATAGATGGTCAGCCCCATGGGCGTGTTGATCGGCCGTATGCCCCCTTGTGAGCTAGGTTTACAAGTCAGTATGCTCAGTAATAAACACACGGGCAAAGACACGGCTGTGTGTCTCAGCCTTGTGGGAGGCACAACCTTAGACATGGGTGTGTGCCCAGGCCGTGTGAAGTCTGCACCTGAAGTTAGGAATTTAATTCGACACACGACCTAAGGACACAGGCGTGTGCCTTGGCCGTGTGACCTTAGTGAGGTGATGATGCCATAAACAGAATACCAAGGTTTTGGCACACGGGCTAAGATACGAGCGTGTGTCTGGCCGTGTGAAATAAGTCAGTGTTGACCACGGGTGAAGAACACGAGCATGTCTCAGAGGCACACAGGCGTGTCCCTTGAACAACACGGGCGTGTGGCCCCTGTTTGAACAAAAATTTTCTAAGCACGTAAAAGTTCTCTGTTTAATAATGAAACCTCCTTGAAGTATGTTTATGGCCTCGTAGGCCTAGAATGAGCAGGTTATGAGTTTAAATGGAAAGTTTCTAAGCTGCAGTAAAATTTTATAGCCCAGTTTGTTATGTTTAAGCAAGTTAAGTTAGGTAATGTCTTGTATCCGGTTCTGGCTTTGAACACGGATAAGGGGTGTTTCACCATAGCTCATGTGAGCAGCATTGTGTAGCTTAGTTTTTGACCCACAGCTCGTATGAGCAGGCCCATTTAACATCTTGTGTGAGCAATGATGTAAAGGAAATGTTACAGTTATATGTTAAGGCACACTTCATGTGAGCTTTCCCGAGTATCCAATGAAATTCTAGATGGTTCAATGGGCAAGAAAAGGGATTGAAATGGTAAGTTTTCAAATGGAATTATGCATAAGCTAATGGAAAGAATTCATGAATCAAATGATATATTTCATATGGAAAATGAATTGTCATATGGTTAGTTCAATTGAGTTATATACAAGTGTGCTAACTTGTATATTCATGATGATGTATAGGCTCATACCAAGTTGTTGGTTTGGATTTTAATGTACTTATGCTTTATATTATGCAAATGAAATGGTAAGTTATGTTTTGGTCTAAATGAACTTACTAAGCATTCATTGCTTACATAGTTTCTTTCTTATGATTTTTAGATTATTGGAAGCTCGATCTGTTTGGAATCTCGTCAGAGATCTATCAACTAACTAGAATAAATATCGGCAGTTTTTGAATGTTTTGGCCAAGGTTTATAATGGCATGTATAGGGTGAATTGTAATGGCATTTTTTTGAATGTTTAGTTGGTGATTTGGCATGTATAATTTGTGGAAGCTAACTTGGTTTGTACCAATTGATACCTTACTAAATTATGTCATTTTGGGTATCTTATGATGCATGTTTTGAATGTCACCTATGGTATCTTTTGAATTAGTATGATTATGGTCAAGTTATGGCATGTTTTGGAAAGTATGGAACTAGTATATGATGATTGAAATGTGGTAAAATTTACATATTTAGGGAAGTATTTTTTAATTCATTTATGGTGCCTTTGAATGGCATATTGGTTAGTTGAATTAGGGTTTTGGAAATGGCATATTTATGTGTGTGTTTAGGTGAGGTTTCGGTGCTTTGAAAGTGTGCATTATTGGCCTAAATGTTCTTGCATGATATGGTTTCAAAATGTCTTGATTTTAGGCAAATTTGGGTCCATACGGCTTGAGACACGAGTGTGTAACTCAACTGTGGTTCATCTGATGAATTCTTAGGTTTCAAGTCAATGAGTTACACGGCCTGGCACAAGGGATGTGACACGACCGTATGACCCTACTCAGAGAGTTACACGGGCTGGGACATGACCGTGTGTCCCTAGTTTGAAGGATACATGGCTTGAGACACAGGAGTATGTCTCAGCCATGTGAGGCACGCAGCCTGGCCACACGGCAGTGTGACCCCTGTTTCTAAATTTTTCTGACTTTTCCTAGACTTTCAAAATGACTTCAATTTGGTCCCGAATCATTTCTAAGGTATTTCTAGGGCCTCGAGGGCTCGATTTAGGGACGGTATGTATGTGTATGATTGGTTTATGATATGTTTATGTTATTTAATGAAATTAAGTTTAAATGTTTCGATTGTACCGTAATGATCCGTAACCTTAATCCAATGACAAATACGAGTTAAGGGTGTTATAGTTTTACTATTCCTTGCTCAATTGGAAATCATTATGTAGGCAAGGAATTATGTAATTTAGGTGCAAGCATAAATTTAATGCCTACGTCTATTTTCTAGAAATTGGGAATTGGGAAGGCGAGAGCTACAACTGTCACACAATAGCTAGCTGGACATTATTATGCACATCTGGAAGGTAAATTTGAAGATGTGTTGGTAAGAGTTGATAATTTTATTTTTTCGACAGATTTTATTATTCTGGAATGTGAAGCTAATAAAGAGGTACCAATTATTCTTGGAAGACCTTTTCTAGCCATTGGTAGAACATTAAGTGATGTACAAAAAGGTGAATTAACAATAAAAGTTAATGACCAGTAGATAACATTTAATGTTTTTGATGCCATAAAGTGTGTAGATATAGAAGAAGATTGTCACACCATTGGGATTATTAACATAGTGGTGAAGGAAGAATTGGAAAAATTTTGTTACAACAATTCTGATGAAGCAGAATTAGTTGAGTTGAATGAAAAGGAACTAATTGAAGAATTTAGTGAACTGATGGAGGCTAAGCAACTTGAAAATGGAGCAAGTAGGAGTTTTGAACCTTTAAATTTACCAGTGTTCTTTTAAACCTCGTCAACCTTTTATATAGGACTCTCCTACTTTGGAGTTGAAGCCTTTTCCATTAGATTTAAAGCACGCCTACTTAGGAGACAACAGCACGTTGCCAGTAGTTATCTGTACAGAATTAACATCTGATCAAGAGGCTCAATTGTTAGAAGTTTTGAAGAAATCTAAGAAATTGCTGGGGTGGACAATCGTGGATATCAAGGGAATCAGTCCGACCATCTGCATGTATAAGATTTTACTGGAGGATTTCCATTGCAATTCTATTGAGCATCAGAGATAACTGAACCCCATTATGAAGAAAGTCATTAAAAATGAGATTATCAAATATCAATCTATCCTATTTTTGGTAGTTCATGCGTGAGCCCTGTTCAATGTGTACCCAAGAAAAAGGGTGTTACTGTGGTTAGCAATGATAACAACGAGCTCATTCCAACTTGTACTACCACGGTATGGAAAGTTTGCATGGACTATCGAAAGCTTAACAAAGTAATCAGGAAGGACCATTTTCCTTTTCCATTCATCGATCAAATGTTAGATAGATTAGCAGGAAAATCCTTTTATTATTTTTTGGATGGTTATTCAGGGCATAACCAGATTACCAAAATTCCTACTAACAAAGAAAAGACCGCGTTCACGTATCCTTATGGAGCCCTCACTTTCAGATGAATGTCGTTTGGATTGTGCAATGCCCCTACAACATTTCAGTGTTGCATGATGGCAATATTTTTGGACATGATGGATAAAATTTTGGAAGTTTTTATGGATTACTTCTTTGTGTTTGGCAATACTTTTGAAGGATTTTTAAAAAAAACCTTGAGCTAGTTCTTTGTCGGTGTGAAGAGACTAACCTTGTTCTGAATTGGGAAAAATGTCATTTCATGGTCTGTGAGGGCATTGTTCTGGGACATAAAATTTCACAGCAAGGGATTTCCATAGACAAAGCGAAGATTGAGGTTATTGAGAAATTGCCACCATCCACTACATTTAAAGGTATTCGAAGTTTCCTTGGCCATGCAGGATTTTATCGATGATTTATTAAGGATTTTTCGATGATATCCAAACCCTTGTGTGCATTATTAGAACATAATAGCGCTTCCAATTTTGATGAGCCTTTTGTGCAAGCATTTGAGGAATTGAAAAAGCAACCGGTAATAGCACCGATTGTCATAGCACCAAACTGGACGTTACCTTTTAAACTTATGTGCGATGCCACTGATTTCACTGTAGGAGCAGTGCTTGGGCAAAGGAAGGATAAAGTATTTCATGCTATCTACTATGCAATCCGAATCTTGACAGATACACAGTTGAACTACACTACTACTGAGAATGAATTGGTTGTGGTATTTGCATTTGACAAATTCAGATCCTATTTAGTTGGCACCAAAGTTACAGTTTATACGGATGATTCTACAATTAAGTATTTGGTGACCAAGAAAGACACCAAGCCAAGATTAATTTGGTGGATATTTTGCTACAAGAATTTAATCTAGAAATTCGAGATAGGAATGAAACAAAGAATCAAGTGGCTTATCACTTGTCGAGACTTAAAGCAGGAAATGAATACGACAATATTGAACTCATTAAGGAGGATTTTCCAAATGAGCAATTGTTGGTTGCCATGACATTACCTAGGAATGTCAATATTTACAATTTCTTAGTAAGTGGATTGCTGGCACCTGAGCTAAACAATTAAAGATGAAGGAAATTTCTCCATGATGCCAAGCAATATTATTGGGATGAGTTATTTTTATTCAGACATTGCGCAAATCAATTAATTTAGAGGTGTGTTCCGGATGACTAGATTCAAAGTATTTTACACCACTGTCATTCAGCACCATATGGAGGACATTTTGGGGGACTGCGAACTGCTGCAAAAGTTCTCCAATCTGGCTTTTATTGGCCAAGCATGTTTAAAGATGAACATGAATTTTTCCAAGCTTGAGATCGTTGTCAACAAATTCGAACTTATCAAAGAGGTATGAAATGCCATTGCAAAATATTCTAGAAGTTAAATTAATTGATGTGTGGGGAATCGAGTTGATGGGCCCCTTTCTACCCTATTGGGGCAATCTATACATCCTTGTATCTGTAGATCAAATCTCTAAGTGGGTTGAAACTTTTTCTCTCCCTAAGAATGATGCCAAATTGGTACTAAACTTCTTGTATAAGAATAATTTCACCAAGTTTTGTAGTCCTCGTGCTTTGATTAGTGATGAAGGTTCTCATTTTGATTACAAATTAGTTGCTACTACCTTGAATATATATGGGGTTAAATATAAAATTTCCATGACATATCATCCTAGACAAATAGACAAATTGAGGTCTTGAATAGAGAAATTAAGAAGATTTTGGAGAAAGTGGTCAATCCCACCCGCAAACATTGGTTATCAAAACTAGATGAACCTTTTTAGGCATATCGTACTGTATTCAAGACACCATTGGGAATGTCACCTTCCAAGCCCATTTATGGGAAGCTTGTCATTTTCCTGTTGAACATGAAGGCATTTCTGGCATTTAAGAAATCGAACATGGATTGGCTTAATGCTGGAAATAACCAACTACTGGAGCTGAATGAGAGAAAGGAATTTAGAGATCAAGCTTATGAGAATGCCAAATTGTACAAAGAAAAGAAAAAGTGATGGGATGGTAAGAAGATTTTACTAGCAATTTGAACCTGGACAACAAGTGTTGTTCAATTCCAGGCTAAAATTGTTTCCTGAAAAATTGAAGTCTCATTGGTCTGGCCCATTTGAGATTGAGCATGTTTACCCTTATGGAGCTTTAGAAGTCAAAGATGGAAAGACTAGCTTTAATTTCAAAGTCAATGGCCAACGTTTGAAGCATTATTGGGGCGCTCCCATATTTCGTGATAAACATTCCATTGCTCTTCGAACTACCTGAACATAGGCGTGGGAAAAGTAAACGAAGCACAAGGCCGTGCGACACGGCCGTGTGACACAACACGCCCATGGTACACGGGCGTGGGGATGTACCAAACCTGAAAGTTCTATTTAAATCCCCACTTTCTTCTTACCTACTCCCTATCTCCTTTCTTCCATCCCATTCTTTAGATCTCTCCCTCCCCATATATTTCTTCTTTAGTTATTCCCCAAACCCTTGAGCTACACCACATCTATGTCAAAGAAGCAGAAGAATCCAAGCACAATCTCCCCGAGGGAGATCGATCTATATAAGTTCATGCCGACCGCTTCAGCTACTAGACAAGCTAAGGGTCTTTGCGGCCATTTAATTCTTCTTCTTCTTTACTCTTCTCCTTTATTTTTATTCTCTTTGACTCTCTTATGCTTAAATTAGTTTATTTTATTTTAGTTTCTTGGTTTTAAGTTCTAAAGCTGCTAGGAAATCACACCTCGATGACCACCACCACCCCACAACATCCTTAGAAATCACACCCACCTTGCGAACCATCCAGCAATAAGGACTTGTCAGTCCATCCATCTTTTCTTTTAGCTTTATTTCAATTTTTACACTATTTCTCTTTATCTTTCTTGTCTTTAAATACATAATTAGTTTATTTTAAATGTGTCTTAATATTTCCTGGCTAATTCTCAACGAGCTACCCAATTTTTTCATCTAGCGCAGAGCTCGGTAGCAGCCACCACACCTCTGGACTCCCAACTCAAGAAACCATCCAAATTCAGGAAGTTTCACCTCTCCATTTCTCTTAAATTTCATATATATCTTTGTACATTGAGGGCAATGTACATCTTAAGTGTAGGGGGTGAATATTTATTTCAAGAAAGTGCCTAACTTTCTGCATTATTCTTAAATCCCTGAATGATATCTTGTCTTTAAGTAATTTTCTCACATTATTATGAGAATGAAATTTCCTGTTATTCATGATTTTTATTGATATGTTTTGGATTAAGTCATTGATAATTGTGCAGTGATGATTAAACTTTAAGATACTAGAGAATCAAGCATGATATCTATTTCTCAGAATTAATTTTTTTTAGGTTGTCTACCTGAAACTAATTATTACCTTGAAGTTTGAAATTTACAAGATTGATATCAAATAGCCATAATTCTTGTGATATTTTGAGCCTTATAGAGCATATATTCTTTTTCGTGCTCACTTTTTGATTATGAGTGTGTCAACATTGACTTGTTATTCTAGAACTTGCAACGATTATACATGTCGAGACCACACCTTTGATTTGATATACAGAGATGATAAAGGAACTTAGGTTTTAACCCACTTACTCTACTAAAAACCTACCCTAACAATTAACCCTTAGTGAACCTCTTTGATCCTAACAACCCATTTATTGACTCATCCACTAATATTAACCTAAAACCCTTTGTATTTATTATTACCATTCCTCTTGACTACCTTTTTGTCGAGATTTGATTTGATCAGTTGCCTAACTATGATCTTTATTTTAGTAGTAAATTCATCCTTTATTATGTATTTGATTTGTTCTTAAAAAACATTCGAAGTATATTCATTATTAGT
Source organism: Gossypium bickii (assembly GCA_025503065.1). Lineage (NCBI taxonomy): Eukaryota > Viridiplantae > Streptophyta > Magnoliopsida > Malvales > Malvaceae > Gossypium > Gossypium bickii. The sequence continues at coordinate 69,265,232 of CP106709.1, forward strand.
TATGTAATTAAATGAGCTTATACTTTTAAATTCCACATCTTGAGAAGAAGCTCATGTTATTAGTATTATAAGCTTTCAATTGATGTAATTATTTAAGATTAGTTCATTTTTCTAATTAGGTAATTTATCAAGTCAGTCTCGATTCTAACCTTTTAATTTAGCCTTTATCCACACCCTTAACCTAAGCCCCGTTACAACCCTTTTTAAAGACCTTTTGATTTGTGTATCATCTCATATTATAGTGGTGGAGATTTGATTTTCATGCAAGCCTATGGGATTAACTTTTCATGTTCGACTTTTGAGTGCTTAATTTTGAACCTTAAACACTTTGAGTGATTTGAGTGAATCTTTAGTGAGGATGTCAATTCTTGTCAATTCTAAATCAGAGGTAATTATTTAGGTAAAGGGAAACGCCTATGTTTTCGTGCTACAAATGTATGACTTATATTGTTTGAATCTTTAGGACCCTTTGAGTTAAATTATCAATGTATGAATTATCTTTAAATTATGATGAAACATTATTGATGAATATTACGAATCGAGGAAGTTCATTTTAATTGTGAGTTGAGAATTTTGCTGCAGTACAAGCAAAAGCTTAAGTGTGGGGGTATTTGATAAACCGTAAAAGTAACATATTTTAAGCCCACATTTAGCATGCTTTTGGATGATTTATCCCTTGAATTATGTAATTTGGTGCTTTTTGTAACATCCCCAAACCCGACCCATTCGTTACGACCGAATCTGGTTATGTTATTGAGGAAAAGACGGTTGAAAATCTTCTTAACTTAGAAAAATTTAGAAAAACTTGCTAACTTTTGGAAAATCCATGTTTATTTAAACTTATGAGTAAAACTTTGTTATTAAAATATACTCATTTTAAAAATATAAACATACAAACCCAAATTGAATAAGTAGGTTGGAAAAATATAATCATCTCCACATAGTGTTTCAAATTCATCATACCATAATAAATACCCATAAAATAATGATTCAAAATAAATAAGAGTCAAAAGGCCTTTATTACACAATATGTAATCCAAATTCTTTGAATATAAATAAGCTTAAAAGTATTTAAATTCTTCTTCTGCATGGGCCACCATGTGTCCTCTCTCGATCCCTGGTCCGATCTACACATCACCCGAAATGGTTAATGAAAGAGTGAGTCCACCGACTCGATGCATAACCACAACACAAATTTCCATCCGTATGGGCTTGGCCCATACCAAACAATTCACATAGTAAATCATGCACATATGCATCTCATTGAACCCACAAACCAACCAGTACTCCCACCTTGGCGGACTCCTGCTGGGCCGTGGATAAACCACCACCGATCACCTTGTGATCCAAAATCCTTACCTTGGCAACTCATCGCTCAAGGCCGTGGCGAGCCACCGATCAACCAATCGTGATCCCGATATCAAAATCCGCCTACGGTGATGCACATAGCCATCAACCGCCGATGGGCACCAAGCCAACATCTCCTTGAGGTAGCACAAAGCTAACCATCAAGCGCTAATGTAGCTGAGCTATCATTAGACCACGTACATCCTGTGTACACTTCTTCCTTCTTCAATCCAAACCACCTCCCATGTGTGTAACAAATGCAACATGTCGATCACAACATAAAGGTAAGCACCACACGTTAATTACCATAACATGAATATATTATAAATAACTCACCATTCAAGCCATTGTAATCGGCCATCACACATCACGCATATGTAAACATATTAGCAAACCAAGAACACAGAAATAGTGCGATGATTACGCACCTGCTTGATACAGTCAACAAACCTCGAAGTCACATGCTGCCCCTAAAAGCTTGTCGAAACCCCCTAAAGGAAACCATATTAAATTCGCTTCAACACCAAAAACATCAAGATGTGGCCTCTGCCTAACACCTACCACTTCTTACCTTGATGAGTAATCGATTCCAACAAATTTCCTAAGTGCTCCTCACACCGGCTTAACAATAGATCCTTCGGCTAATCAGAAAAGACTGAAAGGTTCGGCAAAGCTTTTTAAATGGTGTTGGGGTATTCGGCAATGACAAGTTTTGGTGGTGGTTTCGGTTAGAACGAAGGTTAAAGGAATAGGAGATGGAGGAGTAGGAGGTTCGGCCACCTAGCAAACTTGAGATGAACAAGAAGTGTTTTGAAAGAAAAAGGTTTCGGCTACAAAAGGTTGGGAGTAAAATACTAGCAATTTCGGCCAAGAGATCAAAATGATGGAAAGGGAAAAAAAGGTGAGCACTTCCTCTATTTATAGAATAAAAAATCGGCTCACCCTACCCACATGCAACAAACCGAAAATGCCCCCCCCAAGCTCCCCAAATTCGGCTACCACCTTCCTGGCCATACAATTCAAATTGATTTGAATTAATCAAATCACCTAACTCACTCCCAGCCACCCATTTGAAATCAATTCAAATTAAAATATAAAACCCACCTTTATCTCTAAATAATAAAATAATCTTAAAAGATAACTAAGTAGATAAATAAATAAAATAATAAAGAAAAACCAAAAGATCACCCCCCAGCCGAAATCTAATTCAAAATAATTACTAGAGCTTATCCTATTCTTCTAATTTGAACTACATGTGCCGTCCATCACTGCAAAATCCAAAAAGAATAAAAAATATACTCCAACGCCACCCTCCGTGTTCGAACTGGGGACCAACTCTTACTACACCTTACTTCCAACGCCTAGGCCACTCGGCCACTTTGCTTTTATGACAAAAACCCCACCATTTAAACTTAACCCTTCCTAGCCCAAATTTCATAACCGCATAAAATAAATAAACACGCAAAAGCTGCTTCCATTGCTCGAACCAGCGCCCACACGCACCTTCAGCGCTTAAGTTCCGCATAGGCACCACCTGGACTAGCTGCTCCTTGCGACAAAACACGCCCCAAAATAATTTAAGGCCTTCTATCCTGCAACGCCATAATCCCAAAAATTAAAACCCAACTGCTGCCTTCTTGGATCGAACCTACGACCCTCCAAGGCGCTACCTCCAGCCCCCCTTAAGCTGCGCGTTCAGCCACAATGCCAAAGCCTCTCATGTGCCAAAAATTACCAAAAATAATCCTTAAAACCTCCCTTGGCCCGATCCCCTTTTTCACACTAAAAATCGAAAATTTTCCAAGTTTTTCCCGGTTACTCCGAGCGTTCTTAAAACCTCAAAACACCTCCAAGCATACCCAAGAACCTTCCAAACACCCACATCCTACTCAAACTGCATAGCCCCTAAACCAAGGTGTTACAATTCTACCCTCCTAAAAATAATTTCGTCCTCGAAATTCCTTGGCTAGACTAACGGTCCACGTCCTAGCTCTCCAAACTTACACTATCGCTACGCACTCTGATCTTAAATAGCTAACATACCTTCTAGGCACCGTTTCAAAGTTCATACACAAGGTTCCAACACTTACAAGCAACAAAATAAACAATCACCCACACGAACAAAACAACAGGAAATACTCCAAACATAAAATACTTACCAGCTGACACGTCAGGCACATCATTATCCTCTCTCCGGCGAACCGCATAAACCGGACACTGGCCGCTTTGCCTCGCGTGCCACCATTACATGCGGTCTCGCTCCTCCGACCTCGGCCGTAACCATTTCCTCCATGGTTCGAACCACGACCTCTCGCCGCTTGGCGACCACCTCCGCTGGTTGCACATAACCTTGACCTTCCCATCCGAGTCCTATTCGATTCTGGGACAATCCTTAATCAGATGAGTCTTGGACTTACATCTGAAGCACTCCCGAACTCGATTCCAGCACTCGCCAACATGATACCTTCCGCACTGCGCACACGGACGATCTGGATTTCCGGCGGCCGGCTTAGCAATATGAACAGGAGTCTCAACCCTCGGTCTTTTTTGGACCCTCTCAACCACTTCTGGCGATCCAACACTTCTCTTATCCCGGTTCCTTTCTCTATTGTGCCTCTCAGCCTTCTTGACCTCCTCAGCTATTCGAGCTTTCTCCACTAAAACGGCGAAGTCTCTTTCCTGATGCGGAGCAATCAAAACTCGCAGCTCATCCCGCAGACCATCTTCAAACCTGACACATCTCTCATAATCCGTTGCCACAATGCCCCGAGCATACCGGCTTAAACGTAAAAACTCAGCTTCGTACTCCGCTATCGACTTGCTACCTTGCACCAAATTGAGGAACGCCTTCCTCTGAGCATCCACATAGCTCGCTCCAACATACTTCCCTTCAAACTTGATCTTAAAGTAGCCCCAGTCCACTCGATCCGCAGGGGTACTTTCCTTAACCGTGAGCCACCACTGGTAGGCCTCATCCCGCAGCAACGAAACAACACCCTTAAGCTTCTCCTCAGCAGTTAAGTCGAGATCATCCATAATCCTTTCAACTGCCTCCACCCAAGATTTCTGCTGCGGTTCGAGCTACCCCAGACACTCCTCTGAAAACCTCGGCTCCATTCACCCTAAGTCTCTCGGGCACTGACTTCCGATTCCTATTGCCCACATTGGCTCCTGCCACTCGTTCGAGTACTCGCAGCACAGCTTGTGACACCGCGTCATCTCCTCCAGTCTGATCCTGCTGTTCAACCTCAACAGCTGGTGGCGGTGCATCGCTCTCTGACCCATGGCGTGACCCAACCGGTTTTGATACTGACATCCTACCTCTACCACGTCCACGAGTATTGCGACCACGCCCCCTAGAACTCATATCTAGCCTCGATTTAATCTGCTTAGAAAGTTTTATAGATTAGAAATTATTGTTTCAACATTATAACCACGAGCAATTTTATGCAATGAAGTTTCCGAGTAGTTCTTTCGAGCAATCAAGTTTCCTTCCCTACCCAGGGGTAAATTCGTCATTGTTCCTAAAGAGGGGTATTTTGGTAATAACTCAGAGTCAATTTTGAAAATAGTTTTCCAACTTCAAAATTTACAAAATCTCAGGGGTCGTCTTCAAAATTTACAAAATCGGAATATCACAGTATTTCACAAAAATAGAATTTTCTCGATATTTGGTAAAATAGGAATATTTCAAGAAAAGTTGAGAGAAACACAAAATTTAGAAACCAAGGGCATTTCGGTAATTTGATCAACCAGGGTATTTTCATAAATTTTCAAAACCAGGGTATCTTAATATTTGAAAACTCGAGATTTTGGTATTTTACCACGTAAAAGCATTTTATCAAAAATTGAGGTAGAACCGTAATTTTATAACACAGGGTATTTTTGTAATTTTGCCACTAGGGCATTTTGGGAAAGTTTGTAAATCGGCAAACATCTTTCAAAATCGAATTTAGGTTTCACTAACCAAAGGGGTAAATTCAAAAAAATTAAAGGTTTTAAAGAAAACAAAGAAGGCTAATTCCTTTCGGGTTTTAATAACCTGCAGTTTAGCTTATGAACAAGTCCTCTTGGTTAAGGTGAACCGTAGCTACGCACTGCAGGTAGGATTCTGCGAAGAGGAGGTGAGTCACGAGGATCGCTTAAGTATCGTGCTCTTCCGGATCCAATCCTGAACATGCGCACTGCTGTTACCACACCTTAACTCGGCGACTTACTTCACAGTTTGTTTAAGAGCTTTAAGTTTTATGCAAATGTTTGAGTAGTCTAATCCTAGGGTTCAACAGATCCTAGTATTCTATTCTACAAGCCCAAATTAAGCCCAAATCAATTCATACAAACAAATCACTTCCAGAAAGTCTGAAGTACTTACCTGGTGGACTTCGGGCCGGAGACACAGATGCCATGCCAGAAAAACCTGAAAAATTTCCTAAAAGCCCATATTTTTGAAAAGCCCACTTTGAAAATATTTTTGGGCCCGAAACCCTCAAAGCCTAGTTTTGAACCGGCTCGATACTAAATCAGTAACATCCCCAAACTGCCCATTCGTTACTGGCCAAGAATCTGGTTATGTTATTGAGGAAAAGACGGTTGAAAATCTTCTTAACTTAGAAAAATTTAGAAAAACTTGCTAACTTTTGGAAAATCCATGTTTATTTAAACTTATGAGTAAAACTTTGTTATTAAAATATACTCATTTAAAAATATAAACATACAAACCCAAATTGAATAAGTAGGTTGGAAAAATATAATCATCTCCACATAGTGTTTCAAATTCATCAAACCATAATAAATACCCATAAAATAATGATTCAAAATAAATAAGAGTCAAAAGGCCTTTATTACACAATATGTAACCCAAATTCTTTGAATATAAATAAGCTTAAAAGTATTTAAATTCTTCTTCCTGCATGGGCCACCATGTGTCCTCTCCGATCCTGGTCCGATCTACACATCACCTGAAATGGTTAATGAAAGAGTGAGTCCACCGACTCAGTGCATAACCACAACACAAATTTCCATCCGTATGGGCTTGGCCCATACCAAACAATTCACATAGTAAATCATGCACATATGCATCTCACATTCAACCCACAAACCAACCGTACTCCCACCTTGGCAGACTCCCTGCCTAAGGCCGTGGATAAACCACCACTGATCACCTCGTGATCCAAAATCCTTACCTTGGCAACTCACTGCTCAAGGCCGTGGCTGAGCCACCGATCAACCAATCGTGATCCCGATATCAAAATCCGCCTACGGTGATGCACATAGCCATCAACCGCCGAGATGGGCACCAAGCCAACATCTCCCTTGAGGTAGCACAAAGCTAACCATCAAGCGCTAATGTAGCCTCGAGCTATCATTAGACCACGTACATCCCGTGTACACTTCTTCCTTCTTCAATCCAAACCACCTCCAATGTGTGTAACAAATGCAACATGTCGTCACAACATAAAGGTAAGCACCACACCTTAATTACCATAACATGAATATATTATAAATAACTCACCATTCAAGCCATTGTAATCGCCATCACACATCACGCATATGTAAACATATTAGCAAACCAAGAACACGTAAATAGTGCGATGATTACGCACCGCTTGATACTGATCAACAAACCTCGAAGTCACATGCTGCCCCTAAAAGCTTGTCGAAACCCCCTAAAGGAAACCATATTAAATTCGGCTTCAACACCAAAAAACATCAAGATGTGGCCTCGGCCAACACCTACCACTTCTTACCTTGATGAGTAATCGATTCCAACAAATTTCCTAAGTGCTCCTCACACCGGCTTAACAATAATAGATCCTTCTTCCTAATCGAAAAAGGCCCGAAAGGTTCGGCAAAGCTTTTTAAATGGTGTTGGGGTATTCGGCAATGACAAGTTTTGGTGGTGGTTTCGGTTAGAACGAAGGTTAAAGGAATAGGAGATGGAGGAGTAGGAGGTTCGCCACCTAGCAAACTTGAGATGAACAAGAAGTGTTTTGAAAGAAAAAAGTTTCGGCTACAAAAGGTTGGGAGTAAAATATTAGCAATTTCGGCCAAGAGATCAAAATGATGGAAAGGGACAAAAAGGTGAGCACTTCCTCTATTTATAGAACAAAAAATCGGCTCACCCTACCCACATGCAACAAACCGAAAATGCCCCCCCCAAGCTCCCCAAATTCGACTACCACCTTCCTGGCCATACAATTCAAATTGATTTGAATTAATCAAATCACCTAACTCACTCCCAGCCACCCATTTGAAATCAATTCAAATTAAAATATAAAACCCACCTTTATCTCTAAATAATAAAATAATCCTAAAAGATAACTAAGTAGATAAATAAATAAAATAATAAAGAAAAACCAAAAGATCACCCCACACCAAATCTAATTCAAAATAATTACTAGAGCTTATCCTATTCTTCTAATTTGAACTACATGTGCCGTCCATCACTTTGCAAAATCCAAAAAGAATAAAAAATATACTCCAACACCACCCTCCAAGTTCGAACACAGGACCAAGTCACACCCCATTACTTCCAACGCCTAGGCCACTCGGCCCACTTTGCTTTTATGACAAAAACCCCCACCATTTAAACTTAACCCTTCCTAGCCCAAATTTCATAACCGCATAAAATAAATAAACACGCAAAGCTGCTTCCATTGCTCGAACCAGCGCCACACGCACCTTCAGCAGCTTAAGTTCCGCATGTGCACCACCGGACTAGCCGCTCCTTGCGACAAAACACGCCCCAAAATAATTTAAGGCCTTCTACCTGCAACGCCATAATCCCAAAAATTAAAACCCAATCTGCGCCTTCTTGGATCGAACCTCGACCCTCCAAGGCGCTACCTCCACCCAGCAAGTGCGCGCGTTCACCACTATGCCAAAGCCTCTCATGTGCCAAAAATTACCAAAAATAATCCTTAAAACCTCCTTGGCCCGATCCCCTTTTTCACACTAAAAATCGAAAATTTTCCAAGTTTTTCCCGGTTACTCCGAGCGTTCTTAAAACCTCAAAACACCTCCAAGCATACCCAAGAACCTTCCAAACACCCACATCCTACTCAAACTGCATAGCCCCTAAACCAAGGTGTTACACTTTTAATCCTTTAATTTCATGTTTTATACTCAGAAGAGCACCGGAGGATGAAAAGAACAAGAAACGGACCCAAAACGGAGTAAATGGGTCATATCATGAAATCAACACGGCCTGGGCCCAAGACCACACGGCCGTGCCTCATCAAGCAGACTCGAAATGGCCTGGCCATGATTCACATGGGCGTGTGCCATGGGCATGTCCCTAACGTGAGAAAGAAGAGTTTCATTTGGATTAGGGTACTTAAAGGCAAAGAAACACATTCCAAGAGCCTATATATACACCCTAGAGGCCAACCTTCAGGGGGTGTCCAGCTAGGCCAAAGAGCCGAGCGAGAGGGGTCTGAATTGTGGAATTTACTCGAAGAAAGCCAGTTGATTCGTCTCAAGAAGCTGGAGTCATACTCAAGATGGAGGATCTCTCTTCAATTCCTTCAGGGGGTTTTAGAGTTTTTCTTATGTTTTGTTTTATCTTTTCTTTTGAGATGTATTCTTTTACGATTGTGGACTAAACCCTCAGATACCTGAGGGAGATGAAACCTAAGATGAATCTTGTTATCATTTACTGAACTATATGATAAATACTTGATTTGTTCTTAATTATGTGTTCTTAATTCTTGTTTTGATATTTCCGGGATATTAATTCAAGTGTGATGTGCTTAGGTGGAGGAGCAAAAGTCCTTGCCTAAGAGTAGATCTAGCATAATTAAGCGGAGTTCATCGTATGCCTAGACATAGGGTGACTAGAGTTTGCAGGATTAGGGTGAAACCTAATATGGGAGTCCATAGATCGAGTTAATGCAATTCTAGGGATTTTAATTAGAAAGAGATTTCAATTAATCAAACTAGGGTTAGACATTAGTATCCTCAATAGAGGTATTAATATAACTTAGGGAATCCTACGGATCAAGTCAAGTGAATACATTGTCTGGTTCAGAGTTAGATAACAAGTGAAGTCTAGGTGGATTCTTCCTCGGGTATTGTCTTAATCAATTGGTTTTTCCCACAAGTATTTCCCCGATTTCGTTCTCTTTGTTTTTGAGTCTTTAGCTTAGTTGTTAGTTAATTTTAGATTATGTAAAAATTCCTTTAATTCTTAGGCTAAATAGTAAAAAAAAGTTAGTATTAGTATTTCAGGTTCCTTTGGGCTCGACAATTCGGTCTTGCCACTAAACTATACTACTGTTCGATAGGTGCGCTTGCCTCAATCGTTGCCATAGTTAGTTTCTAGGCTCGATCATTCTTTTTATAAAATTTGAAGACTCTAACACACGATCAATGACTGGAAGAAAGATAAATGTTGGACATATTTAGAGAAAGTCATTGATGTACAAAAAAATGCAGGCACCCTAAATTTTCCATCTCTCATTAATGCATTTTGTCAACGGGTCAATGTCCCTATTCAAGCAAATGAGGATAGAATCCCTAACAAATGAGCCATCACCAAACAGATTTCCATGAGATTTTCATGGGAAGTGCCACGACATCTTTGTAACAACCTATGTTTAGTGAAATCGAACAGTGGTTTTGGGACCACACAAATCTAACTAGTAAATTATTATTTTAGTATTATTTTAATGTCTATGGAATGTTAGAAGGGTCATATTAGAATTTCGATAAGAAATTTTGATGTTCCCATGATCAATTAAGTAAAAATGACTAATTTGAAAAAGATGCAAAAGTCAAGTTCTAACTGTTAAAATGGTCGAATGGCTATTAAACTATAAAGTGAATGGACTTAGATGGTAATTAAACCATTCATAAAGCTAATGGACAATTATGGACACAACTTAAGTGATTTTTAAAGTTATAAAGGTTAATTAGGTAGTTTACTAAATAAGTAATAGTAAAATAATGTAAAAGTTGTATCATCTTCTACATTTATTTTTTTCCACCAAAATTTAAGAACCAAAGCACCATTTTAGGGTTTGGAACATTCGATTAAGTCTCTTGGCTTGCATGGTATGAATTTTAACTTCATTTTTAATGATTTCTATGTTTTAAAGTCATTTTAGCCTAATCTAGCTAGCTTGGGGATCAATTTGTAAAACTGTTAGAGATTGAGGGTTATGCCATGGATGCTTTTGTGTGATTCTTGATGTTTAATGATCGATTATAAGTCTTTATTGATAAATAAACAAGTTTTGTAAACTGATTTTTTATGAAAATTTGCAATTAGGGACTTGTTTGTAAAATTAGTAAAAGTTCATGTTAAATTTATGAAATGATGATTTATATGGGTTGGTTTAAGTCCCTGGAGAAATTTGTTAGCTTGAAAAGAGGATTAAAATGCTTAGATTTCAATTTGTGAGCTTAAGGACTAAATTGTAAAAAGTTAAAATGTTATGGGCTAAATAGTAATTTTGCATAAATATGAAATGTGGTTTAAATTGAATACTGGGGGTATTAAATGGATTGAATCTGTCTATTTAGATCAAAATTGACTACGTACGGATTTAGATCAGGGAAAATCTAAAGCCTCGGATTAGTTGACTTCGTTTCTACGCTTTAGTCGTCGAGGTAAGTTCGTATGTATGAATTACTATATTCATGTAATTCAATTGTATGTTATTATGTATTTATAATGTAATTAAATAATATATATCCAAAGCAATGCTATGACAGTTATTGAGTCCCGGCTGAACCTTAGGAATTCGTAGGATACAAATGACATATCATTAGAGATTTTATGTTTCGAGTGCTAGTCTTGAATGTCCTACCGATGGCTGAGGTCCTTCAGTTGTTGTGGATACTCCACAGCTTGTGTGAGTATGCCTATTTCACAACTAGTGTGAGCAATGATGTAAAGGAAAGGTTACGATTATATGTTTAAGCACACTTCGTGTGAGCTTTTTCGAGTGTCCGATGATATTTTAGATAGTTCAACGGGCAAGAAAAGGGATTAAAAAGGTAAGTTTCCAAATGGAATTATGCATATGTTCATGAAAATGATGACTGAATCAAATGATGTATGTTCATATGGAAATGAAGTAACATATGTTTAATTCAAGTGAATTATGTATAAATGCACTAACTTGTGTATTAATGATGATGTTAGGCTTGTGCCAAGCTTGTGGTTTGGATTACATTATGTTTATACTTATTAAGAGGCATTGAAATGGTAAGTTGTGTTTCATTTTCTACGAACTTACTAATCATTATGTGCTTATGTAGTTTCTTTCCTATGTTTTATAGATTATAAAAAGCTCGATCGATTTGGAAGCTCAATCACTGTGGAAGCTCGTCGAAGATCTACCACACTATCCAGCATAAATTTCGGTAGTTTTTGATGTTTTGGCCATGGTTATAATGGCATGTATAGGTGGACTTGTAATGGTATTTAGTGAATGATTTGCTGATGGTTTGGTACGTATAAATTATCTTGGTTGATGTCACTTGATGCCTGGATGGTTTGTGCCATTGTGCTATCTCATATTGCATGTTTTGGAATAGTTCATATGGTATATTTTAAGGTAGCTTTAATATGGTAAGGTTATGGCATGTTTTGAAAGGCATTTGAATTAATAGTTGATGAATGAAAATTGGGAAAATATGCATGTTTAGGTAAGTCTTGATGTTTGCATTCGAGGTGCCATGAATGGCACATTGGTTAAATGATTTTAGGACTCTTGAATTGGTCATTCCCTGTACATTTTGATAGGGTTTTAATGCTTAAATTATGAGCACAAAAGGCCTATAAGTATATGCATGATTCGGTGTTGGAAATGGCTTGATTTTGGGAAAATTTATGTCCACACAGCCTGAGACACGCGCATGTGACTCAGCCGTGTGTGACACATAGCCTAGCGACACTACTGTGTGTCTCCTGTAGGTTCCTTTGTATGCAAGTCAGTTAGTTGCATGGCTTGGCAAACGGCCTAGCACACAGGCGTGTGACACGACCGTATGACCTTACTCCATGAGTTATAGGAGTGAGGACACCGGCTGGGACATGATAGTGTGTCCCTAATTCGATTGTTACATGGTCTTAGACACAGGCATGTGTCTCAGTAGTGTAACACCCCTAACTTGTAACCATCTTAGGACTAGGGTTAACAGGCATTACTAATCATTTCCGAACATTTCATATTATTTTATAACACAAAGTCAATCATCATTAAAACATATCACAACATAAACATATAGTCCCTTAACGAGGTCTACAAGACCTTAAACACATGTTAGAAAGGGGTCAGGGCTAAATCGAACACATACTAATATTTTCAATATTTTAAAGATTTTTCAAAACTACAGAGGTCACACGCCCATGTGAGTAGGCCGTGTGCCTCACACTACCTCGGACACGCCCGTGCGTCCAAGCCGTGGCAAAACAGGGCATACATACTGACTTGTCCACACAGCTTGACACACGCCCGTGTGCCTCACCCGTGGTCGACACTAACTTGCACCACACGACCATTCACACGCCTGTGTGTCCAGCCCGTGGTCGAGTCTGACTTGTTTCAATAGGCAAACTTAAACAACACGGTCGAGACACATGCCCGTGTGCTCAACCATGTGGGCAATTATAGGCCATTTACAAGGCCAAACTTTCCACCCACTCTTAAGATCACCTACAAGCCTCAAATCACATGCATTTATACCTCAATTGGTAGCCAAAACATACCAATACATACTCAATTTAATCACTTAACATCATCATTCATCTTCCTATACTAATTCATCTTAACAAGTCAATCTAAATTATCAACCACACATTCAAAATCATGTTAACCAAACATCATTTAATCCATACCACAAGTTCACATTTAAACCATCATTCACATTATCCAATTCAAGCATAAAGTATATCATTTCCATTCTCACTACTTCATACCACTTTCATCATTTTCATAGCCTACATATAAAGGCCAATATCATTCAACTTCCAAGCCATATCACATGGCAAGGTCCAACATCTCAAAATAGACCGTATCTACTAGCCTATACATGCCATATACCAAATATGTATATCTTTCAAAAGTACCAAAGTAGATAGCTGATAGTGTGATTAAGTCGCTGATGATCTCTTGATCCGAGCTAGCTTTAAAGACACTGTAAAATAGAGAAAACTTCACATAGTAAGCTTCAGAGCTTAGTAAGTTCGTAATAAAATACATATTACTCAATAATGCAATATCAATATAATTCTCAACCATATGCTTATACATCCATCTATTCAACCTTAAAATATATCATCAACCAAATAGGTTCGGAAATACCTTTGCCAACACTTAATTAACAAACATTCTAGCTATTCAATGCTTGATACCATATTTCATTCACTGTTTGTCATCTCTTCAATTCAATCGCACACTTAGTGCCCAAACCATAGCCGAAGCTTAAATAACATTGGACACTTAGTACCTCGATAGAAAACCGAACTTAATTCGGTATCGTACACACAGTGCAAATCAAATAGCTAAAGCTTCCTTTATTTCGCACACACAATGCTAATCATCTTTGTCTCATTTCTAATTACGCACACTTAGTGCCACCTACCCGATTCCTCACATAGTATTTCTAATTCAATAATCACATAACTATTCATTTCATATCATTTAAACATAATTTAAGAACATGTATTATATCCGAACTTACCTCGGACGTCAAAATAACAAAACGATTCGTTCAATCGATCACTTTGTCTTTGCCTCGATCTAATTCCAAATTTCTCTTTTCTTAATCTATACATATTCAAATTTAGCTCATTCAATCACCAATTCATTCAATTTAGTCCAAACACACATATTTAGGGCATTTTATAAATTAGCCCTCACATTTTCACATTTCGATGCTTTAGTCCCTATTTCACAAAATCACAAAATACACAAAACTTTATTTCACCCATGCCTAGCTGAATTCTCCCTATGTCCATACAAGCCCACACATTTCATTTATTTCACATTTTAGTCCTCGAATTTCTTATTTTCACAATTTAGCCCAAATTACTCAATTTCACCAAAAATTCCAAGACAAAATATGTTAATCTTTCACCTATCTTTTATATTTCATCATCAACTATCATAAAGCTCAAGCACTCATAAATGGCATATCTCAAAATCACCATCAAATTCTAAAATTAAAGCATGGGTTTGATTAAAGAGAAAGCAACGATCACAAAAATGTAAAAATTATCAAAAACAGATTAAAAACACATACCTGGTTGAAGGTTAGACTATGGCCGAATGTTAAAAGCTCAAACCCTTGATTTTTCCTTCAATATTCGATGGAAGAAAGATGAACACTCCACTAATTCTTGCTTTTGTTTTATTTATTATTACCTTAATTATCATTTTACCATTTTACCCCTTTTTATTTAACATAGAAAACATATGTTTTAATTCCCTTAACCTTCTACGCATGCTTCAAATGATGTAATTTCAATTTAAGGACTCCACAATTAATAAGCTATGACAATCTAGCACTTTAACAATGTAACAACCCGATTTCGGGGCTAGTCGAAATAGTGATTTCGAGACCGCTAATCCGAGGCTGAGGAAAATTATTTTGATATTATTTTGTGTTATGGCATTAATATATGGCTATATGAAAATTTTGGTGCTTTAATTTTAATGATTGCATGCTTAATTATAAAAAAGGACTAAACCGCATTAAGTGCAAAAATATTGCATGCTTAATTATAAAAAAGGACTAAATCGCATTAAGTGCGAAAATTTTATTTTTCAAGGTAGAGGTATCTAATAGCCATAGAATATTAAATTGGAGGTCCTTAAAGTGCAATTAGGCCATTATAGGTGTGTTGTCTGGCCATAGAGACAAGGAGACAAGGGCATTAAATTTTTGGTCAAATTTTGGTGAAATTAGGTGATAAAAAGATGAATAAAGTAAGATAAAAAGAAAAGATATCATCTTTCACTATTCACCCTTCTTCTTCCACCGAAAATTGAAGAGAAAATAGAGGTTTTTGGAGTTCAAACTTTCAGCCAAGCTATCTCCTTGCAAGTAAGTGATTTTAGAGGTATTTCTTAATGATTTTTGTATTTTTAGGACCCCAAAGCTTACGCTAGCTAATAAGGGGACTAATTTGTAATATGGTTGAAAGTTTAGGGACTTGCCATGAGAGTCTTTATGTTGTTTTCTGAGTTTTTATGGAAGAAAATGAATGTTAATGAGATGAGAAACAACTTTTGTGAAAGGTGTTATCATGAAAACACATAAATAGGACCAAGTTGTAAATGTTGTGATTTAGTAATAAATGCATGAAATAGTTGGATTTGTGAGTATTTGTAAGAGGAATAAATGTTCAGCTAGGCTTTTTTAATGAGAAAATGTGATGAAGAATGATTTACGAGCCTAGGGGCAAAATAGTAATTTTTGTACACTATCAAATAAAATTGTTTCAATTATACATTTTTGTACTCCTCGGATGAACAGCCAAACGACTACTGTGAGCTTCGTTCAAAATCATCTGAATCAACTCTGAATTCTTCGGAATACAAATCTGATCTCTGAATCTCACAATCATCATTATTAACTCAAAATTTTGAATCAAAATCAAAATACAAAAGTTTTGTCATCATCTCATCATCACTTTTCTGGGCATCACAAATCTAATGTATAAACATCTGCCTAACTTTCAACTCAGCCAAAATTGAACCATCATCACATAGATCTACCTGAGCACTCATTTCTCGCAAAGAACATATAGACTTTCAGCTCAAAGCATTAGCAACAACATTAGCTTTACCTGGATGATAATCAATTACTACTTTATAATCTTTTAGTAATTCTAACCATCTTCGTTGTCTCAAATTCAATTCTTTCTGAGTCATCAAGCACTTCAAACTCTTTTGATCAGTATAAATATAACATTTCTCACCAAATAGGTAGTGGCACCAAATCTTCAATGCAATACAATCGTAGCTAATTCAAGATCATGCGTTGGGTAATTCTTTTCATGCGGCTTTAACTTTCTCGAAGCATAAGCTATAACTTTACCCTCTTGCATCTGCATACAGCCCAAACCATTCAACGATGCATAACTGTAAACTATGAATTCTTTTCCTGATTCAGGTTGGACTAAAACTAGTTCCTTAGCCAACAATGCTTTCAACTGTTCAAAACTTTGCTGGCAGTTTTCTGACCACTCGAATTTAACAGCTTTTTGTAGCAACTTCGTCAACGGAGTCGCAACCATCGAGAAGCCTTTCACAAACCATCTATAATATCCCGTTAGTTCCAAAAAACTACAGACTTTAGACACATTCCTCGAAGGTTTCCATTCTAAAATTGCTGAAATCTTACTCAGGTAAAGTCATATTCCCGCAGCTGATACAATATGCCCCAGAAAACCAATTTCACGTAGTCAAAACTCACATTTACAGAACTTTGCATACAATTGCTTCTCACGCAGAGTCTATAATACAATTCTCAAATGCTCGACATGTTGCGTCTCATCACAAGAATAAATTAAAATGTCATCAATAAGCACCACAACAAATCGATCCAAATATGGTCTAAATATACGATTCATCAAAATCCATAAACACTGCAGGAGCATTCGTTAGTCCAAAAGGCATAACTAAGAATTCATAATGCCCGTACCTCATTCTGAAAGCAATCTTCGGTACATCGGATTCTTTAACTCTCAACTGATAGTAGTCCGATCTCAAATCTATCTTAGAAAACACTGTAGCTCTTTTCAACTAATCAAACAAATCATCAATACGTGGAAAAGGATACTTATTCTTTATTGTCACTTTATTCAATTTTTGATAATCAATACACATCTTTATAGTGCCATCTTTCTTTTTCATAAACAACACAGGAGCATCCCAGGCGAGAAACTCGGTCATGCAAATCCCCTAACAGTCAACTCTTGCAACTTTGACTTCAACTCTTCAATTCTATCGGTGCCATTCTATATGGAGCTATCGAGATAGGAGTCATTCCCAGCACTAATTCAATTCCACATTCAACTTCTCGTATTAGAGGTAATCCCGGTAATTCTTCAGGAAACACATCTGAGAACTAACATACTACAGGTACAAATTCAACTTTCCTTTCAATCACTGTTGTATCTATCACATACGTGAGATAAGCTTCACAACCCTTTTTCACATAATTCAGAGCTTTCATCGAAGATATAACAGCCGGTAACCCATTCAAATCACTGGATTCAATTCGAACTATCTCACCATTCTGACTTCTTAAATCAATACTCTTTCGTTTACAATTCACAATAGCATTATGTAAAGTGTGCCAATCCATACCCAGAATTATATCAAATTCATCAAAAGGTAACAACATCAAATTAGCTGGAAAGCAAATATCCCAAAACATCAACAGGCAGTTCTTGCACACTTTATCAACCAAGACACACTTGCCTAAGGGATTTGATACTCTAATCATAAATTCAGTAGACTCAACAGGTACAGTCTTACTTGATACAAGATTCACACACACATAGGAATGAGTAGAATCTAGATATATCAATGCAATCACATCAGTATCCAATAGAGTAAATGTACCAGTAATGATGTCTGGAGATGACGCTTCTTCTCGTGCATGAATAGCATAGGCTCGGGCAGGTGCTCTCGCCTCGGATCTCACAACTGTATCCTTAGTCTCTCTTGGACTTCCACTCACATTTTTGGTGTTTCTAGGTGGTCTACCCCCATGTAACATCCTGGAAAGGGCCTATGCATTTTCGGTTTAATTGTATGAAATGACAAGTCTTAAGCATTATGAATAAATTTTGATATTTTTGGAAACTCAGAAATGTATGAAAATGCATGGAAATGAAAATAAACATTTTGGAAACTCAACATTTTGGAAACTGAAATGCATTAGGACATGAACATTTTAGGAAACCCAGAAATGTAAGGAAATGGTTCAAAAATGGAAAGTACAGATTTTTGGAAACTAAGAAATGAAAATGGAAATGATCCAAAAATGGAAAGTATACATTTTAAGAAACTTGGAAATGTAAGAAAATGGCAAGTAAACAGAGCCGATCGAAAATTTTAGGAAACTTGGAAATGACCCTAAAATGATGAGTTTTAAAGTTTAAAATAGGAAATCAAGGCAAGAGGGCCTTAAAAGAAAAAGTTGGTAAGTTTTGACACACAAACGGGCTAGGAAAAGTGGCCTAAAGATGGCACTTAGGGCCTATGGAAATGGCGCCATGTGCAAAAGGCATGGGCCTGGGTTCGAGTCACAAGGGAAGCAATTAAATGAAGGTTTTAATTTTATTTCCAGAAGCACAAGGAGTGGACGGCAAGCATCTTGAAAAAAAAAGAGGTTTATTCTCTTTAAAATTCGGCTATTAAGTGATAAATAAGAGATTTCTTTTTAGATTTTTAAATTTGGATTATTTGAGGAGATAAATGATGGATTAAGTATTTTTTATTTGAATAATATTATCACATATGTGGAGTGGTGGCCAAGTAAGGGACTCCTTGGCTGATAACTTTGTCTATAAAAGGAAGGAAGGAGGGCTACTCCTCGCTTTGCTTCTTTTACTGCTCTGCTCAAAATTCCCTAGCTCTCCCCTCTCTCTCACGAATTTTTCCTTAAGTAAAATCCATCTTCTCTTCTTCTATTTTCTTCTCTATTTCTACTATCAAAGCCTAATCTTTGTCGATTCTAAGTAAAGGAGCAATCAACTACAACATCAAAAGGGTAAGATCTGTGGTCAATCAATTTCTATTCTTTTTTCTTTTACCAAAATCGTGGTACTAATCTTATTGTTGTGAATGACCGAATATACAAGGGGTTTATCGATTTAAACAGACATACAAGAAAAGGAATATTTTCGAACTCGTGATTCAAGGTAAGAAGTTATATTCGGCCTAGGTTATCTCTTTAATAATTAGATCTATTCGTTTTAATCAAAGATTTATCAAATCGGTGGATCTAGTGGGTAGCCAAAATTCAGTGGAGGAATACCACAACTTTGGGATTTGATTTGGCAAACAAGGTAAGTGTTAGTAATTCTATTCCTAGTAGGATTTGGTTTTAAAATCAAAAGGGTATTAATATGTCTATATATGATGGGCCAAATATAGGAGTTAATGAGATCTAAAGTCCGAATCGTGATCGATTCACTTCGGAATTCAAGGAATCCATTAGCGAATAAGGTGTGTACCCACACTAACTCCCAATATATTACGGTAATTATTTTATATGTATATATATATATATGAATGTGCATGCGAATAAGAATGTGGCTAAGTGTCACAAATGAGGTAAAAGTACCCAGGTATGTTTCCTACTTCCGATAGGATTACAAATACGATATATATATTTTTTTGAATATGTAATATGAATAAGAAATAAGATATGCATGATATAAATATTTGGGGCATATGGGATATATGTGAAAGGGGAAGAATAGGTGTTGACTACGGTCTCACCAACGAAATATGGTGGCTACGGTCCCATTAAGTGAACATGGTAACCTCGGTTACATTATCTGAACATAGTGTCTAATGACACAACGTATATATGGCGATGAGCACGTCAACCGTGTGACGCCTTCGATGGTGTGTAGTGGAAGGAGGGTTGACTTAGTAGTCCCCACGTGTGATTGGCGAGTGCACGGTGGTGTGTAGCGGATGGATAATTAGGCTTGGGTTTGGGTTGCATCATTTTGATATGTATATGTTCGATATGAATATGTATGCCTGAAATATTGTTTGTTAGTTGGTGTACACATTGAGTCTGTTAACTCACCCCTTTGAGGGACTATTTTTCAGGTGATGAGCAGCAGAATAGACCTGGTCGGCATGAGCTAAAGGTGGCCATGCGTAGCAGAGAAAATATTTATGAATTGGACCATCATTTTTATAAAGTTCTTTAAATTTTAAGTTTGGGAATTATTGATGTAATAAGGCCTAAAAAGCCATAGTTTTATTTTCATTTACCATTATTTACTTGCAATTATTATGCTTTGAAATACTTTACATTTATGATATTAAAATTTTATGTCTTTACATTTAAACCCTAAATTATTTTGTCACCCTAATTAAATGATTTCTAAATTAAATAAACGGGTTTTAACCTAAGCCCATCCAAAATGAACAGTTTTCTAAAAATACACCAATATTCTCTAAGTAATAAAGGACTTGGCAACCGATTTTCTTAAGGAACATACGAGATCCAGTTCGGCTCGTGGGTAGAAGTGTGGGAGTGTTTCACTTGGTATCGAGCCCGCTTTTAAACTCTCGGCACTGTGGGCTAAGGCCCAAAAACATTTTCAAAGCGAGCCAAAATGATTTTCTTTGAAATTAAGCGTGTTTGAGCATGGCACCTAAGTCTCCACCACCATGAGACCACCGTAAGTACCCCTAACTCTATGTGTGATTATGTGATTTATATAGGGGTAGAAAAGGCATGGAACGTAGAATAGTGTGATAGGAATTTGAACCCTAGGATTAGACTACTCAAACACATGAAACTCATAAGACTTAATGAACTTAACAAACCTATGGCTAAGTCATTGAGCTAGGGTGTGGTAACCCCCATGCATGTCTAGGATTGGATCCTAAGAGCACAGTATTTAAGCGGCCCTAGTGACTCACCTCCTCTTCGCAGTATCCTACTGCAGTGCGTAGCTTCTGTTCACCCTAACTCGCAGGGCTCGGTGGTGTGGCAACCTGCATGCGCATGTCTAGGAATGGTTTCGGTGAGAGCTTGGTATTTAAGCAGTCCGTGTGACTCACCTCATCTCCACTCGAATCCTGCCTGGTGCGTAGCTTTGGTTCACCCTGACCAAGAGGACTCGGCCATAGGCTCAATACAAAGACTAAAACCCGAAAGGGACTTAGCCGTTTTTTTTTGAAGAACAACAAACCCTAGTTTTAAAACTTTTAAAATCACTCTTTTAATTTGTGAAAACCATCTTTACAAAGTTTTCCGAAAAATTCCTGATTTTCAAAAAATAAAATTACAAAAATACCCCTAGTGGTAAAATTACCAAAATGCCCTTAGATTATGAGATTTCCAAAATACCCACAGTACTTATCCAAAATTTCATTTCTTTAAAAAATGCTCAAAAACCCTAATTTGCAAATTATCAAAAATATCTTGATTTGGAGAAAAATTACGAAATTACCCTTAACTTGCAAAATTACCAAAATGACCCTGATTTCTAAAATTTTTGCAACATCATTGTCTTGAAAAGTACAATTCTCAAAAATAATCCACAAAGTTTTACAACTTTTGAAATATCCCTGATTTACTAAATTTTACAAATTTACCCTGATTTGTGAAAATTTACCAAAATACCCCTGAGGTCAAAAAATTACCGAAATACCCCTGGATTTCAAAACTCTTCCAAAACTTTCCCCGGAACCTTAAAAGTACCAAAATACTTCCGTCAAAATCATCAAGGAATTTTTCATTTTGAAAAATTTACGAAAAATGCCCCGTAGGACAAAATTACGAAAATACCCCTGGGTAGTGGAAAAACAACAACGATGAAAATTACAACGTTTCTCTGAATGAACGAAAGTTCATATTTGTTTGATGGATGAATGAATGAATGGAAAGACTGTATGTTTGTATGAATACGAAAGAACCACTCTTAAATTCTTCTTCATAAAACATCTTCGCGGGTAATAAGTGAAACAAGAATACTAATTCATAAAACTTCTTAATCAGATCTCGACGATAGAAAATGAGCTCTAGAGGACGTGGTCGCCGTGGGAAGAGGTAGAGGAAGAATGAGCGTGTCGTAACCCATTAGATCGGGTCGTGGTTACGACAATGAAATACTACACCACCCACCACCCCCACTGTGGGTCTTTGAGCGACAAGCTCGCTCGGGACGGGGAAGATGCCGTGTCACAGTGTCAGTCTTTGAGTTTTGGAATTGGTGGCTAGTGCGGGTGGAAATTCGGGAACCCAAAAATCTGTGCCAGAACGGCTCCGAGCTAATGGAGTCGAGATGTTTCGTGGAGTATCGAGTGGCACCCGATCCAAGATACCGAAAATCGTTGGAAGCAACTGAGCGCATTATGGATGAACTCAACTTGACCTCTGAGGAGAAGTTGGAAGGAATGGTGGCATTGTTACGCGATGAAGCGTATCAATGGTGGTTAACTGTGCGGGACGGTGCCACGGCGGAGGATTTGACCTGGGAATATGCTAAGGAAGCATTTCAGAAGAAGTATGTGGGAACCAGGTATATAGACGAACAAAGGAAGGCTTTTCTGGGGTTGGTGCAAGGAAGTAAATCTGTCGCAGAATATGAGGCAGAATTTCTGAGGTTGAGCCGCTATGCCCGAGGAGTAGTGGCAACTGAGCATGAGCGCTGTGTCCGTTTTAAGGACAGACTGAGGGACGATCTGAGACTGTTGATAGCACCGCATTAGGAGCGGGAATTCTCTGCTTTGGTGGAAAAGGCCAAGGTGACCGAGGGAATCAAGGATGCTACCAAGCAGGCTATGGATAGGAATAAGCCCAAAAGAGGTTTTGGGCCATCTGAAAAGGGTCATAAGAGGCCTAGAGTTGACGGCCTACAGAATCAACAAGTTGGTACGGGCTGGCAGTATCGCCCTTGTGAGCATTGTGGAAAGAGGCACTTAGGAGAGTGTTGGAGGAAGACGGGTGGATGTCTCAAGTGTGGGTCCAAGGACCATATGCTTAAGATTGTCCCAAGCGAGCGGATGAGGGGCCGACCGCGCGCCCGTAATGCTAGTCGGTGGTAGAGGCGGACAGCACCTCAACGGGTCGTGGGTTCGCAACAGAGGTAATGGGCCGGCAGAGGCCGTGGAGCACAGGTCGAGGTGCTTTGCTAATCTTGAGGCAAGGCAACCAGTGGTTGGTTTATGCGGTTCACCGGAGGGAAGATGGAGATGCGCCGGATGTTATAACCGGTACGTTCTTTATTTTTGCCAGACCCTATTTTGCTCGATTGATGTGGGCTCGACCCATTCCTATGTTGCATGTAGTGTAGTGGAAACACTAGGCCTAGACTCGAAATTCTCTGATAGACAGATGATCGTAGTAAGCCCATTAGGCCAAACCGTAGTGGTAGACAAGATCTTTCGAATGTACCCTGAGATTCGTGGAGTGAACTTTCAAGCGGACTTAATGGAGTTACCCTTCTGAGAGTTTGAGCTTATACTTGGAATGGATTGGCTAGTAGAGCATCGAGTCATGTTGGATTGTGCGGCTAAACGTATGGAACTAAGAACCTCCGAGGATGAGGTAGTAGTGATGATCGGAGAAAGGAGGAACTACTTGTCTAACGTGGTTTCGGCGCTAAAGGCTGAGAAGATGGTTAGGAAGGGGTGCGAGGCGTTCTTAGCCTTCGTAAGTGCGTTGAGAGGAAAAGATGAAGGTGTCAATGGAGTTAGGACGGTAAGGGACTTTGTAGATGTGTTCCCTAATGAATTACCAGGAATACCCCCAGATAGGGAGGTGGAATTTGGAATAGATTTGTTACCGGGAACAGCTCCTGTGTCAATCGCTCCATACCGAATGGCGCCAAAGGAGTTAGTGGAGCTCAAGGCTCAAATCCAAGAATTGTTGGATCGTGGGTTCATCTGACCCAGTGTGTCTCCATGGGAGCACCGGTCGTATTTGTGAAGAAGAAGGATGGAACTATGCGTATGTGCATAGATCATCATCAGTTGACCAAACTGACCATCAAGAACAAGTATCCTTTGCCAAGGATAGACGACTTGTTCGACCAGCTGAAAGGGGCAGCTGTGTTCTCGAAGATAGACTTAACGTCGGGATATCACCAGTTGAAGGTGAGGGAGGCTGTGGTGATGCCATTTGGATTGACGAACGCTCCAGCCGCGTTCATGGACATGATAAATCGGGTTTTCCAACCCTATTTGGATAGGTTCGTCGTGGTGTTTATCGATGATATTTTGGTGTATTCTAAGACGGAAGAGGAGCATGATGAGCATCTCCGAGTTGTGTTGGAAGTGTTAAGGGAGAAGAAGCTCTATGCCAAATTCAGCAAGTGCAAATTTTGGCTTAAGGAAGTGGAATTCTTAGGACATGTGGTATCCGCAGAAGGAATAAGAGTGGATCCTAGGAAGATCGAAGCAGTGTTGGATTGGAAGCCACCTAGGTCTGTGGCTGAAATCCGAAGTTTCTTAGGATTGGCAGGCTATTACAGAAGGTTCGTGGAAGGATTCTCGTCAATAGCCACGCCTTTGACAAAGCTACTAAGGAAGGAAGTACCCTTTGTGTGGACGAATAAGCAACAGGAGAGCTTTGAAAGACTTAAGAAGGTGCTGACAGAAGCTCCGGTGTTAATTCAGCGGGAGGCAGGCAAGGATTTTGTGGTGTACTGTGATGCTTCGCATACGGGGTTAGGCTGTGTGCTAATGCAAGAAGGAAAAGTGGTCGCCTATGCGTCTAGGCAACTGAGGCCTCATGAGGTTAACTACCCAACCCATGACTTGAACTAGCAGCAGTGGTTTTCGCCCTCAAGGTTTGGAGGCACTACCTTTATGGAGAAAGGTCAGTAATTTACACGGACCACAAGAGCCTTAAGTACTTGTTGACTCAGAAGGAGTTGAACTTGAGGCACGAAGGTGGGTGGAGTTGTTGAAAGATTATGATTGTTTGATAGAGTATCACCCGGGCAAGGCGAATGTGGTAGCTGATGCCCTAAGTAGGAAGGTTGTGTCAGATTTAAGGGCTTTGTTCGCTCACCTAAGTCTGTATGATGATGGAAGCCGGTTGGCAGAGTTGCAAGTCAAGCCCACGTGGCTGAAGGAGGTGAAGGAGGGATAGTTGGCTGATAAGGGTCTAAGTGCTAAGTTACAGCAAGTCCAGAGTGGAGAATTGAATGACTATGGCATTAATAAATATTTATGAATTGGACCATCATTTTTATAAAGTTCTTTAAATTTTAAGTTTGGGAATTATTAATGTAATAAGGCCTAAAAAGCCATAGTTTTATTTTCGTTACCATTATTTACTTGCAATTATTATGCTTTGAAATACTTTACATTTATGATATTAAAATTTTATGTCTTTACATTTAAACCCTAAATTATTTTGTCACCCTAATTAAATGATTTCTAAATTAAATAAATGGGTTTTTAACCTAAGCCCAGTCCAAAATGAACAGTTTTCTAAAAATACACCAATATTCTCTAAGTAATAAAGGACTACGAAAACCGATTTTCTTAAGGAACATACCAGATCCAGTTCAGGCTCGTGGGCCAGGTGTGGGGTGTTTCACCCTAGCCGTCATATTACTCAGTCTCGCACTCTAAACATTGTCTTTCTCAGCTAACTCCGGACAATCTCGAATAAAATGATATCGTGATCCACATTTATAACAAGTTCTATTATTGTACTTGCCCTAGCATTCTACCACATGTTGTCTTCCACATTGTCTACACTCAGGTTTGTTGCTTTTAACACTTCCAAGACTTGATTAAGTTGGAATTTGAGGTCTTGGACCAACACTTTGTCTCACACGATCTCTATTCGAATGTCCAAACGAAGCATTTGAACGGTTACTTGCATTTCTAAATCTCTTTGTCAAAAGTTTAGACGACTTACTCATCGATCTTTTTCTTTCATCTCTAGCTTCAAAATCGGCTTTCTTCTTTTCTTTGCTAAGCTCCTTAGCTTTGCAGGCTCTTTCAACTAACACTACAAATTCATTCAAGTCAAGTATTCCAACCAGCAATTTAATGTCTTCATGCAGCCCTTCAATGAAACCTTTACACATAGTAGCTTCGGTAGAAACACATTCTCGTGCGTACTGGCTTGATCTCACAAACTCCTGTTCATACTCCGTAACTAACAAACGTCCCTGTTTCAGCTCTAAAAACTATTTACGTTTCTAATCTATGAATCGCTGACTGATATACTTCTTTCAGAATTCAACTTGAAAGAATCCCAAGTGACCCTCTCTCTCGGAACCACGGATATCAATGTCTTCCACCAATTATATGTCATATCTCTCAACAAGGAAACAACACATTTAATGCATTCATCAGGAGTCAACGACATCTCATCAAACACTCGAACTGTATTCTCGAGCCAAAACTTAACTTTCTCGGTATCATCATTAGCTATGGCCCTAAACTTTTAGGCCCTGTACTTTCGAATTTTATCTATAGGAGGTTTATTCAAATGGACCGAATCTAAAACTTGAGGCACAACAAGTACTTGTCGGGGTGGAGGTTGTGGAGCAGCCGGATTCATTCGAACGAACTCCGAAAACCACTCACTTATCATTTGGAGGAAGGCTTGCTTAGCCTTTCCTTCTTGCTTACTAGCATTCGGCCTAGATTCGGCTGGCGTTGTCCCTTGAGCGGGAGCAGGCGCATTGCTCTCAACTCATCAGCAACTGCTCGATCGGGATCTATTTACAATACGAAAACACATTTTTAACTGTCAGGATTCATCAGACTATCGCAATTATATATATCGCATGTATAGCTAGACTCAAACGCACTACGTTAGTCCTAGAAGCGACTAAACCGTAGCTCTGATACAACCAAAATGTAAAATGCCTAACCCGTAATCGTCACCACACTAGGGTTAAGAGGCATTAATAATCATTTCCAAACATTTCATATCATTTTACAACACAAAGTCAATCATCATTAAAACATATCACAACATAAACATATAGTCCTTAAAGAGGTCTACAAGACCTTAAACACGTGTTAGAAAAGGGTCGGGACTAAACCGAACACATACGAAAATTTTTAGAATTTTATAGATTTTTCAAAACTGCAGAGGTCACACGCCCATGTGAGTAGGCCGTGTGAGGCCGTGCGCCTCACACAGCCTTGGACACGCCCATGCGTCCAAGCCATGGCAAAATAAGGCATACATACTGACTTGTCCACATGGCCTGAGACACGCCCGTGTGCCTCACCCGTGGCGGATACTACTTGCATCACACGGCCATTCACACGCCTGTGTGTCCAGCCCGTGGTCGAGCCTGACTTGTTTCAATTGGCAAACTTAAACAACACGGTTGAGCCACCCGCCCGTGTGCTCAACCGTGTGGGTAATTATAGGCCATTTACAAGGCCAACCTTGCCACCCACACTTAGGATCACCTACAATCCTCAAATCACATGCATTTATACCTCAATTGGTAGCCAAAACATACCAATACATACTCAATTTAATCACTTAACATCATCATTCATCTTCCTATACCAATTCATCTTAACAAGTCAATCTAAATTATCAACCACACGTTCAAAATCATGTTAACCAAACATCATTTAATCCATACCACAAGTTCACATTTAAATCGTCATTCACATTACCCAATTCAAACATAAAGTATACCATTTCCATTCTCACTACTTCATACCACTTTCATCATTTTCATAGCCTACATATAAAGGCCAATATCATTCAACTTCCAAGCCATAGTACATGGCAAGGTCCAACATCTTAAAATACACCACATCTACTAGCCTATACATGCCATATACCAAACATGTATATCTTTCAAAAGTACCAAAATAGATAGCCGATAGTGTGATTAAGTCACTGACGATCTCTTGATCCGAGCTAGCTTTAAAGACACTGTAAAACAGAAAAAACTTCACATAGTAAGCCTAAGAGCTTAGTAAGTTCGTAATATAATACATATATAAACCATCACTTAGATTGATTCATAACTAAACACAATATCATTCTCAACCATATGCTTATACATCCATCTATTCAACCTTAAAAACTATCATCAACCAAATAGGTTCGGAACATACTTTTGCCAACACTTAGTTAACAAATGTTCTTGCTATTCAATGCTCGATACCATATTTCATTCACTGTTCGTTATCTCTTCAATTCAATCGCACACTTAGTGCCCAAATCATAGCCGAAGCTTAAATAACATCGTACACTTAGTTCCTCAATTGAAAACCTAATTGAATTCGGTATCGCACACATAGTGCCAATCAAAAAGCTGAAGCTTTCTTTATTTTGCACACACAGTGCTAATCATCTCTGTCTCATTTCTAATTACGCACACTTAGTGCCACCTAAATCGATTCCTCACATAGCATTTCTAATTCAATAATCACATAACTATTCATTTCATATCATTTAAACATAATTTAAGAACACGTATTATAGGCGAACTTACCTCGGACGTCGAAATAACAAAACGAGTCGTTCAATCGAGCACTTTGTCTTTGCCTCGATCTATATCCAAATTTCTTTTTTCTTGATCTATACATATTCAAATTTAGCTCATCCAATCACAAATTCATTCAATTTAGTCCAAACACACATATTTAGGGCGTTTTATAAATTAGCCCTCATATTTTCACATTTCGACACTTTAGTCCCTATTTAACAAAATCACAATATACACAAAACTTCACTTCACCCATGCCTAGTCGAATTCTCCCTATGTCCATACAAGCCCACACATTTCATTTATTTCACATTTTAGTTCTCCAATTTCTTATTTTCACAATTATCCCAAATTACTCAATTTCACCAAAAATTCCAAGATAAAATATGTTAATCTTTCACCTTTTTTTTATATTTCATCATCAACTATCATAAAGCTCAAGCACTCATCAATGGCATATCTCAAAATCACCATCAAATTCTAAAATTAAAGTATGGGTTTGATAAAACACAAAGCAATGATCACAAAAACGTAGAAATTATCAAAAACGGATCAAAAACACATACCCGATTGAAGCTTAGACTATGGCCGAATGTTAAAAACTCAAACCCTTGATTTTTCCTTCAATATTCGGTGGAAGAAAGATGAACACTCCACTATTTATTGCTATTTTTTATTTATTATTACCTTAATTGTCATTTTACCATTTTACTCTTTTTTATTTAACATAGAAAACATGTAGTTTAATGCCCTTAACCATCCATGCATGCTTCAAATGGTGTAGTTTCAATTTAAGGACTCCACAATTAATAAGACATGACAATCTAGCACTTTAACAATATGCACACAACTTTTGCATTTTATGCGATTAAATCCTTTTTGCAAATTAAGCACACAATCGATGTAATTTTCACACAGAATTTTCACACATACTCAACCACATATTATAAACACCAAAAATAATATTAAAAATATTTTTCTAGCCTCGAATTTATGGTCCCGAAACCACTGTTTCGACTAGGGTCTAAACAGGGCTGTTACAAGCCGTGTTACCCCTGTTGTCAAATTTTTCTAAATTTTTCTTAGACTTTCCAAATGTTTCCAATTTAGTCTCGAATCACTTCTAAGGTATTTTTAAGGTCTCAAGGGTTCAATATAGGGACAATATGTATGTGAATCATCGTTTTTATAATGTGTTTATGATAATGTATGAAATGTATGTTTAAACGTTCAGTTTGTACGGTAATGCTTCATAACCCTAATCTAGAGATGGATATGGGTTAGGGGTGTTACAAGCCTGGCTCTGCAACAGCCTCTTCTCCACCTACTGGTACCCATGCCACTCCATCCACATCTCACAATGATTTCTAGAAGCAAGTGCTCGGTGCTGTTGAGATGTTGAAACAATAGTTTCGTTTGATAGAAAAGCAACAAATGAGGACATCTACTGATCTAACAAAGGCTTAAGAAGAAATGATTTTATTTTGGGGCTATGTCAGAAGGAGGATAATTCCATCAAGAAATCTCTTTAGAAAAACTTTATCAGGCCCATGCCTGCAGTCCCTACTTTTCTCAAAGAGTTGTTGTCGGTTCCAGAGGATGAAAATGAGGATAAAGTTGAAGCTGTTGCTACGGGCACTACCACACATCCACCCATAGTAGAAAAGAAGAACAAAAAAACAGACGGGGATGAAGAGAAAATAGAACTGGTGAACATTGACTCAGATAACAAAGGAGAGAACATGAATCAAACTTCTACACCTCAAATCACTGCACCCATATCGAAGCAAAATTGTGAGATTAGTCAATTGATTGATGATCTAACGAAATAAAATAATGATGAAGACGAGGTGCTAATCAATCTGCTTAATCAGAAGTATCAATACAAGCACGCTACTAATAAATCCACATGACCCAACTAAAGTAACACAAATCATTTTAAAGCTTTTGTTTTTATTTTTCATTTGCATTTTTTTCATGCATTCATAATTGTTTTCATTTCATTTTCTACATAACTATTTGTTTTTGCATAAGTGAACTTTTGTGTCCGATCATGCATTAAGGACAATGCATCCCTTAGGTTTGGGGGTTTATTGCACATATTGCATGCATGAGATATTTTGTTTGAACATTAGATCATTTTCTCACCCATTTTTCCATGACATACAAATGCTAAATGACTATTAGACCATGAGAACTATATTGTTATCTATGTTGTTCGATGAGGATAATAACCTTTCACACTGTGAAAATTTTGATAGTTGATTAGGTATGTTTAGCTTAGGATAGTCATGTGCAAATTAATGCCTAAAAGTAGAATAACCTAAGTATAATCGCTATTAGTCTATAGTAGATTTCTTTTAATACACTTAGAAGCCTTGAATGTAGTAATCACTAGGGTACGATTGGTAAGCCACTAAGGGTCAGTATGCGTGCTTGTACGAGATTGCACTTTAGTGCCTTTATTACACATCAGTGTCTCTGTCTGCGCTTCGGTGCGTCTATTACGCATCTATGATGCTTCTAGTATGGTTTACTTACCTGAGTATCCGAGTCAAGTTACTAGTTCATTGGGCCATGTGACAATTGAATCACAATCTATTCATGTACTTATATGTTATTGCATACTCATAGAATTTGTAAGTGAAAATATTGCAATGAGATTTTTGGTTCCATGTATGGATTGTTTGTAACATCCCCAAACCCGGCCCATTCGTTACGACCGAATCTGGTTATGTTATTGAGGAAAAGACGGTTGAAAATCTTCTTAACTTAGAAAAATTTAGAAAAACTTGCTAACTTTTGGAAAATCCATGTTTATTTAAACTTATGAGTAAAACTTTGTTATTAAAATATACTCATTTTAAAAATATAAACATACAAACCCAAATTGAATAAGTAGGTTGGAAAAATATAATCATCTCCACATAGTGTTTCAAATTCATCAAACCATAATAAATACCCATAAAATAATGACTTAAAATAAATAAGAGTCAAAAGGCCTTTATTACACAATATGTAATCCAAATTCTTTGAATATAAATAAGCTTAAAAGTATTTAAATTCTTCTTCCTGCATGGGCCACCATGTGTCCTCTCCGATCCCGGTCCGATCTACACATCACCTGAAATGGTTAATGAAAGAGTGAGTCCACCGACTCAGTGCATAACCACAACACAAATTTCCATCCGTATGGGCTTGGCTCATACCAAACAATTCACATAGTAAATCATGCACATATGCATCTCAGCCCAACCAACAAACCAACCGTACTCCCACCTTGGCAGACTCCCTGCCTAAGGCCGTGGATAAACCACCACTGATCACCTCGTGATCCAAAATCCTTACCTTGGCAACTCACTGCTCAAGGCCGTGGCTGAGCCACCGATCAACCAATCGTGATCCCGATATCAAAATCCGCCTACGGTGATGCACATAGCCATCAACCGCCGAGATGGGCACCAAGCCAACATCTCCTCGAGGTAGCACAAAGCTAACCATCAAGCGCTAATGTAGCTCGAGCTATCATTAGACCACGTACATCCCGTGTACACTTCTTCCTTCTTCAATCCAAACCACCTCCCATGTGTGTAACAAATGCAACATGTCGATCACAACATAAAGGTAAGCACCACACCTTAATTACCATAACATGAATATATTATAAATAACTCACCATTCAAGCCATTGTAATCGGCCATCACACATCACGCATATGTAAACATATTAGCAAACCAAGAACACAGAAATAGTGCAATGATTACGCACCTGCTTGATACAGTCAACAAACCTCGAAGTCATACGCTGCCCCTAAAAGCTTGTCGAAACCCCCTAAAGGAAACCATATTAAATTCGGCTTCAACACCAAAAAACATCAAGATGTGGCCTCTGGCCGAACACCTACCACTTCTTACCTTGATGATTAATCGATTCCAACAGCCCCCCTAAGTGCTCCCTCACACCGGCTTAACAATAGATCCCCTTCGGCTAATCAGAAAAGACTGAAAGGTTCGGCAAAGCTTTTTAAATGGTGTTGGGGTATTCGACAATGACAAGTTTTGGTGGTGGTTTCGGTTAGAATGAAGGTTAAAGGAATAGGAGATGGAGGAGTAGGAGGTTCGGCCACCTAGCAAACTTGAGATGAACAAGAAGTGTTTTGAAAGAAAAGGTTTCGGCTACAAAAGGTTGGGAGTAAAATACTAGCAATTTCGGCCAAGAGATCAAAATGATGGAAAGGGACAAAAAGGTGAGCACTTCCTCTATTTATAGAACAAAAAATCGGCTCACCCTACCCACATGCAACAAACCAAAAAATGCCCCCAAGCTCCCCAAATTCGGCTACCACCTTCCCAGGCCATACAATTCAAATTGATTTGAATTAATCAAATCACCTAACTCACTCCTCACCACCCATTTGAAATCAATTCAAATTAAAATATAAAACCCACCTTTATCTCTAAATAATAAAATAATCCTAAAAGATAACTAAGTAGATAAATAAATAAAATAATAAAGAAAAACCAAAAGATCACCCCCAAATAAAATCTAATTCAAAATAATTATTAGAGCTTATCCTATTCTTCTAATTTGAACTACATGTGCCGTCCCATCACTGCAAAATCCAAAAAGAATAAAAAATATACTCCAACGCCACCCTCCGTGTTCGAACACGGGACCAAGTCTACACCCTTACTTCCAACGCCTAGGCCACTTTCGGCCACTTTGCTTTTATGACAAAAACCCCACCATTTAAACTTAACCCTTCCTAGCCCAAATTTCACAACCGCATAAAATAAATAAACACGCAAAGCCGCCTGCTGCTCGAACGAACGCCACACGCACCTTCAGCTGCACTTAAAGTTCCGCACGGCACCACCGGACTAGCCGCTCCTTGCGACAAAACACGCCCCAAAATAATTTAAGGCCTTCTACCCCGCAACGCCATAATCCCAAAAATTAAAACCCAATCTGCCTTCTTGGATCGAACCTACGACCCTCTAAGGCGCTACCTCCAGCCCCACTTAGGCTGCTGCGTTCACCACTATGCCAAAGCCTCTCATGTGCCAAAAATTACCAAAAATAATCCTTAAAACCTCCCTTGGCCCGATCCCCTTTTTCACACTAAAAATCGAAAATTTTCCAAGTTTTTCCCGGTTACTCCGAGCGTTCTTAAAACCTCAAAACACCTCCAAGCATACCCAAGAACCTTCCAAACACCCACATCCTACTCAAACTGCATAGCCCCGAAACCAAGGTGTTACAATTCTACCCTCCTAAAAATAATTTCGTCCTCGAAATTCCTTGGCTAGACTAACGGTCCCACGTCCTAGCTCTCCAAACTTACACTATCATCATTGCGCAGACTGATCTTAAAGAGCTAACATACCTTCTAGGCACCGTTTCAAAGTTCATACACAAGGTTCCAACACTTACAAGCAACAAAATAAACAATCACCCACACGAACAAAACAATAGGAAATACTCCAAACATAAAATACTTACCAGCTGACACGTCAGGCACATCATTATCCTCTCTCCGTGAATCGCATAAACTGCACTGGTGCGCCTTGCCTCGGTGCCACCATTACCATGGTCTCATCGCTCCCGACCTCGGCCGGAACCATTTCCACCATGGTTCGAACCACGACCTCTCGTCGCTTGCTGACCACCTCTGCCTGGTTGCACATAACCTTGACCTTCTGTCCGAGTCCTATTCGGATTCTGGGGACAATCCTTAATCAGATGAGTCTTGGACTTACATCTGAAGCACTCCCGAACTCGATTCCAGCACTCGCCAACATGATACCTTCCGCACTGCGCACACGAACGATCTGGATTTTCGGCGGCCGACTTAGCAATATGAACAGGAGTCTCAACCCTCGGTCTTTTTTGGACCCTCTCAACCACTTCTGGCGATCTAACACTTCTCTTATCCCGGTTCCTTTCTCTATTGTGCCTCTCAGCCTTCTTGACCTCCTCAGCTATTCGAGCTTTCTCCACTAAAACGGCGAAGTCTCTTTCCTGATGCGGAGCAATCAAAACTCGCAGCTCATCCCGCAGACCATCTTCAAACCTGACACATCTCTCATAATCCGTTGCCACAATGCCCCGAGCATACCGGCTTAAACGTAAAAACTCAGCTTCGTACTCCGCTATCGACTTGCTACCTTGCACCAAATTGAGGAACGCCTTCCTCTGAGCATCCACATAGCTCGCTCCAACATACTTCCCTTCAAACTTGATCTTAAAGTAGCCCCAGTCCACTCGATCCGCAGGGGTACTTTCCTTAACCGTGAGCCACCACTGGTAGGCCTCATCCCGCAGCAACGAAACAACACCCTTAAGCTTCTCCTCAGCAGTTAAGTCGAGATCATCCATAATCCTTTCAACTGCCTCCAGCCAGTACTCTGCCACATTCGGAGCTACCCCAGACACTCCTCTGAAAACCTCGGCTCCATTCACCCTAAGTCTCTCGGGCACTGACTTCCGATTCCTATTGCCCACATTGGCTCCTGCCACTCGTTCGAGTACTCGCAGCACAGCTTGTGACACCGCGTCATCTCCTCCAGTCTGATCCTGCTGTTCAACCTCAACAGCTGGTGGCGGTGCATCGCTCTCTGACCCATGGCGTGACCCAACCGGTTCTGATACTGACATCCTGCCTCTTCCATGTCCACGAGTATTGCGACCACGCCCCCTAGAACTCATATCTAGCCTCGATTTAATCTGCTTAGAAAGTTTTATGGATTAGAAATTATTGTTTCACTGTTATAACCACGAGCAATTTTATGCAATGAAGTTTCCGAGAGTAGTTCTTTCGAGCAATCAAGTTTCCTTCCCTACCCAGGGGTAAATTCGTCATTGTTCCTAAAGAGGGGTATTTTGGAAATAACTCAGAGTCAATTTTGAAAATAGTTTTCCAACTTCAAAATTTACAAAATCTCAGGGGTCGTCTTGAAAATTTTGTTTCTCAAACAAAGTGTGTTGCAAAAATTCCAAAAAGTAGGGTCATTTTCGTAATTTTGGAAATCATGGGCATTTTCGTAAATTCTCCAAATCGGAATATCACAGTATTTCACAAAAATAGAATTTTCTGATATTTGGTAAAATAGGAATATTTCAGTAAAAGTTGAGAGAAACCTGAAAATTTAGAAACCAAGGGCATTTCGGTAATTTGATCAACCAGGGGTATTTTCGTAAATTTTCAAAAACCAGGGTATCTTAATATTTGAAAACTCGAGATTTTGGTATTTTACCACGTAAAAAGCATTTTATCAAAAATTGAGGGTAGAACCGTAATTTTATAACACAGGGGTATTTTTGTAATTTTGCCACTAGGGCATTTTGGGAAAGTTTGTAAATCGGCAAACATCTTTCAAAATCGAATTTAGGGTTTCACTAACCAAAGGGGTAAATTCGAAAAAAAAATTAAAGGTTTTAAAGAAAACAGCAAGGCTAATTCCCTTTCGGGTTTTAATAACCGGTTTAGCCTATGAACAAGTCCTCTTGGTTAAGGTGAACCGTAGCTACGCACCAGGTAGGATTCCTGCGAAGAGGAGGTGAGTCACGAGGACTGCTTAAGTACCAGGCTCTTCCGGATCCAATCCTAGACATGCGCACCAAGGTTACCACACCTTAACTCGGCGACTTACTTCACAGGTTTGTTTAAGAGCTTTAAGTTTTATGCAAATGTTTAAGTAGTCTAATCCTAGGGTTCAACAGATCCTAGTACTCTATTCTACGAGCCCAAACTAAGCCCAAATCAATTCATACAAACAAATCACTTCCAGAAAGTCCGAAGTACTTACCTGGTGGACTTCGGGCCGGAGACACAGGTGCCATGCCAGAAAAACCTGAAAAATTTCCTAAAAGCCCATATTTTTGAAAAGCCCACTTTGAAAATATTTTTGGGCCCGAAACCCTCAAAGCCGAGTTTTGAACCGGCTCGATACCAAATCAGAACCTCCCAAACCCGGCCCATTCGTTCTGGCGAATCGAATCGGTTATGTTAATGAGAGAAAAGACGGTTGAAAATCTTCTTAACTTAGAAAAATTTAGAAAAACTTGCTAACTTTTGGAAAATCCAAGTTTATTTAAACTTATGAGTAAAACTTTGTTATTAAAATATACTCATTTTAAAAATATAAACATACAAACCCAAATTGAATAAGTAGGTTGGAAAAATATAATCATCTCCACATAGTGTTTCAAATTCATCAAACCGCCGAGATGGGCACCAAGCCAACATCTCCCTTGAGGTAGCACAAAGCTAACCATCAAGCGCTAATGTAGCCTGAGCTATCATTAGACCACATACATCCTATGTACACTTCTTCCTTCTTCAATCCAAACCACCTCCCATGTGTGTAACAAATGCAACATGTCAGATCACAACATAAAGGTAAGCACCACACCTTAATTACCATAACATGAATATATTATAAATAACTCACCATTCAAGCCATTGTAATCGGCCATCACACATCACGCATATGTAAACATATTAGCAAACCAAGAACACAGAAATAGTGCGATGATTACGCACCTGCTTGATACAGTCAACAAACCTCGAAGTCACACGCTGCCCCTAAAAAGCTTGTCGAACCCCAAAAGGAAACCATATTAAATTCGGCTTCAACACCAAAAACATCAAGATGTGGCCTCTCGGCGAACACCTACCACTTCTTACCTTGATGAATAACCGATTCCAACAAATTTCTAAGTACTCCTCACACCGGCTTAACAATAGATCCCCTTCGGCTAATCAGAAAAGACTGAAAGGTTCGGCAAAGCTTTTTAAATGGTGTTGGGGTATTCGGCAATGACAAGTTTTGGTGGTGGTTTCGGTTAGAACGAAGGTTAAAGGAATAGGAGATGGAGGAGTAGGAGGTTCGGCCACTTAGCAAACTTGAGATGAACAAGAAGTGTTTTGAAAGAAAAGGTTTCGCTACAAAAGGTTGGGAGTAAAATACTAGCAATTTCGGCCAAGAGATCAAAATGATGGAAAGGGACAAAAAGGTGAGCACTTCCTCTATTTATAGAACAAAAAATCGGCTCACCCTACCCACATGCAACAAACCGAAAATGCCCCCCCAAGCTCCCCAAATTCGTCTACCACCTTCCCGCCATACAATTCAAATTGATTTGAATTAATCAAATCACCTAACTCACTCCCACCACCCATTTGAAATCAATTCAAATTAAAATATAAAACCCACCTTTATCTCTAAATAATAAAATAATCTTAAAAGATAACTAAGTAGATAAATAAATAAAATAATAAAGAAAAACCAAAAGATCACCCCCAGTAAAATCTAATTCAAAATAATTACTAGAGCTTATCCTATTCTTCTAATTTGAACTACATGTGCCGTCCATCTTCAAAAATCCAAAAAGAATAAAAAAATATACTCCAACGCCACCCTCCAGTGTTCGAACACGGGACCAAGTCTGCTACACCCTTTACTTCCAACGCCTAGGCCACTCGGCCACTTTGCTTTTATGACAAAAACCCCACCATTTAAACTTAACCCTTCCTAGCCCAGCCCCATAACCGCATAAAATAAATAAACACGCAAAGCCGCTCTGTTGCTCGAACCAGCGCCACACACGCACCTTCAGTAGCTCAAGTTCCGCATGTGCACCACCGGACTAGCCGCTCCTTTGCGACAAAACACGCCCCAAAATAATTTAAGGCCTTCTACCCTGCAATGCCATAATCCCAAAAATTAAAACCCAAACTCGCCGCCTTCTTGGATCGAACCTCGACCCTCCAAGGCGCTACCTCCACTTCTTAAGCCAAGGCTGCGTTCACCACTATGCCAAAGCCTCTCATGTGCCAAAAATTACCAAAAATAATCCTTAAAACCTCCCTTGGCCCGATCCCCTTTTTCACACTAAAAATCGAAAATTTTCCAAGTTTTCCTTGTTACTCGAAATTCTTAAAACCTCAAAACACCTCCAAGCATACCTAAGAACCTTCCAAACACCCACATCCTACTCAAACTGTATACATTGTTACTTTGAGTAAATATGAATTATGGTATGAAAAAGTCCATTGAGATGGAAATTATTTTGTTGTATATGAATATGTGAAAATTTCTAATGTGATTGATGAAATTGTATTTGGTGTCATGGGACTATAATTGTCTATTCAAGTGTTTATTTGGATTAAAGTAAGTTAATTTGATGTTTATACTATGAGCTTACAAAGCTTCTTAATCTTACATATTTCATTTATGTTCTTATGTAGTTGTTAAAGTTGCGGACTGACGGAATGGATCGACTGGAAACTCACACTATCCAGCTATTTGATAGCTTTTATATTTCATTTTGGGATGTGACATGTATATAGCTGTTTTGTTGTGAATATGTAAATGTTATTAATGGTTATCCTAGTGAAATGGTTAGTTTTGAATGTGTATGGTTGATATGTTTTCGTTTGGTATTCTTAATGTTAGAGAATAAGGTCACAATGCTTGGATTGGTAATTGGATGTGTGTGTTTATATTTTGTCATTTTGGTTGAAGATTGATTATAAGTTGATGAAAATGGTGTGTCTTTATAGTTGAATAGTTGGTTCGAATTATTATTAAATGTGGTGCCTTTGAATGACATATTGGTTAGGCCTTATAGGTGGATTGAAATGGTATATTTTAAGCATGATGCTATGTGGTTTCAATATGTTAAGGCTTATGGAAGTAGGATATCTTGGTATACAAGATGCACACAGCCTGGAACACAAGCCGTCACACAGCCGTTCGCCACACATAGCAGCACATGACCGTGTATATTTATTGATTTTAGGAGCAGTATCCGTGCGGCTGTGTGAGCCAAAATAGTTTGTCACATGGGTTGGTACACGACCGTGTGACCCAACATTGAATACACACACGATCTGGCACACGACCTACGGCACGATCATGTGGCCCTATTTCGGATACTCACAATGGCAGACACACGGGCTGGGACACAGCAGTGTGTCTAAATTTTGAATGTCCACACGGTCTGGGCTATATCACACGACCGTGTGACCCTTATTTTGTAAATTTTCAAGTTTTTCTGTTGTTTTGATTTGACCCTGGGTTGTTCCTAAACTAATTTTAGGATCCTGTAAGCATGATTTAAGGCCTATAAGTGTATTTATACCACGAATTGATTTTGTTTGCTATATGTTTATAAATTATTTGTTTAACTTTTCTAAAATTAAGTGAAATGTCTTGTTTTGCTTAGTAACATTTTGTAACCCTAATTCGGTAATAGAGATGGTTTAGGGGTGTTAGTTTTAGTGGTATCGAAGCTATGGTTTAGTCTATTCTAGGACTAATGAGCGGAATGAGTCTAGAAT
This sequence comes from Gossypium bickii, assembly GCA_025503065.1. NCBI lineage: Eukaryota > Viridiplantae > Streptophyta > Magnoliopsida > Malvales > Malvaceae > Gossypium > Gossypium bickii. The sequence goes on from CP106709.1 coordinate 69,305,086, forward strand.
ATACATGCCACATATACCCTGTGATAATGTGATGCTTTTGATTCATTTTAAGTTTGTATTATCTTATAGATACAAGATGTCGGTCGAATCCAATCGAGCCATAGTTAATGAAGCTAAAAGCAATGTACATGTTTCCAACCCAGAAGCAAGTCAAAGTGCGTCAGTCCTAGAATCTTTTGGTGATGAAATGAAAAATGTATTTTTCGGTATAATGAGCCAATGGTTCAATGAGTTTAAACGAGTGAACCCTATAATTTTGCAACCTCAACCCCCTAATATGCCTCCTTTGGCACCTTTATGTCCTCAAAATCCTATGTCTACGACTGTTATTCGCCCTTCAGTGGATAAGATTTAAAAATGTAGAGCTGAGGAATTTAGATATAAGGTTGATAATGATCCTGCAAAAGTCGAGTATTGGTTAGTGAATACGAAGAGAGTCTTTTCAGAACTGATATGTACACCTGAAGATTGTTTAAAATGTGTGATTTCATTACTAAAAGACAAAGCATACTCGTGGTTGGACACTTTATCTACAATGACATCCAATGATCATATTAATTGGGATTTCTTTCAAATAGAATTTAGGAAGAAATATGTTAGCTAGTTGTATCTTGACAAGAAAAATAAAGAGTTTTTTGAGTTGAATTAGGGGAATCGATCTATAGCTGAGTATGAATGGGAGTTTGTACAGTTAAGCAAGTATGCTCGTATTATCATATCAAATGAAAAAGAGATGTACATTAGATTCAAATATGGCTTGAATGATGAAATTTGGATGTTGTCAGCATCGAAATTACGTGAATTTGTAGAACTTTAAGAACGAGCTCAGAAAGTTAAAGAAATCTGCAAGAGTAAACGACAATATGATTTGAGATCTAAAGATTTCATCAAACGAGGGTTATCCAAGTCAACTTAGAATTTTCCATTGAAAAGTTCAGAAATGACGCAAATCAATTGAATACTCTTTCAAAGTTTACTGGCAGAGATAGACTAAGGCAGAGTAACTTGAAGTCTGTCAATTCTCTGACGACTAGTGTTGGTAGTGTGAGAAATTTTGAAAAGATTGTTTGTGAGGAATGTGGAAAAAGGCATTTTGATGAATGTCATTCCATGTAACATCCTGGAAAGGGCCTATGCATTTTCGGTTTAATTGTACAAAATGACAAGTCTTAAGCATTATGAATAAATTTTTGATATTTTTGGAAACTCAGAAATGTATGAAACTGCATGGAAATGGAAATGAACATTTTTGGAAACCTGAACATTTTTGGAAACCTGAACATTTTTGGAAACCTGGAAATGCATTAGGACATGAACATTTTAGGAAACCCAGAAATGTAAGGAAATGGTTCAAAAATGGAAACTAGGAAATGAAAATGGAAATGATCCAAAAATGGAAAGTATACATTTTAGGAAACTTGGAAATGTAAGAAAATGGCAAGTAAACAGAGCTGATCGAAAATATTAAGAAACTTAGAAATGATGCAGAAATATCAAATTTTAAAGTTTAAAATAGGAAATAAGGGCAAGATGGCCTTAAAAGAAAAAGTTGGTAAAATTTGACACACAAACGGGCTAGGAAAAGTGGCCTGAAGATGGCACTTAGGGCCTATGGAAATGGCGCCATATGCAAGAGGAATGGACCTGAGTTCGAGTCACTTGGGGAGCAAATAATGAAGGTTTTATTTTGCTTCCATAAGCTAGAGGGTGGACGGCACATGCTTCTAGAAATAAAGGTGTTTTAATTCCATAAATATGTGAATAATAAGTGATAAATAAAGGATTATTTTTGTTAAGAGATAAAAGATGGATTAAACACTTTTATTTTAAATAAAAAAGATGATATTATCATCAGGGAAGAGTGGTGGCCAAGTCAAGGACTCTTGGCCTGATAATTTCGGCTAAAGAAGGAGAATTAAGGCTATTCTCTCATCTTTTCTAAGCTCTGCCGAAAATTCCATAGCAAAACTCCCTCTGTCGAATTTTCTTTTCATCTTTTCTTCTTCTCTTTTCTTCATCTGTCAAGCCAAAACCTTTTCTTTTGATCCCTGTTAAATTTCCATAGTCGAAACTCTGTGACTCTAGGCAAGGAAGCAATCGATCAAAGCATTAAAGGTAAGGTTAAGCATTATTCAAGTTCCTTTCTTTTCTATCTACCGAAAGAAAAGGGTCTAATCCCTATTCTTGTTTTATGGCCGAATCTACAAGGATCTCTCAGGTTCTTTTTACAACTGTTGAATACAATGAGGGATCTTTCGGGAAATCTGAGGATTTAAGGTAAGATCTATGAATATTCAGTCAAGGGTTATGTTTTATGTCTCAATATTAGAATAAATCTGACATGAAGTTATAGGGATTTCGACAGATATTCAAGGCAAGAAAAATTTTTGAGAATTGGAAATTTCCAGGTAAGTGTATAGATCTAATCGGCCAAGGTTTACTTTGGTATCTAAAAGTATTTCCTTTTATCCAAAAGTCAGAAACTGATGAAAATACATGTTTTGGTGGCTAGCCGAATTTAAGGGAGGAATACCACAATTTTGGGATTTGATCAATTCGGCAACAAGGTAAGTAATACAAATCCTATTAGTATTTGGAATAATGGCCGAATGGTTCTTTTTAAATAGTAAGTGATTAATTGATGTAGGATTTGAGATCTAGATCGGTAGATCGTTCTTCGGGATTTCAAGGAACCTATTAAGCGAATCAGGTGTGTACTCACACTAACTTTCGATATATCATATGACAATTATTTTAATATATGAATATGTATAAGAATGTGAATGTGGCTAAGTACCACAAATGTGGTAAAAAGTACCCAGGTACGTTTCCTACTTCTGATAGGATTACGAATATGATATATTTTGAACATGTGAATAGTAACATGAATGAGAAATAAGTATGTTATGCATGATATGATAATATTTGGGGCATTTTGGGCTATATGTGAAAGGGGAAGAAGGTGTTGACTTCGGTCTCACTAATCGAATATGGTGACTACGGTCACATAATATGAATATGGTAACTTTGGTTACATTATCTCGAATTTGGTAACTTCGGTTACATTATTCGAATATGGTGTCTAATGACACAAATTATATGGGGCGATGAGCACGTCGATCGCAGCTGATCGCTTCGATGGTGTGTAGCGGATGGAGGTTGACTTAGTAGTCCCTACGGTGTGGTATTTGGCGAATGCGGGTGGTGTGTAGCGGATGGATAACTAGGCTTGGGTTTGGGTTGCATCATTTTTATATGAATATGTCTTTGATATGAACATGTATGCCCTGAATTGTTGATTATTAGTTTGTGTACACATTGAGTCTCATTGACTCACCCTTTGTGGGACTATTTTTCAGTAATGAGCAATAATGGACCGGGTTGGCAGGAGCTAAAGGTGGCCATGCACAGCAAGAAAGGATTTTTAATATTTAGGACTTTATTTCTATTAAGTATTTTACGTTTTTAAGCTTGGGAATTATTGATGTAATAAGGCCGAAAAGGCCATAGTTTTATTTAGTTACTTCTATTTTCTTTAACTACTATGCTATGAACTATTTTATATTTTAAGCTTAAGTAAAATTATTTTTTTTAAGTAAACCCCAAATTATTTTGTCACCCTAATTAAATGATTTTTAAGTAAGACAGGTGGGCTTTCAATCTAAGCCCAACCCAAACCAATATTTTTCTCAAAATTACACAAACTTTCTCTAAGTAACCAATAATTTTGAAACCGATTTTCTTAAGGAACATACCAGATCCGGTTCAGGCTCGTGGGCCGGGTGTGGGGTGTTTCAGTTTGGTATCAGAGCCTAATTTTCAACTCTCGGCCTGTGGGCTAAGGCCCAAAACATTTTTAATTATAGCCCAAATGATTTTCTTTGAAATAAAGCATGTATTCTGGCATGGCACCTAAGTCTCCGACCCATGATCCACCGTAAGTACCCCTAACTCTTTTGGGTGATTATGTGAACTATATTATGAACCTTAGAAGGGTAGGAAAGGCATGGAACGTAGAATAGAATGATAGGAATTTGAACCCTAGGGCAAGATTACTCAAACACAGAACCCATAAGACTTAATGAACTTAACAAACCTATGGCTAAGTCACTGAGATAGGGTGTGGTAACCCCAGACGCATGTCTAGGATTGGATTCTTAGAGAGCTTCAGTATTTAAGTTGTCCTAGTGACTCACCTCCTCTTCGCAGTATCCTCCTACAGTGCGTAGCTTCAGTTCACCCTAACTCGAGAGGCTCGGTGGTGTGGCAACCTCATGCGCATGTCTAGGAATGGTTTCGGTGGGAGCTTGGTATTTAAGCGATCCGCGTGACTCACCTCCTCTCCATTCGAATCCGCCACAGTGCGTAGCTTTGTTTCACCCCGACCAAGAGGGCTCGGTCATAGGCTAAATATAATGACTAAAACCCGAAAGGGAACTAGCCATGTTTTTTTTAAAAAGAAAAAAAAGAACAAAACAACGAACCCTAGTTTTAAAATTCTTAAAACTTTCTTTTAAATTTGTAAAAACTATTTTTTACAAAATTTCCTGAAAAATTTCTGATTTGTGAAATTTACAAAAATACCCCTAATGGTAAAATTACCAAAATGCCCTTGATTCACAAATTGTCAAACTTCTCAACGATTTTGCCAAAACTTCATTATGTTTACGAACCCTGATTTGCAAACTATCAAAATACCATGATTTTGAAAAATTACAAAATTGCCCTAACTTACAAAATTACCAAAATGACCTTGATTCCCAAATTTTTTGCAACATCTCCATTTTGGAAGGAACAATTCTCAAAAAGAACCCACAAAGTTTTACAACTTTTGAAATATCCCTCATTTATTAAATTTTACAAATTTACCCTGATTTGTGAAAATTTACCAAAATACTCCTGAGGTCGAAAATTATCGAAATACCCCTGAATTTCGAAATTTTTCCAAAATTACCTCGGGACTTTAAAATTACCAAAATACTTTTGACAAAATCACCAAGGAACTTTTTGTTTTGGAAAATTACGAAAATGCCCTTATAGGACAAAATTACGAAAATACCCCTGGGTAGTGGAAAAACAACAACGATGAAAATTACAATGTTTCTCTGAATGAACGAAAGTTCATAATTGTTTGATGGATGGATGAATGAATGAAAGACTGTGTGCTTGTGTGAATACGAAAGAACACTCCTAAAACTCTTTTCATAAAACTCCTTCGTGGGTAAATAAGTGGAATAATGACTAATCCATAAAATTCCTTAATCAGATCTCGACGCTAGGAAATGAGTTCTAGAGGACGTGGTCGTCGTGGACGAGGTAGAGGAAGGATGACCGTGTCGGAACCCGTTAGATCAGGTCAGGGGTCCGACAATGAAATACCACCGCCACCACTACCCCCAGTGTGGGTCTTTGACGAGCACAAAGCTCGAGACGGGGAAGATCTTTGTGTCGCAGTCGTCTTTGTGAGTTTTGGAATTGGTGGCTGGTGCGGGTGGAAATTCGGGAACCCGAAAATCTATGCCTGAATGGCTCCGAGCTAATGGATCCGAGATGTTTCGTGGAGTGTCGGGAGTGGCACCCAGTACAGCTGAGTACTGGTTGGAAGCAACTGAGCGCATTATGGATGAGCTCGACTTGACCCCTGAGGAGAAGTTGAAAGGGATGGTGGCACTGTTACGCGATGAAGCGTATCAGTGGTGGTTAACTGTTCGGAATGGTGCCATGGCGGAGGATCTGACCTGGGAATATGTTAAAGAAGCATTTCAGAAGAAGTATGTAGGAACCAGGTATACAGATGAACAAAGGAAGGCTTTTCTGGGGTTGATGCAAGGGAGTAAGTCTGTCGCAGAATATGAGGCAGAATTTCTGAGGTTGAGCCGCTATGCTCGAGGGGTAGTGACAACTGAGCATGAACGCTGTGTCCATTTTGAGGACGGACTAAGGGACGATCTGAGACTGTTGATAGCACCGCATCAGGAGCGGGAATTCTCTACTTTGGTGGAAAAAGCCAAGGTGGCCGAGGGAATCAAGGATGCTACGGAAGCGGTGTGTGGATAGGAATAAGCCCAAAAGAGGTTTTGGGCCATCCGGAAAAAAGGGTCATAAGAGGCCTAGAATTGACGGGCCACGGAATCAACAAGCTGGTACGGCCTGGCAGTATCGCCCTTGTGAGCATTGTGGAAAAAGGCACTTGGGAGAATGTTGGAGAAAGACGGGAGGATGTTTTAAGTGTGGGTTCAAGGACCATATGCTTAAGGATTGTCCCAAGCAACCAGATGAGAGCCGACAGCGACTCGAGAATGCTAGTCGTCCGTAGTAGAGGCGATGCAGCACCTCAACGGGTCGTGGTTCGGCCAACAGAGATAATGGTGCTTTGGCAGAGGCCGTGGAGCACAAGGCCGAGGTGCTGCTAATGCAGAGGCAAGGCAACCGGGTTTGGTTTATGCGGTTCACCGGAGGGAAGATGGAGACGCACCGGATGTAATAACTGGTACGTTCTTTATTTCTGACAAACACTATTTTGCTCTGATTGATGTGGGCTCGACCCATTCCTATGTTGCATGTAGTGTAGTGGAAACACTAGGCCTAGACTCGAAACTCTCTCGATGAGCAGGATGACCCAGTAAGCCCATTAGGCCAAACCGTAGTGGTAGACAAGATCTTTCGAAATGTACCCCTAGAGATTCAGGGAGTGAACTTTCGGGCTGACTTAATGGAGTTACCCTTCGGAGAGTTTGAGCTTATACTTGGAATGGATTGGTTAGTAGAGCATCGAGCCATGTTGGATTGTGCGGCTAAACGGATGGAACTAAGAACCCCGGAGGATAAAGTGGTAGTAATGATCGGAGAAAGGAGGAACTACTTGTCTAACGTGGTTTCGGCGCTAAAGGCCGAGAAGATGGTTAAGAAGGGGTGTAAGGCGTTCTTAGCCTTCCTAAGTGCGTTGGGAGGAAAAGATGAAGGTGTTCATGGAGTTAGGTCGATAAGGGACTTCGTAGATGTGTTCCCAGATGAATTACCAGGAATACCCCCAGATAGAGAGGTGGAGTTTGGAATAGATTTGCTGCCGGGAACAGCTCCGGTGTCAATCGCTCCTTACCGGATGGCGCCGAAGGAGTTAGTGGAGCTCAAGGCTCAAATCCAAGAACTGTTAGATCGTGGGTTCATCCGACCCAGTGTGTCTCTATGGGGAGCACCGGTCCTATTTGTGAAGAAGAAGGATGGAACTATGCGTATGTGCATAGATTATCATCAGTTGAACAAACTGACCATCAAGAACAAGTATCCCTTGCCAAGGATAGACGACTTGTTCGACCAGCTGAAAGGGGCAGCTGTGTTCTCGAAGATAGACTTAAGGTCGGGATATCACCAGTTGAAGGTGAAGGAGGCTGACATTCATAAGACCGCTTTTAGGACAAGATACGGTCATTTTGAATTTGTAGTGATGCCGTTTGGGTTGACGAACGCTCCAGCCGCATTCATGGATATGATGAATCGGGTTTTCCAACCCTACCTGGATAAGTTCATCGTTGTGTTCATCGACGATATTTTGGTGTACTCGAAGTCGGAGGAGGAGCATGATGAACATCTCCGAGATGTGTTGGAAGTGTTAAGGGAGAAGAAGCTCTATGCCAAATTCAGCAAGTGTGAATTTTGGCTTAAGGAGGTGGCATCCTTAGGTCATGTGGTATCCGCAGAAGGAATAAGAGTAGATCCTAGGAAGATCGAAGCAGTGTTGGATTGGAAACCACCTAGGTCTGTGGCTGAAATCCGAAGTTTTTTAGGATTGGCGGGCTATTACAGAAGGTTTGTGGAAGGATTCTCGTCAATAGCCGCACCTTTGACAAAGTTGCTAAGGAAGGAAGTACCCTTTGAATAGACTAACAAGCAACAGCAGAGCTTTGAGAAGCTCAAGAAGGTGTTGACGGAAGCTCCGGTGTTAATTCAGCCGGAGGCAGTTAATTCAGCCGGAGGCAGGCAAGGATTTTGTAGTATATTGTGATGCATCGCACACGGGGTTAGGTTGTGTGCTAATGCAAGAAGGAAAGGTGATCGCGTATGCGTCTCGGCAACTAAGGCCTCATGAGGTGAACTACCCAACTCATGACTTGGAACTGGCAACAGTGGTTTTTGCCCTCAAGGTTTGGAGGCACTACCTTTATGGAGAAAGGTCAGTGATCTACACGGACCACAAGAGCCTTAAGTACTTGTTGACTCAGAAGGAGTTGAACTTGAGGCAACGAAGGTGGGTAGAGTTGTTGAAGGATTACGATTGCTCAATAGAGTACCACCCGGGCAAGGCGAATGTGGTAGCAGACGCCCTAAGTCGGAAGGTTGTGTCGGATCTAAGGGCTTTGTTCGCTCACTTGAGTCTGTATGATGATGGGAGCCTGTTGGCTGAGTTACAAGTCAAGCCCACATGGCTAAAGGAGGTGAAAGAGGGCCAGTTGGCTCATAAGGATCTAAGTGCTAAGTTACAGCATGTACGGAGCGGAGAATTAGGGGATTATGGCGTCAATGAAGAAGGAGTATTGAGCTACAAAGGAAAGGTCTGTATGCCGAAGGATAAGAAGTTGAGACAAAGAATTCTTCAGGAAGCGCATGGTAGCCCTTATGCTATGCATCCTGGAGGCATCAAGTTGTATAAAGATCTAAGGGAACAATTTTGGTGGTCTGATCTTAAGCAGGAAGTGACTGAATTCGTGGGAAAGTGTCTGACGTGTCAGCAAGTTAAGGATGAACACCAAGTTCCATCGGGATTACTTCAACCAATTGAGATTCCCCAATGGAAGTGGGAAAGAATTACCATGGACTTCGTTAGTGGGCTTCCCCTTACGCCTACTAAGAAGGACTCAATATGGGTGATAGTGGACCGTTTGACCAAGTCCGCGCACTTTATCCCAGTAAGAATGGATTATTCTCTTCAGAAGTTGGCTAAGTTATATGTGGCGGAGATCGTAAGGTTACATGGAGTACCAGTATCGATCATCTCCGATCGAGACCCAAGGTTTACGTCTCGGTTTTGGAAGGCACTTCACCAAGCTTTAGGCACCAAGTTGGACTTCACTACAGCTTTTCATCCACAATCCGACGGGCAGTCTGAACGGGTTATACAAGTGTTGGAGGATATGTTAAGGGGTTGTGTTATGGATTTTCGAGGAAGTTGGGAGGATTATGTGTCTTTAGCTGAGTTCGCCTACAACAACAGCTATCAGGCTAGCATTCGGATGGCACCATATGAAGCATTGTATGGTCGGAAGTGTAGAACTCCTACTTGTTGGACCGAGTTAAGAGAACGTCGTGTTTTGGGTCCGGAGTTAGTGGCAGAAACTGAGGAAAAGGTTGAAATAATCCGGGCAAGGTTGAAGGAAGCCTCTGATAGGAAGAAGTCGTATGCAGACCTTAAGCGGAAGGAAATTGAGTTTGAAGTGGGAGACCAAGTGTTTCTGAAAGTCTCACCTTGGAAGAAGGTAATGAGGTTCGGTCGCAAAGGGAAGTTAAGCCCAAGGTTTATAGGGCCCTATCGAGTACTAAAGCAAGTTGGACCAATGGCATACCAAGTGGAGTTGCCACCAGAGTTGCAGCTAATGCACGACGTATTCCATGTATCCATGCTACGTCGCTATCGATCGGATCCATCTCATGTGGTACCTGTTGAAGAAGTGGAGCTAAGGCCGGACTTATCCTACGAGGAAGAGCCGATTCGGATCCTGGAAGGTGATGTGAAAGTACTACGGAGGAATTCAGTACCTCTAGTCAAGGTGTTATGGCGCAACCATGGATCGGAAGAAGCTTCGTGGGAGTCAGAAGAGACAATGCGACAGCAATACCCTCAGTTGTTTAGTTAGGAAATTTCGAGGACGAAATTTTGTTTAAGGGGGTAGAACTGTAACATCCTGGAAAGGGCCTATGCATTTTCGGTTTAATTGTATGAAATGACAAGTCTTAAGCATTATGAATAAATTTTTGATATTTTTGGAAACTCAGAAATGTATGAAAATGCATGGAAATGGAAATGAACATTTTGGAAACTCAACATTTTTGGAAACACTGAAATGCATTAGGACATGAACATTTTAGGAAACCAAATGTAAGAAATGGTTCAAAATGGAAAGTACACATTTTTGGAAACTAGGAAATGAAAATGGAAATGATCCAAAAATGGAAAGTATACATTTTAGGAAACTTGGAAATGTAAGAAAATGACAAGTAAACAGAGCCGATCGAAAATTTTAGGAAACTTAGAAATGATGCAGAAATGTCAAATTTTAAAGTTTAAAATAGGAAATAAGGGCAAGATGGCCTTAAAAGAAAAAGTTGGTAAAATTTGACACACAAACGGGCGAGGAAAAGTGGCCTGAAGATGGCACTTAGGGCCTATAGAAATGGCACCATATGCAAGAGGAATGGACCTGAGTTCGAGTCACTTGGGGAGCAAATAATGAAGGTTTTATTTTGCTTCCATAATCTAGAGGGTGGACGGCACATGCTTCTAGAAATAGAGGTGTTTTAATTCCATAAATATGTGAATAATAAGTGATAAATAAAGGATTATTTTTGTTAAGAGATAAAAGATGGATTAAACACTTTTATTTTAAATAAAAGAGATGATATTATCATCAGGGAAGAGTGGTGGCCAAGTCAAGGACTCTTGGCCTGATAATTTCGGCTAAAGAAGGAGAATTAAGGCTATTCTCTCATCTTTTCTAAGCTCTGCCAAAAATTCCATAGCAAAACTCCCTCTGCCGAATTTTCTTTTCATCTTTTCTTCTTCTCTTTTCTTCATCTGTCAAGCCAAAACCTTTTCTTTTGATCCCTGTTAAATTTCCATAGCCGAAACTCTGTGACTCTAGGAAAGGAAGCAATCGATCAAAGCATTAACGGTAAGGTTAAGCATTATTCAAGTTCCTTTCTTTTCTATTTACCGAAAGAAAAGGGTCTAATCCCTATTCTTGTTTTATGGCCGAATCTACAAGGATTTCTCAGGTTCTTTTTACAACTGTTGAATACAAGGAGGGATCTTTCGGGAAATCTGAGGATTTAAGGTAAGATCTATGAATATTCAGTCAAGGGTTATGTTTTATGTCTCAATATTAGAATAAATCTGACATGAAGTTATAGGGATTTCGACAGATATTCAAGGCAAGAAAAATTTTCGGGAACTGGAAATTTCCAGGTAAGTGTATAGATCTAATCGGCCAAGGTTTACTTTGGTATCTAAAAGTATTTCCTTTTATCCAAAAGTCAGAAACTGATGAAAATACATGTTTTGGTGGCTAGCCGAATTTAAGGGAGGAATACCACAATTTTGGGATTTGATCAATTCGGCAACAAGGTAAGTAATACAAATCCTATTAGTATTTGGAATAATGGCCGAATGGTTTTTTTTTAAATAGTAAGTGATTAATTGATGTAGGATTTGAGATCTAGACCGGTAGATCGTTCTTTGGGATTTCAAGGAACCTATTAAGCGAATCAGGTGTGTGCTCACACTAACTTTCGATATATCATATGACAATTATTTTAATATATGAATATGTATAAGAATGTGAATGTGGCTAAGTACCACAAATGTGGTAAAAAGTACCCAGGTACGTTTCCTACTTCTGATAGGATTACGAATATGATATATTTTGAACATGTGAATAGTAACATGAATGAGAAATAAGTATGTTATGCATGATATGATAATATTTAGGGCATTTTGGGCTATATGTGAAAGGGGAAGAAGGTGTTGACTTCGGTCTCACCAACGGAATATGGTGACTACGGTCACATAATATGAATATGGTAACTTTGGTTACATTATCTGAATTTGGTAACTTCGGTTACATTATCTGAATATAGTGTCTAATGACACAAATTATATGGGCGATGAGCACGTCGATCGCAAATGATCGCCTTCGATGGTGTGTAGCGGATGGAGGGTTGACTTAGTAGTCCCCACGGTGTGATTGGCGAATGCGGGTGGTGTGTAGCGGATGGATAACTAGGCTTGGGTTTGGGTTGCATCATTTTTATATGAATATGTCTTTGATATGAACATGTATGCCTGAATTGTTGATTGTTAGTTTGTGTACACATTGAGTCCGTTGACTCACCCCTTTGTGGGACTATTTTCCGTAATGAGCAATAATGGACCGGTCGGCGGGAGCTAAAGGTGGCCATGCACAAAGAAGAAAGGATTTTTAATATTTAGGACTTTATTTCTATTAAGTATTTTAAGTTTTTAAGTTTGGGAATTATTGATGTAATAAGGCCAAAAGGCCATAGTTTTATTTAGTTACTTCTATTTTCTTTAACTACTATGCTATGAACTATTTTATATTTTAAGCTTAAGTAAAATTATTTTTTAAGTAAACCCCAAATTATTTTGTCACCCTAATTAAATGATTTTTAAGTAAGACAGTGGGCTTTCAATCTAAGCCCAACCCAAACCAATATTTTTCTCAAAATTACACAAACTTTCTCTAAGTAACCAAGAATTTTGAAACCGATTTTCTTAAGGAACATACCGATCCGGTTCGTGGGCTCGTGGGCGGGTGTGGGTGTTTCATTCTCTAGTTAGGAACTTATCACGATTGAATACTCCTTTAGAGTTTACTGGCAGAGATAGACCAAGGCAGAGTAACTTGAAGTTTATTAATTCTCTGACGACTAGTGTTGATAGTGTGAAAAATTTTGAAAAGATTGTTTGTGAGGACTGTGGAAAAAGGCATTTCGACAAATGTCATTCTAAGTTAGGAACTTTCTTTCGACGTGGATCTCCTTATCATTTTCTCAGAGACTATCCAAAATGTCATGGTGACTCGAGATATCAATCTAACAAGCCTAAAGCTACTTCATAAAGATGTAGGAGATCAGGAAATGTAACAGCCCGTTTTTAGTGAAATCGGAATAGTGGTTTCGGGACCACAAATTTGAGTTAGAAAGAAAATTTATTTTAATATTATTGCATGGTATGCATTATGATAGGAAAGTCGTATGAAATTTTTGATAAGAAAATTTTATCGATTTCGTGTTTAATTATGGAAAGGACCAAATTGCACAAAATGCAAAAGTTGAATTCTAGTAGCTATAGGTATCAAATAGCTATGGAATTCAAAATTTGAGGCCATTATATGGTAATTAGACCATTAAAAAAAAGTTGGAAAGTAGGCTAAATTGGAAAATTAGACAAAAAACGACTAAATTGGAAAGTGGAAAAAATTAAAAGATGATAATTAAATTAAATAGAAAATATCATCTTATTTTCATCATCTTCCCCAAAAAATACATGAAACCCTAGGAAAGAGAAAGCAAGCTTTCTTGGCTTAATTGGGTAAGTAATCTTGTCCCTTTTTAATAATTTTTATATTTCTGAGATCGGAATAGCTTAGTCTATCTATTTTGGGGATATTTTTCTAAAGATATTCAAGTATAGAAGTTTTTCCATGGATGTAAATGCTGAAATTTTGAAATTTATGGTGGAAAATGAAAGGTTGTTGATAGGTACACAACTTTTACAAAGAGAATTTTTATGAAATTATGATTTAGGACTAAATTGAAAAAAGAATTTGTAAAACCCATGGAAAAATTCTGATTTTTGTGAAATTCATGAGCTGTTATTAAGACATGTAAAAATTGGTTAGGCTTGGAATAAAGATTAAATTTCATGAATTTTATTTTCTGAGCCTAAGGACAAAATTGTCATTTATGAAAAGTATAGGGGAAAAATGGTAATTTTCCTAGGAAGTGAATTGAGTTTAATTGATTATGAAACGGATTAAATTGATGCGAAATTCGTTTATATAGATCCGGAAAGATTAATTAAAGAGTTAGATTGAGGAAAAGAAAAGGTGACGGGTTAGTAGATTATCATACACAAACAAGTGTCGAGGTAAGTTCATGTAACTTAATTATGTGTATTACTATGTTTGAATCAAATGTTGTATTTGTGTGAATTACATAAATGTTTAGTGTATAAAAATAAGCACATGCTCGATATTGCGCGATAAATTATAAGTTTCGTTTGAATAATGAAATACGATGGATACAGTATTTTTCCCGTATTGATTATAGTCCTACATATGTTGCGGACATTATAGCTCGAACGCGCATCCTGTGAAAAGCCTTCTCGAGCATTCCTGTTACATGGTTCCTGTAAGCATCCTGATCAGTAGTGATCCTGCATGTGTTGGGAACTACTGCAACTCTTTGTGAGCATCCTGTTACATCATTCAATCGGTTGTGGTCCAGCATTTATTACGGACACAAATGCAGCTCTTCATGAGCGTCCTGATATAAGCTCTTCTGAGCTTCCTGACATGGCTCACTTGAACTCCCTGTTATACTATCCGGAGGTCCCTAATAATATATCTTCGGAGTTACTTGTTAAGCTCAATGAGCTTCCTGATTAAAACTCTTATGAGTTTCCTGTTTAGCCTGAATTAGTTTCCTAATACATGGCTTACATGAGCATCTTGTTACATGGCTCGAGAGAGTGGTTCCTGATTATGTTCCCTAATTGGGTACCCTTGAATACGGATTTACAGTTTTATACACATTGAGTGTACTACTGATGTATCCATCGATATTTCAAATAAATTCAATGGGTAAAGTTTTAACACATCTACACTAAACTTGAAATGATTTGTTATGGAAATGTATGAATTATGTGAAAATACGATATGAAAGGATTATGTATATGAAAGTTATTACCTGATGAGCTCATCATCATTATTATTTGAAAAGTATTTAGAAAAATTTATGACTAACTTGTTTGATTGAGTGTATGTGATTACGCAAATGGCTAATTTTGGTGGGATGCATGTTATTGATATGCTTATTTTAAATGAACATGATTGGTAAGTGAAATTCCTGTTATACGAAGTTACTAAGCATCAAATGCTTACTAGGTTTTCTTTTCTCTATTTTATAGTGTTCGGAAGCTTGAAAAGGTTAGAAATCGGTCGGAGTATCATCACACTATCCTTCATCCCATTTTGGTACAAATAGAAAACTTATTATAGTATAACGGCATGTATAAGCTAAGTTAGGTAAAATGATGAAATGTTTGGTTGTAACTAGCCATTGGAATGGCTAGTGGAAAATATATTTTGATGTAATTATATAAGGCCATATCATGTTTGATGTGTGTTGGAATGGTTAAATGGTAGAAGATATCTATAAAACAAATGATAAATGGATTTGAGTTAGTATAATTGAATAAATTGCAAATAAACATAAATGTACTTGTGAAAATTTAAACATTTGATCATGTGTTTTAATATAACATACATAATACTTGTTTTTGGCTTGGTTTATAGGTACCAAACTGGTTTCAAAATATGTTGAAGTGTTCATGTAGGTGCAAGGTAAAAAGGGTGAAAAAAAATAAGGCTTGGAAAAATGGTCTTATTTTGTCCACACAGGCAGACACACGGGTGTGTGTCTCAATCGTGTGTGACACACGACCATGTGCACAGGTGTGTGGTTTGGCCATGTTTCCCCTGCATCTTAAAATTTGAGAAATAGAATGCTTAGAATTGAGCACACCAGCAGAGACACGAGCATGTGTCTCAGCCGTGTGAGACACACGGCCTAGCACATGGGCGTGTGTCCTGGCCGTGTAACCCCTGCACCTAATTTTTGAAAATTAAATTTTTCACACGGCCTAGCACACGGGTGTGTGACTGGCCGTGTGACCCAAGGCAAAGAGTTACACGGGTAAGGACATGGGCTGGAACACAGCCGTGTGCCTCACATCGAATGCCCCACGACTTGGGACACGGGCGTGTGTCCTTTGCATCTAAGAAAATTTTTGAAATTTCGTGAAAAATTTTTTGTGATCTAGATTTAGTCCCGACTCGATTCTAATACTTATTTTGGGTCTTGAGAACCGATATAAGGGACATTATGATTGATTGTGATTGATTTTCAGAAATGAATAGTAAATGACATGAATTAACTATAATTGAACTGTAAACTCTAGTAGTGCTCCATAACCCTATTTTAGCGACGGATACGGTTTAGGGGTGTTACAGGAAATGGTAGAAATTCTACAGCTAGTCAAGGAAAGACTGGAGATACAAATGAATGATCCGAAGCTAGAGCAGTAGCCAGGGCTTATGCAATTGGAGCGAGAGAATAAGCTTTTACTCTAGATGTTATTGTCAGTACTTTCTCTCTTTTTGATATTGAGTTAAGGTAACAAATCCACTTGGTCAGTGTGTTTTAGTTAATCAGATTTGTAGGTCATGTCCATTGAAAGTACAGGGTTACGACTTTCCTGCTAGTTTGATGTTATTACCATTTGATGATTTTGGTCTTATTTTGGGAATGGTTTGGTTGCCTGAGCACGATGCAATTATGAGTTGTCGAAGGACACAAGTTAGGTTGAAACGTCCGAGTGTTGAATTTATATGTGTTAAGGCAGATTGGACCAGCTGTGCAGTAAATGTGATTTAAACAATGTCAGCTCATAAGTTGATTAGAAAAGGGTGCAAAGTTTATTTAGCTTATGTTATTAATTCGAAAGTGGCAGAATAAAAAATTGATCAGGTACCGATAGTTAGAGAATATGCTGATGTTTTTTCCTGAAGAATTGTCAGGGTTACCAGCAAATAGAGAAGTTGAATTTGTAATTGAACTTGTGCTGGGAGCAACCCTAATTTCAATAGCTTCGTACAAAATGGCTTCCACCAAATCGAAAGAGTTGAAAGCACATTTAAAAGAATTATTAGACCACAGATTTATTCGGCTCAGTGTGCCACCTTGGGGTGCTCCGGTTCTATTTCTGAAAAAGAAAGATGGGTCGATGAGATTATGCATAGATTATCGGCAACTAAATTAAGTCACCATCAAGAATAAATATATGTTACGTCGTACTAATGGTGCCTAATGTTTTGAAGACTACAGTCAAAACTCAATACAGTCATTATGAATATCTGGTGATGCCATTTGGTTTGACTAACGCTCCTGCAGCATTTATGGATTTGTTGAATCGGGTGTTTCAACCATATTTATATCATTTTGTTCTGGTGTTATATATGACATTTTTCTTTACTCATTGAACAAGTTAGAGCATGTTAAGCATTTGAAAGTTGTATTAAAGTGCTGCATGGAAAACAACTGCATGTGAAATTCAATAAATGTGAATTTTGGTTGCAAGAAGTTGGATTTATGGGTCATGTAATTTCTGTTGATGGAATCTGGGTTGATCCGAATAAAATATCTATAATTGTTGATTGCAAAGTTCATAAAAATGTTTCCGAGGATCATAGCTTTTTGGGCTTAGCATGATATTATCAGCGTTTTGTTACAAAATTGCTCTATTACAGCATCTCCAATGACTAAGCTGTTATAAAAAGATGATAATTTTGTCTGGACTGATAAATGTCAGAAAAGTTTCGAGCAATTGAAGAGTATGTTAACTGAAGCTCCAGTTTTGACTCAACCTAAAATTGGGAAAGAATTTATTATGTAAAGTGATGCATCTCTTTGTGCTTCGGTTGTGTTCTTATGCAAAGTATAAAGTGATCACCTACGCCTTGAGACAATTGAAGCCTCATGAGTGGAACTATCCGACACACAACTTAGAGTTGGCCGTAGTGGTTTTTGCTTTAAAGATCTGGCAACACTATTTATACAGTAAGAAATGTCATATTTTTACCGATCATAAAAGCTTGAAATACCTAATGACTCAGAATGAATTCAATTTACATCAGTGTAGGTGGCTTGAATTACTAAAAGATTATGATTTGGTAATTGATTATCATCCCCGAGAAAGCTAATATTGTTGCAAATGCTTTGAGTCGAAAATCTTTGTTTGCTCTGAGAGCTTTGGATGCAAACTTGACGTTGGAACGTGATGGTTCAATTTTGGATAAGTTGATAGTAAAGTCAATATTTTTATCGAAAATTTAGGAACTTTAGAAAAATGATCCAGACTTGTTGTCGAGACTTGAATAAGTGAAAAGTAGTCAGAAGACAGATTTTTGTATCAAGGTCGATGATTTTTATATTTCTAAAATCGACTGTGTGTACCGAATGATTCAGGATTGAAATGGGAGTTGTTGAATGAAGCTCATAATAGTGTTTACAGATTCACCTGGGGAGTACTTGTAACACCCCTTACTCGTATCCTATGCTAGAACCGGGCACAATGCATTATCATACTTAATAAACAACTTTAGTCTATAAACCTTCAGTCCCAACTTGACATATCTCTACTGTCATCACAACAACCTCATTAAGGACCTACGAGGCCTTAAACATACTTACGAGGGGTTTTGGAACCCAATCGAAAACTTTTGCGAACTTAAAAATTTTTCACCTAAACAGGGGCCACACGCCCATGTGAAACAGGACACGCCCATGTGGGCAGGCCGTGTGGTCACACACGCCTATGTCCCTACTCCGTGTGGGATTTATTTTCATTTCGAACCTACAGGGGTTTTCACACGGCCTAGACAAGCCTGTGTCCTCGCCCCGTGTGTAAAAACCTGGGTATTCTGTTTGTGACGTCAGCAACCTTATAAGGGTCACGCGGCCTAGGCACACGCCCGTGTGGCTAGCTCGTGGTCGACACTGACTTACAACACCAACATGCAGGAGAAACACGGCCAAGTCACATGCTCGTGGGCTGACCGTGTGTCACACACGACCTAGACACATTCCCGTGTGCCTACCCGTGTGGACAAGAACAAGGCTATTTGCTAAGCTCCTTTCACCCCTCTAGCTCACACAATAAGGATCCATTCAACATATCATCAAACAACTCATATTTGCAATCTAAACTTCAATGAATGACTATATCTTTTCATAAATAACAAGGTGAGCCATCAACCATGGCAATATACAAAATAGTTGTCTTAAAAAGGGCCAGTACACTTTTTGGCCAAAATAACAAAATAATCTAACTAGTCTAGCCCCTATACATGCCATACACAAAATCACTAAGTATAGACATACCGAGGTAAGCTGATAGTGTGGGTGGTCTTCTAGTTATCCACGTATCTCGACCCGGCTCTTTAACTCTATAAAAATAAGGGAAAAGAAAGGGGGAGTAAGCTTTAAGCTTAGTAAGTTTACATGTAAACAATATAACACTATAGTATGTGCTAAAAAATTATATAGCATTACATACTAAACAAGAAACAATCTACATCTATAATCATGCTTACTCATTCCTTCCATTTTTCATTCCAACCATATCACAACCTTAATATATACATTCACTAGCATGACTCTCTGCACTTAGCACCACAATGTCACATAATACAACACATCACAATCTCTTAATCAACTACAAATAATCAAATTACTCGGTGGTTTCGCACTTAGCCCACCATCAGTCTTTATTAGGGCGGTATCGCACATAGCCCACCAAAGAGGTTATTTACGGTGGTATTGCACATAGCCCACCAAAGAGGTTAGTTAAGGTGGTATCACACATAGCCCACCAAATGATGAATAGACAATGGTATCGCACATAGCCCATCGTAATTAAGTATTAAGGTGGTATCGCACTTAGCCCACCATCAAGTATTAATATAACACACTTACATATTCATTCCATCATTCTTACTAGAGTTATTCAATAATTACCACATTCAATCCACTTGAAACATACATGTTCTCAATTGTGCCATGCAATAATTAGCAACAACAATGTGTATATAAAATGCATCGTTTACACATAAACTTACATCGGTGCAAAACACGTCAACTAACGGTTTAATCTGTAACCTTGCCTTTTCCCTAGCCAAGGTTAATTTCACGCTCTTCTTGATCTATAACAATAAAATTCATTTATTTAGATCATTCTACGATCATAATGAATCAAAATCTACACTTAGGCAAAAATGACCATTTTGCCCTTGTACTATGGCAAAATTATGATTTTGCCCCTAGGCTCGTAAATCATTTTTCAACACATTTTCTCATTAAATAAGCCTAGCTGAACATTTATATCTCTTACAACTACTCACAATTTCAACTATTTCATGCATTTATGACACAATCTCAATCTTTGCATTTAAGTCCTACTTAGGTGTTTTCATGCTAACACCTTTCACAAAAGTTGTTTCTCATCTCCCTAACATTCATTTTCTTCCATAAAAACTCATATAACAACATAAATACTCTCATGTCAAGTCCCTAGACTTTCAACCATATTGCAAATTGGTCCCCTCATTAGCTAGCTTGTAACGCCCCGAATTTGGGCCTTGTAGAATTGGGCCTACTGTGCCTTGGGCATGAGAGCGTTTAAAATTTTTGAGAACAAGAAAACGGCACTAATGCAAGTTGGACCTATTAGGTGAGTGATTTTAAAAGGTTAGGGGGCTTCCATGAAGTCCTGGAATCAAACCTGGGCTTTAGGAAAATTTTGGTTTTAGGTGAATAAAACCGTAGGAGTTAGTAAGTAGGCTTTAAGAATAAAATGTAGAGAAAATGACACAAAAGGAGTTGTGGTCTAGTGGCAAATGACGCCACATGGGAGACAAGAAAGTGACGCCATAGAGGAAGTAAGGGTTCTAAGGTTTAAGTCTTGGCGCTTGCAATTTGTTTTGATTTCCTTTTAAATGAACTTAGACTTTGGCCCATAGACTTATATTTAGTTGCGCATGATTTTAGACACAAAAAGGATCTTGTGTTATGGTGGCATGTAACGTTTGGAGCATAGGAGAGGGAAAGGGTTCGAATCCCATTGCAAGCAAAAAGGGATATTTACTTTGCTAAGTTGGGATGGCAAGTGGTTGTGATGGATTTAAACTCTGCTAAAGGAGGGATCATTGTAAGTACCTCCTAGCCCGATTTTTAATGTTCTTCATATTTTTGATATCCTCGTAGCTCGATTTAGCTATTTCTACCTATACTTTGAGCTAGGGTTTATGTTCAAAAATTTACCCATGTATGTAATGCATGTATTTTGATGATTTATGGAAGAATATGAAAGTTTGATGCATGATAAACATCTTTTTCTAAGTGATTTTCATGAGAAATTCATGAAAAGGACTAAATTGTAAAAGTCATAAAAATCATCATACATGAGTGAAATAGTGGAAATTGGGGTCTGTTATAGTTGAGAAAATGATTCGGGTAGGCTTAAAATACAAGAAAGTTGAATAAAAATCATTTTACGAGCCTAGGGGAAAAAGTGTAATTATGTGAAAGTTTAGGGGCAAAATTGTAATTTTTCCAAAGTATGATTCATGAGTCAATTTAGTCAATGTGAGTATTAAACAAGTAAAATTGTTATTATAGATCAAGAAACAGGAAGCCCGGATCGAAACCGAGGCAAAAACAAAGTTGTGGACTAAATCGAATATCTACACACATTTTGAGTACCGAGGTAAGTTTGTGTGAAATTAAAGTCACATAATGTTATTATGTTTTAATTACTTTATATGAAACACCTCAAACCCGGCCCACGAGTCCCGACGGATCCGGTATGTCATCACAAAAACGCTTTGAAGACTGATTTCACTTTTGGGGAAAACATTAAAAATTTTTATCTTTAATAAAAACATTGTGTGTTTAAAACTCCCAATAAAACTAAGTTTTTACAATTTCCCGGATTAAAACTTTAATATCTTTTTAAAATATAAGTTGCCAAAATTAAAAGCACTTCCAAATAATAATTTAATGGTCATCTAGCTTAAACATAATAAAAATGTTCAAATAAAAATACTTAAATACTTTAATGGGCCTTATTACAATAAACACTTAATCAAAATACTGAAAATATAAATACTTAATTAATTAAAATATCTTTCTGCATGAAAATCTGCTTCTGCATGGCCACCTTTGTATCCACTCCAACCCGGTCCAAAAATCACGATCACCTGTGATGTTTAATAAAAATTGGGTGAGTCATACAGACTCAGTGTGTAATTAATCCACTGAATTCCACCCACATGTTAACCACATATTAACCCATATATCAGATAAAAATTATCTTATTCACATATTATCACATTCTGCGCTTTGGCCCATATTCAAATCACTTATCAGGTAACAGGGTAATCAATCGCATAATTTCCACATACTGGGCTTAGCCCATTTCCACTCTGATCCACATTCGTATACTGGGCTTGGCCCTTTTCTTAATAATCCACATATCATATTGGGCTCGGCCCATTTCCACATATGTTCACATAGGAAATCATGCAATTATGAAGCCCAACCCAAACCTAGGGTCCATCCGCTACACACCCCCTTATCCAGCCTACCACACACCAGGGGATTATCAAATCACCCTCTCCTTTTCACTCCAAAGGCAATCACTGCCGTCTACGTGCAATTAAGCACAATAATTCACAACGCGACCTCAGTCAGCGCCAATCCACGATGTAGCCGTAGCTAACACCAAAACCACGATGGGATACATAGTCACTCATCAACCACGATATGGCACATAGCCGATATCAACCACGATGAGGCACACAGCCACTCATCAAGCCACGCGAACTAAATTGCAATTAATTCACAACGTGACCTCAGTCAACATCAATCCACGATGTAGCTCAAGGCTAACATCAAACCACGTACTCGAAGTACACCCTGTCCTTCTTTCATATCATATCCCACCCATGCACATGCCACATAAAATAATGATAAAATGTAATGATGCATGAGCATGTTTATCAAGCATATTATCACATATCCATATTAATAATCACATATCATCAGGTTTGGTACTTACCGAATTATCGACATACCCCTTGAGGGTATCCTTATCACAATTCCCACTGCACTAGTTAGCACATGCATAACACATACACATATCACATACATATCATATACCCGGAAAACGGTGGGTTAATCACACACCTGACTATTTAGCGAAATCCTGAACTATTTGATTCTAACACGATGAATGGAGTTTTTCCTCCTCCCTTAATGTCGATTTGGTCTCCTACCAAATCCCAAAGGCTTTGCTTATTCCTGTCGATTAGTCCTTAAACCATAGCCAATATTCGGTCAACACTTAATACCAATAATATGGCTTAGGGCCGAATACCATACTTGCTTACCTTAATCACTTTAATTCCAAAAGGGCTCCTTAGTGCTTCCTTGATGAGACGAATCCCGGAAAACTTCCTCAAGGCACCTTGACGCTAGCTACATAAGAGAACATATCACTACGGCCTTATTCGGCCCACCTTAGACCAAAGCCCACTATAGATTTCGGTATACTTTTTAAGAAGAACTCAAAACCGATTGCTAGGAGAGAACTTACCTACCACTACGCCAACACCCTTAGAGAAACGACTTCTAGATCCAAAAAGAAAGAGTTTCGGCACCTTAATGATGAAAAGAGATCACGCCAAAGTGGAGGGAATTTATGCTTAGAGGATTCGGCAATAAAGAACAGGGGTAGAGGCATTTCGGCTTTTGTCAATAATGGAAGAAAGAATAGTTCTTGGGGAAGATGATGATTTCGAATGAACAAAGCAAAGAAGAAAAGATACCTATGGCTACTTCAACATTCGGTTTTGGCTTCAAAGAAAAGAGAGGAAAAGAGAACCTCTTTTGACTAAGAACTTTCGGTCAAAGAGGAGAATGAAGAAAAGAAATCCCAAGAGCTGATCATCCCCTATTTATACTACCCAAATTCGGCACACCTATCTCCACTTATCAAATCCCAATTTAATCTCTTATTTTATCTCTTAATCACCTATTCAAAATAAATACAATAAATCTACAATTATCCTTTTATCAGCTCATTCAAAATAACTTGAATTAATCCTTACTTATTCAAATAAAATATCACCATAATTATCTTCTATCTACTCATCTAAACTAAATAAATAAATAAAACACATTTATCTATTATCTACCAACTTAAAATAAAATGAAACCTTAATTATCTTCTTATCTCACATTAAAAATAAACAAATTAAATTCACACATATACTACTCTTAGCCAAATTTTAAAAGGATAAATAAGCTTAATCCTTATTCAATTTAAAGTCCATGTGCCGTCCAATTTCTTCCAACTTGATGCAAAAACCCCCAAAAAATAAAACACCCATTTGCTGCCCCCAAGATTCGAACATGTGACCTGCTAGAACCCTCCACACACTACCAGCCACTTTACTGCTAGCTCCTTTGTGTCATAAACCCCCAACAATTCTTTTTAAGGCCTTCTTCTCCCTTAGCGCCAACTTGGAAAAATAAAAACACGCTTATGCTGCCCACAAAACTCAAACTTGAGTCCTCCTGAAGCTCCTCTTTGCCGCAAGCGTCCAAGCCACTTTACCCAGGCGCTTTTTGTGACATGCTTCGCCCAGAATTCCTTTTAAGACCTTCTTAGCCACGCTCCTTCTTGACGCAAAAATAAATGCTCCTTCCTGCTTCCTTCGCAACTCGAACCTAGGCCCTTATCCCCACTGCACATGGCGTCCATTGCCACTTTACCACATGATTTCTTGTGGCATTAATCCCTCACGAATTCCCCTTAAAGCCTTCTTAACCCAGTTCCCCTTTTTGATGCAAAAATAAAAATAACACACTCCATGCCATCACCAAGGCTCGAACCTCCTCCCTTCCTTGCAGCTTGAGGCGTCATTTACCAAGCCTTAAGTGGCGCCTTGCAGCCACTTTACCAAGGCCATCTTTGTGTCATACATCCCCCACAACTTCTCTTAAGGCATCCTTAGCCTAGCTCCCCATAATTAACACTTAAAAACAAAGTTTCTCCTATAGCTCGAGCCTTCCTTTAGCTTATAACTAGCACCTAAAATTCCTCAATTAACACCACAACGACCACACTTATGCAAAATAATCTAATAAGAATTAACCCCTATTTCAGGATATTACATTATATTAGGAGAAATGTATATTATTTCCATGAAGTTGATTAATGATACCTTGATGAAATTATAATGAGATCATATTAAGTTGAAGTCCCGGTTGAACATTCGAAATAACAAGGATACCTATGTCACAACATGAATAAGGAAGGTCCCGTATAAGACCATGTCTGGGACATGGCATTGACATCGAGATATGAGATCCCATGTAAGACCATATCTGGGATATGGCATCGACATTAAGATGTGATCCCATGTATGACCATATCTGGGATATGACATTGGCATCTTGATACGTGTATGATGAGATTGAGTATCCTCTGATATTCTGAGTAGTTCAACGGGTAAAAGGCTAAGTTTTTGTACCAATGATAAAGAGTTAAGTCTATGTTTAAAGAATATAAAATTGCTAAATTTATGTGATGAAGTGATACAGGTTCCCATGAGTAACTTACGAGAAATGAATGCAAATAAAAAAATGTGATATGTAAATTGGTAAGAGTATGCATGACTAAGCTAGGTTGACGTGCTTGAGAAATTGTGTATTCTTCAATGAGATGAATGGATGCTATTATAATTCTTAATGTTGCTATTTATTTCATGAAAACTTACTAAGCTTTATGCTTACCCCTTTCATTTCCCTTTTCCTTATAGTATCGCTAAGCTAGCTCGGGGATCATAGGACGTAGGAGTTCTAATCACAGTATCAACCATTCTTTTGGTATAGTAAAGTTGATTTATTTTGGGTATGGCATGTATAGGAACTTGGTCATTTTGTTATGCCATATTTGTTAGCCTAAGTGTAGGCTATTAATGTTACTCATCCATTTTATAAGTGGCCATTGTGAATTGGCCCATACTTGTTAATTTTTATATATTTAATAATGATGAGTTGTCTGAAGTGAAAGTTCATGCAATTGATTGAGTAAAATTCGAAATGTATGCATGATGAATTAGCGATCTTTCATAGTGTATTATTGTTATATTAAGCATTGCTTGAGGTGGTATAAATGTGTTTACTTTTCAGGGTGACAATTGGTTTGGAAAATAGCCTTATAATTGTCCACACGGGTAGACATCTTGGCGTGTGTCTAGGTCGTGTGTGACACTGCAGTCACCCATGGGTGCGTTGATAGAATATGTGTCCCCTGCATCAAGTTTGCGAAAATTCAATTCGTCATACGGGCGAGTGACTAGGCCGTGTGCCCTTAAGAGTTTTCTGACCTCATAAAGAGAATACTAACGTTTTCACACACGGGTAAGGACACAGGCGTGTCTAGGCCGTGTGAGTGACACTGGTATATGACAGACACAGTGCGTGTCCGTGCGCGTGAAAACCCTGTAGGTTTGAAATGAAAAATAAAATCCACACGGGTTAGGAACATGGGCTTGTGTGACCATACGGCCTGTCCACACAGACGTGTTCCATTTCACACGAGCGTGTGGTCCTGTTTTAAGCAAAAATTTTCTAAGTGCGCAAAAGTTTCCGGTTTAATCCTGAATCATCTTATATGTATGTTTAGGGTCTCGTAGACCCATAATAGGGATGTTATGAATATGAATGAAAAAGTTTTCAGTTAGAACGAAATTTTATGGCCCGATGTTACATGTTTGAGCAAGTCAAGTTTCGATAATGCCTAGTATCCGGTTCCAGTGTTGAATGCGGGTAAGGGGTGTTACATGAATAACTTAAACCATTATTAAAATGGCCATATACACTTAGATCATATCAATCCAATCTTATAGCATTCTAAGCTATTTAGCCAATATCAAGTTTGTCAAACTATACTAAATTCCACAACCACTTTCATAATCAACCATCTCAAATGACCAAATACCATAACCTATACATGCCATATAACCAAGTCATAAAGGGTATAAATACTGAAATCATTAACCAGATAGTGTGATGCAATCTCCACCGACTTCCATCCTGAGCGAACATCTGAAACACTATAAAACATGGAAAAACAACACAAAGAAAGCTATAAAGCTTAGTAAGTTCGTATCTTAATAAGCTTAACATAACAAATAATTTCAATTCAATGTCATAAGCATAATATGCTATCTCACATGCCAAAACACAACTTATCTCAAGTTTATAACATGATTTCATATCAAAACATCACCATTCAATAATCTAATTACTTACTTACTAACTTTAGCTTTCACAGGTTTATTCAATTTGATTCTCATATAACATTCAATTCTCACTTTAATATAACCAAATGAACATATTTTGGAAAATAACATATTTAATAACATTTCTCATATGAATCACTTATCATCACTAATATCCAAATTCACCTTTCATTTATATAGTATCTGACAATTTCACATATGCCACTTTATAAATCACATCTTATTCATTCATTCCTGTTTAATTTGCACATATTCACATTTTATTTGCATATACAACACATAACAATCTTTGCACATATATACAAAACTTTCATTATCAAATATTGTATACATTTCAACGTACCTGAATCAGAATGTCATACACTTAATCACTTATTTCTCGGAACACCCGTTGAACCGTTCGGAATCAATACGGTACTCGGATAACTCGAAAAGCTCGTACAATGCCAACGTCCCAGACGTGGTCTTACATGTAATCAAATATTGATGCCACTGTCCCAGATAGGGTCTTACACGTAAATCTCAAATTGATGCCAACGTCCCAGACGTGGTCTTTCATGATAACACATGTCGGAATCCTATGTCACGACATATGTATCCTAACTATTCCTATGGTTCATACGGGGCTTTCAGATGTCATCACGTTGTCGATGCTTTCTCGTATTCATATAATTTGCTTCTCGAACAATTCAATATCATAATAATATATATAACTTTTTCAAAATACATATATATTTACATTACCATTCGGCATTGAATTTAATCACACAAATAATATTCATTTATAACATGATTTCGTAACGTCTATTAAAATACGAACTTACCTAGTTCGTAGTAACAACAAATTAAGTCGACTAATTCGATATTTTAACTTTCCCTCGATCTAGATCCGAATTCCGCTTTTGCCAATCTAATTAAATCAAAATTAACTTATTTAATCATTAATCCATTCAATTAAACACAATTTACACAATTTGACAAAATTATACTTTTGCCCCTCTTATTCCATATTTTTACAATTTAGTCCTTATCACATAAAATCACAATTTCATGAAATTAAACACAAACCCAAGCTAGCCAAATTTTCCATATATTACTGTCAACCCATATTTGAATTTATTTCACATTTCAACCCCTCAATTCACACTTTTTACAATTTAATCCTTATTTGACATTTTTACCAAAAATCACTTAACAAAACATATTAATCTATCAACAATTATTCATTTTCCATCATCAACACTCAAAAACATGAAGCTATCATCATTGGAAACTCACAAATTCATCAACAAATTCAGAAATTAGGGTACTGGCTAGCTAGAATGTAACAGTCTGGTTTATACCCTAATCAAAACAGTGATTTTGGGACCACAAATCTGAGTCAAAAAAATATTTTAATATTATTTTCTGTGTCTACTATGTGTGATTAAGCATGTGCTAAAGTTCCGTGAATTTATTTGTCTGTTTGTGTGCTTAATTTGGGAAAAAGGCTAAATCGCGTTAAGTGCAAAAGTTTTTGAGAAAAAGGCTAAATCGCGTTAAGTGCAAAAGTGACTTGCCATTTGTTAAAGGGTTATACTGACATGGCTTTATTAAAATAAAGTCCTTGATGTGATTATGCCATTATTAAGTTGATGGACAATTATGTCCATAGTTTAAATGTTTTATTATTAAGGTTTCATTAAGGGCAAAGATGGAATTGAATAATTAACATGTTTTAAATAAACAAAAGCAAAAATATGGTCATTTTTCACTTATCTTCCACCAAAAAATAGAAAAGAAAAAGAAGGTTGGAAGCTTTTTGATTTTCGGCAAGGGTTAAGCTTGATTAAGGTATGATTTTGACTCAATTTTTGATAATTTCTACATTTTTACAATCGTTGCTTTGTCTACTATCAAGCCCATGTCTCAATCTGATGAATTGATGATGTTTGTGTGAGATGTCATTGTTGATATGTTGAGTTTTGAGATAAGTTGAGTTGTTAAATGAAAGATTTGAGCTAGATGAACATGTTTTGTTCTTGAATTTTTGATGAATTTAGCTAATTAGGGCTAAATTGAGAAAATAGCTATTTGAGGGACTAAATTGCAAATTTGATGGAAAATATGGGCTTGAATGAGATGTATATGCATTCGGCTAAGTATGTGTATGTGTTGATTTTGTGAATTTGATGTTTTGAGAAAAATGGACTAAATTGATAAATTATGCAAATGTGAGGGTTAATTTGTAAATAGCCCTAAATGTGTGTCCTTGGATTGAATTGAATGAATTAGTGAATAAAAGGGTTAATTGTAACACCCCAAACCCGGACAAGACACCACGTCCGAATCTGGTATGTTACGGGGAAACATGTTTTTGAGAAGTTAAATTTTTCGTTTAAAATTCGAGTGAAAACACAGTGTATTTTGGAAGACAATTTAAGTAGACTTGTTTGAAATCAGATGGTGTATTTAAACCCGAGATTTTGAAAACTTAACTGAAAGGTGTGGTTAAAACGAGTTTAAACCATTTAAAACCTTAATAGTTTCTTAGTGTTACTTCAAACATTTTTGAAGTTAGGAGAAATACGAGTTCGATTTGGAAATCATTTGAGTGTGTCTAGTATAAAGACTTAGCGTGATACCCGATGGTATAGTTTAAAAACACTTTGCGTTATAATTTTGTAATCATTATCTTTCCAAGTTTTAGAATTCATACCAACTTATCTTGTTAAGGCATATTAAAAATTTAAACATAAACAGCATAAAACATAAATTAAAGGCCTTTTACAAATCCAATATAAAACCCAAGTGAGAGTAAATAATCAAGTACCCAAATTCAATAGTCCAAGCAACACTTTTATTATAGCATGGCATGTGCACCCCGAGTCCATCCTTACTCCAAGTCCGCGTCTACGAGTCACCCGAAATGTCAAAGGAGAGGGTGAGTCGAGTGACTCGATGTGTAAATCCCGCTCCCGAAGAAACAACATGCTAACACACATCATACATAGCAACATAATTAATGCAACCCGACCCTAACCATCCATATCGCCTTTTCTACCCGTGTGGTACCAAACCACTGGTGGTGCCAAACCACCGTGACGTATAGTCACAATGTGTTACTAAAACACCGTGTCCCAAAGACACATTATCCATCAATGTGGTACCAAACCACCGTGTCCCAAAGACACAATTATGCTACCAAAAGCACCGTGACCGAAGTCACGAGATCCAATGATGGGGCCAACCCATCGTGTGATACCAAATCACTAGCGAGATTTATCCCATATCTCAAGTGGGGCCAACCCACGGTGGTCAAACCACGTGGACGAGTCGCAATGAGGTGCCAAACCTCTGGTGTCCCAAAGACACAATGTGCTACCAAAGCAAGCACCGTGACCGTAGTCACAAATGCGTGATGGGGCCAACCCATCGTGTGTTACCAAAACATCGGCGTCAATCCCGTATAATCGTGCAGTGGGGCCAACCCACTGTGGTCTTTGAGCCATCGGGACGAGGACGCCGAGTACCAAACCTCTGGAGGTGCCAAACCTCTGGTGACCCAAAGTCACAAAGTGTGCTACCAAAGCACCGGTGCTCGTCAAAGACAAAATACCACCAACTCCCTCCACTCGTTTCACCCATCAACATACCATACTCATGTAATCATGCATATCATACAATCATGCATCTCATGCTATTATGTCTAATCTCATATCTCGTGACACATATATCCACAGTCATGGTAACATATAGATCATCATTACAATAGTAATACTTACCCGAGTCGAATCATACCCATTAGGGTATCATATCAATCATCATCTGTTTCATTTGTCATCACACAAAGTTATCAATCATATTACTAAACAAGTGTGTTAGTTTACACACTGCAACTACGAGTCTAGAATCCCAACGAAACGATCTAACTTCCCTTGATTGATGGCTCCTAGAATCGGCCAAACATAGGGTTAGTACACATAAACCATTCGGCCAAAGACTTATAAACCCAAAGGGGTTAATTTCAATCCTATACCTTGAAGGTGATTTGGTTTCCTACCAATTCCGAATCAAGCAATGATTCCTTTGACAATCGGCCACTCCTAAAAGAGAAACCATCAATACTTAATAGCTTAGCTAAATGAAAACTAAACAAATAGGCTAATAGAATGCCCTCTTACCCCCACTTACCAAACACCAAAGATCGATCAACCAAACAGATCACCCTTCACTAATATTCTGCCAAGATGAAAACTAATAAGAGGGGACAAGATTAGGTTAAAACCTTGATCAAAAAGAAGAAAAAGATTCGCCAACAAAACACTAAGAGAAGGGAGGTATTCGGCTTAGAACTCGTAAGTACAACAGAGGAAAAATATGGTTTAAGAGATGAGAAGAAATCGCCAATGAGATGAGAAGGGTTCGGCTTGAGTGTTTAACACCCCACTTTTTGGCTTTGTAAGAAAATAAAAGAGAGTCTAGCAGAGAAGAAATGGAAAGAATGTTTGAAGATTTTGGTTTAGGAACAAGGTAAGTTTCAACTTGCACTATTAAAGAAAGAAGAAGAAAGTGTGAGAAAAAGTGATATAGGTTTCTGGAAACATACAAAATGAAGAGAAGAAGAAAATAGGGAGAAAAGCATTCGGCCAACAACACAAAGTGTAGAAAACAAATGCAAAAATTCGGCAAGTAGAGTGCTTGGGTTTTCGGTTTCCAGAAACAAAAGTGGGAGAGTTTTACTTGAAATTCGATTTTGGCAATTTGACAACAAGAAAAAGAATTTTAGCTTACCATCTTTTGACCGAAACAACCAAAATGCTAAAGGTACATTCGGCCTCCCCTAACCCACACTATGCCGCTCACTTCCCACTCCCCACTCCCTCAAATTCGCCATAATCCCCAAACACACTCACCACCACTCATTTCAAAAGAGTGGACCAAGTCTTTCTCCTAAAGTTGCTCTCCACCTTTCATTTGAAAGTGAAGACCAAGTCCAAGTAGAATTTCACTTGCCTTCTACCTCTTCCTCCATGCCGTCCAAAATGGGAACTCTACAGTTCGAACACTAGACCTCCACCCCATGGAATTGACGCCACACCAAGCTCCCAAGTAGCACATGCCTCGCCACTTTGCCAGCTCCTCCTTTTTGCAATAAAACTCCAATTTATTTTCTTAAACCCCAACTCTACCAGCTCCCTACACCTAAGGCCAAAAATTAAAATTTTCCTACCTATTCGTGCACACTCGGCCTACAATTAAGCCCCCGATTCTACACAACAACAATACAAAGACACCAAACACATGCAATATTATGCAACAACAAAATAGCCCTTAACCCGGATATTACGCTTCTACCCCTTAAAAATAATTTCGCCCCAAAAATTACAGTCAAAAAGAGTTGCGGGTATTGCTGTCTCATCGCATCCTCGAGTTCCCACGTGGCTTCTTCCACGCCATGGTTCCGCCAAAGTACCTTAACCAGAGGCACAGACTTCCTACGCAGGACCTTCACATCCCGATTAAGAATCTGCACAGGTTCCTCTTCCATAGTCAAATCTGGATTTACCTCAATCTCCTCCACTGCTACTACATGTGATGGATCTGAACGATACCTCCGAAGCATCGAAACGTGAAAAACGTCGTGAATCTGACTAAGCTCTGCTGGCAACTCAAGCTGATACGCCACTGGTCCAACTCGTCTCAATACCTTATATGGCCCAATAAATCTCGGACTAAGCTTGCCTTTTCTGCCAAACCTCAGCACCTTCTTCCAAGGCGAGACCTTTAAGAAGACCCGATCTCCTACAGCAAACTCTATATCTCTTCGCCTAAGATCGGCATAAGACTTCTGCCGGTCCGAAGCTTCCTTTAATCGAGACTGAATCAACTTAACCTTGTCTTCTGTCTCAGCAACCAACTCGGGTCCCAACAATTGACGTTCACCTAACTCTGTCCAACAAGTAGGTGAGCGACACTTCCTACCATACAAATACCTCATATGGTGCCATTTTGATGCTTGCTTGGTAGTCGTTGTTATAGGCGAACTCGCCAACGGCGTAAACTCTTCCCAACCGCTCAAGTCCGAACACAACCTCTCAACATGTCTTCCAAGATCTCGAATAACTCTTCCGATCGCCGCGCCGATCATTGCGGGTGAAAAGCCGTCTTTGAAATCCAAACGAGTACCCGAGCTTGATGCAACGCTCTCGTAACCTCGACGTAAACTCGGGATCCCTATCCGAGATTATCAAACTCGTACACCGTGTAGCCTTACTATCTCGACACATAAAGCTTCGCCAACCTCTCAAGTGAATAGTCCACTCTCACCGAATGAAATGGGCCGACTTAGTCGACGGTCCACAATAACTCAAATCAATCCTTCTTGCTTGGCGTAAGCGGTAACCCACCGACGAAATCCATAGTTATCCTTTCCCATTTCCATCGAGGGATTTTCACAGTCAAGCAACCACGACGACAAGCGATGTTCAGCCTTGACTCATTGACAAGTCGACACACTTCCCAACATACTCTGTCACCTCTTTCTTCAAGCCAGTGCCACCAAAATGGCTCTTTAAGATCCCTATACAATTTACTACCTCCGGGATGCATGGCATAAGGATTGCCATGTGCGTCCTGAAGAATCCTCTGCCTCAGCTCAACATCTTTAGGCATACAAGCCTTACCTTGAAAACACAGAACCCCGTCACTAGACAAGTCAGAACCCTCCAAACCACCATTCGCACTTGTAACCTTCGCGCACTCGTAACCTCATCCTCCAACTGTTTCTCTTTGATCTGCTCAACCCAAGTAGGCTTAACCTGCAGCTCTGCCAGAATACTCCTGTCGTAATACAAACTCAAATGGGCAAACATCGCTCTTAAATCCGAAACGACCCTACGGCTCAAAGCGTCTGCCACCACGTTAGCCTTGCCCGGGTGATATTCAATCGAACAGTCGTAGTCCTTGAGCAATTCAACCCATCTACGCTGCCTCAAATTCAGATCCTTCTGAGTCAATAGATACTTCAGACTCTTATGATCTGTGTAGACTATTGATCTCTCACCGTACAAGTAATGCCTCCAGATTTTTAGAGCGAAGACTACGGCTGCTAGCTCTAAATCGTGCGTTGGATAGTTGACCTCGTGTGGCCTCAGCTGCCGAGAAGCGTAAGCCACAACCTTACCCTCCTGCATCAGCACACAACCCAATCCCGTATGTGATGCATCGCAGTACACTGTGAATTCCTTACCACCTCGGTTGAATTAAAACAGAGCCTCGGTCAAGATCTTCTTCAACTTATCAAAACTCTCCTGCTTTCTTTCTCACCCCACACGAACGGGTACTCCTTCCTTAATGACTTAGTCATCGGCACGCAATTAACGAGAAACCCTCAACAAATCTTGGTGAGTATCCTCGCCAAACCGGAAACTCCGAATCTCAAATGACCGACTTAGGAGGCTTCCAATCCAAAACCGCCTCAACCTTCCGAGGATCTACTCTAATCCCCCCAGCTGATACCACATGACCCAAAAACGTCACTTCACTAAGCCAGAACTCGCACTTACTGAACTTAGCATAGAGTTGCTTCTCCCTCAAAATTTGCAACACCACTCTCAAGTGTGCATCATGCTCTTCTTCCGACCTTGAGTAAACCAAGATGTCGTCAATAAAAACCACGACGAAACGGTCCAGATACTGCTGAAACACCCTATTCATCATATCCATAAAAGCTGCGGGCGCGTAGTCAACCCGAACGGCATTACCAGAATTCGTAGTGCCCATCATCGAGTCCAAACGCGCTGTCTTATGGATATCCGCTTCCTTAACTTTCAACTGATGGTACCCAGACCTCAAATCGATCTTTGAAAACACCGATGCACCTTTCAGCTGATCAAACAAGTCATCTATCCGTGGTAACGGATACTTGTTTTTAATCGTCAGCTTATTCAGTTGGCGGTAATCGATACACATCCGCATCGTGCATCGCCCTTCTTCTTGGCGAATAATACCGGCGCTCCCCACGGTGAAACACTTGGCCTAATGAAGCCTCGATCCAACGGCTCCCGAATCGAGCCTTAAGCTCCACCAATTCCTTTGGCGCCACCCTATATGGAGCAATAGACACCGGCGCGATCCACGGTAGCAGATCTATCCCAAACTCTACCTCACGATCCGGTGGCAAACCCTAAGCTCCTCTGAAACACATCAACAAATTCCTTAACAAGATGCGAACCTTCTCAACAAAGGACTTTTTAGCCTCCAAGGCATACACATGAACCACATACGCTTCACGACCCTTCCCGACCATCTTTACGACTTTTAATGCCGATACCACATTGGATAAGTAATCTCTCCTATTACCTATCATAATCACTTCATCTCCCTTGTCCGTCGCGCTAGAACCATGCGCTTTAGCCGCGCAATCCACCTTGGCCTCGGTACTTAACCAACCAATCCATTCCGAGAATCGGTCGAACTCCCCAAACGGCGGTTCCATCGGATCGGAAGAAAAATGACCCTTGGAGTTCTAGGGTACATCCTTATACAACTTATCTCGACTCAGAGTGACCTAGAGGGCTAAAATACAATCATCCGCCTGTAAGCGGTTCGAGTCTAAGTCCATGGTCTCAACTATACTACTAGCAACATATGAATGCGTGGAACCCAAGTCAATTAAAGCGGATAGGGGAGAACCAAAAATCAAAAACGTCTGCGGTGATTACGTCCGGTGCGTCGTCCTCTCTCGCGGCGCCTAGCGCATATACTGAACCAGTGTCGTGCCTCGTAACTACTCGCACCTCGCCCGGTGCTCCACGACCTCGACCAAATCCATTACCACCTCTCGCCATTACCACGGCCCTCGTGGTGGCGGTCCATTACCTCTCGATCGACACGTACGACTCTCGGGATCAATCCTCGCCATCCTACGCGGGCAAATCCCCTAATGCGATGATCCAGAGAACCACACTCGGCAACCTTTTCCACCACCAACAAATGCACCCCAATGAGATTTCCCACACCGACACATCATGGCGGTCCCGCCTAGCAAAGAACAAACCTAGCAGATCGATTCGCCCACTCGGTCTAGCCTCTCTTCTCGCAGATTACTGAGGCGGTCCGAAGACCCAAAGCTCCTCTTAAGCCTACTCCTGTCCATGCTCTGCCTTACCGACTCTTTAACACCCTCGGCTACCTTAGCCTTTTCAACTAAGACAAGAAACTCGCTCCTGGCTGTGGAGCAATCAAGCGACCTCAACTCGTCTCTCGCACCATCCTCGAAACGAACACACCTCTCATGCTCGGTGGCTACAATGCCCTCGGCATACCTACTCGACCAGAACTCTCGGCCTCATACTCGACAACAGATTTACTCCCCCAACAAGCCTCGAAATGCCTTTCACTGAGTCGATGTAACTAGCCCCCGATGTATTTCTTTTGATATGCAAATCTGAAATAATCCCATGTCAGATCCTCAGCTGCCACACTGTCCCGAACCGTGAGCCACCACTGATATGACTCATCCCGAAGAAGTGATACGATGCCCTTCAGCTTCTCTTCAGCCGTCAAGTCCAGATCGTCCATGATCCGCTCAGTTGCTCCAAACCAATATTCAAAGAAATGCTAGGAGCAACACCCGATACACTCGGAAAAATTCGGCCCCATTAGCCCGAGTCGCTCGCCAGAACAGATTTCCTAACTCCTGCACCACCACCTACACCAGCTACTCTTTCCAACACCCGCAAAGATCGCTCAGACATCGCATCGCTCTCGGGCCGATCTCGAACTCACCACCTCCACCGGTGGCGTAATCCCAGATCTCATTTTCTCGACCCCTGACCGGATCCTACGGTCCGTAAACGTCATCCTACCTCGACCTCGACCACGAGTATTACGGCCACGTCCACCTCGAGTACTCATGACTAAACGATCTACGCCTCGATTAAGAAGATTTTTATGCATTAGTATCGTTCCACTTTCTTAACCGCAAAGAAATTTTATGGATGGAGTTTAATCAGGGGTTCTTTCGAGCAACCAAGGTTTCAATCTTCTATCCTATTCACCCAAAAGAGGTCATACATCCATTCCTTAACCCTTTCCATACCTATTCACTCTTCGGCCATTGCTGCCCATTCTAGCCCAAGGGTATTTTCGTCATTTTCCCTACAGGGTATTTTCGTAATAAAAGATATTTTAAACTTTCGTAAAACCGGTCACTTTGGAATTCCAAAAATTTTGAGAGTGTTCTTTGAAAATTTTGTAAAATACTTCGTTTTGGAAACCAGGGGTATTTTAGTAAATTTACCCATAAGGGCATTTTTGTAATTTTCCAAAAATCAGGTTTTTCAAGAGAATTGTTGTAAAAGTGACATTCTCAGTTTTGGAAGAGTTTATTGCAAAAAGTTTGAAAACATTAGGGTTGTTGTTGTATTTTCAAAAACATAGCTGATTCCCTTTTTGGGTTTTAGACGTTAGGTTAAGTCTATGACCGAGCCTTCTTGGTCAGGGTGAACTCGAGCTACGCACCAGGTGGGATACCTGCGAAGAGGAGGTGAGTCACGAGGACCGCTAAATACCAAGCTCTTCCCGGATCCTCCCTAGACATGCGTACAGGAGTTACCACACCCTAGCCCCGTGGCTGAGTCATAGATTGGTTTAGTGCTTTAAGTCTTATGCTTTAGTTCAAGTGTTTGAGTGATCTAATCCTAGGGTTCAAGTCCTATAAATCTATCTACGCCCATATCACCTACCCTTCTACAAATAGTAATTCACGTAAGAGTTTAGAACTACTTACTCAGGCGAATCAGTGTCGAGACTCCTGTGCCATGCCTTGTAAACCATGCCATGTCTTTAACCCAAAATATTTAAAACAGACCTTTGAAAACAGTTTGGGCCTCAGGCCCACAACCGAGCTTTTGAACTTGGCTCTGATACCACAATTGTAACACCCCAAACCCGGACAAGACACCACGTCCGAATCTGGTATGTTACGGGGAAACATGTTTTTGAGAAGTTAAATTTTTCGTTTAAAATTCGAGTGAAAACACAGTGTATTTTGGAAGACAATTTAAGTAGACTTGTTTGAAATCAGATGGTGTATTTAAACCCGGAGATTTTGAAAACTTAACCAGAAGGTGTGGTTAAAACGAGTTTAAACCATTTAAAACCTTAATAGTTTCTTAGTGTTACTTCAAACATTTTTGAAGTTAGGAGAAATACGAGTTCGATTTGGAAATCATTTGAGTGTGTCTAGTATAAAGACTTAGCGTGATACCCGATGGTATAGTTTAAAAACACTTTGCGTTATAATTTTGTAATCATTATCTTTCCAAGTTTTAGAATTCATACCAACTTATCTTGTTAAGGCATATTAAAAATTTAAACATAAACAGCATAAAACATAAATTAAAGGCCTTTTACAAATCCAATATAAAACCCAAGTGAGAGTAAATAACTAAAGTACCCAAATTCAATAGTCCAAGCAACACTTTTATTATAGCATGGCATGTGCACCCCGAGTCCATCCCGGCTCCAAGTCCGCGTCTACGAGTCACCTGAAATGTCAAAGGAGAGGGTGAGTCGAGTGACTCAGTGTGTAAATCCCGCTCCCGAAGAAACAACATGCTAACACACATCATACATAGCAACATAATTAATGCAACCCGACCCTAACCATCCATATCGCTTTTTCTACCCTGTGTGGTACCAAACCACTGGTGGTGCCAAACCACCGTGACGTATAGTCACAATGTGTTACTAAAACACTGGTGTCCCAAAGACACATTATCCATCAATGTGGTACCAAACCACCGTGTCCCAAAGACACAATTGTGCTACAAAGCACCGTGTGACCGAAGTCACAGATCCAATGATGGGGCCAACCCATCGTGTGATACCAAATCACTAGCGATTTATCCCATATCTCAAGTGGGGCCAACCCACGGTGGTCAAACCACGAGGACGAGTCGCAATGAGGTGCCAAACCTCTCGTGTCCCAAAGACACAATGTGCTACCAAAGCACCGTGACCGTAGTCACAAATCCGTGATGGGGCCAACCCATCGTGTGTTACCAAAACACCGGGCGCTAATCCCGTATAATCGTCGTGGGGCCAACCCACCGTGGTCTTGAGCCATCGACGGGACGACGCTGAGGTACCAAACCTCTCCGAGGTGCCAAACCTCTGGTGACCCAAAGTCACAAAGTGTGCTACCAAAGCACTGGTGCTCGTCAGCACAAAATACCACTGCTCCCTCCACTCGTTTCACCCATCAACATACCATACTCATGTAATCATGCATATCATACAATCATGCATCTCATGCTATTATGTCTAATCTCATATCTCGTGACACATATATCCACAGTCATGGTAACATATAGATCATCATTACAATAGTAATACTGACTTACCCGAGTCCAGAATCATACCCATTAGGGTATCATATCAATCATCACCGGTTTCATTTGTCATCACACAAAGTTATCAATCATATTACTAAACGTAAGTGTGTTAGTTTACACACTGTAACTACGAGTCTAGAATCCCAACGAAACGATCTAACTTCCCTTGATTGATCGCTCCTAGAATCGCCAAACATAGGGGTTAGTACACATAAACCATTCGGCCAAAGACTTATAAACCCAAAGGGGTTAATTTCAATCCTATACCTTGAAGGTGATTTGGTTTCCTACCAATTCCGAATCAAGCAGTGATTCCCTTTGACAATCGGCCACTCCTAAAAGAGAAACCATCAATACTTAATAGCTTAGCTAAATGAAAACTAAACAAATAGGCTAATAGAATGCCCTCTTACCCCGACTTACCAAACACCAAAGATCGATCAACCAAAACAGGATCACCCTTCACTAATATTCGGCCAAGATGAAAACTAATAAGAGGGGACAAGATTCGGTGAAAACCTTGATCAAAAAGAAGAAAAGATTCGGCCAACAAAACACTAAGAGAAGGGAGGTATTCGGCTTAGAACTCGTAAGTACAACAGAGGAAAAATATGGTTTAAGAGATGAGAAGAAATCGCCAATGAGATGAGAAGGGTTCGGCTTGAGTGTTTAACACCCCCACTTTCGGCTTTGTAAGAAAATAAAAGAGAGTCTAGCAGAGAAAGAAATGGAAAGAATGTTTGAAGATTTTGGTTTAGGAACAAGGTAAGTTTAAACTTGCACTATTAAAGAAAGAAGAAGAAAGTGTGAGAAAAAGTGATATAGGTTTCATTTATACAAAATGAAGAGAAGAAGAAAATAGGAGAAAAGCATTCGCCAACAACACAAAGTGTAGAAAACAAATGCAAAAATTCGGCAAGTAGAGTGCTTGGGTTTTGGTTTCTAAAACAAAAGTGGGAGAGTTTTACTTGAAATTCGATTTTGGCAATTTGACAACAAGAAAAAGAAATTTTAGCTTACCATCTTTTGACCAAAACAACCAAAATGCTAAAGGTACATTCGGCCTCCCCTAACCCACACTATGCCGTCACTTCCCACTCCCCACTCCCTCAAATTCGGCCATAATCCCCAAACACACTCACCACCACTCATTTCAAAAGAGTGGACCAAGTCTTTCTCTAAAGTTGCTCTCCACCTTTCATTTGAAAGTGAAGACCAAGTCCAAGTAGAATTTCACTTGCCTTCTACCTCTTCCTCCATGCCGTCCAAAATGGGAACCAAAATGGGAACTCTACAGTTCGAACACTAGACCTCCACCCCATGGAATTGACGCCACACCAAGCTCCCAAGTAGCACATGCCTTGCCACTTTGCCAGCTCCTCCTTTTTGCAATAAAACTCTAATTTATTTTCTTAAACCCCAACTCTACCAGCTCCCTACACCTAAGGCCAAAAATTAAAATTTTCCTACCTATTCAGGCACACTCCTGGCCTACAATTAAGCCCCGATTCTACACAACAACAATACAGCACACCAAACACATGCAATATTATGCAACAACAAAATAGCCCTTAACCCGGGATATTACATTAATTCTAAATATTTTTAGATCAAGAACCGAGGAAAACAGACTTAGATCGCGGGAAAGCGAAAGTAAACGAGTAGTCATTTTCATTCCGATAGATCGAATCTGAGGTAAGTCACTATGCAAATAAACGTATTTGTATGAATTTGTAAATGTTCATATGACTAATAATGATAATGAATGTTTATGAGATGTTGAGCATATGAATTACGAGATAAGGTCGATATAGCGACAATATCCGAGAAGTCCTGTTTGAACCTAGGAATAGATAGGATTAACTTTGTCATGACACATGTATCTGCTCTGTTTTATCATGTAAGACAACGTTTGGGACGTTGGCGTTGATTTGATCTTTAAGTGTAAGACCTCGTCTGGGACGTAGGCATCGGTATGAGCTTTACGTGTAAGACCTCGTCTGGGACGTAGGCATCGATATGAGCTTTACATGTAAGACCATGTCTGGGACATCAGCATCGTATTGATTCGTGTAAGACCTTGTCTGGGACAGTGGCATCGATATCTTAGTGCATATAAGACCTCATCTGGGGCGTTGGCATTGTACGACTATTCTGAACCTACTAGATTCCTAATGGTTCAATGGGCAAATATGTGAGATGAATTATAATTCCGAGCATCCGTTTCAGGTACGTTGATATATATATTCTTTATATAAGCATGGAAGGTAAGTATGTATGTACAATAATGCAAATGAACATTTGAGATATATGTATGTTTGAGATATGAGCAAATGAGATATTTGAGATGTGTGGATTGGTAAGAAATGGCAAACCAAGTGAGCCAAGAGTTCATTTATGTGCTTGAATTGAGGATATGTTAATGAATTCAAATTGCCATACTTACAAATGAATTATATTAAGTTTATTTGTATATGACTTACTAAGCTTTTGGAAAGCTTACTCTGTGTGTGTTTTCTCTATTTTATAGGTTGTCAAAGCTACTGAAGGCTCGGGACCGTCAAGGATCGTCATCACACTACTAAAAATCATTTTGGTACACTTTGGAAAATTATAAAGCTAGATATGACATGTATAGGCTAGTATTTTGGTATAAGTTGTTATATGAACTTAGCCATGAGATTTGGCTAGAGATGAGTTAAGATTATGCATTATGATCATGATATGTGAAGCATAATTTGGCATGGTTAGTCGATTCATGAAATAGTCAAGTTTTTTAGTTAAGCAAATGAATGCATTATGTTTTTGTATATGATTTGGTTTTGGAAATTGGCATGATGGAAATGGATATTGAATGTGTGGTTTGAATGGTTATTTGGTTTATTTTTTGTGGTTATATGTGCATGAGATATCTTGGTAAATGTGGCTTGTAGGTATTGTAACGACCCAAATTTTGGCCTAGTAGAATTGGGCCCAATGGGCCTTGGGCGTAGGAGTGTTTAAAATTTTTGAGAATAAGAGAACGACATTATTTCAAGTTGGATTTATTAGGAAGGTGATTTTAGAAAGTTACGAGGATCCTAGGAAGTTTCGGGTTCAAGTTAGGCTATAGGTAAATTTTTGTGTTTAAGCACTTTAAGGAGAGAATATAAGTGGCATCAATGCTTAACGAAGTAAGAGTGTATTTTGCTAGCATAAGTGAAGCACATGGTGGAGTGGTGTGGCGTCAAGTAGAGAACATGAAGGGGAAGGGTTCGAATCCCATCTATTGCATTTTGATTAATTTTTGTGCTTCATTTTCAATGTGTCGGCCATGGCTTTAATATGGTAAGGAAGACTTTTTCATTATGGAAAGGAGACTAAGGATTATGGAAATGAGGAAAGCAAGGGAGAAACAAGGAAAGAAATCAAAGAATGGGATAAGGGAGGGGGACATGTTGGCCAAATATTAGGAGTTGCCTAAGATAGAATTTTGGTCAACACTCATCTTTTTGGTAAAGATAAATACACGGTGTTGGTAAATTTTACAAGTTTTGGTCCATGAAAGGCTTATTCTTCTTTTAGAATTTTTTTTGTGTTTTCTTTTCCCAATTTTTTTCCTCATTGCCGAAACTCTAAAGCCAAAAGTGAGCATCTTTTTCCTTTGTTTTGCCGAAACTAACTAGCCATTTTGTCCAATTCATTTTTGCTCATTTTCCCTGGTATAGCTGAAACGATCTAGTACTCTCATCCATCTTTTCTTTTCTTTTTACCATTTCTTCAACTTTCTCTCTTTCTCTCAAAACAACATTACCTTGTGGCCGAATCTTCTTGCTCATATTTCTCCTTAGCCGAACTTCTTAACCCTTCATTTCTTCTTCATTATTTCATTCTCGTTCGTGTTGACACTCAATTCTTTAATCAAATAGGTAAGTGGTCTTATTCTTCTCTTTTTTATTTTCTTTTTCTTTTCTCCCTAGCCGAATGTGTGTCTATTAACATTCGGATGTTTAACTTTTGTTCAAAATCGAAATATCATTCTCTCATAATCTTTCATATCGTGATCATCTTCTAATGTAGTGTTATAGAGGAAAGTCGAATCTCATATCCTTGTCTCATCCGTAG
This sequence comes from Gossypium bickii, assembly GCA_025503065.1. NCBI lineage: Eukaryota > Viridiplantae > Streptophyta > Magnoliopsida > Malvales > Malvaceae > Gossypium > Gossypium bickii. The sequence goes on from CP106709.1 coordinate 69,348,518, forward strand.
CCATAAGTCAATCAGTGAAAATCGGATTCATCATCGTTAAGGTAAGGAGTATCTTCATGGATTTTTTGTTATATCACTATTCGGTTATGTTGCTATCGGATCGAAGTTTTGACTAATCGATTATTTATTTTAGGAATGAAATCACTCGATATTCTCTACTTATTAATCCTTCAGAAATAGTGGTAAGCCGAAACCTCTCTTTAGATAAATATGTCCACTTATCATAGTATTTTTCTAACCGAGACTTTTTCAATGGAGGCACGTGGTAACGATTTGAAAGGAAAAGTAATAGGAGATCTCAAAAGGAGTGGATTTGCAATTCCTACTCCTAAGTTCAAACGAAGGGTGGTATAGGCAGTTCGAGATTTCCCATCGAGTTGTGGACCATCATCCGGTGAGAATAGACAAATCGTGGTCGTTCACGATTCTAAGGGTAAGCATTCCATTAGATCGTTGGATTTAGATATTTGGATTAAAATACCCTCTTTTTGGTCGTTAATCGAGTGTAATGGCGTTTTAGGTGCCGACGATCAAGAAGGTTTAGTCCTTACCGTAATCAGGTGTGTAATCTCACACCGAAATCCCGTAGATTCATGATTCGATATCACGTTGGAAAATAGATCGTTATTATTTATATGGCTAAAAATCGTAATATGGCATAAATAGAGAAATTCGCTTAAATTACATTATTTCTATAGATTTGTCAAAATCGGTATTAAAATTATTAAAATTACGAAAATGCTCCTATGGGCCGAATTACGAAAATACCCTTATGGGCCAAATTACCAAAATGCCCCTATGGGCTGATTTACTAGAATGCCTTAGTGGGCCAAACTAAAGAGTTCTATAATGGGCTGATTCACCGTAATAAATTACTGGATTAATGATTGTGGTTCATATATGTGGATATTATGCTTTATTATATATGTTGCAAGTTACATATTGCATGGGTTGGGAAATATTTTGAAGAGTAGTGTAGCCTGGTGGCATAGCCACAAAATGTTCATTATAATGCTTACTTATGATTTCGGTGGCATGGCCACTATAAATATATATTATGGTAGCTCGACTGCAAATTGGTGTGAGCGACGGGGTGGGTTGACTTGATCTCCACAGGTGTGATTGGCTGGTCGGGAGTGTGATGGATGGATGGGTTGTGCTGCATACATTACATTTAAACATTGTTATGTAAGTGGGCTTAGGCCCAAGACATTCCTAAGCAGTTTCAGGCCCAGTGGATGACGGTAAGGGGATTATACACTGAGTTCTTGTAACTCACCCCTTTTTCTTAACCCTTTCAGGTAATGCTCAGTGATGAGGACTTGGGCCATGGATGACTCGGTGGAGGCCATACTTTAGAAATGGTGTTCTTGAACTTTAGATTTTCATTTTCGTTTACTTTATTACTTTTACTATTTTGGGTTTTTAAGTTGTAATAAGGCCTCTAAAATATTTTATTTTTGTTTTATGTTTGACGTACTTATTATCTTACTTAATTTATTTTCAATGGGAATTTTGTAAAAAATCATAAATAACGGTTTCCAAAATTGACTAACAAAAGGTTTTTTTTTATAAATATGTACAAATATTTTAACTCGAATTCTCTTTCAAATTACCAACGACATGTTCAAAAGTCAAGATTTTAACGTTCACTACCTTGATTTTTGATTTATCAATCAACCTCTCAAAAATAGTTGTATTTTATTAAATATTTACATCCAAACTTGTTTTTCTTAACCATAACCAAATAACACTTATTTTAGTACAAATTACAAGGACTTTATACGTTTTCCTCATGTGACATGTCAGATCCGGTCGTAACGCATGGGCCGGGTTTGGGGTGTTACATTTTATGGTATCAAAGTCAGGTTGCAAAACTCGGCTATGGTTTGGGTTCAAAAGAGTTTTTCCAAAGCTGTTTAAAAAAAATTATTTATAAATGCATGTTCTAAAGGAAGTATGGCACCACGGGTATCCGGCACCAAGTCAAGTAAGTTTATGTTTTCATTTTATGATTATTTTGGTATGACTGTAGAAATACTCTAGAACTTCTAGCTTTAGGAGCTGAAACTATAGAGATTGAGACTTTAGGATACGTTTTGCGAAAATCGACTTTACTTCCTATACTCCATAAAGCATTGTTTAATAAACATTGAATAGCATACTGATTCATAAGGCTCTTAATCAAATTAAATCGATTTAGTGAACATGAGCGCTAGAAGACGTGGACGTGGTAGAGGCTGAGGTGCTAGGGCTAGATCTTCAGCATCGGGGCATGTTTCCAAAAGGGAGGTGTTAGCATCGCCAGTGGCTGAGATAGGATCTCATGATCGAGCTGGGGTTGATGAGCTGACTCAGATAGTTAAGGAAGTATTGGAGGAGGTTAAAGGAATCGGTGAAGCACTTCGAGTTGGGTGTGTGGACTGTAAGAAGAAAAGAGATCGCGATTCTTTTGGGTTGCAGTCTCGTTCTGTAAAGCGTGTTAAGGCACGTCCAAACTTTTTAGCTTGCGATTATTGTAGAAGGCGTCATCCGGGAGAATGCTGGAGGAGGTCAGCAGCATGCTTGAGATGCGGGTCTGAGGAGCATTCGGCTCGGGATTGTTTCATCACCATCAAGCCAGGTATGTTTTGGTTGGACGTGATGATTGAATGTAGAAAATTTTAGGTATAAGTGGAAGATAACTGCTTGCTTCTATGGTTAGATGTTTGGTTGTGTGAAAGAGGATTCAAGATTATGTTAAAAGTACATTAGTGTTATTAAGATCAGAGTGAGCAACGAAAGCATAGTGGTGTGATTTGAGCAGTGCATTTAGTAGTTGGTTGGAAATTTTGAGGACGAAATTTCTTTAAGGAGGGTAGAATTGTAACGACCCAAATTTAGGCCTAGCAGAATTAGGCCCAATGGGCCTTGGGCGTAGGAGTGTTTAAAATTTTTGAGAATAAGAGAACGGCATTATTTCAAGTTGGATTTATTAGGAAGGTGATTTTAGAAAGTTACGAGATTACTAGGAAGTTCCGGGTTCAAGTTAGGCTATAGGTAAATTTTTGTGTTTAAGCACTTTAAGAAGAGAAGATAAGTGGCATCAATGCTTAAGGAAATAAGAGTGTATTTTGCTAGCATAAGTGAAGCACATGGTGGAGTGGTGTGGCGTCAAGTAAAGAACATGAAGGGGAAGGGTTCGAATCCCATCTATTGCATTTTGATTAATTTTTGTGCTTCATTTTCAATGTGTCGGCCATGGCTTTAATATGGTAAGGAAGACTTTTTCATTATGGAAAGAAGACTAAGGACTATGGAAAGGAGGAAAGCAAGGGAGAAACAAGGAAAGAAATCAAAGAAAGGGATAAGGGAGGGGGACATGTTGGCCAAATATTAGGAGTTGCCTAGGATAGAATTTTGGTCAACACTCATCTTTTTGGTAAAGATGAATACACGATTTTGGTAGGGGGAGTGAGGGGCCGATTTTCCTATAGTTTTTACAAGTTTTGGTGCATGAAAGGCTTCTTCTTCTTTTAGCATTTTTTTTATGTTTTTTTTTTCCCAATTTTTTCCCTCATTGCCGAAACTCTAAAGCCAAAAGTAAGCATCTTTTTCCTTAGTATTGCCGAAACTAACTAGCCATTTTGTCCAATTCATTTTTTCCCATTTAAACCATCTAGTACTCTCCTCCATCTCTTCTTTCTTTTTTACCATTTCTTCAACTTTCTCTCTTTCTCCCAAAACAACATTACCTTGTGGCCGAATCTCCTTGCTCATTTTTCTCCTTAGCTGAACTTCTTAACCCTTCATTTCTTCTTCATTATTTCTTTCTCATTCATATTGACACTCAATTCTTACGTGGTCTTACTCTTCTCTTTTTCATTTTTTTTCTTTTCTCCCTAGCCGAATGTGTGTCTATTAACATTCGAATGTTTCACTTTTGTTCAAAACTGAAATATCATTCTCTCATAATCTTTCATCTCGTGATCATCTTCTAATTTAGTGTTATAGAGGAAAGCCGAATTTCATATCCTTGTCTCATCCATAGCCATAAGTCAATCGATGGAAATCGGATTCATCATCGTTAGGGTAAGGAGTTTCTTCGTGGATTTTTTATTATATCTCTAGTCAGTTATGTTGCTATTAGATCGAAGTTTTGACTAATAGGTTATTTGTTTTAGGAACGAAATCACTCGATATTCTCTACTTGTTAATCCTTCGGAAATAGTGGTAAGCCGAAACCTCTCCTTAGATAAATACGTCCACTTATCATAGTATTTTTCTAACCGAGACTTTTTCAATGAAGGCACGTGGTAACGATTTGAAAGGAAAAGCAATAGGAGATCTCAAAAGGAGTGGATTTGCAATTCCTACTCCTAAGTTCAAATGAAGGGCGGTATCGGCAGTTCGAGATTTCTCACCGAGTTGTGCATCATCCGGTGACAATAGATAAATCGTAGTCGTTCACGATTCTAAGGGTAAGCCTTCCATTAGATTGTTAGATTTAGATATTTGGATTAAGATACCCTCTTTTTGGTTGTTAATGGAGTGTAATGGTGTTTTAGGTGCCGACAATCAAGAAGGTTTAGTCCTAACCGTAATCAGGTGTGTAATCTCACACCGAAATCCCGTAGATTCATGATTTGATATCACGTTGGAAAATAGATCGTTATTATTTATACGGCTAAAAATCGTAATATGGCATAAATCGAGAAATTCTCTTAAATTACATTATTTCTATAGATTTGTCAAAATTGGTATTAAAATTGTTAAAATTACGAAAATGCCCCTATGGGTCGAATTACGAAAATGCCCTTATGGGTTGAATTACCAAAATGCCCCTATGGGCTGATTTACTAGAATGCCTTAGTGGGCCAAATTACAAAGTTCTATAATGGTCGATTCACCGTAATAAATTACTAATTAATGGTTGTGGTTCATATATGTGGATATTATGCTTTATTATGTATGTTGCATGTTACATATTGCATGGGTTTGGAAAAATGTTGAAGAGCGGTGTAGCCTGGTGGCATAGCCACAAAATGTTCATTATAATGCTTACTTATGATTTCGGTGGCATGGCCACAATAAATATATATTATGGCAGCTCGACTGCAAATTGGTGTGAGCGACGGGGTGGGTTGGCTTGATCCCCACAGGTGTGATTGGCTGGTCGGGGGTGTGATGGATGGATGGGTTGTGCTGCATAGATTACATTTAAACATTGTTATGTAAGTGGGCTTAGGCCCAAGACATTCCTAAACGGGTTCAGGCCTAGTGGATGACGGTAAGGGGAATATACACTGAGTTCTTGTAACTCACCCCTTTTTCTTAACCCTTGCACGTAATGCTCAGTGATGAGGACTTGGGCCATGGATGACTCGGTGGAGGCCATACTTCATAAATGGTGTTCTTGAACTTTAGATTTCTTTTTTCGTTTACTTTATTACTTTTACTATTTTGGGTTTTTAAGTTGTAATAAAGCCTCTGAAATATTTTATTTTTGTTTTATGTTTGACGTACTTATTATCTTGCTTAATTTATTTTCAAAGGAAATTTTCCAAAAAATCATAAATAACGGTTTCCAAAATTGATTAACAAAAGGTTTTTTTTTATAAATATGTACAAATATTTTAACTCGAATTCTCTTTCAAATTACCAACGACATTTTCAAAAGTCGCTGTTTTAACGTTCACTACCTCGATTTTTGATTTATCAATCAACCTCTTAAAATAGTTTTATTTTATTAAATATTTACATCCAAACTTGTTTTTCTTAACCATAACCAAATAACACTTATTTTAGTACAAACCACAAGGACTTTATACGTTTTCCTCATGTGATATGTCAAATCCGGTCGTAACGCATAGGCGGGTTCGGGTGTTACGGTATGGCACAAATGGATAACATTTTGGCCTTGAAAATGGCCTATAATGTCACACGCCGTGTAGCACACGCTGCGGCGTGCCTAGTGACCGTGGGAACCAAGTCGATAGTACACGGCCAGGCTCACGGGACGCGCCTCACCGCCTAGTAACCGTGTGAATTTTGGCAGATTCGACCACGGTCTGAGCACACGGGCGTGCTTAGTGGCCGTGAAAAATAAGTCAGTTTTGACCACGGGGAAGACACACGGTGGTGTCTACCACCATGGAGGACACACAGTTTCCTCCCACGGGCGTGTATCCCCTGTATTTTAGAAAAGTTTTTAAATTTCCGAGAAATTCTGTATGTGTTTCGTTTTAGTCCCAACCCGGGTTATAAGCATGTTTAAGGTCTCGATGACCTATTTAAGGGACATTGTGTGTATGATTAACGAATGGAATGTATAAAATGTTATGAAAGTTTTTGACCTTTCCGGTAACGCCTTTAACCCTAGTCCGGCGACGGATACGGGTTAGGGGTGTTACATAGAACACGAAGCAATGATCACAAAAACATAAAAATCATCAAAAACCGAGCTCGTAACATACCTTAATTAAAAACGACAAGGGCTGAACCCTTTTATGCTTCCATGGTTGTTTCTTTTATCTATAGTCAGTGGAAGATGAAGGAAAATAACATGATTTTGGCTTTTATTTTATTTATTATTAACTTTAATTACCTTTTTACCTTTTTACCTTTAAAAACATTAATAATTACACCAAATGCCACTCCACTAACATCAAATATATCATAAATGGGCTATTTTCCACATAAGGACCTTCACTTTTAAGTTCTATAGCTATTTGACACCTTTAGCTTATAGAACCCAACTTTTACGCTTTACGCGATTTAGTCATTTTTATCGAATTAACCACTTAAAGGGTAAAAATTTCATACAACTCTAATATCATCTTGTAAATGTTAAAATAATAGTAAAATAATTTTTTTAATTTCGAATTGTGGTCCCGAAACCATTGTTCTGATTAACCCTAAAAATGGGCTATTACACATTTACGATATGAAAAATACATTTAAGAATGGTCAAGAGATATCACACTATAACAATTTACATAATGGCATGTATAGCTAAACTCATACTTGCTATGTAACGCCCCAAATTTGGGTCTAGTAGAATTAGGCCTATTGGGCTTTGGGCTTTGGGTCTCATAAAATTTTTAAGTGAGCAAGAAAATGACAAATGACATGATGGCTTTAAAGGTTTAATGAATTTGGAGTGTCTAGGTGTGTTGGAGATGCTCTGGGTTCAAGTTTTGTGGTGGAGGATTCTTAATTTAATTAATTAAGGAATCAAGGTGTGAGTAGTGGGATTTTAAATAAAAATAAGTGAAAATTGGCACAAAGAAGCTTGTGGTGTAGTGGCTAAGTGACGCCACTAGGGTCCAGAGAGGTGGCGACATATGCATGCAGGAAAGTCTGAGGTTCGAGTGCTAGCTTAGCTTTATTTTGGAGTTCAATTTTAGGCTTCTAGAAGACTCTAAGGAGAAGTGATCAGTAGAGAGAATTTAGAGAAAGATAAGGGAGATATCATGGAGAAAAATTAGGAGATGAGCAGTGGATGAAGTGGTCCCGAGTTGGAATTTAGGGGTGGCTAAGTTCCGGCTGTAGGCTATATAAATGTGTGTGTCGATTCTGGGGTCCTAGGTAATGCCGAATTTTCCATTCTTTTTCTTTTCCTTACTGAAACCTTATTTTTCCACAACCGAAAATACCTTGCCTTGTTGCCGAAATCTCCTATAGCCGAATCCCTTTTTGCCGAATTCTTTCATAGCCAAACTCTTTTATTACTGAAGTATCATCATCCTTTCTTACCAAAATCCCTATTAGTGCCGAATATTTGTTGTTTTCCTCCATCACAAATCGATTGGTATCTACTCTCAGTCAATGTTGAAAGCTGAATCTCGTTCAGTAGCTAGCTAGGCCGCGGGATCAAAGGTTGGATTCGGTAAGTGTTTAGTTAAACCCCTTAGTGTGTTTCGTTAAAAGCCGAACGTCTATCTAACTTCTCATTGTCATTAATCTTATATTAACAAGGGTAAGGTTCAGAGATCACAAACGTGGTAAGGATCGTTAGCAAAGTGTAAGTAACTCAACTCGATTATGGTTTAAGTAAATGGTCGAATGTGAGTATGACCTATAAGGGTGACTTGTGTGGATTATGAGTCACTCGAAGTTTGATGGTGTATGTGTGAGTGTAGATCTAGGGGATACTCGTGATTAGTAGCTAAGGAAGGGCTATTAGAACCCAGTGGCACACGGTAAGGATACGGTAAGGCTTCGGATTTTGGTAAATGTTTTGATTAAGTATGGGTGATTGATTGAAGGTTGGTTGGTTGTAGGTTCTTTTTTCTGTATTTTAAATTTACGAAATAAAAATAATTGATACGTAAAAGTTGGGTTGACAAATTAATGTTTTTGATATTGCAGAGCGATGAGTGAAACCGAATGCGAGAATCGTCTGACAATCACCTTACCTTCCAGAGCCAAGAAATAGTGACTCGATTTAACATGGAGACTATCACATTGCGGTGGGAAGGCGATTATGAGGAATCGATCACGACGTCGTCTCTTGGTGAGGAGTCCCAACCCGAATTGTAGTGAGCCCTCCAAGCATGGAGGATATCTAGGTGGTTCTCACCATACTTGACGGCGTCGTACAACTTCGGTTTTGCCAACAATCTTGGGTTTAAGAAGAAGGATAGCAAGATTGAACAGAAAACAAAATCAAACTTCTTAGCAAAGAAGCACACCGTAAAACCTTTATACCTTATAACTCAGAACCTCGTTGGTTCGATTTCTCTTGAGGGCCATTCTTGCCACTTCGGAGATATCCCGAACACTTCCATCGCTATCTAAGCTAATGCTTGTGGGAGGCCTAGCCATGCTGATGTAATTGTAGATGGTAATTCATCCGTGCCTGATTATAATCGAGAGAAAACTGAAGAACTATCATCAGGTATTGAGTTCCCTTTCGAACTCATTTTTCCACTTTCGATAGTGGCTTTTTAATTGTTGAGAAGAGCCTTATACATGTGGCAGTTTTGTTTTATCTCTTAAATTATTCTTTCGTGTCTTAGGGAAGGGTCTTCTTTCGAAATTTGGAAGGAGGACGACTGCACTTGATGATAATCGTCGTGCAACGTATAACATATCTAGTCAACCACGTTGCAGTAACCATGTGATATGAGGTCATTGTGGGCTAAGGCCCAAGACCACTATTTTTGATAGGGCTTAAACCCAATGTAATAATAGTAGGTTGATTGGATTACCAAGGTCATACATACTGAGTTTCGAAACTCACCCCCTTTTTTATTAAATGTTTCAAGTGATCCTCAATAAACGGCTCGACATGGGAGAGGACTCGGAGATGGCCACACTACAAGATACTTAGGAGATTTGTTTATTTGTTTCAAAGGACATAATTTTAATTGCTTTATTTTCGCTGGTTGCAATAAGGCCTTGTACTCCGATTTGACTTTAGATTTTGTGTTTTGTTATCATTGTTCAACTGTTTACTTAATTGTTAAACTTAAATAAATTTTCTTAAACATGGTTTTCGAAATACCTAAAAATATGGGCTTTTATCATTACTTAACAAGATTCAAGGATTTTGGGCTTTTAGGCCTTAAATTTTAACTTAGCAAAATTGTTTTGAATTATGCCTTTGATGTGACATTCCCGGATTCAGCCATGACGTCCGAGTCTGAGGGTGTTACATGCTACGTCAGTCCGAGAACTAGCTGTGATACCAACAAATGTATCGCCCCTAACCCGTATTCGTCATCAAAACAAGGTTACGGAGCATTACCAAAGTTTACAGAACAATTTCAATTAATTTGAGAAATTTATTATTCATATTCCGAGATTATCAATAACGTCCCTTAAATAGACCCTCGAGGCCCAATATGAACATTAGAATCAAATCGAGACTAAATCGGGATCATAAAAAAATTTTCACAAAATTTTAAAATTTCTTTTATGAACAATATCCACACGCCCGTGTGGTCTAGGTACACGCCCGTGTGGTCTGGTCGTATGGCTTACACGGTCATAAAACATGCCCATGTTGTCGGCTGTGTGACTATACACGCCCGTGTCCTTAACCCGTGTAACTCTATGACTTATAAGGTATGAATAATTGAAGTCACACGGCCAAGTCACACGCCCGTGTGCTAGGCCGTGTGGTTAATTTAATTTTTAAAAATTAGGTGTAATTTTCACACAGCCATACCATACACCCGTGTTCAAGGCTGTGTTATCCACATTGATGAGGTACACGCTCGTGTCTCTACCCGTGTGCTCAATTATGAGCATTCTGTTTTGCAAATTTTAATTACAGGGGACACACGACTAGACCACATGCCCATGTACCAGGCCGTGTGTCACACACGATCTAGACATATGCCCGTGTGTCTACCTGTGTGGACGATATAAGGCCATTTCCTAGCCTTGTTTCTCACCCAATCTTTTCCATTTTCCTGCACCAACACATACATATATTTTCCAACCAATTCAAGCATAAATACAAAGCCATTATACCATTTGTTATTGTATAAAATCACTTACCTTCATCATAAATTATTTACTTTACTTACCTCTTATGTAATTTTAGTTATTCATTATAATTTCATACTTATATATGTACATAAAGATGTGTTATTCCATATCTATCTACGACATCTAAACAAGATTCTCTAGCCATTACAATCTCTTCAACATACACAACCATAATTTGGTCAAATTTGCCTATACATGCCATTATACCAAAACAAGATTTTCATTTATACCAAAACGAGATTTTCATTTATACCAAAATAATGGGAGGATAGTGTGATGTATGCTCCGACCGTTCTCCAACCTTCACGAGCTTTGAGCACTATAAAACAGGGAAAAATAAACCTAATAAGCATTATATGTTTAGCAAGCTCGTATAACCAGAATTTAACTTACCAATCATATTTAACATTTAAATCATTCAAAAGCATACTTTCCATTCAATTTGGCATTTTACCTAACCACATGCATTCAATCAAACATGTTAATCACAAATATACCTTAATGCATTGATGAGCTCATCATGCCATATTCCATCAAATTTTCCTCTTTTCATTTCATATTCCTTGTGTCTCATTAATCATTTTATCCATTGAACTATTGGATTTTCAGATGGATTTTTCCGATAGTACATTCAAAGTATCCAATTCCATTGTCCATAAATTCATATCCAAAGAGTACCTATTAAGGTACACTCTCGTACCACATAACATACAATGAGAATTGCCATCCAAGCTAAATTCTATCTATAATACACACTCTAAGAGCTATGTCGATTACCAATCCAAAGTTAAATCCTCTCGAAGGACAAAGAATTCTCTCAGAGTTTATTCTGATTACCGATCTAGGCTAAATCCAGTCAATTAGGATTACCTATCCAGGCTAAATCCTAATTGAAACATATACTCAAGAGGCTCATTTCGGATTACCCGTCTGGGCTAAATCCATTCTGCAACACATGTAGTTTTATCAGGGAAATCACCTTTATCCATCGGAATTCAATATTCACACGAAATACAACCTTTTTTAATAAATTTCCAACATATATCATGTAACACCCTATCCCGAAGTCCTGTCGCTAGATTAAGGTTAGGAGCATTACTGACATGATCAAAAACATTCACGACAAAATCATACCTTCAATCATCATTCTCGGACATAATGTCCCTTAATCTGGTCCTCGAGACCTTAATCATACTTATAAGTCGAGTCGGGACTAAACTGAAGCACATATGAAATTCCATAAAAATTTGAAACTTTTCTAAATTACAGGGGAGGCACGCCCATGGGAGGAGACCGTGTGCCCTCCACGGCTTCTACACACCCCCGTGTGTCCATCCATGTTTATACTGACTATACCAACACGGTCATTAGGCACGCCCGTGTGGCATGGCTGTGTACTTTTTAGGTCATATACTGACTTCTCCACCACGGCCACCAAGCACGCCCGTGTCGAGGCCGTGTACTTTTATGTTAGCTACTGACTTGTACACCACGGCCAGATGACACGCCCGTGTCGAGGCCATGTGATGATAAACTTCATCCTACAATTAACCCATGATCGTTAGGCATGCCCGTGTGCCACAACCGTGTGACATTATAGGCCATTTACTAAGCCAAAAGGCCACCCACAAAGGGTCATACCTACAAGCCATATTCAACAAGATATTTCATGCACATAAAACCATCACAAGTATACCAAAATAATCATTTAAAACATACATTCAAGACCAATCCCAACTATGGTAATCTCAAGGATTAAAACTCATATCATTACAAGACTAATTCATGCATTTGCTCATTCAAACTTGGCCATTCCACATTCTTTCATCATACCAAAAGATACATTCTATAACACATTCATTTAAGCTAAATTTCAACTCTTAAATAGCCAAATCACATGGCTAAGATCACATAACTATTTATACCAAAATACTAGCCTATACATGCCATATCTAGCTTCATACTATATCAAAATGTACCAAAATAAGTTCTATAGCGTGATGACGATCCAAGACAGTCCCGAGCCTTCAGTAGCTTTGACGACCTATAAAACAGATTAAACACACACAAAGTAAGCTTTTCAAAACCTTAAACTTAGCATAAAATGCATATATTTGCTTTGGTTCATACACTTTTAACCACATTAGCCATATTCACAATTGAAAGATCATATAAACACATATCTCATTTCACCAAAACTTTATACAACATATCATCAACTTCATATTCATAGCATCATAGTAAGATCATATTAATGCTTACCTTGTATACACAATTAGTGTATAATTAACATACCTGAATTGGATTTACAATCACATATTTGTTCATAGCTCGGATTTGTAATTAGTATCATAGACTTGTCCGTTGAACCGTAACAAATCTAATAGGATGCTCAGAAGGCTTAGAACAATCGTACAATGCCAACGTCCCAGAGGAGGTCTTACATGCTCTCGGATATCGATGCTACTGTCCCAGATAGGGTCTTATACGAATCAAAATGATGCCGATGTCCCAGACATGGTCTTACATGTAAGTGTCATAAGGATGCCAACGTCCCAGACGTGGTCTTATACGTAAAGTTTATATTGATGCCAACATCCCAGACGTGGTCTTACACATAATCAGATATCGATGCCACTGCCCCAGACAGGGTCTTACACGAATCTCAAATCAATGCCAACGTCCCAGACGTGGTCTTACATGATCAAACAGAACAGATACCTATGTCAAGGTTCGTACGAGGCTTCTCAGACTTAGTCAACATACCGAACTTATCTCGGAATTCAATTACTGAATTTCTCATAAACATTCATTATCATCATTAAACATATCAACAATTACAAATGCATACATATTCATTTATTTGTATAGTAACTTACCTCGGATTCGGTTTATCGGAATAGAAACGGCTACTCGTTTACTTTCGCCTTCCCATGATCTAAATTCGTTTTCCTCGGTTCTTGATCTAAACATATTCAGAATTAACCCTTTTATTCAATAATTCATTCAATTCAATCCAAGGACACTCATTTAGGGCAATTTGCAATTTAGCCCTCACATTTGCACACTTAATCAATTTAGTCCTTTTTTCTCAAAACATCAAATTCATAAATTCAATATACAACCAAGCTTAGCTGAATATATATATACATCATACAAGCCCATACTTTTCATCAAATTGACAATTTAGTCCTCCAAAATAACATTTTCTCAATTTAGCCCTTTTTAGCTAAATTCATCAAAACTTCAAGAACAAAACATATTCATCTACCACCAATCTATCATTTAACACCTTAAAGCATCACAAAGCTCAACATAGCATCAATGGCATAACTTGCAAACATCACCAATACACAAAATTGAAACATGGGTTTGATAGTAGACGAAGCAACGATTACAAAAACGTAGAAATTATCGAAAACAGATCAAAAACTTACCTTGAATTTAGCTTTCATATGGCCGAATATAACAAAGTATTTCTTTCCTATCTTTGTTTGTGTTTTTCGGTGGATGAACAATGCATTAAAGCTTATTTTAAGCTTTAGCTTTATTAATAATATGATATAAACTAATTTCCCAATATAACCTTTCATATAAATATACATATCACATAGTTACAAGGTCATTTATGACCTTAGCCATCCACTAACCATGGAAATGGCTAAATTGCCACATAAGTCCTCACATTTATTAAGCCACAACACATAAGCACTTAAACATATAGCCTGTAACTTTCACATTCAATGCAATTTCATCCTTTTGCAAATTAAACACACAAATAGACAAATTAACTTACGAAAATTTAACACATGCTAAACCACGTATCAACGGCACAGATATAATATTAAAATATTATACGAACTCGGATTTGTGGTCCCGAAACCACTGTTCTGACTAGGGTATAAACCGGACTGTTACAATTCTCCTCCCTTAGGGATTTTCGTCCCCGAAAATCTTACCGTTAAACAGATTCGGATATTGTTGTCTTATTGAATCTTCAGGCTCCCACGTAGCCTCTTCTACCCCGTGTCGATTCCACAGTACTTTCACTAATGGAATTTTCTTATTTCTCAACTCTTTCACTTCACGAGCTAGGATGCGTATCGGTTCCTCTTCATGTGTCATATCTGATCAGGTTTCAATTTCAGATGGGGCAATCACATGTGACGGATCGGATCGATATCTACGAAGCATCGAAATATGAAATACATTGTGTATCCTTTCTAGTTTAGAAGGCAATTTCAATTTTATGCAACAGGCCTGACAGGTTCAATGATCTCATACGGCCCGATGAACCTTGGACTTAATTTACCTTTACGTCCGAATTGAAGCACTTTCTTCCATAGAGACACTTTTAGAAATACTTTTGAAGCACTTTCTTCCATAGAGACACTTTTAGAAATACTTTGTCGCCAATTTCAAATTCTATATCTTTTCGTTTCAAGTCTGCATAAGACTTCTGACGATCAGATGCTGCTTTCAAACAATCTCGGATCAATTTCACTTTCTACTCTAAATCTTTTATCAAATCAACCCCATATAGCTTATTCTCACTGAGTTCAGTCCAATACAAAGGTGTACGACATTTTCGTCCGTACAAAGCTTCATAAGGTGCAATTTTGATGCTTGTCAGAAAATTGTTATTATATGCAAATTCGATCAGTGGCAGATACTGTTCCCATGAACCATGAAACTCTAGTACACAACACCTTAATATGTCTTCTAGAATTTGAATAGTCCGTTCGGACTGACCATCTGTTTGCGGATGGATAGCTGTACTGAAGTGTAATTTCCTTCCCAAAGCTTCTTGTAATTTCTTCCAGAATCTCAACGTAAACCTCGGATCTCTATCAGATACAATAGGTAGTGGTACTCTGTGCAATTTCACAATCTCAGAAATATAAAGCTCGGCTAATTTGTCAAGTGAGTAGTCAGATCTTACAGGAATAAAATGGGCAGATTTCGTTAATCTATCAACCACGACCCATATTGCATCTTTCTTTCTCGGAGTCTGACATAAACCAAAAACAAAGTCCATGGTCACTCTATCCCATTTTCACTCAGGAATGAGAATCGGTTGTAACAATCCAGACGGAACTTGATGTTTTGCTTTTACTTGCTGACAGACTAAACATTTTGAAACAAAATCAGATATGTCCCTTTTCATACCAGACCGCCAGTAATGTCATTTCAAATCCTGATACATTTTTGTGCTTCCCAGATGAACAGATAGACCATGTTATGAGCTTCATTCAAGATCAACTGAACCAACTCTGGATTTCTCGTAATACAGATACGATCTTGGAATCTCAAACAATTATCAACAATTTGAAATTTAGATTCATAATTCACCTCACACTGAGTTCGTTTCGCTAGCAATTCATTATCAGATTTCTGAGCATCACATATCTGTTGTAAGAACAACGGTTGGGCTTTTAATTCAGCTAACACAGAACTATCATCAGACAAATCTAACTGAGCATTCAAAGCACATAATGCAAACAATGATTTTCTACTCAAAGCATCAGCAACAACATTCGCTTTACCCGGATGATTATCTATCACAAGCTCATAATCTTTTAGCAGCTCTAACCATCTTCTTTAAAGCAAGTTCAAATCATTCTGAGTCATCAGATTTTCAGACTATTATAATCTAAAAACACGTGACATTTCTCACTGTACAGATAATGACGCCAAATCTTTAACGCAAACACAATCGCTGCTAACCTAAGGTTGTACGTCGGATAATTCTTTTCATGAGGCTTCAATTGTCTCGAGGCATAAGCTACCACTTTGCCTTCCTGCATCAAAACACATCCCAGGCCGTCTAACAAAGCATCACTGTACACAATAAATTCTTTTCCCGGTTCTGGCTGTACTAACACTGGAGCTTCTATTAACAGAGTTTTCAACTGATCAAAACTTTTCTGGCATTTATCTGACCATTCAAATCTGACATCTTTCTGAAGTAATTTAGTCAATGGAGTAGCTATTGTCGAAAAGCCTTTCACATATCTCATGATAATAACCACCAAACCTGTAAAATCATGGACTTCAATACATTTCTCGGAGGTTTCCAATTCAGAATAGCAGAAATCTTGCTCGGATCAACTCGAATCCCAGATGCTAACACAATATGTCCCCGAAAACTAACCTCATGCAACCAGAATTCACATTTGCTGAATTTCGCATAAAATTGCTTATCTCTCAAAGTTTGCAAAACAACTTTCAAATGTTCTGCATGCTCAGCCTCATCACGAGAATAAATCAAAATGTCATCAATGAATACCACAACAAATTGATCTAGGTACGGTTTAAAAATTTTGTTCATCAGATCCATAAAAACAGTAGGACCATTGGTTAGTCCAAATGGCATAACTAAAAATTCATAATGCCCGTACCTCGTTCTGAAAGCAGATTTTGGAATGTCTGAATCTTTAACTCTCAACTAGTAGTATCCAGATCTCAGGTCAACCTTGGAAAACACAGTAGCTCCTTTTAACTGATCAAACAAATCATCAATTTTGGGCAACGGGTATTTATTCTTTATTGTCACCTTATTCAACTGACAATAATCAATACACATCCTCATCGTGCCATCTTTCTTTTTCACGAACAGGACAGGAGCTCCCCAAGGCGAGAAACTCGGTCTAGCAAACCCTCTATTCGTCAACTCTTGCAACTATGGCTTTAATTCCTTCAGCTCGGTTGGTGCCATTCTATACGGAGCTATCGAAATAGGTGTGGTACCAGGCAATAATTCAATACCAAACTCAACTTCTCAAATAGGAGGGTAAGCCCGGTAATTCTTCAGGGAGCACATCAGAAAACTCACAGACAACAGGCACTGACTCAACTTTTTTTTCGGACACTTTCGTATCGATCACATAAACAAAATATGCCTCATATCCCTTATTCAAACAACTCTGAGCTTTCAAAACAGATATCACAGCAGGCAATCCATTCAAATCATTAGATTCAACTCGTACAATCTCATCATTCGGACATCTTAAATCTATAGTCTTTCTTTTGCAGTTCACAATAGCATCATGCATGAACAACCACTCCATACCCAGAATAATATCAAACTCATCAAATGGCAAAAGAATCAGATCAGCAGAGAAACAGATATCTCGAAACATTAACGGACCGTTCTTGCATACTTTGTCAACAAGGACACTTTTACTTAAGGGGTTTGATACTTTTATAACAAACTCAGTAGACTCTACAGGCAAAGTCTTACTGGATACTAAATTCATGCATATATATGAATGCGTAGAACCAGGGTCTATCAAAGTAATCATAGAAGTATCATAAAGAGTAAAAGTACCCGTTATAACATCTGGTGACGAAGCTTCTTTTCTAGCTCGGATAGCATATACTCTAGCTGGCGCTCTAGCTTCGGATCTGACAACGTTATCTCTCGTAGTTCTCTGACTACAACTAACATTTCTGACATTTTTCGATGGCCTACCTCTCACAGGTGCATTTTCAGATCTCAAATTCTGAACAGTCTCTGGTTCGACAGACTCAGGGCAATCACGTATAAAATGATCAAGCGATCCACATCTAAAGCAAGCTCTATCGTATAATCTACAGCTTCCCGGGTGCCTTTTTCCACAATGTTTACATTCAGGTCCCTTGGATCGAACATTACCAACACTGGCCACTAAAGTTGCTGGAGTTTTAGAACTCACTTGCGGTCTAGATTGATTTCTATTCGCATGTCCCACATTATCTCTAGAATGACTCTAACTATCTCTGAATTTCTTCGAAGATGACTGAAATGATTTGCTTGGAAATTTTTTTCTCATATCACAAGCTTCAGATTTAGCTTTTCTCTTATCTTTCCTGAGTGCCTCAGCTTTGCAAGCTCTATCAACAAGTACAACAAACTCTTTTATTTCCAAAATCCTGACTAACAAACAAATGTCTTCATTAAGGCCATCTTCAAGCCTTTTGCACATTATAGCTTCAGATGATACACATTCTCGAGCATACTGACTCAGTCTCACAAATTCTCATTCATATTCTGTAACAGACATACGGCCCTGCTTTAGTTCTAGAAATCCCTTTTGTTTCTGATCAGCGAATCTCTCACTGATATATTTCTTCCAAAACTCGATCTGAAAGAAATCCGATGTGACTCGTTCTCTCGGAACAATAGAAATCAGAGTTTTCCACCATTGATATGCTGCATCTCGGAGTAATGATACAACACATTTTATGCATCATCCGAAGTCAGAGACATTTCATCAAATACCCGGATCGTGTTTTCAATCCAGAACTCAGCCTTTTCAGCATCATCATCTTTAGTAGCTCGGAATTCTTCGGCCCCATACTTACGAATCTTGTCAACAGGAGGATTATTCAATAGATTCGGATGCATAACCGGTGGCACAACTGCAGTCTGAGAGGGATTAACTGGGGGCGGGGGTTGTGAAACATCGGGTTATTCTTTACAAACTGAGTGAACCACTCACTCATCATCTGAAAGAAAGCTTGTTTAGCTTCTCCCTCTTGACCGCTCGTAGCCAGTCTCGATTCAGAGGGCGCTGTCTCTTGCGCAGGAGCAGGCGCATTACTTTTTACGTCGTCAGCTACGGCTCTTTTGGAATCCATTACTATACGAAAATCACATTTATAGGTCAGGATTCATCACACTATCACATTTCAGATATATGGCATGTATAGCTAGACTCTGACACGCTACATTAGTCTGAGAATTGGCTAAACCGTAGCTCTGATACCAACCAAATGTAACACCCCTATCCCAAGTCTGTCACCGAATTAAGGTCAGGAGCATTACTGGACAGATCGGAAACATTCACAGACAAAATCATACCTTCAATCATCATTCTCAGACATAATGTCCCTTAATCTGGTCTTCGAGACCTTAATCATACTTATAGGTAGAGTCGGGACTAAACTGAAGCACATATGAAATTCCATAAAAATTTGAAACTTTTCTAAATTACAGGGGAGGCATGCCCGTGGGAGGAGACCGTGTGCCCTCCACGGCTTCTACACACCCCCGTGTATCCATCCGTGTTTATACTGACTACACCAACACGGTCATTAGGCATGCCCGTGTGGCATGGCCGTGTACTTTTAGGTCATATACTGACTTCTCCACCACGGCCACCAAGCACGCCCGTGTCGAGGCCGTGTGATGATAAACTTCATCCTACAATTCACCCACAGTCGTTAGGCAAGCCTGTGTGCCACAACCGTGTGACATTATAGGCCATTTACTAAGCCAAAATGCCACCCACAAAGGGTCATACCTACAAGCCATATTCAACAAGATATTTCATGAACATAAAACCATCAAAAGCATACCAAAATAATCATTTAAAACTTACATTCAAGACCAATCCCAACTATGGTAATCTCAAGGATTAAAACTCATATCATTACAAGACTAATTCATGCATTTGCTCATTCAAACTTGGCCATTCCACATTCTTTCATCATACCAAAAGATACATTCTATAACACATTCATTTAAGCTAAATTTCAACTCTTAAATAGCCAAATCACATGGCTAAGATCACATAACTATTTATACCAAAATACTAGCCTATACATGCCATATCTAGCTTCATACAATATCGAAATGTACCAAAATAAGTTCTATAGCGTGATGACAATCCAAGACGGTCTCGAGCCTTCAGTAGCTTTGACGACCTATAAAACAGATTAAACACACACAGAGTAAGAATATACAAATAAACTTAGCATATAATGCATATATTTGCTTTGGTTCATACACTTTTGACCACATTAGCCATATTCACAATTCAAAGATCATATAAACACATATCTCATTTCAACAAAACTTTATACAACATATCATCAACTTCATATTCATAGCATCATAGTAAAATCATATTAATGCTTACCTTGTATACACAATTAGTGTATAATTAACATACCTGAATTGGATTTACAATCACATATTTGTTCATAGCTCAGATTTGTAATTAGTATCATAGACTTGCCCGTTGAACCGTAATAAATCTAATAGGATGCTCAGAAGGCTCAGAATAATCGTACAATGCCAACGTCCCAGACAAGGTCTTACATGCTCTCGGATAGCGATGTCGCTGTCCCAGATAGGGTCTTATACGAATCAAAACGATCCTGATGTCCCAGATATGGTCTTACACGTAAGTGTCATAAGGATGTCAACGTCCTAGACGTGGTCTTATACGTAAAGTTTATATTGATGCAACGTCCCCGCACGTGGTCTTACACATAATCGATATCGATGCCACTTTGTCCCGCATGTGGTCTTACACGAATCTCAAATCAATGCCAACGTCCCAGACGTGGTCTTACATGATCAAACAGAATAGATACCTATGTCAATGTTCGTACGAGGCTTCTCAGACTTAGTCAATATACTGATCTTATCTCGGAATTTAATTACAGAATTTCTCATAAACATTCATTATCATCATTAAACATATCAACAATTACAAATGCATACATATTCATTTATTTGTATAGTGACTTACCTCGGATTCGGTTTATCGGAATAGAAACGGCTACTCGTTTACTTTCGCCTTCCCACGATCTAAATCTATTTTCCTCGATTCTTGATCTAAACATATTCAGAATTAACCCTTTTATTCAATAATTCATTCAATTCAATCCAAAGACACTCATTTAGGGCAATTTACAAATTAGCCCTCACATTTGCACACTTAATCAATTTAGTCCATTTTTCTCAAAACATCAAATTCACAAATTCAATATACAACCAAGCTTAGCTGAGTATATATACATCATACAAGCCCATACTTTTCATCAAATTGACAATTTAGTCCTCCAAAATAACATTTTCTCAATTTAGCCCTTTTTAGCTAAATTCATCAAAACTTCAAGAATAAAACATATTCATCTACCACCAATCTATCATTTAACACCTTAAAGCATCACAAAGCTCAACATAGCATCAATGGCATAACTTGCAAACATCACCAATACACAAAATTGAAACATGGGTTAGATAGTAAACGAAGCAACGATTACAAAAACGTAGAAATTATCGAAAACAGATCAAAAACTTACCTTGAATTTAGCTTTCATATGGACGAATATAACAAAGTATTTCTTTCCTATCTTTGTTTGTGTTTTTCGGTGGATGAACAATGCATTAAAGCTTATTTTAAGCTTTAGTTTTATTAATAATATGATATAAACTAATTTACCAATATAACCTTTCATATAAATATACATATCACATAGTTACAAGGTCATTTATGACCTTAGCCATCCACTAACCATGGAATGGCTAAATTGACACATAAATCCTCACATTTATAAAGCAACAACACATAAGCACTTAACATATAGCCTGTAACTTTCACATTCAATGCAATTTCATCCTTTTGCAAATTAAACACACAAACAGACAAATTAACTTACGAAAATTTAACACATGCTAAACCACATATCAACGGCATAGAATATAATATTAAAATACTATACAGACTTGGATTTGTGGTCCCAAACTCTTTATTACGACTAGGGTATAAATCGATCATTACATATCATTTCATATATACAATCTCATATAACATATTCAATGTAATATAACATTCAAAATAACACGTTTCTCTGCTCATCTATGTTATACAAACTTACCTTGACACTTGTTCGTAACTGAAATCTACTCATCCGAAATCTTCTCCTTTCCACGATCTAATTGTTTGTTCAATCTTTTCGGATCTATATAATTGAATTTAATCATCAATTTAACACATTTCATATTCCATTGAACTCAATTTTCACCCTAGGCAAAATTACCATTTTTCCCCATACTTTTCATAAATTTCAATTTCGTCCCTAGGCTCGGAAAATGAAATTCATATAATTTAATCCTTATTTCCAGCCTAGCCGAATTCCATATACTATAATATCAGCCCATGAATTCCATAAAAATCAGAATTTTATCATGGGTTTTCACCATTTTTTAATTTAGTCCCTACATCATATTTTCATGTAAATTCACTTTGTAAAAGTTGTTTATCTATCAACAACCTTTCATTTTCTACCATAAACTTTTAAATTTCAGCATATTCATCCATGGAAAATTTTCTATAAGTCGATATCTATTCCAATTAATCCCCCAAATAGATAAATTAAGCTTCCTCGATCTCAAAAATATAAAAATTACTAAAAACGGGACTTGGAAACTTACTCAATTAAGCTTGAAAAGTTCCTTTTCTCTCTCCTAGGGCTTCCATAAAATTTGGGGATGAAGATGATATTAAAATAAGATGATAATTCTATTTAATTAATTATAATTTTTTAATTATTTTGTTTTCCAATTTAGTCCTTAACCTTTTCTAATTTTTCCATGGATGATTCACTAAAACTATCTACATACTTTTCTTTAATGGTCTAATTACCAAATAAGGACCTCGAGTTTTGAATTCCATAGCTAATTAACTCATATAGCTATTAGAATTCAAATTTTACATTTTATGCAATTTAGTTAATTGATAAAATTTTCTTATCAAAATTCTCATGCAACCTTTCTATCACATTACTAATCATTTCATAATATTAAAAATATTTTATCTTTCCAGCTCGAATTTGTGGTTACGAAATCAATATTCCGACTTCACTGAAATTGGGCTATTACATACATGTTCATTAATAAATTAGCATGTATAAGTGTTTAGTATGTTAATTTTTATGTGTGTCTTTAGTAATTGTTCAATGCCAAATTATCTATCTTGTAGGTGACATTCATAAGACTAATGAATCTTCAAGTTTGGATAGTTTTCAAGCCTTTAAAGTTCATTATGGTGGTTGTTCAAATGGATCAAGTAAGACTCTTCAAATCTGATTAGTTTTAGAGCCTTCAAAACTCATTATAATGACAATTTAAGAGGTCTTTGAACGAGTCTTTTGACATTTGGTTTTAAGGAGATAAAGGGACACCAAACAACACATTAAGAAACATTAAATCATCAACAAGTGAAGAGACATGCCTTTTCGACTACACATGAATCAAGTGAAAAGACATGACTTATTGGCTGCCCAACATTAGTTAAACCAAATTTAAATGATTGTATTAACAACTAGTTAAATGCGAAATTTGGAAGGTCCTTTATAGGATTTTGATTAGTCATATTAGGGCCTATAAATAACTTGTAAAAAGACATTGTTGGCTAATGAACATTTTTATAATTTGTGAGAATTCTATCTCTTTGTTCTTGAAAGAACTTAGATGGACTTATCAAGGTTCCCCTTGTGGCGTCAAACCATGTACTGTTGGTTCATATTTTGCTAAATAGAGGGTCATAATTTTCTTTCTACAAACTTGTTCGTATTTCACTTTATAAAAATTGGGTCACGATCTTTCATATTGTTGATTCATTTCTTAATGTTCATCTCAGGCAAGTTATCCATCCACGCCATTTCCATCATTTTCATTGAATTAATAACCATTAATTCTATTCTCACTTTAAGCCCTAATTCGGAACGATCCAACATTAGACGATCGGGCAATTCAACATGTAACAGTTTATTTTTCAATGGTTGTGGAATAGTGGTTTCAGGACCACAAATTTATGTCTTGTCAACTTGTAAATATTATTTATAAAATAATTACTGAGTCATTAGACTCGTATTAAAATTTGGTTAAGAAATTTTAACATTTAGATATTTAATTAAGGAAAAAGGACTAAACTGTAAAAGGGGCAAAACTTGTTAATTATTGCATTTAGATTATTTAATTGCTTAACTAATAAATTTGGGAGGGACAATAAGGCAATCAGACCTTATTGTTTGATAGTGGACAGTATTGGAATGAAAATTAAAGAAAAAAAATCGAAAGAAAATGTGGATAATGGTAATTTTGTAAATAAGTGGAAATTAACTTAAAACATAATGAAAATTCACCAATATTTTCTTCAATTTTCTTCTTGTATGGTCTAAACCTCCATTTTCTTAATCTTGAAGTTTTGATAGCTTTAGGTGGTGCATGTAAGTGAAATTGATACTTGTAATTTTTATGTTTTTGATATCGTTGCAACTAGGTCCACCTAGCTCGTACTGTAACACCCCTCACCCGTATTCAATGTTGGAATAGGGTTATAGAGTATTACCGAACTTATAAAACAATTAAACATTCAACTCAATCCAAATTTTCACATTACAAGAAATCATCAATCAATTTCAATCACATGGTCCCTATTATGAGCCTACGAGGCCCTAAACATGCTTTGCGAGTGGTTCGGGACTAAACTGATAACTCAAGTAACTTTCATGAAACTTTGAAAATTTTTCTCAAAATAGGGGACACATGCCTGTGTGGTCAGGCCGTGTGAGACACGTCCGTGTCACAGGCTGTGTGGACATTCAAAATGGGAGCACATGGCTGTGTCCCAGCCCGTGTCTGACCCTGTGTAACTCTCTGACTTAGGTCACACGGCCAACACACACTCCCGTGTTACTAGTCCGTGTGCCCTAAAAATGGCCATACACACTCATGTGTCCGACTGTGTACTAGGCCATGCCAAACCTGTAAGGTATACTGACTTATGTCACACGGCCAAGTCACACGCTCATGTGTGAGCCCGTGTGGAGCATACTGACTTGATTTCTAAAACCACACCAGGGGACACACGACCGTGTACTTGACCGTGTGTCAGACACGGCTGAGACACACGCTCGTGTCTCCGCCCGTATGGACAAAAATAAGTTATTTACCAAGCCATTTTGCCACCCAAATATGCATATACCTACACAACCAAAATGGCACCAAACAATAGCATAAATGAATATCCAATTCAGCCACAATCAGATCTAATTCATACCATTTTGAATTCTAACAACCAACATGCTTATAACCCCAAATCTTACTCAATTAAAACACCAAAACACATATACAAACCAACTAAGTTAACCTTTGCCAAACATATATATTCTGCACCAATTCACAAATATAATTCATATCTAATAGCAACCATTTAACATATATAATATCAATAACCACAAGCCTCATAATATAAGCCATTCCCATATCCATCCATGAACTCAAACATCAATATATACGCACAAATATGCACATAACCAAATTCACCAAATTAAGCCAACTCTTATGGCTATATTTACAAACCAAAACATAAGCATTTACAAGCCAATTCAAATGGCCAATATCACTACCAAAACATAGCCAAAATGACTCAAAATTCCTATACATGCCATATACTTAATATACCAAAGTTCAAAGGTACCAAGTGATAGGTAGATAGTGTGATGCAATCTCCGACGATCCCTGAATCCAAGCTAGATCGATAACACTATAAAACACGGGAAAAATAAACAAAGTAAGCTATAAAGCTTAGTAAGCTCGTATAAAATAAACTTAATGAAATCTCACAAATATAATTCACAAACTAACAAACCTTTCATATACTCATTCACAAACTATATAATTTCATCCCCATTTCTTCAGTTCAATGCTAAAATAGTTTATACACATACATGAACCATTTCGTACAAATCTCATACACATTCTCGTCTTACATTTACCCATTGAACCATTCGAAATAGAAGTTGAATACTCAAGGATCTCACATGATAAGTACCTATACCATGGCCTGTAGCCAAATCAAGGAAACTTATCCGAAATACTGATATCATGGCCCGAAGACAAATCAGTCGATATGCATGGCTCGAAGCCAAATCGGTTTATCTCGCACCCGAAGTGCTATATCATGGCTCGAAGCCAACTCAATATATCCCCTAATGACATGTCACTAGCATCCTAAACTATTCCTAAGGTTCAACCAGGATTTTGGATGTCGAATCCCTATCGTTCATATCCACAGTCTCGTATTTGCAATTTAAGCAATATCTAAACATATTAAATACATTTTTATTGAAATTTATCGCATACGAACTTACCTCGATTCAAAAATGATGAAATTGTCGATTAATCGAGTACTTCATCTTTTCCCTGATCCAAGTCTGTATTTCTCCTTTCTTGATCTAAATATATTTAAAATTAACTTATTTAATCATCTATTTATTCAATTTAGTCCAAAACACACTTTAAAAAACATTTACACTTTTGCCCCCATATTTTTCACATTTTTCACATTTTTCACAATTTAGTCCTAATTTCATAAAATCACAAATTAATGAAATTCATATTAGACCCATGCTAGCCGAATTACTATTATACCCCTAGCAGCCCATATTTTTCATTTACTTCACATTTCAACCAAAAGTTTCAACGTTTCTCAATTTAATCCATATTTTACATTTTCACTAAAAATCACTTAACAAAACTTGTATATCTATTAACAAACATTCATAATCTAACAAGAAAAATCAAAACACATGCTTATTTATCAATGGCATCATTCAAAATCTTTAAAAGTTTTGCAAAATAAACCCTGGGCTAGCTAGTATTAGCTGCAACGATCTCAAAAACATAGAAATCATTAGAAACAGGATAAAAACCGTACCTTAATTGACAAAAATGCTTTGGCCGAACCCTAGCCCTCTTTTTTTTCTCAAAGAATCGGTTTGTTTCTCTCTTGTTGAAGAAGATGAATACAAAATATCCATTTTGTTTTATTTAATATTCATTTAATTATCAATTACCATATTAACCTTAATTATAAACCATTAATATCATCCAAATGATGTCCACTCATGCTCTTAATGGTCTAATTACAATATAATGACCTTTACTTTGAGGTTTTATAGCTATTAGATACTTTTAACTAATAGAACAACACTTTTGCACTTTACGCGATTTAGTCTTTTTTACCAAATTGAGCATCCAAACGATAAAATTTCTAAACGAAACTTTCACACAATCATATATTCAGGCTTTAAACCTTAAAATAATATTAAAATAAATATTTTGACCTCAAATTTGTGGTCCCAAAACCACTATTTTGATTTAACTAAAAACGGCCTGTTACACGTACCTTCGTTCTGAAATTTGTTAAAACATTTAGAAGTTCCCATTGATGAGTATTGAATGTTTTTTATGATAGCTATGTGTTTAAAGCTTTGATTGTAGTATTTGGTTGTTTTGTGAAGTGTTTTTTGTTAGATTTTGATTGAAAGATTTAATTGTTAAAATGTCAAAATTTCAAGGTTTGATAGTGAAATTGATGTATAATAGGGACTGTTAAAGGGCCTAATATATTCGGCTGTAATTTGATTCTTAGAAAATGGTCAATTTGATGATTTCGGGTTAGAGGACTAAATTACAAAAGTTGTAAAAGTTTAAGGAAAATGTGTAATTAATTAAAAGTTAAGGGTTATATGCATAGAATGAAATGTGAAATGTATATGAGATTAATATATTGTGTTTAATTATTATATAGATCAAGATTTGAATCAAAGGGACAATAATTGAGGAAAAGGGAAAATATTGGAATAGTCCCTGCGTATTGACCAGAATTAAATCATAGGTAAGTCCATAGTATTTCAATACGTAAATAAAGTTCTACTTGTAATCTTAAATTATTGTTCTTTAGTTAATATGTTTATAGATAAATATTGTTGAATGCACATACGTGCCCCTATTTGTACTTCGATACCCCTGAATGCACATACGCACCCCTGTTTGTACTTCGGTACCCCTGAATCCACATACGTGCACCTATTTGTACTTCGATACCCTTGAATGCACATACATGCCTTTGTTTGTTCTTTGGTAACCCTAAATAGATTAGTATGTGAAATATGTCTATTTGTAATTAGATTAAATGTTATATTATGTTCTTACTAAGTTATGTAAACTTATCGGTTCTTGTGGATTGGTTTGTAGATAATCGTTGTTGACGTTTTGGAAGGATCAAACAACTGGCTCAAACTATCCATTTAAATTGGTAGTTTTTGTATCTCCTAGGGTAGTGGCATGCATATATATAGATAAATATGTGGTTTTGAAATGTTGATAGGTATAGTTTATGAATGAGGTGTGTGTTTTGGTTAGGTTATGTTGTATTGGTCAAAAAAGTATACTTATCAAATTAAAAGATGACCAATTAATATCTCTAGAAATTCAAGAAATTGAGACATACATAAGAGCATACATTTCATGAAATTTACTTTCATAAAGCAGAAGGATTTGCCAAGTATTGGCCTAACTCAAGACCATTTACAAAATGAATTTAGTAACATACATAGCCAACACTTTGGCTAACAATTACAACTTAACAAAATACTCTAGTCCTATACATGCCATACTCAAAATATGTCTAAATTGTTATACCAAAGTGATGTCGATAGTGTTATTTCGAGCTCTGCCGTCCAATGATCCTCGAGCTAACTTGGCGAAACTACAAGGAAAAGGGAATAGAGAGGGGTAAGCATATAGCTTAGTAAGTTTGCATGAAACTCTAGGATGACAATTTACTCAAACTATAATCATTTATATCATGAAACAATGGCGACATAGCACCAATGAATAAAAGTACATACTCAAGATACGTGTATCACTGATTCATGTAGTTTAGCACATTTTCTAACATAACCATAAACTCACATCTTTATTTTTCATACCATGATCATCACTCAAGGCCATCCAAAAATAGACTTGGATCTAGGCCAACTTACATGCTTGACTCTTTTGCTTATGAATAAATTGGATCATCATGAATCATTCAAGCTTTACATACATAAGATTTGATGCCAACGCCATATCCTAGATATGGTCTTACATGGGATCATTCCTTAGTGCCGACACCATATCCCAGATATGGTCTTATACAGGATCTCATAACTCGATGTCGATGCCATGTACCAGACATGGTCTTATACTATATCTTACTTAGATGTCAATGCCATATCGCAGATATGGTCGTACAAGAGATCATTCTTTGGTGTCGAAGCCATATCCCAGATATGGTCTTATACGGGACCTTTCCTTTCTCATATGCATACATAGGTAATATATTTATTCCGAAACTATAACCGGAACTACAATTTAACCTGTTCTCTTCGTTTACTCATCGAGCATTTATAGCTGGATTTCATGCACAATTACATGATTTAACATAAGAATGAATGATTTCAAATATCAAACATTATAAAATACTAATTTTATACAAACATACCTCAAATCTCAAAAAGTGTTTCGGTGCTCGATTTAGTCTTCAACTTTGTTCTTGCCTCGGTTTTGATCCGGGCTTCGTGTTTCTTGATCTATAATAATAAATTTCTCTTGTTAAACACATGCATTGACTAAATCGACTCATAATTCATATTTTGGCAAAAAATTACAATTTTCCCCTAAACTTTCACATAATTACACTTTCATCCCTAGGTTCGTAAAATGATTTTCATTCAACTTTCTTGCATTTCAAGCCTAGCCGAATCATTTTCTCAACTATAACAACGTTAAATTCCCACTATTTCACTCATGTATGACCATATCTATAACTTTACAAATTGGTCTTATTCATGCATCTTTCATGACAATCATTTAGAAAAATATGTTTATCATACATCAAACTTTCATATTCTTCCATAAAACATCAAAATATATGCATGTCATACAAGGGTAAATTTTTCAACATAAACCCTAACTCAACATATGGCTAGAAATAGCTAAACCGAGCTACGAGGGTTTCAAAAATACGAAAAATATTAAAAACGGGGCTAGGATGCACTTACTTTAAGCTTAAAAATGAACAAAACCCTAACTATGGAGTCCTTGCAAATTTCGGCACCATGTGGAAGAAGATGGACATGATTTTTTTTGGCTTATTTTCCCTTTTTATTCTTTAATTAACCAAATGACTAAAATGCCCTTAATGCCCCTTTCTTAAGATTTTTCCTTCCCATGTACCTTTTTGTCCATCATCAACTATAATGGTCTAATTGCTAAATAAGGACCTCTAGGATTTTTCATAATTCTATTTCATACTTTAACCTTCTAGAATCTCACATTTTCTATTCTTTGCAATTTAGTCCTAATGGACAATTTATTCGCTAATTAATAAATTTTATTCATGTGACCTTCACACAATCATGCAAATACCCCATAAGCCTTGTAAAATCATTTAAACACATATTTCTACTTCAAATTTGTGGTCTAGCACCACTATTCTGACTAAGCCCTAAATCGGGCTGTTACAATTCTCCCCCTTTAGGGATTTTCGTCCCCAAAAATCTTACCAGTGAAGAGATTCAGATACTGGTTCCCCATAGCCTCCTCGGGCTCTCATGTAGCCTCTTCTACCCCGTGTCTCTGCCACAACACTTTTATTTCATAACTGCTTGACTTCTCGGGCTAGAATATTGACTGGTTCTTTACCGTACGTCATGTTAGATTGAATCTCAACCTCAGTCGGTGTAATCACTTGCGAAGGGTCTGATCGGTAGCGTCACAACATAGACACATGGAACACATCATGAATCTTCTTTAACTCGGACGGCAAAGCCAATCAATAGGATACCAGCCCTATTCTCTTAGTGATCTCATATGGTCAGATAAAACGAGGACTCAATTTGCCTCTCCAGCCAAATCTAAGAACTTTCCTCCATGGCGAAACCTTTAAGAATACTCTATCACCAACTTTATATTAAATCTCTTTCCTTTTGAGATCCGAGTAAGATTTCTGCCTGTCTGAAGCAACTTTTAAACAGCCTCAAATCACCTTAACTTTTTCTTCAGTTTCTCTAACCAAGTCAACCCCGTAAATCTAGTTTTCTTTAAGCTCAATCTAGTATAAAGGCGTTCAACACTTACGTCCATACAAAGCCTTATAAGGTGCCATTTTTAAACTTGACTGAAAACTGTTATTGAAGGCAAATTCTACCAACGGTAGATACTTTTCCCAACTGCCTTGAAATTCAAGAACACATCACTGAAGCATATCCTCAAGTACTTGTATTAACCTCTATGACTGTCCATCGGTTTGGGGGTGAAAAGCCGTACTAAATTGCAACTTTGTGCCCAGGGCCTCTTGCAACATTTTCCAAAATCTGGAAGTGAATCTCAGATCTCTATCTGGTATAATCGATAAGGGCACTCCGTGTAGCCTAACAACCTCAAAGATATACAAGTTTGCCAACTTGTCTACTGAGTAATCGACACGCACCGGTATGCAATGGGCTGACTTTGTAAGTCTATCAACTACAACCCATACAACATCTTTTTTGTTCCATGTCAGTGGCAAACCTGTTACAAGATCCATAGTGACTTGATCCCATTTCCACTCGGGTACCATTATAGGTTTTAACAAACTCGAGGGTACTTGATATTTGGCTTTCACTTGCTGACAAATTAAACATCTTGAAACAAACTCAGAAATATCTTTCTTCATACTCGGCCACCAATACCATTGCTTCAAGTCGTTATACATCTTGGTGATACCCGGATGCACAGATAAGCATCCATTATGCGTTTCATGCGAAACTTTAAGAATGAGGTCATCATTTCTCGGTACACATACTCGATCCCTGAACATCAAACAACCGTCTGGATTAATTCAAAAATCGGACTCAATACATGACTCGCATTGAGTCCTTCGTGTCTGTAAGTCACTATCATCCTTTTGAGCCTAATAGATCTCTTGGAGAAACATCGGCCTAGCCCTCAGCTAAGCTAGAATGGTACCATCCTCTAATACAATCATCTAGGTATTCATAGCCCTCAAGGAAAATAAAGATTTTCTACTTAAGGCATCGGCGACTACATTCGCCTTTCCCGGATGGTAATCAATGACTAGCTCATAGTCTTTTATCAACTCCAACCACCTTCATTGCCTTAAGTTCAATTCTTTCTGAGTCATCAAATACTTTAAACTCTTGTGATCTGTGAATATCCGACATCTTTCACCATAAAAATGGTGCCTCCCGTCTTGATTATTCATCAAATCTTATACGGACTTTCTTATCTAGTATAATAGACCGTATCCCTCGGGTAATTCATCTTCAATCGGGACTTTCTCTTGTTCAATCTCATTGGCTTCTTTGTTTAACATAACATTAAACCATTCATGATAACAATGTATATTATACTAAGCAATTAAATGATAAAATCATAAAGCCTAGAACTCATACAAACTTACCTCAATATACAAAATGTATGTAGTTATGCAATTTAGTCCTCGATTTTGTTCTTGCCTCGGTTTCGATCCAGGCTTCATTTTTCTTAATCTATAATCATAAATAGATCATTTAATAATCATATTGACTAAATTGACTCATAACTCATACTTTGGAAAAATTATTAATTCTATACTTTCTCATATTTGCACTTTTGCCCCTAGGCTCGTAAAATGATTTTCATGCAACTTTCATAAACATCATGCTTAGCTGAATCATTTTCTCTACTATAGCAATCATCAATTCTCTCTATTTATAATAGGTATAACCAATTTTATAACTATTACAAAATGGTCCATACTACCATTTTTCATGAAATTCATTAAGGAAAAGAGGTTTATCAAGCATCAAACCTTCATAAACTTCCATAAAACATCATTTAGCATGCATGGAAATCATGGGTAAATTTTTAAACATGCATCATAGCTCATTTAATAGCTAGAAATGGCTAATTCATAATACGAGAACTCCGAAAATACGAAGAATATCAAAAACGGGACTAAGATGAACTTACTAGCAACTTGAAAAAAATGAAGAACCCTAGCTATGGTGTCTTCACTTTTTCGGCAGTAACAAGGAAGAAGATGAGTGAATTTTTCTCATCTTTTTCCTATTTTAATCACTTATTAGGCAAATGACCAAAATGCCCTTGCTCTTAAAAATTTCTATTACACCATCTCAAGGCCAATTTTGTCCAAAATTATATTTTTGGAAAAATTGCTATTTAAGGACTTCTAATTACTATTCTAAAGCTATTTCATACAAAAAGCTTCTAGAAAATCATATTTTGTAACTTTTGCAATTTAGTCCTTTTGGACCAATCCACCACAATTTAATAAAATTGCTTCATGAAACATTCATACTAGCATGCAAACATGGCATAAACTGTTAAAAACTCATAAATTCACATCGATTTCGTGGTCTTGCACCACTATTCTAACTAGGCCCTAAATCAGGCTGTTACATGCCAACACCTCCACATCTCGTCAGCAGAAGCACCGCAGGACCCGGCCGATGATGAGGACCTTTGAGTCCTTTTATCTAGATTTTCTTTTTCTTATTTTTAAGTTTTCTTTTATTTTTATTTTTCTTTATTTTAATTTGTCTTACATTTGAACATTTTCCTCATACATTGATAACTCTTTGTGGTTATCATCAACATCTAACTTTCGAGTATTCCTAACATCTATTTAATTACGCCCCCAAAAGATTTCTAACTGATGACTTAGCAGTTTCAAAAACATCGCTAGGAGCAATAAACCACTACACAAGTCATCAGACAAACGACCTCTACCATCCTCCAAGGAAATCATGCATTAATTCAGGGAGTGTCACTTTCTCCCCTCTCTTTTAATTTTGCATATTAATGTCATTATCTATCTTTGTACATTGAGGGCAATGTACATCTTAAGTATGGGGTGAATAATTATTTTGAGAAAATGCCTAACTTTCTTCATTATTCTCAAACCCTAAGGATAAAAATGCCTAACTTTTTGCATGATTCTCAAATCCCTGAATTTAGTCTTGTTTTTAAGTAATTTCCTCATATTACTAATTAGGATGAAATTTCTAATAATTTATGATTTTTATTGACATGTTTTTGAATAAGTCATAGTTAATTATGCATTGATGATTAAATTTGAAGAATACTAGGGAATCAAGCATGATAAGTCTAATTTTAAAAAATTTAAAATTTTTAAGTTGTTAACCTGAATTTGAATGTTATCTTGAAGTTTGAAATTTACAAGGTTGATGTCAAAAAAAACCCATAATTTTTGTGAGATTTTGAGCCTTATAGAGCATACATTCTTTTTCATGCTCACTTTTTGATTATGAGTGTGTCAACTATGAACTGTTATTCTAGAACTTGCCTTGATTATACATGTTGAGACCACAGTTATGATTTGATATACCGAGATGATTAAGGCACTTAGGTTTTAACCCACTTACTTCACTAAAAAAGCCTACCTTCAAAATTAACCCCTAGTGAACCCTGTTGATCCTAACAACCCTCTTTATTGACTCACCCGCTAATTTTAACCCAAAACCCCTTTGTATTTGTTATCACCATTCCTTTTTAACTACCCTTTTTGTCAAGACTTGACTTTGAACAGTTTCCTAACTATGTTCTATATTTCAGTTGTAAAAGTTCTTTCTTTCTTATAGTTTGTTCTAAAAAAATGGAGTATATTCATTATTAGTTCTATGTTAAGGGAGCTTATGCATGTAAATTTCAAAATCTTGAAGAAAAGCTCGTATTATTAAAATTTTCAATTGATTTAATTGTTTAAGATTAGTTCATTTTTTCTAGTTAGAAAATCTATCAGGTTAATCTCGATTCTAACCCTCTAATTCAGCCTTTATTCATACCCTTAACCTAAGCCCCGTTACAACCCTATTAAAGACCTTTTGATTTGTGTATCATCTCATTTTACAGTGGTGGAGATTTGATTTTCAGGCAAGCCTATGGGATTAACTTTTCAGGTTCGACTGATGAGTGCTCTCTTTTCCTAAACCTTAAACACTTAGAGTGATTTGAGTGAACCTTTTGTGAGGATACCAATCCTTGTCGGTATTGAATTAAAGGTAATTATTTAGATAAGGGGAGACACCTATGTTTTTGTGGTACAAATACATGACTTATCTTGTTTGAATCTTTAGGACCATTTGAGTTGAATTATCCATGTATAAATTATTTATAAATTATGATAAGACATTGTTGATAAAAATTATGAATTATGGAAAGTTTGTTTTAATTGTAAGTTGAGAATTTTGCTTGAGGACAAGCAAAAGCTTAAGTGTGGGGGTATTTGATAAACAGTAATTATAACATATTTTAATCCCACATTTAGCATGTTTTTGGATGATTTATCCTCTGTTTCATATAAAAAGGTGCTCTTAATCCTTTCTTTTCATGTCTTATACCCAGGAAAGCACCCGAGGATGAAAAGAGCACAAAATGGGCCCAAAACTGAGTAAATGGGCCTTTGCACGAAATCGACACGACCTGGCCCAAAGCCCACACGGCCGTGCCTAGCCGATCACCTAAAGCACGGCCTAACCCTCGACTTACACGGTCGTACCTCAAGTTAGAAATTCGAATACGGTTTGAAGTCGATCCACACGAGCGTGTGCCATGGACGTGTCCCTGTCGCTGGAAAGAGCAATTTCAGTCAGAAAAGGATACTTAGGGAGAAAGAATCGCATTCCAAAGATCCTATATATATCCCCTAAGTGCCACATTTGAAGGGGCGTCGAGTTAGGCCAAGAAGCCAAGCCGGAAAGGTCAGAATCATGGGAATCACTTGAAGTTAGCCAGTTGATCCATCCCAAGAACTCAGAATTATACTCAAGACGGTGGAATTCTCCTTCAATTCCTTCAGGGAGTTTTAGGGATTTCTTATGTTTTGTTTTATCTTTTCTCTTGAGATGTTTTATTTATTCATTATAAACTAAACCCCTCAAATACCTGAAGAGGATGAAACCTAGATGAATCTTATTATTTGATTTTTGGATTATATGATAAATACTTAGTTTGTTCTTAATTACGCATGCTTAATCCAAATCTGATGTGATTAGGTGGAGGAGGAATAGACCCTACTTAAGAGTAGATCTAGCGTAATTAAGCGAAGTTGATCGCACGCCTAGAGATAGGGTGATGAGATTTTGCCGGATTAGGGTGAAACCTAATATGGGAATCCATAGATTAATTTACTGCTATTCTAGGGGGTTATTATAAGAGAACAAGAGTTCCACTAATTAACCTAGGGTTAGACGTTATTCGCCTCGAGAGAGGGTTTAATAGGGAGTCCTACGGATCAAGCTAAGTAAATAAATCATATGATTCAGGGTTAGATAACAAGTGAAGTCTAGTTGGATTCTTCTTGAGGGTATCGTCGTGATCAATTGAGTTTTTCTTCAAGATTATTTACCAATTCGTTCTTTTTGTCTTTGTCCTTAGCTTAGTCGTCGTTAATTTAGATTAAAACAACTTCACTTTATTTTTAAGGCTAAATAATAAAAAGAAAGGTAGTATTAATACTTGTAGTTCCTTTGGGTTCGACAATCCGGTCTTACCTAAGCTATACTACTATCTGATAGGTACACTTGCCTTTAATCGTTGTCAGAGTTAGTTTCCAGGTTCAATCATTCTCTCTTATAAATTTTAAAACTCGACAAAACAACGATCAAAAAGAAAGGTTTGATTCTATCTCCAAAAATCAACCTATGATATTGGGAAAAGGTTTTAACTTGGAGAGTAATGACAAGATGGTTTTGCCTTGGCTAATATGAAAGACAATTATGCCCTCAATTGGACTATTTTTGTGATGCACGATCATTACCTGAAGATGAGTTAGTTCGAGAGTTCTATGCCAATTTAACTATGCTACATGTTACTAAAGTTCTTGTTCGCAAAAAGAAGGTACCCCTAACTTCTAAATCCATTAATGATTTGTTTAACCTACCTGATGTTGAAGAAGATGAGTACTTTGCCATGATGACAAATATAAATTGGGATTTTCTTCAACGATTGCTTAATGTTGTGCAAATCTGGGATCCCAATGGATTATAAGAAATTATGGCATTCTTGTGTTAATGATAATGATGTAAATGTTTTTAATAACAATGATAAAGAGGACCAATCACCAAATGAAAAAATTCAAGAACAAACATAAGATGCATTAGAAAAAATTTCATTTGAGGAAAAGGAAATCATTCATCTAAGAGAATTCAACTATGTGAAGGATGGTATGATTCTAGGAGTTCCATCCTAATGGGTAATTACTATATCTTCTCTTAGAAATACTTGTAAGTATGTTGCATTTATCTCATGCATTGAGCCTAAAAATATCAAAGAAGCATTAAATGATTAATATTAGATATTAGCTATGCAAGAAGAGTTAAATCAATTTGAGAGAAGTAAAGTATTGGACTCTAGTTAATAGACCTAGTGATAAATCTACTATAGGTATTAAATTGGTTTCTAGGAATAATCTATATGAGAGTGGTAACATAGTGAAAAATAAGGCTAGACTTGTTGCTCAAGGTTACACTCAAGAGGAAGGAATAGACTATGATGAAACTTATGCTCCTGTAGCTAGGATGGAAGCCATTAGAATGTTTTTAGCTTTTGCATGCTTTAATGATTTCAAATTATATCAAATGACTGTAAAAAGTGTTTTTCAAAATGGTTTTATAAATGAAGTGTATGTTGAACAACCACCCAATTTTAAATATCCAAAATTTCCAAACCATGTTTTTAAACTTTCAAAAGCTTTATATCGTTTCAAACAAGCTCCTAGAGCTTGGTATGAAAGATTATCAAATTTTCTTACTGAAAAAGTTTTTGTAAAGGGAAGGTTGACAAAACACTTTTTGTAACACCCCTTAACCCGTATCCGTCGCCGGATTAGGATTACGAGGCATTACCAGACAATTTTCAAAATTTGGCAAACATATTTAAATCAAATAAGCATGGTAATATAATTATCTTTCTATTTGGTCATAATCGAATGCACCATAAATGTAAAATAAATTATTACACATATAATTCATTTAAACGACTAAAATTCGGTCATGCTTTAACATAATAATACTTACATTTAATAAGTATAGAATTTGATACTTTCAATTTATTACAAGCATAAACAAACTTATTACATTTTTAAAACTATAAACACAATTTATGCCATTTAGTAATAAAAATATTATATTATTCACTTGATGTCTTGCTAACCCCCATCACACATAGCAAAAAAAAATATAATAATAATAATATACAAGTGCATTCGGCAATAGCAATTTTATTTAATGGTCTAGCATATAGCTTTAGTCCTTCATCTCATAATCTATTCGACTAATACAAAAAAAAATATAAGTGAACATTGGGTATACACAACCACCAATTCAAGGACCAACATATATATATATATATATATATCCCTGTTCATATTACAATTATATACGCATATTATCATATCAATTTAATCATTTAAGGAAATTTAATAATCAATACTATCACCGAATCACATGCTAATTGATTTACCCAATTCATAAATATATATATCCTTTTAACTAATCACATATACATATTCGGTCAAACATACTAACTATATTCATATTTATCTTATTAATCAACTTAAGTAATTTAACATCTCACTGAATATACAATATGCATATCATAATGAAAAATCCTAAACCATACACAATATTACTTCAAACTATATGTCTATACCAAACACTTCACGAGATATATGACATGCGAAATATTTAACTAATATCTTACATGCTATAATTCGACAAGCATCCATCACTTACCTCATTTCTAATATATATGCAACCAAACACCACCACATACATATGTATGTTTATATCATATGATTTCTCACCAAATAAAATTTAATCATGCCGAATTTAAAACCCCCATTAACCACATGAAAAAGCCATGAAATTCAAAATACAAAACGATACAAAACCAAGAAAATTAGCCATGTTCGCACGGTTATATATATACATAGACAAAATTTATCATCTTAACAAAACCACGATCTTTTCTATACATGCCTTTAACCGAAAACCCAAAATAAAGAGTACCAAAATATAGATTGATAGTGTAGGCGACTTTCTTGGCGATCCGTCTCTCGAGCCCGTAGCGTATCCAAAATCTATAAAACAAAGGAAACATTTCACACAAATAAGCTTACTAGCTTAGTAAGTCCTAAGTTCATAATAGCATAACATTTAAATTATTAAACTTATGACATTGTACACAACATTTAATTTTAAAATCAATTTGCACAAGGTGAATCTTATTAGTACGTTAATCAAGAAGTTTTTACTTCAATTTCATAAACTCGTATTTCTTCGCAATACAATTTAATATATATTACAATAATCACATATTCCAAATTGTGTAATTATAGCATTCATATCAACCACACTACCATATTAAAATTTCTTATATTCTAAGCATTTATACATGCAAACCGAATCTCCATAATAGTACATCAAATTCAACTTCACCATATGATACTCATACACATCATTCATAATCCCATTTACACATAACATAGTCCTCACAATATCAACTTGACTCAAGTAATATTAGGCATAACATACCTTGCATGCTTACAGTAAGTTAGCTAGATAAGTCGATTTAAAGTTTGCCTTGAAGAATATTTGATTTTCCTTAATAAAGCACATCACCACAGCAACAAGCACGCTAGGCGTTAAAGCCTCGATAAATAACACCTAAGACGAGGCCTGTTGGGCTCGAGCGAAAATAAATCACCAAGACTAGGCCTGCTAGGCTCAAAGCCCGATATCATTCACTGTGGTCAATCATTTCACACACCTTTTGCATAGTATTACATATTCACTTCAACTAAACTTATGTACCTTAAGTATTTAAAATCTTTACGTCTTCGTACAAATTTTCACGAATCGCATTGAGGCACTTATTCATAGTACGCTATCGATTTACATGATTTATCTAATACACATGTATACATTCGGCTATGGCTTATTTATGTACCAAAATTTATCACACATCATCATATAATAAATTCATAAAAATTCATTTAATATAGTTCAATTTAGGGACTTA
This sequence comes from Gossypium bickii, assembly GCA_025503065.1. Taxonomy (NCBI): domain Eukaryota; kingdom Viridiplantae; phylum Streptophyta; class Magnoliopsida; order Malvales; family Malvaceae; genus Gossypium; species Gossypium bickii. The sequence continues at coordinate 69,388,716 of CP106709.1, forward strand.
CCTCGGTTGTCGATGGATTCGAAATTTTCAGCTATTCTGTCACCTTAGCCTTTCCTCGATCTAGTTCTTTCTCTTTTGATCACGATCTATGAAATGTCAAATGAGTTTTGTTCATATTCATTCTATCTAATTTCTCCATTCCAAAAAAAAAAATGCACATAGTTTAATTATAAGACTAAGAGCCGAATTTCCTTTTTCATTTATTCATCTCATTTAAAACAATATTCACACAAAAATTTTAGTATTCGACCTATTCAATTTAATCCATTTCTTACCATAATACAAATTGCAACAATTTGAGATTTCTTCTCAATGGCCGAATGGCCACTAGGTCCCTACGATTCTCTATGATTCTCCTTTCTATCATTTTAACCCTTCCACTATTTAATTTAAGCAATTTACTCTTCATACTTAATCACCCAATGACTACATGTAAGTATAACCATTCATCCATGTTTAATTTCACTATATATGTATAACCGAACATCAAAACAAGAGAAAAGGATTCATGAATGGTGGTCTCACATTCGGCGAATATAAGGGCATCCCCATGCCTAAATTTAAAACCATTTTCTTACAAGTTCAAGCTTCTTCTTCTCATATTATCCAAGTTTATTAACAAACCAAATCATAATTCATCACCCATGGCCGAACTTCATCATGCCTAATATCATCAACTTCTACTTGTTTTCAAAAAAATGATCAAAGAAATCAACCCATTCAAAGATAGATTATTAAGTCAAAGTTCACTCTTACCTTGCCTAGCACATGCAATGGCCGAATGGAGAGAATGAAGTTTTCTTCTTCATTTTGAAGATAAAAATCGGTGAGGAAGATGATTGAGGGAAGAGAAATTAAATTCCTTTTTCTTTTGTTTATTAAACTAGTACATATATTAGCATGCTTGTAATATAAAAATGCTTTAAATATAATATTTTTAAGACAATAGATTATTTATTGCATGCTTACCGTCCACCATATTAAATATGGGGAATTTGACATGCAAATCCCCATGTTTAATAGACAAGTCACTTAGCCCTTTTTATTTCATGCTCACTACATTGGTCCTCTTAGCAAATTAATCCCTTTAGCCATTTAAACACTCAAACGGTTAAATCTTCTACGAAACTTTCACATACATAAATTCACCTATAATAGACACAAGATATAATATAAAAAAAATATTTTTCGGGCTCGGATTCGTGGTCCCGAAACCACCGTTCTGATTAGGGTCAAAATTGGTCTGTCACAACTCTCCCCCCTTAAGAATTTTCGCCCTCGAAAATCTTACCGTTAAATAAGATCGGATATTGTTGCCTTATTGAATTCCTCAGGTTCCCACGTGGCCTCTTCAACTCCATGTCTATTCCATAATACTTTCACTAATGGAATCCGCTTATTTCTCAACTCTTTCATTTCCCGAGCCAAGATATGGATCGGTTCCTCATCATATGTCAAATTGGATCGAATTTCAATCTCTGACGGTGTGATCACATGGGACAGATCTGATCTGTATTTGCGAAGCATCGAAACGTGAAATACATTGTGTATCTTTTCTAAGTCGAGGGGCAATTTCAATCTATAAGCAACAGGCCCTATACGCTCGATGATTTCATACGGTCCGATAAATCTCGGACTCAACTTGCCTTTCCGACCAAATCGGAGTATTTTCTTCCACGGAGAAACTTTTAAGAACACTCGATCTCCGACCTGAAATTCAATGTCCTTTCGCTTCAAATCGGCATAGGACTTTTGACGATCCGGCGACTTTCAAATTGTTTCTAATAACAACCACCTTCTGCTTCGCTTCTTTAATCCAATCAACCCCGTATCTTATTTTCACCGAGCTCACCCAATACAACGGTGTGTGCGACATTTCTCGCTCTTATAAGGCTTCATAAGGCGCCATTTTTATACTAGATTGGAAGCTATTATTGTAAGCAAATTCAACTAAAGGTAGGTATCGTTCCCACGTACCTTCAAATTCGAGAACACAACACCTCAACATGTCCTCAAGTATCAAAATAGTTCGCTCAGATTGACCGTCTGTCTGTGGATGAAAGGCCGTACTAAAATGAAGTTTAGTACCTAGAGCATCTTGCAATTTCTTCCAAAACCGTGATGTGAATCTTGGGTCTCTGTCTGAAATAATAGCACTCGGCACACCATGCAACCTCACAATTTGCGACACATAGAATTCAGCAAGTTTATCGAGTGAATAGTCCATGCGTCATTCTGGTACAAAATGGGCGGATTTAGTCAGTCTGTCAACGATAACCCACACGGCATTTTTCTTACTCAGTGTCATAGGAAGACCGGATACAAAGTCCATTGAAATTCTATCCCATTTCCATTCAGGTACCATGATTGGTTGAAGTAGTCCGGATGGTACTTGATGCTCAGCTTTTACTTGTCGATGTGATTAAACACTTGGAAACAAACTCGGATATATCTCGTTTCATGCCGGCCACCAATAGAACTGTTTCAAATCGTTATACATTTTCGTGCTACCCGGATGTATCGATAGTTGACCACTATGGGCCTCACTCAGAATCATCTCAGATCAAATCGAGTTCCTCGGAATACATAATCGGCTTTTAAATTTCAAACACCATTCGCATCAATCAAAAATCGATTCGAGACCTTTTCACACCGAATTCGACTAGCAATCAAATCTTTGTCGACTTTCTGTGCATCACATATTTGCTGTATAAACATCGGTCTTGCTTGTAACTCGGCTATGATCGAACCATTATCAGACATAGTTAACCGTGCGTTCATTGCACGAAGAGCAAAAAATGACTTTCGACTTAACGCATCTGCAACAACGTTAGCTTTTCCCGGATGGTAGTCAATTACTAGTTCATAGTCTTTCAACAATTCCAACCATCTGCGTTGTCTCAAATTAAGATCTTTCTGAGTCATTAAATACTTTAGACTTTTATGATCCGAATAAATGTGACATTTTTCGCCGAATAAGTAGTGACGCCAAATTTTCAATACGAAAACAATAGCAGCTAATTCCAGATCGTGAGTTGGATAATTTTTCTCATGCGGCTTCAACTGTCTCGAAGCGTAGGCTATAACCTTGCCTTCCTACATTAAAACATAACCCAACCCATTCATGGAAGCATCACTAAAAACAATAAATTCTTTACCCGATTCAGGCTGAGCTAACACTGGGGCTTCGGTCAAAAGGGCTTTCAACTGCTCGAAACTTTTATGACACTTTTCTGACCATTCAAATTTGACGTTTTTCTGTAGTAGTTTCGTCAAAGGTGTAGCTATTACAGAAAAACCTTTTACGAATCGTCTGTAATATCCCGCTAGACCTAAAAAACTTCGGATCTCGAAAACATTCTTTGGTGGTTTCCAATCCAGTATAGCTGTTATTTTGTTAGAATCCACCTGAATGCCTGATGCTGAAACAACATGACCCAAGAAGCTGACCTCATTCATCCAGAACTCACACTTACTAAACTTTGCATACAGTTGTTGATCTCTCAAAGTTTGTAGTACTAATCTCAAATGCTCAGCATGTTCGGTCTCATTTTTGGAGTAGATCAATATATCATCAATAAACACTACTACAAACTGATCCAAAAACAGTCAGAAAACTCGATTCATTAAATCCATAAAAATGGCAGGTGCATTAGTGAGCCCAAAAGGCATAACCAGAAACTCAAAATGTTCGTACCTCGTTCGAAATGCAGTCTTTGGCACATCTCAGATCTCTCGACTATGAATCGATAATAGCCCGATCTTAAATCTATCTTCGAAAACACCGAAGCCCCCTTCAACTGGTCAAACAAATCATCAATCCAAGGTAACGGATACTTGTTCTTTATAGTTACCTTATTTAGTTGCCGATAGTCAATGCACATTCTCATAGTCCCATCTTTCTTTTTCACAAATAAAACCGGTGCACCCCAAGGAGAGAAACTCGGTCGGGCGAAGCCCCTATCTGTCAAATCTTGCAACTATGCTTTCAATTCTTTTAATTCGAAAGAGGTGCCATTCTGATGACGAGCTATGGAAATCGGAGTCGCACTTGTACTAACTCAATGCCGAACTCAATCTCTCGTCTTCGGTGGTAAACCCGGTAGTTCTTCAGAAACACATCCGGGTATTCACCTACAACCGATCTGATTCAACTTGTTTCTCGGGCAACTTATTATCCAGTACATAAGCCAAATAAGCTTCACACCTTTTCTCACATACTTCCGGGCTAACATCGAAGATATTACTGTAGGCAACCCATTTACGTAGCCGGATTTAATTCTGACAGTCTCACCGCTTCGACATCTCAATTCAATAAGCTTTCTTTTACAATCTACTACTGCCTCATGTGAAGTTAGCCAGTCCATACCCAAGATTATATCAAATTCGTCAAAGGGCAACAACATTAAATCAGCTGGGAAACAATAATCCCTAATCATCAACGGGCAACCCCTACACACTTTATTAACAAGCACACATCTACCCAAAGGATTGGACACCCGAATCACAAACTCGATAGACTCAACTAGCAGAGTCTTGCCGAATTTTAAAGTTTCACGCACATAAGAATGAGTCGAACCAGGGTCAATTAGAGCAATCACAGTAATATCATAAAGGGTGAAAGTACCTGTAATGACATCGGGGGAGGAAGCATCCTCTCGCTCGTGCAAAGATAAGCTCTAGCCGAGCTCTAGCCTCGAATCGAATCGTAATGTTCTTCGTTCCTTCGACTACCACCTACATTGCCTGAATGTCTGGGTGGCCTGCCTCGCACTGACGTATTGCTCGACTTAATGTTTTGAACTGTATTCTGCTCAGCTAACATCGGACATTCCCTAATAAAATGATCTGACGATCCACATTTAAAGCAAGATCGATCGTGAAATCTACAACTCCCGGAATGCCATTTCCCACAGTGCTTGCACTCAACTCGATTCTGTGGAACATTACCAACACTGGCCATCGAGGTAGCTCGGGAGCCCACCGGAGGTCGATCCCGTATAGGTAGATCCGTGGTAGTTTTAGGTCAGCTGTGGCCATCTCTGAACTTCTTGGAGGTGGAATAGAAGACCTTACCCGAAGATCTTTTACGAATGTCTCTATCTTCAGTCTTGGCCTTTCTTTTCTCTTTCCCTAGCTCTTCAGCCTTGCAAGCTCTTTCAACTAGAGTCACAAACTCTTGAATTTCAAGAATGCCAACAAACATCTTTATATCTTCATTCAGGCCATCTTCAAATCTTTTGCACATAATAGCTTCAGTAGAAACGCACTCTCTAGCATATCTGCTGAGCCTGACAAATTTTCTTTCATATTCCGTCACGGTCATTCGCCCCTGTTTCAGCTCAAGGAACTCCTTTCGTTTTAGATCAACGAACCTTTGACTGATATATTTCTTGCGGAATTCATTCTGGAAGAAATCCCATGTCACTTTTTCTTTCGGAACTACTGATACTAGTGTATTCCACCGGTGATATGCAGTGTCCCGCAGTAAGGATATGGCACACTTCAGGCATTCATCCGGAGTACAAGATAGCTCGTCAAGTACCCGAATGGTGTTATCAAGCCACATTTCGGCTCTCTCTGCGTCATCATCATCATTGGCTTTAAATTATTCGGCCCCAAATTTTCGGATTTTATCAACTGGGGGCCTACTAGATCTCACCAGATCTATCATCGAGGGTACTGAAGGAATCGGAGTTGAATTATTCGGGGGTGGAGGTTGATGTACAGCCGGGTTAGTCTGAATAAATTGGGTAAACCACTCGTTCATCATCTGATAGAAAGCTTGTTTAGTCTCTCCCTCATGACTACCCGAAAGCAGTCGAGAGTCTCATCGGTCTTGATCCGTGTGCACGGTCAGGCGCTACACTCTCTACATCATCACTACGGCTCTTTCGGGATCGGTGTCCATTTACTATATAAAACAAAGTTCAGTCATCGTAAGTCACCACACTATCAATATATAATAAAGGCATGTATAGCTAGACTCACACGCGCTACGGTAGTCCTAGAATCGACTAAACCGTAAGCTCTGATACCAATCAAATGTAACACCCCTTAACCCGTATCCGTCGCCGGATTAGGATTACGAGGCATTACCAGACAATTTTCAAAATTTGGCAAACATATTTAAATCAAATGAGCATGGTAATATAATTATCTTTCTATTTGGTCATAATCAAATGCACCATAAATGTAAAATAAATTATTACACATATAATTCATTTAAACGACTAAAATTCGGTCATGCTTTAACATAATAATACTTACATTTAATAAGTATAGAATTGGATACTTTCAATTTATTACAAGCATAAACAAACTTATTACATTTTTAAAACTATAAACACAATTTATGCCATTTAGTAATAAAAACATTATATTATTCACTTGATGTCTTGCTAACCCCATCACACATATAGCAAAAAAAAATATAATAATAATATACAAGTGCATTCGGCAATAGCAATTTTATTTAATGGTCTAGCATATAGCTTTAGTCCTTCATCTCATAATCTATTCAACAAATACAAAAAAAAAAATATAAGTGAACATTGGGTATACAGAACCACCAATTCAAGGACCAACATATATATATATCCCTGTTCATATTACAATTATATACGCATATTATCATATCAATTTAATCATTTAAGGAAATTTAATAATCAATACTATCACCGAATCACATGCTAATTGATTTACCCAATTCATAAATATATATATCCTTTTAACTAATCACATATACATATTCGGTCAAACATACTAACTATATTCATATTTATCTTATTAATCCGAACTTAAGTAATTTAACATCTCGGCCGAATATACAATATGCATATCATAATGAAAAATCCTAAACCATACATAATAAGTATAGAATTTGATACTTTCAATTTATTACAAGCATAAACAAACTTATTACATTTTTAAAACTATAAACACAATTTATGCCATTTAGTAATAAAAGCATTATATTATTCACTTGATGTCTTGCTAACCCCCATCACACATAGCAAAAAAATATATATATATAATAATAATATACAAGTGCATTCGGCAATAGCAATTTTATTTAATGGTCTAGCATATAGCTTTAGTCCTTCATCTCATAATCTATTTGACTAATACAAAAAAAAATATAAGTGAACATTGGGTATACACAACCACCAATTCAAGGACCAACACATATATATATATCCCTGTTCATATTTCAATTATATACGCATATTATCATATCAATTTAATCATTTAAGGAAATTTAATAATCAATACTATCACCGAATCACATGCTAATTGATTTACCCAATTCATAAATATATATATCCTTTTAACTAATCACATATACATATTCGATCAAACATACTAACTATATTCATATTTATCTTATTAATCCGAACTTAAGTAATTTAACATCTCTACTAATATACAATATGCATATCATAATGAAAATCCTAAACCATACACAATATTACTTCAAACTATATGTCTATACCAAACACTTCACAGATATATGACATGCGAAATATTTAACTAATATCTTACATGCTATAATTCGACAAGCATCCATCACTTACCTCATTTCTAATATATATGCAACCAAACACCACCACATACATATGTATGTTTATATCATATGATTTCTCACCAAATAAAATTTAATCATGCCAAATTTAAAACCCCCATTAACCACATGAAAAAGCCATGAAATTCAAAATACAAAACAATACAAAACCAAGAAAATTAGCCATGTTCGCACGGCTATATATATACATATATATACATAGACAAAATTTATCATCTTAACAAAACCACAGTCTTTTCTATACATGCCTTTAACCGAAAACCCAAAATAAAGAGTACCAAAATATAGATTGATAGTGTAGGCGACTTTCTTGATGATCCGTCTCGAGCCCGTAGCGTATCCAAAATCTATAAAACAAAGGAAACATTTCACACAAATAAGCTTACTAGCTTAGTAAGTCCTAAGTTCATAATAGCATAACATTTAAATTATTAAACTTGCGACATTGTACACAACATTTAATTTTAAAATCAATTTGCACAAAGCCGAATCTTATTAGTACGTTAACTGAAGAAGTTTTTACTTCAATTCCATAAACCTGTATTTCTTCGCAATACAATTTAATATACATTACAATAATCACGTATTCCAAATTGTGTAATTATAGCATTCATATCAACCACACTACCATATTAAAATTTCTTATATTCTAAGCATTTATACATGCAAACCGAATCTCCATAATAGTACATCAAATTCAACTTCAATCATATGATACTCATACACATCATTCATAATCCCATTTACACATAACATAGTCCTCACAATATCAACTTGACTCAAGTAATATTAGGCATAACATACTTTGCATGCTTACCTGAGCCGTTAGCTAGATAAGTCGATTTAAAGCTTGCCTTGAAGAATATTTGATTTTCCTTAGTAAAGCACATCACCGGCAACAAGCCTGCTAGGCGTTAAAGCCCGATAAATAACACCGACACGAGGCCTGCTGGGCTCAGAGCCCGAAATAAATCACCGGCACTAGGCCTGCTAGGCTCAAAGCCCGATATCATTCACTGTGGTCAATCATTTCACACACCTTTTGCATAGTATTACATTTTCACTTCAACTAAACTTATTTACCTTAAGTATTTAAAATCTTTACGTCTTCGTACAATTTTCACGAATCGCATTGAGGCACTTATTCATAGTACGCTATCGCATTTACATGATTTATCTAATACACATGTATACATTCGGCTATGGCTTATTTATGTACCAAAATTTATCACACATTGTCATATAATAAATTCATAAAAATTCATTTAATATAGTTTAATTTAGGGACTTACCTCGGTTGTCGATGGATTCAAAATTTTCAGCTATTCTGTCACCTTAGCCTTTCCTCGATCTAGTTCTTTCTCTTTTTGATCACGATCTATGAAATGTCAAATGAGTTTTGTTCATATTCATTCTATCTAATTTCTCCATTCCAAAAAATATGCACATAGTTTAATTATAAGACTAAGAGCCGAATTTCTTTTTTCATTTATTCATCTCATTTAAAACAATATTCACACAAAAATTTTAGTATTCGACCTATTCAATTTAATCCATTTCTTACCATAATACAAATTGCAACAATTTGAGATTTCTTCTCAATGGCCGAATGGCCACTAGGTCCCTACGATTCTCTATGATTCTCCTTTCTATCATTTTAACCCTTCCACTATTTAATTTAAGCAATTTACTCTTCATACTTAATCACCCAATGACTACATGTAAGTATAACCATTCATCCATGTTTAATTTCACTATATATGTATAACCGAACATCAAAACAAGAGAAAAAGGATTCATGAATGGTGGTCTCACATTCGGCCGAATATAAGGGCATCCCCATGCCTAAATTTAAACCATTTTCTTACAAGTTCAAGCTTCTTCTTCTCATATTATCCAAGTTTATTAACAAACCAAATCATAATTCATCACCCATGGCCGAACTTCATCATGCCTAATATCATCAACTTCTACTTGTTTTCAAAAAAAATGATCAAAGAAATCAACCCATTCAAAGATAGATTATTAAGTCAAAGTTCACTCTTACCTTGCCTAGCACATGCAATGGCCGAATGGAGAGAATGAAGTTTTCTTTTTCATTTTGAAGATAAAAATCAGTGAGGAAGATGATTGAGGGAAGAGAAATTAAATTCCTTTTTCTTTTGTTTATTAAACTAGTACATATATTAGCATGCTTGTAATATAAAAATGCTTTAAATATAATATTTTTAAGACAATAGATTATTTATTGCATGCTTACCGTCCACCATATTAAATATGGGGAATTTGACATGCAAATCCCCATGTTTAATAGACAAGTCACTTAGCCCTTTTTATTTCATGCTCACTACATTGGTCCTCTTAGCAAATTAATCCCTTTAGCCATTTAAACACTCAAACGGTTAAAATCTTCTACGAAACTTTCACATACATAAATTCACCTATAATAGACACAAGATATAATATAAAAAAATATTTTTCGGGCTCGGATTCGTGGTCCCGAAACCACCGTTCCAATTAGGGTCAAAATTGGTCTGTCACACTTTTTATTAAAAGAACAAACAAACATTTATTAGTAATTCAAATTTATGTTGATGAAATTATTTTTTGTTCTACTAATGATATTCTTTCTCAAGAATTTTCTAAGCTAAAGCAAGGTGAGTTTGAGATGAGCATGATGGGAGAACTAAATTTCTTTTTGGGACTCCAAATTAAGCAAAGAAAGGATGGCATCTTCATCAATCAAGCTAAGTACACAAAGGAGATGCTCAAAATGTTTGGGATGGACACTCTCAAACCACAAGCTACTCCAATGAGCCCTTCTACAAAGCTTGACAAAGATGAGGAGGGTAAATGTGTAGATTTAAAATTATATAGGTTAATGATTGGCTCTTTGTTTTATCTTATCGCAAGTAGGCTCGATATTATGTTTAGTGTATGCTTGTGTGCTGGATATCAATCTTATCCTAAGGAATCACATTTACAAACCCTTAAAAGAATCTTTAGATACCTTAGAAACACTCCAAATTTAGGCCTTTGGTATCCTAGAGACTCATCCTTTAGCTTGCATGCATTCTCGAATGAAAATTTTGGAGGATGCAAATTAGATAGGAAGAGCACCTCCGGTACTTGTCAATTCCTAGGCAACATGTTAATATCATGGTTTTTAAATAAACAAAATAGTGTTGCATTGTCCACTACCGAAGCGGAATATATTTCTTCCAATAGTTGTTGTGCTCAAGTTTTATGGATGAGATAACAACTTAAGGACTATGGAATTGATATAGATACCATTCGTATCAAATGTGACAATACTAGTGCTATTTGTCTCACTAAAAATCTCATTCAACATTCTAGGACTAAACACCTTGAAATTAAAAATCATTTCATTAGAGACCATGTCAAAAAGGGTGAAATAGTACTAGAGTATATATGTAACGCCCCAAAATTTCTATCTTTATTTCTGTGAAATCTTGACAGAAATGTGTATCTACTTCAATAGTTGAGTGTTTGAGGCATGTGTGTGAGGTCCCAAGTTCAAGCCCAACCTTTGACAAATTTTGTGTATTTTTGGATTTAAGCCCTATCCCTGTTCAATGGGCTTATATTAAATTATTTGTAAAACCATATCAGAATGAGCCTACTAGTTCAAGTGGTAAAGGAACTGGTGTGTTAGAGGTCCTATGTTCGAATCCTTGCGTGTGCGTGGGAGTGAATTTTTGCTCATTTGACCGAGAGAGTTTCAATAAAACAAGAATTCTAAGGAGGTTGAGTAGTGGGTTAGTGGGGAGATTTCTAAGGGATTTGAGGGTTATCATTATCTCTGAGTGGTTTATGTTTTTTTCCTCTTTCTTTTCTTTTTACGAAAATTCTTTCTAACATTCTGTTTCCCCACCATTCTGCATAAATTTTCCTTGAACTTCCCATCTCGTTTTGTTTCTTTCATTTTCCTAATCCCTCTTTTCTTTTGCTACGTGAATTACTCTCCTGCGGGTTCGGTAAGTTCTTTTATTTTTCGTTGAAATCAAATAACAAGCGAACAAGGATTTGATCTTCCTTCTTCTGTAGTTGTTGGTGTAGGAGAAGGCCTTGAGCAGTGAATTTCGCTCCTTTTTATTTTAGCGGTGTTAAAAGAGGTTTTTCGTTAGTGGTAAGTCGAGTTTCTGTAAGTTCGATATTGTCGAAATTCATTAATCAATTGCTAAATCATTGTTGGGTACTCTATTTATAGCTTCTGGTGGTCTCAGGATTGCGTTGGCTGTGAAAACGAACTAGGTGTATACTCGAAACACAGAAAAATGAGATCTAGCGAAAGCCAAAAACCCTCACTATTGACACCACACGGCCGTGTGGTAGGCTGTGTGCAACGACACGGCCGTGTGATCAACGAAGGCCAAGCCGTGCGTAAGACACGGCTGTGTGATGGCCGGAGTGTGGCCGTGTGGGCCACACGAGCTAAATCAAACTGGGCGTTTTGGCCACACTACCGTGTGGGCCCATACGGGTGTGTCACATGGGCGTGTGAACTTTGGGCAAGGCCGTGTGATCCACACGGGCAAGGGCAATATAGACGTGTGGGCCCACACAGGCATGTGGGCCCATTATACTAAAATTTTCCATAGGGACGCACGGGTCATCCTAATTGACTTTGGACCACCGTAGGGTCAGTAAAGGCTTACTAAACCCTAAACCTATGTGTTCTATTAGACTGATGTACTGTTATGAGCATGCTTATATTTATTTATCTGTTATCTGTTTATGAAAGCATGTTAAGCATGATTTATTTGATTAATTATGTATGCATGTCTGATACTTTGATTGGGGTAGGATGATGTATATTAAAGGAAGTGTTCTGAAAGGTAGATTAAGCCTAATATCTGGCAGCACGACTGCATTATATCTGATATGTGCCGCATCAGCATAATGTGGTGTGTAGGGCTGGGTAGGTGTTTTAAACCCCACATGGTGGGTAGGGGTGATCGGAGATTGCGTGTAGAGGATGGGGTAGGATAATTGATTTCTAATTCTAATCTGCTTATCTGTATCCGTATCTGAAATGGGCATAGGCCCGACTTTACATCTGTCTCTGTAATGGGCTTAAGCTTGAGTCTGTATTTGACTGGTTCTGTTTTCTGTGTGTATGCTTAAATCTGTGGGGTTACACACTGAGTTTTCATGAACTCACCCTTATCTATTTATTCGGTACAGGTAATCCACAAAGTTAGGCGGATTGGTGCAGCGGAGGACTCGACGGTGACCACTCGCCAAACTGTTTCATTTGTTTTTAGTTTTTATTTAAGTTTGGCGTTAAGATTTCAGAGTTTGTATATTTTTGGGACTCTCTGGACTGTTTTAACTGTTTGGATTTTTGTTTTAACTTACTTTTTACTTTTTCAGTTTTACCTAAAGACATGTTTTCTAAAATCTTAAACAGTTTTCTAAACACAATGACTTCACAAGCTTCCGCAACCAATGCGTTTTATCTCTAAATGATTAAATGAAAAAGAACTTTAAAATTAATAATAGTAGTAAAGGCTAAACGAACTGGAAAGGGTTTTAATTCAACGACAATAGTTTTTTCACCTCACTTCATGTGACATTTCCAGATTCAGCCATATGTCTAGACCGGGTTTAGGGTGTTACATTTAGTAGTATCAGAGCCAGGTTGCAAAACTCGATTGTGGATTTTGGGTTTCAAAATTCAGTTTAAAAGAATTGGTTTTCAAATAATTTTAAACACTTTGATTTAATATGTGGTACACTGAGTCTCCGACGCCGATCTTGTAAGTATTTCTAATTTCTGAAAACATTATTGATAGTTTACATAAAAATACTATAGTTAGTAAACTCTGAAACTGTAGTGAAACTGATTGAGACTAAAACTTTTTAAAACAACTCTGAATTTCTGATACTCTATGCATAAAACATCTGTTAATAAATATTGAAACCGATGCATAAAATTTCTATTGTAGATAAAACTTCTAAGTCACAATGAGCATACGAGGTATCTGTGAACGTGGTCCTCGAGACCAAGGTAGAGGCCGTAGGGGCTCGAATTGAGTCCTTATCATTGGGCAGCATGCCAAATCTGGACACTAGTGAGACACCTTTGTCACCTACAACTGAGACTGGGTCTCAGACTCGTTCGGCTGGTGAAGACACATTGTCCCAAGCCATGCTGGGGATATTAGAGGGGTCGTTGGGCCCAATTCTGGATCTGGGGGCCGAGGGTCAGTAACTGAGCGACTCCGGTCTAATGGAGCTGAGTTGTTTAGGGTGTCACAGGAGTCACCCCTAATATGGCTGAGTATTGGTTGGAGGCCACCAAGAGGATTATGGATGATCTGAACTGTACCTCTGAGCAGAAATTAAAGGGTGCAGTCTCCTTGCTTCACGACGAAGCATATCAGTGGTGGTTAACAGTTAAGGTGGTCACTTAGCCTGATCGTCTAACTTGGGAGTTCCTTAAGACTACATTTTAGAGCAAATATGTGGGAGTCAGCTAAGTTGATGCTCGCAGGTGTGAGTTTTTGAACCTCACGCAAGGTGACCGATCTGTGGTCGAGTATGAGGCCGAATTTCTGAGGCTAAGCCGCTATGCTCAAGGTATGGTGGCATCGGAGTGTGAGAGGTGTGTACAGTTTGAGGACTGGCTGAGGGATAACCTGAGAGTTTTGATTGCTCCGCAGAGGAGCATGAGTTTTCTATTCTGGTGGAGAAGGTGAAGATCATCGAAGATGTTAAACGCGCTGAGCGCCAGAATAGGGATAGAGAGAAAGGTAAGAATAAGAAGGATTTGGAGCCCTCGAGTTCTGTGTAGAGGCCTAAGAAAAAGGCCAGATCTGATGGGCCAATTAGAGTAGGGGCCCTATTCCTTCTGTTGCTCCTACTGGGTTGCAGTCATGTAGTGATTGTGGTAGGCGCCATCTGGGCGATTGCTGGAGGAGGATTGGGGCCTGTTTGAGATGTAGGTCTTTAGAGCATCGCATTCGAGAGTGTCCATTGAGGGCTGATCAGGTGCAAGCTCCAGCATCAGGACCCGCACAGCCACAGAGAGTAGTTCAGCAGCCACCTAAAGGCCGTGGTCAGGCCAAGGGTGGTAATGGTATAGGCTGAGGATAGAGAACACCAGGCAAAGGTGCTAGTCAGACTGAGGCAAGGCAGCCTGCTTTGGTTTATACTGCACGACACCGAGAGGACAGAGATGCTCCTGACGTCATCACCGGTATGTTCTTTATATTTGATGTACCTTACATTGCTCTGATAGACATAGGACCTACTCATTCCTATATAGCCAGCTCAGTTTCTGAAAACTTAGGGATTACGGTTGAGAGCACTACGAGTGAGGTCATTGTACTGAGTCCGTTGGGGCAATATGTTTGAGTTAGTAAACTCTATAGGGATGTACCCTTAGTGGTGCAAGGAACTATTTTTCTAGCGGATCTAATGGAGCTTCTATTTGGGGAGTTTGATATAATTCTGGGAATGAACTGGTTGGTCAAGCATCGAGTTAGTATGGATTGTACGACTAAGAGGGTTATTCTAAGAACTGAGGAAGATGAAGAGGTGGTTGTAATCGAAGAGCGTCAGGATTATCTATCGAATGTGATCTCTGTACTAGTAGCTGAGAAACTAGTCCGGAAAGAATGCGAGGCGTATTTGGCTTACGTCAGTACTACTACTTCAAGGAACTCCTTGAATGGGGATATCAGAACAGTGAGGGATTTTCCAGATGTTTTTCCTAACGTGTTATCGGGATTGCCTCCAAACCAAGAGGTTGAGTTTGGGATCAAGCTTCTTCTAGGTACAACTCCGGTGTCTATCACTCCCTATCGAATGGCACTGAAAAAGCTTATAGAGCTTCAAGATCAATTGAAAGAGTTGTTGGACCGTAGTTTCATTCGTCCCAGTGTGCCTCCATGGGAAGCACCAGTTTTGTTCGTTAAGAAGAAAGATGGGACCACGAGGATGTGAATAGATTATCAGCAATTGAACAAGCTGACCATTAAGAATAAATATCCATTTCTGGGGATCGACGACTTATTTGATCAGTTCCGAGGGGCTTCTATGTTTTCTAAGATCGATCTCCGTTCAGGTATCATCAGTTGAGGGTTAAGGAGGTGGATGTGCATAAGACAGCATTTAGGATTCATTATGGACATTACGAGTTCCTAATTATGCCTTTTGGGTTGACAAATGCACCGGCCGTATTTATGGATCTGATGAATCGAGTATTTCAGTCCTATCTAGATCAGTTCGTCATGGTGTTCATTGACGATATTTTGGTATACTCTAAAACTAAGGAGGAGCATAATGAGAATCTTAAAGTAGTGCTTCAGATTCTGCGTGAGAAATAGGTGTACACTAAATTTAGCAAGCGTGAGTACTGGCTAGGTGAAGTGACTTTTCTGGGCCACGTAGTTTCTACTGAAGGGATTTGAGTCAATCTTAGAAAGATTGAGGCTGTGCTGGATTGGAAACAGCCTAAGAATTTATCTGAGATCCGTAATTTTCTAGGTTTGGCGGGATACTATTGGCGTTTTTTTGAGGGATTCTCTTTGATTGTTGCGCCGTTGACTAAGCTTCTGTGTAAAGGTGTTCCATTAGTTTGGACTGATGCGTAGCAATAGAGCTTTGAGAAGCTCAAATCTATTCTGACTTAGGCTCCTATTATGATATAGCCTGAATTCGGAAAGGAGTTTGTAATGAATAGTGATGCATCGCATGTTGGATTGGGTTGCGTTCTGATGTAGGATGGTAAGGTTGTGGCGTATGTGTTCCGTCAGCTTAAGACACACAAAGGGAATTATCCAACGTATGATCTCAATTTGGCTGCTATGGTATTTGCACTAAGAATTCGGAGGCACTATCTGTATGGTGAGAGATGTATTATCTACACCATCACAAAAGCCTCAAGTACCTTCTCACTCAAAAGGAGTTGAATCTTAGATAGCGTCGATGGATTGAGCTACTTAAAGACTACAATTGTACGATATAGTATCATCCGGCTAAAACCAATGTGGTGGCAGATGCTCTGAGTCATAGGGCATTGACTGATCTGAGGGTGATGTTTGCTCACCTTAGTCTGTTTGATGATGGGAGTTTATTGGCCGAGTTGCAAGTTAAACTACTTGGATTGAGCAGATTCGAGATAAATAGATAATAGGTGAGACTCTAGGTGTGTGATTCTGTCAGGTTGAGAGTGGTACTACTGCAGATTTTGGATTGAATAGTGATGGTATCTTTGTTTTCGAGGTCAAATTTGTGTGCCAAACGATACTGATCTGAGGCAGTCTATTCTAAGGGAGGCGCATAGTAGCCCTTATGCTATGCATCTCGGTGGTAATAAGATGTATTGCGACCTCCGTGAGCTATACTGGTGGTCAGGTTTGAAGCGTGAGGTGACTGACTTTGCGGCTCGATATCTAACGTGCCAACAAGTTAAGGCTGAGCACTAGTTGCCTTCGGGATTGTTGCATTCAGTTAAGATTCCTCTATGGAAATAGAAGTGAGTGACGATGGACTTCATTAGTGAGTTGCCTTTAACGCCCACTAAGAAGGATTCTGTTTTGGTCATCGTGGATCAATTGACCAAGTCTGCTAACTTCATTCATGTTCGGATAGACTACTCTTTATACAAGCTGGCGAAGCTATATATTTTCGAGATAGTTAGACTGCATGGGATTCTAGTGTCAATTATTTTTTATGGAGATCCTCGTTTTACGTCTCAGTTCTGGATGAAGTTACATGAAGCTCTGGGGTCGAGATTGGATTTCAATGCTGCGTTCCATCCTCAGATCGATGGTCAATCCGAGAGGGTGATTTAGATACTGGAGGATATGCTTTGGAGTTGCATGATTGATTTCTGAGGTAGTTGGGAGTATTATCTACCACTAGCAGAGTTTGCCTACAATAACAATTTCCAGTCTAGTATACAGATGGCACCTTACAAGGCTTTGTATGGTCGTAAGTGTCGTACTCCGTTGTGTTGGACTAAGTTGGGCGAACGACGAGTTTTGGGTCCTGAGTTGGTTTCTGAAACTGAGGATAAGGTTCAACTGATTTGGGATCATCTGAAAGCAGCTTCTGATAGACAGAAATCATATGCAGATCTAAAACGGTGTGAGATTTAGTATTTTCTGGGGGACTTCATGTTTCTTAAGGTTTCTCCATGGAAGAAGATACTGAGGTTCAGTCGTCAGGGCACGTTAAGTCCTAGATTTATTGGGTCGTATCGGATTCTGAAACAAGTGGGATCGGTTGCTTATCAGTTAGAACTACCTCCAGAGTTGGACTGTATCCACGATGTCTTCCATGTGTCGGTGTTGAGGCGGTACTGGTCTAATCCTTCCTACATTATCTCTATTGAGGAAATCGAGGTTAGACCAGACTTGACTTTCGAGGAAGAGCCAGTTTAGATTTTGGATCGTGATGTTAAGGTCAGAGGAGGAAGTCTATTCCGTTAGTGAATGTGCTGTGGTGGAATCATAGCACTGAGGAGGCCATGTGAGAACCTGAGGATTCGATGCATCAGCAGTATCCTCATCTCTTCTGATTAGATTAATTTTATGGTCGAAATTTCTTTTATGAGGTGGAGTTGTAACGCCCCAAAATTTTTATCTTTATTTCTGTGAAATCTTGACACAAATGTGCATTTACTTCAGTAGTTGAGTGTTCGGGGTATGTGTCTGAGGTTCCAAGTTCAAGCCCTGCCTTTGATAAATTTTAGGTATTTTTGGATTTCAGCCCTATCCTTGTTCAATGGGCTTATATTAAATTATTTGTAAAACCATATTAGAATGAGCCAGCTGGTTCAAGTGGTAAGGGAACTGGTGTGTTGGAGGTCCTATGTTCGAATCCCTACGTGAGCGTGGGAGTTTATTTTTACTCATTTGACCGAGAGAGTTTCAGTCAAACAGGAATTCTGAGGAGGTTGAGTAGTGGGTTAGTAGGGATATTTCTAAGGGATTTGGGGTTGTCATTATCTTTGGGTGGTTTATGTTTTTTTCCTCTCTTTTTTTCTTTTTGCAAAAATTCTTTCTGACGTTCTGTTTCCCCACCATTCTGCCGAAATTCCTTGAATTCCCCTCTCCTTTTGTTTTTTTCGTTTTCCTAATCCCTCTTTTCTTTTGCTACGTGAATTGCTCTCATGCGGGTTCGGTAAGTTCTTCTCTTTTTCGTTGAAATCAAATAGCAAGCGAACAGCGATTTGATCTTTCTTTTTCTGCAGTTGTTGGTGTAGGAGAAGGCCTTGAGCAGTTAATTTTGCTCCTTTTGTTTTAGTGGTGTTAAAGGAGGTTTTTCGTTGGTGGTAAGTCGAGTTTCTGTAAGTTCGATATTGTTGAAATTCATTAATCATTTGCTAAACCATTGTTGGGTACTTTGTTTATAGGTTCTGGTGGTCTTGGGATTGCGTTGGCTATGAAAACGAACCAGGTGTGTACTCGAAATGCAGAAAAATGAGATTCAGTGAAAGCCAAAAAAAAAAACCCCACTATCGACACCACATGGCCGTGTGGTAGGCCGTGTGCCGTGCGATCGACGAAGACCAGGTCGTGAGCAAGACACGGCCATGTAATGGTTGGAGTGTGGCCGTGTGGGCCACACAGACTAAATCAGACTGGCATGTGAACTTTGGGCTAGGCCGTGTGATCCATATGGGCAAGGCCAATCTGGCGTGTGGGCCCATCCACAGGGTTGCATGGGTCGTCCTAATCGACTCTGGACCACCATAGGGTCAGTAAAGGCTTACTAAACCCTAAACCTATGTGTTCTATTAGACTGATGTACTATTATGAGCATGCCTATATTTGTTTATCTGTTATCTGTTTATGAAAGCATGTTAAGCATGATTTATTTGATTAATTCTGTATGCATGTTTGATACTTTGATTAGGGTGGGATGATGTATATTGGAGGAAGTGTTCTGAAAGGTAGATTAGACCTAATATCTAGCAGCACAGCTGCATTATATCTGATATGTGCCACATCGGTACAATGTGGTGTGTAGGGCTGGTGGGTGTTTTAAACCCCACATAGTGTGTAGGGATGGTCGGAGATGGCGTGTAGAGGACGGAGGTAGGATAATTGATTTCTGATTCTGATCTGCTTATCTGTATCTGTATCTGAAACGGGCATAGGCCTGACTTTGCATCTGTATCTGTAATGGGCTTAAGCCCGAGTCCATATTTGATTGGTTTTGTTTTCTGTGTACATGATTAATTTTGTGGGGTTACACACTGAGTTTTCATAAACTCACCCTTCTCTGTTTATTCTGTGCAGGTAATCCACAGAGTTAGGCGAATCAGTGCAGCAGAGGACTCGACGGTGACCACTCGCCAAACTGTTTCATTTGTTTTTAGTTTTTATTTAAGTTTGGCATTAAGATTTTAGAGTTTGTATTTTTTGGGGACTCTCTGGACTGTTTTAACTGTTTGGCTTTTGTTTGGGTTTTTATTTTAACTTACTTTTTACTTTGTCGGTTTTACTTAAAGACATGTTTTCTAAAATCTTGAATGGTTTTCTAAACACAACGACTTCACAATCTTCCGCTACAAATGCATTTTATCTCTAAATGATTAAATGAAAGAGAACTTTAAATTAAAAATAGTACTAAAGGCTAAACGAACTAGAAAGGGTTTTAATTCAACGACAATGATTTTTCCACCTCATTTCTTGTGACATTTCCGGATTCAGCCATAACGTCTAGGCTGGGTTTGGGGTGTTACAATATAGACACCTTAAACCAATTAGCTGACATATTTACAAAACCATTAGACAAAGAGAGATTTTGGACACTTAGGAGAGAACTAGGTTAAACAACCTTACCTTGACTTTGTGTTGAAACTTTCTACGTTCTTTGATTATTTTTGTTGCAAAAAGCTTGTTAAGAAAAGATTTCATGGCTCTTGTAAGCGTATAGATAGGGGGAGTTTATGTAGACTTTGATCTATTTTGACTTTATTTATCTAACATGACTTGCTTTTATGAAGTTTTTGCACTTATTGAATTAGTCACATTCTTACTAATTTAGTAATTTTCTTTAAAATCTAAGCTTCCTATATAAAATTTATGCATTATACTTGCATTTTGCACTTCCTTGCATATGAAACATTTAGGGATGTTCTTAAAGTCATTTTAGGACACTTAGAACCTCTAAAGATTCAAAAATCTAGATTTTGCATTTTTCACGACACTTGGAAAACAGAATCGCAAATTGGTATCGATACCAATTTAAAATTATTGAAATTTTTATAAAAATATCGATACCACGGTGTGTTTAAAGGTTTTTCCAGTAGTTTTAAAACAAAGAACCCTAAAATTTCTTTCCTCTATTGAAAAACCTCTCAATTCATCTCAAAAAAATTTCAAATTTCTTCATTTTTTTTTACAAATCTTGGCCTTTTTAACATTTCCAAACATCATTTCCTCAAGATTTGCTACTTTTATAAAATGAAGGTTGAAATAGTGCTTCTTGATGGTTTATAGGGTTGTTTTGAACTCCACAGATAATGTTTTATTGCAGGAGGTCACCTATTCTTAAAGATTTTCTCAACTTTTTTACCCAAAACCCTAACCTACCAAGTGTTTGATAAAATTCCTCAAAGAGATTTTTTTGGATTTTAATGTTTTTCTAAGTCGTTAATTGTTAGAATGACCCCAAAGAAATGTTCTAGACTAGTGCATCATCTTTTAATCCTTCTAGTGAGTTAGAATCATCCTTTAATGAATGTTTTCAAAACTCTAACTCAATATCTTGTTTTAACAGTCATTTTGCTTCAAAACGTGTATGAGAGTCTAGGAAAGTTGATGTAGCCATGTTAGAGGTTATTAGTTTTGCTTATCTCCCTATTGTACAAATTTGGGGGTTGATGGCATTTTTAAATATTTCTTTACCAGCTTATTTGAATCTTGTTCAAGCTTTCTTTTCCAATTCCAAACTCGAACATGATGAGTCTAGTGATACCATTACTACCATCACCTCATTTTTAATGGGAACCTCTATTCGCCTCACTATCTAAGAGTTTGGTGATTATCTTCATTTACCTCCCGAAGGTTCCTCCGATGAAATAGGGCATTTTGATCTCTTCCTTTTTATTTTGTCCAGATCGAAATCTGAACTAAATCTCCATGATCGTGTCCTCCATTTAATTCTTACTTGGAACCTTAGACCTATCAAAAAGCATGCCAAGCTTCGAAACACCAATTATTGGTGGCTCGATTGCTTTAAATCTGATAGGCATCCCGACCTTGCCCTAATAATGTTTAATGACATTACTAAAGCTATCAGGAGAGGGATGAATACAAATATCACTCTTCCTCATATCAAGTATTAGTCATACCTCTTTACACAATTAGGATTTCATACCCATGGAGACACCCCCGTTACTTCAAATCAACCAATTAGTTATGGGGCCCTTCATCATGTGGGATATCTTTTCAATGCCAAAAGGAACATGAAGAGGATGACACCAATGCTACGTTTGAAGATTTTCGGCACCTGTCCACGCTCCTCCACTGACTTCCTCGTCACATGCTGCTCTAAAACACCCCTAACCCGTATCCAACACCAGACTAGGGTTACAAGGTATTACCGATCAAATTATAACATTTAAACATCCATAATTTATACATCACCAATTCATAACTAATCATTGTCACAAAATCCCTTATAAAGGTCTACGAGACCTTAAACATGGATTAGGAAGGAGTCGAGACTAAATGGAGCACTTACAAAACTTTTCTAAAAACTTAAAATTTTTTCAAAGTTACAGAGGTCACACGCCCGTGTGGGTAGCCTGTGCCTCAAACGGCCTCAGACACACCCGTGTGTCCAAGCCATGGCAAAACAGGGCATACATACTGACTTGTCCACACGGCCGAAGACACGTCTGTGTGCTTAACCCGTGGGCAACACTGACTTAATTCACACGGCCTGTCACACGCCCATGTGTCTGGCCCGTGTGCGAGTCTGACATGTTTCGAATTACAAACTTAAGAGACACGGTCGAGCCACACGCCCGTGTACTCAACCGTGTGGGTAAATTTTTGCCAATTTGCCACCCAAATTTTTGGGTCACACCTACAAGCATCAAACCATTCCAAATTCATACTCCAAGGGCATCTAAACATATCAAAACATTGCATAATTTAAACTCTTAACATCATTATTCAATTCATATGCAAATCTAACTCAAATATACCAATTCATAGCATTAAACTCTATATTCCCAAAACATATCATAAAGATCATCCACACAAAGTCACATATACACATTATAACTATCATTCTCACATATCCAAAACATATACTATGGTCATTCATCTATCAAGCCATATCACATGGCAAGATCTATACATCCCAAAACAATCCATAATCACTAGCCTATACTTGTCATATACCAAATATACAACTTCCAAAAGTACCAAAATAGATGGTCGATAGTGTGATTGAGTCGCTGACGATCCCTAGATCCGAGCTAGCTTTAATAACACTGTAAAACAGAGAAAGACTTCACACAGTAAGCTTTTTAACTTAGTAAGTTCGTAATATAACACATTTAACTCAACAATTCAAATTCAATATACAATATTAACTATCACTTGGTGTATTTCACAATAATACACAATCTCGTCCCTAGTCAATACCCACATGATCATCCATTTATCCCATATACAATATCATCAACCACATAGATTTTATACATACATGTACTATCACTTAATTAATGATCAACTTTGTTACTCAATGCTCAATACCACAATTCATTCGATCTTCTTTAACCATTCTATTTATTCGCACACTTAGTGCCAATTTCTTAGCCGAAGCTTTAATATCATTGCACACTTAGTGCCTTTACATTAAACTGAATTTGACTCAGTATCGCACACACAGTGCTAATCAATATAATCAATTCTTTCTTTACTTCAAACACATAGTGTTGCTTACCACTACATCGATCCTATTTACGCACACTTAATGCCACATCTCTTCAAACCCATCTTTCACATTACTAACTCAACAACCACATTTCCATTCATTGTATAATATGTGAACATAAATTTAACAATTCATATTATACACGAACTTACCTCGGACATAGAAACATGATACAAGTCGATCAATCGAGCACTTTGTTCTTGCCTCGATCTAAGTCTGAATTTCTCTTTTCTTGATCTATACATATTCAAATTTAGCTCATTCATTCACCAAATCATTCAATTCAATCCAAATACACATATTTTGAGCATTTTATAAAGTAACCCACACATTTTCACATTTTAACATTCAAGTCCCTATTTCATAAAATCACAAAATACTCATAATTTCATTTTATACATGCTTAGCCGAATTTTCCCCTAGCTCATACAAGCCTACATATTTCATTTATTTCACATTTTATTCCTTCAATTTACACATTTCAAAATTTAATTCATTTTTGACATTTTTTTCAAAAAATCACTTTCCAAAACATTAAAATCTATCAACAATTATTCATTATTCATCATCAACTATCACAAAGCTCAAACATTTATCAATGGCATATCTCAAAATCATCATCAAACTCTAAAATTAAGACATGGGCTTGATAATATGCTGATCAACAATCACAAAAACATAGAAATCATCAAAAACCGAGCTAAAATCATACCTTAATCAAACTAAGAGTGTGCCGAAATGTTAAAGGTTCCAAGCCCTATCTTCCTTTCAATTTTTGGTAAAGAGATGTAAAAGATGAACATAAAAATCATTTTGGTTTTATTTAATATACATTAATACATATTTTACTATTTTACCCTTAATGAAACCATTTTATATTCACCTAATATATGCCCATTTATGTCCATCCCCACAATCAATGGTTTATTCACAACATAAGGATTTCTTATTTAATAAGCCATGACAACTAAGCACTTTAACAATTAGCACACAACTTTTGTATTTTATGCGATTAAGTCCTTTTTCACAATTCGGCACACAAACGATAAAATTTTCACACATGCTTAATCACATACTGTAAACACTAAAAATAATATTAAAATATTTTTTTAACCTCAGATTTGTGGTCTCGAAACCACTATTCTGACTAGGGTCTAAACCGGGCTGTTACAACTCTCCCCCTTAGAGATTTTAGCCCCTGAAAATCTTACCAGTGAATAGATTCGGATATTGCTGGTTCATAACATCTTCAGGCTCCCACATAGCCTCTTCAACTCCATGTTTGTGCCACAACACTTTCACTAAAGAAATTCTCTTATTTCTCTACTCTTTGATCTCACGTGCCAAAATTCGAATCGGTTTTTCATTATACGATAAATCTGACTGAATCTCAACCTTAGTAGGAGCAATCACATGAGATGGATTAGATCTATATTGTCGAAGCATCGATACGTGAAACACATTATGGATCTTTTCTAGCTCAGGTGGCAACAGCAATCTATAAGCAACCGGCCCAACACGTTCAATAATCTCATACAGCCCGATGAACCTTAGACTCAATTTTCCTTTTCTGTCGAAACGAAGTATTTTCTTCCATGGAGACACTTTCAAAAACACTTTATCACCAATTTCAAATTCAATATCTTTTCATTTCAAATCTGCATAAGACTTCTGACGATCTGACACTGCTTTCAAACTATCACAAATCACTTTCACTTTCTACTCGGTTTCTTTAATCAGATCAACCTCGTGAATCTTATTCTCACTAAGCTCAGTCTAATACAATGGAGTTCTGCATTTATGACCGTAAAGAGCCTCATATGGTGCCATTTTAATGCTTGACTGAAAACTGTTATTATATGCGAATTCAATCAACGACAGATGCTTTTCCCATGTACTCTCAAACTCAAGAATACAACATCTCAACATATCCTCGAGAATCTGAATAATCCACTCGGATTGACCATCCATTTGCGGATGAAATGCAATACTGAAATGCAGTTTCGTACATAAAGCCTCTTGTAGTTTCTTCCAAAACCGCAAAGTAAACCTCGGATCTCTATCAGACACAATAGATAATGGTACCCCGTGCAATCTTACAATCTCAGAAATATATAATTCAGTTAACTTATCAAGTGAATAATCTGTTCTCACAGGAAAAAAATGAGTTGATTTCGTCAATCTATCAACTATCACCTAGACTGCATCTTTCTTTCTTGGAGATAAAGGCAATCCCGACACAAAGCCATTGTGGTTCTCTTCCATTTCTATTCAAGAATCATGATCGGTTGTAACAAACTAGATGGAACCTGATGTTTAGCTTTAACTTGCTGACAAACTAAACACCTCAAAACAAAACTCTGAGATATCTCGTTTCATACCATGCCACCAATAAAAATGTCTCAGATCATTATACATTTTAGTACTTCCTGGATGAACAGACATACGACTACTATGAGCCTCGTTCAATATAACACCCCTAACCCGTATCCATCGTCAGATTAGGGTTAAGAGGCATTATCGGACAAACGAAATCTTTTACTGACATTTCATAGCAAAATATGACAAATCACATCAAAGTGTCCCTTAAGTAGGTCTACGAGACCTTAAACACGCTTTAGAATAGGGTCAGGACTAAACCAAACACATACGGAAATTTTCAAAAATTTAAAGAAAAAATTCAAAGTTACAGAGGTCACACGCCCGTGTGGGCAGGCCGTGTGCCTCCCACGTGGTCTCTACTGACTTGATCCACACGGCTAGTTACACGCCCGTGTGTCTTACCTGTGGTCGAGTCTGACTTGTTTTGAAATGCAACCACGAAGGACACGGTCGAGCAACACGCCTGTGTACTCAACCGTGTGGGCAATTATAGGCCATTTTCAAGGCCAAAAATACCACCCACATATTGGGTTATCCCTACAACCAACATACCGATTCTATTCATGCCAAAGTAATCAATCTTTCCAAGCATTTAAAGGCATCTCAAGCATACCATTTTAGGCAACATTTAACTCAACTTATTCATCAAACACATATACTCATTTTGCATCAATAAGCTTACCATTACCTTGACCATTTCTTAACCATAGAATCATACCTAAACCAAACATCATATAGCATGACTCCTCATTCATTACACAACCATTTAACTAGCCATATCACATAGCTATCCACATATTTCAAACATAACTCAAGGTAACTAGCCTATACATGCCATACTTTAGTATATATATTTTCAAAAGGTACCAAAACAAGATTGAGTAGTGTGATGACGATCCTCGACGATTTCCCGAGCCTTCAGTAGCTTTGACGATCTATAAAACAGAGCAAAGAAAAGTAAGCTTTCCAAAAGCTTAATAAGCCATATACAAATAAACTTAACATAAATGCACATAGCAACATTGATACAATAACATTAATGTTTCTCATTTGCAAATTTATGACATATCCTTTGGCTCATTTGTTTAGCCATTACCTACCCACATTCCATAGCTCAAAGTATCATTTTACTCATAGTTCATTCAAGCTTATATCACATATTATCTCATCAAATCTATACACATATTCACTTTATTAAGCTCATTTGAACACTTACCTTTCCAACGTACCTGAATCATTTATACATTTCACATAGACATTTATTTCTCGGGCTTGCCTGTTGAACCGTTCGGAACTAAATAGGATGCTCAGAGTACTCGAAATAAATGTACAATGCCAACGTCCTAGACGTGGTCTTACATGCACTCAGATATCGGTGCCACTGTCCCAGACAGGGTATTACATGAATCAAATACGATGCCAATGTCCCAGACATGGTCTTACACGTAAATCTCATATCGATGCCAACGTCCCAGACGTGGTCTGACACGAAATCTTGAATCAACGCCAACATCCCAGACGTGGTCTTACATGATCTCACATATCGGAAACCTTTATCATGACATATGTAATCCTATCTATTCCTAGGTTCGTACGGGGCTTCTCAAACATTATTGCACTATCGATACATCCTCAATTTTCATATATTTTCATTCTCGTACGCATTCATCACAATGAGATTTCACATGAACATACATAAATCAATACAAATACATTTATTTGTATATAGACTTACCTCGGATTCGGTTAACGTACGGACTCGACTATTCGATCACTTTCGACTTTCCGTGATCTAAGTCCGTTTGCTTCAGTTCTTGATCTCAATTTTGCTTGAACATAGCCGAAACCTAGATCGGTTTATTTTCTTTCTTTTTCTTTGAACATTAAGCTAGATGAACACAAATTAGATGGCTTATTTTAAGTTTTATTTTTATTATATCAACATTGTTAATCATTTTACAAAATTGGCCTTTTAATTAACATAATAAGCTTTTATACATTAAGGCCATTTTTCTCCAATACCATCCACTATCTTTTAAAATGGTTTAATTGCCTCATAAGGCCACTACATTTAAAAGCCAACTCAAATAAGCACATTAACATATAATATGTCACTTTTACCTTTTATGCGATTTAGTCCTTTTCTCAAATTAAGCACATAATTGGCCAAATTAAATCACGAAACTTTCATACATGCTAATTCACATACTATAAGCACGAAAAATAATATTAAAATATTTTTTTGACTCAGATTTGTGGTCTCGAAACCACTATTCTGACTAGGGTCTAAACCAGACTATTACATTCAAAATCAACTGAATCAACTCTGAATTTTTCAGAATACAAATTCGATCTCTAAATCTCAAACAACCATCACTATCAACTCGAAATTTTGAATCAGAATTCAAACCACACTGAGCTCATTTCGCCATCATTTCAGCATCAATTTTTTGGGCATCACAAATCTGACGTAAAAACATTGGCCTCATTTTCAATTCAGCCAAAACCGAACCATCATTAATCAAATCTATCTAAGTACTCATTGCTTGTAAATCAAGCAAACACTTTCGGCTCAAAGTATCAGCAACAACATTAGCTTTTTCTGGATGATAATCAATTACTAATTCATAATCTTTTAGTAATTCTAACCATCTCCGCTATCACAAATTCAATTCTTTTTGAGTCATTAGATATTTCAAACTCTTGTGATCAGTATAAATGTGACATTTCTCACCAAATACAATAGCTGCTAATTCAAGATCGTGTGTTGGGTAGTTCTTTTCATGCGGTTTTAACTGTCTAGAAGCATAGGCTATAACTTTGCCTTCTTGTATCAACACATAGCCTAAACCATTCAACGATACATCACTGTAAACTATGAACTCTTTACCCGGTTCAAGTTGAACTAACACTGGTGCCTCTGTCAACAATGCTTTCAACTGTTCAAAACTCTGCTGGCACTTTTCTGACCACTCAAATTTAACATCTTTCTGTAGCAATTTTGTCAATGGAGTTGCAATCATCGAGAAGCCTTTCACAAACCGTCTATAAAATCTCGCTAGTCCCAGAAAACTGCAGACTTCAGACACATTTCTCGGAGGCTTCCAATCCAGAATTGCTGAAATCTTGCTCGGATCAACTCGTATTCCCGCAACTGACACTATATGTCCCAGAAAACCAACCTCGCGCAACCAAAACTCACATTTACTAAACTTTGCATACAATTGCTTCTCACGCAGAGTCTGTAACACAATTCTCAAATGCTCGGCATGTTGCGTCTCATCACAAGAATAAATCAAAATATCGTTAATAAACATAACGAGAAATCGATCCAAATACGGTCTGAATATTCGATTCATCAAATCCATAAATACTGGAGGAGCATTCGTTAGTCTGAAAGGCATAACTAAAAATTCATAATGTCCGTACGTTGTTCAAAAAGCAATTTTCAGCACATCTGATTCTTTGACTGTCAACTGATAATATACCGATCTCATATCTATTTTCGAAAACACTGTATCTCCTTTTAACTAATCAAACAAGTCATCAATTCGCGGTAGAGGATATTTGTTCTTTATTGTCACTTTATTCAACTTTCAGTAATCAATACACATCCTCATAGTTCCATCTTTCTTTTTCACAAACAACACAGGAGCACCCCAGGGCGAGAAACTCGATCGTGCAAATCCTCTATCTGTCAATTCTTGCAGCTGAGACTTCAGCTGTTTCATTCTGTTGATGCCATTCTATATGGAGCTATTGAGATAGGAGTCGTCCCCGGCACTAAGTCAATACCAAACTCAACTTCTCGTATTAGAGGTAATCCCGGTAGTTCTTCAGGAAACACATCAGGGAATTCACAAACCACAGGCACAGATTCAACTTTCTTTTCTGTCACTTTTATATCTATCTAATATGCAAGATAAGCTTCACATCCCTTTTTCACATAATTAAAAGCTTTCATCAAAGATATTACAGCCGGTGGCCCATTGAAATCAAAAGATGCAATTAAAACTATCTCACCATTTTGATTTCTCAAATCAATACTCTTCCGTTTGCAATTCACAATAGCATTATGCAGCGTTAACCAATCCATACCCAGAATTATTTCAAATTCATCAAAAGGTAGCAGCATCAAATTAGCGGGAAAACAAATATCCCGAAACATCAACGGATAATTTTTGCACACATTATCAACCAGAACACACTTGCCTAAGGGGTTCGATACTCTAATTACAAACTCAGTAGACTCAACAGGCAGAGTCTTACTAGATACTAGGTTCACACACACATATGAATGAGTAGATCCTGGATCTATCAATGCAATCATGTCAGTATCGAAAAGAGTAAAAATACCAGTAATGACGACTGGAGATGACGCTTCTTCGCGAGCGCGAATAGCATAGGCTCGGGCAGGTGCTCTCGCTTCAGATCTCACAGCTATATCTGTTGTTCCTCTCTGACTACCACTCACATTTCCAGTGTCTTTAGGTGGTCTACCCCTAATTGTCATGTTACTTGGCCGCATACTCAGAACAATATCTTTCTCAGCCAACTCTAAGCAATCTCGAATAAAGTGATCTCGTGATCCACATTTATAACAAACTCTATTATTATACTTGCCCCAGCATTCACCGACATGACGTCTTCTACACTGTCTACACTCAGGCTTATTGCGTCTGACACTTCTAACACTTGATTCCATTGGAGTTTGAGTTTTAGGACTAGTATTTTGTTTCACACGATCTTTACTCAAATGTCTAAACGAAACATTTAAGCGATTGGTTGCATCTTTAAATCTCTTTGACGAAGAATGATACGACTTACTCATCGACCTTTTTCTTTCGTCTCTAGCTTCTAAATCTACTTTCTTCTTTTCTTTGCTAAGCTCCTGGGCTTTGCAGTCCCTTTCAACCAATACTACAAATTCATTCGAATCAAGAATTCCGACTAGATGTTTAATGTCTTCATTCAATCCTTCAGTGAATCATTTACACATAGTAGTTTCTGTTGAAACACATTCTCGCGCATACTGGCTCAATCTTACAAATTCCCGCTCGTATTTCGTAACTGACATACGGCCTTATTTCAGCTTGAGAAACTCTTTACGTTTCTAATCTATAAACCGTTTACTGATATATTTCTTTTAAAATTCAACTTGAAAGAAGTCCCAGGTGATTCATTCTCTCAGAACCACAGATGTCAATGTTTTCCACCAATGATATGCCTTATCTCTCAACAATTAAATAACACATTTTAAGCATTCATCAGGAGTACATGATAATTCATCAAACACTCTTACGGTATTCTCAAGCCAGAATTCAGCTCGCTCAGCATCATCATCAACTGTGGCTCTGAACTCTTCAGCCCCGTACTTTCGAATTTTATCCATAGGAGGCTTACTCAATCGGATCGAGTCTAAAACTTGTGGCATTACAGGAACTTGCGGGGGTGGAGGTTGTTGAGCAACCAGATTCGTTTCGAACGAACTTTGTAAACCACTCACTTATCATTTGGAAAAAGGCTTGCTTTACCTCTCCCTTATGACTACTAGCATTCAGCCTAGATTCAGTCAGCGCTGTCCCTTGAGTGGGAGCAGGCGTATTACTTTCGACATCGTTAGCTACTGCTTGATCGGAATCCATTTACTATACGAAAACACATTTTGAACTGTCAGGAATCATCACACTATCACGGATATATATATGGCATGTATAGCTAGACTCTCACACGCTACGTTAGTCCTAGAATTGACTAAACCGTAGCTCTGATACCAATAAAATGTAACACCCCTAACCCATATCCAACACCAAACTAGGGTTACAAGGTATTACCGATCAATTCATAACATTTAAACATCCATAATTTATACATCACCAATTCATAACTAATCATTGTCACAAAGTCCCTTATGAAGGTCTATGAGACCTTAAACATGTATTAGGAAGGGGTCGGGACTAAACTGAGCACTTACAAAATTTTTTTGAAAACTTAACATTTTTCAAAGTTACAGAGGTCACACTCCCGTGTGGGTAGGCCGTGTGCCTCACACGGCCTCAAACAGACCCGTGTGTCCAAGCCCTGGCAACACAGGGCATACATACTAACTTGTCCACACGACCAAAGACACACTCATGTGCTTGACCTGTGGGCAACACTGACATGATTCACACGGCCTGTCACACGCCCATTTGTCTGGCCAGTGTGCGAGTCTGACTTCTTTCGAATTACAAACTTCAGAGGCATAGTCGAGCCACACACCTATGTACTCAACCATATGGGCAAATATAGGCCATTTGCAAGGCCAATTTGCCACCCAAATTTTTGGGTCACACCTACAAGCATCAAACCATTCCAAATTCATACTCCAAATGCATCCAAACATACCAAAACATTACATAATTTAAAGTCTTAACATCATTATTTAATTCATATGCAAATCTAACTCAAATATACCAATTCATAGCATGAAACATACTACCTCCATTATCCCAAAACATATCATAAAGATCATCCACTCAAAGTCACATATACACATTATAACTATCATTCTCACATATCCAAAACATATACTATGGTCATTCAGCTATCAAGCCATATCACATGGCAAGATCTATACATCCCAAAACAATCCATAATCACTAGCCTATACTAGCCATATACCAAATATACAACTTCCAAAAGTACCAAAACAGATGGCCGATAGTGTGATTGAGTCGCTGACGATCCCTGGATCCGAGCTAGCTTTAATAACACTGTAAAACAGAGAAAGACTTCACACAATAAACTTTTTAAGCTTAGTAAGTTCGTAATATAACACATTTAACTCAACAATTCAAATTCAATATACAATATTAACTATCACTTGGTGTAATTCACAATAATACACAATCTCATCCCTAGTCAATACTCACATGATCATCCATTTATCCCATATACAATATCATCAACCACATAGGTTCCGTACATACCTATACTATCACTTAATTAACGATCACCTTTGCTACTTAGTGCTCAATACCACAATTTGTTCGGTCTTCTTTAACCATTCAATTTATTCGCACACTTAGTGCCAATTTCTTAGCCAAAGCTTTAATATCATCATAAACTTAGTGCATTTACATTAAACCAAATTTGACTCTGTATCGCACACACAGTGCCAATCAATATAGTCGATGCTTTCTTTACTTCGCACACATAGTGTCGTTCACCACAGTATCGATCCTATTTACGCATACTTAGTGCCACATCTCTTCAAACGCATCTTTCACATTACTAACTCAACAACCACATTTCCATTCATTGCATAATATGTGAACATAAATTTAACAATTCGATACACGAACTTACCTCAGACATAGAAACACAATACAAGTCGATCAATCGAGCACTTTGTTCTTGCCTCGATCTAAGTCCAAATTTCTCTTTTCTTGATCTATACATATTCAAATTTAGCTCATTCATTCACCAAATCATTCAATTCAATCCAAATACACATATTTTGAGCATTTTACAAAGTAACCCATACATTTTCACATTTTAACATTTAAGTCCCTATTTCATAAAATCACAAAATACTCATAATTTCATTTTATAAATGCTTAGTCGAATTTTCCCCTAGCTCATACAAGCCCATATATTTCATTTATTTCATATTTTAGTCCTTCAATTTACATATTTCACAATTTAATTCATTTTTGACATTTTTGTTAAAAATCACTTTACAAAACATTAAAATCTATCAACAATTATTCATTATTCATCATTAACTATCACAAAGCTCAAACATTCATCAATGGCATATCTCAAAATCATCATCAAATTCTAAAATTAAGACATGGGCTTGATAGTATGCTAAGCAACGATCACAAAAACATAGAAATCATCAAAAACCGAGCTAAAACCATACCTTAATCAAACTAAGGGTGTGTCGAAATGTTAAAGGTTCTTAGCCCTATCTTCATTTCAATTTTCGGTGAAGAGATGTAAAAGATGAACATAAAAATCATTTTGGTTTTAATTAATATACATTAATACATATTTTACTATTTTACCTGTAACACCCCAAACCCGGCCCAAACACCACGACCGAATCTGGAATGTCCCTAGGAAAAAGGTGTAAAAATGAATTTTATTCTGAATGTAGGAATATACCGTAAGTTTGAAAAACCTTTCGCTTTAGGTGATGTTTTAAATTTAATCTTGTTGGCACTTGAGAGAAAACGGTTGTTTTTATGTTACCCATGTTTTGAAAGCTCCATTTTAACTTCCATGTTAAAATATAGTAAAGTCATATCTTAAATAAATATTAAATAATAAAACCAACTTAAAAATCCAAAATTTATCAAATCTAAAGTGGCCTTATTACATATTAAAAATACCCCAAAAGAAAATAGCAATTAATAGTTTAAAGTAAAGTTTACTAAAATAACTCCTGTATGGCCACCTCGAGTCCATTCCAACCCAGTCCAATAAGTCACCAGACTCAGTGTGCAATTATACCACAAAATTCCACAAGTGGGCTCATGTCATGCACAAATAACCAATATGATAGCCCAACCCAACCTAATATCCATCCTCTACACACCGCTCCGTACATCCGTCCTCATACACACCTGGGGATTTTTACAATCAACCCTCCATCCGCTACACACCTCTTTGGCAATCATGCTGACAGACACACTGCTCAAAGTCCACATAGTGGTCTAGCCACTGAATCCACACGTAATTAAATCACCATATCCACAATGAGGCTCCATGCCATCATTAACCGTGACAAAGTCACCAATACGTATACACTTCCCCTTTTACATCATTTATAACCCAATATCCCATGCAAATGCAACATAATATAAGAAACATGATACGACATATATATCATACTCACATGCATCCACAATAGATTATCCACGATAATTAATGAAAGTAGTATACTAACATGGTTTACCGGTCACCCAACAAAAGTAATTCACTCACCACTGCCGCTATTCTCGACTTTCAAGCATACACATACATATATAAAATTAAGGGAATAGTGTGATAATTACACACCTGTAAACTTGAAGAACTAAACTATCGATCTCACTAACGCCCTCACTCGAAGAGATCACAGCGATCTGCTTGTCCTTTTCAGACGCTAGCCCACAACCCTGTGGACAATCCCGACCCGTTGAAACTGCTCGCTTCTTGAATTTAGGGGTAGGGACTACGTGTCCAACCCCTTCCTTCACTTGACTGGTACTCGATTCCATAAAATATGATCTTGGTCAGAAGACCCGGTTAAAACATTAGATAAGATAATAGCGGAAACTAAATAAATACTTTGATCAAATAATCCTTACCGAAATCGATAGAACCCGGAGGGTCTACACTTGAACTAAAAGATCGTCGAAATCCCTACATAAACCCATATTAGATTCAGCCTTATAACTTGTGGTCCAAAAGAAGTATTTCTTGGTAAACGAATGTTGTAACCCTCTTACCTTGGTTGATCGAAAACTGAATGATCCCTACTACTCCTCACGCTGGCTAAAAGAAACAGAGACACGAAGTCAAGCCCTTCAAATGTACGGCCAACACCCAAGAAACAGAGTTAAGTTTTCGGTTTCGATAAACCAAAGAGAGAAAAGAGAAAGATTCATAGAGAAGAGAACCCTTACCACTACCACGAGGAATTTGATTGAGAGGATTGGAAGGAGAAGAGTGACGGCACTTCCTCTAGCAAATTAACAAATGAAAAGAGTCACCACACGAGAGAGATTCGGCCAAGAGATGGGGCTTATGAAATGAACGAATAAAAGAAGAAAAGAAGGAGTGGGGATGGTTAAAAGATTCGGCTATGGTTCAACAAATAGGAAAGTTCATTCGGCCACAAGAAGAAAAGGGTTGTTCGGCTTTTGAAAGTGAAGTAATTGTTTCAGGCTACCAACGTGTAAAAGAGAGGAAGAGAGAGGTGAGGTTCGGCTTATGAGCAACTAGGTGAAGGTGGAAAAATGAGAAAAGAATGGTAAAGGATTCGACTTTTGAAGAATGAGTGATGATCAAAAGAAAAGAGATGGATGCTAGGACAATTTGGTAGAAGAGAAAATACCCGAAAGAAAACAATAGAAAGGAGAAAATGACTGAGAGCATTCGGCACCTCAAAAAAAACAACTTGCATCAAATGGAAAAAGAGAGCTCAGTACTCCTAACTAGCCTCTCTAAATTTCGGCACCAAAACTCCTAAACCGAAACACCCCCTCACACCTCCCACATGACCGAAAGTCCCCCTTCTAGAACCCCACATTCGGCCAACAACTCCACCCCTCTCCAAATCCCTTAACTTTCTCCTCTCTTCACTCACACCCTCCCATTCAAACAAGTTTGAATAGTTCACACTCCCCTGATCACTCTCCACCATCCATTCGAAATGTTTGACCCTTTCAACACTCCCCCTTTAAGTGCCCTTGCTGAATCCATCACCTCCCTTCTAGGCTGCAAAATAAAACTCCAAAATGTCATTCATGCCGCTCGAACTCCTTCCCCCTTGTAACTCCCCTCTGACGCCACTTTCAATGCTCACAAGGTGGCGCCTCCTTACCACTACACCAACTCTTTCTTTATGTCAACAATCACAAAATTTAATCACTTAAAGCCTGACTCCACTAGCTCTCCACTAAAAAGCTTAGAATCACAAATTTTCACTAAGGCTCAGACTTAACCCGAGCTTTCCCGAAGCCCCAACCACACTCAAACAATCATACAAAGCATACCAACACTTAGATACGAAGTAAATGCGAAACCCTTAAATCCCGGATGTTACATTACCCTTAATGAAACCATTTTATATTCACCAAATATATGCCCATTTATGTCCATCCCCACTATCAATGGTTTATTCACAACATAAGGACTTCTTATTTAATAAGCCATGACAACTAAGCACGTTGACAATTAGCACACAGCTTTTGCATTTTATACGATTAAGTCCTCTTTCACAATTTGACACACAAACGATAAAATTTTCACACAAAATTTTCACACATGCTTAATCACATAATGTAAACACTAAAAATAATATTAAAATATTTTTTCAATCTCAGATTTGTGGTCTCAAAACCACTATTCTGACTAGGGTCTAAACCGGGCTGTTACATGCTCAATCTTCATCAGATGTCAACAGTTCCATGCTCGATGCCATACAGTCCTTGAGCAATGATATTTGGGGACTTCGAGAAGAAGTTAGAACTAATAGCGATGAAGTTTGGGGACTTCGAGAAGAGGTTCGATCTCATAGAGAAGACGTTAATTCTCGGTTATCTACTTTAGAGTCTCAAATAGCGTCTCTCCTTGCATGTTTTCCTTCATCGCCTCCTTTCTCCCCGCCTCATGATGATTAGAGTAGCTTTAGGACATACATTTCATTTTCATAACATTTGCACCTTCATTTCTATGTTTATGCCTATGTATTTGTTTTTATTTCACTTTCTTTCTTTTTTTGTATTTTGAGATACATTGGTTTTTTTTTAGTTCATTGTTCATTCAGTTTTATCTATCTATTGTAATGAACTAACTTCTTTTCTCCTTGAGCTTTATTTGATGTTTGATATAGCAAAAAGGAGAGAAGAAAAGGTAAATTAAGGTAAATTGATTGATTAATTTTTTTATTATTCTTTGATGCTAACTAAATATAAATTTTGCGGCCAATTTTTCTTAAAGCAAAAATGAATGCCAACTTGAATGAAAATTTTTATTTTGGCCTCAAATTTAAAATGTCTTTTATTAAGGGGGAGCAATTATTCAAAAACAAATTTACCAAATGTTTTGTTATATCAAAAAGGGGATGATTGTTAATCCAAGCTTTATTTGATAAAAGATTTTGATATAACAAATTGAAGTGTTTTTGAATATAAGTTAAAACTGACAAAATGATTTTTAAATTTGAAGTTTAAGAGGTAAATTTTTGAATACTTACATTGAACTCTTAGAAAATTTTGACACAATTTTAAAATCAAGTTAAGATGATTTTAACCAAGTTAAAATCATTTTAACACATCAAAATGAAAATGATTTTCAAACAAGTCAGAATTGCTCCAAGCCGAAAAGTATCAATACCATTTTGGCCAAGTATCGATAATTTTGGAACTATCTATACTCTTAGAAAAATCGAGATCAAACTTGCAATTTATTTCAGAAATCTAAGAAAATTATCAATACAATTTTTAAGGTATCGATATTTTCTGAAAAAAATCGATACCTTCCTTAAAATCGATACCAAAATAGCATTTTGTTTCTTACAAACCCTACAAAGTATCGATCTGGTATCAATACCTTTTTCCAAAAGTACCAATAAAATATTTTTGGTATCGATTAATAAATCCCAACGGTCACTGAATTACATTTATTACAAAAAAATATCGATACCCTTTTATTTGGTATTGATACTCGTAGTTGCAGGTGAAATAAATGCTCTGGTTTCACATCCTCAGCAGTCGTATTCATTACACCAACAACCTCAACAGTTGGAAATCAATTAGGGGGTATAAATACCATCTTCCAAAGACCTACAATAACAAAAAAAGCACTTTCAATTAAAAATCTTCAATCAAACGACCTTTGAGCTTACTATTTCCATATTTCTTTTTTATACGCTTGTGAGCTTTACTCTTATTCTTTTGCTCTAGTGTATTTCATTATATTTGATCTTACTTTGTAAACATTTTGATCTTGTAAGTGTTGTTTCTTTGTTTGCTTATTTGTATTTCCTTGAGAGCGTTTGTGTCTTAAGATTTGGGGTAGAACTCTTAAGAGAGTTGTAAGGTTAAACATTGTCCTCGAAGGTTATCAAATTAGTGAATTTGGGAAAATCTTTTGTGGTGGAAAGCTAAGGTAGTAGAGTAGGCAATTGGGACCGAACCACTCTAAATCTTTGTGTTCATTATTTCATCTTCTGTCTTTGCTTTCACCAATTTTTTTTTAAAAACCAATTCACCCCCTCTTGGCTATTCGGTTTGTTTTATCGAGCTAACAATTGGTCTAATCGATTTAGTCATTTTTTATTCTATTTAATTTAGTTACTTATTTTCTAATATTCATTTCTTTTATGGTTTATCGTAATATAGAATTTAACCACTACTAATTAGACTTATTCTTGTAAAGAGATTTGCAATAGATGTAATCCATCCTCCCTTGGGTATGGTCCTCGGAATACTTCTTTATGTTCTGTTGTAACACAATACTATATTACAATTTGACTTGTATACTTGATAACTCTTGAAAAGAATTTTAAAAAGGAAGATAATCTTGGGTTGTTGAAAAAAGAATTTTAAAAAAAAAGGAGAAGATAAACATGGGTCCCTAGGAAAAAAGCTATAAAAATCCAATAGAAGATACCCTAAACGGCGAACAAAAAACAAATAGGAGAGATCTGTAAGCATGAATAAGGGTTCAGCTATGCAAAGGAAAGGAAGTCGAAGGCAATCTTTCTTAGCCTGCTATAGTGTGGACTAGGAAAGCAAAAGTTATTTACCAAAGTTCTTCCGTTATTTCTATTAGTGTTCCTTCAAAATATTGAATTGAAGTAGTTGAACACAATCTCAGATAATATTTTGGTTTGGAATTTTATTTCCCAGCCCATGAGCTAAGTCACATAGGGTTGGGATTACTTTTGATGAAACCTTAACTGTTTTTATGGATGCAGTATATATCTAATTTACTTTACTATTTTATTTGATTGTTATTATTTCTTAACTAAAATGCAAACGATCTCTAGACATAGAAGGCTGTTCACATACTTAT
The DNA here is from genome assembly GCA_025503065.1 of Gossypium bickii. Taxonomy (NCBI): domain Eukaryota; kingdom Viridiplantae; phylum Streptophyta; class Magnoliopsida; order Malvales; family Malvaceae; genus Gossypium; species Gossypium bickii. The sequence goes on from CP106709.1 coordinate 69,428,398, forward strand.
AAACAGATTCTAATTCTGAAAGGGTCGGATTGGTTGGATTAAAATTAAATGAAATGAGCAAGTACTCGATAGACACTTTTAGTCGACTCTAGACATAGAGTCACGATTATACAAAAGGAACCCATATAAAATATTTAAAAATCCTATAGACAGGGGCAAGGTAACTTAAGGTTTTACTCTCGTGAGAGGCATGCCATTTTAGAATTCTTTTGTGCAGTAAAGTAGATACGATTTTGCCAAGGCATTATTGATAGTAAGGGTCGACTCTGGGTAATCCCGACCTTCCAAATCAACATCACTCTATCCTTATTCTTTATCGTAGTAACTTTGCCACAGCATATTTAGTTGTTTATTTCTTTATTTACATCCTATTCGGATAATCACTCTCGTTATTGCCATTATATTTCTGCTCTCACTTTTGCCATAACATTTCAATTATCCATCAATTCCATCTTTTGCATGCATCATCATTCCTTTGAATTACACTGCATACTTACCTTAGTTTACCATAGCATTTTATTCGTCAGCCTTGCCATAACATTAACCATATTACAATAACTTGACCAATTTTGTGCCTCAATCTGATCCTCATGGGAACGATACTCACTCATCACTTTATTACTTGAACCGACGTGTATACTTGTACAAAATTGCACATTATTTTACACGCGACAATATTTACAGACACTACTACTTTAATTTCTTATATTTTTGGTGTAGTATTTCTCAGTCAAACGTTTGCACGTTTAACAGTAGTCATCAGGTGCTTTGGATGAACCACAAGGTGGAAGAGGTGACGTGGGAAAGAGAAAGCTTTATGAAAGAGAAAAACCCTTATATTTTTGTAGGTAAGAAATTTTGGGGACAAAATTCTCTTAAGGGTGGGAGAGTTATCACACTTCAAATCTTGGAATTCGTATTTTGGTTGGCTAGCGCGGTTGGTGTAATCTTGTAAGTTAGTCTATCTAATCGGTAAGATTAGATTGATTCTGGGGTGAAATCATCCAGTGAATTATTTCGTTGTGATCTGCCATCTAGCAGACTTTCATTTCTTTTGTGTTGGCAAACTCCTGCATTGGCGAGTTCTCCGGTGCGTGAACATGCTAGTGGTGGGTTCTTTTATACCTGAGTTAATCATCTAATATTTTAATCCAGAGGTAGAAGGGATACATATCAGTTACGTGTCAAACTTTTAGTAAGAAACATGTCATTTTGCATAACACCTATAGAACCTCGTTAATGGTGTTTGATTAGTGGAATTGTGTCAGATTAGTGGAACCGTGTGTGATTAGTGGAATCTTGTGTGCATGTAAAATGATTTGGTAACCTGTTATAGTGGAATTACGAGCTACTTCCTATATAAATAGGATAAAATCTTAATAGAAAAGGACTTTTTTTTCTATTTCTTTATTTATCCTTATTCTTTTATAAGGAACTTAGTGTGTTCTTCATTGTGTGAAAAAGGTACTAGTTTTCAAGCCAACTGTTGGTAAAATTCTTTGGTCCTTCTTTAGTTAAATATCAAGGAATAATAAGATTGTAGGAACCATTTATATAGGTTTTTATGGGAGGTTGGAGGGAAGGAAACTTCTTTTTGGTTAATGTTTTCATGTTTTTGATTCGTGTTTTTACATTAAAGTTTAGTTTTTCTATACTTAACAGAGTGTTTAACTTTATTTAGCTAAAGAAACGGGAGAATTCCCTAGTGTAAAAGGGAAATAACCCATAAAATAGGCAAAGTTTTCCTGGTAATCTTCGATGAGTTCCTTTCACTTGTTTTGCTATTAAATCCCAACTAATTTCATGATAATATTGTCTTCCAAGTAAGTAAGTTTATTTGAAATCAGTTGTGCATGCCTGTGTTACCAAACTAAAATGATAATAATAGTACATGCATGAATGATTTTAAATGGATACTCTTCCTTGGTGCACAAGTTTCATATCCAGAATGATGGAAGAGGGAAATGAAGTTCCATATCCAGAATGATGGAAGGGGGAAATGATGGAAACTATTGAGATATTTAGGGAGAAATGTATGGAGGTTATGATATGATATGAGATTTACCTCTGGTATGGCATGTAAAATGCAAATTGTGACTGGTGAATGCCCCAGCCTTGTGGGGGAACACGTAAGTGTTCAAATTAACAAGGAGGATTTGCAGAGGTTTGGTTGGATATATGAAATACCAGCTCAATGGAGCAATACTGCGAATATGAAATAGTGTCTTTTTGGAGTGATATGTGGATTAAAAGCTAATGCAGGGAATGGGTCCATGAATAGTCCATGCAAAGCATGTAAGTGAATGTTTCGTAAAGTTAATGGACATGAATAATGCTTAGATGAATGGGTATCCATGTGAGTTGTGCTTTAACAGAGAAAAGTATCTACATGTGAGCTAACTTTGGTTGTAGTGTGAATTGTCTGTGTTTGTGATTAGATATAACTAAAATCTACATAAAAATTGAAGTTATTGGTGAATGTATTTAGCGGTGGATAGTATCCGCCAGTGAATCCTAATTGTTGGTATTACTAAGTGTTGTAAAATCCTAGCTTAATTTCACTTCTTGAAAACCTTGTTCGAAAGTCTATTATTTATCCTTGGAGCTCACTAAGTTCGTTATGAACTTACTTAGTTTCTTTTACCATTTCAGGATTTGTTAAAAAAGTGGGCCTTTGAAAAGACTCAACCAGACAACAGACTCTTTTGTGAGCCATTCATCTTTCTGTTGTAACATGTATATCAAATCGGGGTGGCTGGTGGACTAAGTTTGTAACACCCCTTACCCGTCTCCGTCACCGAAGTAGAGTTACAGGAAGTTACAACAATTAACAAAAAAGAATAAAACTATTTCAATTCAAAAATTTACTTCTAAACCAATCATTAATAAATTTCATTCAATAGACATGTTATTCAAACTAAAACGGGACTAAATCGAGCCTACAAAGCATTAAAAATAGATGAGAAACAATCAAGGATTAAATTGAATCAAAACATGAAAATAGGGTAAAAATTGAAAATAGGGGTCACACGACCATGTGGCCAGGTCGTGTGGTGCAATAGACATAACCGTGTCACTCAACCTTGTGCAAAGGCAAAGACTGTGTAGGAGGAGACACACGGTCATGTCTCTAGACCATGTAACTAATTGTGACTGTGTAGATCTAAAATCATCAAAATCAAACAAAGCACACAGTCATCTCCCATGCCCGTGTGAGGCATATGGTCGTGTGTCAAACCGTGTGGTAGACCGTGTGTGTTGTATGGTAACTTAAAATGAAAGAATTTCAACTATGGTTTACTTAGGTTCCAAGCATACCAAAACCCTGAATTCAAACCACTCAAAACACATTGAAAATATGTCAAAACATGTCAAATTCATAATTTAAACCAATATGACATAAGGCACTTTTACATCCAACCTAACTAACAATTCAAAACATTCACCTAATCACATATATAATCATCAATGTTTAACATACCATATTTTCAATCTACCATGCTTATAATTCAAACCAAATCATGTCCAACTAATACCAAAATGAACTCATATCATTACCTTATTACATAACAACATTTTCCATATACTTGCACATGTATGTACCACAATGTTTCCATTCATCCAATCAACTAAGCATAAACCAAACCTTAAATCTCAAGTTCAACCATTCACAAAATAGAATCAACATGACATTTCCAAAATAACTTCATCACATTCATCATGTAAGCCTAGCATGAAAACATTAACTTTAACGCATGAAAATTCCATCTATAACTTTAAATTCATCAACTCAAATACCCTATATACATTCCACAAAACCAAAATAATGAATCAAGATCTATCGAGACAGAAGTTTGATAGTGTGAGCCTTGAATTTGATATGTCCGACAGGTTCTGCAAAACATTAACTACAAAGAACAGGAAAATAAACAAAGTGAGCTTATGTAGCTTAGTAAGTTCATATGTAAAATTCAAATCAACTTACCTCAATTTAACATTTTGAAAACTAAAAACAACTAAGATTAATTAAACCTGACAAACTATTAACCAAAACAAATAAAATCAGTGTTGACATAATTCATCTTTTACTTCATATTCATCAATAGTTTAATCAAAATAATTCTTATGTATATATATACATTCCATTGAATCAATACCAAAGTGAAATAGTCTAGAATGATCATTCACTGGCACAAACCTTCTGATGGATAAACATAAGAATTATCAAATCATTTTAAGATTAATCAAAATTTTAATAGCCCGATGAACTATATATCATAACTCGGATACTCGAGTAACCACATCACACCAAAGAGCATCGAAATGCTAATAGAGGCACCGAAGTGCAATCCCATACCAGCACAAGTTCTAACCCTATTGACATGCCAATCGTATCTTAATTGTTTACTACGTTCAAATGGGTATTTTAACATAATTTATCACATTTATAAATCAGAGGCACTTCCAGAAATACTCTTGTACACATGCTGTCAATCAGCTAAGTTCATTCCAAAATCATATAACCCTATTTCCCAAATATTCAACAACTATCAAATATTCACTTTCTCACATGTACTTTGTAAACAATTTATAATTTCAATCTATTATTAAAACTCATCCACAACACAATTAAATCAACTCATAATAGTATAAGTTATAAATACATACATTCATCTATACTATGAACTTACCTAATATTTAACCGATTGACAATTAACTCGTAGGGACTAATTCGTGATTTTCCTTTTTCCCTGGTTATCCTCCATATGGTTAAATTCTTGATCTATATAATAGTTAAATTCAATTTATCAATTTTAAATACATTATCAAACTCATTTCTGTGCACATGACCTATAAATTCCACTTTACAAATTTTCTTTGAACTTTTACACTTTGTTCAATTTAGTCCTTGAAACCAAAACTATTAAAAACTTCACAATTAACACCATATATCAAGACGAAATTACTATAATCCTAGATCAACTTTCAAACACTTGAAATTTTTCTGAATTTATATACTAAATTTTACTTATTTTCATATTAGTCCCTAAACTCAAAACTAACAAAAATTCCTTTACAAAATAGTCCTAATTAACTACCAAGCTTACAAATTCACCATTTAATACCAAGAACGTCTAAACACCATCAATTGAAAGTTTCAAAATCTCTAACAGTTTTACAAAATAGTCTCTAGGTTAGCTAGATTAAGCTACAACAATCTCAAAAACATAAAAATTACTAAAAACATATCAAAATTGCTTACCTTGCTAGGTAGAGAAGATGACCAAAAGCTTAAGATGTTATTCAATGGTGCATTCGGGTTTTCAAAGATGGAGAAGAAAGATGATGATGGTTTTGTTAAAATTTTTATGATGGTTTTGTTAAAATTTTTACTTTATTATTTTTATTATTAACATATAATTAACATATAAAATTAATCAAAATACATCACTAACCGTCCATCATATATATTAAGGTATTATTGACTTATAAATCCTTCCACTTATGTTAATTTAACCATTTAATCAATAAAATTCAATAGCAATTAAGTTTTACATCTTTTGCAATTTAGTTCTTTTTCTTTAATTAACTAACCAAACATTAAAATTCCAGAACCAAACCTCAACATACCAATATAGTAACTCTGTACATATTTAATAAAAATATTTATGGGCTCGATGTACAGAAATGAGGTCCTAATACCTTATTTTCCAAAACCACTTGATTTTAAGGACAGACCACTTGTACTTAACTATTTGTTCAATTAGCAAAAATTATCAGTTCAAAATGTAATATAATATTATATTTGACTCGTATGAATATAATAATAACAATTATGGACTCACTAGACGGATTTGTGGTCCCGAAACCACTATTTACACCACTAAAAATGGGTTGTTACAAAGTCTCTTGTAATTGAAAAATGAATTTGAATTTCTTTTATATAATTGTTTGTATACAACGAATGATGGCACTTCACCAATTTATTAAATTTTATGTTACGTGAATTAAGGCTTACTTTTTTTTTTCCTTGATTTATGCCTTAATTCTTTTAATCCACTGAGTAACATTTTGGAACATATACCTTTATTTTCTTCTAATTTTGTTTTTAAAAAAACTACTTCACCAAACGTCACTTTAAGATTGTGTTTAACTGCTAAAAACAATGTTTTTGTCTTTACGAAATGATTTCTGCTTTCCGATAACATTGTTGTTCGACATTCAAACGATTAAAATGGGGGTGTTACACGTTCTCCCAATATGTCCTATTTTATCTCATGGTAACCATTACATCTTCTTACGTGAAAAGTCAATTATTATCAAATAGTAATCAAGTCATTCATCATAAAAACAAATGACTAGTAACCACGTTTACTTTTCATCAACTATGTAACGCCAATGAGAGGGTATCATTTACCTATGTCTTGGGCTATAAATTCCACAGTTGTGAATGATGCCACATACTGTAGAAGTCGTACAACCAACGCACCAACTTTCAGTTCCTTATCTATTTAAATTCAGGTTTTTACTTACATCAAAGTGTACAAGTCACACATACATAGTCTGTCATCCACTCAAGATTTAGGTATGCCACACTATGAATGTCACAAGTGAATAAATCCATAAATAGATTCAAGATCTATTCATCTTGGGTTCAGTCCAATGTACTATTAGTCCAATCAGTCACATCTATGTCTATATCGTCTAGGAGTCATCCGGTCCGATGCCCAAGACAAAGAATCTCCCCAACTGAACTTGATAGACGACATATTAGTCTTTGAATCGGTTTGCTCATTTTTTATTAAACTAAGGACATGTTTAGGTTCATCTACTAATATAAGTTGTCTTTATGTATTACGACCCAACCAAATAATATCGCTTAATATTAGTTAAACATTAGAAAACCAGCGAGCAACATTTGCTTCTGTTTTTTTTTTTTTTTTTTGCGTGCAAAAACCATGTGAGGATAATATACAAAGTATTTAATGTAATTCATTAATAATTTTATTATTAATCAAACTATTCAAAAAATGACAAGTGTACTTGGACGAAAACACTACACTTTGAGCACTAGATCCAACACTAACTAGTCTCCTAATCCTAATAGGATTTGACGTGTCAACTAAGCATGGCAACTCATCAAATAAATAACTTAACTAACTATTAACATGTGAAAATAAATCTAAGTGTGGAATTGAAAGGGAAATTCATCCAATGGTCCAAATGGGCTCCTTTGGACCGAATTTTTACATATTAATCCACTAATTAATTAAAATTGAATAGAAAATTTGGCCTAATATTCAACTAAGTCCTTCTCCAAACTTCATGATGAGCTTGTGGACATCCTAATAGGCCAATTTTCAAGAACTTGAACTTGTAATCCGTTGGCTCTCAAAATTGGCACGTTCAGGCTCGTAAGTGTAATCCATCGACTTCAAGATTCGGTTTCTTGGACCAAGAATTTCAAGATTTGATATCTTGATTTACTTGATTCTTGAAATCTCCAAAACTACGTAATTGGACCAATATTAGGTTTCTTTATTTTCTTGAAAACAAAAAAGTGAATCTTGATTTTTTCCTTCATTTGCGCGTCTAAGGCCTTTGTAACGAAGTCTTGCATGGTCATGTCCAGTCTTGCTTTGATTTGCTTGGCCTTTGACCTCGTCATTGGACCTTGAGGTATGTAAGCCCATCACGTCCATAGGTCTAAAATTGGGCCTTGAGACTTGTATCATTAACCCTTTTCAGTCCTTTGTTTGTTTACTTTAATTATTAGTGCTTAATGGATTCATCTTTTTAGCTCAAAGTATCAATTGGGATAGGTAGAGACATCGAGGTGGATATTTTTGGTGAAAGAGAGAGGATAAACATGTTTATTTTTTCCTTGTGTCTTTATTTTATTGTATTATATTATTTTGAAAAAAATGAAAAATATAGAAAAAAAGAGGGAAAAAAATTGAATGAAAGCACTTATGTTATCATTGAAAAAAAAAAACCAAATGTGAGGTGCTTCATGTTTTTTTAGTTTAGTACTTCTTAAATTTAGTTTTCTTTTGGAGTCCTTGTTGGTTTTGTTACCTTTATATCATGCTTTGTTTTTGAGGAATTGAGAAATAAGAAGGTGAGCGATAAAGGCTGGAGTTAAACATGATTTGAGTGCTTAGCATGGAGAAGTGGGGGAACGATATTTTTAGCTTATATTCAATCCAGAAGTAACCAGTGCTTAGGGTTTGAGCCTAAATTGACTCTTCATCCATACCTTAACCCGAGCCTATGCTACAAGCCGAGTAAAGTTCTATTGACCTTTAACTAAGTTTTGTCATGCATTAGTGGAGAGATAGATTGAAAGGAAAACGTATTAGACATTTTTCAATAATGTTTAACTCATTGTAATTCGATGCTTAATTGCTAAATTTGAAACATTCATACACACTAAGTATCAATTGTAAAGGAAACTTAGAATTTGAGATTTTGAGATTGTTGAACTTAATTTTGATTTAAGGTATTGAGGCAATTTCTGAGAACAATTAGGAATAATTGATCCAAGTAGGGTAGATGAGTGTCATTTTCTTTTGCTAGGGTTTTAGGATTTTAGGATAATTATCCTAGAGTTATTTGTTCCTTATTTTAATAGGATTTTAGGATCTTTAGTTTATTTTATAAATTTAATTTTGTTAGATTTCAATAATTTTATTTTATTGATTTTAAGTTAATTATATATTTATAGTGTTAAATTAGATTAATTTTGATATATTCTAATCTAATGTTGGTTCGATAAAGTATGAGAAAAAATAACTAGATATAAGTAAATTTATGTTCCAATAGAAAGATAACGAAGTGAATTATGGTTTTTCTCATGTTTTAGCTCTCTCACTAACCTTATATTTAAAATAATCAATCATTAAATGAATGGCTAACAATTTACCAAACATGGTGGAAATCCACGGTTTAGATAATTTCTAGCCATTAATCTTACATTAATAATTGGATAATTGCTTGTAAGGCCTTGTTAAATTGTTTAACAAGGACATGCTCAAAACCCTTCAAATTTACTAATTTCCCACATTAGTCACTGTATATATTTAACAACCCATTTAACTAAATCTCATTTAATAATTTGATCTTACATTTTGTATTCAACACATAATTACTCAATCTTAATTTTTAGCTAACTCAATTTAATAAATTCAATTATAAAATTAAAATTTTCAATACCAATAAAAATTAGGTCGTTAAATCATTTATTTCGATTTTAAAAAAAATACAGATTCAAAACTTCTAAAAAATTTCTACATATATCAAAATAATTAAAAATTACAGGTTGGAGAGAAAGCTTCGGTGGTTTTAGGGTTTTATTGGGTTTTAATACTCTCCAAGTAGAGAAGTCATTACCCTATAACTTATAAAAATCAAATGAAATAATAAAATTAAAGTGTTTATGGGTTTTGATTTTTCTTAAAGCAAAAATCATTTTTCAGTTTGAATGTAAGTTAAAATCTTTTTTCACCATATGAGAACAGGCTTACATGATTTTTAGTGTTTGATTGAGTTTAAAAACCCTCAAGCTATTACTCTCTCGCAATTGTAAATAAAACAATCATTATAATTTTAGGGTGTTGAGTTTTCAAAAGCAAATTAAATACATATTTCTTAAGTTTACATGGAACTGAAACTAATTTAACAAACATGTCTTAAAACTAATTTCATAAATAAACATCTAAGTTTTGTAGATAATTTGGTAAAGTAATTAATCTTTTTCTTTTTTTTTGGTAATGGGGTAAATAAATCTTATGAAATATATATTTCAAATTTTTTAAAAGAGTTAAGTCAACAACGTACCTTGTTTTTTTTTAAAAAAAAATTAATGTAATTATGTTTTTAAAAAATAAAATAATAAATATTCTTTTAAACATATTTTGGTTTTTAAAGTAATTTTTTTAAACATATATAAAGTAAAAATATTTAATTACAACTTGAATAATTCTTTTGAAATCTTGCAACAAATTTTAAAATTTTAAAATCTACTTTTTTATGAATACTAAAATATAATATCTTAAAACAATTCAATATATATATTCCTATTTTTAAAATTTATATTCTTTTTAATTATTAAATATAATAAATCAATTTTTAAAATGTATTATATTTATTGCAAAAAAATTATATATTTAAATAAAATTTAAAAGTTTTTTATACAATATTAAAAGTAAAAGATGATAGTAACACGGTTCAAACTCGTACCAAATAAGTGTCTAACAAAACTTTAACCATCAATCTATTTAAATTAAAACAATTTAAAAATATTTTTAAATAATACCATTTAAAACTAATAACATACATAATTAATATTTGGTTAAAAACATATTTTAAAATTTAAAAATATATGAAATTTAAACTATTTAAACACGATTTTAAATTTTTTATAAATGTTAACAGATAATTTAACAATATTTAAAAATAGAAATAAAAATTTTAAAATTACTCATAACACCAATAAAAATGTGCTTCCTACATTAACAACAGTATAATGTTTGTTTAAAATATTATTAAAATATAATTTAAAACTTATTAAAATACGATTTAAACAATATAAAATATACTAATATAAAAAAAAACTATTACAATATTGAACCACGTAATTATTTTATTTATTTCAAATACAATTTCTAACCTCGAGATTTTTGCTTGATAAATAAAATTATTTTCTTGATAGGCTAAAAATAATATGAAAAGTTATGCTTTTAATTAAAATAAAATAAAATATAATATAATCAAGGTTTTTTTTAACATTCCTTTTTAATTGTTATCTTTAATGCTACACTTAATGTCATAATAGTGATTGATTCATAGTCTAAATTGTATTTTTTAAAAATTATATATTCTTTTGTTGTATTTTATATATAGCCTATAAAATAAATAAATCTTAATATAAAATTATTTAATATATTTTTATTATTAAATAGAATCGTATGGCACGAGTATACAAATTTGCATCATATATATATATATATATAAACTAAATAAGGCCTAACCATAGAAAAGTATGTTTCCAAATCAATTTTAGGTTTATAATTTTATCTTTGCATATTTTACTTATTTAATATTAATATTTGTCTTTCATAATATTTATGCATGTAATATATTAATTATAATATATTCCAAATAATTTTATACGCACTTTAAATTTGTAGATCGCATGAGGAAAAAAACCCAGTATACTAATAATTAAAAACCTATTAAGATATTGAATCCATCTAATTAATTTATTTCAAAAACAATTTCTTATAAAAAATTATATTAAATCCACTCTCATTTTGAATATTTTGTTATAATTTTTATATCAGATTTTTTAAATAATTTTTGTTAAAACTTAATTTTTTTATCGATTTTTATTTTAAAAAATTCTGTTAAAATTTTTCCAAAAAAAAATTATTTTCACAATTCTATTAAATAAGAATTATATTTTCTAATAAAATTTTTAATTAAACATCCCTTTAACCATTATTTTTATATTATTCTTTTGTGGTGGGCAAATTCCTTATTCGGATGCACGGATACTGCTTTGGCTGCTGATTCGCTCCCTCACTGTCCACAGTTCATTTTGTAAGTTTTGCCTTCGAAACAAAGCAAATTTTCATTTTTCCATCGTCTCTTCTTCTTTGGTACGCTAACTCTCTCTCTCTCTCTCTCTCTATTCTTAATCCCTAATCGTTCCAGTTAAAATGTGTTTCTTTTCTACAATCTTGTATTTATTGTCTTGATATCGATTAAGTTACTTGATTGTTTGTTGGCTTCACATGATTGAATTTACTTGTAATGATTTTAATCGGTTATTATGCAATCTGTTATTATTTAATCGGTTTTTTATTACATTCTGGAATCATTTTCGATTGTTGATAAGCTATATGAACAAATTTGTTGCGAACTCCTTTTTAGGGTTTTGTGAAAACCTCGAATGTCTGAGACTAATTTTGAATTTGAATGCTAACTGTTAGCTAACTCAGGGTTGTTTGATATGGTGTAAAACTGCATTCAAATGGTTGATAATATCGTTAGGATGACACAATTGATGATTAAGAAAGGGTGGATTTTTTTTTTTCTTTGAAGGGCTTTCTTGATTTCGGTAATTAATCTATGGTGAACATTTGGGGCATTGTAGGTCAAATCAATTTTCTGGTCGTTGTTTCTACTAGCAGTCACGTAATACTATCAGGAGCAAGATGCACGAATATATAAAAAGCAAATACTAACATAGTTGAAAAGTGAAAACTAAAATTTCTAAAACAGTTAAAGGCATAAATTTTTTACTTTAATATGGAGCAATCATAATGTTATGAACCAAATTGAGAATGGAAGATTAAGGAGCGAAGAAGAAGGGAAAGAATAGAAGATTTGAGAGAAGGAGAATAGAAAGTTTGTTGTGCAAAACTGTCATGAGCCTTCAGGTCCTTCCCTCTCGATTTTATTAACTGACTATCAAACGGTTTTACCATGGAATGCACCGTTTCATTAAACCAGAACACACCGTTTTTAACACTGCAAAAGAAACACAAAAACTACTGAAAATTACAGAAATAACACTTGTGGAAGTGTAAAAGCAAAAACCAAGCAGTGCCTAATATTTTCTACTTGAAATTGTTTAACTGTATGCAATTAAGTGATTTTGTCATATGTTCATTTAATTTTTATTTTATCAAAATTTCATACCTTTAGCCATTTTTATTTCTCATAAGTGATTGCTTTTGAACGTGTGTTGGCATTTATTATTTGGAGTTTTCCAATCTTTTAGGTTGTAATCTTTTCAAATAAAAGTTATTGTGAATGCAAGAAAATTGATTTCTCGTGGTCATAGAAGTTTTAACAGTCATAAGTTGATTTTTATTCTTTCTGTTGCCATTACTTTGAATTCTTTGCGCTCCATCTTTTTTTTTTTTTTTTTGGTGAATTACAGCCCTAACAACAACGCGACTAGCGCGACTCAAACCCAGGCCACACCATGGGCGGTGAACACCCTGGCCATCAGGCCAACACATGGGGTTCCTTGTGCTCCATCTTTATTCTTATCTTTTTAGAGCATGTTTCCTTACTGATCTGGTAATGGCGTGTTTAATCCATGAAGATATATCAAATTGATATAACACTTTGCTGAAAGAAATTCAGCTTACAGTAAGTCAGAAGACGTAGAATACCGCTGTTTTATTGGTAATCTTTCATGGGCAACAACAGATAGGGGCCTAAAAGATGCATTTGAAAAGTTTGGAAATCTTCTTGACGCTAAGGTAATGATTTGAATCTCTCTTTTCATGACATCCCTTCTCTTATTTATTTTCTAAATACTTGGCTTAACTGAGTATGATCATTGCGTTTGATCCTGGTCAAAGAATTGTAATTTTTCATTGTATCTCTTACTGAAGGTTGTTTTTGTCTCTGAATGCCTGACCCACCTCCTCCTCAAAAATTATTCTTCTACCTTAAGGTGTCAGTTTATTCTGCAATTTAGAGTGAAGGCAATTCAAAACCTGAAAGATTCAAGTACTTTGGATGAAATTATGAATTTTCTGAAACAAATCTAGTAATCATTATAGCCTGATTTATTTTAAGGATTGTAACTGATGAACTGTTGAGGAGCTTTATTATTTTCTGAATGCATTATGACATTAATTTTTCTGGTTTTGGCCTGCACTTCTAACCATATTTTATAGTTAAATGATCAAATAGATGTGACTGAGAGCTTTCATTTGATTAAGGTTGCTGTTGACAAGTTTTCTGGCCGTTCTCGTGGATTTGGATTCGTCTCTTTTGATGATAAAGCAGCAATGGAGGAAGCTATTGAAGCAATGAATGGAATGGATTTGGATGGCCGGAATATAACTGTTGATAAAGCTAAGCCTCATCAAGGGTCAGGTAGAGATTCTGATGGTGACCGTAGCAGTGATCATAGATGGGATCATGACCGTGATCGTAACCGGGGCTATGATAGTGGGCGTGGATCACATGGTGGGGAGTGTTTTAAGTGTGGTAAACCTGGACACTTTGCTAGGGAGTGTCCTAGTGACGGGGGTAAATATGGTGGTAGGGTGGATCGTTATGGTGGAGGTGGTGGCAGCAGCAATGGTCGTTATGGTCCTGACCAGAATGGAGATCGATTTGGTGGGCGCAGCAGGGATGCAGGTAGTCGTGGAGAGGCTGGAGCTGGAGGTGATAGATATAATCGTGATCGTTCTGGACCATATGAGCGTCGTGGAACTGGAGATCCTCGTTCATAAGATGACTGATCGTGGTATGCATAATTTTCTCACTTTATTTCTTGCTAATTTCTTCGTTTTCTACCTTGCATTTAAACTGATGAATATCATTTTACTCATGGAAGCATATTTTGATTGCAGCTGATGAACTTGGGCTGCTGCTTTTATGCTCTGTGAGGCAAGAAGTTTCTTTTTTGCACGATATGCTGTTTGTTGTTGTCTGGGTGGAGCAATATAATAGTTCTGTCCTATGAAGTGTGAAACTTGCACGGATCTACAACTGTGTTCCAAAAATGCTGTGTTTGATATTTTGGTCCAATGGAGTCTTGTACTTTCATGACATGCACTTTCAAATATGGTCTTATGCTCTCTGAATGCTCCATTTATTGTGACATGTATTGTCGACAGCCATTGCCTTCATTTCCATCCAACTTCTCATGTCATTTTTGAATTTACGGAAGATGGTTTGATATTTGCATACGGAAGAATGATGGGGAGGAATCCACCATTCAGATTTTGCTTATTCTCACTTGAGGAGTAGAATCTTTCTTTAGAAGTAAATTCCCAGTTATGGCTGCCCTGTTTGCAGTATCTTACTAACTAAACAGGAGTCAATCAGGTAATTTATTCTTCTTATGTATTGCTTTGCTCTGTCCTAGTTCTTTAATTAATAGTTTGTGTGGTATTAATACTGTTGACATTTTGGCAGGGATGCTTGGCTATTTCTGGCCTTTATGGACACTTGATTGGGTTTCTTTGTTGCTAATTGGACTCGGTTTTATAAACGCCTTAAAATTGGATTTTTTTGGACACAAGGAATTACCATACTAACTGAAAGATAATCACACCTCATGTTCGTCATGGGGCATTGATGGAAGAGTTCCATTTCCTCTAAACACATGCATGGCAAGTTGTTTAGAAGCTCTTTAATGAGTTGAGCAACTGCTGTTTTTTTGGTTCTCATGAGTCTACACTGTGTAGCTCTATTTGGGTGCAGATTGCCATTCTTGCCTTGGTCCATGTCTTGATCTGTTTTGGCTAAAATTCAGGGAAAAAAAACCTGGTTAATGTAATTCATTCAGCTTGATCGTGCTTTCCAAGTTCTTAATGGTTCCAAACTCTTTTGTTTGGTCTACCAGTGGCTGTGTAGGAGATTGATGCCTCATTTTTTTTCTGCTGAAATGAAATTGCTCTTTGGTTCCTCTCCTAGATCTTGAATTTGTTGTTATTTTTTCCTACTGCTACTTGAATTTTTTGACCTTCTGTCCTCCAATTATTGGTGTGTGATGGAATATTTTCTTGGTTTACCTGCATTGCTGCTAGACCTAGACCTTACAATTTGCATATTCGTCTGTGTTTGTATATTTTTTTAGTTATAACCGGTTTTTAGGGTATTTATATATTTATTTATATGAGGTATTTAGATTTTGATATGCTTATTTGTGTTGTTTATTGCCTTTTTTTTTTTCTTTTTTTCTTTTTCTTTTTTTTATAATTTCATTGCCCTACTTATTTTGTCTAGTTTAATTACTGCCTACGTGCATCAATTGTTTGTTGAGTTTGCTAGTTTTTCACTCCTGTTCTTGGAATCTACTATCTACATCTATACAGCTATATATAAAAAGTAAGGCTTTTACATAAAAGATTATGGTCAAAATTCATCTTTAGTTCCTTTATTTTTTGAGATTATATAAGAATTGTTAAATTTCAATTTTGATTTCTATATTTCACTCAAATTTGAAACTGAATCTCCGTACTTCAATTTTGACATACTTTGACACCTCGATTTTTATAACGTCATTAGTTGATCTAAATATTTTATATGAATTAAAATGTTATGAATTTTTAACACAGTTAAATTTTTTTATTAACTTTAGGTTTATTATGGTGTCATTTGTTTTTGTTACATGGATATCAATTGTGTTTCTTTTTATTTTCAAAATGTTACACTTGTAAATTTAACAAGAGTTATAACGGTGATAACAAATGAATTTAAATTTTTAAATTTAAAAAGTAGAAGGATTAAATTCTTTAAAAATAAAAGCATGAGATTAAATTTCAAATACGAAGAATACAAGAACCTTGAGTATATTTTAAAAAATAATTAATTAATTCAATGTGAAGCTTAGGTGAAATCACACTAGTTAGTTATTAAAAAAGCTAAAGTTTTGATATTTGGTATGATAAAGGGAATTTAGTTAGGGTAAAAGCAATTCTCATATTTAGTATGCTAAAAAGCATCAAATTCTTTATGGAGTATAACATCCCTTAGAAGTTATTTTCCTCCAATTCCTTTGAATAATACATTTAGTTGTGAAATTAAAATAGACCAAATTGCAGACTCTTCTGAGTAACAAGTCATGAATCCCAAACAGATTGCTATGCAGAGGACAATCGGGAACATTTTTTTTTTTTTTTTGTAAATTTAAAACCTAACATATATTAGGAAAATTAAGAACGTAAATTAAAATAAAAAAATTAAAATAACCACATAATTAAAAATTGAACAGGATCTTTTTGTGTAAATGAAGCCAAATATAAGTACTAATTTAAAAAGAAAAAGAAAATAAATTTAAACATTAAAGTCAAATTTAAATAACAAAAAGTAAAAATAATCAAATTCTTAAACACCAGTACTTTTAAATAATTTTACATTCTATTAATACAATAATCTCTATAATGTACCTAATAATGTGGTATCATACATTTCCATTAGCTTGCTATCATAACAAATTTTACATTAATCAATGATTTTGATGGATAAATCTCCACTGATCTTTCCACTTTATTTCTTCCCAGATTTTCAATTACCTTGTTCTTTCCACTAATAGTTTCATAGAGTGAAGTTTCTTTTTGCCAAGTTGCAGCAAATAGAACAACAAATGCAAGAAAGACTGGAAGAACTTTTAAACATTGCCATTTTTTCTCCGATTAATTTAAATTTAAGTTTTTATTAAATAAAACATTTATAACAAAAACGAATGAAACATTAAAAATAAAATTAAACCCAAAAAAAATCTAAAAAGTTTGATCTGAATTGAAATAAGCAAAAAAAAAAAAAAAAAAATCAAGCGGATTTTGATGAATAAAATCTCTAGATGAGATCACCCACCTAATGTATACCTTCACGCTTGAAGCTTTGGCTTATTTTCAATTTTCTTATTTTCTCTCATAACCTTCGATTCGAAGATTGATCTTGTCTTTGAATTTGCTTCACCAACCTTCCTCTTTCTACTGATATTAGGCAAAAATATTGCAACATGGTTCTTTGTTTAATTTTCTAGCTAAACCCGTGAAAGGTTTAAAATTGGAATTTTGAGTTTCTTTCTCCTTTAAACCATAATTAACTGAAATAGGATTTACAGGATCTTTGTAATCAAAGCTGGAATGAAATCGACCTCACAATCTATATCGATGATGCTAATAGCATCGGTCGGCTTAGTTTCCACTACGTCAATTTAAAACCTTTTGCTCCCATGGTTAATGATTATAGTATCCCCTTTGTTAATCAACAAAATTTATGTAATATAACACCTCACACCCTACTCGATTGTCGGATCCAAGATATGAGATATCACATTCATTATCGAAACAACTACAACTTCATTTGCATATCAAATAAACAATTTACACAAGTTAGTATGTTCAATTCTTAATTATATTGTGTTATTTAATCAAATCTAGGCTATATACAAGCATACGAAAGATCTTGTGAAAAGTTTATGTTGATTGAGAGACTAAAATGTAAAATTTTCAAAGTACCAAGTTGACGTTGCGGCCATGAGGGAATACATCGCGACATTTAAGGAAGAAGCTTGACGTCATGACTTTGATCAAGGTGAGTTGCGACTTTGAAAATATAAAGTTGACATCGCAGCTTTAGCAAGGGACGTTGCTACATTTAGGGCAAGGGATTCAATGTCACGGCCTCAATAGGAGAGAATTGCGACAATGGAAATAAAAGCTTTGTGTAGCAACATCAATAGGGTAGTGTCACGACTTCAGAGGCAATTTCCTCTAGAATATGAAACTCATTCAACCCAAACCTACTAAATTCAATACCAAGTGGCCTAAATGGCCAAATTTCATTACAACACCTTTTTGAACATTAATTCATATGCTAAACTATAACTTCAACACTATAGTCAGCTTAGTACATAAAATCAAGTGATTATTTGCATTCATTCAAGATTTAAACATCTCTTTCATTAAATTAACATATATGTAACACCCCCTAACCCTTATCCGTCACCAGAACAGGGTTACGGAGCATTACCGAACATTTCAGATCAAATACGAACATAAAAAAATTAAATATTATACACCACATAAATTAATCATGTTGTCCCTTTATTGGGCCCTCGAGGCGTTAAATATGTATTAGAAATAAATCGGGACTTATTCAGGTTCTCTAAAATTTTTTCGCAAAACCTCAAAAGTTTTCCTAAGTGCAGGGCTCACACGCCCGTGTGACCCTATGACATGCCCGTGCTTCAAGCCGTGTCCTACCCCATGTAACTCTCTGCCTTACCTAATTAACTACAGGATACTTGTATCTTTTCGAAGGGTTCATCGAGAAACTTGTTTAAGTGAATATTTCATGTGGCTTTGTGGTGATAAATGTAGGGCTTAAGTACAAATAAATGTGAGCAATGTACATGATATGGTTGGGATGTAGAAAGAATTGAGATGAGTAAGCATGATAATGATAGTGTGAATTGTTGTTACATAGTATGTGAATGTTATTGGTTGATTAGCATATGGTATGATGCTTATTGTTTACATGTAGACTTACTAAGCTTAAAGCTTACTCTCTTTCTTTTCCCTTGTTTTATAGTGTCAAAGAGCCAGCTCAGGATACGAAGATATTCAAAGGATCACCCACAATATCAGCACATCTTGGTATATACAGACTTAGCATTTTGAGTATGACATATATAGGGACTAGACTTAGTTAAATGTCATATATAGTGTGATGGCTCATTGTTATTAATCTATGAAAAGATGAGGTTATTCATGAATGGGTTGATGGTTGAATGTGTTTTATGTTTGTATGAGTTAGGGTGATAACAAGAGCTTGGCAAATAGCCTTGTTCTTGTCCACATGGGTAGACACACGGGCGTATGTCTAGGCCGTGTGTTACACACGGTCAGCCTCATGGGTATGTGGCTAGGCCATGTGTCCCCTGCATGTTAGTTTTGCAAGTCAGTATGCTCAGTAGTAAACACACGGGCAGAGACACGGCCGTGTGTCTCAGCCGTATGGGAGGCACGACCATGGACATGAGCGTGTGCCCATGCCTTGTGAAGTCTGCACCTAAAATTTGGAATTTAATTCGCCACACGGTCGAAGGACACGGGCGTGTACCTAGGCCATGTGACATTTTTGGGTTGATGACGTCAGAAATAGAATGCCAAGGTTTTGGCACATGGGCTAAGACACGGACGTGTCGAGGCCGTGTGAGGGACACGGGCCAAGGACACTGGCGTGTGTCCGGCCACGTGAAAACCCCTGTAGGTTCGAATTGAGAAGTAATTCCACACGGGCGTGGGACACGGGTGTGGAACATGGGCGTGTGATATGTCACACGGGCGTGTCCCTTCCTCCACACGGGCATGTGGATTATTTAAGGAAAATTTTCTAAGGTCTTCCTGAGAGCTTCCAAAGAGCTCGACTTGATCTCGAACCATTTCTAAACTATGAATTTGGCCTCGTAGGCTTGTTTAAGAGGTGTTACCAAAAGTTTTAATTTGGAATGGAAAACAGGTCTCGATGTAGTGTGATTGTTTGTGTATAAGCCTAGTAATGCCTCGTGCCCTATTCCGACGTTGAATACGGGTAAGGGGTGTTACATTTAGTGGTATCAAAGCTATGGTTTAGTCGGTTCTTGGACTACCGTACTGTGTGTAAGAGTCTAGCTATACATGCCATAAACGTATATTGATAGTGTGGTGACTCCTGATAATTTTTAAAACTGTGTTTTCATACAGTAAATGGATCCTGATTGAGAGGTTGCTGATGATGCTGCTAGTAACTCGCTGGCTCCCGCGGAAGGGACCGCGCCTGTAGAAAGTAGACCCAAGACTTTGGGTCAAGGAGAAGAGGCTCGGGAAGCCTTTCTCTACATGATGAGTAATTGGTACACTGAGTATGTACGAACGAATCCTAATGCTCCACCTCCTCCACCCCCTCCTATACCTCAGCTAGTTCGTGAAGGTATAGACTTGGTAAGAGTAACTAAACCTGTAACAGTCTGGTTTAGACCCTAGTCGGAACAGTGGTTTCGGGACCATGAATCCTAGTTAGAAAAATATTTTAATATTATTTTCCGTGCCTATGATATGTGATTAAGCATGTGTGAAATTTTTGTGAATTAATTTGTCTGTTTGTGTGCTTAATTAGGGGAAAGGATTAAATTTCATTGAATGCAAAATTAGCATGCCACATGTTAAAGCACTTATGTTCCATGTATTTATAAATATGAGGTCCTTATAATGCAATTGAACCTTTTGAAAGATGGATGGACATTAATGCCTAAAGTTGGTGGAATTTATAATGTATTAATAAAGGCTAAAATTGTAAAATAATAAATATGTTATATTAAATAAAACCATAGCATAAAATATGGTCACTTTTACTCATCTTCCATCGAATATTAGAGAAAGAAGAAAGATTTAAGTTTCTTTGATTTTCGGCACACCTTTTGGCTTGATTAAGGTATGATTTTGACTCGATTTTTGTGATCGTTGCTTTGTGTTCTTCAAAATCCATGTCTACTTTTGTGAATTGATGAATATTTTGAAATGTGCCATTGATGAACACATGAGTTTTGTGATGTTTGATGGTGAATAATGAAAGATATGTGATAGATTAACATAGTTTATCTTTGAATTTTTGATGAAATTGAGTATTTTGGACTAAATTGAGAAAATAGTATTTTGGGGGACTAAATTGTGAAATAAATGAAATGTATGGACTGTTATGAAGCATGTGAAAATTCGGCTAAGCATGGGTAACTTGAAATTATGCGTATTTTGTGATTTTATGAACTAAGGACTAAAATGTCAAAATAAAAAAATGTGAGGGCTAATTTGTAAATTGCCCTAAAAATGTGTTTTTGGATTTAATTGAATGAGCTAGTGAATAAATGAGTTAAATTTGAATATGTATAGATCAAGAACCAACGAAAACAGACTTAGATCGTGGGAAATCAAAAATAGTTGAATAGCCATTCATTTCCGTTCCTCCCGTACGAGGTAAGTCAATATACAAATAAATGTATTTGAATTGACTTATTTGTGCATATATGAAATTTGGGTTGCTATGAGTAATGCTCGAGATGATAATATATGAAATCCAAGATAGTATTGACAAGGTATCAAGTCTGTGAAGTCCCGTACGAACCTAGGAATAGATAGGATTATATATGTCATGACATATGTGTCGGATATGTGATATCATTTAAGACCACGTCTGGGACGTTGGCATTGATTCGAGATTTCGTGTAAGACCACATCTGAGACGTTGGCATCGATATGAGATTTACGTGTAAGATCATGTGTGGGACATTGGCATCGTATTGATTCGTGTAAGACCCTGTCTGGGATAGTGACATCGATATTTGGTTACATGTAAGACCACGTCTGAGACGTTGGCATTGTACGACTATTCCGAGTATTCTGAATATCCTATTAGATTTTAAACGGTTCAATGGGCAAATCCAAGATGTGAATGGCTACGTGAAATGTATAATGATCTAGGTATGTTTGAAAAGTACACCAGGTATATGTACAAAAAGGTAAGTTTATATATGAACTTACTAAGGTGAATATGTGAATTGAAATGATAAGATGACATGTGATATACATGCTTGAATGAGTTATGAGCACATATGATATATGAGTTGTGGAATATGAGTAAGTAATGGCTAAATAATGAGCCAATGATGATATTATGATTTTGCAAATGAGAAATATAAATGTCATTGCATTTATGTGGCTATATGCATTTTATACTAGGTTTATTTGTATATGGCTTACTAAGCTTTTGGAAAGCTTACTCTGTGTGTGTGTTTACTCTGTTCTATAGGTACTCAAAGCTACGAAAGGCTCGAGAATCATCAAGGATCATCACCACACTATCAAACTCAACTTTGGTACTTTTGAATATGTATATAGCTAAATATGGCATGTATAGGCTAGTCATTTTGGAATATGTTTGAGATGTAAATGGCCATGTGATGTGGCTAGTTAAATGTTGGTAATATGCATGAATGATTATGGTATATGATGCATGTTTTTGGTATGGCTTAATAGCAAATGAAATGGTTAAGATTATGGTAAGCATATTAATGCAATATGAGTGTATATGTTTGATAAAGGAAATGGTATATGAATGGTAAGATATGGATGTATCATGCATGGTTATACATGTGTTTTAATTGTGCAATTTGGTATACAAGTTGGCATGATTAGTAATGAGATTGATTGAGATGACATGATGTCCATTTGGTATGTTTGTGATTGCCAATTGTGTGGGGAAATAAGCTTGTATGTGCTTCTAGGGATGACCCAAGCGTGGGTGGCATTTTGGCCTTGAAAATGGCCTATATTTGCCCACGCGGTTGAGCACACGGGCTTGTGGCTCGACCGTGTCCCTCATGGTTGTAATTCAAAACAAGTCAGGTTCGACCACGGGCTGGACACATGGGCGTGTGACTGGCCGTGTGGTGCAAGTCAATAGCGACCACGGGTGAGGCACACAGACGTGTCCACGGCCGTATGGACAAGTCAGTATGTATGCCCTGTTTTGACACGGCTTAGACACACGGGCGTGTCTGAGGCCGTAGGAGGCACACGACCTGCCCACATGGGCTTGTGACCTCTGTAACTTAGAAAAAAAATTAAATTTCTGAGAATTTCCGTATGTGCTCGATTTAGTCCCGGCCCTATTCTAAAGCATGCTGAATGTCTCATTAACCTATTTAAGGGACGCTTTGATTGCATTGGATGAATTGTAATATGAAATGTCTGTAATAATGCCTCTTAACCCTAAACTGGCGATGGTTACGGGTTAGGGGTGTTACAAAACCCCCGGTCGATAATATTCGGAAGCAAGGGGCAGAAGAATTCAGAGCTAATATAGACGATGACCCTGAGAGAGTGGAGTTCTGGCTCGAGAACTCTATGCGGGTATTCAATGAACTCTCTTGCACGCCTGAGGAGAGCTTGAAATGTATCGTGTCATTACTAAAGGACTCGACATATCGTTGGTGAAAAACATAGATGTCGGTAGTTCCAAGGGAGAGAGTGACATGGGACTTCTTCTTAGAAGAGTTCTAAAAGAAGTATATAAGTCAGAGGTTTGTAGATCAAAAACAAAAAGAGTTCATTGAATTGAAGCAAGGCAAAATGATTGTGGTAGAGTATGAGCGCGAGTTTGTTAGGCTCAACAAGTATACGTAGGAATGTGTGTCTATGGAAGCTATCTTGTGCAAGAGATTTGAAGATAGGCTGAATGAGGATACCAGATTACTGGTTAGGATTTTGGAATTGAAGGAATTTGTGGTTTTGGTCGATAGAGTTTGTAAGGCTGAAAAATTGAATAAGGAAAAGAGAAAAGCCATGATTGAGGCTCGGGATGCAAGAAAGAAGCCAATGAGTAAATCGTTCCAAACTCAATCAAAGAGGTCCAAAGAAATGAACCCTTAGACGGCTGCTTCAGTTGGGTATTCACACCGAGATCGAGGCAATACATATTCGAGCTCGAGAGTTCAAGCCACCTCGATGGCAAGCGTGGGCAATACAAAGTCAAATAAATCGGAGTGTCCAAATTGTGGTAGGCAACATAATGGAGAGTGTTGGGGAAACAACCGTAATTGCTACAAGTGTGGTTCACCCGACCACTTCATTCAGAACTGTCCAGAAAGGGATGAAAAGGATAGAAAACAAGAAGTAAAGCAAGTAATGTACCTTCGAGGGGGTAGACCACAAAAAAACCTAGGGAGTGGGACTAGTAGTAGAGGTGTGCCTAGAGAATCTGCTGTGAGATCGGAGGGTCGAACACCTGCAAGGACTTATGCCATTCGCGCTCGCGAAGAGGCATCATCTCCATATGTGATAACGGGTACTTTTTCTCTTCATGATATCTCTGTTGTTGCTTTGATTGATACGGGTTCTACCCATTCTTTATGATATCTCCATATGGCTCATTATTTATTAATCTATGAAAAGATGAGGTTATTCATGAATAGGTTGATGGTTGAATGTGTTTTATGTTTGTATGAGTTAGGGTGATAAAAAGATCATGGCAAATAGCATTGTTTCTGTCCACACGAGTAGACACACGGGCGTGTTTCTAGGCCGTGTGTGACACACGGTCAGCCTCATGGGTATGTGGCTAGGCCTTGTGTCCCCTGCATGTTAGTTTTGCAAGTCAGTATGCTCAGTAGTAAACACATGGGCAGAGACAGGACCGTGTGTCTCAGCCGTGTGGGAGGCACGGCCATGGACATGGGCGTGTGCCCAGGCCGTGTGAAGTCTGCACCTGAAATTTGGAATTTAATTCGCCACACGGTCGAAGGACACAGGCTTGTGCCTAGGCTGTAACACCCCTATCCCGTGTCCGTCGCCGGATTAAGGTTAGAAGCGTTACTGGACAGATCGGAAATATTCACAGACAAAATCATACATACAATCATTATTCTCAGACATAATGTCCCTTAAACGGGTCCTCGAGACCTTAATCATGCTTAGAAGTTGAGTCGGGACTAAACTGAAACACATATGAAATTTCATGAAAATTTTAAACTTTTCTAAAATACAGGGGAGACACGCCCGTGTGAGGAGACCGTGTGCCCTCCACGGCTTCGAGACACCCCCGTGTGTCCTTTCGTGTCTATATACTGACTTGGTTCCCACGGCCACTAGACACGACCATGTGTCCTAGCCGTGGTCCTATACTGACTTCCCCACCATGGTCACCAAACACGCCCGTGTTAAGGCCGTGTTGCTTTTAGGCTACATTCTGCCAATTCTCCCACGGTCTTAGGGACGCCCGTGTGCCACAACCGTGTGACATTATAGGCCATCTACAAGGCCAATATGCCACCCATTAGGGTCAAACCTATAATCAACATATATCATCCCATTTCATTCACCATTGACCATCAAAACATACCAAATAGCCAACCAAATCATGCATATTTGTCAACTAAGGTAATCACACTACAATCCATTCAATATTCATTCAATCTAACCATTCAAACCAATTCCAAACATACCAATTTGCATGATCAAATCTCATTTATGCTCAAGCACCAATCATCTATATACTTTCCATTTCAAAACCATTTCATATATCTACTAATCATACCAAAACAACTTCACATATCATACTTCTTTAAGCATATATCAAAACATGTCTAGCCAAGTCACATGACCAAGTTCACTTTACAACTTATACCAAGACTAGCCTATACATGCCATATCTAGCCATATACAAGTTCATAGTGTACCAAAAAGAGATAAGTAGTGTGATGACAATCCGTGACGGTCCCGAGCCTTCAGTAGCTTTGACAACGTATAAAACAGAAGAAACGCACACAGAGTAAGCTTTCCAAAAGCTTAGTAAGTCATATACAAATAACTTAACATAATTCATTCATAAGTATGACAATTTGAATTCATTAACATATCCTTAATTCAAGCACATAAATGAACTCTTTGTTCACTTGGTTTGCTATTTCTTACCAATCCACACATCCTAAAGATCTCATTTGCTCATATCTCAAACATACATATATCTCAAATGTTCATTTGCATTAATGCACATACATACTTACCTTCCATGCTTATAAAAAACATATATACATATCAACGTACCTGAAACGGATGTACATTCACGTATTTGTTCTTAGCTTGAAATTGTAATTCGTATCACAGATTTGCCCGTTGAACCATTAGGAATCTAGTAGGATACTCAGAAAGCTCGAAATAGTCGTACAATGCCAACATCCTAGACGAGGTCTTATATGCACTCAGATATCGATGCCAGTGTCCCAAACAGGGTCTTACACGTAAAACTCATATCGATGCCTATGTCCCAGATGAGGTCTTACACGTAAAGATAAAATCGATGCCAACGTCCCAGACGTGGTCTTACACGAAATCTCAAATCAATGCCAACGTCCCAGACGTGGTCTTACATGATAAAACAGAACAGATACCTATGTCATGACAAAGTTAATCCTATCTATTCCTAGGTTCAAACGGGACTTCTCGGATATTGTCGTTATATCGACCTTATCTCATAATTCATATACCCAACATCTCATAAACATTCATTATCATTATTAGTCATATGAACATTTACAAATTCATACAAATACGTTTATTTGCATAATGACTTACCTTAGATTTTGGTTTATTGGAATGAAAACGGCTACTTGTTTAGTTTCATTTTCCCGCGATCTAAATCCGTTTTCTTCGGTTCTTGATTTAAACATATTTAAAATTAACCCTTTTATTCACTATTTCATTCAATTCAATCCAAGGACACACATTTAAGGCTATTTGTAAATTAACCCTCAAATTTGTATACTTTATCAATTTAGTCCTTCAAAATAATATTTTCTCAATTTAGCCCTATTTAGTTAAATTCATCAAAAATTCAAGAACAAAGTATGTTTATCAATTACATATCTATCATTTAACACCATAAAACATCACAAAACTCAACATAGCATCAATGGCATTTTACAAAAACATCATCAATTCATGAAATTGAGACATGGGTTTTAAAGCTCTCGAAGCAACAATTACAAAAACGTAGAAATCATCAAAAACGGAACAAAATCTAACCTTGAATTTTGACTTGCAAGTGCCAAAAATTTGAAAGCTTCTATTCTTTCTTTTCTATTTGGTTTTTCGGCAATGGGGTGATAAAAATGATGATAATGTTTCAATTTTTTTTCATTATAATAACATATCATATAACATAATAATATTAATAAACTATTAAAGTAAGTATAATATACATATAATAAATACATATTTCATCACCCATGCCGTCCACTAACCATGATAATGGCTAAATTGCCATATAAGTCCTCACATTTATAAAGCCACAACACTTAAGCATTTTAACAAATAGCAAGCAACTTTCACATTCAATGCAATTTAATCCTTTTATCAAATTAAACACACAAACAGTCAAATTAGCTCACGGAAATTTTACCACATGCTTTATCACATAATAACGGCATAGAAAATAATATTAAAATATTATTCGGACTCGAATTCGTGGTCCCGAAACCACTGTTCCGACTAGGGTATAAACTGGACTGTTACATAGGCCGTGTGACATTTTTGGGTTGATGACGTTAGAAACAGAATGCCAAGGTTTTGGCACACGGGCATGTCGAGACCGTGTGAGGGACACGGGCCAAGGACACGGTCGTGTGTCCGGCCATGTGAAAACCCCTGTAGGTTTGAATTGAGAAATAATTCCACACAGACGTGTGATATGTCACACGGGCATGTCCCTTCCTCCACACGGGCGTGAGGATTGTTTAAGGAAAATTTTCTAAGATCTTCCTGAGAGCTTCCAAAGAGCTCGACTTGATCCCGAGCCATTTCTAAACTATGAATTTGGCCTCGTAGGCTTGTTTAAGAGGTGTTACCAAAAGTTTTAATTTGGAGTGGAAAGTCAAGTCTTGATATGGTGTGGTTGTTTGTGTATACGCCTAGTAATGCCTCGTACCCTATTCCGGCATTGAATACGGGTAAGGGGTGTTACATGAGTCCAAATGATTATGGCATGCATTTGGGTCTGAAAGCATAAATGTGTCTATCATGAGTAAGTCATTATATGACGAGTTGATGCATGATGAATCTGCGTCTATCTCTAGAGTCTTCAAAGGGTCTGTCGAGACTAAAAACATGAATCTCTGAAAGGAAAAGTCCATGGCCATGGTGCTAAAGACCATATCGTGTAAGACTGTAATTGGTGAGTTATGGCATTATATGGAAAAATTTAAGGATGGTTACTCACTGATGTGGTTTTCTGTGTGTCCTAAGACAATGAGGAGCAAACCTCACTAAGTGTGAGTCTACACAAATCCCTATCGCCTAAACCACCAAGAGAAGAAACGCCTTTGTGGCAAAACTCTGGGCAGGAAAGCCTTTGTGGTGAGTACTGAATGTTAAGGAATGCTTTTGTCACAAAACTCAGGAAAGGTAAGCTTATGTGGCGAACCTCTGAAAGGAAATGCCTCTGAGGCAAATCTCTAGACACGGAAGCCTTTATGGCTATCTCTGAAAAGGAATGCCTTAGTGGTGCAGTCTAGAGAATGACCCTTGTGCCAACCAGTTGAAAGAAATGCCTCTGTGGCAGACTTTGAACGAAAAGAAAGGAATCCATGGCAAACTAAAAAAGGAAAAGAGTTATCTTCTTCCTTCTATTTGAAAACACCATTTCTATCTTGCTTTGGAGCTGATCATGGATCTTTCTTACTAAGCTAAAATTAAGGATCGGAGTTCATGCATATGGTTGTTTCTTATTCAGGGTTATTAATTTGGACTTGCATGCGGATTTTCGATTGAGTAAGTCTGTTTACAAGCGTAGATAGTAAATGAAGAAGTAAGGCTTTGTATAAGAGTTAACGGGGTTTCTGATGATAATAAAATTTATATGAATGAGTTTTAATGGTATCCCCATGTCTTATAAGCAATGATTATTGAGTTTTTGTGTTGGATGTTTGGGATCTAGAGATCAAGCTGTCGTTCGTGGATGAGTCCCTAAGTTGACTATCGAATGTAAGGTAGTATTTGTGATGTTTCTATAGAAAATGGTCAGACTATGAACGCTAAATGAGTTGTGCATGTATAGTTCATGAGGAATCCAATAGGTTAAGCATGAGATAGATGTTCTAATGATGAAATAAGACTATATGAGTGCTTTTGGAGTGTATGAGGTGATATGAAATAAAATGTATGTTAATTTCTTTATAGTGTCAAAGCATGAAAGATTTTTTAAATGAGTTTGTGTTTGTCTCTACAGAGTGGTTTAAAGGGGTCCACCAGGATTTTAAACACGATTCTCTAAAAGGAAAAGCTCATGGCACCATGTTGACTAAGACCATAGTTGGTGGGCTATGACATCATATGTAACAGCCTGATTTAAGGGCTAGTCGAAATAGCGGTTTCGAAACCACTAATCTGAGGCTGGAGAAAATTATTTTTAATAATTGATTATGTGTTATAGCATGATTATATGAGTGCATGAAAATTTTGGTGAAGTAATTTTAGCGATTTCATGCTTAATTTTGAAAAAAGACTAAATCGCATTAAATGTGAAATTTCGTTCTACAAGCTAAAGGTGTTAAATAGCTATAGAACCTTAATTGGAGGTCTTTAATGTGCAATTAGGCCCTTGATAGAGTGTTGGCCGGCCATAGGGGACAAGAAATGTCAAAATTGGTCAAAGTTGGTGGATTAGGTGACTAAATTGATGTAATAAAATAGAATAAAGAAAAGAATGATATCATCCTTTCCTCTTCATCTTCTCCATCGAAAATATTAGCAAAATAGAGGTTTTTGGAAGCTTGAAATTTTCAGCAACTTAATCCCTTGCAAGTAAGTGATTTTGATGGTCATTTTTGATAATTTTTGTACTTTTAAAACCCTTATAGCTTAAGCTAGCTAATGAGGGGACTATTTTGTAAAATGGTTGAAAGTCTAGGGTTTTGCCATGAGAGAATTAGTGTTGTTTGCTGAATTTTTATGGAAGAAAATGAAACTTGGTTGTTAAATAAACAACTTTTGTGAAAAGAGTTTTCATGAAAACACCTAAAAAGGACCTTTTTGTAAAGGTTGTAAAATAGGTGGTAAATGTGTGAAATAATTGGTATTATGAGTTGATATACGAGTAATAAATGTTTAGCTAGGCTTGTTAAAGGAGGAAATTTGATTAGAATCGATTTACGAGCCTAGGGGCAAAATTGTAATTTTGTGAAAGTATAGGGGCAAAACGATAATTTTGCCAAAATAGAAAAATTGAAATGTTTTGAATAATGTGGTGATTTAATAAGTGAATTTGTTATTATAGATCAAGAAAAATGGAGTCCGGACTTAGACCGGGGGAAAATCAAGATAGTGGACTAAATCGAGATAGTCACCCAAATTTTTGTATATCGAGGCAAATTGTATGTGAAAAATATATCTCTATTGTTATTATGCTTATAACCATTGATATTGCATAATATGTTTGATTATTGCTATGAATATTGTTGACATCTATTAAGATGATGGAGAGTGAGGAAATCCTTGGATAAACACCATGAATAAGTGATTGTTGGTTGGATGTGTGCGATATCACAGTGTTATTCATTGTTGGTGGGCTGTGTGCAATACCACTATATTTATTATTGTTGGTGGGCTGTGTGCGAAACTACCGTGGATATGTGATTATTTGGTGGGCTGTGTGTGATACCACCGTGTTATTTATTACTGTTAGGCTGTGTGCGAAACCACTATGTATCCGGTATTATTCTGAAGTATTCATAGAGAAACTTTAACTAAGTGAATTTATGTGTGATTATGTGATAACAAGTGCAAGGTATAAGTTCATGCAAATGTGAGCAATGTTTATGATATATATTTGAGATGTGTTGAGATTTGAAATGCATACAAATTATGTTGTATAATTAGTAAGGATGGAAATGAGCAATTTATGCCTTTGATTATATGAGAAGTATATGCAAGTTTATAATATGTCATGAGTATGATGTTGCAAGGTAATTGTTGTGTAACAACCCGATTTAGGGCCTAGTCGGAATAGTGGTGCGAGGCCACAAATCCAAGGTGCATTTATGAGTTTTTAAGGTTTATGCCATGTTTGTATGCTAGTATGAAAGTTTCATGAAGCAATTTTGCTAAATTGAGGTTGAATGGTTCAAAAGGACTAAATTGAAAAAGTTGCAAAATATGAGTTTCTAGAAGCTTTTTGTATGAAATAGCTTTAGAGTATCAATTAGAAGTCCTTAATAGCAATTTTCCCAAATTATAATTTTTGGACAAAATTGGACATGAGTTAGTAAAATGGAAATTTTTAAAGAGGAGGGCATTTTGGTCATTTATCTATTAAATGATTAAAATGGGAAAAAGATGACAAAAACCTATCATCTTCTTCCCCCTTGTGCTGAAATTTTGGAGACTCCATAGCTAGGGTGCTTCATTTTTTTTCAAGCTTGCTAGTAAGTTCATTTTAGCCCCGTTTTTAATATTTTTCATATTTTTGAAGTTCTCGTATTATGAATTAGCTATTTTTAGCTATAAAATGAGTTAAGATGCATGATCAAAAATCTACCCATGAATGACATGCATGTTAAATGATGTTTTAAGGGAGTTTATGAGAGTTTGATGTTAGATAAACATCTTTTCCTTAGTGAATTTAATGAAAAATGATAGTATGGACCAATTTGTAATAGTTATAAAAATTGGTCATACATACTAGAAATAGTGAGAATTGATGATTGTTATAGTATAGAAAATGAATCAACTAAGCATGAAGTTTAAGAAAGTTGAATGAAAATCATTTTACGAGCCTAGGGGCAAAAGTGCAAATATGAGAAAGTTTAGGGGCAAAATAGTAAATTTTCTAAAATATGAGTAAAGAGTCAATTTAGTCAATGTGAGTATTAAATGGTCTATTTATGATGATAGATCAAGAAAAACAAAGCCCGGATCGAAACCGAGGCAAAAACGAAGTCGAGGACTAAATTGCATATCTACATACATTTTGTATATTGAGGTAAGTTTGTATGATTTCTAAGCTCTACGATTTCCATTATTGAATTGCTTAGTATAATGTACATTATTTCCATGGAATGCTTAATGCTATGTTAAACAAAGAAATCAATGAGATTAAGTATGAACAAGTCCCGATTGAAGATGGATTTCTCGGGATACTCGATCCACCACATGAGATAAGAAAGTCCGTATAAGACCAAGCCAAGGCATGGCATCGGCAATCAAGCAGAGATATCATGTAAGTCCAAGGCAAGCTTGGCATTGAACAGTTATCATGTAAGTCCAAGACAAGCTGGGCATTGAACAGATATCATGTAAGTCCAAGACAAGCTTGGCATTGAACAGGTATCATGTAAGTCCAAGGCAAGCTTGGCATTGAATAGTTATCATGTAAGTCCAAGACAAGCTTGGCATTGAACAGATATCATGTAAGTCCAAGGCAAGCTTGGCATTGAACAGATATCATGTAAGTCCAAGGCAAGCTTGCCATTGAACAGTTATCATGTAAGTCCAAGACAAGTCTTGGCATTGAAAAGCTATCAAGAGAAAGAGATTTCATGTAAGTCCCAGCCAAGGCTCGGTATTGACTAGTTCATGAGTAAAGACTTCGTATAAGCCCATGTCAAGACATGGCCTCGAAACCAAGATGAGATTTAGTATCCTCAGTTATTCGCAGAAATTCATCGGGCAAAATGAGTAAAGTTAAAATGAGATAACAAGAAAGCTAAATGAGCAAAGTTATTATCAAGTTGAAATTGAGTATCATCTATGCTATGAATGATGAATTAGAGATCATGATTATTATATTAATGTATGCTGATCAATGTGATGAAGTGATACAGGTACTTTGTTTACCTTACAAGTATGAGAATAGTAAGTATCATGAGACATGTAAGAATCAGCATGAGTAAGTAAGCTCTATACCTAAAATTTATGATACCCTTGTTATGTCAAATGGTTTATATTAAGCAAGTAAATAATGAAATATTGTTTACATGCAAACTTACTAAGCTAAATGCTTACGTCTTTAATTCTTTCTTTCTATGTAGTTCCGCCAAGCTGACTTGAGGATCGTTGGAGTCGGAGCTCGTAGCACACTATCAATCTTTATTTTGGTATAACCAAGTTATTTTACTAAGTATGGCATGTATAGGAAGCATTCATTTTGAGAACATGTTTTAAGAAGGGCCAATGTATAGACTATCAAGTTATTATTCTTTTGTATATGGCTAAGTGATTGGCCAAAAATTGAGTATGTATGTATGTTTATTGAGGTCAATGAAGCATGTAGTATTGTTTATGACAAACGTATTAAATTGAGCTTGAGTTGATCTTGATTTCAGGGTGGCAAATGGCTTGGTAAATAGCCTCTAAGTGCCCACACGGTTAGACACACGGGCGTGTGTCTAGGCCGTGCGTACCTTGCACCTTATTATTTTAAGTCAGGTTAGGCCACGGTCAAACCCCACGGCCGTTTGTATGAGCCGTGTAGGACACACGGTTTGGACATGGGCGTGTGCCCCAGACCGTGTGATCAAGTCAGTATACCAAGGATTAGTACACAGTCTAAGCCCACGGGTGTGTCAAGGCCGTGTGAATATAGTCAGTAACTCTCCACGGTTTGAAGACATGAGCGTGTCTAAGGGTACACAGGCGTGTTCCAAGTCACATAGGCGTGTGAACCCTGTTTCAAAGAAGAGTCTTCAATTAAGTTACAAAATTTTTCAAATAAGTGCTTAAGGCCTCGTAGGCCCATAAAGTGTATGACTAGACTAAGAAAGAGAAGTTTTTAAGTCGGAACGAAATTTTACTGCCCGTAAGTGTATGCTTAAGTGAGTTCAAGCATGGTAATGTCTCATATCCAGTCCTAGAATCGGTCTCAGGTACAGGATGTTACATATTGTTAATTATTTACATGCGACTTAGGGTGGGTTTGGATGGGCGGTGCATTTACCTGCGGTTAGTGTAAAAATAGCGGTGGCGGTGAGATTAGATACTGTAGCATACTGTAGCGTGAGACAAAAAGTAAGCTAAACGCACTGCACCGCACTCTATCGCCCATCCAAACCCACCATTACTAAGCTTTATGCCTACTCCCTCTCTTTTCCATTTTCTTATAGTGCCACCAAGTTAGCTCGGGGATCAAAGAACGTCGGAGGCTTGATCACACTATCAATATGAACACTTGGTATAGCTAGATTTATCATTTTTTAGTATGGCATGTATAGGGACTTAGTCTTTGTTAAGTGTTATTTTGTTTTGGCTAAATGTGTTGGCTTGTTTTAGAATTATTCATTTTGTATAAAGCCACGGTTGATGACTATTACTTATTATTGTTATATGAAAATGATGATGAATTTCATGGAAGTGTAAATTGCATGGTTGAGAATTTAGTATATTATTGCATGAATGATGTGGTTATTGCGGTGCAAGTAAGGGTGGCAAAGGGCTTGGTAAATAGCCTTGTTACTGTCCACACGAGTAGACACACGGGCGTGTGTCTAGGCTGTGTGTGACATACGGTCTGCCCCATGGGCGTGTAGTTAGGCCGTGTGTCCCCCTGCACCTTAAGTTGGCAAAACAGAATGCCCAGTAGTAACCACACGGGTTGAGACACGGTCGTGTGTCTCGACCATATGGAAGACAAGGCCATAGGACATGGCATGTGCCCAGGCCGTGTGAAGTTTGCACCTAAATTTAGGAATTTAATTCGCCACACGGTCTAAGGACACGGGCGTGTACCTTGGCCGTGTGACCTTATTAGGTTGATGACATCAGAAACAAAATGTCAAGGTTTTTGCATACGGGCTAAGACACGGGCGTGCTATGGCCGTGTGAGGGACACGGGCCATGGACACGGGTGTGTGTCAGGCCGTGTGAAAACCCCTATAGTTTGAATTGAGATAATAAATCTACACGGGCATGGGACACGGGTGTGTCCCTATATGCTTAGGATGTGTGAATCACACGATCTGTCAACATGACCATGTTATCAAGTCACACGGGCGTGTCACACTTCTACACGGGCGTGTGCCCCTATTTTTAATGACATTTTCCAAGGTCTTCCAAAGAACTTGATTTGATCTCGAAACGTTCTAAGATGTGTTTTGGGCCTCATAGGCCTATATTAAGGATGTTAAGAGGAAATTTGAAAAGTTTTAATTTGAACGGTCTTTTATGATTCGGAATTGTGTGTATGCATGTGTTTAAGTTAGTAATGCCTCATACCCTGTCCCGGCGTCGAATACGGGTAAGAGGTGTTACATAATATGGAAAGACCATATTATGTAAGACCATTACTGGTGGGTTATGGCATCATATGGAAAGAACTAAAAGAAGGTTATTACCTAATGAAGTTCTCTGTGTGACCCAAGATGATGTACGGAAAACATCACGTAATGTGAGTCTAGGCGAATCCTTATCATGAACACGTAAAAAATGGAAGCCTTTGTAGCAATCTATGAAATGAAAGTCCTTGCGGCGATCTATAGAAAGAAAGGCCTTCGTGGCATATTCTAAAATAATGCCCTTATGAAATCATCTGAAGGGAATGCCTTTATGACGGACCTTGAAAGAGAGAAATGGTAAATACGAAAAACCCTAGAAAAATGATAAATAACTAACTTTGAAGAATAGTAGGTATGGTAAACTCTGAGAAAATGATATGTATGGCGAACTTTGAAGGAATAGTACATATGGCGAACTTTGAAGGAACGGTTCCGTAGGAAAGGTTGAGGCATATCTTGCATAGTTTTAAGATATGTACAAAGAAGGTGGAACGTGCTAGGGTATGTGGCAAATTCATAGTATGAACCAAGTAGACTAGAAGAACAACTCGATCAATAGTGTTTTATATGTATGGGTCCCAGAATGGGAACAGTTAAGGAATCACAAAAGGGCTGGGTGAAGAACATAAGCAATGTATTGAAAATTCGAAGAGATTGGCGTGGTCACAAAGTAAGGTATGACGTCTATGGTATGAAGAGGAATGGTACTCGCCAAAGTCAAGTCGAAGAATGATGAACAATGAGTTGATAATGAAATTTCCATATGAATTGTATTGAGAAATACAGGTAAATAAAGTTTAACTCACTAAGTTATCATGAACTTACCTCTGTGTATTGTGTTACAGGTAAGCTAATTAGGTGTTTGCTAGGAGAAACGACGCCAAGGCTATGCCTGAGGTGGCGAAAAGGGCTATTATGCATACAGAACGTGTTGGCAGCATAATTGTAGTTAGTATTATCATTGAGGGCTATTATGCATAAAACAAATAGAATAATGTAATTAAGTTATGATATTCACTTGTAAGACCTCGCTATTTGAAGTCTTGTACAATAGCTGTAATTATCTACAGGTACATTTAGTTGTAAGTTAGTTGGAACAATATTCTTAAATAAGTTGTAAATGTTGAAAATTTTGTATCTTTTGCTTTTGAGTAAGTCTATAACAGAAGGGTAACACTTGAGATCTGGATCTAGCAAATCAGATTGAGTTGAGGGCGTTACAAATTTCAAATGGTTAAGTCGCGACATTATTTATTACAACGTCGCGACATTGTACGTGTAGAAAGTAACATTGTGACGTTATCTATTCAATGTCGCAACATTATGGAAAGTCACAACATTTTGCACCACATTGTCCCCCACTACACTATTAGACTTGTTTTAGCTTCCGAATGCTCCTTTTTATCTCGGATGCTTCCAATCTCCTACAAATTGATTCAAAATGGTTTTAAAATGTTTCTAAAGCTCTCCAATGGTCTCAAATAAATTTTTATGATTTTACAAAAATGGTATAAGGTTTGAAATTTTCAAATATCTTCAAGGTTTTGTTTTGCGCGTATTATGTTAGCATCTCCCATTCGTAGTATATATCAGGACAAGTGAAAGATGTATCATTAATAACCAACAAATCATTGAAGTTAGTAGAGCTACCAGACTCTAAGTTATAAAGTGTAGATGATTAAAAAAAAAGAGAAATTGAAGTCTAATAGCTCATTTGATAAACATAAAACCAAGGTTGTAACAAAAAAAATGATTTTTTTTTATTTTTTTCCAATTTATTGGCATTTGTTGCAATTTGGTAATTTGATATAAAAATATATTTCCTTGTGAATGCCATTAAAAATTTGAACAAACTATTCTTAAGGTTATTAAACTATTTGTAAGTTTACGTTTTGGTTATTCAATTTCAAAAAGTTACAAAAATAGTCACTGAATTATTCGAAAGTTTTCATTTAGGTCACTAAACTATTTGAAAGATTTCATTTGAGTAATTAGATTGTTAAGTTTTTTTTTTTAAAAGTTTGACTAGCAAGCTCCAAGCGAATGATTCAACGATTGATATGGTGGATCAATATCCATCAACAAGTAGAACTTACTTAGATCCAAGTTGATGTAACAGTCAATGTCAGAGATTGAAGAAGAAGGCTATTAGAATTTTGGTTAGCAGATTCGTGATGTTCAAATTTGTTTAATAAAAAAAAATTGAACTACGAAATATAAGGAAAGAGAGGTTTCAATTGGCGAAGGTAGTGCGAACAAAGAAAGCCATACAATAATGATTTTAACAATCCAATGACTTAAATAAAAACTTTCGAATAGTTCAATAACTATTTTATAATTTTTGAAGTGACTAAAATATAAACTTAATAATAGTTTAATGATCTCAAGTATAATTTACCATAAAAATTTTCAAATTTCAATAGTTTGTGAATATAATTATTCCCCATATCCTTTGTTCAAATAGTCATGGTACCGAAAGAAAAGATAACACCATATCCTTTATATATATCCTTTACTTGGGTTGGATCTCAATTAATCTCATTTCCTCTCTTAATTATTACCAAAAAAAAAAAAGTCATACCACCAATCTTACCAAGAAATGTCATATCAATACGACCAATAACGCCTAAAGAAAATAAAACAAATAAGGATATTTATTCCAAGAGGCCGAATAGACCGATTCACAGTTAAGAACAGAGCTGATTAATTTCCAAATAATTGACATTGCTAAATCAATTTATATTTATAATTTTTCGAACAAATTAATTTAAATAAAATTTTAAGACTGGTGAATATATTGTCACAAATAACATTATCCTTTTTTTTTTTTTCTTTTTCCCCTTTTTGGGTTCTTTTGGCCAAATCTTTGATATACCTTTTAATATAATCAAGAAGAACTACTCCGGCAGATAATTTCTTTTTAGTTCTTTTCTTTTTAACAAATTCAATTCTCTCTAGGCCTAAGAGAATGGAAGAAATCCAAAAGAAGAACGAAAAAAAGAAGCTTCAACTTCAATAAATGGCTAACAAGTAAAAGGCGGCATCTCCACAGACCTGATAATATGATATGAAATTGAGAACCGATGTTCTCGCTTTGATTAAGCAGGAAGAACTAGAAAGGGCTTACAATGTTGCTAAGCTCGCAATACACATCTTAGAGGCTCAAGTCACAAGAAAAGTTCAATTTGCTACAGATTCTAATTCCATGGGCTTGGCTGCCAAGCCTCTCGTAAGACTGAAGTGCCACCAGATGCTGCAGGGGAAGGAGATGATGCAACGAAATTTGTTCCTGACACAGATACGGTGGGAGGATTCCCAGGATGACCTTGATTTCCAGTAGGAGCAAAACGTGAAGGACTACCTGTGACCCCCATGCTTGTTCGAGATGGGTGGGAAACCTACACACATGACCAATAACTGTATATCTTTAGCAACCAGCCAAACTTCAAGAAACCCACCTTGCCTAAACAGATATTGTACGCTAATCTTAAGTTTGCATAGCATACCATTTACTAGGAGAGAAAATAATTCGATTTCAATACAACTCAACGAAGATCAACCAATCAAACAAACATATTTCTTGAATGTTAACACTAAACATTGTGATCCTTCGTTGGTAATAGATCATATATTATTTCTGTAAAGTAGGAATATAAATAACTGAACAAGTACATCTTGCAGTAGATGCTTATCATCGTTTTCTATGAGGTCCCACTTTAACAGCTACATAGTGCATCTATTTACACAAAACACAAAAAAGAAAGAAGTAACATGTGTTTCCTTAATTTGAAAGGCAAGGATAAAGGCTCTAAGCAGGCTTATTATCTACCAATGTCCAGATGAGGGTGATTAATCTTCAAATTCCCATGCTAAGTAAATGTCAAGCATTTGACAGAACAGCAAATCATGGGAGGAAAGGAGCTTGTGGTGATTCATAAGGTATGCAATTGGCAATTTCCTAAATATGACCAAGCAGAAACAGGAGCAAATCATGGGAGGTAAGTTTTAGGGTCAGATCTTAACCAAAAGCACATTCGCAAAAAATTAAGGGATCAAATGCAGGTTCACATAAACTTTAGGTTCCTAGCTCAGACCACCCACTTTGACATTACAACATAACGATGTTGAAAAATAAAATCTATGGATGCTCATGTATTGATGTGTTACAAGAAAAAGAAAAAGGAAGAACAAATTTAGTATATTACCACATTATGTTGAATGTAGGTAGGCCTTCTAAGAGGAGATTCTGAAGATGGAGATGTACTGCTCATCCGAAACACATGACGAGAATGAACGTTATGGTTTGAAACATCATCAGCTTCAACTCCATCATTTTCACCAGCAAGATTAGCATCCAAGCCCATCCGAGGAGTGACAAGCCTCGTCATTGACCCTGAGTCATTTGTGGTTTCCACTTGAAGTGGAACGGCTGGACGATTCACTGCACCTTGTGTGCCATTTCTTCTCTTCAACTCCTCCTCTGCATTCAAGATCTATCAAGTGCTACCAATTAATTTCAGGAATTAAATTATTGGAAGACTGGTCTTCAATAGAAAGGCATTACAATTGAGGTTTACCTGCTTTAGTACTTGTACTAAACTATGCTTTTTAGCATTCAAAACCTGTAATTTCTCCTCAACATCCCTTTTCCTTTTTTCTTTTCCATTGAAATCAGTTATTTTATCGCTTACCTAGCAATCCACAATAAATCAAGAACATTTCAACAAACAAGAATAGAAGTTTTGCACAAACATAACACGGGAAAAAATCAGACTTGTTAGCACTCTAAAATCAACTAATGTTCATCCATTCTCAACAGTTATGGTTACGAATTCACAAATTAAAATTTCAGGCTAGCAAAACATCAACTAGAAGAAAAAAAAAAAAAGTAATCATAATACCTCTACATTTGTTTTAGCCTCCTCAGGCGGTTTCTCATCGACTCGCAAATTGACATCTTTCTCGGTCCGCTCATCTTCCGACTTCACCAAACAATCTCCACCCTCGGATCCTCCAACTATGTCCACCTTGACCTCCTGGAGAGGTGGTCCAGTTTTCAAACCCTCGGACGGTTCAGGTTCCAGTTTGGCTTTCAATTTCGGCTCAATAGGAGGCTCACAGGACACGGGAGATTGAATTTGATGCTTTAAAACAAAGTTAGGGTTAGGGTTAGAAGAAGAAGAGGAACGGAGACGAGAGAGAGCTCTGTCGCGGCGGTGCAAGAGAGATTTGAAGTCTTTGAGAGAGATTTTGGGAGTCGGCATTAGCCAGCGCCGAGATACCTCCGGTGCTCTGTGGAGGTTCCCTCTGTACAAAGAAATCGCCACCATTTCTTTTTTAAAGGTTTCCCTCTGTTTTCTGTGTTTTTTCTGACTGTCAACTGATTTTTGTGGCAAAATCGAAAATAAAATTTTACGGTTATGGATATTATCTCAGGCTTTACCGTAATTACCGCATTCAACAAACGACTGTTGCACGGCTTGCGAGAGCAAATAAACGTCAAATTTTGTTTTTGGTAAACTACACCGAATAAATTACTACTATTTTTTTCTATCACTAAACTATTCCATTTTTCTTTTTTATCTCTAGCTATTAAAATAGTAACGGGAAGCTAACCTCACAACTTTTAAATAGTGGCAATTTAACCCATAATATCTATATCTATACTTACTAATTATTATCTAAAATTGCTTATTAACAAAACTAGTACAATAGAAGTGCTACATTGCTGTGGTGGCACAGCGAAACTATGCAAAAGAGAATAATAAATGACACTAAAGATTTGCTTACACAATTTGGTTTTTCGTTGAATATAACTCATATTTTAGTCAAATTTGATAAATAATCTTTTAGTTGAACTTTGTTTATTTATTTCAATCAAACTATGATTAGTCTAGATTAATTTATTATTATTTGACCTATGAATTTAAC
Source organism: Gossypium bickii (assembly GCA_025503065.1). Taxonomy (NCBI): domain Eukaryota; kingdom Viridiplantae; phylum Streptophyta; class Magnoliopsida; order Malvales; family Malvaceae; genus Gossypium; species Gossypium bickii. The sequence goes on from CP106709.1 coordinate 69,469,673, forward strand.
TTATAAATAGGCTCTTTTATAATCTTAAAAAATACACTCATTAGAGATTAAAAATCATAACACTTTTTGAAAAATTTTGTATTTACATTTTGAGGGTTTTTTGTTTTTTCGGGTTTCAAGATTTAGTTTTTTATCTCCATCTTTGTACTCTTCGTTCTTTTGTCATTATAGTAAAATCATATTTTCCCGTGATTTTTCATCCTTTTTGGAGAGATTTTTCCATGCTAAATTTGTGTGTTCAATTTTTCAATTTCTTTCGCTATTTCTACTTATTCGTTGCTTAATCGGGTCAATCTCCAACAAGTGGTATCAGAGCTAGTTCTATTTTCGTAGATCAGCCTATTCGAAGATGGCAACAACAAGGTTTGACATTGAGAAGTTCGATGGTGTCACAAATTTCAATCTATGGCAAGTTCGGATGATGACAATTTTAGTTCAGACCGGCCTGAAAAGGTCGTTACCGAGAAAAAAATCTGAGAATCTAGATCAGTCAGAATATGAAGAGCTTGATAAAAAGGCCTTATCTGCAATCTAGTTGTGCCTCGCAAATAGGGTATTGCAGGAGGTATTGATGGAGAAGACCTCATCCACCTTGTGGAAAATGTTAGAAACTCTTTATGTGACTAAGTCTCTGGCTAACCGTTTAGTGTTGAAACAACGTATATTTACATTTCACATGAACGAATGTGAGCTTCTTATAGATCACATCAGTCAATTCATTACCCTTTTAAATGAGTTAAATAAAGTTGAGGTTCAGATTGACGATGAAGATCAGGCTATGTTATTATTGTGTTCTTTACCCCCTTTGTAATATCCCGAATTAGGGGTTGCGAGTTTGGTAAATAACTCGAGTGTTAGTGGGCCTCAGAGTGATTTTAATGTGTTATTAGAGTTTCTAAAGCCCGAGGATAAAATGGGAGCATTTTGGAAATTTTGAAAATTTTGGGCTCAATGTGAAATTTTGGCGGAGGAGGCCCTAATAATAAATTTTGGACATGAAAGTCCAGTAGTAAAGTGGCTTCCGTGTGCCACTTAAGGGTTAGCGCCAAAACAAGTCAGTGGTTCGAGTCTTAGGTGCAAAGCATTTTTTTTTTTATTTTGTAAAAGCGGCGCATAAGGAGGCCTTAAAAGGAATCGGGGTGAATTGAATCACAAAACAGTGCCTGGGCGAGATGGCAAGGACGTTAGCAGCGCGCGGGAGGCCTTCGCAAGGGCTCGAGTTCGAGTCCTGAAGGCAACGATTGCGTTTTGTTTTGTTCTTTTGGAACCAGCAAGGGGCGCCTGCGAGTGAGGGTTTAAAAGGAAAATGCGATGCAATTCTAGCATAAAATGCATAGTGGCCGAGTGGCCAAGGTCTTTGTGTGAGAGCTAAGGCTCGGAAGACTCGTGTGTCGAGTCTAGAGATCGCGCATGATGCGCTTTATTTTCTTTTAGCATTCGGACACGAACCGGCAAGGTAAGGTTTAAAAGAATTTCGGCAAGCAATATTGACATGAAAGTCAGGGTGGCCGAGTGGTTAAAGACGTGGCTTGAGAGTAGCGACTAAGGGGACTCGCGTTCGAGTCCTGGAGTTCTCTCTTAAAGTATTTTATTTTTCTACTCTTAGCATTAAAGCTTACGGGCCAGCGAAAGTAAAGCTTAAAAGAAATCCAGAGGAGATTATCGCATGAAATGCTTAGAGACCGAATGGTTTGGCGCGGACACGTCTTCTCCGTGTCTCGGGTTCGAGACCTCGGAGCGCAGCGTGACCTTGTTTCTTTTTTTTTCACGACGGAAAGTGGTGCATGCAACATGCAGCATGCATGCGTGAGCCATGCTTTAAGAGAGAATTGTTATTTTATTTTATTTTTTATTTCTTTTGGAATGTATGGGAAATTATAAGTATTATTATTATTTTATGCATGGGAATTAGCTAAGTTTGATTTTTAAATTTCAAATGGTGTTGGGCATGCTTTTTAACAAAGAATTTTCTTTGTTTTTGTGAGAATGGGAACAAAGCATGCCGTTGGGAGTTTGGGCATGTCTTGGGATGTTCATTTTTTTTAATTGATTGGATGAAGGAACTTAGTGAGGAGCTTGCTAATAAACAATGTTATTGGTATTTGATGTTGGAAATTTCAAAGAGATAAAGCATGGCCGGCCATTTTGCTTAACAAAACATGGCCGAATGAAACAAAGTTTGGGAAAAAAAAAGGGAGGCATGGCCGGCAAATTGTTTAGTAAACTTGGCCAAAAAATCCATTCCTTCCCTCCATTTTAGTAATGGCCGAATGTTGGAGACCATAGAAAGCTTAGTCGAAACTTGTTTTGTTTCTTTGACATTGTTGTCTTGACCAAGAGAAAGAAAGAAAGAAAGAAGTTTGAGTTCGGTTTTGATGAAGCTAGTAAGTATTTTGGCTAGCTCTTGTTGATCTCTTTGTCTTTTCATTGTTGCTAGCCGAACATGATAGACACTATTGCCGAATCCTTATTGAAGAAGGTGTCTTGACTACTTCCTTTTAGTCTCTCTAAGCAAAAGATTGGTAAGTACCCCTATTAAGTAGTTGGCTTCTTCTCCTTTTCTTTTTGCATGCCGAAATCAAGGCTAGATTTTGATTCTAAGAATAGCCAAACATGCTAAAGGTTATATTGATGTATTTCTATTGTGCTAGTGTTAAGGAACTTTTAAAAGAGATTTCTGGTTTCGGCTATTCAAGGGATTTGGTAACTACCAAAGGCATGCAAATCTTTTGAGACTTCGAAAAAGTTAGGTGTTTCGAAAGGATCAGGTGACTAACTCGGGATTTCGAACCATATTGACAAGAATAAAGGAAGCTCTCGGGTTTTTGAGCATCAAAGGTAGTGGATGTTGACTTTCGGCCTAAGGCCCTATTATTAGTACTAAATGTGACCGATTTCGGTTATGTGTTTTAGGGGCTAATCGATTAATAACAGAAGCTTCGGGACTTTAGTTGATATTAGAATCGATAAATCGAATATCGCTTTAAACAGGTGCGTAGTTATTGCACTGTTCTTTTGCTTGATATATGTATTGTAAGTATTATTTTATGTAAATGTATGAGTTGTGCATGTTAATCGAAATAAAAGCTATGATGATGGATACCCGTAGTGGGTGATTGAATAATCAGGTTAGTGGTACTGTATTAACTTTTCAATTATAAATGATTATCGATGAGTGTAAAATAATGTAATGTGTATTGTTTTGAATAGCATGTTACCACGAAACTTAATATATATATATATGGACTATGTGAATATGGGCTTTGTAATTGTATACTTATGTGTATGGACTATGTGAATATGGGCTTCGAAATTGTGTAACTTTGTAATTGTGTATTTATGTGCATGTATTGTGTGGATTTGGGCCAAGCCCATTTATGAGGACATGTGTACTAACTATGCACTGAGTCTTGGTGACTCACTCCGATTTTTATTAAACCTTTCAGGTAGCGCTTAATGCTTGGACCGGGTTTGGAGCGGGTACAAAGGTGGCCATGCAAAAGTGGATTTTCATGCAAAGGAATCTCTTGGTTAATGAATTAAATATTTATGTTTTCCGTATTTTGATTAAGTGTGTATTGTAATAAGGCCCACTAAAGTATTTCAGTTCTCTTTTTAAGTATCTTTATTATGCCCTATTATGGATGTATGATTTAAAGGTTGATTACAAATGGTTTTATTTTCTCAAGTAAAGCTTGAACCCGATATGTTTATAACAAATTCCGATTTTTACTTAGAATATTACCAGTCACGAAAATGTTTTACCAAACTCGACAAAATTTTAACGGTCTTACTATTAAGAAAGAATATTTTTGAAAGTGTTCCGCAGTGGCATTCCAAATTCGGTCGGATTAAATGGGCCGAGTTTGGGGTGTTACATTTTGGTATCAGAGCATGGTTCAAAACTCGGCTTTGAGGTTTTGGGCAGCTTGATTTTGAAAGTGGGCTTTTCAAAATGTGAACTTCTATTTTGGGCTTATTCTGGCATGGCACCTGTACCTCCGACCCGAAGTCCACCTGGTAAGTACCTCTGACTATTGAGGTATAGTGAATATATGAATTGTATGAGCATAATTGGGCTTGTAGATTGGAAAATTTGGACTATTGAACCCTAAGCCTAGTCTATTCAAAAACAAGTGCATAAGACTTAAGGACTGAAATGACCCTAGAGGTGTAGTGAATGAATGTGTCCTCGCTTGTGAGAACGTGTATGTGACTCTCTCAATAAGAAATAGCGAACTTGAACTAAACCTATGTGTGATCGAAAGAACCACTTCTAAATACTTATTCCATAAAATTGTTCGCGAATAATCAGTGGAACAAATTTCTAATGCATAAAACTTTTAAGTTGGATTGTGCGATAAGAGATAAGTCCTAGAGGACATGATCGAGGCAAAATGGCAAATCACGGGACTCGTTAGATCGGGTCAAGGGTTGATAATAAGGTATCACCTCCACCACCACCCTTCTTGATAATGAGTAGCAAGATCAAACAAGAGATAATGTCAGTATCGCGTTGTAAGTTTTAGAGATGGTGGGTGGTGAAGAGGAGAATATGGGAGCTCGAAAATTTGTTTTGAGCGACTTTAAGCCAATGGATCGGATTTGTTTTGTGATATATCGGGCGTGGCACCCAGTGTGATTGAATATCGGTTGGAAACAACCAAGCGAGTTGTGGATGAGCTCGATCTAAACCCTGAGGGAAAAAAAGTGAAAGGAATAGTGACGCTAATTGGCGATGAGATGTATAAATGGTGGTTCACGGTTCGGGATAATGTCACGGCTGAGGACCCCACTTGAGAATATGTCAAGATAACATACCAGAAGAAGTATGTCAGTACTTACTACATTGATGCTCCGAGGAATGTGTTTTTGGGACTAGTTCAATGGAACAAGTCTATTGCGAAATATGATACTGAATTCCTAAAGTTGAGCCAATATGCTCGAGGAATAGTGACTACAAAAAACATGAACAATGTATCCGGTTTGAGGAAGGATTAAGAGACGGCTGAGATCGTGATAGTTCCTCAATAGGAACGAGTTTCATTGTGTTAATTGAAAAAGCTAAGATAGCCGAAAAGAGTAAGGACTCGACGAGATAAAATCGAGATAAGGATATGAACCGTGATGGGAGAAATTTTGAATTGTCTAAATTATCTCGAGGTCTTCTAAAAGACCGAGGCTTGAAAGTTTTGCTAGTGTGACTAAGCCAACTATGGGAAATCGGGACCGTCCGTGTGCTCAGTGTAGAAAATATCGTGTCGGCGAGTATTGGAACCAGAAATTGAGAATATTTTAAGTATAAGTCTATAAGCAATTGGATATTGTTAATGTTAGTTATAACCTTGTGTACATGTTGGAATTCGTTATAAATATAGTGAAAGCCGATCGTGGATAGACTTTCTATCGTGAAATGTTACCAAGTGGTAAGTACAAGTGATATGTGGATAGACTATCTATCATGAAATATTATTGAAGTGATAAATACAAGTGATGTGAATTATATATGGTTAATAATTTTGGTCCGCTTGTAATGTGATTCAGATGATGATAATCTCGTATTTTGGGCTTTCACCTAGCAGCCCTTATGCCTGGTGTATTGCATTTCGGCTTTCACCTAGCGTGCCTTTGTCTTGTATTATTTCTGACTTTCACCCTAGCGAGCCCTTGCGGTATTGCATTTCGGGCTTTCAAATTAGCGAGCCTTGTGCCTGGTGTATTATTTCAGCTTTCACTTAGCAGCAGCCTTGTGCTTGTATTATATTTCGAGCTTTGATGCCTAGCGGCCTTGTGCTTGGTGTATATTTCGAGCTTTGATGCCTAGCGAGCTTAATGCCTGATGTGTTATAATAGAGATTTCATGAATCACTTACAAGATGGAACATGTTTATTACCATAAGCTAAATGCTCGGGTAAGTACAAGTCTTTTATACTTGCAAGAAATAAAGTGAGTTAGTATATTCCCATTTGAACTAAATAAGATGTGATATAGTTGAAGCTTCCTGTAAGACTTTCAATATGTGCAATTGATCTTACTTAAGATGATGTATATGATATCCATAATGGAATTTAAGCTTGAATATGCTTATGGAAAAGTGGCCATATGTGAAAATGATAAATGTGAAAGAGGTTGGATATGTTTACATATGTGTATCATCGGGTATATGATTGATATGTGGTGAATTAAAACGTGCGGATGTTCGTCCATGAGTAATTTCGAGGACGAAATTATTTTTAAGGGGGGTAGAATTGTAATATCCCGAATTAGGGGTTGCGAGTTTGGTAAATAACTCGAGTGTTAGTGGGCCTCAGAGTGATTTTAATGTGTTATTAGAGTTTCTAAAGCCCGAGGATAAAATGGGAGCATTTTGGAAATTTTGAAAATTTTGGGCTCAATGCGAAATTTTGGCGGAGGAGGCCCTAATAATAAATTTTGTAAAATTTTGGACATGAAAGTCCAGTAGTAAAGTGGCTTCCGTGTACCACTTAAGGGTTAGCGCCAAAACAAGTCAGTGGTTCGAGTCTTAGGCGCAGCAAAAGCATTTTTTTATTTTGTAAAGTGGCGCGCATAAGGAGGCCTTAAAAGGAATCGGGGTGAATTGAATCACAAAACAAAGGCTCAGGCGAGATGGCAAGGACGTTAGCGTGGCGCGAGGCCCTCGCAAGGGCTCGAGTTCGAGTCCCAAGGCAACGATTGCGCTTTGTTTTGTTCTTTGGAACCAGCAAGGGCGCTGCGAGTGAGGGTTTAAAAGGAAAATGCGATGCAATTCTAGCATAAAATGCATAGTGGCCGAGTGGCCAAGGTCTTTGTGTGAGAGCTAAGGCTCGGAAGACTCGTGTTCGAGTCCTAGAGATCGCGCATGATGCGCTTTATTTTCTTTTTAGCATTCAGACCTGGGAACTGGCAAGGTAAGGTTTAAAAGAATTTCGGCAAGCAATATTGACATGAAAGTCAGGGTGGCCGAGTGGTTAAAGACGTGGCTTGAGAGTAGCGACTAAGGGGACTCGCGTTCGAGTCCTGGAGTTCTCTCTTAAAGCATTTTATTTTTCTACTCTTAGCATTAAAGCTTACGAGCCAAATAAAGTAAAGCTTAAAAGAAATCCAGAGGAGATTATCGCATGAAATGCTTAGAGACCGAATGGTCGGGCGTGGACACGTCTTCTCCGTGTCTCTGGTTCGAGACCCTGAGGCGCAGCGCGACCTGACCTTTTTTTTTTTCTCTGATGGGAAAGTGGTTGCATGCAACATGCAAAGATGCATGCGTGAGCCATGTTTTAAGAGAGAATTGTTATTTTATTTTATTTTTATTTCTTTTGGAATGTAAGGGAAATTATAAGTATTATTATTATTTTATGCATGGGAATTAGCTAAGTTTGATTTTTAAATTTCAAATGGTGTTAAGCATGCTTTTTAACAAAGAATTTTCTTTGTTTTTGTGAGAATGGGAACAAAGCATGCCGTTGGGAGTTTGGGCATGTCTTGGGATGTTCATTTTTTTAATTGATTGGATGAAGGAACTTAGTGAGGAGCTTGCTAATAAACAATGTTATTGGTATTTGATGTTGGAAATTTCAAAGAGATAAAGCATGGTCGGCCATTTTGCTTAACAAAACATGGCCGAATGAAACAAAGTTTGGGAAAAAAAAAAAGGGCATGGCTGGCAAATTGTTTAGTAAACTTGGCCAAAAATCCATTCCTTCCTCCATTTTAGTAATGGCCGAATGTTGGAGACCATAGAAAGCTTAGTCGAAACTTGTTTTGTTTCTTTGACATTGTGTCTCTTGACCAAGAGAAAGAAAGAAAGAGTAAGTTTGAGTTCGGTTTTGATGAAGCTAGTAAGTATTTTGGCTAGCTCTTGTTGATCTCTTTGTCTTTTCATTGTTGCTAGCCGAACATGATAGACACTATTGCCGAATCCTTATTGAAGAAGGTGTCTTGACTACTTCCTTTTAGTTTCTCTAAGCAAAAGATTGGTAAGTACCCCTATTAAGTAGTTGGCTTCTTCTCCTTTTCTTTTTGCATGCCGAAATCAAGGCTAGATTTTGATTCTAAGAATAGCTAAACATGCTAAAGGTTATATTGATGTATTTCTATTGTGCTAGTGTTAAGGAACTTTTAAAAGAGATTTCTGGTTTTGGCTATTCAAGGGATTTGGTAACTACCAAAGGCATGCAAATCTTTTGAGACTTCGAAAAAGCTAGGTGTTTCGAAAGGATCAGGTGACTAACTCGGGATTTCGAACCATATTGACAAGAATAAAGGAAGCTCTCGGGTTTTTGAGCATCAAAGGTAGTGGATGTTGACTTTCGGCCTAAGGCCCTATTATTAATACTAAATGTGACCGATTTCGGTTATGTGTTTTAGGGGCTAATCGATTAATAACAGAAGCTTCGGGACTTTAGTTGATATTAGAATCGATAAATCGAATATCGCTTTAAACAGGTGCGTAGTTATTGCACTGTTCTTTTGCTTGATATATGTATTGTAAGTATTATTTTATGTAAATGTATGAGTGGTGCATGTTAATCGAAATAAAAGCTATGATGATGGATACCCGTAGTGGGTGATTGAATAATCAGGTTAGTGGTTACTGTATTAACTTTTCAATTATAAATGATTATCGATGAGTGTAAAATAATGTAATGTGTATTGTTTTGAATAGCATGTTACCACGAAACTTAATATATATATATGGACTATGTGAATATGGGCTTTGTAATTGTATACTTATGTGTATGGACTATGTGAATATGGGCTTCGAAATTGTGTAACTTTGTAATTGTGTATTTATGTGCATGTATTGTGTGGATTTGGGCCAAGCCCATTTATGAGGACATGTGTACTAACTATGCACTGAGTCTTGGTGACTCACTCCGATTTTTATTAAACCTTTCAGGTAGCGCTTAATGCTTGGACCGGGTTTGGAGCGGGTACAAAGGTGGCCATGCAAAAGTGGATTTTCATGCAAAGGAATCTCTTGGTTAATGAATTAAATATTTATGTTTTCCGTATTTTGATTAAGTGTGTATTGTAATAAGGCCCACTAAAGTATTTCAGTTCTCTTTTTAAGTATCTTTATTATGCCCTATTATAGATGTATGATTTAAAGGTTGATTACAAATGGTTTTACTTTCTCAAGTAAAGCTTGAACCCGATATGTTTATAACAAATTCCGATTTTTACTTAGAATATTACCAGTCACGAAAATGTTTTACCAAACTCGACAAAATTTTAACGGTCTTACTATTAAGAAAGAATACTTTTGAAAGTGTTCCGCAGTGGCATTCCAAATTCGGTCAGATTAAATGGGCCGGGTTTGGGGTGTTACACCCTTCATACCATTCTTTCATGGAGACCTTGATTTCTGGTAAAGACAAACTCTTGTTCGAGGATGTGAAGGGTCATTTGTTGAGTAAAGATGTAACAGTCCGATTTTAGGGCTAGTCGGAACAGTGATCTCGGGACCACTAATCTGAGGTTGAGGAAAATTATTTTGATATTATTTTATGTGTTGGAACATGTTTATAATAAAGCATGAGAATTTTGGTGCTTTAATTTTAACGATTGAATGCTTAATTGAGAAAAAGGACTAAATTGCATTAAATGCGAAAGTATCGTTTTATAAGCAAAAAGGTGTCTAATAGCTGTAGATTTTAATTAGAGGTCCCCAATATGCAAATAGACCTTTCTAAAGTTAATAGCTGGTCATAGGGAACAAAGGAATAAATTTTCAAAGCATTGGGTGAGATTTTGGTGGTAATTTGTCTAGTAATATAATAAAATAAGGAGAAGAAAAGATATCATCTTTTCCCCTTCTTCTCACCACCGAAATTTCCAAAGAAAAACACCATGGAAGCTTGAAAATTTTCAGCAACTCCTTATCTCTACAAGTAAGTGATCTTAGTGATTTTTATTGAGAATTTTTGTACTTTTGAGTCCCCAAAGCCTAAGCTAGCTAATGAGGGGACTAATTTGCAATATGGTTTAAAGTATAGGGACTTGCCATGAGATATTTTATGTTGTTTTCTGAGTTTTTATGGAAGAAAATGAATGTTAATGAGAGGAGAAACACCTTTTGTGAAAGGTGTTATCATGAAAACACCTAAATGGGACCAAGTTGTAAATGTTATGATTTAGTGACAAATGCATGAAATAGTTGGATTTGAGAGTAGTTGTAAGAGGTATAAATGTTCTGCTAGGCTTGTTTAATGAGAAAATGTGATGAAAAATGATTTATGAGCATAGGGGCAAAATTGTAATTTTGCCATAGTACAAGGGCAAATTGGTCATTTTTTCCTAAGTAGAGATTATGATGTATTATGATCATAAAATGATTGAATGAGTGAATTTTGTTGTTATAGATCAAGAAGATTACGGAATTAACCTTAACCGGGGAAATGGCAAGGTTTCGGATTAAACCGCAAATTAACACATTTTGCACCGAGGTAAGTTTATGTGTAAACGATGCATCTTAAATACACATGTGATTACTTATTGGTGCATTTTATGATTGAGAACACTTACGATTTAAATGGATGGAAATTTGGTAGAAAGTGAATAAACTTCGTATGAACATTGAAATAAATATGTAGGTATGGAATATTATCCGTAGTAAATAATGGTGGGCTAAGTGCGATGCCACCTTATCACTTATTCATGATGGGCTGTGTGCGATACCATCGTTAGTATTATTATTTGGTGGGCTAAGTGCGATACCACCGTAAATATTCTTGTTGGTGGGCTATGTGCAGTACCACCCTGTTAATAATAAATGGTGGGCTAAGTGCGATACCACCGAGTGTTTGGTATTACTAAGAATGCTTTATTGTGTAATTGTGATGTGTTGTTTCATGTGATCATGTGGTGATCAAGTGCAGGATATATGTTAAATAATAAGAGCATTTGGTTGTGATATGGTTGGATTGTGGTAAGAGATGAATTTGTGGTAAGAGATGAATGAGTAAGCATGATCTTGGATTGTGAAATGCTATTTATTGATTAGCACACGTTATGATGTTTATTGTTTACATGTAAACTTACTAAGCTTAAAGCTTACCCTTTTCTTTTCCCTTGTTTTATAGTGACAAAGAGTCGAGTTGGGATACGGAGATAATTGGAAGATCGCCCATGTAACACCCCTATCCCGTGTCTGTCGTCAGATTAGGGTTACGAATGTTACCTGACAGATCGAAAACTAAATCAGACATTTCATCAAGTATTTCATCAATTACCATCATAGTGTCCCTTCGGTAGGTCATCGAGACCTAAATCATATTCAGAAATAGGGTCCGGACAAAACCGGAACACATACTAAAATTCTCAAAAATTTAAGACTTTTCTAAGTTTCAGGGCTTACACGCCCGTGTGGGTAGATCGTGTGCCTCCCACGGTTGCTAGACGCACCCTTGTGTCTTCCCCGTGGTCGACACTGACTTTACTTCCACGGCTACTAAGCACACCCGTGTGGTATACTCAGAAAGCTAGTAGGATACTCAGAAAGCTCAGACTAGTCGTACAATGCCAACGTCCCAGACAAGGTCTTATATACATTCAGATATCGATGCCACTGTCCCAGACAGGGTCTTACACGAATCAATACGATGTCAATGTCCCAGTCATGGTCTTACACGTAAAGATAATATCGATGCCAACGTCCCAGACGTGGTCTTACACGTAAAGATAATATCGATGCCAACGTCCTAGACGTGGTCTTACACGAAATCTCAAATCAATGCCAACGTCCTAGACGAGGTCTTACATGATAAAACAGATCAGATACCTATGTCATGACATAGCTAATCCTATCTATTCTTAGGTTCGTAAAGGACTTCTCGGACATTTTTACTATATAGATCTTAACTCGGAATTCATATGCATAGCATCTCATAAGCATTTATCATCATCGATAGTCATATGGATATGCTCAATTCAATACAATTACATTTATTTGCAATATGACTTACCTCGAGTTTGGTTTAACAGAAACGGAAATGTCTACTCGGTTACTTTTGCTTTCCCACGGTCTAAGTCCATTTTGCTCTATTCTTAATCTATACATATTCAGAATTAACTCTTTTATTCACTAACTTATTCAATTTAATCCAAGGACACACATTTAAGGCTATTTGCAAATTAACCCTCATATTTGCACAATTTATCAATTTAGTCCATTTTTAGCCGAATGTTCATACATCACATACAAGCCCATATTTTCCATCAAATTTGCAATTTAGTCTATCAAATTGCTATTTTCTCAATTTAGCCCTAATTAGCTAAATTCATCAAAAATTCAAGAACAAAGTATGTTCATCTAGCTCAAAACTTTCATTTAACAACTAAACTCATCACAAAGATCAACATATCATCAATGGCATATCTCACAAGCATCATCAATGCACAAAATTGAGACATGGGCTTGATAGTAGACTAAGCAACAATCTTAAAAACATAAAAATCATCAAAATCTAATTCAAAATCATACCTTAATTTGAGCTTACAATGGCCGAATAACCTAGAGCGAGGTTTCAAAAACTCGGCTGTGGGTATGGGGTTCAAAATGGTTCAAAAGATGGTTTAGAAAATAGTTTAGAAATACACATGTTTTCTGGAAGCATGGCACCCGAGTCTCCGGCACCTGATCCGCACGGTAAGCCTTTTGACTATTAGTTATTTTACATGAACTGAGTGTAATATGCTATGATTACTTGTACTGAGAAATACAACTTTAGAGACTGAAACCTTAGGTATGCATGAATTGGCGAGAATTACTCATAATGCTATTCTCATAAAACTGCTCTGTAATAAACAGTGGAAGAAAACACTAACTCATAAAACTTTTAATCAGATTAAATCGCGTTAATAGTAATGAGTACTAGAGGACGTGGGCGCGGTATTCGAGGCCGGAGAAGGGGCCGATATATTAGGGTTGAGCCTTCGAAATCTGAGCATGGGCCGGAAGGTGAGGTGCCAGCATCACCAGTTGTAGAAGTAGAATTTCAAGACCAAACTGGTGGAGACGATGCTGTGTCTCAGGCTATGTTACGCGTTCTAGAGAGAGTGGCTGGAGTGAGCACGAGATCAATGGCTCAAAAATCTGTGTCGGAGCGACTTCGAGCCAACGGGGCTGAGGTGTTTAGTGGCATTTCTGGTGTGGCTCCTAATGTAGCTGAGTATTGGTTAGAAGCGGTGGAACGAATTATGGATGATCTTGACTGCACGGTAAAAGAGAAACTGAAAGGAGTTGTGTCTCTTCTCCTAGATGAGGCTTATCAATGGTGGCTCACGGTTAGAGATGGTACAGCAGCCGATCGCATTACCTGGGATTTCTTTAAGTCTGGGTTCCAGGGGAAATACATTGGGTCGAGCTATGTGGATGCACAGCGAAAAGCATTCCTTAACTTGGTTCAGGGAAGTAAGTCAGTGGCTGAATATGAGGCGGAATTCTTGCGTCTAAGCCGGTATGCTCGTGGTATTGTGTCAACAGATCATGGACGTTGTGTCTGATTTGAGGTTGGTCTGAGGGACGAGTTGCGATTACTGATAGTTCCGCAACAGGAAAGGGAATTTGCTGTTTTGGTTGAGAAGGCTAAGATAGCCGAAGAGGCAAAGCGATCTGAAAGGCAGAATCAGGATAGGGACAAGGGTAGGAATAAGAGAAGCTTTGGATCGTCAAGAGCTACTGGGAATTTTCAAAAGAGGCCTAGGTTGGATGGGTCGGGTCAAGGGGCGAGCCCATTATTGCTGGTCGACCACAGCAATGTGCTACGTGTGGGAAGTTCCATTTAGGAGAGTGTTGAGCAAGAAGTAATGGATGCTACAGATGTGGATCATCGGGTAAGAGATTGTCCGCAAGAGCCCAACAGAGCGCGACTAGTAGGTCAGAGTTATGTTTAGCCTGGTAGAGGTGGTCAGCAGCCACAGAGAGGTCGTGGACCGGTCAGAGGAGGAAATGGTTTTGGTCGTGGACGTGGAGCACCAGGCAGAGATGCTGGGAATACAGATGCAAGACAGCCTGGGTTAGTCTATGCAGCTAGACGTCGTGAGAAGGGCGATGCACCAGACGTCATAACTGGTACGTTCCTTATTTTTTATTTGCCTTTTACTGCACTGATTGATATTGGGTCAACGCATTCCTATGTTGCTAGTCTCGTATGCGAACTCAAACATAGACTCTAAGGTTGCTTCTAGGAGATGATCGATTTAGCCCTTTAGGACAATCTGTAGTGGTGAACAAACTCTTTAGGAGTGTGCCTCTAGAAGTACAAGGGAGGGTTTTCCTGGCTAATTTGATGGAACTATGGTTCGGCGAGTTGGATTTAATTTTAGGTATGGACTGGTTAGTGAGATATCGAGCAAACTTGGATTGTGCTACTAAGCGCATGGTGTTAAGGACTCCTGAGGATGATGAGGTAGTAGTGATAGGTGAAAGGAGGAACTACTTGTCTAATGTAATGTCCGCTTTAAAGGCTGAAAGAATGGTGAGAAAAGGATGCAGGCCTTCTTAACTTTTGTTCGTGCTCTGGAGGCTAATGAGTTGACTGTAGGGGATGTTAGAACGGTGAAGGAATTTTTCGATATTTTTCCAGAAGAGCTTCCAGGGATACCTCCGGACCGCGAGGTGGAATTCGGTATTGATCTTCTTCTAGGGAGAGCGCCAGTGTCTATTGCCCCATATAGAATGGTACCGAAAGAGTTGGTGGAGCTGAAAGCCCAAATTCAGGAACTGTTGGACCGGGGTTTTATCCGACCTAGTGTGTCACCTTGGAGAGCGCCGGTGTTGTTTGTTAAGAAGAAGAACGGGTCGATGTGGATGTGCACCGATTATAGGCAACTGAACAAGTTGATGATTAAGAACAAGTACCCGTTGCCTAGGATAGATGATCTGTTCGATTAGTTACGAGGTGCTTCGATCTTTTCAAAGATAGATTTAAAGTCAGGTTATCACCAGCTTAAGGTCAAGGAGGCAAATATTCATAAGACAGCTTCCCGAACTCATTATAGTCATTATGAGTTCTTGGTGATGCCGTTTGGATTGACAAATGCACCAGCTACATTTATGGACATGATGAACCGGGTATTCCAACCCTATCTAGACCGGTTTGTCGTGGTTTCATAGACGATATTTTGGTTTATTCAATTTCGGAAGAGGAACATGATTCGCATCTTCGGATGGTTCTGCAAATTTTGAGAGAGAAATAGCTGTACGCCAAATTCAGTAAGAGTGAGTTCTGGCTGAAGGAAGTTACCTTTCTGGGACATGTTATGTTAGCTGAGGGGATTAGGGTTGATCACCTGAAAATTGAAGCTGTGTTGGACTAGAACCCGCCTAAGCCTATGGCAGAAATTTAGAGTTTTCTTGGGTTAGTTGGGTATTACAGAAGGTTTGTTGAGGGGTTCTCACTAATAGCTGCACCGTTAACCAAGTTCTTACAGAAAAGCGTACCGTTTGTCTGGTCGGATAAGCAACAGGAAAGCTTTGAGAAGTTAAAAAAGATCTTGACTGGGGCTCTAGTATTGATTCAGCCTGAGACTGGGAAGGAATTTCTTGTCTACTGTGATGCGTCGTACACAGGGTTGGGATGTGTATTGATGCAACAAGGGAAGGTGGTAGCATATGCATCTCAGTAGTTGAGACCGCATGAAGGGAATTATCCCACTCATGATCTGGAGTTGGCTGCGATAGTGTTTGCTTTGAAGATCTAGAGACACTATCTGTATGGGGAGAAATCCATTATCTACACGGACCACAAGAGCTTAAATATCTCCTTACCCAGAAGAAGTTGAATTTAAGACAGCGGAGGTGGATTGAATTGCTGAAAAACTATGATTTTTCGATTGAGTACCACCCGGGTAAAGCTAATGTTGTGGCAGATGCATTGAGCCGTAAGGTAATATCTAACTTGAAGGCAATGTTCACCCATCTCAACTTGTATGATGATGGAAGTGTGCTAGCGGAACTGCAAGTGAAACCTTCTTGGGTCAGTCAGGTAAAGGAGAAGCAATTGTCTGATGAATCACTAAGTCCTAAATTTCAGCTAGTGGCAGGTGGTGAGTTAGCAGATTTTGGTGTGAACAGTGATGGGGTATTGTGCTTTTGAGGAAAGGCTTGTATGCTGAAGGATTCCAAGTTGAGGCAAAAGATTTTACAGGAAGCGCATAGTAGCCCATACGCTATGCATCCTGGTGGGAGTAAAATGTATTGGAATATGTGAAAACAGTTTTGGTGGCCAGGTTTAAAGCAAGAAGTGACTAAATTTGTGGGTAAATGCTTGACGTGTCAGCAGGTGAAGGCGGAACACCAATTGCCTTCAGGGTTGTTACAGCCAGTGAAGATTCCACTTTGGAGGTGGGAGAGGATAACGATAGACTTTGTGAGTGGGCTACCCCTTACACCTACGAAGAAAGATTCAGTGTGGGTAATTGTGGATCGGTTGACGAAGTCTGCTCACTTCATACCGGTTCGGGTGGATTTTTCATTACAGAAGTTATCCAAGCTGTATGTGGTGGAGATTGTGAGGTTACATGGGGTACCTGTGTCTATCATATCGGAAAGAGACCCCAGATTTACGTCACGGTTCTGGAAGGCGTTGCATCAAGCGTTGGGTACAAGATTAGATTTCAACCTGACAAATTTTCATCCACGAGATCGATGGTCATCGAAGAGGTAATCGGATCTTGGAAGGCATGTTGAGAGGCTGAGTCATTGACTTCAGGGGTAGTTAGGAGGAGTTCCTACTGTTGGCAAAATTTGCATACAACAACAACTATCAATCCAGTATTCAGATGGCACCCTATGAAGCGTTGTATGGTCGAAAGTGTCGCACCCGTACTTGTTGGACAGAGTTGGGTGAATGACAGTTGTTGCGTCCAGAATTGGTTTCTGAAACAGAGGAAAAGGTTAAGTTAATTTGGACCCGGTTGAAGGAAGCTTCTGATAGGCAGAAGAAATCTTATGCAGATCTGAAGTGTAAGGATATTGAGTTCTCTGTAGGTGATCAGGTTTTCTTAAAAGTTTCATCGTGGAAGAAAGTTCTAAAGTTTGGACGGAAGGGCAAGCTGAGCCCTAGATTTATCGGGCCTTATCGTGTGTTGAAGCGGGTAGGACCAGTAGCTTATCAGCTCGAGTTACCTCTAGAATTGAGGCAGATTCATGATGTATTCCATGTCTCAATGTTAAGGCGCTACCGTTTGGATCCATCTCATTTAGTACTAGTGGAAGAAATTGAAGTAAAACCTGATTTATCTTTTAAGGAGGAACCAGTTCAAATCCTAGACCGAGATGTTAAGGTGTTGCAGAGAAGATGGTTCTGTTGGTTAAAGTGTTGTGGCAAAATCACGGTTTAGAAGAAGCCACATAGAAGCCAGAGGAGATGATGTGACAGCAATACCATCATCTCTTTTGACCAGGTAAATTTCGAGGCTGAAATTTCTTTAAGGGGGTAGAACTGTAACATCCTGGAATTGGGGGCCCTACATTATTTTTGTATTGCTGTGTGTTTGGCATGTTTTGGTTGATATTTTGGTGTGTTTGGGGGTCCCAGAAAGGCTCAGAGTTAAGCTTGAGCCTTGGTGAAAATTCTGTTTTTAGGCTCTTTAGGGGGAGAGCTGGTGGAGGCAGGCCTTAAGCATAAAAATTTGTGTTTGATGACACAAGAAATGAGATGGTAAAGTGGCAAGGAGACGCCGCTTAGAGTGCAAGGAAGTGGCATCACAAGGGAGAAGTAGCAGGGAGGAGGTTCGAATCCCACAAGCCTCACTTTAGAGCTTTATTTTTGCGCTTAGGGAGCTAGAGTGGTGGATTCGGCAAGGGCTCTTCAAGGATGGGTGTTGAAGGAGTCTAAGTGTTTGAATGGATGGCCATGAAGAGATGGTGGAGTTTGAATTGGTCAAACTGATTCAAATGAATGAAGGGGAGTGAAAGTAGGAGAAAAACGTGGGAATGGATGTTGGGGGAAGTGATGGCCGAATATGGGTAAATTGAAGGGGGAGTTTCGGTTAGTGGTCAAGATAGGTTAGTGTACCGAAAGTGCAAAAGGTCTTAGGCAACATTTGTGCATTTTCGTCATTAGAGGGGTGATATTATGTCGTTTGACGGCTAGCATCTTTTAAGTGTGGAGTTGAGCCAAACCGACCATAGGGATCTTCTTTTCTTTTTGACATTTTGGTCTTTTGTTTTCATTTCTGCTTTTGAAATGATAATCGTAGCACTCTTCTCCTATCTTCTCTTTCTCATCATCATTTCTTTACTCCTCTCATCATAATCGGACCTCTATCTTTTCTTCCTATTTTCCCTACTCATATTCTTTCTCTCTTTTTTTACGGTGCACTTCTGTTTCTTAACTTCTACCTCTTGGCCGAACCACTCACCTCACCCTTTTGGCGATTCATTTCTCTTTTCTCTCCTTGCTCCTCTATTTCTCCCTTGTTCAGCCGAATCTCTCATTGAAACATTTTCCCCATTCTCTCCTTCTCTCTTTTGCGATTTCTTTACTGTTCTTCTGAACCGAACCTTTGTTCATCCATATAACTTGTTTTACTCTCCATCTGACTCTATAGTTTCAAACCCGAACCCCCTTTGAGGCAACCAAACTTGTGTTCCTCGACTATTGTTATCAACCATACATCAAGAGCATCTCTGTGGGTTGCCTAGAGTTCTTCTGCAGTAAGGTTCTGTCATGCAAGGTAAGGGGGAGATCTTTTTGTTTATATCTCTACCTTCATTCGAATCTGCTTGACCTTAGCCAAATGGCTATTGTGGTTATTGAGTAATGGCTTGCGACTAATCTCTTTCTTTTCTTCTATTCTCATTTTTGGGGACGTTATTCCAGAAAACTCCTTTAGCTGAGTGTTTGTGGTCCAAGCCGAAGGGTTGTTGTTTTCCGAGTTGAAACACTCCATTTGGATTCGTCAGGTAAGGATCCAACTTGTGATTTCTTGGTCACTTATTCCTATCATATGTGTTGTGCCTTAACCGATTCTGTTATTAGTCAATCTACACTTTTCCTTGTGTACTGATCAAAGATTCTTCATGGATACGAAGGCTGGTCAATCTAAGGAAGGGAGCAAACCCTTAGTTTCGACTCCTAAGTTTAAGAAGCGTGCTATGTCGGCGGTTCGAGATTTTCCGCCGGGCTGTGGTAGAGAGCCGACGTCTGCTTAGGATAGGCAAATAACCGTCATCCCAGCTAGAGAGAGTGTCGACGTAGAAAGCCTAGTGTTACGCGTTATCAGGTGTGTATTACTCACACGCCATCTTCGTTGTTGTGTTATTAACCATAATGGCTGAAAGCCGAAATGACTGATGTGTTAGGCAAAATACCCTTATGGGTAAGGTTGGAGACGCCTGGTAAGTTCTTCGATATTGATATTCTTGATGGTATGCATGTATGTAATTTTGATGTTATGCATGTATGAAATATTATCTGTTACACATTGTGATATTGGTTGCATACATAATGTGCATGAATTAAAGAGCATGGGCTCAGGATTGAATGAAAGAACGAGGGAGAATCAGAGACTACTGTCACGAGTGATTACGATCACGAGTGGTCTAAGTACCACGATGGTTGAAACCACGAATATTCTAATCAGTGACTTGTCTCGGTGGTCATGTACCACAGTGGGTTAGCCCCACGTATGCGTAATTTATCAGAGATCGTCACGGTGGTCTACGACCATAGTGGGTTGGCCCTACGATTACATGTTATAGTGACTTTGTCACGAGTGACTACGGTCACGAGTGGTCTAGGACCACGGTGGTCATGAACCATAGTGGCATAATGCCACGAGTGTTTGGATGGAGAGCTAAACTGGATGGGGTTGCATTGCATACATGTGACATGTGTCGTATTGAATGGGCCAAGGCCCAGTTTGCGTTACACGGGGATTTACACACTGAGTCTCGATGACTCACCCCTTAGCTGATTTTGCAGGTAATCATTAGACGGCGGGTTTTGGGCCGAGATGGACTCGAGGTGGCCATGCGTTGCGGTTTCACTAGTAAACATGAACTTTACTTAAAGTTTATTTCTATTTCGGGATTTTAATCTGTAATAAGGCCGCTTTAACTTTAATTTTTACTTTAGGGTTTTGTTTATATACTGATTTTATACATGTTAAGAATTATCGAAAGAAAATAGGCTTTTCTTAAAACGTAAACAAGGTTTTCCAAAATTTCACGAATGGATAACAAACCATGGGTAATTTAAACTTGGGATTTTTCTTTACATTACAAAAATTATTTCCAAAGATCACGCACCTCAAATATTCATTTCAATTATCACCTTTCAAACATTTCTTTAAGTTCGGTTTTGATGACATCAGCCCGTTTTTAGCACCTAATTAACACAAGGAGAAAATGGTAAGGTTTGTATAAAGGAACAGTTTTTGGTTAAAGACCCTTAACATGATTTCACCAAACAAGACAACTTCTCAAATCACAATGTTTTGCCAAAACTTTCAAATCTACTTCCTCTGTGACAATCCAGATTCAATCGTAACATTTTACCGGGTTTGGGGTGTTACACGTACCTTAGCCAACACTTAGTTTTCGATCTCGTGCTACTAAATACTCACTGATTTCTTTTCGATCAACTTTCGTATCTTCTTTGGTTCGTTCGCACACTCAGTGCCCAAATCATTAACCAAAGCTTAGTAAATATCGCACACTTAGTGCATCCATATCAAACCGATTTATATCGATATCCCACACACAGTGCCCACCATAAAACTGAAGCTTATATTATTTCACACACACAGTGCTAATTATCTCGGTTACATCTCTGAATACGCACCCTTAGTGCCACGTAACGTTGAGCTCTCACATAGCATTCATGATTCATTTATACCATTCCATTCATTTCAAACATTAAGCATAACTAAAATATAATACATGTATTATGTCCGAACTTACCTCGGATATCGAACTATCGAAATGGTTGATTAATCAAGCACTTTATCTTTATCTCGATCTCGATCCGAACCTCTCCTCTCTTGGTCTAAACACATTCAAATTCAGTCTATTCAATTTCCAAATCATTCATTTTAGTCCAAACACACAATTTTAGGGCATTTTACAAAACTGCTCTCACATTTTCACATTTCGACACTTTAGTCCCTATTTCACAGAATCCTCAAATTCACATAATTTTCTTGTACCCATGCCTAATTGAATTCTTACTATGCTTATACAAGCCCACACATTTCATTCATTTCACATTTTAGTCCTTCAAATTGCTATTTTCACAATTTAGCCCTAATTAGCCAAATTCATCAAACATGCAAGAACAAAACATGTTCATTAAACACATATCTTTCATTTAGCACCAACACTAATCACAAAGTCCACCATTTCATAAATGACACATTTTATAAACATCATCAATTCACAAAATTTAAGCATGGGTTTTGTAGAGCACAAAGCAACAATTACAAAAACGTAGAAATTATCAAAAACCGATAAAAAATACATACCCAATTTAAGCATGAACCATGGCCGAATATCTAGCTTTCTTATTTCTTTCTCTTTTCTTTTTGTTTCGGTGCAAACAAAGATGATAAAAACATGGCTTTTGTTTTTTTTTTGTATCATTATAAAATACTATTATTTTAACATTTATAATTAATATGTATATAAACTATATATATATATTAATCATGATGTCGCCCACTATCATTATTTTTGGGCTATTTACACCATAAAACCTCAAAATTATAAAGACAATAACTTTTAAGTACTTATCAATCAGCACACAACATTTTACACCTTATTCAATTAAGTCCTTTTCCATAAATCAGCACACAGTCGATAAAATTATCACACAGAATTTTCACACAGGCTATATCACATACTATTCACACAGAAAATATCATTAAAATATTTTGACGACCTCGAATTTGTGGTCTCGGAACCACTATTCTGACCAGGGTCTAAACCGGGCTGTTACAACTCTCCCCCCTTAAGGATTTTCGTCCCCAAAAATCTTACTAGTGAATAATTGTGGATGTTGCTCTCTCACAACGTTCTCAGGCTCCCACATAGCCTCTTCAATTCCGTGTTTGTGCCATAATACTTTCACTAAAGAAATTTTCTTATTTCTCAACTTTTTGGTCTCTCGTGCCAAGATTCAGATCAGTTCTTCCCTATACGACAAATCTGTCTGTATTTCAACCTCAGTAGGAACAATCACATGAGACAGGTCTGATCTATACCGTCGTAACATGGACACATGAAACACATTATGAATCTTTTCTAACTCAGAGGGTAATCTCAATCTATAAGCAACCGGCCCAACTCGTTTAATAACCTCATACGGTCCGATGAACCTCAGACTCAGATTGCCCTTTCGGCCAAATCGAAGTATTTTCTTCTACGGAGACACTTTCAGAAACACTTTATCACCAATTCTGAATTTAATATCCTTTCGTTTCAAATTTGCATAAGACTTCTGACGATCTGAGGCTGTTTTCAAATTGTCATGAATTACCTTCACTTTATGTTTAGTCTCTTTTATCATATCAACCCCGTGAATCTTATTCTCACTCAGCTCAGTCCAATACAAGGGAGTTCGACACTTTCGGCCATAAAGAGCCTCATATGGTGCCATTTTAATGCTAGATTGAAAACTATTATTATATGCCAACTCAATCAATGATAAATGTTTTTCCCACATACTTTCAAATTCAAGTGTGCAACATCTCAGCATGTCTTCAAGGATCTGAATGATTCGCTCGGATTGACCATCCGTTTGCGGATGAAAAGTAGTACTGAAATGCAACTTCGTGCCTAAAGCATCTTACAATTTCTTCCAAAATCACGAGGTAAATCTCAGATCTCTGTCAGACACTATAGATAACGGTACTCCGTGCAATCTCACAATCTGATCAATATACAGTTCAGCTAACTTATCTAAAGAATAATCGGTTCTTACCGGAACAAAATGAGCTGATTTCGTCAATCTATCCACTATCACCCAGATTGCATCTTTCTTATTCGGAGATAAGGGCAAACCCGACACAAAGTCCATCGTGATTCTCTCTCATTTCCACTCAGGAATCATAATTGGTTGTAACAAACCAGACGGAGCTTGATGTTCAGCTTTGACTTGCTGACAAACTAAACATTTCGACACAAATTCGGAAATGTCTCTTTTTATACCATGCAACCAATAAAACTGTTTCAGATCATTATACATTTTCGTACTCCCCGGATGAACAGTCAAATGACTATGGTGAGCTTCATTCAAAATCATCGAGATTAATTGTGAATTTCTCGGAACACAAATTCGATCTCTAAATCTCAAACAATCATCACTACCAACTCAAAATTCTGATTCAGCATTCAATTCACATTGAGTTCGTTTAGCCGTCATTTCACATCATTTTTCTGAGCATCACAAATCTGCTGTACAAACATCGGCTTCACTTTCAATTCAGCTACCACCGCACTATCATCACACAGATCTATCTGATTACTCATAGCTTGCAAAGCATATAACGATTTTCGACTCATCAGCTACAACATTAGCCTTACCCAGGTGGTAATGTATCATCAGTTCGTAGTCTTTCAAAAATTCTAACCATCTTCTCTGTTGTAAATTTAAGTCTTTCTGAGTTATCAAATACTTTAAACTCTTATGATTAGTATAAATATGACATTTCTCACCAAATAAGTAGTGACGCCAAATCTTTAACGCAAACACAATTGCAGCTAACTCAAAGTCATGCGTCGGATAATTCTTTTAGTGCGGCTTTAACTATCTCGAGGCGTAAGCAATGACTTTCCCTTTTTGCATCAGCACACAGCCCAAACCATTCAATGATGCATCACTGTAAACTATGAACTCTTTGCCTGATTCGGGTTGAATCAAAACTGGTGCTTCCGTCAACAACACTTTCAACTGCTCAAAACTCTGCTGGCACTTTTTTGACCACTCGAATATAACATCTTTCTGTAACAACTTCGTCAATGGAGTCGCAATCATAGAGAAACCTTTCACAAACTGCCTATAATATCCCGCTAGTTCCAGAAAACTACGGACTTCAGACACATTTCTCGGAGGCTTCCACTCCAAAATAGAAGAGATTTTACTCGGATCAACTCTTATTCCCGCAACTGATACAATATGTCCCAGAAACCCAACCTCATGCAACTAAAATTCACATTTACTAAACTTTGCATATAGCTGTTTCTCACGTAGAGCTTGTAGCACGATTCTCAAATGTTCAGCATGCTGCTTCTCATCACACGAATAGATCAAAATATCATCAATGAAAACCACAACAAAGCGATCCAAATATGGTCTGAATATCCGATTCATCAAATCCATAAACACTGCAGGAGCATTTGTTAGTCCGAAAGGCATCACTAAGAATTCATAATGTCTGTACCTTGTTCTAAAAGCAGTCTTCGGCATATCGATTTCTTTAACTCTCAACTAATAGTAACCTAATCTCAAATCTATCTTGGAAAACAATGTAGCTCCCTTCAGTTGATCAAACAAATCATTAATAGGAGGCAACGGATATTTGTTCTTTATCATCACTTTGTTCAACTGTCGATAATCAATACACATTCTCATATTTCCATCTTTCTTTTTCACAAATAACACAGGAGCTCCCCAGGGTGAGAAACTCGGTCGTGCAAATCCTCTATCAGTTAATTCTTGCAACTGAGATTTTAACTCTTTCAATTTTGTTGGTTCCATTCTAAACAGAGCTATAGAAATGGGAGT
This sequence comes from Gossypium bickii, assembly GCA_025503065.1. Taxonomy (NCBI): domain Eukaryota; kingdom Viridiplantae; phylum Streptophyta; class Magnoliopsida; order Malvales; family Malvaceae; genus Gossypium; species Gossypium bickii. The sequence goes on from CP106709.1 coordinate 69,494,405, forward strand.
GGTTCCCGGTACTAATTCAATACCAAATTCCACTTCTCGAATTGGAGGTAATCCCGGTAGCTCTTCAGGAAACACATCTGAAAACTCATATAACACAGGCACAGATTCAACCTTCTTTTCTGACACTTTTGTATCAATCACATGCGCCAGATAAACTTCACAACCTTTTCTCACATAATTCATAGCTTTCATTGCAGATACAACAGCTGGTAATCCTTTCATATCATTGGATTCAATTCGAACTATCTCACCATTCTGACTCTTCAACTCAATACTCTTTCTTTTACAATTCACGATGGCATTATGCAGAGTAAGCCAATCCATACCCAGAATTATGTCAAACTCATCGAATGGTAGTAACATCAAATTAGCCAGAAAACATATATCACGAAACATCAATGGGCAATTCTTGTATATTTTATCTACCAGGACACACTTGCCTAAGGGGTTCGACACTCTAACCACAAATTCAGTAGACTCAACAGGTAGATTCTTATTCAATACTAAGTTCATACACACATAGGAATGAGTTGATCCAGGATCTATCAATGCAATGACATTGTATCAAATAAAGTAAAAGTACTGATGATGACGTCTGAAGATGATGCTTCCCCTCGTGACGTATAGCATAGGCTCGGGCAGGTGCTCTCGCTTCTGACCTCACAGCTGTGTTAGTTGTCCCTTTCTGACTTTCGCTCACATTTCTATTGTTTCTAGGTGGTCTACCTCTAGCCGTCACATTACTTGGTCTTTCATTCTGAACATTTTCCTCTTTGACCATCTTCAGGCAATCTCGAATAAAATGATCTCGGGATCCACATTTATAACAAACTCTATTGTTATACTTGCTCCAGCACTCTCCTACATGTCGTCTTCCACACTATTTGCATTCAGGTTTGTTACTCTTAACGCTACCAACACTTGATTCATTTAGGGCTTGAATTCGTAAACCAATACTTTGTCTCGAACGATCTCTACTTGGATGTCCAAATGAAACATTTGAACGATTGCTTGCATCTCTATATCTCTTCACTGAAGGTTGAGAGAACTTATTCATCGATCTCTTTCTTTCATCACGAGCCTCAGAATCAGCTTTCTTCTTTTCTTTACTGAGCTCCTCAGCCTTGCATGCTCTTTCAACTAACACAACAAATTCATTTATATCAAGTATCCCAACCAACAATTTAATATCTTCATTCAATCCCTCTATGAAACGTTTACACATAGTAACTTCGATCGAAACACATTCCCTCGCGTATTGACTCAATCTTACGAATTCCTGTTCGTACTCAGTAATAGACAAACAGCCCTGTTTCAACACTAGTAACTCTTTACGTTTCTGATCAATGAAGCGCTGACTGGTATACTTCTTTCTAAACTCAACTTGAAAGAAGTCCCAGGTGATTCTCTCTCTCAGAACCGCAGATATCAATGTTTTCCACCAGTTATAAGCCGTGTCTCTCAAGGAAACTGCACACTTAATCCACTCATCAGAATTCAACAACATCTCATCAAATACTCTGATTGCATTCTCAAGCCAAAACTCGGCTCGCTTAGCATTGTCATCAGATGTGGCCCTAAACTCCTCGGTCCCGTATATTTGAATCTTGTCTATAGGTAGTTTATTCAATCTGATTGAGTCTACAACTTGTGGCACAAGAAGAACTTGTAGGGGTGGAGGTTGTGGAGTAGCTGAATTCATTCGAACGAACTCTGTGAACCACTCACTCATCATTCGGAAGAAGGCTTGCTTAGCTTCTCCTCCCTCATCACTATCATTCGGCCTAGATGTGGCCGGTGTTGTCCCCTGAGCGGGAGCAAGCGCATTGCTTTCTACATCGTCAGCAACTGCTCGATCAGGATCTATTACTATATAAAAACACATTTTCAACTGTCAGAATTCATCACACTATTGCAATTTCATTATATGGCATGTATAGCTAGACTCACACGCGCTACGTTAGTTTGAAAATCGACTAAACCGTAGCTCTGATACCAATAAAATATAACATTCCTAACCCAAAACGGTCGCCAGAATAGGGTTAAGAGGCCTTACTAGACAATAGGATTATTTATAACCCAATTACGACACAAAGTCAATCATCATCATAATACATCAAACATAAACAATTAGTCCCTTATTAAGATGTATAAGACCTTAAACACATGTTAGAGAGGGGTCGGGACTAAACTGAAATACACACAGAAACTTCTTGGAAATTTAAAACTTTTCTAGATTGCAGGGGATACACGCCCGTGGAGGTAGGCCGTGTGCCTCTCACGGTTGCTAGACACTGTTCTCCCCGTGGTCGAAACTGACCTTTGCTCCACGGCCATCAAGCACGCCCGTATGCCATGGCCGTGGTCGATCCTGTCAAAAACCATACGGCTACCAAGCACGTCCATGTGCCATGGCCGTGTGTTCCTAGGCCATAAATTGACTTACGCGCACGGTCATTAGGCAAGCCCGTGTGCCACAACCGTGTGGCAAAAATAGGCCATTTGCAAGGCCAAAATGCCACCCATATGGGTCAATCACTACAAGCACACTTAAGCATGTTTATACACACAATTTGGCAACCATTTCCTATCATATTATCAATCTATCAACTCATACAATCTCATTTTCAAACATATCAACATATAAGCTAACATATACAACTTAAACACACTCAATACTAAACACCATACTTCGCAATTTCACTAAATCATACTAGCATTTTACCAATACAAAGTTTACCATTTATAAATCATTCTCTTCAACCACAAACCATACCAAAATATGCCTTATATAACAAAGCCATTCATGCTTGAAACAACCATATATTTAGCCACATCACGTGGCTAATTACACACCTCAAATATGTATCAAATAACTAGCCTATACATGCCATATTTCAAATATATACATCTTCACAAAAGTACCCAAAATAGATTGCCGATAGTGTGATTAAGAAGCTGACGATCCCCTGATCCTAGCTAGCTTTACTGACACTGTAAAGAAGAGAAACAAATCACACAGTAAGCTTTATAAAGCTTAGTAAGTTCGTAACATAAAACATTATACTAAACAACCATCATATAAATTATTTCATGAACATATATATACCATACCATACAAGCTAATATGTTCAATTTATATTCCATGATCTCAATCATAATTCCATCAACCACATAGGTTCCGAACGTACCTTAGCCAACACTTAGTTTTCGATCTCGTGCTACTAAATACTCACTGATTTCTTTTCGATCAACTTTAGTATCTTATTTGGTTCATTCGCACACTTAGTGCCCAAATCATTAACCAAAGCTTAGTAAATATCGCACACTTAGTGCATCTATATCAAACCGATTTATATCAGTATCGCACACACAGTGCCTACCATAAAACTGAAGCTAATATTATTTCGCACACACAGTGCTAATTATCTCGGTTACATCTCTGAATACGCACACTTAGTGCCACGTAATGTTGAGCTCTCACATAGCATTCATGATTCATTTATATCATTCCATTCATTTCAAACATTAAGCATAACTAAAATATAATAAATGTATTATGTCCGAACTTACCTCGAACGTCGAACTATCGAAATGGTCGATTAATCAAGCAGTTTATCTTTACCCCGATCTCGATCCGAACCTCTCCTCTCTTGGTCTAAACACATTCAAATTCAGTTTATTCAATTTTCAAATCATTCATTTTAGTCCAAACACACATTTTTAGGGCATTTTACAAAATAGCTCTCACATTTTCACATTTCGACACTTTAGTCACTATTTCACAAAATCATCAAATTCACATAATTTTCTTGTACCCATGCCTAATAGAATTCTTACTATGCTCATACAAGCCTACACATTTCATTCATTTCACATTTTAGTCCTTCAAATTGCTATTTTCACAATTTAGCCCTAATTAGCCAAATTCATCAAACATTCAAGAACAAAACATGGTCATTAAACACATATCTTTCATTTAGCACCAACACTAATCACAAAGTCCACCATTTCATCAATGACACATTTCATAAACATCATCAATTCATAAAATTTAAGCATGGGTTTTGTAGAGCACAAAGCAACGATTACAAAAACGTAGAAATTATCAAAAATCGATCAAAAATACATACCCAATTTAAGCATGAACCATGGCCGAATATCTAGCTTTCTCTTTTCTTTTGTTTCTATGCAAACAAAGATGATAAAAACATGGCTTTTGATATTTTTTTGTTTCATTATAAAATACTATTATTTTAACATTTATAATTAATATGTATATAAACTATATATATTAATCATGATGCCACCCACTATCATTTTTTTGGGCTATTTACACTATAAAACCTCCAAATTATAAAGACAATAACTTTTAAGTACTTATCAATCAGCACACAGTATTTTACACCTTATTCAATGAAGTCCTTTTTCATAAATTAGCACACAGTTGATAAAATTATCACATAGAATTTTCACACAAGCTATATCACATACTATTCACACAGAAAATATTATTAAAATATTTTTACTACCTCAGATTTGTGGTCTCGAAACCACTGTTCTGACCAGGGTCTAAACCGGACTGTTACATTGAAGCATTACCAAGTTATGTGATTTTTGTTACTTTAAAGTACTTGTTGGTATGTATATCTTGGCATGTTGATGATGGTTTGAAAATTGTTACTTGTGATATGTTTTAGTTAATATTTGAGTTAGGTTAGTATGTAAGGAAAATGGCAAAATTAACATGTATAGGATGTTATGTAATAGTAATGTGGATGTTTATGTTATGAAATTTATGATGGTTTTGTAATTTGAAATGTCTTACCAAGTATGTCATTTTGGTCACTTATAAGTGCATGTATATAAGGTTCATTTGATAAGTTTGTAATGGCTTGTTAATGGTATTTTATGGTATGATTTGTATGATTTGGAAATGGCTAAATGAGGTATGTTTTAATACTTAAATGATTTAGAATTGTATGCATGGAATTGTCATATGGACATGTTTAGAAAGGTGATATTCGTATATGTTTGAGGTGCAATGAATGAAATATTGGTTAGTTGTATTAGGACTTTGAAATGATATTTTGGTGTATTTTTTGGCAATGTCTAGGTTCCCTTAAAGTATGCTTAAATGGGTTCAAAGGTTAGGTATGATATGGACTTGGAATGGTTTGATTTTAGGTAAATTTGGAACCACACGGCCTGAGACATGGGCGTGTGTCATTTGGTGATTTCCCTAGGTTGAAGTCAGTGAGTTACACGGCTTGACACATTGGCGTGTGGGGCAATTTCAAGAGTTACACGGCCTGGCACACGAGCATGTGACACGACCATGTAACCCTACTCAGAGAGTTCCACGGGTGAGGACACGGGCTGGGACACGATCGTGTGTCCTTAGTTCAAAGGTTACATGGCCTGAGACATGGGCGTGTGTCTCAGCCGTGTGAGGTACATGGCCTGACCAAATGGCCATGTGACCCTTGTTTCCTAATTTTTTCCAACTTTTTCCTAAACTTTTCAATTTGTTTCAAATTGGTCCTGAATTGCTTCTATGCTAGTCTCAGGGTCTCGAGGGCTCGACTTAGGGATAATGTGTATGTATATGAATGGTTTATGATGTGATTAAATTATTGAATGATATAGTTTTCAAATGTTTCTGAATGCATAGTAATGTTCCGTAACCTTAATCTAATGATGGAGACGGGTTAGGGGTGTTACAATTAGGACAATCTCAGATGTTAGGTATGTACTTGATTTACGAAAGAATCTCATCTTCTTGAGTATTTTAGACTCGAAAGGTTGTAGAATCAACACCGAGTCCAGAGGCATTAAGGTGTCTCGTGGGGCTATCATTTTGTTAAAAGGTAAAAGAACTAGTAGTCTTTATATTCTGGAAGGTTCTACAGTGACTGGTGAATCAGACGTCCCTCGTTTGTTATAGAGTCAAGTCAACTCATTTGGAGTAGAGATAACTTGGTCATAGAAGGGAAAAAGGTATGATCATTTCATTTAAGAGAGGTTCTCTTTTGGTTGCAGGTTTTGAAAAGTTAGGGCATTGTGTTCGTAAAAATCTGACCCGAGTTAGTTTTGATTTGGCAATGTACAAGTCAAAGTTAAGAAGTCTTCCAATTTCTAAGCATAGATTCGACTCAGTTAATTCCATGTATAGTTCAAGATAGGCCCATGGCGGGCTTTAGCAAAGATGGCGTTGTGAAAATATGAGTCAAGGTGGAGATTTGTTGAGTATAACTCCTATTTCAGTCAAATTTGAGAAATATTCTTCTAGTTAAACTCTGTTTATTTGTTTCAATAAAATTCTGATTAGTCTAAATTATTTTTTTATTATTTGACCTATGAATTTAGCCTATAAATAGGCTCTTTTACAACATTAGAAAATACACCAATTAAAGATTAGAACTCATAACACTTTTGGAAAATTTTATGTTTATGTTTTGAGGGTTCTTTGTTTTTTCAAGTTCTGGGGTTTAGTTTTTTATCTCCATCTTTGTACTCTTCATTCTTTTGTCATTATAGTAAATTTATCTTTGCCCATGGTTTTTTTATCCTTTTTGGAGAGGTTTTTTCCACGTTAAATTTGTGTGTTTAATTTCTTAATTTCTTCTGATATTTTTACTTGTTCGTTGCTTAATGGTCGATCCCTAGCACTTATGTCTATGAAGCCTAGCTCAATGAAAAATTCCATTATCATTAGTCAATAATACAAGTGATCACATTCTATCACTCTCCAAGTATAGAGACCTCACTATTGTACCTAATGGCTAAAACTTTCACCTCTAAATCCTCCCCCTGAGAACTTGGACAGTAAACACTCTCAACAATGTTTATAATACAACCTTTGCACTCTCTCACAAAAATAGTTCCTCAATGAACATAATCAAGAGCTCTCAATAAGCTCCCTTACAAAACTTAGACAAGTTTTACAACATATATTCAATTCCGCTTACTAACATAGAATCTAAGTGAATACAAAGTAACTCCTTGAAAATAACTATTACAATCATAATAGGGAAAGTGCAATCAGTTGAAGAGTTTATTTCCAAAATAGCTACATAGTCTTCATCAACATTCCATGTTTCAAGGGATTATTTGTGATATGGAAAAGAGAGGAACGTGATTGTAAGTTTGTTCAAGTCATGCATTTGGCTTAGGGATCTAGAAGAATGAAGGAAAAACATAGAATTTGACAAAACTTTAAATGTAAACAAATCCAAGTCAAATCTAAGAATAAAAAAGGGTAACAATTAAAAAAAGTAATAAAAGATAGAAAAAGAACAAGGAATCCAAATTAAAGATTAGAAACAATTAAACCATAATAGAACAGAATAACAAAGAAACGAAAGAAGATAGATGGAAAGTTACGTGCAAAAGTCCTAAGGAGCCTTGGAAACCAGATGAAACCACAACCTCATTCAAGCGGCACTAATTCCCCTCCAAGAAAGAAAACTTGATAAGAAAAAGCTTGAAGATGATCCTCCACAACCTGAAAAGATTGTTAAAACTCTTCTAAAAGAAAACTTAAAAGAAATTCTTGAAAAGAAAAACTCAAAGAGAATTTTATTAACTCAAAAAGAGAAATTGTTGAATGAATATAATTCAATTGTGTACAATGAAGAGGCCTTTATATTGGTGACCGTTGCCAAACATGCGGATATTTGGAAAAAAAATATTGCAACAAAAGTTATGGAAAGGAAACAGAGGTGTCGCAAGTACACGGGTCAAATTGTAATATAGTAAAGAATGTTACAATGAAACACTCAAGGAAGTATTATGAGGATTGTACTTAAAAGAGATTGAATTAAACTTAAAATAATTTTCTACACTAACAGGGCTAAATAATACTAATCTAAAATTATATTAAGAACAGCCAAATTAAAAGTGATTAACAAAATAATATAAATCATATAAAATTAAGGCAACCAATTAACAATTGAAATTAAACCGAATTAAATAGACATAAGATTAACTCACTTCAGTGTTCCTAATTAACTTCCAAACTCGGGTTTTGTCGAGTTAGCTATTAATTAACCAGTTAATTATTTCGTCCTCTAACTAATTAACTAATTAACCAATACACGCTTATCTCCTGACCTCACTTTCTTGACCGGGGTAAATTATGATTTACTCAATAAATGTAACAACCCGTTTTTCAGTGGTGAAGGAGCAATGGTTTTGGAACAAAAAATTTCCATCTTGTTGGCCCGTAAATATTATTTATAGGATATTTATGGAGTCATTAGATTCACATTAGAATTTGGTCAAGAAATTTTAATGTTTAATTAGCTAATTAAAGAAAAAATGACTAAATTGTAAAAGGGTCAATACTTGTTAATTATTGCAATTGGATGATTGAATAGCTTAACTAATAAATGTGGGAGGACCAATAAGAAAATTAGACCTTATTAGTAAATAGTGGACGGTAATGGTTAAAAATTAAAGGAAAATTAAAAGAAAATATGGTTTAATGGCAATTTTGTAATTAATTCAAAATAATTAAAACAAATTGAATCAAAAGGCATTTTTTTCTTCATTTTCTATTCTTCTTGGATGAAAACGACCATTGGAGATCTAGGGATCTTTGCTCATCTCTTGGCTTTGCATGGTATGGAAATTTACCCATTTTCTTGTAATTTTTTTATGTTTTTGATATCGTTGCAATTAGGTACAGTTAGCATGTACCTTCGTTTTTGAACTGTTAAAAATTTAGAAGTTGTCATTGATGAATCTTGAATGTTTTTTTATGATAACTATGTGTTTAAAGCTTTGATTGTGGTATTTGGTTGTTTTGTGAAGTGATTTTTGTTAGATTTTGATTTAAGGATTAAATTGTTAAAATGTCAAAATTTCAAGGTTTAAAAGTGAATTTGATGTTTAATGGGGTCTGTTTAATTGCCTAGAATGTTCAACTGTAATTTGATTCCTAGAAAATGGTCAATTTGATGATTTTCGGGTTAAAGGACTAAATTACAAAAGTTGTAAAAGTTAGGGGTAATTCTATAATTTTAAAAACTAAAAGGTATAAAATTTAAAGTAAATTTAAATATGAAATGTAAGCTAATAATTGGGAATTTTATATTTTATATCAAGACCCTGTTGATTTACATGGAAAATGTAACAGCCCGATTTTAGGCCTAGTCAGGACAGTGGTTTCGAGACCACAAATCCGACGTAAGTAAATTTTTTTTATTATATTTTTATGGTCTAAAATTTTATGAAAATTTCGTTTGAAAATTTTGATGTTTGGGCACTCAATTTAGTCAAAAGGACTAAATTGTAAAAAGTGCAAAAGTTGAGTTCTACATGCTAGAGGTGTCCAATCTTTATGAAATTTTAAATTGGAGGTCCTTATATGGTAATTAGATCATTTTTAAGTTGGTGGACAAAAATAGACATGTTTAGGCATATTTCCAAAGTTTTTCATTAAGGGCATTTTGTCATTTAGTTATTAAAATGAATTAAAAACAAAATTAAAAGCCAATTTTTGTCCATCTTCAACCCCTTGGCCAAAACATGCATGGAGAAACCATTTCTAGGGTTTTTAAAGTTTCCAAGCAAATTGTAAGTCTGTTCTAGCCCCATTTTTAATGATTTTTATGTTTTTGAAATCCTCATAACAAGATCTATCTATTTCTACCAATATTTTGATATATGGTTAAAGTCTAGGGTTTTGAACCATGATGAATATGTGTGTATTTTTGTATTTAATGGTAGAAAATGCAAGTTTATGGTTGGAGAAACGAGTTTTACTAGTGATTTTCGGTGAAAATGCCTAAAAGGATTAATTTGGAAAAGTTATAAAATTTTTCATAAAAGTGTGAATTAGTGGAAATTGTAGGCTGTTGTAGTTATGAAAATAGTTCGGCTAGGCTTAAAATACAACGAAATTGAATGAAAATCATTTTACGGGCCTAGGGGCAAAAGTGTAAATATGACAAAGTTTAGGGGTAAAAATGTACATTTTGCCAAAATGTGAATTTAGGATAATTTGAGTATCAGGATGAATAAATGAGTTAAATGTGTTGTTATAGATCAAAGAAAACGAGATTCTGACTTAGAACGGGGGAAAATTAAAGAATATGACAAATAAGTTCTTTTCACCGATTGTGCTACCGAGATAAGTGTGTATGTAAATAATACATTGTTTTTTATTTATGTTTTAATATTTTGTTATATTATATGAGATATGATTGAATATGGAGTAATTATTTGATGTACATTATGAATTGTGATTGATTATGCATGAATTAGTAAAATGTTGAAAAGTGAGAATTCCCAGTTATACCTTCGGAATAGATTAGATACAATGAGGTAACTAGGTCACATGTGTGGTACTAAGTGTAGGCCGCTATGTGTACAAGAGAGCTACGAGATGGTTTTAGGTCACGTGTGTAGTACTAAGTGCAGGCTACTATGCGTACCCGGTAGCTTCGATCACATGTGTGGTACTAAGTGCAGGCCACTATGTGTAAGTGATGATTTTGGTCACATGTGTAGTACTAAGTGCAGGCTACTATGTGCACTAGATAACTTCGGCTACAAGGGTGGTACTATGTGCAGGCCACCGTGTATCTATTGTTATTCCGATGAGTTCAACGGGAAATTGACTAAGTGAAAATACATGTGATCATGTAACGACTAAGTGTAATTGAATATGACTATGTCATGAATAAGTGTAGGTATAAGTGTGAAAATTTATGAACAATGTGCCCGATATTTGATCGAACCTTCTGTAAGATGAAATGGAGTAAGTGAAATTATGAAAGAGTAAATTTAGCAACAAAATAGTTTTGGGACAGCAGTAGTTATGTGTTTTTGAAGAAGCACCAAAAATGGTGGAAATTTAATTAGAAGTTGAATGAGATATGAAATTAAAGTTGAATGAGTCTATTTTTACATAAAATAAACAGTGTAAACAAAAGAATTTTATATTCTGTGATATTCAATTTTTTGTGAGACAGGGTCAGAATGCTGTCAGAATCCCCTGTTCCAACTTTGGAAAATCATTGAAAATTGTATAAAAATAATTATGGTTTATAATTTATATTATTACATTTTTTAATGAGTCTACTTTCAAGAGAAACAAACGGGAACATTATCCAAATTGTGTACGATGAGATAATTAATTTTTAGTGAAGAGGGGTTGGAACTGTTGGACAGCGGAATAGGGGTGACTTTAAAGAAAAAAACTGTACTTATTGGCTGAATAAAAAATTCTGAAAATTTTATGTTAAGAAGATATGTGAGTCTAGTTTTAGGGAAAATTTTTGAATCTTAATTTGGAGTTCTGTAGCTCAAGATATAAATACTTTAGTGACTGTGACTCGAGTAGACAGTTTGAGATGAACATGAATAAATAGTGGAACTATGTGCAATTATGATTGTATTATCTTGAGAACATATTGTGAAGATTTATAAAAGCCTATTAATAAATCACTTATTATTTACATACCTACTTACTAAGCTATAATTCATACCCCCTTCCTTTCTTTTTTTTTCCTATAGTGTCACAGATGCTAGCTCGAGTTGGAGGTCGTCGGAGATTCTATCACACTAACAAGTTATTGATTGATATTGTATCAATGATCTTCAAGTATTTTTAAGTCTATGGCATGTATAGGGACTTGATTATGAGTATATGTTATTATGAGTTGGCCTAGAATGTTGGCCTATGCTATTTGATGGTTATTGTTGTATAAGGCCATTTAATGTGGCCAATATTTGTTATGATATAAGTCTATGATGATGCATTTCAAGGATGTGTATGCTTGCATGTGAATGGTTAAGTGTATGTGTGTGATTATGCATGATGAATGTGGTTTGTAAATGGTATGTGGATGTCTTATTGTGGATGTTTGAATGCTTAATAATACATATTGTGTGATTATAAATTTGTATAAATGTATGAGTGTTTTGGGGTGGCAAAGGGGTTGGTAAATAGCCTTACTTGTGGCCGCACAGGCAGCCACATGGCCATGTGCCCAGGGTGTGTGAAGTCTGCACTTGATTTTCGGGAATTCAAAACTCCATACGGCCTAACACACGGGCATGTATCTCGGCTGTGTGAAGGACATGGCCTTGGACACGGGCGTGTGCCCCTGTTTTTCAAGAAATTTTCTAATGTTTTCAAAAGTTCTCGGTTTAGTCCCGGACCACTTTCAAGGTATGTATTGGGCCTCGAAGGACCTGTTAGGGACTCAAAGATAAAAATTTAAAATTTTTTAATTTGGATGAAATTTTATGACTCGGTTTAATACGTTTACAAGTGTACGTGTTCCAGTAATGCCTCAAATTCTATTCCGACGTTGAATATGGGTAAGGGGTGTTACAAAAAAGGGAAACTCACAAAATAGTCTCTAAACTTATACAACTATTATAACTTAGTCCAGGTAAGTTCGTACGGTTTATAATCTAATATCTATATGAATTTTATGATGATATAATATGATGTGAAGGGTTTTAATTGTTTATTTGTTGATGTAAAGTTGTTGAGAAAATGTTATTGAACTTTGATATTTAGGTAGGATGAACGCAAGATAGAGTACAATTGAATGACGGAGTGTTATGTGGGAATTGGAGTGGAGATTGATGTGGTGTGCTTTATATGTTTTTCTTGGGTATACCGAGGTTCAATATTTGTTGCGAACTCTCGTGTTATGCTATTTTGTTCTGGTGTGTTATGGGGGCAGATGTATAGCTCTTATGAGCATTTGGCGTGTTTACGTTTGGATTAGCTCTTATGGGCATTTGGCGTGTTTACGGTTGGATTAGCACTTATAAGCATTTGGCGTGTTTATGGTTGGATTAACTCTTATGATCATTCGGTGTGTTATCGGTTGGATTAGCTCTTATGAGCATTCAACATGTTGTCGATTGGATTAGCTCTTATGAGCATTCGGTGTGTTATCGGTTGGATTACTTGTGTACTCATATCTGTAAGTCGTTCATCAGATTATAAATTATTGTACTATAACTTATATAATGACTTTGAATGGTTTGACATGTAAATGATATCTAAAATTGAATCTATTGTAGACATATATATTTTCTCAGAGATTATTATTTGAATCTTAATTTGAATTATGCAATTCATCAGTTAACATTGAGGATGGTAGAAAACACATGTAGTTGAGTTATTATTGAATGAATTGTTGTATTTAGTTCTGTAAGATTTATTGTTTCTGTACATCGAACTTACTAAGCTTCAATGAGCTTACTTGCATTAATTTATGTTCTTATAGATACTTTTGAACGTTGGACGATCGAATCAACACTCAATTCACACTATCCATCCGTATTTGGTAATTTTTGGAACGTTTGTTTTGGATTATATGGCAAGTAATAGACTTGTTTTGACCTTACTTTTGTTTTGGTATGTTTATGTATAAGGAGTAAATACCATTCCATGATTTTGATGTTTGCTTGGAAAAAGTTTAGATAATGACTTGCTATGGAATGTGAATGATGGAATATGTTTTTGATATAAACTTGCAGTACATTTATGGTTAAGAAGTCTATTTGATTTGTTGTGATTTGAAGTGCCTATGATAGGCATATTGGAGTTAAGTTATGTGAATTGACATGTTTTGGTTGATGATTTATAATGTTGTATAATTGTATATATTTGTGGTACCAATAAGGGTATATTGGTCAGGCACTTAAGATGGTCGAAAATAGCATGATTTGAGCTTGTTTAATGTCATTTTGGATAGGTCTATTGGTTGGTAAATGGTTTGCTTAGTGTCCAAGAAAGTTTAAAATGGTAAACTTGTCATTTAAGGTCCATTTAGGTGCACACGGCCTCGTACACGCCCGTGTCACTTGGTCGAGTGTGTAACAACCTTTACCCGTATCTGACGACGGGATAGGGTACGAGGCATTTCCAGACTTATTCACAAGCAAACATTCAAACCTAAGACATGAATTTCCACTCAAATTTAAAGCTTTTCAGAAACTTTCATATCGTCCTTAAAACGAGTCTACGAGGCCCAAAACATGCATCGAAAGTGGTTTGGGACTAAATCGAGAACTTTGAAAACTTTTGGAAAACTTAGAAAATTTTTCATGAAAAAGGGGTCACATGCTCGTGTGGGTTCGGGACATGCCTATGTGACCCTAAGACACTCCCGTGCTTCAGGCCGTGTGCAAATTAGGGAGATTTCTGTTTATGACATCATCATCAAATTGAGGTCACACGGCCAAGTCACATGTCCGTGTGCTTAGGCTGTGTGATCGATTATATTTTCATAATTTTTCCATAAAATAGGTGCAGACTTCACACGGCCAAGGCACACGCCTGTGTTTGAGGCCGTGCCGTCCACACGGTTGAGACACATGCCCGTATCTCTACCCGTGTGCTCATTACTGAGCATTCTGTTTTGCAACAATTAAGGTGCAGGGGACACACGGCCGAAACACATCCCGTGGGGCAGACCGTGTGTCGCACACAGCCTAGACACACGTCCGTGTGTCTACCCTGTGGACCAATATAAAGCTATTTACCAAGCCTTTTTGCCACCCTTCCATCACCAATCGACACAACAAAACATAGCGCCAATGTAGGCATATACTTTCAACCCAATCAGCCATACCTAAGTCATCCACATATCATTTACCTGCTATAATTTATCACATACAAATATCACATACTTAGCATCTCAAACCATGAAATTTCCCACATTCATGAAAACATCATCATATGTATATATACTTAACCAATATTAGCCAATATCAAATGGCCATTTACAAAATGAATTATCAACTATTGAAGCCAACACATAAGGCCAAATCAATTATGACACATGACAAAAAGACCAAGTCCCTATACATGCCATAACTCAAAATATTGTAATCATAAGTACCCAAAATGATAATTTGATAGTGTGAACGGATCTCCGACAGTCTCCGGTCCCCGAGTTGGCTTGGTGACATTATAAGACAAAGGAAAAGAAAAGGGAGTAAGCTTTAAAGCTTAGTAAGTTCCTATGCAAATAATAAGCATCATAAACACACATTTATCATGCAACTAACATGAAATAAATTAACATAGATGTCATTAAAAATCTCATAGTCCAACTTGGCATGGTTATGATTAGAAACCTTAATATCATATCTTGCACAATCATAACCTTACCGAGAGATTCTTTACATATCGAGCTCATTAGGCATAAGTTTTACGTACATACCTGTACCAATTAGCAACATACCATGGTCTTTCACAACGTTAACATTTCCGTTACGTTTCCTATTGAACCGTTTGGAATACTAAAGGATACTCGGGAAATTTCACACACATAGTACCATACCAAAGCCATATCCCAGATATGGTCTTACATGGGATCTCATATCGATTCCAATAGCCCAGCTATGGTCTTACACGCTCACATCGATGCCATATCCTAGATATGGTCTTACACGTAGTCTTAAATAACCCTAATGTCATGACATTTGTATCCTACCTATTCCTAAGGTTCAGCAGGAATTTCTCGTTTGTCAAACTTTGTCGATTTCATTCAAGAGTACATCACAATTCATATAATAATAAATTAATTAAAACATAAATAAAAATGCATTATTTACATACGAACTTACCTTTTTCGAAAATAGTAGGAATGAGGCCTAATCGTCAAATACTTTGTTTTTCCCCTGATCTAGGTCCGAACCTCGTTTCTCTTGATAATCAAGCTTGAAAGATAACAAAACCCTAGCTTTGGTGCTCTCCCAAGTTTCGACCAAGGTTAAAGAAAGATGAGAAAATTTTGGCTTTAATTTCCCTTTTTATTCTTTTATTTACCAAATGACCAAAATACCCTTCACTTAAAACTTTGAAATTTTATCTCACCATGTCCATTTTTGTCCACTAACTTAACAAATGGTATAATTACCATCTAAGAACCTTCAATTTAAAATTTCATAGAAATTAGACACCTTTAGCATGTAGAACTCAACTTTTGCACTTTTTACAATTTAGTCCTTTTTACTAAATTGAGTGCCCAAACGTCAAAATTTTCGAACGAAATTTTCGTGAAATCATTTCGTAAAAATGTAGACCATAGAAATGTAATACAAATAAATTTTTCTATGTCAGAGCTGTGGTCACGAAACCATTGTTCCGACTAGCCCCAAAATCTGGTTGTTACAATGTGCCACACACAGTCTGCGACACGGTAGGGTGTATTAAGTCAGTGTGTTACACGGCCATATGTCACAAGTCAAGGAGTTACATGATCTGGCACACGGCCTGTGACACGGATGTGTGGCCCAACTCATTGAGTTACACGGGCTGAGACACGACCGTGTGTCCCTATTTTGAAAGTTACATGGCCTGGGGCTTTCCACAAGGCCTGGCCACACAGCCGTATGTCCCCTGTTTTAAAAATTTTCAACTTTTTCTTTTAACTTTTGTTTTGTTTCAATTTAGTCTTGAATTGTTTATAAGCTATTTTTAGGGCCTTGAAAGCTCGATTTAGGGGCCAAATGCTTATGTTTGATATATTATTGAATGAGATTAAATTATCGAATGTTATGATGACAAATGTTTTCCAATGGATCGTAATGCTCCATAACCCTAATCTGGTGACGAAGACAGGTTAAGGGTGTTACATTTAGTGGTATCAGAGCTACGGTTTAGTCGATTCTCAGACTAAATGTTGTGTGTATAACGTCTAGAATTCAAGCCATATAAACCTGTGATAGTTTGACGTGTTTGATCCGATCTAGCTTTTGTTATTCTTATAGATTGTAAAGATGTCGGTCAGATATGATCGTGCTTGTAACACCCGTAACCCGTATCTGTCACCGGATTAAGCTTTAAGGCGTTACCATACAGATCGAAAACTTTTACGAACATTTCATAATACAATTCATCAAACACAATCAAAGTGTCCCTTTTATAGGTCAACGAGACCTTCATCATGCTTTAGAATAGGGTCGAGACTAAACAAAACACATACAGAATTTCTCGAAATTTTAAATTTTTTTCTAAGTTACAGAGATCACATGCCCATGTGGGTAGGCCGTGTGCCTCCCACGGCCTCAACACGCCTGTGTGTCTAAGCCGTGTCAAAACAGGGCATACATACTGACTTGTCCACATGGCCGTGGACACGCCCGTGTGGCTCACCCGTGGTCGATCTTAACTTGCACCACACTGCCAGCTACACGCCCATGTGTTCAGCCCGTGGTCGATCCTGACTTATTTTGAATTACAACCACGATGGACACGATCGAGCCACACACCCGTGTGCTCAACTGTGTGGGCAAATAAGGCCATTTTCAAGGCCAAATTGCCACCCACACAAGGGTCATCCCTACAAGCAATATACCAATTCATTTCATGCACAATTAACAACCAAAGACATGTCAAATAATCAACAAATCTTCACATTCAATCTCATTTCTAAACATGCTTATTTGCACAATCAATTCACATATAAACCCAAACATAATTCATCCACAACTTCACTAAATCACTATGGCATCATTCCATCAATAAGCTTACCATTCATAAGGTCATTTCATTGCCATCAAGCCATATCAAAACATGCATCATATACCATATTTACTCATACATATTACCAACAATTAACTAGCCAAATCACATGGCTATTTACATCTCAAACATATACCAAATGACTAGCCTATACTTGCCATATTTAGTTATATACACATTCAAAGGTACCAAAGTTGAGTTTGATAGTGTGGTGATAATTCTCAACGATCCCCGAGCCTCTCATAGCTTTAACGATCTATAAAACAGAACAAACACACACAGAGGAAGCTTTTCAAAAGCTTAGTAAGCCATATAAAAATAAACTTAACATAAATCATTCATAAGCATAATTATTTGAATTCATTAACATATCTTCAATTCAAGCACATAAATAAACTCTTTGGCTCACTATGTTTACCATTGCTTACCAATTCATCACATCTCAAATATCTCATTTGTTCATATCCCAATCATACATATATCTCAAATGTTCATTTGCATTAATGCACATAAATAATCACCTTTCATGCTTATACAAAGCATAGATATATCAACGTACCTGAAACGGATGTACAATTCACATATTCATTCATTTCTTGGACTTGCCCGTTGAACCATTTGGAACTAAATAGGATACTTAGAGTGCTCAAAATAGTCGTACAATGCCAACGTCCCAGACGTGGTCTTACATGTAATCAATATCGATGCCACTGTCCCAGACAGGGTCTTACACGAATCAATACGATGCCAATGTCCCAAACATGGTCTTACACGTAAATCTCATATCAATGCCAACGTCCCAGACGTGGTCTTACATGATATACATAACGGACACCTATGTCATGACATATGAAGTCCTATCTATTCCTAGGCTCATAGGGGACTTCTCGGACTTAACAACTTGTCAACTTATTCGTAAACTTGGATTTCACATACATTCCATCTCAATGGATATTCATAACAATGAAAATTTTCATATATACACAAATAGTTCAATTCAGATACATTTATTTGTATATCGACTTACCTCGGATTCGATTAACGGAAACGGATACGGCTACTCGATTACTTTTGATTTCCCACTATATAAGTTTGTTTTCTTCGGTTCTTGATCTATTCATATTCAAATTTAATCCATTTATTCATTAATTCATTCAATTCAGTCCAAGAACACATATTTAGGGCAATTTGCAAATTAGCCCTCACATTTTCACATTTTAGTCCTTATTTCACAAAATCACAAAATACACCAAATTTGCTTACACCCATGCTTGGCTGAATACACACTATGATCATGTCAATCCATACATTTAATTTATTTCACAATTTAGTCCCTCAAAATATTATCTTCTCAATTTAGTCCAAAATACTCAATTTCATCAAAAATTCAAAGACAAACTATGTTAATCAAACACATATCTTTCATAATTCACCATCAAACATCCAAAAACTCACATGTTCATCAATGGCACATTACAAAAACATCATCAATTCACAAAATTGAAGCATGGGTTTTGAAGTATACAAAGCAACGATTACAAAAATGTAGAAATTATAAAAACCCGATAAAAAACACATACCCGATTATGCTTAGACCATGGTCGAATGCTTCAAAGGTTTTATCCCTATTATTTCTTTCTAATTTCGGTGAAACAAAGAAGATGATGATGGCCATTTCATGTTTTTAGTTTTATTAATTAAACATAATTATCAATGTACAAAATTAACCTTTAATACTAAATGTATAAAACATGTAATTCAAGGTCATTCTTGACCATAATCGTCTACTCATTCTATTAGTGGAAAAATTGCCTTTTAAAGGCTCCATATTTAAAAGCCACAACAATTTGGCCCATAATCAAATAGAATGCTACTATTACGCTTTATGCGATTTAGTCCTATGCTAAAATTAAGCACACAAACAGACAAATTATTTCACAGAAATTTCACACATGCTAATTCACATATCATAGACACAGAAAAATATATTAAAATATTTTACTGACTCGAATTTGTGGTCTCGAAACCACTGTTCCGACTAGGGTCTAAACCGGACTGTTACAATTCTCCCCTCTTAGGGATTTTCATCCCCGAAAATCTTATCGTTAAACAGATTCGGATATTGCTGTATCATTGAATCTTTAGGTTCCCATGTAGCCTCTTCCACTCTGTGTCGATGCCACAACACTTTCACTAACAGAATTTTCTTATTTCTCAATTGTTTCATTTTACAAGCTGAGATACGGATCGGTTCTTCCTCATAAGTCATATCGGATCGGCTTTCAATCTCAGATGGAGTAATCACATGTGATGGATCAGATCGGTATCGTCTAAGCATCGATACATGAAATACATTATGTATCTTTTCTAGCTCAGAGGGCAACAACAATCTATACGTAACAGGCCCAACATGCTCGATAATCTCATACGGTTCGATGAACCTCAGACTCAACTTGCCTTTACGTCCGAATCAGAGTACTTTCTTCCATGGAGAAACTTTCAAAAACACTTTGTCACCGATTTCAAATTCAATCTCTTTTCGTTTCAAGTTCGCATAAGTCTTCTGACTATCAGAGACTTCTTTCAGACTGTCACGGATCACTTCCACTTTCTGTTCAGTGTTTTTTTATCAAATCGACCCTGTGTATCTTATTTTCATTGAGCTCAGTCCAATACAGAGGTGTCTGACATTTACATCTGTACAAAGCTTCATAAGGTGCCATTTTGATGCTTGACTAAAAACTGTTGTTGTATGCATATTCAATCAATGGAAAATATTGTTCCCACGTACCATCAAACTCAAGGATGCAACATCTCAGCATATCCTCGAGAATCTGAATGATTCATTCGGATTGACCATCCATTTGCAGGTGAAAAATTGTACTGAAATGCAATTTCGTACCTAAAGCCTCTTGCAATTTCTTCCAGAACCTTGATGTAAACCTCATATCTCTATCAGATACAATAGACAACGGCACCCCGTGTAATCTCACAATATCAGAAATGTAAAGCTCAGCTAACTTATCAAGTGAGTATTCAGATCTCGCTGGAATAAAATAGGCGGGTTTCATCAATCGATCAACTATGACCCAAATCGCATATTTCTTTCTCAGAGTCAGAGGCAATCCAGAAACAAAGTCCATCGTCACTCTATCCCATTTTCCAGAAACAAAGTCCATCGTCACTCTATCCCATTTCCATTCGGGAATCAGAATCGGTTGTAGCAAACCAGATGGAACCTGATGTTCAGCCTTAACTTGCTGGCAAACTAAACATTTTGACACAAAGTCAGATATATCTTGTTTCATACCAGACCACCAATAACATTGCTTCAGATCATGGTACATCTTTGTACTTCCCGGATGAATGGATAGATGACTATTATGTGCTTCATTCAAAATCGACTGAATCAACTCTGAGTTTCTCAGAACACATATTCGATCTCGGAACCTCAAGCAATCATTAACATCCACATGAAAATTAGAATCAGGGTTCGTATCACACTGAGCTCGTTTCACTAGTATTTCAATATTAATCTTCTGAACATCACATATTTGTTGTAAAAACAACGGTTCCACTTTCAATTCAGCTAACACTGAACTATCATCAGACAGATCTAAATGAGCACTCACTGCACGTAATGCAAACAGTGATTTCTGACTCAGTGCATCAGCTACAACATTTGCTTTACCCGGGTGATAATCTATCACAAGCTCACAATCTTTTAACGACTCTAACCATCTTCTCTATCGTATATTCAAGTCTTTTTGGGTCATCAGATATTTTAGACTTTTATGATTTGAAAACACGTGACATTTCTCACTAAATAGATAATGACGCCAAATTTTTTAGGCAAACACAATAGCAACTAATTCAAGATCGTGAGTCGGATAGTTCTTTTCATGAGGTTTCAGTTGTCTCGAGGCATAAGCTATTACTTTGCCTTCCTGTATCAGAACACATCCCAAACCATTCAATGAAGCATCACTATAAATCACAAACGCTTTGCCTGGTTCCGGTTGTATCAACACTGGAGCTTCAGTCAAAAGGGCTTTCGACTGATCAAAGCTTTTCTGACATTTATCAGACCATTCGTACTTCACATCTTTTTGAAGCAATCTAGTCAATAGAGTAGCTATCATTGAAAAGCCTTTCACAAACCTTCGATAATAACTCGTAAGTCCCAGAAAACTGCAAATTTCAGACACGTTCCTCGGAGGCTTCCAATCCAGAATAGTGGAAATCTTGCTCGGATAAACTCGTATTCCAAAGGCTGATACAATATGTCCTAGAAAACTGACTTCATGCAACTAGAATTCACATTTGCTGAATTTCGCATACAATTGCTTTTCTCTCAGAGTTTGCAACACAATTTTCAGATGTTTAGCATGTTCAGTTTCATCCTGTGAATAAATCAAAACGTCATTAATGAATACAACAACAAATCGATCTAGGTACGATCTGAAAATTCTATTCATCAGATCCATAAAAATAGCAGGAGCATTAGTTAGTCCAAATGGCATAACTAAAAATTCGTAATGTCCGTACCTTGTTCTGAAAGTAGTTTTCGGAATGTCTGAGTCTTTTACTCTCAACTGGTAGTATCCCAATCTCAGATCTATCTTTGAAAACACAGTGGCTCCTTTTAGTTGATCAAACAAATCATCAATTCTGGGCAACGGATATTTGTTCTTTATAGTTACTTTATTCAACTGACGATAGTCAATGCACATTTTCATCGTGCCATCTTTCTTTTTCACAAACAGAACAGGAGCACCCCAAAGTGAGAAACTCGGTCTCGCAAACCCTCTGTCAGTTAACTCTTGCAACTATGACTTTAATTCTTTTAGCTCTGTTGGTGCCATTCTATACGGAGCTATCAAAATAGGTGTCGTACCAGGAAATAGATCAATACCAAATTCAACTTCACGTATCGGAGGCAATCCCGACAATTCTTCAGGGAATACATCAGAAAACTCACAAACAACTAGCACTGATTCAACTTTCTTTTCAGACACTTTCGAATCAATTACATAACCAAAATAAGCTTCGTATCCCTTTTTCATATAACTCTGAGCTTTCAATACAGGTATCATAATAAGTAACCCATTCAGATCATTAGATTCAATACGAACTATTTCACCATCCAGGCATCTCAAATCAATAATCTTTCTTTTGCAATTCACAACAGCATTATGCAATGTCAACCAATCCGTACCCAAAATTATGTCAAACTCATCAAACGGTAATAACATCAGATTAGCAGGAAAACAGATATTTCGGAACATCAACGAACAGTTCTTGCATACTTTGTCAATCAGGACACTTTTACCTAAGGGGTTCGATACTTTTATAACAAACTCAATAGATTTTACAGGCAAAGTCTTACTGAATACTAAATTCATGCATATATACGAATGGGAAGAACCAGGGTCTATCAATGCAATCACAGAAGTATCATAAAGAGTAAATGTACCCATTATAACATCCAGAGATGAAGCTTCCTCACGAGGTCAGATGGCATATGCTCTGGAAGGCGCTCTAACTTCAGATCTCGCAA
Source organism: Gossypium bickii (assembly GCA_025503065.1). NCBI lineage: Eukaryota > Viridiplantae > Streptophyta > Magnoliopsida > Malvales > Malvaceae > Gossypium > Gossypium bickii. The sequence goes on from CP106709.1 coordinate 69,517,477, forward strand.
CTGAGTCTTTTATAACTCTTTTACTACCACGGACATTTCTTGTGTTTTGAGAAGGTCTACCTCTCTCTGAAACATTCTCAAATCTCAGATTCTGAACAATCTCTTGCTCAACTGATTCTGGGCAATCAAAAATGAAATGATCTAACTAGAGGTGAGCATTCGATCGAATCGAATCGAAAATTTTCGAGTTAATCGAGTTTTCGAATCATAGTTTATCATCCTAACCTAATTTGAAATTTTTTCGAATCGAGTCGAGTGAGACAAAATTCGAATCGAATCGAATCGAATATATTTGTTCGAGTTAAGTTTTAAAAAAATAACTTTAGTGTTTTTAATTTTTATGTAATTTTTTTCAAAAAAATTCTTTAAAGTTTTTAAACATGATCATACAACAAAAAATTAAAGTAAACAAGTGAATAAACAAAAGCAACACAACATCAACCTAAATTAACCAACAACAACAAACCAAGCCATACTAATAACAATAACACATCAGTTCAAAAACCATTATTGAATAGTTTAAGTTCTTCTTGTGCTTCAAACACCATTGATCTTGAAACATCTAGTAAAAGTATTGAATGAGTTAGTTAAATGATAAAAATGTTCGCAAAAAAAATTAAATAAACATTTAACTTTATAAACTACTGCTAAGTATATTATCTTCTTGATCTTCAGGTATTTTTGTCAAGTCTAGCAAATTTAAAAACAAAAGTGTTAGTTAAATTATGCTTACTAATATAAATAACACAAAAAATTATTTTATAAATTAAAATTTATATATTACCATCTTCTATGGTTTGAAGTTCATCAACATAATCTTCAAGATTGATGGCATCATTAGATTTCCGAAGCCAATCTTGTGTGCAAACCAAAGCCTCGACCTTGAGAGGAGTTAGAGAACTTCTAAAACTATCGAGAAGACGTCCACCCGTGCTAAATGCACTTTCCGAGGAAACTATTGAAATAGGAGTAGCAAGAATATCTCGAGCCATTTGTGAAAGAATAGGGAATCTAGGACTGTTCATTTTCCACCACAACAGTAAATCAAATGAGCTTGAATTGTTTACTTCTTCATCCTCACCCAAATATCTATCCAACTCAGATTTGCTTTCTAATCCAACTTGTTTCTTGTTCTGAAGGTATTTTTGTTTGGCCAAGCCCGTTTTCATTTCTGAATGATCTATTTCCATTGAACTACAAAGATTTGTCGAAGAACTAGATCTACCTTCAAACTGTTGAATTCTCCCGGCATTAGAAGAATACTCGTTGAACAAGCAATGCAATTCTTTATCAATCATTTTCATAATGTCATTAGCAACATTAGGAAAAAGCAAGTTGACCCCAAAGTTCAAAAAACTCATTTTACATCGTGGATCAAAGATGACCGCCAAGTAAACTAGCATGTTGATCTTGTTTCCTTCACCCCAATATTTATTATATTTATCTCTCATTTTGGAAGTCATAGAAACTATGTCTAGATCTCCACAACTTTGCCACCCATCAAAAAGACAATGCACATCCGTCAATACTTCAAAAAGTGAATGAGAGGTAACATGCAAAGATCTGGACACCTTCAGTGTAAGATGATAAAAAGGCTCTAATACTTTTATAACTCTTCGAACAATTTCCCAAATCAAATGTAGGAACTCCATATCCAGCAGTAAGGTCAAGAAAAAAATTATGGTCATCACGTACATATGATTCAAATGCACGCTCATATTTTTCGGCCACCTTTAACATCATATATGTTGAGTTCCATCTAGTAGGCACATCTAAACACAATTGAGCCTTACTATCTATCATTTCTTCTTTTACCCGTTGGTTGAATTTTATCAACCTCGGTGGTGATGCTCTTATATACCTCACAAAGACCTATAACTCGATCCACGAATCTGAAAACATCCTTAATACCGTATTGCACAATGAGATTAAGAATGTGTGCAACACATCTCATATGAATAAATTTTCCATTTGCAATGAAGCATTTCGATGATTCAATTTCTTTCTCAAATATTCAATGGCAACACTATTGGCGGATGCATTATCAACGATAATAGTGAAGACCCTCTCAATCCCCCATCTCAAGACATTTTTCAATAGCTTGACCTATGCTTTCACCTCTATGAGCGGATATTGGGCAAAAATTTATAATTCTTTTTGCAACCTCCACTCATCATCCACCCAATGTGCTGTTAAAACCATATAAGATATCCTCTGCAATGAAGTCCAAGTGTCTGTCGTCAAACAAACTCTACTTATATCTTTTTCAAATCAAGACAATCCCTTCTAATTCTCCAACGAGATAGAAGACTAAAACGTGGGCATGCTATAGAAAGAAAGTATTTAAAGCTCTCTCCCTCTACAATTTTAAAAGGTAGTTCATCCACAATTATCATACGAACCAATGCTTTTCTAATAGCATCTTTATCAAACACCCAAGTTGATAAATCCGTTGTTTCTTGCCTAACATTCACAAATGTTAATTCTGATTGCTTCGGATCAGAAGTATTACCTCGAGGTCTTTTTAGGCATGTTTTCAAATGGTTATTCAAATTTGTTGTAGAACCCATAGTTGTTTCCATGGTGTAAGTAACATCACATGCATTGCACCTTGCTCTCTTCTCCCCCTCTTTAGTCACATACTTGGTGAAATGGTTCCAACAAGTTTTGCCTTGGAGTAATCTTTTTCGAATATTTTCCTTGGTGATTGTTTGATCATCTCTACTTGGGGAAGAATTTTGTGAACTTTGAGTTGAACCATCTTGCTTTGGATCACTCATCTACAAGTAAACATTTGTTGCAATCACTAATGATGACCAATAATTGATTTAAATTCAAACTTAATAACATTTATGCTTTAATTCATTTTCTGAACCAAAGTTATCATTCAACCAAATTTTTACAATATTAAATCAAGTACTTGTTATACAAAGGAATATCTCAAATTTTTAATAAAAGAATTAGACTCACTCCATATATATTTTTTATTGAAAGAAAATGGGTACAAAATAGATTTGAGTGAAACACTAATGGGTTGACACTAATATAGCAAATGTAGATGCAGTATAATTTTCCTCCAAAATCATTAGCTTCAAATTAAGTAATTTATATCACTCAAAGATAATTATGTTATACTATACTATAAGGCTGCATGTATAATAGAAACGATTACATTGCTAGTGTACCAAAGACTAAAAATATGGTAAATTATTTGCATTTGAAATTTTAATGAAATAAAAGACATATCCATATAATAATTACTAAAGATTAAATTTAAAATTTTTAAAAATAAAATGAATAGATTTAAATAAGTTTAAGTTATGCATTTATTATAAATATACCAAAATTTAATGTTTATATTTTAATAACGTGGAATTTAAACAACCAAATATAGTAGTAATGATATGAAAGAAATGTAAAAGATGAGGTATATATTTATAAAACAGTAGGCAAAAGATGGAACATCTTTTGTTTTGGTTTCTGAAAGTGATGAAGACACTGGATTCTATCAGAGAAAGGGGTTGGCACCATTTAAACTTAATTCTATCGAGAGAAAGCCAAGAATAAACACAAGTGAGGTTTTGTTTCAACCATTTAAACTTATATTATCTGTAGGCAAAATTGCTTGATGAATATTTAAAGGTTAAACACTTAATCTCACTTTATCATTTTTTTTTCGTCCTTGAGGCGTATTTGTTGAACTAAGTTATCCAAGTTGATATTTTATTTCTATATTGAACTTCCTTTAGAAAGTATACTTGAAGAATTGCTTTGGTTGCTAATACTTCCATCCGCCTGCGCCATTTAGTTTATGTATGACAAATAGACATCTTTGTATGCTTTATATACTAGATTTGATTATCTTTCTATTTTTAGAGGAATTATTATATATATTCTTTTGTTTTGAAGCTCCTGCAGACTTCCTACTATTTCAGGATCAATTGAAGTTTGGGACTTCTTAAGTGTTGATTCCCAAGTGGATTTCTATTTTCCTTCTCTTATGGCGAAAAGCTTATTCTCAGTATGCTAAATTCTATTTCAAAAGTCAAACATTTTCTTTTCAATCCTAGTAATTAAGCAAATATGCCACAAAGAAAAAATTATTATAAAACATTGAGGCATTGTTGAAATTACCTAAACTAATAAGAGCACGAACTCCAAAATCACCATTTGTGACCAGGAGTTTGGTCTTTCTTTTCAATAATCCGCTGTTCAACAGAGAACAGAGACCTTTGCACCTATAATAGAAAATAAATAACAAACTATTATAATGATTCAATTTTTAGAATGAGTAAATTAGAATTACGAGAAATAATAAAATGATAAAAAGTAAGAAAATACATCCAAAAACTAATGCAACCAAGGCAATGGCTAAAGAACAAGAGGTGAGATTCTAGTTTTTGAGTGAATTTACGTCGACACAAAGACGACAAGCTCTCTTCACGGCCTCCACCGCCGCTTCAAGTTCTCTATGGTACTTGGCAGCTGGACAAACCCGACATACTCAATACCAAAGAAATGAAAAATAAGGCGGAAGGAGAAGAAAAGGGGGAACATGGTAGCAACGCTACTGAATCCGAAACATCAATCAAGGAGAAAAAATTGGAATTGAAAGTAAAAGTAGGAGGAAGAGATTAAGAGAAACTTGGAATTGAAGAGTAGAAAACAACTTACCACTTACCAGAGAGTCAGAATAGAGAAAAATCTACAACAATGCACTTGGAGAAGAGGAAGAATCTGTAGTGCTGCTAGTGCACTGCACGATTGGAGTTTGGAGAAGAGGAGAAGAAAAGCTAGGGCTTGGCCGCTTGGGGGTGTGATTGGGGGGTAAGAATCGGGTTGGGAGAACTTGGGATTTGGGGAAAAAATGGGGCTAAGTGTGTGTGACGGGTTTGGGCCTTTGGGGGGAAATGGGTCGGTAAAAGCCCAAAATTTTAAAAAAAGTAAAAAAAAAATATAATTTATATTCTATTTATTCGAATTATTCGAGTTATTCGAATTCAAAAATTCAACTCGATTCGAACTCAAAATTCGAAACTCAAAATTCGAGTTGATTCGATTAACTCGATTAACTCGATTAACTCGATTCGAATAATTCGAAATTCGAATTTTTTTTCGATTTTTTCGAATCAAATCGAGTTTTGCTCACCCTTAGATCTAACGATCCACATATGAAACAGGCTCGATCATTGAATCTACAACTACCCGGATGTCTTTTACCACAATTCTTACATTCAGGTCACTCAGATTGGACATTCCCAACACTTGCCATCGAAGTCGTTGGAGCTTTAGTATTCGACTGTGATCTAGCTCGATCTCTACTCAATTGTCCCATATTAGCCTTTGATCTACTATGCTCATCTCTGAATTTCTTCAAAGCAGACTGAAATAATTTGCTCGGAATTCTCTTTCTCGCATCTCTGACTTCTGACTCAGCTTTTCTTTTATCTTTCCCAAGTGCCTCAACTTTGCACGCTCGATCAACAAGCACTACAAACTCCTTTATTTCCAGAACTTCGACTAACAAATGGATGTCTTCATTGAGGCCATCTTCAAATCTCTTGCACATTATTGCCTTGGTGGATATACATTCACGAGCATACTGACTTAGTCTCACGAACTCTCGTTCATATTCCGTAACAGACATGCCATCCAGTTTCAATTCCAGAAATTCCTTTCATTTCTGATCAATAAATCTCTGACTGATATATTTCTTCCAAAACTCTACCTAAAAGAAATCTTATGTGACCCGTTCTTTCAGAACAATAGAAATCAAAGTCTTCCACCACTGATAAGTCGCATCTCGTAACAAAGATACAACACATTTAATACTTTCTTTCGGAGTCAAAGACATCTCATCAAACACTCAGATAGTGTTTTCTAACCAAAACTCGACTTTTTCAGCATCATCATCACTAGTAGCCCTGAACTCTTTAGCCCTATACTTTTGGATTTTGTTAACCAGAGGCTTATTCAATAGATTCAGATTCATAGTCGGAGGCATAGCATATGTCTGGGGGGGATTAGACTGGGGCAGAGGTTGTGAAATAGCCGAATTATTTCTCACAAACTGAGTGAGCCAGTCACTCATTATCTGGAAGAAAGCTTGTTTAGCTTCTCCCTCTTGACCGCTCGTAGTCGGTCTCGAATCAGAGGGCGCTGTCCCTTGAGCGGGAGCAGGTGCATTGCTTTCTACATCGTCAGCTACGGTTCTTTCAGGATCCATTACTATACGTAAAACACATTTTACACATCAGGATTCATCACACTATCACAGTTCATATATATGGCATGTATAGCTAGACTCTCACATGCTACGGTAGTCCGAGAGTCGGCTAAACCATAGCTCTGATACCAATCAAATGTAACACCCCTAACCCGTATCCATCGCTGAATTAGGGTTAAAGGCGTTACCAGATAGATCAGTAACTTTTACAGACATTTCCTAATACAAATCATCAAATGCAATCAAAGTGTCCCTTTTATAGGTCAACGAGACCTTAATCATGCTTTAGAATAGGGTCGAGACTAAACAAAACATATACAGAATTTCTTGAAAATCTAAAAAATTTTCTAAGTTATAGAGGTCACATGCCCGTGTAGGCAGGCCGTGTGCCTTCCACGGCTTCAACACGCTCGTGTGTCTAAGTCGTGTCAAAACAGGGCATACATACTGACTTGTCTACATGGCTATGGACACGTCCGTGTGCCTCACCAATGGTTGATCCTGACTAGCACCACACGGCCAGCCACATGCCCGTGTGTCCAGCCCATGGTCGATCTTGACTTGTTTTGAATTACAACCACGAGGGACACGGTCGAGCCACATGCTCGTGTGCTCAACCGTGTGGGCAAATATAGGTCATTTTCAAGGCCAAATTGCCACCCACACAAGGGTCATTCCTACAAGCAAGACACCAATTCATTTCATGCACAATTGACAACTAAAGACATGTCAAATAATCAACAAATCTTCACATTCAATCTGATTTCTAAACATGCTTATTTGCACAATCAATTCACAAATAAATCCAAGCATAATTCATCCACAATGTAGCACCCCAAACCCGACCTAGAAGTTTGGCCCGAATCCGGCGTGTCACATTGAAGTGTTTTTGCAAAAACCTTATTTTCATTGAAATTTGATAAACTAAAAAAGTAACATATTTTAAGCCCACATTTAGCATGCTTTTGGATGATTTAAGCCTCGATTTATGTAATTTGGTGCTCTTAATCCTTTCTTTTCATGTTTTATACCCAGGGGAGCACCCAATGACGAAAAGAACGAGAAACGGGCTTAAAACGGACTAAATTAGGCCAAAATAGAAATCGACACGGCCTGGACCCTAGACCACACGGCCATGCCTCATTAAAAGTCTAAACACGGCCTGGCCACGATTCACACAGGTGTGTGCCATGGCGTGTCCCTGTCGTGGAGAAGATCAATTTCACTCAGAAAAGGATACTTAGGGGCAAAGAAACCCGTTGCAAAAGCCTATATAAACCCTCTAAGTATAACCTAGAAAAAAATAGTTAGCTAAGCCAAGTAGCCGAGCCAGAAAGGTCAGATTTGTGGAAATCACTCAAAGATAGCCAGTTCGTCTATCTCAAGAAGTCGTAGTTATACTCAAAACGAAGGATCTCTCTTTCAATTCCTTCAGGGGGTTTTAGGGATTTCTTATGTTTTGTTTTATCTTTTCTTTTGAGATGTTGTCTTTTATAGTTATGAACTAAACCCTCAGATACCTGAGAGGGATGAAACCTAAGATGAATCTTGTTATCGATTTCTAAACTATATGATAAATATTTGACTTGTTCTTAATTATGTGTTCTTAATTCTTGTGTTGATATTTTCGGGATATTAATTCAAGTATGATGTGCTTAGGTGGAGGAGCAAAAGTCCCTGGTTAAGAGTAGATCTAACATAATTAAGCAGCGTTGATCGCGCGCCTAGAGATAGGGTGACGAGATTTTGCCGGATTAGGGTGAAACCTAATATGGGAGTCCATAGATCGAGTTAATGCGATTCTAGGGGTTTTAATTAGAAAGAGATTTCAATTAATCAACCTAGGGTTAGACGTTATTCGCTTCGAGAGAGGGTTTAATATAACTTAGGGAGTCTTACGGATCAAGTCAAATGAATAAATCATCTGGTTCAGAGTTAGATAATAATTGAAGTGTAGGTGGATTCTTCCTTGGGTGTCGTCTTAATCAATTGGTTTTCTCTCAAGTTATTTTCTCAATTCATCCTTTCTGTCTTTGCATCTTTAGTTTAGTTGATAGTTAAATTTAGATTAGATAAATAAGTACCCTTAATTCTTAGGCTAAATAATAAAGAGAGAGTTAGTATTAGTACTTTTGGTTCCTTTGGGTTCGACATTCCGGTCTTGCCTAAACTATACTATTGTTCGATAGGTGCGCTTGCCTCAAATCGTTGTCAGAGTTAGTTTCTAGGTTCGATCATTCTTTTTATAAAATTTAAGACTCGACAGACACGATCTAGTTTTTGGCGCCGTTGTTGGGGAACTAAAGTATTAAGAACGCTTAATTTTTATTACTTTAGCCATATTTATTTTATTTTTGTAATTTAATTATTTTTAGACTTTGCTAAATTTTATTTTACTCCTTTCAGGTACCTCTGGTTTATGACTAGAAGAAACCCGATAGGACCTCTACTTTACGACAGTGATATTGAAGGTACCATTTGTAGAAATCGCAGAGAAATAAGGCGAAGCTTAAACTACATAGACAAATAGCAAGAACCCGAAATAAATACCACGGAAGATATGGCTGAAAATAATCCACCACCTCCAGAGATGGCCAAACATCATGCTCCACGTACTATGTATGATTATGCTAAACCTAGTTGAACAGGAACTGAATCTAGTATTGTTAGGCCTACTATTGCTGCAAATAATTTTGAACTGAAACCTAACACTATATAGATGATAGAGCAGTTTGTTCAGTTTGATGGTTTGTAGGATGAGGATCCTAACACACACCTAGTGAATTTTCTAGAATTCTGTGATACCTTCAAGATAAATGGCATTTCTGATGATGCCATCCGTCTTAGGTTATTTCCCTTTTCCCTAAGAAATAAAGCCAAACAGTGGTTACATTCTCTTCCACGAGGGTCAATCACTACATGGGACCAAATGACCGAAAATTTTTTATTAAAATATTTTCCACCGGCTAAAATGGCCAAATTGAGGAATGATATCTCTTCTTTTGTGTAGATGGGTTTAGAGACATTATACGATGCATGGGAGAGATGCAAGGATTTGCTGAGGAGGTGCCCATGCCACGGATTGCCATTGCGGCTACAGGTCAAAACTTTTTACAACAGTCTAAACCCTTCAGCAAGGCAATTAATCGATTCAGTCGCCTATGGAACCCTGAACAACAAAATTCCTGAAGTAGCCTACGAGTTTATAGAGGAGATGTCACTGAATAACTATCAGTGGCAAGTTACAAGGACAAGGCCAGCCAAAGCAGCTGGAGTTTTCAACATTGATGCCGTGACGGCACTATCAAATCAGGTAGAATTGTTACATAAAAAATTTGATAGTTTCTATGGTTCTTCGCAGGCACATCCAGTTATGCAATGCGACGCAAGTGAAGGAGTGGTGAATCCTGAGTACCCACCCTACGGACAGGGCAGGGAGAGCGAGCAAATGAACTATATGGGTAATAATTTTCGATCTAACAATAACCCTTATAGTGATACTTATAATCCAGGTTGGAAGAACCACCCTAATTTCTCATGGGGTGGTCAAAGAAATCAAATACAACAACCTTCCCAAAACTTTCAACAACCCACAGGAAAAGAAGTCGAACCTTGAAGAGGTACTGACAAACTTCATAGCAGCCTCAGAAACATGTTTCCAGAAGGTAGAAACAAAACTTGAGGCGTTGTCACAAGATTTCAAGGATCAATTCGAGCAACTTGCTAAGCAGCTTTCTGAGAGACCACAGGGAAGACTACCGAGCAACACCGAGACTAACCCAAGGGAGCAAGTTCAAGCCATAACAGCTCAAGAGAGTGAAGGGTTAGATAAGCATAATTTAAAGCAAAAGAAGGTAGTAGAAGAAGATATGGTTGAGGTCAATAACAAATCGAAACCAGTAATCAATGAGTACAAACCTCGCATACCATATCCTCAAGCATTAACGAAAGACGATACAGAGGAACAGTTCGGTAAGTTTCTTAAACTTTTAAAGAAATTACATATTAACTTACCATTTCTTGAAGCTCTTTCGCAGATGCCAAATTCCAGGAAATTTTTAAAGAAGCTATTAACAAATAAGCGGAAGATAGACAAGGAATGGCATGTGGAACTAAACGCAGTGTGCTCAGCAATGTTGCAAAACAAACTGCCATAGAAATTAAAATATCTAGGGAGTTTTACAATTCCATGCTTGATTGGTAGTTTATCTATTGGTAATGCATTAGCTGATTTAGGGGCAAGCATAAATGTCATTCCTTATAAATTGTTTAAATAACTAGGTCTACGGAAACCCAAACAAACTAGGATGAGCATTCAATTAGCTGATAAAACTATTAGAGTTCCTAGAGGTATAATTTAAGATGTACTTGTGAAAATTGATAAATTTGTATTCCAGGTAGACTTTGTCGTCTTAGACATGGATGAGGACAACACGATCCCCCTAATTTTAGGAAGACCATTCTTAGCAACTGCCAGAACTAAAATCGATGTTGATGCAGGCGAACTTATACTCTGTGTAGGTGACGAGACAGTCACTCTTCAAGCCCTCGATTCAGCCAGAACATCGAATAACCAAGGTGAGAAGGTAAATTCTATTGATAACCATTCGTTTAACCCTTCTTTTCAGGAAACACCATAACATGATCCTGATCCTGAACCCGGTGCCAACATGGAAATAACTCACGAGGAACAAGGAATTCAGATAGATGAAATAAAAGAGGGGACAACGCACCTTAAAAAAGAACTAGGGATACCCAAAGCAGAACCAAAGCCACCCTACGAGAACCACAAGTTCAAAATAGGAGATCAGGTATTACTAGATAAAGTCGATCCACGAGTGTCCCCTCATGATCCTAACACCAGCAAAGAAATCCTTTTCAAGGTAATCGATGTTTTTCTATACGAAACAATCGAGGTAAGTAACCCTATGTTCGGCACTTTACAAATAAATGCTTCTTGACTTAAACTCTATCATGATAATGTAACTGCCAGCACGAGGAAGGATTTTCAACTCCTCAAACCACCATGAATATACAAATGAGAGGAGAGTCTAGCTTAAGACTATAAATGAGTGCTTCTCGGGAGGTAACCCGAGTACTAACCCCATTAACTTCTATATTTTTCATTTTTATTTTATTTATCTTATTCTTTCCTTAAAGCACCTAACTATAAACTAACCAAGTGCAGATTTCTAGGTCACACAGTCGTGCACACGATCGTGGCCGTGGCCGTGTGGACTTTACGAATCTCCGTACTGACATGGCAGGGATGGTACAAGTTAAAACAAATAAAATCTTCGAGTCACGGACTCAAACCACCACCCCACGGGCATCGACAAAACCCCACGGCCATGCGATGCGGCCGTGGTCGACACTGTTAGATCACACACGGACGTGGTGACTTAAGCATGGCCGTGGGAGAAATGAACGAAGCCCACCACGACCATGCTATATGGCCGTGTGAGATGCCACGCCGACGAGACACGGGCGTGTGAATGTACCTGACTTGAGAATTCTATTTAAACCTCCTACACCCTCCACTCTCAGCATTTTTTTTTTGTTCTCATAGCATTCTTCTCAATCTTTTGGCCATGTTGAAGAAACGGAAGGATTCAAGCACAGTCTCCCTTATAGAGACCGATCTACATAAGTTCATGCCGGCCGCTTCATTCACTCGACAAGCCAAGGGTCTTTTAGACCATTTATCTTTTATTTTACTTTTATCTTCTCCTTTATTTTCCTTTTCTTTAGTTTTCTTTTGCTTAATCTAGTTTATTTTATCTTATTCCTTAATTTTAGGTTCTAAAGGCTGCTTGGGAATCACGCCACTTTCGCCACCGCCGGCACCTCTACAGCCTTAGAGGTCACACCTACCTCGGAAACCATCTACCAATAAGGATTCTCAAGCTCTTTTATTTGTTATTTAGTTTGATTGAATTTCTATTTTCTTTCTCTTTATCTTTCTCATCTTTATTTATATATTTAGTTTATTTTAAATGTGTCTTAATAAATCCTGGCTAATTCTCTACGAGCCTCCCAATTTCTTTATCTAGTGCAGAGCTCGTCAGTAACCACCACAACAAAAGACGACGTCTCCAACATATTTTCCACATTCTCCAAAAGATTTCAGCCATAATTCAGGAAGTTTCACTTCTCCCCCTCTTTTTTGATTATCTACTAAATGTTATTATCTATCTTTGCAATTGAGGGTAATGTACAACTTAAGTGTAGGGGGGTTAACTATAGTACTATTTGAAAATCCCTGAATTATGCCTTGTTCAAAAAGTAAGTTTCTCATATTATGATTAGAATGAAAATTCCTTTGATATATGATTTTTATTGATATGTTTTGGATTAAATCACTGATAATTGCGCATTGATTATTAAATTTGAAGAATACTAGAGAATTAAGTATGATAAGTTTATTTTTCAGAATGTTACCTTGAAGTTTGAATTTTACAAGGTTGATATCAAACACCCATAATTTTTTGTGAGACTTTGAGCCTTATAGAGCATATATTCTTTTTCGTGCTCATTTTTTTATTATGAGTGTGTCAACATTGAATTGTTATTCTAGAACTTGCATTGATTATACATGTCGAGACCACACCTATGATTTGATATACAGAGATGATAAAGGCACTTAGGATTTAACCCACTTATACCACTAAAAGGCCTACCTTCATAATTAACCCCTAGTGAACCCATTTGATCCTAACAACCCTTTTCATTGACTTACCCACTAATATTAACCCAAAGCCTTTTGTATTTGTTATTACCATTCTTTTTGATTACCTTTTTTGTCGAGATTTGATTTTGAGCAGTTGCCTAACTATGTTCTATATTTCAGTTGTAAAAGTTCTTTCCTATTATCATTTGACTTGTTCTTAAAAAAGACGAAGTATATTCATTATTAGTTCTATAATTAAGTGAGCTTACATGTTTAAAGTGAAAATCCTGAAGAAAAAGCTCGTATTATTAGTTTTCAATTGATGTAATTATTTAAATTAGTTCATTTTTCTAGTTAGGTATTTTTTCAGGTCAATCTCGATTCTGACCCTACAATTCAGCCTTTATCCACACCTTTAACCTAAGCCCTGTTACAACCCTCTTAAAGACCTTTTGATTTGTGTATCATCTCATATTATAGTGGTGGAAATTTGATTTTCATGCAAGCCTATGGGATTAACTTTTAATGTTTGACTTTTGAGGCTTAATTCTGAACCTTAAAACACTTTGAGTGGTTTGAGTGAATCTGTAGTGAGGATGTCAATTCTTGTCAATTTTAAATCAAAGGTAATTATTTAGATGAGGGGAAACACCTATGTTTTGTGCTATAAATGTATGGCTTTGATTGTTTGGATCTTTAAGACTCTTTGAATTGAATTATCCATGTATGAATTATCTTTGAATTATGATGAAACATTATTGATAAATGTTATAGATCGAGGAAGTTTGTTTTAATTGTGACTTGAGAATTTCGCTTGAGGACAAGCAAAACTTAAGTGTGGGGGTATTTGATAAACCGAAAAAGTAACATATTTTAAGCCCACATTTAGCATGCTTTTGGATGATTTAAGCCTCGATTTATGTAATTTGGTGCTCTTAATCCCTTCTTTTCATGTTTTATACCTAGGGGAGCACCCAATGACTAAAAGAACGAGAAATGGGCTTAAAACGGACTAAATTGGGCCAAAATAGAAATCAACACGGCCTGGACCCAAGACCACACAGCCGTGCCTCATTAAAAGTTCGAACACGGCCTGGCCACGATTCACACGGGCGTGTGCCATGGCCATGTCCCTGTCATGGAGAAGAGCAATTTCACTCAGAAAAGGATATTTAGGGGCAAAGAAACCCGTTGCAAAAGCCTATATAAACCCCCTAAGTATAACCTAGAAGAAAACGGTTAGCTAGGCCAAAGAGCCGAGCCAGAAAGGTCAGATTTGTGGAAATCAGTCGAAGATAGCCAGTTGATCTATCTCAAGAAGCCAGAGTTATACTCAAAACGGAGGATCTCTCCTTCAATTCCTTCAGGGGGTTTTAGGGATTTCTTATGTTTTGTTTTATCTTTTCTTTTGAGATGTTTTCTTTTATAGTTATGAACTAAACCCTCAGATATCTGAGGGGGATGAAACCTAAGATGAATCTTGTTATCGTTTTCTAAACTATATGATAAATATTTGACTTGTTCTTAAATATGTGTTCTTAATTCTTGTGTTGATATTTCCGGGATATTAATTCAAGTATGATATGCTTAGGTGGAGGAGCAAAAGTCCCTGGTTAAGAGTAGATCTAGCATAATTAAGCGGAGTTGATCGCGTGCCTAGAGATAGGGTGACGAGATATTGCCGGATTAGGGTGAAACCTAATATGGGAGTCCATAGATCGAGTTAATGCGATTCTAGGGTTTTAATTAGAAAGAGATTTCAATTAATCAACCTAGGGTTAGACGTTATTCACTTCGAGAGAGGGTTTAATATAATGTAGGGAATGTTACGGATCAAGTCAAATGAATAAATCGTCTGGTTTAGAGTTAGATAACAAGTGAAGTCTAGGTGGATTCTTCCTTGGGTGTCGTCTTAATCAATTGGTTTTCTCTCAAGTTATTTTCTCAATTCATCCTTTCTGTCTTTGCATCTTTAGTTTAGTTGATAGTTAAATTTAGATTAGATAAATAAGTACCTTTAATTCTTAGGCTAAATAATAAAAAGAGAGTTAGTATTAGTACTTTTGGTTCCTTTGGGTTCGACATTTTAGTCTTCCCTAAGCTATACTACTGTTCGATAGGTGCGCTTGCCTCAAATCATTGTCAGAGTTAGTTTTCAGGTTCGATCATTCTTTTTATAAATTTTAAGACTCGACAGACGTGATCAAAAACCCTTCTAGGGAAAAGTTAAGAAAAATCCAGCTTGCTTTCAAAATGAGGTGTAGCCAAAAAACCATTTCCTTGTTACTATGTAAAAAGAAATTCCTTTGACAGCGGAAGCTCGTTCTTAAAACAAAATTATTTTCAAGAAAACTTGAAATATGCTTAAAAGAAATAAATCCAGGTTCCATTTCAAAATTACAATGCATAGTGGAAGTAATGGAATAATAACTAGTGGGAAAACCTTATACAATCCAAAAAAAAAAACATAACTTAAAGTAACTAACTTAAAATCTAGAATTTAGACATTTAGAAAAACAGTTCTAATCGTCTTGCTAGTTGGCCACCTCTGAGTCCCTCCATCGATCGAACCGCCTACTAAGGATTACTTGAGAAAAATAAAAGAGGGAGTGAGTTTTTGAAATCTCAGTGTGTACGACCCTCGTCAAACAAACAGCATACATATCATAATAATAACATAATAATATTATACATGCAATGTAATGCAAACCCTCCCCAAATAATCCATCTGGTACACTTCATCTCCGTCCAACCGAATAACCCGTATCCGTCTCCAGAATAGGGTTACGGAGCATTACCAGAGTTTACAATTCAAACAGACAGAAGTTTCAAACATTTCATATCATAGCAATAAACATATTAAAACCAAGTCAAATCATACATATTGTCCTTCATACGAGCCCTCGAGGCCCTAAATATGTGTTAGAAACAAGTCGGGACTAAATCGATTACTCAGAGAATTTTTCAGAAAATATTGAAAATTTTCAACACTTCAGGGGTCACACAGCCGTGTAGCCAGGCTGTGTGACTCACATGGCCAAGAGAAATGCTCGTGTCTCATGCCGTGTGGGCATCCGAAGTAGGGACACACGGCCGTGTCCTAGCCCGTGTCCTTGCCCTTTTAACTCTCTAACTTGGTCACACGGCCAAGCCACACACTCGTGTGCTATACCGTGTACCCTTTGAAGTAACCTCACACGCCTGTATGCTAGACCGTGTGCTAAGCCATGTATCAACCTGACTTCAACCCTTGAAAACTACAAGGGACACACGGCCGTGTCACCTGGCTGTGTATCACACACGGCTGAGACACACGCCCATATGGATGAAAATAGGCTATTTTACAAGCCATTTTTCTCACCCAAATTAGCATCAAACTATATCCAACATCGTGCATATAAATAAGCCATATTAAGGCATCCAAAACAAGTATAATCAAGACTTAAACATATGATATATTCACATACAACCAATATGCCCTTAGGCACCTCAAATGACAATTCATAACATGTCTAATTATGTACATAATTTAACCAAATAAGCCAACAACCTTCCAAGCAATTTGCATCATTTCGTGCCACTTAGCTTACTTACCAAAGCATACCAAAACTTCTTAATTGATACAAATTATACCATTCTAGACTAGCATCAATATACATATAAGCCTTCCACAATAAAGCACTAATTCAAAACAAACTATATGACATATCTAATGAGCACATTCAACAACTATTTCATTTTCCATAATTCAACCACAATTCAAACCACATATTAACCATATTAAGACAACTTATACATATCCAAAATATGCCAAACACAAACCAAATAAGTGGCCATAATCACAACAAAACATATAGGCCAACATTAGCCAAAATAACCTACATGCCAGTATAACCAAAATTAAACCAACCGAAAGTACCAAAAGAGTCGATGGGTAGTGCGATATAGCTCTGACAAGCTTCCAACCTGAACAAGCTTCCGATTCACTAAAAACACAGAAAGTACACAGAGTAAGCATTTAAGCTTAGTAAGTTTGTATAACATAGAATTCAGCTTACCATTTAGTTACAAATTAGGTAATTAAACATAGCATATCCCAACTCAATTTGGCCAAATGCCTAAGCACATATTCACCAACATATTAGCCATGTAAAACACATATAATAGCCAATAACCATGGATGAACATAACAACTAAGCAAGTTTCATATACATGTAGCATCCATTTCATGTTTCAATATATCATGTAATATCATTTCCATGTGTTTCATGTATATACCTGTAATAGTTTGTATCGAACTCATATCATCTCATAACAGAACATTGCCTGTTGAACCATTTAGAATATCGTTGGATACTTGGGATAGCTCACACATAGTGTGCTAAACTGTAATCTGTCAATTCCTGTACATGTATGTTCATACGAGCTATGAATCGGTATGCTCTCACGAGCTGTAAATCGGTAAGCTCATACGAGCTGAGAATCGATAAGCTCTCATGAGCTGCAAATCGATAAGCTCATACGAGCTAAGAATCGGTAACCCTAATGACATGTCATTTATATCCTACGAATTCCTAAGGTTCAAACGGGACTCAGTAATCGTTGTACAACGTCAGATATTCGATCGATAGTTATACATGGCAATTATACAAATCACATCCATATAATTCAATTAAAATATATAACCACTCAATTTAATTACACAAACTTACCTCAACAAGTATACGTAGATACAGAGGCGATTAATCAGAGATTTTATCTTTGGCTTGATCTAATTCTGTAAGAGATCTAACTGGATCTATACGGATAAATTTAACTCAATTTAACATTTAATTCATTCAATTCAATCCAAAACATATTTTTGGAAAAATTTCCATTTGCCCCTATACTTTAAATTTATTTGCAATTTAGTCCTTAGCTCATAAAAATGGAAATTTACACAATTTCATCACAACCCACTGTGGCCAAATATCAAATAGGTCCTTAGCATGCACTGTACTTCAATTATTTCATAATTTCACCATGTAATATTTCCTATTTTTCAATTTAATCCTTATTTGACATTTTTACCAAAAATCACTTAACAAAAGTTGTTTATCTATCCATTTTCTTCCAACAAACATCACAAAAAAACCAATATACATATATGGTGAAACCTTAAACTTTTAACAGTTTTGCAAATTAGTCTCTAGGCTAGCTAGATTAAGCTACAACAACTCTAAAAACATAAAAATCATTAAAAACGGAATGAAAATACACTTACATGCAAAGGAGAGAGATGGTCGAATGTTTGAATGCACAACAATGGTGTTTTCTTAGGTTGAAAATCGGCTAAGGAAGAAAAACAAAGATGATAGCATTTGTTTTATCATTTTACTAACTTTAATTATTAATTTACTTAAATAACCTTTAATTAAACCTTTAAAAATCACTTAAATTATGTCCATCTTTGTCCAATAATAATACTAATAGTCTAATTACCATTTAAGGCCACTTATATTCAAAATTCATGGCAATTTGAGACCTTTTACTTATAGAACTCTAATTTTGAACTTTATGCAATTTAGTCCTTTTTATAGAATTAAGCATGCGAACGGTAAAATTTCTTAACAGAATTTTTATACGGTAATACTATCATACTATAGGCAGTAAAATAATAATAAAATAAAGTTTTTAACTTCATATTTGTGGCCCCAAAACCACTATTCTGATTTCACTGAAAACTGGCTGTTACACTAATCTACTAGGTCAGAGTGTGATAGTTAACATAGTTTATCGTAAATATCCACTAAAAATTAGAGGCCTGCTAATTTGATGTTATTACCTTTTCGAGAATTTGATGTTACTCTAGGTATGGATTGGTTATCACTACATGATGATGTGGTAAACTGTAGACAGAAACGGGTTGATTTGAAATGCCAGACGGGGGAAATGGTTTTGGTTGAATCTAACACACCGAATAGTTTTGCTAGAATTATTTCAGCTATGTCTGCACATAGATTGGTATGTAAAGGAAATAAGGCATTTCTAGCATACATACTTGATACTAGAGATTCGGAATTAAAGTTACATCAGCTACCGGTTGTTAATGAGTTTATTAATGTATTTCCTAAAGACTTACCGGGTTTGCCTCCTAATCGTGAAGTTGAGTTTGTGATTGATCTGGTTCCTGGAACTGAACCGATATCGATATCACCATATCGTATGGCACCAACTAAGTTAAAAGTTGAAAGCACAGTTGCAAGAATTGTTAAATAGAGGGTTTATTCGATCAATCGTATCTCTCTAGGGTGCACCTGTGTTGTTTGTGAAAAAGAAATACAGCTTCTTAAGATTATGTATAGACTACAGACAGTTGAATAAAGTCACAATAAAGAATAAGTACCACTTTCCACGTATTGATGATTTGTTTGATCAATTAAAAGGTGTCATAGTGTTCTCAAAGATAGATCTCAGATCTAGGTATTACCAGTTGGGAGTTAAAGAATGTGATGTGTAAAAGACTGCTTTCAAAACTCGTTACAGTCATTATGAGTTTCAAGTAACGCCATTTGGATAAACAAATGCTCCTGCTACTTTTATGGATTTAATGAATCGAGTTTTTCAGCCTCATTTGGATAGATTTGTGGCTGTGTTTATTGATGATATATCAAGATAGAATCTAAACATGCTCAACATTTGAGAATTGTATTACAAACTTTGCGAGGAAAACAATTGTAGGCAAAGTTTAGTAAATGTGAATTCTGGCTTCGTGAGGTTGTATTTTTGAGGCATATAGTATCAACTGATGGCATTCGAGTTGATCCAAGTAAAGTTTCTATAGTAATGAATTGGAAAACTCGAAAAAATGTCTCTGAAGTGTGAAGTTTTGTAGCGCCCCAAAACCCAGCCTAGGAGTTTAGATAGAATTTTGGCGGTCACATTGATCACCGAAGTGATCGAGGGAAATTTTAGTTTAGCAACCCGAAAAACATTATAGTATTAATAACAGAACTTACAGTCCAAAATCGTTTACATAAAACTCAAATTTACAGAAAACACTTTATTAACCAGTTTTAAAAAAACGTGACGCTTCCGAGACCTCTGCATATCGTGTCCAACATCAGAACACGTAAATGAACCTAAAAGGGGGAAACACTAAAGGGGGTGAGCTATATGAGCTCAGTGTGAGTTGGACACTTGACTAAAAAAAAATTACAAAACTCAATTCAGTAACGAAACATACTCACAGATATATCAGAAAGTGAACTAGGAACCAACATCCCAACAGAACGTAACAACTCAAGCGTACCAAGTCACACTCAGTCAAAAGTGTTATTTAGTCAGATAATCTTACACCGAGAACACTCAAACAGATGCTTATGGTTGCAGTCAAATATCAAAATCCACCCATCCAGCCAAAATACCACTTTGTCCCCCGATCACACCCCATAAGAGCTGTTTAAGCTCATCCATCCAAACACACCACGTAGGACCTCGAAAGGCCCATCCAAGCCTACACACCATGTATGTGGACTAAGCCACTCAGATAAAAATACGTAGTAGGGCTAGCGTATATGCAGTATAGTGCAATGCAGTAATCCGCTGTACAAACATGTAGTTTAAACTGCCATATCAGATAATGCTACGTAGCAAAGCTGACGTATGTGTAGTACAGTACGATAAACCATTGTACAAATAAGTTACAATAAAACTGCCAGATCAGATCAGAATCAATCTTCCTTCTCTTTACAAGCAACCCTAAAATTTCTTTATGCAAGCGCATGTATGCTTACAACCTCAAAGAAACAATGAACACATTGACAAACAAAAATAATTATGCACACACTGTAACACCCCGCACCTGAGACCGATGATAGGACTGGATACGAGACATTACCATGCTTGAACTCACTTAAACAAACAATTACGAGCAGTGAAATTTCGTTCCAACTTTAAAACTTCTCTTTCTTAGTCTAACCATACACTTCATGGGCCTGCGAGGCCTTAAGCTCTTATTGGAAAACTTTCGTAACTTAATCAAAAACTATTCTTTGACACTGGGTTCACATGCCCATGTGACTTGGAACACGCCCGTGTACCCTTAGACACCCCCATGTCTTCAAACCGTGGGGCGTTACTGACTATATTCACGCGGCCTTGACACGCCCGTGGGCTTAGACTGTATGCTAATCCTTGGTATACTAACTTGATCACACAGTCTGGGGCACACGCCCATGTCCAAACCGTGTGTCTTAAACGGCTCATACAAACGATCGTGGGGTTATCCTGAATTAAAATAATAAGGTGCAGGGCATGTACGGCCTAGACACGCGCTCGTGTGTCTAACCGTATGGGCACTTAGAGGCCATTTACCAAGCCATTTGTCACCCTGAAATCAAGACCAACTCAAGCTCAATTCAAAACATTCATAACCAATACTACATGCTACATTGATCTCAATAAACATACATACTTAGTTAGTATTGGCCAATCATTTAACCATATACAAAAGAATAATGATTTGATAGTCTATACAATGGCCCTTTGTAAAACATATTCTCAAAATGAAAGCTTCCTATACATGCCATACTTAGTAAAGTAACTTGGCTATACCAAAATAAAGATTGATAGTGTGCTACGAGCTCCGACTCCAACGATCCTCAAGTCAGCTTGGCGGGACTACATAGAAAGAAATAATTAAAGACGTAAGCATTTAGCTTAGTAAGTTTGCATGTAAAGCATATATCATTATTTACTTGCTTAATATAAACCATTTGACATAACAATGGTATCATAAATTTCAGCTATAGAGCTTACTTACTCGTACTGATTCTTGCATGTCTCATGATACTTACTATTCTCATACTTGTAAGGTAAACAAAATACATGTATCACTTGATCACATTGATCAGCATACTTTAATATAATAATCATGATCTCTAATTCATCATTCATAGTATAGATGATACTCAATTTCAACTTTATAATAATTTTGCTCACTTAGCTTTCTTGTTATCTCATTTTAACTTTACTCATCTTGCCCGAAAAATTTCTGCGAATAATCAAGGATACTAAATCTCTTCTTGGTTTCGAGGCTATGTCTTGACATGGACTTATACGAAGTCTTTCTGGATCTCACCAATGCCATGCCTTGGCTTGGACTTACATGATAACTGTTCATTGCCAAGCTTGCCTTGGACTTACATGATAACTGTTCACTGCCAAGCTTGCCTTGGACTTACATGATAATTGTTCAATGACAAACTTGCCTTGGACTTACATGATAACTATTCAATGCGAAGCTTGCCTTGGACTTACATGATAACTGTTTACTGCCAAGCTTGCCTTGGACTTACATGATAACTGTTCAATGCCAAGCTTGCCTTGGACTTACATGATAACTGTTCAATGCCAAGCTTGCCTTGGACTTACATGATAACTCTGCTTGATTGCTGATGCCATGCCTTGGCTTAGTCTTATACGTACTTTCTTATCTCATGTGGTGGATCAAGTATCCTGAGAAATTCATCTTCAATCGGGACTTGCTCATAATTAATCTAATTGATTTCTTTGTTTAACATAGCATTAAGCATTCCATGGAAATAATGTACATTATACTAAACAATTCAATAATAGAAATCATAGAGCTTAGAAATCATACAAACTTACCTCAATATACAAAATGTATGTAGATATGCAATTTAGTCCTAGACTTTGTTCTTACCTCGGTTTTGATCCGGGCTTCATTTTTCTTGATCTATAATCATAAATAGACCATTTAATACTCACATTGACTAAATTGACTCTTTACTCATATTTTGGCAAAAATATTGTTTTGCCCCTAAACTTTTTCATATTTGCACTTTTGCCCCCAGGCTCGTAAAATGATTTTCATTCAACTTTATTAAACTTCATGCTTAGCTAATTCATTTTCTCTACTATAACGATCCTTAATTCTCACTATTTCTAGTATGTATGACCAATTTTTATAACTATTACAAATTGGTCCATACTACCATTTTTCATTAAATTCACTAAGGAAAAGATGTTTATCTAATATCAAACTCTCATAAACTTCCATAAAACATCATTTAACATACATGTCATTCATGGGTAGATTTTTGATCATGCATCTTAGCTCATTTTATAGCTAAAAATAGCTAATTCATAATACGAGGACTTCAAAAATACGAAGAATATTAAAAACGGGGCTAAAATGAACTTACTAGCAAGCTTGAAAAAAATGAAGAACCCTAGCTATGGAGTCTCCAAATATTCGGCACAAGGGGGAAGAAGATGAGTAGATTTTTGTCATCTTTTTCCCAATTTAATCATTTAATAGATAAATGACCAAAATGCCCTTCTCTTTAAAAATTTCCATTTTACTAACTCATGTCCAATTTTGTCCAAAAATTATATTTTGGGCAAATTTCTATTTAAGGATTTCTAATTGATATTCTAAAGCTATTTCATACAAAAAGCTTCTAGAAACTCATATTTTGCAACTTTTGCAATTTAGTCCTTTTGGACCATTCAACCTCAATTTAGCAAAATTGCTTCATGAAACTTTCATACTAGCATACAAACATGGCATAAACCTTAAAAAAACTGATAAATGCACCTTGGATTCGTGGCCTTGCACCACTATTTTGACTAGGCCCTAAATCGGGTTGTTACACACACACCCAGCTAACTGGGTTCAGGATCAGACATCTCACACAATAGTCAGAGAAATAACACATAAGTCGAAGCCCAGTTTAGAGTCTTAACTACCCTCACTAAAGCGTAGCCAAGGGTCAGAACACACAGACATATTTTCAGATCAAAAACATACACAAAACTAAAGTTGGTGACTTAGGACAACACGGCCGTGTGCTCTGGCCGTGTGGAAATGCCTAGACCATGTGGGGGGTCAACACGCCCATGTGGGGGGTCAACATGCCTATGTG
Source organism: Gossypium bickii (assembly GCA_025503065.1). Taxonomy (NCBI): domain Eukaryota; kingdom Viridiplantae; phylum Streptophyta; class Magnoliopsida; order Malvales; family Malvaceae; genus Gossypium; species Gossypium bickii. The sequence goes on from CP106709.1 coordinate 69,541,304, forward strand.
GGAGGAGGAACATGGCCTTGTGGATGAGGCACACGCCCGTGTGGGCCAGGCACATGGCCGTGTAAACAGGCCGCGTAACTTTTTGTCCATTTGTGCTAAAATAAAGTAAGGCCAGACATGGCCGTGTGTCCAAAACACATTCCTGTGTGGGATCCCTAAATCCCTAAATTAGCCACACGGTCATGTAGCCAGGCCGTGTGGCACGAAATCGCTAAATCCCTAATTCCCAATCATACACGCCCATATGCCCAGGGGACACGGCAATGTGAAAATTGACTAATTTCCCCAAATCAGCCACACAGTCGTGTGGCACCCAATTTAGCCTAGAAACCCTAATTCCCAATTGTACACGACCGTGTGAACTACCAATGTTGGGGAACACACCCGTGTGGCCACCCATGTGGTCACAAAACAATATCGAAACTGGGCAAAATCTTAATTTTATGACATCAAAACAAACCCCAGTCATTAACTACTCTTGAAACAATAGAATCTTACAGAAATCCTCCAGATTCAACAATAATTTCACGTAAAAAATAAGCAGTTCAGAACACACATAAGTTGCCGAATTTCACAGCAATTTGGTACCAATTACCCAATTCAACACACACTCAAAATCATCAAATACTATAAAATTTGAGACAGTGACCGATCATTCGAACTGAAAATAGAAGAGAAGAGGTTCGAAACCCACACCTAATTTGTGAGATAAGCACCCGAGTCATTCGATTCGCTCCTCAAGCCAACACAGTGACCCATCGATCACAACAATGACGATAAACCCAGAATTAATTGGGGAACCAACAGAGGAAAATAAAGTGAAGAAAATCTCTCGATTGAAAAAAACCAAAAAAGGGAGAGGGAGGAAACGTCCAAGGAGAAATAGAAGAGAACATGCAAAACTTTTTTCCAAAACAAAAAAAAAAAAACATAAACCAATCAAAATAAAAAAAATAAAGTTAAAATTTATAACTATCTTTAACTCTAAACAAATAAAAGGTACAAAAATAATTTCCCACTAACACACCTGAAGACTCGAACCCGAGACCCCAGACTAATTTAACACACAACCAACCACCAGACCAGCAGGCCCATTCTGACACTAGAATATGGAAACAAACTCAATTGCCTGATCTAGCCACTGACCCTTACCTACAAATCTCAAAAGTTCTAACCAAAAAATCTGGGCATTTCAAGTTTTCTGGGTTTAGCAAGTTACTACCATCGTTTTGTTAAAAACTTCTCAATCATTGCTTCACCGATAATGGGTTAGTATAGAAAAACCTCAAATTTGTTTGGTCAGATAAGTTTCAATAGAGTTTTGATTAGCTAAAAAACATGTTGACAGAAGCTCTAGTATTGACTCAGCTTGAGTTTGGGGTAGCATATGTTGTTTACAGTGGTGCATCTCTTAGTGGTTTGGGTTGAATGTTGGTGTAGGTAGGGAAAGTAGTAGCTTATGCTTCTTGATAGTTAAAGCCACATGAAAGAAACTATTCGACTCACAATTTTGAATTGGCCGCGGTTGATTTTGCTTATAGATATGGAGGCATTATTTATACGGTAAGAAATGTCACGTGTATATTGATCACAAAAGTCTAAAGTATTTAATGACCCAGAAAGAACTGAATTTGAGATAGCGGCGTTGGTTAAAACTATTGAAAGATTATAATTTGGTTATTGATTATAATCTAGTAAAGTCTAATGTGGTTGCAGATGCACTTAGTTAAAAATCATCATTGTTTGCACTTTGAGCGTTGAATGCTCATTTAGCTCTGAATGATGATGGTTCTGTATTGGCATAGTTGAGGACTAAACTCTTGTTTCTACAACAAGTTCAAGAATTACAAAATGATGATCTGAAGTTGATAATGAAATGAAACTTGGTTCAGGATAATTTGACTACTGAATACAGTATTAGTGATGATGGTACATTGCATTACCTTAATAGAATTTGTGTTCCAAATAATCTAGATTTGAAACGTGATATTCTTTTAAAGGCTTATAGTAGTATGTATTCCATTCATCCTGGTAGCATGAAGATGTATTGTGATTTGAAATATATGTACTGGTGGTCGGGTATGAAACGTGAGATTTGTGAGTTTGTAGCTAAATGTTTGATTTGTTAGCAAGTAAAAGCAGAACATCAGGTACTGTCAGGATTATTACAGCCTGTTATGATTCCTGAGTGTAAGTGGGAACAAGTCACGATGGATTTCACATCTAGTTTACTTGTAACTCTGAGAAAGAAAGATTCAATTTGGGTGATTGTTGACAGATTGACTATATCGGAACGCTTTATTCCAGTTAGAAAAAATTATTCACTTGAAAGATTAGTAGAAATATATGTATCAGAGGTTGTAAGATTACACAGAGTTTCGGCATCTATTATTTTTTATCATGAGGCTTTGGGCACTAAACTCAACTTCAGTACCACGTTTCATCCTTAAACGGACGAACAATTAGAACAAGTAATACAGATTCTGGAAGATATGTTACGATGTTGTATACTCGAGTTTGAAGGTAGCTAGGAAAAATATTTACCATTAGCTGAATTCGTTATAACAACAGTTATCAGTCCAGTATCAAAATGGCACCGTTTGAAGCTTTATACAGAAGAAAATGTAAAACACAGTTGTATTGGCCTGAATTGAGCGAACCCAAAATGGTAGGAATTGATTTGATTCGAGAAATTGAAGACAAGGTTCAAATTATTCATGATTGTTTGAAAGCTACACCTGATCGTTAGAAATCGTACGCAGACTTAAAAAGAAAAGATATAAAGTTTGCTGTTGGTGATCGTGTATTTTTAAAAGTTTCTCCATGGAAGAAAGTGCTACGATTTGGCAGGAAATGAAAGTTGAGTCCGAGATTTATTGGACCGTAGGAGATTACTGAAAGAATCGGTCTTGTAGCCTTCTGAACTTGAGAAAATTCACAATGTGTTCCATGTTTCAATGCTGAGATGGTACAGATCTGATCCTTCACACGTGATTCATCATAGTGAGATTGAATTACAGCCAGATTTGACATATTCTGAAGAACCAGGGAAATTTTTGGCTCGAGAAGTCAAAGAACTTCGGAATAAACAAGTACCGTTAGAAAAAGTCTTGTGACATTGACATAGTACTGAAGAAACAACCTGGGAAACTGAGGAATCGATGAAACTAAAGTGTCTGAATCTATTCTCAGGTAACAATTTCGAGGACGGAATTTCCTAAGGGAGGAGAGTTGAACAGCCCGTTTTTCAGTGGTGACGGAATAGTAGTTTTGGGACAACAAGTTTCTGTCATGTTGGCCCATAAATATTATTTATAGAATACTTACGGGGTCATTAGAGTCGTATTAAAATTTGGTCAATAATTTGAATGTTTAGTTAGCTAATTAAAGAAAAAGGAGTAAATTGTAAAATGTGCAAAACTTGTTAATTATTGAATTTGGTTAATTTAATAGCTTAACTAATAAATGTTGGAGGACAAATAAGGCAATGAGACCTTATTAGTAAATAGTGGACGGTAATGGGTTAAAATTTAAAGGAAAACTAAAAGAAAATTTGGTTTAATGGCAATTTTGTAATTAATTCAAAATTGACAAAACAAATTGAATCAAAAGGCTTTTTTTTTTTTCTTCATTTTCTCTTATCCTTGGCTGAAAACCACCATTAGAGACCTAGGGAGCTTTTCTCATCTCTTTGTTTTACATGGTATGGAAATTGACCCGTTTTCTTTTAACTTTTTATGTTTTTAATATCGTTGCAACTAGGTCCAGCTAGCTTGTACCTTTGTTTTTGAATCTGTTAAAAATTTTAGAAGTTGTCATTGATAAATCTTGAATGGTTTTTATGATAACTATGTGTTTGAAGCTTTGATTGTGGTATTTGGTTGTTTTGTGAATTGATTTTTGTTAGATTTTGAAGGATTAAATTGTTAAAATGTAAAAATTTCAAGGTTTGATGGTGATTTTGATGTTTAATAAGGATTGCTTAAGGGCCTAGAATGTTCAGCTGTAATTTGATTCCTAGAAAATGGTCAATTTAATGATTTTTGGGTTAAGGGACTATATTGTAAAAGTTGTAAAAGTTAGGGGCAATTATGTAATTTTAAAAAATAAAAGGGTATAAAATGTAAATTAAATTGGAATATGAAATGTAAGTTAATAATTGGGAATTTTATATTTTAGATCAAGACCCTGTTGATTTACGTAGAAAAAGGAAAATTATGGAATAGTCCCTGAACTTATACAACTATTACAACTTAGTCCAGGTAAGTTCGTACAATTTATAATCTAATATCTATATGAATTGTATGATGATATAATATGATATGGTGGATATTAATTATTTATTTGATGATGTAAAGTTGTTGAGAAAATGTTATTGAACTTCGATATTTAGGTTGGATGAACGCAAGATAGAGTACAATTGAATGATGACATGTTATGTGGGAATTGGAGTGGAGATTGATGTCGTGTGTTTTATATGTTTTTCCTGAGTATATCGAGGTTCAACATTTTTTGCAAACTCTCGTGTTATACTATTTTGTTCTGGTGTGTTATGGGGGCGGATGTATAGCTCTTATGAGCATTTGGCGTGTTTACGGTTGGATTAGCTCTTATGAGCATTTGGAATATTTACGGTTGGATTAGCTGTTATGACCATTTGGCGAGGTATCGGTTGGATTAGCTCTTATGAGCATTCAACATGTTATCGGTTGGATTATCTCTTATGGTCATTTGATGCGTTTTGGTTGGATTACTTGTGTACTCATATCTGTAAGACGTTCATCATATCGTAAATTATTATACTATAAGTTATATAATGACTTTGAATGGTTTGACATGTAAATGATATCTAAAATTGAATCTATTGTGGACATATATATATATTCTCAGAGATTATTATTTGAATCTTGATTTGAATTATGCAATTCATTGGATGACATTGTGGATGGCATGAAACACGTGTAGTTGAGTTATTATTGAATTAATTGTTGTATTTACTTCGGTAAGATTTATTGTTTCTGTATGTCAAACTTACTAAGCTTCAATGAGCTTACTTGTATTAATTTCTATTCTTGTAGATACTTTCGAAGGTTAGACGATCATATCAGCACTCAACTCACACTATCTATCTGTGGTAGTTTTTGGAATGTTTTTTTTTTTTTGGATTATATGGCATGTAATAGGCTTGTTTTGACCTTACTTTCTTTTTGGTAAGTATATGTGTAAGGAGTGAATACCATTCCATGATTTTGATGTTTGCTTGGCAAAAGTTTAGATAATGACTTGCTATGGAATGTGAATGATGGAATATGTTTTTGATATAAACTTGTAGCCTATGTATGACTAAGAGGTCTATTTGATTTGTTGTGATTTGAGGTGCCTATGATAGGCATATTTGAGTTAAGTTGTGTGAATTGACTTGTTTTGGTTGATGATTTATAATGTTGTATAATTTTGTATATTTGTGGTACCAATGAGGGTACATTGGTTAGACACTTAAAATGGTTGAAAATAGCATGATTTGAGCTTATTTAATGCCATTTTGGATAGCTCTATTGGTTGGTAAATGGTTTGCTTAGTGTCCAAGAAAGTTTGAAATGGTAAACTTGTCATTTAAGCTCTATTTAGGTGCACACAGCCTGGAACATACCCGTGTCACTTGGTCGTGCCACACACAGTCTACGGCACGACCGTGTGTATTGAGTTAGTGTGTTACATAGCGTAGCACACGGCTTGCGACATGGCCGTATGTCACAAGTGAGAGAGTTACACGGTCTGACACACGATCTGTGATACGGCCGTGTGGCCCAACTCAGTGAGTTACACGAGTAGGGACACGGGCTGAGACACGGTCGTGTGTCCCTGCTTTGAAAGTTACATGGCCTGGGGCATTCCACACGGCCATGTGTCCCCTGTTTTGAAATTTGTTAACTTTTTCTTAAAACTTTTGTTTTGTTTCAATTTAGTCTTGAATTGTTTATAAGCTAATTTTAGGGTCCCGATTGCTCAATTTAAGGACCAAATGCTTATGTTTGAGATATTATTGAATGAGATTAAATTATTGAATGTTATGATGATAAATGTTTTCCAATTGATCGTAATGCTCCATAACCCTAATCTGATGACGAAGACGAGTTAAGGGAGTTACAGTAAACTTATCTCTTGATCTTATTCATCCTAAATTACTTCATAGGGTCATCATTTTTTAGGGTTTAATCACACATAATTTAAACAACTAACTCAGATCTAACCCTAATTCATTTGTTAACTAGTCACACATCTGTTCATTTATCTCTTTAAGGAAATTAGCCATTCATGGATTTAGATGCAATAATCCCTAAATTCATATTCAACATACAAAATAGTAAATTAAATAAGAAAATGGAATACAAAAATAAATCTATTTCAATGTCAAATTGTGAGCGAAATCTGACTTTTCTCTAACAGTTGTGAAGATAATTTTGATTGCAATTGGAAACCAAAAAGAAATAAATAAGAACTATTTAATTGAAATCTTGGATCGAAATCGAATCCATGTTAAACAAGAACAAAAAATATTTTAGGAATAAATTGAAGAAAAAAAATTGAAATAAAAACCCTAAAACTAAGGACATATTTAGGTTCGTCTACTAATACAAGCTATTTTTCCATACTATGATCCGACCATTTGATAACTCTTAGTTTAGTTAAACATTTAGACAACTAATGAGCAACATTTGCTTCCATTTTACTTTGCGTGCAAAAACCATGTGAGGACAATAATACAAATTATATTAATTTCATTCATGAATAATTTTATTAATTAATCTATTCGAAAAAATATCAAGTTTACAAATGAATATACTACACCGAGGGCACCAAATCCAACAGTCTTACACTTGCCCTAGTGAAGTAGCTGAGCCATATTCTGTATTCCAATACTCTCCACGTGTTTCTCAAAACTATTAGCTAGTAGAGTCTTGGTAAACGAGTCCCTAAGGTTGTCCTCAGATGTGACATTGACTACATCCATGATTTCGTCTGCAACTGCCTCACTTATGATATGATACTTTTGATCAATATGTTTTGTCCTCTTGTGGTGTCTTGTCTCTTTGGTATTAGCTATTGTTGCATTGTTGTCACAATACAGTATGACAACTTTTTCCACACTAGGAATGACTTCAAGATTTGTGAGGAACTTTCAAAGCCATATTGCTTCTTTGGTAGCCTCATAAGCATCTGCATATTCGGCCTCCATAGTGGAGTCAGCAGTAGAAGTCTACTTTACACTTCTCTATACAATAGACCTATCGCCTAGGACAAAAACACAGCCTGATGTCAATTTCCTTGAATCTCGACACATTTGGAAGTCAAAATCAGTATATGCTATAGGAGTAAGGTCTCCTCCATAATACACAAGCATATAATCCTTTGTTCTTTGTAAATAATTGAGTATATGCTTAACTACTTGCCAGTGTCTTGGACCTGGATTCACCTTATATCGACTTACCAACCCTACTGCAAAACGGATATATAGGCGTGTGCGTAGCATAGCATACATGAGACTTCCTACTACCAAAGTATAATGAATCTTTCTCATTTTTTCTCTTTCTTCTGCTATTTTAGGCCAGTCTTCTAAAGAGATATGAAATCCTGATACGGAAGGTTGATTTCCTTTCTTCAAATCAGTCGTTGCATAACGCTCCTATATCTTGTCTATGTATGAAGCTTGAGATAGTGCTATCAATTTATTTTTTTTATCCCTTAGTATTTGAATACCTAAAACAAAATTAGCTTCTTTCAAGTCCTTCATGTTAAACTATTGGGTTAACCATAGTTTAACCGATGGCAATGTCCCTATATAATTTCTAATGAGTAGAATGTCATCAACATATAGAACGAGAAAGATCACCTTTCTATCCCCTAAATGTTTGTAAACACAAGGTTCATCTATGTTTTGCTCAAATCCAAAATGATCGCTTGATAAAATCTTTAATTCCATGAGCGAGATGCTTTCTTACATCCATACATGGATCTAACCAGTTTGCAAACTTTTTGCTTGTTTCTTTTAGCTATATATCCAATGGGTTTCATCATGTATATGCTCTCTTCAAGATAGTCATTCAAAAATGTTTTCTTGACATCCATTTGCCAGGTCTTGTAATCGAGAGCCGCCGTAATGGATAGTAATATGCGGATTGACTTGAGCATGGCAACCGGAGAGAAGGTTTCTTCGTAACCAGTACCTTCTTTCTGAGTATAACCTTTTGCTACAAGTTTGGCCTTATAAGTTTCCACTTTTCCATCCATATTTCTTTTCCTTTTGTAGATCCACTTACACTCTGTGGGTTTTATCTCTTCTAGTAAGTCTACAAGTTCCCATACTAAGTTGGAATACATAGAATCCATCACAGCTTTCATAGTTATTTCTCAGAGCTTGCAATCAACACTCTATATTGCTTCATCATATGTGAGCGGGTCATCATCTTCCTGTTTGGCAAACTCAGTGTTAAAAACACCTCAGCCAGATTAAAGAACTCAGGTCGACAAGAGACCCTCCCACTAGAACGAAGCTCCCTATGATGCTAATCATTTGCAGGTCTACTATTAGGGGTTGATTCTGGAATCGTTTCCATAGAGTTTTTAATATTTCCTGAAAGCTCTTTGAGTATCTTTTTACTCCGAGGTTTGAAGTCATTTATGTAACTTTTTTCAAGGGAAGTAGCATGAGTTGAGGCTATAATAGTTTGCTCTTTTGGGTTATAAAACAAACCACCATTTGTTCCCTTTAGATATCCTACAAACATGCACAATTTGTCCGTGAATCCAACTTCCTCGTATCTTTATCCAATACATGGGCTGGGTATCCCCAAATCTTAAAATGATAAAGATTCAGCTTCCTACCATACTACAATTCGTATGGGGTTTTTGATGCTGCCTTAGTTGGCGTATCATTCAGAATATAGAAACCCATTTGTATCCCCCAAAAAGAGATTGGTAGCTTTGAATAACTTAACATCGAACGTACCATGTCTAACAACATTTGATTTCTTCTCTCTGCCACACCATTCTATTGTGGAGTGCTCGAGGCGGTTAACTGAGATAGAATCTCATTCTCTATGAGGTACCATAAGAACTCATCAGATAAACATTCCCCACCTCGACCAGACCGACGTGCCTTTATGGGTAAACCTAGTTGTTTCTCCACTACCGCTTAAAAATCTTTGAATTTATCAAAGGTTTCACTCTTGCAATGCATCAGGTATACATACCTATATCTGGAATAGTCATCAATAATGGTTACATAATACTCATAAACACCTCTTGCACTAATGCTCATAAGGTTACATATGTTAGTGTGCACAAGTTTTAAGGGTTTTCTGACCCTTATTCCTTTTGCATTAAAAGATCGCTTAGTCATCTTACCTTTCAAGTAAGATTCACATTGTGGATGATCAACTTCTTTAAGCGAACTTAAGATGTCGCCTTTCACAAGTCTAGTGATTCTTTCTCAATTAATATGACTAAGTCTCAAATGCTAAAGGTACGCCTAATTAGAGTGAGAAGTTTTAAGTCTTTTATTTGATATTTCAGTCTCAAGCAGTGCGTACATCTTTAGTTTGATAAAATAGAGATTATGTTGACATCCATCCATAACAGATAAGATTGCAATTTCTAGATATTGCAATTCCATCATTAAAAGTCACAGTCAAGCCATTTTTGTAGAAATATAAAACAGAAATTAAGTTTCTTTTGAAACTTGGTACGTAGGAAACATCTTTTAAATCAATCTTCCTAAAATTATCAAAATAAAGATGTACATCTCCCACTACTTTAGCTTCCACACTTGTCCCATTCCCGGTTTGCAATGATAAGCTCTTGTCTCTAAGATCTTTCGTCTCCTCAACCCCTGTAGAGAATACAAACATAATCAGTGGCTCCCGAATCAATGACTCAATGGTCTATTGAATCTTCCACTAAACAAGGTTTTATCATCAAAAGCTCCATACCTTTACCTCTGGTAGCTAGGTATTCCTTTCACTCTTTACAATTTACCTTGAAGTGCCCTTTCTTGCTGTAAAAGAAGCATTTAGACTTAGATAAGTCTTTTAGCTTTAAGGTTCTATTCCTTTTCACTTGTGGTGGCCTAGAGACCTTAGCCTTGCTTTTCTTAGTGTGCTTTCTCTTCCTTTTTGAGGAAAAAGTGACAACTATATTTGCTTTTACTCTTCGGACCTGCTGGCCTTTATTCAACATCAACTCATAGGATTGTAACTCCTTTATGAGTTTGGTAGGTATCAAGTTTTTGTTACCAAGGTTATATGGAACCTGAAAACTAAAAAAATCTTTTGAAAAGCTTTTGAACACCATTTCAATTTAAGTGTTCTGGTCCAGATTAGCCTTAATGTCCGTGGCCTCGACAAAGTAGCCTATAAGAGTGATCATATGGTTTTTGACCAGAGTGTCAGGCTTTTGCTGGGCATTCATCAAGCTAGTTATGGCAGATTGTTGAGCCAAGGTAGGTTGGCCTCCAAACATGTCTTCGAGCTCATATAGAATCGCTTTAGCAGTCTTATAACTCTCCAGTTGCTTGTACAGAATACTAGTCACGCTTGTTAGCATAAAGCAATGAGCTATCCCATCAAACTTTTCCCAGTGTTTTTTAGCCTCAGCTTGAGTAGCCGGTGGACACTTATTATCAAGAATTGTTTTAAGTTTCACATAGTCAGAACAATTATCAGGTTCCTTTTCCATTCCTTATGGTTATTTCCATTCAATTTGTTTTCAATAAGTATGTTCAATAAGGGAGTTGGAGTAATTTTCAAAGAAACAGAATGACGCCACTAGCAAGCTAGATAAGTCAAGCTGAGTCTTAACGAAATAAGAGAGTTGAAAAAAAAAACTCAAAAATGTTATAAACAATCAACAATGAGAAAAAAGTCTTCACAATATAAAATTGGCTAAGTATTTATAGCTAAACATCTAGCTACCCAAATAGGCGCTTAGGAAGCTGAATGGGCAGCAAATATTCAGCTTAAATGAGCTGAAATTCTTGGCAACTTCCTAGAACGTCCCTTGAAGCTTCCTTGAAGGTTCCTTAAAGTTTCCTAGCATGGGAGACGCCAATGGTCGTTAAAGAAACTAAGTGGACAGCTCAAATCAGTTGAAGCTTCCCAAAAATGTCCAATGGTGTGAACAACCTTTTAATGAGCTGCTTTGATCAGCTGAATGGTTTTGAAGGTGTTAAATGGTGTCTTGAGTGCTCCAATGGACGTTAGGTGTGAAACTGAATATGAGCAGCCCCTCAAGTGTGAATGCACAAACCCGAATGGTCATCTAAGGTGAAAGGAATTTTTCAGCAATGTGAATGTGTTTATTCCATTCTTGGGAAGCCGAGAATGTAACAACCATTTTTAATGGGAATGTGACTCATGAACAGCCAAATTGGTGTGAACACTTGATCTCCAACAGCCCCCAAGTGTGAATAGACGAAAATGAATAGCTCCTATGGTGTGGAAACATTTTGTGAGCTGAATGGTCTTGTGTGAACAACTCCTTGTCCAATTGCTCTTCACGAACAGCCCCTTGGAGAAGAGAAACAACTACTAGACTTTAATTTAGCTTAATGCTCCAGCTCCAAACACATGTGCCCATTAATGCCGTCCATGCACCAGCTGAATTCAGCTGAATGATCACCTAAACACATCAATTAAAATTCGGTAAGGACACATTAACTAGCTTAATTAAGTTGTCTAAGTCTAAGACACTTTAAACGGCTGTTTGAGCTAAGACAAATTAAATAGCTTTCAAGCAAATTAAATGGTTGTGCAATTTGATACAAATTAATTAACTAAGACATATTTAATGCCAAAAATACTTAGACATATTAATTAACTTAAAACACATTTAATACTTAAACTAAATTAACTAAATAACTTAAACTAAATTAACTAATATTATTTGAAGCTTATTCCAACAACTAAAGTGCATAAATTAAAAAGACGGAACGAGCTCAATGAGATAAAGTTGAGCAAGATCAAGATCAAGCTCAATGAGCTAAAATTCGAGCTGAATCAAGCTCAATAGGTTAGGATCGAGCTGATCAGCTTGCAAAAGATTGCTAGCCTCGCTTGGTGAGCTGGACCAAGGGCGTTCCCAGGGCGTGGCCTTATCAAGGAGTGAGACTAGAAATGCATGGGCATGCTCAAATAAGTTGATATGAGATATCACAATTATTTGCTTATTGTAGTCTACTCAGAATATCAAGAAATATGATATTGGACTATATAAGTTTGACTATACCATGACTTGTTTCCAATCTAGATATAAAGGATAAAAATATATAACATATGAAAAGTTTATCACAGAAAGTTTATGTCGAATCATGACTTCTTGTAACATGGGTAGCAATGATGCATTACTAAATGCCGCTCATTACTTGTAACATTAGAAATGTTCTAGTATTACTACTAATATTACAAGAACCTACAGGGTCACACCCTATGGTTAAAACGAATAGACTTTACGCAAATACATTGGGCGTATACACTCCTACGTACATTTTTGGCAAACTATATCACTTAACGGATAGTATCACCTGGTAGACAATATCGCCTAGCAAATACGATTCGCAACTACTTTCTAGAGTTAATATTTATGGAAGTTGATATTCTTTCTGAAAAATTTAAGAGGTCTAGCAGCTAATTTTGAATTCTCTCTAAAAAGTTCAAAAAGTTTTATTGTTCGTGCTTAACTAGATCGACTATGTAGAGGCTAAAACGATTCTCTTGCGACTTGGAATTGACACCCTGAAAGAAATCAGGTCGCTAAAGATATATTTCTTATCCTGTTCCAACCCAATTCATTCCTCATACTTGGATCCTTGGTTGATGATCGTCAGAATATTTTTTCGCTGAGCCACGAGGCGTACTGACGATCCAACAATAAGCTGTCTTTCTATATTACGATTTGACCACGTAATACCAATTAGTATTAGTTAAACATTGGACAACGAGTGAGCTAATATTTGCTTTATATGCAAAAACCATATGAGGACATTATACAAAGAATATTAATGTAATCTATAAAAAAAAATTATTAATCAATCTATTCGAAAAAAATTATAAGTATACAAACGAATATACAACACTTAGGGCACAGAATCCAACAGTTTCCCATATTCCCTAATGAAGTAGATGAGCCGTATTCCACATTTGCATGCTCTCCACATGTTTCTTAAAATCCCTTGCAAGTAGTTTTTGTAAACAGTTTGCAAGGTTGTCCTTGGATTTGACTTTGACCACATCCACGATTCCATATACAACTGCCTCCTTTATGATATGATACTTTCTAGCAATGTGCTTCGTCCCCTTGTGGTTTCTGGTTTTCTTGGAAGAAAGAGAAAACATGAGAATGGTTCCTTATGCTTATACAGTAGGAAGTCTCATTTATGCTATGTTGTGCTCACATCCATATATCTATTTTGTAGAGGGGTTGGTGAGTAGATATCAGGCGAATCTAGGTCCAAGGTGCTAGTGAGCAGTTAAGCATATAATCAAGTATTTACAGAGAGCGAGAGATTATATACTTGTGTAACCAAAAAGAGACCGTACTCCTATCAAGTATATTGATCATGAGTTCCAAATGTGTAGGGATTCGAGGAAATTGACATTGGGCTATGTTATTGTCCTAAGCGACGAGTTCATTGGGTGGAGAAGTGTCAAGCAGAGCTATACTGTTGACTCCACTATGGAGGCCGAATATGTGGTTACTTCTGAGGCTACAAAAGAAGCAAATATGGCTTCAAAAGTTCCTTACGAATCTTGAAGTTATTCTTGGTACAAAAAAAGCTATCACATTGTATTGTGGCAATAGTGCGTTAATAGCTAATACCAATGAAATTAAAAAGAAAGATGAAATCCCGATACAGAAGGTTGAGTTCCCTTTCTTGAATCGATTATTGGATTACTCTAGAATATAAAGTTATCTTTAGTACTTTTAGACTAATAATTCATGCAAATTTTGAGCGATTGATAACAAATTTCATAATTTTTATTACAATTTTACCTTGTTGGATAATATTAATGATTGGATGTGAGAGTAATTAATGAAAGAATTAGGGTTTGTTTTTGAGTTAGTTGGCTAAAATTATGTATGATTAAACCCTAGGATTGACGATCCTAAGATGTAATTTAGGATAAATGAGGTCGAAAGATAAATTTACCAAGTAATAATTTATCTAGGTCAAGAAAGTGAGACCGAAAGATAAGTGAGTATTGGTCGATTAATTAATTGGTTAGAGACCGAAAGGTAATAACTAGTTAGTTAATAGTTAATTCCCTAAAATTTAAATTTTGAAGTTAATTAGGAACACTGACATGAGTTAATCTTCTACTTAATTAATTGAGTTAATTTCGATTGTCGACTTGTCTTCTTTAGTTTTACTTACTTTATGTTATTTTCGTTACTTAATTTTGATTAGGCTTTTCATACTATAATTTTAGGTCAATACTGTCTAGTTAGTATAGAAAAAGCGAATTTTAGTTTAATTCAACCTCCCTTGGGCACGATCCTTAGAATACTTCTCGAAGTGTTTCGTTGTAACACTTTACTATTTACAATTTCACCCGTATGCTTGCGGACACCACTACTTAATTATTTATCTTTTTATTGTAGTATTTTTGGTCCAAATGTTTGCACGTCTAGTGGCGGTTAAAGCCTTGATTAGAATATTTCATTTTGACATATGCTAATAGTTGGATAATAAAATTTTGATTTGATAAAATTATTAGTAGATACTTTAAAATATATTTAAAAAAATATAAAAATTACTAAATATTAAAAATATATTTTAAAATATGAAAATTGATATAAACCTATAAAATATTATAAAAATATTATAGATATTATAAAAAATTCTAATAAATTATAAAAATATAGAACATATGTAAAATATTTAAATTTTTGTAAAAGCATATTAAAATTCTATAAAAATCATAAAAATATTAGAAGTATTAAAATTAAAATAAACTTATAAAAATATTAAAAAAAACATAAAAATTTGAATTGGATTAGACCAGATCAACCGGTTGGACCAATTAGACCGAAATCGGTAAGGGTATCGGTTCGGAGAAAGCCATTAGACCGGTTGACTTGGGAATAGGTCGGTTGAACCAATTTTTCTATTTTTAATATGTTTTTATTTTTTTATTTTTAATATTTTATTTAATTGAACTGGACAGATTAGTCGAACTGGTAAACTGATGGCTTGATTGGTTCGACCACCAGTCCGATTCTGGAAACCTTGATTAGAATATTTCATTCTAACATATGCGAATAGTTGGATAATGAAATTTTGATTTGATAAAAGTATTAAAAAATAAAAATTGGTTTAATCGCTTGATTCCTAGATAAACCGGTCTAATGGCTTTCCCCGAACATGTTGATTTCGGGCTAACCGGTCTAGTTCAAGTTTTTATGATTGTTTTTAATAATTTTTATAAGTTTATATCAATTTTAATATTTTTATAATATTTTATTATTTTAAAAAACTCTTTTACATTTTTTATAATTTAAATAAGTTTTATTAATTTTATAATTTTTTTATAATTTCTTAGATTTTTTATATTTTTATATTTTTATAATATTTATAAGTTTTTATAATTTTAATAAATCTATTTCAATTTTAATATTTTAAATATTTAGTATTTATTTATATATATATTTTTATAATTGTTATAAGTTTTTAATATTTTTATAAAAAATATATTATATTAAGCCATAGGTTGTCACCTGTTATCGTATGATTGGTTTGTTAGTTCAACGTAGCTAATTATAAAAACCGTTAATGAAAGTTTAATTAGGTGTGAATTTAATATAATATCTTAATTATTTTTTTATATTTTCTTAACTACTTTTTTAACATATAAGTTCTTCTTTTAATTAATTTTTTTAATTATTATTAAATTGAATAAATAAAAAATATATATAACCAATTCCATCATCATTCAATTTTTATAACACTCCACCAATGAGTTCTCCCCCCTCCCTCTCCTCCATGCTAAATAGTAAAATCTCATTTAAGATGCCGTCAAATGAGCACCACCAGAAAAAGGTGTTCAAAAAAGCGATTCTTTTTCATTTATGATTTCCAAATGCAACTTAAATAGCTCTATTAGTCCTTTACAAAACCCCTTTCACATTCTTATACATCAATTTTTCTTCTTTTTGTCCCCCTCTTTTCATTTTACTACCTGCTCAGTCAATCACAAAACCCGAAACCCACTTCAAGAAGCATGAAGTCTCCTCTCGAGGTCTCTCTTTCTCTCCTATTTCTGGTTTTTTCAGCTTATGTCTTCAATTACAATGAATCTACCCAAGTAAGTAAAAAAAAAAAAAAAAAAAAAAAAAAACCTTGGTTTGGATTGCATTGATCCCTTTGCTTTTCATGTCCAATATTTGAGCTTTTTGTCTATTTTTTATAGATTTAAAGTCGGTTTCTTGATTTGAAGGTAAATGAGTCTTTAGAACTGGTTCCATTGGTGGACGAAAAGATGGTGAAGATGATGATGTTTAATGAAAGCAGAAGAAAGTTGGGGACTTTCCAGATATGTGCTGCTTGTACATGCTGTGGTGGAGCGAAAGGTGTTTGCTTGCCATCCCCTTGTTGCTATGCCATCAATTGCAACATTCCAAACAGACCTTTTGGTTTCTGCTCCTTCACTCCCAAGACCTGTAATTGCTTTGGATGCCATCTCTAGTTTCAAGTTTTATTTTATCTATATTTCGTAATTTTGGCTTGTTTTTAACTAAGGAGTTTTTTTTTTTTAAAAAAAAAACCCTTGATTCTGTTGGGAGTGTGAAAGGGGATGAAGAGAATATCTGGATTTTTTTATATATATAAATTTTATAGGAAGGTTGGTGTGTCCAGGTTAGTTTTTTGGCCATCTCCAGTGGGATGTCTATAATTTTTGTTCTCTCGAGGAAGTAGCATTGCCTGGAAATAGATATTCTAAGCATTAGAGCACAATATATGGATAGTTAAGGAACCATTACCCTTGTTTATTAAGTTACTGGGTCTTGTGATAAGATTTTATTTTTTATGAATAAATTAATGTTAGTGTTCAAAGGTGTGGAAGTGTTGCTAATGACAAAGATTCAAGATGTCTATTATTTTACTATTGTCTTGTTCACTTTTATAGTTATACAATCCAAATGTTCAAGTGTATTACTTGGGTGTTATGCAGAATGCACCTCGGAATAACAATGTAAATAACACTTTCTTTTAATATCAATTTGCTTTTGGACAGTGTTTGTGCTAATGTTTCCGCTGCTTCAGTTATGCTTCATACTTGATCTTGCACAGCATCTTAAGTCAGAGTAGTTCGATTAATAAATAACCTAGGTGATGGTGCTCAAGGGGAAGTGAGTGACTAGAGCCTAGTAGTTTGGCTTCTTGTCCCTACCACGTTTTGAAATATTCATCAAGTCGCACTTTTTAAGGCTTGGCTATATGGTTCTGTTGATTATATTGATGCATTTGGGTGTAGCAGCTAGTAGAAATCTTAGACTCGGGGTTGATTTTTACTTTGCTACAAATTGTAAGTTATGCTACTCTCACTCTTCATTTATTTTAAAAGTGTTCTTTTGATATGGATGTTGAGATATTTCGAGAGCTAGTAGTGTGTTTCTCTTCATTTCTGTTAATTTTGTCATAGATTACAGTGCATCTATTTTTCTTCTTAAAAATCAAAATTATGTTATAAAGCATGGAATTATCATTAGACTTTATTGTTGTTTAGGGTGAAAGATGATATAGACATGACAACAGGGTATAGAGGCACATTTGTATTTGATGTCTTGAGAAGAGTGTTCAAGGAATCTCATTGACCTTATTTTGAGAAGCAGCCCATGTGCTGCTTGAAAAATGCTGTTATTCTTTATATACAAACAATTGGATACGATGATGTTTAATGAGATTGCAACTCTGAAACACCTGCTTGGCTGCAATGGTTAATCTGCCATATTTTAAATCTTTTAATTTTCTTTATCATTTTTACATTACTTACGGAAGTCCCCATAATCTTTTAATTTTCTTTATCATTTTTACATTACTTACGGAAGTCCCCATATATCGCCAATTGGATAAATAATAGTCTTGTCATCATCAGCTAACGATGGTAATGGTTAATTGACGGAAACTGTCAGCCGAATAACTTGTTTGTTGAAATTTGAAAACTAAGAACTAAACTGTCTACGGGTTTGGTCCGGTTGTGGCTTAGTTTCAAAAATATTATATGCCCGTCCTTGAGTTGATTCAGTTCGGATTTTCGACTTGTTTTATTGTTTAAATATTAATAAAATATTGAAATTATATTTTTCATAATTAAATTTAAATTATAAATACTTTTATATTTTAATGGAATTCGAACATGTTGGGTTGAAATATGAAAGTCCTAATCCAAGTCCGCCCCGATCTGCTACCAATGATTTTTTTTCGATGTTGTTCATGGTCTTTTACACCACTTGGGGTTTAAATATATATATCTTTAAAAAGGATATTTTTCTATATGTATAAATATAAAAAATAATTAAAAAGGTTATTTGTAACTCCCTATTTAAGAAAAATTCTAAAATTGGATGAGTCCATCCGCTCTAATGTTATAGAAAAATTATTATAAAAGTTGTAATTGTTTGGGTAATTAGTTAATGTTGTATGTGGTGTTAGACAAAATTTTATCAGTGTTTTTGAAAAATCATCTAGTAATTAGATTTAAATAACTATTATAATTAGTAAGTCTTACTAATTACATTCAATTATACTTTTCATTCTTAGCTATGGATTAGAATTGGAGTGATTACGCACATAATTGTGAACATCTAGAATCAAATTCATTTATCTTATAATTTTTTCGAGCACACCTTACATCATTTAAGTTTAAGGAGTTATTTAATAGAACAACAACAATATTTTAAGTGTCAGATATATATATTATTTTTAAAATATAATTGTATGTATTTTACAATTATGTTTAAATAATCTAAAAATTTTATTGAACAAATATAATTTTTCATACATTTTGACATATTAAATATTTGGTTAAAGTACATAGTATTTATTATAACTTATTGATACTAATTTTAATTAAGTTACATAATAATTATTATTAGTTATTTGTACTTGACTAAGGACAAATCAATGATGACAATGAGTATGTGTCTAATGGTAGAGAGAGAATAACCCAAACAAACATGAAATTTTAGACAAATTAGATAAAATTACATATGATATTTATTTTTCTTGTTAATTTTACTTATAATCGTATTGTGAATTACGAGAGAGAATAATATTGATACAAATAGTAAATTAATGAGATTAATGAAAGAGATATAAATAAAAGAATAAGGGAGAGAATGCTTATTGATGAATCAGTTTAATAACACGAACTGGAAACATTCTCCGCTCGCAGTCTCGACTTTGGAATAGAAATTTTTCAACTAAGAAAACATAAAAGCAAAAACTCTAATTTACTGAAAGCTAAACTGAAATTTATGTAAAGAAATATGTAGAAAAGTCCCATAATCTATTGTTTTGAGTTGATATATATAGTAGTTGTATAGTACGACCTCATTAGGTCAATTACAGGTTGACTAACAAGTTAAATATGATTGTACGAACAAAAACACATTTTGGGTCTTGTCGAATTGGTATCGCAACACCCAATAGTTGGTGTCGCAAAATTGCACGTTAAATGCTCCTTCTATCAGTTTGAAGTTCACTGTCGCGACATTGAGTGGTGGTTGTCGCAACATCAGTGGCTATATGTTCCCCCTCTTAGTTTCGAAGTTCGTTGTCATGACATCTCCTCTAAATGTTGCAACATCCAAGGTAGTTTGCTTACTTATCGACCTAAAATGTTGTCCTGCACACTCAATCAACTTGTTAGTTCTTCCTTAGGTTCGAATCGACCTAAGAAGTCATAAAACAACAGTAAAACCTTAACTTTATTCAATCTAAATTAAAACTAAATAATTTTAGAAATAACCATAAAAGACAAATTACTTGAATAAGAGCTCCTTAAGTAATGAAAAAGGCTTAATTTGTCACACTAAATTGTGGGAGATTAAATTATCCCACACTTCAGTATTTGCTTATCCTCACGCAAACCAATCTTATGTTGGAAAAACTCCGGTTTGAAAACGGTTTTCTTGCACAACAAAAAATTAAAATTTTGAAAACTAACCCGATTTGTGATATTTATAACAATAAACCTTAGTACAAAATTGTAACACCTCAAACTCGACCTGATCGCTGAACCTGGATTTTAAGGTGCTACGCTCAAGGTCTGAAATTACCAACATATTCTTAATAAATATATATTCTGCCATTCCTAATTAATTCAATTTGTATTAAAGTACAACTATCCATTAACCCTCACCATATACATTCGAAATTCATATTTTCATAGTATAAGTATTATAGAAACACAATTATCTAATTAGCCTCGCAATGTATAAGAATTTACTTCTAATTACACACTTTAATCTAATATACATAATAGTTTGCAAGGTAGTCTAATCTTTAACATGCTGATTATTTGTTTAAAGTTGAAAACATGTTCTAACTGCAGCTATTTACGAACTTGACTATGAACTTGAGGCTCTACCTCTAGGCCACCCCACTTTATACATAGTACGAATAAGAGACAAATCTGCCTTAGCTTGGAGGATTCTGGCTTGGTCCCTCATTGAACTCTCAAATTCTTTTTTTACCTGCAATACATATTAACACATGAGTAAGTTCTAATGAACTTAATGAGTTTTCATACCTTACCAATACTACATTACCACGCTTTTATTTTACAGCTCAAGGTTCAAGTTTGACTTGTCTAAATTAGGATGGCTTGCCAATCTAGTGGGTGTTCCCATCGCTCGAACAGACTCTTTTGTATTTGGTACACTGCCATATACAATCATAGCTTATTTTCTTACATATTCATGGCGAATAAATAATCTTGCTTGATTACATTTGGCTACTATTGATGGTACAAAGAATGAAGATTTGACCAACTATACAAGGCCTAGAACACCTAAGTTTTCCCTTGACAAGATTTCATAGATATAATTCCAAGATGTCGATTTATATACATCTACTCCCATGCTAGGGATTTCTTACGGATTATCACTTGCGGCTTATAAAAGATAGCCCATAGATATCACCGTAGCACAATTTGTGCCAATAAATCCAGATAACCACATAAGACAGACCTGGGGAGTAATTCCTGTTACGATCTTCTATTAAAAGCTTGTCTTATGGACTCAAATTCATTTTACAGTACTTCTGGATTCATGCTTAGATCCATGTCTACGGAATCACACCTTGTGAAAAAAGTCGACGGACTTATGAGGAAAATCACCAATTTTGGATAAATAAAGATCTACTCATCTAAATCTGAAGACTAATCTGGAAGATCCTCGCTTCCTGCTACTGTTCACAACAACATATAACTCATTCATAGGTCCATTTTAAAAAACATATAACCTATAGGTGGATTCTTAAAAGTGAATCCCCTATATGCAGAATCATACTTGCAAGATAGTCATGGTAGGCTACCATACCTTTCATACCCCAACTCGTATAACCAGTTTGTAACAACCCGTTTTTAGTGAAATCAGAACAGTGGTTTCGGGACTACAAATTCGATGTGAGAATAATTATTTTAGTATTATTTTAATGTCTACAACATGTTAATATTGTCGTATAAAAATTTTGTTAAGAAATTTTACCGTTTTTACATACTTAATTTGGTAAAAAAGACTAAATTGCAAAAGGTGCAAAACTTGAGTTCTATAAGTTAAAGGCACTAAATGGTTATAGAATTTAAATGTATGAGTTCTTGGATGGTAAATAGACCATTTAAGTGATAGTGGACATTTATGGGATTGGTTTATTTGAAATTATTAATGTTTTTAAAGGGTATAAAGGTAAATGAGTAATTAAGGTTAAGATTAATAAAACAAAATCTAATTCCTTTCATCCATCTTCAAACTCCACTAAAATTTGAAGGTTAGAACACCATTTTTAGGGTTCAAAGCATTCGACCAACTCATTTGCTTGCATGTAAGTGGTTTTTGTCCCATTTTCAATGATTTCTATGTTTTTGAAGTTGTTGTAGCTTAATCTAGCTAGCCCAGTGAGTAATTTACAAAACTGTTAAAAGATTAGAGTTTTTCCATGAATGTATACATGTTGCTTGTGATGTTTGATGGAAGAAAATGAACCTTTATTGTTAGATAAACAACTTTTGTAAAGTAATTTTTGATGAATTTATCAACTAGGGATTTATTGAAAAAATGTGTAAAATATATGGTGAAATTTGAGAAATAATGAAATGTATGAATTGTTATGAACTTATATGAAATTTAGCTAGCTTGGGTAGGGATAAAATTGCATGAATTTCAACTTACGAGCTTAAGGACTAAATTGTAATGAAATTAAAATAATAGGGGCAAAAGCATAATTTTGCAAAAATATGAATTTGGATTGAATTGAATGGAATGGTTATTAAATAGATCGAATTTATTAATTTAGATAAAGATAGACCTCGCACGGCTTTAGATCGAGGTAAAGAAAAAGTTTTGGATTAGTCGACTCCATTTCTACGCCTTTATCATCGAGGTAAGTTCGTGTAATTGCATAGAGTTTGCTTTCTATCGAATGATATATATATTGTGGATTGTTATGTAAATAATTATTGCATATCCAACGATGTTACGTTGACTACCGAGCCCTGTTTGAACCTTAGGAATTCGTAGGATACAAATGACATGCCATTCGGGTTTACATGTTTCGAGTGCTGGTCTTGAATGTCCTATCAGTGGCTGAGTTCTGATATTTGTTGTGGATACTTGACAGCTTGTGAAGTAATACTGTGTAGCTACGTTTTGACCCACAGCTCGTGTGAGCAGGCCCATTTCATAGCTTGTGTGAGCATACTCTTTTCATAGCTCATGTGAGCATATATGTAAAGGAAAGGAAAACTAAGATTATATGTTTAGCACACTTCGTGTGAGCTATCCCACATATCTAGTGATATTCTATTCGGTTCAACGAGCATGAATTCACAAGGATATGGTAAGATTTCTATATGAACCAAAACATGAATGTATGAAAGACTTTGAAATGATGAGCTACATGGAAAATATGCTTTGTTAAGATGGATGACAAATCCAAATGAATCATGTTTAAGTTTAATGGCCATCCATGTTTAATTGCCTATGAATTGTGTTCAAATATGCTAACATGTTTGTGTTGATGCTTAGGCTTTGGCCAAGCTATTGGTTGGTTTATGCCATGCTAAATTTTGATGTTATGTAATGAAATTGTAAGTTAAGTTTTATGCCATACGAACTTACTAAGCATTATATGCTTACTTTGTGTTCTTTCTCATGTTTTATAGATTATCGGAAGCTCATTTCGGTTGGAAGCTTGTCAGAGACCTATCACACTATCCATCGGCTATATTGGTAAATTTTGATGGTTTTAAGTCATGGTTATAATGGCATGTATAGGTGTTTTGTGATTAATGAAATAGCCAATATGTTTAGTTTGTTAATAAGGTACTTTGGTTGATGACATTTTGGCATTTTGGTGCTTGTTGGCTAATGTTGAAATGGTTAGTGATGATATGTTTTGAATGGCTCTTTTGATATGCCTGAATGTGATCTTGGTGTATGGCCATTATGGTAGGATTTGATATGGAATTAAGTTGCAAATGTTGAGTTGATAAATGGCTAAGTTATATGTTTAAGTATATTTAATGTTATGTGAATTGAGGTGCTTTTTGGCATATTGGTTGTATGAATAGGTACCATATTGGTCTAGTTTGATTATGCATGTTTTAGGTATATCTTGAATGCTTGAAATCGGTGCAAATGGCTTGTATGTGTGTGCATGATTTGGGTAAAGGAAATGGCTTGAAAATGACCTATTTCTTGTCCACATGGTCTAAAACACAGACATGTGTCTTAGCCTTGTGTGACACATGCCAAACAACACGGTTATGTGTCCCCTATAGGTTTCAAAGGGTTGCAAGTCAGTCAGTTACATGGCCTAGCAGACGGCTTGGCACACGGGCATGTGACCCAAGTTAGAGTGTTGCATGGACACGAGCATGGGCTGGGATACGGCCATGTGTCCCTACTTCGAATGTCCACACGGCCTGAAATACGGGAATGTGTCTTAGCTACGTGAGTCACACTGCCTGGCCAAATGGCCGTGTGTGTAACACCCTTTACCCGTGTTCAAAGCCGGAATTGAGTTTAGGGCATTACCTAACTTATCTCATTTAAATGTCTAAAATAGGGCAATAAAATTTCATTTAAACCCATCAATAGCTCATTCTTGGCCCACGAGGCCCTAAACATACCTCCGAGAGGTTTCAGAATCTATCCGGGAACTTTTATGAGCTTGGAAAACTTTTCTTCAAAACAATGGCCACACGCCCGTATTGGTCTAGGGACACGCCCGTGTGCCCCTAAGACATGCCCGTGTCTTCCACCCGTGGTCGAGCCTGACTAAATTCACATGGCCAGACACACGCCCGTGTCTTAGCCCGTGTGCCAAAACCTTGGCATTCTGACTATGACGTCATCATCTCACTAAGGTCACACGGCCAAGGCACACGCCCGTGTCCTTAGGCCGCGTGTCGAATTATATTCCATAATTAATGTGCAGACTTCACACGGCCTGGGCACACGCCCATGTTCTAGGCCGTGTCTCCCACACGGCTGAGACGCACGACCGTGTTTCTGCCCGTGGAGCAAACTGACTTGAAAACCTAGCATGTAATGGGACACACAGTCGATCTACACGTCCATAGGGTTGACCGTGTGTCACACACGGCCTAGACACACGCTCGTGTGTCTACCCGTGTAGACAATTAGATGGCTATCTACCAAGCCCTTCGCCACCCTACATTACACACATACATATTTCAATTCAAAACATAACAACTCATAACCCAAAGGCACATATAAGAACTCATTAAAACATCCATACACAAGGGCATACACTTCAAGAATATTATCTTCATTTAAGCATTGGAATGTACCAAGTATCGGCCTAACTTATGACCATTACAAAAATGACTTTAATACCATACAAAGCCAACACTTTGGCCAACAATTACGACTTAAGAAAACACTCGAGTCCTATACATGCCATACTAAAAATAAGTCTAAATTGTTATACCAAAGTGGTGTTGATAGTGTGATTTCCGAACTCCGACGTCCGCAACCTCTCGAGTTATCTTGGCAACACTACAAGGAAAGATGGCAATGAAAGGGGTAAGCATAACACTTAGTAAGTTTGCATGGAATTAAATAGCAACAATAAGCTCTTAATTTAGTCCATCCATGGAATTAACAAACCATACACAAGTCATAGGCTTCTTGCCATACTTACTCACATTTGCCCTTAATAAGCACATACCATGCCACATATCGTAATCGTGACTCATTCACAAGTACCTGTATTCACTCATTCACATGATTTTAGTACTAATCTCATTTCTACTTCTGTCTCATCTACTTATCCCATTAACCTCTAGGGATATTCAAAGACGCATATTCATCGTTATTAATGTAGGTACGAAGCCAATGCCACATCCCCGAGGTGGTCTTACATGGAGTCACCTCTAAATGCCAATGCCATATCCCGGATAAGGTCTTATATGGACTTTCACATTAAGTATCGATGCCATATCCCGAATATAGTCTTATACGTTTCTCATATTCATTACCGAAGCCATATTCCAAATATGGTCTTATACAGAAATCTCAACTTGGTGCCGAGGCCATGTCCTAGACATGGTCTTATACGGGACCTTATCTATTTCATATCTCGATGATAGCCTTTTCATATTCATTATAGTCCACTAGGACTTCAACATCATATTCAACATCAATCACTCAATTTAGTATAGTATGATGCATCAATATGATACCAAGCATTTTCAATTATGCTAACATAAATGGTGTATTAATCACATACAAACTTACCTCGTTTTCAAAATGAGCCAACTCGTCGGTCTAGTCCGAGACTTTGTTCTTTCCCCGATCGAGGCGGATTCTCGGTTCTTCTTGCTCTAAAATAGCAATTTAGCTCATTTTAATCACCACATTAATAAAAACATTAAAATAATCATGCTTAGGCAAAATTACTATTTTGCCCATAGACTTTGGTAAAATGACCATTTTGCCCTTATGCTCGGAAATGAATTCTAATAATATTTCTACCTTCAACAAGCCTAGGTGAACATTTAATACTCTTATAGCTATCATAAAAACTCAACATTTCACATAATTACTACAAATTGGTAACCTTTTCATTAAGGTCCAATTAGGTGTTTTCAAGACAACACCTTTCACAAAAGTTGTTCATCTAACAACTAAGACTCATTTTCTTCCATAAAAATGCAGTAAATAACAATGAAAGCTCTCATTGCAAAACTCTAAACTCTTCACCATATTACAATTTAGTCCCCTCATTTAAAAGCTTAAGCTTTAGGGGTCTCAAAAGTACAACTATCTTCAAGAAAAGATCACTAGAACACTTACTTGTAAAGAGATGAGTGTGCTGAAATATTTGAAGCTTTCTACCCCCTATTTGCTGTTAATTTTTTTTGGGAGAGTGAATAAGAAAAGATGATATCTTTTCTTTCCTTATTTAATTAATACTAGTCAAATAAGTCACCAACTATCACCAACTTTGTCCATCTTTGTCTCCTAGGGTAGTCTATGGCCGGCCAAGCCTTTCCAAAGGGCTAAATTTCTTTTTAAAGACCTCAATTTAACAATCTATGAATATTGGGTACCTTTAGCCTATAGAATGGAACTTTTGCACTTTATGCGATTTAGTCCTTTTTTCGCTATTAAACAAGAAATCGCTAAAATTAAAGTACCAAAATTCTCATGTACATATACCATCATGCTCTAACGCATAATATGACATGAAAATAAATTTCTCTGATATCAGATTAGTGATCCCGAGGTCACTGTTCCGACTAGCCCCTAAATCGGGCTGTTACAGTGTGACCCCTGCAGTATGAAAAATTTGATCTTTTTCCATGAAATTCCATATGTTTCCGATTTATTCTCGAATCATTTCAATGTGATTTTAAGGTCTCAAGGGCTCAAATAAGGGATGATATACGTGTGTTTGAATGGAATATGATATGCTTTTTATAATGATTGTAATTGAATGTTTTAAGTTAAAAATTTTCAATAATGCTCTATAACCTTATTTTGGTGATGGATTCGAGTTAGGGGTGTTACAATGTTAGTCTGCACTTAATAATAGATTGTAAGAGAATGAATTCAAAGGGCTAAATTTCTTTTTTAAAGACCTCAATTTAACAATCTATGAATATTGGGTACCTTTAGCCTATAGAATGGAGCTTTCGCACTTTATGCGATTTAGTCCTTTTTTCGCTATTAAACAAGAAATCGCTAAAATTAAAGTACCAAAATTCTCATGTACATATACCATCATGCTCTAACTCATAATATGACATGAAAATAAATTTCTCCAATATTAGATTAGTGATCCCGAGATCACTGTTCCGACTAGCCCCTAAATCGGGCTGTTACAGTGTGACCCCTGCAGTATGAAAAATTTTATCTTTTTCCATGAAATTCCATATGTTTCCGATTTAATCTCGAATCATTTCAATGTGATTTTAAGGTCTCAAGGGCTCAAATAAGGGATGATATGCGTGTGTTTGAATGGAATATGATATGCTTTTTATAATGATTGTAATTGAATGTTTTAAGTTAAAAATTTTCAATAATGCTCTATAACCTTATTTTGGTGATGGATTCGAGTTAGGGGTGTTACACAGTTAGTCTGCACTTAATAATAGATTGTAAGAGAACGAATTCATTTCTGATAGACTCATACAAACGGATCCCTTCATTGTAGAATCCCATTTGTAAAATGACCTTGACGGATTTCTTATTGTAAGATAGTCCTGGCAGACTCCCACATTTCTGGTAATGTCATGGCCATGGACTTCTATTTCACATATACGACTTAAAGCCTCAGACTCCCAGAGTCTTATACTACCCATTAAGGGCTTTCGTATACTAGGGTGTACTTTTCTCCGTACAGTCCGCCCTTACCTCTGCAAATTCTCCTTGTTAATTTGAACACATAAGTGTTCCCCTGCAAGGACGAGGTCATTTACCAATTTTGGTTTGGATTTACATGCCCTACTGGAATCACATATCATTTTCGCTTCTTCGTCTTCCAACTCAAACACACTTTGGCAGCCCTCCATAACTCAGCATAAATCATACACATGTATTTCATGCACAAGCATATAACCAATACTACTATTCTTACATGTCACACATTATGCCAACCATCTCATTCACACCTCACGGATAGACTTACAACCAATCATATTTTCATATCTACACATGACATGCATCACAATATAACACCATTCAACCAAAGAATTTATCAACTTAGGACAGAAGTTACAAACCTAACAACTAATTTTCAAAATGTAAACTCATTCATATGTCCCTTGCTACACGAGCCTCCAGCTTACAAACTTAACAACCATTTCAGAAATCTAGTAGAGATAGTTCATCATCATAAGAATCATTTTTTGCTTGCATGCAGAGGCCATTTAAATAATTAACTATAATCCTCAACCAAAATAGAACAAATTTGATGGATAACTAAAATCCTTAACCTATTTTCCTTTTTCTTAAATCCGTTAGCATAGAAAGGCTAAGAAGGTTAAAAAGCTTACCAGCTTATGAAATTTCCATAAGACTCAAACCTTTGTTCCCTCCTCCATGCATGCACAAATGCTCCTTAAGCCTTCTCTTTCCCATGGCAAACTAGAGGGAAGATAAAGGATAGAAAAATGAAAGATCAATCCCAGAGAATAACACCTCTCCTATATAAATAATCCTCTCGTACATCCTTTACCAACACCAAATCAGCAACCACCTGGAATAATATTAATAATCTTGTATCCTACTAAGAACTATCTAGATCATAAGTAACTGGACTAAGGTTGAAATCTAACTTTTTCTCAACTAGCTCACTAGAAACTCTTATTTACAAAAGGAACCTACCAAATTAGAAAACTTTTCAATTTAATACGCAAGTTTTACTTGCAATTTAAGACTTTAGTAAGTTTGGGTGTGACAGAAATTGTATGCTTTCAAATAAGCTGATCGTTGATGTTTTCCTGAATTTCAACCAAACGATCTTCTCCGCTATTCTCATACCACGAATTGCTTCGAGTGTGGGCTCAAATCAATTGAATCAAAACACAAAGCTAGAAAAAGTTTTATATTCTTTTTGGTGAAAATGAAAATTATCTCTTCTTTAATAGAAACCAATTGTCATTCTAGAAAAATATATTTAATAGTTGAGAATAAATTCTCTCTATTTTTTGACAGAGTAAAAATCTCTCAAATTTGTATATTATGCCCTACCAGAGCCATCTATTTAGGAGAGGATAATATATAACCCTTGTTGAATTGTAGAAGTTTATTTCAACTGGAAAAACAATTTCCTACTTAGAGTAGCAGTAGGGTGGACGACATCCCCTAGTATTACTACTAGGGTTGTCACCCCTTCATATTCCATGAGGGGATTTTTGGGCCTCTCTCACATTATGTCCAATTACGAGTATTTCCTGAACTTTTTGACCCATTATTTTGTAATTTGATCCAACTCAATTCTATTTTTCTATTTCCCAATGTAAAATTTAATATTTTGTATTAAATAATTTTTTCATCCCAATTTTACCTCCTGTAAAATTATGACGATTTTACCCCAATAAAATTTTGAGAAAATATGTTTAATATTTCACCACTCAACATGTTCACTATGACTGAATGCTTTATTTTGTTTTTGGGCTTTAAAATAGCTCAAAAACATAAACTCACTCTTTTGATCATTTCTTAGTAATCCATGTACATTTGCAAATGTATCATTTCTCATTTCCATTTCCATTTTTAGAAACCTAAATTCATTTCCAAATGATTCCATTTCTCCATTTCGGTGAAAATCATAATCATTCCTGAATTTTTCCCATTTCTCTGTTTCTATTGATTTCGTTCATTTTGATTTAAACATGAAATTCATTTCTAGTTTCAACGAGCTAGCAGCGGCACCAATTGGACATATGCAACTAGGGCTCAAATGATTTATAATTAAGTTCTTAATTTTTCTTATTAATTATAAACTCATTTAGTCACAAAGTCATTTCACTATAGTATCGTGACTGAGCTCTCCCCCAAAACATACCATTACAAAAGTAACTTGATCAGTGCTCCCAATGACCTTGTCATAAGTATGTTACCCTTATAAGATATCCTTAATCTCTTTGGGATAATATTCTGTAACATCCTGAATTTTTGGGCCTATGCGTTTAATGGGTGAATATGTTTAATATGTTAATTTAAGTAATAGGGGTCCAAATTTGGCTCAGAATTAGGCAAAGGCCTTGATTAAAATTATCTGTTTGGGCATTATAGGGTTTAAAAGGTAGTATCTATGTTTAAAATACCAAAGTGGGCTTGTGGCCCAATCTTAGGAGGTGACGCCACACAAGGGAGTAAAGGGCCCAAATTTAAGTTTCATGGAGCCCAATTCTTTTAATTTAAGTTAGCTAAATTTTGGGCATTAGGATTAGGTGGAGTGGATGGCAACAAGGTTAAAATTTAATGGTTTTAATGTTTAAAATATGTGGATAATAAGCAGATAAAGGCTATTATTTAGGAATTTATTTTATGTGGATAATAAGCAAATAAAGGCTAAAATTTAGGGATTTTAATGATTAAAATATGTGGATAATATGCTGATAAAGGAGGGAGGAGTTAGAGATAATTAAGTCTCTTTTAGATGAGCTAGTAGATTAAGATAAAGGAGAAAAGATAGGATTTATCTGCAAGGTTAGGTAAGTGCCGAAATTTCTATAAATAGGGGGAATATCTCTTCAATTTCGGCATTTGCATTTTTCTCACATTCTTTTCTCTTCTTCTCTGAGTAAAAGCTGAAAACTCCTAAAGTTCCATCTTCTTCTTCATTCTCTGCAAAGGCCAAAATCTCTAAGCCTAATCCCTCATCTTCACTTTGATTCAAAAGCCGAAACTCTTTTCATTCTTTTTCTTCCTAGCCGAAATCTTCAAGTCTCTTCCTTGTTTTCTTTTCTTCTTCTCTTTTCCTGTCAGAAACTGAAACTCTTCACTCAAGTATTTTAAAAGCTAAAGACACATCAGCCTTATCTTGTTCATACTTTTTTCGAGATTTCAAGGTAAGAGGATTTGTTTATTTATATATATAAAATCGGGTAGAATACTAACCATGGCCGAATATAGGAGAGGCCTATTTTCGCAATTTTTTTGGCTTTTGAGCAAGGCTATAGATTGAGGATAATAGGTCCGGATAGCAAGGACATCGACTAAGAATATTGGATTTCGCGATATCAGGTGTGTAATACTTCCCCACCATCTAGATCTAATCATAAAATGCATGATCATAAGATTTATATGTTTTGATAATTGCCGACATCTTGATTTATTGATGAAAGCCCAAGGAGGGTAAAAGCGGTTCACCAGGTTAGTAAATAATCTGTTTATATGTTATAAGTAAAATGCTTGTATGTAATTGCATGGGTTGGGTTGATGAAAGGAGGAAGTTATACGTTATATGTGTAGCGGTTTTACCGTGATCTGATGTAGCGGCTAATGCCGTGAATTGTTATACTGAGCCGACCATTATATGCTATAAGGGCTTTGGCCATCATATGTGGATGAGCGACATGACCGCCATCATGGTGTGTAGCGGTGTGGGTCGATTGTAGAAATCCCCAATGGTGTGTACGGTTGAGTGCGGGCGTGTAGCGGATGGAAACCTAGGCAAGCGGGTTGGGCCTTGCATATTATTTGTTATAAATTTTTATTATGAGTATTAAATTGATTACTTTGTTTAACGGGCTTAAGGCCCAAAATCTAGTGGTGCATGGGGGTTGCACACTGAGTCTCGCGACTCACCCTTTTAGTTAACATTTCGTGTGATACCTAGTGCTTGGACCGGGCCGAGAGAGGAACATAAGGTGGCCATGCGAGAAGAATATGTGGATTTAGCAAAAGACTCAAGTCATTTTTATATTTTTATGTGGTGGATTTTAAAATTTCGTTGTAATAAGGCCATGGGCCACTAGTTTATATTTTGTTTTATTTTTGGGGCTTTAATTACTTTTAGTTATTTAATATTTTTTTATTTTAATTAAACTAAGGCATGTAATTAAGTTTGGATTTATTTTACAAAGGCATATTCTATATGAAATATATTTGGGCTTTTCGGAAAAATACGACATGCTTAACAAAAATTTTCTTAATGACATACCAGATCCGGTCGTAGCAATTGGGCCGGGTTTGGGGTGTTACATATTCATTCTCCCAATATGATATTATTTTATCTAATGGCAACCATTAGATCTTCTTTCATGAAAGTCAATTACTATCAAATAGTAATCAAGTCATTCATCACAAAGACAAACGAGTCATGGTCACGTTTACTTTTCATCTACCATGTAATTTCAATATGATGATATCATTTACCCATGTCTCGAGCTATGAATTCCACTGTTGTGAATGACCCTACGTACTATAGAAGTCGTACACCCAACGCACCAGCTTTTGGTTCCTTATCTATTCGAACTCAGGCTTTTACTTACATCAAAGTGTATGAGTCACACATACATAGTTCGCCATCCACTCAGGATTTAGGTATGCCATACAATGAACATCACAAGTGAATAAATCCATAAATAGATTCAGGACCTATTCTGCTTGGGTTTATTTCGGTGTATTAGTCAGTACAGTCAGTCACATCTACGTCTCTATCTTCTGGGAGTCATCCGCTCTGATGCTTAAGACAAGGCATCTCCCCAATTGGTTTTGATAGACGATATGTTAGTCTTTCAATCGATTTTCTCATTTTTGATTAGACTAAGGATATGTTTAGGTTCGTCTACTAATACAAGTTGCCTTTCTATATCATGATCTAACCACATGATACCTTTCAGTATTAATTTAAACATTAGACAACCAATGAGAAACATTTGCTTCCATTTTTCTTTGCGTGCAAAAACAATGTGAGGACAATTATACAAAGGATATTAATTTAATTAATGAATTTTTTTATTAACCAACTTATTAAAAAATTACAAATTGTACTTAGACAAAAATACTACATTTAAGACACCAGATCCAATAGTCTAGACACACAACATGCAGAACACATCTATTGGATTACATTACTACTATGAAACATGATTAGGAAATATTAAAGTTGTACCGACTCTATCTAACATGCAACTTAATCTTTGATAAATTGATAACTTGAAAGTTTCTAAAGTAAATTTACGTAGTTTACAAAGTTAAATAACTAACAAACTTAGATGTAACCAAATGACAAAATATTTAATTGTATAACCATCAATATAAGTCATACAAATATATATAATAGATACAACCATGGGAATTAAAAAACTGTAACACCCCAATTCTAACGAGTACAAGGTTTGGCGTATAGCCCTTAAAGTAGTATGATTGGTGGAGTAGTATTCGCCCAAGTAAATCTTTTGGCATATAGAATGGGCGTATACAATTATGTGTTTAAGTTAACGAAGGTTCTATATCATATTTCTATGTTAGTTGGAATAAGATAATGGCTAAGTAAAATGGTATGGAGGGGAAGAGCTCATGTCAGAAGTATAGTGTTGTAACGACCCTATAGTCACGGGTATCCGAAAGTGCATTCTCAAGACTCTGTTCCCTTTAATTGGACTCGTAAATATTTATTAATATTTACGAAGTTAGTTGTGTAGTTAATTAGATTTAGGTTAAGTGAATTTGCATGAATTAAGAGTTATTATAGTATAAGGACTAAATCGCGTTTAGATTAAAAGTTGAATTATTTTTACAAAATCAATTGAAGGATTAAAATGGTAAATATACCTTTATATTATGTAGTGGGCGACATTAATGGGGCATATATGTATATATAATAGTTTAATATATATAAGTTATATATTATAATTAATAAAATGAAATTGATATGTATATATGTATTATATAATAATGATACTTATTATAATAAAACAAAACAAAAAGAAAGTAAGAAAACATGCAAATTAAATAGGAAAGAAAAGAGAAAGAAAGATGAGAGGAGAAAGACGCACGGCTATAGGGACCTTAGGGTTCAAATTCAAAATTGGTTAGTCAATTTAGTCCATTTTATTGTAATTTTTATATTTTTGGAATTTCGGTGTTAAGTACTACCCGACCCATGTTGAAACTTTAACATTGATTAAGATTTTAGATATTGTTATTGTTGAATAGTTTTAGTATTAGTGATTTAATTGATAGATTTCTAAGCTAGAAATGGAAAAGGATTAAATTGTAGAACAAATTGTAAATTTAAAGTAATAGGGACTAAATTGTAAAAATTTTAAAATTTAAGGGTTTAATTGAAGATAAGGATATAAATTTAGCTTAAAGTGAAATTAGTATAAAAATATGGGATTAAATGTGAAGAATAAAAATTAGTCTCGGTTTAAGGACTAATTGGAATTTAAGCAAATATTGAATTGTATTTCTATAATCTGAACCTAGTTGTTAATTGTTGTATTTTGATTTAATGCATATGGTAAGTAGTTGAGGTGAGTATTTTCGCACTTTGATAGTGAATTGAAATTATAGTTGATTGAAATGGATTGAATTGATATATACATTATGAATGTATTGATTATTTGAATTGAAATGGATATATGTGTAAATGTGATAATGTGCAAATATAACTATTGGATATTGGTGGTATTTAAAAAGTGAAATGAAACCCTATTAACTGTATCGGGCTGAGTCGAATATAGATGGCATGCCATAGGATAGGACGAGTTCAAGGATTTCTTCGACTTCGAGTCGATGAGGCACTGGGTGCCAATTTGCTTTGGTTTAACCGATGAGACACTGGGTGTCAATATATATAGCCCTGGGATCCATTATTACTTCAGATTTATCTGATGTGACACTGGGTGCCAAACTGGTGTGTTGGTTGGATCTATGTATCCGTCTGAGTCTGAGTTCGAGTCGTGTTAATAGGGGTAATTAAATAATAAAGTTCTATAATCGATATTGAGTGGCATGATATGTGTAATGGAAATGAGATAGTGAATTGAATCATGAAAAATGAGATATGTTGTGATTAAATGAAATACATGAGTTATGTACTCATGAATTGAGTATGGAATGGATAATGCCATTGAATAAAAAATGTGGATTGGTATGTGAAAACTATTTATATAGCAAGTGATGTGAATTGAGATATTTGTTAAACAAATCAAATATGATAGCATGTGAAAATTGAGTATAGTATAAAATGATATGGTAATATGCATGAACTTGAAATGACGATATATGGTAATGGTAAGCTTAGACAATAGTATGTTCGTAAAATTTAAATTATGTATTCTTGTATCCTTATGTCTTTAATTGTTCAGATTGTAAAAATATCACTGATTTTTACTCAGGGTACGGTTTTGTTTTTCGTGCGCAGGTTAGGTACTTCTCTTTTGATCACCGACTTAGCATCTAATAATGATTTCGATCTCAAATATAGTGATGTTTACCATTTGTGATGACATGCACCTAGGTCTTAGTTAATAGTTATTTTGTGAATGGATTGTAATGGAGTTATAATTATAATGTTGGTTTGTGTATATATAGTATATGTTTATGTTTGGAGCCATAATTTGGCATGTTGATTTGAACCAAGACTTGTTAGGTGTTTGTGAATTTAAGTTTGATAATTTAGGTAGATATAAGCTAGGCCAAATTGATTGATTTTGGCATGTTTAAAACTTTTATTTGAATGATGCATGGATGATATGTTTTGATGGCATAATTTGTGTAACACCCCAAACCCACCTAGACGTTATGGCCGAATCTAGCGTATCACATTGAAGTGTTTTTTTCGAAAACCATGTTTTCATTGAAGACACTTCTTGAAATTTAAAACTTCTTGCCATTTAAAACTTGTACAAAACCTCAGTTTGCGTTTGTTTATTTTCAATTGTGGTTTATGAAAAAAGTTATTCCCTTTTAAAATGTTATTATCTTTAAAACCTTATTTGTTACGGGAGTTTAATTTAAAATAAATGATTTACGAAAACGTGATATTTAAAAATTGAGTTGCGAAAACGCAGTGTTTGAAAATGTTATTGTTTTGGAAAACCGTGTTCTACTTCTAGCAGATATAAATCACAATCAATAAAACCCCAAATTTAAAATCTAGAAATTATAGAGGCCTTATTACAACCTGAATGAAAATCAAAGTGCCTAAGTAAATGAGCAAAACATAATAAAACATGTGCAGTTGTGTGGCCCTTTCCGAGCCCCTCACAGCTCCCAACCGTCTAACGCTGGGGGTTACCTGAAAGGTTAAAAATAGGGTGAGTTTGCGAAAACTCAGTGTGTAATCCCCTTATTAAAGAAACAGTCAGTATACAGAAACAGAATCAATCTGGGCATGAGCCCTTTAACAGTAACAATATAGTTCAGTTTAGAGCATATGTGGGCCAAAGCCCAAAGCAATATCATTTGGGTCACAGTCCATAACAGAATCAATTGGGCCTATCCCATCACAATAACAGTCTCAGTACGAATGATGCATGATCTATGCAAACCCATCCAACCCTGCACTACCTGTGGGGAATAAATCACCCACGCAATCCCTACACTTACAGTGTTAGCACCGGTTGCAGCACTAACTGTAACACCCCAAATTAGGGGTTGTTTGTAACTTAGCTAATTTCCCATGTGTGTGCCTGAAGAATAAATATTATGATTTATTTGGCGTATTCTAGGGTCTAGAATTAAACCCGAGTTAGGCCTGACCTAGTGTTAATTTTTTTTTTAGTATCTAAAAGGGGGGAGCTAGGTGAGATAGGGCTTAAATAAAAATTTGGGCGAATTATGGCACAAAGAGCGCCTCGGTAAAGTGGCTCCCATGTGCCACTTAAGGGCTGGAAGTAACACCAGCAAGGGCCTGGGTTCAAGGCACGGCAGTAGCAAGTGGCGTTTTAATTTTTGGGTTTGGCGGTGAGTCTAAGACACAAAGAACTCATTTGCAAAATGGTTTCCGTGCGCCACTTAGGAGTTGGAGGTGAGGATGGGCGCAGGTTTGAATGGCTGGAGCAGTATTTTGCGTCTTATTTTTATATGCGGTGACGGGCTTTAGTAAGAAGGCTTTAAAATTAAATGTTGTGGCTATTTAACATGAAAGTCAATTTGGAAAAGTGGCCTGGGCGTTGGAAGAAGGGGTTGTCTCCACCAGGTCTTGCGTTCGAACCCAGTATGCAGCAGCGGTGGTTTTTTTTTATTTTGCAAGGCTGGCGTGAAAAGGGAGTTGGCTTGCACATGGGTTCTTTGTTCGACTGGTTGATGAGCACATGGCTTCTTTGTTTTTTTTTTTATTTATTTGATGAGATAAGAAGGGATAATAAGGATGATATTAGCTTTTTAATTGGATTTTACTTGATTAATTCCAAGGAGAAAATATAGGCATTTGGAGAATTCAAATTATTTTGAATATTGTTTAAACAATTGGTCAAGAGCAATTTAAGGAAATTGATTGAATATTAAACTCTTCATGAGAAGAGTGGACTACAAGCTTAAGGGGGTTGCGAAATTCCTTTAAAAGCACCTACCCATCACCTTGTTTTTCTTTTCTTCATTTTTCTTAAGTAGCCAAATCCCTTATACCATCATCTTCAATCTATTTTTTCTTTCTTTCTTTTCTTTTCTTCTCAAAACTGAAACTTTAACACCTTTCCATTATTTTTCCTTCTTCCCTATAGCCGAATATACCCCTCCTTGGTGTGCCGAATCTCTTTCTCCTATTTTTGTAGCCTTGGCCGAATATTAAAAGGGTAGTATAGATCTCTTCAGATTCTCGTTGTCAATCGATTGAAGAAGGTAAGTGCACTAGGCCGAATACTTATTCTTTCCCCTCCCCTTTCTTGGTTGATTTTGATATGGGTAAGAGCTGATTTCGGCATCTGTTTGCAAGGGTATTAATTACCGACTTTAAAGTCGATTTTTGTCTAGGTGCTTCGGGATCTTGAAGAAATCGGTCCAAATCTCCATTCTCTGTCAACAGAATTTGATTCGGGAATCGGGTGCTGTGGTTAGTATCCAAAAGTGTGAAGGTAAGGTTTCGGGTTCACTAGGAACATTTTTCAATTATTTTGATTGGGCCGAATAGGCCATGGCACTAACCTAGTGTTTGGCTGAATATAGGAGTAGGAAGTCTAGGGTGCCGATTTGATTTTTCGGGATTTAGAACGACTGCTGGTGACAGGTGTGTACATACACACTTTATAACTAGTTAACGTGCTATATGTTATGTATGCTAAATTTGGTTTATGTAGCGCTGGATTTAATACCGTAACGGTATAAGCAAGGATCCCGGTAAGTCTCTGTCAGTATGAGATTGATTTATGATGCTTTTGGGAAGCGTGGCCCATTTGATACATGTGATTTAAATGTATGTTGGCATGAACTCTGTTATATAACTGTTTGATGTGCGTTGATGAGAGGAGTGGGTAGTGTTATTAGTGTCGTTGGACACCAGTGGTTTGGTACCACATTGTGACTTCGGTCACCAGAGGTTTGGCACCTCCAGAGGTTTGGCACCTCATAGCGTCTCATCCCAGTGGCTTAGCACCACGGTGGGTTGGCCCCACAGACGATATTAAGGGATTGACGCCAGTGATTTGGTATCACACGATGGGTTGGCCCCATCATTCGATTTGTGTCTTCGGACATCAGAGGTTTGGCACCTCCAGTGATTTGGTATCACAATTGTGACTTTAAGTCACCAGTGGTTTGGCACCACCAGTGGTTTGGTACCACACGGGGTAGAGAAAGGCGTTTGGATGGCTAGGTTGGGTGCATGACTTTATGCATGTTAATTTGTTATAAATTGTGTATGTCGTGGCATTAAACCGGGGGAAGGGTTACATACTGAGTCTTGGTGACTCACCTTCTCTTTTACATTTTTCAGGTGACATGTAGATCGCGGATGTGGGCCGGGTGGACTCGAGGTGGCTATGCAAAGGGGAATTTTGATTAGATGAACTTGGATTTTGTTTTATTTTGTTTTAATGTTGGTTTTATTTTATTTAAGATGTAATAAGGCCGCCTAGCTATATTTTTTTTTATTATTTTGTGTTTTGGATTAATTTGGTTAAACTTTATCTTAGCATGAAATTAAGTACACATGTTCACTCAAGTTACATGCAAAATGTTTTAAAGTACCCTCGGGTACATTCGAAATCTATAAACAACCCGACTTAATAAATATTTTTAAAACAACGCTAAGTATGGTTTTTAACAAGAGACTTGAAAATGAAAGGTTTTCGACAAAATTTTAAATCGGTTTTAAAGGGACTTCAAAATGTTTTCTCTGTAGCAAACCAAATTCGGTTGTAATGTTTAGGCTGGGTTTGGGGTGTTACAAATTGGTATCAGAGCCCAGTTCAAAGCTCGGCTGTGGGGGCCCAAGGCCCAAAAATGTTTTGGTAGGCCTTTTTGAACTATTTTTGGGTTTTTGAACAGCATGGCACCGAGTCTCCGGCACGTATCTGCCCAGGTAAGTACTCCTAACTTCTGTATGATTTATTTTCTATAGAAGGGTAGGAAGCATAGAACGTAGATAGTGATAAGTGCTTTAAACTTTAGGACTAGTTACCCCAAACAAAGACATAAGACTTTAAAAGCCTAATTAAACAAACCTAGGACCAAGTCGCCGAGTTAGGGTGTGGTAACCTTGGTGCGCATGTTTAGGATTGGATTCAAAAGAGCTTGGTATTTAAGCAGTCCTCGTGACTCACCTCGTCTTCGCAGGAATCCTACCTGGTGCGTAGCTTCGGTTCACCCTAACCAAGAGGACTCGGTCATAGGCGAAACAATAAATAAAATTCGAAAGGGATTAGCCATGCTTTCATGAAAACTCGAGTTTTAAAATTGTTTAAGTACTCTCTAGATAGTAGGAAAAATTTTCAAAATATTCCCGGTTTACCAAAATTACCAAAATGCCCCTAGTGGCAAATTTACGAAAATGCCCTTGGTTCTAAAATTTCTGAATTACTCCGATTTCAATAAAATCTTCTTACCTTGCAAAAGTACCCAAAAATCTTGTGTTTCAAAATGATGCCCTGACTTTGGAAATTTACAAAATTACCCCTGATTGACAAAATTACCAAAATACCCCTGGTTTCCACAATTTTGCCATACCTTGAATTTGAGAAATTTTTGAAAAGAATCTTCCAGATTTGGAAACTTTAAAACGTCCTGATTTATTAAAAGTTTTAAAATTCCTCTGATTTATTACGAAAATGCCCCTGTAGGAAAATGACGAAAATACCCCTAGGTTAGGAGCAGACGTAAATGTCCAAGAGCGAATAGGTATGGAAGGTATTAGGGAATGGATGTGCCCTTCTGTGTGAACTAGGGTAGAAGACTTAAAACATTGCTTGATCGAAGGAATCCCTATTAAACCTTTCATAAAATTCTTCGCGAGTAAGCAAGTGGAACAGTCACTAATCCATAAAATTTCTTAATCAGATTAAAGCGCGATAGTTAGGATGAGTTCTAGAGGACGTGGCTGACGTGGACGTGGTAGGGGAAGAATGACCGTGTCTGAACCCGTTAGGTCAGGTCAGGGTTCTGAGAATGAGGTACCACCGCCACCACCACCCCAACTTTTGGAGGCGAGGAGCGGATCGGAGCGGGAGGTGAGGCGATGACGCAAGTTGTGTTGTGAGTCTTGGAGTTGGTGGCTGGGGCTAGTGGAAATTTAGGAGCTCGGAAATCTATTCCCGAGCGACTCCGATCTAACGGAGCTGAAGTATTCTGGGGTGTGTCGGGAGTGGCACCTAGTGCAGCAGAATACTAGTTGGAATCAACGGAAAGGATCATGGACGATCTTGACCTGACTAATGAGGAGAAGTTGAAAGGAGCAGTGTCACTTCTGAAGGATGAAGCATATCAGTGGTGGCTCACTGTTCGAGATGGTGCCACGGCGGATGATCTTACGTGGGATTACTTTAGAGTTGCTTTTGGAAGAAGTATGTGGGCACCAGCTATCACGATGCTCAGAGGAAAGCTTTTCTGGGGTTAGTGCAAGGAACTAAGTCAGTGTCGGAATATGAGGCAGAATTCTTAAGGTTAAGTAGGTATGCTAGGGGCATCGTGGCTACTAAACATGAGCGTTGCGTCCGCTTTGAGGACGGGCTTAGAGATGATTTAAGGTTGCTGATTGCTCATGTGCAGTTCGTGAGTTTTCGCTCTAGTGGAAAAGGCTAAGGTAGCCGAAGGATCAAGGAGACCGTAAGACGTAAGCATGATAGGAACAAACGAAGAGAGGCTTTGGATCACCCGGATCGGCGGTAATGTGGAGAAGAGGGCAAGATTTGGGGAATCAGAAAGAGCCACAAAGCCTGCTTAGTGGCCACCTCAGTGTGTTAGATGCGGGAAATCCCATTCGGGAGAATGTTTGGCGGGAAGTAGAGGGTGCTTTGAGTGTGGATCAATGGAGCACCGGGTAAGGGACTGTCCGCGGAAGTTGGCAAGGACTCAAGCTGAGGATCAAGGACGTGGTCAATTCAGGAAGGATGGCCAGCAACCACAGAGAGGTCGAGGTGCATCTAGAGGTAATGATAATGGTAACGGGCGTGGCCGAGGTGCTGAAGGTGCAGAGGCGAGGCAACCAAGGTTGGTTTATGCAGTTGGCCGTCGCGAGGAGGAAGATGTGCCAGACATGACAACGGGTAAGTTTCTTATTTTCGGAATACCCTCAATTGTCTTGGTTATGGTTACGTTAGTTCATTCTTATGATTGCTAGTAAAGTGTATGAAACTTCGATTATGAACGTAGTGAATGTGTAGAAAGTATGATAGTTCTTTAAGATCAGAGTGCGCAGCAGTAGCGTAGGACGATGAGTTAAAGATGCACGATTGAACGATAGTAAGTAATTTCGAGGACGAAATTATTTTAAGGGGGTAGAATTGTAACACCCCAAATTAGGGGTTGTTTGTAACTTAGCTAATTTCCCATGTGTGTGCCCGAAGAATAAATATTATGATTTATTTGGCGTATTCTAGGGTCTAAAATTAAACCCGAGTTAGGCCTGACCTAGTGTTAAATTTTTTTTTAGTATCTAAAAGGGGGGAGCTAGGTGAGATAGGGCTTAAATAAAAATTTGGGCGAATTATGGCACAAAGAGTGCCTTGGTAAAGTGGCTCCCATGCGCCACTTAAGGGCTGGAAGTAACGCCAGCAAGGGCCTGGGTTCAAGGCACGGCAGCAGCAAGTGGCGTTTTAATTTTTGGGTTTGGCGTTACAAATGGAAGAAGGCCTTAAAAGGAGCTGGGGTGAGTCTAGGACACAAAGAACTCATTGGCAAAATGGTTTCCGTGCGCCACTTAGGAGTTGGAGGTGAGGATGGGCGCAGGTTTAAGTGGCTGGAGCAGCATTTTGCGTCTTATTTTTATATGTGGTGACGGGCTTTAGTAAGAAGGCTTTAAAATTAAATGTTGTGGCTATTTGACATGAAAGTCAATTTGGAAAAGTGGCCTGGGCGTTGGAAGAAGGGGTTGTCTCCACTGTGTCCTGCGTTCGAACCCGAGATATCAGAATGGTGGTTTTTTTTTTTATTTTGCAAGACTGGCGTGAAAAGGGAGTTGGCCTGCACATGGGTTCTTTGTTTGGCTGGTTGATGAGCACATGGCTTCTTTGTTTTTTTTTTATTTATTTGATGAGATAATAAGTGATAATAAGGATGATATTAGCTTTTTAATTCGATTTTACTTGATTAATTCCAAGGAGAAAATATAGGCATTTGGAGAATTCAAATTATTTTGAATATTGTTTAAACAATTGGTCAAGAGCAATTTAAGGAAATTGATTGAATATTAAACTCTTCATGAGAAGAGTGGACGGCAAGCTTAAGGGGGGGTTGCCGAATTCCTTTAAAAGCACCTACCCATCACCTTGTTTTTCTTTTCTTCATTTTTCTTAAGTAGCCGAATCCCTTATACCATCATCTTCAATCTATTTTTTTTTCTTTTCTTTTCTTTTCAAAACCGAAACTTTAACACCTTTCCATTATTTTTCCTTCTTCCCTATAGCCGAATATACTCCTCCTTGGTGTGCCGAATCTCTTTCTCCTATTTTTGTAGCCTTGGCCGAATATTAAAAGGGTAGTATAGATCTCTTCGGATTCTCGTTGTCAATCAATTGAAGAAGGTAAGTGCACTAGGCCGAATACTTATTCTTTCCCCTCCCCTTTCTTGGTCGATTTTGATATGGGTAAGAGCTGATTTTGGCATCTGTTTGCAAGGGTATTAATTACCGACTTTAAAGTCGATTTTTGTCTAGGTGCTTTGGGATCTTGAAGAAATCGGTCCAAGTCTTCATTCTCTGTCAACAGAATTTGATTCGGGAATCGGGTGCTGTGGTTAGTATCCAAAAGTGTGAAGGTAAGGTTTCGGGTTCACTAGGAACCTTTTTCAATTATTTTGATTGGGCCGAATAGGCCATGGCACTAACCTAGTGTTTGGCTGAATATAGGAGTAGGAAGTCTAGGGTGCCGATTTTATTTTTCAGGATTTAGAACGACTGTTGGTGACAGGTGTGTACATACACACTTTATAACTAGTTAACGTGCTATATGTTATGTATGCTAAATTTGGTTTATGTAGCGCTGGATTTAATACCGTAACGGTATAAGCAAGGATCCCGGTAAGTCTCTGTCAGTATGAGATTGATTTATGATGCTTTTGGGAAGTATGGCCCATTTGATACATGTGATTTAAATGTATGTTGGCATGAACTCTGTTATATGACTGTTTGATGTGGGTTGATGAGAGGAGGGGGCAGTGTTATTAGTGTCGACGGACACCAGTGGTTTGGTACCACATTGTGACTTCGGTCACCAGAGGTTTGGCACCTCCAGAGGTTTGGCACCTCATAGCGTCTCGTCCGTGGCTTAGCACCACGATGGGGGTTGGCCCCACGAGCGATATTAAAGGGATTGACGCCGGTGATTTGGTATCACACGATGGGTTTGCCCCATCATTCGATTTGTGTCTTGGACATCGAGAGTTTGGCACCTCCAGGTGATTTGGTATCACAATTATGACTTTAAGTCACCGTGGTTTGGCACCACCGGGTTTTTGGTACCACACGGGTAGAAAGAAAGCGTCTGGATGGCTAGGTTGGGTGCATGACTTTATGCATGTTAATTTGTTATAAATTGTGTATGTCGTGGCATTAAACCGGGAAGGGTTACATATCGAGTCTTGGTGACTCACCTTCTCTTTACATTTTTCGTGTGACATGTAGATCGCGGATGTGGAGCCGTGACTCGAGGTGGCCATGCAATTGGGAATTTTGATTAGATGAACTTGGATTTTGTTTTATTTTGTTTTAATGTTGGTTTTATTTTATTTAAGATGTAATAAGGCCGCTTAGCTATATTTTTTTTATTATTTTGTGTTTTGGATTAATTTGGTGAAACTTTATCTTAGCATGAAATTAAGTACACATGTTTACTCAAGTTACATG
This sequence comes from Gossypium bickii, assembly GCA_025503065.1. Lineage (NCBI taxonomy): Eukaryota > Viridiplantae > Streptophyta > Magnoliopsida > Malvales > Malvaceae > Gossypium > Gossypium bickii. Next base: position 69,586,009 of record CP106709.1, read on the forward strand.
CAAAATGTTTTAAAGTACCCTCGGGTACATTCGAAATCTATAAACAACCCGACTTAATAAATATTTTTAAAACAACGCTAAGTATGGTTTTTAACAAGAGACTTGAAAATGAAAGGTTTTCGACAAAATTTTAAATCGGTTTTAAAGGGACTTCAAAATGTTTTCTCTGTAGCAAACCAAATTCGGTCGTAATGTTTAGGCTGGGTTTGGGGTGTTACACTAACCAAAATCGCAGCAAAGCTGCTAGTATATATGCCAATTTAAGCCTTCAGTAACGGTTTCATAATTGGCACATAGCCATCGATAACTGTAATAAGACCGGTACATAGCCATCAGCTACAGTAACATAACCGGCACACAACCCTGGGTAAGTACGATCGACACAAAGTTATTAATAATTACGATCGGCATACAGCCATGGATAAATATGATCGACACAAAGTCATAATCAAGATGGCACAGAGCCATAATTAGGTTGGCACAGAGCCATAATCAGATTATCTGGCTTAACACCATCAGTAGGTCCACAGTCGTCTCGTGCGACCCGTACGACCTTAACAGATCATTACTGGGTTCACAATCGTCTCGTGCGACCCGTGCGACCCTAGCAGAATAGTGTTTCCTCCATAACCAATATCCCAACCCCATACAGTATGCCATGTATGCAGAATGTCTGGCCCACAAATCATCATATCATTCACAGTTAAGTCAATCAAATCATAGTCATACAATCACAGTCGAATCAGTCAAACCATAGCACAAGTCAGTCATTTACCCTCGAGGGGAAAAATAGTCATTTACCTTGGAGGGTTATTACGGTCATTTTACCTTAATAGGGGCATTACAGTCATTTTACCCTACAGGGGCATTACGGTCATTTTACCCTACAGGGGCATTACGGTCATTTTACCCTATAGGGGTATTACGGTCATTTTACCCTACAGGGGTATTACGGTTATTTTACCTTAATAGGGGCATTACGGTCATTTTACCCTGTAGGGGTATTACGATATTTTACCCTACAGGGGTATTACGGTCATTTTACCTTAACAGGGACATTACAGTCATTTTATCCTACAGGGGTATTACGGTCATTTTACCCTACATGGGTATTACGGTCATTTTACCTTAACAGGGACATTACGGTCATTTTACCCTACAGGGGTATTACGGTCATTTTACCCTACATGGGTATTACGGTCATTTTACCTTAATAGCGACATTACGGTCATTTTACCCTACAGGGGTGTTACGGTCATAACGGTGTAAATGGGCCAAGGCCCAATATTCGACCCAAGTGGGTCCACATGCTCGTGTGGCCCATTTAGCCCAAACTTAGTCACGGTTATGCGAACTACATAGCCCAGTCCAGTATTTGCCACTTAACGTGAATTTCATCCGTGTGGGGCCCATGAGCCCATTGGGCCCACACGACCCATTTCAGCCAAACGAGTCCCAAGATCACGAGAACACTCATAGTGGCCTCTACAATCTATCGCCCATGATTTGTGGGCTCGGTTTACCACACGAGCGATCAAACGCTCGTGAGGCCTCGAATGCCAAAGTTTCGGCTTTTCGGCTTTTGCCGATTCACAATAGAGATAGTGTGATTACATACCTTTGTACGAAAGCCTACGAAACACCCTTTGAGCACCAACCTACAATCATCCCAAGTAATTAGCCAGTCCTTCAGCTGTTAACATTTTCAAGAACTAAACCACAATGTAACAATCACCACCTACCATGATTGGATAATCTAGAATTAATCCTACCAAAATCGTCGGCCAAAATCCATCCCTTGCACCTAACGATTAACTTAATGAAAGATGAGAGACAGAAAGATTTCTATGGCTACAAGACTACCTTACTCTACTGGGATCCCCAGAACCATCGTATATTGTACCGCAAAGAAAGAATAAGAATCAATGTTAGAAAATATAAGAGGAAAACACAACATTCGACTTCCCCCAATAAAAAGTTTCAATAACAGGTTGAACACATACTGAAATGACCAAATAGCAAAAAGGGGGATCTTACGTGTACTTATCGATTGTCAGGATTCTTATGATACCAAAACCACAACTCCCCAACGCACCGAAATGATCCACCAAACACTGAGTGGCAGACAAGAAATTGAAAGAAAAGAAGAGGGAATGGTCGGCTCAGAGAAGATCGAAAGAAAGATTGAAATAATTAGGGAAAAAGGAAACTATATTCGGCTAAAAGGGGAAGATGAAGGAGAATTAAGAGGAGGAGATTAATTTTGGAAAAAGGGGAATATGGAAATGAGAAAATAAAATGAGAGTTTTCGGTAATTGACACCTTTCGGCAAAAAGAGGATAGAAGAGAAAAAGACTCGAAAGGTACAGAGAGGCACTTGACTTACCAAAAATTGACAAAAGTGCAAATTACATCGTCAGAAAGCAAAGGTATAACCAAAGTCAAGACTACCCAAAGAAAAACTCTGCCAAAATTCTGAATAGCTAGACACCCAAATTCGGCACTACTCTACCCACAATCAAACTCCTTGGAATCCTCCACAAATTTCTCCCCTTATCTCTCCACGATCCACTCCCAAGATCACTCCTCTATTCTCTCTTCAACAACCTCACCCATCAGAATTTCAATACAACTCAACCACTAGTCGAACCCAATTGCAAAATAAATACCTCATTTGTGCTGGGCCACGCTCAAACCTTAGACCTCAAGGTTTCTTTCCATGCCACCTTGCCACCTGACCATAAGGCTTTTTGTGACTTAACACATGCACAAATATTTATAAAGCCTATGTGCCCATGTCCAGATTCATTTAAGAGCAAAAACTAAAAATTTTGTCGAAGCCAAGACTTGAACCCAGGCTACTCAAACACTCCCATACACACCTAAATCACTTAGCCATTAAAGTAAACATGCAACTTGTGTCATTTTCTTGCTCACATAAATATTTATGTGCAGTCTCCTACCTGATCCCACGCTCAAGGCCTATTCCTTCTAGGCCCAAATTCGGGGCGTTACAACTTGTGGTACCAATGAGGGTATATTGGTTAGGCACTTAGGATGATTGTTTTAGCATGTTTTGGGTATGTTTGATCGTGTTTTAAATAGGTTAAACGAATGGTTTTTGAGTTGTTTAATGCCCAAACAAGTATGAAATGATAAACTTGTTGTTTAAGGTGCATTTTAGGTCCACACGACCAAACACACGGGCGTATGACTTAGCTATGTGAGACACACGGCTGGGCGACACAGCCGTGTGTCACCTGTGGGGTGCTTGAGAAGTAAGTTAGCTATTACACCGGCGTGTGAGGCTATTTCGAAAGTTACACAGCCTGGCACATGGGCATGAGGCTTAGTCGGTGACCCAAGTCAGAGAGTTACACAGGCATGGACACGGGCTGGGACACAGGCGTATGCCCCTATTTCGAGAGTTACACAGCTTGAGAAATGGGCGTCCACACGACCGCGTGACCCCTAAAGTTGAATTTTTCTAACTTTTTCCTCAAATTTTCAAATGTTCCTGATTTAGTCCTGAATCATTTCTAAAGTGATTCTAAGGCCTCGAAGGCTTGAATAAGGGATGATATACATGCTTAATGATGGATTATGTTGTGATTATTGAAATGTTTTGAAATGAATGATTTAGGTTACATTTATTTGTTAATGTTCTGAAACCCTATTCTGGCGACGGATATGGGTTAGGGGTGTTACAAGTGTGCCATTTTACTGTAATATTGTACAAGTTAAGTTGCAAGGTAAGCTAGTTAGGAACCAAATGAATATGAGCCAAGATAATTAAAAGATAAGGGGATACTCAAGTAGGTTTCTTAAAAGTTGTAGATCTTTGGATAAGACAATTCAATAAGGATGTGACATTTGTCAAGGCCCAATAAAGACTTAGATTACATTAATGGATAATCAGGTTAAAGAAAGAGGGAGTTTTCTTCGTTCTTCTTCAGGAAGCATCGCTATAAAATTTAAAGAAAAACCTAAAATGTTACCTTCTCTCTAAGTTGGAGTTGGATCTTTGTTAGTGACTACTCCATGTCAAGGCAAGTATTATGACTCCGTATGTTAAATTTATGAAAGATTAAGTCAGAATAAGTTCATGAATAATAATATTAAGAGGTAAGGTTTTATATAAAGGTTATCTGGGTTTGTAATGATGGTAAAGGTTACGAATGAGTTTTGATGGTGTTCTTCTGTTTTATAAGCAGTGGTTGATGTAGTTCCTTGTTGAATTTAGAGTTCAAGCTGTTATCTGTGGTTGTTAGGTGATTCTCTAAGCTGACTCTTGCATGAATAATGTTCATACAAGATATTTCTATGGAAATTAATCAAACTATGAAACCTAAGCTAGAAAGTTATAGCCTGATGGTTATGTTATTGTATGAATGTTTGTTGGGGTCAACATGTATGATTTGTATGGAATTTGATATGTTTAAACATGCAATAAGTACTATGATATTAAAGTATAGTGGTATGGGTACATCTGGAACATATGCTATGAGACGTGTGTTAGTTTGGATGTATGTTAGTGAAGTAAAATTGAGAGTCTTAAATGCTATTAAGGCATGAAAGGTCTATTAAGTGAGTCTGTGTCTGTTCATCATTGTGGAGTCTAAATAAGTTCGTCAGGACTAAAAAAATGATCTTTGATATGAATCTTGAAGGAAAAGTCCATGGCCATGACATGTAACACCCCAAACCCAGCTTAGAAGTTAGGCCCGAATCCAGCGTGTCACATCAAAGGCATAATTCAAACAATTTTGCTAATTAAAAATTTAAGGCCCAAAAGCCCAAAATCCTTGAGTCTTATTAAGTAATGGAAAAGGAAACCCATTTTTATAATTTTAGGTACTTCGAAAACCAAGTTTAAACATAAGAAATTTACTCAGGTTTAATAGTTAAGTAAATAGTTGAAACAACAAAACCTAAAGTCTAAAGTCAAAACGGAGTACAAGGCCTTATTACATCCAACAAAAATAAGCAATTAAAACTATGTCTTTGAAACAAATAAATAAAATTTAAACATCATCTTGTAGTGCGGCCATCTTCGAGTCCTTTCCTAAGTCGAGCCATTTACTGAGGATCACCTGAAACATTAAATAAAGGGTGTGAGTTTCGAAACTCAATGTGTACAACCCTTGGCATTTAATTCATTATAGAGCCCTATCAAAATCGATGGTCTTGGGCCTTGGCCCACAGTGACCTCATATCATATCATATCAAATCATATCATATGCAAAACAAGGTAATGCAAAACCCTCCCCAAAAATCCATCCGCTACACACCAAAAATCCTGTGGGGATTTGTAAATCGACCCACCCGTCCTCTACACACCAAAGGTAGCACTCACAGTGACACTACTCAACGTTGCAACAAAGCTGCTAATCATATAATGGGCTTAAAGCCACCGGTGGATCCATGGTCCTTAAGCGACTATGCGATCCTCAAATCTTCCTTCGTACCATAATTCCCACCCATATGCATCCTAATCAGAATATCATATGAATGCAACATGCACATGAGTAACATCCACAAAACTCATACTCATTACATAGGGGTATTTTCATCATTTCACAGCCCAAGGATATTTTCGTAAATCTACTCTACAGGGGATTTAGGTAATTTTGCAAAACAGAGGTACTTTGGAAAATTTGTAAATCAGGGATGTTTTGGTAATTTTGCAAACCAAGGGTATTCTGGTAATTTCACAATTCAGGGCTATTTTAGTGATTTTAAAAATCTAAGGATGTTTTGGTAATTTTCAAACTAAGGGTATTTTGGTTATTTTCAAATTAGGGGTATTTTAGTAATTTTACAAATCTAGGGGTATTTGGTCCCTCTCGGGTTTCAGTTATGAACTTTGGCCCACTAACAAGTCCTTGCGGCTAAAGTGAACAGACATTATGCACCAGGTAGAATTCTAGAGAAGAGGAGGTGGGCTGCTAGGGCCGCTTAAGTACCAAGCTCTCCCTAGATCCAATCCTAGACATGCACATGCCCGTTACCACACTCTAACTTAGCGACTTGTCCACAGACATGTTTAATTATTAGAAAGTCTTATGCGGTTTAAGAGTTGTTCAGTACTAAGCCTTAATTCCATAAAACCCTAGCATACTAGTCTACATCCCCATAAATCCCATCAACCCATTTCACGCTCATATAACCCATAATGGCCAGATCACATTCTTATGGCCCACTAGGCCCAAATCTCAGTCATATGACCCATTAGGCCCAAAACAAATCTAGATCATGTAACATGCATGCCTGACCCAACTCATATAATCAAATTAATCCATTTCATCAAACTTAGCCTTAGAGCTACCGAGCCCATTTAGCCACTTTCGGCTTTTCGGCATTACCGATTTCATGTGTGCATAGTGTTTGTACACACCTGGTTACAACACTGTGTTACAGTGTGTGCTGTAAACCCCTTAATCACGAACCTACAATAGTCACCACTTAACGATTAGTCTTGGCTTAATACACACTTTATCAAAAATCGAAACCTCATCGTATCCTTACCGTGTGCCACACGTTTTAGTAGCCCTTCCTTAGCTACTATTCATGAATATCCCTAGATCTGCAACCAAACATATATCATCAAAATCAAGTGACTCATTTTTCACATAAGTCACCCCTATAAGCCATACCTACATTCGGCCATCCATTAATCCATAACTGAGACGAGTACACTTGCCACTTTGCTAACGATCCTTACCACGCTTGCGATCTCTGAACCCTACCCTTGTTAATAACAGGTTAACGATGATGAGAAGTTAAATATCCCTTCGACTTTTACCGAACATACTAAAGGAAAAATTGACTAAGTACTTACCCAAGGAGTAATCGGCCCAGGAAGCTTTCGGCTTTTGAGACTAGTATGGTGACAGGGACAATTTGGCACTAATAGGAAGAAGAAGAGGAGAAGTGATCGGCTAGAACTAAAGGTGAACAAGAGAAGGAATTTAAGAAGAGAAGGTATGGGGCATTCGGCTAGAGAGAAAACCAAAATTTCGACAAAGGAATGATGGGTTTATTTTTTTGGCAAATGAAAGAATTCGGCTAAGGGGGAGAAAAAGAAATGTAATGGAACCCAAGGAATCTATCAAAGGAATTCGACACCTCTTTTCATAGCCAATAGCCGAATCCTACCTTTCCCCACAGTCCAATTCGGCACCAACTCTTCCCACCTCTCATATCCTAATTTTTCTCCATGATATCTCTCTTATCTCATCCGAAATTCCCTTTTTTATCAGCTCACAAGACTAATTCAAACACTTCAACAAAAGAGTCCAAATTCCACACAACTCTTTGCATCCACTATGCAAAATAAACACTCCAAAACACCTTACCACTACTCGAACCTTGGACCTCTTCACGCCACCTTGTAGCTCCCCTAGTGACGCCATCTTTCTACTGGACCCCAGGCCCACTTGTGTCCTATTTTCCCCTTAATCTGCTTAAGAGGCCTAATGCCTGAGACTAGGGTCCACCACAGTAAGAAAAAATAATTTTTTCCCTATGGTCATCCCTATCTCTAAGACTTCAAATAATCCCGATAATACCTTATAATTAATATTCTAAGTGCTACTCATACATACCAACCTCAGTGCAAAGAAATTTAAAGTTTCGGGATTTTTGGGGTGTTACAATGCAATAGGCCCAAATCTACTAGGCCCAAATTCGGGGCGTTACATGACACCTTCCGATAGGAACTAAAGGATAGTGATTATCAAATAGGGTTCTCTGCGTCTCCCAAAACGATGATGGGCAAACCTCACATAACGTGAGTTTAGGCAAATCCATATCATAATCACGTCAAGAAAGGAAAGCCTTTGTGGAGAAACATGAAAGAAAAACCTTTGTGGCGAAATATGAAAGAAAAAACCTTTATGGTGAATTATGAAGGGATAACCTCTATGGTGAACCTTGCAATGATAGCCTTTGTGGCAATAATTTGGGAGATAAGCCCTTATGGCGCACTTTAAAGGACCAACTTACATGGCGAATTATGAAAACAGTGCCCTTATGGTGTATCATAGTAAGACTCTCAATGGCATATCCGAAAAGAATGATTCTTGTGGTGGGTTCTATACTAAATTGTTTTGGCGGGTTCAGTATGGTTCACAAGTGTAATAAGAAAGATCAAGGCACAATGTCTCTATGGGTTACGATAAAATATTATACAAGACCATGATTCAATTGCGAATAATGAATTGAAAAGAGATAGAGAGGTCATGGGTTGACATAAGTGTTTTTTGAGTAAATGTAATAGCCTGATTTTGGGCCTAGTCGGAACAGTGGTTTCGGGACCACAAATTTGACATAAAAAATTTTTTTATTATATTTTTATGGTACACAATTTCATGAAATGATTTCATGAAAATTTTGTTCGAAAATTTTGACGTTTGGGCACTCAATTTAGTTAAAAGGGCTAAATTGTAAAAAGTGCAAAAGTTGGGTTCTACATGCTAGAGGTGTCCAATTGTTATGAAATTTTAAATTGGAGGTCCTTATATGGTAATTAGACCCTTGTTTAAGTTGGTGGACAAAAATGGACATGGTTAGGCATGTTTCCAATGTTTTTGTCCATCTTCAACCCCATGGATGAAACTTGCATGGAGAAACCATGTCTAGGGTTTTTCAAGCTTTCAAGCTCGATTGTAAGTCCGTTTTAGCCCCGTTTTTAATTTTTTTTATGTGTTTGAAATCCTCGTAACAAGATCTATCTATTTCTACCACTAATTTGAGATATAGTTAAAGTCTAGGGTTTTGACCCATGATGGATGTTTAATGGTAGAAAATGCATGTTTATGGTTAGAGAAATGAATTTACTAAGTGGTTTTCGGTGAAAATGCCTAAAAGGACTAATTTGTAAAAGTTATAGAATATGTCATAAAAGTGTGTTTTAATAGAAATTGTTGTAACAGCCTGATTTAGGGGCTAGTTGGAACAGTGATCTCGGCATCACTAAACCGAGATTAGAGAAATTTATTTTCATTTCATATTATTTGTTAGAGCATGATGGTATATGTACATGAGAATTTTGGTACTTTAATTTTAGCGATTTCTTGTTTAATCGCGAAAAAAGAACTAATTCACATAAAGTGCGAAAGTTCCATTCTATAGGCTAAAGGTACCCAATAGTCATAGATTGTTAAATTGGGTATTTAAAAGGAAATTTAGCCCTTTGGAAAGGCTTGGCCGGCCATAGACTACCTTAGGAGACAAAGATGGACAAAGTTGGTGATGGTGACTTATTTGACTAGTATTAATAAAATAAGGAAAGAAAAGATATCATCTTTTCTTCTTCACTCTTCCACGAAAAATTAGCAACAAATAGGGGGTAGAAAGCTTCAAAAATTTCAGCATACTCATCTCTTTACAAGTAAGCGTTCTAGTGATATTTTCTTGAAGATAGTTGTACTTTTGAGACCCCTAAAGCTTAAGCTTTTAAATGAGGGGACTAAATTGTAATATGGTGAAGAGTTTAGAGTTTTTCCATGAGAGCTTTCATCGTTATTTGCTGCATTTTTATGGAAGAAAATGAGTCCTAGTTGTTAGATGAACAACTTTTGTGAAAGGTGTTGTCTTGAAAACATCTAATTGGACCTTGATGAAAAGGTTACCAATTTGTAGTAATTATGTGAAATGTCGAGTTTTGATGATATCTATAATAGTATATATTCACCTAGGCTTGTTGAAGGTAGAAATATGATTAGAATTCATTTCCGAGCATAGGGGCAAAATGGTCATTTTTGCCAAAGTCTAGGGCAATATAGTAATTTTGCCTAAGCATGATTATTGAAATGTTTTTATTAATGTAGTGATTAAGATGAGCTAAATTGCTATTATAAAGCAAGAAGAACCGAGAATCTACCTTGATCGGGGAAAGAACAAAGTCTCGGACTAGACCGACAAGTTGGCTCATTTTGAAAACGAGGTAAGTTTGTATGTGATTAATACAACATTTATGTTAGCATAATTGAAAATGCTTGGTATCATATTGATGCATGATACTCTACTAAATTGAGTGATTGATGTTGAATATGATGTCGAAGTCCTAGTGCATTATAATGAATATGAAAAGGCTATCATCGAGATATGAAATAGATAAGGTCCCGTTTAAGACCATGTCCGGGACATGGCCTCAGCACCAATTTGAGATTTCTGTATAAGACCATATTCAGAATATGGCTTCGATAATGAATATGCGAAACGTATAAGACCATATCTGGGATGTGACACCGATACTTGATGTGAAAGTCCATATAAGACCTTATCCGGGATATGGCATTGGCATTTAGAGGTGACTCCATGTAAGGCCACCTCGAGGATGTGGCATTGGCTTCGTACCTACATTAATAATGATGAATATGCGTCTTTGAGTATCCCTAGATATTAATGGGATAAGTAGATAAGATGGAAGTAGAAATGAGATTAGTACTAAAGTCATGTGAATGAGTGAATATAGGTACTCGTGGATGAGTCACGAAGAAACGATTACGATATGTGGCATGGTATGTGCTTATAAAGGGAAAATGTGAGTAAGTATGGCAAGAAGGCTATGACTTGTGTATGGTTAGTTAATGCCATGGATGGACTATATTAAGAGCTTATTGTTGCTATTTATTTCCATGCAAACTTACTAAGCGTTATGTTTACCCCTTTCATTGCCCTTTTTCCTTGTAGTGTTTCCAAGATAACTCGAGAGGTTGCGGATGTCGGAGCTCAGAAATCACACTATCAACACCACTTTGGTATAACAAGTTAGACTTATTTTGAGTATGGCATGTATAGGACTCGAGTATTTTGTTAATTCATAATTGTTGGCCAAAGTGTTGGCTTTGTATGGTGTTAAAGTCATTTTTGTAATGGTCTTAAGTTAGGCCGATAGTTGGTACATTCCGATGCTTAAATGAAGATGATATTTTTGAAGTGTATGCCCTTGTGTATGGATGTTTTAATGAGTTCTTAGATGTGCCTTTGGGTTATGAGTTGTTATGTTTTGAATTGGAATATGTATGTGTGTAATGTAGGGTGGCAAAGGGCTTGGTAGATAGCCATCTAATTGTCCACACGGGTAAACACACTAGCGTATGTGTAGGCCGTGTGTGACACACGGTCAGCCCTATGGGCGTGTGGATCGACCGTGTGTCCCATTACATGCTAGGTTTGTAAGTGAGTTTGCTTCATGGGTAGAGACATGATCGTGTGTCTCAGCCGTGTGGGAGACACGGCCTAGGACATGGGCGTGTGTGCCCAGGCCATGTGAAGTCTGCATGTTAATTGTGGAATATAATTCGACACACGGCCTGAGGACACAGGCGTGTGCCTTGGCCGTGTGACCTTAGTGAGATGATGATTTCATAGTTAGAATGCCAAGGTTTTGGCACATGGGCTAAGACACGGCCGTGTGTCCGGGCGTGTGAATTTAGTCAGGCTCGACCACCGGTGGAAGACACGGGCATGTCTTAGGGGCACACGGGCGTGTCCCTAGACCAACACGGGCTTGTGGCCCCTGTTTTGAAGAAAAGTTTTCCAAGCTCGTAAAAGTTCCCGGATAGATTTCAAAACCTCTCGGAGGAATGTTTAGGGCCTCGTGGGCCAAGAATGAGCTAGTGATGGGTTTAAATGAAATTTTATAGCCCTATTTTAGATGTTTAAGCGAGATAAGTTAGGTAATGGCCTAAACTCGGTTCCAACTTTGAACACGGTAGGGGGTGTTACAATTGTGGGCTGTTATAGTTATTAAAATGGTTCATCTAGGCTTAAAGTACAAAGAAATTAAATGAAAATCATTTTACGAGCCTAGAGGCAAAAGTGTAAATATGACAAAGTTTAGGGGAAAAATGTAATTTTTGTCAAATATGATTTTTGGGCTGAGTTGATTAGTATGATGATTAAATAATTTAAATGTGATGTTTTAGATCAAGAAAAACAAGGTTCAGATCTAGATCGGGGAAATACAAGTAATTGAAGAATAAGTCATTTTCACCGATTTTGCTTTCAAGGTAAGTTTGTATGTAAATAATGCATCGTTTTTACCTATGTTTTTATGTTTTGATATATTTTATGAGATGTGGCTGAATATTGAACGAAATTGACAAAGTATCGAAATGTGAGAAATTTCCTGGTTGAACCTTAGGAATAGAATAGGATACAAGTGACATGTCACTAGGGACCTATGTAAAATCTATGTGAAATTGTGACTAAGTGAATTCGAGTGCTGGTCTTAAGTTCTACCAGTGGCTGGGTATACCGGCATGTGTTGTGGATACCTGACAACTTGTGTGAGCAGCACTGAGTAGTAACGGATGACTGACAGCTTGTGTGAGCAGACCTGTGAAAGTGAATAGCTCGAGAATAAGCCTCTATGTGAAAAGTGATTTGAAGTAGCTTTAGCTACAAGTGTGGCACTTATGTGCAAACTTCCGATGTATCCAATAATATTCCAATGTGTTCAACGGGAAAATGACTAAGTGTAATTGAATGTGATTATGTGATGAACAAGTGCAGGTACATGTGTATATATATTCATGAGAAATGTTATCAAACTTTGGTAAGGTTGATATGGAGTAAGTGTTACAATGAGGACTTGTAAATATTTGATGATGACTAGCTATTGGCATTGCTAATTATGGATATACTTTAGTGTTATATGTGTGTAAATGAGAATTAATACAAAGAAAACATGATAGAGTAAAATTAGCAATAAACCAGTTTGGATAGTAGCAGTTGTATCACTTTGAAAAATCACCAAAAATGGTGGAAATCGAATTATAGGTTGAATAAAGTAAGGCATTAAATCTTATTGAGTCTATTTTCACATAAAAGAAATGGTGTAAGCAAAAGAATTTCATATTCTAAGATATTTGAATTTTTGTGAGATAGAGTTAGAATGATTTCAAAATCCCCTGTTCTGAATTGGGAAAAAAATTAAAAATTGTAACAAAATAATTATGGGTTATAATTTACATGATTAAAATACTTCATGAGTCAATTTTAAAAAGAAACAAATGGGAACATCATCCAAATCCCGTACGAGGAGATAATTAATTTTTAGTGAAAAGGGGTCAAAACTATCGGACAGCGGAATAGGGTTGAATTTAATGAATAAACTATACTTATTGGCTAAACCAAAAATTCTAAAAATTTTATGGTAATAAGATATGTGAGACTAGTTTCAGGAAAAATTAATGGATCTTAATTCGGAGTTATGTAGCTCAAGATATAAATAATTTAGTGACTATGACTGGAGTAGACAACTTGAGATGAACATAACTAAGTGAAATTTTGTGCAATTATGATTGTATTACCTTGAGAACATATTGTGAGAATTGGTGAAAACATGTTAATAAATTGCTTATTATTTTGATACGGGCTTACTAAGCTATATAGCTTACCCCTTCCTTTCCTATTTCCTATAGTGTCACAGAGGCTAGCTCGGGTTGGATATCATCGAAGATTCTATCACAATATCAAGCTTTTGACTCGTATCAATGCCTTCAAGTAAGTTAAGTCTATGGCATGTATAGGGACTTAGTCATTTTGTGTATGTGTTATTATGTTTTGGACAAATGTGTTGGCTTGTAATGGTTAAAGGTTATTGTAGTATGTAGCCATGCTAATTGGCTTATATTGGCTAATTGATTGTAAGCCTATATATATTATTTATATGCCAATGTCTTGTGATGTGAGCTGTGTTTGCATGATACGTGATGAGTTGTGGGTTATTGCTTAAATACCTAATGGTTGAATGTGCTAGTAGTCTTGATGTCGAATGGCTAAGTTTGGCTCAATGGTATGGTATGATAATTAGATATAATTATGCATGTACAAGATTTGTTAATGAGCGTGACCCTATTTTGAAGAAAAACTTTCTAAGTGTTGTGAAATTTTCCAAAGTTCTCGGTTTAGTCCCGGGCCGCTCCCAAAGCATGTTTTGGGCCTCGTAGGTCCATATTAGGGACTCTATGATTGGATATGAAAAGTTTTAAATTTGGATGGAAATTGTGACTCAGAAATGATTGGTTATAGGTGATTAAGTCTGGTAATGCCTCATACCCTATTCCGGCGACAGATACGGTAAGAGGTGTTACATTTAAGTGGTATCAGAGCTAGGTTTAGTCGGTTCTCAGGCTAACGTAGCGTGTGTGAGAGTCTAGCTATACATGCCATATAACTTATGATAGTGTGATATCTCTCGATCTTGATGAAATTGTCTTGTTGAGACAAAGATGCCTTCCAATTGAGCTATTTTGACAATGCTGAAATTAGTACTAAGATATTCGAAAATGTGTTTATGATGAGTCGAAACTTGACAAGGTATGAATAAGAATTCATAATTTGTATGTGATGATATGCAAAATGAAATTGGAATAAGCTGAGAAACATGAAAAAAGATGAAACGGAATGAAAGTTTATATTTGATAAGCTTTTCTATGTTTGCTTGGTAATCAGATGATGTTATGGGCCTAACTTGTTTGATTAAGTGAATGTGATAAGTGATATTTATTCAAAATTGAAGGAATGTGTGTTTATGTACACTTTTTTGAATAAATGCAACCGGTAAGTTCGTGTGACATAAATATGTATGTAAATTTGCCTGAAGTGAATTATATGATTATGATGATATGATGTTAATGATGGGTGCTAAGTCATATGTGTGTAATCATGAGAGTCGAGTTAGAGGCTTTACAACCTCACCCCCTTACCAATAGAGCTATATGCCATAAGAGTTATGAGATTTATATTGAATGAACTCATAATTGTGAAACTAAAGAGTTCAGTGGTGAAATGATTAGTAATGCTGTAACAGTCTGATTTTGGGGCTAGCCGAAACAGTGGTTTCGGAACTACTAATCCAAGGTTGGAGAAAATTATTTCAATATTAGTTTATGTGTTATAGATTGATTATATGAGTGCATGAAAATTTTGGTGAATTAAGTTTTAATGATTGCATGCTTAATTTTGAAAAAGGACTAAATCGCATAAAGTGCAAAAGTTTTGTTCTACAAGCTAAAAGTGTCAAATAGCTATAGAACCTTAAATTGGAGGTCTTTAATGTGCAATTAGGCCCTTAAGAGAGTGTTGGCCTGCCATAGGGGACAAAGAAATGAAAATTGGTCAAAGTTGGTGGAATTAGGTAACGAAATTGATGAAATCATCGTTTTCATTCTCTCTTCTTCTCCACTGATTTTCATCAAAGAAAGGGCCATGGAAGCTTGAAAATTTCAACAACCTTTAAGCCTTGCAAGTAAATCATCTTGATGGTCATTTTTGATGATTTTTGTGTTTTTGGAACCCTCGTAGCTTAATCTAGCTAATGAGGGGACTATTTTGCACTTCGGTTGAAAGTCTAGGGTTTTTCCATGAGAGCATTAGTGTTGTTTGTTGAATTTTTATGGAATAAAATGAATCTTGGTTGTTAAATAAAAACTTTTGTTAAGGGGTTTCCATGAAAACACCTAAAATGAACCTTTTTTGTAAGTGTTTGTAAAATAGGTAGTAAATATGTGAAATAATTTGATTTGTGAGTTGCTATAAGTTTAAAATAGATTCATCTAGGCTTGGTTAATGAGGAAATTTGATGAAAATCATTTTACGAGCCTAGGGGAAAAATTGTAATTATGTGAAAGTTTAAGGGTAAAACGGTAATTTTGCCAAAGTAGAAATTTTGGAATGTCTTGATTTATGTAGTGATTAATAAGTGAATTTATCATTATAGATCAAGAAAAATGGAGTTCGAACCTAGACCGGGGAAAAACCAAGCTAGTAGACTAATTTAATCTAGTCGCGCACTTTTTGTATACCGAGGTAAGTTGTACGTAAATAATACAACTCTATTGGTATTATGCATTAAACAATTGTTATTGCATAAAATTATTGATTATTGTTATGAATATGCATGTCGAAATTTGATATGGTATACTCCCGGTTAAACCCTAGGAATAGATTGGATATCCAAGCCATGACATTTGGTCGATATGTGTGCTAGTGCAAGACCATGTCTGGGACATGGCATCACCCACATTATGAGAGCCAGTGTAAGACCATGTCTGGGACATGGCATTAGCGTTGATATGTGAGTGCCAATGTAAGACCATGTCTAGGACATGGCATCGGCATTGAGAAGAGAGCTAGTGTAAGACCATGTCTGGGACATGGCATCAGCCTCGACATTTGAGCCAGTGTAAGACCATGTATGGGACATGGCATCAGCATTTTACGCTATTGTGTGAGGCTTGTCAGGTATCCTTTGGTATTCCAATTGGTTCAATGGGAAGTTTAAAGTTTGTTTCAAAAGTGAGAAAAGTACAACTATGTTGTAAGTGATACAAGTACCTACACAAAATTCTTGAAAAATGAGCTCGATTTATGTTATATGATTAATAAGGATGAAAATGAGTAAGTTATGACTTTAATTATCTGAGAATTTGGTGCAAGTTTATGATATGCTATAAGTATGATAGTGCATGGTAATTGTTGTTCATTATTTACCTACGACTTACTAAGCTTTGTGCTTACTCCCTTTTCTTTCCATTTTCTTATAGTATCACCAAGCTAGCTCGGGGATCAAAGGATGAAGGAGGTTCGATCACACTATCAAATGAAACATTTGGTATAGTTAGATTTATCATTTTGAGTATAGCATGTAAAGGGACTTGGTCTTTTGTCAAGTGTCATATTATTTTGGCCAAATGTGTTGGCTTGTCTTGAAGATGAATTCATTTTGTACAAGGCCATGGATGATGGCTAATACTTATTATTGATATATGAAAATGATGATGTTTTTCATGGATGTGCAAATTGCATGGTAGAGTATTTGGTATATTAATGCATCAATGAGTAGGTTATTTAATGTGGCTTATTTTGGTGCAAGTAAGGGTGGCAAAAAGGGTTTGGTAAATAGCCTTGTTATTGTCCACACGGGTAGACACACAGGCGTGTGTCTAGGCCGTGTGTGACACACGGTCTGCCCCATGGGCATGTAGTTCAGCCGTGTATCCCCCTGCACCCTAAGTTGGCAAAATAGAATGCCCAGTAGTAACCACAGGGGCTGAGGCATGACCGTGTGTCTCAACCGTGTGGAAGACATGACCATAGGACATGGGCATGTGCCCAGGCCGTGTGAAGTCTGCACTTGAATTTAGGAATTTAATTCACCACACGGCCTAAGGACACTGGCGTGTGTCTTGGCCGTGTGACCTTATTGGGTTGATGACGTCAAAAATAGAATGTTAAGGTTTTTACACACGAACGAAGACACAGGTGTGTCATGGCCATGTGAGGGACACGGGCCATGGACACGGGCGTGTGCCTGGCCGTGTGAAAATCCCTGTAGGTTTTAATTGAGGCGTGTGTCTAGGCCGTGTGTGACCCACGGTCTGCCCCATGGGCATGTAGTTCAGCCGTGTATCCCCCTGCACCCTAAGTTGGCAAAATAGAATGCCCAGTAGTAACCACAGGGGCTGAGGCATGACCGTGTGTCTCAACCGTGTGGAAGACATGACCATAGGACATGGGCATGTGCCCAGGCCGTGTGAAGTCTGCACTTGAATTTAGGAATTTAATTCACCACACGGCTTAAGGACACTGGCGTGTGTCTTGGCCGTGTGACCTTATTGGGTTGATGACGTCAAAAATAGAATGTTAAGGTTTTTACACACGAACGAAGACACAGGTGTGTCATGGTCGTGTGAGGGACACGGGCCATGGACACGGCCGTGTGCCTGGCCGTGTGAAAATCCCTGTAGGTTTTAATTGAGAAATAATCCACACGGGCACGGGACACGAGTGTGTCCCTATATGTTTAGGCCATGTGAGTTACATGGTCCTTGAACATGGCCATGTTATCAGGTCACACGGGCGTGTTGCCCTTCCACACGGGCATTTGCCCCTATTTTTAGTGACATTTTCCAAAGTTTTCTAAAGAATTTGTTTTGGTCCCGAACCGTTTCTAAAGTGTTTTTTGGGCCTCGTAGGCTCATATTAATGATTTTAAGACAAAGTTTGAAAGGTTTTAAATTTGAATGAAGTCTTGTAACTCGAAATTGTTTGTATGCATGTTTTTAAGAAAGGTAACGCCTTGTACCCTGTACCAGCGTCGGATACGGGTAAGGGGTGTTACATTTAGTGGTATTAGAGCCATGTTTAGTCGATTCTCGGACTAACGTAGCGTGTGTACGAGTCTAGCTATACATGCCATATATAAATTATGATAGTGTGACGACTCCTGACAATTTAAAATGTGCTTTTATATAGTAAATGGATCCCGACGGAGCAGTGGTGAATGATGTCGAGAGTAATGCGCCGGCTCCCGCAGAAGGGACCGCGCCAGTCGAAAGTGTACTTGGAACACTGAGTCAGGGTGGAGAGGCTAGAGAAGCTTTCCCCCATATGAGGAATGTATGGTATTCAGTGTTTGTTCATGCAAACCAGAACGCTCCACCTCCTCCACCCCTTCTAATTCCCTAGCTTGCCCCTACCGCTTCCCAAGTAGTGGAAACGATTAGAAGAGAATCGGTAGACAGAATATGAAAGCAAGGGGCTGAGGAATTTAGAGCGAATATAGATGATGATCTAGAGAGAGCAGAATTCTGGTTAGAAAATACCATTAGGGTATTCGATGAGTTGTCTTACACGCTTGAGGAGTGCATAAAGTGTGTTGTATCACTCCTGCGAGACTTGGGCTACCAATGGTGGAACACCCTTGTGTTGGTTGTACCAAGGGAAAGAATAACTTGCAAATTCTTTCAAGAAGAGTTCTGTAAAAAGTATATTAGCTAGAGGTTTATAGATCAGAAAAGGAAATAATTTCTAGAATTGAAGCAAGGCTGAATGACAATAGCAGAGTATGGGCGTGAGTTCGTGAGGCTCAGTAAATACTCTCGGGAGTGCGTATCCACTAAAGCCATCATGTGTAAGAGGTTTGAGGACGGATTAAATGAGGACATCTGATTGTTTGTTGGTATTCTAGAACTGACAGAATTTGTTGTACTGGTAGAGAGAGCTTGCAAGGCCGATGAATTGGCCAAAGAGAAAAGGAAAGTTGATATTGAGTCTCGTGACTCAAAGAAAAGACAGTTGGGGAAATCATTCCAGTCCTCATCCAAGAAATTGAGAGAGTTCACTACTAGAACAAATACTTCAGTGGGATTCTCGAATAGAAATAGGAGTAAGCAGTACATGGCATCTAAATCTCAAACCACTTCTATTGCGAGTGTTGGTAGTGCTCGACCAAATAAACCAGAGTGTTCGCAGTGCGGTGGAAGACATTTCGATGAGTGTCAAGGAAATGATAGAGGCTATTTCAAGCGTGGTTCACTAGACCACTTCATTCAAAACTGTAATATCCGGGATTTAGGGGTTGTGCATTTTTGCTTAAATATATGTGGAAGCATGCTTGTATGTAATTTGAAAGTGTTTTATGAATTTTTAGAACTATAGAGTGTAGGTGAATGCCTTAGAAATTATCAGATTTTAAGTTTTTAAAGGGGAGCTAAGCCTGATAGGCCTTCAGAAAATTAGTAGGGGAAATAGGACATAAAAATTAGCTTGTTAAAGTGGTAAGGAGGTGCCACTTAAAGCCTTGGTAAGTGACGCCATATGCAGGGTGCAAGGGCCTAGGTTCGAGCCACAAGGGAAGCAGAAATGGGAGCTTTTATTTTGCGGCAAAAGGGGGTAGTAGTGGACGGCATTGGGAGACTGAGGGAGGAGCTTTAGATGTGATTAAATTCTTTTAAAATTTCGGCTAAGGCAAGGATAATGATTGATTTAATCAAATTATTTTGAATGGTAAAGAAGAGAGAAAATAGGAGAGAAACAAGGGATATGAGAGGAGAAAGGGGTGGTGGCCGAATATAGGACTCTAGGGGTATGTGTATGCCGAAATTTGATAGGGACAAAGGGAGTGACCATCTTTTGATATTCTTTTCCTTCTTAATTCTCTTTGTGCCGAAAATTGGTTCCTTTCATCTTGTTCTCTCTTTGTGCTGAAAAACCATAGGAATTCAACTTGTTTTCTCTTCAATTGACCAAGCCGAATATTCCTCTCTCAAACCCATCATTGCCGATTCTCCCTAAGTCCCATACTCTTCCTTTTCATTCTTGTTGAGGCCAAATCTCCATCACCAACCTTCTCTTCTTCTTTTGCAAATTCACTCAAAGCCAAATATATCAATAACCCCTAGCCGATTGTACATTAAAACCCCAAAAGCCGAAAACTGTTGATCCACATCTAGCCTATAGCCGAATCTCTCAAGTGGTGTCAAGCAGGAGTGCAGTCGATTTCAATATTAAAGGCAAGATCATTGGTTATTTGATTTTCAATCTTTTCTCTTTTAGCCAAAATTTAGGAACTAATCCCATTAATATTCTTTGGCCGAAACTATGAAGGATCTTTTGGGATTTCTGGTGTAGCTGACTTCTAGGAGAGATCATTCGGGATTTTGTTCTCCAAGGTAAGTAAGGTGTGGTTTAGGCCGAAGACCATTTATTCAAGTGTTAGAATCAGATCTAACATAAGGCTTGTAGGTATTTCGACATCTTCATAAGACCAGTGGCGATTTTGGGATTTAGATCCACAAAGTAAGTGTATATGAATATTCAGCTAAGGCTAGATTAAGCATTAGTGACTAGCCGATTCTGACTTTTACTTTTTAGGGAGGAGTACAATCTGTTTAATAGACTTTCGGGATTTCTGTGAAAGCGTTAAGTAACCAGGTGTGTAGCCCTACATTAATTCCCGATAGATTTATGGTTCTAATATTATGTGTATGTTAATAATAATATGAAATGTGGGCAAAGGTACCATGTAATGGTATAAAGTACTCAGGTACGTAATCTTAACATTATGTTAATAAATGTTATGAACATTTGGAATATGGCACGTATGTAAATATTGATATGAATACAGAATATGGAATTTGGCATGTTATTTGCATGATTTGTATGATACATGGGGCATATGGGTGAATATGAAAAGGGGAAGTGATCTAGTGGTTTTTACCACACTATTCGGTGACTCATGTCACATAATCTGAATGTGGTGACTTATGTCACAAAATATTATCTGGTGGCTCTGCCACAATATATAAGGGCGATGAGCAAGTCGTCTGCAGCAGCTGCCTTCAATGATGTGTAGCGGATGGAGGGTCGATTTAGTAATCCCCACGGTGTGATGGCAGGTACGGGTGATGTGTAGAGGATGGATATCTAGGCTGGGTTATATATATGTATATGTATGATCTGATATGCCTAAATCGTTGGGATTTTCGTTGGCTGTTACACACTGAGTCTGTTTGACTCACCCCGTTGTGGGATATCTTTTCAGGTGACACTTAGTAGACGGACCGGGTCAGCGGAGACTATATGGTGGCCATGCTGAACATTTTCGGGAGTTCAATTAGTGAATTTACGTTTTTTGATTATTTTATTATTCGGGATTTATTTGGTATTTTTCAGTTGTAATAAGGCCATTACTATTAACTGTGTTAAGTATGCATTTTATTCGGTTTATTATGATACGAATATTATTAAATCAAAATTAAATATCTTTCCTTAAAAAAATAAATTTTTAAATGTTTTGACACATAAACACAAATGATTTTCAATTTCATGTTAAACCCTAAAAACTTGGTAATACTTTTAACTTAATGATTTTAAGTACAATTAAAAATTGTTTTAATGAAATCTAGTCTTCAAACCACCCAAATTTTCCAAAATAACAAACCAGTTTTGAACGGTTTTACTCAAGGAACATACCAGATCCGGTCGAGGCTCGTGGGCTGGGTTTGGGGTGTTTCAGTTTGGTATCAGAGCCCAATTTTAAACTCTCGGCCTTGGGTTTAAAGCCCATAACGTTTTTAAAATTAATCCCAAATGAGTTTTGGGAAAAATTTTGCGAAATAAGCAGGTTTTCTGGCATGGCACCTAAGTCTCCGACCCGAAGTCCACCAGGTAAGTACCCTTAACTGTTGTATGAATTATTATGATTTGTATATGGGTATATCGGGAACACAGATTAGTATATTAAGTTATTGAACCCTAGGATTAGCTTACCCCAACAGAAAGTTACATAACACTTTAATGCCTAATTAAAACCAACCTATGACCAAGTCGCCGAGTTAGGCTGTGGCAACCATCGTGCGCTTGTCTAGGATTGGATTCAGGAAGAGCCTGGTATTTAAGCAGTCCTAGTGACTCACCTCCTCTTCACTCGAATCCTACTTGGTGCGTAGTGACGGTTCACCCAAACCAAGAGGACTTACTCACGGGCTAAACTCAATAATTAAAACCCGAAAGGGACTAGCCATACTGTTTTATAAAAAAAAAAAACCCTAGTTTTAAAGATCATCAAATTACCCCTTGGTTTGCAGCAAAATTTATTTTGAAAATTTTTCCAAAATATTCCCGATTCACAAAATTACCCAAAAACCCTTGGTTGTAAATTTACTAAAATGCCCTTGGTTTATAAAATTACCATACTACCTTGAAATTTTATTAAGAGTTGCTTACTTTACAAAATACCAAAAATCTCTATTTTTTGAAATACCAAAATACCCTGATTTGGAAAATTACCAAAATACCCCTATAGGACAAATTACGAAAATACCCCTGAGGTAGGAACAGACAAAAATATTCGAGTGGTGAATGTGTGTAGTGGATACCATGGAATGAATGTATTTCTATGAATTAGGGTAGAAAGACTTGAAACGAAAATCTTGAAATGATCGAAAGAACTACTACTAAGCTCATTTTCATAAAATTGTTCGCGAATAATCAGTGGAACAAAATACTGATGCATAAAATTTATTAAATCAGATTAAAGCGCGATCGTAGAAATGAGTTCTAGGGGACGTGGTCATAATGTGCGAGGATGTGGTAGAGGCAGAATGACTGTGTCGGAACCCGTTAGGTCTGGTCAAGGGTCCGAAAATGAGGTACCACCACCCCCACCAGCGTTGAAGTTGAGCAGCAGGATCAGAAGGGGGATGATGCAGTATCGCAGGTAGTGCTGCGAGTTCTTGAGATGGTGGCTGGAGCAGGTGGAGGTATGGGAGCTCGGAAATCTGTACTCGAGCGACTCCGAGCCAATGGAGCTGAGGTGTTCCGTGGCGTATCCGGTGTGGCACCCAGTACGGCTGAGTATTGGTTGGAGGCGACCGAATGAATTATGGATGAGCTGGATTTGACTGCTGAGGAGAAACTGAAAGGAATGGTGTCACTTCTCCGCAATGAGTCAAATCAATGGTGGCTCACAGTTCAGGATGGGACTACAGTTGAGGATCTCACTTGGGAGTATTTTAAGGCGGCGTATCAGAAGAAGTATGTTGGGACTAGTTATATTGATTCGCAGAGGAAGGCATTTTTGGGGCTGGTCCAAGGGAATAAGTCCGTAGCGGAGTACAAGGCAAAATTCTTAAGGTTGAGTCGATATGCTCGAGGGATCGTGGCTACGGAGCATGAACGATGTGTCTGGTTTGAGGAAGGACTGAGGGATGACCTGAGGTTGTTGATAGCTCCACAGCAGGTGCCGGAGTTTACCGTGTTGGTGGAGAAGGCTAAGGTAGTTGAAGGGATTAAGGACTCTGTGAGACAGAATGCAGATCGGAATAGGCAAAGGAGAGGTTTTGGATCATCAGGGTCATCTGAGAATGTTCAAAAGAGGCCTAGAGTTGATGGGCCGCGAGGCTAGTAGGTTATTGCAGGAGGGCAGTACCGTACTTGTGTTCAGTGTGGGAAGATGCACCTAGGAGAGTGTTGGAAGAAGACAGGAGGATGTTTCAAGTGTGGGTCCAAGGACCACATGATTAAGGACTGTCCTATAAAAATAGAGGGGAGCCACCAAAGCAGTCGTGGTTTTAATCAGCCGAAGAGGTGGGGACAGAGACTTCAATGAGGTCGTGGTCCTATTGGCAGAGGTAATGGTTCTAGAAGAGGACATGGAACACCGGACCGAGGTGTTCGTGAATACGCAGGCAAGCGGCAAATGGTCCGTGTATGCGGTTCACCAGAGGGAGGATGGAGACGCACCAGACGTCATAACCGGTACGTTTCTTATAGCTAGCAAGCCTTACTTGGCATTAATTGATGTTGGCTCGACCCACTCATATGTTGCATGTAGAGTAGTTGAAACACTAGGCATAGCCTCTGAACTGTCTAATAGGGAGATGACTGTAGTAAGCACGTTAGGTCAAACTGTAGTGGTGAACAAGATATTTCAGAATGTACCTCGAGAGATTCAGGGAGTGATATTTCCTGCCGACTTGATGGAACTACCTTTCGGAGAATTTGATCTCATTCTTGGCATGGACTGGCTAGTTGAACATCAAGCTATATTGGATTGCGCAGCCAAGCGAATGGAGTTAAGGACGCCGGAGGATGAGGTGATAATTATGATAGGAGAAAGAAGAAACTACCTATCTAACGTAGTTTCTGCTTTAAAGGCTGATAAGATGGTTCCGAAAGGGTGCAAGGCATTTTTGACCTTCGTTAGTGCGTTGGATGCACAAGAAGGGGGAGTTAGTGGAGTTAGAACAGTAAAAAAGTTTGTGGATGTTTTTCCGGAGGAGTTACCTGGGATACCCCCGGACAGGGAGGTGGAGTTCGGAATTGATTTGCTACCGGGGACAGCTCCTGTGTCAATTGCCCCGTACAGAATGGTACCAAAGGTGTTGGTTGAGCTCAAGGCTCAAATCCAAGAGTTGCTTGATCGTGGGTTCATCCGACCCAGTGTGTCTCCATGTGGAGCACCGGTCTTATTTGTGAAGAAGAAGGACGGAACTATGCGTATGTGCATAAATTATTGTCAGTTGAATAAGCTGACCATCAAGAACAAGTACCCTTTGCCAAGGATAGACGACTTGTTCGATTAGCTTAAGGGGGCCGCGGTATTCTCGAAGATAGATCTAAGGTCTGGATATCATCAGCTTAAGGTGAAGGAAGCAGATATCCATAAGACAGCTTTCTAGACAAGATACGAGCATTATGAGTTCTTAGTAATGTCATTTGGATTGACGAACGCCCCAGCCGCGTTCATGGATATGATGAACTGGGTTTTCCAACCTTACTTGGATGGGTTCGTCGTTGTGTTCATCGACGACATTCTAGTGTATTCCAAGACTGAGGAAGAACATGATGAGCATCTTCAGATAGTGTTGCAAGTGTTAAGGGAGAAGAAGCTCTATGCCAAATTCAGCAAGTATGAATTTTGGCTGAAGGAGGTCGCATTTTTAGGGCATGTGGTGTCTGCAGAAGGGGTAAGGGTGGATCCTCGGAAGATTGAGGCAGTGTTAGATTGGAAACCACCTAAGTCTGTGGCTGAGGTTCGTAGTTTCTTGGGTTTGGTAGGCTACTACAGAAGGTTCATAGAAGGGTTCTCATCAATAGCTGCACCTTTGACAAAGTTATTGAGAAAGGAAGTACCTTTCGTATGGACAGATAAGTAATAGGAGAGCTTTGAGAAGCTTAAGAGGGTGTTGACTGAAGCTCCGGTTTTGATTCAACCTGAGGCAGGGAAGGATTTCGTGGTGTACTGTGACGCTTCTCATATAGGATTGGGATGTGTATTGATGCAAGACGGGAAGGTAGTCACTTATGTGTCTCGACAATTGAGACCACATGATGTGAACTATCCGACGTATAATTTGGAATTGGCGGCAGTGGTCTTTTCTCTTAAGGTATGGTGGCATTATCTATATGGAGAAAAGTCAGTGATCTACACAGACCACAAGAGCCTTAGTATTTGTTGACTTAGAAAGAACTGAACCTGAGACAGCGAAGGTGGGTGGAGTTATTAAAGGACTACGAATGTTTTATAGAGTATCACCCGGGCAGGGCGAATGTGGTAGCAGATGCCCTAAGTCGGAAAGTGGTGTCGGATCTGAGGGCGATGTTTGTACATCTTAGCTTGTATGACGATGGAAGTTTGCAGGCAGAGTTGCAAGTTAAGCCGACGTGGTTGAATGAGGTGAAAGAGGGACAGTTAATGGATGAAGATTTAAGTGCTAAGTTACGGCAAGTGCAGAGTGGGGATTTGGAAAACTATGGTGTTAACAGTGAAGGAGTGCTGTGTTTTCATGCCAAGGCCTGCATGCCTAAGAATAAGGAGTTAAGGCAGAGAACTCTTTAGGAATCACATAGTAGTCCTTATGCTATGCATCCTGCAGGTAGCAAGTTGTATAAGGATCTAAGGGAACAGTTTTGGTGGCCTGGTCTTAAGCGGGAAGTCACCGAATTTGTAGGGAAATGCTTGACGTGTCAACAAGTCAAGGCTGAACACCAAGTTTCGTTAGGATTGCTTCAGCCAATAAAGATTCCGCAGTGGAAGTGGGAGAGAATCGCCATGGACTTAGTTAGTGGGCTTCCCCTTACGCCTACTAAGAAGGACTTGGTATGGGTGATAGTGGACCGATTGACAAAATCCGCACATTTCATTCCAGTGCGGGTTAACTATTCTTTGCAGAAGTTGGCGAAATTGTATGTGGCAGAAATTGTGAGGTTGCATGGAGTGCTGGTGTAGGTTATTTCAGATAGGGATCCAAGGTTTACGTCTCGGTTTTGGAAAGCATTACATCAGGCTTTGGGCACTAGGCTAGATTTCTCTATGGCATTTCATCCGCAGTCTGACGGCCAGTCTGAGCGAGTGATCCAAGTATTAGAGGATATGTTGAGGGGCTGTGTGATAGACTTCAGTGGAAGTTGGGAAGAATATTTGCTGTTGGCGGAATTTGCATATAATAACAGCTATCAAGCCAGTATTCGGATGGCACCGTATGAAGCACTGTATGGACAGAAGTGTCGCACTCCTACGTGTTGGACGGAATTGGGGGAACGTCGAGTTTTGGGTCCAGAAATTGTGGCAGAGTCTGAGGAGAAGGTTGAGGTAATTCGAGCACGGTTGAAGGAAGCATCTGATAGGTAAAAGTCGTACGCAGATCTTAAGCGCAAGGAAATAGAGTTTGCTGTGGGAGATCGGGTGTTTCTTAAAGTATCGCCATGGAAGAAGGTTATGAGATTTGGTCGCAAAGGGAAGTTAAGTCCCAGGTTTATAGGACCTTATCGGGTATTAAAGCAAGTTGGACCAGTGGCATACCAGTTAGAGTTGCCTACGGAGTCGAAGCAGATGCACGATGTGTTCCATGTTTCTATGCTACGTCGTTACCGATCGGATCCATCTCATATAGTGCCAGTTGAGGAGGTGGAGCTGAGACCAGATTTGACCTACGAGGAAGAACCGATTCAGATTTTGGAACGAGATGTGAAAGTGTTACGGAGGAAATTAGTTCCTTTAGTTAAAGTGTTATGGCGTAATCATTGATCAGAAGAAGCTTTGTGAGAGCCGGAAGAAGCAATGCGACAACAATACCCTCACCTATTTTAGCCAGGTAATTTCGAGGTCGAAATTATTTTTAAGGGGGTAGAACTGTAATATCCGGGATTTAGGGGTTGTGCATTTTTGCTTAAATATATGTGGAAGCATGCTTGTGGGTAATTTGAAAGTGTTTTATGAATTTTTAGAACTATAGAGTGTAGGTGAATGCCTTAGAAATTATCAGATTTTAAGTTTTTAAAGGGGAGCTAAGCCTGATAGGCCTTAAGAAAATTAGTAGGGGAAATAGGACATAAAAATCAGCTTGTTAAAGTGGTAAGGAGGCGCTACTTAAAGCCTTGGTAAGTGACGCCATATGCAGGGTGCAAGGGCCTAGGTTCGAGCCACAAGGGAAGCAGAATGACAATAGCAGAGTATGGGCGTGAGTTCGTGAGGCTCAGTAAATACTCTCGGGAGTGCGTATCCACTGAAGCCATCATGTGTAAGAGGTTTGAGGATGGATTAAATGAGGACATCTGATTGTTTGTTGGTATTCTAGAACTGAAGGAATTTGTTGTACTGGTAGAGAGAGCTTGCAAGGCCAATGAATTGGCCAAAGAGAAAAGGAAAGTTGATATTGAGTCTCGTGACTCAAAGAAAAGACAGTTGGGGAAATCATTCCAGTCCTCATCCAAGAAATTGAGAGAGTTTACTACTTGAACAAATGCTTCAGTGGGATTCTCGAATAGAAATAGGAGTAAGCAGTACATGGCATCTAAATCTCAAACCACTTCTATTGCGAGTGTTGGTAGTGCTCGACCAAATAAACCGGAGTGTTCGCAGTGCGGTGAAAGACATTTCGATGAGTGTCGAGGAAATGATAGAGGCTGTTTCAAGCGTGGTTCACTAGACCACTTCATTCAAAACTGTAATATCTGGGATTTAGGGGTTGTGCATTTTTGCTTAAATATATGTGGAAGCATGCTTGTATGTAATTTGAAAGTGTTTTATGAATTTTTAAAACTATAGAGTGTAGGTGAATGCCTTAGAAATTATCAGATTTTAAGTTTTTAAAGGGGAGCTAAGCCTGATAGGC
Organism: Gossypium bickii; assembly: GCA_025503065.1. Lineage (NCBI taxonomy): Eukaryota > Viridiplantae > Streptophyta > Magnoliopsida > Malvales > Malvaceae > Gossypium > Gossypium bickii. The sequence goes on from CP106709.1 coordinate 69,614,427, forward strand.
CTTAAGAAAATTAGTAGGGGAAATAGGACATAAAAATCAGCTTGTTAAAGTGGTAAGGAGGCGCCACTTAAAGCCTTGGTAAGTGACGCCATATGCAGGGTGCAAGGGCCTAGGTTCGAGCCACAAGGGAAGCAGAAATGGGAGCTTTTATTTTGCGGCAAAAGGGGGCGGCATTGGGAGACTGAGGGAGGAGCTTTAGATGTGATTAAATTCTTTTAAAATTTCGGCTAAGGGCAAGGATAATGATTGATTTAATCAAATTATTTTGAATGGGTAAAGAAGAGAGAAAATAGGAGAGAAACAAGGGATATGAGAGGAGAAAGGGGTGGTGGCCGAATATAGGACTCTAGGGGTATGTGTGTGCCGAAATTTGATAGGGACAAAGGGAGTGATCATCTTTTGATATTTCTTTTCCTTCTTAATTCTCTTTGTGCCGAAAATTGGTTCCTTTCATCTCATTCTCTCTTTGCGCCGAAAAACCATAGGAATTCAACTTTTTTCTCTTCAAGTGACCAAGCCGAATATTCCTCTCTCAAACCCCATCATTGTCGATTCTCCCTTAGTCCCATACTCTTCCTTTTCATTCTTGTTGAGGCTGAATCTCCATCACCAACCTTCTCTTCTTCTTTTGCAAATTCACTCAAAGCCGAATATATCAATAACCCCTAGCCGATTGTACATTAAAACCCCAAAAGCCGAAAACTGTTGATCCACATCTAGCCTATAGCCGCAAGCAGAAGTGCAGTCGATTTCAATATTAAGGGCAAGATCAATGGTTATTCGATTTTCAATCTTTTCTCTTTTAGCCGAAATTTAGGAACTAATCCCATTAATATTCTTTGGCCGAAACTATGAAGGATCTTTCGGGATTTCTGGTGTAGCCGACTTCTAGGGGAGATCATTCGGGATTTGGTTCTCCAAGGTAAGTAAGGTGTGGTTTAGGCCGAAGACCATTTATTCAAGTGTTAGAATCAGACCTAACATAAGGCTTGTAGGTATTTTGACATCTTCATAAGACCCGTGGTGATTTCTGGATTTAAATCCACAAAGTAAGTGCATATGAATATTCGGCCAAGGCTAGATTAAGCATTAGTGATTAGCCGATTCTGACTTTGACTTTTTAGGGAGGAGTACAATCTGTTCAATAGACTTTCGGGATTTCAGTGAAAGCGTTAAGTAACCAGGTGTGTAGCCCTACATTAATTCCCGATAGATTTATGGTTCTAATATTATGTGTATGTTAATAATAATATGAAAAGTGGGCAAAGGTACCATGCGATGGTACAAAGTACTCAGGTACGTAATCTTAACATTATGTTAATAAATGTTATGAACATTTGGAATATGGCACGTATGTGAATATTGATATGAATACAGAATAAGGAATTTGGCATGTTATTTGCATGATTTGTATGATACATGGGGCATATGGGTGAATATGAAAAGGGGAAGTGATCTAGTGGTTTGTACCACACTATTCGGTGACTCATGTCACATAATCTGAATGTGGTGACTTATGTCACAAAATATTATCTGGTGGCTCTGCCACAATATATAAGGGCAATGAGCAAGTCTTCAAACCACCCAAATTTTCGAAAATAACAAACCAGTTTTCAACGGTTTTACTCAAGGAACATACCAGATCCGGTCGAGGCTCGTGGGCCGGGTTTGGGGTGTTTCAAAAACTGTCCTGAGATGGAGGAAAAAGACAGAAAGCAAGATGTAACGCCCTAAATTTTGGGCCTAGATGAATTGGGCTTTGGGCTTTAGGTCTCAGAAAATTTTTAAGTGAGCGAGAAAATGACAATTGGCATGTGGGCTTTGAGGGTTAATGAATTTGGAGTGTCTAGGGGTGTTGGAGATGTCCTGGTATCCAGTAAGGGTATAGGAAAAATTTTGGTTTTAGCCCCAAGGAAACTGTGACTTCAGTTAGTAGGCCTTTTATATAAATGAAGAAAAAAATGACACAAAAGAGTTTGTGGTGTAGTGGCAAAGTAGAGCCACTTAGGTAGCAGGGAGGTGGCGTCATTGCCAGGCAAGGGAGTCCAAGGTTCAAGTAGTGGCATGGTATTTTATTGGGATAATTATTTTACTGTCAGGACGGCTAGAGCTTGTGTTGCAGTGAAAGTCTGATGGATGAGAGGATTAAAATGGTCATGGAGAGATTGTAGGAGCTTATCTTAGAGAAAATTTAGGATGAGATTGAGGAGTTATTAGGGAGAAAAGTTAGGACCTGAGAAGTGTGAAGAGTTGGTGCCGTTTAAGGAAGTGGAAAGTGTATAAATTTGGCTTAGGATGGTAGATGAGTACCGTTTTTGAGTCTTTTAGGGGGTATTACGAATTTTTATTGTGGTTTTCGGCATTTGGAGAGTTTTACAAATAGGTCAGACTTTCTTTCTTTACCGAATATCCTGTAGTTACCCTTACACAAGCACATTTGATTTTTTTCTTTTCTTCTTGTTACCTTTTCCAAACCGTCTAAAGCCGAATAATTCAACCCTCCCTTTGCCGAAATTCTTTTTGTGGCGTCACTATTTCTTCAACCTAGCCGATTCCTGTGTAAGTACTTTACTCTTTCAATTGATCTTGCTAGAACCGACTTCTCCTCTCCCTCACTCTTTCTAAATTGATTTTGGTAGGGGATTGATATTGAATCTCTGTTCTTCAGATCTCTATCGAATTACTCTTTATGTGTTTCGGGATTTGGGTAAGTATTCTTCACTTTTAGTTTTGAGGGTTGGCCGAATGGTCGTAGGTAATGTAAGGGTGACTTAAGATGGATATAAGTCACTTATGGTTTAGTTTTTAATAATTAAGACTGATGCAGATTTAGGAAGTACTCGTGACTAGTGATCGTGGAAAAGCTATTAAGGCTTGGTGTTTCAAGTAAGGTTAAGGTGAGACTTCGGCTTTTGGTAAAGTATTCGATAAGCATATGTGATTAATCATTGAGTGACATCATTTGTAGGATCAAGGCTAAGGAGATCGCAACACGTTTTGTTATCAGGTGTGTACATACACTACACACACATTAGATCGGCAAATCCCGAAATGGCGAAAAGCCAAAATGTCGCAAAGCCAAAAATTTTGGCTACGGTAGTCTTGCGAGTGCTCAAACACTCGTAAGGGAAAATTGATACATTATTAGAGGCCTCATTAGCGATCTCATGGACTTGGGCCGTGTTTTGGCCAATCGGGCCAGAATGGGATAAATGGGCCTGATGGGCCGTAGGCTCAAAATAGGCAAATTTGATGATTTGGTAATAAGTGATGAGCTAGCCATGCTGGTTACATGGCTTGGAATGGATTTGGGCCAGATGGGCCATATGAATGTGATTTAGGCCTAATGGGCCATACGAATGCGATTAGGCCTGGTGGGCTATATGAACGTATGTGAATTTGTTTGGGCTTTGTAAGGGGTCTTGGGCTTAGTATTTGGTAAATTCTTAACCTTGCATAAAACTGTAATAATTTATTAAGTGCGACTATGAACAAGTCATAAGGTTTAAGTGTGGCAACGGGCATATGCATGTCTAGGATTGGATCTAGGGAGAGCTTGGTACATAAGCGGTCTTAATGACCCATCTCCTCTTCTCTGGAATCCTACCTGGTGCTTAGGGTATGTTCACTTTAGCCGCGAGGACTTGTTGACAGGCCAAGGTTTGTAATTAAGACCCATACTACTAAGAATTACTGAAATACCCCTATAGGGTAGGATTACAGAAATACCCTTGATTTGTGAAATGACTAAAGTACCCCTATGTGTTAAATGTAAGATTTATGGATGTTACATGTACATTTGCTGCATTCATATGATATTCTGTTAAGGATGCATATGTGTAGGAATTATGGAATGGAGGAAGTATATGAGGATCGCATGGTTGCTTAACAACTGTGCGTCCACCGATGGCTTTCTAAGCCTGTTATAGGATAAGCAGCTTTGCTGCAATGTTTGGTACTACCACAACCGGGCTACCCTTGAAGTGTATCAGATGGGTGGGTCGATTTAGAAATCCTCACAGAAGTGTTTAAGTTGGACAGAGACGAAGTGTATCGGATGGATTATTTGGGGAGGGTTTGCACAGCATTGCATGTATGATATTGTTATGTTAATAATATGATATGTATGCTATTTGTTTTGACAATGGACTAACACACTGAGTTTTCGAAAACTCACTCCCTCTTTTATTTTTCTCAGGTGATCTTCAGTAGGCGGTTCGACTGATGGAGGAACTCAGAGGTGGCCAATTAGCAAGATGATTAGACATGTTTTTCTTAATATCTAAATTCTAATTTTAAGTTATTTATTTTAGGTTTTTTTTTTTATTTTGGATCGTAATAAGGCTTTCCCTCTCATTATTATTCCATTACTTCCACTATGCATTGAAATTTTGAAGCGAAACCTGGATTTATTTCTTTTAAGATTATCTTAAGTTTTTAAAAATAATTGTGTTTTAAGAATGAGCTTCTGCTGTCAAAGGAATATTTTTCTTTTACATAGTAACAAGGAAATGGTTTTTGGCTACACCTCATTTTGAAAGCAAATTGGATTTTTCTTAACTTTTCTTTAGAAAGGTTTTCAATGAATACAAGGTTTTCGCAAAAACACTTCAATGTGACATGCCAGATTCGGGCCTAACTTCTAGGCCGAGTTTGGGGTGTTACACAAGATGTGTGAGTGAGTAATGCACTGTCAAGGGGTAAACCACAAAAGAACCTAGAAAGTGGGGTTAACAGCAGAGGTGCGCCTAGAGATTCCACCATGAGGTCCGAGGGCCGAGCACCTGCAAGGACTTATGCCATTTGAGCTCGCAAAGGGGCATCGTCACCAGATGTGATTACGGGTACTTTTTCTCTTCATGATATCTCTGTTATTGCTTTGATTGATCTGGGGTCTACCCATTCCTATATTTGTATGAAATTGGTGTCTATTATGAATATGCCTGTTGAGTCTACAGAATTTGTGATAAAAGTGTCAAACCCGTTAGGCAAGCATGTGATAGTTGACAAAGTGTGTAGAAACTGTCATTTGATGATTATAGGCCATTGTTTTCCGGCTAACCTCATGCTACTACCATTTGATGAATTTGACCTAATTCTTGGCATAGATTGGTTGACTATTCATAACGTGTTAGTAAACTGTGGTAGTAAGTTTATTGAACTGAGATGTGGAAATAGGGATATTATTCGAGTTGAATCAGGTGAACTGGATAGCTTACCTGTACTGATTTCTTCTATGACTGCTAAGAAATACATGAGAAAAGGGTATGAGTCCTATCTTGCATTTGTGTTGAATACCCAAGAGTCAGAAGTAAAGATTGAGTTAGTGCCTGTAGCATGTGAGTATCCGGATGTGTTTTCGGAAGAGTTGCCTGGATTGCCTCCAACTAGTGAAGTTGAGTTTCGTATTGAGTTGGTTCCCAGTATGACACCTATTTCGGTTGCCCCGTATATAATGGCACCATTGGAGTTAAGAGAATTGAAGGCTCAGTTACAAGAGTTGACGGATAAAGGTTTCGCAAGACCGAGTTACTCTCTGTGGGGTGCTCCTGTACTTTTTGTGAAAAAGAAAGATGGGTCGATGAGATTATGTATAGACTACCGACAGCTCAACAAGGTTACAGTTAAGAACAAGTAACCTTTGCCAAGGATCAACACTTTGTTTGACCAATTGAAGGGAGCCACAGTGTTTTCTAAGATAGACCTAAGGTTCGATTATTACCAGCTAAGAGTCAAGGAACAAGATGTACTGAAAACTGCATTCCGGACGAGGTATGGCCATTATGAGTTTCTCGTCATGCCTTTTGGCTTAACAAATGCTCCCGCCGTGTTTATGGATTTAATGAATCGTATTTTTCGACCGTACTTGGATAACTTCATTGTTGTTTTTATTAATGATATATTAATTTATTCTCATGATGAGAGTGAGCATGCAGAGCATTTGAGAATTGTTTTGCAGACTTTAAGAGATAGCAGTTGTATGCTAAATTTAGCAAAAGTGAATTTTGGCTCCGAGAAGTCAGATTCTTAGGACACATTGTGTCGGGCGATGGAATTAGAGTTGACCTGAGTAAGATATCGACTATCGTTGATTGGAAATAGCTGAGGAATGTGTCAGAGATTAGAAGTTTGTTAAAGGATTTTCCATGATTGCTACATCGAAGATGAGGTTGCGACAAAAAGATGTTAAGTTCGAATGGACAGAGAAGTGCCAACAGAGTTTTGAGAAACTAAAAGCATTGTTGACTGAAGCCTTAGTTTTAGTGCAACCGGAACCGGGAAAGGAATTTTTGGTGTATAGCAATGCGTCCTTAAATGGATTGGGGTGTGTACTTATGTAAGAAGGCAAGGTAATAACTTATGCTTCGAGATAGCTGAAGCCACACAAGAAAAACTATCCGACTCACGATTTAGAGCCGGCCGCCATAATGTTTGCACTGAAGATTTGGAGACACCATTTGTATGGTGAGAAATGCTAAAGTATTCACTGACCATAAAAGTCTAAAGTATTTGATGACTCAAAAGGAGTTAAACCTACAGCAGCGGAGATGGTTAGAGCTGATAAAGGATTATGAGTTGATAATTGACTATCACCCTTGAAAGGCAAATGTGGTCGCTGATGCTCTGAATAGGAAGTCATCGTTTGCCTTGAGGGCTATGAATTCTTAGTTGTCTGTGACTAACAATGGTTCAATTTTAGCTGAGTTGAGAGCGAAACCAATGTTTTTGCAAGAGATCTGTGAAGCTCAAAAAGGTGATAAGAATTGTAAGCTAAGATAAATCAGCGCGAGACGGGTATAGAATCAGATTTTCGGATTGGTTCAGATGGCTACTTAATGTTTCAGGACAAAATTTGTGTACCCAAAGATGACGAGCTTATCTAGAAGATTTTGCATAAGGCACATAGTAGCTGTATGTCTATCCATTCGGGTAGTGTAAAAATGTATAATGACTTGAAGAAAATGTATTGGTGGACGGGAATGATAAAAGACATCTCAGAGTTTGTTTCTAAGTGTTTAATTTGTCAGCAAGTGAAAGCCGAACACCAAGTACCTTCGGGTTTACTTCAGCCCGTGATGGTTCTCGAGTGGAAATGGGACCGTATTACCATGGATTTTGTGTCTAGATTATTGTTGATGCCAAAGAAAAATGATGATGAATGGGTTGTGGTCGATAGGCTAACTAAGCCGGCTCATTTTATACCTATGCGTATCGATTATCCACTTGAGAAATTGGCTGATTTGTATGTTTCTGAAATTGTGAGGCTTCACGGGTTACCTTTATCGATCATTTCGGATAGAGATCCGAGGTTCACATCTTGATTTTGGAAAAAGTTGCAAGAAGCATTGGGGACGAAACTGAATTTTAGTACTACTTTCCACCCGCAAACCGACTATCAATCAAAAAAAGTAATTCAGATTCTTGAAGATATATTGCGGTGTTGTGTGCTCGAATTTCAAGGCAAATGGGAAAAGCACTTACCGTTGGTAGAGTTTGCCTACAACAATAGTTATCAGTCGAGTTTGAAAATGGGACCATATGAGGCTTTGTATGGACGTAAGTGCCGAACGCCCTTGTATTGGACCGAACTCAAAGAAAACCAGATACATGGGGTTGACTTAGTCAAAGAAGAAGAAGAGAAAGTAAAAGTGATTCGTGGTTGTTTGAAGGCCATTTCAAATAGACAGAAATCATACGCAGACTTGAAACAGAAAGAGATTGAGTTTCAAGTTGGTGATAAGATATTTTTGAAAGTATCCCCGTAGGGGAAAGTCCTCAGATTCGGTACGAAAGGCAAATTAAGCCCACGTTTTATTGGACCTTATGAGGTGACTAATAAAATTGGACAACTAGCACACCGATTACCCTTGCCATTCGAGTTATAAAATATCCATGATGTATTCCATGTGTCTAGGTTGCGCCGTTACCGTTCTGACCCATCACATGTGATTTCACCAATAGAGGTTGAAATTCGACTGGATATGACCTATGGTGAAGAGCTGGTTAAGATTTTAGATCGAGAGGTCAAGCAATTGAGAAATAAAAGTATAGCATTTGTGAAAGTACTATGGCATAGACATGGGGTTGAAGAGGCCACATGAGAGCCCGAGGAGACCATGAGAGACCAATACCCGAACCATTTTGCTGGTAAAATTTTCGGGGATGAAAATCCCTAAGGGGGAGAATTGTAATGGCCCGATTTTGTGTCTCAATCATGTGGAAGACACGGCCATTGTAACACCCCAAACCCGGTCAATGCGCCATGACCGAATCTAGTATGTCACTAAGGAAAATACTTTGAAGAAAAACGAGTTAACGATTTAATTTTTTTGTGAAAAACCCTTTTGAAATTCTATATTTGAAGAAATCAGATATATAATAAGTTAAAACTAATAATTTACTTTGAAATTACGTAAAACTTTAAAATAGGCGAATAAATCATAGGTTAGAAAACATTTATATCATTTTAAGAAAACTCGAATTATTACTTTGAAAGCCATTTGCATTTGAATTTAGAAACTTAATATTTGAAAATCATTTAAATTATCGAAAACACTTAAGTTGTTAAAATTGTCAAGTAATTTATGTTACCCGATGGTAAAGCTTTTAAAATCATCGCGTTGTATAGTTTTGAAAACTTTGTGCTCAATTTATTATAATAATCAAGAAATTTATAACCCATATTTAAAACATGCTCAAAACATAAAAATAATCCAAACCATAATTTAGAGAGGCCTTATTACAAACCCACAAAATATAAAAAAAAAAACCAAATATAAAAAAAGTAAAGTTCTCAAACCAAAGTTCACGTAGAACCAAAATTTATTGCATGGCCTCCTCGAGTTCATCCGGCTCCTCATCCGCGATCTCACGAATCACTTGAAATGATAAGGGAGAAGGTGAGTCACCAAGACTCAGTGCATATTCCCTCTCCCAGGTAAATGCCACATACTTACACAAATTATAACAAAGCACATGTATAATGCACCCAACCTAGCCATCCATAACTCCTTTTCTACCCCGTGTGGTAACAAACCACTGGGGGTGCCAAACCAGTGGTGTCCAAAGACACAATTGTTATACCAAATCACTGGTGACCAAAGTCACGAATAATTAAGTGTGGGGCCAACCCACGTGTGATACCAAATCATTGGCGACGATCCCATATCTCAAAAGTGGGGCCAACCCATGGTGGAATTAATCCACAGGGACAAGACGCTATGAGGTCCCAAACCTCTGGTGTCCGAAGACACGAATGTGATACCAAATCACTGGTGGTGCCAAACCACTGGTGACCGAAGTCACGAATAATCAAGTTGTGGGGCCAACCCACGTGTGATACCAAATCACTGGCAGACAATCCCATATCTCAAAAGTGGGGCCAACCCACGGTGGTGTTAACCACAGGGACGAGTCGCTATGAGGTCCCAAACCTCTGGTGTCCGAAGACACGAATATGATACCAAATCACTGGTGGTGCCAAACCACTGGTGTCCGAAGACACGATATCAATATTCCCCCTCCTCTCTTATTGCCCATACTAATGCAATAGATAACCAAATCATGTCAATATACTTTGATATGAACATATAACCAATACATATCGTATATCGTGATATTAAACAACATATAGCAACATCATATCGAAACGGACTTACCCGTATCCTTGCTCATACCCATCAAGGTATCATATCAATATCTCATAGTTTCGGCTTTAACAACATGAATAGTCATTTAACGCACATATATATATTCATATATAAACCAAGTTATAAAGTGTGTAAGATACACACCTTTCACCAAAGCAATAACTAACGTCCGAAGATCCGATCTACCACTATATCACCTTGTCCTACAATCGACCAATATTAAGATTATGAACAAAGGCCATTCGGCCATATCACTAAATCCTGAATAGTTATCCTTTGAAATACCAAGTCTTACCTAAACTTACCCAAAACGATTGTCAACGAAACGAGGCTTAGATTGATTGCTTCCAACGTTTGAAGAGCCTAAAAGAAATCGGTTCCTAAAATGGTTAGAACCTTGCAAACCAATACCCATAGTTTCGGCCCTAGTCCACAAGAAAATAACATAGAGACGAGAAAAGAATTGAAGAGAATCGGCCATGAACACTTACCCTTTTCCAAAATTGATTGAAGAAAATCAAAGAGAGTTTCCCCTTGAATATTTGGCCAGAAATAATACTAAAAGGAAGTAGAAAAAATTCGGCTATGGTGAAGTAAAAAAAAGAAAAGAGAAATAGAATGGTAATGGATGTTTAAACATTGAATGAAAAAGAAATGGAATTTGAGATGGGTAAAGATTCGGCCAAGAGAGGATGAAAGAAAATGTGATTAATCAAAAATCAAAAAGAAGAAAAGAAAAGAGAGAGGTTGAAGAAGAGAATGGTTCGGCCAAAATGAAGAGAAAGAAAATGTGATTGAACAAAAGTCAAATGAAGAAAAGAGAGATGTGGAAGAGAGAGGTTCGGCCAAACACTATTTTGCCAAAGAAGAAAAATGCACAAAAGTTCCAATGTTGCTTCGGTTTCAAGAGGACAAATGAAAGAAGAGAAATGGTATTTGGTTTACATAAAATAAGGCTAAGAACCAAAAGCAAAATTGCACCAAAATGCACAATAACATACGGCCAAAGAGAAAGTTTTTGGAGAGGGAAAACAAAAATGCAAAAAGATGTTCAAAAGGAGAAATTGGCCAACTATTCCCCCCCCCCAAAGCTACTTACAAAATTCGGCCACTCCCCTAGACACCCATACCGTCCGCATACATTCACTAAAGGCCTAGGATTACTTTCCAAAACATTTTCCTACAACCAAGCCTTATGTCTCCCTAACCTTCCATAACCTTAAGATTCTTATCCCCTATTTCATGCTTTCCTTTTCCAAAATTCAACTTACCAAAAACTTAAGGTCCAACCTATCATAAACATAGGTTGACCATCCATCAATGCTAGAACACAAAAATAAAGTCTTCAAAAATGCTTTCCATGATACTCGAACCTCTAACCTCAAGCCACCTTTCAAGCTCCTTAACCAACTTGCCACTTACTCCTCTTATGCTTTAATTAACACTTAAATTAACTTAAGTGTCAAGCTCACCTAATTCACTTCATTAAATAAACCATACTAAAAATTATTCTAGCTTCTTAAATAAAATGAAGCCTTCACAAAACTATGCTAACACACAAAATTCATACTCAAGCCAACACAAATGATACTCAAATTTGGGATATTACAATTCTACCCTCCTTAAGAAAATTTCGTCCTCAAAATTACCTGATCAAAAGAGTTGAGGATACCATTGCCTCATTGCATCCTCCGGTTCCCACGTAGCTTCTTCTACGCCATGATTCCGCCATAAGACCTTCACTAAAGGAACTGTCTTCCTATGCAAAACTTTCACATCTCGATCTAGAATCTGCACAGATTCTTCTTCCACCGTCAAATCTGGACTCACTTCTATTTCCTCTACTGCCACGACATGCGATGGATCAGAACGATAGCGTCTAAGCATGGAGACATGAAACACATTGTGAATCTGACTCAGTTCCGCTGGCAACTCAAGCTGATAAGCTACTGGTCCCACTCGTCTCAACACCTTAAACGGTCCAATGAACCTTGGACTTAACTTGCCTTTTCTTCCAAATCTTAACACTTTCTTCCATGGCGTGACCTTCAGAAAAACTTTGTCACCCACGACAAATTCTATATCCCTCCGCTTGAGGTCGGCATATGACTTTTGCCTATCCGAAGCTTCCTTCGATTTGAGCTCAATCATCTTAACCTTATCCTCGCCTCGCAACCAACTCTGGTCCTAACAACTGACGCTCACCCAACTCTGTCCAACACGTAGGTGTGCGACACCTCCTACCATACAACGCCTCATATGGGGCCATCTTAATGCTTGTCTGATAACTATTGTTGTATGCGAACTCAGCTAACGGCAAAAACTCTTCCTAGCTGCCTCTGAAGTCCAAAACACATCCTCTCAACATATCCTCCAAAATCTGAATAACTCTTTCTGACTGCCCATCAGACTGTGGATGAAATGTTGTACTGAAATCCAACTGCGTACCCAACGCCTGATGTAACGCTCTCCAAAACCTCAACGTAAATCTGGGATCTCTATCCGAGATGATCGACACAGGCACACCATGCAACCTCACTATCTCAGCCACATACAACTTAGCTAACCTCTGAAGCGAATAATCCATCCTAATCGGAATGAAATGAGCTGACTTAGTCAAACGATCCACAATCACCCATACTGAGTCCTTCTTACTAGGCATAAGAGGTAATCCACTGACAAAGTCCATAGTAATCCTCTCCCACTTCCACTGTGGAATCTTCACCACACATGAAGTAACCTGCACGGCAATTGATGTTCACTTTGACTTATTACACGTCGGACATTTGCCCACAAACTCGCCACTCCCGCCTGACTGCCACCAAAACTACTTTTTTAAATCCCGATACATTTTGCTACCTCCAGGATGCATAGCATATGGGCTGCTATGTGCATCCCGAAGAATCCTTTGTCTCAGCTCAACATCCTTCGGCATACAAACTCTCCCTTTAAAACACAAAACTCCATCACTGGACAAATTATAATCCTCTAAACCTCCGTTATGAACCTGCAACTTCCGATCATTCAAACCATCATCCTCTAACTGCTTCTCCTTGATCTGATCTAACCAAGTCAGCTTGACTTGCAATTCTGCCAAAAGACTCCCATCATCGTATAAGCTAAGACGAGCAAACATCGATCTTAAATTCGATACAACCTTACGGCTCAACGCGTCTGCCACCACGTTAGCTTTGCCGGGATGATACTCGATCGAACAGTCATAGTCCTTCAACAACTCGATCCATCTACGCTGCCTCAAGTTCAAGTCATTCTGAGTCAAAAGATACTTAAGACTCTTGTGATCCGTATAGACTATCGACTTCTCTCCGTACAAATAGTGTCTCCAAATCTTCAAAGCGAAAACCACAGCAGCTAATTCCAAGTCATGCGTCCAATAATTAACTTCATGCGGTCTCAATCGCGAGAGATCGTAAGCCACTACCTTCCCTTCTTGCATCAAAGACACATCCTGCACCAAAGATGTGATGCATCACAATAAACCGTGAATTCCTTGCACGCCTCGAGTTGAGTCAAACTGAGCTTCGCTTAGAATCTTCTTCAACTTGTCGAAACTTTCCTGCTGCTTTTCGGTCCACACAAATGGAATTCCTTTCCTCAACAACTTGGTCATCGGTGCGCGATCAAGGAAAATCCTTCCACAAATCTTCGATAGTACCCGCGCCGACCTAGGAAACTCAATCTCTCGACCACCGACTTAGGCGGCTTCTAGTCCAACACCGCTCGATCTTCCGAGGATCCACTCTAATCCCCTACGATACATACGCGTGACCCAAGAAAGTCACCTCTCTAAGCCAAAATTCGCACTTCCTAAATTTGGCATACAGCTGCTTTTCCCTCAAAATCTGCAACACTACTCGCAAATGCGCATCATGCTCCTCCTCTGACTTCGAATATATCAAAATATCGTCTATAAAAACCACAACAAACTGATCCAAAAACTGCTGGAATACCCGATTCATCATATCCATGAATGCTGCCGGTGCGTTAGTCAACCCAAATGGCATCACCAGAAACTCGTAATGCCCATACCGAGTGCGAAAAGCCGTCTTATGGATATTAGCCTCTTTCACCTTTAGCTAATGATATCCAGACCTTAAATCAATCTTGGAGAAAACTGCAGCCCCTTTAAGCTGATCAAACAAGTCATCTATCCTTGGCAAAGGATACTTGTTTTTGATCGTCAATTTATTTAACTGGCGGTAGTCAATACACATCCGCATCGAACCATCCTTCTTCTTGACAAAAAGTACCGGCGCTCCCCAAGGCGAAACACTTGGTCGAATGAAACCTCGATCCAACAACTCCTGAATCTGAGCCTTCAATTCCATCAATTCCTTCGGTGCCATCCTATACGGAGCTATAAACACTGACGCCGTTCCGGGTAACAAATCTATACCAAATTCAACTTCACGATCCGGAGGCAGTCCCGGAAGTTCTTCAGGAAATACATCAAAGATATATTCCTTACACGATTCGGACATTCTCCACCAAGAATCCCTAGCTTCCAAAGCACACATATGAACTACAAACACCTCGCAGCCCCTTCCTGACCATCTTCACAGCTTTCAACGCAGATACCACGTTAGATAGATAATCTCTTCTATTACCTATCATGACCACCTCTTTACCCTCAACTATCTTCAAAACCATGCGCTTAGCAGAGCAATCCAAACTCGCTTGGTACTTGACTAACCAATCCATTCCAAGAATTAGATTGAACTCCTCAAACGGCAGTTCCATCAGATCAGCTACAAACACTAACCCTTGGAGTTCTAGGGGTACATCCCTATACAGCTTATCTACTTCTATAGAGTGACCAAAAGGGCTAAGTATGGTCATCTTCCTAGAAGTAGTCTCAGAAACTAAGCTCATAGTCTCGACTATGCTACTAGCAACACATGAATATGTTGAACCCACATCTATCAAAGTAGTATATGGAACACCAAAGATTAAGAACGTACCGGTTATGACATCCGGTGCGTCACCCTCCTCTCGACGTCTCGCAGCATACACCAAACCGGGCTGTCTTGCCTCAGTGTTGCTTGCACCTCTACCCGATGCTCCGTGACCTCGACCAGAACCATTACGACGACCTCTCTGCGGTGGTGGTCCCTCTTTCCTGAACTGAGCACAACTTTGACCCTCAGACTGATTCCTGACTTGCTTACGTGGACAGTCTCTCACACGATGACCTAGCGAGCCACACTCGAAACATCCTTTCCCTCCGGTCCAACATTCGCCCCAATGATACTTCCCACATCGGTTACACTGCGGTGGCCTCTGATTAGCAATAACAGGCTTTCCAGATTGATTCAGGCCACTCTGCCTAACCCTCTTCTGAGCATTGCCGGCTGACCCAGATGATCCATATCCTCTCTTATGCTTGTTCTGATCGTAACTCTGCCTTGCAGATTCCTTAATTCCTTCGGCTATCTTAGCCTTTTCAACCAAAGCAGCAAACTCTCGCTCCTGATGTGGAGCAATCAGCAATCTCAGCTCGTCTCTCAAACCAACCTCGAACCGAACACATCGCTCGTGCTCCGAAGCCACAATACCTCCAGCATATCGGCTCAATCTTAAAAATTCCGCTTCATATTCGACGCGGACTTATCGCGCTTTGAACCAAACTCGAAAATGCCTTACGCCGCACATCAATGTAATTAGACCGAACGTATTTCGTCACGCGCCTTGAAAATAATCCCAAGTGAGATCCTCCGCAGCACCATTCCGCACTCTGAGCCGCCCTTATATGACTCATCCCGGCGAAGCGATACAATCCCTTTCAAGTTGTCCTCGGACTCAAATCCAAGTCATCCATGATTCGCTCCGTCGCCTCTAGCCAATATTCACCGAGCCGAGAGCTACACCGAAACACCTCGAAATACCTCGGCTCCGTTGGATCGGAGTCGCCGGCAGTCTGATTTTTGAGCTCCCGTGCCTCCACCCATTCCAGATTACCCTCTCGAGGACCCGTGCACCGCGCCTCGAGACACTACGTCATCCCCGTTTGGTCTTGATGCTCAACTCCAACCGGTGGTGGTGGGCCGGTGGTACCTCATTCTCGGATCCTTGACCCGACCTCACTGGCTCAGACACAGCCATCCTACCCCTACCACGTCCACGAGTAGTACGGCCTCGACCACGAGTACTCATGTCTAACGTCTCTTCTTATCTAAGTTAAAAGTTTTATGCATTAGTCATTATTCCACTTTCTTTAAAGCACGCTTTTATGAAAAATTTTAATAAGGGTTGTTTCATGTAGTACACACAAAACCTATAGTTTTGGGTCTCTAAAGTAGTTCCTACTACTATACAGTCATGCCAATATCATCATAACATAACATCAAAATCAACAGTTTGATGTACTTACCACGGCGGATTGATGCCGGAGACTCGGGGCCATGCTTTTCCAACCATAAAATTTTATACAATAACATTTTAAAACCACACTTTGAAACATTTTGGCCCTCGGGCCCACAGTCGAGCTTTTGAACTTGGCTCTGATACCAATTTGTAACACCCAAACCCGGTCAATACGCCATGACCGAATCTGGTATGTCACTAAGGAAAATACTTTGAAGAAAAACGAGTTAACGATTTAATTTTTTTGTGAAAAACCCTTTTGAAATTCTATATTTGAAGAAATCAGATATATAATAAGTTAAAACTAATAATTTACTTTGAAATTACGTAAAACTTTAAAATAGGCGAATAAATCATAGGTTAAAAAACATTTATATCATTTTAAGAAAACTCGAATTATTACTTTGAAAGCCATTTGCATTTGAATTTAGAAACTTAGTATTTGAAAATCATTTAAATTATCGAAAACATTTAAGTTGTTAAAATTGTCAAGTAATTTATGTTACCCGATGGTAACGCTTTTAAAATCATCGCGTTGTATAGTTTAAAAAACTTTGTGCTCAATTTATTATAATAATCAAGAAATTTATAACCCATATTTAAAACATGCTCAAAACATAAAAATAATCCAAACCATAATTTAGAGAGGCCTTATTACAAACCCACAAAATATAAAAAAAAAAAAAAAACCAAATATAAAAAAAGTAAAGTTCTCAAACCAAAGTTCACGTAGAACCAAAATTTATTGCATGGCCTCCTCGAGTTCATCCGGCTCCTTATCCGCGATCTCACGAATCACCTGAAATGATAAGGGAGAAGGTGAGTCACCAAGACTCAGTGCATATTCCCTCTCCCGGATAAATGCCACATACTTACACAAATTATAACAAAGCACATACATGTATAATGCACCCAACCTAGCCATCCATAACTCCTTTTCTACCCCGTGTGGTACAAGCCACTGGTGGTGCCAAACCACTGGTGTCCAAAGACACAATTGTGATACCAAATCACTGGTGACCAAAGTCACGAATAATTAAGTGTGGGGCCAACCCACGTGTGATACCAAATCACATGCGGCGATCCCATATCTCAAAAGTGGGGCCAACCCACGATGGAATTAATCCACGGGGACAAGACGCTATGAGGTCCCAAACCTCTGCGTGTCCAAAGACATGAATGTGATACCAAATCACCGGTGGTGCCAAACCACTGGTGACCGAAGTCACGAATCATCAAGTTGTGGGGCCAACCCACGTGTGATACCAAATCACTAGCAGACAATCCCATATCTCAAAAGTGGGGCCAACCCACGGTGGTGTTAACCACAGGGACGAGTCGCTATGAGTTCCCAAACCTCCGGTGTCCAAGACACGAATATGATACCAAATCACCGGTGGTGCCAAACCACTTTGGTGTCCAAGACACGATATCAATCTTCCCCTCCTCTCTCTTGTTGCCCATACTAATGCAATAGATAACCAAATCATGTCAATATACTTTGATATGAACATATAACCAATACATATCGTATATCGTGATATTAAACAACATATAGCAACATCATATCGAAACGGACTTACCCGTATCCTTGCTCATACCCATCAAGGTATCATATCAATATCTCATAGTTTCGGCTTTAACAACATGAATAGTCATTTAACACACATATATATACATATATAAACCAAGTTATAAAGTGTGTAAGATACACACCTTTCACCAAAGCAATAACTAACGTCCGAAGATCCGATCTACCACTAGATCACCTTGTCCTACAATCGACCAATATTAAGATTATGAACAAAGGCCATTCGGCCATATCACTAAATCCCGAATAGTTATCCTTCGAAATACCAAGTCTTACCTAAACTTACCCAAAACAATTGTCAACGAAAAGAGGCTTAGATCGATTGCTTCCAACGTCCGAAGAGCCTAAAAGAAATCGGTTCCTAAAATGGGTAGAACCTTGCAAACCAATGCCCATAGATTCGGCCCTAGTCCACAAGAAAATAACATAGAGACGAGAAAAGAATTGAAGAGAATCGGCCATGAACGCTTACCCTTTTCCAAAATTGATTGAAGAAAATCAAAGAGAGTTTCCCCTTGAATATTCAGCCAAAAATAATACTAAAAGGAAGTAGAAAAATTCGGCTATGGTGAAGTAAAAAAAAAAGAAAAGAGAAATAGAATGGTAATGGATGTTTAAACATTGAGTGAATGAAAAAGAAATGGAATTTGAGATGGGTAAAGATTCGGCCAAGAGAGGATGAAAGAAAATGTGATTAATCAAAAATCAAAAAGAAGAAAAGAAAAGAGAGAGGTTGAAGAAGAGAATGGTTCGGCCAAAATGAAGAGAAAGAAAATGTGATTGAACAAAAGTCAAATGAAGAAAAGAGAGATGTCGAAGAGAGAGGTTCGGCCAAACACTATTTTGCCAAAGAAGAAAAATGCACAAAAGTTCAATTGTTGCTTCGGTTTCAAGAGGACAAATGAAAGAAGAGAAATGGTATTTGGTTTACACAAAATAAGGCTAAAAACCAAAAGCAAAATTGCACCAAAATGCATAATAACATTCGGCCAAAGAGAAATTTTTTGGAGAGGGAAAACAAAAATGCAAAAAGATGTTCAAAAGGAGAAATTGGCCAACTATTCCCCCCCAAAGCCACTTACAAAATTCGGCCACTCCCCTAGACACCCATACCGTCCACATACATTCACTAAAGGCCTAGGATTACTTTCCAAAACATTTTCCTACAACCAAGCCTTATGTCTCCCCAACCTTCCATAACCTTAAGATTCTTATCCCCTATTTCATGCTTTCCTTTTCCAAAATTCAACTTACCAAAAACTTAAGGTCCAACCTATCATAAACATAGGTTGACCATCCATCAATGCTAGAACACAAAAATAAAGTCTTCAAAAATGCTTTCTATGATACTCTAACCTCTAACCTCAAGCCACCTTTCAAGCTCCTTAACCAACTTGCCACTTACTCCTTTTATGCTTTAATTAACACTTAAATTAACTTAAGTGTCAAGCTCACCTAATTCACTTCATTAAATAAACCATACTAAAAATTATTCTAGCTTCTTAAATAAAATCAAGCCTTCACAAAACTATGCTAACACACAAAATTCATACTCAAGCCAACACAAATGATACTCAAATTTGGGATATTACAGCCATAGGACATGGGCATGTGCCTAGGCCGTGTGAAGTCTCCACTTGAATTTAGGAATTCAATTCGCCATACGGCTTAAGGACACGGGCATGTGTCTTGGCCGTGTGACCTTATTGGGTTGATGACGTCAGAAATAAAATGTCAAGGTTTTTACACACGGGCAGAGACACGGGCGTGTCATGGCCGTGTGAGGGACACGGGCCATGGACACAGGCGTGTACCAGGCCGTGTGAAAACCCCTGTAGGTTTGAATTGAGAAATAAATCCACACGGGCACGGGAAACGAGTGTGTCCCTATTTTTAGTGACATTTTCCAAAGTTTTCGAAACAACTATGTTTGGTCTTGAACCGTTTCTAAAATGTGTTTTGAGCCTCGTAGGCTCATATTAGAGATTTTAAGACAAAGTTTGAAAGGTTTTAGATTTGAATGAAGTCTCATAACCCAGAATTGTTTATATGCATGTTTTTAAGAAATGTAACACCTCGTACGCTATACCGGCATCGGATATGGGTAAGGGGTGTTACAAATGCATACAGAGATGAGAATAGTTTGGAAAGTGAAAACAATTTTGGGAAGAATATCAAAATGTTTTAAAGATTATACAAATTATGCAATGTCACGTATAAAGAAAAGTTAGTCTTGGTTAATCGACTCAGTCATGTATGATGTTTAAAGAAGTTATTTGCTAGAAATTCTCCTAGATCGATTTTCATTAGTGAATGGAATAATACGGGGTTCATGATGACAGAATTATTCAGAGAAATGATATTGGAGTTGTAAAGATGGCTGTGTGTGACATTTACAGTTGAGTAATGATGACTATCTTTTCTGGACATTCTATATGTTGATGCATTCTCAGAGGCATATATAATTGCTCGTTTTCTGATGAAATTCTTATTGTATGAGAATGCTAGTTAACTAAAATGTTAGATGAAAACCCTGTTGGTCTAGTTTGTTTATGACCAGCATTTCTTTGCCTCTTTGGGATTCTGTTCTAATACGTTGGAATGAAGTCATGGTAAAAAAATTATATGAGACTATTCTTCTGTTTCTACTGATTATGGTTTTGTCTTATATAATCGAAAAATATATTATCTCTATTACAATGGAATTCCAGAGCCAGTAAGTATTGCTTTCTTCTGGTTTTCTATGAGGAATCATCAAATCGTTATTATTTCTTATGAGTTATGTTCTCGAATTTCTGGTGTGGTATAATATCTTGGATTTCTTTATCTCGGTTTTTCCTATTATTCTTATTTCGTGAACTATCAACTATGGTTTATCTTTAAAGTGTGTTCTCTGGCTTGTGATAATTATGTCTATTATAATTATATTTCTGATTTGGTTCTAGGAACGTGGTGATTCTGGTATCTAGATTTCTCTAATTTTCATGTAAGGAATTAACATTGGCAAAGGTATAAATGATGGAAGCTCAAGCCCAAATTGTATGATGGTTCTCTTTTCATAGGTAAGTTTGATTAGAGTCAATGCGTTCAGTCAGGATATTTGTTTTCTTGAGCTAATATAGTTGTAAGGATCTTTGACTAGCTTGTTTGGGAAATTTTGAAAGATTGTGAGTAATAATTGATTTACCCTTGGAAAAACAAGTACAGTTACAGATGCTTGATTGGAAAATCTTGATTATTTTGTGAATATTGGTCATGTGATTGATCTTATTTGGTGACGATCCGATTCAGTTAAATTAAAAACTAATGCGATGTTTTCTCTGCGAGTTTGAGAAATGTGTTAATGAATGGTAATCTGAATGAGTTCAGAGTGAATCAACTTTGATTTTAAATTTCAGGAGGGACCTGATTTCTGTCATTATTATCATTGTTCTAAAATAGAAATTGCTTATAGAAGAATCCAAAGATTATGCGAGAAAATTTTATACGAGGTTCGATAGTAGCTCAAATCATTAAATCGAGAGAGTAACAAAATGTACAATTATTTGACGTAAATGTTCTGGTGTACGGGTATGGAAACCGATATTTCTGATTCTGTGTTCAGATGTTGATTTGTGAATAGGTTAAAGTCGAATAACAAGAGCATTCAGGACTATTACAGTCAGTGATAATATTGGTGTGTTGTGAGATAGAGTTACTTATAGATTTCATATCGGGATTACCTTTATCGCTAAAAAGGGAAAATGTTATTTGGATTGTGGTAAATCATTTGTTAAAAGTCTACATCATCATTTCGGCATGTACGGATTCCTTATTTTGACTGATCAGTTGAGTATATGTGTTTTTGAGAAAGTAATCCAGACCTTTGTTAATATGCTCTGACACTGTGTGTTAAAGTTCAAAGATGATTAGAAAGAGATTTATGAAGTTGATTTGATTCGTGA
The DNA here is from genome assembly GCA_025503065.1 of Gossypium bickii. Classification (NCBI taxonomy): domain Eukaryota; kingdom Viridiplantae; phylum Streptophyta; class Magnoliopsida; order Malvales; family Malvaceae; genus Gossypium; species Gossypium bickii. The sequence continues at coordinate 69,635,996 of CP106709.1, forward strand.
TTTTGGGAAAAGTGAAAGTAATTTGTGAAAGTTGAAAACAGCTTCAGACCGACATGATAGATATGCAGATTGGAAAGTTTAGGATTTTAGATATCAGATCCGAAGAAAAAGTGTTTCTGAAATATATTACCTTGAAGGAGAATCTTCGATGAGTTAGAAGAAACTATGAGTAAGATGCTCTAATCTCTTGTCTAGTAAGATTTTCGGGGACGAAAATCCCTTAAGGGGGGAGAGTTGTAACAACCTGATTTTGGGCCTAGTCAGAACAGTGGTTTCAGGACCACAAAATTGACATAAGAAAATTTATTTTTGTTATATTTTTATGGTCTACAATTTCACAAAACGATTTCTTGAAAATTTCGTTCGAAAATTTTGACGTTTGGGCACTCAATTTTGTCAAAAGGACTAAATTGTAAAAAGTGTGAAAGTTGAGTTCTACATGCTAGAGGTGTCCAATTGTTATGAAATTTTAAATTGGAGGTCCTTATATGGTAATTAGACCAGTGTTTGAGTTGGTGGACAAAAATGGACATGGTTAGGCATGTTTCCAAAGTTTTTCATTAAGGGCATTTTGGTTATTTAGTTATTAAAAAGAATTAAAAACAAAATTAAAAGCCAATTGTTGTCCATCTTCAACCCCTTGGCCGAAACATGCATGGAGAAACCATGTATAGGGTTTTTCAAGATTCCAAGCTCGATTGTAAGTCCGTTCTAACCCCATTTTTAATGATTTTTACGTTTTTTAAATCCTCGTAATAAGATCTATTTCTACCACTAATTTGAGATATAGTTGAAGTCTAGGGTTTTTACCCATGATGATTATGTGTGTTTTTTTATGTTTAATGATAGAAAATGCGTGTTTATGGTTAGAGAAATGACTTTTACTAAGTGATTTTTGGTGAAAATGCCTAAAAGGACTAATTTGTAAAAGTTATAAAATATGTCATAAAAGTGTGTTTTAATGGAAATTGTGGGCTGTTATAGTTATGAAAATGGTTCGTCTAGGCTTGAAGTACAAAAAAATTGAATGAAAATCATTTTACGAGCCTAGGGACAAAAGTGTAAATATGACAAAGTTTAGGGGCAAAAATGTAATTTTTCCAAATATGATTTTTGGGCTGAGTTGATTAGTATGATGATTAAATAAGCTAAATGTGATTTTTTGGATCAAGAAAAACAAGGTTCAGATCTAGATCGAGGAAAAATAAGTAATTGACGAATAAGTCTTTTTTACCGATTTTGCTTTCGAGGTAAGTTTGTATGTAAATAATGCATCATTTTTACTTTCGTTTTTTATGTTTTGAAATATTTTATGAGATGTGGCTGGATATTGAACAAAATTGACAAAGTATCGAAATGTGAGAAATTTCCCAGCTAAACCCTAGGTGTAACACCCCAAACCCGGCCCAAACACTACGACCGAATTTGGTGTGCTACAGAGAAAGTATTTTTGAAAATCCCTTTAAGCCGATTTAAGTTCTATCGAAAATCTTCCACTTCCATTTGTCTTGCTAAAACCATACTTAGTTTGTTTTAAAAATATTTATTAAGTCGGGTTATTATAGATTTCAATTGTACCCGATGGCACTTTAAAACATTTTATGTTTGATTTGAGGAAACATGTGCACCGTTTTAATTTCATTAAAAAGTTTAAACAAAATATTCAAAACATGTAAAAATAATAAAAATAATCCTAGGAGGCCTTATTACAACTTAATAAAAATTAAACCAACATTAAAATTAAATAAAATAAAATTCGAGTCCACCAAATTAAAATTTCCACTGCATGGCCACCTCGAGTCCATCCGGCTCCATCTCCGCGATCTACTCATCTGCAAAATGTTAAGGGAAGGGTGAGTCACCAAGACTCAGTGTGTAAATCCCCCACCCGGAAAATACATCTCATACACAATTCATTAATAAACATGCTCATGCAACCCAACTAGCCATCCATACTCCTTTCCTACCCCGTGTGGTCAAAACCACTGATGACTTAAAGTCACAATTTCAATGATGGGGCCAACCCATCGTGTGGTCAAAACCACTGATGACCATAGGTTACGTAATATCAAATATGGTCAAAACCACTGGTCGTACCAAACCACTGGGACTTAGTCGCAAATAATCAATCGTTGTGGTCAAAACCACTGATGACCATAGGTCACAAATAATCTGATGGGGCCAACCCATCTTGTGGTCAAAACCACTGACGACAATCCATAATTCATCCCCCTCCTCTCATCAATCCCACCATCACATGCTTGCACATCAAATTTCATATATCATGTCATAGTATTAAACATCATGTGATGGCATGCAAACATATAAAAATTACAAATTAGGGGACTTACCCGAAATCCATGATTATGCCACAAGCTAACCACAACCAAAAGATCTAAGGCAAATAATAACAGCATGTAAATTAATAAAGCGTGTATAGAGATCTTACACACCTGTTTCTATCGAAATTCCTAGATCCCGAAGTTTCCAATCTTTAGCGTTAGATGTGGACCCTATATTCGTCCAACCATCATTGTTAGTACCAAAGGCCTATTCGGCCAAACCATAATATTCAAAAGGGTTAATTATTAAACCCGAGAACCTTACCTACACACGTTTAAATACTAGCCTCAGCACACGTTACCCGAATCTGATTCACCAAACTTTAATCAGTCAATCAACAATATTCTAAACGATAGCCTTTGGCTTTCGAGTATATTCATATATTTTAATCCATGAAAATTAACCCTTACCACCACTTGCCGAAGTCAACTGTTGAAGACCAGGGCCTAGATTGCTCGTTCCAAATATCCCGAAGATCCTACAACAAATTCGGTTCAACCTGTGATTAGCGCCCTTAACAACAGTTGCCGAAACCAACACCTACCTTTACCAAAGTCGACAAGATAGGGAAAAGAGGACACAAGCATTTGGCCTAACACACTTACCTTCCAAAATTGATTAAAAGAAAGCCTCCCCCCCTTGTTCAATATTCGGCCAAGGTGCTTAAAAATAGGGAAAAGAAATTCGGCACTTCAAAGGGGTGTATTCAGCCTAAGGGAAAGAAAGAAAATAATGGGGAGGAGATAGAGTATCGGCTAAGGGTTTGAGAAGAGAAAAGAAGAAATAGATGGGAGATTAAGGTATAGGGGATTTGGCTACTTAAGAAAATGAAGAAAAGAAAAACAAGGGGATATGTAGGTGCTTTTATAGGAATTCGACACCAACTCCCTATGCTTGCCGTCCACTCCTATCAATTAAGGAGTTCAAATTTTAGCAATTTTCTTGAATTGCTCCTGACCAACCATTTAAATTAATTCAAAATTATTTGAATTAATTACATGACTATTTTTCCTCTGCCAACTCTTTTAGGATTAATCACAAAATAATCCAATTAAAATCCAATAAAATACTAATATTATCTCTTACTATCTTATCAATCAAAATAAAAGAGTTTAAAGAGAGAAAATCTCTCCCCCTATGCCGTCCCATTAATGAGCAAAAAGAAGGATTTTCGCGACTCGAACACAGGTTCTCCCTTGCTCACTGTGGCGTCACATGCAACTCCTAAGTGGCCTTCCTTTTGCCACTTTTCCAATGCCACTTTTGTGTCAGATAATCCTCCATTTATTCTTGTAACCCCTTCCTACTAAGGCTCCCTACCTTTAAAGCTTACAAAAATATTTTTTTCCTACTATTCTGAGCTTACCCAAGTCCTCTAATTAAGCCTTATTGCCCCGCAAATAATATTTCAGTAATTCAAACACAAAAGAATTAGTTCAATACCAAATAACCCTAATTTTAGGATGTTACAGTTCTACCCCCTTAAAAATAATTTCGGCCTCGAAATTACCTGATTAGAAGAGATGGGGGTATTGCTGCCGCATCACATCCTCAGGTTCCCACGTAGCTTCCTCTGCACCATGGTTTCGCCAAAGGTACTGACTTCCTATGCAGAACCTTGACATCTCGATCTAAGATCTGAACTAGTTCTTCCTCGAAAGATAAGTCCGAGTTTACCTCAATCTCAGCCACTGGCACAACGTGCGATGGATCAGACCGATACCGACTAAGCATCGACACATGAAAAACGTTATGAATCTGACTTAACTCTGCCGGTAGCTCGAGCTGATAAGCTACCGGCCCCACCCGCTTTAACACTGTATATGGGCCGATGAACCTTGGGCTTAACTTCCTTTTCGCCAAATCTCAACACCTTCTTCCAAGGTGACACCTTCGAAAGACTTTATCTCCTCTCGCATACTCCATTTCTTTACGCTTAAGATCAAGCATAGGACTTACGCCTATCTCGATGCTTCCTTAAGACGAGCCCGAATCACTTTAACTTTATCCTCAGTTTCAGTCACCAATTTCGGACCCAAAACCTGACGTTCACCCAACTCCGTCCAACACGTAGGAGTACGACATTTCCGTCCATACACTGCTTCTTATGGAGCCATCTGAATACTCGCTTGATAACTATTGTTATAAGCGAATTCCGCCAATGGTAGATACTCTTCCCAACTACCATCAAATCCAAAACACACCTCTCAAATATCCTCTAGAATCAGATAACCCTTTCGATTGTCCATCGATCAGTGGGTGGAAAGTCATCTCAAGTCCAATCGTGTACCCAAAGCATGATGCAACGCTTTCCAGAACCTTGACGTGAACCTCGGATCCCTATCTGAGATAATCGATACCGGCACACCATGCAATCTTACTATCTCTGACACATACAACTTAGCTAGCTTCTGAAGAGAAAAATCCACCCTTACCGGTATGAAGTGAGCTGATTTGATTTAGTCAGTCCACAATCACCCAAACTGCGTCCTTCTTGCCGGGCGTAATGGGTAGTCCACTGACGAAATCCATGGTGATCCTCTCCCATTTCCACCGAGGATCCTCACCGGTTGTAGTAACCACGATGGCAACCGGTGTTCGACCTTCACTGGCGACACGTCAAACACTTACCCACGAATTCGATTATCTCACGTTTCAACCCCGGCCACGGGCTGCTTTCGCAAAATCTCCATACATTTTGCTTCCTCCCAGATGCATAGCGTACGGGCTACTATGTGCATCTTGGAGAATCCTTCGCCTCAATTCTACATCCTTCGCGCCTACAAGCTCGCCGCTTGAAAACATAGCACTCCTCACTAGACAAACTGCACTTTTCCAAACCACCATCTTGAACTTGCACCCTCTTGGCATTCAACCCTTCGTCCACTAACTGCTTTTCCTTAACCTCCTCGATCCAAGTTGGCTTAACTTGAAGTTCCGCCAAAAGACTTCCATCGTCATATAGGCTCAAACGAGCAAACATCGCTCTTAAGTCCGTCACGACCTTCCGGCTCAATGCGTCAGCCACCACGTTAGCCTTACCCGGATGGTACTCAATTGAACAGTCGTAGTCCTTTAACAATTCAATCCATCGGCGCTGTCTCAAATTCAAGTCCTTCTATGTTAAGAGATACCTTAAACTTTTGTGATCTGTATAGACTATCGACTTCTCCCCGTACAGATAATGTCTCCATATTTTCAGAGTGAAGACAACTGCTGCTAACTCCAAGTCGTGCGTTGGGTAGTTAACCTCATGCGATCTTAACTGACGGGATGCATAGGCTACTACCTTCCCTTCCTGCATCAACACACATCCCAAACCAGTATGGGATGCATCACAATAGACTGTAAATAACTTCTCTGCCTCGGGCTGTACCAAAACCGGAGCTTCCGTCAGAATCTTCCTTAGCTTGTCAAAGCTTCCTTGCTATTTTTTCGACCATACAAATGGAACACCTTTCCTTAGTAACTTAGTCAACGGTGCTGCTATTAAGGAGAAGCCTTCCACAAACCTTCGATAGTACCCTGCTAGTCCCAGAAAACTCCGAATTTCTGCCACTGACCTAGGCGGTTTCCAATCCAACACCGCTTCCACCTTGCGAGGGTCCACTCTAATCCCTTCCGCCGACACTACGTGACCTAAGAAAGCCACCTCCCTAAGCCAAAATTCGCACTTACTGAATTTGGCATATAACTGCTTCTCCCTTAGCACTTGTAGAACTATACGCAAATGTATATCATGTTCCTCCTCCGTCTTAGAATAAACCATTATGTCGTCTATGAACACCACGACAAATCGATCCAAGTACTGCTGAAATACCCTATTCATTAAATCCATGAATGCTGCCGGCGCGTTGGTCAATCCAAATGGCATCACTAGAAACTCGTAATGCCCATACCAAGTTCGGAATGCCGTCTTGTGAACATCAACCTCCTTCACCTTAAGTTGATGGTAACCCGACCTAAGATCTATCTTCGAAAACACCGAGGCACCCTTCAGTTGATCGAACAAGTCGTCAATCCGAGGCAACGGATACTTGTTCTTGATCGTTAACTTGTTCAATTGGCGGTAGTCGATGCACATCCGCATTGAACCGTCTTTCTTCTCGACGAGCAACACCGGTGTTCCCCATGGAGGTATACTTGGTCGAATAAACCCTCTATCCAAGAGCTCCTGAATTTGAGCCTTTAGCTCCACCAATTCCTTTGGTGCCATTCGGTATGGTGCTATAGACACAAAGCCGCCTTAAGGTAACAAGTCTATACCGAATTCAACTTCCCGATCTGGAGGCAGACCTGGAAGTTCTTCTGGGAACATATCAGCGAATTCCCCTACTGTTCGAACTTCCCAACTGCTGACTCCTTAGCCTCTAAGGCACATATTCGAACCACATATGCTTCACACCCTTTTTTGACCATCTTTTCAGCCTTCAAGGAAGACACCATGTTGGATAGGCAATCTCTCCTTTTACCTATCATCACCACCTCATCACCCTTATCAGTCTTCAACGCTAGGCGCTTAGTCGCGCAATCCAGGCTAGCCTGATACTTTACTAGCCAGTCCATCCCGAGGATTAGATCGAACTCCCGAAATGGTAGTTCCATCAATTCAGCCAAAAACACAACCCCTGGAGTTCTAGGGTGCGTCCTATATAAAGTCTACTTACTTCTACAGAGTGACCTGGGGGCTTAGTACAGTCATCTTTCTAGAAGTAAGCTCAGAGTCTAGATGCAAAGTTTCCACTACGCTACTAGCAATGTACGAGTGAGTTGAGCCAACATCTATCAAGGTATTATAAGGCGCATCAAAGATCAAGAACATACCGGTTATGACATCCGGGGCGTCGCCCTCCTCTTGGCGCCTCGCGGCATAGGCTAGGCCAGGTTGTCTAGCCTCAGTATTGCCTGCCCCTCTGCCTTGAATTCTGCGACCTCGATTAGATCCATTGCTTCCTCTACCATTACCACGACCCTCCGAGATCGTGATTATCCTTCGCTCAAAGCCCGACCCCCGACCTTCGATCTCTCGCTCTAGTCGCTTTCTTCGGACAGGCCCTAACTCGATGCTCCATAGACCCACATTCGAAGCATCCTCGATTACCAGTCCAACACTCCCCTTTGTGAGGCTTGCCACACCAAGCACACTGTGGCGGCCATTGGGTATTGGCAGCAGCAGGCCTAACAACTTGATCCGACACACCAAACCTTGTCCTCTTTTGCTGATTACCAAAAAACTTTGAAGATCCGGAGCTCCTCTTATTCCAATTCCGATCCTGATTCCCTTTAACCGACTGCCTAACCCCTTCAGCAACCTTTGACTTCTCTACTAGGACAGCGAACTCCCGTTCCTGATGTGGAGCTATCATCATCCTCAGCTCATTTTTAAGTCCATCCTCAAAGTGGACACACCGTTCATGTTCAGATGACACAACTCCCCGAGCATAGCGGCTCAGCCTCAAGAATTCTGCTTCATACTTAGATACTGACTTATTTCCTTGTACTAATCCCAAAAAGGCTTTCCTCTGAGCATCAATATAGCTGGTGCCCACATACTTCTTCTAGTAGGTAGTTTTGAAGTACTCCCAAGTCAGATCATCCGCCATAGCACCATCCCGAACCGTAAGCCACCGCTAATATGCTTCATCCTTTAGAAGCGACACTGCTCCTTTCAGCTTCTCCTCATCAGTCAGGTCAAGATCGTCCATGATCCTTTCCGTTGATTCCAACCAAGATTCTCACGCACTAGGTGCCACTCCCGACACACCCTGAATACTTCACTCATTAGATCGGAGTCGCTCAGGAACAGATTTCCGAGCTCCCATTCCTCCACTAGCCACCATCTTGAGAACTCGCAACACAGCTTGCGACACTGCCTCACCCCCTGTCTGATCCTGTTCCTCAGCTCCAAACGTTGGAGGTGGTGGTGACGGTGGTACTTCGTTTTCAGAACCCTGACTCGACCTGACGGGTTCTGACACGGTCATTCTTCCCCTACCACGTCCACGTCGGCCACGTCCTCTAGAACTCATTCTAACTAACGCGCTTTTAATCTAATTAAGAAAAATTTTATGGATTAGTGACTGTTCCACTTGCTTATTCGCGAAGAAATTTTTATGAAAAAGTTTAATAGGGATTCTTTCGATCAAACATTTTAAGTCCTCTATCCTAGTTCACACAGAAGAGTACATCCATTCCCTAATACTTTCCATACTTATTCACTCCTTGGACATCTTTGTCCATTTCTATCCCAGGGGTATTTTCGTCATTTTCCTACAGGGGTATTTTCGTAATAAAAGAAAATTTTAAAACTTTAATAAAGCAAGTCACTTTGAAATTCCCAAAACTGGAGGGTGTTTCCAAAAATTTGTAAAATTTAAAGTTATGACATCGTTTTGGAAACCAGGGGTATTTCAGTAATTTTGTCAGTCAGGGGCAATTTTGTAAATTTAGTAAATCAGGGATATTTTAATAGTTATAAAACTTTGAGGGTCCCTTTTTGAGAGTTTCCCTTTTTAAAACGATGATGTTGCAAAAATTTTAGAACTCAGGGTCATTTTGGTAATTTTGCAAGTTGAGGGCATTTTCGTAATTTTTCCAAAACCAAAGTATTTTTGACAATTTGCAAGGTCGGGTTTTTGGATATTTATAAAATAATGGAATTTTTGGTCAAAACCATTGAATTGATATTTTATGAACTAAGGGCATTTTGGTAATTTTACCCCTAAGGGCATTTCTGTAATTTTTTCACAATCAAATTTTTCGGGGGAAAAGTTGTAAAGATGGTTGTTCTCAAATTTGAAAGAGTGATTTTAAAAGTTTTGAAAAACTAGGGTTTGGTTGTTTTCTTTCAAAAACATGGCTAGTTCCCTTTCGGGTTTTAGTCATTATGTTTAGCCTATGACCGAGCCCTCTTGGTCAGGGTGAACCAAAGCTACGCACCAGGCAGGATTCGAGTGGAGAGGAGGTGAGTCACGTGGACTGCTTAAATACCAAGCTCCCACCGAGACCTTTCTAGACATGCGCACAGAGGTTGCCACACCACTGAGCCCTCTGAGTTAGGGTGAACAGAAGCTACGCACTTGGTAGGATACCTGCGAAGAGGAGGTGAGTCACGAGGACTGCTTAAATACCAGGCTCTTCCAGATCCACTCCTAGACATGCGTACAGGTGTTACCACACCCTAGCTCGGTGACTAAGTCATAGGTTGGTTTAGTTCATTAAAGCTTATGTTTTGTCTTCGTGTTTGAGTAATCTAATCCTAGGGTTCAAGTTCCTATCAGTCTATTCTACGCTCCATGCTTCCTACCCTTCTACGTAAAATAATTCATACAAAAGTTAGGAACACTTACTCCAGGCGGATCGGTGTCTGAGACTCGGGCCATGCCGTTCAAAACACAAAAACATTTCAAATCATTCCAATAAGGCCTACTAACATAAAACAAAACATTTTGGGCCTTGGGCCCCACAGCCGAGCTTTGAACTGGGCTCTGATACCAATTTTGTAACACCCCAAACCCAGCCCAAACGTTACGACCGAATTTGGTGTGCTACAGAGAAAGTATTTTTGAAAATCCCTTTAAGTCGATTTAAGTTCTATCGAAAATCTTCCATTTCCATTTGTCTTGCTAAAACCATACTTAGTTTGTTTTAAAAATATTTATTAAGTCGGGTTATTATAGATTTCAATTGTACCCGATGGCACTTTAAAACATTTTGCGTTTGATTTGAGGAAACATGTGCACTCGTTTTAATTTCATTAAAAAGTTTAAACAAAATATTCAAAACATGTAAAAATAATAAAAATAATCTTAGGAGGCCTTATTACAACTTAATAAAAATTAAACCAACATTAAAATTAAATAAAATAAAATCCGAGTCCACCAAATTAAAATTTCCACTGCATGGCCACCTCAAGTCCATCCGGTTCTATCTCCACGATCTATTCATCTGCAAAATGTTAAGGGAAGGGGTGAGTCACCAAGACTCAGTGTGTAAATCCCCCACCCGAAAAATACATCTCACACACAATTCATTAAAAAACATGCTCATGCAACCCAACTAGCCATCCATACTCCTTTCCTACCCCGTGTGGTCAAAACCACTGATGACTTAAAGTCACAATTTCAATGATGGGGCCAACCCATCGTGTGGTCAAAACCACTGATGACCATAGGTCACGTAATATCAAATGTGGTCAAAACCACTGGTGGTACCAAACCACTGGGACTTAGTCGCAAATAATCAATCGTTGTGGTCAAAACCACTGATGACCATAGGTCACAAATAATCTGATGGGGCCAACCCATCTTGTGGTCAAAACCACTGACGACAGTCCATAATTCATGCCCCTCCTCTCATCAATCCCACCATCACATGCTTGCACATCAAATTTCATATATCATGTCATAGTATTAAACATCATGTGATGGCATGCAAACATATAAAAATTACAAATTAGGGGACTTACCCGAAATCCATGATTATGCCACAAGCTAACCACAACCAAAAGATTTAAGGCAAATAATAACAGCATGTAAATTAATAAAGCGTGTATAGAGATCTTACACACCTGTTTCTATCGAAATTCCTAGATCCTGAAGTTTCCAATCTTTAGCGTTAGATGTGGACCCTATATTCGTCCAACCATCATTGTTAGTACCAAAGGCCTATTCGGCCAAACCATAATATTCAAAAGGGTTAATTATTAAACCCGAGAACCTTACCTACACACGTTTAAATACTAGCCTCAGCACACGTTACCCGAATCTGCTTCACCAAACTTTAATCGGTCAATCAACAATATTCTAAACGATAGCCTTCGGCTTTCGAGTATATTCATATATTTTAATCCATGAAAATCAACCCTTACCACCACTTACCGAAGTCAACAGTTGAAGACCAGGGCCTAGATTGCTCATTCCAAATATCCCGAAGATCCTACAACAAATTCGGTTCAACCTGTGATTAGCGCCCTTAACAACAGTTGCCGAAACCAACACCTACCTTTACCAAAGTCGACAAGATAGGGAAAAGAGGGCACAAGCATTCGGCCTAACACACTTACCTTCCAAAATCGATTAAAAGAAAGCCTCCCCCCTTGTTCAATATTCGGCCAAGGTGCTTAAAAACAGGGAAAGGAAAGTCGGCACTTCAAAGGGGTGTATTCGCCCTAAGGGAAAGAAAGAAAATAATGGGGAAGAGATAGAGTTTCAGCTAAGGGTTTGAGAAGAGAAAAGAATAAATAGATGGAAGATTAAGGTATAGGGGATTCAGCTACTTAAGAAAATGAGGAAAAGAAAAACAAGGGGATATGTAGGTGCTTTTATAGGAATTCGGCACCAACTCCCTATGCTTGCCGTCCACTCCTATGACTATTTTTCCTCTGCCAACTCTTTTAGGATTAATCACAAAATAATCCAATTAAAATCCAATAAAATACTAATATTATCCCTTACTATCTTATCAATCAAAATAAAAGAGTTTAAAGAGTGAAAATCTCTCCCCCTATGCCATCCCATTAATGAGCAAAAAGAGGGATTTTCGCGACTCGAACACAGGTTCTCCCTTGCTCACTGTGGCGTCACATGCAGGTCCTAAGTGGCCTTCCTTTTGCCACTTTTCCAAGGCCACTTTTGTGTCAGATAATCCTCCATTTATTCTTGTAACCCCTTCCTACTAAGGCTCCCTACCTTTAAAGCTTACAAAAATTTTTTTTCCTACTATTCCGAGCTTACCCAAGTCCTCTAATTAAGCCTTATTGCCCCGCAAATAATATTTTAGCAATTCAAACACAAAAGAATTAATTCAATACCAAATAACCCTAATTTTAGGATGTTACACTAGGAATAGAATAGGATACAAGTGACATGTCACTAGGGACCTATGTGAAATCTATGTGAAATTGTGACTAAGTGAATCCAGGTGCTGGTCTTAGGTTCTACTAGTGGTTGGGTCTACCAGTGGGTTATGGCCTAAATACCTAATGTTTCAATGTGCTAGTAGTCTTGATGTCAAATGGCTAAGTTTGGCTCAACGGCATGGTATGGTAATTAGTTATAATTATGCATGTATAAGAGTTGTTGAAGATGCATATTGAGTGTGACCTTGTTTTGAAGAAAAAATTTCTAAGTGTTTTGAAATTTTCCAAATTCTCGGTTTAGTCCCGAACCGCTTCCAAAGCAATTTTTGGGCCTCGTAGGTCCATATTAGGGACTCTATGATTGAATATGAAAAGTTTTAAATGTGGATGGAAATTTGTTACTCAAAAATGATCGGTTATAGGTGATTAAGTCCGGTAATGCCTCGTACCTTATTTCGGCGACAGATACGGGTAAGGGGTGTTACAGTAAAGATTCCAAATTTGATATTTGAAGGAGGTTTTTGCTATTTGTGTACATGATTATTCATGAATTGTGGTAAAATAATGACTTAAAGTTATGTATGTAAGAGTAACGGTGTTTAGGTTGTATGAACCTTTGGAAAGGAAATGGCTACATATTTATGATAGACTAGATTTAAGAATTTAAGTGATGTATCGAAGATGTTGATAGGTAATAGTGAATGAAGAAAGAAATTTGAGAAAAAGCATTTGCCAGAGACAAGTTGAAGGACAAGAACAATAAGATTGTCATAACGATTCATCAATAACAATGAGCAATTATTACACAGCTAAAAGATGTTTCTCTTACTAAGTTCTTATGAGCTTACATGAGTTTATACTTTGTTCTAGGTTGAATGTGAGTATACGCCAAGAGGAACGATGCCATAACTATGCCAAAGGAAATGGCGTATCAGGTTATTATGCATAAAAAGCAAGTTTGGTGGCGCATTCAAAGTATGAATTGTCACTGAGAATTCTATAATTGGGGTGTCTGTAATAGATTAGGGTTTCAAATCAAATATTGTTGTATTTTGATTTTCACATGTTGTAGTTGTATTTACTTTTTGTACATGCTTACATATTCAAGTTAGACATTTTGTAATCAAGTCATAATTGATTGTAATTCGTATAAGTAGACTAAGTTTGTTTCTATATTTGTTAGTAATGCCCAAGATTCGAATCTAGAAAATTAGATCGGGTTGAGGGTGTTACAAGAACATTCACCAAGTTTAATTATTAGCAATTTCAGAAAAGTATGCAGAGAGAATGCGTAAGTCACATATGTATTCTCAACTTATAACATTCTGTGGCTTAGAAAGGTATGAGTTCAAAGAAATTATGACTCAAAACGATTTAAACACTAGGAATAGTAAGCACATGACTTTGTTCCCTTTCTCACCCAATTTCATATTTAAGGCTCACCTCCTTATTTCTCCTTCTCTCACCTTCCTTTTGTCTCCAGATATTACATATTAAGACACAACACAATATTCATAAATGTAGTACCTTAACAAGTTGTAATGCAATATGAATGAAAAATGTGCTAATCATATATGTGATTTTTATTTGATCACATTTTATTTACTTCCTATTTTTCACTCACACTGCTTTTAACCTGTTCCATGCTTTTATTTATTTCACTTTTTTTGCTTTTAACCCTTACAATGCTTTTGTTCACTTAGCTAATTTTTTATTTTAAGCACCATCTTCTAAGAGTCCTATACTCATTCAATTGTACCATTTCTTACTTTTTTCTGTTCAATTTTATTTTGAAACCACCGAGATGTCTATACCTAAACCCTCAATATACATAGCCTGACGTCTATTTCTTAATGTAATAAAGGACCAAATATAGGGAAATGTGTAATACCCCTAACCTGTAACCATCTTCGATCTAGGGTTAAAGGCACTACTGGACAAATCGAATCTTTTACGAACATTTCACATCATAACTTAGTCATTCAAATCAAAGAGTCCCTTAAATAGGACCACGAGACCTTAAGCATGCATTAGAAAGGGGTCGGGACTAAACCGATCACATTTGAAAATTTTTGAAAATTTAACATTTTTTAAAGCTACAGAGGTCACACGCCCGTATAGACAAGCCTTGTTCCTCACACGGCCCTAGACACACCCGTGTGTCTAAGCCGTGGCAAAACAGGGCATACATACTGACTTGTCCACATGGCCTGAGACACGCCTGTGTGCCTCACCCGTGGTTGACACTGACTTGCACCACACGGCCAATCACATGCCCGTGTGTCCAGCCCATGGTCGAAACTGACTTGTTTTGAAATACAACCACAAAGGGCACGATCGAGCCACACACTCGTGTGCTCAACCGTGTGGGCAATTATAGGCCATTTTCAAGGCCAATTTGCCACCCGCACTTTAGGTTATACCTACAAGCACAATTAAGCATCATTCCAAGCATCAAAACATGCTAAAATTTACCATCTTTCTAACCATTCAAAATCATATTAAACAAACCAACTTATGTACTATTTAGCTCAACCAAATCACAAGGATTTCTAAGCGAAATTCATCCATAAACTTACCAATTCATGATGATATCTTTTCATCTATAATATACTAACTTTGTATTATAAAACTTATCATAGATTTGACCATCTCATTAGCCGATCATTAGCTATCAAACCATACCAAATTATGCAATATATAACATGAAATACTCATTCATATCATATTCATTATCAAACCATATCACATGGCTATTTTTACACCTTTCAAAACATAACTAAAATTCTCTAGACTATACATGCCATACTTTAATATATACACTTTCAAAAAGGTACCAAAATATGATTTGATAGTGTGGTGACGATCCTCGATGATCCCCGAGCCTTCTGTAGCTTTAACTATCTATAAAACAATGCAAACACACACAAAGTAAGCTTTCAAAAGCTTAGTAAGCCATATACAAATAAATGTAACATATCAACATTAATAATCAAATCAAATACAAGAACATTAATATATATCATTTGCAAATTCATAATTCTTATTTGGCTCATTTGTTTAGCCATTGCTTACCAACAAATCATATCTCCAACTATCTCTTTTGTTCATAGCACATTCATTCATATTCATCATTTTGTCACAACAAAGCTTAGCACATATCTCACTTGTGCACATTCACATATACATAATATCTCACTTGTGCACATTCACATATACATACCTTTCATACTCAATCATCTTATACATTTCAATGTACCTAAATTGATTACACATTTCACATAGTCTTTCATTTCTCGAAATTGCCCGTTGAACCATTTGGAATCAAATAGGATACTCGGATAACTCAAAATACTCGTACAATGCCAACGTCCCAGACGTGGTCTTACATGTAATCAAATATCGATGCCACTATCTCAGACAGGGTCTTACACGAATCAAATACGATGCCAATGTCCCAGGCATGGTCTTACATGTAAATCTCAAATTGATGCCAACGTCCTAGACGTGGTCTTACACGAGATCACATATTGGAAACCTATGTCATGACATATGTATCCTAACTATTCCTAAGGTTCGTACAGGACTTTTCGGGCATTGACACATTATCGATGCTTTCTCGTATTTCACACATATATCATCCAGAGCCATTCATCACATTTCAATATTAAATGAACATGTATAATTCAACTTAAATACATTTATTTGTATATAGACTTACCTCATACGGATATAGAAGGACGAATTCGACTATTCGATCACTTTCGACTTTTCTCGATCTAAATCCATTTTCTTTGGTTCTTGATCTATAAAAATTCAAATTTAACTCATTTATTCACCAAATCATTCAATTCAATCCAAAAACACACATTTAGGGCAATTTACAAATTTGCCCTCACATTTTCACATTTTGACATTTAAGTCCCTATTTCACAAAATCACAAAATACACAAAATTCCCTTGTACCCATGCTTAGCCAAATTTTCAACATGATCATACAAGTCCATACATTTCATTTATTTCACATTTTAGTCCCTTAAAATATTATTTTCACAATTTAGTCCAAATTACTCAAATTCACTAAAAATCCAAAGACAAAACATGTTGATCTAACACATATGTTTCATATTTCATCAACTAACATCACAAAGCTCAAGTATTCATCAATGGAACATTTCAAAATCATCATCAAATTACAAAATTAAGGCATGGGTGTTGTAGTACTCGAAGCAACGATTACAAAAACGTAGAAATTATCAAAAACTGAACAACTAACATACCTTAATCAAGACTTGTAATAGCCAAACACCACAAAGCTTCAAACTTTCTTTTTCTTTTCTAATTTAAGTGGATGAACACACATAATGACTTAATTTAAGCTTTTTTTTTATTAATTATCATATTTATTATTCATTTCCCATTTTACCCTTAATGAAACTTTATAACATACTTAAAATACATGTCCACTATCGTCCATGCCATATTATAATGGCCTAATTCCATTTTAAGGCCTTCCTATTAAAAGAACAAAGCAATTTAGCACTTTAACAAATAGTTAGCAACTTTTACTGTAACACCCCAAACTCGGTCTAGACGTTATGACTGGATCTGGTATGTCACATAAATGGGTTGTTTAAAAACTGAGCGTTCGTTAAAACTTCGTATTCTTTTTGTAACTCCGAGCTTTGTTGTTTGTGAAATTCGGATTTGCTTTTATGGGTTTCCTGCAAAATGTTATTACTAGTATTTGCGAAAACTTTGTTTTTTCGTAGAAACCAGATTCAGTAATTTGTAGAAACGTGATATTTTAAAAACAGTTGTCGACGTTTTAAGAAAACCCAGAGTTTAATCAAATATAGTTTGAGTATAGCTGAAATGAAAGTTTAAAAGAAAAATGAAATCCAAAGGCCTTATTACAAAATATTAAACCCAAACTAAAGGAAAATAAAATAAAGATAAGTTAAAACTGAATGTATGAAGTAAATCCTAAGTATGGCCACCTCTGAGTCCTCCGTAGCACCAAATCCTCTAACGCTGGGGATCACCTGCACAATTAAAACAGAGGGGTGAGTTACGAGAACTCAGTGTGTAATCCCCTAGACGGTCATCAATCGGGCTGAGTCTATCTGAGAATAAAAAGCCGGGTGAAGCCTATAAAAGCGGGGTCGGGCCAAGCCCATACAGAAACAGACTGGGCCTTAGCCCTATAAACATGATAGTGCAAACAATGTAATACAGCCCAACCTAATAATCCATCCCCTACACACCACCCGTACCAGCCCAACACACCTATGGGGATTTCTAAATTGACCCACCCATCCCTTACACACCAGTATGGCAGACAAACTGCTCATCACAGAATTTGTGGCGGAGCCACCAGAATAATAGAATATACGTGGCGTAGCCACCAGAACAGAATGTGGCAGAGTAACCAGAATACACTTCCTCCAATCATCAAACCCAACCCAATGCAATATGTCGTGCATGTCATGCTCAATCATTACACGTGTATGCAAAATGGTCATGCTCAGTAACAATCATTTCAACATACATTAACAACTTATCAGACACACGCCCACAGTCCAGTCAGTTAAACACAATCATACAATCGCAGTCAAATCGGTCAAATCATAGCACAAGTCGATCATTTACCCACAAGGGCAAATCAGTCATTTTACCCTATAAGGGTATGTTGGTAATCCTACCCCTCAGGGGTTTTCGGTAATTCTACTAATAACTAAACCATGTATGCAGTGCATTTCAAACATAATTAATCATACCATTAACACATACAACACTAGTACTACCACGAGGGTACAACGGTCATTTTGTCGTTTAAGGGTAAACGGTAATTTTAAAACCAAGGGTATTTCGGTAATTTTACAAATTGAGGGTATTTCGATAATTTCACAAATCAAGAGTATTTTAGTAATTAATAAATCGGGGGTATTTCGGTAATTTCTCAAATCAGGGTATGTCGATAATTTCACAAATCGAGGGTATTTCAGTAATTTCACAAATCAGGGGTATTTTGGTAATTTCACAAATCTAGGGTTTTTCAGTAATTTTACAAATCGAGGGTATTTTGGTAATTTCGTAAATCAGGGGTATTTTGGTAATTTTACAAATTGAGGGTATTTTGGTAATTTTGCAAATCAGGGGTATTTTGGTAATTTCGTAAATCGGGGGTATTCTAATAATTTCGTAAGTTGGGTATTTTAGTAATTTTGCAAATCGGGGGTATTTCGATAATTTTGCAAATCGGGGGTATTTCGGTAATTTTACAAATCGGGGGTATTTCGATAATTTTGCAAATCGGGGGTATTTCAGTAATTTTCCAAACTGAGGGTATTTTGGTAATTTTGTAAATCAGGGGTATTTAGGTAATTTCACAAATCAGGAGTATTTCGGTAATTTTGCAAATCGGGGGTACTTCGATAATTTTACAAACTGAGGGTATTTTAGTAATTTTGTAAAGTAAGGGTATTTCAGTAATTTTGTAAACTAAGGGTATTTTAGTAATTTTGTAAACTAAGGGTATTTCGGTAATTTCATAAACCAAGGTATTCTAAACAGAGATAAAATTGCGAATGGGCCTAGGGCCCATCCTCGGCCCAAATGAGCCCATACACTCGTGCGGCCCATTTAGCCCAAATCCAGCCACAGATATGAGATTCACATAGACCAGTCCAATATCTACGACACAATCATACAATTTATTGATATGGGCCCACTTGGCCCAAGGCAGCCTAAATCCACAAGAAAATTCATGATGGTCTCAACTATCGCGTCGAAGCTTCCACACGTGTGCTCGCACGCTCGTGTGGCTACCATCGCTGTGTGACTGGCATTTCGGCATTTGCCACTCTACAGCTAGAGTAGGGTGAAATACACACCTAATAGGAATCTGAAGCTGCTAATCCGCGCTCCGAGCACTTTTATGCCCAAACGCCCATCCAGGTATGCTTACACTCCTCATAGATTGCTCTATTTAAAGCCAACTTCTCACGTTCCCTCTTGCTAGCTTTTCGATGTGGGATCCCTCCCTCAGTAGAGTTTAAATCCAACACAAACTCTGGCCGTCCAATCCGTAAAATAAATACTCCCTTGCTTGTCATGAGATTCGAACCTAGGCTCCCTTGTAGCATAATCCACGCCGCTAGCCACTTTACCAACTAGCTTCTTGTTGTCTTAAAACATGCGCAACTAAATATAAGTCTATGGCCAAAGTCTAAGTTCACTTAAAAAAATAAATCCAAAATGAAATGCAAGCGCCAAGACTTGAACCTTGGACCCCTTACTTCCTCTATGGTGTCACTTCCTTGTCTCCCATGTGGCGCCATTTGCCACTAGACCACAACTCCTTTTGTGTCATTTTTCTCCACATTTTATTCTTAGAGCCTACTTACTAACTCCCAGGGTTTTATTCACCTAAAACTAAAATTTTCCTAAAGCCCAAGGTTGATCCCAGGTCTTCATGGAAGCCCCCCTAACCTTCCAAAATCACTCACCTAACAGGTCCAACTTGCATAAATGTCATTCTCATGTTCTCAAAAATTTTAAACGCTCCCACGCCTAAGGCCCAATGGGCCCAATTCTACTAGGCCTAAGTTCGGGTCGTTACATTTACCATTTACACGATTAAGTCCTTTTGTCAAATTAAGCACACAATCGAATAAATTAAATCGCGAAACTTTCACACATGCTTAATCACATATCGTAAACACAGAAAATAATATTAAAATATTTTTCAAACTCAGATTCGTGGTCTCGAAACCACTATTTTGACTAGGGTCTAAACCGGACTATTACAAAATGTTCAAGTTCTAATTCAATTTTGGCTTCAAGTTTCAGAATTGAAGGTAGGTTCATCAGGAAGAGTAAATAGGCTCAAATATGCGAACTAGGGATGCATAACATAATGATAGGTCATTTAAATACTATCTATGCAAACAATGCCTTAGGTCATTGATAACTCTAGAATATAGAGCTATCTTCAGTACTTTTAGACTGATAATTCATATAAATTTTGTAATTTTTATTGTAATTTTGTCCTATCGAATAATATTAAGGTAACTTTGTTATTTTGATTAATTTATATGTTAAATTCATGAATTTTGCAATTCTTAAGGTAGTTTGTACACCAGGAGGAAAGAAGGACTTGAAACTCGCCTAATGATGCTCTATGTTGCAACATCTCTGTAGCAAAAGACCTACGAGACTGGGCTGATGTGTTGCCATCCATGGATGCCCTAGAAGACACTTATTGGACCTTGGTAACACTCTTGTCCCAACTCTAAGTTGGGTAAACAAAACTAGACAGCTCACTAAGGTGGAAGGAGCCCAAACTGTCCACTACGGAGGAAGGAGCCCAATCGTCGATTAGGAGTGCCCAAACTGTTCAAAAGAACTTGGTAAACACAAAAAATCATCATATATTTCCTCTCCACAATCCAAGGTGACCGTCCGCATTCCCTCCACAATTCAAGCATTTCTCTCCCTTGAATCAAGCATAGATCAAGCAATATCCTCAACCTCTCAAGCAAAACCATCCACTCTTCTTCCATAATTCAAGGGTTGACCATCTACATAGAGGAAATCAAGGGATATCAAGCTAAAAATATAAAGGTCTCACTAATATAAAAGGGGGCTTTAGCTTCACTTTCTACTCACTCATTTACTCATTCATCATTCCTTCTCTCATTTTCCCTTCATTCATTTCCAATTTAAGAGAGCAACAAAAATTTCAAGAAAGTAATTTAGAGGTCCTTTTTGAGTGGCCGAATTCAGTATTTTGAAGAGTAATTGTGCATAGGAGCAAAGGATAATAAAGGAGGAAGAGCAACACAAGTTGTGCCACAAAAAACACCAGATTCGACTTCTAGTTTCATTCCATTTAATCTTTTTGTTTTTGTTCAAAGTTGATAAACATGATTGCCAATTATTATTCTGGTTTCAATTTAATTAAAATGACTTAATTCTATTGATGTTAGATTGATTTCATTCTCTTAGCTTAGATTGTTAATACTCTGTTGATGTTATTATGTGCTTTGGTTTCTTATTCATTCAAATAAAATCGTGATCATGCTACTCATGCATTATGAATATAAGGAAGCAAATGAATTAATTATTTAATCCAAACAAGATGGTAATTAATTGACACAACATTTGAGTGGTTGTAATGGGGTTTGTGCAAGTGTACACAGTCGTTCAAGTAATAAATAATTAAAATGAGTTATCATCTCCACAGAGACTGTATAAGCTTAACCAAATATTTTTAAAATTATAACTTCACAATTTGATGTAAAAATTCAATAATTTGGATGGTGATGATTAAACTAAGTAAATTAATTAGATGCAAAAATTAATCCCTATGCAATTCTAATCTAGATGCAATATATCTAAATGTATGAATGAATGGCTTTAGAAACAAAAATAATCAACATTAAATGGGCTAGGATAATTATATTAATCAATTTAATTTACTTTATCATGTTTAACAATGTTCAGAAATACTTCCACGGAAACTTGATCTTTCATGAGTTTGGAAACCAATTTAAGTTCTTTCGGAGTCTTTTACTTAGTTAAATATGCATTTTATTAGATCATATTAACTAAGGGTTTCTTAGCATTTAGGTCATAGGGATGTTTACATTTGCAACAATTTAATTACATAAACTTAAAAACTATGCAAGGCAATAGAGCAAACAAAAGGTATTACAAACCTCAACTTAATTGGGTTTAATGACCTAAATTGAGCATTGCACTTTTCAATTATCTGTCTACTAGTCATCGTCTGGTTAGAATCGCTCAGCTAATCTAAGTGCATCCAATCAATTTATGAATGAAATGTTTCATGATATTAATTGAAAACATAATTGATTGAGGCCTAAACATGTTAAACATGAATAAAATAGATCTTATTGAATTAACATAATCATCCTAGCAAATAGGATTTAGAATATCATTGTTGATGTAAAAAACAATAAACTCAAAGCAAACATGATTGAAATAAATAAAAAGAGGAAAGAGTAAACGCTATTCAGTTTAGCAGTCTTTCAGATCTATTCTGACTAATGTGCTCCTCCATTCTGTTTGATGCTTCTTTTGCTAAGTGTTTAAGGGGTAGCCGGCTAAGGAGTGCTTTTGAAAAAGCTTTTGAGGCTAAAGAATAGAGGAGGGATGGACAGCTATGCAAAGGATAAAGGGAAAAAGAATTAAGATGAAAACTAGTGAGAGTGAGAGAGGAATGATGAGGGATGAGGGATGATCTTAGAAGTGAAGGATGGTAAGGTATTTATAGGTGAAGTAAGGGGTTGAGATTACTGAAAATAGGTTTAAATTTCCTTCCTTCCATCTCTCATGTGGCCAGCCATGCTTCAAGGAACAAGGGATGACCAAGTCTTCTCAATTTGAAATTTCAAATTCAAGCTAAAAATAGCTATAGAGTGGACAGTTTCAAAAGAGAAGTTGTTGGGCTAAATTCTGATTATTTTCCAACTATAAGGACCTTCAATTAATTATCCCAAAACATATTTTGGGCTGCCACCTTTAAGTGCCAATTTTGGGCTCTTAGTTCCCTTTATTAGATGGTTCTTCAGTCCAAAACTCAGCAGAAATGTCCATCTTTCATCATCTTCTTTATTGGGTCAGGTAGTTAACCTTATGCCCCGAATTGCATGGTCTTGCCATCCACATGGATAACTTGTACATGTCTATGTTTTATTTATTTAAATCATGTCTCCAACGGACCTCCTGTATAGTGAAAAATACATACATTAATAAATTAACATGAATTAATATAAAATATGCATGAAAATCATGTAATTAAGCATAATTTCACATACTTTCTAAATTCATGTCTAAAATTACTAATTAAGTAAAATTCACTTATTTCAATAATAATTACTCGAGATAAACACATTCATTAAGTAAAAAGGTGGTAAAAATATATAGAAAAACCCTATATAATTTTGAGTTTACACACCCCCAAACTTAAATCATTGCTTGTTCCGGGTAATGTTCATGCACAACACAATTTTTTTGCTAAGGTAATTTTGCAAAATAATAAAGCAGCATCAATCTTCGCACATAATCATGCATCGGCAAAATCATGCTCAAAAATATTCTTTATTGATAAGTAGCTCAAATGTAAATATTATTTCTAACTTTATACTAAGTACATCATAATGTCAACATGAATCATAGATTGCATGCATTTTCAAAGTCATACATAACTTTCACCAATCAATATGCTTTCCTTATCAAGTAAACATAGTAATCTTAAAGTTTTATTAGTGTATTCATTTGTTAAACTTATTAATTCCTCTCCACTAATGTAGTCGGTATAATCATCCAATCAATAGGTCTTTTATTAGGTTGTAATGGGGCTAGGCTAAAGGTAGGAATAAAGAGAAGTGATTTTTAGGTTCAAAACATCTTAACCCTAACTTTGTCTTGGATCCTTTTTGTGTCACAATCTTCATATAATTGGGCTTTTGAACATCTCCAAACTTATTCTGAGCTCATACTCAACCTCTATTTTAACACCCCAAACCCGGCCCATGCGGTATGACCGGATCTGACATGTCACATGAAGAAAACGTAAAACATCATGTGATTTTTACTAAAATAGGCATTACTAGGTTGTGTTTAAGTAAACAAGTTTTTGAATGTAAATATTTGATAAAATGCAGCTATTTTTGAAAGATTGATTGATGAGTCGAAAATCGAGGTCGTGAATTAAAACCATGATTTTTGAAAATGACGTTGAAAATTCGAAAGAGAATCCGAGTTAAATTATTTGTAAAAGTTTGCTATAAAATCCATTTACTAATCAATTTTTGAAACCATTATTTATATTTTTAGAAAATTCCCTTTTAAACAATTTAAGAAAAATAGTAAAAACATCCCAAACATAAAGCAAAATAAAAATAGTCCAGAGGCCTTATTACAACTTAAAAACCCAAAATAGTAAAAGCAGCTAAATAATACAGAAAAGAAGTTTACTAAAGTCCGAAAATAAGATTCCAAAAGTATGGCCTCCATCGAGTCATCCATGGCCCCAAGTCCTCGTCACTGAGCATTACCTACAAGGGTTAAGGAAAAAGAGGGAGTGAGTTGCAAGAACTCAATGTTTAATCCCCTTATCATCATCTACTGGGCCTGAACCCATATAGCATTCATCTTGGACCAAAGCCCATTAACATAACAATATTAAAATGAAGCAAATGTATGCAACCCAACCCATCCAACCAGCACACCCCCGTACCAACCAATCGCACCTATGGGGATCAAGTCAACCCACCCCGCCAGTCACACCAAATCGCAGGCAAATTGCCATTTATAATATTTTATTGTGGCCAAGCCACCGATATCATATGTAAACATTATAATAAACATTTTATTGTGGCAATGCCACCAGGCTACTCTTCTCTTCAACATTTTTTTCTCAACCCATGCAATATATGAAAATGCAACATACATAATAAGATGTTCACAAATAAATAACAACCATATAACAAGTAATTTATTACAATGACTCAGCCCATTGTTAGGCCCATTAAGGCATTCTAGCAAATCGACCCATTAGGGGCATTTCTGTAATTCGGCCCGTAGGGGCATTTTCTCTAACATCCTAAAAATGGGGCTATTTGGGACTGAATTATTTTTCCTATGTTTGAGTTGCTGTGATATTATTTATGGAATGATAAGACTTAATTAGGGGTCTTGAGTTGACTCGGGATAGTAGAAAATTTAATTTGGGAACTTTAAAGACAGGGAGCCTTAGCAAGTAGGGGATACAAGAATAAATAGAGGATTTATTGACATAAAAATGGTAAAGTGGCAAAAGGAGGGCTACTTAGGAGTTACTTGTGACGCCACAAGGGATAAGGGAAAGCCTTGGTTCGAGTCACAAAAATCCCCTTTTTTGTATTTTATTTGGACGGCAATAGGGGGGAGATTTTTCTCAGTTTAAACTCTTTTAAATAATGAGGATATTATCAGGATTAAAATGGATTATTAAGAAGATTATTATGGGATTAATTCATAAGAGTTGGCAGAGGAAAAATAGCCTTGTAATTAATTCAAATTAATTTGAATTAATTCAAATATGTGGCTCAGAGTGATTTGGAGAGTTGGCTAGAATTCGAACTCCTTGTTAATAGGAGTGGACGGCAAGCTTAAGGGGGGTGCCGAGTTCCTATAAAAACACCTACCTATCACCTTGTTGTTCTTTTCCCCATCTTTGCAAGTTGCCGAAATTCTCTGCAATTCCATTCATTCTCCCAAAAATCTTCATTGACATCTTTTTCTTCATTCTTTCTTTGGCCGAAAATCCTAATCACACTTCCTTCTCTCCCTCCTTTCACACAAAAGCCGAACCTTGAGAGCACTGTAATCAACCATAGCCGAAACCCCTATCTTTTATTATTTTCTTCCTCTAGCCGAATCCACTCTTTACCTATTGGCCGAAATTCCTTTTCTCCTTATTTGAAGTTGTTTGGCTGAATATCGTAGCAAAGGTGATTCCCTATTAGATTTTCTCCAATCGGTTTGTAAGGAGAGGTAAGTACTTATAGCCGAAACTCTGTGGGTTCTCCTCATTGATCTTTGCCGATTTTTCATTAAGGATAATTGTTGATTTCAGCGGAAAAGGGCTTCTAAACACTTTTGGTAATCAATCTCTGCTAGGTACTCCAGGATCGTGAAGCAGTCGACCCAAGCCCCTAATCTCTAGCATTCAGTTTTGGAAAGTGATGGTAAGATCTATTCTAGTGAGTTATTAGTTAGTAATTAAAAGCCAAAGGCCATTAACATGTGGTTGCCGATTGTAAGAAGTGAAGCAGAATCATATCTCGTGAGTTAGTACTCAAAAGCGAATAGGTAAGGTTTCGGGTTCACAAGGAACCCTTCTCAAATAATTTGATTTGGCCGAATAGGCCATAATACTAACCCAAGTGTTTGGCCGAATATAGGGACAAGTAGATCTAGGGTGGCCGACTTCTCTTTTCGGGATTTAGACTATTCAGTGGTAACAGGTGTGTACATACACACTTATAATAATTAATAAACTGTACTAGATACATGTTGTATGTAAATCTGCTTGATGTAGATACGAATTTAGTACCTTAACGGTACAAGCGAGGACCCAGGTAAGTCTCTGTCAGTATGAGATTGATTATAATGCTTTTGGGAAGCATGGCTTATTTGATACATGTAATAAATGTATGATGGCATGAACTCTGTTATAATTGTTTGGTATGGGTTGATGAGAGGAGGGGGCAGTGATATTGTGTCGACGGACACCAGTGTTTTGGTAACATATTGTGACTACGGCCACCAGAGGTTTGGTACCTCCAGAGGTTTGGCACCTCATAGCGTCTCGTCCCAGTGGCTTAGTACAACAGTGGGTTGGCCCCACAGATGATAATACGGGATTAACGCCAGTAATTTGGTATCACACGATGGGTTGGCCCCATCAACTGATTTGTGTCTTCGGACACCAGAGGTTTGGCACCTCCAGTGATTTGGCATCACATCGCGACTATACGTCACCGATGGTTTGGCACCACCAGGTGGTTTGGTACCACAACAGGGTAGACAGAGGCGTTTGGTTGGCTAGGTTGGGTACATAACCTTATGCATGTTGATTGTTATAAAGTGTGTATGAAATTGCTTAAACCAGGGGAAGGGTTACATACTGAGTCTTGGTGACTCACCTTCTCCTTTATTTTTCAGGTGACACGTAGATCGCGGATATAGAGCCGGAGGGACTCGAGGTGGCCATGCAGTGGGATTTAAATTTAATAGACTTGAATTTCGGTTTATTTATTTCTCGGTTGTTGGTTTAATGTTTAATTGGGTTGTAATAAGGCCTCCTAGGATTATTTTATTATCGTTACATGTTTGAATACTTGTTTTAAACTACTTACTTATAAGAACGAGGTCATATGTTTTCCAAAGCAATTGTAAAGGTTTTAAAGTACCATCGGGTACATTTAAAATATACATATAACTTGACTTAACAAATTATTTTCAAAATAAATCTAAATATGGGTTATCACACCTCAAATGTTATAACCAAAATAACTATCTTTTACTAAAAAGTTAAGCTGGTTTTCAAAGATTTCAAAATGTTTTCTCCGTAGCAAACCAAACTCGATTATAACGTTTGGGCCGGGTTTGGGTTGTTACAAATTGGTATCAGAGCCCAGTTCAAAGCTCGACTGTGGGGGCCCAAGGCCCAAAATGTTTTGTTTTTATACTAGTAGGCCTTTCTAAGTTATTTTTGGGTTCTGAATAGCATGGCACCGAGTCTCCGGCACCGATCCGCCCAGGTAAGTACTTCTAAACCTCTTGGTGGATTATTTCTTATGTAGAAGGGTAGGAAGCATGGAACGTAGAATAGACTTATAGGAATTTGAACCCTAGGATTAGACTACTCAAACACAAACAGAACATAAGACTTAATGAACTAAACCAACCTATGGCTAAGTCACTGAGCTAGGGTGTGGTAACCCCTGTACGCATGTCTAGGATTGGATCCGGAGAGCCTTGGTATTTAAGCGATCCTAGTGACTCACCACCTCTTCGCAGTATCCTGCCCGTGCGTAGCTTCTGTTCACCTAACTCTCGAGAGGGCTCGGTGGTGTGGCAACCTGCAATGCGCATGTCTAGAAAGGTTCAGTGGGAGCTTGGTATTTAAGCAGTCTGCGTGACTCACCTCCTCTCCACTCGAATCCTACCTGGTGCGTAGCTTTGGTTAACCCTGACCAAGAGGGCTCGGTCATAGGTTAAACCTAATGACTAAAACCCGAAAGGGAACTAGCCATGTTTTCGAAAAAGAAGAAAACAACGAGACCCTAGTTTTCAAAACTCTTAAAAATCACTCTTTCAAATTTGAGAACAACCATCTTTACAACTTTTTCCCGAAAAATTTGATTTGTGAAAATTACAGAAATGCCCTTAGGGGTAAAATTTCCAAAGCGCCCTTAGTCCTTAAAATATCAATTCAATGGTTTTGCCCAAAAATTTCATTATTTTATATATATCCAAAAACTCTACTTTGCAAATCACCAATAAAATACTTTGGTTTTGGAAAATTACAAAAATGCCCTCAACCTGCAAAATTACCAAAATGACCCTAAATTCTAAAATTTTTGCAACATCAACGTTTTAAGAAGAGGAACTCTCAAAAAGAACCCTCGAAGTTTTACAACTGTTTAAAATATCTCTGATTTACCAAAATTACAAAATTGCTCTGATTGACAAAATTACCAAAATACCCCTGGGTTCGAAAATGATGCCATGTCTTTAAAATTTTGCAAATTTTCAGGAATACTCTCCAGTTTTGGAAATTTCAAAGTGACCGGCTATATTAAAGTTTTGAAATCCCTCAGATTTTAATTGCAAAAATACCCCTGTAGGAAAATGACGAAAATACCCCTGGGATAGAAACGGACAGAAATGTCCAAGGAGTGAATAAGTATGGAAAGTATTAGGGAATGGATGTACTCTTTTGTGTGAACTAGGATAGAAGACTTGAAACCTTGTTTGCTCGAAAGAATCCCTAACTAAACTTTCTTCATAAAATTTCTTCGCGAATAATCAAGTGGAACAAGTACGAATCCATAAAATTTTCTTAATCAGATTAAAAGCGCAGTAGATAGAATGAGTTCTAGAGGACGTAGACGCTGTGGACGCGGTAGGGGTAGGATGACCGTGTCGTAACACCAGTCGGTCGGGTCGGGTTACGAAAATAAACTACCACCGCCACCGCCACCTCCAGCTTTTGGAGCTGAGGAGCAGGATCAGACCGGAGGTGAGGCAGTATCGCAAGCTATGTTGCGAGTCCTCGAGTTGGTGGCTGGGGCTAGTGGAAATTTGGGAGCTCGAAAATTGGTTCCCGAGCGAATTCGGTCTAACGGAGTTGAGGTATTCCGGGGTGTATCGGGAGTAGCACCCAGTGCAGCGAAATACTGGCTAGAATCAGCGGAAAGGATCATGGATGATCCTGACGTGACTAATGGGGAGAAGCTGAAAGGAGCCATGTCGCTTCTGAAGGATGAAGCATATCAGTGGTGGCTCACGGTCCGAGATGGCGCCACGGCAGAGGATCTTACATGGGATTACTTTAAGGCTGCTTTCCAGAAAAAGTATGTGGGTACCAGCTACACTGACGCGCAGAGGAAGGCTTTTCTGGGATTGGTGCAAGGAACTAAGTCAGTGTCGGAGTACGAGACGAAATTCCTAAGGCTGAGTAGATATGCTAGAGGCATCGTAGCTACCGAACATGAGCGTTGTGTCCGCTTTGAGGACGGGCTTAGAGATGACTTGAGGCTGATAATTGCTCCACAGCAGGTTCGTGAGTTTTCGTCGCTAGTGGAGAAGGCTAAGGTAGCCGAAGGGATTAAGGAGTCCATGAGGCAGAATTATGATAAGAATAAGCTGAAAAGAGGCTTTGGGTCGTCTGGGTCAAGTGGTAATGTTCAGAAAAAGGCTAGGCAGAGTGGGCCAAATCAGGCGGCAAGGCCCATGGCTACTAATCAGAGACCGGCTCAGTGTAATCACTGTGGAAAATCCCATTGGGGAGGTTGTTGGACCGGTGAGAGGGGTTGCTTTGAATGTGGGTCTTTGGATCACCGTGCGAGGGATTGTCCCCGGAAGCGAGCTCAGAATCAGTCAGAGGGGCAGAACCGTACTCAGAATAGAAATGTGGGACCACAGAGAGGTCGCGGTAACGGTAGAGGCGGCAATGGTCCTAATAGAGGTCGCGAAATTCAGGGCAGAGGTGCAGGCAATACGGAGGCAAGGCAGCCTGGCTTAGTCTATGCAGCGAGGCGCCGCGAGAAGGGTGACGCACCGGATGTCATAACCGGTACGTTTTTAATTTTCGGTCTCCCTTATGTTGCTTTAATTGATGTGGGTTCGACGCACTCGTACGTAGCCAGTAGTGTGGTAGAGACTATGAACTTAAACTTTGAGACTTCTTCTAGGGAGATGACTGTAATTAGCCCTTTAGGCCATTCTGTAGTTGTGAACAAGCTTTATAGGGACGTACCCCTAGAACTCCAAGGGGTCGTATTTGTAGCTGATCTGACGAAACTGCCGTTTGGGGAGTTCGATTTGATCCTCAGAATGGACTGGCTGGTTAAGTACCAGGCGAGGTTGGATTGCGCGGCTAAGCGCATGGTTCTTAAGATGGCTGAGGGTGATGAAGTGGTCATGATAGGTAATAGAAGGGATTACCTATCCAACGTGGTCTCTGCTTTGAAGGCTGAGAAGATGGTCAAGAAAGGTTGTGAGCCGTATTTGGTTCACATTTGTGCTTTGGAGGCTAAGGAATCAGAAGTGGAGAAGGTCCGAACGGTTGGGGAATTCACTGGTGTGTTCCCAGAAGAACTTCCGGGTCTACCTCCAGGCTGGGAAGTTGAATTCGGTATAGACTTGCTACCCGAAACGGCACCTGTGTCTATAGCACCGTACCGAATGGCACCAAAGGAATTGGTGGAGCTGAAGGCTCAAATTCAGGAACTTTTGGATAGGGGGTTTATCTGACCCAGTATATCTCCGTGGGGAGCACTTGTGTTATTTGTCAAGAAGAAGGACGGGTCCATGCGGATGTGCATCAACTACCGTCAGTTAAACAAGTTAACGATCAAAAACAAGTATCTGTTGCCTCGGATCAATGACTTGTTTGACCAACTGAAGGGTGCGTCGGTGTTTTCGAAGATAGATCTTAGATCGGGTTGCCATCAACTGAAGGTGAAGGAGGTTGATGTGCACAAGACAGCATTCCGAACAAGGTATGGGCATTACGAGTTTCTGGTAATGCCATTTGGATTGACCAACGCACCGGCAGCGTTCATGGACTTAATGAATAGAGTATTCCAACAGTACTTGGATCAATTTGTCGTGGTGTTCATAGACGACATATTGGTCTATTCAAAGACGGAGGAGGAGCATGATATGCATTTGCGTATAGTTTTACAAGTGCTGAGGGAGAAGCAGTTATATGCCAAATTCAGTAAGTGCAAATTTTGGCTTAGAGAGGTGGCTTTCTTAGGTCATGTAGTGTCAGCTAAAGGCATAAGAGTGGATCCCCGCAAGATTGAAGCAGTGTTGGATTGGAAACCGCCTAGGTCAGTGGCGGAAATTCAAGCTTTGCAGGTGCGGCGAGGTACTATCGGAGGTTTGTGGAAGGATTCTCTTTAATCGCAGTGCCGTTGATGAAACTATTAAGGAAAGGAGTCCCATTTGTATGGTCGGAGAAGCAACAAGAAAGTTTTGATAAGCTAAGGAAGATTCTGACGGAAGCTCCGGTTTTGGTACAGCCTGAGGCAGGGAGGTTGTTTACAGTTTACTGTGACGCGTCCCGTACTGGGTTGGGATGTGTGTTGATGCAGGAAGGGAAGGTAGTAGCCTATGCATCCCGTCAGTTAAGACCGCATGAGGTTAACTACCCAACGCACGACCTGGAGTTAGCGGCTGTAGTCTTTGCTTTGAAAATATGGAGACATTATTTGTATAGGGAGAAGTCGATAGTCTACACGGATTACAAAAGTTTGAGGTATCTTTTGACTCAGAAAGATCTGAACTTGAGGCAGCGCCGATGGATTGAACTGTTAAAGGACAACGACTGTTCAATTGAATACCACCCGGGTAAGGCTAACGTGGTGGCTGACGCGTTGAGCCGAAAGGTCGTGACGAATTTAAGAGTGATGTTTGCTCGGTTGAGTCTGTATGACGATGGGAGTCTTTTGGCAGAGCTTCAGGTTAAGCCAACCTGGATTGGGGAGATTAAGGAAAAGTAGTTAGGGGACGAAGGGTTGAATGCTAAGAGGGTGCAAGTTCAGGATGGTGGTATAGAAGGGTACAGTCTGTCTAGTGACGGAGTGCTATGTTTTGAAGGGCGAACCTGTATGCCGAGGGATATAGAATTGAGACAAAGAATTCTCCAAGATGCACATAGCAGCCCATACGCCATGCATCCTGGAGGAAGCAAGATGTATAGGGATTTACAGCAGATTAGTTGCTTGGGTTGAAACGTGAGGTAATCGAATTTGTGGGAAGGTGTCTGGCGTGTCGATGAGTTAAGTGAACACCACCGTTGCCATCGGGGGCTACTTCAGCCGATAAAGATCCTCAATGGAAACGGGAGAGGATCACCATGGATTTTGTCGATGGGCTACCCCGGCGCCCGACAAAAGGGCGCGCTTTGGGTGATTGTAGACCGTCGACGAAGTCGACCATTTTATACCGGTCGAATGGATTATCCTCTTGAGAGGCTAGCAAAGTTGTATGTGGTCGAGATAGTAAGATTGCACGGTGTGCCAATGTCAATTATCTCGGATAGGGATCCGAGATTCACGCTCAAGGTTCGAAAGCGTTGCATCGGCGTTGGGTACACGATTGGATTTCAAGATGACTTTCCATCCACAGTCGAGATGGGCGATCGGAAAGGTTATACCGATCTTAGAGGATATCTTTGAGAGGGTGTGTTTTGGATTTCAGCAGGTAGTTGGGAGGAGTACCTACTGGTTGGCGGAGTTCGCTTATAACAATAGTTATCAAGCGGTATTCGTATGGCTCCATATGAAGCACTATATAGACGAAAATGCCGTACTCCTACGTGTTGGACGTAATTGAATGAACGACAAGTTTTGGGTCCGATTTGGTAATGTAAACCGAGGATAAAGTCAAAGTGATCCGGCTCGTCTCAAGGAAGCATCGAGATAGACGTAAGTCTTATGATGATCTGAAGCGCAAAGAAATAGAGTATGATGTAGGAGGCAAGGTTTTTCTGAAGGTGTCACCTTGGAAAAAGGTGTTGAGATTTGGACGAAAAGGGAAGGTAAGCCCAAGGTTCATTGGCCCATATACAGTGTTGAAGCGAGTGGGACCGGTAGCTTATCACCGAGTCGCCGTGAGTTGAATCAGATTCATGACGTTTTCCACGTGTCAATGCTTAGGCGATATCGGTCAGATCCATCGCACGTTGTGCCAGTGGCTGAGATTGAGGTCAACTCGGATTTGTCCTTTGAAGAAGAACCGGTTCAGATCTTAGATAGAGATGTTAAGGTTCTACGTAGGAAGTCAGTACCCTTGGTGAAAGTGCTGTGGCGGAACCATGGTGTAGAAGAAGCTACGTGGGAACCCGAGGATGTGATGCGGCAGCAATACCCCCATCTCTTTTAATCGTGCAATTTGAGGCCGAAATTATTTTTAAGAAGTAGAATCGTAACATCCTAAAAATAGGGCTATTTGGGACTGAATTATTTTTCCTATGTTTGAGTTGCTGTGATATTATTTATGGAATGATAAGACTTAATTAGGGGTCTTGAGTTGACACGGGATAGTAGAAAATTTAATTTGGGAACTTTAAAGACAGGGAGCCTTAGCAAGTAGGGGATACAAGAATAAATAGAGGATTTATTGACATAAAAATTAGCTTGGTAAAGTGGCAAAAGGAGGGCTACTTGGGAGTTACTTGTGACGCCACAAGGGATAAGGGAGAGCCTTGGTTCGAGTCACAAAAATCCCCTTTTTTGTATTTTATTTGGACTGGCAATAGGGAGATTTTTCTCGGTTTAAACTCTTTTAAATAATGAGGATATTATCGAGATTAAAATGGATTATTAAGAAGATTATTATGGGATTAATTCATAAGAGTTGGCGAGGAAAAACATTTGTAATTAATTCAAATTAATTTGAATTAATTCAAATATGTGGCTCAGAGTGATTTGGAGAGTTGGCTAGAATTTGAACTCCTTGTTAATAGGAGTGGGCGGCAAAGCTTAGGGTGCTGAGTTCCTATAAAAACACCTACCTATCACCTTGTTGTTCTTTTCCCCATCTTTGCAAGTTGCCAAATTCTCTGCAATTCCATTCATTCTCCCAAAATCTTCATTAACATCTTTTCTTCATTCTTTCTTTGGCCAAAACTCCTAATCACACTTCCTTCTCTCCTCTTTTCACACAAAAGCCGAACCTTGAGAGCACTTCGTAATCAACCATAGCCAAACCCCTATCTTTTATTATTTTCTTCCTCTAGCCGAATCCACTCTTTACCTATTGGCCGAAATTCCTTTTCTCCTTATTTGAAGTTGTTTGGCCGAATATCGTAGCAAAGGTGATTCCCTATTAGATTTTCTCCAATCGGTTTGTAAGGAGAGGTAAGTACTTATAGCCGAAACTCTGTGGGTTCTCCTCATTGATCTTTGCCTATTTTTCATTAAGGATAAGTGTTGATTTCGGCGGAAAAGGGCTTCTAAACACTTTTGGTAATCAATCTCTGCTAGGTACTCCAGGATCGTGAAGCAGTCGACCCAAGCCCCTAATCTCTAGCATTCGGTTTTGGTAAGTGATGGTAAGATCTATTCTAGTGAGTTATTAGTTAGTAATTAAAAGCCAAAGGCTATTAACATGTGGTTGCCGATTGTAGGAAGTGAAGCAGAATCATATCTCGTGAGTTAGTAATCAAAAGCGAATAGGTAAGGTTTCGGGTTCACAAGGAACCCTTCTCAAATAATTTGATTTGGCCGAATAGGCCATAATACTAACCCAAGTGTTTGGCCGAATATAGGGACAAGTAGATCTAGGGTGGCCGACTTCTCTTTTCGGGATTTAGACTATTCAGTGGTAACAGGTGTGTACATACACACTTATAACAATTAATAAACTGTACTAGATACATGTTGTATGTAAATCTGCTTGATGTAGATACGAATTTAGTACCTTAACGGTACAAGCGAGGACCCAGGTAAGTCTCTCACAAGATGATGAGATTGATTACAATGCTTTTGGGAAGCATGGCTTATTTGATACATGTAATAAATGTATGATGGCATGAACTCTATTATAACTATTTGGTATGGGTTGATGAGAGGAGGGGGCAGTGATATTGTGTCGATTTTGGACACCGGTGTTTTGGTAACACATTGTGACTACGGTCACGGAGGTTTGGTACCTCCAGGTTTGGCACCTCATAGCGTATCGTCCCAAAGGCTTAGCACCACAATGGGTTGGCCCCACGAGATGATATCTGGGATTGATGCCGGTGATTTGGTATCACACGATGGGTTGGCCCCATCAACCGATTTGTGTCTTCGGACACCGAGGTTTGGCACCTCCAGGTGATTTGGCATCACATCCGTGACTATCGTCACCGATGGTTTGGCACCACCAGTGGTTTGGTACCACAACCCGGGGAAGACAGAGCGTTTGGTTGGCTAGGTCGGGTACATAACCTTATGCATGTTGATTGTTATAAAGTGTGTATGAAATTGCTTAAACCGGGGAAGGGTTACATCATCGAGTCTTGGTGACTCACCTTCTCCTTTATTTTTCAGTGACACGTAGATCGCGGATATGGGCCGGAGGGACTCGAGGTGGCCATGCGATGGGATTTAAATTTAATAGACTTGAATTTCGGTTTATTTATTTTTCGGTTGTTGGTTTAATTTTTAATTTGGTTGTAATAAGGCCTTCTAGGATTATTTTATTATCATTACATGTTTGAATACTTGTTTTAAACTACTTACTTATAAGAACGAGTTCATATGTTTTCCAAAGCAATCGTAAAGGTTTTAAAGTACCATCGGGTACATTTAAAATATACATATAACTTGACTTAACAAATTATTTTCAAAATAAATCTAAATATGGGTTATCACACCTCAAATGTTATAACCAAAATAACTATCTTTTACTAAAAAGTTAAGCTGGTTTTCAAAGATTTCAAAATGTTTTCTCCGTAGCAAACTAAACTCGGTCATAACGTTTGGGCCGGGTTTGGGTTGTTACATTTTCGTAATTCGGTAATTTTACCCACTAAGGGTAATTCGATAATCTCACAACCCAGGGTGTTTCGGTAATTTACCCTCCAAGGGTATTTTGGTAATTTCGCAACCTAGGCTTAACTACTAATGTGGGGCATAAAAATTGAAACTATCCATCTACGTCATACTAACTAAATTGAATATAACTCGAGTTAGTAAACTCAAAATTTTGATCCGTAAATTTTCCTTGAAACTAGACTCATATATATTCTTACTACAATTTTTCTAGAATTTTTGGCTTAGCCATTTAGTACAGTTTATTCATTAAAGCTTCCCTTGTTTCACTGACCAACGGTTCTGACCTCTCTTACCCTAAATTCAAAAATCTCTCTGTACAGTTTTCATATGTTGCTCCCACTTGTTTCTATTAAAAATAAGCTCCCTAAGGAATATACACATATAACTTATAACTCATAATTCACTTTGTACAATTTTAAACGATTTTTCTAAGACAAAACAGAGAACCACAAAGTCAATCAGAACCAGTCTCACTAAAATTAAAATATCACAGTATATAAAATTCCTCTTCCTCCTCTGTTTCTTTCATATAAAAATAGACACAGTAAGATTTATTTCTATATCTTATTCACTTTCTAATTCCCTTTCTCCTATTTTTCGTGAGTTTTCAAAATCACGTCACTGCTGCTGACCAAAATGTTTCATTGCAAAATATGGTTACCACTACGAATATATGCACGCCCGAGTGGTCACGGATGCCGGTTTCCAGTTTTCTTTGGTATTTTGACCGAATCACAGAACATTTCATACAAACTTTCAAAGAGGTATGAAATTACACACCATTTCAAACATGTATTTGGAAGGGTACGGGATTACACACCTGATTTGGATTTCCTAAAGAACCACTCTTCGTTGACCCTCTACGTGATCTCCCTCTACGGAGTCCGATATTCAACCCCACCTTCTGACTACCACCACACGCTCCTTTACTGTAACTGATGTTAATGATCCTCACCCTTTGATTATCAAAAGAATCGGCAAAAGAGTGTTTCAGCTTAACCAAGTCAAGAGAAGAAAGAACAAACATCATGAAATAAAAAGAAAGAAACTTTACCTTAATAATAGGGATAAACTGAAAGGAGAAGACGATTTGGCACTAGTAGCAAGACAACAAAGAAGATTCGGCTACAAGTAATATAAATTTAAGAGAAAAAGAGAATGGTTGAGAAAAATGGTGAAGAAGAAATGAGGTGATGGTCAAAAGAGTATTAGAGAGGTTCGACTATCAAAGGGAAAAGAAGCAAAGATGCCTTGAGGGTTTTGGCCAAAACAAGAGAAAAAGATGCTCTCTTTTTGGCTTTAGAGTTTCGGCAAAGAGGGAAAAATTGGAGAAAGCAAAAGATACCAAAATGCTAAGGAGAAAACAACCTCTCAAGCACCAAAAATTTGCCAATTGCCTATAGAAAATTCGGCTATCCTTTCCCCCTACAAACCGTGTATTACCTTTTGCCTAAAGGAAGAATGTTGACCAAAATTCTTTCCAAAATATCTTCCACACTTTAGGCCAACATGTCCCCTCCCTTATCCCTTTCTTTGATTTCCTTCCTTCTTTTTCCCTTATCTTCCTCCTTACCATATTCCTTAGTCATCTTTCCCAAATTAAAAAGTCTTCATTTCCTTATTAAAGCATTGACCGACACTTACCTTATAATACAAAAATTTAATCCAAAACATTTGCACTAGGTAGGATTCAAACCTTAAACCATTAGTACCCTCCACACGCCACTTTCTACCTTTACAATAGACTCCTTGTGCTAGCAAAATGCACACTTATTTCCTTAAGTCTTGGTGCCATTTAACTTCTCTCCTTTAAGTGCTTAAACACAAAAATTTTCCTATAGCCTAACTTGAACCCGGAACTTCCTAGAAACCTCGTAACTTTCCAAAATCACCTTACTAATAAGTCCAACTTGAAATAATGTCGTTCTCTTGTTCTTAAAAGTTTTAAACACTCCTATGCCCAAGGCCCAATGGGCCCAATCCTACTAGGCCCAAATTCGGGTCGTTACATCTATCATTTTCCAGACTTTGAACAAACTTTGCTTTTTATTTTTGAGAATTTGATTAATCTTTTCTTTGCTTTTTATTCTTCTGAACAAACTTACAATCATCATTTTTCTGAATCATGTGAAGAGCATGTACATATTTTCGTATTTTTCCTCAACTTTGATCACTAAGACAAATTTTGGTTAAGATAGGTGAAAAAGAATAAGATAAAAATAAAAAAAAAGATGATAGTGTAATAGCCTGTTTTTGGAAAAATCGGAACAGTGGTTTTGGGACCACAAATTTGATTCCGAAAGGGAAATTTATTTTAATATTATTTTATGGTCTATAGTATGATGGAAATGTCATATGAAAATTTCATAAAGAAATTTTACCAGTTACATGTCTAATTTGATAAAGGACCAAATTGCACATAGTGTAAAAGTTGAGTTCTAATATCTAAAGGGATTAAATAGCTATAGAACTTTATGGTGGAGGTCCTTATATGGAAAATAGACCATTTAAAAATGCTTAGTGGTTAAGGATGATGATTCATCCATGGAAAATAAAAGAAAGAAAAGAATGAAATTGGAAAGTGAAAAAAAAAGATGATAAATGATAAAAAATTGAAAATATCATCAATTTATCATCATCGTTCCCAAATAAAACATGGAAACCCTAGCTAAGAGAAAGTGAGCTTAAGCAAGCTATTTTGGCTTAATTGGGTAAGTAATCTTGTCCCGTTTTGTAGTAATTTTTATATTTTCGTGATCGTAATAGCTTAATTTAGCTATCTCAGGGACTAATTTGCAAAGTTATCAAAGTACTAGGGTTTTTCCATGTATGAGTATGCTAAAATTTTAAAATTTATGGTAGAAAATGAAAGGTTGTTTATAGATAAACAACTTTTGTAAAGTGAATTTTGGTGAAATTATGATTTTAGAACTAAATTGTAAAGTTGTAAAATTCATGGACAATTCTAAATTTTTATGAAATACATGGGCTATAAATGTTACATGTAAAATTTAGCTAGGCTTGGAATAAGGATTAAATTGCATGAATTTGTAACGCCCCAAAAATCCCGAAACTTTAAATTTCTATGCATAGATGTTGGTATGTATGAGTAGCACTTAAAATATTAATTTTAAGGTATTCTCGGGATTATTTGAAGTCTTAGAGATAGGGAAGACCATAGGGAAAATTTTATTTTCTTGCTTTAGTGGACCCTAGCCTCAGGCATTAGGCCTCTTAAGCAGATTAAGAGAAAATAGGACACAAATGGGCTTGTGGTCCAGTGGCAAGTGGCGTCACTTGGGGAGCTATAAGGTGGCGTGTTGTCAACTAAGGAGGTCCAAGGTTCGAGCATTAGGAGTGGTATTTTTGGATTGTTTTATTTTGCATAGGTGGACAGCCAGAGTTGTGTTGAATGTGAACTCTTGCGTTGGAGTGTTTGAGTAGTAAGGGGAACTGATAATGGAGGAAAATTCGGATAAGGCTAAGGTGTTATCAGGGAGGGAAGTTAGGAGATGAGGAGGGGGAAGAATTTGTGCCAAATCGGACTATGGGAAAAGGAGTATTCGGCTTGTGGCTATAAAAGGAGAGGGTCGAATGCTTTGAAAGGTTCTTTGAGCTTTCATTAGTTTTTCTTTTCCCCCCTTAATCGGTTTTCCTATAGCCAAATTCTCCCTATTGTCGAAATCTCTTATAGCCGAATTCTCTCATAGCCAAACTCTCCTATTGCCGAATTACCATTAGCCTTCCTTGCCGAAATTCCTATTTGTGCCAAACCCTTGTTGTTTTCCTCCATCACAAATCAATTATTATCTACTATCAGTCAAGGTTAAAAGCCGAACTTAGGCCGCAGGATCGAAAGTGGATTTCGTAAGTATTCGGTTAACCTCTCTTGTATGTTTTGCTAAAAGCTGAAAGGCTATCTAACTGTCCTGTTGTTAACTCTGTGATAACAATGATAAGGTTCAAAGATCACAAGCGTGGTAGAATCGTTAGCAAGGGTAACTGTACTCAACTCAATTATGGTTTAAGTAAATGTCTGAATGTGTGTATGATCTATAGGGGTGACTTGTGTGGATTATGAGTCACTCGAATTTTGGTGATGTATGTGTGAGTGCAGATCTAGGGGATACTCGGGAGTAGTAGCTAAGGAAGGGCTATTATAACCCGGTGGCACACGGTAAGGTTACGGTAAGGTTTTGGCTTTTGGTAAATGTTTTGATTTAGTGATTGATTGAAGGTTGGTTGGTTGTAGGTTCAAGGCTAAGGATAGGATAGCACGTCCCAGTAACCAAGTGTGTACAAACACTACACACATACACACGATATCGGCAATGCCGGAAAGCTGGAAAGCCAAAAGTGGCTAAATGGGCCCGGTGGGCCTTGAGGCTAAGTTTGATGAAATTGTTTGGTTTGGTTATATGAATTGAGTTAATCGTGCATGTTACATGATCTATAATTGTTTTGGGCCTAATAGGCCATATGGATGAGGTTTGGGCCTAATAGGCCGAAAGCCTATGATTTGGGCTTGATGGGCTTTATGGGGACGTAGACAAGTATGCTAGGGTTAATGGACTTTAGGCCTAGTTCTAAACAAATCTTAAACCGCATAAGACTTAATCTAATAATTAAACATGTTCGTGGACAAGTCACTAGGCTAGAGTGTGGCAACGGACATATGCATGTCTAGGATTGGATTTAGGGAGAGCTTGGTACTTAAGTGGTCCTAGTGGCCCACCTCCTCTTCTTTGGAATCCTACCTGGTGTATAGGGTCTGTTCACTTTAGCCGCAAGGACTTGTTAATGGGCCAAAGTTCATAACTAAAATCCGAGAGGGACCAAATATCCTTAGATTTGTAAAATTACTAAAATACCCCTAATTTGGAAATTACCAAAATACCCTTAGATTTGTAAAATTACTAAAATACCCCTGATTTGAAAATTACCAAAACACCCTTAGTTTGAGAAATATCCAAATACCCTTAGTTTGAAAATTACCAAAATATCCTTAGATTGGCAAAGTTACTAAAATACTCCCGAATTGTAAAATTACCAGAATACCATTGATTTGCAGAATTACCAAAACATCCCTGATTTACAAAATATCCAGAATACCTTTGTTTTGCAAAATTACCTAAATACCCCTGTAGAGTAGATTTACGGAAATACCCCTGGGTAGTGAAACGACTAAAATACCCCTAAGTGTCGAATGGGTGGAAATATGTATGTTGCATTCAAGGAATATTTGTTGCACTTGGGTGCGTTTTGATGATACGAAGGAAGATTTGAGGATCGCATAGTCGCTTGACAATCGTGGATCCACCTGTGGCTTTAAGCCCATTATTGCAGCTTTGCTGCAACATTGAGTAGTGTCGCTGCTGGTGCTACCTTTGGAGTGTAGGGATGGGGGGCTGATATTTATATCCCCACAGGTGTGTAGGGTTGGAAGGGAAATGATGTGCAGGGTTGGATTTGGGATGGGTGCATTACATTCATGTGATACAGATGTGATATGAGGTCGTTGTGGGCTGAGGCCCAAGACCACCGATTTTGATAGGGCTTAGGCCCAATGTAACATTTGCATGTTGATTGGATTGCCAAGGGTCGTATCACACCCTTTTTATTAAATGTTTCAGGTGATCCTCAGTAGACGGCTCGACGTGGGAGAGGACTCGGGGATGGCCAGACTACAAGATACTTAGACATTTTATTTAATTGTTCAAAAGACATGATTTTAAATTGCTTTATTTTCGATGAATGTAATAAGGCCTTATACTCCGATTTGACTTTAGCTTTTAAGTTTTGCTATTATTGTTTCAACTGTTTACTTAATTACTAAACCTGAGTAAATTTCTTATGTTTAAACATGGTTTCCGAAATACTTAAAATAATAAAATGGGCTTTTATCATTACTTAACAAGATGTTCAAGGATTTTTGGGCTTTTAGGCCTTAAAATTTAACTTAGCAAAATCGTTTTGAAATATGCCTTCGATGTGACATTCTCGATTTCGACCATTACATCTGGGCCGAGTCTGGGGGTGTGACAGAATTTCATTTTCCAAGCCTAGGGACGAAATCATCATTAATTAAAACTTTAGGGTGAAATGGTAATTTTACCTGAGATGTGAATTGGACTGAATTGAGTATGAATTGTATTAAATTGATTTAAATTTACTCGTATAGATCCGGATAGATCAAATTTGGAGTTAGAGCGAGGAAAAGCAAAAGTGTCGAATTAGTAGATTTTACGTACACAAACATCTATTGAGGTAAGTTCGTGTAACTAAATTGTATGTTTATGTGTTATGCTTGATTTATATGTATGTGATTCAAATAATTGTTAAGTATGAAAATAAATCACATATCCGACAATGCCTGACAAGAAATAAATCCCGCTTGAACATATAAAATTAGATGAATACATGGTTCCCGGAGCGGTTGTGGTTCTCCATATATTGTGGACACACCATAGCTCTCATGAGCATTCTGTTATAAGACCTCTCGAGCTTCCTGTTACACTGTTCCTGCGAGCATCTTGATCGGTAGTGATCCTGCATGTCTTGCATATTATGGAAGCTCCTTGTGAGTGTCGTGTTTTATGACCGGTTGTGATCCTGTAACGACCCGAATTTGCGCTTAGTAGAATTGGGCCCATTGGACCATAAGCGTAGAAGCGTTTTAAAATTTATGGGAATTTGAGAATAGCATTATTTCAAGTGGGACTTATTAGGAAGGGGATTTTGGAAAGTTCCGGGGTTCTAGGAAATTCCAGGTTCAAGTTATGCTATAGGAAAATTTTTGTGTTTAAGCACTTTAAGGAGAGATGGTAAGTGGCTTCAGGACTTAAAAGAATAAGAGTGCATTTTGCTAGCACAAATGGAGCATATGGTGGAGTGGTGTGGCGTCAAGTGGAGAGCATAGAGGGAAGATGTTCGAATCCCATATATTGCAAATTTTGGGATTTATTTTTGTGCTTCTCTTCCAAGTGTCGACCATGATGATAATTAAGGTAAGGAGGACTTTTTATTTATGGAAAGATGACTAAGGATTATGGTAAGGAGGAAAGCAAGGGAAAGACAAGGAAAGAAATAAAGGAAAAAGGTAAGGGAGGGGAACATGTTGGCCAATTTTGTGGAAGGTGTTTTAGAAAGAGGTTTTGGTCAGCCAAGACCTTTTTGGTGCTTAGGATGCACGGTTTTGATAGGGTAAAAGGGGGAGCCGAATTTCTTGAGGCATTTGGCAAATTTTGGTGCATGAGAGGTTGTTTTCTTTTTAGCATGTTGGTGTCTTCTTTTCCTATTCTTTCCCTTCACTTGCCGAAACTCTAAAGCCAAAGATTTGTCCATTTTTTTCCCTTTATGCCGAAACACTTACCTTGTTGCTCATCTTCCTTTTGTTAGCCGAAATAATCTAGAACTCTTTTCTCCATCTCTTCTTTTCTATTTGCCATTTCCTCAACTTTCTCTCTTTCTCTTAAAACAACATTACCTTGTGGCCGAATCTTCTCGCTCATTTTTCCTCCATAGCCGAACTTTTGAACCCTTCATTTCTTCTTCATTATTTCTTTCTCATTCGCGTTGACACTCACTTCTTTGATCGAATAGGTAAGTGGTCTTATTCTTCTTCTTTTTTCATTTTTTTTCTCCCTAACCGAACGGGTGTCTATTATCACTCGGTTATTTCACTTTGTTCTAAATCGAAATATCAA
Source organism: Gossypium bickii (assembly GCA_025503065.1). NCBI lineage: Eukaryota > Viridiplantae > Streptophyta > Magnoliopsida > Malvales > Malvaceae > Gossypium > Gossypium bickii. The sequence continues at coordinate 69,679,765 of CP106709.1, forward strand.
TCTCTCTACTACTCCCTCTTATCGTAATCAACTCTTTTTCTTAGTGCACTAGTGGGTGGCCGAAACCACATCCTTGTCGATTCATCTCTAGTCATAAGTCCAATTGGTGGAAGTTGGATCTATTATTGTCAAGGTAAGGGATTTCTTCAAAGTTCAATTCAATATATTTCAATACTTGATTATCCCATTAAAACGAATCGATGGGTTTGTCTAATCATTTATTTTTGGGATTAAATCGCTCATTTTTCTCTACTCGTTGATCCTTTGGAAGTAGTGGTAAGCCGAAACCTCTCATTAGATAAATACGTTCACTCATAATATTTTTCTAACTATGACCTTTTCAATGGAGACAAGTAGTAACGATTCGAAAGGAAAAGCATTAGGAGAACACAAAAGGAGTGGATTTGCAATTCCTACTCCTAATTTCAAACGAAGAGCGGTATCAGCAGTTCGGGATTTTCCACCGGGTTGTGGACCATCATCCGATGAGAATAGACAAATTGTGGTAGTTCACGATTCTAGGGGTGCCGACGATCAAGAAGGTTTAATATCCTTACCGTAATCAAGTGTATAATCTCACACCGAAATCCCGTAGATTCATGATTCGATATCACGTTGGGAAATAGATCGTTATTGTTTATATGATTAAAATCGTAATATAGCATAAACCGAGAAATTTGCTTAAATTACATTATTTCTATATATTTGTCAAAATCGGTATTAAAATTGTTATAATTACAAAAATGACCTTATGGGCCGAATTACGAAAATGCCCCTATGGGCCGAATTACGAAAATGCTCCTATGGGCCGATTTACCAAAATACCCCTAATGGGCCGATTTACTAGAATGCCTTAGTGGGCCGAATTACAAAATGCTATAATGGGCTGATTCACCGTAATAAATTATTGGATTAATGATTGTTGTTTATATATATGTGGATATTATGCTTTATTGCATTTACATATTTTGCATGGGATGGGAAAAATGTTGAAGAGAAGTGTAACCTGGTGGCATTGCCACAAAAATGTTTATTATTATGTTTCATTGTGATTTCGGTGGCTTGGGCACAATAAAAATATTATAAATGGCAACTTGCCTGCGAATTGGTGTGAGTGGCGGAGTGGGTTGACTTGATCCCCACAGGTGTGATTGGCTAGTCGGGGGTGTGATGGATGGATGGGTTGGGTTGCATACACTGCATATATATATATATATATTCTATTATGGGATTAGTCCCAAGATGATGCTAAACGGGTTCAGACCCAGTGGATGACGGTAAGGAGATTATACATTGAGTTCTAGTAACTCACCCCTTTTCCTTAAATCGTTGCAGGTAATGCTCAGTAATGTGGATTTGGGCCATGGATGACTCGGTGGAGGCCATACTTCAGAAATGGTGTTCTTGAACTTTAGATTTCTATTTACATTTACTTTATTACTTTTACTATTTTGGGTTTTTATTTAAGTTGTAATAAGGCCTCTAGAATATTTTATTTTGCTTTATGTTTGACGTACTTATTATCTTGCTTAATTTATTTTAAATCTAAAAATCATAAATAACGGTTTCCAAAATTTATTAACAAAAAGGTTTTTATAAATACGGACAAATATTTTAATTCAAATTTTCTTTCAAATTACCAACAACATTTTTAAAAGTCATGGTTTTAACGTTCACTACCTCAATTTTTGATTTATTAATCAACCTCTCAAAAATAGTTGAATTTTATCAAATATTTACATCCAAACTTATTTTCTTAACCATAACCAAATAACACTTATTTTAGTACAAATCACAAGGACTTTATACGTTTTCCTCATGTGACATGTCAGATTTAGTCGTAGCGCATGGGCCGGGTTTGGGGTATTATAGATCCTACATATGTTGCAGAGACAAATGCAGCTCTTTTTTAGTGTCCTAATATGGCTCGCTTGAACTTTCCGATATATGGCTATCTGGAGCTCCTGATTAAAGGCTCTTCATGAGCTTCTTGATTAAAAGTTCTTTGTGAACTTCATGATTATGGTTCTTATGAGCTTCCTGTTATATAGCCCAGATAAGCTTTCTGATAGGATCTTTGTGAGCTTTCTGATTAATGGCTCTTTGTGTGCTTCCTGTTACATGGATTGAGAGAGTGTTTCCTGATTTTGTGCCCTAGTGGGTACCCCTGAATATGAGTTGACGGATTTCTGATTTGTATGTACTACCTGTGTATCCATTGATGTTTTCAATGACTCAACGGGCAAAATCCTGACATGAGAAAATATGAACATGAAATGAATTAATACATGTATTTGCCTGAAATACATGAAAAAAATAATACATAATATATAGAAATGATATCACTTGATATATTGAAGCATGACATGCTTGGTACACGAGTGTAGAGCATGCTTAATGACTTTGTTTATACTTAATCTGGTATATGTCTGAAATACATGAAACTGATGTTACAACACATGTTGAAATACGAATGGATAATATATGAACATGGAATATGTTTGATGAATATGTTCATTCATGATTATAGATTTGTACACCTTGAGTGTATTACCCGAGTGACATTGAGATTTCAAATGATTTAATGGGCAAAGTTCTGACATGAAATAATCTGAACTCGAGATGAATTATTATGAAAATGTACTTGAAATACAAGGATATGATTTGTATATGTTTTAAACACATGATGTGGAAAGTACATGTATATGGAAATCTAATTATTGTTAAGCCCATACATGTTTCTTGATATTTATATGAAATATTTGACTAACAAGGGTGATGAGGATATGTGTTAGGGCTTGTGACCAAATTGGTTGATTGTGTCTTACATGTTTATCTTGAACATGAATTAATGGTAAAGTTAATTACCATGTTATACGAATCTACTAAGCATTTCATGCTTACTTTGTTTTATTTTCCCCTGTTCTATAGCAATTCGGAAGCTCATTGGATTGGAAGCTTGGCGGAGATCACACACACTATCCATTGGCCCATTTTGGTATATATGGTAAATCAATTACGGTTATAATGGCATGTATAGGTTAATTAGCCAAAATTGGCATGTAAATGTTTTAGTTATAACTAGCCATTAGAATAGCTTGTGATGAACATGTTTTGATATGTATAAATGAGGCTATGATATGTTTGGTGTGTGCGTAAATGGTTGATTGATAGAAATCCTGTTGGCATATTGATGATTAATTTTAGCATATTTGGTAAAATATGCATATAGGTGAATTTGATAAGTTAAGTAAGTTTGTATATTTGGTTACATGATGGTAAAGTGTCATCTGAGGTGCTTAAGAGTACATAGGTTGTATGTGATGATATGTCATGCATGAGACTCGGCTTTGACTTGAATTAATTATTTTAAAATGGCTTCTGAATATGTTAAAGTATTGGTGTAGGAGGAAGACAAAATAGGTGAGAAATGTGGCTTGGAAAATAGCCTATTTTTATCCACACGGGCAGAGACACGGGCGTGTGTCTCAGCTGTATGTGACACACGACCTAGCACATAGATGTGTGTCCCTTGCATCTTTAAAATGTCAAAACAGCATGCTCAGAATTGATCACAGCCTAGCATACGGGCATGTGGATTTGCTACCTCTGCACCCATACACGACCTAGCATACGGGCGTGTGGATTGGTCGTGCGACCTAAGTCAGAGAGTTACAAGGCTTAAGAGGCAGGCATGTCCCTGGCCGTATGAGCCACACAGCCTAACCACATGGGCGTGTGACCCCTGCATCTAGGAAAAAATTTGAGATTTTGCAAAAAAAAAAAAAATTCTCTAAGTACTCGGTGTAGTCCCGACTCGTTTCTAATGCATACTTTGGACCTCAAGGGTTCATATAAGGGACTTTATGATTGATTTCTGACATGAATACTATATGGTGTATAGTATATGTTAATTTAATTTGTAAGTTCTAGTAATGCTCTGTAACTGTCGCCGGATTAGGGTTACAGGCATTACCAAATAGCCAAATCTTTTTCAATCAATTAATTCTTATCTTAGACAGACAAAGCACATAGGCATAGTATATATATATACTTGATAAACTAAGTTAAAACATATTCAATATAATCATCCACAAATACAAAATAATCAAACAATATACTTCTAACCTCATTATTAGCATATTTATCTATTTAATTCTATGATACAAACACCTCTTTAGTACCACTATTTTTGTAATCGTTTCATGCAAACATGCATCACATACCATTTCATTTTGAATCAAAGCACACCGAACCTTGTAGTTGGAACTACTAATAAGCTTCATTACGGTTACATGCATACATCATTTGACTTTACATCTATGGACTAAGAGACAATACACTTCATTTATAAATAAATGAATATATCCGAATATGCATAACCTTAGCTTTTAATGCATAACCACAACCTAACTTTGCATGTTATATGCATAGATCAAAGACCGAATGTGCCAACTAAACTTCCATAATTCATTCAAAATTCATATTACTAATTGTACAACAATTGACCATACATGAACATAGGTCTCAAAGCCAACTTAACCTAAAAACACAAGCATATAAACCAAGTCTTGACCGCATATTCATTACCACTTTTCTATAATTTGTAACTACTTATACTTATCGTTAACAACGAATCCAACAAGTTAACTTACATACACAATCTTTAATCATACGATCACTCATATTACTTAACCTAATCAACTATATTAAGCAACAACGACCCAAGTCAAGTTTTTTTCCAACTAAATACATAACATTCGTATCACCCATTCACATTTCAAATAATACCTAAACCACATCCAAATACAAACAATAATTCATAGCATGAGCAAGCCATTTCATCAAAACACATGAACAAAGTTTAACCAAAATAGATAGCCATTTTCGCATGGCTAAATATATATACATGATCAAGTATCATTAGTAATACAGCTTAGTCTAGCCTATACATGCCTTTTCAACTCAAAAACTAAGTTTATCAATACCCAAAAGAGAGTTGATAGTGTGGTTGACTTCTTCAAAGATTCTTCGAGCTCGTAGCTTGAATCAAAAGTCTATAAAATAGAAGTAGACAAGAACACACCGTAAGCATGCTAGCTTAGTAAGTCTTAAGCAAAAACATTATCACATTCAATGGTAAAACATTTAAACAACCAACTCATAACCTTAATAAACAATTCTTATCTTATATATATATATATATACATTATGGCCGAATATGCATATATATAACACCAACTTATACATTTCCTTATACCTTTACAAATACCTTAACTACTTATGCTTTCATTTAGCCAATTTTCTTATCACTTTGATCTTCTTTTTTTTTTCAATAACATCACATACATACATCTATATACATACACGCATATTCATAGAACACTTAAGTAGGAATAACACATACCTTACTACCGAATTAACAAATTCACTTCTACACACTTAGGCATACATAATTTGTTCCACCAAAATCATTAGCACTTAATTTTATCTTAAAATAGTAATTCAATAGCTAGAACCTACTAAACATTACCTGAATCTCACACACCGGCACTAAGCCTGCTAAACTCAGAGTCCGAAATCATAACACCGGCATTAAGCCTGCTAGGCAATAAGCCCAATATATATATACATCACCGGCACGAGGCCTGCTAGGCATTAAGCCCGAAATACAATACAATTATTCTTGTAATACACATTTCTAAAAGCTGATTTCACAAACCAATCACATACTTCACATTTTTCCCAAATATTATATCAAAGATACACATTCATGTCATATTGTCAATTTATGCATTCAAGCCAAATTAACCCATATGCATTCGGCTTTTACAATAATATATACTCAAAATTTATCGAACATCATCATTTAACAGGTCCATAAATAATTCTTTGATATATTTCAGCTTAAGGACTTACCTCGACTGTCGACGGACCACGCAGACCGGCTATTCGATAACCTCCGTCTTTCCCCGATCCAATTCTGTTTTTCTTTGTTCTTGATCTAAACACATTAAAATTCAACTCATTCAAGTACATTTCATTTCAATTCAGTCCCTAAACACATAAATGATAAAATTACCATTTTACCCTACTATTTCACATTTTTACAATTTAGTCCTAATTACACAAAACACAAAATACACAAAATTTCACTACAACACTCAAGGGCCAAATGTTCACAAAGACCTTACAAGTCCATATCTTTCATTTATTTTGCATTTTAGCCCCCTTAAAAATTCATTTTTGCAATTTAGCCCAAAATACTCAAATTCACTAAAATTTCCAATACAAAACATACTAATCTTTAACATATCTTTAATATAAAATCATCAAATATCAAAAACCATATAAACATGTTAATGGCCGAATCACACATACATACTAATTTCAAAAATTCGAGCATGGGTCGGATAATATACGAAGCAACGATATCAAAAACGTAAAAATTATCAAAAACCGAAAATCACACATACCTTAATCAAGCAGTTTGATTGCTGAAATTCAAAGCTTCCTAACCCTTATTCTTTTCTCAATATTCGGCCAATAATGTAAAAGATGATGGTGGTTTTTATTTTTGTTTTATTTAACATATAATATGTTTTATTTATGAATTACTAATATAACCTTTTAAAAATAATAAAACTAACTTATAATATAAGGGTAATTTAGTCCTATGCCGTCCACTATCTTGAATAATGGGATAATTGCCCTTTTAGGACTTCCATTTATAAAGCCACAATCAATTTGGTACATTTCACTATAGTTTGCAACTTTTACCTTTTACGCGATTAAGTCCTTTTTCTAAATTAAACACACAAACAATAAAATTTTTCTACAAGACTTTCACACACATTAATTCACATATAGTAAGCACAAATTATAATATCTAAATATTTCTTGGACTCGGATTCGTGGTCTCAAAACCACCGTTCTGATTAGGGTCAAATTCGGACTGTTACATGCTCTGTAACCCTATTTAGGCGATGATTTTGGGTTAAAGGTGTTACATTTATTGGTATCAGAGCTACGATTTAGCCGATTCTTGAACTAACATAGTGTATACAATATTAGCTATACATGCCATTATATAACATGTGATAGTGTGATATGTCCCGACTCTGATGAGAATTGTTTTATTAGTAGACAAAGATGCTTTCCAATTGAGCTAATTCCGATTGCTAAAAGCAATACTCAAGTGTCTGAGTAAAAATGTTACTTATGATGAAACGAAACTCATAAAGGTATGAAATAAATGTTTTATAATGAACATGTTGATGGAAAATGTTATGGTATATGTATATATTTATAAAAGTTAAATTTTGTGGCTTTACAACCTCCACCCCTCACCAATACAGTTTTATATAATGAAATTCACAAGATTTATATTGATTAAGTTCACAAGTGTGAGACTGAAGAGTTCAATGGCTGAATGATTAATAATGCAGTCAGAGCTAAGAATGGGTTAGTAAGTAGAGACGGTTTTAAAAGAGATATTAGATTTTTCTGAAGATTATTTGAGATACGCAATGTCACAGTTAAGGAAGAAGTTATTCATGAGTAATTGACTTATTCAGATATGGTATCTACAAAACGGATTAACTGAAATTTTTTTCTGAATTGGTTCATTTAATGAACTGAATAATGTGAGATTATTAATGACTTTATTAGTCAGTGGAATAGTGATGAAATTGCCAAGATATCTGAATGCAGTTGTTATAATTGGGTATCATACAGCGATTTCCTCTGGGTAAAGGTTGGCTAATCATGATATTAGATAGAATTATTGTTAGTCTGGTTGATTTATGATCGACATTGCTCTATCTTCCTCTGGTTTTCTAAACTATTATGTTTGATAGAAGACTTGATGAAAAGATCCATATGATACTATTTTCTACTTCTACTAGTTGAAGCTCTGAATTGCAAATATGCAATTTATATTGTCTCTATCACAGCTGTTTATAGTGCATATGTGCAATATTACTCTTCTGGATCTCTTTATCATTCAATATGGGTTGTATTCTCGAAAATTTATTTTACATTTTGGATTTCATTATTTCGATTTTCTTGTTATTCTTATGGTCTGATCTTATCTATCAAACATGATTTATCTGTAAAAGATATTCATTAGCTGGAGGTAATTACATTCATTGTTATAAATACTGACTCGATCATGTAATTTGGTGATATGGATCACAAATTTTAAAAATTGTATTACTACATTGGTTGTTGTTGGGGCCACTTTCAGTTTTCCTCTTCTATTTTGGAGTTGAGGTATTATTCTATCTATATGGTTGAAATGTTGGTCCTATTATAGCACTATGGTTTTTAATCTTAATGATGGTTGTGGCTTTAGAAAAATTTAAAGCTTCGATGTTAATAATTGAAATAGTTACATCGATGACACAGTTACTACAGAAAGATGCAAGATTTGAATGGTTTGATAAGTGTCAACAAAGTTTTGATAAGATAAAAGCCCTATTGGTCGAAGCATCAATTCTGGTTCAGCCTGAGTCAGGTAAGGAATTTGTGATTTACAGTGATGCATCATTGAATGGGTTGGACTGTGTTTTGATGCAGTAAGGCAAAGTAATAGCCTATACTTTCAGACAGTTAAAACTGTATGAAAAGAATTACTCGATACATGAATTAGATTTGACAACTATTGTATTTGCATTAAAAATTTCGCGACATTATCAGTTGGTGAGAAATGCTGTACATTTATTGATTATAAAAGTTTAAATTATCTAATGCCGTAAAAAGATTTGAATCTGAGACAGAGTGGATAGCTAGAGCTATTGAAAGACTATAATTTGATAATTGATTTTCATTTGGGAAAAACAAGTGTAATTGCTAATACTCTGAGTAGAAAACCTTTGTTTGCTTTACAAGCAATGAATACCCGATTATTATTGTTTGACGATGGCTCAATTTTTAGCTGAGCTTAAAGCTAAACCGATGTTTCTACAACAAATCTGTGAAGCTCAAAAAAATGATATGTAACATCCTAGATTAGGGGTTATGCGTTTGTGCCTAATTCATGAGTTAGTAGGTTTTGGCAGTGTTGGAAGTGTATTAAGGGTTTTTAGAATTCTAAGATGGAAGAAGAAAGCTTTGGAAAATTATTGGTTTTTAAGTAAAAAGGGAAGCTAGGTAAATGAGGCTTTAAAAGAAACTCCGTGTGAAGCATGACACAAGGAAGCATGTGGTAAAATGGCATGTTTTATGAATTATGAATGTGTTATGTGAATTCTAGAAATAAGGAAATGTAAGGAAATGTATGGAAATGTATGGAAATGTAAGGAAATGTAAGGAAATGTAAGGAAATGTATGAAAATATATGGAAATGTAAGGAAATGTAAGGAAATGTGAGGAAATGTATGGAAATGTAAGGAAATGCAAGGAAATATAAGGAAATGTCTTGTCTTGGAAATGTAGGGAAATGTCTTGAAAATGTAAAGGAATAAAGAGGAAAGTGAACATTTATGGAAACTAGGAAAATGATTTAGAAATGATTCAAAAAAGGAAAGTGAACATTTTTGGAAACTTGGAAATGCAAGGAAATGTCAAGTTTAAAGAGCAGAACGAAAATTTTTGGAAACTTGGAAATGAAAAGAAATGTCAAGTTTTAAAGCTTAAAAAGAGGAAACTAAAGCAAGGTGGCCTTAAGAAAATTAATATGAAGAATTTGACACACAAACAGGCTTGGAAAAGTGGCCTGAAGATGCCACTTAGGGCCTCTGGAAATGGCGCCACATGCAAAGGAATTGGGCCTGAGTTCGAGTCACAGGGAAAGCAAATAAAAGAAATTTTATTTTGCTTCCAGAAGTAGTGAGGTGGACGGCACAAGGCTATAATTTAGGAGCTTTTATTCTTTTATTTTTAAGAGATAAATAGTGGATAAATAAGGGATAAATAAAGGATTTAATTTGGATTATCTTCAAGAGATAATTGTTGGATTAAATTCTTTTAATTTGAATAAAGTGATAATTAAAGGGATAAAGCTATCAAAATAGAAGAGTGGTGGCCAAGTAAGGGACTCTAGCTTAGTAATTTCGGCTATAAAAGGAAAAGAGAGGCCATTCTGCATTATTTTCTGTTATTTGAAAGCCTCTGCCGAATTCTCTTCACTAAATCTTCTTCTTCTTTTATTTTTGCCAAGCCGAAATACCTTGTGTTCTAGCCGAATCCTCCATCTTTATTCTCTTTTCTTTCTAATCCCTCCAAAAGTCAAAAGTTGTGAGAGCATCATTTAGCCATAGCCGAATCTCTGAAGGTTGAAGTGAAGGTGCAATCGATTTCTTCAAGTAAAGGTAAGATCTCATTCGGTTTCATCCTTTTTCTTTTAAGATTTGCCGAAATCTAGGACTAACCCCATTAATATCTTGTTGCTGAAACTTTGAAGAGATCTTTCGGGATTTACTAACTGTTGACTACAAGGAAGAAGGTTTCGGGATTTCTAAGATTAAGGTAAGACATATGTATATTCGGCCAAAGGCCATGTTTTATGTTTTAATGGTTAGATTAAATCTAACGCAAGGTTATAGGAATTTCGACATTCCTAGGAAAACAAGGATCAATTTCGGGATTTGTTGGTGTCCCAATCGGCAACAAGGTAAGTTTAAGAATACTAATCCTACTAGGATTTGGATTTATGGCCGAATGGCTTTTTATTAAAATAGTAAGTGAATAATCAAATGTAGGGATTAAGGATCTAAGCGGTAGATCAGATTTCGAGATCTCAAGGAATTTGCTAAGCGAATCAGGTGTGTACCCCACACTACTTTATAATATGTATTATGGCTATGTTTATTAATATATGTGTTATTAAGTATATGAAAGTGGCTAAAGTACCATGATATGGTACTAAGTACTCAGTCGCGTCCTACTTCCACTAGGATTATGAAATATGTTATTTATAACATGTGAAACTTTATAAGAATGTGAATTTAAGTATGATATGCATGATATGGATAATATGGGTCATTCGGGATATATGAAAAAGGGTAAGTGAATGTGATGACTACGGTCTCACTATCTGAATGTGGTGACTTCGGTCACATTATCCGAATGTGGTAACTTTGCATTATCTCGAATCTCGTGTCTCTTGACACAATTATATCTGTGGCTATGCCACAAATTTTATATGGGCGATGAGCACGTCGATCGCAGCGATCGCCTTCGATGGTGTGTAGCGGGATGGAGGGTCGACTTAGTAGTCCCCACGGTGTGACCGCAGTGCGGGGTGTGTAGCGGATGGACAATTAGGTTTGGGTTTGGGAATGCATCATAACTTGTATTTTATGTTTTGAATGTGTAACTATTGTATGCCCGATTCTATTATGATTTAGTGTCGTGTACACATTGAGTCTGCTTGACTCACCCCGCTTGTGGGACCATGTTTCTGGTGATGAGCAGTGATGGACCGGACTAAGCAGATTGTGGTGGCCATGTTCAACATGAAGTTTATATTTTTATAGACTCTTGAATTTATTTTAGTACTTTGAAATATTTTGGAAACTATTTGATGTAATAAGGCCATAAGGCAATGATGAACGATTTTATTTCTACTTGTTTTATTGTGTTACAAATTTTGATTAAGTTAAAGACTAAGTATTTTATTTTAAAATATGCTCTATATGTTTTATTACTTAATATTAAAAGGGGTTTTCTAATATAAAAATCAGTTTGTTTTCAACACAAGCCCAACCCAAACAATATTTTTTTAATCACGTAAGTTTTTCTCTAAGTAACAAAAGAATTTGAAACTGGTTTAGTTGAGGAACATACCAAATCTGGTCAAAGCTCGTGGGCCGGGTTTGGGGTGTTTCATGATAATGTGTTGCAAGTTAAATGGATATAGAGTGAGTCCACCTCTGATTTAGAATTTCAAAATGGATCTGATAATTGTCTGTTATTCAGAGACAGAGCCTGTGTATCGAAGGATTCAAAGCTTGTACAGAAACTTTTACATGATTGCTTACAGTGGTACTATGTTTATTCATCTGGGGAAATAATAAAATGCATAACGATTTAAAACAAATATACTAGTAGTCTAGAATGAAATGTGGTATTTTTGAAATTGTATTTAAATGTTTGATATGTCAGTAAGTTAAAGCTGAACATTATATACTGATACCTTCGGGATTGTACATGCAATGATGATACCGAAATGGAAATGGGATAAAGTTACTATGGATTTTGTATCAGGATTACCCTGTCTCTAAAAAAAGAAAGATGTTACTTGGGTAGTCGTCGATCATTTGACGAAACCTGCATTTTTTATCCTGATATGAATGGATTTCTCACTTAATAGATTGTCTGAATTATCTATTTCTGAGATTTTCAGATTTCATGGTATGCCAATGTAACAGTCTTTTTTTAGTCAAATCGAAACAGTGATTTCGGGGCCACAAATCCGAAGTCAAAGTAATTATTTTATTATTATTTTAATGTCTACATCATGATAGTATTCTTGTGTATCATCCCTAACCCGTAACCATCACCGATTTAGGTTTAGGGTTAGGAGGCATTACCGGACATTCTGGAACTTTTAAGATCATTTTACAACACAAAGTACAACATCGTTATATCATAGCAAAATACAAGCATACATTCCCTTAATGACGTCTACGAGACCTTAAACATACATTAGAAATGTAACAACCTTATTTAGACCCTATTCGGAACGGTGGTTTTGGGACCACGAATCTGAGTTAGAAAAATATTTTAAAATTATATTTTGTGTTTATTATGTGTGAATTTATTTGTGTGAAATTTTTGTGCTTTAATTTAGTTGTTTGAGTGTCCGATTAAATAAAAGGATTAAATCGCGTAAAATGAAAATTTAGTGGTTATTTTTAGAAGGGCCGAATAGTGGTTGTTCTTTTAATAGAAGGGCCGAATAGTGGTTGTTCTTTTAATATGGAGGCTTTATGTTGTAATTTAGCCATTGATAAAGGTAGTGGACAGCATTGGACTAAAGTAACTTTATTATATATGTTTTATATATTAATTACTAAAGGTTAATTAGGTAAAATAATAATGTTAATATATGTTATAATATATCACAAATTAAAAGCCATTATCCTTTTTTCTACTAACCGAATGTAAAAGAAAAGAAAAAGAAAAGAACAAGCTTAGGGTTCAGCCATTGTTGAAGCTTGATTCAAGGTTAGTCTTAGTTCTGTTTTTGATAATTTTTACGTTTTTGTAATTGTTGCTTCAAATACTTCAAGACCTATGCTTGAATTTTTGATTTTGATGAAGATTTTGAAATGTGCCATTGATGAGTTTACGAGTTTTATGATGCTAGTTGATGAATTATGACATATATGTGTTAGATTAATATGTTTTGTCATTGGATTTTTGATGAATTTGATTAATTTGGACTAAATTGTGTAAATAATATTTTGAGGGACTAAAATGTGAAATAAATGAAACATATGGATTAGTATGATGCTTATGAATATTTGGCCCTAGCATGGTATATGCAAATTTTGTATATTTTGTGTTTTATGCAATAGGGGTTAAATTGCAAAAAGTGTGAAATATCAGGGGCAAAATGGTAATTTTCCCATTTATGTGTTTTTGGATTAAATTGAATGAATGTGTGATTAAATTAGTTAAATTTGAATTTATTTAGATCAAGAACAAAAGAAAACGGAATTTGATCGGGGGAGACCGAAAGTAGTCGAATAGTCGATTATATCGTCCGTCGACGTCCGAGGTAAGCCTATAAGCACATAAATGTTGTTAAAATTTGATAATATATATATTTTACATGATAAACTAAATTTTGCAAAATTAATTTATGTTGGCCGAATGTGATTTGAGCAAGGGAGATATATTTTGAGTTCAATTCGATCAAGTTTCAATGTCCGAAAGCCTCATACGAACCCTAGGAATAGTTAGGATACATATGTCATGACATATGATTTTCGATATGTGTTTTCGTATAAGACCACATCTGGGACGTTGACATCGACTTGTGTTTACATGTAAGACCATGTCTAGGACATTGGCATCGTATTTGATTCGTGTAAGACCCTGTCTGGGACAGTGGCATCGATATGTGATTACATGTAAGACCACGTCTGGGATGTTGGCATTGTACGAGCCTTCCAATTATCCGCGTATCCTTTTTAATTCCGAACAATTCAATGGGCAATGTAAAGTAAAGACCGAATGTGAAATTGAATTACAGTTTCAGGTATGTGCTAGTTAAATGTTTATAAGGAAATAAGGTAAGTTGATTACTTGAAATGATATAAGTTATGTGAATATGGGTTTTGTGTTAGCATAGTTGAACATATAAGTGATTCGGCTTATTGATGTAATTGTGATATTAAAAGTGAAAATATATATGTGTATATGATTGTTTATAATTGAACATATGATATGTATGTGTGATTAAAGTATGACCTTTGTAGTAAATGATATTTTTGAATTGAAAATTATGTGCCATTTTAATATGCCTATGTTAATATATATGTTTTTGCTTATGACTTACTAAGTTTAAATAGCTTACCGTCTGTGTGTTCTTGCTTACCTCTATTTTATAGATTTTGGAATCAAGTTACGAGCTCGGGGATCATCAGAGAAATCCGTCACACTATCGACTCTTTTTGGTATTTTGTTAAGTCTGAATTCGATCTTATGTCATATATACTATAGATGAAATGTTTGATTTTTTGATGTATATATATATAGCCATGCGAAAATGGCTTGATCATTATGTTTAAGTTAAGTTTATTGTGTTCTTGGTTATGTGCTTGATGTGTTTGGTTTTAGCAATTTGGCCTTGGCTTATTATATGTAAAACACGGTTGCTATGTTTATGTTTGTATGTATGATCTTGGTCAAGTGGAGTTTATGTGTTACTTGTTTAATATGCTTTGCTAATGATAGTTGAATTAAGTCATATGTTTCAGCAATAAGGTAAATGATATATGCTTGATGTATTTAGTAAGAAGAAATAATGTTAAGTTTAAGTGATTTTGGCTATGTGATATTTATGTATATATAATAAAGTATGTATATGAAGGTTGGAAGCTAAAGGTATCTATAATTCGGTTTAGTAATATGATAAAAGGATAATTATATGTTCAAATGTGTATAGGATATTTTGATTCATTTTGTAATGACGATGTATGCACCTTTATTATGCTTGAATGGTTGGCTATATAGGTTCCATTGCTATTGGTAAGTAATGAATATGTTTCATTATTGTTTAGGTACGAATCCAAATGGCAAGTGAAATAGTATGGTTTGGTTACGATATTTGGTTCATTATGATATGCATATAATCTTGATAATGATATGACCGAATCAATGATTAGTTAATAGGATAAAATGTGAGTTTAGGTATACTAATATACACATGCGAATTTGGTGTACATTGAAATGTTATTTATGTGAAAATGTTAAATGTGACTTTTGTTTATAAGGTAAAGTGCGCATTATATTTACATATAAACATCAATAGTATGTTCAGTCATGATTTAATGTTACTATGTTTGTATATACATTTGATTATTAAATGGTATAAAATGATTCGGTTGGTTTAATATGCGCATGTATTGAAGAAATATGATTGAAAATCAACTTATGTTATATTTGTTTTGATTTATGTTCGATACATGTTATATAATTATATATGTTGGGATATGTATTAAATGTATAATTTCCATTAATGTTTAAGTCATGTGGTTCGGACATTTTTATGTATTAAGTACTTGTAAAATAACTTGTTGTACATTGTTTAGTGGAATATGTTGTAATGCTATATGAATAAAAAAAATTAGTAGAAAAGATCATATTGCTTTGTGCTTGAATTCAAATGAATGTCTGTTCCAGATTGTGTTTTGTTTGGTAATGCCTCATAACCCTAATCCTGGGATGGATACGGGTTAAGGGTGTTACATTTGATTGGTATAAGAGCTACGGTTTTGTCGATTCTTGGACTAACGTAGCGTGTGTGAGTGTAGCTATACATGCGATAATTTTTATACTTCCATACTGTGATGATTCTTGACATCTGAAAATGTGTTTTCATATAGCATATGGATCCCGAACGAGCTGTAGCTGATGATGTCAAGAGTATAGTGCCTGTTCCCACGCAAGGGACAGCACCGGTTGACCCTCGACCTACTTCGAGTAATCAGAAGGGAGAGGCTAAACAAGTCTTTTACCAAATGATGAATGATTGATTTACTCAATATATCCAAACTAATCTGACTGCACAGCAGCCTGCACCCCTAACTAATCCATCTTCGATACCTGTTATACCTCAAGTGAGTGATCGTTGAGATTGCTTAAGCCTTCTATTGATAAAATTAGAAAACACGAGGCCAAAGAGTCCAGAGCCACTGATTATGATGATGCTGAGGGAGCTGAATTCAGGCTCGATAATAGTATACGGGTGTTTGACGAGTTGTCTTGCACCCCTGAAGAATGCCTAAAATGTGACATATCTTTGGCACGAGACACTGCATATCATTGGTGGAGCACACTAGTATCGGTGGTTCCAAAAGAGCGAGTGACTAGTATTGGTGGAGCACACCAGTATCCTATGCCGGAACCGGGCACGAGGCATTACCGGACATAATCTACTTAATCACACAAATTTATTCCCAACTTGACATCTCTCTGTCATCATCACAATAACCTAATTAAGGTTTTACGAGGCCTTAAACATACATACGAGGGGTTTCGAAACCCAACCAAAAACTTTCGTGATCTTAAAAATTTTCACCTAAACGGGGGACGCATGCCCGTGTGATATGGGACACGTGTAACACCCCAAACCCGGTCAATACGTTATGACCGATTTTGGAACATTATAGGAAAGAAGCTTTGGAAATATTGGCAAAATACTGTGTTCTGAGAAAAACGTTTAGTTTTGGTGATGTTAAAACTATTCATGGTTTAGTTAACCCCAAAGCTTGCTAAACTCGTGTTAAGGGTGACTAGACGACAAAAACTGGAAGGTCTATTTCCTTATTTTTCTCTTCCTTAAAGGAAACTGAATCTTGAAGATTTTGTACAATGACATTTTGAAAACGATATTGAGGTATGCGTGCTTTTGAAAATGGAATTAGTAGTGTTGAGACAAATACCAGGTTAAATTATTTACGACTTATTGCCCGTTTAAACTTGTTTGGAAATCCTTCATTTTGCGTTTTAAGAAAACCCATTTTCCTTATGATTTTTCACATGTATGAAAATCAGAATATGATGAAACCCAAAATAAATAAAATAAAGTTAAAGTGGCCTTATTACAACTTGAAAACCCAAAATAGGAATAAATTTTAAATATAGTCTGGATTACTTAAGAAACTGCAACACATGGCCACCTCGAGTCTGTCCCGGCCCATAATCCGCCATCTACTGATTATCTGCAAAATTAGCAAAGGGGTGAGTCATCGAGACTCAATCTGTACCTCCCCATATAACGCAAATTAGGCATTAGCCCACTCAGTACAGTACATGTTATATGCATGCTATGCAGCCTAACCCAGATCAGCTCTCCATCCAAACACCCGTGGCATTATGCCACCGTGGTTCATAACCACCGTGGTCCTAGACCACTCGTGACCATAGTCACTCGTGATAAAGTCACTGTAATATAATCGTGGGGCTAACCCACCATGGTCATAGATCACCGTGACGATCTCTAGCTATATAGCATACGTGGGGCCAGCCCACCGTGGTCATAGACCACCGAGATAAGTCACTGTTATAAGCAATCATGGTATTAACCACCGTGGTACTTAGACCACTCGTGACCGTAGCCACTTGTGACATTAGTCACTTTTCTCCCTCCTTATTTCAAACATTCCCGAGCCCATGCTCTTTCATATCATGCGCAACATGTATGCAATGTATTTCACAGTGAATAGTAGATTATTTACATACATAACATCCAAAATATACTTACATACAGATTAACAACAATAACCGTATCAAGAACTTACCTAGCATCTCCAATCTTACCCGTAAGGGGTAGTTAACCTTTCATGTCAGTTATTTCGGCTTTTCGCCCTTTTTCAGAGTACACACCTGATAACACGTAAGGTAATACCCTCTACGTCGACGCTTTCACTCGCAGTAACGTCAGCTATCTGTCTATCCTAAACAGGCGTTGGCTCTCTCCCACAGCCCAGCGGAAAGTCCCGAACCGCCGACACAGCATGTTTCTTAAACTTTGGAATAGAAACTACAGGTTCACTCTCTTCCTTAGGTTGACTAGCAGTTGGATCCATGAAGAGATGTGATCAGCACTTAAAGAAGAGGACGTGTGGTTAAGGCACGAAAAAAGGAATATAAGAAGTAGATAACTTGAAATCGAGAAAGTCTCTTACCTCAGGAACTCGGATGAAAGGTAAAGTTCGGCAACTACTAGGCTTTCAGGATTCGACTACAACTGTTCGACAACTAAGATTTCCCGAAGAAAGCATCCCAATTGAGAGAAGATTAAAAAGAAAGGAGAGTTAGCTGAAATACTAACGCCATGCTAGCTAGCCATTCGGTTTTGGCTACACAAACTGAAAGAAAGAAATGAAAGTCAAAAGAATCTCTTCTTACCTTCAACCATAAAACCCGATTGCAAAGGCTCTCAATAACCTAGGATTTTCCTGTAACACCCCTAACCCGTATCCGTCGCCGGATTAGGATTACGGGGCATTACCAGACAATTTTCAAAATTTGGCAAACATATTTAAATCAAATAAGCATGGTAATATAATTATCTTTCTATTTGGTCATAATCGAATGCACCATAAATGTAAAATAAATTGTTACACATATAATTCATTTAAACGACTAAAATTCGGTCATGCTTTAACATAATAATACTTACATTTAATAAGTATAGAATTTGATACTTTCAATTTATTACAAGCATAAAAAAACTTATTACATTTTTAAAACTATAAACACAATTTATGCCATTTAGTAATAAAAACATTATATTATTCACTTGATGTCTTGCTAACCCCATCACACACATAGCAAAAAATATAATAATAATAATATACAAGTGCATTCGGCAATAGCAATTTTATTTAATGGTCTAGCATATAGCTTTAGTCCTTCATCTCATAATCTATTCGACTAATACAAAAAAATATATATATATAAGTGAACATTGGGTATACACAACCACCAATTCAAGGACCAACATATATATATATATATCCCGGTTCATATTACAATTATATACGCATATTATCATATCAATTTAATCATTTAAGGAAATTTAATAATCAATACTATCACCGAATCACATGCTAATTGATTTACCCAATTCATAAATATATATATATATCCTTTTAATTAATCACATATACATATTCGGTCAAACATACTAACTATATTCATATTTATCTTATTAATCCGAACTTAAGTAATTTAACATCTCGGCCGAATATACAATATGCATATCATAATGAAAAATCCTAAACCATACACAATATTACTTCAAACTATATGTCTATACCAAACACTTCACAAATATATGACATGCGAAATATTTAACTAATATCTTACATGCTATAATTCGACGAGCATCCATCACTTACCTCATTTCTAATATATATGCAACCAAACACCACCACATACATATGTATGTTTATATCATATGATTTCTCACCAAATAAAATTTAATCATGCCGAATTTAAAACCCCCATTAACCACATGAAAAAGCCATGAAATTCAAAATACAAAACGATACAAAACCAAGAAAATTAGCCATGTTCGCACGGCTATATATATACATAGACAAAATTTATCATCTTAACAAAACCACAGTCTTTTCTATACATGCCTTTAACCAAAAAACTAAAAAATAAAGAGTACCAAAATATAGATTGATAGTGTAGGCGACTTTCTTGACGATCCGTCTCGAGCCCGTAGCGTATCCAAAATCTATAAAACAAAGGAAACATTTCACACAAATAAGCTTACTAGCTTAGTAAGTCCTAAGTTCATAATAGCATAACATTTAAATTATTAAACTTGCGACATTGTACACAACATTTAATTTTAAAATCAATTTGCACAAGGCCGAATCTTATTAGTACGTTAACTGAAGAAGTTTTTACTTCAATTCCATAAACCTGTGTTTCTTCGCAATACAATTTAATATATATTACAATAATCACGTATTCCAAATTGTGTAATTATAGCATTCATATCAACCACAATACCATATTAAAATTTCTTATATTCTAAGCATTTATACATGCAAACCGAATCTCCATAATAGTACATCAAATTCAACTTCACCATATGATACTCATACACATCATTCATAATCCCATTTACACATAACATAGTCCTCACAATATCAACTTGACTCAAGTAATATTAGGCATAACATACCTTGCATGCTTACTTGAGCCGTTAGCTAGATAAGTCGATTTAAAGTTTGCCTTGAAGAATATTTGATTTTCCCTAATAAAGCACATCACCAAAAATAAGCTGCTAGGCGTTAAAGCCCAATAAATAACACCGCAAGACGAGGCTCTTGGGCTCGTGAGCCCGAAATAAATCATCGGCACTAGGCCTCGCTAGGTTCAAAGCCCGATATCATTCATTCATGTGGTCAATCATTTCACACACCTTTTGCATAGTATTACATATTCACTTCAACTAAACTTATTTACCTTAAGTATTTAAAATCTTTACGTCTTCGTACAATTTTCACGAATCGCATTGAGGCACTTATTCATCGTATGCTATCGAGATTTGACATGATTTATCTAATACACATGTATACATTCGCTATGGCTTATTTATGTACCAAAATTTATCACACATTGTCATATAATAAATTCATAAAAATTCATTTAATATAGTTTAATTTAGGGACTTACCTCGGCTGTCGATGGATTCAAAATTTTCAGCTATTCTGTCACCTTAGCCTTTCCTCGATCTAGTTCTTTCTCCTTTTGATCACGATCTATGAAATGTCAAATGAGTTTTGTTCATATTCATTCTATCTAATTTCTCCATTCCAAAAAAAATGCACATAGTTTAATTATAAGACTAAGAGCCGAATTTCCTTTTTCATTTATTCATCTCATTTAAAACAATATTCACACAAAAATTTTAGTATTCGACCTATTCAATTTAATCCATTTCTTACCATAATACAAATTACAACAATTTGAGATTTCTTTTCAATGGCCGAATGGCCACTAGGTGTAACATCCTAGATTAGGGGTTATGCGTTCGTGCCTAATTCATGAGTTAGTAGGTTTTGGCAGTGTTGAAAGTGTATTAAGGGTTTTTAGAATTTTAGGATGAAAGAAGAAAGCTTTGGAAAATTATTGGCTTTTAAATAAAAAGGGGAGCTAGGTAAATGAGGCTTGAAAAGAAACTCCGTGTGAAGCATGACACAAGGAACCATGTGGTAAAATGGCATGTTTTATGAATTATGTATGAATGTGTTATGTGAATTCTAGAAATAAGGAAATGTATGGAAATATAAGGAAATGTAAGGAAATGTAAGGAAATGTAAGGAAATGTATGGAAATGTAAGGAAATATAAGGAAATGTATGGAAATGTTAAGTTTAAAAGAGAAAAGTGAACATTTTTGGAAACCTAGAAATGCATGGAAATGGAAATGGGAAATGGAAATGAACATTTCTAGAAACTTGGAAATGTAAGAAAAATGGCAAGTATACAGAGCCGATCGAAAATTTTAGGAAACTTGGAAATGACCTAGAAATGTCAAATTTTAAAGTTTAAAATAGGAAATTAGGGCAAGGAGGCCTTAAAAGAAAAAGTTGGTGAAATTTGACACACAAACAGGCTTGGAAAAGTGGCCTGAAGATGTCACTTAGGGACTATGGAAATGGCGCCATGTAACATCCCAAAAATGGGGCTATTTGGAATTAATTATTTTTTCTTATGTTTGAACCACTGTGATATTATTTAGGGAATAATAAAGGTTAATTAAGGGTCTTGAGTAGGCTCGGTTTAGTAGAAAATTTCATCTTGAACTTTAAAGGCAGGGAGCCTTAGCAGGACGGTGTTATAAGAATAAATGAAGGAATTTGGACACTAAAAAGCCCTTGGTAAAGTGGAAAAAGTGAGGCCACTTAAGAGCTAGCATGTGACGCCACCAAGGAGCAAGGGAGAACCTTGGTTCGAGTCACAACAATCCCTCTTTTTGCTCATTAATGGGACGGCACAAGGGGGGGAGTTTTCCTCAGTTTAAACTCTTTTATTATTATTATTATAAGATAATATGAGCATTTAAAATTAGATTTTTATTTGTTCAATTTTAAGGATAATAAGAAGGCTATTTTATTAATTGGATTATTAAGGGATTATTGATTTATTATTTGGGATTAATTCAAATTATTTGAATTAAATTAAACAAGTGGTCAAGAGCAATTCAAGGAGATTAAATGGATTTTGAACTCCTTGGTTAATAGGAATGGACGGCAAGTTAAGGGGGGGTGCCTAATGCTTATAAAAACCTCAACCTACCACCTTGCTTTTCTTTTCCATCTTTGTTTAGCCGAAAATCCCTAACCCTTCCTTCTCTGCTTTCTTTTAATTTTTTTCTATTCTCTCAAAACTTTGGCCGAAACCCACCCTATTTCTTCTTGCAACCCCCTACCCTCAATTCCCTTTTCTTTTATTTCCTAATAGCAAATTCACCCACTAGTTTGCAAAATTCCTTCCTCTATTCTATTGTACTTTGGCCAAATATTGGAAGGAACATAGATCTCTTCAGATTCTTTGTTATCAATCGGTTGATAAGGTAAGTGATGGCTGAATTTCTATCTCCCCTCTTCTTTCTTTTTCTGTCGACTTTTTACAAGGAAAGGTGCCGATTTCGGCAATGGTTAAGTCTTCTAAACGAGTAGTAATCGATTTCTGCTAGGTACCCAGGGGAGTAAAGCAGTCGACTCACAGCCCGATCTCTAGTATTCGATTTTTGGTAAGTAACGGTAAGATCTACTTTGGTTAGTCAGTGATATTCGTTTTAGCCGAAGGCTATTAGTTTTACTTATTAATCAATGGTGGTTGACGAGCGCGATTCGAGAATCAAGTGTTGCGATTAGTATCCAAAAGTGTGAAGGTAAGGATTCGGGTTCACAAGAAACCCTCTCAATTATTTGGTTGGCCGAATGGCCCATATCACTAACCCGGGTATTTGGCCGAATATAGGGTCAAATGGATCTTAGGTGGCCGACTTCTCTTCTTTGGATTTAGAGCATCCGAGGGTGACAGTGTACATACACACACGTATAACTTATTATATATGTTGAATATTGTGAATGCTAACTTAATTGATGTAGCATTGGATAATATATCTTATCGGTATAGATGGAAATTCGTAAGTACCCGTTAACATGACTTTGTTATTTTATGCTTTTGGGAAGCATGATGTATTGATACATGAGATTTAAGCATGTGAAGGCATGAAACATATATATATGACGATGTGGGATTGACGAGTGGAGGGGGCGGTGATATTGTGCCGACGGGAACCAGTGTTTTGGTAACACACCGTGACTACGGGTCACCAGAGGTTTGGTACCTCCGCAGGTTTGGCACCTCATAGCGACTTATCCACCGTGGTTAACACCACCGTGGGTTGGTTGGCCCCACTTGAGATATGGGATCGTCTGCCAGTGATTTGGTATCACACGATGGGTTGGCCGCATCAATCGATTTGTGTCTACGGACACCAGTGTTTTGGTAACACATTGTGACTATATGTCACCAGTGGTTTGGCACCACCAGTGGTTTGGTACCACAACGTGGTAGACAGTGGCGTTTGGTTGGCTAGGTTGGGTACATAGTATTCTCCATATTAATTGTTATATGTTGTGTATGAAAATGTTTTTAATGCGGGGGAAGGGTTACATACTGAGTCTTGGTGACTCACCTTCTCCTTTATATTCTTCAGGTGACACGTAGATCGCGGATGTGGAGCCGGGTTGACTCGAGGTGGCCATGCAGTGGGATTTAAATTTTAATAGACTTTGGATTCCAGTTTATTTATTTTTGGATTGTTGATTTAAATTTTATTTTGGATGTAATAAGGCCTCCTGACACTTTATTTTTGCTATTTTTCATATGTTGGATACTTATTTTAAACTATGTTATTATTATTGAATTAAAATCACATGTTTTCCAGATTAAACCGAAAAAAAAAATGTTTTTATCGAGCCATCGGGCACATTTGAAATTTGTTTAATAACTTGACTTAATTATTTTTTTTTAAATAAACACTAAGTATGGTTTACCAAGATAATCAAATACGAGAAGTTTTCAACAAAAATGGGTTTTAAAATGGTTTCCAAAAAGTTCTCCTCGTAACAAACTAGATTCGGCCATAGTGTTTGGGCCGGGTTTGGGTTGTTACAAAATTGGTATCAGAGCCCAGTTCAAAGCTCACACAGGGCCCAAGGCCCAAAAATGTTTTGGTAGGCCTTATGGAATGATTTTTGGTTTTTGAACAGCATGGCCCGAGTCTCCGGCACCGATCCACCCAGGTAAGTACATCTAAACCTCTTTGTGAATTATATTCTGTAGAAGGGTAGGAAGCATGGAACGTAGATAGACTTATAGGAACTTGAACCCTAGGATTAGATTACTCAAACACACAAACAAAACATAAGACTTAAGGAACCAAACCAATCTATGACTTAGCCATTGAGCTAGGGTGTGGTAACCCCTGTACGCATGTCGAGGATTGGATCCGGAAGAGCCTGGTATTTAAGCAGTCCTCGTGACTCACCTCCTCTTCGCAGGTATCCTACCTGGTGCGTAGCTTCGATTCACCCTAACTCAGAGGGCTCAGTGGTGTGGTAACCTCTGTGCGCATGTCTAGAAAGGTTCGGTGAGAGCTTGGTATTTAAGCAGTCTGCGTGACTCACCTCCTCTTCACTCGAATCCTGCCTGGTGCGTAGCTTTGGTTCACCCTGACCAAGAGGGCTCGGTCATAGGCTAAACATAATGATTAAAACCCGAAAAAGGGAGTTAGCCATGTTTTCGAAAAAGAATGAAACAACAACAACCCGAATGTTTTCAAAGCTTTAGCAATAACTCTTTCAAATCGGAGAACATCACTTTTACATCGTTTTTCTCGAAAAACTTAGTTTGTGGAAAATTACAAAAATACCCTTAGGGGTGAAATTACCAAAATGGCCTGACTCATAAAATATCAGTTCAATGGTTTTGCTCAAAAATTTTAACTATTTTACAAATATTCAACAACTTAGCTTTGAAAATCATCAACAAAATATTTTGGTTTTGGAAAATTACGAAAACGCCCTCAAGTTGCAAAATTACCGAAATGACCCTGGTTTTGGAAATCTTTACAAACATCACTATTTGAAAAGGAACATTTTCAGAAAAAACCCCCAAGTTTTGCAACTGTTACAAATATCCCTGACTTATTAAAACTACGAAATTGCCCCTGAATGACAAAATTACCAAAATACCCCTGGTTTCAAAACGATGCCATATCTCTAAATTTTACAAATTTTTCAGAAAAACCCTCCAGTTTTGGGAATTTCAAAACGATCTACTTTACTAAAGTCTTAAAATTTCTTTTATTACGAAAGTACCCCTGTAGGAAAATGACGAAAATACCCCTGGGTTAGAAATGGGCAGAAATGTTCGAAGAGCGAATAGGTATGGAAAGTATTAAGGAATGCATGCATGAACTCCTTTGTGTGTACTAGGATAGAAGACTGAAACCTTGTTTGCTCGAAAGAATCTCTGATTAAACCTTATCCATAAAATTTCTTCGCGAGTAATAAAGTGGAACAAATGCTAACGCATAAAAATTTTCTTGATCAGAATAAAAGCGCGGTAGATAGAATGAGTTCTAGAGGACGTGGACGCCGTGGACGCGGTAGGGGTAGGATGACGGTGTCTGAACCGTCAGGTCGGGTCAAGGTTCTGAAAATGAGGTACCACCGCCACCACCACCTCCTACTTTTAGAGCTGAGGAGTAGGATCGGGCCCGCATGCGGTCAGATCGCAAGTCGCTTTGCGAGTCTTGGAAATGGTGGTCTGAAGCCGGTGGAAATTTGGGAGCTCAAAATCGTTTCGAGAGCGACTCGATCTAACGGAGCGGAGGTATTCCGGGGTGTGTCAGGAGTGGCACCCAGTGCGGCGGAATACTGGTTAGAGTCAACTGAAAGGATCATGGATGATCTTGACCTGATTGAGGAGGAAAAGCTGAAAGGGGTAGTGTCGCTTCTAAAGGATGAAGCGTATCAGTGGTGGCTCACGGTTCGAGACAGAGCTACGGCAGATGATTTGACTTGGAAGTATTTCAAAACCACATATCAGAAGAAGTATGTGGGCACCAGTTATACGGATGCTCAGAGGAAAGCCTTTCTAGGGCTAGTGCAAGGAACTAAGTCAGTAGCGGAATATGAGGTGGAGTTCTTAAGGCTAAGTAGATACGCTAGAGGCATCGTGGCTACTGAACATGAACGTTGCGTCCGCTTTGAGGACGGGCTTAGAGATGACTTGAGGCTGATAATTGCTCCACAGCAGGTTCGTGAGTTCTCATCTCTAGTGGAAAAGGCTAAGGTAGCTGAAGGGATCAAGGAGGCTGTGAGGCAAAGTTATAGTAGGAATAATCAAAAGAGAGGATTTGGGTCAGCTGGATCCAGTGGTAGTGTCCAGAAAAAGGCTAGGCCAAGTGGGCCAAATCAGGCGGCAAGGCCCATGACTACTAATCAGAGGCCGACTCAGTGTAACCGCTGTGGAAAGACTCATTGGGGAGGTTGTTAGACCGGTGATAGAGGATGTTTTGAGTGTGGGTCTTTGGAGCATCGTGTCAAAGATTGTCCCCGGAAACTAGCTAAGAATCAGCCAGAGGGGCAGAATCGTACTCAGGATAGAAATGTGGGACCACAGAGGGGTCGTGGTAATTGCAGAGGAAACAATGGTCCTAACCGAGGTCGTTGAACTCAGGGCAGAGGTTCAGGCAACACAAAGGCTAGGCAGCCTGGCTTAGTCTACGCAGCGAGGCATCGCGAGAAAGGTGACGCACCGGATGTCATAACCGGTATGTTTCTAATTTTTGGTCTTCCTTATGTTGCATTAATTGATGTGGGTTCAACGCACTCGTACATTGCTAGTAGTGTGGTAGGAACTATGGACCTAGACTCTGAGACTACTTCTAGAAAGATGACTGTACTAAGCCCCTTAGGTCACTCTGTAGTCGTAGACAAACTTTATAGAGACGTACCCCTAGAACTCCAAGGGGTAATATTTGTGGCTGATCTGATGAAACTACCGTTTGGGGAGTTCGATTTGATCCTTGGAATGGACCGGCCGGTTAAGTATCGGTAATTTGGATTATGCAATGACTAAGCGCATGGTTCTTAAGGCAGTGAAGGTGATGAAGTGGTTATGATAGGTGATAGAAGGAATTACCTATCCAATGTGGTGACTGCCTTGAAAGCTGAAAAGATGGTTAAGAAGGGTTGTGAGGCGTATTTGGTTCGAATCTGTGCTTTGGAAGCTAAGGAGTCAGTAGTGGAAAAGGTCCGAACGGTTGGGGAATTCGTTGATGTGTTCCCAGAAGAGCTTCTGGGTCTGCCTCCAGATCAGGAAGTTAAATTCTGTATAGACTTGCTACCCGGAACGGCACCTGTGTCTATAACACCATACCGTATGGCACCAAAGGAATTGGTGGAGCTGAAGGCTCAAATTCAGGAGCTTTTGGATAGAGGGTTTATTTGACCAAGCATATCTCCGTGGGGAGCACCGGTGTTGTTTGTCAAGAAGAAGGACGGTTCAATGCGGATGTGTATCGACTACCGCCAATTGAACAAGTTAACGATCAAGAACAAGTATCCGTTGCCTAGGATTGACGACTTGTTCGATCAATTAAAAGGCGCCTCGGTGTTCTCGAAGATAGACCTTAGGTCGGGTTACCATCAACTTAAGGTGAATAAGGTTGATGTTCACAAGACGGCATTCAGAACTCGGTATGGACATTACGAGTTTCTAGTAATGCCATTTGGATTGACCAATGCGCCGGCAGCATTCATGGACTTGATGAATAGGGTGTTTCAGCAGTACTTAGACCAATTTGTCGTGGTGTTCATAGACGATATATTAGTTTATTTTAAGACGGAGAAGGAGCATGATATGCAATTGCGTATAGTTCTACAAGTGCTGAGGGAGAAGCAGTTATATGCCAAATTCAGTAAGTGTGAATTTTGGCTTAGGGAAGTGGCTTTCTTAGGTCATGTAGTATCGGTAGAAGGAATTAGAGTGGACCCTCGCAAGATTGAAGCAGTATTGGATTGGAAACCACCTAGGTCGGTGGCTGAAATACGAAGTTTTCTGGGTTTAGCGGGGTACTATCGGAGATTCGTGGAAGGATTCTCTCTAATAGCAGCGCCGTTAACTAAGTTACTAAGGAAAGGTGTTCCATTTGTATGGACGGAGAGGCAGCAAGAAAGCTTTGATACGCTAAGGAAAATTTTGACGGAAGCTCCGATTTTGGTACAGCCTGAAGCAGGAAAGTTGTTTACCGTGTAACAGACCAAATTTGACCCAAATCGGAACAGTGGTTTCGGGACCACGAATCCGAGTCCGAGAAATGTTTTAATATTTTATTTCATGATTATTATATGTGAATGAAAATGTGTGAAAGTTTCGTAGAAAAATTTTATCGTTTAAGTGCTTAATTTGATAAAAAGGATTTAATCGAGAAAACGCGAAAGTTGCATGCTAAAGTGAAAGGTACTAATTTGATTGTGGCTTTATAAGTGGGTGTACTAAAAGGGCAATTAGCCCATGTGCAATAAGGAGGGACGGCAATAGGCCTTTTAATCATAAAATTTAAGTTGTTTTAGTATAATTATAAGTTAAAGATTAGTGTTAATAAATATGATAATATATATGTTTGTTTTAACATAAAATAATAAAGTTAAGTGGGAGGAAAGAGAACTTCACCTTGCTCATCTCCTTGGCCAAAAGTAGGAGGAAGAAACTCCATTTTTGGAGCTTGAATTTTCGGCACTTTGGGGCATAATTAAGGGTATGTGTTTTGTTTAGTTTTTGAAAATTTTTGCATTTTTGGAATGGTTGCTTTAAATCCTATACAACCCATGTTTAAATTTTTGAAAATACTATGTATATAGGATTCGGCCATTAACATGCTTGGATAGTTTTGATGATTGATGGTCTTAGATTAAATGTATGTTAAGGATTTACAAGTTTTGTATTGGAGTTTTTGGTAATTTTGAGTTTATAGGGCTAAATTGAAAAGAATAAAATTGTGAAGGATTAAAATGTCAAATAGATGAAATGCATGGACAGCCATGGCTATGGGGAAGGTTTGGCCTAGCCATAGTGGTAGGAAATTTTGCATATTTTGAGTTTTGTGTAAAATTGGACCAAATTGTAAAAATGGAAAACATCAGGGGCAAAATTGTAAATTGCCATTTGTGTGTCTTGGGACTAAATTGAGATGAAAAGCAATTAAATGAGCTAAATTTTAATGTGTTTTAGATCAAGAGCAAAGAAAAACGGAATTAGACCGGGAAAAGACGAAGGTTCTCGAATAGCCGATTCGCACGGACTATCGACAACCGAGGTAAGTCCTTTAGCTAAAATATGTCAATAAATTAATTATGAACTTAGTGAATGATGAATTGTGGAAATTTGGAGTATAAATTCATGATATAGCCGAATGGGAATGTATAGTATTGAAGTGAATTTATTTTGGCTAATGCAAGGCGAATAAGTAAGTTCTTGAGCTACCTTATGTTTAAAGGTTATTTATAAATCTAGTGAATGATAAAATTTGTATGAGTTTGGTGTAAAACCATGAGTTTGCCGAATGTGATGATGATGAATTGGACTTGATTTCAAATATTTTAATGCAATGTGAATAAATGCATATGGTTCGATATGTGATAGTGAAATGTAAAAGCATGTAAAACTATTCTGACATTCGGGCTTCGAGCCTAGCAGGCCTTGTGCCGGTGTTACTTATCGGGCTTTTATGCCTAGCAGGCCTTGTGCCGGTGTTACTTATCGGGCTTTTATGCCTAGCAAGCCTTGTGCCGGTGTTACTTATCGTGCTTTTATGCCTAGCAGGCCTTGTGCCGGTGATTCTTTTCGGGCTTATACGCCTAGCGATCTTGATGCCTGATGTATTTTGCAAAATGGAAATCGAAATTTATGTTCAAGGTGAATTAAAGCAAACTTATCGAGTTAACTGCTCAGGTGAGTATGTGAAGTAGGAATGAATTTCTTACTTATATAAGACAAGGAAAATCAGTAATTTATTGTAAATAGCATGTGTTACGAGTGTAGAAAATATATATATGGTTATAATATGTGTTATCGGCTTTACAAATGAATGATATGATTGTTATATCTTAGTCTTTTATGATGAGAATACATGACTAGGCATACTTGGCTACATGAGTGGTTGTGTAATTGATGCCATATTATAGTAATTGACCAAATATGAATATGTGTACTTAAAATTATACGATGACATTTTGGGTTTCGAAAGGTTAAATTATAAACAAGTATTTCAAACATAAGCATGTGGGTGAAGAAATATCGTTTCTACAAATTCATACTTGTTAAAATGAGTATGAAAATCTAAGTTTGAAAATAAGTATGAGTACAGTCCACAAATTTGAATTATAGTAATTTAATGGTCGATATTCAAATGTTATTTTTATGAAGTTAGGACTTACTAAGCTAGCAAAGCTTATCGTGTGAAATGTTTCTTTTGTTTTATAGATTAGGTGCAATCTACAAGCTCGTCGGGACCGTTTGGAAAGTCGCTCACACTATCAATCTACATTTTGGGTACTCTTTCATTTTGGTTTTAAACAAAGGCATGTATAGGAAAAGACTTGGTTTTGTTTGATGAAATTTCACGGTTCATGTATATAATGGCCATGCGAATATGGCTAAATTTCTAGTTAAATACGTTGTTGTGTTTTTGATATGTATGTTGGTTCATGATGGCAAGGTTTATGCTTTCTTAATCAAAGTTTAATCGTTTTTGTTAAGGAAATGTTTATATACGAAATGAATCCTTGAAGTAGGAATGTAGGTAGGATCGGTTAGAAGCTAGTCTCTCATAAAATGCTACAAAACAGCTTGTAGTAACAGCAGTGATGTGAGTTAGAAAAATCACCAAAAATAGGGTATATTGAATTATAAGGTGAATGAGATATGGAATTAAACCTTATTGTATCTATTTTTACATGAAAGAAACAGAGTAGGCAAAAGATTTATATATTATGAGATAATTAAGTTTTAGTGAGACTCGCTCTGAATGAATTCGTGAGTCACTGCTATTACATTTTGGAAAAATTTCCATAAATTGTACAAAAATAATTAAGAAGCATGGTTTATTTTTCATTGGTATAAACAAGAACATCATAGGAAATTTGTGCATTGAGATAACTGCATTTTTGTAGGGACAGGTCAGAATCGTCAAGCGGTGTAATAAGGGTAACTTTGATGAATAAACTGTACTAATTGGCCACATGAAAAATTCTGGAAAAATTATGGTGAATAGTTATATGAGTCTAGTTTCAAGGAAAATTTACGGATCTAAATTTCGAGTTTTGTAACTCGAGTTATGGCCGATTTAGTCGGTAACAGAACGTAGTTGGACAGCTTTAAAAATTTTACTCCCGAGTTAATGGTTAAGTCTAGTAATGCCACGCACTCGATTCCTGCAAGGGTTTTGGGTAAGGGGTGTTACATTTGATTAGTATCGAGCTTACGGTTTAGTCGATTCTAGGACTACCGTAGCGCGCGTGTGAGTCTAGCTATACATGCCTTTATTATAGGTTGATAGTGTGGTGACTTTTGACAGCCTGAACTTTGTTTTATATAGTAAATGGACACCGATCCCGAAAGAGTCAGAGTGATGATGGGGAGAGCGTGGCGCTGGCCGTGCCTACGGATCAGCGATGATAGACTCTCGACTGCTTTGAGTAGCCACGAAGGAGAGACTAAACAAGCTTTTATCGGATGATGAATGAGTGGTTTGCCCAATTTATTCAAAATAACCCTACCGTGCCCCAACCTCCACCCCTGAATAATCCAACTCCGATTCCTTCAGCTCCCCGATGATAGATCCGATGAGATCTAGTAGGCCCCAGATTGATAAAATCAAAAATTTGGGGCGAAGAATTTAAAGCTAATGACGATGATGACGCCGAGAAAAGCCGAAATGTGGCTTGATAACACTATTCGGTACTTGATGAGTCGTCTTGTACTCCTGATGAATGCTTAAAGTGTACTATATCTTTCTTCAAGGGACACCGCATATCACCGTGGAATACACTAGTATCGGTGGTTTCAAAGAAAAAGTGACATGGGATTTCTTCCAAACCGAATTTCGCAAGAAGTATATTAGCCAAAGATTCATTGATCAAAAACGAAAGGAGTTCCTTGAGTCAAACAGGGCAAATGACCGTAATTGAATATGAAAGAAAATTTGTCGAGCTTAAATGATATGCTAGAGAGTGTGTTTCTCACGAAGCTAATATGTGTAAAAGATTTGAAGACGGCTTAAATGAAGATATAAAGATGTTTGTTGGCATTCTTGAAATTCAAGAGTTTGTAACTTTAGTTGAGAGAGCTTGCAAAGTCAAGAGCTCGGAAAAGAGAAAAGAAAGGCTGAGACAGAAGCTAGAGACACCCAAAAAAGGTCTTTGGGTAAAGTCTTTCATTCCACGACAAAGAAGCCCGAGACGACTACACTGGCGGTAAAGCTACTACAGATCCACCTAGACGGGATCGACCTCCTATGAGCTCCCGAGCTACCTCGATAGCCAGTGTCGGTAACGTTCCACAAAATAGAGTTGAGTGCAAGCACTGTGGGAAATGGCACTCCGGGAGTTGTAGATTTCATGATCGATCTTGCTATAAATGTGGATCGTCGATCATTTTATTAGAGAGTGTCCGGTTAGCCGAAAGGAATCACGCTTGAGAACACCAAACCGGGCAACACGTCAATGCGGGGTAGACCACCCAAACATTCCGGCAATGTGGGTGGTAGTCAGAAAGGAACGAAGAACACTATGGTTCGATCTGAGGCTAGAGCTCCAGCTAGAGCATATGCTGCACGAGCTAGAGAGGATGCTTCCTCCCCCGACGTCATTACCGGTATTTTCACTCTTTATGATACTCATCAGTAATTGCACTAATCGATCCTGGTTCGACTCATTCTTATGTGTGTGAAACTTTAAAATTCGGCAAGACTCTGCTAGTTGAGTCTACCGAGTTTGTGATTCGTGTGTCCAACCCTTTGGGTAGATGTGTGCTTGTTAATAAAGTGTGTAGAGGTTGCCCGTTGATGATTCGAGATTATTGCTTCCCAGCTGATTTAA
This sequence comes from Gossypium bickii, assembly GCA_025503065.1. Lineage (NCBI taxonomy): Eukaryota > Viridiplantae > Streptophyta > Magnoliopsida > Malvales > Malvaceae > Gossypium > Gossypium bickii. Next base: position 69,713,156 of record CP106709.1, read on the forward strand.
TGTTGTTGCCCTTTGACGAATTTGATATAATCTTGGGTATGGATTGGCTAACCATGCGAGCGCATAGTGGATTGTAAAAAGAAAGCTTATTGATTTGAAATGTCGAAACGGTGAGACCATCGAATTAAATCTGTGACATAAATGGGTTGCCTACAAAGAATATCTTCAATGTTAGCCCAAAAGTATGTGAGAAAAGGGTGTGAAGCTTATTTGGCCTATGTAATTTGGATAATAAAATGTCCGAGAAACAAATTGAATCAGATCGCTTGTATGTGAATACCCGATGTGTTTCTGAAGAACTCACCGGGTTTACCCACATGCAGTGATTGAGTTCGGCATTGAGTTAGTGGCGGAGTGCGACTCGATTTCGATAGCTCCGTGCCGAATGGCACCTACTGAATTAAAAGAATTGAAAGCGCAGTTGCAAGAGTTGACAGATAGGGGTTTCGCGCGACCGAGTTTTTCTCCGTGGGGTGCACCGGTTTTATTTGTGAAAAAGAAAGATGGGACTATGCGAATATGTATCGACTACGCAGGCTAAATAAGGTAACTATAAAGAATAAGTACCCGTTACCTCGGATTGATGATTTATTTGATCACGGTTGAAGGGGGCTTGATGTTTTGAAAATAGATTTGAGATCGGGCTATTATCAATTGCGAGTCAGAGATTCAGATGTGCCAAAGACTGCATTTCGAACGAGGTACGGACATTATGGAGTTTTTGGTTATGCCTTTTGGACTCACTAATGCACTGCTGTTTTTATGGATCTAATGAACCGGGTCTTTCGACAGTTTTTGGATCGGTTTGTAGTAGTGTTTATTGATGATATACTGATCTACTCCAAAAATGAAACAGGAACATGCTGAGCATTTGAGATTAGTACTACAAACTTTGAGAGATCAACGATTGTATGCAAAGTTCGATAAGTGTGAGTTACGGATGAATGAGGTCGACTTCTTGGGTCATGTTGTTTCAGATGTCGTATTCGGGTGGATCCAAACAAAACAAAGAAATATACTTGATTGGAGACCACCAAAGAATGTTTCGAGATCCAAGTTTCCTAGGTCTTGCGGGATATTACAGACGGTTTGTAAAAGGTTTTTCACATTATAGCTACCCTTTGACGAGATTACTACTGAAAAGATGTCAAATTTGAGTGGTCAGAAAAGTGTCAGAAAAGTTTCGAATAGTTGAAAGCCCTTTTGACCGAGGCTCCAGTGTTAACTCAACCTGAATCGAGTAAAGAATTTACTATTTTTAGTGATGCTTCCTTGAATGGGTTGGGTTGTGTTTTAATGCAAGAAGGCAAGGTGATAGCCTACGCTTGAGACAATTGAAGCCGCATGAGAAAAATTATCCAACTCACGATCCGAGTTACACCATCGTGTTCGCATTAAAAATTTGGCGTCACTACTTATTTGGCGAAAAATGTCATATTTATTCAGATCACAAAAGTTTGAAGTATTTGATGACTCAGAGAGATCTAAATTTGAGACAACGCAGATGGTTAGAATTGCTGAAAGACTATGAATTAGTGATTGACTACCATCCAGGGAAAGCTAACGTTGTTGCAGATGCGTTAAGTCGAAAATCATTATTCGCTCTTCGTGCATTGAACGCACAGGTGGCTATGTCTGATGATGGCTCAATCATAGCCGAGTTACAAGCAAGACCGTTGTTTATTCAGCAGATTTGTGATGCACAGAAAGTTGACAAAAAGTTGATTGCTATTCGGATTCAGTGTGAAAATGGTACAGAATCAGATTTTCAGATCGATGCAAATGATTGTTTGAGTTATAAAAGTCGATTGTGTGTTCCTAAGAACTCAGATTTGATACAGATGTTTATGAGGGAGGCCCATAATGGTCGAATGTTGATACACCCAGGTAGCACGAAAATGTATAACGATTTGAAACAGTTTTATTGGTGGCCTGGCATGAAACGGGACATATCTGAGTTTGTTTCCAAGTGTTTAATTTGTCAACAAGTGAAAGCTGAGCATCAGGTACCGTCCGGATTATTTCAACCAATCATGATACCCGAATGGAAATGGGATAGAATTACAATGGATTTTGTATCCGGTCTTCCTATGACACCGAGTAAGAAAGATGCTGTATGGGTTGTCGTTGATAGACTAACTAAATCAGCTCATTTTGTGCTTGATGCGTCTGACTTTTCACTTGATAAACTTGCCAAATTGTATGTGTCGCAGATTGTAAGGTTGCACGGTGTACCGAGTTCCATTGTTTCTGATAGGGACCCAAGATTCACATCGCGGTTCTGGAAGAAATTGCAAGATGCTCTAAGTACTAAACTTTATTTTAGTACAGCTTTCCATCCGCAAACAGACGGTCAGTCTGAGCGAACTATTTTGATACTTGAGGACATGTTGAGGTGTTGCGTTCTCGAGTTTGGAGGTACATGGGAACGATACCTACCTTTGATTACAATAATAGCTTCCAATCTAGCATAAAAATGGCACCTTATGAAGCCTTATATGGTCGAAAATGTCGCACACCGTTGTATTGGACTGAGCTCAGTGAAAACAAGATACACGAGGTTGATTGGATTAAAGAAAAAGAACAGAAGGTGGTACTTATCAGAAATAACTTGAAAGCTGCTTCGGATCGTCAGAAGTCCTATGCCGATTTGAAGCGTAAGGATATTGAATTTCAGGTCGGAGATCGGGTGTTCTTAAAAGTTTCTCCGTGGAAGAAAATACTCCGATTTGGCCGGAAAGGCAAGTTGAGTCCGAGATTTATCGGACCGTATGAAATCATCGAGTGTATAGGGCCTGTTGCTTATCGATTGAAACTGCCCCTTGACTTAGAAAAGATACACAATGTATTTCATGTTTGATGCTTCGCAGATCTGGTCGGATCCGTCTCATGTGATCACCCCGTCAGAGATTGAAATTCGATCTGATTGGACCTATGATGAGGAACCGATTCGTATCTTAGCTCGGGAAACCAAAGAGTTAAGAAATAAAAGAGTTCCATTAGTCAAGATTCTATGGAATCGTCACAGAGTTGAAGAGGCTACGTGTAACACCCCAAACCCGGTCCAACACCACGACCGAATCTGGTATGTTACGAGGGAAAACGAGTTTGAAAATTTCGAATTTGTACCAACTAGACTTGATAAAAACTTTGCTCTTTTTTTTTTTTTGAAAACAAGTTGTTTAATGATGTTACTAAAACATTCAAACTTAGTAAAAGTTTGATTCCACGTTAGAAAACAATTGATTTTTATTGGTTTATAAAAACAGTGTGATACCCGATGGTATAGTTGAAAACATATCGTTAAAGTTTTAAAATCGTTGTTGTGTCATGTTTTAGCAAATTAACCCAATTAGTCATTTAAGGCATATTAAAATCAAACTTAAAACATAATAATAAAAGGCATAATTTAAAGGCTTTTACAAGTCCGAAATAAAACCCAAACAAAATTAAATAACTAAAGTACTCAAATGCAAATGGTGAGTAAACTTTTATTTGAGCATGGCATGCGCACCAGAGTCCATCCCGGCTCCATGTCCGCGTCTACGAGTCACCTGAAATGTCAAAGGAGAGGGTGAGTCGAGTGACTCCGTGTGTAAATCCCGCTCCCGATAGAATCTACATGCTAACACACATCATACATAGCAATACAATCAATGCAACCCGATCCTAACCATCCATACTCCTTTCTACCCGCGTGGTACCAAACCACTTTGTGACATACCGTCACGATGTGTTACCAAAACACCGATGTCCCAAAGACATAATATCCATCAATGTGGTCCCAAACCACTTTGGTGTCCCAAAGACACAGCTTGTGCTACCAAAGCACCGTGACCAGAAGTCACAATCCAATGATGATGGGGCCAACCCATCGTGTGTTACCGTAACACTAGCGGACAATCCCATATCTCAAGTGGGGCCAACCCACGGTGGTCAAACCACGGGGACAAGTCGCAAGGAGGTGCCAAACCTCGGTGTCCCAAAGACACAATGTGCTACCAAAGCACTTTGGTGACCGTAGTCACAAATCCGGTGATGGGGCCAACCCATCGTGTGTTACCAAAACATCGGCGTCAATCCCGTATAATCATCTCATGGGGCCAACCCACTGTGGTACCGAGCCAGCTGGGGCGAGACGAGGAGGTACCAAACCTCTGGAGGTGCCAAACCTCTGGTGACCCAAAGTCACAAAGTGTGCTACCAAAGCAGCATGGTGCTCGTCGACACAAAACATCACTGCTCCTCAACTCGTAATACCCATCAATATGCCATACTCATGTAATCATGCATATCATATAATCATGCATCTCATGCTATATTTCATGTCACATATACCCACACCATGATATCATATAAATCATCAAGAACTCATAATGATATTAGTAATAACTTACCCGAATCCAAGCTCATACCCAAATGGGTATCATATCAATCCATCAATCGCCATAATTTTAATAGGCATACAGTTTTATTAATAATATTACTAAATATAAGTGTGTTAGTATACACACACGATTATCTGAGCCTAGGAATCCCTACGGACGATCTATGTCCCTCGATTGTCAAGCCCCTAAAACAATCGGCCAACCTAGGATTAGGCACTTACAACATTCGGCTATCAACCAATAACCAAAGGGATTAATATCGAACCCTTACCAAAACTTACCCCTCCGGCTAATCGTAAAAGAAAGGCTCCACTTGATTGTATCCAAAATCCCAATGACCTATAACAAAGAGGTTAATACCCTTCCAAAAATAACCATATTCGGTCCTTAAGCAAACCCACATCAACAAAGTGTAAGGGAGAAGGGAGATGGCCATTCGGCCCTGCACTTACCAACACCCAAAATTCGGCCAAGGAAGCTTCAAGGAGAAGAGAGAGGTTCGCCAACTTTTAGAACAAGATGAAGAAAGAGTTCGGCTTAATCCCAAAGAAGAAACGCAAGAGAAAGGTGTATAGAAGGGATTGGTATTCGGTCAACAGTGGAAGGAAGATTCGGCTCACAAATGTTAAGATAGAAGGAAAACAAAAATGGTAAAAGGGAGAGTACTTACGGTTTGAAAGAAATAAGAAATGGAGGGAGAGCTTTGGAGGATGGGTTTCGGCTACTAGTAAGAGTCAAGGGGAAACAAAGAAATTTCGGCAAGGTGAAATTGCTTAAGCTTTCGGTTTTGAAAAGGAAGAAAATGAGGACTTACTTGAAGGAATTCGGCTACTACCAAACAAGAGATGAAAAGAATTTTTGGCAAATAGTTACTTGCACAATCGGTTAAAGGAGAAAGAGAGAAGAAATCTTGAAGTTTTTGCTAGCTTTTGACTAAAAGAAAATTGGCTTACCAAAAAGAGTTTGTGACCGAAAATGCTAAGAAAAATGCCAAAAGAATTTCGGCTACCAACTCACCCCACTATGCCGTCCATTTCCCCCCTCCAACTCCCCCAAATATTCGGCCATATCCCCCAAATAGCTCCCATTCACTCATTCAAAAGAGTGGACCAAGTCACACTCCTAAATCCGCTCCCTACCTTTCATTTGAATGGGGAGACCAAGTCCAAGGTAGAGTTCAAATTCCATACACCTCTTCCCTCCTATGCCGTCCAAAATATAAGCCAAAAAGGGAGATTTCTGCAGCTTGAACTCAGGACTTCTCCCCCTTGCAGATGACGCCACACCAAGCTCCTCCTTTGCCACTCTGCCAGCTCTTCATTTGTGCAATAAAATCCCATTTTATTTTCTTAAGCCCCCATTCTATCAGCTCCCCACACCTAAGGCCAAAAACTAAAATTTTCCTACCTACTCAGGCATACACTTAGCCTATAATTAAGCCTCTAAAACACCGAAATAGCAACACAGCACACTAACACATGCAATATCATGCAGCACAAAATAGCCCCTAACCCGGGATATTACAGTTCTACCCCCCTTAAGAATAATTTCGGCCTCGAAATTACCTGGTCAAAAGAGTTGCGGGTATTGCTGTCTCATCGCATCCTCGGGTTCCCACGTGGCTTCCTCCACACCATGATTCCGCCAAAGAACCTTAACCAAAGGCACGGACTTCCTACGTAGAACCTTGACATCCCGATCTAGAATCGCGACTGGTTCCTCTTCCATAGTCGATCTGGATTTACCTCGATCTCTCCATCGCTACTACATGAGATGGATCTCGACGATACCTCAAGCATCGTCGAACGTGAAAAACATCGTGAATCGACTAAGTTCTGGCTGGCAACTCAAGCGTCGCCATACGCCATCGTCCAACTCGTCTCAATACCTTATACGGCCCAATAAACCTCGGACTTAGCTTGCCTTTTCTGCCAAACCTCAGCACCTTCTTCCAAGGCGAGACCTTTAAGAAAACCTGATCTCCCACAGCGAACTCAATATCTCTTCGCTTAAGATCAGCATAAGATTTTTGCCGGTCTGAAGCTTCCTTCAAACGAGACTGAATCAACCTAACCTTGTCTTCTGTCTCAGCAACCAACTCGGGTCCCAACAATTGACGTTCTCCCAACTCTGTCCAACAAGTAGGTGAGCGACACTTCCTACCATACAGCGCCTCATACGGTGCCATTTTGATGCTCGCTTGGTAGCTGTTGTTATAGGCGAATTCGGCCAACGGCAGAAACTCATCCCAACTGCCCCTGAAGTCCAGAACACAACCTCTCAGCATGTCTTCCAAGATCTGAATGACCCTTTCTGATTGCCCGTCAGACTGTGGGTGAAAAGCCGTGCTTTGAAATCCAAGCGCGTGCCGAGCTTTGATGCAACGCTCTCCAGAACCTCGACGTAAACCTGGGATCCCTATCCGAGATTATCGAAACTGGAACACCGTGTAGCCTCACTATCTCTGACACATAAAGCTTTGCCAATCTCTGAAGTGAATAGTCCACTCTCACAGGAATGAAATGAGCCGACTTAGTCAAACGGTCCACGATAACCCAAACTGAATCCTTCTTACTTGGCGTGAGCGGTAAACCACTGACAAAATCCATAGTTATCCTTTCCCATTTCCATCGAGGATTTTCACAGTGAAGCAAACCCGACGGCAAATCGATGTTCCGCCTTGACTGCTGCGACAAAGTCGAGACACTTCCCAACAAACTCTGTCACCTCTTTCTTCAAGCCAGGCCACCAAAACTGTTCTTTAAGATCCCTATACATTTTACTACCTCCAGGATGCATAGCATAAGGATCTATGTGCGTCTCCGAAGAATCTTCCGCCTCGACTCAACATCTTTAGGCATACAAGCCTTCCCTTGAAAAACACGAGAACCTCATCATTAGACAAGTCAGTAACCCTCCAAACCACCATTCTCGCACTTGTAACCTTCGCGCACTCGTAACCTCATCCTCCAATCGCTTCTCTTTGATCTGCTCAACCTAAGTAGGCTTAACTGCGGCTCTGCGAGAATACTCCGTCGTCATACAAACTTAAATGGGCAAACAAAGCTCTTAAGTCCGAAACAACCCTACGGCTCAACGCGTCTGCCACTACGTTAGCCTTGCCCGGGTGATATTCAATCGAACAATCGTAGTCTTTGAGCAATTCAACCCATCTACGCTGCCTCAAATTCAGATCCTTCTGAGTCAATAGGTACTTCAAACTCTTATGATCTGTGTAGACGATTGACTTCTCACCGTACAAGTAGTGCCTCCAGATTTTTAGAGCGAAGACTACAAATGCCACTCTAAATCGTCGTCGGATAGTTGACCTCGTGTGGCCTCACCGTCCGAGAAGCGTAAGCCACCACCTTACCCTCCTGCATCAGCACACAACCCAAACCCGTATGTGATGCGTCGCAGTACACTGTGAACTCCTTACCAGCCTCAGGTTGAATTAACACAGGAGCCTCTGTCAAGATCTTTTTCAACTTATCAAAACTCTCCTGCTGTTTCTCAGTCCAAACGAACGGAACTCCCTTCCTTAACAGCTTAGTCATCGGTGCGCAATTAACGAAAACCTCAACAAACCTTCTGTAGTATCCTCGCCAAACCCAGAAACTCCGAATCTCAAATGATCGACTTAGGAGGCTTCCAATCCAAAACCGCCTCAACCTTCCGAGGATCTACTCTAATCCCCTCAGCTGATACTACATGACCCAAAAACGTCACTTCACTAAGCCAGAACTCACACTTACTGAACTTAGCATAGAGTTGCTTCTCCCTCAAAATCTGCAACACCACTCTTAAGTGTGCATCATGCTCTTCCTCCGACCTAGAATAGACCAAGAAATCGTCAATAAAAACCACGACGAACCGATCCGAGATCTGCTTTGAAACACCCTATTCATCATATCCATAAAAGGCTGCCGAGCGTTAGTCAACCCGAACGGCATTACCGAGAATTCGTAGTGTGCCTGCATCGAGTCCGGCTTGTCTTTATGGATATCCGCTTCCTTAACTTTCAACCGATGGTACCTAGACCTCAAATCGATCTTCGAAAATACCAATGCACCTTTCAGCTGATCAAACAAGTCATCTATCCGTGGTAACGGATACTTGTTTTTAATCGTCAGCTTATTCAGTTAGCGGTAGTCGATACACATCCGCATCGAACCGAACCGCTCTTTCTTCTTGACGAATAATACCGCGCTCCCCTACGGTAAAACACTTGGCCTAATGAAACCTCGATCCAACGGCTCCTGACTCGAGCCTTAAGCTCCACCAATTCCTTTGGTGCCATCCTATATGGAGCAATAGACACTGGTGCAGTCCCTGGTAGCAGATCTATCCCAAACTCTACCTCACGATCGGGTGGCAAACCCGGAAGCTCCTCTGGAAACACATCAACAAATTCCTTAACAGTACGAACCTTCTCAACAGCAGATTCCTTAGCCTCCAAGGCATACACATGAACCACATACGCTTCGCAGCCCTTCCTGACCATCTTTATAGCTTTTAATGCCGACACCACATTGGATAAGTAATCTCTCCTATTACCTATCATAATCACTTCATCTCCCTTATCCGTCGATAGAACCATGCGCTTAGCCGCGCAATCCACTTTGGCCTGGTACTTCACCAGCCAGTCCATCCCGAGAATCAGATCGAACTCCTCAAACGGCAGTTCCATCAGATCAGCAGCAAAAACTACCCCTTGGAGTTCTAGGGGTACATCCTTATACAACTTATCTACCACTACAGAGTGACCTAGAGGGCTAAATGCACACATATCCGCCTAGAAGATAACTCGAGAATCTAAGTCCATGGTCTCAACTATACTACTAGCAACATACGAATGCGTGGAACCCAAATCAATTAAAGCGGTATAGGAGAACCAAAAATCAAAACGTCACGGTGATTACGTCCGGTGCGTCGCCCTCGCGCGGCGCCTAGTCGCATACACGCACTGGTGTCGTGCCTCGTAACTACCCGCACCTCTCGCCCGGTGCTCCACGACCTCGACCAAATCCATTACCACCTCTGCCATTACCACGGCCCCTCGTGGTGGCGGTCCATTACCTCTCGAATCGTTACGGCCCGACTCTCGGGATCGAATCACGCCATCCTACGCGGACGGTCCACGATGCGATGATCCGAGAACCACACTCGAAGCAACCTTTACCACCACCAACAACCACCCCAATGAGATTTCCCACACCGATTACATCATGCGGTGGTCCCCGCCTAGCAAAGACCAAATCTAGCGATCGATTCTCGCCCACTCGGTCTAGCCCTCTTCTGCGGATTACCCGACGATCCAGAAGACCCAAAACTCCTCTTAAGCCTACTCCTGTCCATGTTCTGCCTCACTGATTCCTTAACACCCTCGGCTACCTTAGCCTTCTCAACTAAGACAAATGAACTCGCGCTCTCTGGCGTGGGAGCAATCGCGACCTCAACTCGCGTCTCGCACCATCCTCGAAACGAACACACCTCTCATGCTCGGTGGCTACAATGCCCTGGCATACCTACTCACGGCCGGGAACTCACCTGCGTACTCGACCAGCAGATTTACTCCTGAACAAGCCTCGAAATGCCTTTCACTGGGAGTCGATGTAACTAGCCCCGATGTAATTCTTTTGGTATGCAGCTCTGAAATAATCCCATGTCAGATCCTCACCGCCACAATCATGTCCCGAACCGTGAGCCACCACTGGTATGACTCATCCCGAGAAGCGATACAATCCCTTAAGTTTCTCCTCGATCGTCAAGTCCGATCGTCCATGATCCGCTTCGGTTGCCTCTAGCCAATATTCAAAGAAGGCTTTGGGAGCAACACCAAACACCTCGGAAGAACTTCGGCCCGTTAGCCCTGAGTCGCTCGAGAACATTTCCTAACTCCCGCACCCCCACTTACACCAGCTACCCTTTCCAACACTCGCAAAGATCGCTGTGACATCACTGCGTCATCTCGGTCGATCTTGGAACTCACCACCTCCACCGGTGGCGAATCCCAGATCTCATTTTCTCGAACCCCGCCCGGATCCTACGGGCTCGAAACCGTCATTCTACCCCTACCTCTACCACGAGTATTACGACCACGTCCGCCTCGAGTGCTCATGTCTAAACGATCTACGTATCTGATTAAAAAGATTTTTATGCATTAGTATCGTTCCACTTTCTTAACCGCAAAGAAATTTTATGAATAGAGTTTATTCGGGGGTTCTTTCGAGCAATCAAGGTTTCAGATCCTCTATCCTATTCATCCAAAAGAGATTATACATTCATGCCTTAACCCTTTCCATACCTATTCACTCTTCTGACATTCTTTGCCCATTCTAGCCCAAGGGTATTTTCGTCATTTTCCTACAGGTATATTTTTCGTAATAAAAGATATTTTAAACTTTAAGTAAAACTAGTCAATTTGAAATTCCAAAAATTTGAGAGTGTTTTTGAAAAATTTTGTAAAATACTTTGTTTTGGAAACCAGGGGTATTTTAGTAATTTTCACAAACTGAGGGCGTTTTCGTAAATTTTCCAAAATCAAAATTTTGATTGATATTTTGTAAAACAGAGTGTTTGAATTTCGTAACATCATTGAAATTTTGGGGCAAAATCATTGGGTTGCTATTTTATAAACCAAGGGCATTTTAGTAAATTTACCCCTAAGGGCATTTTTGTAATTTTCCATAAATCAGGGTTTTCCAGAAAAACGTTGTAAATGTGACATTTTCGGTTTTGAAAGAGTGTATTGCAAAAGTTTTGAAAACATTAGGGTTGTCGTTGTATTTTTGAAAACATAGCTAATTCCCTTTTCGGGTTTTAATCGTTAGGTTAAGTCTATGACTGAGCCTTCTTGGTCAGGGTGAACTCGAGCTACGCACCAGGTGGGATACCTGCGAAGAGGAGGTGAGTCACGAGGACTGCTTAAATACCAAGCTCTTCCGGATCCTCTCCTAGACATGCGTCTGAGGGAGTTACCACACCCCAGCCCCGTGGTGAGTCACGATTGGTTTAGTGCTTTAAGTCTTATGCTTGATTCAGTGTGTTTGAGTACTCTAATCCTAGGGTTCAAGTCCTATAAGTCTAACTACGTGCCGTATCATCTACCCTTCTACAAATAATAGTTCACGAAAGAGTTAGAATTACTTACAGGCGGCTCAGTGCCGAGACTCGGTGCCATGCCTTGTAAACCATGTATCCAATCCCAAAACACTTAAAACAAACTTTTGAAAACAGTTTGGGCCTCAAGCCCACAGCCGAGCTTTTGAACTTAGCTCTGATACCACAATTGTAACACCCCAAACCCGGTCCAACACCACGACCGAATCTGGTATGTTACGAGGGAAAACGAGTTTGAAAATTTCGAATTTGTACCAACTAGACTTGATAAAAACTTTGCTCTTTTTTTTTTTTTTTTTGAAAACAAGTTGTTTAATGATGTTACTAAAACATTCAAACTTAGTAAAAGTTTGATTCCACGTTAGAAAACAATTGATTTTTATTGGTTTATAAAAACAGTGTGATACCCGATGGTATAGTTGAAAACATATCGTTAAAGTTTTAAAATCGTTGTTGTGTCATGTTTTAGCAAATTAACCCAATTAGTCTGTTAAGGCATATTAAAATCAAACTTAAAACATAATAATAAAAGGCATAATTTAAAGGCTTTTTACAAGTCCGAAATAAAACCCAAACAAAATTAAATAACTAAAGTACTCAAATGCAAATGGCTGAGTAAACTTTTATTTGAGCATGGCATGCGCACCCCGAGTCCATCCCGGCTCCATGTCCGCGTCTACGAGTCACCTGAAATGTCAAAGGAGAGGGTGAGTCGAGTGACTCCGTGTGTAAATCCCGCTCCCGATAGAATCTACATGCTAACACACATCATACATAGCAATACAATCAATGCAACCCGATCCTAACCATCCATACTCCTTTCTACCCCGCGTGGTACCAAACCACTGGTGACATACCGTCACGATGTGTTACCAAAACACTGATGTCCCAAAGACATAATATCCATCAATGTGGTCCCAAACCACTGGTGTCCCAAAGACACAGTTGTGCTACCAAAGCACTGGTGACCGAAGTCACAATCCAATGATGATGGGGCCAACCCATCGTGTGTTACCAAAACACTAGCAGACAATCCCATATCTCAAGTGGGGCCAACCCACGGTGGTCAAACCACGGGGACAAGTCGCAAGGAGGTGCCAAACCTCTCGGTGTCCCAAAGACACAATGTGCTACCAAAGCACCGGTGACCGTAGTCACAAATCCGGTGATGGGGCCAACCCATCGTGTGTTACCAAAACACCGGCGTCAATCCCAGATAATCATCTGTGGGGCCAACCCATCGTGGTACTGAGCCACCTGGGGCGAGACGCTGAGGTACCAAACCTCTGGAGGTGCCAAACCTCTGGTGACCCAAAGTCACAAAGTGTGCTACCAAAGCAGCACGGTGCTCGTCGGCACAAAACATCACCGCTCCTCAACTCGTAATACCCATCAATATGCCATACTCATGTAATCATGCATATCATATAATCATGCATCTCATGCTATATTTCATGTCACATATACCCACAGCCATGATATCATATAAATCATCAGTAACTCATAATGATATTAGTAATAACTTACCCGAATCAAGCTCATACCCAAATGGGTATCATATCAATCCATCAACTGCCATAATTTTAATAGGCATACAGGTTTATTAATAATATTACTAAATATAAGTGTGTTAGTATACACACCTGATTATACGAGCCTAGGAATCCCTACGGACGATCTATGTCCCTCGATTGTCAAGCCCCTAAAACAATCGGCCAACCTAGGATTAGGCACTTACAACATTCGGCTATCAACCAATAACCAAAGGGATTAATATCGAACCCTTACCAAAACTTACCCCTCCTGGCTAATCAGAAAACGAAGGCTCCACTTGATTGTATCCAAAATCCCAATGACCTATAACAAAGAGGTTAATACCCTTCCAAAAATAACCATATTCGGTCCTTAAGCAAACCCACATCAACAAAGTGTAAGGGAGAAGGGAGATGGCCATTCGGCCCTGCACTTACCAACACCCAAAATTCGGCCAAGGAAGCTTCAAGGGAGAAGAGAGGTCGGCCAACTTTTAGAACAAGATGAAGAAAGAGTTCGAAGCAATCCCAAAGAAGAAACGCAAGAGAAAGGTGTATAGAAGGGATTGGTATTCGGTCAACAGTGGAAGGAAGATTCGGCTCACAAATGTTAAGATAGAAGGAAAACAAAAATGGTAAAAGGGAGAGTACTTACGGTTTGAAAGAAATAAGAAATGGAGGGAGAGCTTTGGAGGATGGGTTTCGGCTACTAGTAAGAGTCAAGGGGAAACAAAGAAATTTCGGCAAGGTGAAATTGCTTAAGCTTTCGGTTTTGAAAAGGAAGAAAATGAGGACTTACTTGAAGGAATTCGGCTACTACCAAACAAGAGATGAAAAGAATTTTTGGCAAATAGTTACTTGCACAATCGGTTAAAGGAGAAAGAGAGAAGAAATCTTGAAGTTTTTGCTAGCTTTTGACTAAAAGAAAATTGGCTTACCAAAAAGAGTTTGTGACCGAAAATGCTAAGAAAAATGCCAAAAGAATTTCGGCTACCAACTCACCCCACTATGCCGTCCATTTCCCCCCTCCAACTCCCCCAAATATTCGGCCATATCCCCCAAATAGCTCCCATTCACTCATTCAAAAGAGTGGACCAAGTCACACTCCTAAATCCGCTCCCTACCTTTCATTTGAATGGGGAGACCAAGTCCAAGGTAGAGTTCAAATTCCATACACCTCTTCCCTCCTATGCCGTCCAAAATATAAGCCAAAAAGGGAGATTTCTGCAGCTTGAACTCAGGACTTCTCCCCCTTGCAGATGACGCCACACCAAGCTCCTCCTTTGCCACTCTGCCAGCTCTTCATTTGTGCAATAAAATCCTATTTTATTTTCTTAAGCCCCCATTCTATCAGCTCCCCACACCTAAGGCCAAAAACTAAAATTTTCCTACCTACTCAGGCATACACTTAGCCTATAATTAAGCCTCTAAAACACCGAAATAGCAACACAGCACACTAACACATGCAATATCATGCAGCACAAAATAGCCCCTAACCCGGGATATTACACTACGTGGGAGCCTGAAGAGTCAATGAGGCAACAATATCCGAACTTATTCAACGGTAAAATTTTCGAGGACGAAAATTCTTAAGGGGGGGAGAGTTGTAATAGACCAAATTTGACCCAAATCGGAACGGTGGTTTTGGGACCACGAATCCGAGTCCAAGAAATGTTTTAATATTTTATTTCATGATTATTATATGTGAATGAAAATGTGTGAAAGTTTCGTAGAAAAATTTTATCGTTTAAGTGCTTAATTTGATAAAAAGGATTTAATCGAGAAAACGCGAAAGTTGCATGCTAAAGTGAAAGGTACTAATTTGATTGTGGCTTTTTAAGTGGGTGTACTAAAAGGGCAATTAGCCCATGTGCAATAAGGAGGGACGGCAATAGGCCTTTTAATCATAAAATTTAAGTTGTTTTAGTATAATTATAAGCTAAAGATTAGTGTTAATAAATATGATAATATATATGTTTGTTTTAACATAAAATAATAAAGTTAAGTGGGAGGAAAGAGAACTTCACCTTGCTCATCTCCTTGGCCGAAAGTAGGAGGAAGAAACTCCATTTTTGGAGCTTGAATTTTCGGCACTTTGGGGCTTAATTAAGGGTATGTGTTTTGTTTAGTTTTTGAAAATTTTTGCATTTTTGGAATGGTTGCTTTAAATCCTATACAACCCATGTTTAAATTTTTGAAAATACTATGTATATAGGATTCGACCATTAACATGCTTGGATAGTTTTGATGATTGATGGTCTTAGATTAAATGTATGTTAAGGATTTACAAGTTTTGTATTGGAGTTTTGGTAATTTTGAGTTTATAGGGCTAAATTGAAAAGAATAAAATTGTGAAGGATTAAAATGTCAAATAGATGAAATGCATGGACAGCCATGGCTATGGGGAAGGTTCGGCCTAGCCATAGTGTTAGGAAATTTTGCATATTTTGAGTTTTGTGTAAAATTGGACCAAATTGTAAAATGGAAAACATTAGGGGCAAAATTGTAAATTGCCCATTTGTGTGTCTTGGGACTAAATTGAGATGAAAAGCAATTAAATGAGCTAAATTTTAATGTGTTTTAGATCAAGAACAAAGAAAAACGGAATTAGACCGGGGAAAGACGAAGGTTCTCGAATAGCCGATTCGCACGGACTATCGACAACCGAGGTAAGTCCTTTAGCTAAAATATGTCAATAAATTAATTATGAACTTAGTGAATGATGAATTGTGGAAATTTAGAGTATAAATTCATGATATAGCCGAATGGGAATGTATAGTATTGAAGTGAATTTATTTTGGCTAATGCAAGGTGAATAAGTAAGTTCTTGAGCTACCTTATGTTTAAAGGTTATTTATAAATCTAGTGAATGATAAAATTTGTATGAGTTTGGTGTAAAACCATGAGTTGGCCGAATGTGATGATGATGAATTGGACTTGATTTCAAATATTTTAATGCAATGTGAATAAATGCATATGGTTTGATATGTGATAGTGAAATGTAAAAGCATGTAAAACTATTCTGACATTCGGGCTTCGAGCCTAGCAGGCCTTGTGCCGGTGTTACTTATCGGGCTTTTATGCCTAGCAGGCCTTGTGCCGGTGATTCTTTTCGGGCTTATACGCCTAGCAGGCTTGATGCCGGTGATGTATTTTACAGAATGGAAATCGAAATTTATGTTCAAGGTGAATTAAAGCAAACTTATCGAGTTAACTGCTCAGGTGAGTATGTGAAGTAGGAATGAATTTCTTACTTATATAAGACAAGGAAAATCAGTAATTTATTGTAAATAGCACGTGTTACGAGTGTAGAAAATATATATATGGTTATAATATGTGTTATCGGCTTTACAAATGAATGATATGATTGTTATATCTTAGTCTTTTATGATGAGAATACATGACTAGGCATACTTGGCTACATGAGTGGTTGTGTAATTGATGCCATATTATAGTAATTGACCAGTATATGAATATGTGTACTTAAAATTATACGATGACATTTTGGGTTTCGAAAGGTTAAATTATAAACAAGTATTTCGAACATAAGCATGTGGGTGAAGAAATATCGTTTCTACAAATTCATACTTGTTAAAATGAGTATGAAAATCTAAGTTTGAAAATAAGTATGAGTACAAGTCCACAAATTTGAATTATAGTAATTTAATGGTCGATATTCAAATGTTATTTTTATGAAGTTAGGACTTACTAAGCTAGCAAGCTTATCGTGTGAAATGTTTCTTTTGTTTTATAGATTAGGTGCAATGTACAAGCTCGTCGGGACCGTTTGGAAAGTCGCTCACACTATCAATCTACATTTTGGGTACTCTTTCATTTTGGTTTTAAACAAAGGCATGTATAGGAAAAGACTTGGTTTTTGTTTGATGAAATTTCACGGTTCATGTATATAATGGCCATGCGAATATGGCTAAATTTCTAGTTAAATACGTTGTTGTGTTTTTGATATGTATGTTGGTTCATGATGGCAAGGTTTATGCTTTCTTAATCAAAGTTTAATCGTTTTTGTTAAGGAAATGTTTATATACGAAATGAATCCTTGAAGTAGGAATGTAGGTAGGTTCGGTTAGAAGCTAGTCTCTCATAAAATGCTACAAAACAGCTTGTAGTAACAGCAGTGATGTGAGTTAGAAAAATCTCCAAAAATAGGGTATATTGAATTAGAAGGTGAATGAGATATAGAATTAAACCTTATTGTATCTATTTTTACATGAAAGAAACAGAGTAGGCAAAAGATTTATATATTATGAGATAATTAAGTTTTAGTGAGACCTGCTCTGAATGAATTCGTGAGTCACTGTTCTGTTTTGGAAAAATTGCCATAAATTGTACAAAAATAATTAAGAAGCATGGTTTATATGTGTAGAACCCTTAATGCGTCTATTTTTCATTGGTATAAACAAGAACATCATAGGAAATTTGTGAAATGAGATAACTGCATTTTTGTAGGGACAGGTCAGAATCGTCAAGCAGTGTAATAAGGGTAAATTTGATGAATAAACTGTACTAATTGGCCACATGAAAAATTCTGGAAAAATTATGGCGAATAGTTATATGAGTCTAGTTTCAAGGAAAATTTACGGATCTAAATTTTGAGTTTTGTAACTCGAGTTATGGCCGATTTAGTCAGCGTAATGCAGTTGGACAGCTTTAAAAATTTTACTCCCCGAGTTAATGGTTAAGTCTAGTAATGCCACGCACTCGATTCCGGCAAGGGTTTCGGGTAAGGGGTGTTACATACCGTCTACTGTGATGCATCCCATACTGGTTTGGGATGTGTGCTGATGCAAGAAGGGAAGGTAGTAGCCTATGCATCTCGTCAGTTAAGACCGCATGAGGTTAACTACCCAACACACGATTTGGAGTTAGCAGCAGTTGTCTTCGCTCTAAAGATATGGAGACATTATCTGTACGGGGAGAAGTCGATAGTCTACATGGATCATAAGAGTTTGAGGTATCTTCTGACCCAGAAGGATCTAAACCTGAGACAACGTCGGTGGATTGAACTATTAAAGGACTACGATTGTTCAATCGAGTACCATCCGGGTAAGGCTAACGTGGTAGCTGACGTGTTGAGCCGGAAGGTTGTGACGGACTTAAGAGCAATGTTCGCGCGGTTGAGTCTATATGATGATGGGAGTCTTTTGGCGGAACTCCAAGTTAAGCCAATGTGGATTGAGGAGATTAAGGAAAAGCAGTTAGTGGATGAAGGCTTGAACGCTAAGAGGGAACAAGTTCAGGATGGTGGTTTGGAAGGGTACAGTCTATCTAGTGATGGAGTGCTATGTTTTCAAGGGCGAGCATGTATGCCGAAAGATGTGGAGTTGAGGCGAAAAATTCTCCACGATGCACATAGCAGCCCATACGCTATGCATCCGGGAGGAAGCAAGATGTATGGAGATCTACGGAGACAGTTCTGGTGGCCGGGGTTGAAGCGTGAGGTAACTGAATTTGTAGGGAAGTGTCTGACGTGTCAGCAGGTTAAGGCTGAACACCAATTGCCATCAGGGCTACTTCAACCGGTAAAGATCCCTCAATGGAAATGGGAGAGGATCACTATGGATTTCGTCAGTGGGCTACCCCTTACGCCCAGCAAGAAGGACGCAGTTTGGGTAATAGTAGACCGTCTGACTAAGTCAGCTCACTTTATACCGGTAAGGGTGGATTTCTCTCTTCAGAAGCTAGCTAAGCTGTATGTGTCAGAAATAGTAAGATTGCATGGTGTGCTAGTATTGATCATCTCGGATAGGGATCCCAGATTCACGTCAAGGTTCTGGAAAGCGTTGCATCAAGCTTTGGGTACAAGATTGGATTTTAGTACAGCTTTCCATCCACAGTCTGACGGACAGTCGAAAAGGGTGATACAGATCTTAGAAGACATGTTAAGAGGATGTGTCTTGGATTTTAGTGGTAGTTGGGAGGAGTACCTACCATTAGCGGAATTCGCTTATAACAATAGTTATCAAGCGAGTATTCAGATGGCTCCATATGAAGCGCTGTATGGACGGAAATGTCGTACTCCGACGTGTTGGACGGAGTTGGGAGAACGACAAGTTAGGTCCGACTGGTAACGAGACCCAAGACAAAGTCAAAGTGATCCGGCTCGTCTTAAGGAAGCGTCGACGTGAGACCAGTAAATCCTATCTTGATTTAAAACGCAAGGAAATGGAGTATCTTTGTAGGAGACAAGGTTTTTACAAGGTGTCACCTTGGAAAAAGGTGTTGAGATTTGGCCGAAAGGAAAGCCGTGAGCCCAAGGTTCATCGGGCCATATACAGTTGTAAAGCGAGTAGGACCGGTAGCTTATCAGCTAGAGTTGCCGGCAGAACTGAATCAGATCCATGACGTATTTCATGTATCGATGCTGAGACGGTATCGGTCAGATCCTTCGCACGTTGTGCCAGTAGCAGAGATTGAGGTGAACTCGGATTTATCTTTTGAAGAAGAACTGGTGCAGATCTTAGATCGAGATGTGAAGGTTCTACGAAAGAAGTCAGTGCCCTTAGTGAAAGTGCTATGGCGGAACCATGGTACAGAGGAAGCTACGTGGGAACCCGAGGATGTGATGAGGCAGCAATACCCCCACCTCTTCTAATCAGGTAATTTCGAAGACGAAATTTATTTTAAGGGGGGTAGAACTGTAACATCCCAAAAATGGGGCTATTTGGAATTAATTATTTTTTCTTATGTTTGAACCACTGTGATATTATTTATGGAATAATAAAGGTTAATTAAGGGTCTTGAGTAGGCTCGGTTTAGTAGAAAATTTCATCTTGAACTTTAAAAGCAGGGAGCCTTAGCAGGAGGGTGTTATAAGAATAAATGAAGGAATTTGGACACTAAAAAGCCCTTGGTAAAGTGGCAAAAGTGAGGCCACTTAAGAGCTAGCATGTGACGCCACCAAGGAGCAAGGGAGAACCTTGGTTCGAGTCACAACAATCCCTCTTTTTGCTCATTAATGGGACAGCACAAGGGGGGGAGTTTTCCTCAGTTTAAACTCTTTTATTATTATTATTATAAGATAATATGAGCATTTAAAAGTAGATTTTTATTTGTTCAATTTTAAGGATAATAAGGAGGCTATTTTATTAATTAGATTATTAAGGGATTATTGATTTATTATTTGGGATTAATTCAAATTATTTGAATTAAATTAAACAAGTGGTCAAGAGCAATTCAAGGAGATTAAATGGATTTTGAACTCCTTGGTTAATAGGAGTGGACGGCAAGTTAAGGGGGGTGCCGAATGCTTATAAAAACCTCAACCTACCACCTTGCTTTTCTTTTCCATCTTTGTTTAGCCGAAAATCCCTAACCCTTCCTTCTCTGCTTTCTTTTAATTTTTTTCTATTCTCTCAAAACTTTGGCCGAAACCCACCCTATTTCTTCTTGCCGAACCCCCTACCCTCAATTCCCTTTTCTTTTATTTCCCTAATAGCTGAATTCACCCAGTAGTTTGCCGAAATTCCCTTCCTCTATTCTATTGTACTTTGGCCAAATATTGGAAGGAACATAGATCTCTTCAGATTCTTTGTTATCAATCGGTTGATAAGGTAAGTGATGGCCAAATTTCTATCTCCCCTCTTCTTTCTTTTTCTGTCGACTTTTTACAAGGAAAGGTGCCGATTTCGGCAATGGTTAAGTCTTCTAAACGAGTAGTAACCGATTTCTGCTAGGTACCCAGGGGAGTAAAGCAGTCGACTCACAGCCTGATCTCTAGTATTCGATTTTTGGTAAGTAACGGTAAG
Source organism: Gossypium bickii (assembly GCA_025503065.1). Lineage (NCBI taxonomy): Eukaryota > Viridiplantae > Streptophyta > Magnoliopsida > Malvales > Malvaceae > Gossypium > Gossypium bickii. The sequence continues at coordinate 69,733,964 of CP106709.1, forward strand.
ATCTACTTTGGTTAGTCAGTGATATTCGTTTTAGCCGAAGGCTATTAGTTTTACTTATTAATCAATGGTGGTTGACGAGTAGATTCGAGAATCAAGTGTTGCGATTAGTATCCAAAAGTGTGAAGGTAAGGATTCGGGTTCACAAGGAACCCCTCTCAATTATTTGGTTGGCCGAATGGCCCATATCACTAACCCGGGTATTTGGCCGAATATAGGGTCAAGTGGATCTTAGGTGGCCGACTTCTCTTCTTTGGATTTAGAGCATCCGAGGGTGACAGGTGTGTACATACACACGTATAACTTATTATATATGCTGAATATTGTGAATGCTAACTTAATTGATGTAGCATTGGATAATATACCTTATCGGTATAGATGGAAATTCAGGTAAGTACCCGTTAACATGCCTTTGTTATTTTATGCTTTTGGGAAGCATGATGTATTGATACATGAGATTTAAGCATGTGAAGGCATGAAACATATATATATGACTGATGTGGGATTGACGAGTGGAGGGGGCAGTGATATTGTGCCGACGGGCACCAGTGTTTTGGTAACACACCGTGACTACGGTCACCAGAGGTTTGGTACCTCCAGAGGTTTGGCACCTCATAGCGACTTATCCCTGTGGTTAACACCACCGTGGGTTGGCCCCACTTGAGATATGGGATCGTCTGCCAGCGATTTGGTATCACACGATGGGTTGGCCCCATCAATCGATTTGTGTCTACGGACACCAGTGTTTTGGTAACACATTGTGACTATATGTCACCAGTGGTTTGGCACCACCAGTGGTTTGGTACCACAACGGGGTAGACAGTGGCGTTTGGTTGGCTAGGTTGGGTACATAGTATTCTGCATATTAATTGTTATATGTTGTGTATGAAAATGTTTTTAAAGCGGGGGAAGGGTTACATATTGAGTCTTGGTGACTCGCCTTCTCCTTTATATTCTTCAGGTGACACATAGATCGCGGATGTGGAGCCGGGTTGACTCGAGGTGGCCATGCAGTGGGATTTAAATTTTAATAGACTTTGCATTCCAGTTTATTTATTTTTGGATTGTTGATTTAAATTTTATTTTGGATGTAATAAGGCCTCCTGACACTTTATTTTTGCTATTTTTCATATGTTGGATACTTGTTTTAAACTATGTTATTATTATTGAATTAAAATCACATGTTTTCCAGATTTAACCGAAAAAAAAATGTTTTTATCGAGCCATCGGGCACATTTGAAATTTGTTTAATAACTTGACTTAATTATTTTTTTTAAATAAACACTAAGTATGGTTTACCAAGATAATCAAATATGAGAAGTTTTCAACAAAACTTAAATGGGTTTTAAAATGGTTTCCAAAAAGTTCTCCTCGTAGCAAACTAGATTCGGCCATAGTGTTTGGGCCGGGTTTGGGTTGTTACACGCCATGTGCAAGAGGAATGGGCCTGAGTTTGAGTCACTTGGGAAGCAAATAAAGGAGGTTTTATTTTTGCTTCCAGAAGACTGAGGTGGACGGCACATGCTTCTAGAAAGGAGGTGTTTTATTTTCATAAATATTCGATTAAAAAGGTGATAAATAAAGGATTTTTAAATTGGATTATTTAGAAGAGATAAATATTGGATTAAACTCTTTTATTTATGATAATTAAAGGATAAAGTTATCAAAATAGAAGAGTGGTGGCCAAGTAAAGGACTCTAGCTAGTAATTTTGGCTATAAAAGGAAGAGTAAGGCTATTCTTCATTCATTCTTTTCTCTTCAAGAAAACCTCTGCCGAAATTCTCTAAAATTTCTCCTATTCTCTCTGCCGAATTTTCTCTGCCATTATTCTCTTTTTTCTCTTTTCTTTTCTTCTTCTCTTTTCTTCTTCTTTTTTCTTCATCTGTCAAGCCAAAACCCTTTTCTTTTGATCCCTGACTAAAACCCCATAGCCGAATCTCTGTGGCTCTAGGCAAGGAAGCAATCGACTAAGGTATTAAGGTAAGAACAATCAATTTTGTTCTTCTAATTCTTCTAATCGAGATCTAGGGAATAATCTCTTCTGTTGTCTCTTGACCGATTATTAAAGAAGAATATCGGGATTTCAGATTCAAGGAATTTCGGCTAATCAGGAAGAGAGATCCGGGATTCAAGGATTTGAGGTAAGTAAACATTATGTAATCGGCCAAGGTTCTCTCTTAAATGTCTAGATCTATTTGTTTTAAATCAGAGACTAACCAAATCAATGGATTTAATGGTTAGCCGATTTCAAGGGAAGAACACAAATCTTCGGGATTTGATTATCAATCCAATTCGGCAACAAGGTAAGTAATACAAATCCTAGTTGTATTTGGAAAAGTGGCCGAATGGTCTTTTAAAGTGATTAACTTATGTAGGATTTGAGATCTAAATCTGTGGTCGATTCTCTTCGGGATTTCAAGAAACCTATTAAGTGAATCAGGTGTGTACCCACACTAACTCTCAATATATTACGACAATTATTTATATATATATATGTGCATGCGAATAAGAATGTGGCTAAGTGCCACAAATGTGGTAAAAGTACCCAGGTACGTTTCCTACTTCCGATAGGATTATTAATATGTTATATATATATATATATATATATATTTTGAATATGTAATATGAATGAGAAATAAGATATGTATAAATACTTGGGGCATATGGGATATTTGTGAAAGGGGAAGAGTAGGTATTGACTTCGGTATCACCAACGAAGGTGTTGACTTCGGTCTCACCAACGAAATATGGTGACTACGGTCACATTATTTGAATATGGTAACTTTGGTTACATTATCTGAAATTGGTAACTTCGGTTACATTATTTGAATATAGAGTCTAATGACACAACGTATATGGGCGATGAGCACGCGTCGATCGCAAATGATCGCTGGATGGTGTGTAGCGGATGGAGGGTTGACTTAGTAGTCCCCACGGTGTGACCGCGCAGCACGGGTGGTGTGTAGCGGATGGAACATTAGGATTGGGTTTGGGGTGCATCATCATGTATTGCATATGAATATGAATTGATTTGAACTTGTATGCCTGATTTATTGAATATTAGTACTGTGTGCACATTGAATCTGTTGACTCACCCCATTGGGGAATTATTTTTCAGGTGATGAGCAATAATGGACCGGGTCGGCGGAGCTAAAGGTGGCCATGCATCACTTGAAGAATTTATTTAGAATTTGGACTTCACATTTTCTAAGTACTTTTAATTTTATTTTTGGGTTATTTGATGTAATAAGGCCCTAAGGCCCAAGAGGATTTCTATACTTTTACTTTACGTTTAATTATTATGTTACGAACTATGTTGTTTTAAAGTTAAGTAAAAATTTATTTCCTTAAAAATAAACCCTAAAATTATTTTGTCACCCTAGTTAAATTGGATTTAAAAAAAATTGATTAAATGGGTTTCCAACCTAAGCCCAACCCAAACCAATAATTTTTTCTAAATTTTAAAAATTTTTCTCTAAGTAACAAAGAATTTGAAAACCGGTTTACTCAAGGAACATACCAGATCCGGTTCAGGCTCGTGGGCCGGGTGTGGGGTGTTTCACTAGGTCCCTACGATTCTCTATGATTCTCCTTTCTATCATTTTAACCCTTCCACTATTTAATTTAAGCAATTTACTCTTCATACTTAATCACCCAATGACTACATGTAAGTATAACCATTCATCCATGTTTAATTTCACTATATATGTATAACCGAACATCAAAACAAGAGAAAAAGGATTCATGAATGGTGGTCTCACATTCGGCCGAATATAAGGGCATCCCCATGCCTAAATTTAAAACCATTTTCTTACAAGTTCAAGCTTCTTCTTCTCATATTATCCAAGTTTATTAACAAACCAAATCATAATTCATCACCCATGGCCGAACTTCATCATGCCTAATATCATCAACTTCTACTTGTTTTCAAAAAAATGATCAAAGAAATCAACCTATTCAAAGATAGATTATTAAGTCAAAGTTCACTCTTACCTTGCCTAGCACATGCAATGGCCGAATGGAGAGAATGAAGTTTTCTTCTTCATTTTGAAGATAAAAATCGGTGAGGAAGATGATTGAGGGAAGAGAAATTAAATACCTTTTTCTTTTGTTTATTAAACTAGTACATATATTAGCATGCTTGTAATATAAAAATGCTTTAAATATAATATTTTTAAGACAATAGATTATTTATTGCATGCTTACAGTCCACCATATTAAATATGGGGAATTTGACATGCAAATCCCCATGTTTAATAGACAAGTCACTTAGCCCTTTTTATTTCATGCTCACTACATTGGTCCTCTTAGCAAATTAATCCCTTTAGCCATTTAAACACTCAAACGGTTAAAATCTTCTACGAAACTTTCACATACATAAATTCACCTATAATAGACACAAGATATAATATAAAAAAAATATTTTTCGGGCTCAGATTCGTGGTCTCGAAACCACCGTTCCGATTAGGGTCAAAATTGGTCTGTCACAACTCTCCCCCCTTAAGAATTTTCGCCCTCGAAATTCTTACCGTTAAATAAGATTGGATATTGTTGCCTTATTGAATCCTCAGGTTCCCACGTGGCCTCTTCAACTCCGTGTCTATTTCATAATATTTTCACTAATGGAATCTGCTTATTTCTCAACTCTTTCATTTCCCGAGCCAAGATACGGATCGGTTCCTCATCATATGTCAAATTGGATCGAATTTCAATCTCTGATGGTGTGATCACATGGGACGGATCCAATCTGTATTTGCGAAGCATCGAAATGTGAAATGCATTGTGTATCTTTTCTAAGTTGAGGGGCAATTTCAATCTATAAGCAACAGGCCCTATACGCTCGATGATTTCATACGGTCCGATAAATCTCGGACTCAACTTGCCTTTCCGACCAAATCGGAGTATTTTCTTCCACGAAGAAACTTTTAAGAACACTCGATCTCCGACCTGAAATTCAATGTCCTTTCGCTTCAAATTGGCATAGGACTTTTGACAATCCGAAGCAGCATTCAAATTGTTTCTAATAACAACCACCTTCTGTTCCGTTTCTTTAATCCAATCAACCCCGTGTATCTTATTTTCACTGAGCTCAGTCCAATACAACGGTGTGCGACATTTCCGCCCGTATAAGGCTTCATAAGGCGCCATTTTTATACTAGATTGGAAGCTATTATTATCAGCAAATTCAACTAAAGGTAGGTATCGTTCCCACGTACCTTCAAATTCGAGAACACAACACCTCAACATGTCCTCAAGTATCAAAATAGTTCGCTCTCGATTGACCGTCTGTCATGCGGGATGAAAGGCCGTACTAAAATGAAGTTTAGTACCTAGAGCATCTTGCAATTTCTTCCAAAACCGCGATGTGAATCTTGGGTCTCTGTCAAATAATAGCACTCGGCACACCATGCAACCTCCTCACAATTTGCGACACATACAATTCAGCAAGTTTATCGAGTGAATAGTCCGTGCGTCTTGCATTCTACAAAATGGGCGGATTTAGTCGATCATCGCGATAACCCACACGGCATTTTTCTTACTCAGTGTCATAGGAAGACCGGATACAAAGTCCGGATGGTACTTGATGCTCAGCTTTTACTTGCTGACAGATTAAACACTTGGAAACAAACTCAGATATATCTCGTTTCATGCCAGGCCACCAATAGAACTGTTTCAAATCGTTATACATTTTCGTGCTACCCGGATGTATCGATAGTTGACCACTATGGGCCTCACTCAGAATCATCTGTGTCAAATCTGAGTTCCATTCAGGTACCATGATTGGTTGAAGTAGTCCGGATGGTACTTGATGCTCAGCTTTTACTTGCTGACAGATTAAACACTTGGAAACAAACTCATATATATCTCGTTTCATGCCAGGCCACCAATAGAACTGTTTCAAATCGTTATACATTTTCGTGCTACCCGGATGTATCGATAGTTGACCACTATGGGCCTCACTCAGAATCATCTGTATCAAATCTGAGTTCCTCGGAATACATAATCGGCTATTAAATTTCAAACAGTCATTCGCATCAATCTGAAAATCTGATTCGGTACCTTTTTCACACTGAATTCGACTAGCAATCAAATCTTTGTCGACTTTCTGTGCATCACATATTTGTTGTATAAACATCGGTCTTGCTTGCAACTCGGCTATGATCGAACCATTATCAGACATAGTTAACCGTGCGTTCATTGCACGAAGAGCAAACAATGACTTTCGACTTAACGCATCTGCAACAACGTTAGCTTTTCCCGGATGGTAGTCAATTACCAGTTCATAGTCTTTCAACAATTCCAACCATCTGCGTTGTCTCAAATTAAGATCTTTCTGAGTCATTAAATACTTTAGACTTTTATGATCCGAATAAATGTGACATTTTTCGCTGAATAAGTAGTGACGCCAAATTTTCAATGCGAAAACAATGGCGGCTAATTCCAGATCGTGAGTTGGATAATTTTTCTCATGCGGCTTCAACTGTCTCGAAGCGTAGGCTATAACCTTGCTTTCCTGCATTAAAACGCAACCCAACCCATTCAAGGAAGCATCACTAAAAACAATAAATTCTTTACCCGATTTAGGCTGAGCTAACACAGGGGCTTCGGTCAAAAGGGCTTTCAACTGCTCGAAACATTCGGCTATGGCTTATTTATGTACCAAAATTTATCACACATTGTCATATAATAAATTCATAAAAATTCATTTAATATAGTTTAATTTAGGGACTTACCTCGGCTGTCGATAGATTCGAAATTTTCAGCTATTCTGTCACCTTAGCCTTTCCTCGATCTAGTTCTTTCTCTTTTTGATCACGATCTATGAAATGTCAAATGAGTTTTGTTCATATTCATTCTATCTAATTTCTCCATTCCAAAAAAAATGCACATAGTTTAATTATAAGACTAAGAGCCGAATTTCCTTTTTCATTTATTCATCTCATTTAAAACAATATTCACACAAAAATTTTAGTATTCGACCTATTCAATTTAATCCATTTCTTACCATAATACAAATTCCAACAATTTGAGATTTCTTCTCAATGGCCGAATGGCCACTAGGTCCCTACGATTCTCTATGATTCTCCTTTCTATCATTTTAACCCTTCCACTATTTAATTTAAGCAATTTACTCTTCATACTTAATCACCCAATGACTACATGTAAGTATAACCATTCATCCATGTTTAATTTCACTATATATGTATAACCGAACATCAAAACAAGAGAAAAAGGATTCATGAATGGTGGTCTCACATTCGGCCGAATATAAGGGCATCCCCATGCCTAAATTTAAAACCATTTCCTTACAAGTTCAAGCTTCTTCTTCTCATATTATCCAAGTTTATTAACAAACCAAATCATAATTCATCACCCATGGCCGAACTTCATCATGCCTAATATCATCAACTTCTACTTGTTTTCAAAAAAATGATCAAAGAAATCAACCCATTCAAAGATAGATTATTAAGTCAAAGTTCACTCTTACCTTGCCTAGCACATGCAATGGCCGAATGGAGAGAATGAAGTTTTCTTCTTCATTTTGAAGATAAAAATCTATGAGGAAGATGATTGAGGAAGAGAAATTAAATTCCTTTTTCTTTTGTTTATTAAACTAGTACATATATTAGCATGCTTGTAATATAAAAATGCTTTAAATATAATATTTTTAAGACAATAGATTATTTATTGCATGCTTACTCATCCACCATATTAAATATGGGGAATTTGACATGCAAATCCCCATGTTTAATAGACAAGTCACTTAGCCCTTTTTATTTCATGCTCACTACATTGGTCCTCTTAGCAAATTAATCCCTTTAGCCATTTAAACACTCAAACGGTTAAAATCTTCTACGAAACTTTCACATACATAAATTCACCTATAATAGACACAAGATATAATATAAAAAAATATTTTTCGGGCTCGGATTCGTGGTCCCAAAACCACCGTTCCGATTAGGGTCAAAATTGGTCTGTAACATTTCCCGCACTCTCCTTCCTGATATTGGGCTATGAGGCCCCAAAATGCAAGAAATGTATTTAGATGCTTACCAGAATAGATTCGACTTCATAAAGAAAAGGGAAAATATAACAAAAGAATTTTTATAAGAAAAAATGAAAGGAAGACGCTTACCCTCAACAGAGAAACCGATTGGCATTCAAAAGATTCGGCACAGGAGAAGTAATAGATGCCAACGATCGATCGACTGAGCAAGGAGAATGAAGATTGGATTTCAGCTACTAGCAGAAAATGATGGCAAAGGGGGTTTCAACGGTAAGGGGAAATATGCAGCTTGAGGAGAAACACTAAAGGAAGAGTGAGGAGGATGTTTCGGCTAGCACTCACAAGAACCCACAGGAAAGGTGAAGCAACAAATAGGGTGATAGCTTTTGTTGAGGAGAAATAATCAAGAGGAATAGTAATGAGAGAAAGAGGGTTATGGTATTGGTGAAGAATAAATGTACCCAAGTTGCCGAATATGCCAAAAAGAAAAGGGAAGATTTTTGGCTTAGGAGAAGAATAGATTGACCAAAGAAAAGAAGGAAGAAAACACAAGAAAAGCTTATGAAAACTTGTCAAAAGTCGGCACTCCACACACTAAGGCTCTCAATTTTACTATCACTCCCCACAATGCCAAAATTTCTCACCCCATGTACCACATAGCCGTAATACTCCTCCCCTCCTTCTCCAACTTTTGGCCAACACTCAAACACCTACCTACCTCCTTGATTTCCTCCACCGAATGCTCCCCATCACCTACTCGAATAATTTGACCAGTTCAAACTTCGTAAGACCCTCATGGCCACTCATTCAAAATGTTTGACTCATTCTTCCAACCACCCTGAAGAGCCCTTGTCGAATCCACCACTAAAGTTCCCTAAACGCAAAAATTAAAGCACCTATGTGAGGCTTACGAGATTCAAACCTCCTCCCTACTGCTTCTCCCTTGTGATGCCACTTCTAAGCACTCTAAGTGGCGTCTCCTAGCCACTTTACCACCTCCTTTCTTGTGTTATCAAGCACAAATATTAATTCCTAAGTCCTACCTCTGCTAGCTCCCCCTAAAGTGCTTAAAACAGAATTCTCACCAAGGCTCAAGCTTAACCCAAGCATTCCCGGGATCCCCAAACACAGCAAAATAGCGAACAAAACATGTCAACACAGAGCAACATAGAATAATGCCAAGCCCCCAATTCCAGGATGTTACAGTTCTACCCCCTTAAAGAAATTCCGGCCTCGAAATTTACCTGGTCAAAAGAGGTGAGGGTATTGCTGCCGCATTACATCCTCTGGCTCCCACGTGACCTCCTTTGAACCGTGATTCTACCACAACACTTTAACCAATGGAACCGTCTTTCTCCGCAATACCTTAACATCTCGATCTAGGATTTGAACCGCTTCTTCCTCAAAAGATAAGTCAGGCCTCACTTTGATTTCCTCCACTGGCACTATATGAGATGGATCTGAACGGTAGCGCCTTAACATTGAAACATGGAACACATCATGAATCTGTCTCAATTCCAAAGGTAGTTTGAGCTGATAAGCTACCGATCCCACACGCTTCAATACACGATAAGGCCTGATGAACCTGGGGCTCAGCTTGCCCTTCCGTCCAAACCTTAAGACTTTCTTCCACGGTGAAACCTTTAAGAAAACCTGATCACCTACTGCAAATTCTATGTCTTTATGCTTAAGATCCGCATAAGATTCCTGCCTGTCAGAAGCCTCCTTCAACCGAGTTCGAATCAACTTAACTTTCTCCTCTATCTCTGAAACCAATTTTGGGCCCAGCACTTGACGTTCATCCAACTCCGTCCAGCAAATAGGAGTACGACACCTTCGTCCATACAACGCTACATAGGGCGCCATCTGAATACTAGACTGGTAGCTGTTGTTGTATGCAAATTCTGCCAGCGGTAGAAACTCCTCCCAACTACCCCTAAAGTCAACGACACAGCCCCTCAACATATCTTCCAAGATCTGAATTACTCTCTCAGACTGACCATCTGTTTGTGGATGAAACGCTGTGCTGAAATCCAATATTGTACCCAATGCCTGATGCAACGCCTTCCAGAATCTCGACGTAAACCTAGGATCTCTGTCTGATATGATAGACACAGGTACCCCATGCAATCTTACAACCTCTGCCACATAAAGTTTGGCTAACTTTTGTAATGAGTAATCAACCCGAACCGGAATAAAGTGAGCAGATTCGTCAACTGATCCACAACTACCCATACTGAATCTTTCATTCATATGCATAAGGGGCTGTCCACTCACGAAATCCATTGTTATCTTTTCCCACTTCCAGAGTGGAATCTTTACTGGCTGTAGCAACAAGGCAATTGGTGTTCTGCCTTCACTTGTTGACACGTCAAGCATTTACTTACATACTCAGTCACTTCTTGCTTCAGACCTGGCCACCAAAATTGTTCTCACAAATCCCTATACATTTTGCTTCCACCAGGATGCATCGCGTATGGGCTACTATGCGCTTCCTGCAGAATCTTCTGCCTCAATTTAGAATCCTTCGGCATACAAGCTCTTCCCCGAAAACACAGTACCCCCTCACTGTTCACACTAAAATCTTCCATCTCACTACTTGCCACTAACCGAAGTTTCGAGCTTAGCGATTCGTCACTTTTTAATCTGACTGACCCAAGAAGGCTTCACTTGCAATTCTGCTAACACACTTCCATCATCATACAAGCTGAGATGGGCAAACATTGCGCTCAAGTCTGATATCATTTTATGACTTAACGCGTCTTCCACTATATTAGCTTTACCCGGGTGGTATTCAATCAAGCAGTCATAGTCCTTTAACAACTCAACCCAGCGTCGCTGCCTTAAATTCAACTCCATCTGGGTAAGGAGATACTTCAGGCTCTTATGGTCTGTATAGATGGTGGATTTCTCCCCATACAAGTAATGTCTCCAGATCTTCAGTGCAAACACTACTGCAGCCAATTCTAAGTCATGCGTGGGATAATTTACTTCATGTGGTCTCAACTACTGAGACACATATGCCACCACCTTCCATTCTTGCATCAGCACACAACCCAACACTATGTGCGACGCATCATAGTACACAACAAACTCCTTCTCAGCCTCAGGCTGAATCAGCACCGGAGCCTCAGTCAAGATCCTATTCAGCTTCTCAAAACCTTCCTGTTGCTTATCTGACCAAACAAACAGTACTCCTTTCCGTAGCAACTTGGTTAATGGTGCAGGGGTTAATGAGAACCCCTCAACAAACCTCCTGTAATACCCAGCCAAACCAAGAAAACTCCAAATTTCTGCCACAGACTTAGGCGGTTTCCAATCCAACACGGCTTCAATTTTTTGAGGGTTAACCCTAATCCCCTCAGTAGACACAACATGACCCAGAAAGGTAACTTCTCTCGGCCAGAATTCACACTTAGTGAATTTGGCGTACAACTATTTTTCCCTCAGAATTTGTAGAACCACCCGAAGATGCGAATCATGCTCCTCTTTCGAGCTTGAATAGACCAAAATATCGTCTATAAACACCACAAAAAACCGGTCCAGATAGGGTTGGAATACCCGGTTCATCATGTCCATAAACGTAGCTGGCGCATTGGTCAATCCGAACGGCATAACCAGGAACTCGTAGTGACCGTAACGAGTTCGGAAAGCTGTTTTATGGATATCTGCCTCTTTGAACTTAAGTTGATGATAGCCTGACCTTAAATCTATCTTTGAAAAGACTAAAGCGCCTCGCATGTTTATTATGTGTGAATTTATTTGTGTGAAATTTTCGTGCTTTAATTTAGTTGTTTGAGTATCCGATTAAATAAAAGGACTAAATCGCATAAAATAAAAATTTAGTGGTTATTTTTAGAAGGGCTGAATAGTGGTTGTTCTTTTAATATGGAGGCTTTATGTTGTAATTTAGCCATTAATAAAGGTAGTGGACGGCAATGGACTAAAGTAACCTTGTTATATATGTTTTATATATTAATTAATAAAGGTTAATTAGGTAAAATAATAATAATGTTAATATATGTTATAATATATCACAAATTAAAAGCCATTATCATTTTTTCTACTAACCGAATGTAAAAGAAAAGAAAAAGAAAAGAACAAGCTTAGGGTTCAGCCATTGTTGAAGCTTGATTCAAGGTTAGTCTTAGTTCGGTTTTTGATATTTTTTTACGTTTTTGTAATCGTTGCTTTGAATACTTCAAGACCCATGCTTGAATTTTTTGATTTTGATGAAGATTTTGAAATGTGCCATTGATGAGTTTACGGGTCTTACGATGTTAGTTGATGAATTATGAAATATATGTGTTAGATTAATATGTTTTGTCTCTGGATTTTTGATGAATTTGAGCAATTTGGACTAAATTGTGTAAATAATATTTTGAGGGGCTAAAATGTAAAATAAATGAAATATATGGATTAGTATGATGCTTATGAATATTTGGCCCTAGCATGGTATATGCAAATTTTGTATATTTTGTGTTTTATGCAACAGGGTTAAATTGCAAAAACTATGAAATGTTAAGGGCAAAATTGTATTTTTACCATTTATGTGTTTTTGGATTAAATTGAATGAATTTGTGATTAAATTAGTTAAATTTGAATTTATTTAGATCAAGAACAAAAGAAAACAGAATTAGATCGGGGGAGAGCGAAAATAGTCGAATAGTCAATTATACCGTCCGTCGACGTCTAAGGTAAGTCTATAAGCACATAAATGTTGTTAAAATTTGATAATATATATGTTACATGATAAACTAAATTTTGTGAAATTAATTTGTGTTGGTCGAATGTGATTTGAGCAAGGGAGATATATTTTGAGTTCGATTCGATCAGGTTTCAAGGTCCGAAAGCCCCGTACGAACCCTAGGAATAGTTAGGATACATATGTCATGACATAGGATTTTCGATATGTGTTTTCGAGTAAGACCATGTCTGGGACGTTGGCATCGACTTGTGTTTACGTGTAAGACCATGTCTGGGACATTGGCATCATATTTGATTCGTGTAAGAGCCTGTCTGGGGCAGTGGCATCGATATGTGATTACATGTAAGACCACGTCTGGGACTTTGGCATTGTACGCCGACTATCTGCATATCCTTTTTAATTCTGAATGGTTCAACAGGCAATGTGAAGTAAAGACTGAATGTGAAATCGAATTACAGGTTCAGGTATGTGCTAGTTAAATGTTTATAAGGAAATAAGGTAAGTTGATTACTTGAAATGATATAAGTTATGTGCATATGGATTTTGTGTTAGCATAGTTGAACATATAAGTGATTCAGCTTTTTGATGTAATTGTGATATTAAAAGTGAAAATATATATGTGTATATGATTGTTTATATTCGGCATATGATATGTTTGTGTGATTAAAGTATGACCTTTGTAGTAAATGATATTTTTGAATTGAAAATTATGTGTCATGTTAATATGCCTATGTTAATATATATGTTTTTGCTTATGACTTACTAAGCTTAAATAGCTTACCGTGTGTGTGCTCTTGTTTACCTCTATTTTATAGGTTTTAGAGTCAAGTTAAGAGCTCACGGATAATTAGAGAAATCCGTCACACTATCGACTCTTTTTTTTATTTTGTTAAGTTTGAATTCAATCTTATGGTATATATAGTATAGATGAAATGTTTGATTTTGGGATGTATATACATAGCCATGCGAAAATGGCTTTTTCATTATGTTTAAGTTCAGTTTATTGTGTTCTTGGTTATGTGCTTGACGTGTTTGGTTTTAGCAATTTGGCCTTGGCTTATTATATGCGAAACAGAGTTGTTATGTTTATGTTTGTGTGTATGATCTCGGTCAAGGTGAGTTTATGTGTTACTTGTTTAATATGCTTTGCTAATGATAGTTGAATTAAGTCATGTATTTCGGCGATAAGGTAAATGATATATGCTTGATGCATTTAGTAAGAAGAAATAGTGCTAAGTTTAAGTGATTTTGACTATGTGATATTTATATATATAATGAAGTATGTATATAAAGGTTGGAAGCTAAAGCTATCTGTAATTCGGTTTAGTAATATGATAAAAGGATAATTTTATGTTCGAATGTGTATAGGATATTTTGATACGGTATGTAACGACGATGTATGCACCTTTATTATGCTTGAATGGTTGGCTATATAGGTTTAGTTGCTATTAGTAAGTAATGAATATGTTTCATGATTGTTTAGGTACGAATCCAAATGGCAAGTGAAATAGTATGGTTTGGTTACGATATTTGGTTCATTATGATATGCATATAATCTTGATAATGATATGACTGAATCAATGATTAGTTAATAGGATAAAATGTGAGTTTAGGTATACTAATATGCACATTCGAATTTGGTGTACATTGAAATGTTATTTATGTGCAAATGTTAAATGTGACTTTTGTTTATAGGGTAAAGTGCGCATTATATTTATATATAAACATCAATAGTATGTTCGGTCATGATGTAATGTTACTATGTTTGTTTATACATTTGATTATTAAATGGTATAAAATGATTTGGTTGGTTTAATCTACACATGTATTGAAGTAATATGATTGAAAATCAACTTATGTTATATTTGTTTTGATTTATGTTCGATATATGTTATATAATGATATATGTTGGGATATGTATTAAATGTATAAATGCTATTAATGTTTAAGTCATGTGGTTCAGACATTTTTATGTATTAAGTACTTGTAATATAACTTGTTGCACATTGTTTAATTGAATATGTTGCAATGTTATATGAATAAAAAAAATTAGTAGAAAAGATCATACTACTTAGTGCTTGAATTCAAATGAATGTCTGTTCCGGATTGTGTTTTGTTCGATAATGCCTCATACCTCTAATTCGACGACGGATACGGGTTAGGGGTGTTACATTTGATTGGTATCAGAGCTACGGTTTAGTCGATTCTAGGACTAGCATAGCGTGTGTGAGTCTAGCTATACATGCCATAATTTTTATACTGCGAAAGTGTGATGATTCCTGACATCTGAAAATGTGTTTTCATATAGCATATGGATCCCGATCGAGCTGTAGCTAATGATATCAAGAGTATAGCGCCCGCTCCCGCGCAAGGGATAGCGCCGATTGATTCTCGACCTACTTCGAGTAATCAGAAGGGAGAGGCTAAACAAGCCTTTTACCAAATGATGAACGACTGGTTTACTCAATATATCTGGACTAATCTGGCTGCACAACAACCTCCACCCCTGACTAATCCATCTTCAATACCTTTTATACCTCAAGTGAGTGATCTATTAAGTTGCTTAAGCCTCATGTTAATAAAATCACAAAACACGAGGCCGAAGAGTTCAGAGCCACTGATGATGCTGATGCTGAGCGAGCTGAATTCTGGCTTGATAATACTATACAGATGTTTGACGAGTTGTCTTGCACGCCTGACGAATACTGAAAATGTGACATATCTTTGGTATGAGACACTGCATATCACTGGTGGAGCACACTAGTATCGGTGGTTCCGAAAGAGCGAGTGACTTGGGAATTCTTTCAGACTGAGTTCCGTAAGAAATACATCAGCCAGAGATTTATCGACTAGAAACGCAAAGAATTTCATAAATTGAAACAAGGTCAGATAACAGTGACAGAGTATGAGAAGAAAATTGTGCTTTGTGCTTGAAAATATCATATTGCTTTGTGCTTGAATTCAAATGAATGTCTGTTTCAGATTGTGTTTTGTTTGGTAATGCCTCATAACCCTAATTCAGGGATGGATACGGGTTAGAGGTGTTACAAGAAAGAGGTCGGGACTAACTCGAAAACATACAAAAGTTTTCCAAAAACTTAACATTTTTCGAAGTTACAAAGGTCAAATGCCCGTGTAGGTAGGCCGTGTGCCTCACACAGTTTCAGACACACTCGTGACCGTGGCAAAACAGGGCATACATACTGACTTGTCCACACAACAGTAGAAATGCCCGTGTGCCTCACCCGTGCTCGACACTGACTTGTTTCAATGACTTGTTTCAATATGCAAGCCTAAGAGACACGGTCAAGCCACACGCCCGTGTACTTAATCGTGTGGCCAATTTTCCAGCCACACTTAGGGTTACACCTACAAGCATAAACCAATACAATTTCATACTCCAAATGGCATTCAAACATACCAAAACATATTCAATTTAATCTCTTAACATCACTACTCATTTCACATTCATATTCCAACTCAAACTTACCAATTCAAAGTATCAAATTCACAACCAAAACATATAATCCATTCATCATTCAATCCTTACCAAATCTATCATGAAACATACCATTTCTATTTTACTAAATTATACCAAAATGATCACTCACATAGAACACATATACACATTTTTAACCATCCTTTTCACACATCCATAGCACATACCAAAATAATCAAACTACCAGGCCATATCACATGGCAAGACTTATACATTTCAAAACATGCCATAATCACTAGCATACACATGCCATTTACCAAATATATATACAACTTCCAAAAGTACCAAAATAGTTAGCTGATAGGGTTATAGAGTTACCAACGATCCCCGGATCTGATCTATTTTTAAATACACTGCAAAACAAAGAAAACTTCACATAGTAAGTTTTAAAGCTTAGTAAGTTTGTAATATAATACACTTAACTCAATGATTCAAATTCAATATATAAAGTAAAACATCACATAGATCAATCCAAAATAATATACAATTTCATCCATAGCCAATACTTACATAACCATCCATTATCCATTTACAGAATCATCGATCATATAGGTTCCGAACATACCTGTACCATTCTATATTTAACTATCACATTTGCTATTCAACGCTCTGAACCTTATCTCATTCGCTCTTCTTTAAACATTTGATGAATTCGCACACTCAGTGCTATGTAATTTGCCATAGTCACAATATTATCGCACATTTAGTGCACCACATGGAATCAAAGATGTATCAAATTCGCACACATAGTGCCAAATAACATAGCTGACACATTTCTCTATTTTGCACACTTAGTGTCTTTTGTCACTATAATGATTTTATTTATGTACACATAGTACCACATCTCTTCATGCTCATAATGCACATTGTTCACTTAATTAACACATTCCATTCATTATATAACATATGAATATTGATAAACCATAATTATAAAATATTTTAATCTTGCATTTTACTTACTTTTGGATGATTTATCCCTTGATTTATATAAAAAGGTGCTTTTAATCCTTTCTTTTCATGTCTTATACCCAGGAAAGCACCTTAGGATGAAAAAAACGTAAACGGGCCCAAAACGGAGTAAATGGGCCATATCACGAAATCGACACAGCCTAGCCCAAAGACCACACGGCCATGCCTTGTTGAGCATATAAAACACGGCCTCTCCCCCGATTTACACGATCGTGCCTCATTAAGAAATTCGAACACGGCTTGAAGTCGATCCACACGGGTGTGTGCCATGGCCGTGCCTCTATCACTGGAATGAGCAATTTCAGTCAAAAAAGAATACTTAGGGGGAAAGAATCGCATTCCAAGGAGCCTATATATATCCCCTAAGTGCCACCATTGAGGGGGAGGCGAGCTAGGCTAAGGAGCCAAGCTGGAAAGGTCAAAATTGTGAGAATTGCTTGAAGTTAGCCAGTTGATCCATCCAAAGATGCTGGAATTACACTCAAGACGACGGAATTCTCCTTCAATTCCTTCCGGGAGGTTTAGGAATTTCTTATGTTTTGTTTTATCTGTTCTCTTGAGATGTTTTCTTTCTTAGTTATGAACTAAACCCCTCAGATACCTGAAGGGGATGAAACCTAGATGAATCTTGTTATATGATTTCTGAATTTTATGATAAATACTTAGTTTGTCCTTAATTATGCATACTTAATCCAAATCTGATGTGCTTAGGTAGAAGAGGAATAGACCCTGCTTAAGAGTAGATCTAGCATAATTAAGTGGGGTTGATCGAACGCCTAGAGATAGGGTTACAAGATTTTGCCGGATTAGGGTAAAACCTAATATGGGAATCCATAGATCGATTTACTGCTATTCTAGGGGGTTATTATAAGAGAACAAGAGTTCTACTACTTAACCTAGGGTTAGACGTTATTCGCCTCGAGGGAGGGTTTAGCATAGGTTAGGGAGTCCTACAGATCAAGCTAAGTAAATAAATCATATGATTCAGGGTTAAATAACAAGTGAAGTCTAGGTGGATTCTTCCTGAGTGTATCGTTGTGATCAATTGAGTTTTCCTTCAAGTTATTTCGCAATTCGTTCTTTTTGTCTTAGTGTTCTTAGTCTACTTGTCATTAATTTAGATTAAAACAAACTTCACCCTATTTTTAAGGCTAAATAATAAAAAGAAAGTTAGTATTAATACTTTTGGTTCCTTTGGGTTCGATAATCCAGTCTTGCCTAAGCTATACTACTGTTCGATAGGTACACTTGCCTGTAATCGTTGTCAGAGTTAGTTTTCAGGTTCGATCATTCTTTTATAAATTTTAAAGCTCTGACTTCAGTGTCAAGTTTTTGGCGCCGTTGCCGGGGATCGAAAATATTAAGAAAACTCTAGTTTTATTACTTTAGCCATTATATTTATTTTCAGCAATTTATTTTGTTTTTAGTTTAATTTTTAATTTTGCTAACTTTTCTTTCTTTCTTTTCTTTCTAGGTACCACTAGTTTATGACTAGAAGGAACCCGAGAGGACCTTTAGTATACGACAGCGATATTGAAGCTACCGCTCAAAGGAATCGTCGAGAAATTAGGAGAGCCTTAAACTATACAGAAAGAGAGAAAGAAGACAAATCCAATCCTACTGAAGGGATGGACGAGACTAATCCACCACCACACGATGTGGGGGAACGCAATGCTCCACGTACAATGTTTGATTATGCTAAACCGCATTTAACAGGAGCATAATCAATTATTGTTAGGCCTGCTATAGCTGCTAATAATTTTGAATTAAAGCCTAACACAATACAAATGATTCAACAGTTTGTTCAATTTGATGTTTTGCAGGACGAAGATCCAAACACTCATATCGCTAATTTCTTAAAATTTTGTGATACCTTCAAAATAAATGGCATTTTTGATGATGCCATACGTCTTTGGTTATTCCCTTTTTCATTAAGAAATAAGGCCAAACAGTGGTTAAACTCATTACAATGAGGGTCAATCACTACATGGGATCAAATAACTGAAAAGTTTTTAATGAAATATTTCCCATCGGCCAAAACGGCCAAATTACGAAATGATATCTCTTCTTTTGTACAGATGGATGTAGAGACATTATACGATGCATGGGAGAGATACAAGAATCTCTTGAGGAGATGTCCACACCATGGCTTACCTTTGTGGCTTCAACTCCAAACATTCTATAATGGTGTAAACCCCTTAATAAGGCAACTAATCGACTCAGCCGCCGGCGGAACCTTAAAACAACAAAACTCCTGAAGCAGCATACGAGTTCATTTAAGAGATGTCACTGAATAGTTATTAGTGGCAAGCTTCAAGGACGAAACCGACAAAATCAGTAGGAGCCTTCAACATAGACACTGTAACCATGCTATCAACACAAATGGAGATAATGAATAAAAAGCTTGACAGTTTGTGTTCTTTGCAGGTACATCCATTGATGTAGTGTGATGCAAGTGGAACTGTGGCGAATTCTAAGTACCCACTTTACCAACCAGAAGCAGAGAGCGAACAAATGAACTATATAGGTAACAATTTCAGATCCAATAATAATCCATATAGTAATACTTACAATCCAGGTTGGAGGAACCACCCAAATGTTTCATGGGGAGGACTGGTACATCAAAGAAATCAAAGGCAACAACCTCCTCAAAACTTCAAAAATCAGCCCTATACATAAGAGAAGAAATCAAACCTCGAGGAGATGATGGCAAAATTATCAGCAAACACAGAAAAATGCCTACAAGATACCGAGAGAACCTTTAAAGATCAACAAGCGCCAATTGAAAAAATTATTGAGTCATTTGGGGAACTCACTAAGACGGTTGGATTACTTACTAAAATGATCTGTGAAATTTGAGCAGAAATTTTTCCTAAAGGAACAGAACAGGTAAAAGCAGTTACACTAAGAAGTGGATGGGAATTGGTCGACCCAAAGAAACAAATCCAAAACAAGGAGAACAAAGCCAGCGATGAGGGGATCGAGGATGTAAATCCAGTACGCAATGAGAACAAACCACCAATCCCATATCTAGCAAAGCTAAAAAAGGAACGAATTGATACCCAATACGGTAAGTTTCTTGAACTTTTTAAACAAATACATATTAACTTACCTTTTGTTGAAGCCATTTCACAGATGCCGAAGTACGTAAAATTCTTAAAGGAACTCCTGACGAATAAACGAAAACTCGAAGAAGTGTCAACGGTGGAACTTAATGAAGGGTGCTCAGCCATCCTCCAAAATAGGTTACCAACCAAATTAAAAGACTCGGGAAGTTTTACTATCCCTTGTTTAATTGGTAGCTTGAATATTAAGAAAGCATTAGCTGATCTAGGCACTACTATAAATTTAAAGCCTTACAAAATGTTTAAACAACTAGATCTTGGGGAACCAACACCCACTAAGATGAGTATTCAGTTAGCAGATAGAGCCATTAAATATCTTAGAGGAGTTATTGAAGATGTCTTGGTAAAAATTGATAAATTTATTTTCCCTGTTGATTTCGTTGTGTTAGACATGGATGAAGACATTAATGTTCCTTTAATCTTAGGGCGTCCTTTTTTAGCCACTGCTAGAGCTGTTATTGATGTAAGTGATAGTAAACTAGCACTGAGGATAGGTGATGAAGAAATTATTTTTCAAATTTATGATGCCATGCGATATTCTAAAGAACAGGTCCTGTTATTTTGTTGATACTACTGATTATATCATTCAAAATTCATTACAGGAAATCATACATGACGACACGATGGAATTGTGCCTGACTTGAGAAGAGGGGGAAGAAGATGAAGACAATGAGTTGAATCTAAATACATCGTCATCCAGACAAATGAAAGAAGAAAGCATTGAAAATGATAATGAAATAAGACAGAAACCTTCCATCGAAGAGCCACCTAAATTGGAATTAAAACAAACTTAGAATACGTATTTCTCGGGAACAACTTTACGCTACCGGTAATCATCTCTTTAGAACTAGAACCCAAGGAAAAAGAGGAGCTGGTAAAGGTACTAAGAGAGCACAAAAAAGCCATAGCTTGGAAAATTTCTAACATCAAGGGAATAAGCCCCGCATTCTGCACCCACAAAATTTTAATGAAAGAAGAATACAAACCGTGTGTGCAACCCCAGAGACGATTAAACCCCAACATGAAAGAAGTGGTCAAAGCTGAGGTAATTAAACTTCTAGATACAGGAATAATTTATCCTATTTCTGACAGCACTTGGGTAAGTTCTGTGCAGGTAGTTCCAAAGAAAGGAGGAATGACGGTGGTACCCAATGAAAAGAATCAGTTAATTCCCACATGAACGTTACTGGTTAGAGAGTCTGTATAGACTATAAGAAGCTGAATGACGCCACCAGAAAAGATCACTTTCCTCTACCCTACATAGATCAAATGCTAGAAAGATTATCCAGGAATATGTACTACTGCTTCCTAGACAGACTCTCCGGCTACTTCCAAATCCCCATAGCTCCTGAAGATCAAGAGAAGACGACATTTACATGCCCATACGGTACGTTTTCTTATCAAAGAATGCCTTTTGGATTATGTAATGCTCCTGCTACTTTTCAGCATTGCATGTTGGCAATGTTTGACGAACTCGTGGAAGACATCATGGAGGTATTTATGGATGATTTCTCGGTATTCGGTAATTCTTTCCATCTTTGCCTTAAAATTTTAAAACGATTTCTAATGAGATGTGAAGAAACAAACCTTGTTTTGAATTGGGAAAAATGTCACTTTACGGTTAGAGAAGGAATTGTGTTAGGACATAAGATTTCTAGTAAAGGGATTGAGTTAGATAAAGCAAAGGTTGAAGCCATAGAAAAACTACCTCCCCCTAGTTCTGTTAAGGATATTAGAAGCTTTTTAGGACATGCAGGGTTCTATAGAAGGTTTATTAAAGATTTTTCTAAAATAGCGAATCCTTTGACAAAATTACTAGAAAAAGATGTTCCTTTCAATTTCAACCAGGAATGTTTAGATGCATTTAATATCCTTAAGGATAAATTAATAAATGCACTGATTATAATTGCACCTGATTGGAACTTACCCTTTGAACTAATGTGTGATGCAAGTGTTTTTGCAGTAGGTGCAGTTTTTGGACAACGAAGAGACAAGCATTTTCAGCCAATTGGACAACGAAGAGACAAGCATTTTCAGCCAATTTACTATGGTAGCAGAACACTAACACCCGCACAAGAAAACTATACCACCACAGAGAAAGAATTGCTAGCCGTAGTTTTTGCTTTTGATAAATTTAGGCAGTATCTAATATTGTCTAAAGTTGTCGTTTACAATGACCGTTCAGCTCTTCGTTATCTTTTAAACAAACCTGATGCAAAACCCAGACTCATACGATGGATTTTACTCTTACAGGAATTCGACTTGGAAATACAAGATAAGAAGGGAGCCAAAAATCTTGCAGCGAATCACCTTTCTAGACTTGAAAATCCACACTCCAAAGAGCTCGATGAAAGTGAAATAAATGATTCGTTTCCAAAAGAAAACTCTTTTCTATAACACATTCTGAGGTACCATGGTTTGCAAATATTGCGAATTATTTAGCAGCTAATGTCTTGCCAAGAAAATTAACACATCACCAAAAGAAGCGATTCTTTGCTGATGTGAAATTTTTTTTTGGGAAGATCCCTTTCTTTTTCGCATATGTGCAGATCAGGTAATTCGAAGATGTGTTACAAAGACAGAAGCAAGCAAAATCTTGGAGCACTGCCATTCAGGACCATCAGGAGGACACTACAGTGGTATTAAGATAGCACACAAAATACTCGAATCAGGTTTTTATTGGCCCACTCTATTTAAAGATGCCAAAAGGTATGTTACCTCATGTGATAGATGCCAAAGAATAGGTAATATTTCTAAACGTGATGAAATACCTCAAACATATATGTTATCATGTGAAATATTTGACGTATGGGGTATTGATTTCATGGGACCATTCCCTAGTTCGTTTGGAAACAAGTATATCCTAGTGGCAGTTGACTACATGTCAAAATGGGTAGAAGCGGAAGCTTTACCTACCAATGATGCTAGGGTAGTAGTCAAGTTTCTCAAGAAACTATTTTCCCGATTTGGCACACTGAGAGCCATCATTAGTGATAGGGGTACCACAAGACAGCCACCCCATATCATCCTAAAACCAGTGGGCAAGTTGAGGTTGCAAACCGAGAACTTAAACGCATTCTAGAAGAAATAGTTGAATCAAATAGAAAAGATTGGGTAGTTAAAGCAGATGATGCTTTATAGGCCTATAGAACAGCATTTAAAACACCTCTAGAGACATCCCCATATAAACTTGTATACGGGAAAAGCTGTCATCTACCATTCAAATTAGAACACAAAGCTTTTTGGGCAATAAATTTTTTGAATTCTGACCTCAAATTGCAGGAAAGAGAAGAATGATGTAGATGAACGAGCTAGACAAGTGGAGAACGGAAGCCTATGAGAACTCAAAACTATACAAGAAAGCAACAAAGTGACGCAACGATGCTCGTCTCAAGAGATCAAAATAATTTGAAGTAGGAGACCTGGTCCTATTATACAACTCAAGGCTTAAACTATTTCCGAGAAAGCTGAAATCAAGATGGTCAGGCCCATTTATGATCAAAACAATTTTTCCATATGGCACCATCGAGGTAACTCATCCCACTAAAGGCACATTCAAGGTAAATGGCCACCGACTTAAAATTTATAATGGTGTAGATTTTGGGGATATGAGAGAGGAGTTTATGCTCCATGAGCCTTCTTTTAGAACTGAAAATAGGGAAAGTCTAGCTTAAGACTATAAACAAGCGCTTCTGGGGAGGGAACCCGAGTACTAACCCACTAACATTTTATTTTCATTTTTTCTAACACCACACTAAAATTAGTCCAATAGAAATGCAGGTTTTTAAACACGGCCTTTAACACAGGCGTGTCAATGGCTGTGTGCATGACAGGGGACGAAACACGGGTGTGCCAGGAGCTGTGCACAAACAGGGAAAAATTTCTTTTGACAACACGGGCTACAATACTAGACCATACCTGTGCTTCCTAACCGTGTGAAGCTACTGAATTCACACCACGGGTAGAACATGCCCGTGCTACCTAATCATTTGAGGTTACTGACTTTGCATAATAAATTACACATTCCACATGCAAAAATCCACAACCAGGAGAAATTCAATAAGTCACCTGACGCCACACATTTTCCACATCCTCCAAAGATATCATCCGTAATTCAGGAAGTGACACTTTGCCTCTTATCTTCTGATTAATCACTAATTATCATTATCTATCTTTGTACATTAAGGGCAATGTACATCTTAAGTGTAAGGGGTGAATAATTATTTTAAGAAAATGCCTAACTTTCTGCATTATTCTCAAATCCCTGAGTTTAATCTTGTTTTAAAGTAATTTTCTCATATTACTAATTAAGATGAAATTTTTGATGGTTTATGATTTTTATTAACATGTTTTTGAATAAGTCATAGTTAATTGTGCATTGATGATTAAATTTGAAGAATACTAGGGAATCAAGCATGGTAAGTCTAATTTTCTAAAATTTAAAATTTTAGGTTGTTAACCTGAATTTGAATGTTATCTTGAAGTTTGAGATTTACAAGGTTGATGTCAAAAACACCCATAATTTTTGTGAGATTTTGAGCCTTATAGAGCATAATTCTTTTCCGTGTCCACTTTATTAATTATGAGTGTGTCAACTATGAACTGTTATTCTAGAACTTGCCTTGATTATACATGTCAAGACCACAGTTACGATTTGATATACCGAGATGATAAAGGCACCTAGGTTTTAACCCACTTACACCACTAAAAAGCCTACCCTCATAATTAACCCCTAGTGAACCTCGTTAAGCCTAACAACCCTTTTTATTGACTCACCCACTAATTTTAACCCAAAACCCTTTGTATTTGTTATTACCCTTCTTTTTGACTACCCTTTAATCGAGATATGATTTGATTAGTTACCTAAGTTTTTATGAATTATTATTATTTGAAGTTGTCTTTACTTAGTTTGTTCTTAAAAAGAAAATCAAATCAAAGTATATTTAGTATTAGTTTTATGAAGAGTGAGCTTATACAAGTTAAAGTCTAATTATCAAAAGAAAAAGCTCGTATTAGTAGGATTATTATTTTTAGTTGATGTAATTATTACCTTAGAAATTTTTAGGTGGGTAACTTATCAATTCAGTCTCGATTCTAACCTTCTAATTTCAGCCTTTACCCACACCTTTAACCCTAGCCCCGTTAGAACCCTAACAAAAGACCTTTTGATCTATTTATCAATTCATTTTACAGTGGTGGAGATTTGATTTTCAGACAAGCCTATGGGATTAACTTTTCAGGTTCGACTTATGAGTGCTTAATTTTGACCCTTAACACTTTTTGAGTGATTTGAGTGAATCTTTTGTGAGGATGTCAATTCTTGTTGATTTTGAATTAAGGTGTAACACCCCAAACCCGGACAAGACACCACGTCCGAATCTGGTATGTTACGGAGAAACATGTTTTTGAGAAGTTAAATTTTTCGTTTAAAAGCTAAGAGAAAACACAGTGTATCTTGGAAGACAATTTAAGTAGACTTGTTTGAAATCAGATGGTGTATTTGAATTCTGGAGATTTTGAAAACTTAACCAGAATGTGTGGTTAAAACGAGTTTAAACCATTTAAAACCTTAATAGTTTCTTAGTGTTACTTCAAACATTTTTGAACTTAGGAGAAATACGGGTTCGACTTGGAAATCATTTGAATTTGTCTAGTATAAAGACTTAGCGTAATACCCGATGGCATAGTTTAAAAACACTTTGCGTTATAATTTTGAAATCATTATCTTTCCAAGTTTTAGTAGAATTCATACCAACTTATTTTGTTAAGGCATATTAAAATTTAAACATAAACAGCATAAAACATAAATTAAAAGGCCTTTTACAAATCCAATATAAAACCCAGGTGAGAGTAAATAACTAAAGTACCCAAATTCAATAGTCCAAGCAACACTTTTATTATAGCATGGCATGTGCACCCCGAGTCCATCTCGGCTCCAAGTCCGCGTCTACGAGTCACCTGAAATGTCAAAGGAGAGGTGAGTCGAGTGACTCGATGTGTAAATCCCGCTCCCAAGAAACAACATGCTAACACGCATCATACATAGCAACATAATTAATGCAACCCGATCCTAACCATCCATATCGCCTTTTCTACCCCGTGTGGTACCAAACCACTGGTGGTGCCAAACCACTGGTGACATATAGTCACAATGTGTTACCAAAACACTGGTGTCCCAAAGACACAATATCCGTCAATGTGGTACCAAACCACCGGTGTCCCAAAGACACAATTGTGCTACCAAAGCACCGTGACCAAAAGTCACAATTCCAATGATGGGGCCAACCCATCGTGTGATACCAAATCACTAGCGACGATCCCATATCTCAAGTGGGGCCAACCCACGGTGGTCAAACCACGGGGACAAGTCGCAATGAGGTGCCAAACCTCTGGTGTCCCAAAGACACAATGTGCTACCAAAGCACCGGTGACCGTAGTCACAAATCGTGATGGGGCCAACCCATCGTGTGTTACCAAAACACCGCGCGTCAATCCCGTATAATCATCTGTGGGGCCAACCCATCGTGGTGTATGAGCCACTGGGACGAGACGCCGAGGTACCAAACCTCTGGAGGTGCCAAACCTCTGTGACCCAAAGTCACAAAGTGTGCTACCAAAGCACCGGTGCTCGTCGGCACAAAGTATCATCTGCTCCTCCACTCGTATCACCCATTAGCATACCGGACTCATGTAACCATGCATATCATACAAATCGTGCATATCATGCTAAAATGTTTAACATCATATCCCATATCATACATCCATAATCATGGTATCATGCGGATCATCAAGAACCTTGTAACAATCTTGACTTACCCGAGTCCAAGATCATACCCAAAAGGGTATCATATCAATCCATCAAACCGCCATGATTTTAGTAGGCAAACAGGGTTCAATAACAATATTACTAAATATGGGTGTGTTAGTTACACACCGATAATACGAGTCTAAAATCCCAATCGAGACGATCCAAGTCCCTCGAGTACTGACTCCTACAATCGGCCAAACATAGGGGTTAGGCATCTAAGACATTCGGCCAAAGGCTTTATACCAAGAGAAGTCATTTCAAACCCTTACCTTCACTTCTTAACTTGGTTTCCAACCAACCCCGAACCAAGCAAAGGGTTCTCCTTTAACAATCGGTCTGCACTAAAATAGAAGAACCATTAATCCTTAATAGCTTGGCTAAGCGAGATAAAAATTAACTAATAGTACTGGCCCACTCCCATACTTACCCCACTTGGCTAATCAGAGAACGAAGGCTCCACTTGATAGCTTCAAACTCCTGAATATCCCAACAAGAAATTGGTTTAACAAAGAAGAATAACACCCATCAATGGTTGCCATATTCGGCTCTTAAACAACCAACATCAAGATAGTATAAGGAGAAAAGGAGATGGCCATTCGGCCAAAGACTTACCAATCTCCAACGATTGAAGCAAAACCACAACCCCAAAGAAAGATTCGGCCAGGTTTTTGAGAAGGAGAAAGAAAGTGATTAGGGGTAGATGCTTTTCGGTTTTAAGGAAAATCAATATGAAATGGGAGCAAAGTTTCTGAGGAATTGAGAAGGATGAATGGAAGAATCGGTTGGGAAGAAAATGGTAAGTTCGGCTCTTAAGAAAATGAAGAAACTATGTAAGGGAGAGAAGGGAGTATTCGGCCTACCAAGTAGAGGAAACCAAAGCAATTTCGGCTACCAAAAGATGTTGAGAGACCAAATGCACAATCGGCTAAGTGCAAAAGAAATGAGAAGAACTGCAATGTATGTTTGCTTTGGTCTTACGGTTTTCAAGAAGTAAAGAGAATAAGAAAGAAATTGAAGTTTCTACTGGCTAGAAGAAAAGAGAGAATTTGGTTTTAGCTCTTGATGACCGAAAAATGCTAAGAAAAATTGCCAAAAGAATTTCTGGCACCCCTACTTCCCATGCTTACCAAACCGTCACTCCCCACAAATTCTCCTAAAATTCGGCCATATCCCCACTTTTACTCCAAGCCATAAGTTCAAAATAGTTTGAACAAGTCAAACTCCTACTTTCACTCTCCACCCACCAATTCCTCCTTGACCAAGTCTTAGGCGAGTTTGAACGCCACAAACTCCTCCCTCCATGCCGTCAAAATGAGTGCCAAAAAGTGGCCACTCATGGCTCGAACACAAGGCCACCTTCCCTTGTAGATGACGCCACACTCACTCCAAGTGGCACATGCTTTGCCACTTTGCTAGCCTTATTTTTGTGAAACAAAATACCAAATAAAATACACATCCCTCAGCTCCATCAGCTCCCCTGACTTAACACTCAAAAACCAAAATTTCCCATTCACTCAGGCACACTCCTAGCTTACCATTAAGCCCCTAAAACATAAAAATAGCAACATAGCATTCTAACAACATGCGAACATGCCAAGACAAAAATAGCCCCTAACCCGGGATATTACGCTTCTACCCCCCTTAAGAATAATTTCGGCCTCGAAATTACCTGGTCAAAAGAGTTGCGGGTATTGCTGTCTCATCACATCCTCGGGTTCCCACGTGGCTTCTTCCACGCCATGGTTCCGCCAAAGAACCTTAACTAAAGGCACAGACTTTCTACGTAGAACCTTCACATCCCGATCAAGAATTTGCACAGGTTCCTCTTCCATAGACAAATCGGATTTACCTCGATCTCTCCACCGCTACTACATGTGATGGATCTCGAACGGTGCATCGGGTCAAGCATCGACACGTGAAAAACATCGTGAATCGCTAAGCTCACCGGCAACTCCAAATGATACGCCACCGGTCCAACTCGCCTCAATACCTTATACGCCCAATAAACCTCGGACTTAGCTTGCCTTTTTTGCCAAACCTCAAAGACCTTCTTCCAAGGCGAAACCTTTAAGAAGACACGATCTCCCACAAATAACTCTATATCTCTTCGCTTAAGATCGGCATAAGACTTTTGCCGGTCCAAGCTTCCTTCAAACGAGATCGAATCAACTTAACCTTGTCCTCGGTCTCAAAGAACCAACTCGGGTCCCAACAACCGACGTTCACCTAACTCTGTCCAACATGTAGGTGAGCGACACTTCCTACCATACAAATACCTCATATGGTGCCATTTTGATGCTTGCTTGGTAGTTTGTTGTTATAGGCGAACTCGGCTAACGGCGAAACTCTTCCCAATCGCCCCTCAAGTCCAGACACAACCTCTCAAAGATGTCTTCCAAGATCTGAATGACTCCTTTACATTGCCGCTCGCCGATCATGCGGGTGAAAAGCCGCGAGAAATCAAGCGCGTGCACCGAGCTGATGCAACGCTCTCGAAACCTCGACGTAAACTCGGGATCCCTATCCGAGATTATTGAAACTGGTACCGTGTAGCCTTACTATCTCGACACATAAAGCTTCGCCAATCTCTCGAAGTGAATAGTCCATTCTCACCGAATGAAATGGGCCGACTTAGTCGATTTGGTCTACGATAACCCAAATCGAATCTTTCTTGCTTGGCATAAGCGGTAAACCATCGACGAAGTCCATAGTTATCCTTTCCCATTTCCACTCGAGGGATTTTCACAGTCAAGCAACCTCGACGGCAATCGATGTTCAATTTTGACTCGTTGACAAGTCGACACTTCCCAACAAATTCGGTCACCTCTTTCTTCAAGCCAGCCACCAAAATCGCTTCTCTAAGATCCCTATACATCTTGCTACCTCCGGATGCATAGCATAAGGATCGCTATGTGCGTCCCTGAAGAATCTTCTCGCCTCGGCTCAACATCTTTAGGCATACAAGCCTTACCTTGAAAACACAGAACCTCATCATCACTAGACAAGTCAGAAACCTCCAAACCACCATTCTCACTTGTAACCTTCGCGCACTCGTAACCTCATCCTCTAATCGCTTTTTCTCTCGATCCGCTCAACCCAAGTAGGCTTAACTCGCACTCTGCTGAATACTCCCGTCGTCATACAAACTCAAATGGGCAAACATCGCTCTTAAGTGCGAAACAACCCTACGGCTCAACGCGCGTCGCCACCACGTTAGCCTTGCCCGGATGATATTCAATCGAACGATCGTAGTCCTTGAGCAACTCAACCCATCTACGCCGCCTCAAATTCAGATCCTTCGAAGTCAATAGATACTTCCGGACTCTTATGATCCGTGTAGACTATTGATCTCTCACCGTACAAGTAGTGCCTCCAGATTTTTAGAGCGAAGACTACGGCCGCTAGCTCTAAATCGTATGCGTCGGATAGTTGACCTCGTGGTGGCCTCACCGCCGAGAAGCGTAAGCCACCACCTTACCCTCTCCCGCATCAGCAGACACAACCCAATCCCGTATGTGATGCGTCGCGAAGACACCGTGAATTCCTTACCACCTCGGGTTGAATTACAACAGAGCCTCTGTCAAGATCTTCTTCAACTTATCAAAACTCTCCTGCTTGCTTTCTCACCCACACGAACGGAACTCCCTTCCTTAATGCGGCTTAGTCATCGGTCTTTGCAATTAACGAGAAACCCTCAACAAATCTTGGTAGTATCCCCTCCAAACCCAGAAACTCCGAATCTCAAATGACCGACTTAGGAGGCTTCCAATCCAAAACCGCCTCAACCTTCCGAGGATCTACTCTAATCCCCCCAGCTGATACTACATGACCCAAAAACGTTACTTCACTAAGCCAGAACTCGCACTTGCTGAACTTAGCATAGAGTTGCTTCTCCCTCAAAATTTGCAACACCATTCTTAAGTGTGCATCATGCTCTTCTTCCGACCTTGAGTAAACCAAGATGTCGTCAATGAAAACCACGACGAAAACGGACCGATCATCACTGAAACACCCTATTCATCATATCCATAAAAGTCACCGGAGCGTTAGTCAACCCGAACGGCATTACCAGGAATTCGTAGTGCCCGTACCGAGTCCGAAACGCTGTCTTATGGATATCCGCTTCCTTAACTTTCAACTGATGATACCCAGACCTCAAATCGATTTTTGAAAACACCGATGCACCTTTCAGCTGATCAAACAAGTCATCTATCCGTGGTAACGGATACTTGTTTTTAATCGTCGACTTATTCGGTTGGCGCGTAATCGATACACATCCGCATCGCATCGCCCTTCTTCTTGACGAATAATACCGCGCTCCCCACGGTGAAACACTTGGCCTAATGAAGCCTCGATCCAACGGCTCACGAATCGAGCCTTAAGCTCCACCAATTCCTTTGGTGCCATCCTATATGGAGCAATAGACACCGGCGCGCAATCCACAGTAGCGAGATCTATCCCAAACTCTACCTCACGATCCTGGCAAACCCTAAGCTCCTCTGAAACACATCCACAAATTCCTTAACAAGATGCGAACCTTCTCAACAAAGATTCTTTAGCCTCCAAGGCATACACATGAACCACATACGCTTCACAAATTTCTTCCCGACCATCTTTACGACTTTTAATGCCGATACCATATTGGATAAGTAATCTCTCCTATTACCTATCATAATCACTTCATCTCCCTTATCCGTTGATAGAACCATGCGCTTAGCCGCGCAATCCACCTTGGCCTGGTACTTAACCAACCAGTCCATTCCAAGAATCAGATCGAACTCCCCAAACGGCAGTTCCATCAGATCAGCAGCAAAAATGACCCCTTGGAGTTCTAGGGGTACATCCTTATACAGCTTATCTACCACTACAGAGTGACCTAGAGGGCTAAGTACAGTCATTTGTCTAGAAGCAGTTTCTGAGTCTAAGTCCATGGTCTCAACTATACTACTAGCAACATACGAATGCGTGGAACCCAAGTCAATTAAAGCAGTATAGGGAGAACCAAAAATCAAAACGCACTGTGATTACGTCCGGTGCGTCGCCCTCCTCGCGGCGCCTAGCTGCATACACCAGACCAGGCTGTCGTGCCTCAGAACTACCCGCACCTCTGCCCGGTGCTCCACGACCTCGACCAAATCCATTACCACCTCTGCCATTACCACGGCCCCTCTGTGGTGGCGGTCCATTACTCGAACGATTACGGCCGACTCTCGGGATCAAATCTCGCCATCCTACGCGGGCGATCCCTAATGCGATGATCCGAGATCCACACTCGAAGTAACCTTTTCCACCACCCAACAACCACCCCAATGAGATTTCCCACACCGACATTATCATGGCGGCGGTCCCTGCCTAGCAAGCAACAAACCTAGCGGGCCGATTCGCGCCACTTGGTCTAGCCTCTTCATGGATTACGGCACGATCCGGAAGACCCAAAGCTCCTCTTAAGCCTACTCCTGTCCATGCACCGTCTTACCGACTCTTTAACACCCTCGGCTACCTTAGCCTTCTCAACTAAGACAACAAACTCGCGCGCTCTGCGCTGTGGAGCAATCAACGACCTCAACTCGTCTCGCACCATCCTCGAAACGAACACACCTCTCATGCTCGGTGGCTACAATGCCCTCGCATACCTACTCGGCCAGAACTCACCTCGTGCTCGACCATGATTTACTCCTCGAACAAGCCTCGTAAATGCCTTTACTGAGTCGATGTAGCTAGCCCCGATGTATTTCTTTTGATATGCAAACTCAAATAATCCCATGTCAAATCTTCTGCGGCCACACTATCCCGAACCGTGAGCCACCACCGATATGACTCATCCCGAAGAAGCGATCGATGCCCTTCAACTTCTCTTCACCACAAGTCCAGATCATCCATGATCCGCTCGGTTGCCTCCTCCCAATATTCAAGAAAGTTGCTAGAGCAACACCCGATACACTCGGAAAAATTCGGCCCCATTAGCCCGAGTCTCTCAGAACAGATTTCCTAACTCCCGCACCACCACCTACACCACTACTCTTTCCAACACCGCGCAAAGATCGCTCGTGACACCGCATCGTCTCGATCGATCTTGGAACTCACCACCTCCACCGGTGGCGAACCGATATCTCATTTTCGACCCTTGACGGATCCTACGGGTTCGAAACTGTCATCCTACCTCCGACCTCGACCACGAGTATTACGGCCACGCCCACCTCGAGTACTCATGACTAAACGATCTACGTTTACGATTAAGAAGATTTTTATGCATTAGTATCGTTCCACTTTCTTAACCGCAAAGAAATTTTATGGATGGAGTTTAATCGTGGGTTCTTTCGAGCAACCAAGGTTTCAATCTTCTATCCTATTCACCCAAAAGAGATTATACATTCATTCCTTAACCCTTTCCATACCTATTCACTCTTCGGACATTGCTGCCCATTTCTAGCCCAAGGGTATTTTCGTCATTTTCCCTACAGGATATTTTTTTGTAATAAAAGATATTTTAAAACTTTCGTAAAACCGGTCACTTTGGAATTCCAAAATTTGAGAGTGTTCTTTGAAAATTTTGTAAAATACTTCGTTTTGAAAACCAGGGGTATTTTAGTAATTTTCACAGACTGAGGGCGTTCTTCGTAAATTTCCGAAATCAAAATTTTCGATTGGTATTTTGTAAAACAGAGTGTTTGAATTTCGTACAAATTTATTGAGTTCGAGACTTTATAAACCGGGGTATTTTAATAAATTTACCCCTAAGGGCATTTTTGTAATTTTCACAAATCGAGAAATTCGTTGTAAAAGTGACATTCCCAGTTTTGAAAGAGTTTATTTCAAAAAGTTTGAAAACATTAGGGTTGTTGTTGTATTTTCGAAAACATGGCTAATTCCCTTTTCGGGTTTTAGTCGTTAGGTTTAGTCTATGACCGAGCCTTCTTGGTCAGGGTGAACTCAAGCTACGCACCAGGTGGGATACCTGCGAAGAGGAGGTGAGTCACGAGGACTGCTTAAATACCAAGCTCTTTCGGATCCTCTAATAGACATGCGTACCGGAGTTACCACACCCTAGCCCCGTGGCTGCGTCATAGATTGGTTTAGTGCTTTAAGTCTTATGCTTTAGTTCGAGTGTTTGAGTGACCTAATCCTAGGGTTCAAGTCCTATAAATCTATCTACGTTCCATATCACCTACCCTTCTACAAATAGTAATTCACGTAAGAGTTTAGAACTACTTACAGGCGGCGAATCCAGTGCCGAGACTCCGGTGCCATGCCTTGTAAACCATGCCATGTCTTTAACCCAAAACATTTAAAATGCACTTTTGAAAACAGTTTGGGCCTCGGGCCCACAAACGAGCTTTTTTTGAACTTGGCTCGATACCACAATTGTAACACCCCAAACCCTGACAAGACACCACGTTCGAATCGGTATGTTACTGGAAAACATGTTTTTGAGAAGTTAAATTTTTCGTTTAAAAGCCGAGAGAAAACACACAGTGTATCTTGGAAGACAATTTAAGTAGACTTGTTTGAAATCAGATGGTGTATTTGAAATCCGGAGATTTTGAAAACTTAACTAGAATGTGTGGTTAAAACGAGTTTAAACCATTTAAAACCTTAATAGTTTCTTAGTGTTACTTCAAACATTTTTGAACTTAGGAGAAATACTGGTTCGACTTGGAAATCATTTGAATTTGTCTAGTATAAAGACTTAGCGTAATACCCGATGGCATAGTTTAAAAACACTTTGCGTTATAATTTTGAAATCATTATCTTTCCAAGTTTTAGTAGAATTCATACCAACTTATTTTGTTAAGGCATATTAAAATTTAAACATAAACAACATAAAACATAAATTAAAAGGCCTTTTACAAATCCAATATAAAACCCGGTGAGAGTAAATAACTAAAGTACCCAAATTCAATGAGTCCAAGCAACACTTTTATTATAGCATGGCATGTGCACCCCCCGAGTCCATCCCGGCTCCAAGTCCGCGTCTGAGAGTCACCCAAATGTCAAAGGAGAGGGTGAGTCGAGTGACTCGATGTGTAAATCCCGCTCCCCGAAGAAACAACATGCTAACACGCATCATACATAGCAACATAATTAATGCAACCCGATCCTAACCATCCATATCGCCTTTTCTACCCCGTGTGGTACCAAACCACCGGTGGTGCCAAACCACCGTGACATATAGTCACAATGTGTTACCAAAACACCGGTGTCCCAAAGACACAATATCCGTCAATGTGGTACCAAACCACTTTGGTGTCCCAAAGACACAATTGTGCTACCAAAGCACTGGTGACCGAAGTCACAATTCCAATGATGGGGCCAACCCATCGTGTGATACCAAATCACTAGCAGACGATCCCATATCTCAAGTGGGGCCAACCCACGGTGGTCAAACCACAGGGACAAGTCGCAATGAGGTGCCAAACCTCTGGTGTCCCAAAGACACAATGTGCTACCAAAGCACTGGTGACCGTAGTCACAAATCTGGTGATGGGGCCAACCCATCGTGTGTTTACCAAAACACCGGCGTCAATCCCGTATAATCATCTCTGTGGGGCCAACCCACTGTGGTACTGAGCCACTGGGACGAGACGCTGAGGTACCAAACCTCTGGAGGTGCCAAACCTCTGGTGACCCAAAGTCACAAAGTGTGCTACCAAAGCACTGGTGCTCGTCAGCACAAAGTATCACTGCTCCCTCCACTCGTATCACCCATTAGCATACCAGACTCATGTAACCATGCATATCATACAAATCGTGCATATCATGCTAAAATGTTTAACATCATATCCCATATCATACATCCATAATCATGGTATCATGCGGATCATCGAGAACCTTGTAACAATACTGACTTACCCGAGTCCAAGATCATACCCAAAAGGGTATCATATCAATCCATCAAACTGCCATGATTTTAGTAGGCAAACAGGTTCAATAACAATATTACTAAATATGGGTGTGTTAGTTACACACCTGATAATACGAGTCTAAAATCCCAATCGAGACGATCCAAGTCCCTCGAGTACTGACTCCTACAATCGGCCAAACATAGGGGTTAGGCATCTAAGACATTCGGCCAAAGGCTTTATACCAAGAGAAGTCATTTCAAACCCTTACCTTCATTTCTTAACTTGGTTTCCAACCAACCCAGAACCAAGCAGTGGTTCTCCTTTAACAATCGGCTGCACTAAAATAGAAGAACCATTAATCCTTAATAGCTTGGCTAAGCGAGATAAAAATTAACTAATAGTACTGGCCCACTCCCATACTTACCCCACTTGGCTAATCAGAGAACGAAGGCTCCACTTGATAGCTTCAAACTCCCGAATATCCCAACAAGAAATTGGTTTAACAAAGAAGAATAACACCCATCAATGGTTGCCATATTCGGCTCTTAAACAACCAACATCAAGATAGTATAAGGAGAAAAAGAGGAGATGGCCATTCGGCCAAAGACTTACCAATCTCCAACGATTGAAGCAAAACCACAACCCCAAAGCAAGATTCGGCCAAGGTTTTGAGAAGGAGAAAGAAAGTGAGTAGGGGTAGATGCTTTTCGGTTTTAAGGAAAATCAATATGAAATGGGAGCAAAGTTTCAAGTGAGAATTGAGAAGGATGAATGGAAGAATCGGTTGGGAAGAAAATGGTAAGTTCGGCTCTTAAGAAAATGAAGAAACTATGTAAGGGAGAGAAGGGAGTATTCGGCCTACCAAGTAGAGAAAACCAAAGCAATTTCAATTACCAAAAGATGTTGAGAGACCAAATGCACAATCGGCTAAGTGCAAAAGAAATGAGAAGAACGGTAATGTATGTTTGCTTTGGTCTTACTTGGTTTTCAAGAAGTAAAGAGAATAAGAAAGAAATTGAAGTTTCTACTGGCTAGAAGAAAAGAGAGAATTTGGTTTTAGCTCTTGATGACCGAAAATGCTAAGAAAAATTGCCAAAAGAATTTGGCACCCCTACTTCCCATGCTTACCAAACCGTCCACTCCCCCCACAAATTCTCCTAAAATTCGGCCATATCCCCACTTTTACTCCAAGCCATAAGTTCAAAATAGTTTGAACAAGTCAAACTCCTACTTTCACTCTCCACCCACCAATTCCTCCTTGACCAAGTCTTAGGCAGAGTTTGAACTGCCACAAACTCCTCCCTCCATGCCGTCAAAATGAGTGCCAAAAAGTGGCCACTCCGCAGCTCGAACACAAGGCCACCTTCCCCTTGTAGATGACGCCACACTCAGCTCCAAGTGGCACATGCTTTGCCACTTTGCTAGCCTTATTTTTGTGAAACAAAATACCAAATAAGATACACATCCCTCAGCTCCATCAGCTCCCCTGACTTAACACTCAAAAACCAAAATTTCCCATTCACTCAGGCACACTCCTAGCTTACCATTAAGCCCCTAAAACATAAAAATAGCAACATAGCATTCTAACAACATGCAGAACATGCCAAGACAAAAATAGCCCCTAACCCGGGATATTACATAAGGGTAATTATTTAGATGAAGAGGAACACTTATGTTTTTGTTCTACAAATGGATGACTTATCTTGTTTGAATCTTTAGGACCCTTTGAATTGAATTATCCATTTATAAATTATCTATGAATTAGGATAAGGCATTGTTGATAGGAATTATGAATCATGGAAAGTTTGTTTTAATTGTATGTTGAGAATTTTGCTTGAGGATAAGCAAAAGCTTAAGTGTGGGGGTATTTGATAAACCATAATTATAACATATTTTAATCCCGCATTTAGCTTACTTTTGGATGATTCATCCCTTGATTTATATAAAAAGGTGCTTTTAATCCTTTTTTTTTATGTCTTATACCCAGGAAAGCACCCGAGGATGAAAAGAACGTAAAACGGGTCCCAAAATGGAGTAAATGGGCCACATCACAAAATCGACACGGCCTGGCCCAAAGACCACATGGCCGTGTCTTGTTGAGCATCTAGAACACGACCTCTCCCCCGATTTACACGGCCGTGCCTCATTAAGAAATCTGAACACGGCTTGAAGTCGATCCACACGATCGTGTGCCATGGCCGTGCGTCTGTCACTGAAATAAGCAATTTCAGTTGAAAAAGGATACTTAGGGAGAAAAATCGCATTCCAAGGAGTCTATATATATCCCCTAAGTGCCACCATTGAGGGGGAGGCGAGCTAGGCCAAGGAGGCGAGCTGGAAAAGTCGGAATTGTGGGAATTGCTTGAAGTTAGCCAGTTGATCCATCCCAAGAAGCCGGAATTATACTCAAGACGGCGGAATTCTCCCTCAATTCCTTCAGGGAGTTTTAGGAATTTCTTATGTTTTGTTTTATCTTTTCCCTTGAAATTTTTTCTTTCTTAGTTATGAACTAAACCCATCAGATACCTGAAGGGGATGAAACCTAGATGAATCTTGTTATTTGATTTCTGAATTTTATGATAAAAACTTAGTTTGTTCTTAATTATGCATGCTTAATCCAAATCAGATGTGCTTAGGTGGAGGAGGAATAGACCCTGCTTAAGAGTAGATATATCATAATTAAGCGTAGTTGATCGAACGCCTAGAGATAGGGTTACGAGATTTTGCTGGATTAGGGTAAAACCTAATATGGGATTCAATAGATCGATTTACTGCTATTCTAGGGGGTTATTATAAGAGAACGAGAGTTCCACTAATTAACCTAGGGTTAGAGGTTATTCACCTCGAGAGAGGGTTTAGCATAGGTTAGGGAGTCCAACAGATCAAGCTAAGTAAATAAATCATATGATTCGGGGTTAAATAACAA
Source organism: Gossypium bickii (assembly GCA_025503065.1). Taxonomy (NCBI): domain Eukaryota; kingdom Viridiplantae; phylum Streptophyta; class Magnoliopsida; order Malvales; family Malvaceae; genus Gossypium; species Gossypium bickii. The sequence continues at coordinate 69,772,848 of CP106709.1, forward strand.
GTGAAGTCTAGGTGGATTCTTCCTGAGGGTATCGTCGTGATCAATTGAGTTTTCCTTCAAGTTATTTCCCAATTCGTTCTTTTTGTCTTAGTGTTCTTAGTCTAGTTGTCGTTAATTTAGATTAAAACAAACTTCACTCTATTTTTAAGGCTAAATAATAAAAAGAAAGTTAGTATTAATACTTTTGGTTCCTTTGGGTTTGATAATCTGGTCTTGCCTAAGCTATACTACTGTTAGATAGGTACACTTGCCTTTAATTATTGTCAGAGTTAGTTTTCAGGTTCGATCATTCTTTTATAAATTTTAAAGCTCTGATTTCAGCGATCAAATATAATTAAAACAATTCGTATTGTACACAAACTTACCTCGGACGTCAAAGTTACGAAACAAGTCGATCAATCAAGCACTTTGTTATTGCCTCGATCTAAGTCCGAATTTCTCTTTTCATGATCTATACATATTCAAATTTAGCTCATTCAATCACCAAATCATTCAATTTAGTCCAAACACACATATTTAGGGCATTTTACAAAATAGCCCTCACATTTTTACATTTCGACACTTAACTCCTTATTTCACAAAATCACAAAATACACATAATTTCTTTGTACCCATGCTTAGACGAATATTCATATACTTCATCTAAGTCCACAAATTTCATTTATTTTACATTTTAGTCCCTCAAAATATTATTTTCACAATTTAGTCCAAATTACTCAATTTCACCAAAAATTCAAAGACAAAATATGTTAATCTATCACATATCTTTCATATTTCATCATTAAATATCAAAAAGCTCAAACATTCATCAATGGCACATCTCAAAATCTTTATCAAATTCTAAAATTAAAACATGGTCTAGCTAGAACACAAAGCAACAATCGCAAAAACGTAGAAATTATCAAAAATCAAGTTAAAATCATACCTCACTCAAGAACTCAATGTGCCAAAACCCTAAATGCTTCAAATGGTTTTCTTTTATTCAATAATTGGTGAAGAATATGAGAAAGGGCCATTAAAAATTGTTTTGTTTTGTTTATTAAAATTAATTAAATAATTACTTAAATAACCTTAATAAAATAACACCAAAATCATCCATTTTATAGCCAATATTGTCCATCTCCACTATCCATAGTCTAATTACATAATACGGACCTTTACTTTAATAAGCCATGCCAAATAAGCACTTTAACAATCAGCACAGAACTTTTACATTTTATGCGATAAAGTCCTTTTACATAATTCGGCACACAAACGATAAAATTTTCACACAGAATTTTCACACATGCTTAATCACATACTGTAAACACCAAAAATAATATTAAAATATTTTTTGACCTTGGATTTGTGGTCCCAAAACCACTAATTCGACTAGGGTCTAAACCGGGCTATTACAACTCTCCACCCTTAGAGATTTTTGTCTCCGAAAATCTTACCAGTGAATAGGTTCGTGTAGCAGACCAAATTTGACCCTAATCAAAATGGTGGTTTCAGGACCACGAATCTGAGTCCGAGAAATATTTAAATATTATATTTTGTGTTTATTATATGTGAATTAATGTGTGTGAAAGTTTCGTAGAAAAATTTAATTGTTTGTGTGCTTAATTAAATAAAAGGACTTAATCGCGTAAAGTGTAAAAGTTACAAACTATAGTAAAAAGTGCTTATTTGTTAGTGGTTTCTTAATATGAAGTCCTTAAAGTAGAAATACACCATAAATATGATAGTGGATGGCTGATGGACGGTTTTAGACATAGTTTATATGCTATACTTATTTTATTATAAAGGTTAAATAAGTAAAATAATTAATAAGTAATATTGAACAAAACCAAAGGCCATTATCATCTTATTTTTCCTATGAACGAACGTAAAAGGAGGAAGAACTTAGAGTTTCTTCAACATTTCGGCATTTTGAAGCTTGATTAAGGTATGGTTAGTTTTCAGTTTTTGATAATTTTTTATGTTTTTGAGATCGTTGCTTCGAACAGTAGCTGACCCATGTTAAAATTTTTAAATTTAAGCATGTTTGATGTTCGGCCATTGACATGTTCTTGGGGTTTTTGATGTTTGATGATTTTATATTAAAGATATGTTAAAGATTAGCATGTTTTGTATTTGAGATTTTAGTGAATTTGAGTATTTTGCGCTAAATTGCAAAAAATGAATTTTTGAGGGGACCAAAAAGCAAAATAAATGAAAGAAATGGACTTGTATAGTCCCTATGAAAATTCGGCCCTAAGGTATTATAGTGAAATTTTGTGTATTTTGTGTTTTGTGCAAATAGGACTAAATTGTAAAAATGTGAAACATTAGGGGTAAAATGGTAATTTTCCCATTTATGTGTTTTGGGACTAAATTGAGATGAAATGTGCTTGAATGAGCTAAATTTCAATGTGTTTAGATCAAGAACAAAGAAAAACGAATTTAGATCGGGGAACGGCGATGGTTACCGTATAGCCGGTCTACGTTGTCCGTCGACAGTCGAGGTAAGTCCTTAAGCAAATAAATGTCAAAGAAATAATTATGAACTTAGTAAATGATGAAATTTGGAAATTTAAAGCATAAATATTGGAGATGGTCGAATATGAGGGTATGTTATTGAAGTGAATTTATTTTGTTTAATGTAATGTGAATAAGTATGTTCAGTTTGATATGTGAAAGTAATATGAAGTATATGAGATGTTTGTGATTTCAGTATTAAGTATTGTATATTGAAATGTAAAATGTGTTGATATTTGGGCTTCGAGCCTAGCAGGCATTGTGCCGGTGATTTATATCGGGCTTAAAGCCTAGCAGGCCTCATCCCGGTGAATTCTTCCGGGCTTATTGCCTAGCAGGCTTAATGCCGGTGTTCAAACTTCGGACCTTTGGTCTAGCAGGCTCAATGCCAGTGTGTAATTCGAGCTTAAATGCCTAGCAGGCTTAATGCCGGTGATATGCTATAAACAGAGAATCCGAGAGTTAAACGAGGTGAGGCATATATTTAATGCAAAGTGCCATTAGCTCGGGTAAGTGCTATTCTACCAGTGTAGTAAGGAATGAAGTGAGTAAGTATAATATCAATTGAGTTAAGTATTATGAGATCAAGTTGATAATTCAAATAGAATTTTTATTATGTGTAATTGCGCTTAATGTATACATTACTTTGATGAATCGGTTATAAGTGGAATTGTTAATGGAAAGTGAATTTGTATGTATGTAACGACCCAAATTTGGGCCTAGAATAAATGGGTTTCGTGTGTTCAGAGAATGGATTTTTGTCGATCAAAAAAAAAAAAGAATGAAAGAAAAGGAATAATGGATTAAGTGTGATTAAAAAAAATTATGATTTCATGTTTAGTTTAATTTTTAGGTGATTTAGGAAGGGTTGGTAGTGTTGGAAAAGTCCTAGGCTCGATCTAGGGGTTTAGCAAAAATGTTGTTTTTACCCTTAAGGGAGGTTGGTGGTAGTCATAAGGCTTTTAAAATGTTGTTGGGTTAAAAGATATCACAAAAAAGTAGGTGGTCTAGTGGCTTGGGGCGTTTGGAATAAGTTGGTGGTCAGAGGTTCAAGTCCTAGAATTGGCAAAAAATTTTCTTGCGCATAAGTAGTATGAAGGCTAAAGTTTACGCCTTATAATTGGTTAGGGCTAATTACCAACACAAAGAAATGGTTGGCCCAGTGGCAAAGGCGTTAGGAACAAGAGGGGGAGCAGGGTTATAGTCGCGGCGTGCGCTAAATGTGGGTTTTTTTTTAAGTAAACCTGAAGTGTGGCAGAAAGGGTTATAATTAATTAGGTAGAAAATATGACTCAAATAAAATAAATGGCGCAATGGCAAGGGACGTGCCTCATAATGGAGAGGTCGGAGGTTCGAATCTGGGTGTTGGCTAATATTTTTAGATTTCTTTGGATGATTCGGTCACTGGAAAATATGCTTTAAAACAAGTTGAGAATGGAATATATCACAAGAACGGTTGTGGTGCAGTGGCGAGAAGCGTGTAGAGGTACTTGGAGGTCTTGGTTTCGAGTTGCCTTGTGCACAATAATATGTTATTTTGCTGCTGGTGTGGGGAAGGTATTTGAAGTGGACCAAAATACCAAAAGATGGCTGCTGTTCGGGAAAGCTATTTGAATGAAATTCAAATTGAATTTTTGGCTAAATAAAAGGACTTTTTGGGATGAGGATGAGGATAAATTTTGGAGATAATAAAGGAATTTAATTGGTGATAAGTTTGAGTTGATTAGGGAGTGTAGGTTTATTTTATCTATTTATTTATTTTAATATAAATATGGGAACCGTATGGGTAAGTAGGGCATTTGCTGTTTTTGTGTGCTTTAGTTGAATAATTAGGGGAAAATTCCTTCCAATCTCCTAATTCTTTTCTTCCAAAAAGCCGAAAACTTTCTTAAGCCATCTTTCTCTTCTTTCTTCTAAAAGCCGAAAGGTCTTATCTCACTTTCTTCTTCATTCTTTTCCCCTTGTGCCAATTTCTCTATAAAAGCCAAAATTCCTAGATCTCTAACATTCTAAGCTTTGATTTTCTCCTGTGATTGCCGAATTTTGAAAGAAACTGAAGGTAAGTGTCGATTCACGTGATTCAATCTCTTTCCGGCTTTTAGAGACCCTAGCCGAATGGCTATATGGAAACTGATCTTGTGTTTTTCTTTCTTTTGTGGCATTTTGGGATTTGAAGGGGATTCAATCGCTTAGATTTCTAAGCCCGAGTTCAGTAGCACTCGAATCGTATTACTTTCGGGATTTCGAGGGGAAGCTTTATATTCGCGTTCTTCCGACTTTTGAGCAAGGTTTTAGACTAAGGGCTGTAGATCCAGATAGTAAGGATATTGACTCAGGGTGTAAAACTACGCCATATCAGGTGTGTAGCACTTCTACACCATTTAGATTGCCTGTTAAAATTTGTTTACAAATCTGCTATATTTTGATAAATGCCGAAATCCCTGCATAATGATTGAAACCCGAAGAGGGTAGAAGCGAATCACCAGGTTAGTGATCTCTGTCATTCCTAAGTGAATGTTCCTGTTAAGATGACATATGTGATAGGTATGCTGATTTCTGTGATTGCATGGGGTTGGGTCTGATGAAAGGGGAAGTGTTCTGTTGTAGGGGCTTTTGCCGTGACCTGTTGTAGCGGCTCTTACCGTGACCTATTGTAGCGGCTTCTGCCGTAACCTGTTGTAGTGGCTTTTACCATGACCTGTTGTAATCGCTACGGCCATGAACTGACGATGAGCAGCATGACTGCCATCAATGGTGTGTAGCGGTGTGGGTTGATTGTAGAAATCCCCAATGGTGTGACTGGCAGGTAAGGGTGGTGTGTAGCGGATGGAAACTTAGGATTTGGGCTGGGTTTTGCATATATTTTCTTTATATATTATATTTCTGTTATATGTTCTGTGGGGTTAAGGCCCAAATCTAATGGTGCACGAGGGTTGCACACTGAGTCTCGCGACTCACCCTATTATTTAATAACTTTCAGGTAGCACCTAGTGCATCAGATCGGGCTGGAGAGGAGCGCAAGGTGGCCATGAGAGAGAGACATTTGATCCAGCAGAAGATTTTACTTAGAAGTTTTATTTTTAATTAATGGGTTTTAAATTTCATTGTAATAAGGCCATGGGCCATTAGCTTTATTTTGTTCCGGTTTTATTTTGGGCTTTTACTATTATTAGACGTTTAAATTTTTCCTTTAATTAAGTTGAGGCCTGTAACAAATTCAGTTTTTATTTACCAAGGCATTTTATAAAACTTACTTCTTATATGAATTACTAAATTATTAAGTTTTTCGGTATAAATGTTGAAATCTGATACATTGTTTTTCAAAAATGGGACATGCTTTAAAAAATCTCTTTAGTGACATACCAGATCCAGCTGTAGTGTTTGGGCCGGGTTTGGGGTGTTACAATGTGTTTGCATATATGTACAAAAAAAAAAAGAAGATGAAATGTGATTGATATGCATGATATTTTCATTCGACTTGGAATATACAGATACTTATGTTTATTATGTAATTTGATGGTGTATACATTCATGGTAGAGAAATGTCAATACTTAGATTAAGGGTATTAATGATATTCGGCTATGACTAATTTACTTAATATAATGTTTATAATCTTTGCCATGAATTGAATGATTAAAAGTTTAAATGTATTAAGACTTACTAAGCTAGTAAGCTTACTCCGTTTATGTTTAATGTTCTGTTTATAGATTTTGGTCAAGCTACGGGCTCGGGGAAATCGTCAGCAAAGTCAACCACACTATCATCTTTTTGGTACACCTTTATTTTGTCTTATTTTGGGTAAAGGCATGTATAGGATGGTAAATGTCTTTGTTTGAATTGAAAACTTTGTTATTATATGTAATCTAGCCATACGAATATGGCTTATATTCTATGTTAGTTGAAGTGAAAATATACAGTTTATCTAAGTGAGCAAATAGTGCATATGGATATGTTATTATGATGCATGGATGATATGGATTTTATTTGGTTATATTCGGCTATGGTCTGATCCTTTTGGTCAAGTATATGTATTGTGCATTTGATGTGATTACTTGTTTATAATGCTAATGTTTGAGTTAGTTTAGTCATGTATTTTGGCCTTTAGATTAATGGTTGAATTTCATTTAAAGGCTACTCGTTGCATGTACTAGGTCATGGTTTAAAATGTTGTAAAAAAAATATTATCCATGGCTAAATGTGGTTGTTTACGTAAATTCTAATTAATGGAAATGCTAAGGTTAGTTAGCTTTGTAAATAAATTCATTTAGGGTTCGCATAATGATATGGTTTAAGTGTAATATTTAAATGGAAAGAGAATGCAAACAATCTATGATTTGGTTATGCATTTTACCAATTGTTTTGGTTTTAAAGTTCACAGGTGTAATTGGTTGTTAACAGATATGATATGATGGATTGTATAATTTCACACATGTAATTTAATACAAATTTTATATATATATTCGAATAGATAGTAGATTTATTTGGTGAATGCACATATTTTATCTATGATGTTTGGTTATTTGTAATAAATGTAGTATTAATGGTACATCTGTACAAAATGCTTAGAACCACCATGGTATATAAATATATATATGCATAACCTTGAAATGCTTTAAAATGATAAAGTATACGATAAGTTTGGTATATGTTCTTTGGATTGATTATAATGCAAATGAATTTGGTATGATATGAATTATTCTTTATGTTCATAAATGTATTATATAATCATATAGGTATGTAATGTATGTACTGCATAGACATCTTAGATTCATTTGTATGCATGCAAATGAGTTCATGTAAGCTTTGAGTTGATGGACTATTTGGTTTATTCTGAATTTTGGTATGAACTTTTAGTTGGATATTGTGAGATTAAATATGCATTTTTGGATTTGATAAAATGTATGAATTGCGATAAATGCCTGTGATGTTCTGAGTCTAGTTCAGTAATGCCTCTTAACCCTAATCTGATGACGGATACGGGTTAGGGGTGTTACATTTGATTGGTATCAGAGCTTACGGTTTAGTCGATTCTAGGACTACCGTAGCGCGTGAGAGTCTAGCTATACATGCCTTTATTGTATATACGATAGTGTGGTGACTTCAGACATTTCAAACTGTGTTTTATATAGTAAATGGATTTCGATCCTGACAGAGCCGTAGCAGATGATGTAGAGAGTGTAGCACCTAATCGCGCACACGGATCAGTGCCGGTAGACTCTCGACCAGTTTCAGGTAGCCATGAGGGGGAGGCTAAACAAGCCTTATACCAGATGATGAATGAATGGTTTACCCAGTTTGTTCAGAATAACCTGGCTGTACAACAACCTCCACCCTCGAATAATCCAACTCCGGTACCTTCAGCACCCCTGATGATAGATCCGATGAGATCTAGTAGGCCTCCCGTTGATAAAATTAGGAAATATGAGGCCGAAGAATTCAAAGCTAATGATGATGACGCAGAGCGAGCTAAGATGTGGCTTGATAACACTATTCGGGTACTTGATGAGCTATCCTGTACTCCAGATGAATAACTGAAGTGTGCTATATCTCTACTTCGGGACACTGCATATCACTAGTGGAATACACTAGTATTAGTGGTTCCGAAAGAAAAAGTGACTTGGGATTTCTTCCAGATCGAGTTTCGTAAGAAATATATTTGTAACATCCGGGTTCTAGGGGTTATGCATTTAGTGCATAACTAAGGTGATGGAAGGCTTATGGTGAAGTTGGATGAGTTTTAAGGGGTTTGGAGAACCCTAGAAGGTAGGAGATGCCTTAGGAAATTTTTGGTTTTTAGTGTTAAAAAGGGAAGCTTGGCTAAAAGTGGTCTTAAGAGAATTATTTGGGAGGTTAAGACACAAGAACGACGGGTTGGTGGAGTGGCTTGGGGCGCCACTTAAAGGTCTTGGCTAGGGGACGCAAGTTCGAGCCATGAGGGAAGCGCCTACTATGTTTTTATTTTTGTTTTTAGGGCAAGGGAGCTAACGAAGGAGGCCTTAAAAGAAGTTGGGGCGAGTCTATGACACAAACGGCGCCTTGGCAAAGCGGTTGGCAGCGTGTGGTGGTTCCAGCTGGTCCTAGGTTCGAGTGGCGTGAGCAACAAACGGGTATTTTATTTTTGTTTTTGGCGTTAAAGAGGAAGGAACTAAGGAAGGAGGGCTTAAAAGAAAATATGCGGATTTATGTCACAAATAACGCTTTGGCCGAGTGGCTTGGGGCGTTACCTGGTCGCTTGTCCTAACAGGTTCCAAGTTCGAACCAGGGAAGCTGCAGTTTGGGTTTTTATTTTTGCTGCTGGCGTGAAGGGGTGGAGTAAAGGTGGACGGCACATGGGATCTTCAAATAGATAAAGATTAATTTTGTTTAATCCTTTTAGAATTCGGCTGAAAGGTAAGTGATAAGGGTTACTTTATTTTATTTATTTTAGATAATTGTAGGTTTATTTTATTTAGTTTAAATTGTAAATAGGAGATAATGGTTGTTATTGGTTTATTTTTGAATATGATAAGGATATAAAATATGAGATAAAATAGGAAGGAATTTTGGGATTTGATGAAGCCATGGCCGAAAGTGGGGCACTTAGAGTGCATGATCGGTTTGGGGGATTTGTTAGGGGAGTGTGCCGAATTAAGTAGTATAAGTAGGGGGTGATCATCTTGTAGCCATCTTTTCTTCTTTTGATTTGCTTATGCTGAAAGTTGCTTCTCTCTTTTTTCTCTTGGTGCCGAATTCTTTCTCACCATCCATTCTTAGTATTTTCTTTCTTCCAACTCTAACTCCCTATCTTTTCTCATATGGCCGAATACCTCATTCGCAATTAGAATCATAGCTGAACCTTAAAGCCTCATTTTCTACTCTATTTCTCTATTATTAAAAGTACTGAAACACCATAGTCGAATCTTTATTGGAGGGGCTATCGACTACGTGCTTGTGATCTTCTATTCTCTTCAAGGTGTAGTGGTAAGTTCTTTCATTATCATTCGATTTTGTGCTCTTTTTTTTGCTAGTGTGCCGAAATCATGAGGATAAGCCTAGGGATGGCCGAATATTCTTTAAGCCATGATTACGTGTTCTTTTGTGTGTAGTCGATGCTAAGGAGCCTTAAAAGAGATCTATCGGGTAGTGGAACATCAAGGGGCTAGTCGACAAGGATAAGGAGCTCTCGAGATTCTATTCTTCAAGGTAAGGAAGTGGTAAGTATTCGGCCAAGTGTTATGTCTTTAAGTTAAGGCCGAATCTAATATGGTTCCATTTAGGGATTTCGACAGGCTTTTAGGTGCAACGTGTGATTTCGGGATTTAGTCGACTGTGCTAATCAGGTGCGTTATTATCGCACTGTTTCTCCTCTTTTGTGTATTGATATATAAGTATATATACTTGGTGTATGATGTGTGATAGCCGACAATAAAGGCTAAAGTGGTGGATACCCACGTTTGGGGTCATCGGTTAACAGGTTAGTAGTTCGTGATATTAAATTATTTATGGTGCCTGTGTGATATGGTAATGAGCATGTGATTTATACTTGTTTTATATGCTGATTTGGCATGATACATTAACATATATGCATGGGGATTGGATTTGATCAAGGAAGGATGGGTGTACATATTTATGTACGTGTGGTCTAATGTTAGCCTCGTCTTTGCATTAGCGCTTGATGATTAGTCGTGTGCTACCTCGAGGAGGTGTTGGCTAGGTGCCCATCTCGGCGGTTGATGGTCGTGTGCATCACCGTGAGACGGATTAATATTGGGATCACTTATGTGATCGGTGGCTCAGCCACGGCCTTGAGCAGCAAGTCTGCCAAGGTAGGATATGTGGGATCACGATGTGATCAGTGGTGGATTAGCCATGACCTTGAGCAGGGAGTCTGCTAAGGTTGGTGTAACGGATGGACTTAGGATGGGTTGGGTTTAGTAATTGCATATTGATTTGTATGATCTGTGTGGATATGGGCCAAGCCCATATGTGGAGGCATGTGTGATGATTATGCACTGAGTCTGTGGACTCACCCTATTTTTCTAAACCATCGCAGGTGATTCATAAGCTTGGACCAGGTTGGAGTGGATACGAGGTGGCCATGCAGAAGAAGATATTTTGATTATTTTATGCATTTTAATATTAAGTATTTTGATTAAGTATTGGTTGTAATAAGGGCCTTCTTATTAATTTTGGTATTGTTTTAGTTATGGTTTGATAAATTTAAATTAATATATAAAGACGATTTTATTATTAGCCACCTGTTATTCAAAATATAAGTTAATAAAGCTTTGATAGGGATATTTTATAATAACAAAGTTTTATTCATAATTTTAAATAGACATGATTATCAAAAGTTAACAAATTTTCACGTTTTATTTTAAGGCCAAAAAGATTTTCAACCATCTTTTCGCAGTGACATAACCAGATCCAGTCGAGGCTCGTGGGCCGGGTTTGGAGGTGTTACAATATTAGTCAGAGATTCATCAATCAGAAACGAAAAGAATTTCTGGAACTAAAATAGGGTCGTATGACTGTGACGGAATATGAGTGGAAGTTTGTCAGATTGAGCCGATATGCCCGAGAGTGTGTATCAACTGAAGCCATTATGTGCAAAAATTTGAAGACGGTCTGAATGAAGACATAAAGTTGCTTGTTAGCATTCTTGAAATCAAAGAGTTCGTAGTACTTGTCGAGCGAGCTTGCAAAGCTGAAGAGCTCAAAAAAGAGAAAAGAAAGGCTGAAATAGAAGCTAGAGACACTCGTAAAAGATCATCGAGTAAGACTTTCCATTCAGCGCCTAAGAAGTTCAAAGATGACTTTGGCTGAAATAAAGCTACTTCAGACTTGTCTAGACGAGATCGACCTCCAGTGAGTTCCTGAGCCACTTCGATGGCTAGTGTTGGTAATGTTCAGCAGAATCGGGCTGAGTGCAAACATTGTGGAAAATGGCATTTTGCAAGTTGTAGATTCCGTGATCGGTCCTGCTTTAAATGTAGATTGTCGGACCATTTTATTTGAGAGTGCCCGATGCTGGCCGAGCAAAATACAATTTAGAACACTTAACCGAGTAATGCGTCAGCACGAGGCAGACCACCCAGATATTCAGGCAATGTAGGTGGCAGTTAGAGAGGGACGAAGGACACTGCAGTTCAATCAGAGGCTCGAGCACCAGCTAGAGCTTATGCTATACGAGCCAGAGAGGATGCTTCTTCTCCAGATGTCATTACCAGTACTTTCACACTTTATGATACTACCGTGATTGCATTGATTGATCCTGGTTTGACTCATTCATATGTGTGTGAAACTCTAGTATCCAGAAAGACTCTGCCTGTTGAGTCTACCGAGTTTGTGATCTGTGTGTCCAACCCTTTAGGTAGATGTGTTCTTGTTGATAAAGTGTGTAAAGGTTGCCTGTTGATGATTCGGGATTCCTGCTTTCTAGCTGATTTAATGTTGTTGCCTTTCGATGAGTTCGATTTAATTTTGGGAATGGACTGGTTAACTTTGTATGATGTAGTGGTGAATTGCAAAAGAAAGATTATTGATTTGAGATGTCAGAACGGTAATATCCTCGATGTTAGCTCGTAAGTATGTGAGAAAAGGATATGAAGCTTACTTGGCCTATGTGTTGGATAATAAAGTGTCTGAAAAGCAGATTGGATCCGTACCAGTTGTATGTGAATACCTAGAGGAGTTCCCTGAAGAATTGTCGGGATTACTGCCAGTTCGAGAGATAGAGTTTGGTATTGAATTAGTACCGGGGACGACTCTGATTTTGATAGCTCCGTATCGGATGGCACCTACTGAATTGAAAGAGTTGAAAGCATAGTTGCAAGAGTTAACAGATAGAGTCTTTGCACGACCAAGCTTTTCTCCTTGGGGTGCACCAGTTTTATTTGTTAAAAAGAAAGATGGAACTATGCTAATGTGTATTGATTATCGGCAGCTGAATAAGGTGACTATAAAGAACAAATACCCGTTGCCTAGGATTGATGACTTGTTTGATTAGTTGAAGGGGGCTTCAGTGTTTTCGAAGATAGATTTGAGATCGGGTTATTATCAGTTGCGAGTCAGAGATTCCAATATGCCAAAGACTGCTTTCCGAATGAGGTACGGACATTTTGAGTTCCTATTCATGCCTTTTGGACTTACTAATGCACCTGCTGTCTTTATGGATTTGATGAATCGGGTTTTCAGACAGTATTTGGATCAGTTTGTGGTAGTGTTTATAGACGATATCCTGATCTACTCCAGAGATGAAACCGTACATGTCGAGCATTTGAGATTGGTGCTACAAAATTTACGAGATCAACAATTGTATACAAAGTTTAGTAAGTGTGAATTTTGGATGAAAGAAGTCAGCTTTTTGGGTCACGTCGTTTCAGCATCAGGTATTCGGGTTGATTCGAACAAAATATCGGCTATACTGGATTGGAAGCCACCAAAGAATGTTTCTAAAATTCGAAGCTTTCTGGGACTTGCGGGATACTACAGATGATTCGTCAAAGGTTTTTCCATGATAGCTACACCTTTGACAAATCTACTACAGAAAGATGTCAAGTTTGAGTTGATAGAAAAGTGTCAGAAAAGTTTTGATCAGTTGAAAGCTCTTTTGATCGAAGCTCCAGTGTTAATTCAGCCTGAATCGGGTAAGGAATTTATTGTTTATAGTGATGCTTCTTTGAATGGTTTGGGTTGCATTTTGATGCAGGAGGGCAAAGTCGTAGCCTAAGCTTCGAGACAATTGAAGCCTCATGAAAGAAATTATCTGACTCATGATCTGGAATTAGCAACCATTGTGTTCGCATTGAAAATTTGGCGTCATTACTTATTCGGTGAGAAATGTCATGTTTATTCAGATCACAAAAGTCTGAAGTACTTGATGACTCAGAAAGATTTGAACTTGAGACAACGCAAATGGTTAAAGCTGTTGAAAGACTACGGATTAGTGATTGACTACCATCCGAGGAAAGCTAACGTTGTTGCGGATGCTTTAAGTCGAAAATTATTGTTTGCTCTTCGTGCGTTGAACGCACATATGGTGATGTCTGGTGATGGCTCAATCATAGCCGAGTTGAAAGCAAGACCGAGGTTTATTCAGCAAATTTGTGATGCACAGCGAATTGACAAAGATATGATTGCTAGACGAGCTCAGTGTGAAAATGATGCAGAGTCAGAGTTTCAAATTGATGCAATTGTTTGAACTTCAAAGGCCGTATATGTGTTCCAAGAAATATAGATTTGATTCAGATGATTTTGAACGAGGCTCATAATAGTTGAATGTCGATACATCCGGGTAGCATAAAAATGTATGCTGATTGAAACAGTTTTATTGGTGGCCTGGTATGAAACGGGATATATCTGAATTTGTTTCAAAAATGTTTAATTTGTCAGCAAGTAAAAGCTGAGCACCAAGTGCCTTCTGGGTTACTATAGCCGATCATGATACCTGAATGGAAATTGGATAGAATTACTATGGATTTTGTATCTGGTTTGCCTACAACACCGAGCAAGAAAGATGCAGTCTGGGTTATAGTGGATAGACTGACCAAATCAGCTCACTTTGTGCCAGTTCGTACTGATTATTCACTCGATAAACTTGCTGAATTGTATGTATCACAAATTGTGAAGTTACATGGTGTGCCGAGTTCCATTGTTTCAGACAGAGACCCGAGATTCAGACCACAGTTTTGGAAGAAGTTGCAAGATGCTTTAGGCACTAAACTCCACTTTAGCATAGCCTTTCATCTGCAGACAGATGGTCAGTCTGAGCGAACCATTCAGATACTTGAGGACATGTTGAGATGTTGCGTCCTTGAGTGTGAAGGTACGTGGGAAAGATACTTACCTTTGATTGAATTCGCTTATAATAACAGTTTTCAATCTAGTATCAAAATGGCACCTTACGAAGCTTTATATGGCCGCAAGTGTCGTACACCGTTGTATTGGACCGAGCTCAGCGAAAATAAGATACACGGGGTTGATTTGATTAAAGAAACGGAACAGAAAGTGGCAATAATCAGAGATAGGTTGAAAGCTACCTTGGATCGTCAAAAGTCTTATGCTAATTTGAAATGTAAAAACATTGAGTTTCAGGTCGGAGACCGGGTATTCTTGAAAGTTTCTCTGTGGAAGAAAGTACTCAGATTTGGTCGGAAAGGCAAACTAAGTCCAAGATTCATCGGACCGTACGAGATCATCGAATGTATTAGGCCTGTTGCGTATAGATTGAAATTGCCCTCTGAATTAGAAAAGATACACAATGTATTTCACGTTTTGATGCTTCGTAGATATAGATCAGATCCGTCACATGTGATCGCTCCGTCCGAGATTGAAATCCGATCCGATATGACGTATGAGGAAGAACCGATCCGTATTTTAGCTCGGGAAATGAAAGAGTTGAGAAACAAGAAAATTCTGTTAGTAAAAGTACTATGGAATCGGCACTAAGTTGAAGAGGCTACGTGGGAGCCTGAGGATTCAATGAGGCAACAATATCAGATATTGTTTAATGGTAAGATTTTCGGGACGAAAATCCCTAAGAGGGGAGAGTTGTAGCAGACTGAATTTGACCCTAATCAGAACGGTAGATTCGGGACCACGAATTTGAGTTCGAGAAATATTTAAATATTATATTTTGTGGTTATTATATGTGAATTAATGTGTGTGAAAGTTTCGTAGAAAAATTTAGTTGTTTGTGTGCTTAATTAAATAAAAGGACTTAATCGCGTAAAGTGTAAAAGTTACAAACTATAGTAAAAAGTGCTTATTTGTTAGTGGTTTCTTAATATGAAGTCCTTAAAGTAGAAATATGCCATAAATATGATAGCAGATGGTTGATGGATGGTTTTAGACATAGTTTATATGTTATACTTATTTTATTATAAAGGTCAAATAAGTAAAATAATTAATAAGTAATATTAAACAAAACCAAAGGCCATTATCATCTTATTTTTCCTATGATCGAATGTAAAAGGAGGAAGAACTTAGAGTTTCTTCAACATTTCGGCATTTTGAAGCTTGATTAAGGTATGGTTACTTTTCGGCTTTTGATAATTTTTACGTTTTTGAGATCGTTGCTTCGAACAGTAGCTGACCCATGTTAAAATTTTTAAATTTAAGCATGTTTGATGTTCGGCCATTGACATTTTCTTGGGGTTTTTGATGTTTGATGATTTTATATTAAAGATATGTTAAAGATTAGCATGTTTTGTATTTGAGATTTTAGTGAATTTGAGTATTTTGGGCTAAATTGCAAAAATAAATTTTTGAAGGGACCAAAATGTAAAATAAATGAAAGAAATGGACTTGTATAGTCCCTATAAAAATTTGGCCCTAAGGTATTATAGTGAAATTTTGTGTATTTTGTGTTTTGTGCAAATAGGACTAAATTGTAAAAATGTGAAACATTAGGGGTAAAATGGTAATTTTCCCATTTATGTGTTTTGGGACTAAATTGAGATGAAATGTGCTTGAATGAGCTAAATTTTAATGTGTTTAGATCAAGAACAAAGAAAAACAAATTTGGATCGGGGAAAGGCGAAGGTTACCGAATAGCCGGTCTACGTTGTCCGTCGACAGTCGAGGTAAGTCCTTAAGCAAATAAATGTCAAAGAATTAATTATGAACTTAGTAAATGATGAAATTTGGAAATTTAAAGCATAAATATTGGAGATGGCCGAATATGAGGGTATGTTATTGAAGTGAATTTATTTTGTTTAATGTAATGTGAATAAGTATGTTCAATTTGATATGTGAAAGTAATATGAAGTATATGAGATGTTTGTGATTTCAGTATTAAGTAATGTGTATTGAAATGTAAAATATGTTGATATTCGGGCGTCGAGCCTAGCTGGCCTTGTGCCGGTGATTTATATCGGGCTTAAAGCCTAGCAGGCCTCGTGCCGGTGAATTATTCCGGGCTTATTGCCTAGTAGGCTTGATGCCGATGTTCAAACGTCGGACCTTTTTTCTAGCAGGCTCAATGCCGGTGTGTAATTCGGGCTTAAATGCCTAGCAGGCTTAATGCCGGTGATATGCTATAAACGGAGAATTCGAGAATTAAACGAGGTGAGGCATATATTTAATGCAAAGTGCCATTAGCTCGGGTAAGTGCTATTCTACTAGTATAGTAAGGAATGAAGTGAGTAAGTATAATATCAATTAAGTTAAGTATTATGAGATCAAGTTGAAAATTCAAATAGAATTTTTATTATGTGTACTTGAGCTTAATGTATACATTACTTTGATGACTCGGTTATAAGTGGAATTGTTAATGGAAAGTGAATTTGTATGTGTGTAACGACCCGAATTTGGGCCTAGAATAAATAGGTTTCGTGTGTTCAGAGAATGGATTTCTGTCGATCAAAAAAAAAAAGAAAGAAAGAAAGAAAGAAAGGGAATAATGAATTAAGTGTGATTAAAAAAAATTATGATTTCATGTTTAGTTTAATTTTTTGGTGATTTAGGAAGGGTTGGTAGTGTTGGAAAAGTCCTAGGCTCGATCTAGGGGTTTAGCAAAAATGTTGATTTTACCCTTAAGGGATGTTGGTGGTAGTCATAAGGCTTTTAAAATGTTGTTGGGTTAAAAGATATCACAAAGAAGTAGGTGGTCTAGTGGCTTGGGGCGTTTGGAATAAGCTGGTGGTCAGAGGTTCAAGTCCTGGACTTGGCAAAAAATTTTATTGCGCATAAGTAATATGAAGGCTAGAGTTTACGCCTTATAATTAGTTGGGGCTGATTACCAACACAAAGAAATGGCTAGCCCAGTGGCAAAGGCATTAGGAGCAGGAGGGGGAGCAGGGTTCTAGTCATGGCGTGCGCTAAATGTGGGTTTTTTTTAAGTAAACTTGGAGCGTGGCAGAAAGGGTTTTAATTAATTAGGTAGGAAATATGACTCAAATAAAATAAGTGGCGTAATGGCAAGGGACGTGCCTCATAGTGGAGAGGTCGGAGGTTCGAATCTGGGTGTTGGCTAATATTTTTAGATTTCTTTGGATGATTCGATCACTGGAAAATATGCTTTAAAACAAGTTGAGAATGGAATATATCACAAGAACGGTTGTGGTGCAGTGGCGAGAAGCGTGTAGAGGTGCTTGGAGGTCTTGGTTTCGAGTTGCCTTGTGCACAATAATATGTTATTTTGCTGCTGGCGTGGGGAAGGTATTTGAGGTGGACCAAAATGCCAAAAGATGGCTGCTGTTCGGGGAAGCTATTTGATTGAAATTCAAATTGAATTTTTGGCTAAATAAAGGGACTTTTTGGGATGAGGATGAGGATTAATTTTGGAGATAATAAAGGAATTTAATTGGTGATAAGTTTGAGTTGATTAGGGAGTGTAGGTTTATTGTATCTATTTATCTATTTATTTATTTTAATATATATGGGTACCGTATGGGTAAGTAGGGCATTTGCTGCTTTTGTGTGTTTTAGTTGAATAATTAGGGGAAAATTCCTTCCAATCTCCCAATTCTTTTCTTTCAAAAAGCCAAAAACTTTCTTAAGCCATCTTTCTCTTCTTTCTTCTAAAAGCCGAAAGCTATTATCTCACTTTCTTCTTCATTCTTTTTCCCCTTGTGTCGATTTCTCTATAAAAGCCGAAATTCCTAGATCTCTAACCTTCTACGCTTTGATTTTCTCCTGTGATTGCCGAATTTTGAAGGAAACTGAACGTAAGTGTCATTCGCGTGATTCAATCTCTTTCCGACTTTTAGAGACCCTAGCCGAATGGTTATATGGAAACTGATCTTGTGTTTTTCTTTCTTTTGCGGCATTCCAGGATTTGAAGGGGATTCAATCGCTTAGATTTCTAAGCCCGAGTTCAGTAGCACTTGAATCGTATTACTTTTGGGATTCCAAGGGGAAGCTTTATCTTCGCGTTCTTCTGGCTTTTGAGCAAGGTTTTAGACTAAGGGTTGTAGATCCAGATAGTAAGGATATTGACTAAGGGTGTAAAACTACGCGATATCTGGTGTGTAACACTTCTACACCATTTAGATTGCCTTTAAAATTTGTTTACAAATCTGCTATATTTTGATAAATGCCGAAATCCCGGCATAATGATTGAAACCCGAGGAGGGTAAAAGCGAATCACCAGGTTAGTGATCTCTGTCATTCCTAAGCGAATGTTCCTGTTAAGATGACATATGTGATAAGTATACTGATTTCTGTGATTGCATGGAGTTGGGTTTGATGAAAGGGGAAGTGTTCTGTTGTAGCGGCTTTTGCCGTGACATGTTGTAGCGGCTCTTACCGTGACCTATTGTAGCGGCTTCTACTGTGACCTATTGTAGTGGCTTTTGCCATGACCTGTTGTAGTGGCTACGGCCATGATCTGATGATGAGCAGCATGACTGCCATCAATGGTGTGTAGCGGTGTGGGTTGATTGTAGAAATCCCCAATGGTGTGACTGGCAATTAAGGGTGGTGTGTAGCGGATGGAAACCTAGGATTTGGGCTGGGTTTTGCATATATTTTCTTTATATATTATATTCTGTTATATGTTCTGTGGTGTTAAGGCCCAAATCTAATGGTGCACGAGGGTTGCACACTGAGTCTCGCGACTCACCCTATTATTTAATAACTTTCAGGTAGCACCTAGTGCATCGGACCGGGCTAGAGAGGAGCGCAAGGTGGCCATGAGAGAGAGACATTTGATCCAGCAGAAGATTTTACTTAGAAGTTTTATTTTTAATTAATGGGTTTTAAATTTCATTGTAATAAGGCCATGGGCCATTAGCTTTATTTTATTCTGGTTTTATTTTGGGCTTTTACTATTATTAGACGTTTAAATTTTTCCTTTAATTAAGTTAAGGCCTGTAACAAATTTAGTTTTTATTTACCAAGGCATTTTATAAAACTTACTTCTTATATGAATTACTATAAATGTTTAAATCTGATACATTGTTTTTCAAAAATGCGACATGCTTTATAAAATCTCTTTAGTGACATACCAGATCCAGTTGTAGTGTTTGGGCTGGGTTTGGGGGGTTACAATGTGTTTGCATATATGTACAAAAAAAAGAAGATGAAATGTGATTGATATGCATGATATTTTCATTCGACTTGGAATATACAGATACTTGTGATTAATATGTAATTTAATGGTGTATACATTCATGGTAGAGAAATGTCAATACTTAGATTAAGGCTATTAATGATATTCAGCAATGATTAATTTACTTAATATAATGTTTATAATCTTTTCCATGAATTGAATGATTAAAAGTTTAATTGTATGAATATTATTTTTTATTTGCTTAAGACTTACTAAGCTAGTAAGCTTACTCCGTTTATGTTTAATGTTCTGTTTATAGATTTTGGTCAAGCTATGGGCTCGGTGAAATCCTCAGCAAAGTCAACCACACTATCATCTTTTTGGTACACCTTTATTTTGTCTTATTTTGGATAAAGGCATGTATAGGATGGTAAATGTCTTTGTTTGAGTTGAAAACTTTGTTATTATATGTAATCTAGCCATACGAATATGGCTTATATTCTATGTTAGTTGAAGTGGAAATATACGGTTTATCTAAGTGATCAAATAGTGCATATGCATATGTTATTATGATGCATGGATGATATGGATTTCATTTGGTTATATTCGGCTATGGTCTGATCCTTTTGGTCAAGTATATGTATTGTGCATTTGATGTGATTACTTGTTTATAATGGTAATGTTTGAGTTAGTTTAGTCATGTATTTTGGCCTTTAGATTAATGGTTGAATTTCATTTAAAGGCTAATCGTTGCATGTACTAGGTCATGGTTTGAAATGTTGTAAAAAAAATATTATCCATGGCTAAATGTGGTTGTTTACGTAAATTCTAATTAATGGAAATGCTAAGGTTAGTTAGCTTTGTAAATAAATTCATTTGGGATTTGCATATATGATATAGTTTAAGTGTAATATTTAAATGGAAAGAGAATGCAAACAATCTATGATTTGGTTATGCATTTTACCAATTGTTTTGGTTTCAAAGTTCACAGGTGTAATTGGTTGTTAACAGATATGATAAGATGGATTGTATAATTTCACACATGTAATTTAATACAAATTTTATATATATATTCGAATAAATAGTAGATTTATTTGTTTTAATGCGTATATTTTATCTATGATGTTTGGTTATTTGTAATAAATGTAGTATTAATGGTACATGTGTACAAAATGCTTAGAACCACCATGGTATATAAATATATATATGCATAACCTTGAAATGCTTTAAAATGATAAAGTATACGATAAGTTTGGTATATGTTCTTTGGATTGATTATAAAGAAAACGAATTTGGTATGATATGAATTATTCTTTATGTTCATAAATGTATTATATAATCATATAGGTATGCAAAGTCTGTACCGCATAGACATCTTAGATTCATTTATATGCATGCAAATGAGTTCATGTAAGCTTTGAGTTGATGGACTTTTTGGTTTATTCTGAATTTTGGTGTGACCTATTAGTTGGATATAGGGAGATTAAATATGCGTTTTTGGATTTGATAAAATGTATGAATTGGGATAAATGCCTACGATGTTCTGATTCTAGTTCGGCAATGGCTCATAACCCTAATCCGGCAACAGATACAGGTTAGGGGTGTTACAGTTCGGATATTGCTCTCTCATAACATCTTCAGGCTCCCAAGTAGCCTCTTCATCTCCGTGTTTGTGCCACAACACTTTCACTAAAGAATTTTCTTATTTTTCAACTATTTGATCTCACGTGCCAAAATTTGAATCGGTTCTTCATTATACGACAAATCTGACTAAATCTCAACCTCAGTAGGGGCAATCATATACGACGGGTCATATCTCTATCGTCGAAGCATCGATACATGAAACACATTATGAATCTTCTTTAGCTCAGGTGGCAACAATAATTTATAAGCAACTGGCCGGTAACGTTCGATAATCTCATACGGCCCAATAAACCTCAGAATTAATTTGCCTTTTCTGCCAAATCGAAGTATTTTCTTCCATAGAGACACTTTCAAAAACACTTTATCACCGATCTCAAATTCGATATCTTTTCGTTTCAAATTCGCGTAAGACTTTTGACAATCTGAAGCTGCTTTCAAATTATCATGAATCACTTTCACTTTCTATTCAGTCTCTTTAATCAAATCTACTCTGTGAATCTTATTCTCACTAAGTCTAGTCCAATACAATAGAGTTCTACATTTATGACCGTAAGGAGCCCCATATGGTGCCATTTTGATACTAGACTGAAAACTATTATTGTACGCAAATTCAATCAACGGCAACTGTTTTTCCATGTACTTTCAAACTCAAGAATACAACTCAACATATTCTCAAGAATCTAAATGATCTGCTCGGATTGACCATCCATTTGCGGATGAAATGCAGTACTGAAATGCAGCTTCGTGCCTAAAGCCTCTTGTTGTTTCTTCCAAAACAGCGAGGCAAACCTCGGATATTTGTCAGACACAATGGATAATGGTACCCCGCGCAATCTCAATATCTCGAAAATATACAATTAAGCTAATTTATCAAGTGAATAATCTGTTCTCACCGGAACAAAATGAGCTGATTTCGTTAATCTGTCTACTATCACCCAGATTGCATTTTTCTTTCTCAGAGATAAAGGCAATCCCGACATAAAGTCCATCGTGATTCTCTCCCATTTCCACTCAGGAATCATAATCAGTTGTAACAAACCGGATGGCACCTGATGTTCAGCTTTAACTTGCTGACAAATTAAACATTTTGACACAAAAATAGAGATATCTCTTTTCATTCCAGGCCACCAATAAAACTGTTTCAGATCATGGTACAACTTTGTACTTCCGGGATGAACAAATAGGCGACTACTATGCGCTTAATTCAAAATCAACTAAAGCAACTCTGAATTTCTCAAAATACAAACCCAATCTCAATATCTCAAACAATCATCGACGTCAACTTGAAATTCAGAATTAGAGTTTGAATCACACACAGCTCATGTTGCCATCATTGCATTATCACTTTTCTGAGCATCACATATTTGCTGTATGAACAACGATTTCGCTTTCAATTCAGCCAAAACTGAACCATCATTAGACAAGTCTAAATAAGCATTCGTTGCACGTAGTGCAAATAATGATTTTTGACTCAATGCATCAGCAACAACATTTTCTTTACCCGAATGATAATCTATCACAGGCTCGTAGTCTTTTAACAACTCTAACCATCTTCTCTGTCGTAGATTCAAGTTTTTCTAAGTCATCAGATATTTTAAACTCTTGTGATCCGTATAAATGTGACACTTCTCACCAAATAAATAGTGACGCCAAATCTTCAATGCAAATACTATAGCTGCTAATTCAAGATCATGAGTCGAATAATTTTTTCATGCGGTTTTAACTGTCTCGAAGCATAGGCTATAACTTTGCCTTATTGCATCAACACGCAGCCTAAACCATTCAACGATGCATCACTGTAAACTATGAATTCTTTACCCGATTTAGGTTGAATTAACACTGGTGGCTCTGTCAACAATACTTTCAACTGTTCAAAACTCTGCTGACACTTTTCTGACCACTTAAATTTAACATCTTTCTGTAACAATTTCATCAACGGAGTCGCAGTCATCGAAAAACCTTTCACAAACCATCTATAATATCCTACTGGTCCCAGAAAACTACGGACTTCAAATACATTTCTCGGAGACTTCCACTCTATATTCCCGCAGTTGTTACAATATGTGCCAGAAAACCATCCCCGCGCTACCAGAATTCACATTTTATAAATTTTGCATACAATTGCTTCTCACGCAGAGTCTGTAATACGATTCTCAAATGCTCGGCATGTTGCATTTCATCACAAGAATAAATCAAAATATCATCAGTAAACACAACAACAAATCGATCCAATATGGTCTGAATATCCAATTCATCAAGTCCATAAACACTGTAGGAGCATTGGTTAGTCCGAAAGGCATAACTAAGAATTCATAATGTCTGTACCTCGTTCTGAAAGTAGTTTTTGGCACATCTGATTCTTTAACTCGTAGCTGATAGTAGCTTGATCACAAACTATCTTAGAAAACACTGTAGCTCATTTCAGCTGATTAAACAAATCATCAATACGAGGCAAAGGATATTTATTCTTTACAGACACCTTGTTGAGTTGTCTATAATCAATGCACATTCTCATAGTCCCATCTTTCTTTTTTCACAAACAACACAGGAGTACCCCAGGGCAAGAAACTCGGTCGTGCAAATCCTCTATCTGTCAACTCTTGCAATTGAGACTTCAACTCTTTCAATTCTGTAGGTGCCATTCTATACGGAGCTATTCAGATAGGAGTTGTTTCCTGAACTAAATCAATGCCAAACTCAACTTCTCGCATCAGAGGTAATCCCGGTAGTTCTCAAGAAATACATCAGGGAATTTACAAACCACAGGCGCAGATTTGACTTTCTTTTCTGTCACTTTTGTATCTATTACATATGCAAGATAAGCTTCACATCTTTTTTTCACATAATTCAAAGCTTTAATTAAAGATATTACTGTCGGTAGTCCATTCAATTCATTAGATTAAATTCGAACCATCTCACCATTCTGACTTCTCAAATCAATACTCTTCCATTTATAATTCACAATAGCATTATGCAAAGTGAGCCAATCCATACCCAGAATTATATCAAATTCATCAAAAGGTAGCAGCATCAAATTAGCCGAAAAACAATTATCCTGATACATCAACGGTCAATTCTTGCATACTTTACCAACCAAGACACACTTGCCTAAGGGGTTTGATACTCTAATTACAAAATCAGTAGACTCAATAGGCAGAGTCTTTCTAAAAACTAGATTCACACACACATATGAATGAGTAGATCCTGGATCTATCAATGCAATCACATCAGTATCAAATAGAGTAAAAGTACCAGTAATGACGTCGGAAGATGACGCTTCTTCACGAGCATGAATAGCATAGGATCGGGCATGTGCTCTTTCCTCAGATCTCATAGTTATATCTGTCGTCCCTCTCTGACTACTGCTCACATTTCCAGTGTTTCTGGGTGGTCTACCTCTAGCTGTCGTATTATTTGGTCTTGCACTCTGAACATTATCTTGCTCAGCTAACTCTGGATAATCCCGAATAAAGTGATCTCGTGATCCACATTTATAACAAACTCTATTATTGTACTTGCCCCAACATTCTCCAACATGTCGTCTTCCACACTATTTACACTCAGACTTATTACTTCTAACACTACCAACACTCGATTCAATTGAAATTTGAGATTTAGGACCAGTGTTCTGTCTCACTAAATCTTTCCTCGAATGTCCCAATGAAACATTTGAGCGATTAGCTGCATCTCTGAATCTCTTTGATGAAGGTTGATATGACTTACTCATCGATCTTTTTCTTTCATCTCTAGCTTCAGAATTCGCTTTCTTTTTTTCTTTACTAAGCTCTTCAGCTTTGCAGGCTTTTCCAACCAATACTACAAATTCATTCAAAACAAGTATTCCAACCAACAGTTTAATGTCTTCATTCAATCCTTTAACAAATCATTTGTGTAACAGCCCAGTTTAGACCCTAGTTGGAATAGTGATTTTGAGACCAAAAATCCGAGGTTGAAATAATATTTTAATATTACTTTCCATTTTTACAATATGTGATTTTGCCTGTGTGAAATTTCTGTGTGAAGATTTTACCGATTGTGCGTTTAATTTGTGAAAAGTACTTAATCACATAAAATACAAAAGCTGAGTGCTGATTGCTAAGTGTTTAATTGATGTTGTCTTTATAATGTGGAGACCTTATGTAACATCCTAGATTAGGGGTTATGCGTTCGTGCATAATTCATGAGTTAGTAGGTTTTAGCAGTGTTTGGAAGTGTATTAAGGGTTCCTAAAATTCTATGATGGAAGAGAAAGCTTTGGAAAATATTGGAATTTTAAGTGAAAAGAGGAAACTAGGTAAATGAGGCTTTAAAAGGAATTCCGTGTGAAGCATGACACAAGGAACCATGTGGTAAAGTGGCATGAAGGCGCAAGGGTGCAAGGGGAGAAGGTTGTGTCAAAGGGAGTGCCAAGGGGGAGGAGGTTCGAGCAACGTGGGAAGCATTAGAGACTTTTATTTTGGCGTTAAAAAAGGGAATTGGTCTAAAGAGGCCTTAAGGAAATATGTAGGGGTTTTTGGACATGAAAGTGAGTTGGGTAAAGTGGCTGCATGACGCCATGAGCAGGGGAGAAGGGCCTGGGTTCGAGTCCTGTGGGCAGCATAAGCGTGTTTTTATTTTTCCAAGTTGGCGCTAAGGGAGAAGAAGGCCTTAAAAAGAATTGTTGGGAGTTTATGACGCAAAGAAGCTAGCAGCAAAGTGGCTGGTAGCGTGTGGTGTTTCCAGCAGGTCTCGTGTTCAAAACTCAGGGCAGCAATGGGTGGCTTTTATTTTGTTTTTGTGCCGAGGTAAAAAGGGGAAGCTAGGCAAGGAAGTCTTAAGAAAATTTGTAAGGGATTTATAGCATAAGAACCTGCTTGTTAAAGTGGCTGCAAGGCGCCACTTAAGGCTTGGGCAAGTGACGCCTCAAGCAATGGGTAGAGGGCCCAGGTTCGAGTCGCGGGGGAAACAGTATTTTGGTGTTTTATTTTGCACGTGACGCTAAGGCAAGGGGGAAGAGGTTGGATGGCAGTTGGACTTCTAATTGGATGAGGATTAAGCTTGTTTTTTTATGAGTGATAAGAAGATAAATATAGCTTTATTTTATTTATCTTAAGTTAGTAGATAGTAGATAATTGTTGGGTTATTTTATTAATTGAGAGGATAAGAGATAATGTGTGAGATTATTTTATTCTAATTATTAAGGTGATAATAGGAGAATTATGAGGATGGGATAGGTGATGATAAAGTGGCCGGCTAGGGGGCTCCTATGGGTGCCGAATTTGAGTAGTATATAAGGGTGATCATCCTTTGGAAATTCTTTTCTTCAATTGTTTCTCCTTTTGCCGAAATTGTTAGTCAAAGGAATTCCTTCTTTTTCTCTTTTGTTCTTTTATTTGCTAAGATCGAACCCTCCTTGTCACCATATCCAAAGTTCTTCAAACTCTTCATCTTTCTTTAATTGTTCTTGGCTGAACCTACATCTCTTATCCACCATTGTTATGCTCAAAGCCGAATCTCTAAGGAAAGGGGGTTGTCGACTACTTACTTTTGGGTTCTCTTCAAGCAACGTAGAGTGCCAACGTTAAGGAAGCATCAAAAGAGTTTCGTGGATTCGATTCGTTAAGATATTTCGACATCTCCTTGGTTAGGTGGTTAATTTCGGGATTTGAGAAATCCAAGAAGAAACGCTACAAAGTTTTCGGGATTTGGAGTGATAGTCAAATCGGAACCAAGGTAGGTTTTAAGCGTACTAATCCTATTGGGATTTGGTTTTATGGCCGAATGGTCTTCATTAAATTTTTGAGTGATGGCCGAATGTAGGGAGTTAAGGATCTAAGGCAGTAGATCGGATTTTGGGATTTCAGTGAATTTATTAAGCGAATCAGGTGTGTACCCCACACTATCTTTTAATATGATTTATGGCAATATTTAATATAAGTATGTATAAGAATGTGAACATGGCTAAGGTACCATATTGTGGTACAAAGTACTCAGGTACGTTTCCTACTCCCACTAGGATTATGAATATATGTTATGACTCATATGTGAACAGAGATAAGAATGTGAAATTTGGCATGTTAATGCATAATATGTATGATATGGGGCATATGGGTTATTGAAAAAGGGGAAGTGAATATGGTGATCTAAGACCACGATATCTGAATGTGGTGACTTCGGTCACATTATTTGAATGTGGTGACTTAAGACCACGATATCTGAATGTGGTGACTTCGGTCACATTATCTGAATGTGGTGACTTAAGACCACAGTATCTGAATGTTGTGACTTCGGTCACAATTATTTAATCTGGTGGCTATGCCACGAATATTTATAAGGGCGATGAGCACGTCGACTGCAGCGACTGCCTTCGATGGTGTGTAGCGGATGGAGGGTTGACTTAGTAGTCCCCACGGTGTGCAGGTTGGTACGGGTGATGTGTAGCGGTTGGTAACTAGGCTTGGGTTCGGGATTGCATCATTAATTGTATATTTTGATCTGAATGTGTATGACTTGATATGCCTGAATTTATTTGGACTTAGTGTTTGTGTACACATTGAGTCTGTTGACTCACCCCGTTGGGGGAACATTTTTTAGGTGATGATCAGTAATGGACCGGGTCGGTAGGAGCTTAAAAGTGGCCATGCCCAGCAAGGAAATTATTATGTGGACTCTTTATTTTTCTAAGTACTTTAAATTTCATTTTGGGTTTTTATTTGATGTAATAAGGCCATAGTGAACTATGTTATTTTTCTGTTTTATTTACTATGTTTCGAAATTTTATTTATTAGAGATTAAGTCAATTTAATTTAAATTAAACTTTAAATATTTTGTCACTTGAAATTAAATGGGTTTTAATATAAAATAAATTTGTTTTCAACTCGAGCCCAACCCACCAGCAAACTATCTTCAAAACACACAGATTTCTAAAGTAATAAAAAAATTTTTAACCGGTTTACTTCGAGGAACATACCAGATCCGGTCAAGACTCGTGGGCCGGGTATGGGGTGTTTTACCTTATGAGGAAATTATTCCATTATTTAGTAAGTGGTTGGTTAAATGACAAAATAACCTTATTATATATATGTTTTGTATGTTAAATGAAAGGTTATTTTTGTAAATGGATTAATAACATAATATTAATAAAACAAAAGGCTAAAAATAAGCCATTCTTATCATCTTATTGCCAAAAATACAAAGAAGAATAAAAGAAAAGGAACACTAGGGTTCGGCTAGTTTGGAGCTTGATTAAGGTAAGAGTTTTGTTCAGTTTTTGATAATTTTTACATTTTTGTGAATGTTGCTTTGTCCTCTACAAAACCATGCTTAAATTTTGTGAATTGATGGTGATTTTGAGTTATGCCATTGATGAATACTTGAGCTATGTGTTAGTTGGTAGTGAAATATGGAAGATATGTGAAGGATGAACATGTTTTGTCTTTGAATTTTTAGTGAAATTGAGTAATTTGGGCTAAATTGAGAAAAGTGTAAATTGAAGGACTAAAGTGTGAAATAAATGAAATGTGAGGGTTTGTATTAGCATGGGAAGAATTCGGCTAAGCTTGTGTGAAGTGAAATTATGTGTAATTTGTGATTTTGGGAATTAGAGACTAAAGTGTTGAAATGTGAAAATGTGAGGGCTATTTTGTAAAATGCCCTAAATAAGTGTGTGTGGACTAAATTGAATGAATTTGTGATTGAATGGATTGAATTTGAATGTGTATAGACCAAGAAAGAAGAGGTTCGGATCGAGATTGAGGCAAAGACAAAGTGCTCGATTAATCGATCGTTTCGGTATTTTGATGTCCGAGGTAAGTTCGGATATAATACTTGCTACTGAACTTGTATCTACGTGATGAGAAATGAATGAATGTATATTATTGAAATAGAATGTGTTATGTACGAGTTCGAGTATTGAGGCACTAAGTGTGCGAAATTGAATTGAGACAGAGTTGATTAGCACTGTGTGTGCGATGCCGAATTAAGTTCAGTTTTGTATCTAGGCACTAAATGTGCGATGTTAATTAAGCTTCGGCTATGACTGGGCACTAAGTGTGCGATTGAATCAAAGAGTTAACAAAGTTTGATTGAATGAAGTATTAAGCTCTGGGTAGCATGTGTGAACGATATCTAAGTGATGGCTAAGGTATGTACGGAACCTATGTGGTTGAGGAAATTGTGATCGGATTTATAGATAAATGAGTAAGCATATTTGCTATGGATGAAACGATATATGTGAATTAGTAAGTTGTTCTATGTGATGGACTATATTGTTTATGGTGAATGTATTATTGAGTAATATGTGTTATATTACGAACTTACTAAGCTTTTAAAAGCTTACTGTGTGATTTGTTTCTCTGTTTTACAGTGTTAGTAAAGCTAGCTCAGATCCGGGGATCGTCAGCATCTCTATCACACTATTGGAAATCTATTTTGGTACTTTTGAATATGTGTATATTTGAATATGGCATGTATAGGTAGTTGTTTTGAAACATATTTGAGATGTGTAAATAGCCATGTGATGTGATTAGATAAATGTTGGCTATATGCATGAGTGGATTTGGTATATGATGCATATTATGGTTTGGCATGATGGCAATGAAAATGTCTTATGAATGGTAAGCTTAGTAATGGATTGATGCTATTGTGATCTAGTGAAATTGTGGATGAATCATGCTTGGTAATACACATGTTTTAGTTATGCAATTTGGTATATAAATTGACATGATTAGAAATGAGATTGGATGGACAGATATGTTGATTATTAGACATGTATTTGGTTGCCAAATTGTGTGTGGAAAAATGCTTGATTGTGCTAGTAGGGTTGACCCTTGTGTAGGTGGCAAATTGGCCTTGCAAATGGCCTATTTTACATACATGGCCAAGAGACACGAGTGTTTGTCTCTGTCATGCGGCTCAAGGACCACTTCGAAGTGTTCCTGGGCAGGTTACACGGGTGTGCCTAGTGGTCGTGTGACCAAGTCAGTAGCTAGCCTAATTTCACACGGCCTTGGCACACGGGAGTGTCTGGTGGCGTGTGGACAAGTCAATATGTATACCCTGTTTTGGCACGGCTTGGACACATGGGTGTGTCTGGTAGCCGTGTGAGGAACACGGCCTGATTGCATGGGCGTGTGAATTTTGCAGTGTTGAAGATGTTTAAATTCCTGAAAATTTTCGTAAGTGTTCGGTTTAGTCCCGACCTCTTTCTAAAACGTGTATAGAGTCTCGTAGACCTCGATAAGGAACTATATGTTTGACTTTGCACATATTAATTTTTGTTGAAACACATTCTCGCGCGTACTGGCTCAATCTCACAAACTTCCGTTCATACTCAGTAACAGGCATACAGCCCTGTTTCAACTCTAAGAACTCTTTACGTTTCTGATATATGAATCGTTGACTGATACATTTTCCACCAATGATATGCCGTATCTCTCAACAATGAAACAACACATTTTAAGCATTCATCAAGAGTGAATGACATTTCATCAAACACTCGAATTCTATTCTTGAGCCAAAACTCATCTCCCTCAACATCATCATCAACTGTGGCCCTGAACTCTTCGGCCCCGTACTTTCGTATTTTTTCCACAGGAGGTTTAATCAGTCGAGTCAGATCTGAAACTTGTGGCACCATAGGAACATGAGGGGTTGGATGTTGTTGAGCAGCTGGATTCGTTCGAACAAACTCTGAAAACCACTAACTCATCATTTCGAAGAAGGCTTGTTTAGCCTCTTCCTCGTGCCTACTAGCAATTGGCCTAGATTCGACCAACACTGTCCCTTGAGCGGGAGCAGGTGCATTGCTCTCAACATCATCATCAACTACTCGATCGGGATCCATTTACCATATGAAAACACATTTTTAACTTTCAGGATTCATCACTATTGCAATTATATATATGGCATGTATAGCTAGACTCACACACGCTACGTTAGTCCTAGAATCGACTAAACCGTAGCTCTGATACGAATAAAATATAACACCCCTAACCCGTAACCATTACCGGTCTAGGGTTCAGAGGCATTACAGGACATTCCGGAACTTTTAAGATCATTTTACAACACAAAGTACATCATCGCCATATCATAGCAAAATACAAGCATACAGTCCCTTAATGAGGTCTACGAGACCTTAAACATACATTAGAAAGGGGTTGGGACTAAATCAGAAACATACAAAATTTTTCCAAAAACTTAACATTTTTCAAAGTTATAGAGGTCGCACGCCCGTGTGGGTAGGCCGTGTGCCTCACACGATCTCAGACACACCCTGTGTCCAACCATGGCAAAACAGGGCATACATGCTGACTTGTCCACATAGCCGAAGACACGTCTGTGTCCCTCACCCGTGGTCGACACTGACTTGCATCACACGACCAGTCACACGCCCGTGTGTCCAGCCCGCAGTCGACACTAACTTGTTTCAATATGCAAGCTTAAGAGACACGGTCGAGGCACACACCCGTGTGCTCAATCGTGTGGGCAAATATAGGCCATTTGCAAGGCCAATTTTCCACCCACACATAGGGTCACACCTACAAGCATAAACCAATACAATTTCATACTCCAAATGGCATTCAAACATACCAAACCATACTGAATTTAATCTCTTAACATCAATACTCATTTCACATTCATATTCTAACTCAAACTTACCAATTCAAAGTATCAAATTCACAACCAAAACATATAATCCATTCATCATTCAATCCTTCCAAAATCTATCATGAAACATACCATTTCTATTTTACTAATTTATACCAAAATGATCACTCACATAGAGCACATATACACATAGCACATACCAAAATAATCAAACTACCAAGCCATATCACATGGCAAGACTTATACATTTCAAAACATGCCATAATCACTTTCCTATACATGCTATATACCAAATATATAATACAACTTCCAAAAGTACCAAAATAGTTAGTCGATAGTGTGATAGACCCGCTGACGATCCTCGGATCTGAGCTAGCATTAAATACACTGTAAAACAAAGAAAACTTCACACAGTAAGCTTTAAAGCTTAGTAAGTTCGTAATATAATACATTTAACTCAATGATTCAAATTCAATATATAAAATAAACCATTACATAGATTAATCCACAATAATATACAATTTCATCCATAGCCAATACTCACATAACCATCCATTATCCATTTACAGAATCATCAATCACATAGGTTCCGAACATACATGTACCATTCTGTATTTAACTATCACATTTACTATCCAATGCTCCGAACCTTATCTCGTTCACTCCTCTTTAAACATTTGATGAATTCGCACACTCAGTGCTATGTAATTTGCCAGAGTCACAATACTATTGCACACTTAGTGCACCACATGGAATCAAAGATGTATCAAATTCGCACACACAGTGCCAAATAACATAGCCGGCACATTTCTCTATTTCGCACATTTAATGCCTTTTGTCACTATAACGATTTTATTTACGTACACATAGTACCACATCTCTTTATGCTCATAATTCACATTGCTCACTAAATTAACACATTCCATTCATTATATAACATATGAATATAATTAAAACAGTTCGTATTATACACGAACTTACCTCATACGTCGAAGTTACGAAACAAGTCGATCAATCAAGCACTTTGTCCTTTGCCTCAATCTAAGTCTGAATTTCTCTTTTCTTGATCTATACATATTCCAATTTAGCTCATTCAATCACCAAATCATTCAATTTAGTCCAAACACACATATTTAGGGCATTTCACAAAATAGCCCTCACATTTTCACATTTCGACACTTAAGTCCTTATTTCGCAAAATCACAAAATACACATAATTTCTTTGTACCCATGCTTAGCCGAATATTCATATACTTCATCTAAGTCCACACATTTTATTTATTTCACATTTTAGTTCCTCAAAATATTATTTTCACAATTTAATCCAAATTACTCAATTTCACCAAAAATTCAATGACAAAATATGTTAATCTATCACATATCTTTCATATTTCATCATTAACTATCACAAAGCTCAAACATTCATCAATGGAACATCTCAAAATCTTCATCAAATTATAAAATGAAAACATGGGCTAGCTAGAACACAAAGCAACGATCACAAAAAACATAAAAATTATCAAAAACCGAGTTAAAATCATACCTCAATCAAGAACTCAATGTGCCAAAACCCTAAATGCTTCAAATGGTTTTCTTTTATTCAATAATAGGTGAAGAAGATGAGAAATGACCATTAAAAATTATTTTGTTTTGTTTATTAAACATTAATTAAAAAATTACTGAAATAACCTTAATAAAGTAACACCAAAATCATCCATTTAATAGCCAATATTGTCCATCTCCACTATCCATGGTCTTTTTACATAATACGGACCTTTACTTTAATAAGACATGCCAAATAAGCACTTTAACAATCAATAGATAGCTTTTACATTTTCCGCCCGTGTGGGCAGGCCGTGTGCCTCATACGGCATCAGACACACCCATGTGTCCAAGCCGTGGCAAAACAGGGCATACATACCGACTTGTCCACACGGCCAAAGACACGCTCGTGTGCTTGACCCGTGGGCAATACTGACTTAATTCACACGGCTTGTTACACGCCTGTGTGTCTGGCCCGTGTGCGAGTCTGACTTATTCAAATTACAAACTTAAAAGTCACGGTCGAGCCACACGCTCGTGTGCTCAACAGTGTGGGTAAAGATAGGCCGTTTGCAAGGCCAAAATTGCCACCCAAATTTTGGTTTACACCTACAAGTAATAAGCCATTTCAAATTCGTACTCCAAATACATCCAAATTATACCAAAACATGCATAATTTAACCTCTTAACATCATCATTCACTTCATATGAAAATCCAACTCAAATATACCAATCCAAAGTATCAACTTCACATAAAAAACATGTAATCCATACATCATTTAATCCTTACTAATTCATAGCATGAAACATACTACCTCTATATCACCAAATCATATCATAAAGATCATTCATCTATTAAGCCATATCACATGGCAAGAACTATACATCTCAAAATATTCCATAATCACTAGCCTATACATGCCATATACCAAATATACAACTTCCAAAAGTACCAAATAGATGGCCGATAGTGTGATTGAGTCGCTGACGATTCCTGAATCTGAGCTAGCTTTAATGACACTGTAAAATAGAGAAGAACTTCACACAGTAAGCTTTAAAGCTTAGTAAGTTTGTAATATAACACATTTAGCTTAACAATTCAAATTCAATAAGAAAAATTACTAACACTTAATTCAATTCACATCATTACTCAATCTCAACCATAACTACTACTTTCTTTCATCCCATAACTATCTCATGGATCAATTCATATTAATACTCAATCTCACCCATAGATAATACTCACTTAAACATCCATTTATTCCATATACAAAATCATCAACCACATAGGTTCCGTACATACCTGTACCCTCACGTAATTATCAATCACATTTACCATTCAATGTTTAATTCCATAATTCGTTCGGTCTTCTTTCAACATTCGATGAATTCGCACACTCAGTGCCAATAAATTAGCAAAAGCCAGAATATTATCGCACCCTTAGTGCCATAACATTAAACAAAAGATGTCTCAATATTACACACATAGTGCCAACTAATATAGTCAATGCTTTTTTTATCTCACACACTTAGTGCCAATCATCGTTGTACCGATTCTGTTTACACACACTTAGTGCAGACTTTATGACAATGATTAGTTATGAATTAATGATGTATGAATTATGGATGTTTAAATGTTATGATTTGATCGGTAATGCCTTGTAACCCTAATTCGGTGTTGGATACAGATTAGGGGGTTACACTCTTTACTCATTATCGTATGACAAGAATGAAGCAAAGACTTTAAAAGGGCCAATTTTGCCCGGCGTCGCTGAGTCTCTACTTTTTTGGTGCCTCTCTTCTTCGAGTAGCTTCATTCCATCCCACTGCATCTTCAGGGGCATAGGAACTAGTGCTTCGATCCACTTCAGGGAGATTAGACTTGAAGCTTCAATCTACTCCACTGCAACTTTAGGGAGATAAAATTTGCTATCTTCAGTCTCCTCCACTACAATTTCAAAGAGATAAGGTTTGGTTTTGGTAGATTTGATCCGACCTACTACAACTTCAGAGGTATAGGATTTGTTACTTGTAGCTTTAATCTTTTCCATCGCAACTTCAGGGAAATAAGATTCGCTATTTTCAATCTGCTTCACTACAACTTCAGGGAGATAAGGATTGGTAATTTCAACTGGCTCCACTGCAACTTCAGGGAGATAAGGTTTGCAACTTGTAGCTATGATCTGTTCCGCTACAACTTCAGGGAAATAAGATTCGCCATCTTCGATCTACTCCATTGTAACTTCAAAGAGATAAGATCTACGACTTCAATCTGCTCCACTGCTACTTCAAGGAGATGATATTTATGGATTCATCGATGTTGCTACACCGTCCTCTGGAGGACATGACCTGTAGAATCGATTTCACGAGCCTATGCTTATGCCCAATGATTAAGATGCAATGATCAGAATGAAGCAAATGCTCCTAACTAGATGTGTTATGAATGTTATTTGTATGAATGCAGAATGTCATGAGAATGATCCCTTTTTAATGCTTAGGTTGTCATTACTCGTTGTTCATCAAGGTTGTATTATTGACGTAATATCATGTCTTCTTGTTCAGCTGATACAGAAAAACTGAATAAATAGTTACAATTTAGACTCTTCTTTCTCAAATATTTCCAACCATTAGGCTTGGTGAGTTCTAAATAATAGTCTTGTTTTAGGTTCGTGTACTATTTAGAAGCTTCCAAAGTAATAGCAGAACTCCTTTTGTGAAAGTATTATTAGTCCATTAATCGTTAGTTCAATACAAAATACTTGAAAAGGATCATGATGATGGACAAAACTGAAATTCATCATGAACAAAATCTGAAAAGAATGAACTAATTAAAGAAAGCAAACATTGCTAGAATACAAAATAGGTAAGGGGACAAATAAGTGCCATAGATATCGCAGCTTGAGCTTTTCTGTACGAACTTCCTGAGGACCATTTTGAGCTCAACATGTGTTTAGGAGATCTAGAGTACTTTGTCAATGCCCCAAGATGCAGCATACCTCCTCTTTGTTAATTCAGGCATAGCAAGACTACCGCATGCCCCACCTTCGATCAAAATTTGAATTGCCCTTTCACGGGTTTTCAATTCAAAAACCCTTTGGTCTCAATGCGCCCTTTGCGAGTTTTCGCATTGGTCTCGCCTTTTTATTTTCCTTCTCTTTTTTTAGGTGAAGTATTTCTTGACCAAGTCTGTTGCCATCCATTTCAGTTAATATCAACGCTCCTCCAGAAAAGGCCTTCTTTACCACATAATGTCATTCCCAGTTTGGCATCCATTTTCCTCTAAAGTAATTTTGTAGCGGTAGGATCCTCTTCAATATCAAGTCCCCCTCATGGAATTCTCTAGGGTGAACCTTTTTGCTGTAAGCTCACATCATTCATTTTTGGTACATTTGACCATGACGGATAGATTTCAACCTTTTCTCTTCAATCAGGTTCAATTGGTCATATCGAGATTGGATCCATTCTGCTTCATCCAACTTTAGCTCTGACAAGACTCGAAGGGAAGGAATTTCAACTTTGATGGTTAACACTGCCTTCATTCCATAGACCAATGAGAAAAGAGTTGCCCCAGTGGAGGTCCTGACTGACGTTCGATAAGCATAAAGAGCAAATTCTAACTTCTCATGGCAATCTTTATAAGTCTCAGTCATCTTTCCCATAATCTTTTTGATATTCTTATTAGCCGCCTCAACTACACCATTCATTTTTGGGCAATATGGTGACGATTTGCGGTGTTTAATTTTGAACTGACTGTAGACCTCTGCTATTATGTTGTTGTTCAGGTTCAATGCATTATCTGATATGATCCTTTCTGGCATTCTGTACCGGCATATGATCTCCTTCTTTAAGAACTTGCTGACTACTGACTTGGTGACATTGGCATATGAAGCAGCCTCTACCCATTTGGTGAAGTAATTGATGAACACAAAGATGAATCGGTACCTATTAGAGGCTTTTGGCGAGATTGGCCCAATGACATCCATGCCCCACATAGAGAAAGGCCATGGAGAAGTCATAACATGAAGAGGTGAAGGAGGCACATGAATCTTGTCCCCATAAATTTGGCACTTATGGCACTTTTTGGCATAATTGATGCAATCCCCTTCCATGGTAGACCAATAATACCCAAATCTCATGATTTGCCTGGCCATTGTAAAACCATTAGCATGTGTTCCGCAGACACCCTCATGGACTTCTTCTAGGATTTTCTTAGCCTCAACAGCATCCACACATCTTAATAACACCTGATCCTTTCTTCTTTTGTATAGGATCTCCCCATCTAAGACGCAGTCACTGGCCGGTCTTCTCAAAGTCCTTTTATCATCATTCTCAATTGCTTGATCAGTGTATTCACGATTCTTCACATACCGCAGTATATCGTGATACCAAGGATGATTATCTTTTTCTTCTTCTTCGTTGATGTTGTAGCAATGAGCCGGAGCCTCGTAAATACTCATTTGGATAGGCTTCACATCCTCTTATTTATTTACTCTGATCATAGAAGCTAATGTAGCCAAGGCGTCAGCCATCTGGTTTTCATCTCGCGGGAGGTAACAGAAGGTGATATCATCAAACTCCTAAATTAATTCCAAAACTAGCTTTCGATAATTAATCAATTTGAGGTCTCTTGTTTCCCATTGACCTTTGAGCTGATGGATAACTAGTGCAGAATCCCCATACACCTCTAGCACTTTGATTATGTGTTCTGTGGCCGTACGGATTCCCATGATACATGCTTCGTACTCTGCCATATTATTTGTGCAATCAAAATCAAATTTGCAAGTAAATAGATAATGATCTCCATTTGGGGATATCAGGACTGCCCCAATTCTGTTACAAAAAGCATTTGATGCTCCGTCGAAGTTTAGTTTCCAAGGACAATCTTTTGGAGTGTCTTCTTTGGTAGCTACTACATACATTAGACCTTCATTAGGGAAATCAAAGTTCAAAGGCTCATAATTTTCTAGAGCTCTATTGGTTAGAACATCTGCTATTGCACTCATTTTTACAACCTTCTGGTTCACATAGAATATGTCAAATTGGGAAAGTATTATTTGCCATCTGGCCATCCTTCCATTCAAAGTCGACTCCATAATATATTTTAGAGGGTTTAGTTTTGAGATTAGCCAAGTCGTATGGTACAATATGTACTGCCTCAATCTCCGAGTTGTCTAGACCAAGGCGCAACATAATTTCTCAATTGGCGAATATCTCATTTCACACTCAGTGAATTTCTTACTGAGTATATTGCCTTTTGTTTCTTTCCTGTGTCATCGTGTTGGCCAAGCACACATCCCATAGAATTGTCAAATACTGTCAAATATAGTATCAGTAGCCTATTTGGACTTGGTGGTGACAGTACTGGGGTATTGAACAGGTACTGTTTTACCTTGTCAAAAGTTTTCTAGCATTCATCATCTCATATGCCTGGATTGTGTTCCTTAAGAAGACGGAATATGGGGTCACATTTCTCAGTTAGTTGTGAATTGAACCGGATAATGTAATTTAGCCTTCTTAGGAAACCTCGAACTTCCTTTTGAGTGCGCGGCAGAAGCAATTCTTTTATAGCCTTGACTTTTTCTGGGTCGATCTCAATTCCCTTTTCGCTAACTATGAAGCCTAGCAGTTTTCC
Organism: Gossypium bickii; assembly: GCA_025503065.1. Taxonomy (NCBI): domain Eukaryota; kingdom Viridiplantae; phylum Streptophyta; class Magnoliopsida; order Malvales; family Malvaceae; genus Gossypium; species Gossypium bickii. The sequence continues at coordinate 69,811,728 of CP106709.1, forward strand.
TGACCTAGCCCCAAAAGTACATTTTGTTGTATTGAGCTTTACCTGAAATTTTCTCAACCTCAAGAACAATTTCCTCAAAACTTGCATGTGCTCCTTTTCTACTCAGGATTTTGCAATCGCATCATCGACATAAACCTCGATTTCCTTGTGCATCATGTCATGAAACAAGGTTACCATGTCTCTTTGATACGTTGCTCCTGTATTTTTAATCCAAATGGCATTACCCTATAGCAAAATGTTCCCCACACGGTTATGAATGTGATCTTTTCCATGTCTTCAGGATGCATCTTTATCTGATTGTATCCATAGAAGCCATCCATGAAGGAGAACAATGAGTAGCCTGACGTATTATCCACTAAAGTGTCAATGTGAGGCAATGGGAAATTGTCGTTTGGGCTGGCCTTGTTTAAGTCTCTATAATCTACACACATCTGTACCTTTTCTTCTTTCTTAGAGACCGGGACAATATTGGCTACCCATTCTGAGTATTTAACCACTTTTAACAACCCAGCATTGAATTGCTTCTTGGCCTCTTCTTTTATTTTTAGCACAACATTAGGCCTCATCCTTCGGACCTTTTGCTGAACTGGCTTGCACTCTTCTTTTATGGGGAGGCAGTGTACCACAATATCAGTGCTTAACCCGTGCATATCCTGATACGACCATGCAAAGACATCTTTGAATTCTTGAAGTAACTCAATGAGGTCTCGTTTTGTTTCTCCAGCTATGCAAGTTCCAATTTTCACTTCTTTTCCTTCTTCCAAGATCACAATTTCTACTTTCTCCTTGTGAGGTAGAATCTGTTTCTATTCTTGTTCTACCATCCTTAACAAATCAGGAGATAAGTTATAGTCTCTGTCATCTTCAAAGTCCTGAGATCCCTCTAGACACATGTCTCACTCAAAAGGAGATTCTGGGTCAGTAGCAGCGTCGCTCATGTCGTTGATATCTAGAGACCTGTTGTAGGCACGAAGGAATATCCAAAGAACAAATGAATGTAATAATAACTATTTGTATGGTGTGGTTATGAATGAAATGAAAGAATAAAAGAATATTTGCTTAGAGTGATACACAAGAATGCATTTTTTATTGAAATAAAGATGTTGGACATGAGCCTATTTCACAAAAGGATTTTTATTACTTCTAGGCTTAAAGCAACAAGCGTGTTTTAAACATTACTCTGAATCAGTTCTAAAAACTATAGGAATCTCTTCCGTAGTCCAGTTGTTCAGAACACTTCCAGGCTCATAAGCACAGATGCCCGATAAGTTTTCTTCTACCATTCCCTCTCAGATATGGCCTTGATACTCAAATTTCCTATCCTATCCTTAGCAATTTCTTTTCTTGTCATCTTCCGTTTAGGGTGAATAATTCCTCCTGACACAAATGTTCTGGATATATGGGGAAAGGTCATTGGTTCCTATTTGACCTATACCCCACTTAATCGCGCTCTTCTTCTCTCCTACTTCTTTTCCAACTCCTTCTTCCTTTGCTTCGCATCTGGCTTATACCTTAAGCCAAAGCGATCTCGTTTGTTAGCCAAGATTGGTACTTCGACCCGTCCATGGAGGTAATTCCCGAGTCCCTTTTCAGGCAGTGCTCCTTTTCCCACTATCAGTTCTAGGCTCATCCTCGTGGCTTTGGATAGTTTGGGCATTGGGATCTTGCTTCCCTCGATGATGAAGGTTGCGTTCACATATTCTAGCGACCGAAAGGAACATTCTATCGCTTCACCATTAGCCTTTATGTATGGCGCATTACAGGTAATGGATGCAATAATGTCTTTTTCTATATTTATTATTATCAGGGAACCCTTCGTAACTAACTTTAGCTTTTGGTGCAGTGATGATGGTACCGCCCCTGCTGAGTGAATCCAAGGCCTCCCCAATAGGCAATTTTAAGAAGGCTTGATGTCCATCACTAAGAAATCTACCTCATATATGTTTGGACCGATCAAGATAGGTATCTCAATCTTTCCCATTACCTATCTTTCAGTGCCGTCAAATACTCTCACTATGTTTTGGCATGTCTTCATGTAAGAGCTATCCATAAGTAACCTGTTTAATGTGGATAGGGGCAATACATTCAGTGCCAATCCATTGTCAATTAGTACCCCCAATAATGTATACGCCTTGTAGCGGGAGGTAATGTGCAGAGCTTTGGTGGATCCCATGCCCCCGGTGATATTTCATCGTCATTAAAAAAAGATGAAATTATCCGTGCTTATGTTGTAGACAAGATGGTCTAGTTTGTTTATGGAAATATTATTAGCGACGTAGGTTTCTTTTAACACCTTCATTAGCGTGTTACGGTGTGTCTTCGAGCTTAAGAGTAAAGCTAATACAGATATGCGAGCTGGTTGCTTGTGTATTTGTTCCATGACACTATACTTGCTGTGTTTTAGGAATTTCAAGAATTCATTAGCTTCTTTCTCATTTACCGGCTCATTAACAGGTAGTTCTGGCTTCTCTTTCCTTTGTTTGACCACCAAGGATTTCCCTTTTACAAGTTCGGCTTTTGTATTTGGGGCATCATAATATCTTCTGCTACGTGTATAGAAACCCACATCCTGACCTTCCTCTGGCGTGCTGACCGAGCCTACCTCTCTCGGGATTGTCACATTGCAGTCATAGTTCGAAGGTACCCTTTTGCTATCTTTATAAGGAAAAGCAACGGGTTCCTGGATTACAACTCTTGGTGCAATTTTTGCTCTGGCTTTTTTGATTCTTGGTCTTGAAATGATTACCACCGGGTGGTTGGCCTCATAGACCTTCTCTGTCGACCCTCCGTCTTCGGTGCACACCTCTTCTCCTTCGGTATACTCAAAGAACTCTAGCTCCTTATTGTCCATTAGACCTTGGACTAGGGCCCTAAATTCACTGCATTTTTAAATCTCATGATCTTCTTCATCATGGAACTCATAATAGCTCATTGCTTCATGGGATTTGTCCTTCGAGTCTTGTGTGATTAACCCTCTTTCTACCATTTTCTTCCAAACTTCTCTCAACGGGGTTTTCACTTCTGCAATATTCATCTTGATTTTCTTCCCCGCGTTCTCGACTATCGTATTTACCCCCTTATCAGCATGGTTAGGTAATGGATTATCTACACCAGATGGATCATCAAATTTTACGATGCCCATTTTTATGAGCCTTTCGACTAACTTTTTGAAAGCGGTGCAGTTTCTATCGAGTGTCCCGTGATTCCCGCATGGTATTCGCATTGGGCATTTGCGTAGTACCATTTAGGGTATGGGGATTGCATTGGTTTTAGGTAGAAAGGGGATACAACATGTGCATCAAATAAACTTTGGTACAACTCCCTATACGTCATTGGAATAAGTGTAGACAGAGTGTCTCTACATTTTACCTTGTGTTGGACTCTTGTCTTGGTGGGCCTTTATGGCTAGTGGCTACCGTTCTCGGTTGGTTCACAGTGATTGGTTTTGAATAACCCCTGTTATACATGCCCTTATTATTTACCTCATTTTCTCTTTTTCTCAGGGCCAACCTCTTTGTGCTTTCCCCGACCTCTATTTTTCCACATCTTATTGCATTCTCTATCATTTCTCCAAACATCACTATGTATGAGAAACTCTAAGTTGTGCTTCCCAGCATGTGATTGATAAAAGGTGCCTTCAGGATATTAATGAAGAGCACGGTTGTTTCCTTTTCTAGCAGTGGAAGTTGGACTTGCATGGCGACTTCCCTCCACCTTTGAGCATATTGCCTGAAACTTTTGTTTGGCTTTTTCTCCATATTTTATAATGTGATTCTGTCAGGCGACATATCTATCACATGGTCATATTGTTTCATGAAGGCCTATGCTAGGTCCTTCCACGAATTAATTTGGGCACGATTTAGCTGATTATACCATTTGGCTGCAACCCCAGTCAAGCTGTCTTGGAAACAGTGAACCTCTTACAGAATATTGTAATGTAAGTCTAGCATCATGAATTAGGGGCTCTGCATTTAAGATATTTTTGTGTATATGCTATGCTTCATGTGTTATTTTGGTGTGTTTGGGGGTCCAGAAAATGCTCGGGGTTAGGCCTGAGCTTTGGTGGAAATTTTATTTTAAGTGCTTTAGGGGGGAAACTAGCTGAGGTAGGACTTAGGAATTAATATTAGTGTTTGATGACACAAGAAGTGTTGTGGCAAAGTGGCAAGAGGATGCCACTTAAGGTGCAGGAAAGTGGCGTCATTGTGTAGCAGCAGGGGGAGGAGGTTCGAGTCTTGTGAGCCTCATTTAGGTGCTTCAATTTTTTGCATTCAGGGAGCTAAGGTGGTGGTTTCGGCAGGGACTCTCCAAGGTGGTTGGTTGACTGGTTCAAATCGTTTGAATGAGTGGCCATGAGGTGTTTGTGGAGGAAGACTTGGTCAAATTGTTTCAAAGGGATGATAGGGAGTGAAAGTAGGAGGAATGTGGCCATGGAAGAAGGATTTGGCTGAATGAGGAGTCTTGGGTGAGGGGTGTTGCAGCTAGTTGCTTGAAGGGAGGTGCCGAAATTTTGGTTGAGTGTTGAGCTTTCTACCTAGGTACATTCGATTTTAAGGGTTAGCATAGTGCTGAGGTGTTGCACCAAAATTGCTAAGCTTGGTATGGGTTTTATGAGTAGGGTGGCATTCTAGGTGTCATTTCGAGTCTCCTTAATTTTTTTGTACTTGTGCCGAACCTCTTAGCTGTTCTCCTCCACTTTTTCCTCTCATTTGTGTGTTAGTCGAAATTGACTTCCCCATTCTCTTCTTTTCACATCCTTTCCTTCACATTAACACCATAGCTGAAACTCTCTCTTTTCCTTCAACATTCTTTTTACTTCTTTCTTCATCAATCGAGTTCTCTTCTCATTCGTTAACTCAGTTTTTCTCTCTTCACCATATCATACAATTTGTTTTCTCTCATAACCGAATCTTAATTCTCATTCGTTGCTTCTCCACTTTTCTTCATCAAACCGAAACCTCTACTCCTTATTATTCTTGTCTAGTCTTTCATTCACTGTCGAATCCGTTCTTGACGTTCTATCTCCTTGGTTGCCGAATCTCCTCTCATATCGATTGTTGTGTTAGTTGAAGGTAATATGTTCACTTTCATTATGAATGTTCTCCTATCTCTTTTCTTTCTCCTCTCTTCTCTCCTAAAGAAATTAAAAGCATCTATCTTTTAACTTCTTTCTTTTAGGCCGAATTTGAATACTCCTCTTCACTGTGGAATCGTGTTGTTCTTTCGTGAAAGTCAAAGCTATTGTTAGCAGTAGCCGAATCATCTTGGTAAGTGGCCATGGCCGAATGGAGGGGAGGGATGGATGCCCTCATTTCATTATTCATTTAAGCCGAGTGGCATGATGCCACGGGTGTTTGGATGGAGAGTTGATCTGGGATGGGTTGCATCGCATGCACATAACATGAGCTGTAATGAGTGGGCTAAGGCCCAAATTGTGTTGCATGGGGAATGTAAACACTGAGTCTCGATGACTCACCCCTTTGCTAATTTTGTAGGTGATCAGTAAATGGCGGGTTTTCGACCGAGACAGACTCGAAGTGGCCATGCGTTGCTGTTTCTTTAGTAAAATTGAACTTTAACTTTATTTTGTTTTATCCTTGGGTTTTGGATTTGTAATAAGGCCGCTTAAACTTTAATGTGGGATTTGTTTATACGTTTATTTTATTCGTACTATGAATCATTGAAAACATGGTTTTCCAAAGGGCATAACAAAAAGGTTTTCCAAATTTACGACAAACAGACATTAAGCAGTTAACAGATAAAGCTTGGAATTTTTCTTAACATTTCAGATATTATTTTCAAAGAAATCATATTCCTCAAAAATTAATTAAATTTTCACCTTCCATAATTCTTCTAAGTTCGGTTTTGACAAAATAAGCCTGTTTTTAGCATTCAATTGATTTAGTTAATTAAAAAGAATATTTTTGGTTATAATGGCGAAGTGGGTATTAGTAAAGTAGATTTGATAAACAAATAACTTCTTAAACGATTTCTCCAAATGGATTTCACAAATCCACCAGGTTTTCCAAAGTTTTCAAATCTACTCCTTCTATAGCAACCCAAATCTGGTCGTAACATTTTGACCGGGTTTGGGGTGTTAAAATTTTGGTATCAGAGCCAGTTTCAAAAAGTCAGCCGTGGGTGTGGGAGTTTAAAATGTTTTAGAAGATGGTTAGAAAGTGATTTAGAAATATATGTATTGTTTGGAAGCATGGCACTCGAGTCTCCGGCACCAAATCCGCACGGTAAGTCTTCTGACTTTTGATTTTTGTGCATACAGTAATGTGATATGTTGCGCCTGTTTATGTTAAGGTATACAACATTAGAGACTCAAACCTTAGGTGTGCATGAAATGACAAGAACTATTTAAAATACTATTTCCATAAAACTGCTCTGTAATAAACAGTGCAAGAAAGCACTAACTCATAAAACTCTTAATTTGATTAAATCGCGTTAGTAATAATGAGTACTAGAGGATGCAGACGCGGTGTGTGAGGCCGTGGAAAAGGCCGAGATGTTGAGGCTGAACTTTCAGAAACTGGGCATGGGCCGGAAGGTGAAGTACCAACATCGCCAGTTGTAGGGGCAGAATTTCAAGATCAAACTGGTGGAGACGATGCTGTGTCTCAAGCTATGTTATGTGTTTTGGAGAGAGTGGCTGGAAGGACCACAGGATCAGGGGCTCAGAAATCTATGCCTGAGCGACTCAGGGCTAATGAGGTAAAAATGTTTAGAGGCGTTTCTGGTGTGGCTCCTAATGTAGCCGAGTACTAGTTAGAAGCAGTGGAACGAATTAAGGATGATCTTGATTGCACTGCAGAGGAAAAACTGAAAGGAGTTGTGTCTCTTCTCCGAGACGAGGCTTATCAATGGTGGCTCACAGTTAGAGACGGTACGGCTACGAATCGCATTACCTGGGACTTCTTTAAATCTGCGTTCCAAGGGAAATATATTGGGTCAAGTTATGTGGACGCTCAACGTAAAGCATTGCTAAACTTGGTGCAGGGGAGTAAGTTAGTGAGTGAGTATGAGGCGAAATTCTTGCATCTAAGCCGGTATGCTCGTGGTATTATGTCTACGGATCATGAGCGTTGTGTTCGATTTGAGGATGGCCTGAGGGATGAGTTGCGAGTACTGATAGCTCCGCAATGAGAAAGGGAATTCGTTGTTTTGGTTGAGAAGGCTAAGATAGCTCAAGAGGTGAAGCGTTCAGAAAGACAGAATCAGGATAGGGACAAGGGTAGAAATAAAAGAAGTTTTGGACCATCAAGATCCACTGGGAACTTTTAGAAGAGGCGTAGGTTGGATGGGCCAGGTCGAGCTGTGAGGCCCGCTATTACTGGTAGGCCTCCGCAATGTGCTACGTATGGGAAATTTCATTTTGGGGAGTGTTGGGCAAGAAGTAATGGATGCTTAAGATGTGGGGCAGTAGATCATCGGGTAAAAGACTGTCCGCAGGAGCCAAATAAAGTTCGACCCGTAAGTCAAAATTATGTTTAGCCTGATAGAGGTGGTTAGCAGCCACAGAGAGGCTATGGTCCGGCCAGGGGAAGTTATGGTTTTGGTCATGAACGTGGAGCACCGGGCAGAGGTGCTGGAAATACAAATGTAAGGCAACCTGGGTTAGTTTATGCTGCTAGACGCCGAGAGGAGAGCGATACGCCGGGCATCATAATTGGTACGTTCTTTATTTATAGACTGTCTTTTTCTGCATTGATTGATATTGGATCAACGCATTCTTATATTGCAAAGATCATATCGGAACTCGAACATAGATCGTGAGATCGCTTTTAAAGGAGATGATCAGTACATAGCCCTTTAGGACAATCTGTAGTTGTGAATAAACTCTTTAGGGATGTACCTCTAGAAGTACAAAGGATGGTTTTCCCGGCTGATCTGATGGAACTGCCGTTCGGAGAGTTTGATTTAATCTTGGGTATGGAGTGGTGAGTGAAGTACCAAGCAAACTTTGATTGTGCTGCCAAGCGCATGGTGTTAAGGACTCCTGAGGATGATGAGGTGGTGGTGATAGGTGAAAGGTGGAACTACTTCTCTAATGTAGTGTCTGCTCTAAAGGCTAAACGAATGGTAAGGAAAGGATGTGAGGCCTTCTTAACGTATGTTTGTGCGCTGGAGGCCAAGGAGTTGACTGTAGGGGATGTCAGAACAGTGAGGGAATTGCTCTATATAGAATGGCACTGAAGGAGTTAGTGGAACTGAAATCCCAAATTCAAGTGTTGTTGGATCGGGGTTTTATTCGACCCGATGTGTCACCTTGGGGAGCGCTGGTGTTATTTGTTAAAAAGAAGGATGGATCAATGCGGATGTGCATTGACTATAGGCAGTTGAACAAGTTAATGATTAAGAATAAGTTCCCGCTGCCTAGAATCGATGACCTGTTTGATCAGTTGCGAGGCGCTTTGGTCTTTTTAAAGATAGACTTGAGGTCAGGATAACACCAATTTAAGGTCAAAGAGGCAAATATTCATAAGACAGCTTTTCGAACTCGTTATGGTCACTACGAGTTCTTGGTTATGCCGTTTGGGTTGAACAATGCACCAGCAGCGTTTATGGAAATGATGAACCGGGTATTCCAAACCTATTTGGACCGGTTTGTTGTGGTATTTATAGGTGATATCTTGGTTTATTCAAGATCGAAAAAGGATCATGATTCATATCTTCGAGTGGTTCTACAAATTCTGAGGGAGAAATAGCTGTACACCAAATTTAGTAAGTGTGACTTCTGGCTGAAGGAAGTTACATTCCTGGGTCATGTTGTGTCTGCTGAGGGAATTAGGGTTGACCCTCGAAAAATTGAAGCTGTGTTGGATTGGAAACCGCCTAAGTCTGTGGTAGAAATTCGGAGTTTTCTTGGTTTGGCTGGGTACTACAAGAGGTTTGTTGAGGGGTTTTCATTAATTGCTACACCATTAACCAAGTTGCTACGAAAAGGGATACTGTTTGTATGGTCAGATAAACAACAGGAAAGTTTTGAGAAGCTAAAGAGGATTTTAACTGAGGCTCCTGTGTTAATTTAGCCTGTGGCTGGGAATGAGTTTGTTGTCTACTACGATGTATCGCACACAGGATTGGGATGTGTGTTGATGCAGGAAGGGATGGTGGTGGCATATGCGTCTCAGCAGTTGAGGCCGCATGAAGTAAATTATCCCATGCTCTGGAATTGGCGGCAGTAGTGTTTGCTTTGAAGATCTGGAGACATTATTTATATGGGGAGAAGTCCGTTATTTACACGGACCATAAGAGCTTGAATTATCTCCTTACCTAAAAAGAGTTGAATTTAAAGCAGCGACGCTGGATTGAGTTATTGAAGGACTATGATTGCTCGATTGAATACCACCCGGGTAAAGCTAATGTAGTGGCAGACGCATTGAGTCGTAAAGTGGTATCAGACTTGCGGGTAATGTTCGCCCATCTCAGCTTGTATGATGATGGAAGTGTGTTAGCGGAATTGCAAGTGAAGCCTTCTTGGGTCAGTCAGATTAAAGAGAAGCAATTGTCTGATGAATCGCTAAGCTCGAAACTTCAGTTAGTGGCAAGTGGTAAGACAGAAGATTTTAGTATGAACAATGATGGGATACTGTGTTTTCGAGGGAAAGCTTGTATGCCGAAGGATTCCGAATTGAGGCGAAAGATTCTGCAGGAGGCGCATAGTAGCCCATACGCTATGCATCCTGGTGGAAGCAAGATGTATAGGGATCTACGAGAACAGTTTTGGTGGCCGAGTCTGAAGCAAGAGGTGACTGAGTTTGTGGGTAAATACTTAACGTGTCAGCTAGTGAAGGCGGAACACCAAGTGCCTTCAGGGTTGCTACAGCCAGCGAAGATACCACTTTGGAAGTGGGAGAGGATAACGATGGATTTTGTGAGTGGGCTGCCTCTTACGCCTACAAAGAAAGATTCAGTGTGGATAATTGTGGATCGGTTGACGAAATCTGCTCATTTCATTCCTGTTCGAGTTGATTACTCACTACAGAAGTTAGCCAAATTGTATGTGGCAGAGGTTGTGAGGTTGCATGGGGTACTTGTGTCTATCATATCAGACAGAGACCTCAGGTTTACGTCGAGATTCTGGAAGGCATTGCATCAGGCATTGGGCACAAGATTGGATTTCAGCACAGCGTTTCATCCGCAAACTGATGGTCAGTCCGAGATGGTAATTCAAATCTTTGAAGATATGTTGAGGGGCTGTGTCATTGACTTCAGGGGTAGTTGAGAGGAGTTTCTACCGTTGGCAGAATTCGCATACAACAACAACTACCAGTCTAGTATTCAGATGGCGCCCTATGAAGCGTTGTATGGATGGAAGTGTCGTACTCCTACTTGTTGGACAGAGTTGGGCGAGCGTCAGATGTTGGGACCAGAATTAATTACAGAGACAGAGGAGAAAGTTAAGTTAATCTAAACTCGGTTGAAGGAGGCTTCTGACAGGCAGAAATCTTATGCGGATCTTAAGCGTAAAGACATAGAATTTGCAGTAGGTGATCAGGTTTTCTTAAAGGTTTCACCGTGGAAGAAAGTTCTAAGGTTTGGACGGAAGGGTAAGCTGAGTCCCAGATTCATCGGGCCTTATCGTGTAGTGAAGCGTGTGGGACCGGTAGCTTATCAACTCGAGATACCTTCGAAATTGAGACAAATTCATGATGTGTTCCATGTTTCGATGTTAAGGCGCTACCGTTCAGATCCATCGTACATAGTGCTGGTGGAAGAAATCGGGATAAGACCCAATTTATCTTTTGATAAAGAACCAGTTCAAACCCTAGACCGAGATTTTAAGGTGTTGCGGAGAAAGACAGTTCCATTGGTTAAAGTGTTGTGGCGGAATCACGGTTCAGAAGAACCCACGTGGGAGCCAGACGATGTGATGCGACGGTAATACCCTCACCTCTTTTGACCGGGCAAATTTTGAGGCTAAAATTTCTTTTAGAGGGGTAGAACTGTAACATCTTGAATTAGAGGCTCTACATTTAAGATGTTTTTGTGTGTATGCTATGTTTCATGTGTTATTTTGCTGTGTTTGGGGGTCTAGGAAAGGCTCGGGGTTAGGCCTGAGCTTTGGTGGAAATTCTGTTTTAAGTGCTTTAGGGGGGAAACTAGCTGAGGTAGGACTTAGGAATTAATATTTGTGTTTGATGACACAAGAAGTGTTGTGGCAAAGTGGCAAGGGGATGCCACTTAAGGTGCAGGGAAGTGGCGTCATTGTGTAGCAGCAGGGGAGGAGGTTCGAGCCTTGTGAGCCTCATTTAGGTGCTTTAATTTTTGCATTCAGGGAGCTAAGGTGGTGGTTTCGGCAGGGACTCTCCAAGGTGGTTGGTTGAATGGTTCAAATCATTTGAATGAGTGGCCATGAGGTGTTTGTGGAGGAAGACTTGGTCAAATTGTTTCAAAGGGATGATAGGGAGTGCAAGTAAGAGGGAATTAAGGAATGTGGCCATGGAAAAAGGAGTTGGCCGAATGAGGAGTCTTAGGTGAGGGGTGTTGCGGCTAGTTGCTTGAAGGGAGGTGCCGAAATTTTGGCTGAGCGTTGAGCTTTCTACCTAGGTGCATTCGGTTTTAAGGGTTAGCATAGTGCTGAGGTGTTGTGTCGAAATTGCTATGCTTGGTATCGGTTTTGTGAGTAGGGGGCGTTCTAGGTGTCATTTCAGGTCTCCTTAATTTCTGTGTACTTGTGCCGAACCTCTTAGCTGTTCTCCTCCACTTATTCCTTTCATTTGTGTGTTAGCCGAAATTGACTTCCCCATTCTCTTCTTTTCACATCCTCTCATTCACATTAACACCATAGCGGAAACTCTCTGTTTTCCTTCAACATTCTTTTTACTTCTTTCTTCACCAATCGAGCTCTCTTCTCATTCGTTAACTCAGTTTTTCCCTCTTGTACGAGTAGCTGAATCTCTCTTCACCATATCATACAATTTGTTTTCTCTCATAGCCGAATCTTAATTCTCATTCGTTTCTTCTCCACTTTTCTTCATCAAACCGAAACCTCTACTCCTTATTATTCTTGTTTAGTCTCTCATTCACTGTCGAATCCATTCTTGATGTTCTATCTCCTTGGTTGCTAAATCTCCTCTCATATCAGTTTTTGTGTTAGTTGAAGGTAATAAGTTCACTTTTGTTATGAATGTTCTCCTATCTCTTTTCTTTCTCCTCCCTTCTCTCCTAAAGAAATTAAAAGCATCTATCTCTTAACTTCTTTCTTTTAGGCCGAATCTGAACACTCCTCTTCACTGTGGAATCATGTTGTTCTTTCATAAAAGTCAAAGCTCTTGTTAGCAGTAGCAGAATCATCTTGGTAAGTGGCCATGGCCGAATGGAGGGGAGGGATGGATGCCCTCATTTCATTATTCATTTAAGCCGAAAGGCTGTTTCTTTATTATATTAGTACATCGGTTCTAACTCTTTATCTTGTTTAAGGACTGAATCTAGTAACCAACCTTCGGGTATCGAGAAGAAGTGTTATTCTTGGAACTTATTCGGTTTCATAAGCCAACCTTCTAGAAATTCGATTTTCATTGATCGACGTAAGAAGTTTCCTTTCATCTGGCGATATTTTTTCCCTTCTTTCTTCTCGTTGCTTTAATCTAGTTTTTTGATCAAAGACCCTTACCATGGATGCAAGTGTGGGTCAATCTAGAGAAGGGAGCGAACCCCTAGTTTCGGCTCCTAAGTTCAAAAAATGAGCAGTGTCTGCGGTGCGAGACTGACCACCGGGTTGTGGACCGACTTCAGAACAGAATAGTAGGCAAATAGCTATCATTTCGGTTAACGAGAGTGTCGACATAGAAGGCATAGTGTTACGTGTTACCAGGTGTGTACTACTCACAAACCTTCATTTTTGTTGTCATTATGTTATTAACTGAAAGAAGGTGAAAAGTGGAAATAATTGATATGATAGATTAAATACCCTTACGGGTAAAGGTTGAAGACGCCGGGTAAGTTCTTCGATACTGATATTACTGTGAATATGTTCGTATGTATATCTTGATTTCGTCATGTATGAAATATAATCCGTATATGCTGATATATTGCATTGCATACATACATATTGTGCACAATGAAAAGGGCATGGGCTCGGGATGGATTAATAGAGGAGGGAGAATCAGTGACTACGGTCACGTGTGACTTTTGTCACGAGTGGTCTAAGTACCACGGTGGTTAAAAGCATGGATATACTGATGAGTGACTATTGTCACGAATGGTCAAGGACCACGGTTGCTAATACCACGATTGATTAGAACAGTGACTTGTCTCGGTGGTCTATGACCACAGTGGGTTTGCCCCACGTATGCACTATTGCTAGAGATCATCACGGTGGTCTATGACCACAGTGGGTTGGCCCCACGATTATATTACAGTGACTTTGTCACGAGTGACTACGGTCACGAGTGGTCTAGGACCACGGTGGTTATGAACCACATTGGCATGATGCCACGGGTGTTTGGATGGAGAGTTTATCTGGGATGGGTTGCATCGCATGCACATAACATGAGCTGTAACGAGTGGGCTAAGGCCCAAATTGCGTTGCGTGGGGAATGTACACACTGAGTCTTGATGACTCACCCCTTTGCTAATTTTGCAGGTGATCAATAAATGGCGGGTTTTGGGCCGAGACGGACTCGAGGTGGCTATGCGTTGTGGTTTCTTTAGTAAAATCGAACTTTAACTTTATTTTGTTTTATCTTTAGGTTTTGGATTTGTAATAAGGCCGCTTAAACTTTAATTTGGGATTTGTTTGTATTTTGATTTTATTCGTACTATGAATCATTGAAAATGGGGTTTTCCAAAGGGTATAACAAAAAGGTTTTCCAAATTTACGACAAACGGACATTAAGCAGTTAACAGATAAAACTTGGAATTTTTCTTAACATTTCAGATATTCTTTTCAAAGAAATCCTATTCCTCAAAACTTATTTAAATTTTTACCTTTCATAATTCCTCTAAGTTTGGTTCTGACAAAATAAGCCTGTTTTTAGCATTCAATTGATTCAGTTAATTAAAAAGAATATTTTTGGTTATAATGGCGAGGTGGGTATTAGTAAAGCAGATTTGATAAACAAATAAGTTCTTAAACGGATTTCTCTAAACGGATTTCACAAATTCTCCAGGTTTTCCAAAGTTTTCAAATCTACTCCTTCTGTAGTAACCCAAATCTGGTCGTAACGTTTTGACTGGGTTTGGGATGTTACAATTTTGGTATCAGAGGCAGTTTCAAAAACTCATCCGTGGGTGTGGGGGTTTAAAATATTTTAAAGGATGGTTAGAAAGTGATTTCGAAATATAGGTGTTGTTTGGAAGCATGGCACCCGAGTCTCTGGCACCAAATCCGCACGGTAAGTCTTCTGACTTTTGATTTTTGTGCATACAGTGAATGTGATATGTTGTGACTGTTTATGTTAAGGAATACAACTTTAGAGACTGAAACCTTAGGTGTGCATGAAATGACGAGAACTACTTAAAATACTATTTCCATAAAACTGCTTTGCAATAAATAGTGGAAGAAAGCACTAACTCATAAAACTCTTAATCAGATTAAATCGCGTTAGTAATAATGAGTACTTGAGGATGCAGACGCGATGTACGAGGCCGTGGAAGAGGCCAAGATGTTGAGGCTGAACCTTCAGAATCTGGGCATGGGCCGGAAGGTGAAGTACCAACATCGCCAGTTGCAGGGGCAAAATTTCAAGATCAAAGTGGTGGAGACGATGTTATGTCTCAGGCTATGTTACGTGTTCTGGAGAGAGTGGCTGGACCGACCACGGGATTAGGGGCTCGAAAATCTATGCCTGAACGACTCAGCGATAATGCGGCGAAAATGTTTAGGGGCGTTTCTGTTGTGGCTCCTAATGTAGCCGAGTACTGGTTAGAAGCAGTGGAATGAATTACGGATGATCTTGACTGCACTGTAGAGGAAAAACTGAAAGTAGTTGTGTCTCTTTACCGAGACGAGGCTTATCAATGATGGCTCACAGTTAGAGACGGTACGGTTACGGATCGCATTACCTAGGACTTCTTTAAGTCTGCGTTCCAAGGGAAATATATTGGGTCAAGTTTTATGGACGCTCAACGTAAAGCATTTCTAAACTTGGTGCAGGGGAGTAAGTCGGTGAGTGACTATGAGGTGAAATTCTTGCGTCTAAGCCGGTATGCTTGTGGTATTGTGTCTACTGATCATGAGCGTTGTGTTCGATTTGAGGATGGCCTGAGGGATGAGTTGCGAGTACTGATAGCTCCACAACAAGAAAGGGAATTCGCTGTTTTGGTTGAGAAGGCTAAGATAGCTGAAGAGGCGAAATGTTCAGAAAGTCAGAATCAGGATAGGGACAAGGGTAGAAATAAAAGAAGTTTTGGACCATCAAGATCTAGTGGGAACTTTCAGAAGAGGCCTAGGTTGGATGGGCCAGGTCGAGCTGTGAGGCCCGCTGTTACTGGTAGGCCTCCGCAATATGCTACGTGAGGGAAATTTCATTTTGGGGAGTGTTGGGCAAGAAGTAATGGATGCTCCAGATGTGGGGCAGTAGATCATCGGGTAAAAGACTGTCAGCAGGAGCCCAATAAAGTTCAACCGGCAAGTCAAAATTATGTTTAGCTTGGTTGAGGTGGTCAGCAGCCACAGAGAGGCCGTGGTCCAGCCAGGGGAAGTTATGGTTTTGGTCGTGGACGTGAAGCACCGGGCAGAGGTGTTGGGAATACAAATGCAAGGCAACCTGGGTTAGTTTATGATGCTAGACGCTGAAAGGAGGGCGATACGTCGGACGTCATAATTGGTACGTTTTTTATTTATGGACTGCCTTTTTCTGCATTGATTGATATTGGATCAATGCATTCTTATATTGCAAAGACTGTATCTAGAACTCTGAACATAGACTGTGAGACTACTTCTAGGGAGATGACTGTATGTAGCCCTTTAGGACAATCTGTAGTTGTGAATAAACTCTTTAGGGATGTCCCTCTAGAAGTACAAGGGATGGCTTTCCCGACTAGTCTGATGGAATTGCCATTCAGGAAGTTCGATTTAATCTTAGGTATGGAGTGGCTAGTGAAGTACCAAGCAAACTTTGATTATGCTGCCAAGCACATGGTGTTAAGGACTCTTGAGGATGATGAGGTGGTGGTGATAGGTGAAAGGAAGAACTACTTGTCTAATGTAGTGTCTGCTCTAAAGGCTGAACGAATGGTGAAGAACGGATGCGAGGCCTTCTTAACGTATGTTTGTGCGCTGGAGGCCAAGAAGTTGACTGTATGGGATGTGAGAACGGTGAGGGAATTTCCCGATGTTTTTTTAGAAGAGCTTCCAGTGATACCTCCTGATCGAGAGGTAGAATTCGGGATTGATCTTTTTCCCGGAACAGCGCTAGTGTCTATTGCTCCATATAGAATGGCACCGAAGGAGTTAGTGGAACTGAAAGTCCAAATTTAGGAGCTGTTGGATCAGGGTTTTATTCGACACAGTGTGTCACCTGGGGGAGCGCCGGTGTTATTTGTTAAAAAGAAGGATGGATCAATGCGGATGTGCATTGACTATAGGCAGTTGAACAAGTTAACGATTAAGAACAGTACCTGCTGCCTAGAATCGATGACCTGTTCGATCAGTTGCGAGGCGCTTCGGTCTTTTAAAAGATAGTCTTAAGGTCAAGATATCACCAACTTATGGTCAAAGAGGTAGATATTCATAAGACAGCTTTTCGAACTCATTATGGTCACTACGAGTTCTTGGTTATGCCGTTTGGGTTGACCAATGCACCAGCAGCGTTTATGGATATGATGAACCGGGTATTCCAACTCTATTTAGACCGGTTTGTTGTGGTATTTATAGAGGATATCTTGGTTTATTCAAGATCAAAAAAGGAGCATGATTTGCATCTTCGAGTGGTTCTACAAATTCTGAGGGAGAAACAGCTGTACACCAAATTCAGTAAGTGTGAATTCTGGTTGAAGGAAGTTACCTTCCTGGGTCATGCTGTGTCCACTGAGGGGATTAGGGTTGACCCTCGGAAAATTGAAGCTGTGTTGGATTGGAAACCGTCTAAGTCTGTGGCATGGATGCAAGTGTAGGTACCATGGATGCAAGTGTGGGTCAATCTAGAGAAGGGAGTGAACCCCTAATTTCGGCTCCTAAGTTTAAAAAGCGGCGATGTTCGTGAGTGCGAGGTCACCCGGGGTTGTGGACCAGCTTGAGCGTAATAGTAGGAAAATAGCTGTCGTTTCGGTTAATGAGAGTGTCGACATAGAAGGCATAGTGTTACTTGTTACCAGGTGTGTACTACTCACACGCCTTCATTTTTGTTGTCGTTATGTTATTAACTGAAAGAAGGTGAAAAGCTGAAATAATTGATATGATAGATTAAATACCTTTACGGGTAAAGATTGAAGACGCCAGGTAAGTTATTCGATACTGATATTACTGTTACTATGTTTGTATGTATATCTTGATGTCGTCATGTATGAAATATAATCCGTACATGCTGAAATATTGTATTGCATATATACATATTGTGCACAATGAAAAGAGCATGGGCTCGGGATGGATTGATAGAGGAGGGACAATCAGTGACTACGGTCACGAGTGACTTTTGTCACGAGTGGTCTAAGTACCACGGTGGTTAAAACCATGGATATACTGATGAGTGACTATTGTCACGAGTGGTCAAGGACCACGGTGGTTAATACCACGATTGATTATAACAGTTACTTGTCTCGGTGGTCTATGACCACAGTGGGTTGGCCCCACGATTATATTACAGTGACTTTGTCACGAGTGACTACGGCCACGAGTGGTCTAGGACCACGGTCATTATGAACCACAGTGGAATGATGCCACGGGTGTATGGATGGAGAGTTGATCTGGAATGGGTATCATCGCATACACATAACATGAGCTGTAACGAGTGGGCTAAGGCTCAAATTGCGTTGCATGGGGAATGTACACACTGAGCCTCAATGACTCATCCCTTTGCTAATTTTGCAGGTGATCAGTAAATGGTGGGTTTTGGGCCGAGACGGACTCGAGGTGGCCATGCATTGCGGTTTCATAAGTAAAATCGAACTTTAACTTTATTTTGTTTTATCTTTGGGTTTTGGATTTGTAATAAGGCCGCTTAAACTTTAATTTGGGATTTGTTTATACGTTGTTTCATTCGTACTATGAATCATTGAGAACAGGGTTTTCCTAAGGGTATAACAAAAAGGTTTTCCAAATTTACGACAAACGGACATTAAGCAATTAACAGATAAAACTTGGAATTTTTCTTAACATTTCAGATATTATTTTCAAAGAAATCCTATTCCTCAAAACTTATTTAAATTTTCACCTTCCATAATTCCTCTAAGTTCGATTTTGACAAAATAAGCCTGCTTTTAGCATTCAATTGATTTTGTTAATTAAAAAGAATATTTTTGGTTATAATGGCGAGGTGGGTATTAGCAAAGCAGATTTGATAAACAAATAAGCTCTTAAACGGATTTCTCTAAACGAATTTCACAAATCCGGCAGGTTTTCTAAAGTTTTCAAATCTACTCATTTTATAGCAACCCAAATCTAGACGTAATGTTTTGACCGGGTTTGGGGTGTTACAGTAAGCCTCAGGGTAGCTGGTCCCGTTATATTTTTCAAATTCTGACATTTTGAACTTTGGATTGAGCACTAGATCTAGGACCAGGCTCAATTCCACAATGGTAATTAGCGCTTTCCAACGCCTTGAATTTCTTTCTAGCCATTTGCATCAGTCTTCTAGTTGCTTTGGGAGCTCCACTCTCGCCTTTCCCATTTTCACTATATCATCAAGGTCAGGGACAATGGGATTTGCTAGATTGTCTTCGGGGTTGGAGCCTGAACCCTCAGGAAGTTTATCGATGCCGAAGTACTGGTCTGATATTGAGGTCTAATGTTGACGGAAACCTTTTCTGGTTGTGGTTGGCTGTTCGTTGGGGTGAAGCCTGGAGGATAAGCAAGGTCCTCGTTGTCGTCTCTGGTATTGATCATAGGGCTCTTTCCTTTTTCTAGCCCCTAGCCAGCAACTGCATTAACTGGCTCATCATGCTTCTCTGGGATTCTAGCATCTGATCCCTCATATCCTGTTGGATTTTGGCCAACTGTTCTTGCATCTGTATTTACAGTTGATCCTGCATCTCTCTTTGCATTTGTTTCAATCTTTCCAAACTTTGGTCCATAGCTTTAGTCTTTTTTTGCGTACCGTAATGATATTCCAGGGTAACTGCCATGATTTTAGAGTATCTTTGTGAGTTTTAGTGCACACCGTGCAATACAATGCTGATGCATAAATGCAATGAATGCGGAAAAGAAAAAAAGGCATTGATTCTGATTCAATTTCATTAGAGTAACATTTCTAGAAAACAAATTTCTTTATATGGCTTTGCCCTAATGCATAAGGTCTTGACTTGCTTAAGAAGCCAAGCTAACTCTTAGCCTCGATCTGACTCTGACTCATTCAAACTCAGTACATCTACCTATTGGTTGAGAACTAGAGGGTAAAACTAAATTATCATCTGTATTAGTAATTATAAGCTTCACCCATGACGTAATCCCTATCCCTGACCTGGTATTGAGATCGATGAAGTTGCTCTTTCCACCGCTCATTATCTGCTTCTAGTAGTTCAACCCGGAGTTCACATTTTTGGAGCGCGATTTCAAGCTCTTCTATCCTTATTTTTAGTTCATCAATCTTGCTTAGGCTGGCCCTTAATTCAATTATGGAGTTGCAACTACGATGCTGATGTAGTGACTTTTCTAACTCTGCCACCCGAGCTCTTAACTTCTCCTTTTCATTTTGGGTCTCCAACAAGCTCTTTTTTAAAGCGTCCTCCCATACATGAGTATCATGGAACTTCTTCTCCTACTGATTAGCTCTAGTATTTTTTTTTCTTGGATTTCTTGCCGCCATTGCTCAGACATTTTACCCAAACCAACGGTTCTTATTGACATACGCTGCTTCTTGTAATCCATTTTCAATATGCCCAAATCTTCTTCGGCCTTATTCGTTCCCTTCCTCAGTTTCTCAGCTTCTAGTTTCTGGACATCGACATCTAGCCCCATCTGTATTTTCTCCTCCTCCAATTGCTTGATCTTTTTTCCTAGTTCTGAACTTTTCTTCTCAAAATCATGTTTGATGATCTCTAGTTCAGGCGGGACCACCTGCAAGTGTTCTTCTATTGATCGAATCTTTTCTTCATTTGGCATAGGGATGTTGTTGTTGATTCTCTGATCCCACCACCGTTCATACTCATGGGTAGTCATTGGATTAGCAGGAAACCTTTTCATTCTACGAGTTTGGTTCCAGGTGTTTGATATCTCACGAACTTTCTTTTTGTAATTATCTCCCCTGTATATGAATTCGCACTGAGCTAACCCTTGTGTGGCTAGCGTGAACTGTCTTGACTTGTATTGCCTTAACACAAGTAGGGGAGCTTACCCAACAGCTCCCCATCTCCCAAGTAAGGGAACCCAATCAAAATCTCCGCATCGATACAAGATCTTATCGGGGACCATCCAAAGGGCTCTCCACTCAATGTCTTCTTCTTGTAGACTTTGGAGAATCATCATCCACTTTTCCTCCGTAATATCATCCCGTCTCGGCGTAGCCACTATCTATTTCAGGGGACAATAACTTTCGGAGAAGATTCGATAGGAGACCTTTTCCACTTTCTAAAAATGGTTGTGGAACCATGCTAACAAAAGTTGCGCACACCCTATAAATCTGCCCTTGCCCGCTCTTCGGTACGCGTTCAAAGGTCTGAAAGTTTCGGCCAAAATCGCAGGAACTGGTGTAACCCTCTTATCAAGTTGATCAAAGGGATCCAAGACTGCCTCATCTACGTGCCCTAATGCCTTAGGAAAGACGACCAAACAGTAGATGCTCAAAGCGAAAACATCAACCTTTATTTCATATCTAGATATGCTAGAATCAGATCCCTCAAGTTTTTCCAAGGGATACACTTACTATCTCCTTTTTGCTTGATCCGAGCTGCAACCCACTGCTCACTCATCCCTGTGATGCTCATTAGTTTCTTCAAAAAGGTCGGGACATTAGCGGCTCTTGAATATGCTTTGTCGGCTTGAATCTTCGGGCAACGAAGTAAGGCCATATACTCCTCCACAAGACGCGTGCAGTCAACTTTCCCAAAAGTGAAGCAATCAGAGTGTGATTCTAGAAGCGGCGAGGCTCGAAATAAGTGCTTGTACACCTTCACATCGAACATATAGGGCAAATCTCCATAGTTACAGTAAACAGCTACTTGATCTCATCATTCCACTGGTCCCATATCTCCTTTAATTCTTGAAGTTTTTTTGAGTCACTCTGATGCGGGTGAAATCCCACAACTCTGATACGTATCCCTCAGTCAGACTATCACCTTTCTCTTACTACGTTGTCTCAGCCCAAATTCAGACGGCCGCATTATCCTCCACTTTATCAAGAAACCCCTTTTCCATGATAAGTTATCTATTTAGGAACCGAATGTGAATCAACACCTTTTTTGAAAACGCCATGCAATTACAATCAAAGAAAAAGCAAGTCAGTACTTCATACACCGTTTAAAGTAAGCAAAAAATAATAAGTAAAGCACCTGCTCGGGTGACCACTAGGGTTTGGCACGGCTCTACCTAAGGTGGGCTCTTAAGGCTCGCTATTTGGGGTTTGGTTCTAGAGTAAAGGTACCTGACCCGAAAGATTCCTCAATCCTCACCCATTATAGGCTCATGTGGACCGAGTTTAGTTTAGGGGAATACATTTCCCTATAGCTATACGGAGACATAGGTACAGATGTATCCCGAAAGTGATCCACTATCCTATTCGGAGGTGATGACCTCACGAAAGAATAGCTTCTCGCTCCCACTTAAAGAGGTAAAATTGACCGACTTATGCAGTGCAAAAACGTTGAGACACATCAACAGATTTAAACCAACAAAGCAAACATATTATGATGAAAACCACGAAAATGATGGATAAAATGGAGCAATCGTAAATTTAAAATAGATTTTTGATTTTTCGACAAAAAGACAAAAATTAAGCAATTTATGGCTCGGCTCTCTTATTTGATATCTCTAGTGAAGTTGCCAAGCTGTCGAAACCATTTTTTTTTTTGAAAAAATGGGGTCGACTTTGATTTTGAAAATGAAAAAAAAACGAGAGTCGCCACCAATCCTTTTTGATGAGGTGTGATCGGGTAAGATGGTTGTTTTTAATAAATGGTTTGATTTATTAAAACAACGCTTTTGGTCTACAAAATTTAGAAAGATGGGTTCGGGAGTCAGTTACGCACGAGGAAGAATTAGCACCCTCATAACGCCCAAATTTGGTACCTAATTGATTAATTAATGTCTTAATTAAAGTTGAAAACTCAGAAAAAATTTAAAATACGATCCTTTTTTACTAATGTTAATTAAAAAAACACTTGAATAAATTGAAACGAGCATCAAAGGCCCACTCGTCCAGCGATAACAATATGCCACATCCATAAGTTAAAATGTGACATTTGAAACCTCGAGAATAAGCTTGCCTTTAAATTTTTATTTAAAAGTTATGTATTTTAAATTTAGAAGGATGATCGGTTGTTTAGATTTAACGAGAAAATCGAAACCCCGTAAGTTAGGGTACAACTTCTCAAATTTCTAAAAAAAATGAAACATTGCCTTATTTAAATTTTTTTTTTGAATAATAGCGATTACAAAACCTAAACGATGCGAGCTATTTAGTTGAAATATAATAAAATGGCCTATTATGGATAAAAGAAAAAATTAAATGTGACCTTTGAAGTGATTTTAATGAAATGTGATGGAATGATAATATACAACATGGAGTAATAATTTACGAATAAAATGTTACACTAATGAATCACAATAACATGAAAATACAGATTAACGATAATCACACAACACATGTCACTTTAATATCAATATTAACAATCAAAGACAAATGAAATAAATAATATATAAAACAATTTAAAATGAATAATATAAAGCAATTTAAAATAAATAATATGTAAAACAATTTAAAATAAATAATATGTAAAACAATTTAAAATAAATAATATATGAGAAAAAAGTTTAAAATAAAAAAATAAATAACAAATTTGCAAAAATAAATTGAAATCAAACAAATTTAGGACCAAATCAAAATAAAAATGAAATTTAAAGTAAAAGCTATGAAGAACTAAGTAAATAAGGACTAAAATGAAAGGGCGCGAAAGGGCAGAGGGAAATGGGCAAAAAAACCCACTCCCTGGACACTTGCCTATTTTTCAAAGAGTCAGTGGGTCAGTGACATTATTGAAACGCGCAACAAAATTCTGGGGTCGAATTTATAAAATAAGAAAAAGTTGCAAAAGGACTAAATTAAAACAAATTAAAAAGTAGAAGGGCCAGAGGGTAAATAACCCATTGAATGAAAACACGCGGATCCCCCTGTAGCAGGTCGGGTCATGCGCGAGTGGCCTTAAACGGAGCCATTTTGGCCCCTAGGTTCCTGACCCAAAATAGCGCCATTTTGCTTCTTTATTTAAATAAAAATTTTAGATTTTTTTTGTCATTTTAAACACTTTCTTAAAAAAGAAGAAGAAGAAGAAAACCTCTCAACCCTCTCTCCCTTTCCAGTATCTGGCCAGGGGTCCGACCATCAGCCACCGTACCGACCATCGGTCACCGGTGACAGTGCCGCCGTCCGCGGTGGTCGAAAAAAGTCAAAACTCCCAAAATCGTCCCTTCGACCCTCCTAAATCAAAATTTGAGCCCAAAATCCCCAAAATATTAGTAAAAACGCCTAAAAACCCCAGTAACCTTTCGGTTTCTAACCACCTATCCTCAGAGGTGGCTACCTCAACCGTCTACGGTGTTGAAATACCGAACAGCAGGTGAGTTTCTTCACCCTTTTCCCTTTTTTTTATTTTTGTATGTCGAAAAAAATAAAAAAATGAAAAATAAAATGAAATAAAACAAAAACTTAAAATGAAAATAGAAGTAAAAAATCACCTCTGAAAAATTTGTTCTGTTTGTTATTAATCTATGTTCGTTTTTGTATTTCAAAAAAAAATATCTCTCTTAAAATGGGTTTTTAATAGGCTTTATAGCCGATTTTTACAATTTGTTTGTTTTTTTGCTTCTATTGTTGTCTGTCCTTACAGGTACGGAGGTGCTGACGTGGAGGTACGGAGGTTGATAGCGGCGCAAGAAAGGTGCGGCAATGGCTAACGACTTAGGGGGATTGGGGTTTTTTTTATAATGTTGGCTATATTGGGCTAGAGTTAGATTGGGCTTCGGGTTTGGGTCAATTTAGTTTGTTTGGGTTTTCGGTTGGTTTGGGTTTTAATTTTGTAATTGGGTTTAAAAAAAAAACAAACTGGACTTGTTTTTTTAATTTGTTTATTGGGCCCCGGGCTAAAATTGGGCCTTACAATAAGCATTGTTATAATTATGTTTTTAATGCTTTGATATTGTATGGATTGTGAATATGATTCTACAGACACATTCAATGAAAATTCGACAAGTGTGAAATCCCTGTTGAACCTTAGGAATAGATTAAAATATGAATGACATGTCATTAGGGCTTATTGTGATCATGTGATCTGGGTGCTGGTCTTGTACGCGTCCATCGGTGGTGAGTATATATCGGCATGTGTTGTGGTTCTTGGACGACTTGTGTGAGCGAAGACCGTGTAACAACGTCTTGACTGACAGCTTGTGTGAGCAGGCCCGTTGATAGCTCGAGAGTGAGCATATATGTGATATAAGATTGAGATAGCATTGACTATATATGTGGCACTTTGGTGTGAGTTTCTCGAGTATCCGATAGTATTTTGAATGGTTCAATGGGTAAATGAAAGATGTGGTTGAGTATGAGATTGATATGAAATGGTACGGGTATGTACATGAATCGTATAAGCTTTAAATCGAAGAGATTGTGAAGTTTACATATAATATTATGACTAAAAATGTGTGAAAGGTTTGTTAGTTATTATGAGCTACATGTTAATATATTCAATTTGTTGAATTATGTAATTATGATTACATTGAGTTTATTTCATACGAGCTTACTAAGCTATAAAGTTTACTCTGTTTATTTTTTCGTTTTTTATAGTGATTACAAACCTAGCTCGGATTAGGGGTGTAATATCTAGGATTTAGGGGTTATGCATTTTAATTCATATCTATGTGGTAGCATGCTCTATATGCTGTGTGTATGTGTTTGAAGGCTTCGGGAAACTTTGGAGTTAGGTGGAAGCCTTAGAGAGACGTTTTGGTTTAAGCTGATTAGGGGGGAGCTAGGCCTTAAGGGATTTGATGTAGTGTTCTCTGACAAAGTAATTCAAGTGGTAAATTGGCAAGGAGGCGCCAGTTAGAGCACAAGGGAGTGACGCCTCAGGGAGTGAAAAGGGGACAAGGTTCGAGTAGCATGGATTGCATTTTGGAGGTTTCTTTTTGCGTCAATAAGGGGAGGAGTTGTCGTTGGCGTGGACACTTCAAGGATGAAGTGTGGATTGGGTCAAACAACTCAAACTTGCGGCTAAGAGAAGAGATGGGAATTTGACTCATTCAAACTTATTTGAATGAGTGGAGGGGAGGAAAATTAGGAGAAAAATAAGGGATTTGAGAGTGGGGAAAGGTGGTGGCCGAATGTGGGGCTCTAGAGGTGTGCATAATCGGTTTTGGGGAGGGGCTAAGTGTGACAAAATTGAGTGCTAGTGTAGTGTGGAGTGCCAAAAATTAGTCTTCTTTTCCTTCTAGTTTTCATTCTCTCTTTTGTGCCGAAAACACCTAGCTTTTCAACCTTCATTTTCTCTTTTTGTCTCTTAGCCGAAACCTTGGAAGACCATTGGGGTTACTTTTATTCAACTTTTACTTCTCATCTTCAAGAGCCGAAAGTGCCATATCTCCTCTCCTTTCCATTTGAAGTTTCATTCTTTTCTTGTAGCCTCTCTAGCTGAACCATAATTCTCTCTTCTCCTCTTTTCTTTTTCACATCGATAGCCTTAAATCTTCATTCCTATCTCAAGAGCCGAATTCTACCCCTCACTTTCTACCATAGCTAAACTTTGTTTTGATCATTGCTGACTCTTCTTTTGTTCATGGATTGTAAGCCATTTCTTGACCACACTCTTTCTACTCTTTCTTCTTGAATCTATTTCTTATTTCTTCTTTTGGGGGTTTGTTTGATCTTTGGTTTTTTATCAAGCAGAATATTTCCCTTATCAGTGGTGACACTTTTCGTTTGTCTCCTGTCAGAGGGAGCGCCGTTGTTCATTTAATCCCATCTCTTCCAATCGATTTCTTATATAGTGGTAAGGGGTTCTTTATTCTTTTTAATCTTTCTCTTTCTATTTTGGTTTGTCGAAACTAAATGATTAACCTTGTTCTCATGTGGGGCCAAATCCATGAAGGGTTGATTTCGGGATCTCTGTTGGGCCTAGCGTTAAGGTGATTAAGAATCTTTTGGGATTTGAACGATCGAGGTAAGCAGGTTATAACATTAGGCCGAAGGCCACTTCTTTGTCTATTAGTGTTGGGCCGAATCTGATATTGATTTATGTAGGGATCTCGACAACTTAAAGATTAAGCGAGAGCCTTCGGGTTTTGGTCGACTTTGGTAAGGGTATTTGATTCTGATGTTATTTAGTCTCGTTTAGATCTAAGTTAATGTTTTAACGGGGTTTTTGACTAAGATATTATTGATGGATGCGAACACCAGCCAAGGAGAGAAAGGGGTTGGACACGTAGTCCCTACCCCTAAGATCAAGAAGTGGCCAGTTTCTGCGGTTTGGGATTGGCCACCAGGGTGTGGGCCAGCGTCAGAGCGGGATTGTAGGCAAATAGCGATAGTTTCGCTTAGTGACAGTGTCGACATAGAGGGCGCGGTGTTACGGGTTATCAGGTGTGTAGTTATTAAACTATTTCTTTGTTTAAATTAATTAAACGCATGTAATAGGAGTGGTAGCCGAAATAGTGGCTGTGGTGATGCTATTACCTGATTTGGGTAAACCGGTAACCAGGTTAGTATATTAACTATACTGTGGTTATGGTTAATTTTTGTGGATACATGTAAGCATGTCATATGTGACTATCTGGTATGTTCATATGTTATACTGCCATATCATAATAATATATTGTATGTGCATGGGGATCGGGAAATGTTTAATGAAGGAAAGGGTGTGCATTTATGTATGTGGATTGATTTTGGCTTCGCGCCTCATCGTGGATTGATGTTAGCTTTGAGCTACATCGTGGATTGACGTTGACCTTGAGTCACGTTGTGGATATTGTGATTTAATCACGTGAACCAGTGGCTAGACCACTAAGTGGACGGCATTGATTGCCGAATTGGTGTGTAGCGGATGGAGGGTCGATTTAGTAATCCCCTGGTGTGTGGTGGCAGGATATACGGGGGTGTGTAGCGGTTGGATACTAGGTTGGGATGGGTAACATTTTGCATCATCATGTGTGGTATGTGGATTTGTGTGGTTTTGGGCCAAGCCCAATTATGGAAATACGTGGATTAATTACACACTGAGTCAGTTTGACTCACCCTATTTTTACTAAAACAATGAAGGTGACTCATGATTTTTTGGACCAGGCTGGAGTGGATTCGAGGTGGCCATGTAGAGGCGGTTTTTTTGTTTATTTGTATACAATTTAAATTTCAGTTACGTTTGGGATAATTTTTATTCTAATAAGGCCACTTTAAATATTTGGGGATTTTATTATGTTTTAAGTTAGAATGATTATCGGACTAATAAACGAGAATGATTTTGGGAACACTTACAACTTAAAAACTTAAATTAAAGTTTTCAAACCCGGAATACTCTCAACTACTCATTTTTTTTTGAATTTTCAAACGTATAATGATTTAAACTACCCACGACCTTCGAAGTTTTATTTTCCCAGCTAAACTACTTTCAAAATGACAAACATCATATAAATAAGTTAACCATTATAAACTGGAAGTTTGTTTAAACCCAACACGTAATTTCACCCTTAAACCGATTTCTTTTCAAACGTTTTCCCAGTAACATTCCGAATTTGGCCGTGGTGTTTTGGGCCGAGTTTGGGGTGTTACAATTTGGTATCAGAGCCCAGACTTTAAACTCGGCCTTTGGGTTTTGAGGCCCATAACGTTTTCAAAATGGGTATTTCAAAGAAAATTTTCGTGGAATGGATCTGTGAAGGCATGGCACTCGAATCTTCCAGCCTAGGTCTGCTAGGTAAGTCTTTTGACTTGTTAAATGAATTGAATAACTTGAAAATTCTATATCATAAAACTTCTCTTTTAATCAAACAGTGGAAAGAAAGCTAATGCATAAAACTCTTTAAAACAGATTAGAACGCGACGATAGACATGAGTTCTAGGGGATGTGGTCGTAACGCGCGTGGGCGTGGTAGAGGCAGAATGGCTGTATCTGAATCGGTTGGGTCTAGTCATAGGTCAGGGAATGAGCCGCCGCCGCCAGCTGCGGAGGCTAAATTTCAAGATCAGACGAGTGGAGATGACTCAGTGTAGCAGGCTATGCTACGGGTTTTGGAGAGAGTTGCGGGGGCAAACATGGGTACTGGGGCCCGGAAGTCAGTGTCTGAGTGACTCAGAGCGAATGGAGCCGAGATATTTAGGGGTGTCTCGGGAGTAGCTCGAACGTGCGATGTCTTCGTTAGAGCGATTGAGAGGATCATGGATGACTTGGGTCGCATCACTGAGGAGAAGTTGAAGGGCGCTGTTTCTTTATTGCGGGATGAGGCCTACCAGTGGTGGCTCACTGTCAGAGTGGGTACTTCGGCGGACCGAGTGGATTGGAGTTTCTTTAAAATTAAGTTTGAGGGAAAGTGCATCGGGGCTAGTTACGTGGACGTACAGAGGAAGGCGTTCCTGAACCTAGTGCAAGGGGGTAAGTCAGTAGCGGAGTATGAAGCAGAGTTCTTGCGGTTAAGTCGGTATGCTCGGGGAATTGTGGCTACAGATTATGAGCATTGTGTTAGATTTGATGATGGGTTGCGAGATAAGCTGTGGGTGTTGATCGCTCCTCAGTGGGAGAGGGATTTTGCTACTCTGGTAGAAAAAGCTAGGATAGCGAAGGAGGCAAATGAACTGAGAGGCAGAACAGAGATAGGGACAGAGGCAAAAATAAGAGGAGTTTTGGACCGTCAGCATCATCTGGGGGTTTTTCGAAAAAGCCTAGGGTTGAGAGTTCTGCTCGCGCTCCTGTGCCATCTACTGGGAATCAGTTTCTACCGTGTGCCCAGTGCGGGAGGACTCATGTAGGAGAGTGCTGGGGAAGGAGTAAAGAGTGTTTCAGGTGTGGGTCCAAGGCTCACTTGGTTAAGAATTGTCCTCAGGATGTGGATAGGACTCGGGCAGTAGGACAGGGGTATGTGCAGCCGGGAAGGGGTGGTCAACAGATGTCGAGGGGTCGTGGTCCGAACCGAGGAGGGAATGGTTTAGGTCGAGGTTGTGGAGCACCGGGTAGAGGTGCTGGGAGCTCAGATGCAAGACAGCCTGGGTTGGTTTACGCAGCCAGACGTCGTGAGGAGGGGGATGCACCGGATGTGATCATGGGTACGTTCTTTATTTTTGGGTTACTCTTTACTGCCTTAATTGTTGTTGGGTCAACTCACTCTTACATTGCTAGTATGGTGTCTGGAACCTTGAATGTGAACTCTGAGATTGTCTCTAGGAAGATGACTGTACTTAGTCCTTTAGGGCAATCAGTAGTGGTAGATAAACTTTTTAGAGATGTGCCTTTAGGGGTACAGGGGGCAGTGTTCCCGGCTGACTTGATGGAACTGTCGTTTGGAGAATTTGACTTGATCCTAGGGATGGACTGGCTAGTAAGGTATCGTGCGAATTTGGACTATGCTGCTAAGTGCATAACATTGAGGACTCCCGAGGACAACGAGGCTGTGGTGATAGGTGAGAGGAGAGACTACCTGTCCAATGTAGTGTCTGCTCTCAAGGTAGAGAAGATGGTGAAGAAGAGGTGCTTGGCTTTCCTAATGTTTGTTAGTGCTTTGGATGCCAAGGAAGCTACTGTGGGGGAGGTTAGAACAGTGAAGGAGTTTGTGGATGTTTTTCCAGAAGAACTTCCGGGGTTGCCTCCGGATCGTGAGGTGGAGTTTGGAATTGACTTACTGCCAGGTACAGCGCCGGTGTCCATCGCTCCTTATAGGATAGCACCAAAAGAGTTGGTTGAGCTTAAGGCCCAAATCCAAAAGTTACTAGATCGCAGTTTCATACGACCCAGTGTGTCTCCATGGGGAGCATCGGTGTTGTTCGTGAAGAAGAAAGACGGGTCTATGCGTATGTGCACAGATTACCGTCAGTTGAATAAGCTAACGATTAAGAACAAGTACCCGCTGTCGAGGATAGATGACTTATTTGATCAGCTTAAAGGGGCTGCGATGTTTTCGAAGATAGATTTGAGGTCAGGGTATCACCAGCTTAAGGTGAAAGAAGCGGACATTCACAAGACGACACTATGAATTCTTGGTAATGCCGTTCGGGTTGACGAACACCCCAGCTGCGTTCATGGATATGATGAATCGGGTTTTCCAACCCTACTTGGACCAGTTTGTCGTAGTGTTCATAGACGACATCCTGGTATATTCCAAGATTGAGGAGGAACACGATGCGCATCTCCGGGTAGTGTTGCAGATTTTAAGGGAAAAGAAGTTATATGCCAAATTTAGCAAGTGCGAATTCTGGTTAAGGGAAGTTACTTTTCTGGGTTATGTGGTGTCTATAGAAGGGATAAGAGTGGATCCTCAAAAGATAGAGGCGGTATTGGATTGGAAATCACCTAAGTCGGTGGCAGAGATTCGCAGTTTCTTGGGGTTAGCAGGCTACTATAGAAGGTTTGTTGAAGGGTTTTCTTCGATAGCAGCATCTTTGACTAAGTTGTTGAGGAAGGAGGTACCTTTTGTGTGGACGGATAAGCAGCAGGAGAGTTTTGAGAAGCTGAAGAGGGTTTTGACAGAGGCTCCGATGTTAGTTTAGCCTGAAACAGGGAAAGATTTTGTGGTGTACTGTGACACGTCCCGTACGGGGTTAAGTTGTGTACTGATGCAGGAAGGGAAGGTTATTGCCTATGCGTCTCGACAGTTAAGACCTCATGAAGTTAACTATCTGACTCATGACCTAGAATTGGCAGCTATAGTTTTCGCATTGAAAGTGTGGAGGCATTATCTATATGGAGAAAAGTCGGTGATCTACACGGACCATAAGAGTTTAAAGTATCTGCTGACTCAGAAGGAACTGAACTTGAGACAGCGGAGGTGGGTGGAATTATTAAAGGATTATAAGTGCTTAATTGAGTACCACCCGGGTAAAGCGAATGTGGTGGCAGATGCACTAAGCTAGAAGGTAGTGTCGGATCTGAGGGCGATGTTCGTTCATTTTAGTCTTTATGACAACGGGAGTTTGTTAGTGGAGCTGCAGGTGAAGCCAACATGGTTAAGTCAGGTAAAAGAGAAACAGTTGGTGGATGAGGATCTAAGTGCTCGACTTCTACAGGTTCAGAATGGGGGATTAGAGGACTACAGTGTGAACAGCAACCGAGTGTTGTGCTTTCAGGGTAAGGTATGTATGCCGAAGGAAGTGGAATTAAGGCAGAAGATTCTTCGGGAATCGCATAGTAGCCCTTACGCTATGCATCCTGGAGGGAGTAAGTTGTATAGGGATCTATGGGATCAGTTTTGGTGGCCTGGTCTGAAGCGAGAAGTTACAAAATTTGTCGGGAAGTGCTTAACGTGTCAGCAGGTCAAAGCTGAACACCAGGTGCCTTCAGGGTTGCTTCAACTAGTGATGATTCCACAGTGGAAGTGGGAGAGAATCACAATGGATTTCGTTAGTGGGCTTCCCCTTACGCCTACTAAGAAAGACTCGGTATGGGTGATCGTGGATCGGTTGACAAAATCCGCTCATTTCATACCTGTTCGTGTTGGCTATTCTCTGCAGAGGTTGGCGAAGTTGTATGTGGCAGAAATTGTAAGGCTGCATAGGGTGCCGGTATCGATTATATCAGATAAAGACCTTAGATTTACGTCGCAATTTTGGAGGGCGTTGCATCAGGTATTGGGCACCAGGTTGGACTTTAGTATAGCATTTCATCCGTAGACGGATGGCCAGTCTGAAAGGGTAATTCAAATATTGGAAGATATGCTGAGGGGATGTGTTATCCATTTCAGAGGTAGTTGGGAGGAATTCTTGCCTTTAGCAGAATTCACTTACAACAACAGTTATCAAGCTAGTATTCAGATGGCGCCGTATGAAGCACTGTATGGGCGGAAGTGTCAGACTCCTACTTGTTGGACGGAACTGGGTAAACGTCATGTTTTGTGTCCAGAGTTAGTTGTAGAATCAGAAGAAAAGGTTAAGGTAATTCAGGCAGGGTTGAAAGAGGCATCTGACAGACAGAAGTCGTATGTGGATCTTAAGCGGAAAGAGATGGAATTTACAGTGGGTGATCGGGTGTTTCTGAAAGTTTCACCGTGGAAGAAGGTGATGACATTTGAACGTAAGGGTAAGCTGAGTCCTAGGTTTATAGGGCCTTTTCGGGTTTTGAAGCGAGTGGGACCAGTGGCGTATCAGTTGGAATTGCCTTCGGAATTGAAACAGATGCATGATGTGTTTCATGTTTCAATGCCACGTCGTTACCGATCAGATCTTTCTCATGTGGTGCCAGTTGAAGAAGTTGAGTTAAGGCCAGACTTGTCCTATGAGGAATAGCTGATTCAGATCCTGGAGCGGGATATGAAGGTGTTGCGGAGGAAATCAGTTCCTCTAGTCAAGGTGTTATGGTGGAACCATGGATCAGAAGAAGCTTCGTGGGAGCCGGAGGAGGCAATGTGACAACAGTACCCTCACCTATTTTGACTAGGTAATTTCGAGGCAGAAATTTCTTTAAGGGGGTGGAACTGTAATATCCAGGATTTAGGGGTTATGCATTTTAATTCATATCTATGTGGTAGCATGCTCTATATGCTGTGTGTATGTGTTTGAAGGCTTCGGGAAACTTTGGGGTTAGGTGTAAGCATTAGTGAGACTTTTTGCTATAAGCTGATTAGGGGGGAGCTAGGGGAGCTAGGCCTTAAGGGATATGATGGATTGTTCTCTGGCACAGTAATTCAAGTGGTAAATTGGCAAGGAGGCGCCACTTAGAGCACAAGGGAGTGACACCTCAGGGAGTGAAAAGGGGACAAGGTTCGAGTAGCATGGATTGCATTTTGGAGGTTTCTTTTTGCGTCAATAAGGGGAGGAGTTAGAGTTGGCATGGACACTTCAAGGATGAAGTGTGGATTGGTCAAACAACTCAAACTTGTGGCTAAGAGAAGAGATGGGAATTTGACTCATTCAAACTCATTTGAATGAGTGGAGGGGAGGAAAATTAGGAGAAAAATAAGGGATTTGAGAGTGGGGAAAGGTGGTGGCCGAATGTGGGGTTCTAGAAGTGTGCATAATCGGTTTTGAGGAGGGGCTAAGTGTGCCGAAATTGAGTGCTAGTGTAGTGTGGAGTGCCAAAAATTAGTCTTCTTTTCCTTCTAGTTTTCATTCTCTCTTTTGTGCCGAAAACACCTAGCTTTTCAACCTTCATTTTCTCTTTTTGTCTTTTAGCCGAAACCTTGGAAGACCATTGGGGTTACTTTTATTCAACTTTTACTTCTCATTTTCAAGAGCTAAAAGTGCCATATCTCCTCTCCTTTCCATTTGAAGTTTCATTCTTTTCTTGTAGCCTCTCTAGCCGAACCATAATTCTCCCTTCTCCTCTCTTCTTTTTCACCTTGATAGCCTTAAATCTTCATTCCTATCTCAAGAGCTGAATTCTACCCCTCACTTTCTACCATAGCCGAACTTTTTTTTTTGATCATTTCTAACTCTTCTTTTGTTCATGGATTGTAAGCCATTTCTTGACCACACTCTTTCTACTCTTTCTTCTTAAATCTATTTCTCATTTCATCTTTTGGGGGTTTGTTTGATCTTTGGTTTTTTATCAAGCCGAATATTTCCCTTATCAGTGGTGACACTTTTCGTTTGTCTTCTGTCAGAGGGAGCGCCGTTGTTCGTTTAATCCCAACTCTTCCAATCGATTTCTAATATAGTGGTAAGGGGTTCTTTATTCTTTTTAATCTTTCTCTTTCCATTTTGGTTTGTCGAAACCTTGTTCTCACGTGGGGCCGAATCCATGAAGGGGTGATTTCGGGATCTCTGTTAGGGCTAACGTTAAGGTGATTAAGGATCTTTTGGGATTTGAACGATCGAGGTAAGTAGGTTATAACGTTAGGCCGAAGGCCACTTTTTTATCTATTAGTGTTGGGCCGAATCTGATAT
Organism: Gossypium bickii; assembly: GCA_025503065.1. Classification (NCBI taxonomy): domain Eukaryota; kingdom Viridiplantae; phylum Streptophyta; class Magnoliopsida; order Malvales; family Malvaceae; genus Gossypium; species Gossypium bickii. The sequence continues at coordinate 69,846,059 of CP106709.1, forward strand.
TGATTTATGTAGGGATCTCGAAGTGAGAGCCTTCGGGTTTTGGTCGACTTTGGTAAGGGTATTTGATTGGGATGCTATTTAGTCTCATTTAGATCTAAGTTAACGTTTTAACGGGGTTTTCTGACTAAGATATTATTGATGGATGCGAACAGCAGCCTAGGAGAAAAAGGGGTTGGACACGTAGTCCCTACCTCTAAGTTCAAGAAGTGGTCAGTTTCTGCGGTTTAGGATTGGCCACCGGGGTGTGGGCCAGCGTCAGAGCAGGATCGTAGGCAAATAGTGGTAGTTTCGCTTAGTGACAGTGTAGACATAGAGGGCGTGGTGTTACGGGTTATCAGGTGTGTAGTTATTACACTATTTCTTTGTTTAAATTAAGTAAACGCATGTAATATGAGTGGTAGCCGAAATAGTGGCTGTGGTGATGCTATTACCTGATTTGGGTAAACCGGTAACCAGGTTAGTATATTAACTATACTGTGGTTGTGGTTAATTTTTGTGGATACATGTAAGCATGTCATATGTGACTATCTGGTATGTTCATATGTTATACTGCCATATCATCATAATATATTGTATGTGCATGGGGATCGGGAAATGTTTAATGAAGGAAAGGGTGTACATTTATGTACGTGGATTGATGTTGGCTTCGCGCCTCATCGTGGATTGATGTTAGCTTTGAGCTACATCATGGATTGACGTTGACCTTGAGTCACGTTGTGGATATTGTGATTTAATCACGTGGACCAGTGGCTAGACCACTAAGTGGATGACATTGATTGCCGAATTGGTGTGTAGCAGATGGAGGGTCGATTTAGTAATCCGCTGGTGTGTGGTGGCAGGATATACGGGGGTGTGTAGCGGTTGGATACTAGGTTGGGATGGGTAACATTTTGCATCATCATGTGTGGTATGTGGATTTGTGTGGTTTTGGGCCAAGCCCAATTGTGGAAATACGTGGATTAATTACACACTGAGTCAGTTTGACTCACCCTATTTTTACTAAAACAATGAAGGTGACTCATGATTTTCTGGATCAGGCTGGAGTGGTTTCGAGGTGGCCATGCAGAGGCGGTTTTTTTTTTGTTTTTTTATATACAATTTAAATTTCTGTTACGTTTGGGATAATTTTTATTGTAATAAGGCCACTTTATTATGTTTTATGTTAGAATGATTATCGGACTAATAACTGAGAATGATTTTGGGAACACTTACAACTTAAAAACTTAAATTAAAGTTTTCAAACCCGGAATACTCTCAACAACTGATTTTTTTCGATTTTTAAAACGTATAATGATTTAAACTATCCACGACCTTTGAAGTTTTGTTTTCCCGGCTAAACTACTTTCAAAACGAAAAACATCATATAAATAAGTTAACCATTATAAACTGGAAGTTTGTTTAAACCCAATACGTAATTTCACCCTTAAACCGATTTCTTTTCAAATGTTTTCCCAGTAACATTCCGAATTTGGCCGTGGTGTTTTGGGCGGAGTTTGGGGTGTTACAAGGGGATCGTTGGAGACTTCATCACATTATCCAACTATCAATTTGGTACTTTTGAGTATTTGTTTGGGTTATATGGCATGTATAGGATATTGGTCATTTTTATATTAATTTTAGTAATGAGTTTTGCCATTTGAATTGGCTTGTAAATGTCTATGTTTTGGTTTGTATATATAGCCATGAGAGATGGCTTATTTAGGTTCATTTTAGCAAGTATGGTGATCTATATATATGTGCTAATGATCCTTGGTGATGTGGTTTATAATTGCTTCTGAATGACTTGTTGAAGTTTAGAGTTAAGGTAGCTAATGGTGGAGAGTTTGATATTGACGTGTTTGTAGTTTTAAGTAAGGAAATGCTTAGATGAAATTGTGCACATAAATGCTTTGTGAATGTGAAATTGGTATGATTTGAATGAGAAAAACATGTATTATAAGCATGTTAGTTGTTGGTATTGAAATGGCATGTTTTAGTCTTGGTTGTGGTAGTATTAGATGCTTATTTATGCTATGATTTGTGCCATTTGGGTTGTGTAGGTGTGAACAAGTTTCGGGTGGCAATATGGCTTGGTAAATAGCCTATTTTTGTCCACACGGGTAGAGACACGGGCGTGTGTCTCAGCTGTGTGCGACACATGGTCAGGTTACACGGCCGTGTGTCCCCTGGTGTTGAAATAGTAACCAAGTCAGTATGCTTCACACAGCCTCACACACGGGCGTGTGACTTGGCCGTGTGGCATAAGTCAGTATACCATACAGGTTTGGCACGGCCTAGCACACGGCCTAGCACACGGGTGTGTATGGCCATTTTTAGGGCATACGGGCGTGTGTGTTGGCCGTGAGACCCAAGTCAGAGAGTTACATAGGGTCAGACACGGGCTGGGACACAGCCATTTACTCCCATTTCGAATGTCCACATAGCCTATGACACGAGCATGTCTTTGGTCATGTGAGACACATGGCCGAGCCACACGGGCCTATGTCCCCTGTTTTTGAGAAAAAATTTCTAAGTGTTCTATGAGTTTCTGTAACACCCCCTACCCATATCTGTTGCCGGAATAGGGTACGAGGCATTACCGGACTTTACTGAACATTTTTGAATAATTACAAGTCATGTATTATTCATATTCTGCAAACAATCGTAACGTCCCTCTATTGGTCCCTCGAAGCCCAAAACATACATTAGGAACCAACCGAAATTAAATCAGGATCGTAGGGAATTTTTCACAAAATCCTAAAAGAAAAATTTCTACATTGGTTAGCATACTTTAATATTGACAAACTTATTTTCTTGATATGTCTCACTTGAATGGATTACTTGTCCTAATATACATAATTTTCCTTGTATCAATGTATCAAAGATAGTCTCATATTTACATGTCATGATACATATCATTCTCTTGTCGTTTCTTTATAAATATAAACTATTCAATTCATTATGACAATATTTCATGTACCATCATCTTCATGAGTTTAATGTATATTTATTCCAGTAGTAGTTCATAATCTTGAATATGCATAATTATTATGCAAGTTTCACATACATGTATTTTCCATGGCATATTTCAATATATCAAATAATTATCACTTCTATATATTTCAAGTTTAATTTCATGATTTCAAGTACTTGCCATTTTATGTATTTATCCCGTTGAATTTCTTGAAATTTCGATAGATTTCCAGTAGTACACTTATAGTGTACAGTCCCAGGTCCGTCAATTCGTACACATATGGGTATACCTCCCAGGTCCGTCAATTCGTACACATATAGGTATACCTGTAACGCCTCGAATTTTGGGCCTAGATGAATTGGGCTTTGGGATTTGGGTCTCATAAATATTTATTAAGCAAGAAAATGACAAATGACATGTTGGCTTTAAGGGTTTAATAAACTTGGAGTGTCTAAGGGTGTTGGAGAAGTGCTGGGTTCGAATTTTGAGAAGAAGGAATTTTTAATTAATTATTAAAGGAACCAGGGCGGTGAGTAGTTGGGCTTTTAAATAAAAATAGGGAAAAGTGGCATCAAAGAGCCTTGTGGTGGAGTGGCTAAGTGACGCCACTTAGGGTATAGGAAGGTGGCATTATGGGCTAGCAACGAGATCCTAGGTTCGAATCCCAGCTTAGTATTTTTTTAGGAGTCCAATTTTTGCCTTCTAGAAGGTTGGAAGTGGTGTGGTGATGGACTCTAAAGAGAGTGATCAGAAGAGAAAATTTAAGAAAAGGATTGGGGAGTTATCAGGGAGAAAAGCGAGGAGATGAGATGGGGAAGAGTTGGAGCCGATTGGGACTTTGAGGGGAGACAGAGTTTCAGTTTTGTGTATAAATAGGGGTGCCGAATTCCCCCTGTGCTATTTCGGCAACTATAGTGCTCTGCCGAATTCTCCTTCACTTTTTCTATTCTAAACCTCGCCTCTTCCTTATGTGTTTTCTTTTCTTCTCTCCTAAAGCCTTAAATCGAATATCATTCTCTTCTTTCTCCATTGCTTGTGTCGTCCCACCTTCATCTCAATTGTTGGGGACCAAATATTCGTGACTTCAAAAGCCGTAAACTTTTGCTCTTGGAGCCGATTTCTTCATCGCCCCAAACCTCATGTCGAATACTCTAGTGACCAAATCTCTGTTGTGCTGTCATGATTCCTTTGGTTTTTGGTGGATCAGATCTTGGAAAAATCGGAATCAAGCTTGGATCTACAAGTCTTTGCCAAAAAGCTATCCATACATTTCGGTTTTTGGGTAAGTGTTCTTGATTTTGAGATAAGTTGGCCGAATAATCTATAGTAAGGGAAAGGGTGAGTTAAGTGGATACTTGTCACCTATTATTTTGTCTTTAACGATTATGATTGATGCAGATCTAGGGGATATTCGTGAGTAGTAGCTAAGGAAGGGCTATTAGGACTTGTGGCACACGATAAGGTTATGGTAAGGCTTCGGTTTTTGGTAAATATTGTGGTTAAGTGTGTGATTGATTGGAGGCTGGTATGGGTTGTAGGTTCAAGGCTGAGGATAGTCTAACACGTCTCATTTACCAAGTGTGTACATACACTTCACACACGAAAAATCGGCAAAAGCTGAAATCCCAAAATAAAACCAGAATTTCGAAAAGCTGAACAGTTGAAAGGTTGGCACCGGCAACCGCACGAGCGTACGAACATTCGTGTGGGAACACTGATATGACTACCGGGACCAAGAGAGCGATCTCATGGTCTCGGGCCACTGTTTGGCCAACCGGGCAAGAAGGGGCTAAATGGGCCTACCGAGCTCGTGGGCCCAAGTCGGCAAGAGTTGATATGTGAAATTGAATGATGGATTGATATGGATGGTTGTATGATTTGATTATGATCTGTCCTAATAGGCTACATATACATGATTGGGCTTAATGGGCTATATGGACATGACTGGGCTTAGTGGGCCTTATGGGATTTTAGAAATGCATGCTAGGGTTTTAATGGACTCTAGGCTTAGTTCTAATGAATTCTTGAACAGCATGAAACTTAATTTAATAATCAAACATGTATGTGGACAAGTCGCTAGGGTAGAGTGTGGAAATGGACATATGCATGTCTAGGATTGGATCTAGGGAGAGCTTGGTGCTTAAGCGGTCCTAGTGACCTACTCTCTTCTCTGGAATCCTACCTGGTGCGTAATGTCTGTTCACTTTAGCTGCGAGGACTTGTTGACGGGCCAAGGTTCGTAATTAAGATCAATACTGTTTAAAATTACTGAAATACACATGTAGGGTAGAATTATCGAAATACCCTTGATTGGTGAAATGACTAAAATACCCCTATGTGTTGATTGTAAGATTTATGGATGTTACATGTACATTTGCTGCATTCATATGATATTCTGTTTAGGATGCATATGGGTGGGAATTATGGAATGGAGGAAGTATATGAGGATCGCATGGTTGCTTGACGACTGTGGATCCACCGATGGCTTTTTAAGCCCCATATTTGATAAGCAGCTTTGCTGCAACGTTTGGTAGTACCGCAACCGGGCTACCCTTGAAGTGTATCAGATGGGTGGGTCAATTTAGAAATCCCCACAGAAGTGTTTCGGTTGGATGGAGACGAAATGTACTGGATGGATTCTTTTGGGGAGGGTTTTGCACAGCATTGCATGTATGGTATTATTATGTTAACAATATGTTATGTATGCTATTTGTTTGACGAGTGTCGTGCACTGAGTTTTCAAAAACTCACTCCCTCTTCTATATTTCTCAAGTAATCCTCAGTAGGCAGTTTGAGGGATGGAGGGACTCAGAGGTGGCCAACTAGCAAGACGATTAGACCGATTTTTCTAAATGTCTAAATTTTAGATTTTAAGTTAGTTACTTTAAGTTATTTATTTTATTTCGGATTGTAATAAGGTTTTCCTTCTAGTTATTAGTCCATTACTTCCACTATACATTGAAATTTTGAAACAGAACCTCGATTTATTTCTTTTAAGCATATTTCAAGTTTTTTTGAAAATAATTGTGTTTCAAGAACGAGCTTCCGCTGTCAAAGGAATTTTTTTTCATAGTAACAAAGAAATGGTTTTTGGCTACACCTCGTTTTGAAAGCAAACTAGATTTTACTTAACTTTTCTTTAGAAGGGTTTTCAATGAAAACAAGGTTTTCGCAAAAACACTTCAATGTGACATGCCGGATTCGGGCCTAACTTCTAGGCCGAGTTTGGAGTGTTACAATACCCTTTTTCCAGAAAGCACACTCCCGCGAACCTCATCCTTACAGCGGGATTACCAGTCCAGGCTAAATCCCTTGCAACGACAATTACTCTAATAAGCTTGGATATGAATTGTCAGTCCAGGCTAAATTCAGACCCTAATTTGGATTATCCGTCCTGGCTAAATCCATTTTCCACATATTCTTCGAGAGGGCTATATCAAGATCACCCATCTGGGCTAGATCTTTTTCAAACATATTCTTCGGGAGGGCCTATATCAAGATAGGATCACCCGTTCGGGCTAGATCCTTTTTACCGTCAATTCCTTTTCAAAGATTCATCGAATTTTCCTTTCATTCAACCAGGATTTCTTCCCCTTTTTTATCAAATATATCAATGTTTCATCAACTTTCATACAATGAACATTCAAATCATATTCACATCAATAACATACATTTCAAGCATTTAAGAATATAATTCAAGTTACACGAACTTACCTCGTTGCTTGTTCATGTTTATAGTTTCACTAATCCGATGTCTTTTCTTTTCCACGCTCAAGTCTCATATTTGAGTCATCTGGATCTTTATAAATAAATTTGATCATCATTTTCATTCATTTCATATTCTGATACATTCAATTAATGCTCTAGGAAAAATTTTTATTTTGCCCCTAAGCTTTTAATTAATGACGATTTCATCCTTAGGTCCAGAAAAATAAAATTCTTGTAATTTAATCTTTGTTTCAAGCCTAATTATTCTCATATATATTGATAACAGCCCATGAATTCTATGAGATATTAGAATTTTCCATAATTTCAACACTTTTCAATTTAATCCTTAAAACATGTTTTCACTCGATCTTGATCTAAGTTAAAAATTTCATTCAATTTTATAATTTAAATAATAAAATAATCCATTTCATGAAATTTGGTCATTTCTGACATTTTTACATAATTGCCCATAAAGTTTTACATTTATTCAATTTAGTATCTGAGCCTAGAACAAGCAAATTAGCCATGCTAGTTGAATATTCATATATATTTTCCTCCTCCTCCACTCCATTCCACATCCTTAATTTATATAACATGCTTATAAGTAACATTATCTATGATATTACTATTTTCTTATGAATTTACTCAAAGTTGTCCATTTGCGTCATAGTTACTAAATTATTTATATCTTGAGCTACAGAATTTCAATTTAAGTTTTGCTTGATGTTTTAGAAACTATACTCACATATCTTCTTACCATAAAATTTTCAGAATTTTTGGTTTATCCAATAAGTACATTTTATTCTTTAAAGTCACCCATGTCCCGCTGTTCGATAGTTCTGATCCCTCTTCACTAAAAATTACTTATCTCATTGTAACAAATATGGATAATGTTACCGTTTGTTTCTTTTGAAAATAGACTCATTCAGGAATTTAAAAATATAAATTTAAGCCCCTAATTATTTTTCTCCAATTTTTTGATGATTTTCCAAATTCAGCAGGGAATCTGAAATCATTTTGACCTTGTCTCACAAAACCTATTATATCTAATGATTTAAAATTCCATTACTTACACGTTTTTTCTATGAGAAACTAGACTCAATAAGATTTAATCCCATTTTTTATCCATTCTCTAAATCGATTTCTACAATTTTTCGTAACTTTTCAAAGTTAGACTACTACTACTGTCCAAAACTGTTTTAGTGCAAAATGTTAATTACCAAGTTTATAACACCTTTATTTCCTTTCTCTACAATATTTCCCATCACTTTTTCTTATTTTCCTTCACTAACATATCAAGAATATAAAACCTTATATAAGAAAACTCTACATTAACATCATTTCCATTCTTTTTCCATAATTTCAAACTTAAAAATATATTGAAATCTTGATGTTCTTAACTTGTCTTATTGATTTCAATCTTAAACTTAATTTTTTCTCCCCTCCAGCTTCTATTTCTTAAATCAAACTTGATATTCTTGCTCCTAATAGTCTCCTTGTCATCTTTCTCTCTTGATGGCTATGGAAATTCTTTTGAATTCTAAGTGAAAATGGTGGATTTTTGGTGAAAGGACCAATTTGTAAAGAAAGCAAAACTTTCTTTCTCTCTTCTTCTCACATTGGTGCATGGGAAAGATGATGATAATTCTTCATCTTTCATTCCTTATATACTAAATAAAAAATTATAAAATATCTCATTAAAATATTAATAAAATAATATTTATCTAATTAAATAATTATAAAATATCATCATCATATTACTTTCTAGAATTCTCTCTCTTCCAATTGACCATTTTGCCCTTTGTGATCTTTTATAATTCTATCCTTGACTCATCACATAATTTGGTAAAATTATGATTTAGTCCCTCATAATTCTTTACCTATTCAATTTTGTCCTAATTCATCCATTTCCCTTAGTTTCTAGATCATTCCACCCTTAAAATACTTTCACTATTGGTGCTTCAAATTTTTCATATTTACACTTTAACCCCTCAAGTTTTGAATATTTACTCTTAGGCAACAAAACTTTTCTCACTTTTACCATTTAGTCCTTTCTTGAATTAATATATCATAATATACTTCTCAATGTTGTCATAATTCCAAAATTTCCCTTTTTGTCACTTTATTTCCTTATTTTACTATATCAAAAATAATATCTTACTGTAAAAATTTTCAGGGTATTACAGTTTCCAAAGTTATCGGTTTAGTCCCAAACCATTCCCAATGCATGTTTAGGGCCTTGTAGGCTCGTATTAGGGACAAAATGATTGGTTGTGAATGAATTGTATCTGAAATGATTAATTTGTATGAGAAATGTATGTTTTAATGTGTGATAAGTTCAGTAATGCATCTGTAACCCTATTCCAGCATTGAATACGGGTGTGTTACAGCCAGATTCCATTATTTCTGATTGAGATTTACGATTCATATCCCGATTCTGTAACAAATTACAATAAATTATGGGTACGCGGTTATATTTTAGTACCGTATTTCATCCTCAGATGGATGGTCAATTTGAATTTGTGATTTAGATTCTTGAAAATATGTTTCGGTGCTGTATTTTAGAATTTTAAGGCAATTGGAAAAGAAATGATTATCGTTAGTTGAATTCGCATATAATAATAGTTTCCAGTCAAGTATTAAAATGGCACCGTACGAACCTCTGAATGATCATGAATGTAAAACTCCATAGTATTGGACTGAGCTTAGTGAGAAAAAGAATACATGGAATTGATTTGATCCGTGAAATCGAAGAAAAAGCGAAAGTGGTCTGAGATAGTTTTTAGGCAATTTCTGATCGTTAAAGATCTTATGCGGATCTTAAATAAAAGAAATAGATATCCAAGTTAATGATAAAATATCCTTGAAAATTTTGTCATGGAAGAAGTTCTCTGGTTTGGCCGTAAAGGCAGATTAAGTCCGCAGTTTATCGGGACATATGAGATCATTGAAAAGAATTGGACTTGTTGCTTATCGATTGGCATTTTTGCTAGAGCTTGACAGAATTCACAATGTTATTCATGTGTATATGTTATGACGATATCGACCAGATCTGTCACATGTTAATTCTCTGATAGATATTGAAATTCAGCTTGACATGACTTACATTGAGGAACTGATGGAAATTCTGGCATGTGAAGTGAATGAAAAATAAAATGTAGCTTTAGTGAAAGTTTTTTGACAATGATATGGTATAGAAAAAGCTACCTGGGAATCAATGTAACACCCCAAACCCAGTCAAAACGTTACGACCGAATCTGGATTGTCACAGAGGAAGTAGATTTGAAAGTTCTGGCAAAACATTGTGATTTGAGAAGTTGTCTTGTTTGGTGAAATCAGGTTAAGGGTCTTTAACCAAAACCTGTTCCTTTATACAAACCTTACCATTTTCTCATTATGTTAATTAGGTGCTAAAAACGGGCTGATATCATCAAAACTGAACTTAGAGAAATGTTTGAAAGGTGATAATTGAAATGAATATTTGAGGTGCGTGATCTTTGGAAATAATATTTGTAATGTTAAGAAAAATCCCAAGTTTAAATTACCCATGGTTTGTTATCCATTCGTGAAATTTTAGAAAACCTTGTTTACGTTTTAAGAAAAGCCCATTTTCTTTTGATAATTCTTAACATGTATAAAATCAGCATATAAACAAAACCCCAAAGTAAAAATTAAAGTTAAAGCGGACTTATTACAGATTAAAATCCCGAAATAGAAATAAACTTTAAGTAAAGTTCATGTTTACTAGTGAAACCGCAACAGATGGCCACCTCGGGTCCATCTCGGCCCAAAACCTGCCGTCTAATGATTACTTGCAAAATCAGCAAAGGGGTGAGTCATCGAGACTCAGTGTGTAAATCCCCGTGTAATGCAAACTGGGCCTTGGCCCATTCAATACGGCACATGTCACATGTATGCAATGCAACCCCACCCAGTTTAGCTCTCCATCCAAACACCCGTGGCATTATGCCACTGTGGTTCATAACCACCGTTGTCCTAGACCACTCGTGACCGTAGTCACTCGTGACAAAGTCACTATAACATGTAATCATGGGGCCAACCCACTGTGGTCGTAGACCACCGTGACGATCTCTTATAAATTATGCATACATGGGGCCAACCCACTGTGGTACATGACCACCGAGACAAGTCACTGATTAGAATATTCGTGGTTTCAACCACCGTGGTACTTAGACCACTCGTGACTGTAGTCACTCGTGACAGTAGTCACTGATTCTCCCTCCTTCTTTCATTCAATCCCGAGCCCACGCTCTTTAATTCATGCACATTATGTACGCAACCAATATCAAAATGTGTAACAGATAATATTTCATACATGCATAACATCGAAATTACATACATGCATACCATCAAGAATATCAATATCGAAGAACTTACCCTGTGTCTCCAACCTTATCCATAAGGGTATTTTGCCTAACACATCAGTCATTTCGGCTTTCAGCTATTACGGTTAATAACACAACAATGAAGAATGCGTGTGAGTAATACACACCTGATAACACGTAACACTAGGCTTTCTACGTCGACACTCTCGCTAGCTGGGACGACAGTTATTTGCCTATCCCAAGCAGAGTCGGCTCTCTACCACAGCCTGGCAGAAAATCCAGAACCACCGACACAGCACGTTTCTTAAACTTAGGAGCCGAAACTAAGCGTTCGCTCCCTTCTTTAGATTGACTGGCCTTCATATCCATGGAGAATCTTTGCTCAGTACACAAGGAGAAGTGTAGATTGACTAATAACAGAATCGGTTAAGGCATAACACATATGATAGGAATAAGTGACCAAGAAATCACAAGTTGGCTCCTTACCTGACGAATCCAAATGAAGTGATTCAACTCGAAAAACAACAACCCTTCGGCTTGGACCACAAACACTCGGCTAAAGGAGTTTTCTGGAATAACGTCCCCAAAAATGAGAACAGAAGAAAAGAAAGAGATTAGTCGCAAGCCATTACTCAATAACTACAATAGCCATTCGGCTAAGGTCAAGTAGATTCGAATGAAAGTAGAGAATAAACGAAAAGATCTCCCCCCTTACCTTGTACGACAGAACCTTACTGCAGAAGAACTCTCGGCAACCTACAGAGATGCTCTTAATGTACGGTTGATAACAATATCGAGGAACACAAGTTTGGTTAAAGGGGGTTCGGGTTTGAAACTATGGAGTCGGATGGAGAGTAAAACAAGTTATATGGATGAACAAAGGTTCGGCTCAAAAGAACAGTAAAGAAATCGTAAAAGAGAGAATGAGAGAATGGGGAAAATGTTTCGATGAGAGATTCGGCTGAACAAGGGAGAAATAGAGGAGCAATGAGAGAAAAGAGAAATGAATCGCCAAAAGGGTGATGGTGAATGGTTCGGCCAAGAGGTAGAAGTTAAGAAATAGAAGTGCACCGTAAAAGAAGAGAGAAAGAATATGAGTAGGGAAAATAGGGAGAAGAGATAGAGGTCCGATTATGGTGAGAGGAGTAAAGAAATAATGATGAGAAGGAGAAGATAGGAAAAGAGTGCTACGATTCTCATTTCAAAAGCAGAAATGGAAACAAAAGACTAAAGTGTCAAAAAGAAAAGAAGATCCTTATGGTCGGTTTGGCTCAACTCCACACTTAAAAGATGCTAGCCACCAAACGGCATAATATCACCCCTCTAATGACCGAAAATGCACAAATGTTGCCTATAACCTTTTCCACTTTCGGCACATTCACCTATCCTGACCACTAACCGAAACTCCCCCTTCAATTTACCCATATTCAGCCATTACTTCCCCTAACATCCATTCCCATGTTTTTCTCCTACTTTCCCTCCCATTCATTCGTTTGAATCAGTTTGACCAATTCAAACTCCACCACCTCTTCATGGTCATCCATTCAAACACTTTGACTCCTTCAACACCCATCCTTGAAGAGCCCTTGCCGAATCCACCACTCTAGCTCCCTAAGCGTAAAAATAAAGCTCTAAAGTGAGGCTTGTGGGATTCGAACCTCCTCCTGTTGCTTCTCCCTTGTGACGCCACTTCCCTGCACTCTAAGTGGTGTCTCCTTGCCACTTTAGCATCTCATTTCTTGTGTCATCAAACACAAAATTTTATGCTTAAGGCCTGCCTCCACCAGCTCTCCCCCCAAAGAGCCTAAAAACTAAATTTTCAACAAGGCTCAAGCTTAACCCCGAGCCTTCCCGGGACCCCCAAACACACCAAAATATCAACCAAAACATGCCAAACACACAGCAACACAAAAATAATGCAGGGCCCCCAATTCCAGGATGTTACAACCAAAGGAAACTATGAAAAAAAAAAAGCAATATCTGAACCTCTTTACTAGTAAAATTTTCGAGGACGAAAATTCTTAAGGGGGGAGAGTTGTAACAACCCATTTTCAGAAAAATCGGAACAGCGGTTTCGAGACCACAAATCCAATTCCAGAAGGGAAATTTATTTTAATATTTCTTTATGGTCTATAGTATGATGGAAATGTCATATAAAAATTTCGTAAAGAAATTTTACCGGTTACATGTCTAATTTAATAAAGAATCAAATTGGACAAAGTGCAAAAGTTGAGTTCTAATAGCTAAAGGGACTAAATAGCTATAGAACTTTAAAGTAGAGGTCCTTATATGAAAAATAAACCATTTAAAAATGCTTAGTGGTTAAGGACGATGATTCATCCATGGAAAATAAAAAAAAGAAAAGGATGAAATTGGAAAGTAAAAAAATAAAGATGATAAATGATAAAAAAAATGAAAATATCATCAATTTATCATCATCTTTCCCAAATAAAACTTTGAAACCCTAGGTAAGAGAAAGTGAGCTCAAGCAAGCTATTTTGGCTTAATTGGGCACGTAATCTTGTTCCGTTTTTAGTAATTTTTATATTTTTGAGATCGTAATAGCTTAATTTAGCTATCTCGGGGACTAATTTGCAAAGTTATCAAAGTACTAGGGTTTTTCCATGGATGAGTATGTTGAAATTTTGAAATTTATGGTAGAAAATGAAAGGTTGTTGATAGATAAACAACTTCTGTAAAGTGAAATCTGATGAAATTATGATTTTAGGACTAAATTGTAAAGTTGTAAAATTCATGGAAAATTTTGAATTTTTATGAAATACATAGGCTGTAAATGTTACATGTAAAATTCAGCTAGGCTTGGAATAAGGATTAAATTGCATGAATTTCATTTTCTGAGCCTGGGGACGAAATCATCATTAATTAAAAGTTTAGGTGCAAAATGGTAATTTTGCCTAAGATGTGAATTGGACTGAATTGAGTATGAATTGTATTAAATTGATGTTAAATTTACTCGTAGAGATCTGAATAGACCAAATTCAGAGTTAGAGCGAGGAAAAGAGAAAGTGTCGAATTAGTAGATTTTACGTACACGAACGTTTATTGAGATAAGTTCGTGTAACTAAATTGTATATTTATGTTTTATGCTTGATTTATATGTATGTGATTTGAATAATTGTTAAGTATGAAAATAACCACATATCCGAGAATGTTCGACAAGAAATAAATCATGTTTGAACAAATGAAATTAGAATGATACAGGGTTCTCGTAGTGGTTGTGGTTCTCCATATGTTGTGGACACACCATAGTTCTTATGAGCATTCCATTATAAGAACTCTCGAGCTTCCTGTTACATTGCTCCTACGAGCATCCTGATCGGTAGTGATCCTGCATGTGTTGCGGACTACCACAACTCTTTGTGAGCGTCTTGTTTTATGATCGGTTGTGATCCTACATATGTTGCAAACACAAACGCAGCTCTTTGTGAGCGTCCTAATATGGATCGTTTGAACTTCTCAATATGGCTATCTGGAGCTTTTGATTAAAGGCTCTTCGTAAGCTTCCTGATTAAAAGTTCTTTCTGAACTTCCAGATTATGGCTCTTATGAGCTTCCTATTATATAGCCCGGATAAGCTTCCTGATAGGCTCTTTGTGAGCTTCCCGATTAATGGCTCTTTGTGAGCTTCATGTTACATGGCTTGAGAGAGTGCTTCCTAATTTTGTGCCCTAGTGGGTACCCCTGAATATGAGTTGATGAATTTTTGATTTGTACACTTCGAGTGTACTACCTGTGTATCCATCGATGTTTTCAATGATTCAACGAGCAAAATCTTGACATGAGAAAATATAAACATGAAATGAATTAATACATGCATCTGCTTAAAATACCTGAAAAATGATGATACATGATATATGGAAATGATATCACTTGATATATTGAAGCATGACATGCTTGGTACACGAGTGTGTAACATGCTTAATGACTTTCTTTATCCTTAATCTAGTATATGTCTGAAATACATGAAATTGATGTTACAACACATGTTGAAATACGAGAGGATAATATGTGAACATGGAATTTGTTTGATGAATATGTTCATTCATGATTATAGATTTGTACACCTTGAGTGTATTACCCATGTGACACTGGCATTTCAAATGATTTAATGGGTAAAGTTCTGACATGAAATAATCTGAACTCGAGATAATTTATTATGAAAATATACTAGAAATACAAGGATATGATTTGTATATGTTATATGAATACATGATATGGAAAGTACATGTACATGGAAATCTAATTATTGTTGAGCCCATAAATGGTTCTTGATATTTATATGAAATATATGACTAACAAGGGTGATGAGGATATGTGTTAGGGCTTGTGACCAAATTGGTTGATTGTGTCTTGCATGTTTATCTTGAACATGAATAAATGGTAAGTTAATTACCATGTTATACGAACTTACTAAGCATTTCATGCTTGCTTTGTTTTATTTTCCCCTGTTCTATAGCAATTCGGAAGCTCGTTGGATTGGAAGCTTGGCGGAGATCACTCACACTATCCATTGGCCCATTTTGGTATATATGGCAAATCAATTATGGTTATAATGGCCTTTATAGGTTAATTAGCCAAAATTGGCATGTAAATGTTTTGGTTATAACTAGCCATTGGAATGGCTTGTGATGAACATGTTTTGATATGTATAAATGAGGCTATGACATGTTTGGTGTGTGCTTAAATGGTTGGTTGATAGAAATCTTGTTGGCATATTGATGATTAATTTTAGCATATTTGGTAAAATATGCATATAGGTGAATTTGATAAGTTAAGTAAGTTTGTATATTTGGTTACATGATGGTAAAGTGTCATCTAAGGTGCTTAAGAGTACATGGGTTGTATGTGATGATATGTCATGCATGAGACTCAAGTTGATTTGAATTAATTATTTTAAAATGGCTTGTGAATATGTTAAAGTATTAGTGTAGGAGGAAGACAAAATGGGTGAGAAATGTGGCTTGGAAAATAGTCTATTTTTGTCCACATAGGTAGAGACACGGGCGTGTGTGTCAGCCGTGTGTGACTCACGGCCTAGCGTATGGGCATATGACCTGGCCGTGTGTCCCCTGCATCTATAAAATGTCAAAACAAAATGCTCAAAATTGATCACACGGCCTAGAACACGGACGTGTGGATTAGCCATGCGACCCAAGTCAGAGAGTTACATAGTTTGAGAGACGAGCGTGTCCCTAGCCGTGTGAGCCACACGGCCTGACCACACGGGCGTGTGACCCCTGCATCTAAGAAAAATTTTGAGATTTTGCAAAAAAAAATTCTCTGAGTACCCGGTTTAGTCCTGACTCATTTCTAATGCATATTTTGGATCTCAAGGGTTCATATAGGGGAATTTATGATTTATTTTTGACATGAATACTGTATGGTGCAGAATATCTGTTTATTTAATCTGTAAGTTCTGGTAATGCTCCGTAACCCTATTCAGGCGATGATTTTGGGTTAGGGGTGTTACAGATAGTGTGTCTTATAATGCAGGTAATTTGCATTAAACAGGCCATTAAGCTCAAAAATTAAGCTTCAAGGGTTAAATTCATAAGGTCGACTTGAAAGGCTGAAATGATCCAAATAAAGTGCGCCTATATATATTAGATTCTTATACCTCCTATGATTTTACCTCAAGAAAGTTACTAAGTCAATCCTAAAGACTTAAACTTTCATACATGTCTATTTCTAAATAAATCAAATTTTCATGGCAAATCCTACATAAGACTAAGATCACACAAGCATTCCATCACTGAAGATAACATACGAATAACTTAGATAAAATAAAAAACCATGCTTGTATTTGAACATACTTATGAACAAAAATTCTTTTTGAACATTCATTTATTTCAACATACTTAATCAAAAAGATTGAAACATACTTTAAAATTTATGCGAAATGCCTTACCCCCTTTTAAAAAGAAGCAATGTCCTCATTGCAAAAAAAAAAAAGTAATGAATAAAAACTGAACACCAAGTAGTTTGCAAGAAAAGAGATGTGATTCATAAAGACTGCTTAAGTACCAAGTCTTTCTCCTCAATCCAATCCTAGACATGTTCATTCCCATTACCACATCACTTTATTTTTTTCTATTGAAGAGGTATTGAGCTTATTTTATTCATGCTTCCTATTTTATGTGAAAGCAAAATACTAACTAAGAAAAAATAAACACCTAAAAAGAAATAAAAACTAAAGAAAAAGGATTCCCTCTTTTTATTTATTTGACTTATCCTCCTCATCTTCCTCCTTTGATGCTCCGTCCTTGCTTTATTTATCATCTTCCTTCCATGTATTGAAGATATAATTTGGGATTTCTTACAGAATCATCTTTAACTTTTGCATATTTCCAATAAGCCTGTTGTTGGTTATGCATAAACTTCATCATATCCATCATAGTTGACAATTCTAATTCCTTTATCGTGTTTGAAGAAGTAGGCATTGGAATAGTCAACTCAGGATAAATACTTGGTTAAACTGGCTCATCTCTTGGTTTAGAAACTTTTGGTTCCTTTATTGGTTCAAGCTCATTCGGTTTTTGTAACAACCCATTTTTCAGTGGTGTCAAAAATAGTGATTTCGAGGCCACCAAATTTGACGAGTAAGATTGTAAATATTATTATTTAATATTTACGAGTCAAATATGGTTTTAAAAATATTTTTTATTTGATAATTTATGTTATATAAGCGAGTTATTAAGTTCAAGTGGTATGACCCTAAGGTCAAGTGGTTTTAGAAAATGAGGTATCGGGGCCTCATTTCTATAAACCGAGCGGTAAATATTTTTATAAATATTTACAGAGAGTCATTATGGTGGTATGAAAGTTTCGTTGAAAATTTTTAATGTTTCGATAGTTAATTGATTAAAAAGGGCTAAATCGTAAAAGTTAAAAAAGTCAATCGCTATTAGTTTAAATTGTAATATCCTAATTTTGTGGGTCTGTGCATTTGGGAGGTTGCATGGCTAAGTTGGTAGGTTAAGGCCTTGAGGTGTGTATTGGGCTCAGGTTTGGGCTTAAAACCTGGGTGGAAATTTCTAATAAATAGTGTTAGTTTATAAATTAAGTTAAGTAAGCATGTTTAGTAGCAAGTTGGGCTTGTGGCCCAAAATTTGGAGGTGCTATAAGTGGGCATGTAGGTGGCGTCACAAGGGGGAGGAGTTTGGGCCTAGTGTGGCCGCTTGGGGCCAAAATTAATGGGTCAAAATTCGGCACTTCAAGAGGGAAGGGGTAGATGGCATAGTGGCTACAATTTAGGAGTTTATTTTCTTTTATTTTAGTGATAAAATGCTGATAATTAAGAGGAAAATGCTGATAATTAAGAGGAAAAAGTTGGTTTTAAGGTGGGCTCTTCTAAAGATAAGATAATGATTGGGTTATCAGATAAGATAAAGGCTATCAGGAGAGAGAGAGTTGGCCGAAACTCCAACTCTAAGGTGTGTGCATGTGTAGCCGAATTTTGAAGCCTAGTGTCCATCTTTTCCATTCGTTTTCTTTTCTTTCTTTCTCACTTACTCTTCTAGCCGAAAATTCTATTCTTCTCCTATTCTCTCGAATTCTTTTCTTTGCCGTAACTCTCCAACACATTCTTCTTTTCATTCTTTTCTTCCAAAGCAGAATACCCTGGTTTTCATCTTCCTCTCCTATAGCCGAATCTACAAGGGTGGATTTTTCCCGAAGGTGCACCATAAACCGAGTACTCCTTATTAATCTGGTAAGTTTCGGGATTTTTCCTTCTCTGCGATTTCTCTATTTTTTTATCAAGTTCTAATCTGAATAGTTTGAAGGCCCCGTCGATTTCACTCTCTGCCCCTAGAAGCTGAATCCTGTCTTGCTGTGCCCTGTATTGCCGATTTGTGGAAAGTCGAAAGAAGGTTGATAGGTTCGGCCGAATGGCCTTTCTTGTTCTTTTCTCTTTGGCCGAATGGTATGTGGTATTCGATTGGTTATGATTAAGGGTTTGGTTTAATACTTTAGTGATGGCCGAATGTAGGTAGTGTAGTGGCGTGCTCGTAAAGATTTTTGGGATTCGACAACTAGGTAAGGGTTTCGTTTAAACACTATGAGTATTGATTAGATCTCATCGATTTGATTGGTGTAGTGACCAAGGATTATTATGGACTGGAATAGCAGTCAAGCAGTAGGAGGGGTTGGATCTGTAAACCCAACGCCAAAATACAAGAAGCGATCTGTGTCAGGAGAACGCGATTGGCCATCCGGGTGTGGGCTGACATCGGAGTTAGATCGTAGGCCTATAGTGGTAGTCTCGCGTGACAGTAGCGTAGAAGCAGTGAGAGAATTAGTACGAAAACAGGTGTGTAACTCTTACACACTTTCTTTACGTAATAAGTTTTATGTTATGTGTTATTAAAAGTCAGAATGACAGTAATGGTTACGAAAATACCCTTGTGGGTAAAAGCGAGGATGCCGGGTAAGTTGTTATGATTTCTCGCGTTGACTGTGCTTTAAGAATGCATGAAATTCTGTACACATAATTCTGTATGTTAAGCATGATCATACCGATATTGTTAGCATAACTATGAGTTATGGGTGATGAGAGGAGGGGGAAGTATGATCTATCAGACTGTCACCAGTGAATTGGTATCACACAGTGGGTTGGCCCCACATATTATAAAATTGTGACTAAGTCTCAGTGGTTTGGGACCACCAGTGGTTTGGTACCACATGTGTTAATTTTGTAACTTCGGTTACTAGTGGTTAGGCACCACCAGTGGTTTGGTACCACAAGGGGTAGATTTGGGAGACCCGGATGGATACTTAGGTTGGATGGGTTGCATGATTTGCATATTATTGTATGAATTTGTGTAAGAGCATAATTTCTCTTGGGATGGGGATATATACACTGAGTCTCGGTGACTCACCCCTTCCTTTACATTTTACAGATCAGACTTAGCTCATGGATATGGAGCCGAAGTGGACTCGAGGTGGCCATGCTCAGCATTTGTTTTATATCAAAGTTTTCTGTTTGGACTTAGCTATTTTATTTAAATTTTGGGTTTACATTAATGTAATAAGGTCGCCTAACTTTTATTATTGGGATGTTTTATTTGGTTGTTTCTATTACTTTTGATAAGCATACCTGATAGATATGAATTGGTTGTTTTTCAAAACCTCGATAAGTACGTGTTTTCTGAAATGTTCACTAATTAAGTAAATGACATGGAATAACAATAAGGCAATTAAGTTTTCTAAAACAAGTTTTAACACGTTTTAAACTTCACCAGATTCAAATTCGTTTTCTCTAAAATTATCCAAAAGTTTTCTCCACCAACAAAATTGACAAATTCATTTTCAAAACATTTTCTTCCCCGTAGCACGCCAGACTCAGTTGTAGTGTTTAGGCTGGGTTTGAGGTGTTACATTTTGATATCAAAGCCAGGTTCAAAAGCTCGATTGTGGGTTTAAGGCCCAAGATATGTTTTGAGGGGTGTAAAATGATTTTTAAGGAGATGAATATCTCGGAAAGCATGGCACCTGAGTCTCCGGCGCCAATCCACCCAGGTAAGTACCCTAACCTTTGATTTAATGTTTATGTATGGGCTTTGGGGGCTTTAGACGTAGTTGAGCATGGTAGAACTGATGGACCATAGGGTTAGTTTACACAACTTCTTAATTACATAAGACTTAAGCCGAATCAAACAAACTTGTGAGTAAGTCACCGAGTTAGGGTGTGGCAACAACCATGCGCATGTCTAAGATTGGATTCAGGAAGAGCTTGGTATTTAAGCAGTCCTAGTGACTCACCTCCTCTTCGCTCGAATCCTACCTGGTGCATAGTGACGGTTCACTCTGACGATGAGGACTTGTTCACAGGCTAAATTCGATAATTAAAACCCGAAAGGGACCAGCCACACTGTTTTGTAAAAACCCTAGTTTTGAAATTATCAAATTACCTCTTGATTTGTGAAAACTACCCTGAATGTGGAAAAAGACCAAAGTACCCCTGGTTTGTAAATTACCAAACTACCCCTAATTTACAAAATTACCAAGATACCCCTAAGTTGCAAAATTACCAAAATACCCCTGCTTCCCGAAGTTACCAAAATACCCTTAATTTGCAAAATCACCCGAAACTTTATTTTGGAAAAATTTCGAAAATACCCCTGTAGGTTAAAATTACGAAAATACCCCCTGGTAGTGAAGATGACGAAAATACCCCTACACGTTGAATGTGGTCTGTGGATGTTGTTTGTGTGATGAATGCACTTAGAGCTAGGAGATAAGCCTAAAACTGAAACTATAGATAGATTCGACTTCGAAAGAATCACTTTTAAAACTATTTTCCATAAAATTGCTCGTGGATAAACAGTGAACATAATTAATAATACATAAAATTCTTAACCAGATAAACGCAAACGGGAAGAATGAGTACACGAGGTCGTGGACGTCCACCGCATGGCCGAGGTAGGGGTAAGATGACCTTGTCAGAGCCAGCAGGATCTGGCCATGGGTCTGGGAATGTGCTGCCAGATCTGTCGGCGATGGAAGCTGAGTTTCAAGATCAGACTGGTGGTAATGATGCAGTATCTCAGGCAGTACTGCGAGTTTTGGAGAGAGTTGCCGGGGCAGGCGCGGGTACAGGAGCCCAGAAATCGGTGGTTGAGCGACTCAGAGCTAACGGAGCGGAGGTGTTTAGGGGGGTGTCTGGTGTAGCTCCCAACACTGCTGAATACTGGTTAGAGGCAACAGAGCGTATAATGGATGACTTAGACTTCTCAGCTGAGGAGAAGTTAAAGGGGATAGTGTCTCTTCTCCGCATATCAGTAGTGGCCCACGGTCAGGGGTGGTGCAGTGGTCGATGATATCACTTGGGATTATTTTAAGGCAGCCTATCAGAGGAAGTATGTGGGAGCTGGTTATACTGATGCGCAATGTAGGGCGTTCCTGAATTTGGTTCAGGGGAGTAAGTCGGTACCTGAGTACGAGGCAGAATTTTTGAGGTTAAGCAGGTATGCTCGAGGTATGGTGGCTACGGAACATGAGCGCTGTGTTAGGTTTGAGGATGGGCTAAGGGATGAGCTACGAGTGTTGATTGCACCTCAGCGAGAAAGAGAATTCACCGTTCTCGTGGAAAAGGCCAAAATAGCTGAGAAGGTGAAGCGAACCGAGAAACGGAATCAGGATAGAGGCAGGGATAAAAGGAGTTTTAGGCCATCAGAGTCTGGGGGAAGTACTCAGAAAAGGGCTAGATTTGATGGACCGGATCAAGCAACAAAGCCTGTTGTTGCTCAGTGGCCACCTCAGTGCGCTAGATATGGGAAGTCTCATTCGGGAGAGTGTTGGGCTAGTAATAGAGGATGCCTTGAGTGTGGGTCAATGGAGCACCGGGTAAAGGATTGTCCGCGAAAGTTAGCTAGGACTCAAGCTGAGGGTCAAGGACGTGGTCAATTCAGGAGAGATGGCCAGCAACCACAGAGGGGTCGAGGTGCAGTTAGGGGTGGTAATGGTAATGGACAAGGTCGTTGAGCACCTGGCCGAGGTGCTGGGGGTGCCAATGCTAGACAGCCTAGGTTGGTCTATGCAGCCAAGCGTCGAGAAGAGGGGGACGCATCGGACGTCATAACCGGTATGTCTTTAATTTCTGGGTTGCCTTATACTGCTTTGATTGACGTTGGTTCAACACACTCATATGTAGCTAGTAGCGTAGTGGGGACTCTGAGCTTAGCCTATGAGATTTCTACTAGGAATATGACAGTAGTTAGCCTTCTAGGACAGTCTGTGGTAGTAGACAAACTGTATAGAGATGTACCCCTAGAACTTCAAAGGGTCGTGTTTCAAGCGGATTTGATGGAACTACCCTTCGGTGAGTTCGATTTAATCTTAGGAATGGATTGGTTGGTTAAGTACCGGGCGGAACTGGACTGTACGGCTAAGCGCATGGTGCTAAAATTGGCCGAGGGTGAAGAGGTGGTGATGATAGGTGAGAGAAGGAATTACCTATCTAGTATGGTGTTCGCGCTGAAGGTGGAAAAGATGGTAAGGAAAGGATGTGAGGCATTTGTGGTTTATGTTTGTGCCTTGGAAGTTAAGGATTTGGCTGCAGGAAGGGTTCGGATGGTGAAGGATTTTGTCGATGTCTTTTCGGAGGAGCTTCCGGGTTTGCCATCGAATCGGGAGGTGGAGTACGGTATTGACCTTCTACCGGAAACAGCACCAGTGTGTATTGCTCCGTATAGGATGGCGCCAAAGGAATTGGTGGAGTTGAAAATGCAGATTCAGGAGTTATTAGATCGGGGTTTCATTCGGCCAAGAGTATCACCTTAGGGAGCGCCTGTGCTCTTTGTTAAGAAAAAGGACGGGTCGATACGAATGTGCATAGACTACCATTAGTTGAATAAATTGACAATTAAGAACAAGTATCAGTTGCCTAGGATAGATGACCTATTCGACCAGCTTAAGGGAGCATCGGTCTTTTCCAAGATAGATTTAAGGTCGGGGTATCACCAACTTAAGGTAAAGGAAGCGAATATCCATAAGACGGCATTTCGTACTCGATACGGGCACTATGAATTCTTGGTTATGCCGTTCGGGTTGACGAACGCACCAGCAGCGTTTATGGATATTGAAACACCCCAAACCCGGCCCACGAGCCTGAACCGGATCTGGTATGTTCCTTAAGTAAACCGGTTTCAAAGTTCTTTTGTACTTTGGGAAAAATAGTGTGTTTTGAAAGAAATATTGTTTTGGGTTGGGCTTGAGTTAAAAAAAACCCATTTATCTTATTTTAAAATCCAATTAATTAAGGTGACAAAACAATTAGGGTTTATTTTTAAAGAATAAATTTTACTTAACTTTAATTGAAAATAATTCGTAACATAGTAATTAAAAATAAAAGTAAAGAAAAGTAACTTATGGCCTTATTACCTCAAGTAAAATCCCAAAATAAAATTCCAAAATACTTAAATAAAATTAAATTTCCATATTGAATAAAACTTCAAGCTGAGCATGGCCATCCCTAAGCTTCTGCCAAACCCGGTCCATTATTGATCGTCCCCTGAAAAATAGTCCCACAATGGGGTGAGTCAATAGACTCAATGTGTACACAACACTAAAATTCAATAGATCAGGCATGCATTTTCATATCAAATACTTATTCATATAACAGATAAAAATGATGATGCAACCCAAACCCAAACCTAATTGCCCATCCGCTACACACCCCGCACTGCCAGGTCACACACCGCGGGACTACTAAGTCAACCTCCATCCGCTACACACCATCAAAGGCGATCCTTTGCGATCGACGTGCTCATCGCCCATATAAAATTTGTGGCATAGCCACCAGATAATTGTGTCATGAGACACCACATTCAGATAATGTAATCGAAGTTACCACATTCAGATAATGTGACCGAAGTCACCATATTCAGATAATGTGACCGAAGTCACCACATTTAGATAGTGAGACCGAAGTCACCACATTCACTTCCCCTTTCTCATATAACCCAAATGCCCCATATTATTCATATTATGCATATCATACTTAAACTCACATTCATGTCACTTTTCACATGTTAAATACAACATATTTCGTAATCCTAGTAGAAGTAGGAAACGTACCTGAGTACTTAGTACCATATCATGGTACTTTAGCCACTTTCTTATACTTAATAACACATATATTAATAAACATAGCCATAATACATATTATAAAGTAGTGTGGGGTACACACCTGATTCGCTTAACAATTTCCTTGAGATCTCGAAATCTGATCTACCGCTTAGATCCTTAAACCCTACATTGATTTATCACTTATTACCTTAATAAAAAGCCATTCGGCCACAAATCCAAATCCTAGTAGGATTAGTATTCTTAAAACTTACCTTGTTGCCGATTGGGACACCAACAAATCCCGAAATTGATCCTTGTTTTCCTAGGAATGTCGAAATTCCTATAACCTTGCGTTAGATTTAATCTAACCATTAAAACATAAAACATGGCCTTTGGCTGAATATACATATGTCTTACCTTAATCTTAGAAATCCCGAAACTCACCGAATAACTAGGGAACACGTGGCCTATGGTGTACCTTCAGGAAAAGAACTTCTCCTTCCTTGTAGTCGACACTTAGTAAATCCCAAAAG
This sequence comes from Gossypium bickii, assembly GCA_025503065.1. NCBI lineage: Eukaryota > Viridiplantae > Streptophyta > Magnoliopsida > Malvales > Malvaceae > Gossypium > Gossypium bickii. The sequence continues at coordinate 69,871,189 of CP106709.1, forward strand.
ATCTCTTCAAAGTTTCGGCAACAAGATATTAATGGGGTTAGTCCTAGGTTTCAGCAAATCTTAAAAGAAAAAGGATGAAACCGAATGAGATCTTACCCTTACTTGAAGAAATCGATTGCACCTTCACTTTAATCTTCAGAGATTCGGCTATGGCTAGATGATGATCTCACAACTTTCGATTTTGGAGGGATTAGAAAGAAAGGAGAAGGAAGAATAAAGATGGAGGATTCGGCTAGCACACAAGGTATTTCGGCTTGGCAAAAATAAAAGAAGAAGAAGATTTGGTGAAGAGAATTCGGCAGAGGCTTTCAAAGAATAGAAAATAATGCAAAATGGCCTCTCTTTTCCTTTTATAGCTGAAATTACTAACTTAGAATCCCTTACTTGGCCATCACTCTTCTATTTTAATAGCTTTATCTCTTTAATTATCACTAAAATAAAAGACAATTCAGCAACTATCCTTACTTAGCCGAAATTATTAAACTCAAAGTCCCTTACTTGGCCATCACTTCTCCCTTGTATTCCTAATTAAAGAATAATTCCTCATTTATCTCTTTATTCAATTCAAAAGAATTTAATCCAACAATTATCTCTTGAAAATAATGATAAATAAATCCATTATTTATCCACTATTTATCTTTTAAAAATAAAAGAATAAAAGCTCCTAAATTATAACCCATGTGCCGTCCACCTCTGTCCATCCTTGTAACAAAATAAAACTTTTATTTTGCTTCCCTGCAGCTCAACCTTGGCCCACTACCCCGTATGTGGCGCCATTTCAGAGGGCCTAAGTGGCATCTTGAGCCACTTTTCCAAGCCCGTTTGGGTGTCAAATTTCACATACTTTTTCTTTTAAGGCCACCTTGCCTTAATTTCCTCTTTTAAACTTTAAAACTTGACATTTCTTTTCATTTCCAAGTTTCCAAAAATTTTCATTCGGCTCTTTAAACTTGACATTTCCTTACATTTCCAAGTTTCTAGAAATGTTCACTTTCTTTTTTTGAATCATTTCTAAATCATTTTCATAGTTTCCATAAATGTTCACTTTCCTCTTTATTCCTTTACATTTTCAGGACATTTCCCTACAATTTCAAGACAAGACATTTCCTTACACTTCCTTGCATTTCCTTACATTTCCATACATTTCCTCACATTTCCTTACATTTCCATACATTTCCATACATTTCCTTACATTTCCTTACATTTCCATACATTTCCATACATTTCCTTACATTTCCTTACATTTCCTTACATTTCCTTATTTCTAGAATTCACATAACACATTCATAATTCATAAAACATGCCATTTTACCACATGGTTCCTTTTGTCATGCTTCACACGGAGTTTCTTTTAAAGCCTCATTTACCTAGCTCCCCTTTTTACTTAAAAACCAATAATTTTCCAAAGCTTTCTTCTTCCATCCTAGAATTCTAAAAACCCTTAATACACTTCCAACACTGCCAAAACCTACTAACTCATGAATGAGGCACGAACGCATAACCCCTAATCTAGGATGTTACAGTTCTACCCTCCTTAAAAATAAATTCGTCCTCGAAATTACTTACTAACAGTCGTACAATCCTTCTCACCGCACTATGCTTACGCTGCGCACTCTGATCTTAATAGAGCCATCATACCTTCTAGGCATAATCTCTAAGTTCACATCCATTAGTACTCATTTTCTAACGTCGCTATTTAATCTGATTTAAGAGTTTTATACATTAGTGCTTTTGTTTTACTGATCAACCGCGAACAGTTTTATGAATGGAGATGTTTAAAAGTGGTTCTTTCGATCAAACAAAGTTCTCAGCTCAAGTTCACTATTCAGAAAGTCACGTTCACATTCATCAACCAATTATGAACTTTTGTTCATTCAGATAAATGTTGTAGTTTTCATTGTTTTTATTTTTCCACTACCCAGGGGTATTTTCGTAATTTGTCCTACAGGGGTATTTTCATAATTTGTGAAAATAAGGTTCCTTGGTGATTTTGTCAATAAGGGTATGTTGGCAATTTTGGAATCCCGGGGCCTTTCGGTAATTTTGAAATTCCAAGGGTATTTCGGTAGTTTTTTTTTTACAAACCAGGGTAAATTTGTAAAGTTTAATAAATTAGGGATATTTCAAAATTTATGAAGCTTGAGGGTTCTTTTTGAGAATTTGTTTTCCAAATCGGTACTGTTGCAAAATTTTGAAAACCAGGGTCATTTTGGTAATTTTGTAAGTTAGGGGCAATTTCGTAAATTTTCCAAGTTCAAGGTATTTTTGATAATTTGCAAATTAGGGTTTTTGAACATTTTATAAAGTAATGAAATCTTGATAAGAACTGTGGGCATTTTGGGAATTTCATAAACCAAAGGCATTTTTGTAATTTTACCACTAGGGGTAATTTAGTAATTTACAATACAGGGGCATTTTTGTAATTTTTTAAATCGAAGATATTTTGGAAAAATTTTCACAATAATCTTTTACTACAATTAAAAGGGTAATTTAGGGATTTTAAAACTAGGAATTTTATAAAACTGCATGGCTAGTCCCTTTCGGGTTTTAATCATTGGTTTGGCCGATGACTAAGTCCTCTTGGTTAGGGTGAACCGAAGCTACGCACCAGGTAGGATTCCTGCGAAGAGGAGGTGAGTCACTAGGACTGCTTAAGTACCAGGCTCTTCCGGATCCAATCTTAGACATGCGCACAATGGTGACAACACCCTAACTCGGCGACTTAGCCATAGGTTTGTTGAGTGCATTAAGTGTTATGTATTTGTGTTTGAGTAGACTAGTCCTAGGGCTCGAGTTCCTATCATGCTATTCTACGTTCCATGCCTTTTCTACCCTTCTAATATTCATAACATAATCCACATAATCACCCAAATAGTTAGGGGTACTTACCTGCTCGACTGCGGGTCGGAGACTTGGGTGCCACGCCAGAAAACCTGCTCATCTTCAAAAATACTTTCATAAAACTCATTTGGGCTCAATTTGAAAACGTTTTGGGCCTTAAACCCCTAGGCCGAGGGTTTGAAACTGGGCTCTGATACCAACTGAAACACCCCAAACCCGGCCCACGAGCCTGAACCGGATCTGGTATGTTCCTTAAGTAAACCGGTTTCAAAGTTCTTTTGTACTTTGGGAAAAATAGTGTGTTTTGAAAGAAATATTGTTTTGGGTTGGGCTTGAGTTAAAAAAAAAACCATTTATCTTATTTTAAAATCCAATTAATTAAGGTGACAAAACAATTAGGGTCTATTTTTAAAGAATAAATTTTACTTAACTTTAATTGAAAATAATTCGTAGCATAGTAATTAAAAATAAAAGTAAAGAAATGTAACTTATGGCCTTATTACCTCAAGTAAAATCCCAAAATAAAATTCTAAAATACTTAAATAAAATTAAATTTCCATATTGAATAAAACTTCAAGCTGAGCATGGCCATCCCTAAGCTTTTGCCGAACCCGATCCATTATTGATCGTCCCCTGAAAAATAGTCCCACAATGGGGTGAGTCAATAGACTCAATGTGTGCACAACACTAAAATTCAATAGATCAGGCATGCATTTTCATATCAAATACTTATTCATATAACAGATAAAAATGATGATGCAACCCAAACCCAAACCTAATTGCCCATCCGCTACACACCCCCGTACCTGCCAGTCACACCGTGGGGACTACTAAGTCAACCCTTTATCCGCTACACACCATCGAAGGCAGTCACTGCAGTCGACGTGCTCATCGCCCATATAAAATTTGTGGCATAGCCACCAGATAATTGTGTCATGAGACACCACATTCAGATAATGTAATCGAAGTTACCACATTCAGATAATGTGACCGAAGTCACCACATTCAGATAATGTGACCGAAGTCACCACATTCAGATAGTGAGACCGAAGTCACCACATTCACTTCCCCTTTCTCATATAACAGGAATGCCCCATATTATTCATATTATGCATATCATACTTAAACTCACATTCATGTCACTTTTCACATGTTAAATATAACATATTTCGTAATCTTAGTAGAAGTAGGAAATGTACCTGAGTACTTAGTACCATATCATGGTACTTTAGCCACTTTCATATACTTAATAACACATATATTAATAAACATAGCCATAATACATATTATAAAGTAGTGTGGGGTACACACCTGATTCACTTAACAATTTCCTTGAGATCTCGAAATCTGATCTACCGCTTAGATCCTTAAACCCTACATTGATTTATCACTTATTACCTTAATAAAAAGCCATTCGGCCACAAATCCAAATCCTAGTAGGATTAGTATTCTTAAAACTTACCTTGTTGCCGATTGGGACACCAACAAATCCCGAAATTGATCCTTGTTTTCCTAGGAATGTCAAAATTGCTATAACCTTGCGTTAGATTTAATCTAACCATTAAAACATAAAACATGGCCTTTGGCCGAATATACATATGTCTTACCTTAATCTTAGAAATCCCGAAACTCACTGAATAACTAGGGAACACGTGGCCTATGGTGTACCTTCGGGAAAAGAACTTCTCCTTCCTTGTAGTCGACACTTAGTAAATCCCGAAAGATCTCTTCAAAGTTTCGGCAACAAGATATTAATGGGGTTAGTCCTAGATTTCAGAAAATCTTAAAAGAAAAAGGATGAAACCGAATGAAATCTTACCCTTACTTGAAGAAATCGATTGCACCTTCACTTTAATCTTCAGAGATTCGGCTATGGCTAGATGATGATCTCACAACTTTCGGTTTTGGAGGGATTAGAAAGAAAAGAGAAGGAAGAATAAAGATGGAGGATTCGGCTAGCACACAAGGTATTTCGGCTTGGCAAAAATAAAAGAAGAAGAAGATTTGGTGAAGAGAATTCGGCAGAGGCTTTCAAAGAACAGAAAATAATGCAGAATGGCCTCTCTTTTCCTTCTATAGCCGAAATTACTAACTTAGAATCCCTTACTTGGCCATCACTCTTCTATTTTAATAGCTTTATCTCTTTAATTATCACTAAAATAAAAGACAATTCAGCATCTATACTTACTTAGCCGAAATTATTAAACTCAAAGTCCCTTACTTGGCCATCACTTCTCCCTTGTTTTCCTAATTAAAGAATAATTCCTCATTTATCTCTTTATTCAATTCAAAAGAATTTAATCCAACAATTATCTCTTGAAAATAATGATAAATAAATCCATTATTTATCCACTATTTATCTTTTAAAAATAAAAGAATAAAAGCTCCTAAATTATAACCCATGTGCCGTCCACCTCTGTCCCATCCTTGTAACAAAATAAAACTTTTATTTTGCTTCCCTCTGACTCGAACCTTGGCCCACTACCCCCGTATGTGGCGCCATTTCCAGAGGCCCTAAGTGGCATCTTCAGGCCACTTTTCCAAGCCCGTTTGTGTGTCAAATTTCACATACTTTTTCTTTTAAGGCCACTTTGCCTTTATTTCCTCTTTTAAACTTTAAAACTTGACATTTCTTTTCATTTCCAAGTTTCCAAAAATTTTCGTTCGGCTCTTTAAACTTGACATTTCCTTACATTTCCAAGTTTCCAGAAATGTTCACTTTCTTTTTTTGAATCATTTCTAAATCATTTTCCTAGTTTCCATAAATGTTCACTTTCCTCTTTATTCCTTTACATTTTCAGGACATTTCCCTACAATTTCAAGACAAGACATTTCCTTACATTTCCTTGCAGTTCCTTACATTTCCATACATTTCCTCACATTTCCTTACATTTCCATACATTTCCATACATTTCCTTACATTTCCTTACATTTCCTTACATTTCCATACATTTCCTTACATTTCCATACATTTCCTTATTTCTAGAATTCACATAACACATTCATAATTCATAAAACATGCCATTTTACCACATGGTTCCTTGTGTCATGCTTCACACGGAGTTTCTTTCAAAGCCTCATTTACTTAGCTCCCCTTTTTACTTAAAAACCAATAATTTTCCAAAGCTTTCTTCTTCCATCCTAGAATTCTAAAAACCCTTAATACACTTCCAACACTGCCAAAACCTACTAACTCATGAATTAGGCACGAACGCATAACCCCTAATCTAGGATGTTACAGTTCTACCCTCCTTAAAAATAAATTGTCCTCGAAATTACTACTTACTAACAATCGTACAATCCTTCTCACCGCACTATGCTTACGCTGCGCACTCTGATCTTAATAGAGCCATCATACCTTCTAGGCATAATCTCTAAGTTCACATCCATTAGAACTCATTTTCTAACGTCACGATTTAATCTGATTTAAGAGTTTTATACATTAGTACTTTTGTTTCACTGATCAACCGCGAACAGTTTTATGAATGGAGATGTTTAAAAATGGTTCTTTCGATCAAACAAAGTTCTCAGCTCAAGTTCACTATTCAGAAAGTCACGTTCACATTCATCAACCAATTATGAACTTTCGTTCATTCAAAGAAATGTTGTAGTTTTCATTGTTTTTATTTTTCCACTACCTAGGGGTATTTTTGTAATTTGTCCTACAGGGGTATTTTCGTAATTTGTCAAAGTAAGGTTCCTTGGTGATTTTGTCAATAAGGGTATTTTGGTAATTTTGGAATCCCGGGGCCTTTCGGTAATTTTGAAATTCCAAAGGTATTTCGGTAGTTTTTTTTTTTACAAACCAGGGTAAATTTGTAAAGTTTAATAAATTAGGGGTATTTCAAAATTTATGAAGCTTGAGGGTTCTTTTTGAGAATTTGTTTTCCAAATCGGTACTGTTGCAAAATTTTGAAAACCATGGTCATTTTGGTAATTTTGTAAGTTAGGGACAATTTCGTAAATTTTCCAAGTTCAAGGTATTTTTGATAATTTGCAAATTAGGGTTTTTGAACATTTTATAAAGTAATGAAATCTTGATAAGAACTGTGGGTATTTTGGGAATTTCATAAACCAAAGGCATTTTTGTAATTTTACCACTAGGGGTATTTTAGTAATTTACAATACAGGGGCATTTTTGTAATTTTTTAAATCGAAGATATATTGGAAAAATTTTCACAATAATCTTTTACTACAATTAAAAGGGTAATTTAGGGATTTTAAAACTAGAAATTTTATAAAACTGCATGGCTAGTCCCTTTCGGGTTTTAATCATTGGTTTGGCCGATGACTAAGTCCTCTTGGTTAGGGTGAACCGAAGCTACGCACCAGGTAGGATTCCTGCGAAGAGGAGGTGAGTCACTAGGACTGCTTAAGTACTAGGCTCTTCCAGGTCCAATCCTAGACATGCGCACAATGGTGACCACACCCTAACTCGGCGACTTAGCCATCGGTTTGTTGAGTGCATTAAGTGTTATGTATTTGTGTTTGAGTAGACTAGTCCTAGGGTTCGAGTTCCTATCATGCTATTCTACGTTCCATGCCTTTTCTACCCTTCTAGTATTCATAACATAATTCACATAATCACCCAAATAGTTAGGGGTACTTACCTGGTGGACTGCGGGTCGGAGACTTGGGTGCCATGCCAGAAAACCTGCTCATCTTCAAAAATACTTTCATAAAACTCATTTGGGCTCGATTTGAAAACGTTTTGGGCCTTAAACCCCTAGGCCGAGGGTTTGAAATTGGGCTGTGATACCAAACTGAAACACCCCAAACTCAGCCCACGAGCTTGAACCGGATCTGGTATGTTCCTTAAGTAAACCGGTTTCAAAGTTTTTTTGTACTTTGGGAAAAATAGTGTGTTTTGAAAGAAATATTGTTTTGGGTTGGGATTGAGTTAAAAAAACCCATTATCTTATTTTAAAATCCAATTAATTAAGGTGACAAAACAATTAGGGTTTATTTTTAAAGAATAAATATTACTTAACTTTAATTGAAAATAATTCGTAGCATAGTAATTAAAAATAAAAGTAAAGAAATGTAACTTATGGCCTTATTACCTCAAGTAAAATCCCAAAATAAAATTCTAAAATACTTAAATAAAATTAAATTTCCATATTGAATAAAACTTCAAGCTGAGCATGGCCATCCCTAAGCTTCTGCCGAACCCGATCCATTATTGATCGTCCCCTGAAAAATAGTCCCACAATGGGGTGAGTCAATAGACTCAATGTGTACACAACACTAAAATTCAATAGATCAGGCATGCATTTTCATATCAAATACTTATTCTTATAACAGATAAAAATGATGATGCAACCCAAACCCAAACCTAATTGTCCATCCGCTACACACCCCGCACTCTGCCACGTCACCGTGGGACTACTAAGTCAACCCTCCATCCGCTACACACCATCAAAGGCAGTCACTGCAGTCGACGTGCTCATCGCCCATATAAAATTTGTGGCATAGCCACCAGATAATTTTGTCATGAGACACCACATTCAGATAATGTAATCAAAGTTACCACATTCATATAATGTGACCGGAGTCACCACATTCAGATAATGTGACCGAAGTCACCACATTCAGATAGTGAGACCGAAGTCACCACATTCACTTCCCCTTTCTCATATAACCCGAATGCCCCATATTATTCATATTATGCATATCATACTTAAACTCACATTCATGTCACTTTTCACATGCTAAATATAACATATTTCGTAATCCTAGTAGAAGTAGGAAACGTACCTGAGTACTTAGTACCATGACATGGTACTTTAGCCACTTTCATATACTTAATAACACATATATTAATAAACATAGCCATAATACATATTATAAAGTAGTGTGGGGTACACACCTGATTCGCTTAACAATTTCCTTGAGATCTCGAAATCTGATCTACCGCTTAGATCCTTAAACCCTACATTGATTTATCACTTATTACCTTAATAAAAAGCCATTCGGCCACAAATCCAAATCCTAGTAGGATTAGTATTCTTAAAAGTTACCTTGTTGCCGATTGGGACACCAACAAATCCCGAAATTGATCCTTGTTTTCCTAGGAATGTCGAAATTCCTATAACCTTGCGTTAGATTTAATCTAACCATTAAAATATAAAACATGGCCTTTGGCCGAATATACATATGTCTTACCTTAATCTTAGAAATCCCGAAACTCACTGAATAACTAGGGAACACGTGGCCTATGGTGTACCTTTGGGAAAAGAACTTCTCCTTCCTTGTAGTCGACACTTAGTAAATCTCGAAAGATCTCTTCAAAGTTTCGGCAACAAGATATTAATGGGGTTAGTCCTAGATTTTAGAAAATCTTAAAAGAAAAAGGATGAAACCGAATGAGATCTTACCCTTACTTGAAGAAATCGATTGCACCTTCACTTCAATCTTCAGAGATTTGGCTATGGCTAGATGATGATCTCACAACTTTCGGTTTTGGAGGGATTAGAAAGAAAAGAGAAGGAAGAATAAAGATGAAGGATTCGGCTAGCACATAAGGTATTTCGGCTTGGCAAAAATAAAAGAAGAAGAAGATTTGGTGAAAAGAATTCGGCAGAGGCTTTCAAAGAACAGAAAATAATGCAGAATGGCCTCTCTTTTCCTTTTATAGCTGAAATTACTAACTAGAATCCCTTACTTGACCATCACTCTTCTATTTTAATAGCTTTATCTCTTTAATTATCACTAAAATAAAAGATAATTCAGCAACTATCCTTACTTAGCCGAAATTATTAAACTCAAAGTCCCTTACTTGGCCATCACTTCTCCCTTGTTTTCCTAATTAAAGAATAATTCCTCATTTATCTCTTTATTCAAATCAAAAGAATTTAATCCAACAATTATCTCTTGAAAATAATGATAAATAAATCCATTATTTATCCACTATTTATCTTTTAAAAATAAAAAAATAAAAGCTCCTAAATTATAACCCATGTGCCGTCCAACTCTGTCCATCCTTGTAACAAAATAAAACTTTTATTTTGCTTCCCCTGCAGCTCGAACCTTGGCCCACTACCCCTATATGTGGCGCCATTTCCAGAGGCCCTAAGTGGCATCTTCAGGCCACTTTTCCAAGCCCGTTTGTGTGTCAAATTTCACATACTTTTTCTTTTAAGGCCACCTTGCCTTAATTTCCTCTTTTAAACTTTAAAACTTGACATTTCTTTTCAGTTACAAGTTTCCAAAAATTTTCGTTCGGCTCTTTAAACTTGACATTTCCTTACATTTCCAAGTTTCCAGAAATGTTCACTTTCTTTTTTGAATCATTTCTAAATCATTTTCCTAGTTTCCATAAATGTTCACTTTCCTCTTTATCCCTTTACATTTTCAGACATTTCCTACATTTTCAAGACAAGACATTTCCTTACATTTCCTTGCATTTCCTTACATTTCCATACATTTCCTCACATTTGCTTACATTTCCATACATTTCCTTACATTTCCATACATTTCCATACATTTCCATACATTTCCTTACATTTTCATACATTTCCTTATTTCTAGAATTCACATAACACATTCATAATTCATAAAACATGCCATTTTACCACATGGTTCCTTGTGTCATGCTTCACACGGAGTTTCTTTTAAAGCCTCATTTACCTAGCTCCTTTTTACTTAAAACCAATAATTTTCCAAAGCTTTCTTCTTCCATCCTAGAATTCTAAAAACCCTTAATACACTTCCAACACTGCCAAAACCTACTAACTCATGAATTAGGCACGAACGCATAACCCCTAATCTAGGATGTTACAGATATGATGTACCGAGTGTTTTAGCCGTACTTGGATCGGTTCGTCATAGTATTTATAGATGATATTCTGGTGTACTCGAGGTCGAAAGAGGAACACGACGCGTATTTGCGAGTAGTGTTGTAGATTTTAAAGAAAAGCAATTATACGCCAAGTTTAGTAAGTGTGAGTTTTGGTTGAAGGAGGTTACTTTTCTGGGTCATGTGGTATTTGTGGAAGGGATAAGAGTGGATCCTCGGAAGATTGAGGCAGTATTAGATTGGAAACCACCTAAGTCGGTGGCGGAGATTCGTAGTTTCTTGGGGCTAGCAGGCTACTATAGGAGATTTGTGGAAGGGTTTTCTTCGACAGCGGCACCTTTGACAAAGTTGTTGAGGAAGGAGGTTCCTTTCGTATGGACGGATAAGCAGCATGAGAGTTTTGAGAAGCTGAAGAAGGTTTTGACTAAGGCTCCAGTCTTAATTTAGCCTGTGGCAGGGAATGATTTTGTGGTGTATTTTGACGCTTCCCATACGGGGTTAGGTTGTGTATTGATGCAGGAGGGGAAGGTTGTTGCTTATGTGTCTCGACTGTTGAGACCGCATGAAGTTAACTATCCGACGCATGATCTGGAGTTGGCTGCAGTGGTCTTTGTTTTGAAGGTGTGGAGGCATTATTTATACGTGGAAAAGTCGATGATCTACACGGACCATAAGAGCTTGAAGTATCTGCTAACTCAGAAGGAGCTGAATTTGAGGCAACGAAGGTGGGTAGAATTATTAAAGGATTACGACTGTTCGATTGAATATCACCCGGGGAAGGCAAACGTGGTGGTGGATGCGCTAAGTCGGAAAGTGGTGTCGAATTTGAGGGAGATGTTCGCTCATCTTAGTCTGTATGATGACGGAAGCCTTTTAGCGAAATTGCAAGTGAAGCCATCATGGGTAGATCAGTTTAAGGAGAAACAGCTGGTAGATGAAATCTTAAGTGCTCGATGCTTACAAGTGCAGAATGGTGGATTGGAGGGGTATAGTCTGAGCAGCGATGGAGTATTATGTTTTCAAGAGAAAGTGTGTATGCTTAAGGATGTGGAGTTAAGGCAGAAGATTTTGCAAGAGGCACATAGCAGTCCATATGCTATGCATCCGGGAGGTAGTAAGATGTATCGGGGTTTGCGAGAGCAGTTTTGGTGGTTGAGTCTTAAGCGTGAGGTAACGGAATTTGTGAGTAAGTGTCTGACATGTCAGCAAGTTAAGGCTGAACATCAGTTACCCTCAGGATTGTTGCAACCGATTAAGATTCCACAATGGAAGTGGGAAAGGATTACAATGGATTTTGTGAGTGGGCTACCTCTTACGCCTACCAAGAAGGATTCAGTTTGGGTGATTGTGGACCGTCTGACGAAGTCTGCTCATTTCATATCTGTACATATGGATTATTCTCTTCAGAAGTTAGCAAGACTATATATAGCGGAGATTGTAAGGTTGCATGGGGTGCCAGTGTCGATTATTTCGTACAGAGACCCTAGATTTACATCCAGGTTCTGGAAAGCTTTGCACCAGGCATTGGGTATAAGGTTGGGTTTCAGTACGACATTCCATCCCCAGTCAGATGGACAGTCGAAAAGGGTGATTCAAGTTTTGGAGGATATGCTAAGGGGTTGTGTCCTGGATTTCAACGGAGTTGAGGGAGCGGCAATTGTTGGGTCCAGAGTTGGTTGCTGAAATGGAAGATAAGGTAAAGGTGATTTGAGCTCGTTTGAAAGAGGCTTCGGACAGGCAAAAGTCTTATGCCGATCTGAAACGGAAAGATATTGAGTTTGCGGAAGGTGACAGGGTTTTCTTAAAGGTATCATCGTTGAAGAAGGTTTTGAGATTTGGCAGGAAAGGTAAGTTGAGCCCTAGATTTATCGAGCCTTATCAGGTATTGAAGCGAGTAGGACCAGTGGCTTACTAGCTTGAGTTGCCACCAGAGTTGAGTCAAATCCACAATGTGATTCATGTATCCATGCTTAGACGCTATCGTTCAGATCTGTCTCATGTGGTGCCAGTGGAGGAGATTGAGGTGAGCCCAAACTTGTCTTTTGAGGAGGAACCAGTGCAGATCCTAGATCGGGATGTTAAGGTTTTGCATAGGAAATCAGTTCCTTTGGTAAAGGTGTTATGGCGGAACCATGGATCGGAAAAAGCGACATGGGAACCGGAGGATATCATGCGGCAGCAATACCCTCAACTCTTTTGACCAGGTAAATTTCGAGGTCAAAATTTATTTTAAGGGGAGCAGAACTGTAATATCCTGATTTTGTGGGTCTGTGCATTTGGGAGGTTGCATGGCTAAGTTGGTAGGTTAAGGCCTTGAGGTGTGTATTGGGCTGAGGTGGAAATCTATAATAAATAGTGTTAATTTATAAATTAAGTTAAGTAAGCATGTTTTGTAGCAAGTTAGGCTTGTGGCCCAAAGTTTGGAGGTGCTATAAGTGGGCATGTAGGTGGCGTCACAAGGGGGAGGAGTTTGGGCCTAGTGTGGCCGCTTGGGGCCCAAATTAATGGGTCAAAATTTGACACTTCAAGGGGGAAGGGGTGGACGGCATAGTGGCTACAATTTAGGAGTTTATTTTCTTTTATTTTAGTGATAAAATGCTGATAATTAAGAGGGAAGAGTTGGTTTTAAGGTGGGCTCTTCTAAGATTGGGTTATCAGGTAAGATAAAGGCTATCAGGAGGGAGAGAGTTGGTCGAAACTCCAACTTTGAGGTGTGTGCATGTGTAGCCGAATTTTGAAGCCTAGTGTCCATCTTTTCCATTCGTTTTCTTTTCTTTCTTTCTCACTTACTCTTCTAGGCGAAAATTCTCTTCTTCTTATATTCTCTCGAATTCTTATATTTTCTTATATTCTCCAACACATTCTTCTTTTCATTCTTTTCTTCCAAAGTCGAATACCCTAGTTTTCATCTTCCTCTCCCATAACTGAATCTACAAGGGTGGATTTTTCCCGAAGGTGCACCATAAGCCGAGTACTCCTCATTAATCTGGTGAGTTTCGGGATTTTTCCTTCTCTGCGATTTCTCTATTTTTTATCAAGTTCTAATCCGAATAGTTTGAAGGCCCTGTCGATTTCACTCTCTGCCCCTAGAAGCCGAATCCTGTCTTGCTGTGCCCTGTATTACTGATTTGTGGAAAGCCGAAAGAAGGTTGGTAGGTTCGGCTGAATGGCCTTTCTTGTTCTTTTCTCTTTGGCCGAATGGTATATGGTACTCGATTGGTTACGATTAAGGGTTTGGTTTAATACTTTAGTGATGGCCGAACGTAGGTTGTGTGGTGGCGTGCTCGTAAAGATTTTCGGGATTCGACAACTAGGTAAGGGTTTCGTTTAAACACTATGAGTATTGATTAGATCTCATCGATTTGATTGGTGTAGTGACCAAGGATTATTATGGACTGGAATAGCAGTCAAGCAGTAGGAGGGGTTGGATCTGTAAACCCAACGCCAAAATACAAGAAGCGATCTATGTCAGGAGTGCGTGATTGGCCATCCGGGTTTGGGCTGGCATCGGAGTTAGATCGTAGGCCTATAGTGGTAGTCTCGCGTGACTGTAGCATAGAAGCAGTGAGAGCTTTAGTACGAAAACCAGTGTGTAACTCTTACACACTTTCTTTGCGTAATATGTTTTATGTTATGTGTTATTAAAAGTCAGAATGACGACAATGGTTACGAAAATACCCTTATGGGTAAAAGCAAAGATGCCGGGTAAGTTGTTATGATTTCTCTCGTTGACTGTGTTTTAAGAATGCATGAAATTCTGTACACATAATTCCGTATGTTAAGCTTGATCATACCGATATTGTTAGCATAACTATGAGTTATGGGTGATGAGAGAAGGGGGAAGTATGATCTATCAGACTGTCACCAGTGATTTGGTATCACACAGTGGGTTAGCCCCACATATTATAAAAATTGTGACTAAGTCTCAGTGGTTTGGGACCACCAGTGGTTTGGTACCACATATGTTAATTTTGTAACTTCGGTTACCAGTGGTTTGGCACCCCCAGTGGTTTGGTACCACAAAGGGTAGATTTGGGAGACCCGGATGGATTCTTCGGTTGGATGGGTTGCATGATTTGCATATTATTGTAAGAATTTGTGTAAGAGCATAATTTCTCTTGGGATGGGGATTTATACACTGAGTCTCGGTGACTCACCCCTTCCTTTACATTTTGCAGATCAGACTTAGATCATGGATATGGAGCCGGAGTGGACTCGAGGTGGCCATGCTCAGCATTTGTTTTATATCAAAGTTTTCTGTTTGGACTTAGCTGTTTTATTTAAATTTTGGGTTTACATCGTTGTAATAAGGCCGCCTAACGTTTATTTTTGGGATGTTTTATTTGGTTGTTTCTATAACTTTTGATAAGCATACCTGATAGATATGAATTGGTTGTTTTTCAAAACCTCGATAAGTACGTGTTTTCTGAAATGTTCACTGATTAAGTAAATGATATGGAATAACAATAAGGCAATTAAGTTTTCTTAAACAAGTTTTAACACGTTTTAAACTTCACCAGATTCAAATTCGTTTTCTTTAAAATTATCCAAAAGTTTTCTCCACCAACAAAATTGACAAATCGATTTTCAAAACATTTTCTTCCCTGTAGCACGCCAGACTCGGTTGTAGTGTTTAGGCCGGGTTTAGGGTTTTGCATAAATATATTAAATTGATTAAAGAATTATAATTGGATGGCCTTAATGGGTAAATTACCCATTCTTTAGATGGTGGATGGTTAAAGCTTCATTTTCTTTTAATTTTATGTGTTTTATATGTTATTATATTATTATTAAATGATGAAAATAAAATAAAGGCTAATAAAATAAGAAAACATTATAGTTTTCTTCTCCATTTGGTTTTGTTCATCACCGAATCACCATGGGAGAGTTTGAAGTTCGGCCAACCATGTTTCCCTGCATGTAAGTCCCTAAGCTACTAATTTCTAATAATTTTGATGTTTTTGAGATCGTTGCAACTAGGTCCAGCTAGCCCGTATCTTCGATTTTGAAACTGTTAAAGATTTTGAATGTTATCATTGATGAATCTTGTGATTTTTTATGTTAAATGATGAATTTGAAATGTTGATTGATAATTAAAAGTATTGTCAAGTGATTTTTGATGAATTTATTGATTAGGGACTAAATTGTTAAAATAGTACAAATACAAGGATTTGATGTGAAATTAATACAAAGGTGGGCTGTTTTGGGTGCCATGAACATTCGGCTAAGCTAAAATTTGGAAAAAAAAATGGTTAAGTTGCATGTTTTATGCTTAGGGACTAAATTGAATAAAAGTAAAAGTTTAGGGGCAACTTTATAAAAATGTCAAAAATGATTAAATTGCATAAAATACATATTTTTTTTACTGTCTAAATTAATATATTGAATGATATTATTAATTTAGATCAAGATCGGGCGGAAAATTGAAAAGAATGGAAAATTATCAAAATACCCCTGTACTTTGACATTTCTGCAATTTAGCCAGGTATGTTCGTATGAACTATAAACACTTAAATGTGAGTTAAATTGATTGTTTAATGTGCTATTCTATTGTACATGAATTAATATATATATAGATGTTATTAATCAATTTATTATGTCATGAAACGATAGAAATTCAACGACGTACGACGACTATCGAGTCCCGTTTGAACCTTAGGAATTCATAGGATACAAAGGACGTGTCATTAAGGTTTACATGATTCGGGTGCTTGTAACACCCCAAACTCGGCCTAGACGTTATGACCGAATCTAGCATGTCACATAGAAGGGTAAATTGAAAACTGCGCGTTCGTTTAAAAGTTCATAATCTTTTTGAAATTTCCAGCTTCTCTTTTTTGTTATTTATGAAACTCAGGTTTTGTTTTTATAGTTCTCATGTAAAACATTATTGTTTTTATTAATGTCATTATCACTATCTTCGAAAAAACTTTGTTTTTACAGAAAATGGATTCAGTGAATTATGAGGATATGATATTTTGAAAATAGGTAACGTCGTTTTAAGAAAACTACGTATTTATAACTTTAATGGAAACTTAAAAGAAATTAAACCAGGAGCCTTATTACAATAATATTAACCCAAAATAAACTAATTTTAAAGTAAAGCAAAAACAAAAATTTACTAATCACGAGAAATATTCCCAGTGTATGGCCACCACAGTCCTCCGTCGCTCCAAATCCTCTAACGCTAGTGATCACCTGCAAGGTTAAAGCAGAGGGGTGAGTTATGAGAACTCAGTGTGTAATCCCCTAAATGGTCACTGACTGGGCCCGAGCCCATATGACATCAAACTAGGTCTAGGCCCTTTTATCATGGTAATGCAAACAATGAAATGCAGTATAACCCAACCCAATCCAACCAATCACACCCCCGTACCAACCAATCGTCACCTGTGGGAATCAAGTCAATCCACCCCGCCAATCACACCAATAATGCAGACGAGCTTCCAATCACGATATTTGTGGCTGAGCCACCAAAGTCATAGTATATCAACATGTGGCATGGCCACTGAATCAGTATGTGGCAGAGCCACTAGGCTACACTTCTCTTCAGTCATTATCCCACCCTATGCAATATGATAAAATGTCATGTATCAACGTGTAACAGTGTAAATAAAAATCATACACACGATATTCAATCACAATTAAGAGTATAACAGTCATTTTCACCCACTCCAGGGTAGTTCGGTAATTTTACCCATCGAGGGTATTTTAGTAAATTCGCAACCCAGGGGTATTTTGGTAATTTTCCCTCCAAGGGTATTTTGGTAATTTCGCAACCCAAGGGTATTTATGTAATTTACCCTTCAAGGGTATTCTAGTAATTTTGTAACCCAAGGTATTTCAGTAATTTTCCCTTTAAGGGTATTTTGGTAATTTCGCAACCAAGGGGTATTTTGGTAATTTACCCTCTAAGGGTATTTTGGTAATTTTTGCATTCAACGGCCTTTCCGAAGGCATACTGTCGCCTCGAGCGACGTAGCACTCTTTTTAAGCCACTACAGAGTTAATGGGCCTAAAATCCATCTTAGGCCCAAAGGGGGGCCACACGCTCGTGTGGCCCATTTCGCACGATTTCGGTCTCAGATTTGCAGATTTGGCATTCTGAATTATCATTCGACAGTTTTTCTAACAGTTTTGCCCAAGTGGGCTGGATAGCCCGTTGGGCCCATTTGGCCCGTTTCGGCCAGGTTAGGCTCGTTACAGCCTCGGTTTCGCTAGAGTGTTTGCGACACACTCCACGACTTAACGTCACGATTCGTATCTCAATTTACCACTACGAGCACTCGTACGCTCGATTAGTCACAGTTGCCAGCTTTTTGGCTTTTGGCCAGTTCACAGAACCCCACATGCAATCATCGAAGTGGGTGTGAAATTACACACCTGATCTAAACTTCCGAAAGTACTACTCCGCGCTTGCCCCTAGAATAACCATAATCGAAAGTTAGTGTAACACCCCAAACCCGTGTCCGTCGCTGAATTAGGGTTATGAGGTATTACCGAACTAAACTCAATTCCAAATAAACATTCAATTGAATTCAAGCATACACAATGCGATCATTACTATAGTTATAACATTACAATGTTTTAGACTTAATTTCTAGCATAGCTAAATACATGAGCATATCCACCCAATCACTTCACATCACATTACTAAAGATCCTGAAACACCCCAAACCCGGCCCACGAGCCTTGACCAGATCTGGTATGTTTCTCGAAGAAAACCGGTTCAAAATTCGTTTGTTACTTTGGGAAAACCATGTGTTTTGAAGAAAAATTATTTTTGGTTTGGCTCGAGTTAAAAACAAGTTCATTATTATATTGGAAACCCATTTATATCAGGTAGCAAAACATTTGGAGTTTATTTTAAATTAAATTGACTTAATCTCTAATAAATTAAATTTCGTAACATAATAAATAAAACAGAAATAAAATAGCCCACTATGGCCTTATTACATCAAATTAAAACCCAAAATAAAATTCAAGATACTTAGAAATAAAAGAAAGTCTGAAATAAAATAAAATCAACTTCACATGGCCACCCTAAGCTTACACACCCTAGGTCCATCACTGATCATCACCTGAAAAATATTCCCCAACAGGGTGAGTCAACCAGACTCAATGTGTAACAGACACTAAAATTTAACAATTCAGGCATACATTATCATAGTACATACACATTCATAAATCAGATATAAACAAATGATGCAACCCGAACCCAAACCTATATGCCATCCGCTACACATCACCCGTACCATCCTGCACACCGTGGGGACTACTAAGTCAACCCTCCATCCGCTACACACCATCGAAGGCGCGATCGCTTACGATCGACGTGCTCATCGCCCTTATAAATATTCTTGGCGTAGCCACCAGATTAAATAATTGTGACCGAAGTCACCACATTCAGATATCGTGGTCTTAAGTCACCACATTCAGATATCGTGGTCTTAGATCACCACATTCAGATATCGTGGTCTTAGATCACCACATTCACTTCCCCTTTTTCAATAACCCATATGCCCCATATCATACATATTATGCATTAACATGCCAATTTTCACATTCTTATCACTGTTCATATATGAGTCATAACATATATTCATAATCCTAGTAGGAGTAGGAAACGTACCTGAGTACTTTTGTACCATTACATGGTACCTTAGCCATATTCACATTCTTATAAACATACACATATTAAACATTTCCATAAATCTTATCAAAAGATAGTGTGGGGTACACACCTGGTATACTTAACGCTTTATGGAAATCCCAAAAACCCGATCTAACGCTTTAGATCCTAAGTTCCTTGCTGCCGATTTGATTATTAGTCAAATCCCAAAAATCTGTGACCTTCCTTAAATCGGCAAATGTTAAATCACTTACTTGGTTAGTTTCGGCTTTTGAATAAATATGAACTAGATCTAAAACACCAAATATAGCCTTGACCGATGGTACATATATACTTTACCTTGTGATTTGAAATCCGAAATTGATCCTTGCTCCAAGTGATGTCGAAATCCCTTAAAGAATCAAATTCCAAAAGAACTCCTCTGATGTTTCTTATCGCTAGTTACCTTTACAAAAACATATCACAGAACTTAAAGCACATTCGGCCATCCCTAGGCCTAACTTATATGATTCGGCACACTAATAGAAAAGAGAAGGGAAACTGATTAACAAAGGAAAACATACTTACCACTATGATCAACTTCCCGAAATCACCTTCCCTCTATACTGAACCGTTTGGATAACTTACACCAAAAGAAATCGACAACACCTCCATCCGCTTTGATCACTGAGAGATTCGGCCACAGGTGAGAACTAAATCAAGGTTTCGGCCAAACTAGCAAATAGAGGAGATGAAGAGTTTGAAGAAAAGTAGAATGGGAGATTGTTAGAGCCTTAGGAGCATTCGGCAAAGGTGCACAATAGAAGAGGGGTTTCGGCTTAGCAAAATAAATGAAGAAGAGTGTGTAGAGGAATTTCGGCACACACTAAAAGGAAGAAAAAGAACCCGAAAAACACCTATAACCCTTTTAAATAGTTTCAGCCCTATCTCCTCTTCATGGCCGAATTTGCTTACCCAAAAAAGCCCTATACTTGGCCACCACATCAACTCATTATCATATCCCAATTTAATCTCCTACTTTATCTCTTCAACACCCATTCAAATTAAATTGAATTTAATCTACAATTATCCTACCTATTTAAAATAAATAAATCACATAATTATCCCCTATATCCACCAACTTAAAATAAAATAAATAAAATAAAACTACCTTTATCGTATTCTTTAGCCGAAAATTAAAAGGAGAAAAACTCAATCCTCATCCAATTGAAAGTCCCATGTGCCGTCCACTACTCCTTCTCCCTAATGCCAGAATGCAAAATAAAAACACTTACTGCTGCCAACAAGGTTCGAACATGGGACCTGCAGTAGTCACCACACGCTACCAGCCACTTTGCTGATAGCTCCTTTGTGTCATAAACCCCCAACAATTCTTTTTAAGGCCTCCTTCTCCCTTAGTGCCAACTTGGAAAAATAAAAACACGCCTATGCTGCCCACAAGACTCAAACCTGAGCCCTCCTGAAGCTCCCTTTCCCGCAAGCGTCGAAGCCACTTTACCCAGGCGCTTTTTGTGACATGCTTCGCCCAGAATTCCTTTTAAGTCCTTCTTAGCCACGCTCCTTCTTGACGCAAAAATAAATGCTCCTTCCTGCTTCCTTCGCAACTCGAACCTGGGCCCTCTACCCATTGCTTGAGGCGTCACTTGCCCAAGCCTTAGGTGGCGCCTTGCAGCCACTTTACGAAGGCACTCTTTGTGTCCAAAAGCGCCTATAACTTCCCTTAAGGCCTCCCTGGCCCAATTCCCTTTTTAACTCTAAAAAAATAAAAGTCCCTAATGCTTCCTACGTCGCTCGAACCTCATCCCCTGGGCACTCCAAGTGACGCAACCACCCTTGCACCTTAGGTGGCGTCCCTTGCCACTTTACCACATGGTTTCTTGTGTCCTAAACTCCGCAAAACTTTTCTTAAGGCCTCTTCAGCCTAGCTCCTCTTTTTAACTTAAACCCAATATTTTTTTTTCCAAAGCCTTCCCTTATTTTTCAGTCTCAAAACCCTTAAAACTTATCCAACAGTCAAGGCCTACTTAGCTCATGAATTATGCACTCACGCATAACCCCTAATCTAGGATGTTACAGTTCTACCCTCCTTAAAAATAATTTCGTCCTCGAAATTACTTACTAACGAATAATCGTACATCTTAACTCACCGCACTACGCTTATGCTGCGCACTCTGATCTTAATAGAACCATCATACTTCCTAGGCACAATCTCTAACTTCACGTCCCTTAGAACTCATTTCTAACGTCGCAATTTAATCCGATTAAAGAGTTTTACGCATCAGAATTTTTTTGTTCCACTTATTAACCGCGAACAATTTTATGAAATAGAGATATTTAGAAGTAGTTCTTTCGATTACACAAAGGTTCAGTTCAAGTTCACTACTCTAATTCAGAGAATCACATTCACATTCATCAACAGAGACACCTTCATTCCTCAATAGAGGCACATTCATTCCATAGTATCTCCCATACACATCCACTCTTCGGACATTTCTGTCCATTCCTATCCCAGGGGTATTTTCGTAATTTTTCCTATAGGGGTATTTTCGTAATTTTTCAAAATAAGGTTCCTTGGTGATTTTGTCAATAAGGGTATTTTGGTAATTTTGCGTTCCCGAGGTATTTTTGGAAATTTTGAAATCCAGGGGTATTTCGGTAATTTTGAAACTCGGGGGTATTTCGGTAATAAACCAAGGTAAATTTGTAAAGCTCAATAAATCAGGGGTATTGCAAATTTTACAAAACTTGAGGGTTATCTTTGAGAATTCATTTTTTTCCAAATCGGGTGATGTTGCAAAAATTTTGGAAATTAGGGTCATTTTGGTAATTTGCATGTTAGGGGCAATTTCATAATTTTCCAAAATCAAGGTATTTTGGTATTTTGCAAATTAGGGTTCCTGGACTTGTTATAAAGTAAGGAAATTTTGCTGAAACTATGGGTAGTTTGGACATTTTATAAACCAATGGCATTTTTTGTAATTTCACAACCAGGGGTATTTAAGTAATTTTTATAAATCGGAAATTTTTTGAAAAATTTTGTAAAAATAGTTCTCACTAATTAAAAGGGTAATTTTAAGAGTTTTAAAACTAGGGTTTTTATAAAAATACGGCTAGTTCCCTTTCGGGTTTTAATTATTGCGTTTAGCCTGTGACTGAGTCCTCTTGGTTAGGGTGAACCGTAGCTACGCACCAGGTAGGATTCCTGCGAAGAGGAGGTGAGTCACTAGGGCTTGCTAAGTACCGTGCTCTTCCGGATCCAATCCTAGACATACGCACCATGTTGCCACACCCTAACTCGGCGACTTAACCACAGGTTTGTTTAATTAGGCACTTAAGTCTTATGTAAATGTTGGGGAAAACTAGTCCTAGGGTTCAAGTACTTATCATACTATTTCTACGTTCCATTCCTACCCTTCTACAGATCATACAGATCATACCATAAATCACACAATGGATAGGGGTACTTACCTGGTGGACTTCGGGTCGGAGACTTAGGTGCCATGTCCGAAAAACCTGCTTATTTCCAAAAATATTTTCATAAAACTTACTTGGGCTCGATTTGAAAACGTTTTGGGCCTTAAACCCAAGGCTGAGAGTTTAAAATTTGGCTCTAATACCAAATTGAAACACTCCAAACCCGGCCCACGAGCCTTGACCGGATCTGGTATGCTCCTCGAAGAAAACCGGTTCAAAATTCGTTTGTTACTTTGGGAAAACCATGTGTTTTGAAGAAAAATTATTTTTAGGTTGGGCTCGAGTTAAAAACAAGTTCATTATTATATTGGAAACCCATTTATATCAGGTAGCAAAACATTTGGAGTTTATTTTAAATTAAATTGACTTAATCTCTAATAAATAAAATTTCGTAACATAATAAATAAAACAGAAATAAAATAGCCCACTATGGCCTTATTACATCAAATTAAAACCCAAAATAAAATTCAAGATACTTAAAAATAAAAGAAAGTCTGAAATAAAATAAAATCTGAACTTCGCATGGCCACCCCTAAGCTTCTGCCGACCCGGTCCATCACTGATCATCACCTGAAAAATATTCCCCAACGGGGTGAGTCAACCAGACTCAATGTGTAACCGACACTAAATTTTAACAATTCAGGCATACATTATCATAGTACATACACATTCATAAATCAGATATAAACAAATGATGCAACCCGAACCCAAACCTATATGCCATCCGCTACACATCACCCATACCATCCTGCACACCGTGGGGACTACTAAGTCAACCCTTCATCCGCTACACACCATCGAAGCGATCATTTGCGATCGACGTGCTCATCGCCCTTATAAATATTTGTGGCATAGCCACCAGATTAAATAATTGTGACCGAAGTCACCACATTCAGATATCGTGGTCTTAAGTCACCACATTCAGATATCGTGGTCTTAGATCACCACATTCAGATATCGTGGTCTTAGATCACCACATTCAGATATCGTGGTCTTAGATCACCACATTCACTTCCCCTTTTTCAATAACCCATATGCCCCATATCATGCATATTATGCATTAACATGCCAAATTTCACATTCTTATCACTGTTCACATATGAGTCATAACATATATTCATAATCCTAGTAGGAGTAGGAAACGTACTTGAGTACTTTTGTACCATTACAAGGTACTTTAGCCATATTCACATTCTTATAAACATACACATATTAAACATTGCCATAAATCTTATTAAAAGTTAGTGTGGGGTACACACCTGGTATACTTAACGCTTTATGGAAATCCTGAAAACCCAATCTAACGCTTTAGATCCTAAGTTCCTTGCTGCCGATTTGATTATTAGTCAAATCCCAAAAATCTGTGACCTTCCTTAAATCGGCAAATGTTAAATCACTTACTTGGTTAGTTCCGGCTTTTGAATAAATATGAACTAGATCTAAAACACCAAATATAGCCTTGACCGATTGTACATATATACTTTACCTTGTGATTTGAAATCCGAAATTGATCCTTGCTCTAAGTGATGTCGAAATCCCTTAAAGAACCGAATTCCAAAAGAACTCCTCTGATGTTTCTTATCGCTAGTTACCTTTACAAAAACATATCACAGAACTTAAAGCACATTCGGCCATCCTTAGGCCTAACTTATATGATTCGGCACACTAATAGAAAAGAGAAGGGAAACCGATTACCAAAGGAAAACATACTTACCACTATGATCAGCTTCCCGAAATCACCTTCCCTCTATACTGAACCGTTTGGATAACATACACCAAAAGAAATCGACAACACCTCCATCCGCTTTGATCATTGAGAGATTCGGCCACAAGTGAGAACTAAATCAAGGTTTCGGCCAAACTAGCAAATAGAGGAGAAGAAGAGTTTGAAGAAAAGAAGAATGGGAGATTGTTAGAGCCTTAGGAGCATTCGGCAAAGGTGCACAATAGAAAAGGGGTTTCGGCTTAGCAAAATAAATGAAGAAGAGTATGTAGAGGAATTTCGGCACACACTAAATGGAAGAAAAAGAACCCGAAAAACACCTATAACCCCTTTAAATAGTTTCGGCCCTATCTCCTCTTCATGGCCGAATTTGCTTACCCAAAAGAGCCCCATACTTGGCCACCACGTCAACTCATTATCATATCCCAATTTAATCTCTTACTTTATCTCTTCAACACCCATTCAAATTAAATTGAATTTAATCTACAATTATCCTACCTATTTAAAATAAATAAATCACATAATTATCCCCTACATCTACCAACTTAAAATAAAATAAATAAAATAAAACTACCTTTATCCTATTCTTTAGCCGAAAATTAAAAGGGGAAAAACTCAATCCTCATCCAATTGAAAGTCCTATGTGCCGTCCACTGCTCCTTCTCCCTAACGCCAGGATGCAAAATAAAAACACTTACCGCTTCCAACAAGGTTCGAACATGGGACCTGCAGTAGTCACCACACGCTACCAGCCACTTCGCTGCTAGCTCCTTTGTGTTGTAAACCCCCAACAATTCTTTTTAAGGCCTCCTTCTCCCTTAGTGCCAACTTGGAAAAATAAAAACATGCCTATGCTGCCCACAAGACTCAAACTTGAGCCCTCCTGAAGCTCCCTTTCCTGCAAGAGTCCAAGCCATTTTACCCAGGCGCTTTTTGTGACATGCTTCGCCCAGAATTCCTTTTAAGTCCTTCTTAGCCACGCTCCTTCTTGACGCAAAAATAAATGCTCCTTCCTGCTTCCTTCGTAACTCAAACCTGGGCCCTCTACCCATTGCTTGAGGCATCACTTGCCCAAGCCTTAGATGGCGCCTTGCAGCCACTTTACCAAGGCACTCTTTGTGTCCAAAAGCGCCTATAACTTCCCTTAAGGCCTCCCTGGCCCAATTCCCTTTTTAACTCTAAAAAAATAAAAGTCCCTAATGCTTCCTACGTCGCTCGAACCTCTTCCCCTGGGCACTCCAAGTGACGCAACCACCCTTGCACCTTAGGTGGCGTCCGTTGCCACTTTATCACATGGTTCCTTGTGTCCTAAACTCCCCAAAACTTTTCTTAAGGCCTCTTCAGCCTAGCTCCTCTTTTTAACTTAAACCCAATATTTTTTTTCCAAAGCCTTCCCTTATTTTTTAGAGTTCTCAAGACCCTTAAAACTTATCCAAACACACTCAAGGCCTACTTAGCTCATGAATTATGCACTCACGCATAACCCCTAATCTAGGATGTTACAGATCCTTTATCAAATTATTTCATCAAACAGTCAAGCGTAGATTAAACACATCTTAACCGTATGCACAATGACTTAATCGAATTTAATATATCACGTACCATCGTTTAATCACATGCTAAATATGTATCCCATAAATTTGGCGGAATGATGTAACAAACTCATCATTCATATTTACGAGATATTAATAATCTGTCTAATCATGCCTAACATATAAGTATATTTACCACTACAAACAGAATCAAAGTAACCAAGCCTCAAACGATCAGTTCATAAATATATAAAATGCGCTTGGTCTATATCTATTAAAAGAACAAATGCACCTTCGGTTCCTTAAACAAATATTAGTGCACAAATCAATTCTCTTATGAACAAATCAAAACAATCATAGAATATACATTCTGTCATTAATGAAAACATCCAATATATATAATACATTTATATTATTATGAGTCCAAGCCATAGCCGAATATACAAATACACCTTATATTAAATTTTAATCCAGACACAAATTATCACCCAATCAAGCATAAAGCATATGCATACTAAACCAATACAAACTAAATCAACATATCCATTATACCATCAATTATAAATTCATCTCATATATAAATATACTAATGCATGTACACAAACAAGTTACTATAATTATAATTCATTAAAAACCACACATACTATAATTAAAACATGAAACATTGAAAACTCAAGATATTGAAAGTAAGCCATATTCACATGGCTTTAATATAATTACATAAACAAAAGTTTCCAACTCAAACGTAGACATTATCCATCCTATACATGCCTTTATCCAAAATAAACCAAACCAAAAGAGTACCAAAAAGTTGATAGTGCGATTGACTTGCTGATGATTTCCCCGAGCCCGTAGCGAAAATCTATAAAACGGAACATTAAATATAAACAGAGTAAGCTTACTAGCTTAGTAAGTTTTAAGCATTGATTTAAGTCACTGAACTAGTTAAACATGATTTAAATCAATTCATGACATAAAACATACATGTCTTACTCATAAGCTCCATAACAAGATATCATTACTTTACTTAACTTGATAACTTTCAATTCTTTACCAAATACATCAATTGCCGAATATACATAGATAATTACATAACTAGGTGAATTAATATACTTACAAGAACCTTTTTCCCATACTCATTGATGACGGCCCGTCCCGGGTTAGGAGACGAATAGTTAATGTTGCCCGATCGTAAATTAGACAGTTTCTCGTTCAACTAACAAAGGGATAATTTTGTTGAAAAAATAATATCTTCAAAAATAAATAAGGATAGGTGATAGGTTGAATGGATACGTATTTGAAACAAGAAAGAACCTTTAATAAAAATTAAAGACCCGAATCTTATAAGTTTCAAATTGATGGAAGGAGTTTCGGAATTTGAAACAAGAAAGAACCTTTAATAAAAATTAAAGACCCGAATCTTATAGGTTTCAAATTGATAGAAGGAGTTTCGAAATAAAACCGAGACCCACTATCTAGCGAGATAGGAACCGACGGTATGATATTTCGAAATAAAACCGAGACCCACTATCTAGCGAGATAGGAACCAACGGTATAGGTAGATGAACGCCACACCCGTGAGGATGATAAGTTCAAAACAAGGAAAGAACGACGCCACTAGAAAACTAGATAAGTCAATTCAAACCTCGAGAATAAGGAGAGTGAAAACTCACCAAAAGAAATTCTTCTTTTCATTCAAATTCAAGTTGTATCTTTCTACAAATGAAATAGCTAGTATTTATAGCCTAAAAATTAGGCAGCCGAGAATGTTCAAAAACAATATTGGAGGTTCGGCTATGCTCCTTTAATTTCAACCACTTCTCCATTATTTTATGCTCTCCCACTTTGCAGTCCAAGTGCTTGCCTATTTAGCAATTTCCATAAAACAATTTTAATAGGCCAACATTCCATGCTATTTGTTTATTCTACACCACAACATGCCTTCATTCCCATTTTGCCGTCCCATGTAGTGCTTCAACCTTCAATTGTTTAATTAATTTATGCTCCATTAATAATTCAAGCACTAAGTATTTATTTCATGTATTGCCGTCCATCACCACATGCTCATTCTCCATTTGACTTTGTTATTTCCATTAAAATAATATGGCCATTAACACATGCTTTGTCACCATAAGCTTTAGCTATGCCGTCCCAACACCACATGCATATTCTCCATTCAATTGTTTATTGCATTCCACAAACTAGTGCCGTCCAAGATCATGTTTCATTCACGCATGCTTCAATTTTTAATTCTTGAATTCTTTAATTCTTTAATTCCTTGGTGCTTCATGTTTTTATTTCATGTTTTGTTTTGCTCCAAATTCACCCATTATTTCCTAAGTGTGCCGTCCAAAATTCTTCCAAGCTTCCTCCTTTATCTTCAATTGTTTAATTTCTACACATGCTGCAATTGATGGTTCCACTAAACACCATGCTTGATCTTTAATTAATTATTCATGATCAAAAACAAGATTGCTTAGTACCACTCATTCGATTTTCAATTCATCCGAAAAAAATCAAAACACTTTATTTAAATACTAGATAAAAACATAATATATCGATAGTAATATTTAACTTCGATAAAGACTAACTAAAGTTTAAACATGCTTAAAATAAAGTGTTAAATATACTAGCAGTCAGACTGGTTAATATATTCAACTTCAAATAAGTTGTACGAGTTCAGCATGTTTTGGGGCTCTCTTTTATGATCATCCCAAATTTGTGCTACCAGCATCGTTGCTGCATCTTTGAATTGTTTGGTTCGGGATCGTGTAATTGGCCCATTAGGTAGCCTCATCGGATCATAGTTGACGTCCGTCACAGGCTTCGTAGGTGAGCTCGTATCACTCATACTTTCACATTTCCAATAACCATATGGCAAATTATATTGTATTTATATAAACTTCACAACCAAGTGCATAACACATTTTCTTTCATCATTTCATTTGCTCACTATCATAGCACATATATATATGACATTAATGTATGAAATACATACCTTGTTGCCGAATTAACAAATTCATTTTCAAAGCTCAAGCTTACTAGATTTGCTTCATGACCTTATTACTATATAAATGAAGTTCAAAATTGAAACTCACCGGTATAGCACCTCCTAGGCTTTAACCCGAATTGCACACACACCGACACTAGGCCTGCTAGACTCAAAGTCCGAGATTTAAACACCGGCATTTAGCCTGCTAGGTAATAAGCCCGAAATAAATCACCGGCACAAGGCCTGCTAGGCTCGAAGCCCGAATAACAACATAATTAATCCTTCAATACACATTTCTTAATGCTAACATCACAAACAAACCATATACATCATATTACATCCACATATCATATCGGATATACTTATTCATATCACATTAACAAAAATATATTCAATCCAATTTAACACCTTTACATCGGCTAACACATAAATTTATACTCAAAATTATCAAATATCATCATTTAACATGTTCATAATTAACTCTTTAATATATATTTGCTTAAAGACTTACCTCGACTGTCGACGGACAACGCAGGCCGGCTATTCGGTAACTTTCGCCTTTCCCCGATCCAAATCCGTTTTTCTTTGTTCTTGATCTAGACACATTAAAATTTAGCTCATTCAAGCACATTTCATCTCAATTTAGTCCCAAAACACATAAATCGGCAAATTACCATTTTACCCCTAATGTTTCACATTTTTACAATTTAGTCCTATTTGCACAAAACACAAAATTTCACTATAAGTCCATATCTTTCATTTATTTTTCATTTTGGTCCCCTCAAAAATTCATTTTTGCAATTTAACCCAAAATACTCAAATTCACTAAAATCTCAAATACAAAACATGCTAATCTTTAACATATCTTTAATATAAAATCATTAAACATCAAAAACCCCAAGAACATGTCAATAGTCGAATATCAAACATGCTTAAATTTAAAAATTCCAACATGGGTCAGCTACTATTCGAAGCAACGATTTCAAAAACGTAAAAATTATTGAAAACCGAAATCAAACTAACCTTGGATTGAGCTTACAAGTGCCGAATTTTGAAACTTAAAAACTCTTTTTCTTCCTTAGAACATTCGGCTTTCCTCAACTAAAAAGATGATAATGGTTCTATTATGTTTTATTTAACATGTTTTATGACATTTAATCATTTACTTATATAACCTTATAATATAAAATTATATAATATAAAACTTAAGCTTAATCTTTTCATATGCCACCCCCTAACTTTAAAATGGGCTATTTACCCATTTAATACCTCATATTAAAAAGCCATTATCATTCTAGCACTTTTCACTATAGTATGCAACTTTTACACTTTACGCGATTTAGTCCTTTTTGTTAAATTGAACACACAAACGATTAAAATTTTCTACGAAACTTTCACACACATTAAATCACATATAATAAGCACAGAATATATCATTTCAGATTCATGGTCCCGAAACCACCGTTTCGATTAGGGTCAAATTCAGACTGTTACAGTTAGTCTTAACTTCTTAAAAGATTTCGTAACCCGAATCACTACTCCACTTGGTTCACTTATCGCGAATCGTGTTTCCCTCTAGCCGAGTATCAATTAACTTGTTTTGCTTCGTCCTTGGCTAAAGTGAACAAACGCTATATTAATTGATGCACAAGGGGTGTTAGCATCTGCCAATATTCGGCATCAGGGAGAATTGAACATTAACTAGCACTACTTACCCTTAAATTTGACAACAGCAGATCCTTAGAACAAGAGGAGTTTAACCACGTGCTGCTCTCAGAGATGCCGTTTAATTAGAGAGAAAAGAAAAGATTAAAACGTACATAAGATCAGAAGTAAATATGGCTTTCACCAACCTAGTTAACTCAATGCCGAGAAGATAAAAGAAAATCACTAAGACCAACAGTACCCGATGAGGAAGGGTTCGGCAATTGATCCCCCAAAGAATTTTAGCCCTTACTAAATGTCACTCGAACAATTTGAGCAAGATAATAATGAATAAATTTGACCTCAACCAAGGTTAAGCCGAATGGAAAGGGGAGGTTTTTGGTCACGAAAAGTAACACCACGAACCGACGATGAACGTGGGAAAAGATGGTGGGAATTCGGCTTTTGGAAGAGGAAGAAATTAGCAAGATGATGAAGGTAAAGAAGAAGAGTGCGTTGATATGGATTATGTAAAGAAGAGAAGTGATCGTTTTAACCAAAAGAGAAGTGTAGGGAAAAATAATGAAAGCACAAAAATTAGCAGAAGTCAGAGAAGCAAAGAAACCCAAAATTGTAATATCCTGAAATAGGGGTTATTTGTGATTGAATTGTTTTGCATGAGTTTGGACTGTTGTGTTATTATTTGAAGTGTTTTAAGATCTAGTTATAAGCCTAGAGTAGGCCCGAGTGGCAGGAAATTTTTGTTTTTAAGCTTTAAGTAAAGAGAGCTAAAGGAGCTAGGGGTTAAGTGTAATTCGTGGGGGATTTTAGGACAATATTGGGCTTGGTAAAGTGGTAAGGAGGCGCCACTTAGAACCTTGTGATTGACTCCACATGCAGGGAAGGAAGAGCTCAGGTTCGAGCAGTAGAAATCCCATTTTCTGCTTTGCATTTTGACGCCAAGGGGGAGGAGTTGTGCTCAGCACAAACTCTGTCAGATAAAGCTTGGACTCAGTCAAATTAATTCAAATTGGTGGCAAGGAGAAACTTTAGGAACTTGTGGAACTCAAATTCATTTGAATTAGTGGCCAGGAGGAGTTTGAGGAAGCGGCTGAATTTTGAACTATTGTTGGCAGAGGAGTGTTCGGTTTGGGAAGCTAAGGAGAGGAGAGTGCCGAATTTCCTTAGGTGCCTTATTGTGCATTTTTGGCTAGCCTAGGTCTTTGGGCACTCAGTGAATCAAAAGCCGAAAACCTTTTTGAGTGTACCGATTTCCCCTAGTGCAGCATATTGAAGAAAAGCTGAAAGACCATAGGTGGTTGTCGATTTCTCCCTTAGGCATTTGGCCGAATCTCCACTTGAACTTCCTTCTCATCTTTTATTTTCTTTGTAGCCAAAAATAACCCTTTTTCTCTTCATCTTTTTCTTTCTTCCATTGTTGCTCAAAGCCGAAAGTATCCCTCTCCCATTCTACTTTTTTTTTCTTCTTTCCATTCTCTTCTTTCTTCTTCTCCTACCGAATCTTCCCTCTTCTATTCTTATTTTTCTTTTCCTTTCTCTTTTTCCACTCTAGCCGAATCTTCCTTCTTTCTTTTTGTTTATTTTAGCCGAATCTCAATCAAGCCTTGATCTCTTTTGGTTGTTTCTTCAATCGATTTTAAGAAGGTAAGTGTCCATGGCCGAAACTCCCTTCTTACTTTCTCTTCTTCTCTATCGACACACATAGATAAAAGCCTAATCCGGCATTTGTTGATAGTATTGTTAATTATTAATGGGAATCGATTTCTTATAGGATCTTCAGGACTTTGGAAGTAGTAGATCTGAGCCATCTTTTCTCTGTCAAGCGATTCATTAAAGTCTGTGGTAAGGATCCATCTCGGTTTAATCATTCTTTAAGTTATTTGGAAAAGCCGAAGGCTATTGAGACTAAGTTGTGTTGGTGGCCGATTGTAGGGGGAAGATCAGTCTCGCATACTTTGTGTTGTGGTTAGCATTCGTAAGGCAAAAGGGTAAGGATTGTGTTAGTTATGCGTTATCTCGTCTTTCGAGATTTATTGGTATGGCCGAATGGTCTTGTTAATGGTTTTGAGTGTTGGCCGAATGTAAGACAAGGAGATCTAGTGCAGTAGATCGGGTCTTCGGGATTTAGTGCTTGCGTTAGTAACAGATGTGTAACTTACACACTTTATAACTTGGTAATATATTAATAACCTAATCATGATTAAAAGCCGAAAACTGTGAGATCTTGATATGATGCCTTATGGGTGTGAGCAAGGATTCGAGTAAGTCCGTTTCGATATGATTTTTGCTATATGGTGCATAATAATATGATTTATGATATACTTGCTTTATGTGGCATATTAAAACATGATGGCATGATTTGCACTTGTAATGCATTGGTATGGGTGATATGAGAGGAGGGGAAGTATGATATTGGTGACTTTGGGTCACCAGAGGTTTGGCACCTCCAGTGGTTTGGCACCACAGATTATTTTATGACTTTGAGTCACCAGAGGTTTGGCACCTCATAGCGACTCGTCCCAGTGGCTTAGCACCACAGTGGGTTGGCCCCAGAGTTAATATATCAGGATTGTCCCTAGTGATTTGGTATCACACGTGGGTTGGCCCCACACTTGGATTATTTATATTTTGTGACTTTGGGTCACCAGAGGTTTGGCACCTCATAGGGACTCGTCCCAGTGGCTTAGCACCACAGTGGGTTGGCCCCACATTGGATATTACGGGATTGTCGCCAGTGATTTGGTATCACAACGTGGGTTGGCCCCACAGATGGAATATTCGTGACTTTGGGTCACCAGTGGTTTGGCACCACATTATTATTGGATATCGTGACTTTGGGTCACCAGTGGTTTGGTACCACGCGGGGTAGAAACAGAGTTAAGGATGGCTAGGTTTGGGTGCATGTTATATATATTACTTGGTTATGATTTGTGTAAGTTGTTGCATTAACCGGGAGGGGGATTATGCACTGAGTCTTGGTGACTCACCTTCTCCCTTATCTTTTCAGGTG
Source organism: Gossypium bickii (assembly GCA_025503065.1). Lineage (NCBI taxonomy): Eukaryota > Viridiplantae > Streptophyta > Magnoliopsida > Malvales > Malvaceae > Gossypium > Gossypium bickii. The sequence continues at coordinate 69,904,856 of CP106709.1, forward strand.
ATTCGTAGATCGCGGATGAGGAGCCAGGTGGACTCGAGGTGGCCATGCATTAAATAAATTCAATTTTACATGGACTTTGCTTTGGGTACTTAATTTCATTTAAATTCGGTTTTCATTTGTATTTGGGTTTGTAATAAGGCCTTTTAAATTATGCTTTTGGATTATTTATATGCTTTGGATTTGTTTTAAACATGGCTAAATAAATTGCTTGATTAATTTAATAATATGAGCGTAAGGTTTTCTAAACTAAGATACGCAAGGGTTTTCAAAACTTTACCATTGGGTAGTACAACTCACTTAACAATAAAGACGACTCAAATGATTTCTAAACTAAACTTTCAACATTCAAATGCAAATGGTTTTCATAGTAACTAAGAAAGAATCAATCGGGTTTTCATAACATAAACATTTTCTAAACCTATGGATCAACAACTGAGTTTTAAAGATTTATTATCGGGATTTCAAAGTATATCATGGGTTTTTAACTAATCATGCACCTGATTTCTACAAGCATAAAACAACAAAGAGTTTTTCACTGAAATTTAATCGGTAACCTATTTTCTTTAAAATGTTTTCCTCTGTGACATGCCAGATTCGGTCGTGGTGTGTTGACCGGGTTTGGGGTGTTACAGAAATGATGCAGAAGTAACACTCCCAGAAACACCAAAAAGAATTCGGCCTCTTCAAAAGCTAAGACAACTTTTGGTTTTCACCCTCACACCTAAAAGACCGAAAATGCTCTCTTAGACCCCTACTCAGCCGAATTTCTCCCTCTCACACTCCCACTCACGTCCAACTCTCCAATTTCCCCAAATCCCACGATTTTCTCCCCTTTCTGCTCCATCATTCACTCTCCATCATTTGTTCAAACAGATTGACCAATTCAAATCTTCACCAAGTAGAGTTCCACTCCAACTCCACCTCTTGCCCTCCTCGAGCACAAAATAAAACTCCCATATGCTGCATGTAACACCCCTCATCCGTGTCTAACTCCGGAGCAAGGTTTGAGGCGTTACTCTACTTCAACATTTCCAATCATACAAAACCAGGTTACCAAATTTCGCCCAAAATTAGAACTTTTCAAACACATGCATTTGACCTTGCCATCTATTTAATCACTTATACCATATAACAAGACATTAACACATACCATAGACAAATAGGCTTATAAGCCAAAATCATTTTAAGCCACATCTCATGGATATAATCAACAAATCACTATAAGCCAATACATTTGGCTAATCACATCAACATCCATCATAGAAAAACTAAGTATCTATACATGCCACTCACTTGAAAACATTTAACATACACATGCCAATACTCCAAGGATAATGGCCCAATAGTGTGATACTGCCTCTGATGATCTCCAACCCTGAGCTGACCTGACAAAACTAAAAGAAATGGAAAGGAGAGAGTAAGCTTTACGCTTAGTAAGCTCGCATGAAAATAATAAGCAATGTGATAACATTTTCATATTCTTCCTATTTATTCAAATTCCAGTTAAGCTGTTTTCTTGAGTCACAGTCATTAAATTATTTATATCTGGAGTTACGGAACTCCAAATTAAGATCTGTAAATTTTCCATAAAACTAGACTCACATATCTTCTTACCATAAAATTTCCAGAATTTTTGGTTCAGCCACTAAATACAGTTTATTCATTAAATATTCCCATAATTCACTGTTTAACTATTCTGACCTCTCTTCACTGCGAATCAATTTTCCTCGTACAGAGTTCATATGACCTTCTTATTTGATTTATTTGAAAATATACTCATTCAGGATTTCAGGCATATAAGTTATATCCCACAATTATTTTTGTACAATTTTTAATAATTTTTCCAAGGCAGAACAGGGGATCACGTAATCATTCTGAATCAGTCTCATAGAAATTCAAATATCTAAAAATATACGAATCATTTGTTTGCTATGTTTCTTTTATATGAAAATAGACTCAATAAGATTTAGATAAATATGTCATCCAACTTATAATTCAATATATACTATTTTTGGTGATTTTTCTATTCACGTCACTGCTACTGTCCAAAGCAGTTCTACTGTAAATTTTTGCTCTCTCACTTTTGTTGTGTTCATCACTTGCCTATACCAATCTTTCCAATTTCCGACTATATATCGAGCATATTGTTCATACGTACATTTGCCACATTTCTCAATTGGTCACATTCACACTTGCACTTATTCGTAACATGATCGCACCAATCATCATTAGTAAATTATCTCGTTGAACCCCTTCGGAAAACGGCCGATACTCGGTGGTCTCAGCACATAGCTCTACCTACACATAATTCGGCTTTCTTGTACACAAGGTGAGGGTCCCCTATCACCCATGTGACCTAGCCATTCCATCTCGTAACTTTCTTGTCTAGATGGTGTCCAACACTAGGAGCCACTCATGTGACCTAGCTACTCATAACCCGTAACTTTCTTGTACACATGGTATACACACAGTATTACACATATGACCTAGTTACATATGAAATTATTATCCCGTAGCTTTCTTGCACACATGATGAAAGTCCTTATCATCCATGTGGCCTAGCTACATATCAAATTTTGCCATCTCATAGCTTTCTTGTGCACATGGTGAAGGTCCCTTATCACTCGTGTGACCTAGCTACATATTGTCCGTATCTCTCGGTTTTCCGTAGGTTCAATCAAGAACTTCCCATTCCATACATTTTCATATTTAAGTTATCACCTACTGATTTCTATAATATCTAGCAAAATAATTATTGTACAAGTAAAATAAATGCATTATTTACATATAAACTTTCTTGTTGAAATCTCGTCAGGTACAACCGTGTAGTAACTCATACAACCCATGTAATATTAATTTAACATTCAATTCTTGTAACATTAATTTGCCATTCAATTTCACATGACACAACAAACATCACATTTCCCATACCATACATATCATCCATCAACTTCTCCTAAACATATTAAATCATACAATTTATACCATATCAATAGAAAATTACAATTCAAGCATGGTGTTGTATTATTATTAACACACGAACTTACCTCGAATGCCGAAACGACCATTTTACCAACTTTCCCGATTTTCGATTTTCCTCTAGTTCTAGGTCCAAATCTCATTTTTCGGGGTCTAAAACATCACAGTTCACTTACTTAATTAATGTACTACTCAAAACAGTCCATAACCCAAACTTTAGAAAAATTACAATTTTGCCCCTAAACTTTTGCATAATTACGATTTTGCCCCCAGGCTCGAAAATTAAACTTTATTCCTTTTTGTTATGTTTTATGACATGCTAAACATTTTTCCCTTCTATATCAACTTCAAATTCTTACTATAACACATTATTATGAACAATAACAACTTTTACCAATTAGCTCGTTTTACTCGTTTTCACCGAAAATCACTTGGTAAAAATCATTCCTCTACTCATAAACATGCATAATCTACCAAAATTCATAAAAATACACAATTATTCAACATGGGTCAATTTTTAAAATTAAACTCTAGCTCAAAATAATGGCAGAAATAGCTAAATTAAGTTACCGGGATTTCAAAAAATCGATGAACATTAAAAACGGGGCTTAAAAACACTTACTACGAAGCTTGAAAAGCTTGAAACCCTTAGCCATGGAGTCATGAAATTTTTGGCAGCAACTTTAAGAAGATGAGCAGATTTGTTTCTTGTATTTTGTCTTTTTTATTCATTAAAACACTAAATGACTAAAATACCCTTAAGGCTTTTCTTTCAATTTTGTCCTATTCATGCCCATTTTTGTCCATCAAGTTATCCAATGGTCTAATTACCTTTTAAGGACCTCCAATTTAAAACTCATAGCAATTTGACACCTTTAATATATAGAACTCAACTTTTTCACTTTTTACAATTTAGTCCTTTTGACTAAATTGAGTGGCCAAACGTCGAAATTTTCGAACGAAATTTTCACGAAATCTTTCCGTGAAATCGTACACCATAAAAATATAGTAGAAATAAAATTTTCCTCGTTGAATTTATGATCTCGAAACCATTGTTCCGACTAGGCCCTAATTCGGGATGTTACACTGCATATGTGATTCGAACCCTCTCCCACGTTGCTATCATACTGACGCCACCACCACTCCACCATGTGGCCATTTGTGTCTTACAACATGCACAACAAAAGTTAAGCCTACTGCTAAAGTCTAATTCCCTTTAAAAGAAAATAATCTAAAAGAAAAGCAAGTACCAAGACTAGAACCTTGGATCCTTTGCCTCCCTGTGGTGTCACTCCCTTGTTCCCTAAGTGGCGCCACCTTGCCACCACAACACAACTCTTTTTGTGTTAGCAAAACACCAACAATTTCCCTTAAGCCTACCTACTAACTCCCAGGGTTTTATTCGCCTAAAACCAAAATTTTCCTAAAGCCCAAGTTTAATCCCGGGTCTTCATAGAAGCCCCCTAACCTTCCAAAATCACTCACCTAACATGTCCAACTTACATAAATGTCGTTATCATGTTCTCAAAAATTTTAAACGCTCCCACTCCTAAGGCCCAATGGGCCCAATTCTACTAGGCCCAAATTTGGGCCGTTACAAATCTATCCCCTTAAAGAAATTTCATCCTCGAAATTTCCAACTAACTAACAGTCGTTTAACACAGACTACCCTACTACGCTGCCGCTGCGCACTCTCATCCCAACAACACTAAAACACTTTTAACTTAATCTTGAAACCCCTTACACACAACCAAACATCTAATCGCAGAAACAAACAGGTATTTTTCACACATGCATACAATTTCTATATTCAGACATCACATTCAAACAGAACACACACTGAATAAATACTAAAATACAGTCATTACAGCATATAACAGAGCATAAGGTCAGGAAACTTACGGATTTGGTGCCGGAGAATCGGTGTGCCATACTTTTAGTAACACTATCACTTTTCTAAACCAAAGTTTAAACAGATTTGGAAAAAAATTTAAACCCATTCCACAGTCGAGTTTTGCAACCGGCTCTGATACCTTAATGTAACCAAATCATTTACACAATATTCAACCATGATCTGGGGTATATTAGACATTTTCACCCACTCGGGGGTAGTTCGGTAATTTTACCCATCGAGGGTATTTTAGTAAATTCACAACCCAGGTGTCTTTCGGTAATTTTCCCTCCAAGGGTATTTCGGTAATTTTACAACCCAGGGGTATTTCGGTAATTTACCCTCCAAGGGTATTTTGGAAATTTCGCAACCCAGGGTATTTCAGTAATTTACCCTCCAAGGGTATTTTGGTAATTTTCGCATTCAACGACCTTTCCGAAGGCCTACTGTAGCCTGAAGCTACACAACACTCTTTTTAAGCCACTACAGAGTAAATGGGCCTAAAATCCATCTTAGGCCCAATGGGGACCACACGCTCGTGTGGCCCATTTCGCACGATTTCGGTCTCAGATTTGTAAATTTGGCATTCGGAGTTATCATTCAACAATTTTTCTAACAATTTTGCCCAAGTGGGTCAGATAGCCCGTTAGGCCCATTTAGCCCGTTTCGACCTGGTTAGGCCCGTTACAGCCTCGGTTTCGCGAGAGTGTTCGCGACACACTCCATGACTTAGCATCATGATTCGTATCTCGATTTACCACTACGAGCGCTCCCATGCTCGAGTGGTCACAGTTGCTGGCTTTTTGGCTTTTGGCTGGTTCACAGAACACCACATACAATCATCGAAGTGGCTGTGAAATTACACACCTGATCTAGACTGCCGAAAGTACTACTCCGCGCTTTCCCTTAGAATAACCATAACTGAAAGTTATTCTTAACTTCTTAAAAGATTTCGTAACCCGAATTACTACTCCACTTGGTTTACTTATCGCGAATCATGTTTCCCTCCAACCGAGTATCAATTAACCGGCTTTGCTTTGTCCTAGGCTAAAGTGAACAAACCCTATATTGATTGATGCACAACGGGTGTTAGCATCTGCCAATATTCGGCATCAGGGAGAATTGAACATTAACTAGCACTACTTACCCTTAAATTCGGCAATAGCAGATCCTTAGAACAAGATGAGTTTAATCACGCGCTGCTCTCAGAGACGACGTTTAACTAGAGAGAAAAGAAAAGATTAAAATGCACATAAGATCAGAAGAAGTAAATACGGTCTTCACCAACCTAGTTAACTCAATACCGAGAAGAGAAAAGAAAATCACTAAGATCAAAAGTACCCGATGAGGAAGGGTTCGGCAATTGATCCCCCAAAGAATTTCAGCCCTTACTAAATGTCACCCGAACGATTTGAGCAGGATAAGAATGAATAAATTCAGCCTCAACCAAGGTTAAGCCGAATGGAAAGAGGAGGTTTTTGGTCACGAAAAGTAACATCACGAACCGACGATAAACGTGGGAAAAGATGGTGGGAATTTGGCTTTTGGGAGAGGAAGAAAACGGCAAGATGACGAAGGTAAAGAAGAAGGGTGCGTTAATATGGCTTAGGGAAAGAAGAGAAGTGATCATTTTAACCAAAAGAGAAGTGTAGGAAAAAATAATGAAAGCACAGAAATTGGCATAAGTCAGAGAAGCAAAGAAACCCGAAATGATGCAGAAGTAACACTCCTAGAAACACCAAAAAGAATTCGGCCCCTTCAAAAGCTAAGACAACATTCAGCTTTCACCCTCACACCCAAAAGACCGAAAATGCTCTCTTAGACCCCTACTCAGCCGAATTTCTCCCTCTCACACCTCCACTCGCGTCTAACTCTCCCACTCACCCAAATCTCATGATTTTCTCCCCTTTTTGCTCCACTATTCACTCTCTATCATTCGTTCAAACAGATTGTTCAATTCAAATCTTCAACAAGTAGAGTTCCACTCCAACTCCACCTCTTCCCCTCCTTGAGCACAAAATAAAACTCCCATATGCTGCATATGTGATTCGAACCCTCTCCCACCTTGCTATCACACTGACGCCACCACCACTCCACCATGTGGCCATTTGTGTCTTATAACATGCACAACAAAAGTTAAGCCTACCGCTAAAGTCTAATTCCCTTTAAAAGAAAATAATCTAAAAGAAAAGCAAGTACCAAGACTAGAACCTTGGATACCTTGCCTCCCTATGGTGTCACTCCCTTGCTCCCTAAGTGGCGCCACCTTGCCACCACACCACAACTCTTTTTGTGTTAGCAAAACACCAACAATTTCCCTTAAGTCTACCTACTAACTCCTAGGGTTTTATTCACCTAAAACCAAAATTTTCCTAAAGCCCAAATTTGATCCCAAGACTTCATAGAAGCCCCTTAACCTTCCAAAATCACTCACCTAACAGGTCTAACTTGCATAAATGTCGTTATCATGTTCTTAAAAATTTTAAACACTCCCACGCTTAAGGCCCAATGGGCCCAATTCTACTAGGCCCAAATTCGAGTCGTTACAGAGCTGGTCTTGAATGTCCTATTGATGGCTGAGGTCCAGCATGTGTTGCAGGTACTCAACATCTTATGTGAGCACACTTATTGATAGGTCGTGTGAGCACACTTATTCATAGCTCGTGTGAGCACATATATACATGAATTGATGGATTACAGTTATATGAGTTAGCACACTTTGTGTGAGCTATCACGGGTATCCAATGACATTCTATTCGGTTCAACGAGCATGAATTGGAAAGGAAACAACAAATGTTCAATATGAGCAAATACATGTATACATGAAACATATTGAAATAATGATGTAACACCCCCAGACCCGGCCCAGACATTATGGCCGAATCCGTTGAAGTCATATCAAAGGAATAATTCAAAATGACTTTTCTTAGTTAAAACTTAAGTTTAAGTCTTATAAACCCAAAAATCTAAGCAACTTGTTAAGTAATGATAAAAGCCCATGTTTTAAGAAAACGCCCATATGTTATAGGTATTTCAAAAACCATGTTTAAACTTAAGAAATGTATTCAAGTTTAACAATTACGCAGTTGAAAACATAAGGAAACCCAAATGCAAAGTCAAATTGGAGATACGAGGCCTTATTACAAATGAAATAATTAACAATAAGTCATTCGAAAACAAATAAACAAAAACTTCTAAGTAACTTGTAGTGTGGCCATCTCCGAGTCCTCTCCCAAGTCGAACCGTCTACTGAGGGTCACTTGAAACATTTAATAAAATGGTGTGAGTTTTGAAACTCAGTGTGTACGAACCTTGGTAATCCAATCAACATGCAATTATCACATTGGGCCTAAGCTCTATCGAAAACGGTGGTCTTGGGTCTTAGCCCACAATGACCTCATATCACATCGATATCACATGAATGCAATGCTCCCATCCCAAATCCAACCCTGCACTCTTGTGGGGATATAAATATCAACTCACCCATCCCTACACTCCAAAGGTAGCACCAACAGCAGCACTACTCAAATGTTGCAGCAAGGCTGCTAAGCATATAATGGGCTTAAAGCCACCGACAGATCCACGGTCGTCAAGCAACTATGCGATCCTCATATATCTTCCTCTGTATCATCAAACCCACCCAAGTGCAACATATATCTCATGAATGTAACATACACATTAAGCATATTAAGCACCTAAGGGTATTTTAGTCATTTCACTACCTAGGTGTATTTTTGTAAATCTACCCTACAGGGGTATTTTGGTAATTTTACAAATCAAGGATATTTTGGTAATTTTGCAAATTAAGGGTATTTTGGTAGTTTTGCAATTCGGGGGTATTTCGATAATTTTGTAAATCAGGGTTATTTTGGTAGTTTTACAATCCGAGGGTATTTCAGTAATTTTACAAATCGGGGTTATTTTAGTAATTTTGCAAATCACGGGTTTTGGTTATGAACTTTGGCCCATTAACAAGTCCTTGTGGCTAAAGTGAACAGACACTATGCACCAGGTTCCTAGAGAAGAGAAGGTGGGTCACTAGGACCGCTTAAGTACCAAGCTCTCCCTAAATCCAATCCTAGACATGCATATGTCCATTGCCACACTCTAACCTAGCGACTTGTCCACAGACATGTTTATTATTAAATTAACTCTTATGTTATTTAAGAATTTATCAGAACTAGGCCTAGAGTCCATTAAAACCCTAGCATGCATTTCTAAAATCCCATAAGGCCCACTAAGCCTAATCATGTCCATATAGCCCATTAAGCCCAATCATGTTTATGTAGCCTATTACGCCCAATCACAATCAAATCATACAACCATCCATCATTCAGTTACACATATCAACTCTTGCTAACTTGGGCCCACGAGCTCGGCAGGCCCATTTAGCCCCGTTTGGCCCTATCGGCCAAATAGTGGCCCGAGACCATGAGATCGCTCTCTTGGCCCTGGTAATCATATCGGTGTTCCAACATGAATGTTCATACGCTCGTGTGGTTGCCGGCGCCAACCTTTCAGCTTTTCGACTTTTTGGCATTTTGAGTTTTTTGGTATTTCGACTTTTGCTGATTGGTCGTGTGTGAAGTGTATGTGCACACCTAGTTACTGTGACGTGCTACACTATCCTCAGCCTTGAACCTACAACCAATACCAATCTCCAATCAATATACACCTCAGTATTTACCTAAAAACTGAAGCCTTACCATAACCTTACCGTGTGCCACCAGTTCTAGTAACCCTTCCTTAGCCACTATTCATGTAGATCTGCACCCATACATATACTATCAACAATCAAGTGACTCATATTCCACACAAGTCACCCCTATAAGCCATACTTACATTCAGCCATTCACTAATCCACAACTGAGACGAGTACACTTACCACTTGCTAACGATCCTTACCACGCTTGCAATCTTTAAACCCTACCCTTATTAATACAAGGTTAACGATAAGGAAAAGTTAGATAGTCCTTCAACTTTTAACAAAACATAATAAGGAGGTTGACTAAGTACTTACCGAATCCCACCCTTGACCCTGCAGCCTAGATAGCTACTGAATGAGATCCGACTTTTAACACTTGATCAAAAGATTTGTGATGGAGGAAAACAACAAAGAATCGGCACAAATAGGGATTTCGGCAAAAAGGGATGATGGTAATTCAGAAATGGAAGAAAAAGAATGAGGGGAAGAAAAGGAAAAATAATGGAAACCCAAAGAACCCTTAAAAGGAATTCGGCACCCCCCTTTTAGAGCCAAAGATGAAACTACCTTCCCCCCAGAGTCCAATTCGGGACCAACACATCCACACCTCAATCCCCTATCTTTTCTCTATTATCTTTACCTTAAATTTCTCTCCTGAACACTCCCTTCCAGAGTCCACTCCAGCGCCACTACCTTTCTTCCATGTGCAAAAATAAAACCCCTCAATTTACCACTCTTAAGCCTCGAACCTTGGACCTCTTCACCTGATAATAACACCACCTTGTAGCTCCCCAAGTGACGCCACTTTGCCACTGGACCGTAGGCCCAATTGTGTCCTATTTTCCCCTTAATCTATTTAAGAGGCCTAATACCTGAGACTAGGGTCCACTAAGGCAAAAATTAATTTTTTCCCTATGGTCTTCCCTTTCCCTAAGACTTCAAATAACCCTGGTAATATCTTGAAATTAGTATTCTAAGTGCTATTTGTACATACCAATTTCAGTGCACAGAAATTTAGAGTTTCAAGATTTTGGGGCATTACAGATGAGATACATGGTAATCATGTTATGTTATGAAGGATGTTATAATCAATTGAATCATATTCAAGTATAATGGTTATCCATGTTGAATTCATGTGAAATATGTTCAAGTATGCTAACATGTGTTGTTGTTTGATGCTTAGGTATGTGCCAAGATATTGGTTGGATTGTATTATGTTTAATTATAAGTTATGCATTGAAATGGTAAGTGTCCAAATGGAAATATGCTTGTGATCATAAAAGAATGGTAAGGTTTAAATTATGTAATTTCTTATGAAATGGTTTATCATGTGGTTAATTCCAAAAGAGTTATGTTTAAATGCACTAGCTTGTGGCTATGGTTGATGATATGCTTATGTCTTGTGTGTTACGCATAAGAAACGGGTGTGGAAAGGTAATGAAATAGTAAGTTCATACTTGAAGTGTAAAATGATGAAAAAGGGAAAGATGAGTTGAATTGATGTTGTTATTTAAGCTAAAGAAAGTAAATGCAATAGAAAGTAATGAAATGCAAATGAAAATGAATATAAGAAAAATTTGAAAGGGTTTAAGTTTTATAAAATCCTACTATGCTAGGGATGATATGTATATGTGATGCTGTGGATTTATTCACTTTATGAGTTGTTGTATATGGTTTAATGAATCTTGCGGTATTGGTATAGGATTATTCTTGATATGAATAAATTTCATATTTGAAATGGATCGATATGAATAAAGTTTATGCAGGCTTACTAAGCATTCATTGCTTATGTAGTTTTTTTTCCTTTACTTTTCAGATTATCAGAAGCTCGATTGGGTTGGAAGCTAGTCAGAGATCCATCACATTATCTATCGATTTTATCAGTAGATTTCCATGATTTGGTCGTGGTTATAATGGCATGTATAGGTAAACTATGTCTAATGTTTAATTGATGAGTTTGGTATATATATGTCATTTTGGTTGATTATTATGGCATGAAACGTTACCTTGGATTTAAGGTACTTAAGGTACTATTGATAGCTTGTTGGTTGTGGTTAATATGGTCAAATTAGTGTATGTTTTAAAATGACCAAAATTGGTATGGTTGTTATGTATCATTTATGTTATGTTTTGACAAGAAAACAAGTTAAGTGATAATTTGTTAAATATGCACATGTATAGGTGTATTGGTTGATGATATAGCCATTATGTTTTGGCTTGTAATTATGGTATATATATGTGACCTTATGATGGTTGATTTTATAGTCTTTATGATGCTTAAATGATGAAAGTCGAAATGGTATTTAAAATGTGTGTAATGGCATGTTCTGTGACATTGTTGAACATGGTCATTTTGGTATTTGGAATGTAGTGGACGTATATGGCTAATGGTGCTAAATGTCAAATAGCCAATTTGGTATTTTTTGTGTGAATTTGATAGGTAAATAAAGTGGTAAATTTTGGCATAAACTTAGTTATAAGCTGATTGAACTTTTGGCTAAACTATGCATATGGTTATACATGTTTAATTGTTGTGATTGAGGTGCCTTTTGGGCATATTGGTTGTATGCACATATACCTTTTGGGCATATTAGTTTAGCTTGTGGATGCATTATCTGGTGCATTTTGAATGCTTGTTTACATGTGAAAAAATTGGCTGTAGGTGTATGCATGATTGGGTGAGAAAAATGGCTTGGAAATGGCCTATTTTTTGTCCACACGACCAGGGACACGGGTGTGTGTATCATCCGTGTGTGACACATGGTCATACGACATGGCCATGTGTCCCTAGTAGCTTTCAAAGGGTTGCAAGTCAGGTAGTTACACGACCTAGCACATGGCCTGGCACATAGGCGTGTGGCTTGGCCGTGTGACCCAAGTCAGAGAATTACACGGGCTAGGACACAGCCGTGTGTCCCTACTTCGAATGACCACACGGAGACATGGGCGTGTGTCTCAGCCGTGTGAGTCACACGGCCTGGCCACATGGCCGTGTAACCCTTGCAGTTTAAAAATTTTCATCTTTTTCTTAAAAATTCTATAGGTTTCTGATTTAGTCCTGACTTGTTTCTAATGTGTTTTTAAGGCCTCGAGGTCTTGTATAAGGGACAATATGTATGTCATTGACTGGTTTTGCGTTGATTGATGTTGTGAATTAAACTCCAGTAATGCACTGTAACCCTATTCTAGCAACGCATACGGGTTAGGGGTGTTACAGTTCTTCCTCTAGTTCTACCTATTTGATTTCAATAACTGAGTTAGCTTCAGTTTCAAATTTGTTCGATGACTCATTGATTTTTAGCTCTATTGACTCACTTAGTTCAATTGGGTTTAGTTCATGCACACTTTCCACTAACCTTTCAAGATCGTGAGTTATGATGCAACCTTGAGCATGTGGGCCCTTCAGGTTTTCTTTTGTCTTAACTGAGGCCCTTAAGCAAAGTGAAGTTATCAAGGATGAGAAGTAAGCACTTCCAGTCTTCTTTTTAGCACAATCATGGATCTCTTTAAGAATAATTTTCCCAACATTGATAGTCTTTTTTGTCATAATTGCATACAACAAAAGTATTCACTCCATAGAGATGGTCCAACTGTGTGAGATAGGCATGAAACTATATCGAACAAAGTAAAACCATACCTTAGCCAACGATTTTAAATATTCCGTTTTACTAGAATGACTACTATACTTCTTTATAATCCATTAGGATCTCAGATTTGTCCCAACATTAAGTACTTGTAGAAGAAAATCCCAATATATATTTTTCATCATGGCAAAGCACTTATCTTCTTCAACATCAGATAAGTTAAACAAATCATTAATAGATTTAGAAGTTAGGGGTATCTTTTACTTGCAAACAATAACTTTTAGTAGTATCCTACTTAGTCAAATTGGCATAGAACTCTGGAACTTACTCCTCATCGGGTAATGATCGTGCATCGCAAAAATAATTCCAATTGAGGGCATCAATTGTCTTTTGAATCGCCAAAGGCACAACCATCTTATCATTGCTTTCCAAGTTGAAACCTTTTTCTGGCATCATAGGTTGATTCTTAAAGATTGAATCAAACCTCTCTTTCACTTCATCTTGAATCACAATGGGATTTTCGGCGGAGGTCTTGGAAGATCTTCTTCTTTTGAAAGATGTGGACATTTTTTCCCGAAAATTAAGCAATTTTTTGGCGAAATGAATGAAAAATAGGCAAAGGTTAAGAGCAATGTTTTGCAGCGGTGATTGCTTTGCGGCTACAACGAGCTTAAGGTGGTGTAAAGCTTACGATGTCTATATAATGCGGCGGTGATAGGGATGCAACGGCAAAAGGGTTGCTCTGGTAAAATTCATGTGGTAGTAGTACTAAAAGCTTACGACAAGGAAGAATTTTGGGGAGAAATTTTGGGATTTAGGCCAACATTTAATAGGGACAAGAATGAGTGGTTTAGGGTTTAAGCTAATAGCTTGAAGGGTTTTGAAAATTATAAAGGTAGAGAGGGGTTTATATAGTGATGAATTAGGGAAATTTTGTAGCTAAAATTTAGCTAATTTAAGTGACTCAGATAGGAAGGTGGTAGCTAAAATTTGGCTAATTTTTAGTTACTTGGGCGGCAAGTAAGATGGAGGGAAAATATGATGGCAAAACTTAGGGTTTTAGGGAACCCTAATGGATGACATTGATGGGGTAAATTTCTACTCTTTGTTGTTTAGGCCTTAAGCCCAAATTGTATTTACAAACTAGACTGCTTAAAAATAAATAAACTGATTAGTACTTGGGCCAATTTGACTCCCTTTATTAAACATAAACAAATTAAATAAAAATTAAAATTCAAGGCAAAGATAAAAATGGGAAATAAAAATAAAACTAGAAATAAAAATTTTAAAATTAATTAGAAATTTTATTCTCAAAGAATTACATTAAATTAATTCCCAGGAAAGGTTGGAGGGGTCACAATAGTCTTGCTTAAGTTTCAATCTCCTTAGACAGAATTAATTAAGTGTACTAATTTAAGAAAATAATTTCTAACTTTTTTTATTAAAAAGTAGGTTTATGAAAAATTAAGGGTCTCTTAATTTGAACAAGGTTTAATTCGCTCAATTTCACCATCCCAATAGTGCTTGAGATGTTGACCATTAACTTTAAATGTACCTCTATGGTTGTCGTACAATTCTATAGCTCCATATGGATAAAATTTGTGGATGGTATAAGGTCCTTTCCATTGGGACTGAGCTTTATAGGAAATAACTTTAGCCTCGAATTAAACACAACACTTTCTGACCTTCTTTGAATTCACGAGGTTGAATATGCCTATCATGTCACCTCTTATATTTTTCTTTACACATCTTGGCATTCTCGTATGAAAATAACCTCAACTCCTCCAACTCATCAATCCTTCTCTCACCGGCTTGCTTAAAATCAAAACTCAATTGCTTCAAAGCCTAGTGAGCTTTATTCTCTAATTCAAGCGACAAATGGCATGCCTTTCCAAAAACTAACCAATAGGGAGTCATTCCTAATGGTGTCTTAAAAGTAGTTCGATAGGCCTATAGTGCATCATCAAGCCTTTGAGACCAATCTATTTTGTTAGGGCACACTACTCTTTCAAGTATAACTTTAATTTCATGATTCACCCTTTCAACTGGCCCATGCGATTGTGGGTGATAGGCAGTAGCAATCTTATGTTTCACATCATACTTGTCAAGCAGCCACTTTAGCCACTTATTTACAAAGTGAGATCCTTCATCACTAATTATAGCTCTAGGAGTCCCAAATCATGTAAATACGTGCTTATGTAGGAATCGCATGACTACCTTAGCGTCATTAGTTGGGTATGACTTGGCTTCAACCCATTTGGACACATAGTCCATGTAAGGCCCCAAAAATAGGTCTAGTAGTTTCAGGTAAGTTTATCGGGTACCGAGTGAAAATTGGGAATTAGTCAAGTTAATTACCGATTTATATTCTTAATTAGTTAGCTTAATTTCATCTAAAAAATGAGTAAATAATATTCTAGAAAATAAAAATAATTTTAGAAAAATTAATTTATGGTTTTAAATATTTTTTTGGGTAAAATAAATATTTTAGGTTAAATTGGAATTTAAAAATAATTTAAAATGGGGGTTTAATTGGGTGATGTAAAATATTAATTAAATGGGACTAATTTGAAAAACAAGGGAAATGTGTAAGAGGTTTTATAGCAAATAAACCATATTTTCAGAATTTTGGACGGAGAGGAGCAAATTATAAAACAAAGGAAAAGGGGGAGCGGCCTGATGGCAAATTCCCCAAAATTTGAAAATTAGGTAGGGGTTTTCAGTTCTAAAAACTCTGCAACTACTTCACTTTTCACTCATTTTTACCCGAATTGAGAGCTTTCTCTCGTTTTTTTTGCTCGGTTTCATAAACCAAATAACAGAGAATAGATCTAAAGATTTTCTCTCCCAAAATTCTCTCTAAAATATCTCGAAATAATTTTCAAAGTTGGGCAAAAAGTCATCTAAATTTCTTCAAGCATTTTGATTCAAACTTCCAAATCAATCATTTGAGTTCAATTGAAGGTAAACATCATCACTAAACTTGTTTTTAGTTGATTTCAATCATGACTTGTTAATTAAAGTGATTATAATGGATTTTCAACTTTAATTTCTTCTTTCTTGAACTTGAGGATCAACAATGGTGAATATTTAATTTTGAGTTGGAATCCAAATATTAATGGATGTCTAAGCTCAAAATAGGTATAGTAAGAGGTTTTTAATTTTAAACCAAAAGATTAAACATGTTTTATGGATCAATTTTGAGAAATTCGAATTTGATCAAGAACATGGATGATTTTTTTAGAAAATTATGAAACAGATTAAATGATGAAATTAACACTTAGAATACATGTTTTTGGACTAGAAATGAAGATTAGAAGTGGTTTGAGGTGCTGAAAAGGGAGTTTAGTTCAGGAATTCCATATTTTGCCTTAGTTGTGCAACATCGGTTAAGGTAGTTTAGAGCAATAATTTAGATTCGTATACTTTATCAAATTTTGTGTTTCTTATTGCTATTGTTAGTTTCAAATGCATACTTTGTCTCTATTAAAGCTTCACGCTCCACATCAAGAGAAGGAACGTGCAAATCATAATTGAAGCTCAAACTTGCTTGTTTGAACACATTTTTGCTTAAAGAGTTAAGTGTGGATGTGAGTGATATTCAGGGCAATTTGGTAAATTAGCCTGATTATGTGTTAAATTAAAGGTCTAATTGGTGTTGTTAATGACTTAATTGATATTTGTAACACCCCTAACCCACAACCGTCACTGAACTAGGGTTAAGAGGCGTTACTAATCATTTCTAAACATTCCATATCATTTTCAACACATAGTTAATCAAAAAAAATAATTCACAATCATATAGTCCCTTAGATAGGTCTACGAGACCTTAAACATGCTTTATAATAGGGCCGGGACTAAATCAAACTCATACAAAAGTTTTTGAAATTTAAACATTTTTCTAAGTTATAGAGGTCACACGCCCGTATGGGTAGGCCGTGTGCCTCACACGGCCTCGGACACGCCCGTGCATCCAAGCCGTGGCAAAACAGGGCATACATTCTGACTTGTTCACACGGCCTGAGACATGCCCGTGTGCCTCACTTGTGGTAGAAACTGACTTGATCCACACGGCCAGTCACACGCCCGTGTGTCCAGCCCGTAGTCACTATTGACTTGATCCACACGGCCAGCCACACGCCCATGTGTCTTACCCGTGGTCGAGTCTGACTTGTTTTAAAATACAACCTCGAAAGACACAGTCGAGCCACACGCCCGTGTGCTCAACCGTGTGGGCAATAATAGGCCATTTTTAAGGCCAAATTGCCATCCACACTTTGGAATCACCTATATGCATTCAACCAATACCAATTCATGCCTCAAATGCAACCAAAACATACCATTTCAAACACCAATTAATCATCAACAATACTATCTATTCTTATACTCAATTCCTACTTAAATAAATCCATTCAAAGCACCATTTTCACAACTCAAATCATGTAAGCTAAACATCATTTAGTCAAGCCACAAATTCACACTTAAAACACCATTTCCATCAACTAATTCAAGAATGAAATATACCATTTCTAACCTCACTATTTCATACCACATTCATCATTTACATAGTTCACACATAACAACCAAAATCATCTAACATCCAAGCCATATCACATGGCAAGGTCCAACACCTCAAAATGCACCATATTTACTAGCCTATACATGTCATATACCAAATATGTACATCTTTCAAAAGTACCAAAATAGATAGACGATAGTGTGATCTAGTCGGTGACAATCCCCAGATCCGAGCTAGCTCTACTGACACTGTAAAATAGAGAAACACATCACATAGTAAGCTTTAAAGCTTAGTAAGTTCGTAATATAATACATACTACTCAATAAGGGAACATCAATACATAATTAAATCATCACATAGATAGATGCACAATTAGGTACAATATCATCCTCAACCATATCCTTAAATATCCATTCATTTAACCATTAAAACTATCATCAACCACATAGGTTCAAACATACCTTTGCCAACACTTAGTTAATAAACGTTCTTACTATTCGATGCTCGATACTGTATCTCATTCACTGATCGATATCTTTTCAATTCAATCGCACACTTAGTGTCCAAATCATAGAAGAAGCTTAATTAACATCGCACGCTTAGTGCCTAGATACAAAACTGAACTTAATTCGTCATCGCACACACAGTGCCAATTAGTAAAGCCGAAGCATCCATTACTTCGCACACACAGTGCTATTCATCTCTGTCTCGATTTCAATTACACACACTTAGTACCACATTTCTCAATCTCATATTTAACATTTCAAATTCAATAATTATACATTCATTCAATTCTCATCACATAGATATAATTTAACAACTAGAATTATATCCGAACTTACCTCGGACGTCGAAATACCTAGAGTTGCTGATCAATCGAGTACTTTGTCTTTGCCCCGATCTCGACTCGAATCTCGCTTTTCTTGGTCTATACATATTCAAATTTAACTCATTCAATCACCAATTCATTTAATTCAATCCACACACACATATTTAGGGCATTTCACAAAATAACCCTCACATTTTCATATTTCGACACTTTAGTCCCTATTTCACAAAATCACAAAATACGCAAAATTTCTCTTCACTTATGCCTAGCCAAATTTTCCCCATGCTAATACAAGCCCATATATTTCATTTATTTCACATTTTAGTCCTCCAATTTCTCATTTTCACAATTTAGCCCAAAATAGCCAATTTCATCAAAAATTCAAAGACAAAATATGTTAACCCAACATCAAACTTTCATATTTCACCATCAACTATCTCAAAGCTCAAACATTCATCAGTGGAATATCTCAAAATCATTATCGAATTCTAAAATTAAAGCATGGGTTTGATAGTACGCTAAGCAACGATCACAAAAATGTAGAAATTATAAAAAACAAACCAAAACACATACCTTAATCAAAAAAAGACCATGGCCGAACCTAGCTATCTCTTTTTCTTTTCTTTTCATTCAATTTTCGGTAAAGATGAGCATGAATTCAACTAATTCATGTTTTTTTAATTAATACATATTATTTCATCATTTACTATAATACCCTTTGTTAAAACATTATTATTTCATTCATTTAATGGCCGTTTATGTCCATCTCCACTATTAAGGGTCTAATTACAACATAAGGACTTCTCATTTAAAAAGCCATGCCAAATAAGCACTTTAACAATCAGCACACAACTTTTGCATTTTATGTGATTAAGTCCTTTTTCTTAATTCGACACTCAATCGATAAATTTTTCACACAGAACTTTCACACATGCTCAATTACAAATTATAAACACCAAAAATAATATTAAATATTCTTCTTACCTCAAATTTGTGGTCCCAAAACGACTTTCCCGACTAGGGTCTAAACCGGGCTGTTACAATATTGGATGGTTGGATTTGCAAAAATAAGTTTTATTTCATAAAAGAGAAAAATGGAAATTGGTTTGGTAAGTTGTGTATTATGCTTTTAGCATGATTAAATTATATGGAATAAATTGATATTTGGAGCATGAATTGCTGTGTAGCACCCCGAATTTTGGGACTAGAAGTATTGGGCCTTGTGTATGGATCAGTAAGGAGGCTGTACATAAGTATTTAATTGTGCTAGGAAATGACACAATAAAATGTCTGCTCAAGTGGTTAAGGTTCTTGAGAGGAGTTGGAAAAGTCCTAGGTTTAAACCTGGGCTTTAGCAAAAATTTTGGTTTTAAGCGGATAAAACCCTGGATGCTTGGATGTAGGCCTTTTAAATTATTGTGTCAAAAAAATGACACAATGAAGCATGTGGTCTAGTGGTTGTGGCGTCATTAAGGTTGCAAGAGAGCCTGGGTTCAAGTTTTGGCTCTTGCAATTTACTTCGGGTTTTCTTTTGAAGGAACCTGGACCTTGGCCTTTAGACCTCTTAATTAATTGAAGGTAAAATGTCACGCAAAAAACCTGTTGGTGTAGTGGTGGTGGCGCTACATGTGTGGCAAGGAGTCTGAGGTTCAAGGCTTGGCGTGTGCAATTGTATGTTTATTTTGCTGCTTGTGCGGGGAGGTGTTGGAACTAGACTGGAACTCTATGGTTGAATTGGTCATAAGAATTTGAATTGAATTTGACTGGGGAGTTGGAGCAAATCAAGGAGAAAATTTGGTGAAGGGCTTGAAGGAGTTTTTTCAAGGAATTTGAAATGGGAGAAGTTGAAGCCGATTGGGGGGAGTTTTGTTTAGGCAAATTCAGCTAGGGAGTGCATTTGGTGTATTTTCGGTAATTGCTTTCTTATATGCCGATTTGTTTTAATTTCTCTCTTCTATTTATAATGCCAAATATTGCCATAGACCTTTTTGTGTTTTTCTCATTTCGATTTTCTTTATTCTCTTCTCCCTGTTTCCTATTCTTCTTAATGTGAGTCAAATTCAATCTCTCTTTCTCTACCTTCATTCTTTTTCCCTTCTCTATCGATCAAACGTTTCGACCTACAAGCGTTTTGGTGAATCATTTCTCCAGCCTCTGAGGTGCCGAAATTGCAATACCACTCGTGCATCTTTTTGTTTGGTCCCTGCTGTTCTTCTCTGGAAATTGACCATTTTCTTTCTTCCTCTTTTGCACCAATATCTATCGAAACCTCTCTTCTTCTCTATTCTTTTTACAAGTTTCGGCCAACTCACTTCTTGCTTATTGAATCTTTCGGCTGAACCTACCACCATAGTCTTGGGATTCTTCCTCTTCTTCGGTTTGTGATCGAAAGCTCTCCTCTCTTTGTTTCGATTCTGCAACGGATCTATTAATTGGTAAGTCTCTCAGATCGTTTTAGTACTCTCTTTTACTGTTTAAGCCAAACGATGCAATCCCTTATGACTGCTTCCTCTCCTGTGTATGTCCTTCCGGGTTCTAGAACTTCTGATGGGTGAAGAGGGTGCTAATAATAAAGCGATGGCAAATGTACCGGCTGAGGTTGAGCGTGTAGCCTCTACTCCCAAGTTCAAGAGGCATGCAATGTCAGCTATTCTGGACTTTCTGCCAAGATGCGGAAGGGTGGCTGCACCAAACTCTAGTTTGAGTCAGCTAATCACAGTCGACCGATCTAGTCAAGGCAAGTGCTATCGATCTTTCGGTTAGGCGGTTGCTAAGATTTTTTCTTAACATTATTTGTTTAGTGATTAACTGAATGTTATGTTTGAATATAGGTTCTGTAACACCCCAAACTCAACCTAGACGTTATGATAGAATCTGACGTGTCACATCAAAGTGTTGATTTGAAAATCGGTCTTGTCGATGAAAATTCGTGACTAAAGTTTTAAATCCTTTTTAAAACTAATTACTATTGAAACCATTGGGGTTGTAAAATTAAAACTTGTTAATCACTTATAAAAACGTTATTAACTTTGTTGAAAATCTCTTTTAGTTGTGGAAGCTAATTTAAGGTAAAGAAGTTTAAAACAAATGTTTTAAAAATAGTAATTGGGTTGAAAACTCGTCTACGTCTAGCAGATATAAAACGTAACGAAATCCCAAATTCAAAATTAAAACCCAAAATGGAATTTAAAACATATATAAAGTCCAAAGCATAACATCTGCAGTCGTGTGGTCACTTTCGAGTCCTTCGCAGCACTGATCCTCCTAACACTGGGGATTACCTGCATAGTTAAAAATGGGGTGAGTTTACAAAAACTCAGTGTGTAATCCCCTTATTAAAAAAATAGTCAATATATAGAAACAGAATCAATCTGGCCCAAAGCCCTTTAACAGTAACAGTACAATCCAGTTCAGAGCATACGTAGGCCAAACCCACACAATATCATTTGGGTCATAGGCCATAATAGAATTAATTGGGCCTAGCCCAAACCAATAACAGAACAAGTGGGCCTAAGCCCAGTACAGTAACAGATCTCATAAACAGATATGCAACAGTATGAGGATGCATCCCACCCCGGTCCAGCCAATACACCACCCGTGCTAACCCTGCTGTAGGGATAAAACCGACCCACCCAGCCAACACACCAAGCTTAGCACCAGTTACGGCACTAATCAACAGAACTGCTCAGCGCCGTGAACAGAACGGCTAAAATCCATAAATAGAATGGTTATAAACCATAATCAGGATGGCACAGAGCCATAGTTAGGATGGCACAAAGCTATCGGTAACTATAATAAGTTTGGCACATAATCATCAGCGACGATAATATAGTCGGCACACAGGCACGAGTAATCATGATCGACACAGAGTCATCAATATATATGTTAGGCACATAGCCACGGGTAGATACGATTGGCACAAAGCCATAATCAAGATGGCACAGAGCCATATTTAGGTTGGCATAGAGCCATAATCAGATTATGCGGCTTTAAGCCGTCCGTCAGTCCACAATAGTCTCATGTGACCTATGCGACCTTAACAGATCAATACTGGATCCACAATCATCTTATGCGACCCGTGCGACCCTATCAGAACTTCCGCTGTATCAATGTCCCAAGCCCATGCAATATGTCGTGTATGTCATGCTCAATCATTATACGTGTATGCAAAATGGCCATGCTCAGTAACAATCATTTACACATATATTAAAAGTATATCGGTCACACGACCACAGTCAAGTCAGTTTAAACACAGTCATACGATCA
Organism: Gossypium bickii; assembly: GCA_025503065.1. NCBI lineage: Eukaryota > Viridiplantae > Streptophyta > Magnoliopsida > Malvales > Malvaceae > Gossypium > Gossypium bickii. The sequence goes on from CP106709.1 coordinate 69,927,629, forward strand.
CAGTCAAATCAGTCAAATTCATAGTCTAAGTCAATTTACCCACAAGGGCAAAACAGTTATTTTACCCTATAAGGGTATTTCAGTAATCATACCCTTCAGAGGTATTTCGGTAGTTTCACAAATCGAGGGTATTTTAGTAATTTCACAAATTGAAAGTATTTCAATAATTTCAAAAATTAGGGGTATTTCGGTAATTTCACAAATCAAGGGTATTTCGATAATTTCACAAATCGAGGGTATTTTAGTAATTTCATAAATCGAGGGTATTTCGATAATTTTACAAATCGGGGGTATTTCGGTAATTTTGCAAATCGAGGGTATGTTGGTAATTTTGCAAACTGGGGTTATTTCGATAATTTTACAAATTGGAGGTATTTTGGTAATTTTATAATCCAAGGGTATTTTGGTAATTTTTGTAAATTGGGGTCTCAACGGCTGAACAGAAGGTCCACCCTCGCCTCGAGCGACTTAAGTAACCTAAACAGTCACAACAGTGTAAATGGTCCTAAGGCCCATTACTCGGCCCAAGTGGGCCCACACACTCTTGTGGCCCAATTAGCCAAGAAATAGCCTCGGCTATACGTACAACACAGTTCAAACCAATAGAAACTATATAGCATGCATTTTATCCGTGTAGGGCCCACAAGCCTAGTGGGTTCACACGACCCATTGCCTAAAAACGACCGTAGCCATGTGGACTACACAGCTCGGTCTAACATTTACCACAATATACAAATTTAATTCGTGTAGGGCCCTCAGGCCCACAAGGCCCACATGGTCCATTTCGGCCCCAATGCGGCCCAAAACGACCTAAGCCATGAGAACGCTCATGGTGGCCTCAACCATCTTACGCCCATATTCGTGGGCTCGGTCCACCACACGTGCGATTGCACGCTCGTGTGGCGTCATTCACCGGTATTTCAGCTTTTTGGCATTTTGTCGATCTACGATCAGAAAGAGTGTGGTTACACACACTCTATCAGCTTTCTCGCTGACTATCGAATACAGGGTACTGTTACACACCCTTGTGGCCTCAATAGCCGTATTTCTGGTTTTTTGGCATTTCGGCTTTTACCGTTCCACAGCTTGAGTAGTGTGTGCACACACCTTTAACTTATCAGCTGACTATCAGGTACATGGTAAAAATACACACCTATTAACGAAGTCGAGTGAACCGCTCACGAGCCCAAAACCTACATTTAAACACATTTGTCATCAATCCCCTTCTTGTACAATCAGACCAACATCCAATAAATCCTTACGTTATCATACTTATCAAAGAACTCTAAATCCTTACCTTGAGCGATCGACAGAAGGCCACACCCCTACACCGATGCCAAAGATTAACGACTAGGCCTATGGAATTCCCGAATTGCAAAGTTACTTAAGAAGAAAGGAACAGCCAGCCCAAGCAATAAGGTGAAGAGAAAGAGTTGCTATCCCAAAAGAATTGAGAGAGGGGGAGAAAGATTATTCGGCCAACACACCCAATTCCAAAAGCCAGAGAAAAAAAAAGGGATGATCCACCAGTCAACAAAATCAGAAGAGTGGAGGGAGAAGGTGGAATATTCTATCAATGAGACCATAAACAGATCAAAGAGAATCGGTTCACAAACTTGTAAGGAGCCAAAAAGAAAAGAGATTAAAGGGAAGAAGCAAAGTTTGATTTCAGCACATAAATTAAGTGTCTGAACGACCAAAGATGTAGCGTTTTGATTCGAGATAGAGAAAGAAAAACAAAGAAAACGAGTAGCAGACGGATGAGGCAATAAAAGAACTCAGCACCAACAAGCACAAAAACCAAATAGCCAAAAGAAAAACACACAAAACCGAAATTTGAGGAATAACCCTCCTCCGAAATTCTGAGTACCTCCTAAGCAAATTCGGCACAATACTACACCAACTCAAACTCCACTTTTTCAAATTTCTTAAAAATTTCCACCAATCCCTCCACTGGATTTTCTCCTTGATTTACTCCAACTCCCCATTCAAATTCAATTTAAATTCTTATGACCAATTCAACCACAAAGTTCCAGTCCAGTTCTAACACCTCCCCAGCTCAAGCAGCAAAATAAACATATAATTGCGCACGCCATGCCTCAAACCTCAGACTCCTTACCAGACATGTAGCGCCACCTTGCCACTAGATCACCCACTTTCTTTATGTCACATTTTACCTTAAATAAATTAAAAGGTCTAAAGGCCAAAGTCCAGGTTCCTTTAAAAGGAAAACCAAAATAAATTACAAGAGCCAAGACTTGAACCCAAGCTCCCTTGCAACCTTAATGACGCCACAACCACTAGACCACATGCTTCCTTGTGTCATTATTTCCCCAACAATATTCTTAAAGGCTACTTACTTACATCCAGGGTTTTATTCACCTAAAACCAAAATTTTTGCTAAAGCCCAGGTTTGAACCCAAGACTTCTCAACACTTTTCAGGGCCTTTAACCACTGAAGCAGTCATTTAATTGTGTCATTTCCTTGCACAATTAAATACTTATGTACAGCCTCCTTACTGATCCATACACAAAGCCCAAAACTTCTAAGCCCAAAAGTCGGGGCGTTACAGGTTCTAGCGATTGTGAATTCTTAGTACTCTACGTGATCAGGTGTGTAACAGTACCCTGTATTCAACAGTCAGCGAGAAAACTGATAGAGTGTGTGTATTTGTATGCGGTATTCGATGATCGGCTGAAAAGTTGAAAGTATATGTTGTTTACACTGCTATAACTGTAGATCGACAAAATGCCGAAAAGCTAGAAATATGGCGTTTGATGCCACACGAGCATACGATCGTGCGTGTGGTGAACCGAGCCCACGAATATGGGCGTTAGTCTGTAGAGGCCACACGAGCGCTTTCGTGGTCTTAGGCTATTTTGGGCCTCGTTGGGCCAAAATGGGTTGTGTGGGCCTACATGAATAAAATGTATGTGATGTGGTAAGTTTTGTTTAGACTGTGACATTTGCATAACTTATGCTGTTTCTGGGTAAATGGGCCACACGAGTGTGTGGGCCCACTTGGGCTGAGTAATGGGACTTAGCCCTATTTACACCGTTGGGACTATTTAGGTTACTTAAGTCGTTCGAAGCAATGGTGGACCTTCTGTTGGGTCGTTGAGACCCCGATTTGTGAAATTACTGAAATACCTCCAATTTGTGAAATTACCTAAATACCCCCGATTTGTGAAATTACTGAAATACCCTCGAATTGTGAAATTACTTAAATACCTCTAATTTGTGAAATTATCGAAATACCCCTGGTTTGCAAAAATTACCTAAATACCCCTATAGGGTAGGATTACCGAAATACCCTTATAGGGTAAAATGACTGTTTTGCCCTTGTGGGTAAAGGACTGACTTGTGCTATGATTTGACTGGGATTGTATGACTGTGTTTTAACTGACTTGACGGTGGTAATGATTGAGCATGACATACACAACATATTGCATGGGGTTGGGACATTGATACGGAGGAAGTTCTGATAGGGTCGCACGGGTCGCATGAGACGACTGTGGATCCAGTATTGATCTGTTAAGGTTGCACGTGTCACATACGACGACTGTGGATCCAGTATTGATCTGTTAAAGTCGCGTAATCTAATTTTGGCTCTGTGCCAACCTAAATATGGCTCTGTGCCATCACTATTATGGCTTTGTGCTAATCGTATTTACCCGTGGCTATGTGCCTAACATATATATTGATGACTCTATGTTGATCATAATTACCCGTGGCTGGGTGTTGATTATATTACCGTCACTGATGGCTATGTGCCAAACTTATTACAGTTACCGATAGCTTTGTGCCATCTTGATTAGGCTCTATGCCATCCTGATTATGGTTTATAACCATTCTGTTAACTGGCAGCATTGCTGCGATGTTTATGGCTTTTAGTCATTCTGTCCACCGCGCAGAGTCATTCTATTGACATAGTGCCGCAACCAGTGCTAAGCTTGGTGTGTTGGCTGGGTGAGTCGATTTTATCCCCACGTAAGTGTAGGGTTGGTACGGGTGGTGTGTTGGCTGGATCGAGGTCGGATGCATCCTCATACTGTTGCATATTTGTTTATGAGATCTGTCACTGTACTGGGCTTAGGCCACTTGTTCTATTATTGGTTTGGGATAGGCCCAATTGATTCTGTTATAGGCTGTGACCCAAATGATATTATAGTGGGCTTGGCCTACATATGCTCTGAATCGGACTGCATCATTATCAAGTAAAGGGCTTTGGCCTGCATCGCTTTGAGTTCTATTTCTATATACTGACTATTACTCTAGTAAGGGGATTACACACTGAGTTATCGTAGACTCACCCTGTTTTTAACTGTGTAGGTAATCCCCAGCGTTAGGAGGATTGGTGTTGCGAGGGACTCGTAGGTGACCACACGACTGAGCCTGTTATGCTTTGGACTTTATATATGTTTTAAATTCTATTTTGGGTTTTAATTTTTGTAATAAGGCCTCTCTGGATTTAATTCTGAATTTGTGATTTTGTTACGTTTTATATCTGTTAGATGTAGACGAGTTTTCGACCCAATTACTATTTTTTAAAAACATACATTTTAAACTTTTTTACCTTAAATTAGCTTCCGCAACTAAAAGAGATTTTTAACGAAGTTAATAACATTTTTAAAAGTGATTAACTTTTTAATGAACCACGTTTTGGAATCAAACGAACACAAACTGAGACTTTAGTTTTTATATATTAAGGAGGGTTTTCAATGAAAACATGGTTTTCATAAAACACTTCAATGTGACACGCAGATTCGGGCTAATGTCTGGGCCGGGTTTGGGGTGTTATGCTGATTTATTGAACATTTGATAAAGGTGTTCTAATTGGTATATGAATATTGGGAAAATGATATTTTCTATGCATAATTTTATTGATGTTAAAATTGCTTAACAACATGCTTTTACTTGCATTTTAACATCCTAAATTAAGTGATTAAGCAACAGATTTTATGCCTTGTATGTATGATTATATTGGCAACATTGCATGGTGGATCCATTGGATATAGTTGGCATGCCATAGGATTTTTGATATTGTGAGCATATGGCTGTTGGTGGACTGATTTGTTTGGAGTAGATAAAGGAATGTTGAGCTTGAGTCTCCACTCATATGGTTATTTGAGGTGCTATAAGGGAGCATGTAGCTTCATCCCACTCAATTCGGTGGATTGTATTTGGTTTGTGGGAGTTCGGAGATCTATTTATCTAATGTATGATCACACACTTACTTATTTCCATAGATGTATTATGACAATATAATTGATTGACTGTACCAATATAATTGAGTGTTTATGTGTTAAAATATGATTTTACATGCCATGGAAATATTTATTCTTAATTCTTGAAATAGCATGGGATGTTATGGTGAAATGTTAACATGTTGTGACTAAAAATTTAATGCTTAATTGCTTTGATTTATGCATGATTGGGTGCAAATTACTTTATGTTTTTACTATCATTCACTGAGCTTTTTAAGCTCACATCCTCACATTTCATGCAAAGAATTTCCAAGTGTAAGGAGTCGAGAAGCGAGTGCAACCGCGATCTAAGAATAAGGCTCAGTAGGGGCTTAAGAAATTTACTTTAGAGATCCTATAAGGGCATTGTGATGCTTTTGGGTGTTATTTTACTTGTAATGGACATTAGACATTAAATTTTGGTGATTTTATAATTGCTTTAATACATGATTTTATGTTTAATTGATGTTTGATTTATGGTATGTTTATGATTGTTCGTACAGTGGTTGATAACATGGTGTATGAAGCATGTATTTTATACTAACAATGTTTAATTGAAGCTTACGATGGAGTGGATTGCTTGTGACTAAGGTATGTAGCTTGCGTGAATTAATTGGTGTTTGCTAAGTATGTAATTGGGTGTTAAATTTTGATTAATTGTTGCATATTTATTGTAAATAAAACAAATTGGAGATGAGTGGATGTTTATGGTAATTAATTGTAGCTATTTCAAGTTTAATGGGTAAGTAAAATATGTAAAATAGGGAAATTTAAAAAAAATTGACAAAATAGGTGCAGTAGTTTGCACACGGGCGTGTGGGCTTTGGGCGGTTTGATTTTTGGTTTTTGTAATCTAGTATTCTAATTTGCTTAATTTATATTTTAATCTTAAAACTTGATTAGATTAATTGAAGCCTTTAATGATAGGAAAATTGGTAATATTTTAGGATTAGACCTGTAACCGCTATTATTTGGTAGAAACGCTCTTAATTTTTAATTTGGAAAATGTACTAAAAGTTTATAAAAGTTACGATTTAGTCCATAATAATAAAACTTGAGTTAGACATAATAAATGAACTCAAATTAAGTTGAAATTTTTAGGGCTTGCATAATTTTACTAAAAAAAGGTTAGTAACTATTTAGAAATCAGGGTAGTTTTAACCTTAAGTGGTAAAATGACCAAAATACCTTGAGGTTTAAATACTTAGAAAAAGTTTAAATATGGTTCATAAATTGCTTTCACATTAATAAATGATAGTTAATTAGCCATAAATGAGGTGTTATAAGGTTGGTGTATGAGTCGGGCGGTTGTTAGCTAGAGAGTCGCTTCGGTGGCTAATGTAAGCTTCGAATTCAGGTCGGTCCGTCCCAGTCGAGTTTGGGGTGTCACAGTCCACATCTACCAAGATATATACTTGTTCCCATAAGAAGAAGGAACTGGGCATAGAAAATTAATGCCCCATACATCGAATAGTTTTATCTTTAAAATATTTGTCAAGGGCATCTCGTTCCTTCTTGATATGTTTCTAGTTCTTTAGCATTGATCGTACTTTTTCACATACGCATATGCATCTTTGAACAACGTAGGCCAAAAGAACCCATCTTGTAAAATCTTTCCTGCTATACGTGAACCACCAAAGTGTCCCCTACTCGAAAATGAATGGTAGTGGTACAGAATCTCATGATTATGTTATCTGCATATTGCTTTAAAAAAAAAGGATCCTCCAAGAAATAATATCGACTATCATGAAGGAATTTCTTCCTTTGTTGGTACGTCATTTCTTGAGGAATTATTCCACATGCTAAATAATTGGAAAAATTAGCAAACCAAGGTGTTTCGTAGATATAACTTACCTCAAAGATATGCTCATTATGAAAATTCTCATTAATTGGAACAAGTGAAGAAGTTACCTTATTTTGTTCCAACCTCGACAGATGATCAATTACTTGATTTTCAACACCTTTTCTGTCTTGGATCTCAAGGTCAAATTCTTGGAGTAAGAGTATCCATCGAATTAGTCTCGGTTTAGCATATTTCTTCGTGAGTAAGTACTTAATAGTCACATGATCGATAAACAATGTAACTTTGGCACCTATAAGATATGAAAAGAACTTGTCAAAAGCAAAAACTATAACAAATAGTTCTTTTTTAGTTACCGTATAATTGATCTAGGCTCCTGTGAAAATTCTATTTGCATAGTAGACAGGATGAAAGACTTTTTTCCTTCTTTGACCCATCACAGCTCCAAAAGTAAAATTGCTTGCATCACAGTTCCAATCATGTGTAACAATTATTGGGGCTAAAATTAACCGGCTTTTTAATTTCTCAAAAGCTTCTAAACATGCTTTGTTAAAATAAAAAAACAACATCGTTTTCTAAAAGCATACATAAATTAGAAATTTTTGAAATATCTTTTATAAATTAACGATAAAAATAGACATGGCCTAAGAAACTCCTAACTCCTTTCACACTAATTGGGGGCGATAATATTTCAATTACGTCCACCTTTGCTTTATCCACTTCAATTCCTTTCTTGGAAATTTTGTGCCCTAAAACAATTCCTTCATTAACCATAAAATGGCAGTTCTCCCAGTTAAGGACTGAGATTTGTCTCCTCACATCTTTTGAGTATCTTAGCCAAATTATTCAAGGAAATATCCTAAGTATTACCAAAAACAGAGAAATAATCCATGAAAACCTCCACATAATTTTCAACCATATTAGTGAAAATGGTCATCATACATAATTGAAATGTGGCAGGTGCATTACATAAGCTGAAAGGCACTCGCCTAAAAGCAAATGTACCATATGGACAGGTAAAAGTAGTTTTATGTTGGTCTTCTAGGGCTACAACTATTTAGTTGTATCCCGAATATCCATCTAAAAAGTAATAAAATTCATTACTTGCTAGTCGATCTAGCATTTGATCCATAAAAGGTACAGGAAAATGATCATTACGAGTGGCTTTGTTTAACTTTCTATAGTCAATACAGATTCTCCAACCCATGATAGTTCTCATCAGGATTAACTCCTTTAGTTCATTTTTGACGATTGTGATTCCACCTTTCATCGGTACACATTATACCGGACTTATCCAAGAACTATCTGAAATGGGGTAAATAATTTCTGCATCTAACCATTTGATTACCTCCTTCCGTACCACTTATTTCTTGATAGGGTTAACTCTTATTTTCCCATAAATCTTAAAATTTTCACCTTCCTCTAAAATAATTTTATGTATACAAAAGGAAGGACTTATACCTCGTATGTCAGCCATTGTCCAACCAATTGCCTTCTTAAACTTTTGTAAAACAACAATCAATTGCTCCTCTTGATATTCTGTCAAGTCCGCTAAAATAATCACAGGCAAAGTAGAACTATTACAGAGATAAACATATTTTAAGTGAGATAGAAGTACCTTTAGTTCGAGTTTAGCCGGTTCCTCAATTGACAATTTGGGTTGTGTAAATTCTCTAACTTTCAACTCTAGTGGTTTGAACCGCGATGGTTGAATATAACTCCTCGGATTCGCTTCCATCAAAGGCAAACCTTGATTACCTTTTTCATCTTTGAATGGCTCAAACTCTAAAGCATTCTCCAATGGGTCTTCTTTAGAATTGTTTCCCATAGAAAACTAAGGTTTCTAATTCTTCTATTACGGAACACTTTTCCATTGAACTGAGAAATTTCATTGCCTTCAGAACATTAAATGATACGTTATCATCTTGAACTCACATCGCGAGTTCACCCTTTTTCATATCTATCAACGTTCTTCCCGTGGTTAGGAAAGGTCTACCGAGGATATCAAAATTTATTTGTCTGCTTCAAATCCAAAACAAGGAAATTAGTAGGAAAAATGAATTTATTGACTTTTGCCAAAACATCCTCGATCTTTCCTTCGAGATATGCCAATGACTAATCTACAAGTTGAAGGGTTATAGTAGTGAGTCTTACTTCACCTACTCGCAACAGCTTGAAAATAGATTTTGGTATCAAGTTGATGCTTGCTCCTAAGTCACACAAAGTTTTACCGCAATATGATTCACCAATGTTGCAAGGTATAGTAAAGCTTCCAGGATCCTTTAGTTTTGGAGGTAGCTTGTTCTGTAAAAACACACTACACTCCTTCGTCAAAGCTAGAGTCTCATACTCACTATGTTGTTTCTTCTTGGAAAATATATCTTTCATAAACTTTACGTAATTGGACATTTGTTCTAAAGCCTCCCTTAATGGGATGTTGATGTTTAATTGCTTTAAAACATCCAAGAACTTCTTATTTTCCCATAAGCTAAATTCTCCCATTGCCGAAGTATCACCATCTTTTCCTTGCCAAAATTCCTATTGGTGTCGAATCTTGGTGGTTGTTCCTCCATCACAAATCGATTGTTACTTACTCGCAGTCAAGTGTTAAAACCAGATCTAATTAATAGTTATCTAGGCCACAAGATCAAAAGGGGATGTGGTAAGTATTCGGTTAACCTCTTTTGTACATTTTGTTAAAAGCTGAAGGGCTATCTAACTGTCCTGTCGTTAACTCTATGATAACAAGGATAAGTTTCAAAGATCGCAAGCGTGGTAGGATCGTTAGCAAGGGTAAGCGTACTCAACTCGATTATGGTTTAAGTGAATGGCCGAATGTGTGTATGATCTATAGGGGTGACTTGTGTGGATTATGAGCCACTCAAATTTTGATGGTGTATGTCTGAGTGCAGATTTAGGGGATACTCTTGATTAGTAGCTAAGGAAGGGCTATTAGAACCCGGTGGCACACGGTAAAGTTACGGTAGGGTTTCGGGTTTTGGTAAATGTTTTGATTTAGTGATTGATTGAAGGTTGGTTGGTTGTAGGTTCAAGGCTAAGGATAGTATAGCGCGTCGCAATAACCAGGTGTGTACAAACACTACACACACAATATCAGCAATGCTGAAAAGCCAGAAAGCCAAAAGTGGCTAAATGGGCCCGGTAGGCCCTGAGGCTAAGTTTGATGAAATTGTTTGGTTGGTTATACAAATTGAGTTAGTCATGCATGTTACATGATTTGGAATTGATTCGGGCCTAATAGGCCATATAGATGAGATTTGGGCCTAATGGGCCGTAAGGATATGATTTAGGCTTGATGGGCTTTATGGGGACGTAGAAAAGTATGGTAGGGTTTAATGGACTTTAGGCCTAGTTCTGAACAACTCTTAAACTGCATAAGACTTAATCTAATAGTTAAACATGTCCGTGAACAGGTCGCTGGGTTAGAGTGTGGCAACAGACATATGCATGTCTAGGATTGGATCTAGGGAGAGCTTGGTATTTAAGCGGTCCTAGTGGCCCACCTCCTCTTCTCTGGAATCCTACCTGGTGCATAGTGTCTGTTCACTTTAGCCGCAAGGACTTGTTAATGGGCCAAAGTTCCTAACTAAAACCCGAGAGGGACCAAATACCCCTAATTTGTAAAATTACTAAAATACCTCTAATTTGTACAATTACTAAAATACCCCTGGTTTGTAAAATTACCAGAATACCCCTGATTTGTAAAGTTACCAGAATACCCCTATTTTGGAAATTACCAAAATATCCTTAGATTTGCGAAATTACTCAAATACCCTTAATTTGTAAAATTACCAGAATACCCTTGATTTGCAAAATTACCAAAATATCCCTGGTGTACAAAATTTCCAAAATACCCATGTTTTGAAAAATTACCTAAATACCCCCTGTAGGGTAGATTTACGAAAATACCCTTGGGTAGTGAAATGACTAAAATACCCCTAGGTGCCGAATGTGTGAAAATGTGTATGTTGCATTCATAAAATATATGTTGCACTTGGGTGGGTTATGATGATACGGAGGAAGGTTTGAGGATCGCATAGTCGCTTGACGACCGTGGATCCACAAGTGGCTTTAAGCCCATTATAGCAGCTTTACTGCAACGTTTGAGTAGTGCCGCTGCTGGTGCTACCTTTGGTGTGTAGGGATGGGTGGGTTGATATTTATATCCCCACAAGTGTGTAGGGTTGGAAGGGAAATGGTGTGCAGGGTTGGATTTGGTATGGGTGCATTGCATTCATGTGACTCTGATGTGGTATGAGGTCATTGTGGGTTAAGGCCCAATACCACTAATTTTGATAGGGCTTAGGCCCAATGTAATATTTGTATGTTGATTTGATTGCCAAGGGTCGTACACACTGAGTTTCGAAACTCACACCTTTTTTACTAAATGTTTCAGGTGATCCTCAGTAAACGGCTCGACGTGGGAGAGGACTCAGAGATGGCCACACTACAAGATATTTAGAAGTTTTATTTATTTGTTTCAAAGGACATAATTTTAATTGATTTATTTTCATAGGATGTAATAAGGCCTTGTACTCCGTTTTGACTTTGGATTTTGAGTTTTGTTATTTCAACTGTTTACTTAATTATTAAACCTGAGTAATTTCTTATGATTAAACATGGTTTTTGGAATACTTAAAATAATTAAATGGGCTTTTATCAATACTTAACAAAACTAATAGATTTTAGGCTTTTGGGGTCCTAAACTTTAACTTAGCAAAACCGTTTTGAATTATGCCTTTGGTGTGACATTCCCAGATTCGGCCATAACGTCTGGGTCGGGTCTGGGGGTGTTATAGATAGGATAGTCTATGTCATGACATAGATGTCTGTTATGTGATTTCATGTAAGACCACGTCTGGGAAGTTGGCATTGATTCGAGACTTCGTGTAAGATCACCTCTGGGACGCTGGCATCGATATGATATTTACGTGTAAGACCATGTTCGGGACATTGGCATCGTATTGATTTGTGTAAGACCTTGTCTAGGACAGTGGCATCGATATCTGATTGCATGTAAGACCACGTCTGGGACGTTGGCATTGTACGACTATTCTGAGCACTCTAAATATCCTATTTGATTCTAAACGGTTCAACGGGTAAATCTGAGATGCGAACGATTAGGTGATTGTATATCCATCTCAGGTACGTTTGAAATGTACATTAAGTGTGTATGAAAGGTAAGTATCTATATGAACTTACTAAGATGAATATGTACAATGGATTGATGAGATGATATGTGAGAATATACTTGAAAGAATTAGGTAAATATGTGACATTGAGTTGAAAAGTATGGTAAGATATAGCTAAGCAAATGAGCCAAATGCTATAAGAGATGTATATGCTATGAGAACCATTATTGTCATTGTATAAATATGCTATGTGCATTTTATGTTAAGTTTATTTGTATATGACTTACTATGCTTTTGAAAGCTTACTCTGTGTATATGTTTTCTTTGTTTTATAGATCGTCAAAGCTATTGAAGGCTCGGGGACTATCGAGGATCATCATCACACTACTCAACTTGTTTTGGTACCTTTGAAATGTGTATATAGCTAGATATGGCACGTATAGGCTAGTCATCTTGAATTATGTTTGAAATGTGTATAAAAAGCCATGAGATGTGGCTAGTTAAGTGTTGGTAATATGCATGAGCAAATACGATATTTGATGCATGTTTTGGCATGGCTTGATAGCTAATGGAATGGTTAAATCTATGGTAAGTATCTAGATGCATTATGAGTATGTATGATTGAGCAATGAAATGATTCATGAAGGGTAAATGAGGATGAATCATACTTGAATGTATATATGTACTTTAGTTGTACAAATTGACATGTTTGGATTCGGGATTGGATGCAAAGCTTTATTGTTTAGTTTGACATGTTTTTGGTTGTCAACTATACATGCAATGAATTGGTATATTTTCTTGTAGGGTTGACCCAAGTGTGGGCGGCATTTTGGCCTTGCAAATGGCTTGTTTTGCCTACACGATTGTGGCACACAGGCGTGCCTAGTGACCTTGGGATTCAGTTAGTAGCCAGCCTACACAGCCTTGGTACACAGACGTGCCTGGTAGCCGTATGAATAAGCCAGTATATAGCTTAAGAGTACAGGGCCATGGTACACGGGCGTGTCAAATGGCTGTGCGGTTAAGTCAGTATACAAGCTCTATTTTGGCACGGCCAAGACACATGGGCGTGTCTGGTGTCTGTGGAAGTCACACGGCCTGCCCACACGGGCGTGTAGCCTTCATAACTTAGAAAAGTTTTAAATTTCTGAGAATTTTTGTTTGTGTTTGGTTTAGTCCCAGCCCTACTCTAGAGCATGATTAAGGTCTTGTTGACCTATTTAAGGGACACTTTAATTACGATTGATGAATGGTTGTATGAAATGTCTGTAAAAGTTTTCAATCTGTGTGGTAACGCCTTTAACCCTAATCCGGTGACAAATTCAGGTTAGGGGTGTTACATTTGATTGGTATCAGAGCTATAGTTTAGTCGATCCTCAGACTAATGTAGAGTGTGAAAGTCTAGCTATACATGCCACATATCTGAACTATGATAGTGTGATGAACCCTGACGTGTAAAATATGATTTTTGTATTGTAATGGATCCCGAAAGAGCCGTAGATGACGATGTAGACCTGAGTAAAATTTCTTCTATTCTGGAATGGAAACCTCTAAATAATGTGCCTGAAGTTCATAGCTTTTTGGGACTCGCTGGTTATTATCGTCGGTTTGTAAAAGGTTCTCGACGATAGTTACTCAGTTAACCAAATTGCTTTAGAAAGATGTTAGGTTTGAGTGGTCCGATAGATGTCAGAAAAGTTTTGATCAGTTGAAAGCCCTTTTGACTGAAGCTCCAGTTTTGGTACAGCCAGAGTCAGGTAAAGAGTTTTTGTAATTTATAGTGATGCTTCATTAAATGGTCTGGGATGTGTACTGATGCAAGACGGCAAAGTAATAGCTAATGCCTCGAGACAACTAAAGCCACATGAAAAGAATTATCAGACACACAACCTTGAGCTAGCTGCAATTGTGTTCGCATTAAAGATTTAGTGACATTATCTATTTGGTGAGAAATGCCATGTGTTTTCTGATCATAAAAGTTTGAAGTATCTGATGGCTCAGAAAGATTTGAATCTGCGTCAAAGAAGATGGTTAGAGCTATTGAAATATTACGAACTTGTGATTGATTATCATCCGGGTAAAGAAAATGTCGTAGCTGATGCTTTGAGTCAAAAATCACTGTCTGCATTACGTGCTATGAATGCTTAATTAGATTTGTCTGATGATAGTTCAGTGATAGCTGAATTGAAAGCAAAACCATTGTTTTTACAACAGATATGTGATGCTCAGAAAGTGGAAAATGAAATGATAGCAAAACGAACTCAATGTAATCTGAACTCAGATTCTGAATTCCGAATTGATGATGATGATTGTTTAAGATTTTGAGATCGAATTTGTGTTCCAAGAAACTTCAGAGTTGATTTATTTTATTCTAAATGAAGCACATAATAGTCATTTATCTATTCATCCGGGAAGTACTAAGATGTATCATGATTTAAAACAACATTATTGGTGGTCTGGTATGAAAAGAGACATTTCTGACTTTTTTCGAAATGTATAATTTGTCAGTAAGTTAAAGCTAAACATCAGGTACCATCTGGATTGTTACAACCTATTTGATTTCTGAGTGGAAATGGGATAGAGTAACAATGGATTTTGTTTCTGGATTGCCCAAGACTCTGAGAAAGAAAGATGTGATTTGGTTTGTAGTTGATCAATTGACAAAATCTGCCCATTTTATTCCGGTACGATCTGATTATTCACTTGATAAACTAGTTGAGCTTTATATTTCTGATATTGTGAGATTGCACGGAGTGCCACAATCCATTATGTCTGATAGAGATCCGAGGTTCACTTCACGATTCTGGAAGAAACTGCAAGAAGTTTTAGGTACGAAATTGCATTTCAGTACCGCTTTTCATCCGCAAACAGATGGTCAGTCTGAATGGACTATTTAGATTCTTGAAGATATGCTAAGATGCTGTATACTTGAGTTTAACGGTACGTGGGAACAGTACTTACCTTTGATTGAATTTGCATATAACAATAGTTTTCAATCAAGTATCAAAATGGCACTTTATGAAGCTTTGTACAGACGTAAATGTCAAACACCTCTGTATTGGACCGAACTCTGTGAAAGTAAGTTACACGGGGTCAATTTGATAAGAGACACTGAACAGAAAATAAAAGTAATCTGAGATAGTTTGAAAGCAGTGTCTGATCATCAAAAGTCCTATACAGACTTGAAAAGAAAAGATATTAAGTTTGAAATCGGTGACAAAGTGTTTCTAAAAGTATCTCCATGGAAGAAAGTACTCCGATTCGAATGTAAAGGCAAGTTACGTCCAAGGTTCATCAGGCCATATGAGATCATTGAGCATATTGGGCCAATTGCGTACAGATTGCTGTTGCCCTCTGAGATAGAAAAGATACACAATGTATTTCATGTTTCGATGCTCCATAGATATCGTTCCGATCCGTCACATGTAATTACTCCATCTGAGATAGAAATCTGATCTGATTCAATCTCATCTGATATGACATATGAGGAAAAATCAACCCGTATCTTCACTCGTCAAACAAAAGAGTTGCGAAACAAAAGAATTCCATTAGTTAAAGTGTTATGGCATCAACATGGAATAGAATAGGCTACGTGGGAGCTTGAAGATTCAATGAAACAACAATATCCGAACCTATTTAACAGTAAGATTTTTGGGGACGAAAATCCCTAAGGGGGGAGAATTGTAATAGTCCAGTTTAGACCCTAGTCAGAACAGTGATTTCGGGACCACAAATCCGAGTCACTAAAATATTTTAATGTTATTTTCTGTGCCTTTGATATATGGTTAAGTATGTGTTACAGTTTTGTAAGTTAATTTATTCGTTTGTGTGTTTAATTTTAGAAAAGGGCTTAATCGAATAAAATGAAAGTTTGATGGTTAATTGTGAAAGTATCAAATTGTTGATGTCTTTATAAGTTGAAGTCATTAAAAGGAAATTAGCCTATTATTATGGATAGTGGACGGTTATGGTCAATAATGACCTTGAAAATTATGTTTTATAATTTTATTATATAAGGTTAATATAGTAAATGAATTAATAGTAATGTTATAATGAAATTAACATGGAAATAAGCCATATGTTCATCCTAGTTAGCTGAAATTCAAAAAAGAAAGAAAAGAAAAACACAAGCTAGGGTTCGACCATTGTATTGCAAAATTAAGGTATGTTTTGATTATAGTTTTTGATGATTTTTATGTTTTTGAGATTGTTACTTAGTCTACGATCAAGCCCAGGTTGTAATTTGAAGAATTGATGATGTTTATGAAATGTGCCATTGATGAAATGGTGAGCTTCGTGATGAGTTTAGGTGTTTAATGAAAGATATGTGTTAAATAAACATGTTTTGTTCTTGAAGTTTTGATAAATTTAGCTAATTAGGGCTAAATTGTGAAAATAGTATTTTAAGGGATTAAATTGTGAATTTGATGAAATGTTTGGACTTGTATGAAATACATGGGCATTCGGCTAAACATGGGTATGTGGTGATTTTGTATATTTGATGTTTTGAGAAAAATGGACTAAATTGATAAATTGTGCAAATGTGAGGGTTAAGTTGCAAATATCCTAAATGTATGTTTTTGGATTGAATTGAATAAGTTGATGAATGAAAGGGTTAAATTTGAATATGTATAGATCAAGAACCGAAGAAAACAGACTTAGATCGCGAGAAAGTGAAAGTAGTCGAATGACCGAGTCTGAACAAATTTCTGAATCCGAGGTAAGTCAATATACAAATAAATGTATTTGTATTGAATTATGTATAATCTTATAACTATTGATAATGACGAATGTATATGAGATGATGTATACATGAATTTCTGAGATAGATTCGAGGTAGTGAAAATGTCCGAGAAGTCCCGTTTGAACCTAGGAATAGATAGGATAGTCTATGTCATGACATAGGTGTCTATTATGTGATTTCATGTAAGACCACGTCTGGGAAATTGGCATTGATACGATATTTACGTTACGACTATGTTCGGGACATTGGCATCGTATTGATTTGTGTAAGACCCTGTCTGAGACAGTGGCATCGATATCTGATTGCACGTAAGACCACGCTTGGGACGTTGGCAGTGTACGACTATTCTGAGCACTCTAAGTATCCTATTAGATTCTGAACGGTTCAACGGGAAAATCTGAGATGCGAACAATTAGGTGATTGTATATCAGTCTCAGGTACGTTTGAAATGCACATTAAGTGTGTATGAAAGGTAAGTATCTATATGAACTTACTAAGATGAATATGTACAATGGATTGATGAGATGATATGTGAGAATATGCTTGAAAGAATTAGGTAAATATGTGACATTGAGTTGAAAAGTGTGGTAAGATATAGCTAAGCAAATGAGCCAAATGCTATAAGAGATGTATATGCTGTGAGAACCATTATTGTCATTGTATAGATATGCTATGTTCATTTTATGTTAAGTTTATTTTGTATATGGCTTACTAAGCTTTTGAAAGCTTACTCTGTGTGTGTGTTTTCTCTATTTTATAGATCATCGAAGCTATTGAAGGCTCGGGGACCGTCGAGGATCACCATCACACTACTCAACTTGTTTTGGTACCTTTGAAATGTGTATATATCTAGATATGGCATGTATAGGCTAGTCATCTTGAATTATGTTAGAAATGTGTATGAAAAGCCATGAGATGTGGCTAGTTAAGTGTTGGTAATATGCATGAGCAAGTATGGTATTTGATGCATGTTTCGGCATGGCTTGATAGCTAATGGAATGGTTAAATCTATGGTAAGTATATGAATGCATTATGAGTATGTATGATTGAGCAAAGGAATGATTACATGAAGGGTAAATGAGGATGAATCATACTTGAATGTATATGTGTACTTTAGTTGTACAAATTGACATGTTTGGATTCGAGATTGGATGCAAAGCTTTGTTGATTAGTTTGACATGTTTTTGGTTGTCAATTGTACATGCAATGAATTGGTATATTTTCTTGTAGGGTATACCCAAGTGTGGGTGGCATTTTGGCCTTGAAAATGGCTTGTTTTGCCTACACAGTTGTGGCACACGGGCGTGCCTAGTGACCGTGGGACTCAG
This sequence comes from Gossypium bickii, assembly GCA_025503065.1. NCBI lineage: Eukaryota > Viridiplantae > Streptophyta > Magnoliopsida > Malvales > Malvaceae > Gossypium > Gossypium bickii. The sequence goes on from CP106709.1 coordinate 69,945,902, forward strand.
TTAGTAGCCAGCCTAATTGTGAACGGGCTTGGCACACGAACGTGCCTGGTAGCCGTGTGAATAAGTTAGTATATAGCTTAAGAATACACGGCCATGGTACACGGGCATGTCAAATGGCCGTGTGGTTAAGTCAGTCTACAAGCTATGTTTTGGCATGGCTAAAACACATAGGTGTGTCTGGTGTCCGTGGAAGTCACACGGCCTGCCCACACAGGTGTGTGGCCTTCATAACTTAGAAAAGTTTTAAATTTCTGAGAATTTCTGTATGTGTTTGGTTTAGTCCCGGCCCTACTCTAGAGCATGATTAAGGTCTCGTTGATCTATTTAAAGGACACTTTGATTGCGATTGATGAATGGTTGTATGAAATGTCTGTAAAAGTTTCTGATTTGTTCGGTAACGCTTTTAACCCTAATCTGGTGACTGATACATGTTAGGGGTGTTATAGGTGGCCACACAACCGCTACTATTTATACATTTGAATTTATTTCCTATGAATTTAATTTGGGTTTTTGTTATGTAATAAGGCCTTTTTATTTTTTAACTTATAATTTGGGGATTTTACTTATTTTAATTTACATTTGATTAGTAGTAGAACGCGGTTTTCCAAAAAATAATTGGTTTTCAAAACACCACGTTTTCGTAATTTATAATAAAAGCTTCCACATCAAACTTGGTTTTAAAATATAGTGACAAACTAATTATGATCAACATTCTACTAAAATAACTTAAGTTTTAAAAGAACAAGATACCCTAAATTTCTGTTCGAGATACATAAACGAGGTTTAATAATAAGAATGGATTTTCTAAAGAAACGATGATTTTGAAAAACACTTTAATGTGGTATCGCCAGATTCAGCCATAACGTCTGGGCCGGGTTTGGGGTGTTACACAATTAAATATCCAAATCAATCTCAAATCATCACATTATAAACCATTTCAATACCAATCTATTCAAAGCTTATATCACAATCATTTACTTAACTAAATCACATACCAAACAACAGGATTCATAAGCCAAAATTTACATATATTTCATATACTAAATCAACATACTTTATTAACCAATTTGGCATTCAAATACCAAAACCAAGACCAAGAACATCTCAAGCTAGTACACAACACATACCAAATGGCAATTTGAATATCTTAAACCATCATTAAGCTTACCAAAATAACCCATATCCCGTGGGAATATATATACTTTAAACCACATAACTTAATCATGCCATTTCAAATAGCCAAAAACACTTCCAAAAACCAAACCAAAGTAACCATAGCCTATACTTATCAAACCTTACATCATTATCAGGCCAAATCTCATGGCTAAATACATATCGAGCACATATGCATCAATCACCAAAATGTAACAGACCGAATTTGACCCTAATCGGAACTGTGGTTTCGGGACCACGAATCCGAGTCTGAGAAAAATTTTTATATTATATTTTGTGTTTATTATATGTGACTTGATGTGTGTGAAAGTCTCGTAGAAAAATTTAATTGTTTGAGTGTTTAATTTAACAAAAAGGATTAAGTTGCTAAGGTGACAAAAGTAGTGAGCATGAAATTAGAAAGGTAAAGTGAATTGTTTATTCAACTTAAGGATTTGCATGTCAAATTCCCACTTTCCATGCTAGTGGACGGTAATGATGAAGGAAGGAGATTATTTTTGTATTTTTATAATATGAATAATATATTTTATGATTATAAAATATGTATTATATGGTTTTAACTAAATAAAGATGAAAAAAGAAATTATTTCTCTTCCCTCATTCAACTTCTTCCCGAATTCACCTTCAAAAAGAGGAGAAAATTCATCTTCTTCATTCGGCCATTTACATGTGCTAGGCAAGGTAAGAGTTTGAACTTTAACTTAATAATCTATATGTGAATTGGGTTGATTTCTTTGATCATTATTGAAAACAAGTAGAAATTGTTGATATTGGGCATGTTGAGTTTCGGCCATGGGAGGTGATTTAATTATTGTATTTAGGTATGTTAGATGAATAGGGATAGAAAATATGATGAAATGGAGAGCAATAACTTAAGCTTGTAGGATTGATAAGTGAGATTGTTGCAACTTAATCATATTGACATGCTCTTATGTTCGGCCGAATATTGAGATGGCCATATGTGGTCTTTTTCTTCCTTAATTGTTTGGGTATACATATTTTTATAAATGGAAATTATGGAATAGTGTAATCGGTCAAGGTTGAATGCTTAAATTTTTATGTGATTATTGATTTAATTAAATAAATGAAGGAGGAAATTCGGTTCTTAGGTTTCTAAATTAAATTATGTGTATTTTTGAGTTTGAGCAAATAGATAAAATGAATGTGAACAAAACTTATTTGACATTTCATAGATCGGGAACAAAAAGAGAAAGAGCTAGATCGGGGAAAGGCTAAGGTGAACGAATAGCCGAAAATTTCAAATCTATCGACTTCTAAGGTAAGTTCTTAAGCAAATATTTATTTAATGGATAATTATGAATATGTTAAATGATGATAATTGAAAATTTTGAGTATAAAATTTTGGGATAGCCGAATGTTCAAGTATGGAATTGGGTTGAATATATATTTTGCAAATGTGATATAAAATAGTGTATTTGATATGATATGTGAAAGCAATGTGAGGTATATGATGTGTTGATGATAGTAACATGTAAAAATGTGTATCGAAAGATTAAGCATGTGACTATTTCGAGCTCTGTGCCTAGCAGGCTTTGTGCCGGTGATCTATTTCGGGCTCTGTGCCTAGCAGGCTTTGTGCCGGTGACCTATTTCGGGCTCTGTGCCTAGCAGGCTTTGTGCCAGTCACCTATTTCGGGCTTGATGCCTAGCAGGCTTAATGCCGGTGTATATGTCAGGCTTAATGACAGTGATATATATTTATAAACCAATGACTCGTGATTTATATGTGATGAAAAATGAATTTCACATTAGAACTAATGGCTCGGGTAAGTATAAACTTTTGTGCTTGCTATAAGTAAGGTAAGTTAGCGTATTATGATTTCAATTAAGTATGTTAGAATATGGTTGTGATTCAAAATGGATTTTATTGAAAGCTATAAAGCTTATCGTTGTTGTGTGAAAACATGTTGTATTATAAGAAGAGATTTAAATAAGCTATAATTATAAATGTGAATGTGAAAGATTTGGATGTGTTTCTAATGATGCATAAACGAGTTTATGTGATGGATATAAATGTGTACTTATTTCAGTTGGAATTTGCTAATGTTTATAACATATTTGTATATCATTTGGATTTTAGTGAATTACATGTGTTATATTGATAAGGTACAAATGCTTAAGATAATGATTTAATTGTATTCGGCAAGAGTTGTTTCATATGATGAATTCTTTGTTTTTAATGGTATATGCAAAATGAGATTCAAGTTATAATGTTAAAATATTTTATTAATGAAAGTAAAATTTGGTTGAGACTTACAAAGCTTTTGAGCTTACCTTGTATGCATTCGTTGTTGGTTTTATAGATTTTGGACTCGGCTGCTGGCTCATTGGATCGTAGGGAAGTCAACCATACTATCACCCATTTTGGTATATTCAAACTAGTTATTTTTGAAACAAAGACATGTATAGGCTAGTTTAGTGTGTGAATGATGTTTTGTAACACCCCAAACCCGGTCCAAACACCACGACCGAATCTGGTATGTTACGGGGAAAGACGTGTTTGAAAATCTCGAATTTGTACCAAATAAAATTGGTAAAACTTTGATCCGTTTAGGAAAACAAGTTGTTTAATATCGTTACTAAAACATTTAGACTTAGTAAAAATTTTGATTTTCAAGTTTAGAAACAATTGATTTTCATATGCTTAAAAAAAAACCAGTGCGATACCCGATGGTATAGTTGAAAACATATCGTTAAAGATTTAAAATCGTTGTTATATCAAGTTTTAGCAAATTAACCCAATTATTCTGTTATGGCATATTAAAATCAGACTTAAAACATAATATCAAAGGCATAATTTAAAGGCTTTTTACAAATCCGAAATAAACCCAACTGAAAGTAAATTACTAAAGTACCCAAAGCATAACATCCGAGTAAAACTTTTATTCCGCATGGCATGAGCACCCGAGTCCATCCCGGCTCCATGTCCGCGCTCTCGAGTCACTGAAATGTCAAGGAGAGGGGTGAGTCGAGTGACTCAGTGTATAAATCCCGCTCCCAATAAAACAACATGCTAACACACATCATACATAGCAACATAATTAATGCAACCCAGTCCTAACCATCCATATCGCCTTTTCTACCCCGTGTGGTACCAAACCACTGGTGGTGCCAAACCACTGGTGACGTGTAGTCACAATGTGTTACCAAAACACTGTGTCCCAAAGACACATTATCCATCAATGTGGTTCCAAACCACTTTGTGTCCCAAAGACACAATTGTGCTACCAAAGCACTGGTGACCGAAGTCGCAAATCCAATGATGGGGCCAACCCATCGTGTGATACCAAATCACTAGCGAGACGGTCCCGTATCTCAAGTGGGGCCAACCCACGGTGGTCAAACCACGGTGGACAAGTCGCAATGAGGTGCCAAACCTCTGTGTGTCCCAAAGACACAATGTGCTACCAAAGCACGGTGACCGTAGTCACAAATGCGGTGATGGGGCCAACCCATCGTGTGTTACCAAAACACCGGCGTCAATCCCAGTATAATCATCTCAGTGGGGCCAACCCACCGTGGTGCTGAGCCATCGGGACGAGACGCTGAGGTACCAAACCTCTGGAGGTGCCAAACCTCTGGTGACCCAAAGTCACAAAGTGCGCTACTAAAGCACCGGTGCTCGTCAAAGACAATATATCATCGCTTCCTCCTCTCTCTCATCACCCATACATATCATACTCATGGGGTTATGCATCTCATACAAGCCATGCATATCATGCTAACATATCAAGCATTACAACTCATAACATGCATAACATAAATCATGATATCATGTATTATCGTTAATACTCATCATAGAAACGACTTACCCGAATCGTACACATACCCCTTATTGGGTATCCAATTATCCTTCTCACTTTGCTTTCAATCTTATTAAGCAATCAAGTTTATTAACAACGTTATTAAGTAGAGGTGTGTTAGTTACACACTGATAAATACGAGTCTAACGATCCCTACAAATCAATCTGAGTCCCTTGATTGATCTGGCTCCTAGAATCGGCCAAACATAAGGTTAGGCATCTATGACATTCGCCATCAACAAATAACCAAAGGGGTTAATATCGAACCCTTACCTTTTAGATGATTTGGTTTCCTACCAAATCCGAATCACCCAATGATTCTCCTTAGCAATCGGCTACACCATAAAAGAGAAGCCATCAATACTTAATGACTTAGCTAAATGAAAACTAAACAAATAGGCTAATAGAATGCCCTCTTACCCCCACTTACCAAACACCAAAAATCGATCAACCAAACAGATCACCCTTCACCGATATTCGGTCACCAAGGCACTTCTAAAAGAGAGGGAGTTTCGCCAAGGCTTCAAAAGAAAGGAGAGGATTCGGCTTATAGGTGTTCAATACCCTTAGGTTCGGCTTTAAGAGAGAAAAGAGAATAAAAATTTGTGATATGTGGATGGAATTTCGGCAGTGGAATATTTGAAAGAGAAGGAGTGGATGGACTGAAAGTATTTTCGGTTTAGAGAAGGTGTGTTGGAGAATATAGTTTCGGCTAAGGTGTTTTCAAAGGCTAAACAAAAAGAGAAAAAGAATGTGAGAGAAGAGAGCTATCTTCGGTTTACACAATTGAGGAAGAAAAGGAAGTGAAGATGCTTGAGTACTTTCGGCCACACCTACTCAAGAGGCAAAACAAATTCGGTACAAGGGAGCTTTGAACTTTCGGTTTTCCAAGAAGAAAAGAATGAGAATTGACAAAAGAAAACTTTGTTTGACCCCAAAAAAAATGACCGAAAATGCACCAAGTAACCAAAATAAGATTCGGCACACTCCTACTCCCCCATACCAAGCCGTCACTCCCCCTCCAACCTCCCCTAGAATTCGGCCATAATCCCCACTTTCACTCCAAGCCACAAGTTCAAAATAGTTTGAACAAGTCTTCCTCCTTAATTTACTCTCCACCCACCATTCAAATGGGTTGACAAAGTCCAAGGCAGAGTTTGAACTGCCACCAACTCCTCTCTCCTTGGCGTCAAAAAGAGTGCCAAAAAATAGCCACTCCGCAGCTCGAACACAAGGCCTCCATCCTTGCTTTAGGCGTTACCCACTCCAAGCCTTAGTGACGTCAAGCTTGCCACTACACCAGCTCTTTTTTTGTGCAGCAAAACCACAATTAAAACTCTTATACCCCAGCTCCAACAGCTCCCCTGACTTATCACCCAAAAACCAAAATTTTCCCATTCCCTCAGGCATACACCTAGCCTATAATTAAACCCCTAAAACATAAAAATAATAACATAGCACACCAACACATGCAAAACATGCCTTAACACAAATAACCCCCTAACCCGGGATATTACATGTTTTATCTATACTCATAATATAGCCATGCGAAAATGGCTTGAATACGATGTAAGTTTGGTATATATATATGTATATGTATATATGTATATTCGAGTATGCTATGAATTCTTTTGGTAACTATGTTAAAAAGGCATATGTGTAATGCTTTGGGTTGTTAGTTAGTATTTATATATATATATTCAGCTATTGCATAATTATACTGGTTACGGTTTGGTTTTATGATTCATGGTATTTTGAATAAAGTAATGATTTGATAATACATATTTGGTTACATTATATACATACTTAGGTGATTAATGATAGACATTAAGTTAATGCATGACATATTGTGCATAAATTGTATGTGAAAATGATATGCGATAGATCAGGAAGTGAATGGAAATTTTGATTCATGATTTTATTAAATTTATTTATGTCTAAGATATATATATATTCAGTTATAAATGGAATTTAGGATATGCTCAGTCATAGTGTATTAATATTGAGAATTGCATGTACATTAAAGAAATGAGTAGGTATGATTGGTTGGTTATATATATATTGACATGATGTGTGAACTTGTGAAGATAAGTATATATATATTTGTTGTTTGATAGTGCTAGTAGTTGAGCATTCATGTTATACACTATTATAATTTAATTTATCTTGCTGTGGTTTTTGATAATATCAGATTCATTATGATTATTGAACCATACATCGTTGCATACATAGATAATAAGAAAAGTGTTTATGTTTTTGTAAGTAACACCTTGTGACCCTAATCCGGTGACAGATATGAGTTGGGGTGTTACACTTAACAAATAACCACAAAACCTATACATGCCATATAACCAATATCACAAAGCTTATAAGTACCAAACCATAGCTGGATAATGTGATATGATCTCCAATGACTTCCAACCCGAGCTAGCCTCCGAATCACCATAAACATGGAAAAGATAACAAAGTAAACTATAAAGCTTAGTAAGCTCACATCTCATCAAATAAACACATTTTAAGCCATTATAAATACTATAATATAAATTGTATAATTCCACCTTTATGTCATGTACCCGTTCACATAGTTAACCAAGAATTTCACAGGTGTATTCATTTCAACGCTTATATGGTTTGAATACTTCTTATCAATTCATTCATATTTACATAAGCATAAGAAAATAGAAATAAACTATATTCAATTCAATAGCCATCACATGTGTATATATATTCAATTGAACCATATGAATTCTCAAAATTTTCCACTTACTCATCATATGAAATTCACTTTTAACACTTGTCGATTTATGTCACGAGTACCTTGACTGAGTCGTACCATCACTTGTAACCACGTTTCATCAACATTTCCCGTTGAACCATTTGGAATACTAAAGGGTACTCGAGAATCTCGTACACACAGTACTGTACCAATGCCATATCCCAGATATGGTCTTACATGTAATCTCATATCGATGCCAATAGCCCAGCTATGGTCTTACACAAAGTCTCATATCGATGCCATATCCTAGATATGGTCTTACACGTAATCTCAGTAACCCTAATGTCATGACATTTATCTCCTATCTATTCCTAAGGTTCAACCGGGACTTTTGCTGTATCAAATCTCTGTCGGTCATTTCCCTAGTATCGTACTCAATAGCATTCACATTTCATTTCAATAATATAGCATTTACCGCAATTATATCTATTAAGCATTTATACATATATAATTTAATGCTTATTAAACATACGAACTTACCTCGTTCGTTGTAATGACAAATTAGATTAACTAATCCGATACTTTGTTTTCTCTCGTTCTAGATCCAAATCTCGTTAATCTCAATCTATATAATATCAAAATTTACTTATTTAATCATCATTTCATTCAATTTAGCACAATTTACACATTTTGGCAAAATTACATTTTTACCCTATTATTTCACATTTTTACAATTTAGTCCTTATCACATAAAATCACAATTCATTCAATTTAATACAAATTCATGCTGGCTGAGTATTACCCATTCTCATATCAGCCCATATTTTCCATTTATTTTAAAATTCAACCACTAAATTTTCATATTTCACTATTTAATCCAAAATTGACATTTTTACCAAAATTCACTTTACAAAACTTGTACATCTAACAAAAATGATTTATTTTCCATAATCAACTAACAAAATACTCATGCATTCAATAATGGCAACATTCAAATACAACAATTTTGAAATCAGAGATACGAGCTAGCTAGATTAAGTTACAACGATGCCGAAAAAATAGAAATCATTAAAAACCGAGCAAGGAAACACTTACATTCACAAAGAAGTTTGGCCGAATCTTAAAGAACCGAAAGTGGCTTCTTCTCCTTCAATGTTCGGCTGAAGTAGATGATTATGAATGTTTTTCTTTTGTTTTCTTTATTTTCCATCATCAACTAACAAAATACTCATGCATTCAACAATGGCAACATTCAAATACTTTAACAATTTTGAAATCAGAGATACAGGCTAGCTAGATTAAGTTACAATGATGCCGAAAAAATAGAAATCATTAAAAACAGAGCAAGGGAACACTTACATGCTCAAAGAAGTTTGGTCGAATCTTAAAGAACCAAAAATGGCTTCTTCTCCTTCAATGTTCGGCTGAAGTAGATGATTATGAATGTTTTTCTTTTGTTTTCTTTATTTTCCATCATCAACTAACAAAATACTCATGCATTCAACAATGGCAACATTCAAATACTTTAACAATTTTGAAATCAGAGATACAAGCTAGCTAGATTAAGTTACAACGATGCCGAAAACATAAAAATCATTAAAAACCGAGCAAGGATAGACTTATATGCACAAAGAAGTTTGGCCGAATCTTAAAGAACCAAAAATGGCTTCTTCTCCTTCAATGTTCGGCTGAAGTAGATGATTATGAATGTTTTTCTTTTGTTTTCTTTATTTTACTATCTTTATTTCATAATTTACCTTTTTAACCTTTGATATAAAACATCAAATTCACCTAATACATGTCCATCTTTGTCTACTAACTTTAACAATGTTATAATTACCATATAAGGACCTCCACTTTAATAATTCATGGCTATTAGACACCTTTATCTAATAGAATGTAAATTTTACACTTTATGCGATTTAGTCCTTTTTATCAATTAGGCATTCAAACGATAAAATTTCTTAACGAAATTTTCACACAATAACACTATCATGCTGTCGACCTCAAAATAAAAATAAAATAAATATTTTGACGTCAGATTTGTGGTCTCGAAACCACTATTCTGATTTGACCCAAAAACGGGCTGTTACAGGATGTTTTATGGGTATACCACTAAACTGGCCCACTTTTTGGGACATTTGAAACATTACTGGTTTCAATTCGAATTGGGGTGCCTTGATATCCAACCTTCTAATTCCCAGATTTAACTTATTGAAGAGCAGCATATCGTATTGTCTGATGGCACGATCCCAATCATCAGCTATAAGGATTGGGTTGTGCACTTGATTGACTCCATTATCTTGTCCATCGTTTTGATTTCCATGGTCCATCTTAGCTTGTCTTTAAGCAAATCTCTCACGTATTCTTTGTCTAAAAGTCAGCTCAATTTCAAGGTCCACGGGTAATAAATCAATGATTCGATCTATGCTCATAAAAAACCTGAAAAATAAATCACAAATAAATATTAAAGAATAAATTAGTAGAGTTAAAAATTAAATAAAAATAAAACCAAATTGTAAAAATAATTTCACAAAGAATGATTAAGGCAACAGTCCTCAGCAGTAGTCCCTGGCAATAGTGCCAAAAACTTGTAACAGGGTTTGTACAAGTGTACACAGTCGTTCAAGTAATAAGTAGGTAAAATGAGTTATCATCTCCACAGGGACTGTATAAGCTTAACCAAATATTTGTATAATTATAACTTCACAATTTGATGTAAAAATTCAATAATTTGGATGGTGACGATTAAACTAAGTAAATTAATTAGATGCAAAGATTGATCCCTATGCAAGTCTAATCTAGATGCAATTTACCTAAATGTATGAATGAATGGCTTTAGCAACAAAAACAATCAACATTATTTAATTTACTTTATCATGCTTAACAATGTTCGAAAATACTTCCACGGCAACTCGATCTTTCATGAGTTTGGAAACCAAATTAAGTCCTTTCGGAGTCTTTTACTTAGTTAAATATGCATTTTACTGATCATATTAACTAAGGGTTTCCTAGAATTTATGTAAGCTCACAAGGACATTTACATTTGTAATAGTTTAATTACATAAACCTAAAAACTATGCAATGCAATAGAGCTAACTAAAGATATTATGAACCTCAACTTAATCGGGTTTAATGACCTAAATTGAGCATTGTACTTTTCAATTGTGTGTCTACTAACCTTCGTTTGGTTTGTAACACCCATTACCCGTGTTTAATGCCGGAATAAGGTACGAGGCGTTACCTACCTCAAATGCATACTAACATACATTATCGGGCCATAAAAGTTTGTTCAAAATTAAACTTTCAAACTTACTCATAACGTCCTTAATATGGGCCTAAAACATACTTTAGAAATGATCTGGTACAAAACCTGGCACCTTATAAAACTTTGGAAAATTTCACTAAAAACAGGGCACACGCCCGTGTGGCAAGGGACACGCCTGTGTGGGCAAACTGTGTGGCCACACATGCCCATGTCTCTAGCCGCGTGGGTTTAAATATCAATTCGAACCTATAGGGGTGCCCGTGGCCATGGCCCATGTCCCTCACACAGCCATGACACACCCTTGTCACCGCCTGTAACATCCTAAAATTTGAAATTTTATGTGTTGCATTATTTTTGGTGATATGCTAGTTAAATTATTAATTGTGTATGTTTAGAGGAGCCTGAGAAGGCTCAGGGTTTATTTGGTCCTAGTAAAAATTTTGGCATTTAGCACTTTAAGGAGATATAGTTAGTGACCTCAAAGCTTATGGAAATAAATGAGCAAATAGTTAGCATAAATGAGCAATTGGTAAGAAGGATATGGCGCCACATGAAGCACCTTGAGGGAAGAGGTTCAAATCCCATAATGTGCAAATTTTAACTATTATTTTTGTACTTTTCCTCTAAGTGTCGGCCAAGCTTGTAAATAAGGCAAGTTGGACTTTTTATTTTTGGTAAGGTGGCTAAGGAAATAAGGAAAGGGTGAAGGTAAGGTAAGGAATCAAAAGAAAAAGGGCAAGTAAGGGGAACATGTGGCCTTTTTCAAGGGAAGTGTTATGGAAAGTGTGGTTGGCCAATTTTTGACCATTATTGTCATGAATGTGGACGGTTTTGGGTGTAAGAGAGGTAGCCAAATTTTTCTTGGTGTTTTGGTAAAGCTTTAGTGCTTGTTTTGGTCAAATTCCTTTAGCATCAATTGTGTCATTTTCTCCAATTGCTATTCTCTTTGTCGAATCCTCCTAGCACATTTGTGCATTTTTCTCCTCTTTTGTTGGTCAAAACATTCATCTCTTGTTCATCTTCCTTTGATAGTCGAATCACCTAGCCTCCGTCCAACCTTCCATTCTTTTCTTTTAAACATTTCTTCAATCTTTCCTCTTCTCTAAATTGACACCACCATAAGATCACATCTTCTTGTTTGATTATCCCCCATAGCCGAATATCAATATACCTTTTCCTCTATAACTGAACTTTCATCTCTTCTCTATCTTTTCTTCTCATTCGTATTAACACTCATTTCTGGATCAATCGGTAAGTGTTCTTCTCAACATTTTATTTTTCCTTCTCTTAACGACCGAATTTATGCTTTGGTTTGGGATGGTCATATTGACCGAGACCATTACCTTATTCTCTCTCATTCGAGATCATTTTCTGCTTCGTAGTGATATAGTGGAAGGCCAAAACTTTGATTCTTCAGAAGTTATCATACAATCGTTGGGAATCGGTCCTAAAAATCTTCAAGGTAAGGAGTTCTTTAAGGATTCTATAAAATCATTCTTTATTCGTTAAGATGTTATTGAAATAGTAATGATTAACCGATTATAATTATAGGGATTAAACCACTAGATCTATCCAACTGTTGATCACTCAGAATTAGTGGTAAGCCGATCTTTACCCTTTGACAATCCATATTTTATCGTAATATCGATTTATATAAGATCTAATTGAATGAAGGCTTGTGGTACCGATTCGAAAGGAAAGTCGAGTGGAGATCTCAAAAGGAGCGGATTAGTGATCCCTACTCCTAAATTCAAACGAAGGACAGTATCGGTGGTTCGGGATTTTTCATCGGGTTGTGGATCGTCATCCAGGGAAAACCGACAAATCGTAGTCATTCACCAATCCAAGGGTAAGCACCGTAGATCGTTCATTTTAGAGTTGATTAATAAATCGCGTATGTCGACTAATCAAGCGTTATAATATTTTAGGTGTCGATGATTAAGAAAGCTTAGTGCTTACCGTAATCAGGTGTGTAATCTCACACCGTTTTTTGTGGGTTTAAGGTAGATATAGTATCGGAAACAAATCGCTATGGCTAAAGTCGTAATAGGGCATAAATCGGAAAATTTGGCCTAAGATATATTATTTTGATAAAATTGACGAAATTGGTAGTATCATTGTGCAAATTGTGAAAATACCCCTAAAGGGCTGAAACACGAAATTGCTTAATGGGTCGAGTTGACATACTGCCTTAAGGGCTGAATGGACATATTGATAATTGGGCCAATATAATATTACGGCTAGATGGGCCAATTTGATATTTTTGCTAAATGGGCCGATCTGATGTTTTGCTAAATGGGTCGATCTGATATTTTGCTAAATGGGCCAATCTGATATTTTACTTAATGGGCCGTACTTTTATAATGAATATCCGAATAAATTACTGTTGTTATATTGTAAAAATCATGAATTGTTATGCATTATATACATGATTTTACATGGGATGGGATATTATTGAAGAGAAGTTCTGGTGGCTCTGCCACATATTTTGGTGGCTCTGCCACAAATATGTATAGTGGCAATGCCACGTAAATTTTGTTATTCTGGTGGCTTATCCACAATTATATTTGTTATAAATGGCTGAATGCCTGCGAATGGTGTGTTGGCGGGGTGGGTTGACTTGATCCCCACAAGTGTGTTGGTTGGTACGGGTGGTGTGTAGCGGATGGATTACTAGGTTTGGTTTGGGAATTGCATTTCATACGCATGATATAATTGATACATTATTATTATTGTAAATGGGCTTAGGCCCAAATTATTGCTTAATGGGATTTAGGCCCAGTGGGCAACGGTAAGGGGGTTATAACTCAGTAACTCACCCCATTTTTCCTTACCCCTTTCAGGTAATGATCAGTGATGGAGACTTGGGCCATGGGTGACTCAATGGAGGCCATACTACAAAAACAATTTAATTTGGAAATTGGATTTCTTTCTAGTACATTTAATTACTTTACTATTTTGAGTTAAGATTGTAATAAGGCCTCTGGTTTAATTTTTGTTTTGTTTATTGTTTGACGAATTTATAATTTGCTCTAAGTACTTCAAATTGAGAATTTCTAAAAACTAAAATAAACGTTTTTCTAAAATGGATATACAAAAAGGGTTTCATAATAAACTTTCATAAATATATTTTTAACTCGGAAATTTTCTCTTAAAATTTTCATCAACACTTTTCGAAAAATATTTTTAAATTCTTTTAAATCTTCTCGAATTATTAACGGTATTTTCAAAGTTACGGTTTATAAGATCTTACATCTCAAATTTATCGATTTATCAATCAATCTTTTATTTAATAATACTTCGTCAAAATTTTAGAATCTGTTTTACTTAAAATTTAAAAAAAAAAAAAAGACTTAAAGTATTTTTATTTCATGTGACATGTCTAATTTGGCTTTAATGCATAGGCAGGGTTTGGGGTGTTACACCGCCCGTGTGTAAAAACCTTGACATTCTGTTTCTGACGTCATCAACCTAATAAGGTCACACGGTCAAGGAACACGCCCATGTCCTTAGGCTGTGTGGCAAATTAAATTCCAAAATTCAAGTGCAGACTTCACACGGTCTGGGCACATGCCCATGTTCTATGGTCGTGTCTTCCACACGGTTGAGACACATGCCATGCCTCAGCCCGTGTGATTACTACTGGGCATTCTGTTTTGCAGACTTAGGGTGCAGGGGGACACACAGCCGGACTACACGCCCATGTGGCAGACCGTGTATCACATACAGCCTAGACACGCGCCTGTGTGTCTACCCATGTGGACAAATTCAAGGCTATTTACCAAGCCCTTTTTGCCACCCTAACTTGAAACAACATAAGCCACATCAAGTAATCTACTCATTCATGAGTACTCAACCATGCAATTTGCACATTCATGAGAAACACTATCATTTTCATATATCAATAACCAATAGTAGCCAACATCTATGGCCTTAGACAAAATGAATTCATTTTCAAGACAAGCCAACACATTTAGCCAAATCAATATGACACTTAACAAAAGACTAAGTCCCTATACATGCCATACTCAAAAAGGATAAATCTAGCTATACCAAATGTTCAGTTTGATAGTGTGATCGAGCCTCCAATGTTCTTTGATCCCTGAGTTAACTTGGTGGGCACTATAAGGAAATGGAAAGGGGTGAGAGTAAGCATAAAGCTTAGTAAGTCGCATGTAAATAATGAACAACAATTGCCATGCATTATCATACTCATAACATATTATAGACTTACATATAATTTTCGAATGAATAAAGGTGTAACTTACTCATTTTCACCCTTACTAATCATACAACATAATTCGAGCTCATTTCTCATGAATTCCATATAGGTACATGTATCACTTACAACATGAGCGTAACTTTTCTCACTTTAGGCACAAGCTCTAAAATTACCCGTTGAACCAACTGGAATACCAAAGGATACCCGAAAAGCCTCACACAAGAGGGTAAAATGCTGATGCCATGTCCCAGACATTGTCTTACACTGGCTTACATATCGAGGCTGGTGCAATGCCCCAGACATGGTCTTACACTGGCACACCTATCTTCGTCGATGCCATGTCCCAGACATGGTCTTACTCTAGCACACATATCGCTCAAATATCATGGTTTGGGTATCCAATCTATTCTTAAAGTTCAACCGGGAGTATATCACATCAACTCTTGTCATGCATTTTCATAGCAATAATCAAACATTTCATGCAATATCAATTGTCTAATGCATAAATACAATAACGTTGTATTATTTATGTACAACTTACCTCGATATACAAAATATGGGTGACTAATTTGATCTTAGTCCACTAGCTTGGTTTTCCCTCGGTTTAAGTCTAGATCCCATTTTTCTTGATCTATAATGACAAAATTTACTCATTTAATCACCACATTAATAAAATATTTTAGAATTTCCACTTTTGGCAAAATTATCGTTTTGCCCTTAGACTTTCACAAAATTACGATTTTATCCCTAGGCTCGTAAAACAATTCTAATCAAATTTCCTCCTTTAACAAGCCTAGCTGAACATTTATTACTCTTATAGCAACTCACACTTCCAATTATTTCACACATTTATTACCTATTTTACAACCTTTACAAAAAGGTCCATTTTAGGTGTTTTCATGGAAACTCCTTTCACAAAAGTTGTTTATTTAACAACTAAGTTTCATTTTCTTCCATACAATTTCAGCAAACAACACTAATGTTCTCATGGTAAAACCTTAGACTCTCAACCATTTTGCAAAATAGTCCCCCCATTAGCTAGATTAAGCTATAGGGGTTCCAAAAGTACAAAAATTATCAAAAATGACCATAAAAAATAGCTACTTGCAAAGGTTTAAGGTACTGAAAATTTTAAGCTTTCCAAAGCACCTCTTTGCTGAAATTTTCAGTGGTTGTAGGAAGAAGATGAAAAGATGATATCATTTTCTCTTTATTTTAATATCACTAGTAATTTGTTACCAAAACCTCACCTACCCTTTGAAAATCTCATTTTCTTGTCTCTATGGCCGGCCAACACATTCCTAAAGGCCTAATTGCACATTAAGGACCTCCAATTTAATATTCTATAACTATTTGACACTTTTAGCTTGTAAAACAAAACTTTCACACTTTATGCAATTTAGTCCTTTTTCAAAATTAAGCATGCAATCACTAAAATTAATTCACCAAAATTTCATGCATTCATATAATCATGCTATAATACGTAAACTAATATTAAAGTAAATTTCTCTGACCTCGAATTAGTGGTTTCAAAACCACCATTCCGACTAGCTTTGAAATATGGCCGTTACATGGTTAAGATCACTCAACTAATCTAAGTGCACCCAATCACGTATGAATGAAATGCATCATGATATTAATTGAAAACATGATTGACTGAGGCCTAAACATGTTAAACATGAATAAAATAGATCTTATTGAATTAACACAATCATCCTAGCAAATAGGATTTAAAATATCATTGTTGATGTAAAAAACAATAAGCACAAAGCAAACATGATTAAAATAAATAATAAGAGGAAAGAGTAAACTCTATTCATTTTAGCAACCTTTTGGATCTATTCTGACTGATATGCTCCCCCGTTCTGTTGATTTTTTTTGCTAAGTGTTTAAGGGGTAGCCGATTAAGGAGTGCTTTTGACAAAGCTTTTGTGGCTAAAGAATGGAGGAGGGATGGACGACTATGCAAGGGAAAAAAGGAAAAAGAATTGAGATGAAAATTAGTGAGAGTGAGAGAGGAATGTTGAGGGATGAGGGATGATCTTAAAAGTGAGGGATGGCAAGGTATTTATAGGTGAAGGTAAGGAGTTGAGTTTACTAAAAATAGGTTTAAATTTTCTTCCTTCCCTCTCTCATGTGGTCGGTCATGCTTTAAGGGATAAAGGATGTAATATCCCTGATTTATAGCTTGTGCATTATTGCTTAATTGAACGTGAAAGCATGCCTTTGTGTGTTATGTATGTGTTATGTGAATTTTTTTAGAATCTTAGAATGTAGGAAAATGCTTTAGAAAATATTCGATTATAAGTTCAAAAGAGGAAGCTAGGCAGAGTGGCCTTAAGAGAAATTGTGGGGGATTTATAACACAAAAAATGGGCTTGGTGAAGTGGCTTGGAGGCGCCACTTAAGGCCTCTGTAAATGACGCCACAACAGGTGCAAACGGGCCAAGGTTCGAGTCGCATGGGAAGCTAAATAAAGGCTTTTATTTTTGCGGCAATAAGAGAAAGTGATGGACGGCATGGGGAGTCTATGGGAGGAGTTTAAGATGAGGTATTATTCTTTTAAAAATTTTGGCTAAGTAAGGGATAATTGATGATTTTATTTTTATTATTTTGAAGTGATAAAGAGAGGAGAAAGAAGAAAAAGGAGGAAGCTGATAAGAAGTAAGAGTTGGCCAGCCAAGTGGAATGTTTTGAATGGTATTTTCGGCTAATCATGGTATAGGTGTGCCGAAATTTTAATTCTCTTCTCATCTTTTCTTCAGTTATGCAGAAAATTTCCAAGGAGAGCAACTTGTGTTCTTTTTTCTTCTTTTTCTTTTATTTGTGCTAGCCGAAATCTCCTTCTCCATTAAGACCACCATTGCCGATTCTTCCCCAAGACCTACACCTTTCCTTTCTTTCTTTGTTGAAGACGAATCCCTTGCACTCCATTCTCTTCTTCTTCCACAAATCTCCAAAAGCCGAAAACTCAGTAATCATCACCTAGGCTGTAGTCGATTTTCTCTGAAGGTTCAAGTGAAGATACAGTCGACTTTTGTAGTAAGGGTAAGACCAATTGATTTTAATTTTCAAACTCTCTTTAAGCCGAAAATTTGAAACTAATCCCCTTAATGTCTTTGGCCGAAACTATGAAGGATTCTCTCAGGATTTTTGAGTAGCCGACTTTTAGGGAGACCATTCGGGATTTCAGATCTATTTCTTAAATGTTTAAAAGCCAAAAACTAACCAAGTCAATTGATTTAGTGTTAGCCGACTACAAGGAAGAAGGACTACAACGTTTCGGGATTTGATTAGTGATCAAATCGGCAACAAGGTAAGAGTTTTGGGTGCAATAATCCTTTGGGATTTGATCATATAGCCGAATAGGCTTTTGCTAAACATTAAGTGATTGACCAAATGTAGGAACTTGAGATCTAAATCAGTAGATCTGGTTTTCGGGATTTGGAGTGAACTCGATAAGTATACCAGGTGTGTACCCCGCACTAAGCCTTAATAGATTTATGGTTATGTTATATTGAATGTGTTAATAAGGATACGTAAAATGTGACTGAGGGTACCATGCAATGGTACAAAGTACTCAGGTACGTTAACTTACTACTATTGTGGTTGTGATATCATGAATATCTGTTATGGTACATAAGTAAATATTGCTAAGAATGTGAAATAAAGAATATGGCATAATCTTTGTATGATTTGTATGACATGGGGCATATGGGTGATATGTAAAGGGGAAGTGATCTGGTGGTTTATACCACAAATATCTGAATGTGGTGACTTCGGTCACATAATCTGAATGTGGTGACTCATGTCACAAAACTTTATCTGGTGACTATGCCACAATATATATAAGGGCGATGAGCACGTCATCTGCAGTGACTGCCTTTGATGATGTGTAGTGGATGGAGGGTTGACTTAGTAGTCCCCTCGGTGTGATGGTTGGTACGGGTGATGTGTAGCGGATGGCTATCTAGGTTTGGGTTCGGTTTTGCATCATTAATTCTATCTGTTATATGTATACATGTGTGATATGAAATGATATGCCTGAATCGTTGAAACTTAGTGTTGGTTACACACTGAGTCTGTTTGACTCACCCCGTTGTGGGATATGTTTGCAGGTGACGTTCAGTGATGGACCGGGTCAGCAGGAGCTTAGTGGTGGCCATGCTCAACTCAGAGTTTTTATTTGACTTTGGACTTTCTTTTATTTATTTAAGTATTTTGGTTTATTTCGGAATTTGTTTTTGATGTAATAAGGCCCTAGTATGAGATTGCTTTTTGTTTGCTTTTATTTATTTCTATCACGATATTATTATTGATAAATTAAAAGTTGTCTAAATTGTTTTTGATAAAATAAACGTTAAATGTTTTGACACCTAAATATGAATGATTTTCAATTTAAGATAAACTTTGAAATGGGGAAATAAAGTTTTATAATTACCTAGATTTCAAGAATAAACTTGTTCTCAACTCAAGCCCAACCCAAAAATAAAATTTCTTTCAAAACCATCCAGAATATTCAAGAAGTTTTGAACCGTTTTATTCAAGGAACATACCAGATCCGGTCAAGGCTCATGGGCCGGGTCTGGGGTGTTTCAGCTTGGTATCAGAGCCTAGTTTTAAACTCTCGGCCTTGGGATAAAAGCCCATAACGTTTTCAAAATGAGCCCAAATGAAGTTTTGTGAAAACTTTTGTGAGTTAAGCAGGTTTTCTGGCATGGCACCCAAGTCTCCGACCCGAAGTCCACCAGGTAAGTACCCCTAATCATTTGTGTGATTAATAGTATGAATTGTAGAAGGGTATAAATGGAACGTAGATTAGTATATTAAGTACTTGAACCCTAGGACTAGTTTACCCCAACAGTTACATAAAACTTTAATGCCTAATTAAACAACCCTGTGACTAAGTCGCCGAGTTAGGGTGTGGCAACCTTTGTGTGCATATCTAGGATTGAATTCAAGAAGAGCCTGGTATTTAAGCAGTCCTCGTGACTCACCTCCTCTTCACTCGAATCCTACCTGGTGCGTAGCTACGGTTTACCCTAACCAAGAGGACTCATTCACGGGCTAAACCCAATAACTAAAACCCGAAAGGGATTAGCTGTATTTACATAAAAACTTCGATTTTAAAATCACCAAATTACCCCTTTAAATTGTAGAAAAACTTAGTTTGAAAATTTTCCAAAATATTTCTAATTTACAAAATTACCTAAATACCCCTAGTGGTAAAATTACTAAAATGCCCTTGGTTTCCAAACTTACCATACTACCTCGATTTCAAAAACATTTTTTGATTTTGCAAAACTATCCCAAAACTTTATCGTTACAAAATACTAAGGTACCTTGATTTGGAAATTTACGAAATTACCCCTGTTTTACAAAATTACCAAAATGACCCCGATTTCCAAAATTTCTGCAACAAACACCGATTTGGAAAACAAATTCTCAAAAAGAACCCCAAGTTTTGCAAATTTTGAAATACCTTTGATTTCTAGAGATTTTTTCAAATTGACCCTAGTTTATTACCAAACTACCCCTGTAGGACAAATGACGAAAATACCCCTGGGATAGGAATAGACAAAAATGTTTGAATAGTAAATGTGTGTGGTACATACCATTGAATGGATGTGTTTCTCTGAACTAAGATAGAAGACTTGAAACTTGATTGATCGAAAGAACCACTATTAATTTTCTTCTCATAAAACTTCTTCGCGGATAATCAGTGGAACAAAATACTAATGCATAAAAAATTCTTAATCAGATTAAAGTGCGATCGTAGAAATGAGTTCTAGGGGACGCGGTCGTAATGTGTAAGGACGTGGTAGAGGCAGGATGACTGTGTTGGAACCCGTTAGATCGGGTCAAGGGTCTGAGAATGAGGTACCACCACCCTCACCACTAGCTGTTGGTGTTGAGCAGCAAGATCAGACGGGGGATAATGCCGTATCGCAGGCTGTGCTGCAAGTTCTTGAGATGGTGGCTGGAGCAGGTAGAAATATGGGAGCTCGAAAATCTGTACCCGAGCGACTCTGAGCTAATGGAGCTGAGGTATTCTGTGGTGTATTCGGCGTAGCACCCAATACAGCTGAGTATTGGTTGGAGGCGACGGAGCAAATTATGGATGAGCTGGATCTGACCCCTGAGGAGAAACTGAAAGGAATGGTGTCGCTACTACGCGATGAAGCATATCAATGGTGGCTCACAGTTCGGGATGGTGCCACAGCTGAAGATCTGACTTGGGAGTACGTTAAGGCGGCGTATCAGAAGAAGTATGTCGGCACGCGTTACACTGATGCGCAGAGAAAGGCATTTTTGGGGTTGGTTCAAGGGAATAAGTCCGTAGCAGAGTACGAAGCTGAATTCCTAAGGTTGAGCCGGTATGCTCGAGGAGTGGTGGCTACAGAGCATGAGCGATGTGTCCGGTTTGAGGACGGACTAAGGGATGACCTGAGGTTGTTAATAGCTCCACACCAGGAGCGAGAGTTTGCCGCGTTGGTAGAAAAGGCTAAGGTAGCCGAGGGAATTAAGGACTCTGTAGGGCGTAACACCGATCGAGAATGCATGAAAAAAGAGGTTTTGGATCGTCGAGATCGTCTGGGAATGTACAGAAGAGGCCTAGAGTTGATGGGCCGCAAGGTCAGCAAGTTGGTTCAGGAGGGCCGTATCGTACTTGTACCCAGTGTGGGAAGATGCATCTGGGAGAGTGTTGGAAGAAGACGGGAGGATGTTTCAAGTGTGGATCTAAAGATCACATGATTAAGGACTGTCCCATAAAGATAGACGGAAGTCGTCCCACAGGTCAGGGTTCTAATCAGGCTGGCAGATGTGGACAGCAGCCTCAGCGAGGTCGTGGTCCGAATGGTAGAGGTAACGGTGCTGGAAGGAGACGAGGAACACCTGGCAAAGGTGTTGGTAATACAGAGGCAAGACAGCTGGGTCTAGTGTATGCAGTTCGCCGGAGGGAGGATGGAAACGCACCAGACGTCATAACCGGTACGTTCCTTATAGTGAACAAGCCTTTTTTGCTTTGATTGATGTGGGCTCGACCCATTCCTATGTTGCATGTAGAGTAGTTGAAACTCTAGGCATAGCCTCTGAACTTTCTAGTAGGGAGATGATTGTAGTAAGCCCACTAGGTCAAACTGTAGTGGTGAATAAGATCTTTCGGAGTGTACCTCTAGAGATTCAGGGAGAGACATTTTCTGCCGACTTAATGGAACTACCCTTCGGAGAATTCGATCTTATACTTGGTATGGATTGGCTAGTGGAGCATCGGGCTATATTGGATTGTGTAGCTAAGCAAATAGAGTTAAGGACCCCGAAAGATGAGGAAATAGTTATGATAGGAGAAAGAAGAAACTACTTGTCTAACCTAGTTTCGGCATTAAAGGCGGATAAGATGGTTCGGAAGGGGTGCAAGGCATTTTTAGCCTTCATAAGTGCGTTGAGGGAAAAGAAGGAGGAGTTAGTGGAGATAGAACTGTAAGGGACTTTGAAGATGTGTTTCCAGAGGAATTACCCGGAATACCCCCGGATAGGGAGGTGGGATTTGGAATTGACTTGCTGCCTGGAACAGCTCCTGTGTCAATTGCCCCGTATAGAATGGCACCAAAGGAGTTGGTTGAGCTTAAAGCTCAGATCCAAGAGTTGCTTGATCGTGGGTTTATTCGACCCAGTGTGTCTCCGTGGGGAGCACCGGTCTTGTTTGTGAAGAAGAAGGACGAAACTATGCGTATGTGCATAGATTATCGTCAGTTGAATAAGCTGACCATCAAGAACAAGTACCCGTTGCCAAGGATAGACGACTTGTTCGATCAGCTTAAGGGGGCAGCAGTGTTCTCAAAAATCGATCTAAGGTCTGGATATCATCAGTTGAAGGTGAAGGAGACAGATATCCATAAGACAGCTTTCCGGACAAGATACGGCCATTACGAGTTTTTGGTAATGCCGTTCGGGTTGACGAATGCCCCAGCCGCGTTCATGGATATGATGAACCGGGTTTTTCAACCTTACTTGGATTAGTTCAACGTTGTGTTTATCGATGACATCCTAGTGTACTCTAAGTCTGAAGAGGAGCATGATGAGCATCTCCGGGTAGTGTTACAAGTGCTAAGGGAGAAGAAGCTTTATGCCAAATTCAGCAAATGTGAATTTTGGCTTAAGGAGGTTGCATTCTTAGGGCATGTGGTATCCGCAGAAGGAATTAGGGTGGATCCTCGAAAGATTGAGGCAGTGTTGGATTGGAAACCACCTAAGTCTGTGGCGGAGGTTCACAGTTTCTTAGGGTTGGCAGCTACTACAGAAGGTTTGTGAAAGGGTTTTCATCAATAGCTGCACCGTTGACAAAGTTGTTGAGGAAAGAAGTACCTTTCGTATGGACGGATAAGCAACAAGAGAGCTGTGAGAAGCTTAAGAGGGTGTTGACGTAAGCTCCAGTATTGATTCAGCCTGAGGCAGGAAAGGACTTCATGGTATATTGTGACGCTTCTCATACGAGATTGGGATGTGTTATGATGCAAGATGGAAAGGTAGTCGCTTATGCGTCTCGACAACTAAGGCCACATGAGGTTAACTACCCGACGCATGATTTGGAATTGGCGGCAGTGGTCTTTGCTCTTAAGGTGTGGAGGCACTACCTTTATGGAGAAAAGTTAGTGATCTACACAGACCACAAGAGCCCCAAGTATCTGTTGACTCAGAAGGAGTTGAACCTGAAACAGCAAAGGTGGGCGGAGTTGTTAAAGGATTACATTGTTCTATAGAGTACCACCCGAGCAAGGCGAATGTAGTGGCAGATGCCCTAAGTCGAAAAGTGGTGACGGATCTGAAGGTGATGTTCGCACATCTGAGTTTGTATGACGATGGAAGTTTGTTGGCAGAGTTGCAAGTCAAGCCGACATGGTTGAATGAGGTAAAGGAAAGTCGGTTGGTGGATGAGGATTTAAGTGCTAAGTTATAGCAAATGCAGAATGGAGAGTTGGAAGATTATGGTATTAATGACGAGGGACTATTGTGTTTCAAGGGTAAGGTCTGTATGCCGAAGAATGAGGAACTCAGGTAGAGAATTCTTCGAGAATCGCATAGTAGCCCTTATGCTATGCATCCCGGAGGGAGTAAGTTGTACAGAGATTTAAGGGAACAGTTTTGTTGGCCTGGTCTTAAGAGGGAAGTTACAGAATTTGTCGGCAAGTGTTTGACGTGTCGCTAGTTAAGGTCAACACCGTGTTCGTCGTGGTTACTTCACCAATCAAGATTCCGCAGTGGAAGTGGGAGAGAATCACCATGGACTTCATTAGTGGGCTTCCCCTTACGCCTACTAAGAAGGACTCAGTATGGGTGATAGTGGATCGGTTGACAAAGTCCGCGCATTTCATTCTAGTGCGAGTTGATTATTCTTTGCAGAAGTTGGTAAAGTTATATGTGGCAGAAATTGTGAGGTTGCATGGAGTTCCGGTATCGATTATCTCAGATAGGGATCCAAGGTTTACATCTCGATTTTGGAAAGCTTTACATCAAGCTTTAGGCACCAGATTGGATTTCACTACGGCATTTCATCCACAATCGGAAGGGTCAATCTGAACGAGTAATCTAAGTGTTAGAGGATATGCTGAGGGGATGCGTGTTAGACTTCAGAGGAAGTTGGGAAGAGTATTTGCCTTTAGCGAAATTTGCATACAACAATAGCTATCAGGCCAGCATTCGGATGGCACCGTATGAAGCGTTGTATGGACGGAAGTGTCGCACTCCTACGTGTTGGACAGAATTAGGGGAACGTCGAGTTTTGGGTCCAGCGATTGTGGTAGAATCTGAGGAAAAGGTTGAGGTAATTCGCACACGGTTGAAGGAAGCATCCGATAGGTAAAAGTCGTGCGACGATCCAAACTAAGGAGATAGAATTTGCTGTGGGAGATCAAGTGTTCCTTAAGGTTTCGCCATGGAAGAAAGTGATGAGGTTTGGTCACAAAGGGAAGTTAAGTCCAAGGTTTATAGGACCTTATCGGGTATTGAAGCGAGTTGGACCAGTAGCATACCAGTTAGAGTTGCCTCTAGAATTGAAGCAGATGCACGACGTATTCCATGTGTCGATGCTACATCGTTATCGATCAGATCCATACCATGTAGTTCCGGTTGAAGAGGTGGAGCTAAGGCCAGATCTGTCCTACGAGGAGGAGCCAATCCAGATTGTGGATCGAGATGTGAAAGTGCTACGGAGGAAGTCAGTTCCTCTAGTTAAAGTGTTATGGCGCAATCATGGATCAGAGGAAGCTTCGTGGGAGCCGGAAGAAGCAATGCGACAGCAATACCCTCGCCTATTTCAGCCAGGTAATTTCAAGGACGAAATTATTTTAAGAGGGGTAGAATTGTAATATCCCTGATTTATGGCTTGTGCATTATTGCTTAATTGAACGTGAAAGCATGCCTTTGTGTGTTATGCATGTGTTATGTGAATTTTTTTAGAATCTTAGAATGTAGGAAAATTCTTTAGAAAATATTCGATTATAAGTTCAAAAGAGGAAGCTAGGCAGAGTGGCCTTAAGAGAAATTGTGGGGGATTTATAACACAAAAATGGGCTTGGTGAAGTGGCTTGGATGCGCCACTTAAGGCCTCTGTAAATGACACCACAACAGGTGCAAATGGGCCAAGGTTCGAGTCGCATGGGAAGCTAAATAAAAGCTTTTATTTTTGCGGCAACAAGGGAAAGTGATGGACGGCATGGGGAGTCTATAGGAGGAGTTTAAGATGAGGTATTATTCTTTTAAAAATTTCGGCTAAGTAAGGGATAATTGATGATTTTATTTTTATTATTTTAAATGAAATGATAAAGAGAGGAGAAAGGAGAAAAAGGAGGAAGCTGATAAGAAGTAAGAGTTGGCCGGCCAAGGGGAATGTTTTGAATGGTATTTTCGGCTAATCATGGTATAGGTGTGCCGAAATTTTAATTCTTTTCTCATCTTTTCTTCAGTTGTGCCGAAAATTTCCAAGGAGAGCAACTTGTGTTCTTTTCTCTTCTTTTTCTTTTATTTGTGCTAGCCGAAATCTCCTTCTCTATTAAGACCACCATTGCCGATTCTTCCCCAAGACCTACACCTTTCCTTTCTTTCTTTGTTGAAGATGAATCCCTTGCACTCCATTCTCTTCTTCTTCCACAAATCTCCAAAAGCCAAAAACTCAGTAATCATCACCTAGGCTGTAGCCGATTTTCTCTGAAGGTTCAAGTGAAGATACAGTCAACTTCTGTAGTAAGGGTAAGACCAATTGATTTTAATTTTCAAACTTTCTTTAAGCCGAAAATTTGAAACTAATCCCCTTAATGTCTTTGGTCGAAACTATGAAGGATTCTCTCGGGATTTTTGAGTAGCCGACTTCTAGGGAGATTATTTGGGATTTCAGATCTAAGGTAAGTCATGTATTCGGCCAAGGGCCATTTATTAAGATTAAATGTTAGAGTTGGATCTAACACATGCCATAGTGATTTCGACAGATTCCCAACCAAAAAGCACTTTTTCGGGATTTAAAATCGTAAGGTAAGTACATATGTACATTCGGCCAAGGCCATACTTAGGGATTCCGATCTGTTTCTTAAATTTTTAAAAGTCGAAAACTAACCAAATCAATTGATCTAGTGTTAGCCGACTACAAGGAAAAAGGACTACAACGTTTCGGGATTTGATTATAATCAAATCGGCAACAAGGTAAGAGTTTTGGGTGTAATTAATCCTTCGGGATTTGATCATATAGCCGAATAGGCTTTTGCTAAACATTAAGTGATTGACCAAATGCAGGAACTTGAGATCTAAATCAGTAGATCGGGTTTTCGAGATTTGGAGTGAACTCGATAAGTATACCAGGTGTGTACCCCGCACTAAGCCTTAATAGATTTATGGTTATGTTATATTGAATGTGTTAATAAGGATACGTAAAATGTGACTAAGGGTACCATGCAATGATACAAAGTACTCAGGTACGTTAACTTACTACTATTATGGTTGTGATATCATGAATATCTGTTATGGTACATAAGTAAATATTGCTAAGAATGTGAAATAAAGAATGTGGCATAATCTTTGTATGATTTGTATGACATGGGGCATATGGGTGATATGTAAAGCGGAAGTGATCTGGTGGTTTATAACACAAATATCTGAATGTGGTGACTTCGGTCACATAATCTGAATGTGGTGACTCATGTCACAAAACTTTATCTGGTGGCTATGCCACAATATATATAAGGGCAATGAGCACGTCGTCTGCAGCGACTACCTTCGATGATGTGTAGCGGATGGAGGGTTGACTTAGTAGTCCCCACGGTGTGATGGTTGGTACGGGTGATGTGTAGCGGATGGCTATCTAGGTTTGGGTTCGGTTTTGCATCATTAATTCTATCTGTTATATGTATACATGTGTGATATGAAATGATATGCCTGAATCGTTGAAACTTAGTGTTGGTTACACACTGAGTCTGTTTGACTCACCCCGTTGTGGGATATGTTTGCAGGTGACGCTCAGTGATGGACCGGGTCGGTAGGAGCTTAGTGGTGGCCATGCTCAACTCAGAGTTTTTATTTGACTTTGGACTTTCTTTTACTTATTTAAGTATTTTGGTTTTTTTCGGAATTTGTTTTTAATGTAATAAGGCCATAGTATGAGACTGCTTTATGTTTGCTTTTATTTATTTCTATCACGATATTATTATTGATAAATCAAAAGTTGTCTAAATTGTTTTTGATAAAATAAACGTTAAATGTTTTGACACCTAAATATGAATGATTTTCAATTTAAGATAAACTTTGAAACGGAGAAATAAAGTTTTATAAATACCTAGATTTCAAGAATAAACTTGTTCTCAACTCAAGCCCAACCCAAAAATAAAATTTCTTTCAAAACCATTCAGAATATTCAAGAAGTTTTGAACCGTTTTATTCAAGGAACATACCAGATCCGGTCAAGGCTCGTGGGCCGGGTCTGGGGTGTTTCAAAGGATGACCAAGTCTTCTCAATTTTAATTTCAAATTCATGCTAAAAATAGCTATAGAGTGGATGGTTCCAACAGAGAAGTTGTTGGGCTAAATTTTGATTATTTTCCAACTATAAGGACCTTCAATTAATTATCTCGAAACATATTTTGGGCAGCAACCTTTATGTGCCGAATTTGGGCTCTTAGTTCCCCTTGTTAGACGGTTCTTCAGTCTAAAACTTAGCAAACATGTCCACCTTTCATCACCTTCTTTATTGGGTCAAGTAGTCAACCTAATGCCCCAAATTGCATGGTCTTGCCGTCCACATGGATAACTTGTACATGTCCATGTTTTATTTATTTAAATCATGTCTCCAAAGGACCTCCTACATAGTGAAAAATACATACATTAATAAATTAACATGAATTAATATAAAATATGCATGAAAATAATGTAATTAAGCATAATTTCACATACTTTCTAAATTCATGTCTAAAATTACTAATTAAGTAAAATTCACTTATTTCAATAATAATTACTCGAGATAAACACATTTATTAAGTAAAAAGGTGGTAAAAATAAATAGAAAAACCCTCTATAATTTTGAGTTCACAGTGGTGCATGTTTGATCACTTAATGACTAAATTAGTAATAATTTTAAACAATATTTTTACCTTACATAACTCTTATATGATGTTTGCTTATGAAATTGTAAAGTTGATTGAACATAGAAGTATGTTAGAGAAACTTATTGATTAAATAAGTATGACTTCATAGCTATTAAATTTTGGGTTAATAATTAGCCGAATTGCCATGGTTTTTTCCATAACATTCTTGACATTGTTTTTAATAATTTTAAGTTAAGGGGAGAAATTAATCTAACTCCTCCATGTTTTCGAAACCATTTTTATTTATTTTGGAAAAAAAAGGGATCGATTGGAAAATAAAAAATGGAGTGGAGTCGCCACCGACCCTTGTTTGAGGTATGATCGGATCACCATAAAACTTCAATTTATTAAAATAAATTTTGGTCTACAAAAATTCGAGAAAATGGGTTCGGGAGTCAGTTACGTACGAGGAAGGGTTAGCACCCTCGTAGCACCCAAAATTGGTACCTAATTGATTATTTAATGCTTAATTTTGAAATTTTGAAAAGATTCTAGCTTACGATCCGTTTGCTTAAAATACATTTGAACAAAATCATATTGGATGCCAAAAACCTCTTATTTCGAAGAAATAAAATGTCATACCCAGTGAGTTAGGGTACAACAACTTATATTCTCAAAACTGAACTTATCCTTTGATTTTTAAAACTCGTGTAATAAAGTTTGAAAAGGATATTCGGTTATTTGGGCTTTATGGAAAATTGGAACCCAGTAAGTTAGGGAACAATTTCTCAAAATTCCCGAATACGAAATATTACCTTTGTTTTTTTAGAAATTCTTACCTTGAGATGATAAAACGTCACATCCAGTGAGTTAGAACGCAACATCTCGAATTCTCGAGAATAGGTTTTTATTTAAAAATTTTATATATTTTGATTTAAAAAGGAAAAGGGTACTCGGTTGCTAGGATTTAACGAGAAAAATCGGAACCCAGTGAGTTAGGGCACGACTTTCTCAAAACTTCCAAACACGAGCATTGCCTTATTTTAAACCTTTGAACAAAATGATTTTTGAAACATGAACGGTGTTAAAACATGACTGTTTAAGCAAATAAAATGCGATGGAATAATAACATGCAATGCGGAGTAATTATTTACAAGTGAAATGCTACACTATTGAATCGCAAATGGCAAATAAATGTAAAATAACAATTACAATACACATAATAGCAATAATCACCGAACATGAAATTAATGATAGGCAAAATAATTTAAAATAAAACGCATACAAGTATAATATATGTGAAATATATTTGAAATAAACAAAAGTGATTTTAAACAAGTTTTAATACAAAAAGATTTTAAAGGATTAAAAAGAAAATATAAAAATATGAATAGATTTAAAAACATGCGTACATGGAATTATGATGAATTAACAATGTATTAAAAATAAATATCATAAAAATCTTGAATCAAAGGATGTAAAAAAAAAACTGTGCATAAAATCTAAATGAATCAATTTTAAAAATATATTTTACAAAAGAAAATATAAAAATAGAGGAAACAATTTAAAACAATATATTAAAATGATTTCAAGAAGAAATGAACAACAAATAAATTAAAAATAATAAAAGAATTACATAAGTTAAAATAAAATAGGTTCCATTGAAACAAATACAAAATCCAACGAACAATTTAAAAACTAATAAAGCCAATAAATTAAAAATAAGGACCATAATGAAAGGCGACCTGATGAACAGGGACTAAAAGCGCGAATATTCAAGTCCTCTAAACGCAACGTCTAAAAGTGGAAGAAATTGGAATGACATACAAAGTTCAGGTGAAAAATTAAAGATTTAAAGAACGCCCATATGACCTAATCAGATTGCGACGAAACAGGGAAGGATTGAATGTTAAATATTCCCTCAGAGACTGAAACGTGGGGATCTTGGCCACATTTGGGTCGGGTCATTGGATATTGGCCAATATGGCACCGTTTTGGAACCACTGAATCAGGTCCCAAACGGTGTCGTTTCAGACTAACTATAAGATCAATAATAAACCCTAAAATACCAATACTTAGCCATTTTGAAAACGAAAAATAAAATAAAAAAAACAAAATACTCCTTCATTCCCATTCTCAGCCGCCGCAAGGGATCCTCCCTTAAACACTATTATTCCACTAGAAATGGTGGTTAGTGATGCGCAGAAGTCCAACTTAGAACCAAGGTTCAAACCATAAGACCATTTCAACGCCGAAATCCTCTCCAAAAACCCCGATTTCGACGAAGGAGGAGAAGATTCTAGCGATCTACTCATGAAGGTATATCCTTCCTTTTCTTTTTATTTATTGTCTCATGCAAATAAAAAAGAGAAAAAGAAAATCAGAAGATAGCAAAGATCACTGAAAAGAAAAGAAAATTTCAATCACCTTCCGAAAACTAGTTTCCAGTTGTATTTCTGTATTCTCTGTGTGCGTAAAAAAAATACAAGTGTTTGATGGCCCTTTTTATAGTCGAATCGAAATAAAATTCTTTTATTTGTATATTTTCTGCTATTTCTCTGCTATTGGTGGCCTCGTTTGCAGGTATGAAAGGCGCGGACGTGGCATACGGAGGCGCGTGGGGCATGCGGAGGTACGAGCAGTGGTGTGCATGGAGGCACGAACGGGGGGAGGCTGCTGTAGCGCTGGAAAATTCTGGAAGCTCCCTTAGGGTCTTCTGAAACCTAAAAATGTTTGGGCCATTTGGGCCTCGAGACTTTGGGTTTTTGATTGGGTAGTGGTTAGTTGGGCTGTAATGGACATTTAATTATTGGACTGTTTTGGATTCTATTTTTTTTTTTAATTTTGGTTATTATTTTTTTTTGTTTTGTTTTGGTATGGGCTCGGGCAGATTGGGCTGATTGTAGCTGTCCCTCTTTGCTCATTGTCGTGTAACGGGAATGGAGCAAAAACTTTAAAAGAGCCAAATTTCTCCGGTCTTCTTGACTTCTTGGTGTTCACTTTCCTCAGGCAACCTCGTTCTTAATCCACTGCCTCTTTAGGGGCGTAGGAATTGGTACCTTGGTCTGCTCCAATGTGATTTTTGGGGAGAAGAGATCTGTACTGGAACTTCAAGGCGATAAGAATTCAGAGAGAAGAGATTTGTAACCCCAATCTTCCCTACTGAAACCTCACAAAAATAAGGGTTGATCCTCAATATATTCTCAATGAGAAGGGATTTGTAGCCTCAACCTACTCCACTGGAACTTTGAGGCGATAAGAATTCAGAGAGAAGAGATTTGTAACCTCAATCTTCCTTACTAAAACGTTAGGGAAATGAAATTTGGTAATCTCAACCTGCTCCACTGTATCTTCAAGAAGACAAGGTTGGTGGCTTAAATCTGCTTCATTGTCAATACATAGAGATAAGATTTGCCAAATTCGATTTGCTCCACTACCGCTTTAGGGAGATAAGATCTACAATCTTCAGTCTGCTTCCTGCAAACTCAGGGATTCCAGACTGATGTTTTCGATCCACTTCACTGCAAACTCAGGAAGACAAGATCTGCTATCTTCGGTCTGCTCCACTGCAAACTCAGGGATGCCAAACTAGCATCTTCGATCCGCTTCACTACAATCTCAGGAAGACAAGATCTGTTATCTTCAATCTACTCCACTGGAAACTCAGGGATGCTAGATTGGTATCTTTGATCTGCTTCACTGCAATCTCAGGAAGACAAGAAATGTTATCTTCGGTCTACTCCACTGCAAACTCAGGGATGCCAGACTAGTATCTTCGATCCGTTTCACTGCAATCTCAGGAAGACAAGATCATCTATCTTCAATCTGCTCCACTGCAAACTCAAGGATGCCAGACTGGTATCTTCGATCCGCTTCACTGCAATCTCAGGAAGACAAGATCTGCTATCTTTAGCCTGCTCCACTGCAAACTCAAGGATGCCAAACTAGTATCTTCGATCCACTTCACTGCAAACTTAGGAAGACAAGATCTGTGAATTCACTAATGTTGCGACACCGTCCTCTAGGGGGCCTATCCTGTAAAATCAATTTTGTGTTTATGCTTATACAAAATGGTTAGGATGCAATGATCAAAATGACTCTAATGCTCCTAACTAAATGTATTATGAATGACCTTTGCATGAATGCAGAATGTCATGAGAATAATTTTTTACAATGATTAGGAGGTCATTACTCATTGTTTATCAGGGTTTTATCACTGACGTATTATGCTGCCATCTTGTTCGACTGGTATTCTCGAAAGAAAACTCGAGAAAATAATTATATCTTGCTCAATAGATTTGCCCCATTGTAACTTCAGGGTTCATCTCATTGTGACTTAGTGGTATAGGATCTGAATATTTTCCAATCCATCCCGTTGTGACTCCTAAATGTAGGATTTGTTTCTTCTTCAATCCTGTAACAGACCAATTTTGACCCTAAATTGGAATGGTGGTTTCGGAACCACGAATCCGAGCCGATAAATATTTTATAATTTATTTTATGTTTATTATATGTGTGTTGATGTGTGTGAAAGTTTCAGTAAAAATATGATTGATTGAGTGTTTAATTTGATGAAAAGGATTTAATCGCTAAAAAGCTAAAAATTTGCATCCTAAGGTGTAGAGTACTAAATTGCTTGTGGCTTTCTAAGTGGGTGTCCTAAAAGGGCAATTAGCCCATTGACCATAGTGATGCACGGCAATGGACCAAGTTAGCTAGACTTATATATATGTTGGTTTAATTAAATTTTATTATATGCTTATGTTAGTAATTTATAAAATACTATATGTTAGTGTATAGGTTTATTTTTAAAGCATAAAATAAGGTCACTATTGTCTCTTCTCTCATAGCCGATTGTAGCAATTGAAAGGAGTAAATTGAATTGTTCTTCTTGCATGGGAGGGTTTGCATGTCAAATTCCCAAAATATTAGTGTAGTGGACGGTAAGCATGCTTTGAATGTCATGATTTTAGTGTTTTATAACTAAAGTATAGTTTGTTTAATGAGCATGATATAAAGAAAATAGATTAATTAAAAAAAGAATTATTTTGTTTCTCTCCTTCTCCTATCTTCTTCACCAAGCTATTGAAAGAAGAAGAGAAAGTTTCAAAAACTTCATGGTTCGACCATGCATGTAGTAGCAAGGTAGGTATTCTAGCTTGATTGAGAAAATCTTTACCTATGGGTTTTAATTGCTTTAAATGCTAATAAAATCATGTCAAAATTTTGAGATTTAGCATACTAATATTCGGCCTAGGATGAGTACTCTTGTGTGTATTTTGAGTTGAAAAAGGTCTAATAGTGATTCAAAAAAACAACATGAATTGCCTAAGAGTCTTAAATGAATTGAAGACTTGTGATTTCAATTATATTAGAATTATAGAAATTATTAGGATTTGAGCATGTAAATGCTCTTACCTTTCTACTGTAATATGTGTTCATAAATGGTGGTTAATTAGTTGTTGTTTAGTCTTGAAATAAAAAATAGACATGGGTACATTGAGTTGGCAAAAATTCGGTCATAAGAGAAAAATGAAAATTTAGCTATTCTATTTGGTTATATATTATATATATATGTATAAAGTTAATTTACAGCCATAGATAGGAAGTTAAGTCTTGAGTTAAAGTACATTAAATAAATTATTACCAATATGTTTAATAATGTTATCTTGATATACTTGAGCAATGTTCGTGAGTTAAATTATTATAATCACAATACATTCAAATTAATGTTCGATTTTAAATGACATTGATTGAAATGTATAAGTCATAATTATTGCTCGTATTCGGACATACATAATATACATGTTGGAAATATTCTATTTGTAATGCCGAAAGCATGGAATTAATATGTTTAAATGTTACAAATGTTAGGGGATTAATCGATAAATTATATATTATATGATTTTGATTTTAAATTGAATGAAAATGTGGTTAAATTGGTTTAATTGAACCGAATTAGATCAAGAACAAAAGGAGAAGAATTTGGAGCGAGGAAAAGCTAAATTAAACGAATAGTTGGAGATCTCGAACCTATCGACTTCTAAGGTAAGTCCTTTAGCTAAAATATGTCAATAAATTAATTATGAATTTAGTGAATGATGAATTGTGGAAATTTAGAGTATAAATTCATGATATAGCCGAATATGAATGTATAGTATTGAAGTGAATTTATTTTGGCTAATGCAAGGTGAATAAGTAAGTTCTTGAGCTAACTTATGTTTAAAAGTTATTTACGAATCTAATGAATGATAGAATTTGTATAAGTTTGGTGTAAAACCATGAGTTGGCCGAATGTGATGATGATGGATTGGATTGATTGCAAACATATTTAATGCAAATGTGAATAAATGCATATGGTTCGATATGTGATGTTGAAATGTGAAAAGCATGTAAAAATATTCGACATTCGGGCTTCGAGCCTAGCGGTGCCTTGTGCCTGTTATTTATCGGGCTTTTATGCCTAGCGTGCCCAGTGCCGGTGTTATTTATCGGGCTTTTAGGCAATGCCGGTGTTATTTATCGGGCTTTTACGCCTAGCAGGCCTTGTGCCGGTGTTACTTTTCAGGCTTTTACGCCTAGCAGGCTTGATGCCGGTGATGTATTTTACAAAAGAGAAATCGAATCTTTGCTCAAGACAACTTAAAGTCAAATTATTGAGTATATGGTTCAGGTAAGTATGTAAGGTATGCTATGTTTAACATCGCTTGGGTCGAGTTAATATTGATGGGTGTAATATGATGGAATTCAATTTTAGAATGTGCTATTATGGAACAATTGGTCTTCAAGTATAAATGTTAAGAAAGGAGATTTTCATGCGATATGCTTATATGAACT
Organism: Gossypium bickii; assembly: GCA_025503065.1. Lineage (NCBI taxonomy): Eukaryota > Viridiplantae > Streptophyta > Magnoliopsida > Malvales > Malvaceae > Gossypium > Gossypium bickii. The sequence continues at coordinate 69,981,507 of CP106709.1, forward strand.
TCAAAGAAATGTAGGTTGAAGGAAATGATTCCTAATTTACTTGGGTTAATGAATTACTAGTATTTGGCTTTGTATAAATAATTTACTTAATCGCCTAAGTGAAATGCTATAGGTTGATTGTTTTCATTTCAGTAAATATTTAAATGTTTTGTTATCATGAGTTAGGACTTACTAAGCTTGTGCTTAATTATGTGAAATGTTCTCCTTTGTTTTATAGATTTTGATCACGCTATGGCTCGTGAAGGATTTTCAAGAAGTCAACCACACTATCGCCTTCTTTTGGTATTTCGAATTTTGGCTACGAATTAGAAGGCATGTATAGGCTATATGAAGTCTTAGAAACATACGATGTTTGACCTTGTACATGTTTATAATAGCCATGCGAATATGGCTAAATTTTTAGTAAAGTACGATGTTGTGTTTCGATGTGTATGTTGGTTCATGATGGCAAGGTTTATGCTTTCTTAATCAAAGTTTAATCATTTTGTTAAGGAAATGTTTATATACTGAAATGAATCCTTGAATTAGGAATGTAGGTAAGTTCGGTTAGAAGCTAGTCTTTCATAAAATGCAACAAAACAGCTTGTAGTAACAGCAGCGATGTGAGTTAGAAAAATCACCAAAAATAGGGTATATTGAATTAAAAGGTGAATGAGATATGGAATTAAACCTTATTGTGTCTATTTTTACATGAAAGAAACAGAGTAGGCAAAAGATTTATATATTATGAGATAATTCAGTTTTAGTGAGACCTGCTCTGAACGAATTCGTGAGTCACTGTTCTGTTTTGGAAAAATTTTCAAAAATTGTACAAAAATAATTAGGAAGCATAGTTTATATGTGTAAAACCCTTAATGAGTCTATTTTTCATTGGTATAAACAAGAACATTATAGGAAATTTGTGCAATGAGATAACTGTATTTTTGTAGAGACAGGTCAGAATCATCAATAGTGAAACAGGGGAAACTTTAAGAAAAATCTGGTATTGATTGACCAGACCAAAAATTCTGGAAAAATTATGGAAAATTCTTATATGAGTCTAGTTTCGAGGAAAATTTACGGATCTAAATGTTGAGTTGGGTAACTCGAGTTATGGTCAAATTATCCAGCATGATGCAGTTTTGACAGCTTTAAGTTTTTATGTCCCGAACTTGTAGTCAAGTCTAGTAATGCCTCTTACTCAATTCCGCGATGGTCTCGGGTAAGGGGTGTTACATTTGATTGGTATCAGAGCTTACGGTTTAGTCGATTCTAGGACTACCGTAGCGCGTGTGTGAGTCTAGCTATACATGCCTTTATCATATATTGATAGTGTGGTGACTTCGCACTGAACTTTGTTTTATATAGTAAATGGATACTGATCCTGAAAGAGCCGCAGCTGATGACGTAGAGAGTGTAGCGCCGACTGACCGCACACACGGATCAGCGCGATCGACTCTCAACCTGTTTCGGTAGCCGCGAAGGAGAGACTAAACAAGCCTTTTATCGGATGATGAATGAGTGGTTTGCCCAATTTATTCGTAATAACCCGCCGTACATCAACCTCCACCCCGAATAATCCAACTCCGATTCCTTCAAAGGCCCCCAATGATAGATCCGATGAGATCTACTAGGCCCCAGCTTGATAAAATCAGAAAATTTGGGGCGAAGACTTTAAAGCCAACGACGATGATGACGCCGAGAGAGCCGAAATGTGGCTTGATAACACTATTCGGGTACTTGATGAGTCATCTTGTACTCGGATGAATGCCTCAAGTGTGCTATATCTTTATCATGGACATCGTGATATCACCGTGGAACACACTAGTATCGCGGTTCCGGAGAAAAAGTGACATGGGATTTCTTCCGAATGAATTTCGTAAGAAGTACATCACCAAAGATTTATTGATCAAAAACGAAAGGAGTTCTGGAGTCAAAACAGGGCGAATGATCAGAATCTAATATGAAAGAAAATTTGTCGCTCTCAAAGAGATATGCTAGAGAGTGTGTTTCTCTTGAAGCTATTATGTGTAAAAGATTTGAAGATGGCTCAAATGAAGATATAAAGATGTTTGTTGGCATTCTTGAAATTCAAGAGTTTGTGACTTTAGTTGAGAGAGCTTGCAAAGTCAAGAGAGCTCGGAAAGAGAAAAGAAAGGCCGAGACAGGCTTAGAGACATCCGTAAAAGATCTTTGGGTAAGGTCTTCCATTCCACAACCAAGAAGTCTAGAGATGACTACAACCGACATAAAGCTACTACGGATCCACCTAGACGGATCGACCTCCTATGAGCTCTCGAGCTACCTCGATAGCCGCTGTTGGTAACGCTCCACAAAATAGAGTTGAATGCAAGCACCGTGGGAAATGGCACTCGTGGAGTTGTAGATTTCATGATCGGTCTTGCTATAAATGTGGATCGTCGATCATTTTATTAGAGAATGTCCGGTTAGCCGAGCAAAATACGCTCGTAACACTAGACCGAGCAATATGTCAATGCGGGGTAGACCACCCGCATATTCCGCAATGTAGGTGGTAGTCGAAAAGAACGAAGAACACTATGGTTCGATCCGAGGCTAGAGCTCCAGAGCGTAGCGTATGCCGCACGAGCTAGAGAGGATGCTTCCTCCCCGACGCCATTACCGGTATTTTAACTCTTCATGATACTACTCAGAATTGCACTAATCGATCCCGGTTCGACTCATTCCTATGTGTGTGAAACTTTAAAATTTGGCAAGACTCGCTAGTTGAGTCTACCGAGTTTGTGATTCGTGTGTCCAACCCTTTGGGTAGATGTGTGCTTGTTAATAAAGTGTGTAGAGATTGCCCGTTAATGATTCGGGGTTATTGCTTCTCAGCTGATTTAATGTTGTTGCCCTTTGACGAATTTGATATAATCTTGGGTATGGATTGGTTAACTTCGCATGAGGCAAAGAGTGGATTGTAAAAGGAAGCTTATCGATTTGAAATGTCGAAATGGTGAGACCATCGAAATTAAATCTCGTGGACGTAAATGGGTTGCCTACAATAATATCTTCAATGTTAGCCCAAAATATGTGAGAAAAGGGTGTGAAGCTTATTTGGCCTATGTAATCGGATAATAAAATGTCCGAGATACAAATTGAATCAGATCGCTTGTATGTGAATACCCGATGTGTTTCTGAAGAACTACCGGTTTACCCTCAAAGACGAGAGATTGAGTTCGGCATTGAGTTAGTACCGGAAAGCGGCCCGATTTCGATAGCTCCGCATCGAATGGCACCTATTGAATTAAAAGAATTGAAAGCGCAGCTTGCAAGAGTTGACAGATAAGGGCTTCGTGCGACCGAAGTTTCTCTCCGTGGTGCACCGGTTTTATTTGTGAAAAAGAAAGATGGAAATATGCGAATGTGTATCGACTACGCATAACTAAATAAGGTAACCATAAAGAATAAGTACCAAGCACCTCGGATTGACGATTTATTTGATCAATTGAAGGGGGCTTCAAAGTTTTTCAAAATAGATTTGAGATCGGGCTATTATCGATTCATGAGTCGAGAGATTCGGATGTACCAAAGATCGCTTTCCGAACGAGGTACGGACACTATGAGTTTTTGGTTATGCCTTTTGGACTCACTAATGCACTGCTGCTTTTATGGATCTAATGAACCTGTCTTCCGGCGCTTTTTTTGGATCGGTTTGTAGTAGTGTTTATTGATGATATACCGATCTACTCCAAAAATGAAACGGAACATGCCGAGCATTTGAGATTAGTACTACAAATTTTGAGAGATCAACGATTGTATGCAAAGTTCGATAAAGTGTGAGTTCGGATGAATGAAGTCAACTTCTTGGGTCATGTTGTTTCGGTGTCAAGTATTCGGTGGATCCAAACAAAATAGCAACCATACTCGATTGGAAACCACCAAAGAATGTTTCCGAGATTCAAGTTTCCTAGGCTCAAGTGGTATTACAAAGCGGTTTGTAAAGGTTTTTCATTATAGCTACACCGTTGATGAGACTACTACGAAAGATGTCAAATTTGAGTGGTCGTAAAAATGTCGTAAAAGTTTCGAGCAGCTTGAAAGCCTTTTGACCAAAGCCCAGATTAACTCACTGAATCGGGTAAAGAATTTACTATTTTTAGTGATGCTTCCTTAAATGGGTCAAGGTTGTGTTTTAATGCAAGAAGGCAAGGTGATAGCCTACGCTTGAGACAATTGAAGCCGCATGAGAAAAATTATCCAACTCACGATCCGAGTTAGCGAACCATTGTGTTCGTGATTAAAAATTTGGCGTCACTACTTATTTGGCGAAAAATGTCATATTTATTCGTGATCACAAAAGTTTGAAATATTTGATGACTCGTAAAGACTTAAACTTGAGACAACGCAGATGGTTAGAATTGTCGAAAGACTATGAATTAGTGATTGACTACCATCCGGGAAAGCTAATGTTGTAGCGGATGCGTTAAGTCGAAAATCATTATTTACACTTCGCATTGAACGCACGGGTGGCTATGTCCGATGATGGTTCGATCGTGAGCGAGCTACAAGCAAGACCGATGTTTATTCAAAGAGATTTGTGATGCACGTAAAGTTGACGAAAAATTGATTGCTATTCGAGTCGGTGTGGAAGTGGTACGTAATCGATTTTCGATTGATGCAAATGGTTGTTTGAATTATAAAGGCCGATTGTGTGTTCCAAAGAACTCGATTTGATACGATGATCCCGTGTGAGGCCCATAGTGGTCGCACTATCGATACACTCGGGTAGCACTAAAATGTATAACGATTTGAAGCAATTCTATTGGTGGCTCGGCATGAAACGAGATATATCCGAGTTTGTTTCTAAGTGCTTAATCACAACAAGTAAAAGCCGAGCATCAAGTACCGTCCGGATTACTTCAACCAATCATGATACCCGAATGGAAATGGGATAGAATTACAATGGATTTTGTATCCGGGCTTCCTATGACACCGAGTAAGAAAGATGCCGTATGGGTTATCGTTGATAGATCGACTAAATCACTCATTTTGTGCCGCATGCGCACTCAATTATTCACTTGATAAACTTGCTGAATTGTATGTGTCGCAGATTGTAAGGTTGCACGGTGTACCGAGTTCTATTGTTTCAGATAGAGACCCAAGATTCACATCGCGGTTCTGGAAGAAATTACAAGATGCTCTAGGTACTAAACTTCATTTTAGTACAGCCTTCCATCCGCAAACAGACGGTCAATCTGAGCGAACTATTTTAATACTTGAGGACATGTTGAGGTGTTGCGTTCTCGAATTTGAAGGTACGTGGGAACGATACCTACCTTTGATTGAATTTGCTTACAATAATAGTTTCCAATCTAGCATAAAAATGGCGCCTTATGAAGCCTTATATGGTCGAAAATGTCACACACCGTTGTATTGGACTGAACTCAGCGAAAACAAGATACACGGGGTTGATTTGATTAAAGAAACAGAACAGAAGGTGGTACTTATTAGAAATAACTTGAAAGCCGCCGGATCGATCGCCGTAAGTCCTATGCCGATTTGAAACGTAAGGATATTGAATTTCGTGTCTGAGATCGGGTGTTCTTAAAGGTTTCTCCGTGGAAGAAAATACTCCGATTCGGCGAAAAGCAAGTTGAGTCCGAGATTTATCGACCGTATGAAATTATAGAGCGTATAGGGCCTGCTGCTTATAGATTGAAATTGCCCTTGACTTAGAAAAGATACACAATGTATTTCATGTTTCGATGCTTCGCAAATATAGATCGGATCCGTCCCATGTGATTACAATCACGAGATTGAAATTAGATCCGATTTGACATATGATGAGGAACCGATCCGTATCTTAGCTCGGGAAATAAAAGAGTTGAGAAATAAAAGAATTCCATTAGTAAAGGTTTTATGGAATCGTCACGGAGTTGAAGAGGCTACGTGGGAGCCTGAGGAGTCAATGAGGAAACATTATCCGAACTTATTTAACTGTAAGATTTTCGGGACGAAAATCCTAAGAGGGAGAGTTGTAATGCACCAATTTTGACCCTAAATTGGAATGGTGGTTTCGGAACCACGAATCCGAGCCGATAAATATTTTATAATTTATTTTATGTTTATTATATGTGTGTTGATGTGTGTGAAAGTTTCGTAGAAAAATATGATTGATTGAGTGTTTAATTTGATGAAAAAGGATTTAATCGCTAAAAGCTAAAAATTTGCATCCTAAGGTGTAGAGTACTAAATTGCTTGTGGCTTTCTAAGTGGGTGTCCTAAAAGGGCAATTAGCCCATTGACCATAGTGATGCACTATGAATGGACCAAGTTAGCTAGACTTATATATATGTTGGTTTAATTAAATTTTATTATATGCTTATGTTAGTAATTTATAAAATACTATATGTTAGTGTATAGGTTTATTTTTAAAGCATAAAATAAGGTCACTATTGTCTCTTCTCTCATAACCGATTGTAGCAATTGAAAGGAGTAAATTGAATTGTTCTTCTTGCATGGGAGGGTTTGCATGTCAAATTCCCAAAATATTAGTGTAGTGGACTGGTAAGCATGCTTTGAATGTCATGATTTTAGTGTTTTATAACTAAAGTATAGTTTGTTTAATGAGCATGATATAAAGAAAATAGATTAATTAAAAAAAGAATTATTTTGTTTCTCTCCTTCTCCCTATCTTCTTCACCAAGCTATTGAAAGAAGAAGAGAAAGTTTCAAAACTTCATGGTTCGCCATGCATGTAGTAGCAAGGTAGGTATTCTAGCTTGATTGAGAAAATCTTTACCTATGGGTTTTAATTGCTTTAAATGCTAATAAAATCATGTCAAAATTTTGAGATTTAGCATACTAATATTCGGCCTAGGATGAGTACTCTTGTGTGTATTTTGAGTTGAAAAAGGTCTAATAGTGATTCAAAAAAACAACATGAATTGCCTAAGAGTCTTAAATGAATTGAAGACTTGTGATTTCAATTATATTAGAATTATAGAAATTATTAGGGATTTGAGCATGTAAATGCTCTTACCTTTCGGCTGTAATATGTGTTCATAAATGGTGGTTAATTAGTTGTTGTTTAGTCTTGAAATAAAAAAATAGACATGGGTACATTGAGTTGGCAAAAATTCGGTCATAAGAGAAAAAATGAAAATTTAGCTATTCTATTTGGTTATATATTATATATATATGTATAAAGTTAATTTACAGCCATAGATAGGAAGTTAAGTCTTGAGTTAAAGTACATTAAATAAATTATTACCAATATGTTTAATAATGTTATCTTGATATACTTGAGCAATGTTCGTGAGTTAAATTATTATAATCACAATACATTCAAATTAATGTTCGATTTTAAATGACATTGATTGAAATGTATAAGTCATAATTATTGCTCGTATTCGGACATACATAATATACATGTTGGAAATATTCTATTTGTAATGCCAAAGCATGGAATTAATATGTTTAAATGTTACAAATGTTAGGGATTAATCGATAAATTATATATTATATGATTTTGATTTTAAATTGAATGAAAATGTGGTTAAATTGGTTTAATTGAACCGAATTAGATCAAGAACAAAAGGAGAAGAATTTGGAGCGAGGAAAAGCTAAATTAAACGAATAGTTGGAGATCTCGAACCTCTCGACTTCTAAGGTAAGTCCTTTAGCTAAAATATGTCAATAAATTAATTATGAATTTAGTGAATGATGAATTGTGGAAATTTAGAGTATAAATTCATGATATAGCCGAATATGAATGTATAGTATTGAAGTGAATTTATTTTGGCTAATGCAAGGTGAATAAGTAAGTTCTTGAGCTAACTTATGTTTAAAAGTTATTTACGAATCTAATGAATGATAGAATTTGTATAAGTTTGGTGTAAAACCATGAGTTGGCCGAATGTGATGATGATGGATTGGATTGATTGCAAACATATTTAATGCAAATGTGAATAAATGCATATGGTTCGATATGTGACAGTGAAATGTGAAAAGCATGTAAAAATATTCGACATTTCGGGCTTCGAGCCTAGCGTGCCTTGTGCCGGTGTTATTTATCGGGCTTTTATGCCTAGCAGGCCTTGTGCCGGTGTTATTTATCGGGCTTTTAGGCAATGCCGGTGTTATTTATCGGGCTTTTACGCCTAGCAGGCCTTGTGCCGGTGTTACTTTTCAGGCTTTTACGCCTAGCAGGCTTGATGCCGGTGATGTATTTTACAAAAGAGAAATCGAATCTTTGCTCAAGACAACTTAAAGTCAAATTATTGAGTATATGGTTCAGTAAGTATGTAAGGTATGCTATGTTTAACATCGCTTGGTTCGAGTTAATATTGATGGGTGTAATATGATGGAATTCGATTTTAGAATGTGCTATTATGGAACAATTGGTCTTCAAGTATAAATGTTAAGAAAGGAGATTTTCATGCGATATGCTTATATGAACTTCAAAGAAATGTAGGTTGAAGGAAATGATTCCTAATTTACTTGGGTTAATGAATTACTAGTATTTGGCTTTGTATAAATAATTTACTTAATCGCCTAAGTGAAATGCTATAGGTTGATTGTTTTCATTTCAGTAAATATTTAAATGTTTTGTTATCATGAGTTAGGACTTACTAAGCTTGTAAGCTTAATTATGTGAAATGTTCTCCTTTGTTTTATAGATTTTGATCACGCTATGGGCTCGTGAAGGATTTTCAAGAAGTCAACCACACTATCGCCTTCTTTTGGTATTTCAATTTTGCTCTACGAATTAGAAGGCATGTATAGGCTATATGAAGTCTTAGAAACATACGATGTTTGACCTTGTACATGTTTATAATAGCCATGCGAATATGGCTAAATTTTTAGTAAGTACGATGTTGTGTTTCGATGTGTATGTTGGTTCATGATGGCAAGGTTTATGCTTTCTTAATCAAAGTTTAATCATTTTGTTAAGGAAATGTTTATATACTGAAATGAATCCTTGAATTAGGAATGTAGGTAAGTTCGGTTAGAAGCTAGTCTTTCATAAAATGCAACAAAACAGCTTGTAGTAACAGCAGCGATGTGAGTTAGAAAAATCACCAAAAATAGGGTATATTGAATTAAAAGGTGAATGAGATATGGAATTAAACCTTATTGTGTCTATTTTTACATGAAAGAAACAGAGTAGGCAAAAGATTTATATATTATGAGATAATTCAGTTTTAGTGAGACCTGCTCTGAACGAATTCGTGAGTCACTGTTCTGTTTTGGAAAAATTTTCAAAAATTGTACAAAAATAATTAGGAAGCATAGTTTATATGTGTAAAACCCTTAATGAGTCTATTTTTCATTGGTATAAACAAGAACATTATAGGAAATTTGTGCAATGAGATAACTGTATTTTTGTAGAGACAGGTCAGAATCATCAATAGTGAAACAGGGGAAACTTTAAGAAAAATCTGGTATTGATTGACCAGACCAAAAATTCTGGAAAAATTATGGAAAATTCTTATATGAGTCTAGTTTCGAGGAAAATTTACGGATCTAAATGTTGAGTTGGGTAACTCGAGTTATGGTCAAATTATCCAGCATGATGCAGTTTTGACAGCTTTAAGTTTTTATGTCCTGAACTTGTAGTCAAGTCTAGTAATGCCTCTTACTCAATTCCGGCGATGGTCTCGGGTAAGGGGTGTTACATTTGATTGGTATCAGAGCTTACGGTTTAGTCGATTCTAGGACTACCGTAGCGCGTGTGAGTCTAGCTATACATGCCTTTATCATATATTGATAGTGTGGTGACTTCTGGCAGCCTGAACTTTGTTTTATATAGTAAATGGATACTGATCCTGAAAGAGCCGCAGCTGATGACGTAGAGAGTGTAGCGCCTGACCGTGCACACGGATCAGCGCCGGTCGACTCTCAACCTGTTTCGGGTAGCCACGAAGGAGAGACTAAACAAGCCTTTTATCGGATGATGAATGAGTGGTTTGCCCAATTTATTCGTAATAACCCGCCGCGTACATCAACCTCCACCCCTGAATAATCCAACTCCGATTCCTTCAGTGCCTCCAATGATAGATCCGATGAGATCTACTAGGCCCCCAGTTGATAAAATCAGAAAATTTGGAGCCAAGACTTTAAAGCCAACGACGATGATGACGCCGAGAGAGCCGAAATGTGGCTTGATAACACTATTCGTACTTGATGAGCTGTCTTGTACTCCGATGAATGCCCAAGTGTGCTATATCTTTATTTGCGGGACACTTTGATATCACCGTGGAACACACTAGTATCGCGGTTCCGAAGGAAAAAGTGACATGGGATTTCTTCCGAATAAATTTCGTAAGAAGTACATCACCAAAGATTTATTGATCAAAACGAAAGGAGTTCCCGGAGAAATCAAACAAAGCAGGCGAATGATCAGAATTAATATGAAAGAAAATTTGTCGCTCACAGATATGCTAGAGAGTGTGTTTCTCTTTGAAGCTATTATGTGTAAAAGATTTGAAGATGGCCTGAATGAAGATATAAAGATGTTTGTTGGCATTCTTGAAATTCAAGAGTTTGTGACTTTAGTTGAGAGAGCTTGCAAAGTCAAGAGCTCGGAAGAGAAAAAAGAAAGGTGAGATGTAAGTTAGAGACATCCGTAAAAGATCTTTGGGTAAGGTCTTCCATTCCACAACCAAGAAGTCTAGAGATGACTACAACCGACATAAAGCTACTACGGATCCACCTAGACGGGATCGACCTCCTATGAGCTCTCGAGCTACCTCGATAGCCAGTGTTGGTAACGTTCCACAAAATAGAGTTGAATGCAAGCACTGTGGGAAATGGCACTCAGGGAGTTGTAGATTTCATGATCGGTCTTGCTATAAATGTGGATCATCAGATCATTTTATTAGAGAATGTCCGAAGTTAGCTGAGCAAAATACAGTTCAGAACACTAGACCGAGCAATATGTCAATGCGGGGTAGACCACCCAGACATTCCGGCAATGTAGGTGGTAGTCAGAAAGGAACGAAGAACACTATGGTTCGATCTGAGGCTAGAGCTCCAGCTAGAGCGTATGCTGCACGAGCTAGAGAGGATGCTTCCTCCCCCGACGTCATTACCGGTATTTTCACTCTTCATGATACTACTGTAATTGCACTAATCGATCCTGGTTCGACTCATTCCTATGTGTGTGAAACTTTAAAATTTGGCAAGACTCTGCTAGTTGAGTCTACCGAGTTTGTGATTCGTGTGTCCAACCCTTTGGGTAGATGTGTGCTTGTTAATAAAGTGTGTAGAGATTGCCCGTTAATGATTCGGGGTTATTGCTTCTCAGCTGATTTAATGTTGTTGCCCTTTGACGAATTTGATATAATCTTGGGTATGGATTGGTTAACTTCGCATGAGGCAGTAGTGGATTGTAAAAGGAAGCTTATCGATTTGAAATGTGGAAATGGTGAGACCATCGCAATTAAATCTGTGGACGTAAATGGGTTGCCTACAATAATATCTTCAATGTTAGCCCAAAAATATGTGAGAAAAGGGTGTGAAGTTTATTTGGCCTATGTAATTTGGATAATAAAATGTCCGAGATACAAATTGAATCAGATCGCTTGTATGTGAATACCCCGATGTGTTTCCTGAAGAACTACCGGGTTTACCCCCAGTACGAGAGATTGAGTTAGGCATTGAGTTAGTACCGGGTGCGGCTCCGATTTCGATAGCTCTGTACCGAATGGCACCTATTGAATTAAAAGAATTGAAAGCGCAGTTGCAAGAGTTGACAGATAAGGGCTTCGTGCGACCGAGTTTCTCTCCGTGGGGTGCACCGGTTTTATTTGTGAAAAAGAAAGATGGAACTATACGAATGTGTATCGACTACAGACAACTAAATAAGGTAACCATAAAGAATAAGTACCCGTTACCTCGGATTGACGATTTATTTGATCAATTGAAGGGGGCTTCAGTGTTTTCGAAAATAGATTTGAGATCGGGCTATTATCAGTTGCGAGTCAGAGATTCAGATGTACCAAAGACTGCTTTCCGAACGAGGTACGGACACTATGAGTTTTTGGTTATGCCTTTTGGACTCACTAATGCACCTGCTGTTTTTATGGATCTAATGAACCGGGTCTTCCGACAGTTTTTGGATCGGTTTGTAGTAGTGTTTATTGATGATATACTGATCTACTCCAAAAATGAAACGGAACATGCTGAGCATTTGAGATTAGTACTACAAATTTTGAGAGATCAACGATTGTATGCAAAGTTCAGTAAGTGTGAGTTCTGGATGAATGAAGTCAACTTCTTGGGTCATGTTGTTTCGGTGTCAAGTATTCGGGTGGATCCAAACAAAATAGCAGCCATACTCGATTGGAAACCACCAAAGAATGTTTCCGAGATTCGAAGTTTCCTAGGCCTGGCGGGGTATTACAAGCGGTTTGTAAAAGGTTTTTCTGTTATAGCTACACCGTTGATGAGACTACTACAGAAAGATGTCAAATTTGAGTGGTCAGAAAAATGTCAGAAAAGTTTCGAGCAGTTGAAAGCCTTTTTGACCGAAGCCCCAGTATTAACTCAGCCTGAATCGGGTAAAGAATTTACTATTTTTAGTGATGCTTCCTTAAATGGGCTGGGTTGTGTTTTAATGCAAGAAGGCAAGGTGATAGCCTACGCTTCGAGACAATTGAAGCCGCATGAGAAAAATTATCCAACTCACGATCCGAGTTAGCGACCATTGTGTTCGCATTAAAAATTTGGCGTCACTACTTATTTGGCGAAAAATGTCATATTTATTCAGATCACAAAAGTTTGAAATATTTGATGACTCAGAAAGACTTAAACTTGAGACAACGCAGATGGTTAGAATTGCTGAAAGACTATGAATTAGTGATTGACTACCATCCGGGGAAAGCTAATGTTGTAGCGGATGCGTTAAGTCGAAAATCATTATTTACACTTCGTGCATTGAACGCACGGGTGGCTATGTCTGATGATGGTTCGATCGTGGCGAGCTACAAGCAAGACCGATGTTTATTCAAAGCAGATTTGTGATGCATGAAAAGTTGACGAAAAATTGATTGCTATTCGGAGTCAGTGTGGAAGTGGTACAGAATCAGATTTTCAGATTGATGCAAATGGTTGTTTGAATTATAAAGGCCGATTGTGTGTTCCAAAGAACTCAGATTTGATACAGATGATCCTGTGTGAGGCCCATAGTGGTCGACTATCGATACACTCGGGTAGCACTAAAATGTATAACGATTTGAAGCAATTCTATTGGTGGCCTGGCATGAAACGAGATATATCCGAGTTTGTTTCTAAGTGCTTAATCATCAACAAGTAAAAGTCGAGCATCAAGTACCGTCCGGATTACTTCAACCAATCATGATACCCGAATGGAAATGGGATAGAATTACAATGGATTTTGTATCCGGGCTTCCTATGACACCGAGTAAGAAAGATGCCGTATGGGTTATCGTGAGATAGATCGACTAAATCACTCATTTTGTGCCTAAGACGTACCAATTATTCACTTGATAAACTTGCTGAATTGTATGTGTCGCAGATTGTAAGGTTGCACGGTCTGCGAGTTCTATTGTTTCAGATAGAGACCCAAGATTCACATCGCGTTCTGGAAGAAATTACAAGATGCTCTATGTACTAAACTTCATTTTAGTACAGCCTTCCATCCGCAAACAGACGGTCAATCTGAGCGAACTATTTTAATACTTGAGGACATGTTGAGGTGTTGCGTTCTCGAATTTGAAGGTACGTGGGAACGATACCTACCTTTGATTGAATTTGCTTACAATAATAGTTTCCAATCTAGCATAAAAATGGCGCTTATGAAGCCTTATATGGTCGAAAATGTCACACACCGTTGTATTGGGTCGAACTCAATAAAACAAGATACACGGGTTAATTTGATTAAAGAAACAGAATGCGTAAGGTGGTACTTATTAGAAATAACTTGAAAGTCGCCGGATCGTCAGAAGTCCTATGCCGATTTGAAACGTAAGGATATTGAATTTCAGGTCGGAGATCGGGTGTTCTTAAAGGTTTCTCCGTGGAAGAAAATACTCCGATTCGGTCAGAAAGGCAAGTTGAGTCCGAGATTTATCGGACCGTATGAAATTATAGAGCGTATAGGGCCCGTTGCTTATAGATTGAAATTGCCCTTTGACTTAGAAAAGATACACAATGTATTTCATGTTTGATGCTTATGAAATATAGATCGGATCCGTCCCATGTGATTACACCGTCAGAGATTGAAATTAGATCTGATTTGACATATGATGAGGAACCGATCCGTATCTTAGCTCGGGAAATAAAAGAGTTGAGAAATAAAAGAATTCCATTAGTAAAGGTTTTATGGAATCGTCACGGAGTTGAAGAGGCTACGTGGGAGCCTGAGGAGTCAATGAGGAAACATTATCCGAACTTATTTAATCGGTAAGATTTTCTGGGACGAAAATCCTTAAGAGGGAGAGTTGTAATGCACCAATTTTGACCCTAAATTGGAATGGTGGTTTCGGAACCACGAATCCGAGCCGATAAATATTTTATAATTTATTTTATGTTTATTATATGTGTGTTGATGTGTGTGAAAGTTTCGTAGAAAAATATGATTGATTGAGTGTTTAATTTGATGAAAAAGGATTTAATCGCGAAAAGCGAAAAATTTGCATCCTAAGGTGTAGAGTACTAAATTGCTTGTGGCTTTCTAAGTGGGTGTCCTAAAAGGGCAATTAGCCCATTGACCATAGTGATGCACTTGCAATGGACCAAGTTAGCTAGACTTATATATATGTTGGTTTAATTAAATTTTATTATATGCTTATGTTAGTAATTTATAAAATACTATATGTTAGTGTATAGGTTTATTTTTAAAGCATAAAATAAGGTCACTATTGTCTCTTCTCTCATAGCCGATTGTAGCAATTGAAAGGAGTAAATTGAATTGTTCTTCTTGCATGGGAGGGTTTGCATGTCAAATTCCCCAAAATATTAGTGTAGTGGACGGTAAGCATGCTTTGAATGTCATGATTTTAGTGTTTTATAACTAAAGTATAGTTTGTTTAATGAGCATGATATAAAGAAAATAGATTAATTAAAAAAAGAATTATTTTGTTTCTCTCCTTCTCCTATCTTCTTCACCAAGCTATTGAAAGAAGAAGAGAAAGTTTCAAAACTTCATGGTTCGGCCATGCATGTAGTAGCAAGGTAGGTATTCTAGCTTGATTGAGAAAATCTTTACCTATGGGTTTTAATTGCTTTAAATGCTAATAAAATCATGTCAAAATTTTGAGATTTAGCATACTAATATTCGGCCTAGGATGAGTACTCTTGTGTGTATTTTGAGTTGAAAAAGGTCTAATAGTGATTCAAAAAAACAACATGAATTGCCTAAGAGTCTTAAATGAATTGAAGACTTGTGATTTCAATTATATTAGAATTATAGAAATTATTAGGGATTTGAGCATGTAAATGCTCTTACCTTTCGGCTGTAATATGTGTTCATAAATGGTGGTTAATTAGTTGTTGTTTAGTCTTGAAATAAAAAAATAGACATGGGTACATTGAGTTGGCAAAAATTCGGTCATAAGAGAAAAATGAAAATTTAGCTATTCTATTTGGTTATATATTATATATATATGTATAAAGTTAATTTACAGCCATAGATAGGAAGTTAAGTCTTGAGTTAAAGTACATTAAATAAATTATTACCAATATGTTTAATAATGTTATCTTGATATACTTGAGCAATGTTCGTGAGTTAAATTATTATAATCACAATACATTCAAATTAATGTTCGATTTTAAATGACATTGATTGAAATGTATAAGTCATAATTATTGCTCGTATTCGGACATACATAATATACATGTTGGAAATATTCTATTTGTAATGCCAAAAGCATGGAATTAATATGTTTAAATGTTACAAATGTTAGGGATTAATCGATAAATTATATATTATATGATTTTGATTTTAAATTGAATGAAAATGTGGTTAAATTGGTTTAATTGAACCAAATTAGATCAAGAACAAAAGGAAGAATTTGGAGCGAGGAAAAGCTAAATTAAACGAATAGTTGGAGATCTCGAACCTATCGACTTCTAAGGTAAGTCCTTTAGCTAAAATATGTCAATAAATTAATTATGAATTTAGTGAATGATGAATTGTGGAAATTTAGAGTATAAATTCATGATATAGCCAATATGAATGTATAGTATTGAAGTGAATTTATTTTGGCTAATGCAAGGTGAATAAGTAAGTTCTTGAGCTAACTTATGTTTAAAAGTTATTTACTGAATCTAATGAATGATAGAATTTGTATAAGTTTGGTGTAAAACCATGAGTTGGCGAATGTGATGATGATGGATTGGATTGATTGCAAACATATTTAATGCAAATGTGAATAAATGCATATGGTTCGATATGTGACAGTGAAATGTGAAAAGCATGTAAAAATATTCGACATTCGGGCTTGAGCCTAGCGGCCTTGTGCTTGGGTGTTATTTATCGGGCTTTTATGCCTAGCGTGCCTTGTGCCGGTTGTTATTTATCGGGCTTTTAGGCAATGCCGGTGTTATTTATCGGGCTTTACGCCTAGCGTGCCCTTGTGCTGCAGTGTTACTTTTCGAGCTTTTACGCCTAGCGTGCTTGATGCCTGTGATGTATTTTACAAAAGAGAAATCGAATCTTTGCTCAAGACAACTTAAAGTCAAATTATTGAGTATATGGTTCAGTAAGTATGTAAGGTATGCTATGTTTAACATCGCTTGGTCGAGTTAATATTGATGGGTGTAATATGATGGAATTCAATTTTAGAATGTGCTATTATGGAACAATTGGTCTTCAAGTATAAATGTTAAGAAAGGAGATTTTCATGCGATATGCTTATATGAACTTCAAAGAAATGTAGGTTGAAGGAAATGATTCCTAATTTACTTGGGTTAATGAATTACTAGTATTTGGCTTTGTATAAATAATTTACTTAATCGCCTAAGTGAAATGCTATAGGTTGATTGTTTTCATTTCGTAAATATTTAAATGTTTTGTTATCATGAGTTAGGACTTACTAAGCTTGTAAGCTTAATTATGTGAAATGTTCTCCTTTGTTTTATAGATTTTGATCACGTTATGGGCTCGTGAAGGATTTTCAAGAAGTCAACCACACTATCGCCTTCTTTTGGTATTTCAATTTTGGCTCACGAATTAGAAGGCATGTATAGGCTATATGAAGTCTTAGAAACATACGATGTTTGACCTTGTACATGTTTATAATAGCCATGCGAATATGGCTAAATTTTTAGTAAGTACGATGTTGTGTTTCATGTGTATGTTGGTTCATGATGGCAAGGTTTATGCTTTCTTAATCAAAGTTTAATCATTTTGTTAAGGAAATGTTTATATACTGAAATGAATCCTTGAATTAGGAATGTAGGTAAGTTCGGTTAGAAGCTAGTCTTTCATAAAATGCAACAAAACAGCTTGTAGTAACAGCAGCGATGTGAGTTAGAAAAATCACCAAAAATAGGGTATATTGAATTAAAAGGTGAATGAGATATGGAATTAAACCTTATTGTGTCTATTTTTACATGAAAGAAACAGAGTAGGCAAAAGATTTATATATTATGAGATAATTCAGTTTTAGTGAGACCTGCTCTGAACGAATTCGTGAGTCACTGTTCTGTTTTGGAAAAATTTTCAAAAATTGTACAAAAATAATTAGGAAGCATAGTTTATATGTGTAAAACCCTTAATGAGTCTATTTTTCATTGGTATAAACAAGAACATTATAGGAAATTTGTGCAATGAGATAACTGTATTTTTGTAGAGACAGGTCAGAATCATCAATAGTGAAACAGGGGAAACTTTAAGAAAAATCTGGTATTGATTGACCAGACCAAAAATTCTGGAAAAATTATGGAAAATTCTTATATGAGTCTAGTTTCGAGGAAAATTTACGGATCTAAATGTTGAGTTGGGTAACTCGAGTTATGGTCAAATTATCCAGCATGATGCAGTTTTGACAGCTTTAAGTTTTTATGTCCTGAACTTGTAGTCAAGTCTAGTAATGCCTCTTACTCAATTCCGGCGATGGTCTCGGGTAAGGGGTGTTACATTTGATTGGTATCAGAGCTTACGGTTTAGTCGATTCTAGGACTACCGTAGCGCGTGTGAGTCTAGCTATACATGCCTTTATCATATATTGATAGTGTGGTGACTTAGCCTGAACTTTGTTTTATATAGTAAATGGATCTCGATCCTGAAAGAGCGCGGTGATGACGTAGAGAGTGTAGCGCCTGACCGTGCACGCGGATCAGCGCCGGTCGACTCTCAACCTGTTTCGGGTAGCCACGAAGGAGAGACTAAACAAGCCTTTTATCGGATGATGAATGAGTGGTTTGCCCAATTTATTCAGAATAACCCGGCCGTACATCAACCTCCACCCCTGAATAATCCAACTCCGATTCCTTCAGTGCCCCCAATGATAGATCCGATGAGATCTACTAGGCCCCCAGTTGATAAAATCAGAAAATTTGGAGCCGAAGACTTTAAAGCCAACGACGATGATGACGCTGAGAGAGCCGAAATGTGGCTTGATAACACTATTCGGGTACTTGATGAGCTGTCTTGTACTCCGGATGAATGCCTGAAGTGTGCTATATCTTTCTTCAAGGGACATCTGCATATCACCAGTGGAACACACTAGTATCGATGGTTCCGGGAAAAAGTGACATGGGATTTCTTCCGAATAAATTTACGTAAGAAGTACATCACCAAAGATTTATTGATCAAAACGAAAGGAGTTCTGGAGTCAAAAGCAGGCGAATGATCAGAATCTGAATATGAAAGAAAATTTGTCGGGCTCAAAGCAGATATGCTAGAGAGTGTGTTTCTACTGAAGCTATTATGTGTAAAAGATTTGAAGATGGCCTGAATGAAGATATAAAGATGTTTGTTGGCATTCTTGAAATTCAAGAGTTTGTGACTTTAGTTGAGAGAGCTTGCAAAGCTGAAGAGCTCGGGAAAGAGAAAAGAAAGGCTGAGACAGAAGTTAGAGACATCCGTAAAAGATCTTTGGGTAAGGTCTTCCATTCCACAACCAAGAAGTCTAGAGATGACTACAACCGACATAAAGCTACTACGGATCCACCTAGACGGGATCGACCTCCTATGAGCTCTCGAGCTACCTCGATAGCCAGTGTTGGTAACGTTCCACAAAATAGAGTTGAATGCAAGCACTGTGGGAAATGGCACTCAGGGAGTTGTAGATTTCATGATCGGTCTTGCTATAAATGTGGATCATCAGATCATTTTATTAGAGAATGTCCGAAGTTAGCTGAGCAAAATACAGTTCAGAACACTAGACCGAGCAATATGTCAATGCGGGGTAGACCACCCAGACATTCCGGCAATGTAGGTGGTAGTCAGAAAGGAACGAAGAACACTATGGTTCGATCTGAGGCTAGAGCTCCAGCTAGAGCGTATGCTGCACGAGCTAGAGAGGATGCTTCCTCCCCCGACGTCATTACCGGTATTTTCACTCTTCATGATACTATCAGTAATTGCACTAATCGATCCCGGTTCGACTCATTCCTATGTGTGTGAAACTTTAAAATTTGCAAGAGACTCGCTAGTTGAGTCTACCGAGTTTGTGATTCGTGTGTCCAACCCTTTGGGTAGATGTGTGCTTGTTAATAAAGTGTGTAGAGATTGCCCGTTAATGATTCGGGGTTATTGCTTCTCAGCTGATTTAATGTTGTTGCCCTTTGACGAATTTGATATAATCTTGGGTATGGATTGGTTAACTTCGCATGAGGCAGTAGTGGATTGTAAAAGGAAGCTTATCGATTTGAAATGTGGAAATGGTGAGACCATCGAAATTAAATCTTGTGGCGTAAATGGGTTGCCTACATGAATATCTTCAATGTTAGCCCGAAAATATGTGAGAAAAGGGTGTGAAGCTTATTTGGCCTATGTCTTCGATAATAAAATGTCCGAGATACAAATTGAATCAGATCGCTTGTATGTGAATACCCGATGTGTTTCTGAAGAACTCACCGGGTTTACCAAAGATCGAGAGATTGAGTTAGGCATTGAGTTAGTGCAAAAGCGGCTCCGATTTCGATAGCTCTGCATGCGAATGGCACCTATTGAATTAAAAGAATTGAAAGCGCATTTGCAAGAGTTGTGAGATAAGGGCTTCGTGCGACCGAGTTTCTCTCCGTGGGTGCACCGGTTTTATTTGTGAAAAGAAAGATGGAACTATACGAATGTGTATCGACTACGAGACAACTAAATAAGGTAACCATAAAGAATAAGTACCCGTTACCTCGGATTGACGATTTATTTGATCAATTGAAGGGGCTTGATGTTTTGAAAATAGATTTGAGATCGGGCTATTATCGATTCTTGTCGAGATTCGGATGTACCAAAGATCGCTTTCCGAACGAGGTACACGACACTATGAGTTTTTGGTTATGCCTTTTGGACTCACTAATGCACTCTTTGCTTTTATGGATCTAATGAACCGGGTCTTAGGCGCTTTTGGATCGGTTTGTAGTAGTGTTTATTGATGATATCTTGATCTACTCCAAAAATGAAACGGAACATCTTGAGCATTTGAGATTAGTACTACAAATTTTGAGAGATCAACGATTGTATGCAAAGTTCGATAAGTGTGAGTTACGGATGAATGAAGTCAACTTCTTGGGTCATGTTGTTTTGATTGTCAAGTATTCGGTGGATCCAAACAAAATAGCAACCATACTCGATTGGAAACCACCAAAGAATGTTTCCGAGATTCGAAGTTTCCTAGGCCTGGCGGGGTATTACAAGCGGTTTGTAAAAGGTTTTTCTGTTATAGCTACACCGTTGATGAGACTACTACAGAAAGATGTCAAATTTGAGTGGTCAGAAAAATGTCAGAAAAGTTTCGAGCAGTTGAAAGCCTTTTTGACCAAGCCCCAGATATTAACTCGGCTGAATCGGGTAAAGAATTTACTATTTTTAGTGATGCTTCCTTAAATGGGCTGGGTTGTGTTTTAATGCAAGAAGGCAAGGTGATAGCCTACGCTTCGAGACAATTGAAGCCGCATGAGAAAAATTATCCAACTCACGATCTGGAGTTAGCAGCCATTGTGTTCGCATTAAAAATTTGGCGTCACTACTTATTTGGCGAAAAATGTCATATTTATTCAGATCACAAAAGTTTGAAATATTTGATGACTCAGAAAGACTTAAACTTGAGACAACGCAGATGGTTAGAATTGGCTTTGAAAGACTATGAATTAGTGATTGACTACCATCCGGGGAAAGCTAATGTTGTAGCGGATGCGTTAAGTCGAAAATCATTATTTACACTTCGTGCATTGAACGCACGGGTGGCTATGTCTGATGATGGTTCGATCGTAGCCGAGCTACAAGCAAGACCGATGTTTATTCAGCAGATTTGTGATGCACAGAAAGTTGACGAAAAATTGATTGCTATTCGGAGTCAGTGTGGAAGTGGTACAGAATCAGATTTTCAGATTGATGCAAATGGTTGTTTGAATTATAAAGGCCGATTGTGTGTTCCAAAGAACTCAGATTTGATACAGATGATCCTGTGTGAGGCCCATAGTGGTCGACTATCGATACACTCGGGTAGCACTAAAATGTATAACGATTTGAAGCAATTCTATTGGTGGCCTGGCATGAAACGAGATATATCCGAGTTTGTTTCTAAGTGCTTAATCTGTCAACAAGTAAAAGCTGAGCATCAAGTACCGTCCGGATTACTTCAACCAATCATGATACCCGAATGGAAATGGGATAGAATTACAATGGATTTTGTATCTGGGCTTCCTATGACACCGAGTAAGAAAGATGCCGTATGGGTTATCGTAGATAGACTGACTAAATCAGCTCATTTTGTGCCGGTACGTACCAATTATTCACTTGATAAACTTGCTGAATTGTATGTGTCGCAGATTGTAAGGTTGCACGGTGTACCGAGTTCTATTGTTTCAGATAGAGACCCAAGATTCACATCGCGGTTCTGGAAGAAATTACAAGATGCTCTATGTACTAAACTTCATTTTAGTACAGCCTTCCATCCGCAAACAGACGGTCAATCTGAGCGAACTATTTTAATACTTGAGGACATGTTGAGGTGTTGCGTTCTCGAATTTGAAGGTACGTGGGAACGATACCTACCTTTGATTGAATTTGCTTACAATAATAGTTTCCAATCTAGCATAAAAATGGCGCCTTATGAAGCCTTATATGGTCGAAAATGTCACACACCGTTGTATTGGACTGAACTCAGCGAAAACAAGATACACGGGGTTAATTTGATTAAAGAAACAGAACAGAAGGTGGTACTTATTAGAAATAACTTGAAAGCTGCTTCGGATCGTCAGAAGTCCTATGCCGATTTGAAACGTAAGGATATTGAATTTCAGGTCGGAGATCGGGTGTTCTTAAAGGTTTCTCCGTGGAAGAAAATACTCCGATTCGGTCAGAAAGGCAAGTTGAGTCCGAGATTTATCGGACCGTATGAAATTATAGAGCGTATAGGGCCTGTTGCTTATAGATTGAAATTGCCCCTTGACTTAGAAAAGATACACAATGTATTTCATGTTTCGATGCTTGGCAAATATAGATCGGATCCGTCCCATGTGATTACAATCACGAGATTGAAATTAGATCTGATTTGACATATGATGAGGAACCGATCCGTATCTTAGCTCGGGAAATAAAAGAGTTGAGAAATAAAAGAATTCCATTAGTAAAGGTTTTATGGAATCGTCACGGAGTTGAAGAGGCTACGTGGGAGCCTGAGGAGTCAATGAGGAAACATTATCCGAACTTATTTAACGGTAAGATTTTCGGGACGAAAATCCTTAAGAGGAGAGTTGTAATGCACCAATTTTGACCCTAAATTGGAATGGTGGTTTCGGAACCACGAATCCGAGCGATAAATATTTTATAATTTATTTTATGTTTATTATATGTGTGTTGATGTGTGTGAAAGTTTCAGTAGAAAAATATGATTGATTGAGTGTTTAATTTGATGAAAAAGGATTTAATCGCGGCGAAAAATTTGCATCCTAAGGTGTAGAGTACTAAATTGCTTGTGGCTTTCTAAGTGGGTGTCCTAAAGGGCAATTAGCCCATTGACCATAGTGATGCATGGCAATGGACCAAGTTAGCTAGACTTATATATATGTTGGTTTAATTAAATTTTATTATATGCTTATGTTAGTAATTTATAAAATACTATATGTTAGTGTATAGGTTTATTTTTAAAGCATAAAATAAGGTCACTATTGTCTCTTCTCTCATAGCCGATTGTAGCAATTGAAAGGAGTAAATTGAATTGTTCTTCTTGCATGGGAGGGTTTGCATGTCAAATTCCCCAAAATATTAGTGTAGTGGACGGTAAGCATGCTTTGAATGTCATGATTTTAGTGTTTTATAACTAAAGTATAGTTTGTTTAATGAGCATGATATAAAGAAAATAGATTAATTAAAAAAAGAATTATTTTGTTTCTCTCCTTCTCCCTATCTTCTTCACCAGAAGCTATTGAAAGAAGAAGAAAAGTTTCAAAAACTTCATGGTTCGGCCATGCATGTAGTAGCAAGGTAGGTATTCTAGCTTGATTGAGAAAATCTTTACCTATGGGTTTTAATTGCTTTAAATGCTAATAAAATCATGTCAAAATTTTGAGATTTAGCATACTAATATTCGGCCTAGGATGAGTACTCTTGTGTGTATTTTGAGTTGAAAAAGGTCTAATAGTGATTCAAAAAAACAACATGAATTGCCTAAGAGTCTTAAATGAATTGAAGACTTGTGATTTCAATTATATTAGAATTATAGAAATTATTAGGGATTTGAGCATGTAAATGCTCTTACCTTTCAATTGTAATATGTGTTCATAAATGGTGGTTAATTAGTTGTTGTTTAGTCTTGAAATAAAAAAATAGACATGGGTACATTGAGTTGGCAAAAATTCGGTCATAAGAGAAAAATGAAAATTTAGCTATTCTATTTGGTTATATATTATATATATATGTATAAAGTTAATTTACAGCCATAGATAGGAAGTTAAGTCTTGAGTTAAAGTACATTAAATAAATTATTACCAATATGTTTAATAATGTTATCTTGATATACTTGAGCAATGTTCGTGAGTTAAATTATTATAATCACAATACATTCAAATTAATGTTCGATTTTAAATGACATTGATTGAAATGTATAAGTCATAATTATTGCTCGTATTCGGACATACATAATATACATGTTGGAAATATTCTATTTGTAATGCCGAAAGCATGGAATTAATATGTTTAAATGTTACAAATGTTAGGGGATTAATCGATAAATTATATATTATATGATTTTGATTTTAAATTGAATGAAAATGTGGTTAAATTGGTTTAATTGAACCGAATTAGATCAAGAACAAAAGGAGAAGAATTTGGAGCGAGGAAAAGCTAAATTAAACGAATAGTTGGAGATCTCGAACCTCTCGACTTCTAAGGTAAGTCCTTTAGCTAAAATATGTCAATAAATTAATTATGAATTTAGTGAATGATGAATTGTGGAAATTTAGAGTATAAATTCATGATATAGCCGAATATGAATGTATAGTATTGAAGTGAATTTATTTTGGCTAATGCAAGGTGAATAAGTAAGTTCTTGAGCTAACTTATGTTTAAAAGTTATTTACGGAATCTAATGAATGATAGAATTTGTATAAGTTTGGTGTAAAACCATGAGTTGGCCGAATGTGATGATGATGGATTGGATTGATTGCAAACATATTTAATGCAAATGTGAATAAATGCATATGGTTCGATATGTGACAGTGAAATGTGAAAAGCATGTAAAAATATTCTGACATTCGGGCTTCGAGCCTAGCAGGCCTTGTGCCGGTGTTATTTATCGGGCTTTTATGCCTAGCAGGCCTTGTGCCGGTGTTATTTATCGGGCTTTTAGGCAATGCCGGTGTTATTTATCGGGCTTTTACGCCTAGCAGGCCTTGTGCCGGTGTTACTTTTCAGGCTTTTACGCCTAGCAGGCTTGATGCCGGTGATGTATTTTACAAAAGAGAAATCGAATCTTTGCTCAAGACAACTTAAAGTCAAATTATTGAGTATATGGTTCAGGTAAGTATGTAAGGTATGCTATGTTTAACATCGCTTGGGTCGAGTTAATATTGATGGGTGTAATATGATGGAATTCGATTTTAGAATGTGCTATTATGGAACAATTGGTCTTCAAGTATAAATGTTAAGAAAGGAGATTTTCATGCGATATGCTTATATGAACTTCAAAGAAATGTAGGTTGAAGGAAATGATTCCTAATTTACTTGGGTTAATGAATTACTAGTATTTGGCTTTGTATAAATAATTTACTTAATCGCCTAAGTGAAATGCTATAGGTTGATTGTTTTCATTTCAGTAAATATTTAAATGTTTTGTTATCATGAGTTAGGACTTACTAAGCTTGTAAGCTTAATTATGTGAAATGTTCTCCTTTGTTTTATAGATTTTGATCACGTTATGGGCTCGTGAAGGATTTTCAAGAAGTCAACCACACTATCGCCTTCTTTTGGTATTTGAATTTTGGCTCACGAATTAGAAGGCATGTATAGGCTATATGAAGTCTTAGAAACATACGATGTTTGACCTTGTACATGTTTATAATAGCCATGCGAATATGGCTAAATTTTTAGTAAGTACGATGTTGTGTTTCGATGTGTATGTTGGTTCATGATGGCAAG
Organism: Gossypium bickii; assembly: GCA_025503065.1. Lineage (NCBI taxonomy): Eukaryota > Viridiplantae > Streptophyta > Magnoliopsida > Malvales > Malvaceae > Gossypium > Gossypium bickii. Next base: position 70,007,221 of record CP106709.1, read on the forward strand.
GTTTATGCTTTCTTAATCAAAGTTTAATCATTTTGTTAAGGAAATGTTTATATCTGAAATGAATCCTTGAATTAGGAATGTAGGTAAGTTCGGTTAGAAGCTAGTCTTTCATAAAATGCAACAAAACAGCTTGTAGTAACAGCAGCGATGTGAGTTAGAAAAATCACCAAAAATAGGGTATATTGAATTAAAAGGTGAATGAGATATGGAATTAAACCTTATTGTGTCTATTTTTACATGAAAGAAACAGAGTAGGCAAAAGATTTTTATATATTATGAGATAATTCAGTTTTAGTGAGACCTGCTCTGAACGAATTCGTGAGTCACTGTTCTGTTTTGGAAAATTTTTCAAAAATTGTACAAAAATAATTAGGAAGCATAGTTTATATGTGTAAAACCCTTAATGAGTCTATTTTTCATTGGTATAAACAAGAACATTATAGGAAATTTGTGCAATGAGATAACTGTATTTTTGTAGAGACAGGTCAGAATCATCAATAGTGAAACAGGGGAAACTTTAAGAAAAATCTGGTATTGATTGACCAGACCAAAAATTCTGGAAAAATTATGGAAAATTCTTATATGAGTCTAGTTTCGAGGAAAATTTACGGATCTAAATGTTGAGTTGGGTAACTCGAGTTATGGTCAAATTATCCAGCATGATGCAGTTTTGACAGCTTTAAGTTTTTATGTCCTGAACTTGTAGTCAAGTCTAGTAATGCCTCTTACTCAATTCCGGCGATGGTCTCGGGTAAGGGTGTTACATTTGATTGGTATCGAGCTTACGGTTTAGTCGATTCTAGGACTACCGTGGCGCGTGTGAGTCTAGCTATACATGCCTTTATCATATATTGATAGTGTGGTGACTTCGGCGGCTGAACTTTGTTTTATATAGTAAATGGATACTGATCCTGAAAGAGCCGCAGCTGATGACGTAGAGAGTGTAGCGCCTGACCGTGCACACGGATCAGCGCCGGTCGACTCTCAACCTGTTTCGGTAGCCACGAAGGAGAGACTAAACAAGCCTTTTATCGGATGATGAATGAGTGGTTTGCCCAATTTATTCGAGAATAACCCGACGTGTACATCAACCTCCACCTGAATAATCCAACTCCGATTCCTTGATGCCCCAATGATAGATCCGATGAGATCTACTAGGCCCCTGATTGATAAAATCAGAAAATTTGGAGCCAAGACTTTAAAGCCAACGACGATGATGACGCTGAGAGAGCCGAAATGTGGCTTGATAACACTATTCGGTACTTGATGAGTCATCTTGTACTCGGATGAATGCACAAGTGTGCTATATCTTTCTTCATGGACACCAGATATCACCGTGGAACACACTAGTATCGATGGTTCCAAGGAAAAAGTGACATGGGATTTCTTCCGAATAAATTTCGTAAGAAGTACATCACCCAAAGATTTATTGATCAAAAACGAAAGGAGTTCTGAGCTGAAAGCAGGGCGAATGATCAGAATCGGAATATGAAAGAAAATTTGTCGCTCAGTGAGATATGCTAGAGAGTGTGTTTCTCTGAAGCTATTATGTGTAAAAGATTTGAAGATGGCCTGAATGAAGATATAAAGATGTTTGTTGGCATTCTTGAAATTCAAGAGTTTGTGACTTTAGTTGAGAGAGCTTGCAAAGTCAAGAGCTCTCGGAAAGAGAAAAGAAAGGCTGAGACAGTTTAGAGACATCCGTAAAAGATCTTTGGGTAAGGTCTTCCATTCCACAACCAAGAAGTCTAGAGATGACTACAACCGACATAAAGCTACTACGGATCCACCTAGACGGGATCGACCTCCTATGAGCTCTCGAGCTACCTCGATAGCTTGATGTTGGTAACGCTCCACAAAATAGAGTTGAATGCAAGCACTCGTGGGAAATGGCACTCGTGGAGTTGTAGATTTCATGATCGGTCTTGCTATAAATGTGGATCATCGATCATTTTATTAGAGAATGTCCGGTTAGCCGAGCAAAATACGATTCGTAACACTAGACCGAGCAATATGTCAATGCGGGGTAGACCACCCGCACATTCCGGCAATGTAGGTGGTAGTCGAAAAGGAACGAAGAACACTATGGTTCGATCCGAGGCTAGAGCTCCAAATTCTAGAGCGTATGCTGCACGAGCTAGAGGAGGCTGCTTCCTCCCGACGCCATTACCGGTATTTTCACTCTTCATGATACTCATCAGAATTGCACTAATCGATCCCGGTTCGACTCATTCCTATGTGTGTGAAACTTTAAAATTTGGCAAGACTCTGCTAGTTGAGTCTACCGAGTTTGTGATTCGTGTGTCCAACCCTTTGGGTAGATGTGTGCTTGTTAATAAAGTGTGTAGAGATTGCCCGTTAATGATTCGGGGTTATTGCTTCTCAGCTGATTTAATGTTGTTGCCCTTTGACGAATTTGATATAATCTTGGGTATGGATTGGTTAACTTCGCATGAGGCAGTAGTGGATTGTAAAAGGAAGCTTATCGATTTGAAATGTGGAAATGGTGAGACCATCAGAATTAAATCCTGTGACGTAAATGGGTTGCCTACAGTAATATCTTCAATGTTAGCCCGAAAATATGTGAGAAAAGGGTGTGAAGCTTATTTGGCCTATGTACTGGATAATAAAATGTCCGAGATACAAATTGAATCTGTATCAGTTGTATGTGAATACCCCGATGTGTTTCCTGAAGAACTACCGGGTTTACCCCCAGTACGAGAGATTGAGTTAGGCATTGAGTTAGTACCGGGTGCGGCTCCGATTTCGATAGCTCTGTACCGAATGGCACCTATTGAATTAAAAGAATTGAAAGCGCAGTTGCAAGAGTTGACAGATAAGGGCTTCGTGCGACCGAGTTTCTCTCCGTGGGGTGCACCGGTTTTATTTGTGAAAAAGAAAGATGGAACTATACGAATGTGTATCGACTACAGACAACTAAATAAGGTAACCATAAAGAATAAGTACCATTACCTCGGATTGACGATTTATTTGATCAATTGAAGGGGGCTTCAAAGTGTTTTCAAAATAGATTTGAGATCGGGCTATTATCGATTCTGCAGTCGAGATTCGGATGTACCAAAGACCGCTTTCCGAACGAGGTACGGACACTATGAGTTTTTGGTTATGCCTTTTGGACTCACTAATGCACTCGCTGCTTTTATGGATCTAATGAACCGGGTCTTCCGGCGCTTTTTGGATCGGTTTGTAGTAGTGTTTATTGATGATATACTCGATCTACTCCAAAATGAAACGGAACATGCCGAGCATTTGAGATTAGTACTACAAATTTTGAGAGATCAACGATTGTATGCAAAGTTCGATAAGTGTGAGTTCGGATGAATGAAGTCAACTTCTTGGGTCATGTTGTTTGGTGTCAAGTATTCGGGTGATCCAAACAAAATAGCAACCATACTCGATTGGAAACCACCAAAGAATGTTTCCGAGATTCAAGTTTCCTAGGCTCAAGGGTATTACAAGCGGTTTGTAAAGGTTTTTCTGTATAGCTACACCGTTGATAAGACTACTACTGAAAGATGTCAAATTTGAGTGGTCGAAAAAATGTCGAAAAAGTTTCGAGCGGTTGAAAGCCTTTTGACCGGCCCCAGATTAACTCACTGAATCGGGTAAAGAATTTACTATTTTTAGTGATGCTTCCTTAAATGGGTCAAGGTTGTGTTTTAATGCAAGAAGGCAAGGTGATAGCCTACGCTTGAGACAATTGAAGCCGCATGAGAAAAATTATCCAACTCACGATCCGAGTTAGCGACCATTGTGTTCGCATTAAAAATTTGGCGCCACTACTTATTTGGCGAAAAATGTCATATTTATTCGGATCACAAAAGTTTGAAATATTTGATGACTCGTAAAAGACTTAAACTTGAGACAACGCAGATGGTTAGAATTGCTGAAAGACTATGAATTAGTGATTGACTACCATCCGGGGAAAGCTAATGTTGTAGCGGATGCGTTAAGTCGAAAATCATTATTTACACTTCGTGCATTGAACGCACGGGTGGCTATGTCCGATGATGGTTCGATCGTGAGCCGAGCTACAAGCAAGACCGATGTTTATTCAAAGAGATTTGTGATGCACAGAAGTTGACGAAAAATTGATTGCTATTCGAGTCGATGTGGAAGTGGTACAGAATCAGATTTTTAGATTGATGCAAATGGTTGTTTGAATTATAAAGGCCGATTGTGTGTTCCAAAGAACTCAGATTTGATACAGATGATCCTGTGTGAGGCCCATAGTGGTCGACTATCGATACACTCGGGTAGCACTAAAATGTATAACGATTTGAAGCAATTCTATTGGTGGCCTGGCATGAAACGAGATATATCCGAGTTTGTTTCTAAGTGCTTAATCTGTCAACAAGTAAAAGCTGAGCATCAAGTACCGTCCGGATTACTTCAACCAATCATGATACCCGAATGGAAATGGGATAGAATTACAATGGATTTTGTATCTGGGCTTCCTATGACACCGAGTAAGAAAGATGCCGTATGGGTTATCGTAGATAGATCGACTAAATCACTCATTTTGTGCCAGACGCGTACCAATTATTCACTTGATAAACTTGCTGAATTGTATGTGTCGCAGATTGTAAGGTTGCACGGTGTACCGAGTTCTATTGTTTCAGATAGAGACCCAAGATTCACATCGCGGTTCTGGAAGAAATTACAAGATGCTCTATGTACTAAACTTCATTTTAGTACGTACCTTCCATCCGCAAAAAGCATTCGGTCAATCTGAAAGAAACTATTTTAATACTTGAGGACATGTTGAGGTGTTGCGTTTCGAATTTGAAGGCGTGTGGGAACGATACCTACCTTTGATTGAATTTGCTTACAATAATAGTTTCCAATCTAGCATAAAAATGGCGCCTTATGAAGCCTTATATGGTCGAAAATGTCACACACCGTTGTATTGGACTGAACTCAGCGAAAACAAGATACACGGGGTTAATTTGATTAAAGAAACAGAACAGAAGGTGGTACTTATTAGAAATAACTTGAAAGCTGCTTCGGATCGTCAGAAGTCCTATGCCGATTTGAAACGTAAGGATATTGAATTTCAGGTCGGAGATCGGGTGTTCTTAAAGGTTTCTCCGTGGAAGAAAATACTCCGATTCGGTCAGAAAGGCAAGTTGAGTCCGAGATTTATCGGACCGTATGAAATTATAGAGCGTATAGGGCCTGTTGCTTATAGATTGAAATTGCCCCTTGACTTAGAAAAGATACACAATGTATTTCATGTTTCGATGCTTCGCAAATATAGATCGGATCCGTCCCATGTGATTACACCGTCAGAGATTGAAATTAGATCTGATTTGACATATGATGAGGAACCGATCCGTATCTTAGCTCGGGAAATAAAAGAGTTGAGAAATAAAAGAATTCCATTAGTAAAGGTTTTATGGAATCGTCACGGAGTTGAAGAGGCTACGTGGGAGCCTGAGGAGTCAATGAGGAAACATTATCCGAACTTATTTAATCTGGTAAGATTTTCTGGGGCGAAAATCCTTAAGGGGGAGAGTTGTAATGCACCAATTTTGACCCTAAATTGGAATGGTGGTTTCGGAACCACGAATCCGAGCCGAAAAATATTTTATAATTAATTTAATGTTTTTTATATGTGTGTTGATGTGTGTGAAAGTTTCGTAGAAAAATATGATTGATTGAGTGTTTAATTTGATGAAAAAGGATTTAATCGCTGGCGAGCTAAAAATTTGCATCCTAAGGTGTAGAGTACTAAATTGCTTGTGGCTTTCTAAGTGGGTGTCCTAAAGGGCAATTAGCCCATTGACCATAGTGATGCACGGCAATGGACCAAGTTAGCTAGACTTATATATATGTTGGTTTAATTAAATTTTATTATATGCTTATGTTAGTAATTTATAAAATACTATATGTTAGTGTATAGGTTTATTTTTAAAGCATAAAATAAGGTCACTATTGTCTCTTCTCTCATAGCCGATTGTAGCAATTGAAAGGAGTAAATTGAATTGTTCTTCTTGCATGGGAGGGTTTGCATGTCAAATTCCCCAAAATATTAGTGTAGTGGACTGTAAGCATGCTTTGAATGTCATGATTTTAGTGTTTTATAACTAAAGTATAGTTTGTTTAATGAGCATGATATAAAGAAAATAGATTAATTAAAAAAAGAATTATTTTGTTTCTCTCCTTCTCCCTATCTTCTTCACCAAGCTATTGAAAGAAGAAGAGAAAGTTTCAAAACTTCATGGTTCGCCATGCATGTAGTAGCAAGGTAGGTATTCTAGCTTGATTGAGAAAATCTTTACCTATGGGTTTTAATTGCTTTAAATGCTAATAAAATCATGTCAAAATTTTGAGATTTAGCATACTAATATTCGGCCTAGGATGAGTACTCTTGTGTGTATTTTGAGTTGAAAAAGGTCTAATAGTGATTCAAAAAAACAACATGAATTGCCTAAGAGTCTTAAATGAATTGAAGACTTGTGATTTCAATTATATTAGAATTATAGAAATTATTAGGGATTTGAGCATGTAAATGCTCTTACCTTTCGGCTGTAATATGTGTTCATAAATGGTGGTTAATTAGTTGTTGTTTAGTCTTGAAATAAAAAAATAGACATGGGTACATTGAGTTGGCAAAAATTCGGTCATAAGAGAAAAATGAAAATTTAGCTATTCTATTTGGTTATATATTATATATATATGTATAAAGTTAATTTACAGCCATAGATAGGAAGTTAAGTCTTGAGTTAAAGTACATTAAATAAATTATTACCAATATGTTTAATAATGTTATCTTGATATACTTGAGCAATGTTCGTGAGTTAAATTATTATAATCACAATACATTCAAATTAATGTTCGATTTTAAATGACATTGATTGAAATGTATAAGTCATAATTATTGCTCGTATTCGGACATACATAATATACATGTTGGAAATATTCTATTTGTAATGCCGAAAGCATGGAATTAATATGTTTAAATGTTACAAATGTTAGGGGATTAATCGATAAATTATATATTATATGATTTTGATTTTAAATTGAATGAAAATGTGGTTAAATTGGTTTAATTGAACCGAATTAGATCAAGAACAAAAGGAGAAGAATTTGGAGCGAGGAAAAGCTAAATTAAACGAATAGTTGGAGATCTCGAACCTATCGACTTCTAAGGTAAGTCCTTTAGCTAAAATATGTCAATAAATTAATTATGAATTTAGTGAATGATGAATTGTGGAAATTTAGAGTATAAATTCATGATATAGCCGAATATGAATGTATAGTATTGAAGTGAATTTATTTTGGCTAATGCAAGGTGAATAAGTAAGTTCTTGAGCTAACTTATGTTTAAAAGTTATTTACGAATCTAATGAATGATAGAATTTGTATAAGTTTGGTGTAAAACCATGAGTTGGCCGAATGTGATGATGATGGATTGGATTGATTGCAAACATATTTAATGCAAATGTGAATAAATGCATATGGTTCGATATGTGATGATGAAATGTGAAAAGCATGTAAAAATATTCTGACATTCGGGCTTCGAGCCTAGCAGGCCTTGTGCCGGTGTTATTTATCGGGCTTTTATGCCTAGCAGGCCTTGTGCCGGTGTTATTTATCGGGCTTTTAGGCAATGCCGGTGTTATTTATCGGGCTTTTACGCCTAGCAGGCCTTGTGCCGGTGTTACTTTTCAGGCTTTTACGCCAGCGTGCTTGATGCTGGGTGATGTATTTTACAAAAGAGAAATCGAATCTTTGCTCAAGACAACTTAAAGTCAAATTATTGAGTATATGGTTCAGGTAAGTATGTAAGGTATGCTATGTTTAACATCGCTTGGGTCGAGTTAATATTGATGGGTGTAATATGATGGAATTCAATTTTAGAATGTGCTATTATGGAACAATTGGTCTTCAAGTATAAATGTTAAGAAAGGAGATTTTCATGCGATATGCTTATATGAACTTCAAAGAAATGTAGGTTGAAGGAAATGATTCCTAATTTACTTGGGTTAATGAATTACTAGTATTTGGCTTTGTATAAATAATTTACTTAATCGCCTAAGTGAAATGCTATAGGTTGATTGTTTTCATTTCGTAAATATTTAAATGTTTTGTTATCATGAGTTAGGACTTACTAAGCTTGTAAGCTTAATTATGTGAAATGTTCTCCTTTGTTTTATAGATTTTGATCACGCTATGGCTCTCGTGAAGGATTTTCAAGAAGTCAACCACACTATCGCCTTCTTTTGGTATTTCGAATTTTGGCTACGAATTAGAAGGCATGTATAGGCTATATGAAGTCTTAGAAACATACGATGTTTGACCTTGTACATGTTTATAATAGCCATGCGAATATGGCTAAATTTTTAGTAAAGTACGATGTTGTGTTTCATGTGTATGTTGGTTCATGATGGCAAGGTTTATGCTTTCTTAATCAAAGTTTAATCATTTTGTTAAGGAAATGTTTATATACGAAATGAATCCTTGAATTAGGAATGTAGGTAAGTTCGGTTAGAAGCTAGTCTTTCATAAAATGCAACAAAACAGCTTGTAGTAACAGCAGCGATGTGAGTTAGAAAAATCACCAAAAATAGGGTATATTGAATTAAAAGGTGAATGAGATATGGAATTAAACCTTATTGTGTCTATTTTTACATGAAAGAAACAAAGTAGGCAAAAGATTTATATATTATGAGATAATTCAGTTTTAGTGAGACCTGCTCTGAACGAATTCGTGAGTCACTGTTCTGTTTTGGAAAAATTTTCAAAAATTGTACAAAAATAATTAGGAAGCATAGTTTATATGTGTAAAACCCTTAATGAGTCTATTTTTCATTGGTATAAACAAGAACATTATAGGAAATTTGTGCAATGAGATAACTGTATTTTTGTAGAGACAGGTCAGAATCATCAATAGTGAAACAGGGGAAACTTTAAGAAAAATCTGGTATTGATTGACCAGACCAAAAATTCTGGAAAAATTATGGAAAACTCTTATATGAGTCTAGTTTCAAGGAAAATTTACGGATCTAAATGTTGAGTTGGGTAACTCGAGTTATGGTCAAATTATCCAGCATGATGCAGTTTTGACAGCTTTAAGTTTTTATCTCCTGAACTTGTAGTCAAGTCTAGTAATGCCTCTTACTCAATTCCGACGATGGTCTCGGGTAAGGGGTGTTACAAATCCATCCCATTGCTATTCAAGGGTACAGGACTTGTATCTATTTCCATTCATACCACCGCAACTCAGGGATAGAGGACTGTAACCTGTTCAATCAGCTGATCGCTCCCCAGGTGACCTAATCAAATGTGTATACATGATATTTGCCTGGATGCAGAATATCATTTTTTCTCGTGAATGATACCCCTTTTACACTTGGGTTAACATTGCCCACTTTTTGGTCAAGATTGTATCACTGACGCAATATCTTGTCATTTTGTTCAACCACCATTTTTGACAAAAATCCAAAGAGATAGTCTCAGTTTAGACTCTTCCTTAAACTTGGTGAGTTTTAAACAAAAGTCATGTTTCAGGTTCTCGTATTATTTAGAAGTTCCTAGAGTAATGTGCTAAACTCCTTTTGTGAAAGTGTTATTAGTCCACTAATCGTTATTTCAATGCGACATGCTTGAAAAAGATCATAACCATGGATAAGAATGAAATTAATTAAGGGCATAGCTCGAAAAAATTAAGCTAATCAAAGATAGCAAATGCAATCTAGAAAGAAATTTATTGGTAGTGTATTTTGAAACGAATAAAATAATTAAAGATACCAAATTCAGAATGGAAACTAGGTGCCCCAAATATCGCAGCCTGAGCTTCCCTGTTCAAACTTCTTGAGGACCATTTTAAGCTCGATATGTGTTTAAGGAATCTGGAGTACTTTGTCGATGCCCCCAAGACGTAACATACTTCCTCATTATTAATTTAAGCGTAGCATGACTACAGTATGCCCCACTTTCGATCAAAATTTGAGTTGCCTTTTTCGGGTTTTCAACTCAAATCCCCTTTGGTCTCACAGCGCCCTTTACGGGTTTTTGCCTTGGCCTCTCCTTTTTCTTTCTTCTTTTTTTTTTAATGAATTTTTTTTAGGTCTCAAGGTGCCCTTTGCGGGTTTTCACCTTGGCCCCTCCTTTTAGATGAAATCTGAACTCACTGTCTTGAACATGTCCTTGCCATTCATCTTGGTCAAAGTTAATGATCTTCCAGAAAAGCCTTCTTCACCATATAAGGTTTTTCCAAATTTGGCATTTACTTTCCTCTGAAGTCCTTTTGTATGAGAAGAATCTTTCTTAATGCCAGGTTTCCATCATGATATTCTCTTGGGCGAACCTTTTTGTCATAAGCTTGTATTATCTATTTTTGGTACATTCGACCATGATGAATACTTTCAATCAAGCTTACTGTAGACATTATGCTTCATCCAGCTCTTAATTCAATCAAAGCTTGGAGAAAATAAATATTAACTTTCAACAATTGGTTCTCCTTCGTAAACCAATGAGAAAGATGTTGCCCCAATGAAGGTCAATGTTCAAGAAACATAGAGGGTAAATGGTAACTTCTCTATGCCAACCTTTAAAAATCTCAGTCATTTTTCAAAAATTTTGAATGGCTTTTTGGCTACCTTTGCTACACTGATATGGTGTCTAATCTTTGAACAGATTGTAAATCTTTGACATTGTGCGATTATGTTAGACATGTTCTTTTCTGGAATTCTTTATTACCACTTTTTTGAATTTAGATTTGGATTTGGATTTGGATGTAGATTTGCATTTGGATTTGAATTTGAATTTAATGACTGCTGACTTTGTAACTTTGGCATATGAAGCGACCTTCACCCTCTTAGTGCAGTAATTGACAACCACGAAGATGAATTAGTGTCGGCTAGATGCTTTTGATGAGATCAACCACATAACATCTATGCCCCACATATAGAAAAAATGGAGTAAGCACATAAGTCTTGTCTTCCTCAATTTGGCATTTACGGCTTAACTGATGCAATTCCCCTTTCTTGGTAAACCCGTAGCCTAAACCTCTTGATTAGCCTGGCTATCGTAAAATCATTAGCATGTGATCTTCAAACACCCTTATGGACCTCTTCTAGTATTTCCTTAGCCTCAATAGCAAACCCACGTCTCAGTAGCCCAAGTGTGCCTTGATATGCAAAAACATCTTTGAATTCTTGAAAATAGGTCAATGATATCTCGCCTTATTTCTACAGTGAGCTAGGCTTCGATCTTCACTCCTTTTCCAGACTCGCAACATTCATTGACCCTTTGCAAGGTAGAGTCTATTTTCATCTTGTTTTACCACCCTTAACAAATCAAAAGATAGACTACAATCTCTGCCATCTTCAAAGTCTTTAGATCCCTTAGACCAATATCTCATTCAAAAAGGGAGTTAGTAATAGCGTTGCTCATGTCTTGATATCTAGGTACCTATTGTAGGTACGACGACAAATTCCAAAGAATAAATGATTCTAAGGATGATTATTTATGTGGTATGATCATGAAAGAATATTCCAAAGAACAAAAGAATGTATAGTATAAAAATATTTACTCAAAAAGATGCATTTTATTGAAATAAAAATTCTGGACACAAGCCTATTTCACAAAAGGATTCTTGTTGCTTATAGGCTTAGAGCAACAAGCATGTTCTGAATATTACTCTAAATTAATTCTAAAAAACACAAGGATCTCTTCCACAGTCCCATTGTTCAAAACAACCCAAGTACATAAAGGCAGATGCTTGGAAAACTTTTATTTCTCGGTTCCTTCTTCGGATACGCCATTGGTGTTCTGATTTGCTTATTTCCAGGCTTCTGATGACTTTTTCTGTAACACCCCGAATTTGGACCTAGTAGAATTGGGCCTATTGGGCCTTGGGAATAGGAGCGTTTAAAATTTTTTAGAACAAGAGAACGGCACTAACCAAGTTGTAACGCCCCAAAATCCCAAAACTTTAAAATTTCTGTGCACTAAGGTCGTATGTATGAGTAGCACTTAGAATATTAATTTTAAGGTATTATCGGGATTATTTGAAGTCTTAGAGATAGGGAAGACCATAAGGAAAAACTTATTTTTCTTGCTGTAGTGGACCCTAGCCTCAACCATTAGGCCTCTTAAGCAGATTAAGGGAAAATAGGACACAAATGGGCTTGTGGTCCTGTGGCAAGTGGTGTCACTTGGGGAGCTATAAGGTGGCATGATGGTCAGCTAAGGTGGTCCAAGGTCCGAGCATTAGGAGTGGTATTTTTGGAGTGTTTTATTTTGCATAGGTGGACGGCCAGAGTTGTGTTGAATATGAACTCTTGCGTTGGAGTGTTTGAGTGGTAAGGGGAACTAATAACGGAGGAAAAAGCGGATAAGGCTAAGGTGTTATCAGGAGAAAAGTTAGGAGATGAGAGGTGGGAAGAGTTGGTGCCAAATTGGACTGTGGGGGAAGGTAGGATTTCGCTATTGGCTATAAAAAGAGGTGTCGAATTCCTTCGAAAGGTTCCTTGGGTTCCATTACATTTCTTTTTCTCCCCCTTAGCCGAATTCTTCCATTTGCCGAAAAAAACCCATCATTCCTTTGCCGAAATTTTGGTTTTCTCTCTAGCCGAATTCCCCATACCTTCTCTTATTAAATTCCTTCTCTTGTTCACCTTTAGTTCTAGCCGATCACTTCTCCTTTTCTTCTTCCTATTGGTGCTGAATTGTCTCTGTCACCATACTAATCTCAAAAGTTGAATTTAGGCCGTAGGACCAAAAGTGGATTTGGTAAGTATTTGGTTAACCTCTTTTGTACGTTTTACTAAAAATCAAAAGGCTATCTAACTGTCCTATCGTTAACTCTGTGATAACAAGGATAAGGTTCAAAGATCGCTGTCGAAACCAATTTTTAAATCGAGTTTGAAAAATGAGGATCGACTTTAAAAAAAATAGAAACGAAGTCGCCACCAACCTTTTCCTAGGTGCGATCGGATCACCATAAGATGTATTATTTTAATAAAATATTTTTATTTTATTAAAACAATAATTTTGGTCTACGAAATCCAGAAAATGAATTCGGGAGTCGATTACGTACGAGGAAGGGTTAGCACCCTCGATACGCCCAAAATCGGTACCTAATTGATTATTTATTGTCCTAATATCAAACATTTGAAAAAGATTTTTAAATTACGATCCATTTATATATGCGTTTGGACAAGACTGTATTGGATGCCAAAGCTCCAAATTTCGGAGAAATAAAATGTCACACTCAGTAAGTTAAGGCATAACATCTTATATTCTCGAAGTTGGATTTATCCTTTGTCATTTAATACTTGTATGTTTTTAAAAATGAGAAGGATATTCCCTTATTTCGGTCAAATGAAAAACCGCAACCCAGTAAGTTAGGGTTCTATTTCTCAAAATTCCCGAATACGAAATATTGCCTTTATTCTTAAAAAAAAATCTCATCTTGAGATACTAAAATATCACGCTCAGTAAGTTAGGGCACAATATTTCCAAGGATCCTAAGAGTAAGTTTTAAATTGAAATATTATGCATTTTCATTTAAAAGAGAAAGGATGCTCGGTTACTGGGTTTTAAACGAAGAAAATCGAAACTCAGTAAGTTAGAGCACGATTTTCTTGTAACCACAAAACGCGAACATTGCCTTTAGCTTTAAGTAGAACAATTTTAAAACTTAAATGATATTAAAACGCAACACCATATGTAAGATGCAACGGAATATTAACATCCAAAGCAATATATTGATTCATACTTCAAGCATTGCAACAATGAATCACAAATAGTTAATAGGTACGAATTAACAAATCACAATTCACATGTTAGCAGAAATTACACGACGCAATTAACAATTGAAGAGAAAATAAGACATACAACATATACAAGAGAAAATTATGATATACAATAATTTTGGAAAAAAAAAGTGATATACACAAAAGGGAACCAATTATATAATATGAAAACAATTTTTAAATAAATAATATTAAGACATGTTAAACTAATTAACACATATGAACAATAATAAAAAACAAATGGTATGAATATACTTTTTCATATAATAAAATAATTTAAAAATCTAATTAGCAAATAAGTTAAATAAAGGCAAAGATTGTATATGGAATCAAAAGGGTATTTAATTCAAACAGAAACGAAACTTAATAGCTATTTTATAATAAATAAAAACATTAAAATGCGCGAGGACCGATTTGAAATGCGCGTAAACAACCAGGGGCTAGACCAACAAATAGTTTTAAGGCTTAAAACGCTGCGTTCGGAATGGACTAAATTGAAATCGCGCTTAAATTATAGAGACTAATTGAAAAAACAAATAAAATAAAACCTATGTTCAGATTAAATAACGGCACAAGAAAAGGAGGGATTAAACGCGTAAATAATCCCTTTTTGTAAAAACACGCGGGTCTTCCGGGTTCCGAATCGGGTCGATCTAGGCGCTAATACGATGCCATTTCAAGGCTATCGGACTGAGCCCAAACGCCATCGCTTTGCCAAGGCTAATCCCCTATAAATTCAACTCAACCTCAAGCACCTCCTCTTTTCCTTCTTTGAAACCCTAGCCGCAAGTAAAAAACCAACCCCTAATCCGACCACCAAAGCGCCACTGTAAACGGCGTTTGATGGCAGACACAAAGGCTCTTACACTCTAGTCCCAATTTCCCCCTTTCAACTCTGATTTCGTGAAGAAAAAAAGGGCATCGACTGCGGTGACTTTACACAGTAAACCCCTTTCTTTTCTTTGAATCCCTTTTTATGAAAACCAGAAAACCCTCCTTTCTATTACACTAAGACATCGCCTACACATCCAAAAAAAGCAGAAATCACCGTAAAACGAAAAAACGGCGGGAAGACTACCTTTCTTTTGAAAATCTCTTCCTTTTTTTTGTTTCTATTGCGATTTCCCTTCTTTTACAATCTTTTCGACCATATATAGTCGGATCCTTAAAAAGGAATAATAAAAAATACAATGGTTTTTCTTTTTTCTTCTCATTCATTGCGTGTGCTTTTGTGTTTGTTTGCGTGTTTGACGCACTGGGCGCACTGCGAGAGTCGCATTTAACTCGACTGCCGCGCGAGGCAAAGCGTCACGCGTCTTCGAGAGCAGGAGGTGACGAGGCTGTGGGGCGCGCGTGGGATTCACTCGTATGGATCTGAAAGGCCGCGCATATGGAGCACGCGAGAAGCCAAAGGGGCGCGCGTGGGTGGGCACGTGGCACGAGCGGGTCACGAACGGTCACACGTGGTGACAGGCAGTAGCCGAAAGATCGCGCGTTGAGACCCGCGCCAAGGGGCTTGCGGCGCTACTTACTTCCAGAAACCCCCTAGGGTTTTCTGGCTGCCAAAATAGCTTGGGCCTGTAAATGGGTTAAAGGTTTGGGGCCCGTGTAACTGTTTTGTAAATTGGGCTGAAGAATATTGTGAAGAGACTGTATTATTGGACCTATTATTATTGGTTATTTTTAGTTTGAATTTGGGCCATTTGAAAATTAAGTGATAGACTATTTTGGATTTATTGTTGGTTTTGTTTATCAGACCCAGGCAAAATGGGCCTTCAACAGCTGCCCCTCTTTGCTCATTGTCATGTAATGAGAATAGGGCAAAGACTTCAAAAGGGGCCATTTTTGTCCGGTCTTCGAATCTTTGACTTCTTTCGGTGCTTTCTTCTTTGAGTAGCCTCATTCCATCCCGCTGCATCTTTAAGGGTATAAGAACTAACGCTTCGAGCTGCTCTAGTGTAATTTCAGGGAGGAGGGATTTGTAGCCTCAACCTACTCCACAGGAACTTTGAGATGATAGAAATTTAGGGAGAAGAGATTCATAACCTCAATCTTTTGTGCTAAAACTTCAAAGTGATAGGAATTTAGAGAGAAGAGATTCGTAACCTCAATCTTCTCTGCTGAAACTTCAAAGAAAATAGTTGGGTCCTCGTTATAAACTCAGGGAGACGGGATATGTAATTTCAACCTAGTCCGCTGGAACCTCGAGGTGATAGGAATTCAGAGAGAAGAGATTTGTAACCTCAATCTTCTTACTGAAACTTCAAAGAAAATAGTTGGGTCCTCGTTGTAAACTCAGGGAGACGGGATTTGTAATTTCAATATACTCCACTGGAACCTCGAGGTGATAGGAATTTAGAGAGAAGAGATTTGTAGTTTCGATCTTCTCACTGAAACTTCTCGGAAATAACGGTTAATCCTCAATACACTCAGGGAGGAGGGATTTGTAGCTTCGACCTGCTCTATTGGAACGTCGAGGTGATAAGAATCCAGAGAGAAGAGATTTGTAACTTCAATCTTCTTACTGGAACTTCTCGAAAATAGTTGATCTTCAATATACTCAGGGAGGAGGGATTTGTAGCATCGACCTGCTCCACTGGGACGTCGAGGTGAAAAGATTTGTATTTTTGACCCGCTCCACTCAGGAAGGCAAGATCTTCTATCTTCAATGTTGTGCCACCGTCCTCTAGGGGACCTACCTGTAACATCGGTTTTGTGTTTATGCTTATGCAACATGGTTAGGATGCCATGATCAGAATGAATCTAATGCTCCTACCTAACTGTGTCTTATGGACGACATTTGCGTGAATGTAGAATGTCATGAGAACGATCCTTTTACGAAAATTAGTATGCAATGATTGGAATGAACCAAATGCTCCTAAATGTGTTTGGCATGACGACAAAATTTTGTGAGGATGAATCCTTTCGCACGTTTCAAAGGTGCTCCCACTTGCATCTTGTTTTCATGGTTTAGCCTGGTAACTTCACCCCCAAAAACTTAAAGGAAACACTATCCTGCTCCACTGCTTTGCCCTTGTTGTAATTTCAACGCCTACTTCCTCATATCTCAGAGTACGAGGTCTGTGTCATTGTATAACCTCTCGTCTTGTCTTTGGCATATAGGATTTAAAATAATTTGTTACCATTCTCTGAGTATCCAGTCTAAATACAGAAATTCAATTTTCGAGACAATCTCTCCCTTATTGTTTGTCAAAGCCTCACTTCTGTCGTGATACTTGAAATGAAAGGATCCTTGTTCATATGGGCACCCTCTTTTCCGATATTATCAACCCCTTTAAACCGGGTGAGTTCTATACAATAGTCCTGTTTTGGGTTCTTATATTATTTAGAGACCTTCAGAGTAATATGTGGAACCTCTTTTATGAAAGAATTTTAGTTCATCCATCATTATTTCAATGTAACGTGTTTGTATAGGGGTAATATCAACAGATGAGAATAGAACTAGTATGAGGTAAAGCTTACGGTTAACGAAAGAAATTAATTAAAAATGTACATCCTGAAAAGAATAAAGTCTTCATATTTAACGAGAATAAAAAAAAAATATTGTGTGACTCCTAGCCATGACAGCCTCAGCTTCCCTGCCCCAGTGTCTAGAAGACCATTTTGAGTTCGACATGTGTTTAGGAAATCTCGAGTACTTTGTCGACGCACCAGAACGTAATATGCCCCCTTTCTTGTTAATTCAAGTAGTAGGATCATCAGATCATAATTTGAGTCACCCTGTTCGGGTTTTCAACTCAAATCCCCTTTAGTCTCAAAGCGCCCTTTGCGGGTTTTCGCCTTGGCTTCTCCCTTTTTCTTCCCCTTTTTTTTGAGAAAAACTCAAAGCGCCCTTTGCGGGTTTTCGCCTTGGCTTCCTTTCCTCTTTAAGTATAGTACTTCTTGACAGAATCCGAGTTTATAGGACTAGATAGATTTTTTTCATCCATTTCGGCCAGGATCAATGCTCCTCCAGAGAAAGCCTTCTTCACCACATAAGGTCCTTCCCAATTTGGCATCCACTTCCCTCTAAAATCCTTTTGCATGGGGAGGATCTTTTTCAAGACTAGGTCTCTTTCGTAAAATTCTCTTGGGCGAACCTTTTTGTCATAAGCCTGCATCATCCTCTTTTGGTATATCTGACCGTGACGGATGGCCTTTAGCCTTTTCTCCTCAATTAAGTTCAATTGATCATATCGAGACTGGATCCACTCGGCTTCCTCCAGTTTTAGCTCAGACAAGACTCGAAGGGAAGGAATTTCAACCTCGATGGGCAGCACTGCCTCCATTCCGTAAACTAGTGAGAAAGGAGTCGCCCTGGTAGAGGTCCTGACTGATGCTCGATAGGCGTAGAGAGCGAATGGCAACTTCTCGTGCCAATCTTTATAGGTTTCGGCCATTTTCCCTACAATTTTCTTAATGTTCTTATTGGCTGCTTCTACTGCACCGTTCATTTTCGGACGATATGGTGACGAATTATGGTGTCTGATCTTAAATTGACTGCAGACCTCTGCAATCATGCTGTTGTTCAGGTTTAACGCATTGTCTGATATGATTCTTTCTGGCATTCCATATCGGCATATGATTTCCTTTTTTTAGGAACCTGCTGACTGCCATCTTGGTAACATTGGCATACGAAGCAGCCTCTACCCATTTGGTGAAGTAATCAATGACCACAAAGATGAATCTATGCCCGTTCGATGCTTTTGGAGAGATTGGCCCAATGACATCCATGCCCCACATGGAGAAGGGCCATGGGGAAGTCATGACATGCAGAGATAAAGGGGGCACATGAAATTTTTTCCCCATAAATCTGGCATTTGTGACACCTCTTGGCGTAGTTGATGCAGTCACCTTCCATGGTTGACCAATAGTATCCAAACCTCATAATCTATCTGGCCATTGTGAAGCCGTTAGCTTGAGTCCCACAGACACCTTCATAGACTTCTTCTAAAATCTTCTTAGCTTTGATAGCATCTACACATCTCAGAAGTACTTGATCCTTCCCTTTTTTTGTATAAGACCTCTCCGTCCAAAACATAATCACATGCTGACCTCCTCAATGTCCTTTTGTCATTTTCTGTAGCTCGGTCGGGGTATTCGCGGTTCTTCACATATTGCAGAATGTTATGATACCAAGGAGAATCATCTCCCCTTTCCTCCTTGTTGACGTTACAGCAGTGAGCTGGAGCCCCATAAATACTCATTTGGATAGGCTTCATGCTTTCCTGCTCATTTACTCTGATCATAGAAGCTAATCTGGCAAAAGCATCAGCCATCTGGTTTTTGTCATGCGAGAGGTAAAAGAACGTGATATCATCAAATTCTTCAGTCAATTCTAGAATCAACTTTCGATAATTGATCAATTTGGGATCCCTTGTTTCCCATTCTCCTTTGAGCTGATAGATCACCAACGTGAAATCTCCATATACCTCTAGTATTTTGACTTTGTAATCTATGGCCGCTTGAATTCCCATAATACAAGCCTCATATTCTGCCATATTATTTGTGCAATCAAAATTCAACTTGCAAGTGAATGGGTAATGATCTCCATTTGATGTTAAGACTACCTCAATTCCATTGCCCACGGCATTTGACGCTCCATCAAAGTTCAACTTCCAAGAACAATCTTTTAGAATACCTCTTTCCGTGTCTGCTACAACCATCAGATCTTCATTAAGAAAGTCAAAATTCAAGGGTTCGTAATCATCTAGCGCTCTGCTGGCAAGAAATTCTGCTACTGCGCTTCCCTTCACAGCTTTCTGCTTACATAGACTATGTCGAATTTCGAGAGCAAAATTTGCCATCGAGACATTATTCCGTTTAAAGCGGCCGACTCCATCATGTATTTAAGAGGATCTAGTTTCGAGATTAACCAGGTTGTATGGTACAACATGTACTGCCTTAACCTACGAGTTGTCCAGATCAAGGCACAACACAGTTTTTCGATTGGCGAATATCTCATCTCACACCTCGTGAATTTCTTGCTGAGGTAATATATCGCCTTTTCTTTTCTCCCCGAGTCATCATGTTGACCTAATACACACCCCATAGAGTGATCAAACACTGCTAAGTATAAGATTAACGGCCTGTCTGGGCGATGAGGTGATAAGACCGAAGGGTTTGGCAAGTACTGCTTAACCCTATCGAAAGCTTTCTGGCATTCATCGTCCCACACACCCGGATTATGTTTCTTCAGAGGACGAAATATGGGATCACATTTTTCGGTTAATTGTGAAATAAACCTGGCAATGTAATTTAACCTTCCAAGGAAACCTCGAACTTCTTTTTGTGTGCGAGGTGGGGATAACTCTTGTATAGCTCTAGCCTTATCTGAATCAATCTCAATCCCCTTTTTGCTGACTATGAAGCCCAGTAATTTACCCGACCTCACTCCAAAAGTACATTTTTCGGGATTGAGCTTTAACTGGAATTTCCTCAGTCTCAAGAACAATTTTCTCAAGACTTGGATATGTTCTTCCTCTGTTCTAGACTTTGCAATCATGTCATCCATGTAAACCTCCACTTCCTTATGCATCATATCATGGAATAAAGCCACCATAGCTCTTTGGTATGTAGCTCCGGCATTTTTCAATCCAAACGGCATCACTTTGTAACAGAATATACCCCACAATGTTATGAAGGTAGTCTTCCCTATATCTTCAGGATGCATTTTTATCTGATTGTACCCTGAGAATCCGTCCATAAATGAAAACAACGAGTGGCCCGCCGTGTTATCCATCAGAGTATCAATATGAGGTAAAGGAAAATTATCTTTTGGGCTAGCCTTATTTAGATCTCTGTAGTCCACACACATTCGCACCTTTCCATCTTTCTTCGGGACAGGCACTATATTGGCCACCCATTCCGAGTATTTGACTTCTTGTAAAAATCCAGCATCAAACTGCTTTTCGACTTCCTCCTTTATTTTTAACACAACATTTGGCCTCATCCTTCTGAGCTTCTATTGAACGGGTTTGCAATCCTCTTTTATAGGCAGGCGATGTACTACAACGTCGGTGCTCAAACCAGGCATATCCTTGTATGACCATGCAAAGACATCTTCGAACTCCTGTAGCAATTTGGCGAGATTCTGTCTTGTTTCTTCAGTTATATGCGTTCCAATTTTTACTACCTTCCCCTCTTCCAATGTCACAGTCTCTATTATTTCCTTATGAGGTAGAATTTGTTTCTCTTCCTCTTCTACCATTCTTAACAATTCAGGAGATAAACCACTGTCCATGTCATATTCAAGATCCTGTGATTCTTCTAAACACATATCTTGCTCAAAAGAATGCTCTGACTCTCTGGCAGCGTCGCTTACGTCATTGATATCCGGGGACCTAGTATAGTTTAAGAGAATATGGAAAGAATGAATGAATTCATAAATGGTTATTGGTATTATGAAAGAATGATTTAATGGAATCAAAAATATGGAAAAATGGAGGGATGTTTGCTTCAAATGATAGCCGAATGTATTTCATTAATATAATAATGTTTGAACATGCCTATTTCAAAAAAGATGTCTTATCACTTCTAGGCTTAAAGTAATAAGTGCGTTCTGAACATTACTCTGAATAAGTTTTAAATACTATAGGAATCTCCTCTGCAGTCCAGTTGTCCAAAACGCTCCCCGGTTCATAAGGTCGAATATCCGATAAGGTTCTTTCTTCAACTACCTCTTCTGATACGGTGTTAACACAAGCATTGCCCAACATTGTAGCGATATCCTCTCCCTTTAACACCTTCTGCTCAGCATGAATTATTCCCTCTGACACAAAGGTCTTGGATATATGTGGAATCACCAGGGGTTCCCATTTGGCCTCTTCACCCTCAAAGTGAGCACGCTTTCTTTCTTGTCTCTTTTCCAGCTTCTTTCCTTTTTGTTTGGCATCGCCCCAAATCCTAAGCCAAGCGGTCCTGCTTTTTCCTCAATGTCTGGGGCCATAACTCTCCCCTGAAGATACCTTCCAAGTCCTTTTCCTGGAAAAGCTCCTTTCCCCACGGTCATCTTTAAGCCCATTCTTATAGTCTTGGAGATTTTTGGTATTGGGATTCTGTTTCCTTCTATAACGAAAGTTGCATTTACGAACTCGAGATACCAAAAAGAGCATTCAGTTGTTTCACCGCTTATCTCTAAACACGGCATCTCACTAGTCATAGCTGCAATAATGTCCTCCTCAGCCTTTATCGTTATCAACCGATCATCCACTATCAACTTCACCTTCTAGTGTAATGAAGAGGGCACTGCCCCTGATGCATGTATCCACGGCCTCCCTAACAAGCAGTTATATGAGGGTTTGATGTCCATTACGAAAAAATCTATTTCGTAAGTAGTCGGGCCGATCAATAAAGGTATTTCGATTTTCCCCAATACTTTCCTTTGTGTGCCATCAAATGCCTTCACTATGCTCTGGCATTCCTTCATGTTTGACCTGTCTATTGGTAATCGGTTCAGAGTGGACATGGGCAGTACGTTCAATGCAGACCCATTGTCTATTAGGACCCCTGGTAGCGTATACCCTTTGCATCTAGTGGTGATATGCAAAGCTTTGGTAGATCCCCTACCCCCCGGTGGTATCTCGTCATCACTAAAATGGATGAAGTTGTCTGCATTTATGTTACCCACCAATCGATCCAATTTGTCCACCAAAATATCATTAGCGACATAAGTCTCGTTTAAGACTTTCATTAATGCATTCCTGTGTACCTCAGAATTCTGGAGCAAAGCTAATATAGATATACGTGCTGGTTGCTTATGCAGCTGCTCTACCACACAATATTCACTATGTTTCAAAAATTTTAAGAACTCCTTGGCTTCTTCCTCTTTTACGGGTCCTTTTACGGGCGATTCAGACTCGACTAATTTTTCTTCCTCTGGCTCTATCATCGGGGCTTTCCCTTTTACCAAATCATAACGTCTCCTGCTACGGGTATGAGAGCCTGCATTCAACTCTTCTTTCCAAACACTGGCCGATTTCTCCTTCCCTGGTATTGTCACACTATATTTGTAGTTCCAGGGGACCCTCTTGCTATCCTCATAAGCAGGGGCTACAGGTCCTTGTATTATAATCTTCGGTACTACCTTCATCCCAGGTCCACTATGTTTGTTTTCTACGGGTCTATGTATTATCACTTTTTGTGCTGTTTACGCTTCTGCTTCGTTGTTCTTGGGTGCCAAGATGACGATCAAAAGGAATTTGACTTGTGAGCCCCTCGTTGCTGACTCCGAGGTGCATACACTCCTCTCTTTTGTACCCTCTTCATAAAACTCCATTTCTTTATTGTTCATCAAATTTTGGACCAAAGCCCTGAATTCCTCACAGTTCTAAATCTCGTGGCCCAATTCTCGATGGTACTCACAATAATTTACCCTTTTTTCTTGGCTCTCTTTTGCAACAATTAGCCCCTGTTTCACCATTTCTTTCCAGACCAACCTTAAGGGAGTTTTAACTTTCACCACATTTGTTTTGACCCTTCTCTCTAAACTTTTGCTGACTGCATTAACCCCACTATGATCAGGTAATGGATTCTCTGCCTTTGGTAGATCTTTCAACTCTATGACCCCCATATTGACAAGCTTTTCTACCAATTTCTTGAAGGCCAGGCAATTCTATATTGAGTGCCCTGTGATTCCTGCATGATATTCACACTCCGCGTTCGGGTCGTACCACTTGGGGTACGGAGGCTGCATTGGTGTTAAATAGCGAGGAGACACTATGTGTGCATCAAACAGGTTTTTATACATCGCCTTGTATGTTATCGGGATTGGTGTGGATTGAAGCTTCTCCTTGTTCTGTCCAGCAGTGCCAGATTCCTTTCTGGATGAACCCTGATGCCCAGTAATCACTGCCTTAGGTTGATTTACGGTGACTGACTTTGAGTATCTCATGCCCGTGTTGTTCACTTCGTTCTCTTTCCTTCTCATAGTCGCTCTTTTGTTATTTTCCCCCGCCTCGATCTTGCCACTTTTTATAGCATTCTCAATCATCTCTCCGGTCATCACGATGTCTGAGAAACTCTTGGTTGCGCTTCCTAGCATGTGAGTAAGGAACGGGGCTTTCAACGTATTGATAAAGAGTATTGTAGTTTCTTTCTCTAGAAGAGGTGGTCAAACCGGATGGCAACCTCCCTCCACCTCTGTGCGCATCTTCAAAAACTCTCGTTTGGTTTCTTTTCCATGTTTTGCAGAACAATTCGGTCAGGGGTCATATCGGTTACATGACTATATTGTCTCATAAATGCCTGTGCTAGATCTCTCCAAGAACTAATTTCGGTACGGCTTAACTGATTGTACCATTTGGCTGCTGCTCCGACCAGGCTATCCTGGAAGCAGTGGATTAGCAGTTGGTCATTGTTAATATACCCAGTCATTCTTCGGCAAAACATAGTTATGTGAGACTCGGGGCAAGTAGTCCCTTTGTACTTTTCAAATTCTGGCATCTTGAATTTATGGGGTAGTATTAGATCTGGCACCAAACTCAAATCTTTAGCGTCAATTCCGCGTTGCCTATCAGCATCCTCCATTGCCTGAAATTTGTCCTCTAACCATTTATAACGTTCTTCTATCCGTTTTGGCAATTCAGGCTTTGCTTTTTCCTCCTCCGCTGTCTCATCGAAGTCGGGAACAGTTGTGTTGGTTGGATGGTCAGCCAAATTTGAACCTGACCCAGCTTGGAAATTTGGCAGTATTGAGACACCCTTCTGCAATTGTTGAGGTTTAATTACAATGGGTACCCTTCGTGGTTGTGCTTCATGATGTGTCGGGGACATAATCGTTCCTCACCATCCTCCTCATTGCCAATCATGGGGACTTTCCCTTTGTCTGTCAATAACTGAGTTAATTGGGACGTCATGTTTCTTTGTGATTCCGTCATTTGATCCATCATATCACGCTGGACCTTGGCAAGCTGCTCTTGCATTTGAAGTTGAAGCTTTTCCTGCATCTCCTTTTGGAGTTGCTCGAGTTTCTCTATCCTCTGATCCATATCTTTTGTTTTCTTTCTTGTGTTGTAGGGGTGCGTTTCTGGAAAAGTTTTGCTGGTTTCCAGGTTGCTGAAATGATTTTTACTTTAATCAGGGCGTTTTAAAGATTTTTAATGCATATGAATGAAATGGATGATAAATGCAAATGCATGAAATGCAAAAGAAGTCGATTCTGATTCAATTCCATTTAGGAAACTTTATTTGAAAACAAAGCTCTTTACATAAAGTGGATTACAAATACGGCCTTGCTTTTTGGCCCAAGGCTTTAATTTTTTGTAAGTAGGGAAGCTAATTTTCATCCACGATCTGACCATGTCTCGAATTGCATACTCAATACATCAGCTTGTACAGCCAAAGCCCGTAAATGCTCAGCTATCTCTCGCATCTGCATTATAGCTTCCCCCATTAGGTAGTCTCTATCATTGACTTGATTCCGAGCATGGTGAAGCTCCTCTCCTCTTTGTTCTTCATTTGCCTCTAGATACTGGATATGGTTTTGGCAACTTAGCAAAGCTCTTTCTAACCCTTCAATCTTCTTCCTCATCCCTTCAATCTGGCTCAAACTGGCTTTTAATTCTTTCATCGAGCCACGGCTTCGATGATGGTGAAGGGATCTCTCGAGTTCCACAATCCTAGCCCTTAGTTTGACTTGTTCGCTTAGGCTTTCTGAGAGGTTCTTTTCCACAAGCTCGTTTAGTGCTTGAGCTTCCCTGAATTTTTCCTCCCACTTGTTAGCTTTAACCCTTTCCTCTTGAATTTCCTGACGCCATTGATCGGGAGTTTTTCCTAGACCGACGGTTCTCATCGACAATCGCATCTTCTTATAATCAGTCTTCAAGCTGTTGAGATCTTCTTCAACTCGTTCTTTCCCTTTTTTGAATCTCTCTGCCTCTGCTTTTTGAACATCAGCATCTAATCCTAAATGCATCTTCTCTTCCTCTAGTCGCTCTATTTTCTTTTCCAACTCCCGATTCCTCTTTTCAAAATCCTGCTTTATTATCTCCAATTCAGACGGGACGACTTGTAGGCATTCTTCTAGGGATCTAGCGCCTTCCAAACTGGGTCCGGGTATGTTATCGATAATCCTCTGGCTGAACCAACTATTATACTCCGGCGTCGTCATAGGTCCTACCAACAATCTTTTCATGCGTCGAGTCTGGTTCCAAGCAACAGAAATTTCCTTGATTTTCTTCTTGTAGTCGTCTCCCTTAAATGGAAACTCGCATTGTGCTAGACCATGAGTCACC
Organism: Gossypium bickii; assembly: GCA_025503065.1. Classification (NCBI taxonomy): domain Eukaryota; kingdom Viridiplantae; phylum Streptophyta; class Magnoliopsida; order Malvales; family Malvaceae; genus Gossypium; species Gossypium bickii. The sequence continues at coordinate 70,033,244 of CP106709.1, forward strand.
GGTATAAACTGCCTTGACCCATACTGTCTTAATACTAGTAAGGGAGCATAAGCCGTGGCTCCCCAAACCCCGAGCAAAGGGACCCAATTAAAATTCCCGTATCAGAACAAAATGTCACTGGACCCCAACCAAGGAGCTTTCCACTGAATATCTTCTTCTCGAAGACCCTGTAGCAGTGTAGTCCAATTTTCTTCGGACACATCATTTCTTCTAGGCGTGGCAGCTATTTCTTTCAGTGGAGAATAGTCATCACGAAAAATGCGGCAAGAGATCCTATCCACCCTCCAGAAATGGCTGTGGAACCAGACTAATAACAACTGTGCACATCCTATGAACCTTCCCTCTCCAGATCTTTTACAGGCGCTTAATGACCTAAAAGTCTCGGCCAAAATCGCAGGTACTGGTGTGATCCCTTTGCTGAGTCGGTCGAACAAATCTGTGACTGCTTCGCCTACATGCCCCAGAGCCTTAGGAAATAGCACCAATCCGTAGATGCTCAATACAAACATATCGATTCTCTTTTTTGCATCCGGATGAACTAGAACCAAATCCCTCAAATTTCTCCACGGAATGCACTTATACTCCCCCTTTTGCTTTATTCTGGCTGTTATCCATTCCTCGCTCATCCCCGTAACATTCATTAGCTTCTTCTAGAAGGCTGGTACGTAGGTAGCTTTCGAGTAAATTTTATCCTTTTGGTCTATTGGGCAATGCAACAGAGCGGTATATTCTTCCATGGTTGGAACCAAGTCTACCCTTCCGAAGGTAAAACAACTATATGCGGCGTTCCAATACTGCGTAATGGCTCAGAACAACTGTTCATCTATTTTTATGTCCAGTAGGTATGGTAAATCTCCATAACTCTGAAAGAACAATCTCCTGGTCTCATCGTCCCATTGATCCCATATTGTTTTCAATACCTGAAGATTATTCTGCGTAACACTAATGCTGGTGTAATCTCCTAACTCCGATTCATATCCTGCAACCAAGCTATTCCCTTGTTCCAACTGCATCGTTTCTGACCAAATTCTGACCGTTGCATTGTCCTCCACCTTGTCAAGAAAGTCGTTTTCCATGTCGAGCTCTCTAATTTAGCAACCGAACCCGAATCGACACCTTTCTCTAATATGGTAATGCATGCAAAGCAGCAAAGATAAACAGGTAGTTAGTACGATAGAAACACAGTTCAAAGCATATTGGACATTCAAGCATCTATTGGGTAGCCACTAGGGTTTATCACAACTCCATCAAAGGTAGGCTCTTAGGGTATTTTATATGTGGTTTGTGTTCTAAAGCGGAGGGTACCTGAGCCAGCAGATTCCTCAATCCTCACCCATTATAGGCTCATACGGACCGAGTTCGGTTCAGGGGAATACATTTCCCTATGGCTGCACGGAGATGAAAATCTCACGAAGACATAGGTACGGATGTATCCCAGAAGCGATTCACTATCCTGCACGGAGGTGAAAACCTCACTAAGGAGTAGCTTCTCACTCCCACTTAAGGGCGTGACCCAACGGTCATGCAACATGATGCCAAAAAATTCTACATAATTACAATAATCAAAGCAATATGAACGAATGCAATAATAGGATCGTAATTTTTGAATCAAATTTTCAACTTTTGACAAAAGGACAACAGATAATCAATTTCACGGCTTGACTCTCTTATTGTTCCCCAGTGGAGTCGCCAAGCTGTCGAAACCAGTTTTTTAATCGAGTTTGAAAAATGAGGATCGACTTTAAAAAAAACAGAAACGGAGTCGCCACCAACCTTTTTCTAGGTGCGATCGGATCACCATAAGATGTATTATTTTAATAAAATATTTTTATTTTATTAAAACAATAATTTTGGTCTCACGAAAATCCGAAAACGAATTCGAGTCGACATACGCATACGAGGAAGGGTTACACCCTCGATACGCCCAAAATTGGTACCTAATTGATTATTTATTGTCCTAATATCAAACATTTGAAAAAGATTTTTAAATTACGATCCATTTATATATGCGTTTGGACAAGACCATATTGGATGCCAAAGCTCCATATTTCGGAGAAATAAAATGTCACACTCAGTAAGTTAGGGCATAACATCTTATATTCTCGAAGTTGGATTTATCCTTTGTCATTTAATACTTGTATGTTTTTAAAAAAGAGAAGGATATTCCCTTATTCGGGTCAAATGAAAAACCGCAACCCAGTAAGTTAGGGTTCTATTTCTCAAAATTCCCGAATACGAAATATTACCTTTATTCTTAAAAAAAATCTCATCTTGAGATACTAAAATATCACGCTTAGTAAGTTAGGGCACAATATTTCCAAGGATCGCAAGAGTAAGTTTTAAATTGAAATATTATGCATTTTCATTTAAAAGAGAAAGGATGTTCGGTTACTGGGTTTTAAACGAAGAAAATCGGAACTCAGTAAGTTAGAGCACGATTTTCTTGTAACCACAAAACGCGAACATTGCCTTTAGCTTTAAGTAGAACAATTTTAAAACTTAAATGATATTAAAACGCAACACCTTATGTAAGATGCAACGGAATATTAACACCCAAAGCAATATATTGATTCATACTTCAAGCATTGCAACAATGAATCACAAATAGTTAATAGGTACGAATTAACAAATCACAATTCACATGTTAGCAGAAATTACACGACGCAATTAACAATTGAAGAGAAAATAAGACATACAACATATACAAGAGAAAATTATGATATACAATAATTTTGGGAAAAAAAAAAGTGATATACACAAAAGGGAACCAATTATATAATATGAAAACAATTTTTAAATAAATAATATTAAGACATGTTAAACTAATTAACACATATGAACAATAATAAAAAAACAAATGGTATGAATATACTTTTTCATATAATAAAATAATTTAAAAATCTAATTAGCAAATAAGTTAAATAACGGCAAAGATTGTATATGGAATCAAAAGGGTATTTAATTGAAACAGAAACGAAACTTAATAGCTATTTTATAATAAATAAAAACATTAAAATGCGCGAGGACCGATTTGAAATGCGCAAAACGACTGGGGCTAGACCAACAAATAGTTTTAAGGCTCAAAACGCTGCGTTCGGAATGGACTAAATTGAAATCGCGCTTAAATTATAGAGACTAATTGAAAAAACAAATAAAATAAAACCTATGGTCAGATTAAATAACGGCACAAGAAAAGGAGGGATTAAACGCGTAAATAATCCCTTTTAGTAGAAACACGCGGGTCTTTCGGGTTCTGAATAGGGTCGGGGCTGGGCGCTAATATGATGCCGTTTCAAGGCTATCGGACTGAGCCTGAAACACCATCGTTTCGCCAAGGCTAATCCCCCTATAAATTCAACCTGAACCCTCAGCAGACCTCCTCTTTGCCTTCTTTGAAACCCTAGCCGCAAGTAAAAAACCAACCCCTAATCCGACCACCAAAGCGCCACTGTAAACGGCGTTTGATGGCGGACACAGAGGCTCTTACACTCTAGTCCCGATTTCCCCCTTTCAACTCCAATTTTGACGAAGAAAAAGGGCATCGACGGCGGTGACGGACACAGGTAAACCCCTTTTCTTTTCTTTGAATCCACTTTTTATGAAAACCAGAAAGCCCTCCTTTCTATTACACTAAGACACTGCCCTACACATCCAAAAAAATAAGCAGAAATCACCAGAAAACGAGAAAATAAAGCAGGGAAGACTACCTTTCTTTTGAAAATCTCTTTTTTTTTTTGTTTCTATTGCGATTTCCCTTCTTTTACAATTTTTTCGACCTTATATAGTCGGATCCTTAAAAAGGAATAATCAAAAATACAATGGTTTTTCTTTTTTTTTCCTTTCTGTTGCTGTGTGCTTTTGTGTTTATTTGCAGGTTTGGACGCAGCCCGGGGTGCAGAGAGTCGTACGACTCGAGCGCGCTGAGGGCAAAGCGTATGCATACTACAGAGGAGGTGACGAGGCTGTGGGGCGCGCGTGGGATTCACTCATATGGATCTAAAAGGGCGCGCGTATGGAGCACGCGAGAAGCCAAAGGGGCACGTGCGGGTCACGAACGGTCACGTGTGGTGACAGGCGGTAGCCGAAAGATCGCGCGTTGAGACCCGCGCCAAGGGGTTTGTGGTGCTACTTACTTCTAGAAACCCCCTAGGGTTTTCTGGCTGCCAAAATAGCTTGGGCCTGTAAATGGGTTAAAGGTTTGGGGCCCGTGTAACTGTTTTGTAAATTGGGCTGAAGAATATTGTGAAGAGATTATGTTATTGGACCTATTATTATTGGTTATTTTTAGTTTTAATTTGGGCCATTTGAAAATTAAGTGTAAATGGACGGATAGACTATTTTAATTTATTGTTGGTTTTGTTTATCAGACCTGGGCAAAATGGGCCTTCAACAATCGCAAGCGTGGTAGGATCGTTAGCGAAGTGGTAAGTTTACTCGTCTCAGTTATGGATTAATGGATGGTCGAATGTAGGTATGGCTTATAGGGATGACTTATGTGAAAAATGAATCACTCAATTTTGATGATATATGTTTGGGTGCAGATCTAGGGATATTCGCGAATAGTAGCTAAGAAAGGACCACTAAAATGTATGGCACATGGTAAGGTTACAGTGAGGTTTCAGTTTTTGATAAAGTGTGTATTAAGCCAAGATTAATTGTTAAGTGGTGACTATTGAAGGTTTGTGATTAAGGGGTTTATAGCATGCGTTGTAACCAGGTGTGTACAAACACTACACACACATGATACCGACAATGCCAAAAAGACGAAAGTGGCTAAATAGGCACGGTGAGCCCTGAGGCTAAGTTTGATGAAATTGATTGATTTGGTTATATGAATTGAGTTAGTCATGCATGTTACATGATCTGGAATTGTTTTGGGCCTAATAGGCCATATGAATGAGATCTGGGCCTAATGGGCCATAAGGATGTGATTTGGGCATAATGGGTTATATGAACATGAAATGGGCTTGATGGGCTTGATGGGGACATAGACAAATATGCTAGGGTTTAATGGACTTTAGGCCTAGTTCTGAACAACTCTTAAACCGCATAAGACTTAATCTAATAATTAAACATGTCCGTGGACAAGTCGCTGGGTTAGAGTGTGGCAACGAACATATGCATGTCTAGGATTGGATTTAGGGAGAGCTTGGTACTTAAGCGGTCATAGTGGCCTACCTCCTCTTCTCTGGAATCCTACCTAGTGCATAGTGTCTGTTCACTTTAGCCGCAAGGACTTGTTAATGGGCCAAAGTTCATAACTAAAAACTGAGAGGGACCAAATACCCCTAGATTTGTAAAATTACTAAAACACCCCTGATTTGAAAATAACCAAAATACCTTTAGTTTGAAAATTACCCAAAACATCCTTAGATTTGCAAAATCACTAAAATAGCCCCGAATTGTAAAATTTCCAGAATACCCTTGGTTTTGCAGAATTACCAAAACATCCTTGATTTACAAAATTTCCAAAGTACCTCTATTTTGCAAAATTACTTAAATAGCCCTGTAGAGGGTTGTGAAATGACGAAAATACCCTTATGTGATGAGTATGAGTTTTTTGGATGTTACTCATGTGCATGTTGCATTCATATGATATTCTGCTTAGGATGCATATGGGTAGGAATTATGGTACGGAGGAAGATTTGAGGATCGCATAGTCACTCGACGACCATGGATCCACCGGTGGCTTTACGCCCTTTTATATGATTAGTAGCTTTGCTACAACATTGAGCACTACTGTGAGTGCTACTATTGATGTGTAGAGGATGGGTGGGTCGATTTAGAAATCCCCACAAGTGTGTAGGGTTGGAAGGGAAATGGTGTGTAGCGATGGATTTTTGGGGAGGGTTTTGCATTACCTTGATTTGCATATGATATGATATGATATGAGGTCATTATGGGCCAAGGCCCAAGACCATCGATTTTGATAGGGCTCAGGCCAATGTGATAATTATATACTGAATTGAATGCCAAGGGTTGTACACACTGAGTTTTGAAACTCACACCTTTTAATTAATGTTTCAGGTGATCCTCAGTAAAATGGCTCGACGTGGGAGAGGACTCGGAGATGGCCACACTACAAGATGATTAATTTTTTATTTCAAAAGACATAATTTTAAGTGCTTATTTTCGTTTGATGTTATAAGGCCTTGTACTCCGTTTTTACTTTAGGCTTTGGGTTTTGTTGTTTCAACTGTTTACTTATTTATTAAACCTGAGTAAATTTCTTACATTTAAACTTGGTTTCTGAAGTACTTAAAATTATAAAATGAGTTTTTTTTCATTACTTAACAAGACTCGAGGATTTTGGGCTTTTGGGCCTTAAAATTTTTAATTAGCAAAATCGTTTGAATTATGCCTTTGATGTGACACGCTGGATTCGAGCCTAACTTCTAGGCTGAGTTTGGGGTGTTACATCTTCAAGGAAACGCAACTTTCCTGACCCCACTTTCAATTATCACATTTTACTGCTTCGTCAGAATGACCAGGTTCTGAAAAATCATCGAACTTCACAATTCCCATTTTAATGAACCTTTCGACCAACTTCTTAAATGCAATGTAGTTATCAATTTAGTGACCCGTTATTCCCGCATAATAATCGCATTGAGCACTCGAATCATACCATTTGAGGTATGGGGGTTACATTGGTTTCAGGTAATGAGGAGCTACAGCATGCATATCAACTAAGGCCTGGTATAACTCCCTATATGTCGTTGTAATAGGTGTGAACTGGGGTTTTTCTGAATTCACTTTTGGATTAGGTTTTTGCTTTGGGGGGACCTGATAGCTGGTATTTGCCGTCTTTGGCTGGCTTACTATAAACGGCTTCGATTGGCCCTTGTTATACCTACTTATATTATTTGCTTCCTTTTTTTTCTTCTTCAGGACCATTAAAGTCCACTCTCCCCTTTCCTTTGTTTCTACCAGATCAATCGGTTTGGCTCGATCATCCTTCGGGTTAAAACCTGAACCCATCGGGAAGTTCAACAGGACTGAAGTATCGGTCTAACATTGGGGTCCGATAATGACGAGTGCCCCATGCGAATGCATGTCTACCTGAGTCGGGACACTTATTAGGAAAATTTCTAGGGAATAAATGATGTCTTCGTTATCATCCATATTGTTGACCACTGGGCCACTCCTTTTTTCAAGTCCTCTGGCTAGTAACTGGGTTAACTAGCCCATCATATTCCTTTGGAACTCTAGCTGTAATATCCCGGGTTAGGGGCTAATTTTGTGTTGCATGATATCGCATGTGTTGGTGTGCTGTGTTGTTATTTCGGTGTTTTAGGGGTTTAATTGTAGGCTAGAAGTAAGCCTGAGTAGGTAGGAAAATTTTAGTTTTAAACTTTGGGTATGAGGAGTCATTGGAGCTGGGTTTACAATTATTTGTTGGTGATTTTTAGCACAAGAGTTGAGCTAGTAAAGTGGCAAACCATGCGTCACTTGGGGCTTGTGTTTAGCGTCACTTGCAGGGGAAGGAGGTCTTATGTTCAAGCTGCAGAAATCCCACATTTTTGCTTCCATTTTTACGGCATGGAGGAGGAGTAGTAGTGTGCGCGTTCAAACTCGCCATTGACTTGGTCATACCATTCAAATGGTGGGTGGAGAGCAAATTGTGGAAGGGACTAATTCAAATGCTTTTGAATTAGTGGCTTGGAGTGTTTTGAGGAGTGGTGGCGAATTTTAGGAGTTTTGGGGGAGTGTGGGCGGCTTGGTATAGGATTTTGGGTGTGCCGAATGTCATTTTGACATTTTGGGTATTTTCATCAAGAGTTAACAAGCTAAAGCTCTCTTTTTGTCTTTTGGTAGTCGAAACTTCAAGAGAATGTTCTCTCATTTTCTTCATTCTTTTTGAAACCAAAATACCAAACTCCCATAGTTGGCCGAAATTCTAAGAAAAGCTTTATTTCATTTTCTTTTCTAAACCAAAAGTTCTAGTAGCCTAGTACCGAATCTTGCTTTGTTCTCTTGGTAGCCGAATGTTCTTCTCTTCATTTCCCTTTTTCTTCTTCATCGTGTAAGCCGAGTTAGTGCTCTCCCCTCACATTCTTTTTCTCTTTTGTTTGGCCTTTGAACACCCCTTAGCCGAAACTACATCCTCCAACACACACCTCCTCTAAACCGAAACTACCTTTTGTCCATCCACTCCTTCTCTTCTAAATACTCCATTGCCGAAATTCCATCCTCATCTCACAAATTCTTATTCTTTTTCTCTCCTAAACCCGAACCCTCTTCCTTCTTCCTCAAGCTTTGGCCAAACTCCCTCTCTTCTAGAAGTGCCTTGGTGACCGAATATTAGTGAAGGGTGATCCTGCTTGGTTGACCGATTTTTGGTGTTTGGTAAGTAAAGGGTAAGCGGTTGGTATATCTTGGTTAGTGCAATCAGGTTGATTTCGATTAAGTTTAAGTTTAAAGTGATTAGTTATTAACAATTGGTTTGTTAGGGTGCTGACTGTTGGAGGAGGAATCATTGTGATTCGGGTTGCTAAGAAACCGAACCAATAGTAAGGTAAGGATGTTCGACAATCCTTGTTGGTCTAAATGGTGTTGGCCGAATGTCTTTGTGCCTAACCCCTATCTTTGGCCGATTGTAGGAGTCAATACTCGAGGGGCTTAGCTTCCGTTTCGTTGGATTTCTAGGCTCGTAGTTACTAGGTGTGTAACTGACACACTTATACTTAGTAATATAATTAATAACCGTGTGATGACTAATGATACAGTGATGATTGTTATGATACCCTAATGGGTATGATTTTGGACTCGTAAGTAAAGTCAAGATATTCTGCTTTTTAATGATGAGTTATATGTTACCATGATCATGGGTATATGTGACATGAGATATAGCATGAGATGCATGATTATATGATATGCATGACTACATGAGCATGGCATATTGATGGGTATTACGAGTTGAGGAAGCGATGATGTTTTGTCTTGACGAGCACCAAAGTGCTTTGGTAGCACACTTTGTGACTTTGGGTCACCAGAGGTTTGGCACCTCGAGGTTTGGTACCTCGGCGTCTGTCCCCAGTGGCTCAAGCACCACGCTGGGTTGGCCCCACGGATGATTATCTGATTGACGCCGCGGTGTTTTGGTAACACACGATGGGTTGGCCCCATCAACAGATTTGTGACTACGGTCACCAGTGCTTTGGTAGCACATTGTGTCTTTGGGACACCAGTGGTTTGGCACCACATTGTGACTTGTCCCTGTGGTTTGACCACCGTGGGTTGGCCCCACTTGAGATACGGGATCGTCTGCTAGTGTTTTGGTAACACGCGATGGGTTGGCCCCATCATCATCGGAATTGTGACTTCGGTCACCAGTGCTTTGGTAGCACAGTTGTGTCTTTGGGACACCAGTGGTTTGGGACCACATTGATGGATATTGTGTCTTTGGGACACCAAAGTGTTTTGGTAACACATCGTGGATCAGTATGTCACCAAAGTGGTTTGGTACCACACGGGTAGAAAGGAGTATGGATGGTTAGGATCGGGTTGCATTGATTATGATTGCTATGTATGATGTGTGTTAGCATGTTGTTTCATCTAAGCGGGATTTACACATCGAGTCACCGACTCGACTCACCCTCTCCTTTGACATTTCAGTGACTCGTAGACGCGACATGGAGTCGGATGGACTCGGGTGTGCGCATGCCATGCTCTAATAAAAAGTTTACTCGACCATTTGCATTTGAGTACTTTAGTTTATTTAATTTCGTTTGGGTTTTATTTCGGACTTGTAAAAACCTTTAAATTATGCCTTTTATTTTTATGTTTTAAGTTTGATTTTAATATGCTTTAATAGACTGATTAAGTTAATTTGCTAAAACATGACACAACAACGATTTCAAAACTTTAACGATATGTTTTCAACTATACCATCGGTATCGCGATCGATTTAATAAGTTTACGAAAATCAATTGTTTTCAAACTTAAAGGCAAATGTTTACTAAGTCTAAATGCTTTAGTAACATCATTAAACAACTTGGTTTCAAAAAGGAACAAAGTTTTTATCAAGTCTATTTGGTACAAATTCGAAATTTTCAAACTCGTTTTTCCCGTAACATGCCAGATTCGGTCATGGTGTTTGGACCGGGTTTGGGGTGTTACAATTGTGGTATCAGAGCTAAGTTCAAAAGCTCGGCTATGGGCTTGAGGCCCAAACTGTTTTCAAAAGTTTGTTTTAAGTGTTTTTGTGATGGAATACATGGTTTACAAGGCATGGCACCGAGTCTCCGGCACCAGTTCGCCCAGGTAAGTAATTCTAACTCTTCTATGAATTATTATTTGTAGAAGGGTAGGTGATATGGTACGTAGTTAGACTTATAGGACTTGAACCCTAGGACTAGATCCCTCAAACACTTGAACTAAAGCATAAGACTTAAAGCACTAAACCAATCTGTGACTCAGCCACGGGGCTAGGGTGTGGTAACTCCCATGCGCATGTCTAGGAGAGGAACCTAAGAGCTTGGTATTTAAGCGGTCCTCGTGACTCACCTCCTCTTCGCAGTATCCCACCCGTGTAGCTCGAGTTCACCCCGACCAAAAAGGCTCGGTCATAGACTTAACCTAACGACTAAAACCCGAAAAGGGAATTAGCCATGTTTTCGAAAATACAACAACAACCCTAATGTTTTCAAACTTTTTGTTATAAACTCTTTCAAAACCGAAAATGTCACATTTACAACAATTTTCTTGAAAAATCTGTTTTATGGAAAATTACAAAAATGCCCTTAGGGGTAAATTTACTAAAATGCCCTTGATTTATGAAATCTCAACTCAATGATTTTGCCCCAAAATTTCAAAGATGTTACGAAATTCAAACACTCTGTTTTACAAAATATCAATCGAAAATTTTGATTTTGGAAAATTTACGAAAACGCCCTCAGTTTGTGAAAATTACTAAAATACCCCTGGTTTCCAAAACAAAGTATGTTACAAAATTTTCAAAGAACACTCTCAAATTTTTGGAATTTCAAATTGACCAGTTTTACGAAAGTTTAAAATATCTTTTATTACGAAAATACCCTGTAGGGAAAAATGACAAAAATACCCTTGGGCTAGAATGGGCAGCAATGTCCGATGAGTGAATAGGTATGGAAAGGGTTAAGGAATGAATGTATAATCTCTTTTGCGTGAATAGGATAGAAGATTGAAACCTTGATTGCTCGAAAGAACCCCTGAATAAACTCTATCCATAAAATTTCTTTGCGGTTAAGAAAGTGGAACTATACTAATGCATAAAAATTCTTTTAATCAGATACGTAGATCGTTTAGACATGAGCACTCGAGGCGGACGTGGTCGTAATACTCGTGGTAGAGGTAGGGGTAGAATGACGCTTTTTACGAGCCCGTAGGATCCGGGCGGGGTTCGTAAAATGAGATGCGATTCGCCGCCACCACCGGAGGTGGTGAGTTCCAAGATCGATCGAGACGAGCGCGGTGTCGCAGCGATGCTGCGGTGTTGGAAAGGGTAGCCGGTGTAAGTGGTGGTGCGGGAGTTAGGAAATCGCTTCTGAGCGACTCGCGGCTAACGGGGCGAGTTCTTCCGAGGTGTTTCGGTGTTGCTCCTAGCATCGCCGAATATTGGCTAGAGGCAACCGAGCGGATCATGGACGATCCGGACTTGACGATCGAGGAGAAACTTAAGGGATTGTATCGCTTCTCCGGATGAGTCATATCGCTGGTGGCTCACGGTTCGGGACAATGTGGCACCGAGGATCCGACATGGGATTATTTCGCAGCCGCTACCAAAAGAAGTACATCGGGGCTAGTTACATCGACTCTCGTGAAAAGGCATTTACGAGGCTTGTTCGGGGAGTAAATCTGCTTCTCGAGTACGAGGCCGAGTTCTTGAAGTCGAGTAGGTATGCCCGGGCATTGTAGCCACCGAGCATGAGAGGTGTGTTCGTTTCGAGGATGGTCTCGCGACGAGTTGAGTTGAGGTTGCTGATTGCTCCTCGCCAGGAGCGTGAGTTCGCCGTCTTAGTTGAGAAGGCTAAGGTAGCCGAAGGTGTTAAGGAATCGGTGAGGCGTAACATGGACAGGAGTAGGCTTAAGAGGAGCTTTGGGTCTTGGATCGCTGTAACCCGCGAGAGAGGGCTAGACCGAGTGGGCGTAATCGATCACCGCTAGATTTGGTGCTTTGCTAGGCGGGGACCACCGCAGATGTAATCGCAGTGGTAAAACTCATTGGGGTGGTTGTTGGGCGGAGGTAAAGGTTGCTTCGAGTGTGGTTCTCTCGGATCATCGCATCGGACCGCCCGCCGCGTAGGGTGGCGAGATTCGATCCGAGAGTCGTACGTAACCGCCGAGGTAATGGACCGCCACCACGAGAGGGCCGTGGTAATGGCAGAGGTGGTAATGGATTTGGTCGAGGTCGTGGAGCACCGGGCAGAGGTGCGGGTAGTTCTGAGGCACGACAGCCTGGTTTGGTGTATGCTGCGAGGCGCCGCGAGGAGGGCGACGCACCGGACGTAATCACCGGTACGTTTTTGATTTTTGGTTCTCCCTATACTGCTTTAATTGACTTGGGTTCCACGCATTCGTATGTTGCTAGTAGTATAGTTGAGACCATGGACTTAGACTCTGAGATATCTTCTAGGCAGATGACTGTACTTAGCCCTCTAGGTCACTCTGTAGTGGTAGATAAGTTGTATAAGGATGTACCCCTAGAACTCCAAGGGGTCATTTTTGCTGCTGATCTGATGGAACTGCCGTTTGAGGAGTTCGATCTGATTCTCGGGATGGACTGGCTGGTGAAGTACCAGGCCAAGGTGGATTGCGCGGCTAAGCGCATGGTTCTATCGACGGATAAGGGAGATGAAGTGAGTATGATAGGTAATAGGAGAGATTACTTATCAAATGTGGTATCTGCTTTGAAAGTCAGAAAGATGGTCGGGAAGGTGCGAAAGCGTATGTGGTTCATGTGTATGCCTTAGAGGCTAAGGAGTCTGCTTGCTGAGAAGGTTCGCATCATTAAGGAATTTGTTGATGTGTTTCCGAGGAGCTTCCGGTTTACCACCCGATCGTGAGGTAGAGTTTGGGATAGATCTGCTACCGTGGATCGCTGCGCCGGTGTCTATTGCTCCATATAGGATGGCACCAAAGGAATTGGTGGAGCTTAAGGCTCGATTCGTGAGCCGTTGGATCGAGGCTTCATTAGGCCAAGTGTTTCGCCGTGGGGCGCGCGATGATATTCGCCAAGAAAAAAGACGGTTCGATGCGGATGTGTATCGACTCACCGCCAACCGAATAAGTGACGATTAAAAACAAGTATCCGCTGCCACGGATAGATGACTTGTTTGATCACCAAAAAGGTGCGCGGTGTTTTCAAGATCGATTTGAGGTCCGGTACCATCGGTTGAAAGTTAAGGAAGCGGATATCCATAAGACAAATGTTCCGACTCGATGCGGGCACTACGAATTCTCGTAATGCCGTTCGGGTTGACTAACGCCCGCCGCAGCCTTTTATGATATGATGAATAGGGTGTTTCAAAGCAAGATCGGATTGGTTCGTCGTGGTTTTTATTGACGATATCTTGGTATATTCAAGGTCGGAGGAAGAGCATGATGCACACTTAAGAGTGGTGTTGCGATTTTTGAGGAGAAGCAACTCTATGCTAAGTTCGATAAGTGCGAGTTCGCTTAGTGAAGTGACGCTTTTGGGTCATGTAGTATCACCGAGGGGATTAGAGTAGATCCTCGGAAGGTTGAGGCGGTTTTGGATTGGAAGCCTCCTAAGTCGATCATTGAGATTCGAGTTTCCTGGGTTTGGCAGGATACTATCGAAGATTTGTGGAGGGTTTCTCGTTAATTGCAGCACCGATGACTAAGCTGTTAAGGAAGGGAGTTCCGTTCGTTTGGACTGAGAAGCAGCAGGAGAGTTTTGATAAGTTGAAGAAGATCTTGACAGAGGCTCTGCTTTGATTCAACTCGAGGCCGGTAAGGAAAGAATTCACGGTCCATCGCGACGCATCACATACGGGATTGGGTTGTGTCTTTGATGCGGGAGGGGTAAGGTGGGTGGCTTACGCTTCTCGGCACCGAGGCCACACGAGGTCAACTATCCGACGCACGATTTGGAGCTAGCAGCTGTGGTCTTTGCTCTAAAAATCTGGAGGCACTACCTGTACGGTGAGAAGTCAATCGTCTACACAGATCATAAGAGTTTGAAGTACCTATTGACTCAGAAGGATCCGAATTTGAGGCGGCGTAGATGGGTTGAATTGCTCAAGGACTACGATCGCTCGATCGAGTATCATCCGGCAAGGCTAACGTGGTGGCGCACGCGCTGAGCCAGTAGGGTTGTTTCGCACTTAAGAGCAATGTTTGCCCATTTAAGTTTGTATGACGACGGAGTATTTTTTGCAGAGCTGCAGTTAAGCCTACTTGGGTTGAGCAGATCAAAGGGAAACAGATTGGAGGATGAGGTTACGAGTGCGCCAAGAAGGTTACAAGTGCGTAATGGTGGTTTGGAGGGTTCTGACTTGTCTAGTGATGAGGTTCTGTTTTCAAGGTAAGGCTTGTATGCCTAAAAATATTGAGCTGAGGCGGAAGATTCTTCAGGACGCACATAGCAGTCCTTATGCTATGCATCCTGGAGGTAGCAAGATGTATAGGGATCTTAAAGAGCAGTTTTGGTGGCCCGGCTTGAAGAAAGAGGTGACAGAGTTTGTTGGGAAATGTCTGACTTGTCAGCAGGTCAAGGCTGAGCATCAGTTGCCGTCGGGTTTGCTTCAACCTGTGAAAATTCCTCAGTGGAAATGGGAAAGGATAACTATGGATTTCGTCAGTGGATTACCGCTTACGCCAAGCAAGAAAGATTCAGTTTGGGTTATCGTGGACCGTCTGACTAAGTCAGCCCATTTCATTCCGGTGAGAGTGGACTATTCACTTCAGAGATTGGCGAAACTTTATGTGTCAGAGATAGTGAGGCTACACGGTGTTCCAGCTTTGATTATCTCGATAGGGATCCGAGGTTCACGCCGAGGTTCGGAGAGCGTTGCATCGTGCTCGGGTACTGCTTGGATTTCAAAGACGGCTTTTCACCCGCAAATCGACGGGCAATGTAGCGGGTTATTCAGATCTTGGAAGACATGTTGAGAGGTTGTGTTCGGATTTCGAGGCGCTTGGGATGAGTTTCGCCGTTGGCGAGTTCGCCTATAACAACGCTTACCAAGCAAGCATCAAGATGGCACCATATGAGGCGTCAGATGGTAGGAAGTGTCGCTCACCTACATGTTGGACCGAGTTAGGTGAACGCCGCTTGTTGGGACCCGAGTTGGTTGGCTTGAGAGACAGAAGACAAGGTTAGGTTGATTCATCTCGATTGAAGGAAGCTTCGACCGCAAAAGTCTTATGCCGATCTTAAGCGAAGAGATATAGAGTTCGCCGTGGGAGATCGGGTTTTCTTAAAGGTCTCGCCTTGGAAGAAGGTGCCGAGGTTTGGCGAGAAAAGGCAAGCTTAGTCCGAGGTTTATTGGACCGTATAAGGTATTGAGACGAGTTGGACCATGGCGTATCGACGCCTGAGTTGCCAAAGCAGAGCTTAGCCGATTCACGATGTTTTTCACGCTTCGATGCTTCGAGGTACCGCTCGATCCATCGCATGTTGTGGCAAAGGTGGAGGAGATCGAGGTGAATCCAGATATGACCATAGAGGAAGAACCAAAGTCAGATTCTAGATCGGGATGTGAAAGTTCTGCGTAGAGTCCGTGCGTGCTTTGGTTAAGGTACTTTGGCGGAATCATGGCGTGGAAGAAGCCACGTGGGAACCCGAGGATACGATGAGACAAAGAATACCCGCAACTCTTTTGACTGTGTAATTTCGAGGCCAAAATTTTTCTTAAGGGGGTAGAACTGTAATATCCCTGTTAGGGGCTAATTTTGTGTTGCATGATATCGCATGTGTTGGTGTGTTTGTGTTTGTTATTTCGGTGTTTTAGGGGTTTAATTGTAGGCTAGAAGTAAGCTTTGAGTAGGTAGGAAAATTTTAGTTTTAAACTTTGGGTATGAGGAGTCATTGGAGTGGGTTTACAATTATTTGTTGGTGATTTTTAGCACAAGAGTTGAGCTAGTAAAGTGGCAAACCATGCGTCACTTGGGGCTTGTGTTTAGCGTCACTTGCGGGGAAGGAGGTCTTATGTTCAAGTCTGCAGAAATCCCACATTTTTGCTTCCATTTTTACTGCATGGAGGAGGAGTAGTAGTGTGCGCTTCAAACTCGCCATTGACTTGGTCATACCATTCAAATGGTGGGTGGAGAGCAAATTGTGGAAGGGGACTAATTCAAATGCTTTTGAATTAGTGGCTTGGAGTGTTTTGAGGAGTGGTGGCGAATTTTAGGAGTTTTGGGGGGAGTGTGGACGGCTTGGTATAGGATTTTGGGTGTGCTTGAATGTCATTTTGACATTTTGGGTATTTTCGGTCAAGAGTTAACAAGCTAAAGCTCTCTTTTTTCTTTTGGTAGTCAAAACTTCAAGAGAATGTTCTCTCATTTTCTTCATTCTTTTGAAACCAAAATACCAAACTCCCATAGTTGGCCAAATTCTAAGAAAAGCTTTATTTCATTTTCTTTTCTAACCAAAAGTTCTAGTAGCCTAGTACCGAAATCTTGCTTTGTTCTCTTGGTAGCCGAATGTTCTTCTCTTCATTTCCTTTCTTCTTCAATCGTGTAAGCCGAGTTAGTGCTCTCCTCTCACATTCTTTTTCTCTTTTGTTTGGCCTTTGAACACCCCTTAGCCGAAACTACATCCTCCAACACACACCTCCTCTAAACTGAAACTACCTTTTGTCCATCCACTCCTTCTCTTCTAAATACTCCATTGCCGAAATTCCATCCTCATCTCACAAATTCTTATTCTTTTTCTCTCCTAAAACCGAACCCTCTTCCTTCTTCTGAAGCTTTGGCCGAAACTCCCCTCTCTTCTAGAAGTGCCTTGGTGACCGAATATTAGTGAAGGGTGATCCTGTTTGGTTGACCGATTTTTGGTGTTTGGTAAGTAAAGGGGGTAAGCAGCTTGGTATATCTTGGTTAGTGCAATCGGTTGATTTCGATTAAGTTTAAGTTTAAAGTGATTAGTTATTAACAATTGGTTTGTTAGGGTGCTGACTGTTGGAGGAGGAATCATTGTGATTCGGGTTGCTAAGAAACCGAACCAATAGTAAGGTAAGGATGTTCGACAATCCTTGTTGGTCTAAATGGTGTTGGCCGAATGTCTTTGTGCCTAACCCCTATCTTTGGCCGATTGTAGGAGTCAATACTCGAGGGGCTTAGCTTCCGTTTTCGTTGGATTTCTAGGCTCGTAGTTACCAGGTGTGTAACTGACACACTTATACTTAGTAATATAATTAATAACCGTGTGATGACTAATGATACAGTGATGATTGTTATGATACCCTAATGGGTATGATTTTGGACTCGGGTAAGTCAGTATTACTGTTTTTAATGATGAGTTATATGTTACCATGACTGTGGGTATATGTGACATGAGATATAGCATGAGATGCATGATTATATGATATGCATGACTACATGAGCATGGCATATTGATGGGTATTACGAGTTGAGGGAGCAAAGATGTTTTGTCTTCGACGAGCACCAAATGCTTTGGTAGCACACTTTGTGACTTTGGGTCACCGTGAGGTTTGGCACCTCCAGAGGTTTGGTACCTCGGCGTCTCGTCCCAGTGGCTCTCAAGACCACGATGGGTTGGCCCCACGGATGATTATACGGATTGACGCCAGTGTTTTGGTAACACACGATGGGTTGGCCCCATCAACGATTTGTGACTACGGGCCACGCTGCTTTGGTAGCACATTGTGTCTTTGGGACACCAGTGGTTTGGCACCACATTGCGACTTGTCCCGTGGTTTGACCACCGTGGGTTGGCCCCACTTGAGATACGGGATCGTCTGCTAGTGTTTTGGTAACACGCGATGGGTTGGCCCCATCATCATCGGATTGTGACTTCGGTCACCAAAGCTTTGGTAGCACAATTGTGTCTTTGGGACACCAAAGGGTTTGGGGACCACATTGATGGATATTGTGTCTTTGGGACACCAGTGTTTTGGTAACACATCGTGATCAGTATGTCACCAAAGTGGTTTGGTACCACACGGGTAGAAAGGAGTATGGATGGTTAGGATCGGGTTGCATTGATTATGATTGCTATGTATGATGTGTGTTAGCATGTTGTTTCATCGGGAGCGGGATTTACACACTGAGTCACTCGACTCACCCTCTCCTTTGACATTTCAGGTGACTCGTAGACGCGGACATGGAGCCGGGATGGACTCGGGGTGCGCATGCCATGCTCTAATAAAAAGTTTACTCAGCCATTTGTATTTGAGTACTTTAGTTTATTTAATTTCGTTTGGGTTTTATTTCGGACTTGTAAAAAACCTTTAAATTATGCCTTTTATTTTTATGTTTTAAGTTTGATTTTAATATGCTTTAATAGACTGATTGGGTTAATTTGCTAAAACATGACACAACAACGATTTCAAAACTTTAACGATATGTTTTCAACTATACCATCGGGTATCGCACTGATTTAATAAGTTTACGAAAATCAATTGTTTTCAAACTTAAAGGCAAATGTTTACTAAGTCTAAATGCTTTAGTAACATCATTAAACAACTTGGTTTCAAAAAGGAACAAAGTTTTTATCAAGTCTATTTGGTACAAATTCGAAATTTTCAAACTCGTTTTTCCCGTAACATGCCAGATTCGGTCATGGTGTTTGGACCGGGTTTGGGGTGTTACACTAGCATTTGTTCCCGCATTTCTTGTTGAATTTTGGTCAATTGCTCCTGCATTTGTATTTGCATTTTATCTATTCTTTCCAACCTTCAGTCCATGGCTTTTGTTCTTGCGTAAGTACCGTAACAATGCTTAGTTCAGTAGACTTTTGTCAGTTCCTCAGTTAGCTGAAATAATTTTACCTAATTAGGATCTTTCTACAAATTTTAATGCATGTGATGTGATGTAATGCAAATGCAGGAAATGCAATGTCAATACATAGAATGAATGCAAAAAGAAATAGAGGCGTTGATTCTGAATTCAATTCCATTAGAAGAACTTTTCTAGAAAATAAATTCCTTTACATAAAACGAATTACATATGCGGCTTTGTCCTTATAGTCCAGGTGAAGACACCAATCCTTTTCTTTGTATCCGGATGTTATGGTCGTGTCCCATGGACTTTCTCAATAGATATCTCTTCTAGCTCTTGTTGCTTGATCCAGGCCGTGACTCTTTGCTCACTTATCCCCACGATGCTCGTTGGCTCCTTTAAGAAAGTCAAGACTTGACGGCTCTTAAATAGTCTTTGTCAGCTTGAATCCTCAGGCAAAGTCTTGTATTCTTCTGCGGACTATCAGCCTTCTCTCGTTGTTTACTTGGACTATATTTGGACGACCCTATTATAATCCACTTTATCAAGAAATTCATTTTCCTATGTCAAACTCCTCTATTTAGCAATCGAATATCAATCAACACCTCCTTTCTATGATCATGCAATGCAATCAAAACAAAAGAAAACACATTAGTACAAGAGAAATGAACAACACCTGTCTGGGTGACCACTAGGGTTTGTCATCGCTCTATCTAGGGTAGGCTCCTAGGTCTCTCTATATGTGGTTTGGTTCTAAAGCTGAGGTACCCGAACCAATAGATTCCTCGATCCTCACCCATTATAGGCTCATACAGATCGAGTTCAGTTCAGGGGAATACATTTCCCTATGGCTGCACGGAGATGAAAATCTCATGAAGACATAGGTACGGATGTATCCCGAAAGTGATCCACTATCCTACACGGAGGTGAAAATCTTATGGAGGAGTAGCTTTTCACTCCCACTTAAAAGGGTAAGACCAAAATAGTCCCTATACAATATGATGCGAGACTCAAACCACATTAATTACGAAATAACAATACGAACAAATACAATAATTGGATCGTAATTTTTCAAATCAGATTTTCAATTTTCGACAAAAAGACAGAAAATAATCAATTTTACGGCTCGACTCTCTCATGTCCCTAGTGGAGTCGCCAAGCAGTCGAAACCATTTTTATTTATTTTGGAAAAAATAGGGATCAATTGGAAAATCAAAACTGGAGTGGAGTCGCCACCGACCCTTGTTTGAGGTGTGATCGGATCACCATAAAACTTCGATTTATTAAAACAAATTTTGATCTACAAAAATTTGAGAAAACGGGTTCGGGAGTCGGTAACCTACGAGGAAGGGTTAGCACCCTCGTAGCGCCCAAAATTGGTACCTAATTGATTATTTAATGTCTTAATTCTGAAATTTTGAAAAGATTCTAGATTACGATCCGTTTGCTTAAAATACATTTGAACAAAATCATATTGGATGCCCAAAACCTCTTATTTCAAAGAAATAAAATGTCATACCCAGTGAGTTAGGGTACAACAACTTATATTCTCGAAACTAAACTTATCCTTTGATTTTTAAAACCCGTGTAATAAAGTTTGAAAAGGATATTCGATTATTTGGGCTTTATGAAAAATTGGAACCCAGTAAGTTAAGGCACAATTTCTCAAAATTCCCGAATACGAAATATTACCTTTGTTTTTTTAGAAATTCTTACCTTGAAAAGATAAAACGTCACATCCAGTGAGTTAGGCGTAACATCTCGAATTCTCGAGAATAGATTTTTATTTAAAAATTTTATATATTTTGATTTAAAAAGGAAAAGGGTGCTCAGTTGCTAGGATTTAACGAGAAAAATTGAAACCCAGTGAGTTAGGGCACGATTTTCTCGAAACTTCCAAACACGAGCATTGCCTTATTTTAAACCTTTGAACAAAATGATTTTTGAAACATGAACGGTGTTAAAACATGACTGTTTAAGTGAATAAAATACGATGGAATAATAACATACAACGCGGAGTAATTATTTACAAGTGAAATGCTACACTATTGAATCGCAAATGGCAAATAAATGTAAAATAAGAATTATAATACACATAATAGCAATAATCACCGAACATGAAATTAATTATAGGCAAAATAATTTAAAATAAAACGCATACAAGTATAATATATGTGAAATATATTTGAAATAAACAAAAGTGATTTTAAACAAGTTTTAATATAAAAAGATTTTAAAGGATTAAAAAGAAAATATAAAAATATGAATAGATTTAAAAACATACGTACATGAAATTATGAGGAATTAACAATGTATTAAAATAAATATCATAAAAATCTTGAATCAAAGGATGTAAAAAAAAACTGTGCATAAAATCTAAATGAGTCAATTTTAAAAATATATTTTACAAATGAAAATATAAAAATAGAGGAAATAATTTAAAACAATATATTAAAATGATTTCAAGAAGAAATGAACAACAAATAAATGAAAAATAATAAAAGAATTACATAAGTTAAAATAAAATAGGTTCCACTGAAACAAATTCAAAACCCAACGAACAATTTAAAAACTAATAAAGTCAATAAATTAAAAATAAGGACCATAATAAAAGGCGCCCTGATGAATAGAGAATAAAAGTGCAAATATTCAAGTCCTCTAAATGCAACGTCTAAAAGTGGACGAAATTGGAATGACGTACAAAGTTCAGGTTAAAAATTAAAGATTTAAAGAACGCCCATATGACCTAATTAGATTGCAACGAAACAGGGAAGGATTGAATGTGAAATATTCCCTCAGAGACCGAAACTCGTGGATCTTGGCCGCATTCGGGTCGGGTAATTGGATATTGCCCAATACAACACCGTTTTGGAACCATTGAATCAGGCCCCAAACAGTGCCATTTCAGACTAACTATAAGGTCAATAATAAACCCTAAAATACCAATACTTGGCCATTTTGAAAACGAAAAACAAAATAAAAAAACAAAATACTCCTTCATTCCCATTCTCAGCCGCCGCAAGGGATCCTCCCTCAAACACTATTATTCCACCAGAAATGGTGGTTAGTGACGCGTAGAGGTCCAAATTAGAACCAAGGTTCAAACGATAAGACCATTTCAATGCTGAAATCCTCTCCAGAAACCCCGATTTCGACGAAGGAGGAGAAGATTCTAGCGATCTATTCATGAAGGTATATCCCTCCTTTTCTTTTTATTTATTATCTCATGCAAATAAAAAAGAGAAAAAGAAAATTAGAAGATAGCAAAGATCGCTGAAAAGAAAAGAAAATTTCAATAACCTTCCGAAAACCAATTTCGAGTTGTATTTCTATATTCTCTATGTGCGTAAAAAAAAATTACAAGTGTTTGATGGCCCTTTTTTATAGCCGAATCAAAATAAAATTCTTTTATTTGTATATTTTCTACTGTTTCTCTGCTATTGGTGGCCTCGTTTACAGGTACGGAAGGCGCGGACATGGCGTACGGAGGCGCGTGGGGCGTGCAGAGGCACGAGCAGTGGTCTGCATTGAGGCATGCGCGGGGGGAGGCTACTGCGGCGCTGGAAAATTCTGGAAGCTCCCCTAGGGTTTTCTGAAACCTAAAAATGTTTGGGCCATTTGGGCCTCAGGACTTTGGGTTTTTGATTTGGTAGTGGTTAGTTGGGCTGTAATGGACATTTAATTATTGGACTGTTTTGGATTATGTTTTTTGTTTATTTTGGTTATTATTATTTTTTTGTTTTGTTTTGGTATGGGCCCGGGCAGATTGGGCTAATTACACGTCATATTAACTTAATCTTGCAAATTATTGCTATTTATTCTATGTTACACTTTCATTTGTTTTAAACATTCTTAGTTAATTTTAATTAGGTTAATTAGTTAACTCAATTTACTCCCAATTATTTTCATCACCAAATTGCTAAGTTTTTATTTCCACAATATTTGCATTACTTAAATCGTCTCTATGGAGATGATACTCTTTACTCACTACTTTATTACTTGTTGACAACTGTGTACACTTGCACACCATTCAAATATTTTGCGACAAGTTTTTGGCACAGTTGTCAGGGACTGTGTTTTAGATATTATTTTTGAAGTTAATTATTTTGCGATTTGGTTTATTTTTTTGTTAATACTAACTTTGTTATTTTTTTTATTTTTCAAGTGTTTATGAACATAGACCGAATTATTGATCTACTCCTAGTTGACCCTGAAATTGAACGCACCTTTGGACAAAGGAGAAGGCAAGCGACTCAGAGACAAGTTGTAGATGCCAAATGTTGGTATTTGAATATTATTGATTGTAGTTACTCCAAAAAAAAATGTGACATCCTATAGCTCGGACCTAACGATCAAGTCGAGTATGGGGTATCACACAAATTCTCGTTTTGACCAGCTTTCTAGTGAAGGGAGATTGTTTTCTAATCCTTGATTTTTGGGGACAAGCAAATCCTCCACACCATTACAAAGATATCGGTCCATGTGATTTTACTCGAAATAAAAAAAATAACAACATGTTACCAAAAGTAGAGAAGAAAATCATATAAAACCCTACAAATTAAAAGAAACCCTTTAAAACCCTCCATCAAGCTTTTATATTCTCCAAGACCAAATAATTCTTAGGAAGTTTATGTGAGGCTCAAGCTTGATCTTTAACTCATGGATGTGATGGGTTTACCCTACCTCAAGACCCAAAAACAAGGTCAAAGGCTAAGTAAATTAAAGCAAGATTGAACGAGAGGATACAAGACTTTGCTACAAAGGACCTAGAGATGCATACAAGGGAAAAATTGAAGATTCACTTTCTTCTTTTCAAGAAAATCAAGAAACTGAATCTTTGTCTAATTATGCAGTTTCAAGAGATTTCAAGAATTAAGAAAATCAAGATTTCAAATTTTAGAATTCCTGGTCCAAGAAACTAAAACTTGAAGTCGATACACAATGGATTACATGTACGAGCTTAAATGAGCCAATTTTAGGAGCAAATGGGTCACAAGTCTAAGTTCTTGAAAATTTTCCCATCGGGATGTCCACAAGTCCATCATAAAGTTTGAAGGACTTAGTTGAAAATCAAGCCAAATTGTCAAAGTGGCCCAATTTGTAAATCTTTTTCAAATTTTCTATCCAATTTTATTTAATAAGTGGATCAACATGTAAAAATTTGGCCCAAGGAACCTATGTAGACCCTTGGATGAATTTTTTATCATATTTCCACACTTATACATCTTTTCTTGTTAGTTAGTTAGTTGGTTGTTTAGTTGATGAGTTGGCATGCTTAGTTGTCATACTTATCACATTCTTTAAACTTAAGAGATTAACTAATGATAGGGAGGTTATAAATAGAGTGCCCCCATTCATTAATTATTCACTCTTGAGTTAATAAAATTCCCTTTGAGTTTTCTTTTAAATAATTTCTCTTGAGTTTTATTTTATTTTTAACAATCATTTTAGACTATGAGAATCATCTTTAAGCTTTTTCTTACCAATTATTCTTTCTTGGAGGGGAAATTAGAGTTGTTTAAAGTGTGTTGTGATTCATCTTGTTTCTAAGGCTCCTTAGGACTTCTTTATTCACGACGGAATGTGTAAATCTACACAATTGTTATCAAGTAATATGTAAGTAAATAGAGTATCGTCTCCACAGAGACTGTGTTGATAATCGATAATTGTAAAATTAGTAATTCAAAAATTGGTTAAGAAAATAAAATATATTAAAGTGATGGATGTCTTACTTAATTTAACAACTAATGTGCCAATTAGATGAAATAACATGCAATGGATGTTTTAGCAACAATTCACAAGTTTTAACAACAATAGCATGAATAAGCTAGAACAATTATGTAACATCCCAAACCCGACCTAGAAGTTAGGTCCAAATCAAGAATGTCACATTAAGGGCACAATTTAAAATGATTTTGCTAATTAACAATTTAAGGCCCAAAAGCCCTTTCATCCTCGAGTCTTGTTAAGTAATAATAAAAACCCATTTTTATAGTTTTAAGTACTTCAGAAACCAAGTTTA
Source organism: Gossypium bickii (assembly GCA_025503065.1). Classification (NCBI taxonomy): domain Eukaryota; kingdom Viridiplantae; phylum Streptophyta; class Magnoliopsida; order Malvales; family Malvaceae; genus Gossypium; species Gossypium bickii. Next base: position 70,058,172 of record CP106709.1, read on the forward strand.
AATTTACGAAATTTACTTAGGCTTAATAATTAAGTAAACAGTTGAAAACAACAATTCAAAATCTAAAGTCAAATCAGAGTACAATGCCTTATTACTTCCAACTAAAATAAAGCAATTAAAAACTATGTTTTTAATTTTTGAAACAAAAACCAAAAAAAAAAATTTAAACATCTCGTAGTATGGGCATCTCCGAGTCCTCTCCCACATCAAGCAGTCTATTGAGGATCACCTGAAACATTAAATAAAGGGTGTGAATTTTGAAACTCAGTGTGTACAACCCTTGGCAATCAAATCAACATACAAATATTCATATTGGGCCTAAGCCCTATCAAAATCGGTGGTCTTGGGCCTTGGCCCACAATGACCTCATATCAAATCATATCATATGCAAAACAAGGTAATGCAAAACCCTCCCAAAAATCCATCCGCTACACACCATTTCCCTTCCAACCCTACACACCTGTGGGGATTTCTAAATCGACCCACCCATCCTCTACACACCAAAGGTAGCACTCAAAGTGGCACTACTCAACGTTGCAGCAACGCTGCTAATCATATAATGGGCTTAAAGCCACCGATGGATCCATGGTCGTCATGCGACCATGCGATCCTCAAATCTTCCTCCGTACCATAATTCCCACCCATATGCATCCTAATCAGAATATCATATGAATGCAACATGCACATGAGTAACATCCACAAAACTCATACTCATCACATAGGGTATTTTCGTCATTTCACAACCCAAGGGTATTTTCGTAAATCTACTCTACAGGGGTATTTAGGTAATTTTGCAAAACAGAGGTACTTTGGAAATTTCATAAATCAGGGATGTTTTGGTAATTCTGCAAACTAAGGGTATTTTGGTAATTTCACAATTTGGGGTTATTTTAGTGATTTTACAAATCTAAGGATGTTTTGGTAATTTTTAAACTAAAGGTATTTTGGTTATTTTCAAATCAGGGGTATTTTAGTAATTTTACAAATCTAGGGGTATTTGGTCCCTCTCGGGTTTTAGTTATGAACTTTGGCCCATTAACAAGTCCTTGCGACTAAAGTGAATAGACACTATGCACCAAGTAGGATTCCAGAGAAGAGGAGGTGGGCCGCTAGGGCCGCTTAAGTACCAAGCTCTCCCTAGATCCAATCCTAGACATGCATATGTTCGTTGCCACACTCTAACCCAGTGACTTGTCCACGGACATGTGTAATTATTAGATTAAGTCTTATGCGGTTTAAGAGTTGTTCAGATCTAGGCCTAAAGTCCATTAAACCCTAGCATACTTGTCTACGTCCCCATAAAGCCCATTAAGCCAAAATTACATCCTTAAGACCCATTAGGTCCAAATCACATCCTTATGGCCTATTAGGCCCAAAACAATTCCAGATCATGTAACATGCTTGACTAACTCAGTTCATATACCAAACCAAACAAACTCATCAAACTTAGCCTTAAGGCCCACCGGGCTCATTTAGCCACTTTCGGCTTTTCGGCATTGCCAATATCATGTATGTAGTGTTTGTACACACTTGGTAACCACGAGTGCTACAAACCCCTTAATCACGAACCTACAATCGACATCACTTAACGATTAATCACGGCTTAATACACACTTTATCAGAAACTGAAACCTCAACATAACCTTCCTGTGTACCATACGTTTTAGTAGCCCTTCTTTAGCTACTATTTGCGATTATCCTCTAGATCTGCACCCAAACATACATCGTCAAAATCAAGTGACCTATATTCCTCATAAGTCACCCCTATGAGCCATAATACATTAGGCCATTTACTAACCCACCACCGGGACGAGTGCACTTACCTCTTGCTAACGATTCTTAGCTACCACGCTTATGATTGTTGAACGTCACCCTTGTTAATACAAAGTTAACGACAATGAGGGGTTAGATAGCCCTTCGAATTTTAACAAAACTCACTAAAAAGATCAACTAAGCACTTACCGAAATCCTCTTTTGATCCTGCGGCTTAAATTCGGCTTTTGAGATTAGTATAGTGACAGAGACAATTCGGCACCACTAAAGAGAAGAAGAGGAGAAGTGATCGGCTAGAACTAAAGCTGAACAAGAGAAGTAATTTAAGAAGAGAAGGTATGGGAAATTCGGCTAGAGAGGAAACCAAAATTTCGGCAAAGGAATAATGGGGAGTTTTTTCGGCAATTGGAAGAATTCGGCTAAGGGGGAGAAAAACAAAATTCCAAGAACCTCACAAAGGGATCCGGCATCTTCCTCTTATAGCCAACAGTCGAAACTCCCTTCTCCTAGAGTCCCATTCGGCACCATCTCTTCCCACCTCTCATCTCCTAATTTTTCTCCATGATATCTCCCTTATCTCATCCGAAATTCCCTCCTTTATCAGCTCACAAGACCAACTCAAACACTTCAACAAAACAGTCCAAATTCCATACAACCCTGGCCGTCCACTATGCAAAATAAACACTCCAAAAACACCTTAACACTACTCGAACCTTGGACCTCTTTACGCCATCTTGTAGCTCCCCTAGTGACGCCACCTTGCCACTGGACCACAAGCCCATTTGTGTCCTATTTTCCCGTTAATCTGCTTAAGAGGCCTAATGTCTGAGACTAGGGTCAACTAAAGCAAGAAAAATAAATTCTTCCCTATGGTCTTCCCTATCTCTAAGGCCTCAAATAATCCCAATAATACCTTAATACCTTAAAATTAATATTCTAAGTGCTACTCATACATACCAACCTCAGTGCACAGAAATTTAAAGTTTTGGGATTTTTGGGGCGTTACAACCCAATAGGCCCAAATCTATTAAGCCCAAATCCAGGGTGTTTCAAATTACAACTCTTAATTCAATTCATTCTTCATCATGTTTAACAATGTTCCAAAAAAATTCCAAGGCAACTCGATCATTTATGAACTTCGAATCTAAATCATAAGCTCTTTTGAGATCTTAGATTTACCACTTAGACAAACATGCATATTTTTATGTCACCGTTTAGTTAGGTTTGAAACAATTTAATTACATAAATCTAAAGTTATGTAAGGTAATAGTATTCTTTTGGAATTATTACAAACCGTTAATGTAACAGCCTGTCTTCAGTGATGTCAGAAACAGTGGTTTCAGGACCACAATTGAAACACCCCACACCCGGCCCACGGGCCTGAACCGGATCTGGTATGTTCCTTAAGAAAATCGGTTTTCGTAGTCCTTTATGGCTTAGAGAATATTGGTGTATTTTTAGAAAACTGTTCATTTTGGACTGGGCTTAGGTTAAAAACCCGTTTATTTAATTTAGAAATCATTTAATTAGGGTGGCAAAATAATTTAGGGTTTAAATGTAAAGACATAAAATTTTAATATCATAAATGTAAAGTATTTCGAAGCATAATAATTGCAAGTAAATAATGGTAGCGAAAATAAAACTATGGCTTTTTAGGCCTTATTACATCAATAATTCCCAAACTTAAAATTTAAAGAACTTTATAAAAATGATGGTCCAATTCATAAATATTTTCTTTGCGACGCATAGCCACCTTTAGCTCCTGCCGACCCGGTCCATTACTGCTCATCACCTGAAAAATAGTCTCTCAAAAGGGTGAGTCAACAGACTCAATGTGTACACCAACTAACAAACAATATTTCAGGCATACATATTCATATCAGAACATATACATATCAAAATGATGCAACCCAAACCCAAGCCTAATTATCCATCCGCTACACACCACCCGTACACCAATCACACACCGTGGGGACTACTAAGTCAACCCTCCTTCCGCTACACACCATCGAAGCGATCAAGCCGCAATCGACGTGCTCGCCGCCATATATACGTTGTGTCATTAGACACTATGTTCAGATAATGTAACCGAGGTTACCATGTTCACTTAATGGGACCGTAGCCACCATATTTCGTTGGTGAGACCGTAGTCAACACCTATTCTTCTCCTTTCACATATATCCCATATGCCCCAAATATTTATATCATGCATATCTTATTTCTTATTCATATTACATATTCAAAAATATATATATCGTATTTGTAATCCTATCGGAAGTAGGAAACGTACCTGGGTACTTTTACCTCATTTGTGACACTTAGCCACATTCTTATTCGCATGCACATTCATATATATATATACATATAAAATAATTGCCGTAATATATTGGGAGTTAGTATGGGTACACACCTTATTCGCTTAATGGATTCCTTGAATTCCCGAAGTGAATCGATCACAGATTCAGACTTTAGATCTGTTAACTCCTATATTTGGCCCATCATTTATAGACATATTAATACCCTTTTGATTTTAAAACCAAATCCTACTAGGAATAGAATTACTAACACTTACCTTGTTTGCCAAATCAAATCCCAAAGTTGTGGTATTCCTCCCTGAATTTCGGCTACCCACTAGATCCACTGATTTGATAAATCTTTGATTAAAACGAATAGATCTAATTATTAAAGAGATAACCTAGGCCGAATATAACTTCTTACCTTGAATCCTTGAGTTCCCGAAAATATTCCTTTTCTTGTATGTCTGTCGAAATCTGATAAACCCCTTGTATATTCGGCCATTCACAACATTAAGATTAGTACCCTAATTTTGGTAAAAAGAAAAAAAGAATAGAAATTGATTGACCACAGATCTTACCCTTTTGATGTTGTAGTTGATTGCTCCTTTACTTAGAATCGACAAAGATTCGGCTTTGATAGTAGAAACAGAGAAGAAAATAGAAGAAGAGAAGATGGATTTTACTTAAGGAAAAATTCGACAGAGAGGGGGAGAGCTAGGGAATTTCGGCAGAGCAGAAAAAGAAGCAAACTGAGGAGTAGCCCTCCTTCCTTCCTTTTATAGACAAAGTTATCAGCCAAGGAGTCCCTTACTTGGCCACCGCTCCACATATGTGATAATATTATTCAAATAAAAAAATATTTAATCCATCATTTATCTCCTCAAATAATCCAAATTTAAAAATCTAAAAAGAAATCTCTTATTTATCACTTAATAGCCGAATTTTAAAGAGAATAAACCTCTTTTTTTCAAGATGCTTGCCGTCCACTCCTTGTGCTTCGAAACAAAATTAAAACCTTCATTTAATTGCTTCCCTTGTGACTCGAACCTGTGCCCATGCCTCTTGCACATGGCGCCATTTCCATAGGCCCTAAGTGCCATCTTCAGCCACTTTTCCTAGCCCGCTTGTGTGTCAAACTTACCAACTTTTTCTTTTAAGGCCCTCTTGCCTTGATTTCCTATTTGAAACTTTAAAACTCATCATTTTAGGGTCATTTCCAAGTTTCCTAAAATTTTCGAACAGCTCTGTTTATTTGCCATTTTCTTACATTTCCAAGTTTCCTAAAATGTATACTTTCCATTTTGGATCATTTCCATTTTCATTTCTTAGTTTCCAAAATGTGTACTTTCCATTTTTGAACCATTTCCTTACATTTCTGGTTTCCTAAAATGTTCATGTCCTAATGCATTTCCGTGTTTCCAAAAATGTTGAGTTTCCAAAAATGTTCGTGTTTCCAAAATGTTTATTTTCATTTCCATGCATTTTCATACATTTCTGAGTTTCCAAAAATATCAAAATTTATTCATAATGCTTAAGACTTGTCATTTCATACAATTAAACCGAAAATGCATAGGCCCTTTCCAGATGTTACGCTTCTACCCCCTTAAACAAAATTTCGTCCTCTCAAATTTCCTAACTAAACAATCGAGGGTATTGTTTGTCGCATTGTCTCTTCCGACTCCCACGAAGCTTCTTCCGATCCATGGTTGCGCCATAACACCTTGACTAGAGGTACCGACTTCCTCCGTAGTACTTTCACATCACGCCCAAGATTCGAATCGGCTCTTCCTCGTAGGATAGATCTGGCCTTAGCTCCACTTCTTCAACAGGTACCACATGAGACGGATCCGATTGATAGCGACGTAGCATGGATACATGGAATAAGTCGTGCATTTGCTGCAATTCTGATGGCAACTCCACTTGGTATGCCACTGGTCCAACTCGTTGTAGTACTCGATAGGGCCCTATAAACCTTGGGCTTAACTTCCCTTTGCGACCGAACCTCATAACCTTCTTCCAAGGTGAGACTTTTAGAAACACTTGGTCTCCCACTTCAAACTCAATTTCCTTCCTCTTAAGGTCGGCGTACGACTTTTGCCTATCAGAGGCTTCCTTCAACCTTGCCCGAATTATTTCAACCTTCTCTTCAATTTCTGCCACTAACTCCGGGCCCAAAACGCGACGTTCTCCTAACTCAGTCCAACAAGTAGGAGTTCTACACTTCCGACCATACAATGCTTCGTATGGTGCCATCCGAATGCTTGCCCGATAGTCATGTTGTTGTAGGCGAACTCAAATGCTAAAGGCAAATACTTTTCCCAACTTCCTCGAAATCCATCACACGACCTCTCAAAGATATCCTCCAACACTTGTATAACTCGCTCGGATCGCCGTCCGATTGTGGATGAAAAGCCGTAGTGAAGTCCAACTTATTGCCTAAAGCTTGATGAAGTGCCTTCCAAAATCGAGACGTAAACCTTGGGTCTCTCATTCGGAGATGATCGACATCGGTACTCATTGTAGCCTTACGATTTCCGCCACATATAACTTGGCTAACTTCAAGGGAATAGTCAATTCTCACGAGAATAAAATGTGCGGACTTGGTCAAACGGTCCACTATCACCCATACCGAGTCTTTCTTAGTAGGCGTAAGGGGAAGCCGACTAACGAAGTCCATGGTAATTCTTTCCCACTTCCATTGGGGAATCTCAATTGGTTGAAGCAATCCCGATGGGACTTGGTGTTCAGCCTTAACTTGCTGACACGTCAGACACTTCCCTACGAATTCGGTCACTTCCCGCTTAAGATCAGACCACCAAAATTGTTCCCTTAGGTCCCTATACAGCTTAGTGCCTCTGGGATGCATAGCATAAGGGCTACCATGCGCGTTCCGAAGAATCCTTTGTCTTAACTCCTTGTCCTTCTAAGATACGGACCTTTCCTTTATAGCACAACACTCCATCATCATTAACGCCATAGTCATTCAATTCTCCACTCTGGACTTGCTCAGAACTTAGCACTTAGACCCTTATCAGCCAACTGTCCCTCCTTCACCTCCTTCAGCCACGTGGGCTTGACTTGCAACTCTCCCAACAGGCTTCCATCATCATACAAACTTAGGTGAGCGAACAAAGCCCTTAAATCCGACACAACCTTCCTACTTAGGGCATCAGCTACCACATTCTCCTTGCCCGGGTGACACTCTATCGAACAATCACAATCTTTCAACAACTCCACCCACCTTCGTTGCCTCAAGTTCAACTCCTTCTGAGTCAACAAGTACTTAAGGCTCTTCTCGTCCGTAAATTCACCGACCTTTCTCCATAAAGGTAGTGCCTCCAAACCTTGAGGGCGAAAACCACTGCTGCTAGTTCCAAGTCATGGGTTAGATAGTTAACCTCATGAGGCCTCAGTTGCCTAGACGTATAGGCGACCACTTTTCCTTCTTGCATTAGCACACAGCCTAACCCCGTATGCGAAGCATCACAGTACACCACAAAATCCTTACCTGCCTCTGGCTGAATTAACACCGGAGCTTCTGTCAGCACCTTCTTAAGTCTTTCAAAGCTCTCCTCTTGCTTATTCGTCCACACAAAGTGTACTTCCTTCCTTAGTAGCTTTGTCAAAGGCGCGGCTATTGACGAGAATCCTTCCACGAACCTTCTGTAATAGCCTGCCAATCCTAAGAAACTTCAGATTTTAGCCACAGACCTAGGTGGCTTCCAATCCAACACTGCTTCGATCTTCCTAGGATCCACTCTTATTCCTTTTGCGGATACCACATGTCCTAAGAATGCCACTTCCTTAAGCCAAAATTCGCACTTGCTGAATTTGGCATAGAGCTTCTTCTCCCTTAACACTTCCAACACAACTCGGAGATGCTCATCATGCTCCTTTTTCGTCTTAGAATACACCAAAATATCGTCGATGAACACCACGATGAACCTATCCAAATAGGGTTGGAAAACCCGATTCATCATGTCCATGAACGCTGGTGAGCGTTCACAATCCAAATGGCATCACCACAAATTCAAAATGACCGTATCTTGTCCTAAAAGCGGTCTTATGAATGTCAGCCTCCTTCACCTTCAACTGGTGATATCCCGACCTTAAGTCTATCTTCGAGAACATAGCTGCCCCTTTCAGCTGGTCGAACAAGTCATCTATCCTTGGCAAAGGATACTTGTTCTTGATGGTCAGTTTGTTCAACTGACGATAATCTATGCACATACGCATAGTTCCATCCTTCTTCTTCACAAATAGGACCGGTGCTCCCCATGGAGACACACTGGGTCGGATGAACCCACGATCCAACAATTCTTGGATTTGAGCCTTGAGCTCCACTAACTCCTTTGGCGCCATTCGGTATGGAGCGGTTGACACAGAAGCTGTTCCCGGTAACAAATCTATTCCAAATTCCACCTCCCTATCTGGGGGTATTCCTGGTAATTTATCAGGGAACACATCTACAAAGTCCCTTTACCGTCCTAACTCCATTGACACCTTCATCTTTTCCTCCCAATGCACTTACGAAGGCTAAGAATGCCTTGCACCCCTTCCTAACCATCTTCTCACCTTTAGCGCGAAAACCACGTTAGACAAGTAGTTCCTCCTTTCTCCGATCATCACTACTACCTCATCCTCTGAGGTTCTTAGTTCCATACGCTTAGCCGCACAATCCAACACACTCGATGCTCTACTAGCCAATCCATTCCAAGTATAAGCTCAAACTCTCCGAAGGGTAACTCCATTAAGTCCGCCCGAAAGTTCACTCCCTGAATCTCTAGGGGTACATTCCGAAAGATCTTGTCTACCACTACGGTTTGGCCTAATGGGCTTACTACAGTCATCTGCCTATCAGAGAATTCTGAGTCTAGGCCTAGTGTTTCCACTACACTACATGCAACATAGGAATGGGTCGAGCCCACATCAATCAAGGTAAAATAGGTCCATCAAAAATAAAGAACGCATCTGGTTATAACATCCGCGCATCTCCATCTTCCTCCGGCGAACCGCATAAACCAACCAACCCCGTTGCCTTGCCTCAAAGATTAGCAAAGACCTCGACCACGTGCTCCACGGCCTCTGCCAGCCCCATTACCTCTGTTGCTAGAACCACGACCCCGTTGAGGTTGCTGTCCGCCTCTACCAGCCTGACTAGCATTCTGGGCTGCCGGTTAGCCCTCATCTGCTCGCTTGGGACAATCCTTAAGCATATGGTCCTTGGACCCACACTTGAGACATCCACCCGTCTTCCTCCAACACTCTCCTAAGTGCCTCTTTCCATAGTGCTCACAAGGACGACATCGCCACCCGTGCACTACCTTGTTGATTCTGTAGGCCATCAACTCTAGGCCTCTTATGACCCTTTCCAGATGGCCCAAAACCTCTTTTGGGCTTATTCCTATCCACACCGCTTGGTAGCATCCTTGATTCCTCGGCCACCTTGGCCTTTTCCACCAAAGCGAGAGATTTCCGCTCCCGATGCGGTGCTATCAACGATCTCGGATCGTCCCTCACCGTCCTCAAACGGACACAAATACTCATGCTCGGTTGCCACTACTCCTCGGGCATAGCGGCTCAACCTCGAAATTCGCCTCATATTCTCGTGATGATTTACTTCCTTGCACCAACCCTGAAAAGCCTTCCTTTGCTCGCCTATATACCGTTTCCCACATACTTCTTCCGAAATGCTTCCTTAGCATATTCCCGTGTCAAATCTTCCGCGTGGCACCGTCCCGCATCTGCTTAACCACTATTGATACGCTTCATCGCAGTAACAATGCCACCATTCCTTTCAACTTCTCCTCAGAGGTCAAGTCGAGTTCATCCATAATGCACTCAGTTGCTTCCAACCAGTACTCAGCTGTACTGGGTGCTACTCCCGATACTCCACGAAACATCTCGGCTCTATTAGCTCGGAGCCGTTCCGGCAAAGATTTCTGGGTTCCTGAATTTCCACCCGCACCAGCTACCAATTCCAAAACTCACAAAGACACCGCGACATAAAGATCTTCCCCGTCTGAGCTTGTTCGCCAAGACTCCACAAATGGGGTGGTGGTGGCGGTGGTATTTCATTATCAGAACCCTGACCCGATCTAACGGGTTCTGACACAGTCATTCTTCCTCTACCTCTTCCACAACGACCACGTCCTCTAGAGCTCATTTTCTATCGTCGAGATCTGATTAAGAAGTTTTATGAATTAGTATTCTTGTTTCACTTATTACCCGCGAAGATGTTTTATGAAGAAGAATTTAAGAGTGGTTCTTTCGTATTCATACAAACATACAGTCTTTCCATTCATTCATTCATCCATCAAACAAATATGAACTTTCGTTCATCTAGAGAAACATTGAAATTTTCATTGTTGTTGTTTTTCTGCTACCTAGGGGTATTTTCGTAATTTTGTCCTACAGGGGCATTTTCGTAAATTTTTCAAAATGAAAAATTCCTTGATGATTTTGACGAAAGTATTTTGGTACATTTAAGGCCCAGAAAGTTTTGGAAGAGTTTTGAAATCCAGGGGTATTTCGGTAATTTTTTGACCTTAGGGGTATTTTGGTAAATTTTCACAAATCAGGGTAAATTTGTAAAATTTAGTAAATCAGGGATATTTTAAAAGTTGTAAAACTTTGTGGATTATTTTTGAGAATTGTACTTTTCAAGACAATGATGTTGCAAAAATTTTGGAAATCAGGGTCATTTTGGTAATTTTGCAAGTTAAGGGCAATTTCGTAATTTTTCTCCAAATCAAGATATTTTTGATAATTTGCAAATTAGGGTTTTTGAACATTTTATAAAGAAATGAAATTTTGGATAAGTCTTCGTGGGTATTTTGGAAATCTCATAAACCAAGGGCATTTTGGTAATTTTACCACTAGGAGTATTTTTGTAATTTTTTTTTGAAAATCGGGAATTTTTCTGAAAACTTTGTAAAGATGGTTTTCACAAATTAAAATAGTGATTTTAAAAGTTTTAAAACTAGGGTTTGTTGTTCTTAAAAAAGCGCTAAGTCCCTTTCGGGTTTTAGTCTTTGTGTTTAGCCTATGACCGAGTCCTCTTGGTCGTGGTGAACAAAAGCTACGCACTGTGCGAGATTCGAGTGGAGAGGAGGTGAGTCACGCGGATCGCTTAAATACCAAGCTCTCACCAAAACCATTCCTAGACATGCACACAGAGGTTGCCACACCACCGAGCCCTCTCGAGTTAGGGTGAACCAGAAGCTACGCACTGCAGGATACTGCGAGAGAGGAGGTAAGTCACTAGGACTACTTAAATACCAGTGCTCTTCCGATCCAATCCTGAACATGCGTGCAGGGTTACCACACCCTAGCTCAATGACTTAGCCATAGGTTTGTTAAGTTCATTAAGTCTTATGAGTTTCATGTGTTTGAGTAGTCTAATCCTGTGGGTTCAAATTCCTATCACACTATTCTACGTTCCATGCCTTTTCTACCCCTATATAAATCACATAATCGCACATAGAGTTAGGGGTACTTACCGTGGATCATGGTCGGAGAGACTTAGGTGCCATGCCCGAAACCTGCTTAATGTCAAAGAAAATCATTTTGGCTCGCTTTGAAAACGTTTTTGGGCCTTAGCCCACATGCCGAGAGTTTAAAACTGGGCTTTGATACCAAGCTGAAACACCCCACACCTGCCCCACGAGCCTGAACCGGATCTGATATGTTCCTTAAGAAAATCAATTTTCGTAGTCCTTTATGGCTTAGAGAATATTGGTGTATTTTTAGAAAACTGTTCATTTTGGACTGGGCTTAGGTTAAAAACCCGTTTATTTAATTTAGAAATCATTTAATTAGGGTGGCAAAATAATTTAGGGTTTAAATGTAAAGACATAAAATTTTAATATCATAAATGTAAAGTATTTCGAAGCATAATAATTGCAAGTAAATAATGGTAGCGAAAATAAAACTATGGCTTTTTAGGCCTTATTACATCAATAATTCCCAAACTTAAAATTTAAAGAACTTTATAAAAATGATGGTCCAATTCATAAATATTTTCTTTGCTACGCATGGCCACCTTTAGCTCCTGCCGACCCTTACCATTACCGCCATCACCAAAAAATAGTCCTCAAAGGGGTGAGTCAACAGACTCAATGTGTACACCAACTAACAAATAATATTTCAGGCATACATATTCATATCAGAACATTTACATATCAAAATAATGCAACCCAAACCCAAGCCTAATTATCCAACCGCTACACACCACCCGTACCTGCCAATCACACCGTGGGGACTACTAAGTCAACCCTCCTTCCGCTACACACCATCGGGCGCGCATTGCGATGACGTGCTCATCGCCCATATACGTTGTGTCATTAGACACTATGTTCGAGATAATGTAACCGAGGTTACCATGTTCACTTAATGGGACCGTAGCCACCATATTTCGTTGGTGAGACCGTAGTCAACACCTATTCTTCCCCTTTCATATATATCCCATATGCCCCAAATATTTATATCATGCATATCTTATTTCTTATTCATATTACATATTCAAAAATATATATATCGTATTTGTAATCCTATCGAAAGTAGGAAACGTACCTGGGTACTTTTACCTCATTTGTGACACTTAGCCACATTCTTATTCGCATGCACATTCATATATATATACATATAAAATAATTGTCGTAATATATTGGGAGTTAGTGTGGGTACACACCTTATTCGCTTAATGGATTCCTTGAATTCCCGAAGTGAATCGATCACAGATTTAGACTTTAGATCTGTTAACTCCTATATTTGGCCCATCATTTATAGACATATTAATACCCTTTTGATTTTAAAACCAAATCCTACTAGGAATAGAATTACTAACACTTACCTTGTTTGCCAAATCAAATCCCAAAGTTGTGGTATTCCTCCCCAATTTCTGCTACCCACTAGATCCATCGATTTGATAAATCTTTGATTAAAACGAATAGATCTAATTATTAAAGAGATAACCTAGGCCGAATATAACTTCTTACCTTGAATCCCTGAGTTCCCGAAAATATTCCTTTTCTTGTATGTCTGTCGAAATCTGATAAACCCTTTGTATATTTGGCCATTCACAACAATAAGATTAGTACCCTGATTTTGGTAAAAAGAAAAAAAGAATAGAAATTGATTGACTACAGATCTTACCCTTTTGATGTTGTAGTTGATTGCTCCTTTACTTAGAATCGACAAAGATTCGGCTTTGATAGTAGAAACAGAGAAGAAAATAGAAGAAGAGAAGATGGATTTTAGTTAAGGAAAAATTCGACAGAGAGGGGGAGAGCTAGGGAATTTTGGCAGAGCAGAAAAAGAAGCAAACTGAGGATTAGCCCTCCTTCCTTCCTTTTATAGACAAAGTTATCAGCCAAGGAGTCCCTTACTTGGCCACCACTTCACATATGTGATAATATTATTCAAATAAAAAATATTTAATCCATCATTTATCTCCTCAAATAATCCAAATTTAAAAATCTAAAAAGAAATCTCTTATTTATCACTTAATAGCCGAATTTTAAAGAGAATAAACCTCTTTTTTCAAGATGCTTGCCGTCCACTCCTTGTGCTTCTCGGGAAACAAAATTAAAACCTTCATTTAATTGCTTCCTTGTGACTCGAACCAGTGCCCATGCCTCTTGCACATGGCGCCATTTCCATAGGCCCTAAGTGCCATCTTCAGCCACTTTTCCTAGCCCGTTTGTGTGTCAAAACTTACCAACTTTTTATTTTAAGGCCCTCTTGCCTTGATTTCCTATTTTAAACTTTAAAACTCATCATTTTAGGGTCATTTCCAAGTTTCCTAAAATTTTCGATCACTCTGTTTACTTGCCATTTTCTTACATTTCCAAGTTTCCTAAAATGTATACTTTCCATTTTGGGTCATTTCCATTTTCATTTCTTAGTTTCCAAAATGTGTACTTTCCATTTTGAACCATTTCCTTACATTTACGGGTTTCCTAAAATGTTCATGTCCTAATGCATTTCAGTGCTTCCAAAAATGTTCAGTTTCCAAAAATGTTCAGGTTTCCAAAAATGTTCAGGTTTCCAAAAATGTTTATTTTAATTTCCATGCATTTTCATACATTTCTGAGTTTCCAAAAATATCAAAATTTATTCATAATGCTTAAGACTTGTCATTTCATACAATTAAACCGAAAATGCATAGGCCCTTTCCAGGATGTTACAACAATTTTGACAAGTGAGTTATTATTTTATTGTTTATTTAATTTCCACATGATTATATTAAGGTCGTATTAAATTTTTGTTAAGAAATTTTGATGTTTAAACGGTTAATTAGGTAAAAAGGACTAAATCGTAAAAAGTGTAAAAGTTAAGTTCTATTAGTTAAAGGGGTCCAATGGCTATGAAATCTTAAAATAAAGGACTTGAATATTAAATATACCATTTAAAGTGTTAGTGGATGTGCATGGATAAGGTTTTAATAAAATTTTGGTAGTTTTTAAAGGGTAAAATGGTAAATAAACTTAAAACCAAATAGGCTAAAATCATCATCTTCCTCCCATTATTTTTGTTTCAACGAAATTCTCCATGGAAGGAGAAGCTTGAAGTTCAGCTAGGTCAAAATTCCTTGCACGGTATGATTTTGTGTCCCGTTTTTAATGATTTTTATGTTTTTAAGTTTGTTTTAGCCTAATCTAGCTAGTCTGGGGGTTAATTTGCAAAAAACTATTATAGGTTGAGGGACTTTCAATGGATGATTTTGAATGATTTTTTATGTTAGTTGATAGATTATTAATCTTTGTTGCAAAATAAACATGTTTTGTTAAGAGATTTTTGTTGAATTTTGGAAATAGGGATTAAATTGTTAAAGTATAAATTCATGGGTTTTTTTGTGAATTGTTTGAAATGATGGGTTTTTTCAAGGTCCCTTGTAACATTGGTTAAGTTGGATTTAGGCTAAAATGAGTTATATTCATGTTATGAGCTTAAAGACTAAATTGTGAAAAGTTAAAATGTTAGGGGTAAATTTATAATTTCACATAAATATGAATTATGGATTAAATGGAATTCTAGAAGTACTTAATTGAATAAAATTATTTATTTATATCAAGATAAACCACAATCGGACTTAAATCAAGGAAAAGCTAAAGCTTCGGATTAGTGTTTGATTCTACCTCTATTCCCTAGTTATCGAGGTAAGTTTGTATGAACTATGATCGTTTTAATGTTAGCTAGATTAACTATTTTCTATGTTCTTTTAATATATATATATGTATCCATGTCAAAACCATTCTTAAAAGGGGTTTTTTTAAAAAGGGAATCGACTTTAAAAAATATGGAGTCGCCACCGATCCTTTTTATTTAGGTGTGATCGGGTCACCTATAGAAATATTTTGGTTTGCGAAATTCGAGAAAACGAGTTCGGGAGTCGGTTACGTGCAAGGAAGGATTAGCACCCTTGCAACGCCCAAAGCTGGTACCAAATTGATTAATGTTGTCCTAATGTCGAAAACTTGAAAATATTTAGGGTAAAACTTTCAAAAAAAAAACGGCTAATTGAATCAGGATTGAACCTCAAGATTAACTCGCTTCAAAGGAATAAAAGTATTACACCCAACACGTTAGGATGTAACACCCTTATATTTCGACACCGAGATCATCTTTGGTCTTCAAAGTATGTAAAAGAAAAGGATATTTGAGTATTTAGCCGAACAAAAAGAACGACACCCAACACGTTAGGATGTAATTTTCTGGCCTTCCAAACACACAAATATTACCTTTTTTGTATGAATTAAAAATGTCGAATTGCGATTTAAAACCGTTGATCCACATGAAACGATGAAAATACGAAATCAACAATACTGGTAATAAAAGATACAATAATATAAAAAGGTAAAAAGGTAAAAGACGGCTTTGAAATAATAATAAAAAAGTGGTTAAAGGTATTAGTAAAGATCGAGGTAATAAAAAGTATATACAATATGATAGTATAAATATAATAATAATAGTAATGATAAATATAATAATAATAAGATAATAATGATACAGACACAAAATATGTACAACATGCCAATATAAATATAATAATGATAATGAGATAATAATACTAATGCAAAGTATATACAATATGATAATATAAATATAATAATAATAATAATAATAATAAGTATATACAAGTAATAGTATAATAATAATAATATAGAAAGAATAATAACATAATGATAATAGCATAATAATAAAATAATAATAATAATAATAATACAAAATATGTACAATATAATAATATAATAATAGTGAATATAATAGTAATAATAATAATAATAATATGTATAATATAATAATAGTAAATATGATAATAATAAAATAGTAGTATAGTAATAATACTAAGATAATAATAATGATACTGGTACGTCCAATAATAATATAAATATAATAAATATGATAATAATAGTAATAGTAGATGTAATAATAATAATATTAATATTAATAGTAAGTATGTATATATACAAGTAATAGTACAATAATAATAATAATAGAAATAATATCATAAAAGAAGAATAAAGTAAATAATAATGATAATAATAATAATACTAATAATAATAATAATAAATATTAATAGTAAATATACTAATAATGATAACAATAACAATAACATCAAAAGAATAATTACAAAAATAGTCAGGGAAGGACTAAATCGAAATCAAAATGAAGTTGGAGGGGTTAAAATAGAAATAATCTAAGTGGAAAGAATATTTCGGACTAAAATGTAACACGCGCGTAACCTAGAGGGGCCACTGGGAAATTATTCTGCTATTCAAAACAGCACCGTCTAACGCAGGCTAAAGTGGAACTGAGATGAAATCAAAGGGGCGAATTTAAAAATAAAAAAAATGAATTTAAGAAAGGTAAAATCGCGGAAGGGCCAAGAGAGCAATTAGCCCAATACATGAAAACACGCGGATCCTCTGGCCGGGTCGAGTCGCGCACGCGGGTTCTAGGCCAAACGACGTCGTTTTGGTGTTTAAAGGCAATGACCAAAACGACGCCATTTTGTAATGTATATATAAGTAAAAAATCAGGTTAAAATCTCATTTCTTAACAGATTTAAAAAAAAAAAAAACCTTAACCCCTTTTTTGTTTTCTCTGCAGTTCCCCTAATCTCGTGAAGGATCGCCACAATCAGCATCACGCCAACGACGACGTGGCCATGTAATTCGCAAAAAAATGTTGAGTTTTCTTTCTGTTTTTTTTTAGTATTTTTGTATGTATGTATGTGACTTGAAGCAGTAAAAAATATATAAATATTAAAAGGAAAACCGATTAGAACGCAAGAGGAAAAAAGAAAAAGAAATGAAAATAAACCTTGTTTTCTTTGATTGCTTGTATTCTTCTCTCGTTTTTTGAACCCAAAAAAAAAGCCCTTTACAGTTCAATAATCGGCTTTATATATAGCCAAAATTAGAAATGCAAATCTCTGTCTTTCTTGGTTTATTGCCGGTGTTAGTGGGGGATGATGGTGGCCGAAAAACAGGGCGAAGTGGAGCAGGTGAACGGCGCTGGTGGGCGACAGGGGACTTAGTGGAGAGCGGCACCTAGTGCTAGGGTTCCAGAAACCCTAGCTTCTAAATTTTGGGCCATTTGGGCCCCTATCCATTGGGCCAAAAGAATTTTTAGTTTGATTTGGGCCCGGACGATTTGGGCCGTTTACAGCTGCCCCTCTTTGCTAATTGTCGTGTAACGAGAATAGAGCAAAGACATAAAGAAGGCCCAAATTCGTCCCATCTTGTCGAATCTTGACCCTTTTTAGCAACTTTGCTTCTTCAAGGAATTGGAGCTTTGATTCGCTTTAAGGATTCGTAACTTCAATTTTTACTGGAATTTCAAGGAGATGTAAGTCTTGTGGGAAGAGATTTGTAGCTTCGATCTTCTCGTTAAAACTTCTTGGAAATAAAGGTTACTCCTCGATATACTCATGGAGGAGGGATTTGCAGTTTCGACCCGCTTCGCTGGAACTTTAAGGTGATAAGAATTCAGAAAGAAGAGATTCGTAACTTTGATCTTCTGACTGAAACTTCTCGAATAAGGTTGATCCTCAATGCACTCAGGGAGGAGGGATTAGTAGCTTCGACCCGCTTCGCTGGAACTTTGAGGTGATAAGAATTCAGAAAGAAGAGATTCGTAACTTTGATCTTCTGACTGAAACTTCTCGAAAAAGGTTGATCCTCAATGTACTCAGGGAGGATGGATTAGTAGCTTCGACCTGCTTCGCTAAAACTTCGAGGTGATAAGAATTCAGAAAGAAGAGATCTGTAACTTTGATCTTCTTACTGAAACTTCTCGGAAAGGTTGATCCTCAATGCATGCAGAGAGGAGGGATTAGTAACTTCGACCTGCCTCCTTGAGACTTCGAGGAAATAAATCTGAACTTCTCGATTTGCTTCTTTATTATCTTCAAGAAGACTTCAATCTTAAGTCTGCTCCACACCTTTCTTTGAGGAACCTATCCTGTGGAATGTGCTTAAGCTGATGCAAATGATGAGGATGCTATGATCGGAATGACTCAAATACTCCTAACTACATGTGCTATGGATGACATTTACATAAATGCTGAATGTCATGATGATGATTTTTCACAATGTAAAAATGACTAAGATGTAATGATCGCAATGAATCAAATGCTTCTATTTGACTGTGTGTGACATAAGGATGATCTCTCCCTCTCTTTTTTTTTTATTTTTATTTTTTTTTTTAGGGTATCCTTGCATCATGCTGTCCTTGTTTGGCCTGGAATTTGTCAAGCCTTTAGACCTGATGAGTTCTAAACAATAGTCCTGTTTATGGCTCATGTATTATTTAGAAGCTTCTAGAGTAATGTGCAGAACTTCTTTCATGAAGGTATTATTCGTCCAATAAATGTTACTTCAATGCCAAAATACTTGAAAAAGATCATGATGATGAAACAGAAATTCATTGGGACCATAGCTCGGGCCAAACAAGTTAATCAAAACTAGCAGATGCGGTGAAGAAGAAAGTTTATTTAGATTGTATTTTCAAAAGACAAAAATAGCAAGCCCAAAATGGGTAAAATAGAAATTAGGTGCCCCAGATATCGTAGTTTGAGCTTCTCTGCCTGAGCGTCTGGAAGACCATTTCGAGTTCGACATGTTTTTAGGAGATCTTGAGTATTTTGTCGATGCACTAAGACACAACCTTCCCCTTCCTCGCCAAGCGAGATTCTTCCATTATGATTTGAGCCACCCTTTTAGGTTTTCAACCCAAATGCCATTAGATTTCAAAACGCCCATTGCTCTTTTTTTTCTTTTTTTTTTTTGAAGATCTCAAAGCGCCCTTTGCTGGACTTCGAATTTGGCTTCTTTCCCTCTTCAAGTACAATACTTTTTAACAGAATCTGAATTTATAGGATTGGGCAAATATTTTCTATCCATTTCGGCCAAGATCAATGCTCCTCCAGAGAAAGTCTTTTTCACCACATAAGGTCCTTCCCAATTTGGCATCCATTTCCCTCTGAAATCCTTTTGTATAGGGAGAATCTTTTTCAAAACCAGGTCTCCTTCGTGAAATTCTCTTGGGCGCATCTTTTTGTCGTAAGCTCGCATCATTCTCCTTTGGTACATCTGGCCATGCCGCATAGCCCTTAACCTCTTCTCCTCAATCAAGTTCAGCCGATCATATCGAGACTGGACCCATTCTGCTTCATCTAATTTTAGATCTGACAAGACTCGAAGGGAAGGAATTTCAACTTCGATAGGTAATACTGCTTCCATTCTATAAACTAATGAAAAAGGAGTTGCCCTGGTGGATGTCCTAACCGATGTTTGATAAGCATAGAGATCAAAGAGTAATTTTTCATGCCAATCTTTATAGGTTTCAACCATCTTCCCCACGATCCTCTTAATGTTCTTATTGGCTACTTCCACTGCACCATTCATCTTTGGACGATACGGTGATGAATTGTGGTGTTTAATCTTGAACCGACTGCAGACCTCCGCGATCATGCTGTTGTTTAAGTTTAGCGCATTGTCAGATATGATTCTCTCAGGCATTCCGTATCAACAAATGATTTCCTTTTTTAGAAATCTACTAACCGTCGACTTGGTAACACTGGCATATGAAGCAGCCTCTACCCATTTGGTGAAGTAATCAATGACCACGAAGATGAATCGATGCCTGTTCGAAGCTTTTGGAAAAATCGGTCCGATGACATCCATGCCTCACATGGAGAAGGGCCAAGGGGAAGTCATGACATGCAACGGTGAGGGGGGTACGTGAATTTTGTCCCCGTATATTTGGCATTTGTGACATGCCTTGGCATACTTGATACAATCCCCTTCCATGGTAGACCAGTAGTATCCGAATCTCATGATTTGCCTAGCCATTGTGAAACCATTAGCATGTGTTCCACAAACACCCTCGTGAACTTCCTCCAAAATTTTCTTGGCTTCAACTGCGTCGACACATCTCAACAGTACTTGATCCTTCCTTTTTTTTTTGTACAGGATCTCCTCGTCCAGGACATAATCACAGGCTAATCTTCTCAATGTCCTCTTTTCATTCTCGGTCGCTTGTTTGGGATATTCGTGATTTCTCACATATCGTAATATATCTTGGTACTAGGGGTGATCATCCCTTTCTTCTTCCTCGATGTTGTAACAATAAGCTAGGGCCTTGTAAATACTCATTTGAATGGGCTTTACATCTTCCTGCTTACTCACTTTAATCATGGAAGCCAAAGTAGCCAAAGCATCCGTCATCTGGTTTTCTTCTTGTGGGAGATAACTAAAAGTGATATCATCGAACTCCTCAATTAACTTCAAGACTATCCTTCGATAATTGATCAATTTGGGGTTTCTTGTCTCCCATTCGCTTTTTAGTTGGTAGATCACTAGTGCAGAATCTCCATATACCTCTAGCACCCTAATTCTGCGTTCTATGGCAGCACGAAGTCCCATGATACATGCTTCGTATTCTGCCATATTGTTTGTACAATCAAAATCCAACTTACAAGTGAACGGGTAATGATGTCCCTTTGGGGATACCAAGACTGCCCCAATCCCATTTCCAACAGCATTTGATGCTCCGTCGAAATTTAATTTCCAAAGGCAATCTTTTGCCATGTCTTCTTCAGTGGCTGTCACGTACATTAGATCCTCATTGGGGAAATCAAAGTTTAACGGCTCATAATCTTCTAAAGCTCTACTAGCTAGGAAGTCGGCTATTACACTCCCTTTTACAGCTTACTGACATAGACAATATCAAATTCAGACAACAGAATTTGCCATCTAGCCATTCAAGGCAGTTGTCTCCATCATATACTTTAGAGGGTCTAATTTCGAGATCAACAAGGTCGTGTGATACAGCATGTATTGTCTCAATCTCCGAGTCGTCTAAATCAACGCACAACACAGTTTCTCAATTGGCGAATATCTCATTTCGCACTCAGTGAATTTCTTACTGAGGTAGTATATTGCCTTCTCTTTTCTTCCTGAATCATCATGCTGACCTAGCACACATCCCGTAGAGTGATTAAGCACCATTAGATATAGGATTAATGGCTTATCTGGGCGTGGGGTGACAGTACAGGAGGGTTGGACAAGTATTGTTTGACCCTATCAAAAGCTTTCTGACATTCATCATTCCATACGCCTGGATTATGTTTCTTCAAAACGTGAAATATGGGATCACATTTCTCGGTTAACTGTGAAATAAACAGAGCAATGTAATTTAGTCTTCCAAGGAAACCTCGAACTTCTTTTTGAGTGCACGGCGGAGGCAATTCTTGTATAGCCCGAACCTTGTCCGAGTCAATCTCGATCCCTTTCTGGCTGGCTATGAACCCCAGCAATTTGCCAGATCTAGCTCCAAAAGTGCATTTCGTAGGATTGAGTCTCAGTTGGAATTTCCTCAACCTCAGGAACAGTTTCTTCAAAACTCGGATATGTTCTTCTTCTGTTCTAGACTTTGCAATCATATCATCCATATAAACCTCAATCTTTTTATGCATCATATCATGGAACAAGGTCACCATGGCCCTTTGGTATGTAGCTCCTGCGTTTTTCAACCCGAACGGTATTACTTTGTAACAGAACGTACCCCACAATGTTATAAAGGTAGTTTTTCCCATATCTTCAGGATGCATTTTTATCTGATTGTACCCGGAGAAACCATCCATGAAGGAAAACAATGAAAAGCCTGCTGTATTGTCTACTAGAGTATCAATATGAGGCAAAGGAAAGTTATCCTTTGGGCTAGCCTTATTTAGGTCTCTATAATCCACACACATTCGTACCTTCCCATCTTTTTTAGGGACAGGCACGATGTTGGCCACCCATTCTGAATATTTGATCTCTTGTAAGAATCCAGCATCAAACTACCTTTGGACCTCTTCCTTTATTTTCAGCACGATATATGGTCTCAACCTTCGGAGCTTCTGCTGAACTGGCTTGTAATCCTTTCTTATGGGTAAGCGGTGTACTGCAATGTCAGTACTTAAACCAGGCATATCCTCATACAACCATGCGAAGACATCCTTGAATTCCTGCAACAACTTGATAAGACTCTGCCTTGTTTCTTCGGCTATACATGTTCCAATATTTACCGCTTTCCCTTCCTCCAGCATCACAGTCTCTACTGTTTCCTTATGAGGCCGAATTTGCTTCTCCTCTTGTTCTACCATTCTTAACAAGTCGGGAGATAAGTCACCGTTTGTGTCATCTTCAAAATCCTATAATTTTTCTAAACATATGTCTTGCTCAAAAGGATACTTTGAGTTCATGGCAGCGTCGCCCAAGTCATTGATATCCAAGGACCTGTTGCAGTTCAAGAGAATAAGGACAGAATGAATGAATTCCTGAACAGAGATTTGTATGTATGACAATGACAAAAGAAGGATCAGAATGGAAGAAAGTTTGTTTCAAATGATAGTGAAAATGCACTTTATTGATATAATAATGCTTGAACATGTGCCCCTTTCATAAAAGAAATCTTGTTGCTCTTGGGCTTAAAGCAATAAGTGCGTTCTGGACATTACTCTGAATAAGCTTTAAATACTACAGGAATCTTCTTCTCCAGATCCAATTGTTTAAAACGCTTTCTCGTTCATAAGGTTTGAATATCTGATAGGATTCCTTCTTCAACTGACTCTTCAGATATGGCGTTAATGCAGACACCACCTATCATTGCTACGATATCCTTTCCCTTCCATGTCTTTGGTTCAGAGTGAATCACCCCTCCTGACACAAAAGTTTTGGATATGTGTGGGATTATCATGGGTTCCCATTGGATTTCCTCTCCATTCAGACGAGCGCGTCTTCTTTCTTGCCTCTTCTCCAACTCTTTCCTTTTTTGTTTCGCGTCTGGCCTAAATCCTAAACCAAAGCGATCTTGTTTTTCTCTCAATATTGGGGTCACAGCTATCCCCTGAAGACGCCTTCCAAGTCTTCTTCCCGATAAAGTGCCTCTCCTCACGGTCATTTTTAATCCCATTTTTGTGGTCTTGGAGATTCTTGGTTTCGGGATTTTGTTTCCTTCCGTAATGGACGTCGCATTCTCGAACTCAAGAGATCGGAAGGAGCATTCAGCTGTTTCATCGTTTATCTCCAGGTATGGCATATCGCTAGTTACAACTACAATAATGTCCTCCTCAGCTTTTATCGTTATCAGCCGACCATTTACCACTAGCTTCACCTTCTGATGTAATGACGAAGGCACTGCCCCTGACAAATGTATCCATGGTCTCCCTAATAAGCAGCTATAGGAAAGTCTGATGTCCATCACCAAAAAATCTACCTCGTAAGTAGCTGGGCCAATTAGTAAAGGTATCTCAATCCTCCCCATGACTCTTCTTTGGGTGCCATCGAACGCCTTTACTATGCTCTGACACTCCTTCATATGCGAACTGTCCACTGGTAGCCTGTCTAAAGTGGATAAGGGTAATACATTTAATGCAGACCCATTGTCTATCAAGACAACTGGTAGTATGTGCCCTTTGCATCTGGCGGTAATGTGCAAAGCCTTGTTGGATCCCCTACCACCTGGTGGTATCTCATCGTCATTAAAAAAGATGAAGTTGTCGGCAATTATATTACCAACCAGTCGATCCAATTTATTAACTGAGATGTTACTAGGGACATGGGTCTCGTTTAAGACTTTCATCAATGCGTTCCTGTGTACCTCCAAATTCTGAAATAAAGCCAGCACAGATATGCTCGCCGGTTGCTTGTGCAATTGTTCTACTACACAATATTCACTGTGTTTCAGAAATTTTAGGAACTCTTTGGCTTCTTCCTCTGTCACTGCTTCTTTGACTCTAGGCACGGGCTCGACTGGCTTTTCTTTCTCCTGTTCTACCATTGGAGCTTTCTCTTTTGTCGAATCATAGCGTCTCCCACTACGAGTATGAAAGCCTACACATAGATCTTCCTTCGAAGTACTAGCCAAATTCTTCTTTCCTGGGACTGCTACGTTGCATTCATAGTTTCAGGGAATTTCCTTAGTGTCTTTATAAGCAAAGGTAGTGGGCCTTCGTATTATCACTTTTGGCGCTACCTGTATCCCCGCCTTATTATTAGCCGCATTCTCCTTTTCGGGGACTGCTATATTGCACTCATGGTTCTGAAGAACCTTCTTACTGCCTTTGTGAGCAACGGCAGTGGGCCTTCGTATTACCACCTTCGGCGCTACCTGTATTCTCGCCTCATCTCTTTTGGGACGCGAAATAATGATCCTCGGAAGATTGACTTTCAAACTCTTTACCGTTGACTCTGACGCTCATATGCTCCTCTCCTCAGTGCATT
The DNA here is from genome assembly GCA_025503065.1 of Gossypium bickii. Taxonomy (NCBI): domain Eukaryota; kingdom Viridiplantae; phylum Streptophyta; class Magnoliopsida; order Malvales; family Malvaceae; genus Gossypium; species Gossypium bickii. The sequence continues at coordinate 70,083,022 of CP106709.1, forward strand.
CGTCATAAAATTCCATTTCTCTATTGTTCATTAAATTTTGCACCAAAGTTCTAAATTCCCCGCAGTTCTGAATCTCGTGCGCCGATTCCTGATGATACTCACAATAATTTGTCAGCATTCCCTGACTCTTTCCCTCAACGACCAGCCCCTGTTTGGCCATTTCTCTCCAAACCACTTTTAAAGGGGCCTTAACCTCCTCGATATTTGCCTTAATTCTTTTCTCTAAACTTTCGCTAATTGCGTTGACCCCGCTATTAGCATGATTGGGTAAAAGATTTGTCGCATTTGGCATGTCATCTAACTCCACAACACCCATATTGATAAACTTCTCTACCAATTTCTTAAAGGCAAGGCAATTCTCTATTGAATGCCCCGTGATTCCTGCATGGTATTCACATTGTGCATTCGGGTCATACCACTTGGGATACGGAGGCTACATTGGTTTTAGATGATATGGGGACACAATATGCTCATTGAATAGGGTTTGATACATCTCCTTGTACGTCATTGGAATCGGCGTGAATTGGAGTTTCTCATTATTCTGTCTTGTGGTGCTAGGTTCTTTCTTGGACGATCCTTGCTCCTCCATGGTCACTGCTTTCGGCTGATTAATAGTGATTGACTTCGGGTACCCTATGCTCGCGTTATTCACCTCGCTTTCTTTCTTCTTTGAAGGTATTCTTCTAGTATTTTCCCCCATCTCAATCTTCTCGCTTTTTATAATATTCTCGATCATTTCTCCAGTCATCACAATGTCCGAAAAGCTCTTAGTTGCACTTCCTATCATATGCATGAGAAATGGGGCTTTCAGTGTTTGGATGAAGAGCATCTAGTCTCTTTCTCCAGCAGTGGTGGCTGGACTTGGATAGCAACCTCCCTCCACCTCTGTGCATATTGCCTAAAGCTTTCATTTCCTTTTTTCTCCATGTTTTGAAGAGTGATCCTATCGGGGTCATGTCGATTCACGTGGATCAGCATCGCTTCTAGGAATGCTTGTGCCAAATCTGTCCATGAACTAATTTTGGCACGACTCAACTGGTTGTACCATCTAGCCGCAGCCTCCACCAGGCTATCCTGGAAGCAATGAATCAGCAGCGGGTCATTATTAGTGTATCCTGTTATCCTTCTACAAAACATAGTGATGTGGGCCTCTGGGCAACTTGTTCCATTGTATTTCTCGAACTCAGGCATCTTAAAATTGTACGGGAGCACCAAGTCAGAAACCAAGCTTAAATCATTGGCATCGATTCTATGACGTTTACCGGCATTTTCTATAGCTTTAAATTTCTCCTCCGACAATTTATATTTATCCTCTAGCTGTTTTGGTAATTCCACTTTTGCCCTTTCAGCTATCTCATCCAAGTCAGGGACATTGGGGTTGATTGGACTTTCTTCCGGATTGGTACCGAACCAGTCGGGAGGTGTGTCGGCATTGCAGTACCAGTCTGATATTGCAGCCTGATGGTGATAGACACCCTTTGGGGGTACACATTAGGTGACGTTTGGGTGTTCAGCGGGGTAAGAGCAAGGCTATCATTGTCGTTCCCTGAGCTAGCAGCGTTTAGTCATCAACTGCACTAGCTGGTTTATCATGTTATTCTGGGATTCTTGCATCCGCTCCATCATGTCCTGCTGGGTTTTGGCCAACTGCTCTTGTAGCTGTGTTTGTTCTTTAATTTGGTCCTGCATTTCTTTTTGCATTTGCTCTAATCTTTCCATTCTTTGATCCATATCTTTGGTTTTCTTTCTTGTGCCGTAGGGATGTGTCTCTGATAGGGTTTTGTTGGTTTCCAGGGTGCTGAAATAAATTTTCTTTATTATTAGCATCTTTTAATGACTCTAATGCATATGTAATGAATGCATGAATGCAAAGAAGGTGTCGATTCTGATTCAATTCTATATAGGAAACTTTATTTTGAAAGCAAAGCTCTTTACATAGATTAGATTACAAATACGGCCTTGCTCTGATCCCTAAGGCTTTAATCTTCGTAAGTAGAGAGGCTAATTCTCGTCCCTGATCCGACTGTGTCTCGAACTGCATGCTCAGTACATCAGCTTGTATGGCTAGAGTCTGTAAATATTCAGCTATCTCTCGTATCTGGGTTATAGCTTCCCCCATAAGGTAAACTCTATCTCTGACTTGATTGCGGGCATAGTGCAGCTCCATTTCTCTTCGCTCTTCATTTAACTCTAGGGCCTTGATATGGTTTTGGCATTTTAGCAAGGTCATTTCCGACTCTTCAATCTTCCTTCTCATCTCTTCTATTTCGCTCAGACTCGCTTTTAACTCTTTCACCGAGCTACGATTTTGATGATAATTAAGTGACCTTTCCAACTCTGCCGCTCTAGACTTCAATTTGTTTCTTTCGTTTTGGGTTTCTAACATCTGCCTTTCTAGGTTCTCCTTCTGGGCTTTCATTTCTTGAAATTTCCTTTCTCATTGCTCGGTCTTACTTCTTTCTTTTTGCAACTCATGTCTCCATTGATCTGAAGTTTTTCCTAACCCCGCGGTTCTCATTGAGAGGCGCATCTTTTTGTAGTCCTTCTTTAAGCTATTCAGATCTTCCTCAGTTTCACGTTTCCTTTTTCTTAACTCTTCCGTTTCTGCCTTTTGTGCCTCCACGTCCCATTTTAAATGCTTTTTTTCCTCCTCCAATTGCTCGATCTTCTTCCCGAGTTCTAAACTTTGCTTCACAAAATCTTGCCTTAAAATTTCTAGCTCAGTTGGAACTACTCTAGAGCGTTCTTCCGTTGACCGAACATCACTGAAAGTTGGTCCCGGAATATTATCATTAGTTCTTTTACTCAACCACGCTTTATACTCAGCAGTCACTATTTTACCTACGTTTATTCTCTTCATCCGATGTGTTTGTTTCCAAGCGTTCACGACTTCCTTAATCCTCTTCTTGTAACTCTCTCCCGAATAAGAGAATTCACTCTGGGCCAAACCATATGTTGCTGGTATAAACTGCTTAGACTTATATTGTCTTGTTGCCAGTAGAGGGGCGTATCCGATGGCTCCCCAAATTCTGGGTAAAGGGACCCAGTTAAAGTCTCCGCATCTATAAAGTATCTCTTCAGGCATCACCTATGGAGCTTTCCACTCAATGTCTTCTTCCTGAAGATTCTGGAAAATTGTCATCCATCTTTCTTCTGTTATATCTTCTCATCTTGACACGGCTATTTCCTCCTTTAACGGTGAATAGTCCTCACGAAAGGGTCGATAAGAGACTTTATCCATCTTCCAAAAATGGGCGTGAAACCATACGGTCAATAACTGTGCACATCCAATAAACCTCCCCTCTCCTGTTCTGCGGCATGCGTTTAATGATCTGAAAGTTTCTGCCAGGATTGCCTGGACAGGTGTAACTTGCTTATCCAACCGATCAAATAGATCTACAACTGCTTCGTCTATGTGTCTTAGGGTTTTGGGGAAAATAACTAATCCATAGATGCTTAAGGCGAAAGTATCAACTTTCCTTTTCACATCAAGGTGCGTCAAAATCAGATCCCTTAAATTTGCCCAAGAGATACATCTCTCCTCGCCTTTCTGCTGAATTCTAGCTGAGATCCACTGTTCGCTCATTCCAATAATCTTCATTAATTTCTTGGCAAAAGGAGGGACATAAGCAGGCCTAATATAAACTTTATCAACTTGTACCTTGGGACTACGAAGCAAGGTGGTATATTCTTCTATAGTCGGCACCAAATCTACTTTCCCAAAACTGAAATAACTGTATGCCGAATTCCAAAATTGAACCATAGCTCGAAACATGTGTTTATCTATCTTGACATTGAGTAAGTAAGAGATATCACTATAACTGTGGTAGAACATTTGTTTAGCCTCATATTCCCAATGAGTCCAGATGTCGCGCAACTCTTGTAGCTCGTTTTGCGTCACGTTAATACGGGTGAAGTCCCACAACTCTGACGTGTAACCTTCAACTAAACTGTCTCCTTTTTCTGACTGTAACTTTTCTGACCATACGCGTACGGCCGCATTGTCTTCTACTTTATCAAGAAAATTGTTTTCCATAGCAAACTTCCTATTTTAGCAATCGAACGGAAACCGACACCCCCTTTTAATGTGGAATGACATGCAAACAACAATAAATTGAATCAAGTCAGCATCACATAATCAAAGTAAGTAGAATATCATCAAACGTTTACCTAGGTAACAGTTAAAGCTTTGGCATTTTACCTAGGGTAGGCTCTTAGGTTTTACTATATGTAGTTCGGCTCTACAGAGGGGTACCTGAACCAGCAGATTCCTTAATCCTCACCCACTATAGGCTCATACAGACCGAGTTTAGCTCAGGGGGATACATTTCTCTATGGCCATGCGGAGGTGAAAACCTCACGAAGCGCATAGGTATGGATGTATCCCGGAAGCAATCCACTAGCCCATGCGGAGGTGAAAACCTCACGAAAGCTTAGTTTCTTGCTCTCACTTAAGGGTGTGACCAACGGTCATGCAATGCAATGCCAAAGTATTTCATGCAACTTGACATTATAGCACAATCAAAGGCGTCAAATAAATGATTTTCCCCAAAACAATTTTCCAAGTTTTCGATCAAAAGGACAAAAGTTAATCAATTTATGGCTTGACTCTTCGGTCCCCAGCGGAGTCGCCAAGCTGTTGAAACCATTCTTAAAAGGGGTTTTTTTAAAAAGGGAATCGACTTTAAAACATATTGAGTCGCCACCGATCCTTTTTATTTAGGTGTGATCGGGTCACCTATAGAAATATTTTGGTTTGCGAAATTCGAGAAAACGGGTTCGGGAGTCAGTTACGTGCAAGAAAGGGTTAGCACCCTTGCAACGCCCAAAGTTGGTACCAAATTGATTAATGTTGTCCTAATGTCGAAAACTTGAAAATATTTAGGGTAAAACTTTCAAAAAAAACGGCTAATTGAATCAGGATTGAATCTCAAGATTAACTCGCTTCAAAGGAATAAAAGTATTACACCCAACACGTTAGGATGTAACACCCTTATATTTCGACACCGAGATCATCTTTGGTCTCCAAAGTATGTAAAAGAAAAGGATATTTGAGTATTTAGCTGAACGAAAAGAACGACACCCAACACGTTAGGATGTAATTTTCTGGCCTTCCAAACACACAAATATTACCTTTTTTGTATGAATTAAAAATGTCGAATTGCGATTTAAAACAGTTGATCCACATGAAACGATGAAAATACGAAATCAACAATACTGGTAATAAAAGATACAATAATATAAAAATGTAAAAAAGGTAAAAGACGGCTTTGAAATAATAATAAAAAAGGGGTTAAAGGTATCAAGGTAATAAAAAGTATATACAATATGATAGTATAAATATAATAATAATAATAGTAATGATAACTATAATAATAATAATAATAATAATAATAATAAGATAATAATGATACGGACACAAAATATGTACAACGTGCCAATATAAATATAATAATGATAATGAGATAATAATACTAATGCAAAGTATATACAATATGATAATATAAATATAATAAATATAATAATAATAATAATAATAATCAATAATCAATAATCAATAATAATAATAGTAATAAGTATATCAAGTAATAGTAGTATAATAATAATATAGAAAGAATAATAACATAATGATAATAGCATAATAATAATAAAATACTAATAATAATGATACAATATATGTACAATATAATAATAGTAAATATGATAATAATAAAATAGTAGTATAGTAATAATACTAAGATAATAATAATGATACGAAGTACGCATAATAATAATATAAATATAAGAAATATGATAATAATAGTAATAGTAGATGTAATAATAATAATAATATTATTATTAATAGTAAGTATGTATATATACAAGTAATAGTACAATAATAATAATAGATATAATATCATAAAAGAAGAATAAAGTAAATAATAATAATAATAATAATAATAATAATAATAATAATAATAATAATAAATATTAATAGTAAATATACTAATAATGATAACAATAACAATAACAATAACATCAAAAGAATAATTACAAAAATAGTCAGGGAAGGACTAAATCGAAATCAAAATGAAGTTAGAGGGGTTAAAATAGCAATAAACTAAGTGGAAAGAATATTTGGGACTAAAATGTAACACGTGCCTAACCTAGAGGGGCCACTGGTAAATTATTCCGCTATTCAAAATGGCGCCGTCTAACGCAGGCTAAAGTGGAACTGAGATGAATTCAAAGGGGCGAATTTAAAAATAAAAAAAATGAATTTAAGAAAGGTAAAATCGCGGAAGGACCAAGAGAGTAATTAGCCCAATACATGAAAACACGCGGATCCTCTGGCCGGGTAGGGTTGCGCACGCGGGTTCTAGGCCAAACGACGTCGTTTTGGTGTTTAAAGGCAATGACCAAAACGACGCCGTTTTGTAATGTATATATAAGTAAAAAATCAGGTTAAAATCTCATTTCTTAACAGATTAAAAAAAAAAACCTTAACCCCTTTTTTGTTTTCTCTGCAGTTCTCTAATCTCCGTGAAGGATCGCCGCCAAAGTTATCACTGCCACCGCACCGCGTCATGGTGGCTGGAATTCGCAAAAATGGTGAGTTTTCTTTCTGTTTTTTTTAGTATTTTTGTATGTATGTATGTGACTTGAAGCAGTAAAAAAAATATAAAAATTAAAAGGAAAACCGATTAGAACGCAAGAGGAAAAAAGAAAAAGAAATGAAAATAAACCTTGTTTTCTTTGATTGCTTGTATTCTTCTCTCGTTTTTTGAACCTGAAAAAAAAAAGCCCTTTTACAGTTCAATAATCGGCTTTATATATAGCCAAAATTAGAAATGCAAATCTCTGTCTTTCTTGGTTTATTGCCTGTGTTAGTGGGGGATGATGGTGGCCGAAAAATAGGGCGAAGTGGAGCAGGTGAACGACGCTGGTGGCCGACAGGGGACTTAGTGGAGAGCGGCGCCGAGTGCTAGGGTTCCAGAAACCCTAGCTTCTAAATTTTGGGCCATTTGGGCCCCTGTCCATTGGGCCAAAAGAATTTTTAGTTTGATTTGGGCCCGGACGATTTGGGCCGTTTACAATCCATGTTATGATGAATTGATGGATAATGAGTCCCGGTTGAACCTTAAGAATTCTTAGGATACAAATGACATGTCATTAGGGATTTCATGTTTCGGGTGCTGGTCTTGAATGTCCTATCGATGGCCGAGGTCTATATTTGTTACGGATTCTCCATAGCTCGTATGAGCAGCATCGTGTAGCTTACATTCCGACCCACAGCTCGTCTGAGCATAGGTGTACAGTTATATGGAAATGCACACTATGTGTGAACATTCCTGAGTATCCGATGTAATTCTAGACGATTCAACGAATAAGAAAAGGAAATGAAATGGTAAGTATGCAAATGGAATGAATCATGATCTTATAATAACATTGATAAGTTAAATGATGTGTTTATATATGGTAAACTACATATCTTATGGTTGATTTCATTTGTATCATGGACAAGTGTACTAACTTGTGAGCTTGATGATGTTGTATAGGCTTTTATTAAGCTTATGGCATTGGAAGTGATTTATGCTTGATCTATGAATTGTATAAATGAAACGGTGAGTTATGTTTAAGTTTATACGAGCTTACTAAGCCCTCATTGCTTATGTAGTTACTTTCTTTTGTTTTATAGATTATCAGAAGCTCAATCTATTGGAAGCTCATTGGAGACCTATCACACTATCCAGCAATCATTTCGGTAGTTTTCGAGTATTTTGGCCAAGTTTAATAATGGCATGTATAGGAAATTTGTAATGTATATTTTGGTATGTTTAAGCTTTTGAAGTTATGTTGACTTGGTCACTTTTAAGTACTTGTAAACAAGGTTCTTTTGGTATGCTTTGATGACTTACAAATGGTCATGTGTGGTAGTTAATTAAACTACGTTAATATGCTTGGGTAGATGCAATATTGACTTGTTATGATAAGTGAAGTTTTGATATATTTGTGGTGCCTTTGAATGGCATGTTGGTTAGATGAATTAGGGCGTTTGAAATGGCATGTTTATGTGTATTTGAATGATGTTTAAATCCCTTAAATGTGTTCCCAAATGGTTTGAATGGTTAGGTATGAATTGGACTTGAAATGGCTTGATTTTAGGTAAATTTTTGGGTTCACACAGGCTGTCACACGGTCGTGTGACACACACGGCCTGGTGACACGACCGTGTGTCATTTAAAATTTCTTAGTGTTTCAAGTCAGTAAGTTACACAGCATGGCACACGGGTGTGTGTGGCAACTCAGAGAGTTACATGACCTGCGACACGGCCATATGACCCTACTCAATGTGTTACACGAGCTTAGACACTGTCGTGTGTCCCAGGTTCCAATGTTACATGGCCCGGGCTATGTCACACTGCCGTGTGACCTCTGTTTTCCAATTTTTGCAATTTTTTCTTAAAATTTCTATTTTGTTTCAAATTAGTCCCGAATTGTTTCTAAATTATTTTTAAGGCCTCAAAGGCTCGATTTAGGGACAATATGCATATGATTGATTGGTTTATAATAAGTTTAATTTATTTTATGTTATAACGAAAATGATTTTTGATTGATCAGTCATGCTCCGTAACCCTAATCTGACGACGGAGACGGGTTAGGGGTGTTATAGTTAATTCATTCTGGTTCGAATATGAATTAAGCATGCATCTTCCATTTATTATGTCCATTAACTACCATCTGGTTTAGATTAAGTGATTAATTCTAATGCAGTCAAACATATCTTAATTCATGAACAACATGAATGATTTTAATTGAAAACATAAACAATTGAGGCACAGAAAAATATAAACATGAATTGAACTAATTAAATCAAGGCGTTGCAACCATCCTAGTTGAAACAAATTTAAGTCATTATTATTAAAGAAAAAACAATCAAATAATTTGCAGTCATGTTGATAAACTAAGAAAGATTAAAAGAGAAAGGAAGAAGAAACTCTAAGATGAATTCGGTGATTTCTCGAGAATTATTTATGGTGGCTTCCTCCAATTTCCATCATTACTCCAATGCAAATTACTCCTCAAGGTGGTCGGCTAAGAGAGCTTTTCTATCAAGAATTGCTTGCTAAAGGAGCTCTCAAAGAGAGGATGGAAAAATGAAGAGAATGGAGGGCTTAGGTGTGGAAGAGATAAGAGAAATATGAGTGAATGTTGAGTGATGAGGGATGAGGAATGAATGTGGTATTTATACATGTGGGAGAGCTTGGGAGTCTCTAAAAATAACTTATCATCCCTCGAATCCCTCTCATGAATGGCCGGCTACATTTTATGGAAAAATGGTTGATTTTTTTCATGATATCAAACTTGATTCTTGCTTAATTTGTGGCATGGGTTGGAAGGAAACCTTGGGGTTTGACTGGGGCTGATTTGTAAATTTTTTACACATGTAATGACCCTCAAATAATTATTTCAAATTTGATTGAGCTCTTCTACTAAGTCATTGCTGAATTTGGGCTTGTTTCCCCCTTAGTGGATGGTTCTGGGCTCCAATGTGAAGGCAAACTTGTTCTTTTCAGCAACCCACTTCCAAGCTAGGTTAAACTAAATTCTTTAAGTCCAATTCCTTGGCTTTTCCATCCCATGCTAATGGATATCAGCTCATGTGCATGTGCCACTCATATTAGCTTCGAACATCAAGCAAATTAGTGTGCCAAGCTACAACAATTGTAGCACAAATTATGAAATTTCAAAATGCAACAACATAGAGTAGAATTATGTGAATTTAGCACTGATTTACTCAAAAATTATAATCTTGCTTTAATTGTGCCAACATTCTCATTAGTACTAAAAACACATAATTAGCTATCAAAATACTTGGGATTTGCAAAATTCTAAGTAAAAAGGTGCTCTAAAAATCTAAATAATTTAGAGTTATCACTTCTACACGTCATCTCTATCTTATTTCATGTATCTTTCTTCTTTTCTTTAGTTTTCCATTTGATTCTTTTCGTTTTTTATTTAATCTTTGTTTGATTTATTTTCAAGTCTTAATCAGTAAAGAAAACACGTTCTCTCACATCAAGAAACATTAAAAAATAGGAGTTTTTTTCTTTTCTTGTTGATTTGATTTCTTTTGTTGCAAAACAATTTTTATTTTGCTTAATTATTCATTCTAGCAAATTGTTTTGTTGTTTGTGTTCCAGATCTAGTTGGAGGTCTTCTTTTTGTTCAAGAATTGTTTCTTCTCTACCAAGAAATTCTATTCTATTCATTCTTGGACTCCTTGGCCATTGTTTCTTCTTTTGTTCTTTGATTTTCTTTTCATTAATTTAGTCAAAACTAATTTTTTTTTTTTGTTTCTTTTGGTCAAATCTGAATTCAACAACCTCTTTTTCACCAAGATCTATCCAAAAAACTCTCATTTGCTTGGATCTTCATCATTCCTTGCTGGTTGAATCTTCTTTGATTATTATCTTGTGTTGTCATTCGGTTCTTTGCTTTATGTTGGGATCTATTAATAATTCTTTGTTTTCTTATCTTGACAGCCCTAATTTGTATAGAACTCATCAAGAACAAGTCTCTACATATTTGAATTAGACTCTTTCTTAAGAATCCTAATTTGATTCAGATTCCTCGTTCTTTTCTATCTTAATTACTTGTTTAGTTTTTGCCCTTTTAATTCTTAGATTTGGATTGTTTGTGTTTTCAGGTTGTGTCAAACTCTAAGTTTCCTTCATTCGTCTAGATCTCTAGACCAAATCTACGACTTGGATAAACTTACGATCTTGTTCCACACGCATAAATTATAAATAATAATAAAAATTGATGATATAATCAAACTTCCCTTGCTTTTTTAATCACTAAACAAACAACATCATGAATGAAATTTAACTTTCAGAGCATATTGATATGAATAATCAAGATGAATTAAGTTCTTATCTCTAGTAATTGCTTATTGCTAAAATTTCCAAATCTTTCCAACAAAGAAGAACTGAAGTGCTTTTTTTAACATATATTTTTCAAAATTTTCCAAAAAAGATGACTTGAAGCCCTTATTTTTTTGTACATATAAATGAACCCAAGTTCTTACTTTTTTTTAATAAATATACTTACCAAGTTCAAAAGTTTTCAATTAAGATTAATTGAAGTTCTTATGTAGATTACATGAACTATAAAAAAAATTCAGATATTTTCCAATAAACATACATATAGAAAGTTAGAAACAGAATAGCCAACCAAACAAAAGAGTGACTCAATAGGTTAATGTGCAACATCAACAATCTTTTAACGGATTAACGGAATTTTTAATGACAGTGACTAATTCAAACAATTATCCTAATTTGAGTGACTAAATTGAAAAAAAAAGAGCTAGAGTGATCAAAATAGGACAAACCTTATTTTAGAGTGACCATGAGTGTAGTTTACCCTTATTTTTTTTAGTCATTTTCTTACATGTCAATGTATTGTAATTTAAAAGTTGGATAAGTCAAATTTTGAGGGAAAAATCAATAGAAAAGTTGGACATGTCAAAAATATGTTAATAGTGGACTTTAATTGATTGATATCGAAAATCAATGGTTGGAAAGGTTGATGCAGCAATAGGTTGGATTATCCACTCAATTCTCCCTCTTTTTCTCCGAGAAGTCTAAGGAAAAAACTTACATTTTCGTTTTGCTAGTTTCCAAACATGGGTAGTCATGATCTCTTCTTGTTTTCTTTGGTTCCAAAACTGCCTCCTCCAATGAGGAGTCCTTCAATCTACTGAAGGTTCCCCTCAGCTCCTACGCCAAATTTGCCTCATTTGCAATTTTCTTGAAACCCCACGCCTAGAGGCAACTTCAACGACAACTCTTCCATTGGGAATTTCTAGATTCGTAATCCTGGCGAATAACATGAATTGTTTCCCTTGTTTCTCAACACAAAAAGGCAAAAAAGAAAACGGTAAAAGGGATCATGACTCTTCCGCTGACGAACTTATTCGAGCCAGAATACTTGGTATGCCCTGCCTCGCCCTTCCCTCTTTTCTTTTTGTTTTCTAAGGAAATAAATAATTACCGAAACTTTACTTGTGTGGAATCAAAATAGATTAATTAGAGACGACAACTTAACCATTTAATTACTTTGATGGGAGGGGTTTTATAATTCATGAATATTATGGGATTAGGGAAGTTCCATAAACCCAATTTTATGTTTCTTATAGTATAACCAGGAAAAAAATGAAAACGAAAATATCAAAAAGTATTATGTTTCTTCATCACGGTGAGATGTAGGATAACCACCTTTTATATTTTACATCGCAACAGAGGCGAAGCCAGAACAATTTTTTTAGGGGGGCCGGATAAAATTTTAATTTTTTATAGCTTATATCTTTATAATTTGTAAATGATTAAATCAAATTTTTATAATTGTAGGGGGTTAAAGTGTAATTTTACATTTACTAATTTAAAATTTTTAAAAAATTCTAAGAATCTAAATAATAATTTTATATTTTAGGGAGACTGGGCCAGCCCCTTGACTTCGCCCCTGCATTGCACTACGCCTTATAATCTTTCAAAAATCTTCAAAATAATATTTTTGTTATTTACATTAATGTATGCATGATAATCACAAACATTTAATTTATAATAACTTAAAAAAATTAAACCCAAGTTGTAGTTTGTTGATTGAATTTCATATTTTTCAAATTCAAATTATAATTATAAAAAATTGTGAGCAATAGCCAAATATATCGAAAACAAAAAATTAAATGTTAAAAATTTACAATATTTTGCAAAAAGTAAAAAATTGTGTTTTTGCTTCTTCTGTTTTCATTTATTTATCTCTCCTTTCCTTCATTATTTTTATTGTATTTAAATTCGTAATCACTTTTATGGTACATCTTAATTTGAATAAACTTATGCTTATCGAATACCAATTTAAGCAGGGTACAGATTTACCAAAGCGTAGTTCTATTTTTCAAACAATGAAAATAAGAGATATGCTAAAATTAGAATATGAATCTTACTAGATGTGATGTCATAACTACATGATTTTGTTGAGTTAAATCCAAAATTCCCGTTCAGTAGTTTATCGATTATTATCTAAAGAAAACAAAATATTGGATATTGTGCAAAGTCATTTAATCTGTTGTTTTGTGTGTTTGTGGGGATAGCTAGTATGGAGGAGAACCAAGCAGAGCATGCGAAAATTGCAGCTCAAAGATTCAGTTTCCGAGATCTAGCCGCTGCAACCAAGAATTTCCGTCAAGAATGCTTGCTGGGTGAAGGTGGTTTCGGAAGAGTTTACAAGGGAACTCTTCAGGCTAATGGCCAGGTGCTCTTTTAATTTATTTGATCCCCTTAATTTTTTCTTCAAAAAAAATAAAAAATGATTCCGAAGTTCATTCAGAATATCAGATCTATTTTACAACATATTCATTCATTCGAAATCTGGTGATCAAAATACAATTAGATTAAGAACTTATGAAGAGATTGAAATGTAACTTTATATAATTGATTTTTTCTTTTTTCTTTTTGGAATTTGGAGATATATAGGTGGTTGCTGTGAAACAACTCGACAGGAATGTAATGAAAGGATGCAAGGAGTTTCTTGTAGAGGTGGCGCGACTGAGCCTCTTACAGCATGCAAATCTAGTTAATCTCATTGGATACTGTGCTGATGGAGATCAGAGGCTGTTGGTTTATGATTTCATGCCTGGGGGTTCCCTTGAAGATAATCTACTTGGTACATACAAACTTGTTTAATTTTTCCATAGATATTATTATCATCATCGTTATTATTATCTGTCTCGGTTTCAATAGCATCCCAACATTAGACTCAATGACTTGGGCGATGTGGATTGAAAAGTGAAAATCAGTTTTAATATTTGTAGTGTAACTGCAGCTCCCAAGGATGAAGAGAAGCCACAATTAGATTGGTTAACCCGAATGAAAATAGCATATGGGGCAGCTCAAGCTCTAGAGTACTTGCACGATAAGGCCAATCCTCCTGTAATATACCGTGATCTGAAGTCCTCAAATGTTTTGTTGGATGAAGAATTCAACCCCAAACTGTCTGATATTGGACTGGACAAGCTTGACCACTCATCAGAAAAGATGCCAATGCAATCGAGGGGGATGGGGACATATGGCTACAGTGCTCCAGAGTATTCAAGATCAGGTAGACTCACAACTGTTGCGGATGTATACAGTTTTGGGGTGGTTCTATTGGAGCTTATCACCGGAAGAAGAGCCATTGACACTACCAAACCTGTAGAGGAGCAAAATTTAGTTGCTTGGGTAAGCAAACGTACGTGTTTCTACGTACAACTAATATTGTTATCTTTATTGCTATAGAAACTAATAGAAAACACTGAATGTGTTTGGAACAGGCTCAACCATTGTTCAGGGAACCAAAAAAGTTCCCGGACATGGCAGATCCTAAGCTTAAGAAGCGATTCCCAGAAAGGGGTTTGAATCAAGCAGTTGCAATAGCAGCCATGTGCCTGCAAGATGAAGCTGCTGCCCGTCCTTTGATGAGCGACGTGGTGACGGCATTGAGTTATCTTTCAGTTGCCTCGGAAGAGAATAAAATTCCTCCCGCTCTCCCTCCTTCTCTCTCATCTAAATTGCATTGCATCTCAGCTAAGCTGAGTAGGGAGTGTGGTGGTGGTAATCAGGAGATGGTGGACGAGCAAGGTGATCATTCCCAATCGGATACCGAATTGGACGTTAATGATCGAAGTGATAAAGAAAGTCTTTCTTCCCCCCGCAGTAGCAGCAGCAACGCCAAACCTCAACCTCATGAAAAAAAGCGCCTTTGACTCATGATTCTATACAATAACAATAATGATATAATAGTAGAAGACGATGACGACAGTGATAATGGAAGTGGCTCTTCCATAGAGGGATCTAAGCAGAAAGCTGGGGTTCGGTTAATGATGATTGTTGTGGAGTGATCCATAAATTAAATGCCAATCTTAACGTACTTTATAGCAAGGATTCCCAAATACGGTTTGCTCCGTTGATCCAGAACAAGCTGAAGAAGTTGTTCCTTTACCTTAAACAATTGCAGAGATTTCTTTTTATCTGAATATTGTTTTCTTCTTTCTCCATGTCTTTATTTCTGCTTTTGTATCAAACCATTGAAGAGAGTAAGAGATCAAACTGCCACGATCGGCGGTTACAATTTTTCTTTTTACCATTACAAATCCAAGAAAAATATAAGTAGGATTAATGAATTATTTAACGTTGAGAATTGCGCCTAATTACAACTTTGCGTGTTTGATTAAAAGTGCTAAAAAATTAAGCATCAATTTTTAATACTCAATTTGATATCTATTCAATTCATATTAAAAAATTATTTGATAAATTATTAATAATATAAGTATTGAATAATTTTAGATTGAGTTAGTTGCAGTCCCAAACCTCTAAAATAAAAAACTTTTCATTTATATTTTTAAAAAATTTTTAAAATTTAAATTTGTAAACATAAAATTACATTTTAGCCCCCTAAAAATGATAAAAATTTAATTTTTAATCTTTTAAAAATTATACGATATAGACTATTAAAATGATGAAATTACATTTTTGCTATCGTAAAAATTATAATTTAATTTTGCCCCCTAAAAAATTTTCTGTTTTCACCCTTGATTGAGTCTTAGCTCGACTAGCATGGGCATTATTACCCGTATAAGAGCACGTGAGTTCGAGTGCGCTGAAGCGCATTATCCTTCTATTTATGGGTTTGTGAGGAGTTATGGGCAGTTATAAGAATTATCTTAAAAGGAACAGATATAATCAGAACTTGTAATTATCTTAAAAGGAACAGATATAATCAGAACTTGTAATGAGATTGTTCAAAAAACAGTATTAAATATAATTATATTGTTTGATAAAAGTAAATATTAATATTTAAAAGATTATTTATTTTTTAGTTTTAATATTATAAATATAATACTTTATATTATTTTGGATAGTTTTGGATAAAAACAAACATGCTAATTTAAATATCTCATTTTTAAAAAAGAAATGATAATTTATTTTATGTTTTGATAAAATAAAATAAACTTAATTTTTTTTTACATTAAGTGATAAGTAGATAACACCTATCTCTACTTATCTTATTCAACACATTTTTCTTGAAAATTTTATAGTAAATAAAAATTTAAAATAATTATCAAACACATTTAAAATATTAACAGTTAAAAATTTTCATTTTTAATGGTTTATCAAACACACCCTTAAAGTTTACAACCATATATCACATTGCTCTAACCATTGACGTAGTTAAAAAAAGCTAACATGATGTGCTCCGAGTGAGCCACGTCGCACACTGTTTTTTTAATAAATTTTAAAAATCAAAATAATTTGGGAAAAAATAAAAAAGATAGAAAAAAAGTTTTAGAAAATTCTCAAAAACTTAAAAAAGAAAAGAAATTAGAAAATATAGAAATTTTCAAAAATTTTAAATATATATATACTTGTCTTTTTAAATAAATATATAAAACACAAAAAGGAAAAACCTAAAATTAGCAAAAATTGAGAAAAAATTCTAAACTTAAAAAAATAAAAAAATTAAATAATTCCATGGAATTTAAAAAATATACGTTCCTTTATTAACATATACACATTTTTTTTTAATGTATATATAATATAAAAAAGCGAAAAATTTCAAAAAAAAAATAAACAGAATTGGAAAAATATAAATAAATTTTAAAAATTTAATTTTTTTCGTTTTTTAAAAATATATAAAATACAAAAAAATCAAAATTTCAAAAAATTTATGTAAATATACATTATATATACACATATGTAATATGGTTTATATTTTAAAAGTAAAAAAAAATGTATTTTTGACAATAATAAGGTAATCTCTTGAATCTTATTGATAGACCTCAAGAGTATATATATTTATATAGTAGTAGTTATGTAGGAATCAAATTACTAAAAGATAATATCCCAAAATAATATTTTATTAGGAACCAAATTGCTAAGAGATAATATATTATAATATCCTATTAGGAATCAAATTGCTAAAAGATAATATTCCATAATAATATCCTAACATCTCTCCTCAAGTTGGAGCATGCAGATCATAAATGTCCAATGTCCAACTTGCTGAGAAGATATTCAAATTGCGATTGACCAAGCGCCTTTGTAAAATGCCAACCAACTAAATAGAGGTCAGAACATAAGAAGATGCAATCAACTCATCATGGATTGCATTCCTAACAAAGTCACACACCACTTCAATATGTTTAGTACGATCATGAAATATGAGATTTTGTACATTATGCAGCATAGATTGACTATCATAAGATAAAAGAATTCCTTTAGGATGATGAACACCTAGGCTCATTAGCAAGGCCTTCAGCCACTTGAGCTCACAAATAACGGAAGTCATAGACCTATACTCAGCCTTAGCAGAAGAAGGGGAAAAAACATGTTGTTTCTTAGATTTCCAGGAAATAGGAAATTGTCCTAGAAAGATAAGCAAACCAGTAAGCGAACGGTGAGTTAACGGACAAGCAGCCCAATCCAAATCACACTACCCTTTCAAGAACAAGTCACTATTAGATCTCAAAAGAATCCCTTGGCCAGGAGAGCTTTTCAAGTACCAGACAATATGCGGAGCTGCGTTCTAATGCTCCTACCTCGACTCATGCATTAACTGGGATAAGACATGAACTGAGTATGCTAAATCTGGTCTAGTCACTGTCAAATAAATCAAATGACTCATTAACCATCTATATGGCTCAGGATCAGACAAAATTTTCCCTCTAGCATGTGCTAATTTATGATTTTTCTCTATTGGTGATCCTACGGGCTTTGCTCCCAAAAGACCCACCTTCGAAATAATATCAAGTGCATATTTCCTTTGACAAAGAAATAACCTCAAATAGCTACGAGCTACCTCTATCCCCAAAAAATATTTCAACATACTAAGATCCTTTATATGGAAGTAATAACTAATATACGCTTTAAAAGTTTTCAAAGCAACAGAATCGTTCCCAAAAATAAGAAAATGAACATAAACTAGCACATTAATGTGTATAAATCCCTTAGTGTATGTAAAGAGAGAATAATTAGAATATGATTGAAGAAATCCATACCCTTTAAATGTAGAAATAAGCTTTGCAAACCAACACTGAGGAGCCTGTTTCAAACCATACAAAGACTTGCGCAAACAACAAACTACTCCAAGCTTATCAGGAGCAAAACTTAAAGGAAGCTGCATGTAAACCTCTTCATCAAGATCACCATGCAGGAGGACATTATGGACATCCATCTGATGTAACTCCCAATTTTTTGAAGCTGCAATAGCTAAGAAAGCACAAACAGTCACCATTTTCGCTACAGGTGCGAAAGTTTCATTATAGTCAATACCTTCTACCTGGTGATTACCAAAAACAACAAGACAAGCTTTAAGTCTCTCAATACTTCCATCGAGATTATATTTAATCTTGTACACCCATTTACTACCTAGCACTTTCTTTCTAGGAAGAAGTGTTTCTATAGACCAAGTGTCATTATCCTCCAGAGCACAAATCTCCTTTTGCATAGCATCATGCCATACGACATCCTTCACAGCCTCTTTAAAAGATAGTGGCTTGACCCTTGCAATAAAAACTACAAGAAAATTTTAGTGTTTCATAGTAAATTTGTCACAATTAACATAATGCGCTATAGGAAATGAAGTACCTGAGGAAGGCTCTGAAGTAGGTAAGGCGGGAGATGGAATCTTCTTTATGACGGTATGAATGATAAAATCCCGAAGCTTCAAGGAGGGAAATTTATCCTTGTGCCCTAGCCCCAATTCAGGCACATCATTAGTCAAAGCCCCTTGTACCACCATGTCATTAGGGGAAGAAGAAGATACCACATGTGTTGGAGAACTCACAGGTGGCGAACTCACAGACTGTGAAGTAGCAAACGGAGGAATTTTCACGGGTTGCAACACATTTGATTCACCAAAATATGTATCAAAAATTGCGTCTGCACTCTCATATGGCAAGGCAACATTGTCAGGCTCAATGGTTGCAGCATTTCCATCCAAATACGGAAAAATATCCTTAAAAAATTTCACATCACAGGACACAAAGAACTTCTTAGAATCGAAATAATATAAATACCAACACTTTTTTCCAAAAGAGTACCCAACAAAAACACACTTTCGGCTTCGACTAGCAAACTTATCACCGTTAGAACATGGATTATGAGCTAAACATAAGCAACCAAACACATGAAGATCATCAAACAAAGGAGGGCTACCAAATAACATTTCGTAAGGTGTTTTATTGTGAAGAGAAAGTGAAGGAGTTCGATTAATAAGATGAGAAGTAGCCAACACACACTTCCTCCAAAAAAATCGAGGCAGATTTCCTTGGAAAAGTAAGCACGAGCTGCATTTAAAATATGTTAATGTTTCCTCTCCACTCTCTCATTTTATTGAGGAGTACCAAAACAAGATTTTTGAAAAATAATGCCATTTCCAAGAGACTATGAATTCACCTAAGACTCACCTACTGCAACTACCATCTTCAGACTCAAACATCAAATTTGAACCAGCAGCAACAGTGCTTAAAGAACATGAATTCACCATTAATACCCATTTACAGATAGACTCTGTAGAAAATCCCCATGTAGGGCTTCTTATTCATATCTTACTGTCTATATACATCATAATATCATTGCTCTTAACATATAAAGCTACCAGACTTACTAGAAGATAGAACATCCTCTGTCTATTCCCAAGAATCCTTAACTTTTAGTTTACTTAAGAAGAGCAACCAACAATTAACGTATTTAAGAAAAAGAAAGAATTAAAGAGTCATCTTTAAAGAAGAAAAAATTTCTCACAAATCCTTCTCACACATATATATAATCCACTCTCGTTTAGTGGAATTTGACCAATGTCAAGGAATTTCAGAACATTTCCATCCTAATATCCTACAAAATTGAAGGAATCATAAATGAAAGTCTTTTCCATATGCTATTTTTCAGGTCAATTTAGTTGGTCTATAACCAGATCCAGTTACCAAGACTTGCTCTTTATGGTGCTTAAGCAAACTAGGTGAACTATATCATTGGTGGTTGTAACATCTCGATTTTGGGCCTAGTCAGAATAGTGGTTTCGAGACCATCAATCCGAAGTAGAAATATTTGTTTTATGATTGTTTTGAGGTCCATGACATGTTTGCATGATTGTGTGAAAGTTTCATGAAGAAATTTTGTGAATAAGTGTTCAATTCAACTTTTAGGACTAAATTGCAAAAGTTGCAAAATATGAGATTCTAGAAGCTTTAAGTATAAAATATATTTGAATTATTAACTAGAGGTCCTTAAATAGAAATTTGACCAAATTCCATATTTTTGGACAAAAATGGGCATGGATAGGAAAATTTTGAAAGTGGCATTTTTGTCATTTGGTTAATAAAAGAATAAAAAGGGAAAATAAGTCAAATATTGTGTCCATCTTCCTCCCCCATTGCCGAAATTTCTAAGGAGTCATAGCTAGGGTTTTGTTCATCCTTTCAAGCTCAATAGTAAGTGTATCCTAGCCCCGTTTTTAATGTTCTTTGTATTTTTGAAGATGCCATCAATCGATCTAGCTATTTCTACCATTTATTTGAGCTAGGTTTCATGTTCAAAAATATACCCATGTGTGACATGCATGTATTTTGATGTTTCATGGTAGATTATGAAATTTTGATGCGTGTTTAACATCTTTTATTAAGTGATTTTTGATGGAAATGCATAAAAATGTCTTATTTGTAAAAGATGTAAAATGAGTAGTAAGATGTATGTTTTAATGAGAAATGTAGGCTCATATGAGTATGTGTTAGGTTCGGCTAAGCTTGGGTGACAAAGAAAATGGACACATTTCATTTTACGAGCTTAGGGACTAAGTTATAAATATGTGAAAAGTTAGGGGTAAAAAGGCAATTTTGTCAAAGTATGAGTTATGGATTGAATTGAATAATGTGTGTATTAAATAAGCTAAAATTGGTATTATAGAGCAAGAAAAATGAGGAACGGACCTTGATCGAGGGAAAAACAATATGTACGACGATTAGATCCGTTTTTACTATTTTTGTACCGAGGTAAGTTCATATGTAAATAATGTAATGTTGTGATTATTTATTTAATGTTTTGATATTGTATGAATTGTATATTTGATTTTATGAATACATTCGACAAGTTCGACAAAGTTCTGACAAGAGAGAAAATCCCGTTTGAACCTTAAGAATAGATTAGGATACGAGTGACATGTCACTAGGAACTATATGAGTTGAGATCATGAGACATGCGATATGTGTTTATGTGAATCCGGGTGCTGGTCTTATACATTCTACCGGTGGCTGGGTAGCCCGGCATGTGTTGCGGATACCTGTCAACTTGTGTGAGCAGCCCGTGTAGCTACGTCTTGACTGTCAGCTTGTGTGAGTAGGCCCGTGATTAGCTCAAGAGCAAGCAATGTGTGATATGTGTTATGAGGTAGCATGTGGCTACGTATGAAGCACTATGTGCAAGCTTTCCGTGTATCCGATAGTATTCCAAGTATTCAATGGGTAAATCAGTGGGTTATTCGATAAGTAAGTCAATGATGAGGAATTATGAGAATGTGTTACGAGTTGGTACAGGTATGTACGTAAAACTCATGAGTAAATGACTTGGTATGCTATGAACATGTAGTAAGAATGCATATGAGAAAATTATGCTTATGAGACTTGTTGATATTTACGAAACTTTGCCTTATGTTAATTGTATGATTTATGTTGCTTATTATTTTTATGTGAACTTACTAAGCTTTAAGCTTACTCCCCTTCCTTTCTATTTTCGTAGTATCGCCAAGCTAGCTCGGGGGTCGAAAGACGTCGGAGACTCGATCACACTATCAATTGGACATTTGGGTATAATCAGTCTCAACATTTTGAGTATGGCATGTATAGGGGACTTGGTCATTTTGTTATGTAACACCGCGAATTTGGCCTATTAGAATTGGGCCTATTGGGCCTTGGGCATGGGAACATTTAAAATTTTAGAGAACAAGAGAACGGTACTAATGCAAGTTGGACCTATTAGGTGAGTGATTTTGGAAGGTTAGGGGCCTTCCATGAAGTCCCAGTTTCAAACTTGGGCTTTAGGAAAAATTTTGGTTCTAGGTGAATAAAACACTAGGAGTAAGTATGTAACATCCTTAAATAGGGGCTATTGTGTTTGAATTGTTTTGCATGTGTATGGATTGATTGTGTTATTGATTGAGGTGTTCTAGAGTCTAGTTATAAGTCAAGGGTAGGCCCGAGCTATAAGAAAAATTTTGTTTTAAGCTTTAGTTAAGGGGAGCTGAAGGAGCTAGGGGTTAAGTATATTTCGTGGTGAATTTAAGCACAAGAATTGGCTTGATAAAGTGGCAAGGAGGCGCCACTTAGGGCCTTGAGAGTGACGCCACATGCAGGGAAGGGGGAGCTCAGGTTCGAGCAGCAGAAATCTGATTTTCTGCTTACCATTTTGACGCCAAAGAGGGAAGAGTTGTGCTCAGCTCAAACTCTATCAGATAATTGTTGAATAAGTCAAACTAATTTAAACTAGTGGAGAATAGAGAATTTAGGAGCTTGTGAAATTCAAACTCATTCGAATTAATGGCCAGGAGAAATTTGAGGTGTTTATCGAATTTTGAATTGTGAAGGAGGAGTGTTCGGTTGAGGAGTTTGCTATGTGTGCCGTCCCTCCATAGTCAACTTAGGAGGACATTTTCGGCTAGTCTAGGCTATAGTGCAATCAGTTGTGGGCTAAAACTGAAAGCTCATTTGGGCACTTGTCGATTTCCCCTTAATGCACCATGTTAAAGCCAAAGCCGAAATCCCTTTTGCACCTGCCAGATTCTCTTGAAAGCACCTAGTCAAATGCCCATCTAAACTTCCTGAGTTCTATTTCTTTTTCTTCTTCTTTTTAAGTGCTTTGGCCGAATCTCCTTCTCTCCCATCTCTCTCTTTTCTTTCTTTCATATTTGTTCAAAACCGCATCAACATCTCTTCTTCTCAAATCAACAACTTTCTTTTCTCTTCATTCTCTCTTGTGCCGAAACCTCCTTCTTTTTCCTCCTTTTGCCGAAACTCCCTTAATCTCTTTTCATTAAACCAAAGCCGAATACCATTCATCTTTCTCCCATTCTCTCCTTCCACTTTGGCCGAATCTCAATTGCTTTTTCTTAAGCCATAGCTGAATCTTCTTTGTTTGCCATCCACCATTGCCGAAACCTCTCAAACTCTCCTTTTCTCATTGTTGGCCGAATATCAATCAAGCAAAGATCTCCCTTGATTTCTTCTCTAATCAGTTTGGGATAGGTAAGTCTGTCATGACCGAATTTCCCCTATTCTCACTTTCTTTTCTCTGTCGACATGTATAGAACAAAAGCCGAATTTCGGCAATTGTCTTGACTTTTAATCAACCATGCAATCGGTTTCTTTTAGGATATCCGGGATTTTAAAGCAGTAGATCAGAGTCATCTATTCCCTGTCAATCGAATTCAGTAAGTCAGTGGTAAGGTTTCATGCCGATTTTTTCTTTCCCTTATTCTTTTTGAAAGCCGAAGGCTATTGCTTTATGTGGTTGAATGTTGGCCGATTGTAGGGGAAGGCTCAATCTCACATATCTTTGGTTGTGGCTAGTGCTCGAAAAGTGTTAAGGTAAGGATTGTGGTTCCATGGGTTAACCCTTCGGGATATGTTAGTGTACCTGAATGGCCTTGATTAATGATATTGGTTTGGCCGAATGTAGGGAAAGGGGATCTACTGCGTTAGATCGGGATTTTCGGGATTCAGTGATCGTGTTAGTAACCAGGTGTGTAACTTACACACTTCATAATATAAGTAAACATGCTAATAACCTAAACAAGTTAAAAGCTGAAAACTGTGTAGATCTCGATATAATACCTTTATGGGTATGAGCAAGGATTCTGGGTAAGTCCATTTTTGATGAGATTATGCTATATAATGCTTGATGCTATGATCTACGTTATATTCGATATATGTTTAATATTAAAGCATGCTGACATGATATATTTACATATTGCATTATTATGGGTGATATGAGAGGAGGGGGAAGATTGATATCTGTGACTTTGGGTCACCAGTGGTTCGGCACCACCAGTGGTTTGGTATCACAATTGATTTCGTGACTTTGGGTCACCAGAGGTTTGGCACCTCATAGCGACTCGTCTCAGTGGCTTAGCACCACAGTGGGTTGGCCCCACATTTGATAAACGGGATTGTCGCCAGTGATTTGGTATCACAATGTGGGTTGGCCCCACAATTGGATTATTCGTGACTTTGGGTCACCACTGGTTTGGTACCACATCATTATTGATATCAATGACTTTGGGTCATGAGTGGTTTGGTACCACACAGGGTAGAGAAAGGAGATATGGATGGCTAGGTTTGGGTGCATGCTATGTTTATTTGATTATGATTTGTGTAAGCATGTTGCAATAATCGGGAGGGGGGATTATGCACTGAGTCTTGGTGACTCACCTTCTCCGTTATCTTTTCAGGTGATACGTAGATCGCGGATGAGGAGCCGGGTAGACTCGAAGTGGCCATGCGATATTTGTTTCGGTTTACATGGACTTTTGACTTGGGTACTTTACTTTATATTTTGATTTTTATTTGGGTTTGTAATACGGCCATTGGTTATTGTTATTATTTTTTTATCTACTTTGGATTTGATTTTAAACATGATTAAGTAAATTATTTGACTTGTTTTAATTACCTGAACACAAAGTATTCTAACTATAATACGCATTGGGTTTTTAAACTTTACCATCGGGTAATACAATACACATGATAACAAAGCCAACTTAAATGATTTCCAAATCTAAATTTTCTAAGCTCAAATACAAAGGGTTTTCAAATTAACTAAGTAAGAATCATTCGGGTTTTAATAGACATAAACATTTTTCCAAAGTATTGACCAACAAGTGAGTTTTAAAAAGATTCTTGGGATTTCAAAGACAACTTAACATTTTCAACTTCACATGCACAAGATTTCTCCAAACACAAAGTAATAAAAGGGTTGTCACTGAAAATAAACCGGTAACTCGTTTTCTTCAAAAAGGTTTCACTATGTAACATGCCAGATTCGGTCGTGGTGTGTTGACTGGGTATGGGGTGTTACAAAGTAAGTAGGGTTTAAGAATAAAATGTGGAAAAAAATGACACAAGGAAGCATTTGGCCTAGTGGTTGTGGCGTCATTAAGGGTGTAAGGGAGCTTGGGTTCAAGTCTTGGCCCTTGCAGAATCTTTAAATTCCGCTCTTAAAAGAATCTGGACACTGGCATATTGGCTTTATAAATATTTGTTCACGTTTTAGGTCACAAAAAGGAGCTTGTGTTATGGTGGCATGTAGCGTCTAGAGCATAGGAGAAGGCAAGGGTTCGAATCCCATGTCAAGCAAGGGAGTGTTTATTTTTGCAGATTGGACGGCCAAAGTTTGTGTTGGATTTGAACTCTAGCATTGGAGAGTTTGAATTGGTCTTGTCAGAAGAAATATATTGGGTCTAGCTACATTGATGCGTAGCGGAAGGCGTTTCTGAGACTGGTTCAGGGGAGTAAGTCCGTATCGGAGTACGAGGTAGAATTCTTAAAGTTGAGCTGGTATGCTCGGGGTATTATGGCTACGGAGCACGAGCGATGTGTCAGGTTTGAGGATGGATTGAGGGATGAGCTGAGGCTGCTGATTGCTCCATAGCAGGAGCGAGAGTTTGCTGTGTTAGTGGAAAAGGCTAAGATAGCCAAAGGGATAAAGGAATCTGTGAGGCAGAATCATGATAGAAATAGACATAAGAGAGGTTTTGGATCAGCTGGGTCGGTTGATAATTCTCAGAAAAGGGCTAGGCATGGTGGGCCAAATCAATCTGGGAGGCACATTCTATCGTTAATCGTGGTCCAGTAGCAGTTGTAATCGGTGTGTGGGAAGTCTCATTGGGGAGAATGTTGGACTGGTGGAAAAGGATGTTTTGAATGTGGTTCATTAGATCATCGTGTTAGGGATTGTCCACGGAAGTTAGCCAGGATTTAGTCTGAGGGTCAGGGCCGTGCTCAGTTTAGAAATGAGAGACCGCAACCGCAGAGGGGTCGTAGTTCTGGTAGAGGAGGTAACGGTTCTGGTCGGGGCCGCAGAGTACCGGGCAGAGGTGCAGGCAACACTGAGGCAAGACAACCGAGATTGGTGTATGCAGAGAGGCGTCGAGAGGAGGGCGACGCACTGGACGTCATAATCGGTACGTTCTTAATCTTTTGATTTCCATATACTGCTTTGATTAATGTGGGTTTGACGCATTCGTATGTTGCTAGTAGCATAATGGAAACCATGAACCTAGACCCTGAGACTACTTCTAGGGAAATGACAGTAATTAGCCCTGTAGGTCACTCTGTAGAAGTAAATAAGCTGTATAGGGATGTACCCCTAGAACTCCAAGGGGTAGTGTTTGTAGCTGATCTAATGGAACTGCCATTTGGGGAGTTCGATCTGATTCTTGGGATGGACTGGTTGGTAAAGTACCATGCAAGTTTGGATTGCGCGGCTAAGCGCATGGTTTTAAAAATAGTTGAAGGTGAAAAAGTGGCGATGATAGGTAATAGAAGAGATTATCTGTCCAACGTTGTGTCTGCTTTGAAAGCTGAGAAAATGGTCAGGAAGGGTTGTGATGCGTTTATGGTTCATGTGTGTGCCTTGGAGGCCAAGGGGTCAGCTGTAGAGAATGCCCGAACGGTGAAGGAATTTGTCGATGTATTTCTAGAAGAACTTCCGGGCCTGCCTCCGGATTGGGAAGTTGAATTTGGCATAGATCTGTTACCCGGGACTGCGACAGTGACTATTGCCCCGTATAGGATGGCGCCGAAGGAATTAGTAGAACTGAAGGCTCAGATTCAGGAGTTGTTGGACCGGGGTTTTATCCGGCCAAGTGTTTCGCCTTGGGGAGCGCCAGTGCTTTTTGTCAAGAAGAAGGATGGTACAATGCGGATGTGTATAGACTACCGCCAGTTGAATAAGCTGACGATCAAAAACAAGTATCCGTTGCCCAGGATAGATGACTTGTTTGATCAGCTTAAGGGTGCATCAATTTTCTCGAAATCGATTTAAGGTCAGGGTATCATCAGCTAAAGGTGAAAGAGGCTAATATTCACAAGACGGCGTTTCGCACTCGGTATGGGCACTTCAAGTTTCTGGTAATGCCTTTTGGGTTGACTAACGCGCCGGCAGCATTCATGGACATGATGAACCGGTTGTTCCAGCAGTATTTGGACCAGTTTGTCATGGTGTTTATAGGCGACATATTGGTGTACTCAAGGTCTGAGGAGGAGCATAATGTGCATCTGCGGGTAGTTTTGCAGATTCTGAGGGAAAAGCAGTTATTTGCCAAATTTAGTAAGTGCGAGTTCTGGCTTAGGGAGGTGACTTTCTTGGGCCATGTAGTGTCAGTTGAGGGGATTAGAGTGGATCCTCAAAAGATTGAGGTAGTGTTGGATTGGAAACCGCCTAAGTCAGTGGCAGAAGTTCGGAGTTTTCTAGGTCTGGCAGGGTATTACCGAAGATTTGTTGAGGGGTTTTCTTTGATCGCAGCGCCGATGACCAAATTACTGAGGAAAGGAGTTCCATTTGTGTGGTCTGAGAAACAGCAAGAAAGTTTCGACAAGTTGAAAAAGATTCTGACTGAAGCTCTGATTTTGATTCAGCTTGAGGCGGGAAAGGAATTCACGGTCTACTGTGATGCATCGCATACTGGCTTGGGTTGTGTGCTTATGCAGGAAGGGAAGGTAGTGGCATATGCATCTCGGTAGCTGAGATCGCATGAAGTTAACTATCCGACACATGACCTAGAATTGGCTACAGTAGTTTTCGCCTTGAAGATTTGGAGGTACTACCTGTACGGAGAGAAGTCGATAGTCTACACAGATCATAAGAGTCTGAAGTACCTTTTGACTCAGAAGGATTTGAACTTGAGACAGCGCAGATGGATTGAGCTGTTGAAGGACTACGACTATTCAATTGAGTATCATCTGGGCAAGACTAACGTGGTGGCAGACGCGTTGAGCCGTAAGGTAATATCGGACTTGAGAGCAATGTTTGCTCATCTTAGCTTGTATGACGATGGGAGTCATTTGGCAGAATTGCAGGTAAAGCCGACTTGGGTAGAGCAGATTAAGGTGAAATAGTTAGAGGATGAGGGTTTGAATGCTCGGAGGTTGCAAGTTCAGAATGGTGGGTTGGAAGGGTACAGCTTGTCCAGTGACGAAGTACTGTGTTTTCAAGGGAAAGCTTGTATGCCGAAGGACGTCGAGTTAAGACAGAGGATTCTTTAGGACGCACTAGCAGCCCATACGCTATGCATCCTGGAGGTAGCAAGATGTATCGGGATTTGCGAAAACAATTTTGGTGGCCAGGTCTGAAACGGGAAGTAACTGAATTTGTAGGTAAATGTCTGATGTGTCAGCAAGTCAAGGCTGAACATCAGTTGTTGTCGGGTTTACTTCAGCCGGTGAAGATTCCACAGGGGGAGTGGGAAATGATTACTATGGACTTTGTTAGTAGGCTACCCCTTATGCCTAGTAAGAAAGACTCAGTCTGGGTGATTGTGGATCGTTTGACTAAGTCAGCTCATTTCATACTGGTAAGGGTTGATTACTCACTTCAGAGGTTAGTTAAACTGTATGTGGCAGAGATAGTGAGGTTGCACGGTGTTCCAGTGTCAACTATCTCAGACAAGGATCCCAGGTTCACGCCAAGGTTCTGGAAAGCGTTGCGTCAGGCGTTGGTACGCAGTTGGATTTTAGTACGGTATTTCATCCGCAGTCTGACGGACAGTCAGAAAGGGTGATACAAATCTTGGAAGATATGTTGAGGGGCTATGTTTTGGACTTTAGAGGCAGCTTGTAACACCCCTTACCCGAAACCCTTGCCGAAATCGGGTATGTTGTATTACTAGACTTGACTATTAACTCGGAGCAAAAAAAAAAAAATTTAAAGCTGTCCAACTGTGTCACGCTGACTAAATCAACCATAACTCGAGTTACAAAACTCAAAATTTAGATCCGTAAATTTTCCTTGAAACTAGACTCATATAAATTTTTACCATAATTTTTCCAGAATTTTTCATGTGGCCAATTAGTACAGTTTATTCATCAAAGTTACCTTTATTACACTGCTTGACAATTCTGACCTGTCTTTACAAAAATACAGTTATCTCATTCCACAAATTTCCTATAATGTTCTTGTTTATACCAATGAAAAATAGACTCATTAAGGATTCTACACATATAAACCATGCTTCTTAATTATTTTTGTACACGTTTTAATAAATTTTCCAAAACAGAACAGTGACTCACGAATCCATTCAGAGCAGGTCTCACTAAAACTTAATTATCTCATAATATATAAGTCCTTTGCCTACTCTGTTTCTTTCATGTAAAAAGGTTTAATTTCATATCTCATTTACCTTCTAATTCAATATATCCAATTTTTGGTGATTTTTCTAAATCACATCATCACTTCTACAACAAGTCAATTCGTTGCAATTTATGAAAAACTAACTTCTAACCAAACATACCTACATCCCTAATTCAAGGATTCATTTCGTACACAAACATTTCATTATCAACAACGATTAACTCCGATTAAGTATGCATAAACATTGCCAACATAAACCGACATTCGTATCAAAAACACAAGGAAAAGCATACTTAACTAAAAATTTAGCCATATTCGCATGGCTATTGTATACATGAACCTTAAGAATTTATCAAAACAAAGACCAAGTCATTCCTATACATGCCTTCATTTAAATCCAAAATGAAAGAGTACCAAAATGTAGATTGATAGTGTGAGCGACTTTCCGAACGATCCCGACGAGCTTGTAGCTTGTGCCTAATCTATAAAACAAAGGAAACATTTCACACGATAAGCTTGCTAGCTTAGTAAGTCCTAATTTCATAAAAATATAACATTCAAAAATCAACAATTTAATTACTACAATTCAACTTGTAGGCTTGTGCTCATATTTATTATCAAACTTTCAACTTCATATCGATGTAACTAAGTATAAATTCGTAGGAAAATTTCTCTTTGTCCACATATTGTGATCAAAATATTTGTTCATAATCCAATCTTTAAATCCAAAGTGTCATCATGTAACCATAGGTACAAATATTCATATACTTGAATATCAATTATTATAACACGTCATCAATTATACAACCACATCATTCATCAATAAAACTGCGAACACATACTATTGGTAATAAATCACTAGTTTACCTTGTCTTAATTAAGTAAGAAGCTCATTCCTACTTTACATACTCACTGAACCAGATTAACTCGATAAATCTCTTTAATTCGCCTTGAACACAATTTCGGTTTCTAATTTGTGAAATACAACACCAAGATCAAGCTGCTGGGCATAAAAGCCCGATAAATAACACCGCACAAGGCACGCTAGGCTTAAAGCCCGAATTAAATCACCAAGCACTAGGCTCTGCTAGGCTTAAAGCCCAAACACATTAATGTAATCAATCATCGCTAATACCCTTTTTATACTATATCACATAATGAAAGTACTTTGGCTTATTTACATCAAACAATCAAAACCATTCTAATAGGCTTATATACATTCGGCTATGACATGAATATCTACTAAAATTTATCAAACATTATCGTACAATTGATTTATAATTAATTCTTCAATATACTATAGCTTAAGGACTTACTTATTCACTTTGCCTTAGCCAAAATAAATTCACTTTAATGCTATTCATTTACATTCGGCTACATTATGAATTTATACTCTAAATTTTCACAATTCATCATTCATTAAGTTCATAATTAATTTATTGAAGTATTTTAGCTAAAGGACTTACCTCGGTTGTCGATAGTCCGTGCGAATCGGCTATTCGAGAACCTTCATTTTTCCCCGGTCTAATTCTGTCTTTCTTTGCTCTTGATCTAAAACACATTAGAATTTAGCTCATTTAATCTCATTTCATCTCAATTTAGTCTCAAAACACCCTAATGGGCAATTTACCATTTTGCCCCTAATATTTCCCATTTTTACAATTTGGTCCAATTTACACAAAACACCAAATAAGCAAAATTTTCCAACTTTATAGCTTGGCCGAATATCCCCTATGGCCATATGTGTCCACGCATTTCGTTTATTTGACATTTTAATCCTTCACAAATTTATTCTTTTCAGTTTAGCCCTATATACTCAAAATTACCAAAAATCCCAATACAAAACTTGTAAATCTTTAACATACATTTAATTTAAAATCATCAAACATCAAAACTATCCAAGCTTGTTAATGGCCGAATCCTACATACATAGTATTTTCAAAAATTTAGACATGGGTCGGGTAAAATACGAAGCAACGATCTCAAAAACGTAAAATTTATCAAAAACTAAGCAAAATACCTACCCCAAATCAAGCTCTAAGTTGCCGAAACTTCAAGCTCCAACAATGGAGTTTTTCTCCTCAAAAATTCGCCAAGAAGATGAACAATGTGATGTTCTCTTTCTTCCCACTCATGCTTATTATAATAATGTTGTATTTCACATATAATTTAACATTATTACTTAATATTCTAATATAACTTGGTAATAAACTAAATTAACATGTAATTTGGACTTATAAAAGCCCATTGCCGTCCCTTACTATGGTGAATGGGCTAATTGCCCTTTTGGTACACCCACTTAAAAAGCCACAATCAATTTAGTACTCTTCACTTAAGCATGCAACTTTTGCGCTTTTCTCGATTAAATCCTTTTTATCAAATTGAGCACTTAAACGACTAAATTTTTCTACGAAATTTTCACACTCACTAAATCACATATAACAAACACAAAATATAATATTAAAATATTTCTCGGACTTGAATTCGTGGTCCCGAAACCACCGTTCCGATTTGGGTCAAAATTGGTCTGTTACAACTCTCCCCCCCTTAAGGATTTTCGTCCCCGAAAATCTTACCGTTAAATAAGTTCGGATATTGTTGCCTCATTGATTCTTCAGGCTCCCACGTAGCCTCTTCAACTCCGTGACGATTCTATAGAATCTTTACTAATGGAACCCTTTTATTTCTTAACTCTTTGGTTTCCCGAGCTAAGATACGGATCGGTTCTCATCATAGGTCAAATCGGATCAATTTCAATCTCGACGGGGTGATCACATGGGACGGATCCGATCTGCACTGCGAAGCATCGAAAACGTGAAATACATTGTGTATCTTTTCTAAGTCAAGGGCGCTTTCAATCGATAAGCAACGAGCCCTATATACGCTCGATGATTTCATACGGTCCGATAAATCTCGGACTCAACTTGCCTTTCGGACCGAATCGGAGTATTTTCTTCCACGGAGAAACTTTCAAGAACACCCGATCTCGACTGAAATTCAATGTCCTTGCGCTTTTAAATCGGCATAGGACTTTTGACGATCCGGCGACTTTCAAATTACTTCTAATTACAACTACCTTCTGCTCGTTTCTTTAATCCAATCAACCCCGTATCTTATTCTCACCGAGCTCGGTCTAATACAACGGTGTGCGACATTTTCGACCATATAAGGCTTCATAAGGTGCCATTTTTATGCTAGATTGAAAGCCATTATTGTAAGCAAATTCGATCAAAGGTAGGTATCGTTCCCACGTACCTTCAAATTCGAAACGCAACACCTCGGCATGTCCTTAAGTATCAAAATAGTTCGCTCGGATCGACCGATCTGCTTTGCGGATGGAAGGTCAGACTAAAATGAAGTTTGGTACCTAGAGCATCTTGCAATTTCTTCCGAATCGTGATGTAAACCTCGGGTCCCTATCTGAAATAATGGAACTTCGGTGCACCGTGCAATCTTACAATCTGTGACACATACAATTCGGCAAGCTTATCAAGTGAATAGTCGGTGCGTACCGGTATAAAATGAGCTGATTTAGTCAGTCTATCGACGATAACCCATACTGCATCTTTCTTACTCGGTGTCATAGGAAGACCGGATACAAAATCCATTGTAATTCTATCCCATTTCCATTCGGGTATCATGATTGGTTGAAGTAGTCCGGACGGTACTTGATGCTCAGCTTTTACTTGTTGATAGATTAAGCACTTAGAAACAAACTCGGATATATCTCGTTTTATGCCGTGCCACTAATAGAATTGCTTCAAATCGTTATACATTTTAGTGCTACCCGGTGTATCGATAGTCGACCACTATGGGCCTCACACAGATCATCTCAGATCAAATCGAGTTCTTTGGAACACACAATCGGCCTTTATAATTCAAACAATCATTTGCATCAATCGAAAATCGATTCGCACCACTTCCACACCGACTCGAATAGCAATCAACTTTTCGTCAACTTTCTGCGCATCACAAATCTGCTGAATAAACATCGGTCTTGCTTGTAGCTCGCTCACGATCGAACCATCATCGGACATAGCCACCCGTGCGTTCAATGCACGGCGTGTAAATAATGATTTTCGACTTAACGCATCCGCTACAACATTAGCTTTCCCGGATGGTAGTCAATCACTAATTCATAGTCTTTTAGCAATTACTAACCATCCGCGTTGTCTCAAGTTTAAGTCTTTCTGAGTCATCAAATATTTCAAACTTTTGTGATCTGAATAAATATGACATTTTTCGCCAAATAAGTAGTGACGCCAAATTTTTAATGCGAACACAATGGCTGCTAACTCCAGATCGTGAGTTGGATAATTTTTCTCATGCGGCTTCAATTGTCTCGAAGCGTAGGCTATCACCTTGCCTTCTTGCATTAAAACACAACCCAACCCATTTAAGGAAGCATCACTAAAAATAGTAAATTCCTTACCCGATTCAGGCTGAGTAAACACTGGGGCTCCGGTCAAAAAGGCTTTCAACTGCTCGAAACTTTTCTGACACTTTTTTGACCACTCAAATTTGACATCTTTCTGTAGTAGTCTCGTCAACGGTGTAGCTATAACAGAAAAACCTTTTACAAACCGTCTGTAATACCCCGCCAGGCCTAGGAAACTTCGAATCTCGGAAACATTCTTTGGTGGTTTCCAATCGAGTATGGCTGCTATTTTGTTTGGATCCACCCGAATACCTGACACCGAAACAACATGACCCAAGAAGTTGACTTCATTCATCCGAACTCACACTTATCGAACTTTGCATACAATCGTTGATCTCTCAAAGTTTGTAGTACTAATCTCAAATGCTCAGCATGTTCCATTTCATTTTTGGAGTAGATCAGTATATCATCAATAAACACTACTACAAACCGATCCAAAAACTGTCGGAAGACCCGGTTCATTAGATCCATAAAAACAGCAGGTGCATTAGTGAGTCCAAAAACTCATAGTGTCCGTACCTCGTTCGGAAAGCAGTCTTTGGCACATCTGAATCTCTCTCGACTGCATAATCGATAATAGCCCGATCTCAAATCTATTTTCAAAACACTGAAGCCCCCTTCAATTGATCAAATAAGTCATCAATCTGAGGTAACAGGTACTTATTCTTTATGGTTACCTTATTTAGTTGCCGGTAGTCGATACACATTCGCATAGTCCCATCTTTCTTTTTCACAAATAAAACCGGTGCACCCCACGGAGAGAAACTCGGTCGCGCAAAGCCCTTATCTCACAACTCTTGCAATCTGCGCTTTCAATTCTTTTTTAAATTCAATAGGTGCCATTCGATGCAGTAGCTATCGAAATCGGAGCCGCACTTTTGTACTAACTCAATGCCGAACTCAATCTCTCGTCTTTGAGGGGTAAACCCGGTAGTTCTTCAGAAACACATCGGGTATTCACATACAATCGATCTGATTCAATTTGTATCTCGGACATTTTATTATCCAAAGACATAGGCCAAATAAGCTTCACACCCTTTTCTCACATATTTTCGGGCTAACATTGAAGATATTATCAGAGGCAACCCATTTACGTCCACAGATTTAATTTCGATGGTCTCACCATTTCGACATTTCAAATCGATAAGCTTCCTTTTACAATCCACTACCGCCTCATGTGAAGTTAACCACCCATACTCAAGATTATATCAAATTCATCAAAGGGCAATAGCATTAAATCAGCTGCGAAGCAATAATCCCGAATCATCAACGGGCAACTTCTACACACTTTATTAACAAGCACACATCTACCCAAAGGGTTGGACACACGAATCACAAACTCGGTAGACTCAACTAGCAGAGTCTTGCCAAATTTTAAAGTTTCACACATATAAGAATGAGTCGAACCGGGATCAATTAGTGCAATCACGTGAGTATCATAAAGAGTGAAAGTACCGTAATGACGTCGGGAGAGAAGCATCCTCTCTAGCTCGCGCAAAGATATGCTCTAGCCGAGAGCTCTAGCCTCGAGATCGATCGTAGTGTTCTTCGTTCCTTTCTCGACTACCACCTACATTGCCTCGAATATCTGGGTGGTCTACCTCGCATTGACACGCTGTTCTCGGTTTAGTGTTCGAATCGTATTATGCTCATCTAACTTTGGACACTCTCTAATAAAATGATCTGATGATCCACATTTATAGCAAGACCGATCATGGAATCTACAACTCCCTGAGTGCCATTTCCCACAGTGCTTGCATTCAACTCTATTTTGTGGAACGTTACCAACATCAAGCTATCGAGGTAGCTCGGGAGCTCATAGGAGGTCGATCCGCCTAGGTGGATCTGTAGTAGCTTTCATCCGGTGTAGTCATCTCTCGGGCTTCTTGATCGTGGAATGAAAGACTTTACCCAAGACCTTTTCTGATGTCTCTAGCTTCTATCTCGACCTTTCTTTTCTCTTTTCCGAGCTCTTCAACTTTGCAAGCTCTCTCAACTAAAGTTACAAACTCTTGGATTTCAAGAATGCCAACAAACATCTTTATATCTTCATTTAGGCCGTCTTCAAATCTTTTACACATAATAGCTTCGGTAGAAACACACTCTCTAGCATATCGGTGAGCTCGACAAATTTTCTTTCATATTCTCATTACACGGTCATTTGCCCTGCTTTTAGCTCAAGGAACTCCTTTCGTTTTTATCAATGAATCTTTGGCTAATATACTTCTTGCGAAATTCGGTTTGGAAGAAATCCCATGTCACTTTTTCTTTCGAACCACCGATACTAGTGTATTCCACGGTGATATGCAAAGTCCCGCAATAAGGATATAGCACACTTCAAGCATTCATCCGAGTACAAGACACCATCCAAGCACTAATAGTGTTATCAAGCCACATTTCGGCTCTCTCAAAGATCATCATCGTTATTAGCTTTAAATTCTTCTACCCCAAATTTTCTGGATTTTATCAATGGGGCCTACTAGATCTCATTGGATCTATCATCTGGGAGCTGAAGGAATCGGAGTTGGATTATTCGGGGTTGGGGGTTGGTGTACTGTCGGGTTATTTTGAATAAATTGGGCAAACCACTCATTCATCATCTGATAAAAGGCTTGTTTAGTCTCTCCTTCGTGGCTACCCGAAACAGGTCGAGAGTCTCATCGGCGCTGATCCGCGTGCACGGTCAGGGCGCTACGCTCTCTACATCATTAGCTACGGCTCTTTCAGGATCAGTATCCATTTACTAAATAAAACGAAATTCAGGTGTCAGAAATCACCACACTATCAACATATAATAAAGGCATGTATAGCTAGACTCACACGCGCTACGGTAGTCCTAGAATCGACTAAACCGTAAGCTCGATATTAATCAAATGTAACACCCTTACCCAAACCCTTGCCGAAATCGGGTATGTGGTATTACTAGACTTGACTATTAACTCGGAGCAAAAAAAAAAAAAATTAAAGCTGTCCAACTGTGTCACGCTGACTAAATCGACCATAACTCGAGTTACAAAACTCAAAATTTAGATCCGTAAATTTTCCTTGAAAATAGACTCATATAAATTTTCACCATAAGTTTTCCAGAATTTTTCATATGGCCAATTAGTACAGTTTATTCATCAAAGTTACCTTTATTACACTGCTTGACAATTCTGACCTGTCTTTACAAAAATACAGTTATCTCATTCCACAAATTTCCTATAATGTTCTTGTTTATACCAATGAAAAATAGACTCATTAAGGATTCTACACATATAAACCATTCTTCTTAATTATTTTTGTACACTTTTTAACAAATTTTCCAAAACAGAACAGTGACTCACGAATTCATTCAGAGCAGGTCTCACTAAAACTTAATTATCTCATAATATATAAGTCCTTTGCCTACTCTGTTTCTTTCATGTAAAAATAGACACAATAAGGTTTAATTCCATATCTCATTCACCTTCTAATTCAATATATCCAATTTTTGGTGATTTTCCTAAATCACATCACTGCTGCTACAACAAGCTGTTTCGTTGCAATTTATGAAAAACTAACTTCTAACCAAACATACCTACATCCCTAATTCAAGGATTCATTTCAGTACACAAACATTTCATTATCAACAACGATTAACTCCGATTAAGTATGCATAAACATTGCCAACATAAACCGACATTCGTATCAAAAACACAAGGAAAAGCATACTTAACTAAAAATTTAGCCATATTCGCATGGCTATTATATACATGAACCTTAAGAATTTATCAAAACAAGACCAAGTCATTCCTATACATGCCTTCATTTAAATCCAAAATGAAAGAGTACCAAAATGTAGATTGATAGTGTGAGCGACTTTCCGAACGATCCCGACGAGCTTGTAGCTTGTACCTAATCTATAAAACAAAGGAAACATTTCACACGATAAGCTTGCTAGCTTAGTAAGTCCTAATTTCATAAAAATATAACATTCAAAAATCAACAATTTAATTACTACAATTCAACTTGTAGGCTAGTGCTCATATTTATTATCAAACTTTCAACTTCATATCGATGTGACTAAGTATAAATTCGTAGGAAAATTTCTCTTTATCCACATATTGTGATCAAAATATTTGTTCATAATCCAATCTTTAAATCCAAAGTGTCATCATGTAACCATAGGTACAAATATTCATATACTTGAATATCAATTATTATAACATGTCATCAATTATACAACCACATCATTCATCAATAAAACCGAGAACACATACTATTGGTAATAAATCACTAGTTTACCTTGTCTTAATTAAGTAAGAAGCTCATTCCTACTTTACATACTCACCTGAACCGTTAACTCGATAAATCTCTTTAATTCGCCTTGAACACAATTTCGATTTCTAATTTGTGAAATACAACACCGCATCAAACTGCTGGGCATAAAAGCCCGATAAATAACACCGCACAAGGCCCGCTAGGCTTAAAGCTCGAATTAAATCACCGGCACTAGGCACCGCTAGGCTTAAAGCCCGAATTAAGTCACCATGCACTAGGCCTGCTAGGCTTAAAGCCCAAACACATTAATGTAATCAATCATCGCTAATACCCTTTTTATACTATATCACATAATGAAAGTACTTTGGCTTATTTACATCAAACAATCAAAACCATTCTAATAGGCTTATATACATTCGGCTATGACATGAATATCTACTAAAATTTATCAAACATTATCGTTACAATTGATTTATAATTAATTCTTCAATATACTATAGCTTAAGGACTTACTTATTCACTTTGCCTTAGCCAAAATAAATTCACTTTAATGCTATTCATTTACATTCGCTACATTATGAATTTATACTCTAAATTTTCACAATTCATCATTCATTAAGTTCATAATTAATTTATTGAAGTATTTTAGCTAAAGGACTTACCTCGGTTGTCGATAGTCCGTGTGCGAATCTGGCTTATTCGAGAACCTTCATTTTTCCCTGTCTAATTCTCGTCTTTCTTTGCTCTTGATCTAAAACACATTAGAATTTAGCTCATTTAATCTCATTTCATCTCAATTTAGTCTCAAAACCCCTAATGGGCAATTTACCATTTTGCCCCTAATATTTCCCATTTTACAATTTGGTCCAATTTACACAAAACACCAAATAAGCAAAATTTTCCAACTTTATAGCTTGGCCGAATATCCCCTATGGCCATATGTGTCCATGCATTTCGTTTATTTGACATTTTAATCCTTCACAAATTTATTCTTTTCAATTTAGCCCTATATACTCAAAATTACCAAAAATCCCAATACAAAACTTGTAAATCTTTAACATACATTTAATTTAAAATCATCAAACATCAAAACTATCCAAGCTTGTTAATGGCCGAATCCTACATACATAGTATTTTCAAAAATTTAGACATGGGTCGGGTAAAATACGAAGCAACGATCTCAAAAACGTAAAATTTATCAAAAACTAAGCAAAATACCTACCCCAAATCAAGCTCTAAGTTGCCGAAACTTCAAGCTCCAACAATGGAGTTTTTCTCCTCAAAAATTCGCCAAGAAGATGAACAATGTGATGTTCTCTTTCTTCCCACTCATGCTTATTATAATAATGTTGTATTTCACATATAATTTAACATTATTACTTAATATTCTAATATAACTTGGTAATAAACTAAATTAACATGTAATTTGGACTTATA
This sequence comes from Gossypium bickii, assembly GCA_025503065.1. Taxonomy (NCBI): domain Eukaryota; kingdom Viridiplantae; phylum Streptophyta; class Magnoliopsida; order Malvales; family Malvaceae; genus Gossypium; species Gossypium bickii. The sequence continues at coordinate 70,122,547 of CP106709.1, forward strand.
AAAGCCCATTGCCGTCCCTTACTATGGTGAATGGGCTAATTGCCCTTTGGTACACACCCACTTAAAAAGCCACAATCAATTTAGTACTCTTCACTTAAGCATGCAACTTTTGCGCTTTTCTCGATTAAATCCTTTTTATCAAATTGAGCACTTAAACGACTAAATTTTTCTACGAAATTTTCACACTCACTAAATCACATATAACAAACACAAAATATAATATTAAAATATTTCTCGGACTCGAATTCGTGGTCCCGAAACCACCGTTCCGATTTGGGTCAAAATTGGTCTGTTACACAGCTGGGAGGAATTTCTACCGTTAGCTGAATTTGCGTACAACAATAGTTACCAGGCAAGCATTAAGATGGCACCATATGAGGCGTTGTATGGTAGGAAGTATCGTACACCTACCTGCTGTACAGAGTTGGGTGAACGTCAGATGTTGGGTCCAGAGTTGGTTACAGAAACTGAGGATAAGGTTAAATTGATTCAGGCTCGTCTAAAAGAAGCTTCGGACAGGTAGAAGCCATATGCCAATCTTAAGCGGTGAGTTATAGAGTTTGCCGTGGGTGACAGGGTTTTCTTGAAGGCCTCGCCATGGAAGAAAGTACTGGGGTTTAGAAGAAAAGGCAAGCTAAGTCCAAGGTTTATTGGCCCATATAAGGTGTTGAGACGAGTGGGACCAGTGGCTTATCAGCTCGAGTTGCCATATAAGTCAAGGGTAGGCCCGAGCTATAAGAAAAATTTTATTTTAAGCTTTAGTTAAGGGGAGCTGAAGGAGCTAGGGGTTAAGTATATTTCGTGGTGAATTTAAACACAAGAATTGGCTTGGTAAAGTGGCAAAGAGGCGCCACTTAGGGCCTTGAGAGTGACGCCACATGCAGGGAAGGGGGAGCTCAGGTTCGAGCAGCAGAAATCCGATTTTCTGCTTACCATTTTGACGCCAAAGAGGGAAGAGTTGTGCTCAGCTCAAACTCTGTCAGATAATTGTTAATAAATCAAACTAATTTAAACTGGTGAAGAATAGAGAATTTAGGAGCTTGTGAAATTCAAACTCATTCGAATTAGTGGCCAGGAGAAATTTGAGGTGTTTGCCAAATTTTGAATTGTGAAGGAGGAGCGCTCAGTTGGGGAGCTTGCTAGGTGTGCCGTCCCTCCATAGTCAACTTAGGAGGACATTTTCGGCTAGTCTAGGCTATAGTGCAATCGATTGTGGGCTAAAACCGAAAGCTCATTTGGGCACTTGTCGATTTCCCTTTAATGCACCATGTTGAAGCAAAAGCCGAAATCCCTTTTGCACCTGTCGAATTCTCTTGAAAGCACCTAGCTGAATGCCCATCTAAACTTCCTGAGTTCTATTTCTTTTTCTTCTTCTTTTCAAGTGCTTTGGCCGAATCTCCTTCTCTCTCATCTCTCTCTTTTCTTTCTTTCATATTTGTTCAAAACTGCATCAACATCTCTTCTTTTCAAATCAACAACTTTCTTTTCTCTTCATTCTCTCTTGTGCCGAAACCTTCTTCTTTTTCCTCCTTTTGTCGAAACTCCCTTAATCTCTTTTCTTTAAACCAAAGCCGAATACCATTCATCTTTCTCCCATTCTCTCCTTCCACTTTGTCCGAATCTCAATTGCTTTTTCTTAAGCCATAGCCGAATCTCCTTTGTTTGCCCTCCACCATTACCGAAATCTCTCAAACTCTCCCCTTTTTATTGTTGGCCGAATATCAATCAAGAAGAGATCTCCCTTGATTTCTTCTCTAATCAGTTTGGAATAGGTAAGTCTGTCATGACCGAATTTCCCCTATTCTCACTTTCTTTTCTCTGTCGACATGTATAGAACAAAAGCCGAATTTCGGCATTTGTCTTGACTTTTAATCAACCATGCAATCGGTTTCTTTTAGGATCTCCGGGATTTTGAAGCAGTAGATCAGAGTCATCTATTCCCTGTCAATCGAATTCAGTAAGTCAGTGGCAAGGTTTCATGCCGATTCTTTCTTTCTCTTATTCTTTTTGAAAGCCGAAGGCTATTGTTTTATGTGGTTGAATGTTGGCCGATTGTAGGGGAAGGCTCAATCTCACATATCTTGGGTTGTGGCTAGTGGTCGAAAAGCGTTGAGGTTAGGATTGTGGTTCCATGCGTTAACCCTTCGGGATTTGTTAGTGTAGCCAAATGGCCTTGATTAATGATAATGGTTTGGTCCAATGTAGGGAAAGGGGATCTAGTACGTTAGATCGGGATTTTCGGGATTCAGTGATCGCCGTTAGTAACCAGGTGTGTAACTTACACACTTCATAATATAAGTAAATATACTAATAACCTAAACAAGTTAAAAGCCGAATACTGTGTAGATCTCGATATAATACCTTTATGGGTATGAGCAAGGATTCCGAGTAAGTCCATTTTTGATAAGATTATGCTATATAATGCTTGATGCTATGATCTACGTTATATTCGATATATGTTTAATATTAAAGCATGCTGACATGATATATATACGTATTGCATTATTATGGGTAATATGAGAGGAGGGGGAAGATTGATATCTGTGACTTTGGGTCACCAGTGGTTTGGCACCACCAGTGGTTTGGTACCACAATTGATTTCGTGACTTTGGGTCACCAGAGGTTTGGCACCTCATAGCGACTCGTCTCAGTGGCTTAGCACCACAGTGGGTTGGCCCCACATTTGATAAACAGGATTGTCGCCAGTGATTTGGTATCACAACGTGGGTTGGCCCCACAATTGGATTATTCGTGACTTTGGGCCACCAGTGGTTTGGTACCACATGGGGTAGAGAAAGGAGATGTGGATGGCTAGGTTTGGGTGCATACTATTTTTATTTGATTATGATTTGTGTAAGCATGTTGCAATAATCGGGTGGGGGGACTATGCACTGAGTCTTGGTGACTCACCTTCTCCCTTATCTTTTCAGGTGATACGTAGATCGCGGATGAGGAGCCGGGTAGACTCGAGGTGGCCATGCGATATTTGTTTTGGTTTACATGGACTTTTGACTTGGGTATTTTACTTTATATTTCGGTTTTTATTTGGGTTTGTAATAAGGCCATTGGTTATTATTATTATTATTTTTATCTGCTTTGGATTTGATTTTAAACATGATTAAGTAAATTATTTGACTTGTTTTAATAACCTGAACACAAAGTTTTCTAACTATAATACGCATTGGGTTTTTAAACTTTACCATCGGGTAATACAATACACATGATAACAAAGCCAACTTAAATGATTTCCAAATCTAAATTTTCTAAGCTCAAATACAAAGGGTTTTCAAATTATCTAAGTAAGAATCATTAGGGTTTTAATAGACTTAAACGTTTTTCCAAAGTATTGATCAACAAGTGAGTTTTAAAAAGATTCTCGGGATTTCAAAGGTAGCTTAACTTTTTCAACTTCACATGCACAAGATTTCTCCAAACACAAAGCAATAAAAGGGTTTTCACTGAAAATAAACCGGTAACTCATTTTCTTCAAAAAGGTTTCACTCTGTAACATGCCAGTTCAGTCGTGGTGTGTTGACCGGGTATGGGGTGTTACAAAGTAAGTAGGCTTTAAGAATAAAATATGGAAAAAAATGACACAAGGAAGCATGTGGCCTAGTGGTTGTGGCGTCATTAAGGGTGTAAGGGAGCTTGGGTTCAAGTCTTGGCCCTTGCAGAATCTTTAAATTCTGCTCTTAAAAGAATCTGGACACTGGCACATAGGCTTTATAAATATTTGCTCACGTTTTAAGTCACAAAAAGGAGCTTGTGTTGTGGTGGCATGTAGCGTCTGGAGCATAGTAGAGGGCAGGGGTTCGAATCCCATGTCAAGCAAGGGAGTGTTTATTTTTGCAGATTGGACGGCCAAAGTTTGTGTTGGATTTGAACTCTAGCATTGGAGAGTTTGAATTGGTCTTGTGAGATGGTTGTGGAGGAAATCAAGGAGGGATAAGAGGAGAGTATCTTAGAGATTTTCTAGGAGTTGGATTGGAGGAAGAGTTGTAGCCGAATGGGAAGGCTTGAGAGGGGAATTTCGGCTAGGGGGAGTTCAATTAGTACTTTTCAGCATTTGGGGAAGGTAGAGGCCGAATTTGCTCTCTGTTGTATTAAGGGTTTCTTTTATTTTGCTTCAGTTTTTCTTTTTTGGTAACATCTCGTGCATCTTTTATGACCACTTGGGTCTTGCTCTCCAACTTCTTCTATCAGCTGTTACTCACCTTGGCCAACACCCAAATATAAGTGTCGAATTCTTCCTTGAAACCCTTCCTTGTTTCTGCTTATTATTCTGCCGATTGGGCACACTTCTTCCTCTCTTTGGAGCGTAACCGAATTAAGTTCTTTTGTTCTCTCTTCTCCTTTTTTCCTTCTAGGCCGAAAATCACCCATCTTCTTTGGGTTTCGGTTTCCTATTAGGGTGAACCGAATCTTTTCTTATTTAGTTCTAGGGTGACTGAATTCTCCATTCTCTTTCCCCCTCTTTGTTGCAGTCCTGCAAGTGATCCTGATATCGGTAAGCAATTATATTCTTTCCTTTTTTTTTAAAACTATTCTCTCTTATTCTCTTTTTCTCTAAAAGTTGATTACTCTGTTCCTTCTTGTTCTTTGATGGTCGAATGGTGATCCCTTCCTCTTGGTGTGGTGACCGTGGGTTTAGGCAATCAAGAGTTTTTCATGGAGGCAAGTGATAGCCAGTCTGAGGGGGGATCAGGGAGAGTGCCTAATGGAAATGGACTCGTAGCCTCTGCTTCCAAGTTTAAGAGGCGTGCGGTGTCAGCTATTCGGGACTTTCCGCCTGGATACGGAAGGGTGACTGCATCAAACTTTGGTTTAACGAGGCAAATCGCAGTTGATCGCTCTAGTGAAGGCAAGTGATAGTAAATTTCATGGTTAGGTGTTTGGATTAGAGATCTCCCAATTCTTTTGTTAAGTGAATTAACTGTGTGTTATGTTTGGTATAGGTGACGGCGCTCCTGATTATTTAGTACTCTACGTGATAAGGTGTGTATCTATACACTGTTCTGATTGTTGATCGGCTAAAAAGCCGAAGATGCGTATATTGTACTATCTTGGCTATGATCGGCGTTAGGCCGAAAAGTCAAAATACCGGCGAATGATGCCATACGAGCTCGCCATCACGCATGTGGTGAACCAAGCTCACGGAGCGTGAGCGTGTGATGAGAAAGGCCACCATGAACGAATTCATGGGTTTGAGCCGTAGTCGGCCACTTGGGCTGGAATGGGCCTCGATGGGCCCAATGGGCCGTAGGGCCCGCGAATACAAGTTAGACTGCCAAATGGGAGATAGGGAGGCTTGTCATGACACGCACATGGCATGGGCCGTTTTGGGCTTCGATGGGTCGAGAGGGCCCATTGGGTTACATCTTACTGTTAAATGGGAAATAGATAGGCTTATTATGTAGCGCATATGACTTAGGTGTTTTGGGCCGCGTAAGGCCAAAAGAGGGCCGTGTGGGTCCAATGGGCTTGTGGGCCCACACAGATGAAATGTTTGAGATGTGATAAGTTATTGATTTAGGCTATGCCGTTGCATAGCCGTGGTAGTTTCTAGGGTAAATGAGCCACACGAGCCTATTTTCACCGTTAAGTCAAATTAGGTTTCTTAAGTCGCTCGAGGCGACTGTAGACCTTCTAGAAGGTTGTAAAATTACCGAAATGCCCTCGGTTTGTAAAATTACTAAAATACCATTGGACTTGTAAAATTCCCGAAACACCCTCAATTTACAAAAATACCTTTGGCTTACAAAATTACTGAAATACCCTTAGTTTGGAAAATTATTGAAATACCCCTGATTTGCAAAGTTACTAAAATATCCCTGGTTTGCAAAATTACCGAAATACCCCTGTTTTGCAAAATTACCTAAATACCCCTGTAGGGTAGAATTACCGAAATACCCCTGTAAGGTAGGATTACTGAAATACCCCTATAGGGTAAAATGACTATTTTGCCCTTGTGGGTACATGACAGATTTAGACTGTGAATTTAATTAATTTGACTGTGGTTGTATGACTGATATGCTTTTATTACATGTTTTAATGATTGTTACTAAGCATGGCCATTTTGCATACACGTGTAATGTTTGAGCATGACACGACATTCTATATTGGGTTGGGGATTTGTATTTGGAGGAAGTACTGTACTAGTGGCTCTGTCACGTTCTACTGATCTAGTGGCTTCGCCACGTATACTGATTTTAGTGGCTTGGCCACGTCCACTGTTATTAGCAGCTTTGTTGCGTTGTTCTTAGTGGCATCGCCACGTATTCTGATTTTAGTGGCTCAGCCACGTATACTATTATTAGCAGCTTTGCTGCGTTGTTATTAGCAACTAGGCTGCGTTATTAGTGTGCTGCCTGGGTGGGTAGGCTTGGTCCCCACATGGTGTGTTGGTTGGTACGGGTGGTATCTTGGCTGGATTGGGTGGGATGCGTCCTCATACTGTTGTAAATCTATTTATGATATCTGTCACTATACTAGGTTTAGGCCCACTTGTTCTGTTATTGGTTTGGGCTAGGCCCAATTGATTTTGTTATGGGCTTTGACCTAAATGGTATTGTAGTGGGTGTTGGCCCACGTATGCTCTAATCTGTATTGTACTGTTACTGTTATAGGGCTTTGGCCCAATCAGTTTTAGTTTCTGTCTCTGTATACTGACTGTTACTTTAGTAAGGGGATTACACACTGAGTTTTCGTAAACTCACCCCATTTTTAACTGTGCAGGTAATCCTCAGTTTTAGATGGATCAGAGCTGCGAGGGACTCGAAGAAGACCACACACTGCTTATGTTTGCTATTTCAATTATTTACTTTCAAATATTTTTATTTGGGTTGTAATATGGCCTGTATATATTTAATTTATTATTTGCGATATTTATTTATGATGTTTTCTAACTGCTAAAAGTGGAATACGATTTCCAAAATGATAACTGTCTTCAAAACACTATGTTTTCGCAATGTTTTCAAAGTGCTTCTGCAACTCAATTTTTAAACATCACATTTTCGTAAATTATTTATTTTAAATATGCTACCGCAATAGATAAGGTTTTAAATGTAATTACGTTTTCAAGTGGATAACAATTGCTTAAGTGTTTTGAGTTTAAACAAAGAGGCTTTAACTCTCAAACAAGTTTTAACAACAAGAAATATGGTTTTGAAAAACACTTCCGTGTGACACGCCAAATTCGGGCCTAACTTTTAGGCCGGGTTTGGGGTGTTACATGTTATGTGTCATATTGGTTAGTAGAAAGTGTTGGCTTAGGATAATATTAAAATTCATTTTGTATATGGCCATGAGATATGGCTTATATTGATTATTGGGATGTAAGCCTATTTGTTCATGCATGCATGTGCCTATGCAATTGTGATGTGGTTGGTGGATGGGTGTATGTGATGAGTTATGTTGTGGCTATGAATGCTTGATCATTTAATTGGGATTTATTTAGTATGATGATAGCTATGGCTTAAATGAGAATTGGTAAGTTGGGCTTAACAAAGTATGGTGTCTTGTGCATGTATAAGTCGATTGGTGATGCCATGAGCAAGACTTGTTTGATGGTGTCTAAGTACTTAATTATGCCATGTTAAGTTCCTTTGAAGTCATGTATGTGCTGCTGCTAATAAGGGTGACAAATGGGCTTGGAAAATAGCCTCAAAGTTCTCCATATGGGTAGACAAATTGGCATATGTCTAGGCTGTATGTGACACACGGTTTGCTCAATGGGCGTGTGATTTGGCCATGTGTCCTCTACACCCTTATTAGGTAAAACAGAATACTCAGTAGTAAACACACAGGCATGAGACACGACTGTGTGTCTCAGCTGTGTGAGAGACACGACCGTAGGACATGGGCGTGTGCCCAGGCCGTGTGAAGTCTGCACTTAATTTTTAGAATTTAATTCGCCACATGGCCTAAAGACACGAGCGAGTGCCTTGGCCGTGTGACCTTATTTGGTTGATGATGTCATAATCAAAATGTCCCCCATTTTGGACACGACCTGAAGCACAAGCATGTGATATGCCACACGGGCATGTCCCTTCACCCATACGGGCGTGTGGACCTTTTTCATGGAAAATTTTCTAAGTTTCTCGAAAGTTTTCTAAAGTTCTCAGTTTAGTCCCTAACTATTCCCAATGTATGTTTTGAGCCACATAGGCTCGTTTAATGGATGATATGTATGTTTTTAAAAAGTTTTAAATTTGAGTGGAAATTTATGTCTCGATTTCGTATGATTACTTACGTATAAGTCCAGTAATGCCTCGTACCCTGTTTCGACGTCGAATACGGGTAAGGAGTGTTACATTTAGTGGTATCAGTGCTACGGTTTAGTCGATTCTCAGACCAACATAGCGTGTGTACGAGTCTAGCTATACATGCCATAGAATGAATTATGATAGTGTGACGATTCTTGACCTTTTAAATTGTGTTTTCATATAGTAATGGATCCTGATTGAACTATGGCGGATGATGTAGAAAGTAATGCGCCGGCTCCTGCTCAAGGGGCAGCGCCAGTTGAAAGTAGACATGTAACTGCGAGTCAGGGAGGAGGAGAAGAGGCTAGGGAAGCCTTTCTCTATATGATAAACGCATGGTATAAGGAGTTCGTTCGAACGAACCCGAATGCTCAACCCCCTCCACCCCCACCTATTCCTTAACCTATCCCCGTAACACCCTAAGGTATAGACTTCATAAGATTGAATAGACCTCTAGTTGTTAAGATACGAAAATAAAGAGCCAAAGAGTTCCGAGCGGGTATAGATGATGATCTTGAAAGGGCAGAGTTCTAGCTTGAGAATACCATCAGGGTATTTGATGAGTTACCATGCACACTAGAGGAATGTATGAAATGTCTTGTGTCACTCTTGAGAGACTCGACTTATTAGTGGTGGAACACCCTTGTGTCGGTTGCCCCAAGGGAGAGAGTTAATTGGGAATTTTTCCAAGAAGAGTTTCGTAAGAAGTACATTAGCCAGAGGTTTATTAATCAGAAAAGAAAGGAATTCCCCGAGTTAAAACAGGGCTGAATGACAGTAACAAAATATGAGCGTGAGTTTGTGAGACTGAGCAAATACGCTCGAGAATATGTATTGACTGAGGCCATCATGTATAAAAGATTTGAAGATGGGTTAAATGAAGACATCCAATATTGGTTGGTGTCCTTGAATTGAAAGAATTTGTTGTGCTCGTAGAGAGAGCTTGTAAGGCCGAGGAATTGGCTAAGGAGAAAAGAAAAGCTGAGTTAGAGTCTCGAGATTTGAAGAAGAGACAGATGGGTAAGTCATTTTAGTCTTCATCTAAGAAATTGAGAGAGTTTAATACTCAATTAAGAGCTTCAGTTGGGTTTTCGAACAGAAACTATGGGAAACAATATTCGGAGTCATAAAGCTCAGACTACGTCAATAGCGAGTGTGGGTAACGCTCGACCTAATAGACCTGGGTGTCAACATTGTGGCAGACGTCACCCCGGTGAGTGCTGGCTGAATAACCAGGCATGCTTCAAGTGTGGATCACATGATCATTTTATCAAGGATTACCCCGAGATGGTTGAAAAAGAGAAATTTCAGAGTGCATGATTTGGCAATACTACATATAGAGGGAGGCCACAGAGAAGTCCAGGAAATGGAGCTAGTAGCAAGAGTGCACTTAGAGATTCAGCTGTAAGGCTCGAAGGTGGAGCACCTGCGAGGACTTGTGCCATTCGCGCTCGCGAAGAGGCTTCATCTCCTGATATGATTACGGGTACTGTTTTTCTCTATGATACTCATGTTGTTGCTTTGATTGATCCGGGATCAACCCATTGTTATGTTTGCATGAAATTGGTGTCTAGTATGAATATGTCTGTTGAGTCTACAGAATTTGTGATAAAAGTGTCAAACCTCTTAGGCAAGTATGTGCTAGTTGACAAGGTTTGTAAGAATTGTCCTTCGATGATTAGAGGTCACTATTTTTCGGCTAATCTTATGCTTTTTCCATTTGATGAATTTGATGTAATTCTTGGTATGGATTGGTTGACCATTCATGATGTGGTAGTAAATTGTGGAAGAAAAATTATTGAGTTCAAATGTGAAAGTGGTGATATTCTTCGGGTTGAATCAGATGAATCAGATAGATTGCCAATTGTAATCTCTTCTATGACAGCTCAAAGGTATATGAGAAAAGGGTGTGAATCTTATCTTGCATTTGTGTGGAATACCAAAGTGTCTGAGTTAAAGATTGAGTCAGTGCCTGTAGTATGTGAGCATTCGGATGTGTTTCCGGAGGAGTTGCTCGGATTGCCTCCAGTTAGAGAAGTTGAATTTGGTATTGAGTTTGTCCCTAGTACTGCACCTATTTCAATTGCTCCGTACAAAATGGCTCCGACCAAATTAAAGGAGTTAAAAGCTAAGTTGCAAGAATTGACAAATAAAGGTTTTGCGAGACCTAGTTTTTCTCCGTGGGGTGCACCAGTATTATTTGTGAAAAAGAAAGATTGATCTATGAGGCTTTGCATTGACTACTAACAGCTCAATAAGGTGACCATAAAGAATAAGTATCCTTTGCCAAGAATAGATGATTTGTTTGACCAATTGAAGGGAGCCACAGTATTTTCTAAAATTGACTTAAGGCCCAGTTACTACCAGTTAAGAGTTAAAGACTCGGATGTGCCGAAAATTGCTTTTCGGAAGAGGTATGGTCACTGTGAATTTTTAGTTATGCCTTTTGGTTTAACGAATGCTCCAGCTGTGTTTATGGATTTGATGAACCGTATTTTTCAACCATACTTGGATAAATTTTTTGTTGTTTTTATTGATGATATATTGATTTATTCTCGTGATGAGGCTGAGCATGCTGAGCATTTGAGAATGGTTTTACAAACTTTGAGAGATAAACAGTTATATACTAAGTTTAGTAAAAGTGAGTTTTGGCTTCGAGAAGTCAGATTTTTGGGGCACATTGTTTCGGGTGACGGTATTCGAGTTGACCCGAGTAAGATTTCAGCTATTGTTGAATGGAAACTGCCGAGGAATGTGTTAGAGGTTAGAAGCTTTCTTGGCTTAGCCGGTTATTACAGGTTGTTTGTTAAAGGATTTTTCACGTTGCTACTCTGATGACCAAATTGTTACAAAAAGATGTCAAGTTTGAATGGTCTGAAAAGTGTCAACAAAGTTTTGAGAAATTAAAGGCACTGTTGACCGAGGCGCCGGTATTAGTGCAACCAAAATCGGGCAAAGAATTTGTGGTTTATAGTGATGCATCCTTGAATGGATTGGGTTGTGTACTTATGTAAGAAGGCAAGGTGATAGCTTATGCCTCGAGGCAGCTGAAACCACATGAGAAAAATTATCCGACACATGATTTGGAGTTAGCTGCCATTGTGTTTGCGTTGAAGATTTGGAGACACCATTTATATGGCGAGAAATGTCGAGTATTCACTGATCATAAAAGTCTAAAGTATTTGATGACTCAAAAGGATTTGAACCTTCGACAAAAGAGATAGTTGGAGTTGTTAAAAGATTACGAGTTAGTGATTGACTACCACCCGGGAAAGGCGAATGTGGTCGCTGATGCTTTGAGTAGGAAGTCGTTATTTGCTTTTAGGGCTATGAACACTCAGTTGGCTTTATCAGATGATGGTTCTATTCTAGCTGAGTTAAGAGCTAGACCGATGTTTCTCCAAGAGATTTGTGAAGCTCAAAAAAGTGACAGTGATTTGCAAGACAAGAGAGTTCTATATGAGTCGGGTATTGAATCAGATTTTTGGATTGGTTTCGATAACTGCTTAATGTTTCGAGATAAGTTGATTTAGAAGATTTTGTGTGAGGCACATAGTGGCTGTTTGTTTATTCACCCCGATAGTACAAAAATGTGTAGTGACTTGAAGAAATTGTATTGGTGGTCGAGTATGAAAAGATATATTTCTGAGTTTGTTTCAAGATGCCTGATTTGTCAGCAAGCAAAAGCTGAACACCAAGTACCTTTTGAATTACTTCATCCTGTGATGGTTCTCGAGTGGAAATGGGACAGAATTACTATGGACTTTGTGACGGGTTTGTTCGTGACACTGAAGAAGAAAGATGTCGTTTGGGTTGTGGTTGATAGGCTTACGAAATCGGCTCATTTTATTCCGATACGTACTGACTACTCACTTGATAAGCTAGCCCAATTGTATATTTCTAAAATTGTGAGATTGCACATAGTGCCTTTGTCGATTATATCGGATAATGATCCGAGGTTCACTTCGCGGTTTTGGAAAAAGTTACAAGAAACTTTGGGTACAAAATTGAATTTTAGTATTGCTTTTCATCCGCAAACTGACGGTTAGTTGGAACGAGTAATTCAAATTCTTGAAGATATGCTGCAGTGTTGTATTCTTGAGTTCCAAGGTAGTTGGGAAAAGTTTTTACCGTTGGTGGAATTTGCCTACAACAATAGTTTTTAGTCGAGTCTGAAAATGGTGCCTTATGAGGCATTGTATGTGCGTAAATGCGAAACACCCTTGTATTGGACTGAACTCAGAGAGAATCAGATTCACGAAGTTGATTTAGTCAGAGAAACCGAAGAACAGGTAAAGATAATACGTGATTGTTTGAAAGCCGCTTCGAATAGATAGAAATCCTACGCAAATTTGAAACGGAAAGAGATCGAGTTTCAGGTAGGTGGCAAGGTATTCTTTAAAGTGTCTCCATGGGAGAAAGTTCTCAGATTTGGCCGGAAGGGCAAATTGAGTCCATGTTTTATTGGACTGTATGAGATTATCGAAAGGATAGAGCCAGTAGCATATTGTTTAGCTTTGCCATCTGAGTTGGAAAGGATTCACGATGTGTTCCATGTGTCTATGTTGCGCCGATACCGATCAGACCCTTCACATGTAACTTCACCGACAGAAGTTGAAATTTGACCGGATATGACTTATGGCAAAGAGTCGGTTAAGATTTTGGCTCGGGAAGTCAAACAATTGAGAAATAAAAGTATTTCCCTCGTGAAAGTGTTATGGCAAAGAAATGAGGTTGAACAGGCTACATAGGAAATCGAGAAAAAATGAGAAACCAGTACCTAGATCTTTTTACCGGTAAGATTTTCGGGGACAAAAATCCCTAAAGGGGAAGAGTTGTAACGTCCTGATTTTGGGCCTAGTCAGAATAGTGGTTTCGGGATCACAAATTTGAAGTAGAAATATTTATTTTATGATTGTTTTGAGGTCCATGACATGTTTACATGATTGTGTGAAAGTTTCATGGAGAAATTTTGTGAATAAGTGTTCAATTCAACTTTTAGGACTAAATTGCAAAAGTTGCAAAATATGAGATTCTAGAAGCTTTAAATATGAAATAGCTTTGAATTATTAATTAGAGGTCCTTAAATAGCAATTTGACCAATTTCCATATTTTTGGACAAAAAAGGGGCATGAATAGGAATAATTTGAAAGAAATGCCTTAAGGGCATTTTTGTCATTTGGTTAATAAAAGAATAAAAAGAGAAAATAAGTAAAAAATTGTGTCCATCTTCCTCCCTCATTGCTAAAATTTCTAAGGAGCCATAGCTAGGGTTTTGTTCATCTTTTCAAGCTCAATAGTAAGTGCATCCTAGCCCCGTTTTTAATGTTCTTTGTATTTTTGAAGTTGTCATCAAATTCTTTCTTTTATTGAAGAACACGTCAAAACCTAAATCCTGACATTTCTTTTATTGAAGAACATGTCAAAATCTAAATCCTAACAAACTTCCATAGGCGGATACGCAATTCACCTAGACATTAGTTTGCTAGAACTAACCACCAAAGTGCACCAGAATAGAAAACTTCAATCTACACACGCCTTCAATTCAGATCATCCAAATTTATTTTTCTATTAAATAAATATTATTAAAAAGAATCAAATAGGGACAAATTAGTGTCACCGGTTGTAGTTCAAAGCCCATGACCATTGCACAAAATGTAGCCAATAGAAGTCTATCAGTTAGATAGGGATCATTTGACCCAAGAGAACTGGCCCGATTCAAAGAATTGATGGAGAAGCATGTCTACTTGAAGCTTGTATGTCCCAATGAATCAAATTTGGAAAGTTAGGCTACCTTGGCAAATAGGGAAACTAATCTTAGAAGTTTGAAGAGTATAAAATCTGAAAAGATTATATTTGATTTGATTATGTAATTTTGTAAATCCCTTAATTGTAGGGATAGGCTTCATATCGTCCGTCGATGTAAATTTAGCTAGACCATTGGATTTGGCAGAGCTCAACTATAAATAGAGAGTCTCTTCTGCAGTTGTAAATCATCCATTGATCCATTATATCCTGAATTCTTAGAGTAATAGAATTCTCTGAGAGTATTTACTCAAACACCTCTCGTGTAATGTTTTATGTGGTTTTTTTCTTTCTTTGAGCATTATTTTGGCTTTTTGTTGCTTCAGCTCTGTATTGGTCCCTTGGAGGAATTCTATTTGAATCCTCAATTGTTGTGAGTTAGGCTAACATAGGTGTTTTTGAAGCAAACAAATCCCCTAAGGGGGCACAAATTGCGAGACTAAAGTTCTAGCCTGTAACAGTCCGGTTTATACCCTAGTCGGAACAGTGGTCTCGGGACCACGAATTCGGGTCTGAATAATATTTTAATATTATTTTCTATGCCGTTATTATATGATAAAGCATGTGGTAAAATTTTCGTGAGCTAATTTGACTGTCTGTGTGTTTAATTTACGTGTAAGACTTCGTCTGGGACGTAGGCATCGATATGAGTTTTACGTGTAAGACCCTGTCTGGGACAGTGGCATCGATATCTGAGTGCATATAAGACCTCATCTGGGACGTTGGCATTGTACGACTATTCTGAGCTTTCTGAGTATCCTACTAGATTCCTAATGGTTTAACGGGCAAATCTGTGATACGAATTACAATTTTGAGCTAAGAACAAATACGTGAATGTACATCTGTTTCAGGTACGTTGATATGTATATATGTTTTGTATAAGCATGGAAGGTAAGTATGTATGTGCATTAATGCAAATGAACATTTGAGATATATGTATGTTTGAGATATGAGCAAATGAGATCTTTGGGATATGTGGATTGGTAAGAAATAGCAAACCAAGTGAACAAAGAGTTCATTTATGTGCTTGAATTAAGGATATGTTAATGAATTCAAATTGCCATACTTATGAATGAATTATGTTAAGTTATTAGTATATGACTTACTAAGATTTTGGAAAGCTTACTCTGTGTGCGTTTCATCTGTTTTATAGGTCGTCAAAGCTACTGAAGGCTCGGGACTGTCACGGATTGTCATCACACTACTAATCTCTTTTTAGTACACTTTGAAATTGTATATGGCTAAATATGGCATGTATAGGCTAGTCTTGGTATAAGCTGTAAAGTGAACTTGGCCATGTGACTTGGCTAGACATGTTTTGATATATGCTTAAAGAAGTATGATATGTGAAGTTGTTTTGGTATGATTAGTAGATATATGAAATGGTTTTGAAATGGTAAGTATATAGATGATTGGTGCTTGAGCATAAATGAGATTTGATCATGCAAATTGGTATGTTTGGAATTGGTTTGAATGGTTAGATTGAATGAATATTGAATGGATTGTAGTGTGATTACCTTAGTTGACAAATATGCATGATTTGGTTGGCTATTTGGTATGTTTTGACGGTCATAGGTGAATGAAATAGGATGATATATGTTGATTATAGGTTTGACCCTTATGGGTGGCATATTGGCCTTGTAGATAGCCTATAATGTCACACGGTTGTGGCACATGGGCGTGCCTAAGGTCGTGGGAGAATTGGCAGAATGTAGCCTAAAAGCAACAAGGCCTTAACACGGGCGCGTTTGGTGACCGTGGTGGGGAAGTCAGTATAGGACCACGGCTAGGACACACGGTTTAGCTGGTAGCCGTAGGAACCAAGTCAGTATATAGACATGAAAGGACACACGGGGGTGTCTCGAAGCCGTGGAGGGCACACGGTCTCCTCCTACGGGCGTGTCTCCCCTGTATTTTAGAAAAGTTTAAAATTTTCATGAAATTTCATATGTTCTCGACTCAATTTCTAAGCATTATTAAGGTCTCGAGGACCCGTTTAAGGGACATTATGTCTGAGATGTTGATTGTAACATCCTGACAAGGGCCTATGCATTTTTGGTTTAAATGTACGAAGTGATATGTTTTATGTACTGAGAATAAATTTCGAACATCTTTGGAAACCTAGAAATGCATGGAAATAGAAATGAACATTTTTGGAAACCTGAACTTTTTGGAAACTCAGAACATTTTTGAAACTCAGAACATTTTTGGAAATGATTCAAAATGGAAAGTGAACATTTCTGGAAACTTGGAAATGTAAGAAAAATGGCAAGTTACAGAGTCGATCGAAAATTTTAGGAAACTTAGAAATGACCGAGAAATGTCAAGTTTTAAAGTTTAAAATAGGAAATTAAGGCAAGGTGGCCTTAAAAGTAAAAGTTGGTAAAATTTGACACACAAACAGGCTTGGAAAAGTGGCCTGAAGATGTCACTTAGGGCCTAGAGAAATGGCGCCACATACAATGTGTTGGGCCTGAGTTCGAGTCACTTGGGAAGGAAGCAATCGATTAAAGGCATTAAAGGTAAGGTTAAGCTATTCAAATTCTTTTCTTTTCTAGTTGCCGAAAGAGAAGGGTCTAATCCCTATTCTTGTTTTTTTGGCCGAATCTGCAAGGGGTCTCTCAGGTTTCTACAATTGTTGAAAACAAGGATCAAGGATCTAAGGTAAGATAAATATATATTTGGTCGAAGGTTATGTTTTATATGTTAGATCTAACATATGAATTATAGGAATTTCAATATCACTAAAGGGAGCAAGGAACCGATTTTTGAGATCTCATCATAAGGTAAGTGGTTATAATCGGCCAAGGTTCTCTCTTAAATGTCTAGATCTATTTGTTTTAACCAGAGACTAACCAAATCAATGGATTTAATGGTTAGCCGATTTCAAGGGAAGAACACAAATCTTCGGGATTTGATTATCAATCAAATCGGCAAACAAGGTAAGTGTTAGTAATACCATTCCTATTAGGATTTGGTTTTAAAATCGAAAAGGTTATTAATATGTTATTATATGATGGGCGAATATAGGAATTCACGAGATCTAAAGCCTAGATCGGGATTTTCGGGATCTCAAGGAATATATTAAGCAAATCAGGTGTGTACTCACACTAACTTTCGATATATCATATGGCAATTATTTTTAATATATGAATATGCATAAGAATGAGAATGTGGCTAAGTACCACAAATGTGGTAAAAAGTACCCAGGTACGTTTCCTACTTCTGATAGGATTACGAATATGATATATTTTGAACATGTGAATAGTAACATGCATGAGAAATAAGTATGTTATGCATGATATAAAAATATTTGGGGCATTCGGGATTTTTGTGAAAGGGGAAGTGAAGGTGATGACTTCGGTCTCACTATCTGAATATGGTGACTACAGTCACATTATCTGAATTTGGTAACTTCGGTTACACTATCTGAATTTGGTAACTTCGGTTACATTATCTGAATATGGTAACTTTGGTTACATTATCTGAACATGGTGTCTAATGACACAAATTATATGGGCGATGAGCACGCCGACTGCAGCGACTGCCTTCGATGGTGTGTAGCGGAAGGAGGGTTGACTTAGTAGTCCCCACGGTGTGATTGGCAGGTACGGGTGGTGTGTAGCGGATGGACAAATAGGCTTGGGTTTGGGTTGCATCATCATTTATTTGTATATGGATATGAACTTAATATGAACATGTATGCCTGATATGTTGAATGTTAGTATTGTGTGCACATTGAGTCTGTTGACTCACCCCCTTTGTGGGACTATTTTTCAGGTAATGAGCAATAATGGACCGGGTCGGCAGGAGCTAAAGGTGGCCATGCACAGCAAGAAAGGACTTTTATTATTGGAACTTTTATTTTTATTAAGTATTCCAAGTCTCTAAGTTTGGGAATTTATTTGATGTAATAAGGCCGAAAAGGCCATAGTTTTTATTTCGTTACTTTTATTTTCTTTTAACTACTATGTTATGAATTATTTTATATTTTAAGTTTAAGAAGAATTACTTCTTTAAAAGTAAACCCTAAATTGTTTTCTCACCTTAAACTAAATGGATTTCCAAATAAAACTAATGGGTTTCCAACCTAAGCCCAACCCAAATCGATATTCTTTTCTAAAAATTACACAAACTTTCTTTAAGTAACAAAGAATTTTGAAACCGATTTTCTGAAGGAACATACCAAATCTGGTTCAGGCTCGTGGGCCGGGCATGGGGTGTTTCAGTTTGGTATCAGAGCCCAGTTTTTAAACTCTCGGCCTGTGGGCTAAGGCCCAAAACATTTTCAAAGCGAGCCAGTGATTTTCTTTGAAACGAAGCAGGTTTTCTGGCATGGCACCTAAGTCTCCGACCCGCAGTCCACCAGGTAAGTACCCCTAACTCTATGTGTGATTATGTGATTTATGAATTGAATAAGGGTAGAAAAGGCATGGAACGTAGAATAGTATGATAGGAATATGGAACCCTAGGACTAGGTTACTCAAACACCAAACGCATAAGACTTAATGCACTAAACAAACCTATGGCTAAGTCATCGAGCTAGGGTGTGGAAACCCACATGCGCATGTCTAGGATTGGATCCTAAGAGCACAGTATTTAAGCGGTCCTAGTGACTCACCTCCTCTTCGCAGGTATCCTACCTGGTGCGTAGCTTCGGTTCACCCTAACTCAGGGGCTCAGTGGTGTGGCAACATCTGTGCGCATGTCTAGGAATGGTTTCGGTGAGAGCTTGGTATTTAAACAGTCCGTGTGACTCACCTCCTCTTCACTTTGAATCTGCACAGTGCGTAGCTTTAGTTCACCCGACCAAGAGGGCTCGGTCATAGGCTAAATATAATGACTAAAACCCGAAAGGGAACTAGCCATTTTTTTAAAGAAAAAAAAGAACAAAACAATGAACCCTAGTTTTAAAATTCTTAAAACTTTCTTTTAAATTTGTAAAAACTATCTTTACAAAATTTCCCGAAAAATTTCTGATTTGTGAAAATTACAAAAATGCCCTCAGTGGTAAAATTACCAAAATGCCCTTGGTTTATCAAATGTCCAACTACTCAACAGTTTTACCAAAATTCCATTATTTTATAAACATACAAAAACCCTAATTTGCGAACCATCAAAAATACCTTGATTTTGAAAAATTTTACAAAATTGCCCCTAACTTACAAAATGACCAAAATGACCCCGGTTTCCGAAATATTTGTAAACATCACCATTTGAAAAGAGGAACTTTTAAAAAGAACCCATAAAGTTTTACAACTTTTGAAATATCCCTAACTTATTAAATTTTATAAATTTACCCTGGTTTTTGGAAAATTATCGAAATACCCCGAGGTCAAAAATTACCGAAATACCCCTGAATTTTGAAATTTTTCCAAAATTACCCCGGGACTTTAAAATTTCCAACATACTTTCGACAAAATCACCGAGGAACTTTTTGTTTTGAAAAAAATTACGAAAATGCCCTTGTAGGACGAAATTACGAAAATACCCCTGGGTAGTGGAAAAACAACAACAAGGAAAATTACAACGTTTCTCTGAATGAAAGAAAGTTCATAATTGTTTGATGGATGAATGAATGAATGAAAGACTATGTGCTTGTGTGAATACGAAAGAACCACTCCTAAAACTCTTTACGTAAAACTCCTTCGCGGGTAAATAAGTGAAACAATGACTAATTCATAAAACTTCTTAATCAGATCTCGACGCTAGAAATGAGCTCCAGAGGACGTGGTCGTCGTGGACGAGGTAGAGGAAGGATGACCGTGTCGGAACCCGTTAGATCGGGTCAGGGTTCTGACAATGAGATACCACCGCCACCACCACCCCCAATTGGTCTTTGAAAGCGACAAGCTCGGATGGGGAAGATCTTTGTGTCGCAGTCGTGCCGCGAGTTTTGGAATTGGTGGCTGGTGCGGGTGGAAATTCGGGAACCCGAAAATCTGTGCCTGAACGGCTCCGAGCTAATGGAGCCGAAATGTTTCGAGGAGTGTCTGGAGTGGCACCTAGTACAGCTGAGTACTGGTTGGAAGCAACGGAACGCATCATGGATGAGCTTGATCTAACCCCTGAGGAAAAGTTGAAGGGGATGGTGGCACTGTTACGCGATGAGGGGTATCAATGGTTGTTAACTGTGTGGGATGGTGCCACGGCTGAGGATCTGACCTGGGAGTATGTTAAGGAAGCATACCAAAAGAAGTACGTGGGAACCAGGTACATTGATGAGCAAAGGAAAGCTTTTAGGTCGGGTCCAAGGAAACAAGTCGATTCTGCGAATATGAGGTGAATTCTCGAGGTTGAGCCGGTACGCTCGAGGTGTTGTGGCGACTGAGCATGAGCGCTGTGTCCGTTTTGAGGACGGGCTAAAGGATGATCTGAGACTGTTAATAGCACCGCATCAGGAGCAGGAATTCTCCGCTTTGGTAGAAAATGCCAAGGTGGCCGAGGGAGTCAAGGACTCTACAAAGCAGGCTACGGATAGAAGTAGGCCCAAGAGAAGTTTCGGGTCATCTGGAAAAGTTCATAAGAGGCCTAGAGTTGATGGGCCGCGAGGTCAGCAAGCTGGATTCGAAGGGCGGTATCGTCCTTGTGAGCATTGTGGAATGAAGCACTTGGGAGAGTGCTGGAGAAAGACGGGAGGATGTTTCAAGTGTGGGTCCAAGGATCATATGCTTAAGGATTGTCCCAAGCAACCAGATGAGAGCCGACCGGCAGCTCAAAATGCTAGCCAGGCAGGTAGAGGCGGACAGCAGCCTCAACGGGTCGTGGTTCGGCCAACCGAGGTAATGGTACTGACAGAGGCCGTGGAGCACCGGGCCGAGGTGCTACTAATACTGAAGCAAGGCAACCGGGTTTGGTTTATGCGGTTCGCCGGAGGGAGGATAGAGACGCGCCGGATGTTATAACCAGTACGTTCTTCATACTTGACAAGCCCTATTTTGCTTTAATTGATGTGGGCTCGACCCATTCATATGTTGCATGTAGCGTAGTGGAAACAATAGGCCTAGACTCTAAACTTTCGGGTAGGCAGATGACTGTAGTAAGCCCATTAGGCCAAACTGTAGTGGTAGATAAGATCTTTCTAATGTACCCTAGAGATTCGAGGAGTGAATTTTCTGGTGACTTAATGGAATTACCTTTTGGAGAGTTTGAACTTATACTCGAAATGGATTGGCTAGTAGAGCACCGAGCTGTGTTGGATTGTGCGACTAAACGTATGGAGCTAAGAACCCCGGAGGATGAGGTAGTAGTGATGATCGGAGAAAGGAGGAACTACTTGTCTAATGTAGTTTTGGCACTGAAGGCTGAGAAGATGGTTAGGAAAGGGTACAAGGCGTTCTTAGCCTTCGTAAGTGCGTTAGGTGGGAAGGAAGAAGGTGTTCGGGGAGTTAGAACCGTAAGGAATTTTGAGGATGTATTTCCGGAGGAATTACCAGAATACCCCCCAGATAGAGAGGTGGAGTTTGGAATAGATTTGCTACCGAACAGCGTTTCTGTGTCAATCGCTCCTTACCGGATGGCGCCGAAGGAGTTGGTGGAGCTCAAGGCTCAAATTCAAGAGTTGTTGGATCGTGGGTTCATCCGACCCAGTGTGTCTCCGTGGGGGGCACCGGTCCTATTTGTGAAGAAGAAGGATGGAACTATGCGAATGTGCATAGACTATCGTCAGTTGAATAAACTGACCATCAAGAGCAAGTATCCTTTGCCAAGGATAGAAGACTTGTTCGATCAGCTGAAAGGGGCAGCTGTTTTCTCGAAGATAGACTTAAGGTCGGGATATCATCAGTTAAAGGTGAAGGAGGCAGATATCCACAAGACGGCCTTTAGGACAAGATACGGCCATTTTGAGTTTATGGTGATGCCGTTTGGATTGACGAACGCTCCAGCCGCGTTCATGGATATGATGAATCGGGTTTTCCAACCCTATTTGGATAGGTTCGTCGTTGTGTTCATCGACGATATTCTGGTGTATTCTAAGTCAGAAGAGGAACATAATGAGCATCTCCGAGTGGTGTTAGAAGTGTTAAGGGAAAAGAAGCTTTATGCCAAATTCAGTAAGTGTAAATTTTGGCTTAAGGAGGTGGCATTCCTAGGACATGTGCTATCCGCCGAAGGAATAAGGGTGGACCCTAGGAAGATCGAAGCAGTGTTGGAGCCGGTACGCTCGAGGTGTTGTGGCGACTGAGCATGAGTGCTGTGTCCGTTGTGAGGACGGGCTAAGGGATGATCTGAGACTATTAATAGCACCGCATCAGGAGCGGGAATTCTCTGCTTTGGTAGAAAAGGCCAAGGTGGCCGAGGGAGTCAAGGACTCTACAAAGCAAGCTACGGATAGAAGTAGGCCCAAGAGAAGTTTCGGGTTATTTGGAAAAGTTCATAAGAGGCCTAGAGTTGATGGGCCGCGAGGTCAGCAAGCTGGATTCGAAGGGCGGTATCGTCCTTGTGAGCATTGTGGAAAGAAGCACTTGGGAGAGTGCTGGAGAAAGACGGGAGGATGTTTCAAGTGTGGGTCCAAGGATCATATGCTTAAGGATTGTCCCAAGCAACCAGATGAGAGCCGACCGGCAGCTCAGAATGCTAGCCAGGCAGGTAGAGGCGGACAGCAGCCTCAACGGGGTCGTGGTTCGGCCAACCGAGGTAATGGTACTGACAGAGGCCGTGGAGCACCGGGCCGAGGTGCTACTAATGCTGAAGCAAGGCAACTGGGTTTGGTTTATGCAGTTCACCGAAGGGAGGATAGAGACGCATCGGATGTTATAACCGGTACGTTCTTCATATTTGACAAGCCCTATTTTGCTTTAATTGATGTGGGCTCACCCATTCATATGTTGCATGTAGCGTAGTGGAAACAATAGGCCTAGACTCTAAACTTTCAGGTAGGCAGATGACTGTAGTAAGCCCATTAGGCCAAACTGTAGTGGTAGATATGATCTTTCGGAATGTACCCCTAGAGATTCAGGGAGTGAATTTTCGGGCTGACTTAATGGAATTACCTTTTGGAGAGTTTGAACTTATACTCGAAATGGATTGGCTAGTAGAGCACCGAGCTGTGTTGGATTGTGCGGCTAAACGTATGGAACTAAGAACCCCGGAGGATGAGGTAGTAGTGATGATCGGATAAAGGAAGAACTACTTGTCTAATGTAGTTTCGGCACTGAAGGCTGAGAAGATGGTTAGGAAAGGATGCAAGGCGTTCTTAGCCTTCGTAAGTGCGTTAGGTGGGAAGGAAGAAGGTGTTCGGGTAGTTAGAACCGTAAGGAATTTTGAGGATGTATTTCTGGAGGAATTACCAGGAATACCCCTAGATAGAGAGGTGGAGTTCAGAATAGATTTGCTACCGAGAACAGCTCCTGTGTCAATCGCTCCTTACCGGATGGCGCCGAAGGAGTTGGTGGAGCTCAAGGCTCAAATTGAAGAGTTGTTGGATCGTGGGTTCATCCGACCCAGTGTGTCTCCGTGGGGGGCACCGGTCCTGTTTGTGAAGAAGAAGGATGGAACTATGCGAATGTGCATAGACTATCGTCAGTTGAATAAACTTACCATCAAGAACAAGTATCCTTTGCCAAGGATAGACGACTTGTTCGATCAGCTGAAAGAGGCAGCTGTATTCTCGAAGATAGACTTAAGGTCGGGATATCATCAGTTAAAGGTGAAGGAGGCAGATATCCACAAGACGGCCTTTAGGACAAGATACGGCCATTTTGAGTTTATGCTGATGCCGTTTGGATTGACGAACACTCCAGCCGCATTCATGGATATGATGAATCGGGTTTTCCAACCCTATTTGGATAGGTTCATTGTTGTGTTCATCGATGATATTCTGGTGTATTCTAAGTCGGAAGAGGAACATGATGAGCATCTCCGAGTGGTGTTAGAAGTGTTAAGGGAAAAGAAGCTTTATGGCAAATTCAGCAAGTGTGAATTTTGGCTTAAGGAGGTGGCATTCCTAGGACATGTGGTATCCGCCGAAGGAATAAGGGTGGACCCTAGGAAGATCGAAGCAGTGTTGGATTGGGAACCACCTAGGTCCGTGGCTGAGGTCCGAAGTTTCTTGGGTTTGGTAGGCTATTACAGAAGGTTTGTGGAAGGGTTCTCGTCTATAGCCGCGCCTTTAACAAAGTTGCTAAAGAAGGAAGTACCCTTTGTATGGACGGATAAGCAACAGGAGAGCTTTGAAAAGCTTAAGAAAGTGCTGACGGAAGCTCCAGTGTTAATTCAGCCAGAGGCAGGCAAGGATTTTGTGGTATACTGTGACGCTTCACACACGGGGTTAGGTTGTGTTCTAATGCAGGAAGGAAAAGTGGTCGCGTATGCGTCTCGGCAACTAAGGCCGCATGAGGTGAACTACCCAACCCATGACTTGGAACTAGCAGCAGTGGTTTTTGCCCTTAAAGTTTGGAGGCACTACCTTTATGGAGAAAGGTCAATTATCTACACTGACCACAAGAGCCTTAAGTACTTGTTGACTCAGAAGGAGTTGAACTTGAGGCAACGAAGGTGGGTGGAATTGTTGAAGGACTACGACTGTTCGATAGAATATCATCCCTGCAAGGCGAATGTGGTAGCTGATGCCTTAAGTAGGAAGGTTGTGATGGATCTAAGGGCTATGTTCGCTCACTTAAGTCTATATGATGATGGAAGCCTATTGGCAGAATTACAAGTTAAGCCCATATGGCTGAATGAGGTAAAAGAGGGCCAGTTGGCGGACAAGGACTTAAGTGCTAAGTTACAGCAAGTCCAAAAAGGAGAGTTAAAGGATCATGGCGTCAATGATGATGGAGTACTGTGCTACAAAGGAAAAGTCTGTATGCCAAGGGACAAGGAGTTGAGACAAAGGATTCTTCGGGAGGCGCATGGTAGCCCTTATGCTATGCATCCCGGAGGCATTAAGATGTATAGGGATTTAAGAGAACAATTTTGGTGGCCAGATCTTAAGCGGGAAGTGACAGAATTCGTGGGAAAATGTCTGATGTGTCAGCAAGTTAAGGCTGAACACCAAGTCCCATCGGGATTGCTTCAACCAATCGAGATTCCCCACTGGAAGTGGGAGAGAATTACTATGGACTTCGTTAGTGGGCTTCCCCTTACGCCTACTAAGAAGGACTCAGTATGGGTGGTAGTAGACCGTTTGACCAAGACCGTGCACTTTATCCCAGTGAGAGTGGACTATTCTCTTCAGAAGCTAGCCAAGTTATATGTGGCGGAGATCGTAAGGTTACATGGAGTACCAGTATCGATCATCTCCGACAGAGATCCAAGGTTTACGTCTCGGTTTTGGAGGGCACTTTACCAAGCTTTAGGCACCAAGTTGGACTTCACTACAGCTTTTCATCCACAATCCGACGGGCAGTCTGAACGGGTTATACAAGTGTTGGAGGATATGTTAAGGGGTTGTGTTATGGATTTTCGAGGAAGTTGGGAGGATTATTTTTCTTTAGCTGAGTTCGCCTACAACAACAGCTATCAGGCTAGCATTCGGATGGCACCATATGAAGCATTGTATGGACGGAAGTGTAGAACTCCTAATTGTTGGACCGAGTTAGGAGAGAACGTCCGAGTTTTGGGCCGGAGTTAGTGGCGGCCCAAGAGAAAGTTGAGTTAATTTGGGCACGGCTGAAAGAAGCCTCTGATAGGCAGAAGTTGTACGCAGACCTTAAGCGGAAGGAAATAGAGTTTGAAGTGGGAGATCAAGTATTTCTAAAGGTCTCACCGTGGAAGAAGGTAATGAGGTTCGGTCGCAAAGGGAAGCTAAGCCCAAGGTTTATAGGGCCCTATAGAGTTACGCGCGAGTTGGGCGATGGCATACCAGTTGGAGTTGCCGCGAGTCGCAGCAGTGCACGATGTATTCCATGTGTCTATGCTACATCGTTACCGATCGGATCCGTCCCATATGGTACCAATCGAAGAAGTGGAGCTAAGGCCAGACCTATCCTACGAGGAAGAGCCGATTCGAATCTTGGAACGTGATGTGAAATTACTACGAAGGAAGCCAGTGCCCCTAGTCAAAGTGTTATGGCGCAATCATGGATCGGAAGAAGCTTCATGGGAGTCTGAAGAGACAATGCGACAGCAATACCCTCAACTATTTTAGTTAGGAAATTTTGGGGACGAAATTTTGTTTAAGGGGGGTAGAACTGTAACATCCTGACAATGGCCTATGCATTTTCGGTTTAAATGTATGAAGTGATATGTTTTATGTACTGGGAATAAATTTCAAACATCTTTGGAAACCTAGAAATGCATGGAAATGGAAATGAACATTTTTGGAAACTCAACATTTTTGGAAACTCAACATTTTTGGAAATGATTCAAAATGGAAAGTGAACATTTCTGAAACTTGGAAATGTAAGAAAATGGCAAGTTACTGAGCCGATCGAAAATTTTAGGAAACTTAGAAATGACCGAGAAATGTCAAGTTTTAAAGTTTAAAATAGGAAATTAAGGCAAGGTGGCCTTAAAAGTAAAAGTTGGTAAAATTTGACACACAAATAGGCTTGGAAAAGTGGCCTGAAGATGTCACTTAGGGCCTAGAGAAATGGCGCCACATGCAAGGTGTTGGGCCTGAGTTCGAGTCACTTGGGAAGCAAATAAATAAGGTTTTATTTTTGCTTCCAAGGCTAAGGGGTGGACGACACCTGTTTCTAGAAAAGGGAGGAGTTTTATTTCCATAAATATTGATTAATAAGGTGATAAATAAAAAGCTTTTTTAATTTGGATTATTTAGAAGAGATAATAAGGATTTTCCTTTATTTATTTTTAAATAAAGAGATGATATTATCACAAGGAAGAGTGGTGGCCAAGTCAAGGACTCTTGGCCTAGTAATTTCGGCTAAAGAAGGAGAATTAAAGGATTTCTCTCATCTTTTCTTAGTATTGCCGAAATTTCCCTGACAAACTCTCTCTCTGCCGAATTTTTCTTCTCCTCTTCTCTTCTTCTCTTTTCTTCATCTGTCAAGCCAAAACCTTTTCTTTTGATCCTCGATTAAAACTCCATAGCCGAATCTCTCTGTGACTCTAGGCAAGGAAGCAATCGATTAAAGGCATTAAAGGTAAGGTTAAGCTATTCAAATTCTTTTCTTTTCTAGTTGCCGAAAGAGAAGGGTCTAATCCTATTC
The DNA here is from genome assembly GCA_025503065.1 of Gossypium bickii. NCBI lineage: Eukaryota > Viridiplantae > Streptophyta > Magnoliopsida > Malvales > Malvaceae > Gossypium > Gossypium bickii. The sequence goes on from CP106709.1 coordinate 70,149,731, forward strand.
TTGTTTTTTTTGGCCGAATGCAAGGGGTCTCTCGTGTTTCTACAATTGTTGAAAACAAGGATCAAGGATCTAAGGTAAGATAAATATATATTTGGTCGAAGGTTATGTTTTAAATGTTAGATCTAACATATGAATTATAGGAATTTCAATATCACTAAAGGGAGCAAGGAACCGATTTTTGAGATCTCATCATAAGGAGGTAAGTGGTTATAATCGGCCAAGGTTCTCTCTTAAATGTCTAGATCTATTTGTTTTAACCAGTGACTAACCAAATCAATGGATTTAATGGTTAGCCGATTTCAAGGGAAGAACACAAATCTTCGGGATTTGATTATCAATCAAATCGGCAAACAAGGTAAGTGTTAGTAATACCATTCCTATTAGGATTTGGTTTTAAAATCGAAAAGGTTATTAATATGTTATTATATGATGGGCCGAATATAGGAATTGACAGATCTAAAGCCTAGATCAGGATTTTCGGGATCTCAAGGAATCTATTAAGCAAATCAGGTGTGTACTCACACTAACTTTTGATATATCATATGGCAGTTATTTTTAATATATGAATATGCATAAGAATGAGAATGTGGCTAAGTACCACAAATGTGGTAAAAGTACCAGTGCACGTTTCCTACTACGATAGGATTACTTAATATGATATATTTTGAACATGTGAATAGTAACATGCATGAGAAATAAGTATGTTATGCATGATATAAAAATATTTGGGGCATTCGGGATATTTGTGAAAGGGGAAGTGAAGGTGATGACTTCGGTCTCACTATCTGAATATGGTGACTACAGTCACATTATCTGAATTTGGTAACTTCGGTTACATTATCTGAATGTGGTAACTTCGGTTACATTACCTGAACATGGTGTCTAATGACACAAATTATATGGGCGATAAGCACGCCGACTGTAGCGACTGCCTTCGATGGTGTGTAGCGGAAGGAGGGTTGACTTAGTAGTCCCCACGGTGTGATTGGCAGGTACGGGTGGTGTATAGCGGATGGACAAATAGGTTTGGGTTTGGGTTGCATCATCATTTATTTGTATATGGATATGAACTTGATATGAACATGTATGCCTGATATGTTGAATGTTAGTATTGTGTGCACATTGAGTCTGTTGACTCATCCTTGTGGGACTATTTTTCAGGTAATGAGCAATAATGGACCGGGTCGGCAGGAGCTAAATGTGGCCATGCACAGCAAGAAAGGACTTTTATTATTGGAACTTTTATTTTTATTAAGTATTCCAAGTCTCTAAGTTTGGGAATTTATTTGATGTAATATGGTCGAAAAAGCCATAGTTTTTATTTCGTTACTTTTATTTTCTTTTAACTACTATGTTATGAATTATTTTATATTTTAAGTTTAAGAAAAATTATTTCTTTAAAAGTAAACCCTAAATTGTTTTGTCACCTTAAACTAAATGGATTTCCAAATAAAACTAATGGGTTTCCAACCTAAGCCCAACCCAAATCGATATTCTTTTCTAAAAATTACACAAACTTTCTTTAAGTAACAAAGAATTTTGAAATCGATTTTCTTAAGGAACATACCAGATCCGGTTCAGGCTCGTGGGCTGGGTATGGGGTGTTTCATTGATTATAGGTTTGACCCTTATGGGTGGCATATTGGCCTTGTAGATGGCCTATAATGTCACATGGTTGTGGCACACGGGCATGCCTAAGACCGCGGGAGAATTGGCAAAATGTAGCCTAAAAGCAACACGGCCTTAACACGGGCGTGTTTGGTGACCATGGTGGGGAAGTCAGTATAGGACCACGGCTAGGACACACGGTCGTGTCTGGTGGCCGTGGGAGCCAAGTCAGTATATAGACACGAAAGGACACATGGGGGTGTCTCGAAGCCGTGGAGGGCACACGGTCTCCTCCCACGGGCGTGTCTCCCTTGTATTTTAAAAAAGTTTAAAATTTTCATGAAATTTCATATGTGTTTCAGCTTAGTCCCGACTCAACTTCTAAGCATGATTAAGGTCTCGAGGACCCTTTTAAGGGATAATATGTTTGAGAATGATGATTGAAAGTATGATTTTGTCTGTGAATATTTTCGATCTGTCCGGTAACACTCCTAACCTTAATCTGACGACGGACACGGGATATAGGTGTTACATTTGGTTGGTATCAGAGCTACAGTTTAGCCGATTCTCGAACTAACGTAGCGTGTCAGAGGCTAGCTATACATGCCATAAACCTGAATTGTGATAGTATGATGAATCCTGACGTATAAATATGATTTTCGTATAGTAATGGATCCCAAAAGAGCCATAGCTAACGATGTAGAAAGTAATGCGCCTACTCCCGCTCAAGGGACAGCACCATCTGAATCAAGACCGACTACGGGCGGTTAAGTGGGAGAAGCTAAACAAGCTTTCTTCCAGATGATGAGTGAGTGGTTCACTCAATTTGTTAAGAATAACCCGACTGTTTCACAGCCCCCGCCCCCGATTAATCCCCCTTAGACTACAATTGTGCCACCAGTTATGCATTCGAATCTGTTGAATAAGCCTCCGGTTGAAAAGATCCGTAAGTATGGGGCCGAAGAATTCCGTGCTACTAAAAATGATAATGCTGAAAAGGCTGAGTTCTGGATTGAAAACACGATTCGAGTATTTGATGAAATGTCTCTGACTCCGGAATAATGCATAAAGTGTGTGGTATCTTTGTTTCAAGATGCAGCTTATCAATGGTAGAAAACCTTAATTTCTGTTGTTCCGAGAGAACGAGTTACGTGGGATTTCTTTCAGATAGAGTTCTGGAAGAAATATATCAGTGAGAGATTCGTTGATCAAAAACGAAAGGAGTTTCTAGAACTAAAGCAGGGCCATATGTCTGTTACGGAATATGAACGAGAATTTGTCAAACTGAGTCAGTATGCCTGGGAATGTATATCTTCTGAAGCTATAATGTGCAAGAGATTCGAAGATGGTTTTAATGAAGACATTCATTTGCTAGTCGAGATTTTAGAAATAAAAGTGTTTGTTGTACTTGTTGACAGAGCTTGCAAAGCTGAGGCACTCAGGAAAGATAAGAGAAAAGTTGAGTCTGAAGCTCAAGATATGAAAAAGAGATTTCAAAGTAAATCATTTCAGTCTGCTCCGAAAAGATTCAGAGATGATCAAAGTTGTTCCAGAGATAATGTGGCTTATTTGAACAGAAATTGAGCTAGATCGCAATTGAGTTCCAAAACTCCAGCAACTTCAGTGGCCAGCGTTGGAAATGTTTGATCCGAGAGACCTGAATATAAACATTGTGGAAAAAGACATCCGGGAAGCTGTAGATTAAATGACCTAGCTTGCTGCAGATGTGGATCACTTGATCATTTTATACGTGATTGCCCTAAGTCTGTCGAACCAGAGACTGTTCAGAATTTGAGATCTGATAATGTACCTGTGAGAGGTAGCCCATAGAAGAATGCAAGAAATGTTAGCGGTAGTCAGAGAACTACGAGGGAAATGTTGTCAGATCTGAAGCTAGAGCGCCAGCCAGAGCGTATGCTATCCGAGCTCGAGAAGAAGCTTCATCGCCTGATGTGATAATTGGTACTTTTACTCTTTATGATACTTCTGTGATTGCTTTGACAGACCCTGGTTCTACGTATTCATATATATATGTATGAAGTATTCAGCAAGACTTTGCCTGTAGAGTCTACTGAGTTTGCTATAAAAGTATTGAACCCCTTAGGTAAATGTGTCCTTATTGACAAAGTATGCAAGAATTGTCCGTTAATGTTTCTAGATATCTGTTTCCTTGCTGATTTGATGCTTTTGCCATTCGATGAGTTTGATATTATTCTGGGTATGGATTGGTTATTTATGCATGATGCTATTGTGAACTACGAAAGAAAAACTGTAGATTTGAGATGTCCGAATGATGAGATTGTACAAGTTGGGTCTAATGATTTGAGTGGATTGCCTGCTGTGTTATCTATTTTGAAAGCCCAGAGTTGTTCGAATAAGGGCTATGAGGCATATTTTGCTTTTGTAATTGATTCAAAAGGGTCTGAAAGGAAGATTGAGACAGTGCCTGTTGTCTGTGAGTTTTCTGATGTGTTTCCTGAAGAGTTACCGGGTTTACCTCCGATTCGAGAAGTTGAGTTTGGTATTGAATTGTTGTCTGGTACTACACCTATTTCGGTAGCTCCGTATAGAATGGCACCAACAGAGTTGAAAGAGTTAAAGTCACAGCTGTAAGAATTGACTGAGAGAGGGTTTACTAGACCGAGTTTCTCGCCTTGGGGTGCTCCGATTTTGTTTGTGAAAAAGAAAGATGGCACGATGAGGATGTGTATCGATTATCGTCAGTGTAATAAGGTGACAATAAAGAATAAATACTCGTTGCCCAGAATTGATGATTTATTTGATCAGCTAAAAGGAGCTACGGTGTTTTCAAAGATTGACCTGAGATCTGGATACTATCAGTTGAGAGTGAAAGATTCAGATATTCTGAAGACTGCTTTCAGAACAAGGCATGGGCATTACGAATTTTTAGTTATGCCATTTCGACTAACCAATGCTCCTACTATTTTTATGGATCTGATGAACAAAATTTTCAGACCGTAGTTAGATCAATTTGTTGTCGTATTCATTGATGACATGTTGATTTATTCATGTAATGAGGTTGAACATGCTGAGCATTTGAGAATTGTGTTGCAAACTTTGAGAGAACAGCAATTGTATGCGAAATTCAGCAAATGTGAATTCTAGTTGCACGAGGTTAGTTTTCTAGGGCATATTATGTCAGCATCTGGATCCGAGAAATGTGTCTGAAGTTCGCAGTTTTCTGGGTTTAGCTGGTTATTACCGCAGATTTGTAAAAGGTTTTTCGACTATAGCTACTCCGTTGACTAGATTACTTTAGAAAGATGTTAAATTTGAATGGTCTGATAAATGTCAGGGAAGTTTTGATCAGTTGAAAACTCTGTTAATAGAAGCTCCAGTGTTAGTATAGCCAGAATCGGGTAAAGAATTTGTTATATACAGTGATGTTTCGTTAAATGGATTGGGATGTGTTTTGATGCAGGAAGGCAAAGTTGTAGCTTATGCCTCGAGACAGCTAAAGCCTCATGAAAAGAATTATCCGACGCACAACCTTGAGCTAGCTGTGATTGTGTTTGCACTTAAGATTTGGCGCCATTATCTGTATGGTGAGAAATGTCACGTCTTTTCTGATCATAAAAGTCTGAAATATCTGATGACTCAGAAAGATTTGAACCTACGTCAAAGAAGATGGTTATAGCTGTTAAAAGATTATGAGCTCGTGATAGATTATCATCCGGGTAAAGCGAATGTTGTTGCTGATGCTTTGAGTAGAAAATCATTGTTTGCATTACGTGCTTTGAGTACTCAGTTGGAATTGTCTGATGATTGTTCTGTGATAGCTGAATTAAAGCAAAATCGATGTTCTTGCAATAGATTTGCGATACTCAGAAATTTGATAATGAATTGCTAGGGAAACGAGCTCAGTGTGAAGTGAATTCCAAATCTGAATTTCAAATTGTTGATGATTGTTTGAGATTCCGGGATCGTGTCCGTGTTCCAAGAAATCCAGGGTTGATTCAGTTGATTTTGAATGAAGCTCATAACAGCCGTCTATCTTTTCATCCCGGAAGTACGAAAATGTATCAGGATTTGAAATGACACTACTGGTGGTCTGGTATGAAACGAGACATTTCTGACTTTGTTGTTTAGTCTATCAGCAAGTAAAAGTCGAACATCAAGTTCTGTCTGGACTGCTTCAGCCGATTCTGATTCCGAAATGGAAATGGGATAGAGTAACAATGGACTTTGTTTCTGGTTTGCCCCTGACTTCGAGAAAGAAAGACGCAATTTGGGTCGTAGTTGACCAATTAACTAAATCAGCCCATTTTATTCCGGTAAGATCTGACTACTCACTTGACAGATTAGCTGAGCTTTATATTGCTGACATTGTAAGATTGCACGGGGTGCCATTGTCTATTGTGTCCGATAGAGATCCGAGGTTTACGTCGAGATTCTGGAAGAAACTGTAAGAAGCTTTGGGCACGAAATTACATTTCAGTACAGCTTTTCATCCAGAAACAGATGGTCAGTCTGAACGAATTATTCAGATTCTTGAAGATATATTGAGATGTTGTATACTTGAGTTTAATGGCTCGTGGGAACAGTATCTACCGTTGATCGAATTTGCATACAATAATAGTTTTCAGTCGAGCATCAAAATGGCACCTTATGAAGCTTTGTACGGGCGTAAATGTCGTACATCTCTGTATTGGACTGAGCTCAGTGAAAATAAGCTACATGGGATTGATTTGATAAAAGACTCAGAATAGAAAGTGAAACTGATCCGAGATTGTTTGAAAGCAGCATCTGATCGTCAGAAGTCTTATGCAGACTTGAAACGTAAAGATATAGAATTTAAAATCGGTGACAAAGTATTTCTGAAAGTGTCTCCATGGAAGAAAGTGGTTCGATTCGGACGTAAAGGTAAATTAAGTCCGAGGTTCATCGAACCGTATGAGATCATCGAACGAGTTGGGCCTGTTGCTTATAGATTAAGTTTTCCCTCTGAGTTAGAAAAGATACATAATGTATTTCATGTTTCAATGATCCATAAATACCAATCCGATCTGTCACAAGTGATTGCCCCATCTGAAATTGAAATCTGATCTGATATGACATACGAAGAGGAACTGATCCATATCCTAGCTCGTGAAGTGAAAGAGTTGAGAAATAAGAAAATTTCGTTAATAAAAGTGCTGTGGAATCGACATGGGATAGAAAAGGTACGTGGGAGCCTGAAGATTCAGCGAGACAACAATATCCGACTTTGTTTAATGGTAAGATTTTCGGGGACAAAAATCCCTAAGGGGGAGAATTGTAACAGTCCGGTTTATACCCTAGTCGGAACAGTGGTTTCAGGACCACGAATTCGAGTCTGAAAAATATTTTAATATTATTTTCTATGCCGTTATTATGTGATAAAGCATGTGGTAAAATTTCCGTGAGCTAATTTGACTGTCTATGTGTTTAATTTGACAAAAGGATTAAATTGCATTGAATGTGAAAGTTCCTTGCTATTTGTTAAAATGCTTAAGTGTTAAATTGCATTGAATGTGAAAGTTCCTTGCTATTTGTTAAAATGCTTAAGTGTTGTGGCTTTATAAATGTGAGGACTTATATGGCAATTTAGCCATTATCATGATTAGTGGACGGCATGGGTGATGAAATATGCATATATTATATGTATATTATACCTACTTTAATAGTTTATTAACATTATTATGTTATATGATATGTTATTATAAAGAAAAAAAAATGCAAGCATTATCATCATTTTTATCACCCCATTGCCGAAAAACCAAATAGAAAAGAAAGAATAGAAGCTTTCAAATTTTCAGCACTTGCAAGCCAAAATTCAAGGTTAGATTTTGTTCCATTTTTGATAATTTCTACGTTTTTGTAATCGTTGCTTCGAGAGCTTTAAAACCCATGTCTCAATTTCATGAATTGATGATGTTTTTGTAAATGCCATTGATGCTATGTTGAGTTTTGTGATGTTTTATGGTGTTAAATGATAGATATGTAATTGATGAACATACTTTGTTCTCGAATTTTTGATGAATTTAGCTAAATAGGGCTAAATTGAGAAAATATTATTTTGAAGGACTAATTTGTGAATTTGATTAAAAATGTGGGCTTGTATGTGATGTGTATATATTCGGCCAAGCTTGTGTATAAGTGGATTTTGTGAATTTGATGTTTTGAGAAAAATGGACTAAATTGATAAAGTGTATAAATTTGAGGGTTAGTTTGCAAATAGCCCTAAATGTGTGTCCTTGGATTGAATTGAATGAAATAGTGAATAAAAGGGTTAATTCTGAATATGTTTAGATCAAGAGCCGAAGAAAACGGATTTAGATCGCGGGAAAGAGAAAGTAAACGAGTAGCTGTTTTCATTCCGATAAACCGAAATCCGAGGTAAGTCATTATGCAAATAAACATATTTGTATGAATTTGTAAATGTTCATATGACTAATAATGATAATGAACGTTTATAATGAACGTTCATATGACTAATAATGATATCTGAGAAGTCCCGTTTGAACCTAGGAATAGATAGGATTAACTTTGTCATGACATAGGTATCTATTCTGTTTTATCATGTAAGACCACGTCTGGGACGTTGGCATTGATTTGAGATTTTTTTTAAGACCACTTCTAGGACGTTGGCATCGATTTGATCTTTACGTGTAAGACCTTGTCTAGGACGTAGGCAACAATATGAGTTTTACGTGTAAGACCCTTTCTGGGACAATGGCATCGATATCTGAGTGCATATAAGACCTCGTCTGGGACGTTGGCTGAAACACCCCAAACCCGACCCACAAGCCTCGACCGGATCTGACATGTTGCTTCGGAAAAACTTAACAAAATTTTGTTTCATGTTCTTGTAAAAATAAGTCGATTATTAAAACAAGATTGAAATTTTAATGAGTTGAAAGCAAGTTGTCGTTCAATTTTGTATTACGCTAAAACATCTCCTTCACATTTCTTAAATTAAAAGTAATGCCGGATTTTTGAGCATACTAAGTTGAAAACCATAGTTGATTAGGTGATAAAACATTTGAAGTTGTTAAAGAAAAAAAAATATTTCGTTACTTATTCGCCGATTATCGTATGAAAAATAAAACTTAAAACATAAAATTTAAACAGTTAAGTAGTGGCCTTATTACAAATTTAAAATACCAATTAAATCCCGAAAGCAAAGTATGCTAAAGAAAACGCAAAGTTCAACCATACAAAAACCCAAAAACACTGAGCATGGCCACCACATAGTCCTTGCTGTCCCGGTCCATAGCACTAAGTATCACCTGCAAAAAGTTATCCCATGAAAGGTGAGTCAACAGACTCAATGTGTAACAGTGAACACGAAGTCCCAATCGATTATAGCCTTAATCTCAAACATTTCGGGCAAAGCCCATCTTTAGTCATATCCGACCATAGGCCCATAACATAGCATACTTATCATAGCATATCAAGTCACATATATATAAAATGGAAATGCAACCCGAACCCACCTAAATATCCAACCTCTACACACCACCCGTACCTGCCAATCACACCGTGGGGATTACTAAATCGACCCTCCATCCGTTACACACCCTCGAAGGCCGTCGCTGCAGTCAACTGCACACCGCCCTTATTACGTGGCATAGACACTAGATAATGTGACAAAGACACCGGATACAGAATATTGTGACATAAGTCACCTGATTAATGTGGTAAAACCATCGAAACACTTCCCCTTTGCATTATCACCCTTATGCCCATGCAACATACAAAATATACGGATATCATGCAATATACCTTACCCCATGGCCATAACAAAATTTACCCATGTTTTCATATCAATGTTTGTAACCATTACTAACTGAGTGTTAAGGCGTAATGTACCTGAATACACTGTACCATTGAATGGTACCCTTAGCCATGTTCATTCATAACCTTATTAACACATGTTTAACCTTATTACTATTAATCTATCGAGAATTAGTGTGGGGTTACACACCTGATAACACTGAGAACAACGCTTTCGATCTCACTGACACTTTCGCTTGCAGGGATCACAGCGATTTGCTTATCCCTTTCCGATGCTGGCCCACACCCCGGTGGCCAATCCCGTACTGCAGAAACTGAGCGTTTCTTGAATCTAGGGGTAGGGACTACCCCTTTCTCTCCTCCATTGGTATCGCATCCATTGAATAACACTTAATCAAAAACCCAGTTAATCGATACGTAAGATCTAAACAAAAACATGTCTATAACTTAAATACCCTTACCGAAATAGATATGAATCCCGAGACTCCTCCTTTATCTCTGTCGAACTCCCCCTAAAATACCATAGTTAGAATCGGCCAACCCTTAATATATAACATGACCTTTGGCCGAATACTACAACTCCCCTTACTTTGCTCGATTAAATCCTGAAAATCGTCACCTGTCCTTGGAAGTTGTCGAAATCCCTATATGATTTATGTTAGATTTGATTCTAACATTAATGGACAAAAATAAGTGGCCTTCGGCCTAAGGTCATACTTTGTTGACCTTGAATATCCAAATCCCAAAAGATCTCCTTCTAATTATCGACTACAAAGATCCCGAAACCCACCTTCATGGTTTTGGCCAAAATAATAAAAGGGATTAGTGTCCTTGATTTCGGCTAACCACAAGGAAAAGAAAGAGAGACCGAATGACAATTAACCCTTACCGCAATATTGAGATCGATTGAACACCTTTGCTTGGAAACACAGAGATATTCGGCCACAATAGAAGGTTGATCGGCTTTGATAGAGAAATAGGAAAGGAATCGGTTTCGGACCAACAGTGAGATGATGATGTGATTTGGCTTTTGATGCTAAAGAATAAATCGGTTTCAAAAGGGGTAGAGATGCAATCAGCTATGGAGAGTAATAACAAAAGATGTGGGATTCGGCTTTAGTGACAAGTGAGCAAATCGGCTAAGGTCTTAGCAAATGGAAAAAGGTTTCTTCGGCTTTTGAATATGGAAGATTCGATGCAAAGAAGAAGAAAAGAGGTTGAAGTCTTATATGGTTTCGGTTCTAGTGGGAATGAGAGGGTAGGTTTCGGCTTTTAGACGGTGAATGAAGACAGAATAAGATGAGGAGAAGATGCACAAATGGTTCTTTTACTTTCGGCTTTTGGTCAAGAGAGAAAAAAAGGGTGCAAATTTTTGGCAAAAGCAGAGATGAGAAGAAAGCTTTCGAAAGGGAGAAAAATGGCCACCCACTCACCTTATTTCAGCACCTAAAGCCCCTAGCATAGTCACTCCTCCCCTTGGCCGAAAATGCCACACCAAGACCCCTCTATTCGGCCAACTCTTCTTCTCTCTATCAGATTCAATCTTTTCCTCCTATTTCTTCTCTTTTCCACTCATTCAAATGAGTTTGAATGAGTCAACACCTATCTCCCTTCTTAGCCGAATTTTCAAGTGCTTGACCAGGTCCAATGCTCATCCATTCAGAGTCCCTATGCCGTCCAACTCTGCACTCCCCTTGATGCAAAAAGAACCTCCAAAATGCTTCCCTTGCTGCTCGAACCTAGGCACCTTCTCACTCCCTGAGGCGTCACTCTCCTGTGCTCTCAGTGGCGCCTCCCTTGCCACTTTACCAGCTGAGTTCTTGTGTCATAAGCCACACACTAACCTTTTTAAGGCCTAGCGCTCCTAACTCCTCCCCTAAAAGCTTAAAGTCAAATATTTTTCTAAGGCTCCTACCTACATCCCAAGGTTCCCGAAGCCCCAAAAAACACATACAAACCACACACAAGCATGCTACCACATACATTTAAGTTAAAACGCATAACCCCTAAATCCCAGATATTACAGTTTTACCCCCTGAAAATAATTTTAGCCTCAAAATTACCTGGCTAGAATAGGTGAGGGTATTGCAGTCACATTGCTTCCTACGGCTCCCACGAAGCTTCTTTTGATCCATGGATCCGCCATAACATTTTGACTAGAGGAACTGATTTCCTCCGTAACACCTTCACGTCCTACTCCAAGATCTGAATCGGCTCTTCCTCGTAGGACAAATCTGGTCTCAACTCCACTTCTTCAACTGGTACTACATGAGATGGATCCGATCGGTAACGATGTAGCATCGAGACGTGAAACACATTATGCATCTGCTTCAATTTCGAAGGCAACTCCAACTGGTATGCCACTGGTCTAACCCGCTTCAAAACCCAATAAGGTCCTATAAACCTGGGACTTAACTTACCCTTGTGACCAAATCTCATCACCTCTTTCCATGGTGAAACTTTCAGAAACACCTGATCCCCTACTGCAAACTCTATCTCTTTCCGCTTGAGATCTGCATACGACTTTTGTTTGTCAAACGCCTCCTTCAACCGTGCCCAAATCACCTTAACCTTTTCTTCTGATTCTGCCACAATCTTCGGACCCAAAACATGATGTTCCCCCAGTTCTGTCCAACACGTAGGAGTGCGACACTTCTGTCCATACAGTGCTTCATATGGTGCCATCCGAACACTTGCTTGATAGCTGTTGTTGTATGCAAACTCCGCTAAAGGCAAGAACTCCTCCCAGCTGCCTCTGGAGTCTATCACGCAACCCTCAACATATCCTCTAACACTTGTATTACCCGCTCAGACTGGCCGTCCGTCTGTGGATGAAATGCCGTGCTGAAGTCTAATCTGGTGCCTAATGCCTGATACAGTGCTTTCCAAAACTGAGACGTAAACCTCGGATCCTTATCCGAGATAATCGATACCGGCACTCCGTGCAGCCTCACAATTACTGCCACATACAACTTTGCCAACCTCTGCAGAGAATAGTCAACCCGCACTGGTATGAAATGTGCAGATTTTGTCAACCGATCCACTATCACCCATATCGAGTCCTTCTTAGTAGGCGTAAGGGGAAGCCCACTGACGAAGCCCATCGTAATTCTCTCCCACTTCCACTGCGGAATTTTTATCAGCTGCAGCAACCCTGAAGGTACTTGGTGTTCAGCTTTGACTTGCTGACACGTTAAGCACTTCCCCACAAATTTTGTAACTTCCCGCTTAAGACCAGGCCACCAAAACTGATCCCGTAGATCCCTGTATAACTTGCTTCCTCTAGGATGCATAGCATAAGGACTACTATGCGATTCCCGAAGAATTCTTTGCCTTAATTCCTCATCCTTTGGCAAACATACCCTACCTTAGAAACACAACACTCCATCGCTGTTTATACCATAGTCTTCCAATTCCCTATTCTACACTTGCCGTAGCTTAGCACTCAAATCGTCATCTACCAACTGTTTCTCTTTCACCTGACTTAACCATGTTGGCTTCACCTGCAACTCTGCTAGCAAACTTCCGTCATCATAAAGGCTAAGATGTACAAACATCGCCCTCAAATTCGACACTACCTTCACACTTAGGGCTTCTGCCACTATATTCGCCTTACCCGGGTGATACTCTATTAAGCAATCATAGTCTTTCAACAATTCCACCCACCTTCGCTGTCTCAAATTCAGCTCCTTTTGAGTTAACAAATATTTCAGACTCTTGTGGTTCGTGTAAATCACTGACTTTTCTCCATACAAATAGTGCCTCCATACTTTTAGAGCGAACACTACTGCAGCCAACTCCAGATCATGCATTGGATAATTAACCTCATGTGGCCTTAATTGTCGAGATGCATAAGCGACCACCTTCCCATCTTGCATCAGAACACATCCCAATCCTGTGTGAGAAGCATCACAGTACACCATAAAGTCCTTCCCTGCCTTAGGCTGAATCAAAACCGGAGCCTCTGTCAACACTCTCTTAAGCTTCTCAAAACTCTCCTGCTGCTTATCTGCCCATACGAAAGGTACCACTTTTCTCAACAACTTCGTCAGAGGTGCTGCTATTGATGAGAACCCCTCGACAAATCTTATATAGTAGCCTGCTAACCATAAGAAACTGCGAACCTCTGCCACAAGCTTAGGTGGTTTCCAATCTAACACTACCTCAACCTTCCGAGGATCCAACCTTATCCCTTCTGCAGACACCACATGACCCAAAAACCAACTTCCTTCAACCAAAATTCGCACTTGCTAAACTTGGCATACAACTTCTTTTCCCTTAACACCTGCAATACTACCCGGAGATGTGCATCATGTTCCTTCTTAGACTTGGAATATACTAGGATGTCTTCTATGAACACCACGACGAACTGATCCAAGTAGGGTTGGAAAACTCGGTTCATCATATCCATGAACGTAGTTGGGGCGTTCGTCAATCCGAATGGCATTACTAAGAACTCATAATGCCCGTATCTTGTTTGGAAAGCTGTCTTATGGATATCTGCTTCCTTCACCTTAAGCTGATGATATCCCGACCTTAGATCTATCTTTGAAAATACCGCGGCCCCCTTAAGCTGATCGAACAAGTCGTCTATCCTCGGCAACGGGTACTTGTTCTTGATGGTCAGTTTATTCAACTGCTGGTAATCTATGCACATGCGCATAGTCCCGTCCTTCTTCTTCACGAATAGTGCCGGTGCTCTCCATGGAGACACACTGGGTCGGATAAACCCACGATCTAACAACTCCTGAATCTGGGCCTTGAGCTCAACCAACTCCTTTGGTGCCATTTTGTACGGAGCGATAGATACTGGCGCTGTACCAGGCAACAAGTCAATCCCGAACTCCACCTCGCGATCCGGAGGCAACCCTGGGAGTTCTTCCGGAAAAACATTCACAAATTTTTTTACCATCCTGACCCCTTCTACCGCTGCTTCCTTAGCCTCCAAGGCACTAACAAGCATCAGAAAAGCCATACACCCCTTTCTTACCATCTTCTCTGCCTTAAGGGCAGTTACTATATTCGACAGGTAATTCCTCCTCTCACCCATCACCACAATCTCATTGTCATCGAAAGTCCTTAACGACATGCACTTAACAGCACAGTCCACATTCGTACGATACTTCACTAACCAGTCCATGCCTAAGATTAAGTCAAATTCCCTGAATGGCAGTTCCATTAAGTCAGCCGGAAACTGCTCCCCCTGAACTTCTAAAGGCACTTCCCTAAAGAGTTTGTCTACTACTACTGATTGCCCTAAAGGACTAAGTACAATCATCTTCCTAGGTACAGTCTCAAAGTCCACATTCAAGGTTCCAGACACTTCACTAGCGATGTATGAATGAGTCGACCCAAAATCTATTAGAGAAATAAAGGGTAATCCAGAAATAAGGAACGTACCCGTTATGACATCAGGTGCGTCACCATCTTCTGTAACAGTCCGAATTTGACCCTAATCGGAACTGTGGTTTCAGGACCACGAATCTGAGTCTAAAAAATATTTAAATATTATTTTCTATGTTTATTATATGTGAATTATTATGTGTGAAAGTTTCGTATGAAATTTGATTGTTTGTGTGTTTATTTTAAAAAAGGGACTTAATCGCGTAAAGTGCAAAAGTTACAAACTATAGTGAAAGGTGCTAATGTGATAATGGCTTTTTAATATGAGGTACTAAAAGGGCAATTAGCCCATTTTACAAGGTAGTGGATGACAACATGTTTTGATAATGCATTTATATGATTATTTTATATGTTAAGTTTATTATCTTAATAATAAATAAAATATTATAAACTTATTATAATAAAACAAAGCCACATAAATGTTTATTTTTTTTTCTTCCTTATCTTCAACCGAATAAGCAAGGAAAGGAGAATATAGAAGCTATAAAAAAAAATGTTAAAGACATATGTGATTAATGAAGGTGTTTGGCTATGATATTAAATCTAAATAATGGTTACAAATTGTTTGATATTCGCCATGGAGAATGAACCAAGAATTTAATAGTTATGTGTTAGCATAATTTTGATGATATGGTATGAATGTATGGTTTGGTTAATAGGTGTTTGATAAGTACATAATGAATCGATTATGATTGATGTTTTAAGCCTATTTAAATTCGGTCATGTTATAGATATATATGTATATTATGTGCTATGTGTGTGTGATTGTGTGAATTTGATGGTTGATATGTTTGAATTAAAAGAAAGGATTTACTTGATAGAATATGGAAGTGACATTAACTAATTAAAAGGGGCTAATTTAGGTACCTTGTAAAGCAAGGGATATGCATGTCAAATAACCCAAATGTTTTGGGAAGTGGACGGCAATGATAGAAAATATGTGAATAAAATGATTAAATTTAGGTGAGTGGGATTTTAAATGAATATTAAAAATAGTAATGGTTAAGGTATAATAAAAATAAGATAAATATATATATATACATGTTCTTATTATTTTTTTTATTCTATTTTTTCACTCATCTTCCTCACTCTCACGAAACAAAGAGTAGAAAAAGAGAAGTGAAATTTTAAAACTCCATGGCCGGACTATGCATGTGTTCTTAAGGTAAGAAATCAAGCTAATTTTTGATAGATTTGTACATGGTTATGTTAGAAATCTTGAATGCTATCATTTGTATATGAAAAATTTTGAGCCTAAAGCTTCCCCTAGATTCGATCATCATAAACCAACCATGTCTTATTCATGTTTGATGAAGAAAATCTTGATCTTGGTTAGTATATTAACTTGTTAATTAAGGAAAATAGGTATGTGTTATGGCTGGGATATTTGGAAACAATCGATTGGAAGCTAAATGGCTTGACCGAATGGTTTTATGAAATTAGGAAGTGAGGTATAAGGTTCGGCTATTAAGGGAATTAGTCAAATTTAATGAAAAGTTAGTGATTTTTTTGTTTAGGGATTTAAATTGCAATTAAACAATGTTGTAAACATGGATGGGAATGGCTTAATTGTATTAAAGATTGAATTGTATGAATTCTTTTTGTAATATGGGGTATTCGGCAATGGAGAAATTGAATTGTAAAATAGCAAAATTGTTTGTGAATGGTAGGTAAGGAACTAAATTGAATCGAGTGTGTAATTACAAGTGTAATCTCGTAAGGATTATAAAACCTTGCAATTGACTTGAATTGAGTTAAATCAATTGGAAATACATTGAACAAATGTTGTTTGATATTTCTTAGACCGTGACCAAAAAGAAAAGGAACTAGATCGGGGGAAGGCCAAAGTGAACGAATAGCCGAGACGCTTGAATTTATCGAATTCCAGGTAAGTTATAAGCAATTGGATTGATACAAATTTTATTCAATGTGGAATTGTATATGCTAAAGTGAAATAATAAACTTAATTGTATAAAGCCGAGTAAGGCATGGGAAATATTTTATTATATTCGAAATGAGATAAAAATGCATAATTATATGTAAGCTTGAATTAATTGGGTGGATTAAATAATTGTATATGTATCAAGGTATAGTTATACATGAAAATGGAATGTGATTGATGCTGGAAATTGAAAATGAGGATTTATATATATAAATATATATATATTATGTATAATAGTTGTTCCCGAATGATACATGGGAATATTAAAATAGACTAGATGAGTGGGGTTTATTATATGCATGTAAATATGTATATCTCTTGATTAGTTGAAATAAGCATATGGAAATCCGGTTTTTTTTTTTAATAATTACCGAATGTGATGTGGATTGGGATTAAACGTTTATAACAAAATTAAATGTGTGGTTGATTTATGTATGAAATTCGGTAGCATAGAAATTTGGATAAATATTTATGGATTGAGTAGTAGTATTTAAATATGGATCTTGGAAATAGGTGGTGGTATTGAATAATTAATTTAGTATATATATGTATTGATGGTTGCCGAATATGGTGGGTTAAAATGGGAGCATGAACTACGATTAATAGATGTTTTATTGAGGCATAGAAAATATGGATAGTGAACATATATTTATATATTATATAAATATATATATGTTTATGTGGTTGAGGAAAGGATTTATTTACCAAGCACCGGGTGTGTGAGTTATCATTTTTCATTTCTTCAAGGACCAAAATACCTAATAAAGGTAAATGAAAGTGTCAGGTAAATCTCTAAGTAAATAATTATCGTATATTATTTTCGTAAATTAGCATATGCTGAAATTTGGAATTTTTGTAATTATATGTGAATTAGCCGAATTTAGCTAAGTATAAAATTGATTCGGTTAAGTTATTTGTGTGATATGTGCTATCGAATGTTCATATAATGAGTTCAAAATGCGTAAAAGATTCGATATATGAAATGATTCAGGGGAGAAAATTTAAAGTATTACTACTCAGGCTATGAGCCTAGCAAGCCTTGGGCTGGTGAATTTATCGGGCTTTATGCCTAGCAGGCTTATTGCCGGTGAATGATTATCAGACCTTGGGTCTAGCAGGCTTATTGCCGGTGAATGATTATCAGACCTTGGGTCTAGCAGGCTTATTGCCGGTGAATGATTATCAGACCTTGGGTCTAGCAGGCTTAGTGCCGGTGTGTGATTCAGGCTCATGCCTAGCAGGTTTTATACCGGTGACTTATAATACGAGCTTATGCTTACGGAATGATTGAATTGTGGTGGCAAATGAACAAGCTTAAGCTTATTCAAGTGAATTTGATTATTTGGCCATAAGGTATGTATTGACTTAAGTACAAATTATATGTGATGTTTATTGATTAAGTAAGTTGATAGATAATGTGTTTGTGTATTCGATAGTTTTGGATAGGTGGATAATATGATATTTGATGTTGTTTACTTGCAACATTAGAGTATTCAATGGATGTATGAGTATTTGTACATAAATCAGTTCGGCCATGTGGAGGTTTTATGGATATACATTCGGACATGTGGAATTACTTATATAAATATATGTACTTTCGATTGTATGGAGTAAGTTGTATATGGTACCTATTAAAGTGGTGGTATTCGACTAAGATGATCAAAATGTACTATGTGATTTTATTAAGGTTATAAATGATTTGGTGTATAATAGCAGGCTTTATGTTGGTAAATTATATCAAATTTACTGCCTAGCAGGCTCGGTGTCGGTGTATTGCATTATGCTTTATGCATAGTAAATTTTACGTGAGCAACGGTAAAAATAATCAAATGTGCTAAATGAGTTAAAGTGAACAGGTATGTAACAATTTATTTCCCTTTTAGAAATAAGGTAAGTTGATTATTGATATGTGATACAAGTTAAAAATGACGTTAATGGTAGTGAATGTGTATATGAAAAGCTACATATGGATTAATGCATAAATATGTGATATTAATGTTTGATTTTTTTAGCTTATATTCGGCCTAATGTTACATGAGGAATAAATTGAAATGTAAAATTTATATTAATATTAAAAGATTTATGTGCCTTCGATTAGTAGGTATTTCAAATGTGAACCTTTAACGTGGTTATAGTGATATATATATATATATATATGGGCAAAAATAAGGTCTATGGGATATTAAACATATTAATGATCCATGTGTGTTTGGAAATGTTAAAATTTAGGTGTAGATAAATGTTTGGTAGTTAAATTTCATAAGTATGGATTGTTTATACCGTAATAAATTATCAATGTCATTGAGGTAATATTTGAATTAAGTTAAGCTATGAATTAAGTGAATGAAACCATATGTTTAAGCATATGATGGGTTATATCCTGTTTAATGATATAAATATATGTATGATATGGAAATGCGAAATTCATATTCGTACCAAAGTTTATATGTGCATTTGTCTATAAGGAAATTGAATGTGAAATTATGACTAACGTAATGTGAATTGTATAAATGTATTATGATAGTATGTGTTCGGTCAAACGGATGCTTGTCCGACAAAACTTATTTCATGTTTAGTTACATGTGGATATTTGAATTTACAAGTATGGTTTGGTTATGTTTTATTAGATTATTATTGTTATTGAGTTATTATTTGCTTATGACTTACTAAGCTATGACACTTACCCTATATGTGTATTTTTACCTATATTCATAGATTTTGGAGGCTAGTTGCAGGCTCGGGATCGTTAGCGAAGTTTATCACACTATCGATCGCTTTGGTGTTTAAAAGCTAAATTAGAAATTTATGGCATGTATAGGCTATACTACTCTTTCAATACAGTTAAAGTTGTATATATATGTAAAGCCATGCGAAAATGGCTTGTACATCTTGTTAAATCTTGGAATTTATATTTTGGTTTGATTATCATCTTTGGTTGTGGTTTTGGTTGATTTGGTTTTTGGGTATATATATATAAGTAAAAAAAAAAAAAAAATTCTGTAGTTAAGTTTAATAATACCTCGTGCTCGACTCTGATAATGGTCTCGGGTAAAGGGTGTTACATCTTCCCTCCGACGAACCGCATATACCAGACCCAGCTGCCTCGCCTCTGTATTACCACAACCTCTGCCTGGTGTTCCGCGACCTCTACCAGAACCATTACCTCTGCCAATCGGACCACGACCCCTCGGCGGCTGCTGTCCACCTCTACCAGTCTGATTAAAACCCTGACCTGCTGGTCGGCTCCTATCTGTTTCTACTGGACAGTCCCTAATCATGTGATCCTTAGACCCACACTTAAAGCATCCCCCGGTCTTTTTCCAACACTCCCCTAGGTGCATCTTTCCACACTGAGCACAAGTACGATCTGACTTCCCATAGCAACCTGCTGACCTCGCGGCCCATCAACTCTAGGTCTTTTCTAAAAATTCCCGGATAATCCTGAAGACCCATAACTCCTCTTATTCTTACCCTGACCTCTGTCCCGGTTCTGTCTCTCAGTATGCTTCACCTCCTCGGCTATTTTCGCTTTCTCCACTAACACCGCAAAGTCCCTCTCCCGCTGTGGAGCTATTAACACCCTTAACTCATCTCGAAGCCCATCTTTGAACTGTACGCAGCGCTCATAGTCAGTTGCCACAATTCCCGGGGCATATCTACTCAAACGAAGGAATTCCGCTTCATACTCGGCTACAGATTTGCCCCCTTGTACCAGGTTCAGGAATGCCTTTCTCTGAGCATCCACATAACTCGCTCCTACGTACTTCCTTTGGAACATAGTCTTGAAATAATCCCAGTCAATTCGGTCCACCTGAGTACCCTCTCTAACAGTGAGTCACCACTGGTAGGCCTTATCCCGAAGCAACGAAACAGCACCCTTTAACTTCTCCTCAGCAGTGCAGTCCAAATCGTCCATGATCCTTTCGACTGCTTCTAACCAATATTCAGCAACATTTGGAGCTACCCCAGATACCCCTCTAAATACCTCGGCTCTATTTGCTCGCAGTCGTTCAGGCACAGACTTTCGAGCCCCTCCACCTAGACCTGCCCCAGCAACTCTTTCCAACACTCGCAACATCGCCTGGGATATTGCGTCATCCCCTCCGGTTTGGCCCTGGAATTCTGCTTCTCCAATCAGTGGTAACGGTGCCTCATTCCCAGACCCGTGTCCAGACCCTGCTGGTTCAGACACCGTGATTCTGCCTCTGCCATGTCCGCGCATATTGCGACCACGTCCCCTAGTACTCATTTCTACCGTTGCGCTTTATCTGTTTTTACGAAATTTTATGCATTAGAGTCTTTCCACTTCTTGTTTAAAGAGAAGTTTTATGCAAAAAGAGATTCAACAGTGGCTTTCCGCAGAAGTACACACATATACCTAAGGGTTCATGTCTCTATAGTATGGTTTCCTAAGCCTATCATCTAAAGTATCATACATCAACATATTCAAATCAACTTACCATGTAAAGAACTTACCTGGCGGACTTGGGCCGAGAACTCGGGTGCCATGCTTCCCTAAGACCATTTAATGAAAACTTTCAAAAACCCATTTTTAGTTCAACTTTGAAAATGTTGTGGGCTTCAAAACCCAAGGCCGAGTGTTTAAAACTGGGCTCCGATACCAAGTTGAAACTCCCTAAACCCGGCCTACAAGCCTCGACCGGATCTGACATGTTCCTTCGAAAAATCTTAACAAAATTTCGTTTCATGTTCTTGTAAAAATAAGTCGATTATTAAAACAAGATTGAAATTTTAATGAGTTGAAAGCAAGTTGTTGTTCAATTCTGTATTACATTAAAATATCTCCTTCACATTTCATAAATTAAAAGTAATGCCAAATTTTTGAGCTTATTAAGTTGAAAACCGTAGTTGATTAGGTGATAAAACATTTGAAGTTGTTAAAGAAAAAAATATTTCGTTACTCATTCGCCGATTATCATATGAAAAATGAAACTTAAAACATAAAATTTAAACAGTTAAGTAGTGGCCTTATTACAAATTTAAAATACCAATTAAATCCCGAAAGCAAAGTACGCTAAAGAAAACGCGAAGTTCAACCATACGAAAACCCGAAAACACTGGGCATTGCCCTCACATAGTCCTCGCTGTCCCGGTCAATAGCACTAAGTATCACCTGCAAAAAGTTAGCCCACGAAGGGTGAGTCAACAGACTCAATGTGTAACAGCCAACACGAAGTCCCAATCGATTATAGCCTTAATCTCAAACATTTCGGGCAAAGCCTATCTTTAGTCATATCCGACCATAGGCCCATAACATAGCATACTTATCATAGCATATCAAGTCACATATATATAAAATGGAAATGTAACCCGAACCCACCTAGATATCCAACCTCTACACACCACCCGTACCTACCAATCACACCGTGGGGATTACTAAATCGACCGTCCATCTGCTATACACCCTCGAAGGCAGTCGCTGCAGTCAACTGCACATCGCCCGTATTATGTGGCATAGCCACTAGATAATGTGACAAAGTCACCGGATACAGAATATTGTGACATAAGTCACCGGATTAATGTGGGAAAACCACTGGAACACTTCCCCTTTACATTATCACCCTTATGCCCATGCAACATACAAAATATACGGATATCATGCAATATACCTTACCCCATGGCCATAACGAAATTTACCTATGTTTTCATTAAGGGGTAACGTACCTGAATACACTGTACCATTGAATCGTACCCTTAGCCATGTTCATTCATAACCTTATTAACACATGTTTAACCTTATTACTATTAATCTATCGGGAATTAGTGTGGGGTTACACACTTGATAACACTAAGAACAACGCTTTCGATCTCACTGACACTTTCGCTTGCAGGGATCACAGCGATTTGCTTATCCCTTTTCGATGCTGGCCCACACCCCGGTGGCCAATCCCGCACTGCAGAAACTGAGTGTTTCTTGAATCTGGGGGTAGGGACTACCCCTTTCTCTCCTCCACTGGTACTCGCATCCATTGAATAACACTTATTTAAAAACCCGGTTAATCGGTACGTAAGATCTAAACAAAAATATGTCTATAACTTAAATACCCTTACCGAAATAGATCTGAATCCAGAGACTCCTCCTTTATCTCTGTCGAACTCCCCCTAAAATACCATAGTTAGAATCGACCAACCCTTAATAAATAACATGGCATTCGGCCGAATACTACAACTCCCCTTACCTTGCTCGATTAAATCCCGAAAATTGTCACCTGTCCTTGGAAGTTATCGAAATCCCTATATGATTTATGTTAGATTCGATTCTAACATTAATGGACAAAAGTAAGTGGCCTTTAGCCTAAAGTCATACTTTGCTTACCTTAAATATCCAAATCCCGAAAGATCTCCTTCTAATCATCGACTACAAAGATCCCGAAACCCACCTTCATGGTTTTGGCCAAAAGAATAAAAGGGATTAGTGTCCTTGATTTTGGCTAACCACAGGGAAAAGAAAGAGAGACCGAATGATAATTAACCCTTACCGTAATATTAAGATCGAATGAACACCTTTTCTTGGAAACACAGAGAGATTCGGTCACAATAGACGGTTGATCGGCTTTGATAGAGAAATAGAAAAAGAATCAGTTTTGGATCAACAGTGAGATGATGATGTGATTCAGCTTTTGATGCTAAAGAATAAATCGGTTTTAAAAGGGGTAGAGATGCAATCGGCTATGGAGAGTAATGACAAAAGATGTGGGATTCGGCTTTAGTGACAAGTGAGCAAATCTGCTAAGGTCTTAGCAAATGGAAAAAGGTTTCTTCGACTTTTGAAAATGGAGGATTCAATGCAAAGAAGAAGAAAAGAGGTTGAAGTCTTGTATGGTTTCAGTTCTAGTGGGAATGAGAGGGTAGGTTTTGGCTTTTAGAGGGTGAATGAAGAAAGAATAAGATGAGGAGAAGATACACAAATGGTTCTTTTACTTTCAGCTTTTGGTCAAGAGAGAAAAAAAGGGGTGCAAATTTTTGGCAAAAGCAGAGATGAGAAGAAAGCTTTCGAAAGGGAGAAAAATGACCACCCACTCACCTTATTTCAGCATCTAAAGCCCCTAGCATAGTCACTCCTCCCCTTGGCCGAAAATGCCACACCAAGACCCCTCCATTCGGCCAACTCTTCTTCTCTCTATCAGATTCCTTCTTTTCCTCCTATTTCTTCTCTTTTTCACTCATTCAAATGAGTTTAAATGAGTCAACACCTATCTCCCTTCTTACCCGAATTTTCAAGTGCCTTGACCAAGTCCAATGCTCATCTATTCAGAGTCCCTGTGCCGTCCAACTCTGCACTGCCCTTGACGCAAAAGAACCTCCAAAATGCTTCACTTACTACTCGAACCTAGGCCCCTTCTCACTCCTTGAGGCATCACTCTCCTCTGCTCTAAGTGGCGCCTCCTTTGCCACTTTACCAACTGAATTCTTGTGTCATAAGCCACATACTAACCTTCTCAAGGCCTAGCGCTCCTAAGTCCTCCCCTAACAGCTTAAAGTCAAATATTTTTCTAAGGCTCCTACCTACATCCCAAGGTTCCCGAAGCCCCCAAAACACATACAAACCACGCACAAGCATGCTACCACATATATTTAAGTTAAAACACATAACCCCTAAATCCCGGATATTACATTGGCATTGTACGACTATTCTGAGCTTTCTGAGTATCCTACTAGATTCCTAATGATTCATTGGGCAAATCTGTGATACGAATTACAATTCCAAGATAAGAACAAATACGTGAATGTACATCCATTTTAGGTATGTTGATATGTATATATGTTTTGTATAAGCATGGAAGGTAAGTATGTATGTGCATTAATGCAAATGAACATTTAAGATATATGTATGCTTGAGATATGAGCAAATGAGATCTTTGGGATGCGTGGATTGGTAAGAAATAGCAAACCAAGTGAACAAAGAGTTCATTTATGTGCTTGAATTAAGGATATGTTAATGAATTCAAATTGCCATACTTATGAATGAATTATGTTAAGTTATTTGTATATGACTTACTAAGCTTCTGGAAAGCTTACTTTGTGTGCGTTTCTTCTATTTTATAGGTCGTCAAAGCTACTGATGGCTCGGGACCATCACGGATTGTCATCACACAACTAATCTCTTTTTGGTACATTTTGAAATTGTATATGGCATGTATAGGCTAGTCTTGGTATAAGTTGTAAAGTGAACTTGGCCATGTGACTTGGCTAGACATGTTTTGATATATGCTTAAAGAAGTATGATATGTGAAGTTGTTTTGGTATGATTAGTAGATATATGAAATGGTTTTGAAATGGTAAGTATATAGATGATGGGTGCTTGAGCATAAATGAGATTTGATCATGCAAATTGGTATGTTTGGAATTGGTTTGAATGGTTAGATTGAATGAATATTGAATGGATTGTAGTGTGATTACCTTAGTTGACAAATATGCATGATTTGGTTGGCTATTTGGTATGTTTTGACGGTCATAGGTGAATGAAATAGGATGATATATGTTGATTATAGGTTTGAACCTTATGGGTGGCATATTGGCCTTGTAGATAGCCTATAATGTCACACGATTGTGGCACATGGGCGTGCCTAAGACCGTGGGAGAATTGGCAGAATGTTGCCTAAAAGCAACAAGGCCTTAACACGGGCGCGTTTGGTGACCGTGGTGGGGAAGTCAGTATAGGACCACGGCTAGGACACACGGTCTAGCCGGTAGCCGTAGGAACCAAGTCGAGTATATAGACATGAAAGGACACACGGGGTGTCTCGGCCGTGGAGGCACACACGTCTCCTCTCTACGCGCGTGTCTCCTGTGTATTTTAGAAAAGTTTAAAATTTTCATGAAATTTCATATGTTCTCGACTCAATTTCTAAGCATTATTAAGGTCTCGAGGACCCGTTTAAGGGACATTATGTCTGAGAATGATGATTGAATGTATGATTTTGTCTGTGAATATTTTCGATCTGTCTGATAACGCTCCTAACCTTAATCCGACGACGGACACGGGATAGGAGTGTTACATAGCCCCATGATAGTTGTGTTGGATTTGGTGCCCTAAGTGTAGCATTTTCATCTAAGTACACTTGTAATTTTTTAAAACATATTGATTAATAAAATTATTCATGAACTAAATTAATATATTTTGTATAATTTTCCTCACATGGTGTTTGCATGCAAAGCAAAATAGAATCAAATGTTGCTCATTAGTTATCTAAATGTTTAACTAATACTAAGCGGTGTTACATGGTCGGATCGTAGTCAGAAAGACAGCTTGTATTAGTAGACGAACCTAAACATGCCTTAGTCTAATAAAAAAGTGAGCAAACCAATTAAAAGACTAATATGTTATCTATCAAGTCCAATTGTGGAGATGTCTTGCCTTGGGCATTGGGGCAGATGGCTCCCAGAAAATAGAGACATAGATGTGACTGACTGGACTGACAGTACATCAGACAAGACCCAAGCAGAATAGATCCTGGATCCATTTATGGATTTATTCAATTGTGGCATTCATAGTGTGACATGCCTAAATCCTGAGTTTATGGCAGACTATATATGCGTAACTCATACACTTTGATGTAAGTAAAAGCTTGAGTTCAAATAGATAAGGAACTGAAAATTGGTGCGTTGGGTGTGTAACTTCTGTAGTATGTAGCGGCATTTATAATAGTGGAGTTTATAGCCCAAAACATGGGTAAATGATATCCTCTCATCGTGGTTGATGAAAAGTAAACATCGCCACAAAGATGGATGACTTGATCACTATTTGATAATGATTGACTTTTCTTGAAAGAAGATATAACGGTTATCATGAGATAAAATAGTATCATCTTGGTGGAATGGATACTATCCTAAAGAGATCAAGGATACCCTATGAGGGTAACACACTAACAACAAGGTCATTGGACGAGCACTGATTAGTTGCTTTCGTAATGGTATGTCGTTGGGGAGAGTTCAGTCACAATACTATAGTGGAATGAATTCATGACTAAATGAGTTTATAATTAATAGGTGAAAACCCAGAACTTAATTATAAATCATTTGAGCCTTAACTACATATGTCCAATCGGTCCCTCCGCTAGCTCGTTGAAACTAGAAATGAATTGCATGTTTGAATAGAAATAAACAAAATTAATAGAAAAAGAGAAATAGGAAACATTCAGGAATGATTATGGTTTTCTTCAAAATAGAGAAATAGAATCATTTGGAAAAAGAATATAGGTTTCCAAAAATCAAAATGGAAATGAAAATGAAAATAGAAACTTGCAATCTTATATAGGATTACTTAAAAAATGATGGAAGAATGAGTTTATGTTTTTGGACTGTTTTGAAGCCCGAAAATGAAAATAAATTATTCAGTCATAGTGAACATGTTTAGTTGTGACATATTGAACAAATTTCTTAAAATTTTACTGGAGGTTACATAGTCAAAATTTCACCGTGGTTAAAATTGGGATGAGAAAATTATTTAATATGTTAATATTAAAGTTTATTTTGGGAAATCAAAAAACTGAATCAGATTAGATTATATTAGAGAGTAGTGAGTCAAGAAGGCCCGAGAAGTACTCATAATTACATCCGATGTGAAAGAGGCCCAAAACCCCTCATATAACATGAAGGGGGTGACAACCTTAGTTGAAATACAAGGGTGAGTCGTTCACCCTTTTCCTACTCTAAGTAGGATATTGTTTTTCTATTTAAAATGAACTTCTACAACTTTACAAGGGTTCTACCTTTTCTTCCTATAAATAGATGACACACTAGTAGAGTTATTAACAAAAGTTTTGAGAGATTATTTTTCTGCCAAAAAATAGAGAGAGTTTATTCTTAACTTTCAAATATATTTTTCTAGAATAACAATTTTACCGATTTCTTTTACAAAAGAGACAATTTTAATTTTCACCCAAAAAAGAAAATTTTTTCTAGTTCTGTGTTTTGGTTCAATCGGTTTGAGCCCACACTTGAAGCAATTCATGGTACGAGAATAATAGAGAAGATTCTTTGGTTGAAAGTTGTAAAACATTAAGGATCCATTTATCAGAAAATACAAGTGCGTATTCGGTTAAGGTTTATTTTTATAAATATCACAAACTAAGTCGATTTTCAAAATTTTAATTTTCTGCTGTGCAAGAAAATCATTTTCAAACTGGGTTTTTCCCAAAAATTGGAAATCCATGTTCTTACTAGTTGATCATGATCACCCCAAGGTGGCTTGATTCAAAGGTTGTAGGAATTATTGTTGCAATGGCTTACAAATATTTTCAAGGTTTAATGTAAGTCACATGCATCATCTTAATGCATTTCATATTGTTGCGAATCATTTTTAAACATTTGCTTAATACAAAGATATAAATATATGAATGTTTTATTTTCAGTTTGAAAATTACACCAACTCCCTTATTGAATATATTAAAAATTAATTGAGCAAAAATAACTATAATGAATGGAAACGGAACCTGATAATTGTCATGGGCTATCAAAGGTTTTTGCTAGTTTTCGGACCAGATACAACATTTGCAACGAAAACCTGACACTTACACAAATCATGAAGGAATTACAAACCTATAAGTTGATGTTGAATGGGAGTCAGTTGATCTAAAGAGCATAAGCGAATATAGTCGTCGCTTCTTCCTCAAAAGAAAAGGGAAAATGCACTAAGAAAGGTAAGACTAAGGTCTTTAGGCCACCACAAGTGGAAAGAAAGAGAACAAAAAAGCCTAAAGACTTATCTAAGTCTAAATGCTTATTCTGTAGCAAGAAAGGGCACTTCAAGGCAAACTATAAAGAATGGAAGGAATACCTAGCTACCAAAGGCAAAGATATGGAACTCTTGATGATAGAAGCTTGTTTCAATAAACGACGTGGTCATTGATTTGAGAACCACTAATTATGTTTGTGTTTTTCTATAGGGGTTCGAAGCGACGAAAGATCTTAGAGATCAGAGCTTATTGTTATAGACTGAGAATGAGACAAGTATGGTAGCTAAAGTAGTGGAAGATGTACATATTTATTTTGATAATTTTAGGAAGATTTTTTTAAAAGATGTTTTCTATGTACCAAGTTTTAAAAGAAACTTAATTTCTATTGCATGTTTATAGAGAGATGGCTTGACCATGACTTTTAATAATGGAATTGTAATATTTAAAAATCACAATATTATATGTAATTGATGGATGTGAAATAATCTCTATTTCATCAAACCAAAGATGTACACGCTATTTGAGATTGAAATATCGAATAAAAGACTTAAAACTTCTGTAACAGTCCTGTTTAGACCTTAGTCGGAACAGTGGTTTCGGGACCACAAATCTGAGTTAGTAAAATATTTTAATATTATTTTCTGTCTCTGCAGTATATGATTAAGCATGTGTTAAATTTCTGTGAATGAAATTTTCTGATTGGATTGCTTAATTTGATAAAAGGATTTAATCGTGAAAGATGAAAAATTTGCATGCTTTATGAAAAGATACCTATTTGTCATGTCTTTATAAGTATGGAGGCTTTATGTGGCAATTAAGCCAATATTAAGGTTAGTGGATGGGTAAATGACAAAATAACCTTAATGTTTATTTTGTCTTATATGTTTATTAAAAGGCTAAATGGGTAAATTGATAAATCAAAGATAATTAAATGAAACTAAAGCATGAAAATGGGATAGTTCTCATCTTTTGTGCCGAAAATTAGTAAAGAAAAAGAAGAAACAATAAGCTAGGTTTTGGCTAGCTTTTGATCCAAATTTAAGGTATGTTTTGACTTTGGTTTTTGATGATTTTTATGTTTTTGAGATTGTTGCTTAGTCTACTATCAAGCCCATGTTGTAATTTGAAGAATTGATGATGTTTATGAGATGTGCCATTGATAAAATGGCGAGCTTTGTGACGAGTATTGGTGTTAAATGAAAGATATGTGTTTAATGAACATGTTTTGTTCTTGAATTTTTGGTGAATTTAGCTAATTAGGGCTAACTTGTGAAAATAATTATTTTGGAGGACTAAATTGTGAATTTGATGAAAAATATGGACTTGTATGGTCCCTATGGAATTTCGGCTATGCATGTATGTGAATAAATTTTATATATTTGATGTTTTGTGAAATAAGGACTAAAATGTCCAAATGTGTAAATGTGAGGGCTAATTTACAAATTGCCCTCAATGTGTGTTTTTGGATTGAATTGAATGTGTTGGTAAATAAAAGGGTTAAATTTGAATATGTATAGATCAAGAACCGAAGAAAATGGACTTAGATCGCGGGAAATCAAAAGTAGTCGAATAAACGAATCCAATCGATTATCCGAATCTGAGGTAAGTCGATATACAAATAAATGTAATTGTATCGAATTATGTAGGTTCATATAACTATTGATAATGATGAAAGCATATGAGATGTTGTATCCATGAATTCTGAGATAGAATCGATATAATGTTAACGTTTGAAAAGTCCCGTCTGAACCTAGGAATAGATAGGATTGCATATGTCATGACAGAGGTGTCTGTTATGTGATATCATGTAAGACCACGTCTGGGACGTTGGCGTTGATTCGAGATTTCATGTAAGACTACGTCTGGGACATTGGCATCGTATTGATTTGTGTAAGACCCTGTCTGGGACAGTGGCATCGATATCTAATTACATGTAAGACCACGTCTGGGATGTTGGCATTGTACGACTATTCCGAGCACTCTGAGTATCCTATTAGATTCTGAAGGGTTCAATGGGCAAGTCTGAGAAACGAACGACTATGTGATTTGTATATCTGTTTCAAGTACGTTTGATATGTACACTATGTATGTATGGAAGGTAAGTGTCTATATGAACTTACTAAAGTGAATATGTGTATTGTAATGATGAGATAAAATGTGATTATAAGCTTGAATGTGCTATATGTATATGTGGTATTTGAGTTGAAAAATGTGGCAAATTATGGCTAAAAAAATGAGCCAAAGAATATGTGATGAATATTGAAATGAGAAACATTAATATCATTGAATCAATATGATTATGTACACTTTATGTTAAATTTATTTGTATATGGCTTACTAAGCTTTTGAAAGCTTACTCTGTGTGTGTGTTTGCTCTGTTTTATAGATCGTCAAAGCTATCGAAGGCTCGGGGATCGTCGAGGATCGTCATCACACTACTCAATCTGGTTTTGGTACTTTGAAAATGTGTATATAGCTAAATGTGGCATATATAGGCTAGTCATTTTGGATTATGTTTGAAATGTGTATAAATAGCCATGAGATGTGGCTAGATAAATGTTGGTAAAATGCATGAGAGAATATGATATATGATTCATGTTTTGGTATGGCTTGATAGCAAATGAAATGGTCAAGGCTAAGGTAAGCATATGAATGCTGTAACATCCTAAAAATGGGGCTATTTGTGATTGAATGATTTTTCTTGTGTTTGAATTGCCATGGTATTAATCGTGGAATGATAAGACTTAATTAAGGGTTTTGGGTTGGCTCGGGATAGTAGAAAATTTTGTTTGAAAGCTTTAAAGGTAGGGAGCCTTAACAAGTAGGGGTTACAAGAATAAATAGAGGGTTTATTGACATAAAAATCAGCTTGGTAAAGTGGCAAAAGGAGGGCCACTTAAGAGTTACATGTGACGCCACAAGGGATGAGGGAGAGCTTGTGTTCGAGTCACAAAAATTTCCTTTTTGCTCTTTAAGTGGGACGGCAATAGGGGGAGAGTTTTTCTCTCTTTAAACTCTTTTTATTTATTTATTTAGATAATAAGATGATGGAAGATAAAGAGGGATATTATTTGGATTATTAAGATTATTAATTGATTAACGGGGATTAATTCAAATTAATTTGAATTAATTCAAATGGGTGGCTTGAAGTGAATTGGGGGGTTGACTAGAATTTGAACTTCTTGTGGAAAGGAGCGGGCGGCAAGCTTGAAGGGGGGTGCCGAATGCCTATAAAAGCATCAGTTGACCACCTTGCTTTCTTTTTGTCATTTTTGCTAAGTGCTCAAATCCCTAACCCTCCTTTTGTTCTTCTTTTTATTTTCTCCATTCTCTCAAACCCCCTTCACCAAAACTCTTAGCACCTTTCTTCCCTATTATTTTCTTTCTCCCCTTGGCCGAATACACTCCCTTGGAAGTGCCGAATTTCCTTTCCTCCTATTAACTCACTTTGGCCGAATAGTACAGTGGCATAGATACTTCGGGATTTCTCTGTTATTCAATCGATTGTAAAGGTAAGGGATGGCCGAACCTTCTTTTCGTATTTTTTTCTTTTCTTTGTCGACTTGTGGAAAATTCGAAATTTCGGCATTTGCAAGCAGGAAACTAACAACTCTTTGAAAACCGATTCCATCTAGGAACTCCGGGATTTTGAGATCGTCAACCAAGCCCCTAATCTCTAGCATTCGGCTTTGGTAAGTGGTGGTAAGGGCCTATTGTTAATGGATTATTCTTTTAAGTGATTAAAAGCCGAAGGCTATTGACAGTGTCATTTGACCGATTATTTGGTAAAGCAGATTCGTGTATCAAGTGCGGTGGTTAGTAGCCAAAAGGGAAAAGGTAAGATTTCGGGTTCACAAGGAACCTCGCTCAAATAATTTGATTTGGCCGAATGGGCCATAATACTAACCCAAGTGTTTGGCCGAATATAGGGACAAGTAGATCTAGGGTGGCCGACTTTTCTTTTCGGGATTTAGGACTATCGTGGTGACAGGTGTTTACATACACACCTTATAACTTATTAACTGTGCTAAATGTTGTGAATGCTAACTCTAATTTATGTAGCATTGGATTTAATATCATATCGGTATAAGTGACGATTCAGGTAAGTACCTGTTAATATGAGTTACTATTTGATGCTTTTGGGAAGCATGGCATGTTTATTATTTGTAACTTAAATATCTGATGGCATGAGATCAGTTATATCATGATTTGATATGGGTTGATGAGCGGAGGGGGCATTGCTATTTGTGTCGACGGACACCAGTGATTTGGTATCACATGTGACTTCAGTCACCAGAGGTTTGGCACCTCCAGAGGTTTGGCACCTCATAGCGTCTCGTCCCAGTGGCTTAGTACCACAGTGGGTTGGCCTCACAGATGATAATACGGGATTGACGCCAGTGATTTGGTATCACACGATGGGTTGGCCCCATCAATCGATTTGTGTCTTCGGACACTAGAGGTTTGGTACCTCCAATAATTTGGCATCACATCTGTGACTTTAAGTCACCAGTGGTTTGGCACCACCAGTGGTTTGGTACCACACGGGGTAGAAAAAGGTGTTACGGATGGTTAGGTTGGGTGCATGACTTAATGCATGTTAAATAGTTATAATTTGTGTATGATGAGGTATTAAACTGGGGAAGGGTTACATACTGAGTCTTGGTGACTCACCTTCTCCTTTACATTTTTCAGGTGACACGTAGATCGCGGATAAGGAGCCGGATGGACTCGAGGTGGCCATGCAGTGGACTTGATTTAAATGAACTTTAAACTTTAGTTATTTTTATTTTACTGTTGGTTAAATTTTATTTCGGATGTAATAAGGCCTCCTAATACTCTACTTTGTTACTTTACATATTTTGGATAATCTGTTTTAAACTATTTTATTAATATTAGATTAAATACACATGTTTTCCGAACCTTAAACGGAAAATATTTTATCGTGCCATCGGGCACATTTGGAATTTTATGATAACTTGACTTAATTAATTACCCAATTAAACACGAAGTATGGTTTTCACACGACAATCAAATGAAAGGTTTTCGACAACTTAAATGGATTTAGAAAAAAAAAAAAGAATTTTTCAAAAATATTTTCCACTGTGACAAACTAAATTCGGCCATAAAGTTTGGGCCGGGTTTGGGTTGTTACAAAATTGGTATCAGAGCCCAGTTCAAAGCTCGGCTGTGGGGGCCCAAGGCCCAAAAATGTTTTGGTAGGCCTTATGGAATAATTTTTGGTTTTTGAACAGCATGGCCCGAGTCTTCGGCACCGATCCGCCCAGGTAAGTACATCTGAACTTCTTTGTGAATTATTTTCTGTAGAAGGGTAGGAAGCATGGAACGTAGATAGACTTATAGGAACTTGAACCCTAGGATTAGGTTACTCAAACACACCAAACAAGACATAAGACTTAATGAACTAAACCAACCTATGACTTAGTCAGAGCTAGGTGTGTGGTAACCCCCAGCACGCATGTCTAGGATTGGATCCTAAGAGTCCGGTATTTAAGCAGACCTCGTGACTCACCTCCTCTTCGCAGTATCCTGCAGTGCGTAACCGGTTCACCCTAACTCAGAGGGCTCAGTGGTGTGGCAACCTCTGTGCGCATGTCTAGAAAGGTTCAGTGGGAGCTTGGTATTTAAGCAGTCCGCTGACTCACCTCCTCTTCACTCGAGTCCTGCCTGGTGCGTAGCTTTGGTTCACCCTGACCAAGAGGGCTCGGTCATAGGCTAAACCTAATGACTAAAACCCGAAAGGGAACTAGCCATGTTTTCGAAAAAGAAGGAAATAACAAAACCCTAGTTCTTCAAAAACTTTCAAAATTACTCTTTTGAATTTGAGAACAACCATTTTTACAACATTTTCTCGGAAAATTTGATTTATGAAAAATTACAAAAATGCCCTTAGGGGTGAAATTACCAAAATACCCTTGGTTCATAAAATATCAACTCAATGGTTTTGCCCAAAAATCTCATTATTCTATCAAAATCCAACAACTCTACTTTGATTATCATCAATAAAATACTTGGGTTTTGGAAAATTACGAAAACACCCTCAAATTGCAAAATTACCGAAATGACCCTGGTTTTTGAATCTTTACAAACATCACCTCTTAAAAAGGAAAACTGTCAAGAAGGAACCCTCCGAGTTTTACAACTGTTAAAATATACCTGATTTACTGAAATTACAAAATTTTCCCTAATTTACAAAATTACCAAAATACCCCTGGTTTCCGGAACGATGCTATATCTTTAAATTTTACAAATTTTCAGAAACAACCTCCGGTTGTGGGAACTTCAAAGTGACCTGCCTTATTAAAGTTTTGAATTCCCTCAGATTTTATTATGAAAATACCCATGTAGAAAAATGACGAAAATACCCCTGGGATAGAAACGGACAGAAATGTCCAATGAGTGAATAAGTAGGGAAAGTATTAGGGAATGGATGTACCCTTCTGTTTGAATTAGGATAGAAGACTTAAAACATTGTTTGCTCGAAAGAATCCCTGATTAAACTGTTTTCATAAAACTTCTTCGCTAATAATCAAGTGGAACAAGTACTAATTCATAAAATTTTCCTAATCAGATTAAAAGCGCAGTAGATAGAATGAGTTCTAGAGGACTTGGACGCTGTGGACGCGGTAGGGGTAGGATGACGGTGTCTGAACCCGTCAGTCGGGTCAAGGTTTCGAAAACAAAGTACCACCGCCACCACCACCTCCAAGTTTTGGAAATGAGGAGCAAGATCCGAACGGGAGGAGAGGCGTGATCGTAGTCGTGTTGCGAGTTCTCGAGTTGGTGGTCAATTTGGTGGAAATTTAGGAGCTCGAAAATCTGTTCCCGGCGAGTCGGTCTAACTGAGCTGAAGTGTTCCGAGGTGTGTCGAGTGGCACCCAGGTGCAAATGAATCTTGGGCCGAGTCCACTGAAAGGATCATGGGCGATCTCGACGACTAGTGAGGAAAAGTCGAAAGGGGCGCGTGTCGCTCTTGAAGGATGAAGCGTGTCGATGGTGGCTCACGGTTCGAGACTCGGTGCCATAGCGAGATGATCTTACGTGGGATTACTTTAGAGTTGCTTTTTAGAAGAAGTACGCGGGTACTAGCTACACTGACGCGCAGAGGAAAGCTTTTCTGGGGATAGTGCAAGGAACTAAGTCAGTGTCGGAGTATGAGGCGGAATTTTTAAGGCTGAGTAGATATGCTAGAGGTATCGTAGCTACTGAACATGAACGTTGTGTCCGCTTTGAGGACGGACTTAGAGATGACTTGAGGCTGATAATTGCTCCACAGCAGGTTCAGGAGTTTTCGTCGCTAGTGGAGAAGGCTAAGGTAGCCGAAGGGATCAAGGAGTCCGTGAGGCAGAATTATGATAAGAATAAGCTGAAAAGAGGCTTTGGGTCGTCTGAGTCAAGTGGTAATGTTCGAAAAAGGCTAGCAAGCAGTGGGCCAAATCAAAGTAGCAAGGCCCATGGCTACTAATCGAGAGACCACTTCGAGTGTAATCGTTGTGAAAATCACATTGGGAGGTTGTTGGACCGGTGAGAGGGTTATTTTGAATGTGGGTCTTTGGATCACCGTGTGAGGGATTGTCCCCTGGCGAGCTCGGGAATCGATCGGAGGCGAGCCGTGCATCGAATAGAAATGTGAGACCACGGAGAGGTTGTGGTAATGGTAGAGGAAGCAACGGTCCCTAACCGAGGTCGTGGAATTCGAGGCGGTGCGAGCAACACACGAGGCTAGGCGGCTGGCTTGGTTTATCTGTGAGGACGTCGCGAGGAGGGTGACGCACCGGATGTCATAACCGGTACATTTTTAATTTTCGGTCTTCCTTATGTTGTATTAATTGATGTGGGTTCGACGCACTCATACGTTGCTAGTAGTGTAGTAGAGACTATGAACCTATACTCAAAAGCGCTTCTAGGAGATGATCGTAATTAGCCCTTTAGGCCATTCTCAGTAGTGGTGAACAAGCTTTATAGGGATGTACCCTAGAACTCCAAGGGGTCGTATTTGTAGTGATCCCGATGGAACCGCGTTTGGGGAGTTCGATTTGACCCTTGGAATGGATTGGTTGGTTAAGTATCGCGCGAGATTGGATTGCGCGCTAAGCGCATGGTTCTTAAGATGGTGAGGGGATGAGGTGACTATGATTGGTAATAGAAGGAATTACCTATCCATGTGGTGTCGACCTTGAAGGCTGAAAAGATGGTCAGAAAAGGGTGCGAGGCGTATTTAGTTCGCATTTGTGCTTTGGAGGCTAAAGAGTCAGAAGTGGAGAAGGTCCGAACGGTTGGGGAATTCACTGATGTGTTCCCAGAAGAACTTTCGGGTCTGCCTCCAGACCGGGAAGTTGAATTCGGTATAGACTTGCTACCCGGAATGGCACCTGTGTCTATAGCACCGTACTGGATGGCACCAAAGGAATTGATGGAGCTGAAGGCTCAAATTCAGGAACTTTTGGATAGGGGGTTTATCCGACCAAGTATATCTCCGTGGGGAGCACCTGTGTTATTTGTCAAGAAGAAGGACGGTTCGATACGGATGTGCATCGACTACCGTCAGTTAAACAAGTTAACAATCAAAAACAAATACCCATTGCCTCGGATCGATGACTTGTTTGACCAATTGAAGGGTGCATCGGTGTTTTCGAAAATAGACCTTAGGTCGGGTTATATCAACTTAAGGTGAAGGAGGTTGATGTGCACAAGACAGCATTTTGAACGAGGTATGGGCATTACGAGTTTCTGGTAATGCCATTTGGATTGACCAACGCACCGGCGGCGTTCATGGACTTAATGAATAGAGTATTCCAATAGTACTTGGATCAATTTGTCGTGGTATTTATAGACGACATATTAGTTTATTCAAAGACGGAGGAGGAGCATGACAGGCATTTACGTATAGTTTTACAAGTATTGAGGGAGAAGCAATTGTATGCCAAATTCAGTAAGTGCGAATTTTGGCTTAGGGAGGTGGCTTTCTTAGGTCACGTGGTGTCAGCGGGAGGGATTAGAGTGGATCCCCGCAAGATTGAAGCGGTGTTGGATTGGCAACCGCCTAGGTCAGTGGCCGAAATTCGAAGCTTTTTGGGTCTAGCGGGTACTACCAAGATTTGTGGAGGATTTTCTCTTATTGCGCGCCATTGACTAAGTTATTAAGAAAAGGAGTCCCATTTGTATGGTCGGAGAAGCAGCAAGAAAGTTTCGATAAGCTAAGGAAGATCTTGTCAGAAGCTCCAGTTTTGGTACACTGAGAGCGGGGAAGTCATTTATAGTTTCTTCGTGACGCATCCCATACCGGTTTTGGGATGTGTGTTGATGCAGAAGGAAGGTAGTAGCCTATGCATCCCGTCGATTAAGATTGCATGAGGTTAACTACCCAACGCATGACTTGGAGCTAGCGGCTGTAGTCTTCGCTTTGAAAATATGGAGACATTATCTGTATGGGGAGAAGTCGATAGTCTACACGGATCACAAAAGTTTGAGGTATCTTTTGACTCAGAAGGATCTGAACTTGAGGCGCAATACCGATGGATTGAACTGTTAAAGGACTACGATCGCTCAATAGAGTACCATCCGGTAAGGCTAACGTGGTGGTGCGCGCGCGTTGGCGGGAAGGTCATCGTGAGACTTAAGAGCGATGTTCGCCCACCTCAGTCTATATGACAATAGGAGTCTGTTGGCAGAGCTGCAAGTTAAGCCAACTTGGGTCGATGAGATTAAGGACAAGCAGATAGTAGACGAAGGATTGAATGCTAAGAGGGTGCAAGTGCAAAATGGTAGTTTGGAAGGGTATAGTTTGACTGATCAGGGTGTATTGTGTTTTCAAGGACGGCCACAGTATGCCAGAGATGTGGAATCGAGACAAAGAATTCTCCAAGATGCACATAGCAGCCCATACGCTATGCATCCCGGAGGCAGCAAAATGTATGGAGATTTGCGGAGACAGTTCTGGTGGCCGGGGTTGAAACGTGAGGTAACTAAATTTGTAGGAAGGTGTCTGACGTGTCAGTAGGTTAAGGCTAAACACCAGTTGCCATCAGGGCTACTTCAGCCAGTAAAGATCCCTCAATGGAAATGGGAAAGGATTACTATGGATTTCGTCAGTGGGCTACCCACGACGCCAAAGAAAAGGATGCGCTTTGGGTGATTGTGGACCGTCGACTAAGTCACTCACTTCATACCGCGTAGGGTAGATTTTCCTCTTGAAGCTAGCTAAGCTAAGCTGTATGTGGCTGAGATAGTAAGCTTGCATGGTGTGCCCGTGTCAATTATCTCGGATAGGGATCCGAGGTTCACGTCAAGGTTCTGGAAAGCGTTGCATCAGGCTTTGGGTACACAATTAGATTTCATCTGACTTTCCACCCACCCACAAGACGAGGCGATGGAAAGGGTTATACAAATCTTCGCTGAGGGGTTGTGTTTTGGACTTCAGTGGTAGTTGGGAGGAGTATCTACCATTGGCGGAATTCGCTTATAACAATAGTTATCAAGTGAGTATTCAGATGGCTCCATATGAAGCACTATATGGACGGAAATGCCATACCCCTACATGTTGGACGGAGTTGGGAGAACGACAAGTTTTGGGTCCAGAATTGGTTACTGAAACTGAGGATAAGGTTAAGGTAATTCGGGCTCATCTTAAGGAAGCATCAGATAGACAGAAGTCTTATGCTGATCTGAAACGTAAGGAAATGGAGTATAATGTAGGAGACAAGGTCTTTCTGAAGGTGTCACCTTGGAAAAAGGTGTTGAGATTTGGACGAAAAGGGAAGCTAAGCCCAAGGTTCATTGGCCCATATACAATGCTGAAGCGAGTGGGACCGGTAGCTTATCAGCTCGAGCTGCCGGCGGAGTTGAGTCAGATCCATGACGTTTTCCACGTGTCGATGCTTAGGCGATATCGGTTAGATCCATCGCACGTTGTGCCAGTCACTAAGATTAAGGTCGACTCAGATTTGTCCTTTGAAGAAGAACCGGTTCAGATCTTAGATCGAGATGTCAAGGTTTTGCGTAGGAAGTCAGTGCCTTTGGTGAAAGTGCTATGGTGAAACCATGGTGTAGAAGAAGCTACGTGGGAACCCGAGGATGTGATGCGGCAGCAATACCCCCACCTCTTCTAGTCAGGTATTTTTGAGGCTAAAATTATTTTTAAGGGGGGTAGAACTGTAACATCCTAAAAATGGGGCTATTTGTGATTGAATGATTTTCCTTGTGTTTGAATTGCCATGGTATTAATCTTGGAATGATAAAACTTAATTAAGGGTTTTGGGTTGGCTCGGGATAGTAGAAAATTTTGTTTGAAAGCTTTAAAGGTAGGGAGCCTTAACAAGTAGGGGTTACAAGAATAAATAGAGGGTTTATTGACATAAGAATCAGCTTGGTAAAGTGGCAAAAGGAGGGCCACTTAAGAGTTACATGTGACGCCACAAGGGATGAGGAAGAGCTTGTGTTCGAGTCACAAAAATTTCCTTTTTGCTCTTTAAGTGGGACGGCAATAGGGGGAGAGTTTTTCTCTCTTTAAACTCTTTTTATTTATTTATTTAGATAATAAGATGATGGAAGATAAAGAGGGATATTATTTGGATTATTAAGATTATTAATTGATTAATGGGGATTAATTCAAATTAATTTGAATTAATTCAAATGGGTGGCTTGGAGTGAATTGGGGGGTTGACTAGAATTTGAACTCCTTGTGGAAAGGAGTGGACGGCAAGCTTGAAGGGGGTGCTGAATGCCTATAAAAGCATCGATTGACCACCTTGCTTTCCTTTTTGTCATTTTTGCTAAGTCA
Organism: Gossypium bickii; assembly: GCA_025503065.1. Classification (NCBI taxonomy): domain Eukaryota; kingdom Viridiplantae; phylum Streptophyta; class Magnoliopsida; order Malvales; family Malvaceae; genus Gossypium; species Gossypium bickii. The sequence continues at coordinate 70,189,962 of CP106709.1, forward strand.
TCAAATCCCTAACCCCTCCTTTGTTCTTCTTTTATTTTCTCCATTCTCTCAAACCCCTTCAGTCGAAACTCTTAGCACCTTTCTTCCCTATTATTTTCTTTCTCCTTGGCCGAATACACTCCTTGGAAGTGCCGAATTTCCTTTCCTCCTATTAACTCACTTTGGCCGAATAGTGCAATTGGCATAGATACTTGGGATTTCTCTGTTATTCAATCGATTGTAAAGGTAAGGATGGCTGAACCTTCTTTTCGTATTTTTTTCTTTTCTTTGTCGACTTGTGGAAAAGCCGAAATTTCGGTATTTGCAAGCAGGAAACTAACAACTCTTTGAAAACCGATTCCATCTAGGAACTCCAGGATTTTGAGATCGTCAAAAGCCCCTAATCTCTAGCATTCGGCTTTGGTAAGTAGTGGTAAGGGCCTATTGTTAATGGATTATTCTTTTAAGTGATTAAAAGCCGAAGGCTATTGACAATGTCATTTGAACGATTATTTGGTAAAGCAGATTCGTGTATCAAGTGCGGTGGTTAGTAGCCAAAAGGGAAAAGGTAAGATTTCGGGTTCACAAGGAACCTCTCTCAAATAATTTGATTTGGCCGAATGGGCCATAATACTAAACCAAGTGTTTGGCCGAATATAGGGACAAGTAGATCTAGGGTGGCCGACTCCTCTTTTCGGGATTTAGGACTATCGTGGTGACAGGTGTGTACATACACACCTTATAACTTATTAACTGTGCTAAATGTTGTGAATGCTAACTCTGATTTGTGTAGCATTGGATTTAATATCATATCGGTATAAGTGACGATTCAGGTAAGTACCTGTTAGTATGAGTTACTATTTGATGCTTTTGGGAAGCATGGCATGTTTATTATTTGTAACTTAAATATCTGATGGCATGAGATCTGTTATATCATGATTTGATATGGGTTGATGAGCGGAGGGGGCATTGCTATTTGTGCCGACGGACACCAGTGATTTGGTATCACATGTGACTTCAGTCACCAGAGGTTTGGCACCTCATAGCGTCTCGTCCCAGTGGCTTAGTACCACAGTGGGTTGGCCCCACAGATGATAATACGGGATTGACGCCGGTGATTTGGTATCACACGATGGGTTGGCCCCATCAATCGATTTGTGTCTTCGGACACCGAGGTTTGGTACCTCCAAAGATTTGGCATCACATCTGTGACTTTAAGTCACCATGGTTTAGCACCACCAAAGGTGGTTTGGTACCACATGGGGTAGAAAAGGTGTTACGGATGGTTAGGTTGGGTGCATGACTTAATGCATGTTAAATAGTTATAATTTGTGTATGATGAGGTATTAATCCGGGGGAAGGGTTACATACTGAGTCTTGGTGACTCACCTTCTCCTTTACATTTTTCAGGTGACACGTAGATCACGGATAAGGAGCCGGATGGACTCGAGGTGGCCATGCAGTGGACTTGATTTAAATGAACTTTAAACTTTAGTTATTTTTATTTTACTGTTGGTTAAATTTTATTTCGGATGTAATAAGGCCTCCTAATACTCTACTTTGTTACTTTACATATTTTGGATAATCTATTTTAAACTATTTTATTAATATTAGATTAAATACACATGTTTTCCCAACCTTAAACGGAAAATGTTTTATCGTGCCATCGGGCACATTTGGAATTTTATGATAACTTGACTTAATTAATTACCCAATTAAACACGAAGTATGGTTTTCACAAGATAATCAAATGAAAGGTTTTCGACAACTTAAATGGATTTAGAAAAAAAAAAGAATTTTTCAAAAATATTTTCCACTGTGACAAACTAAATTCGGCCATAAAGTTTGGGCCGGGTTTGGGTTGTTACAAATGCAATATGAGTATGTATGTTTGATCAATGAAAAGGTTATATGAAAGGCAAAATCTGGATGTATCATGTTATATATATATATATATATATATATATATATATATATATATATATATATATGTTTTAGTTGTGCAAAATGGTATGCAAATTGGGATATTTAGAAATGAGATTGAATGTGAAGATTTGTTGAATATTTGACATGTTTTTTATTGCCAATTGTGCATGAAATTAATTGGTATAATGCTTATAGGTATGACCCAAGTGTAGGTGGCATTTCGGCCTTGCAAATGGCCTATTTTGCATACACGACCGTGGTACAAGGGCGTGCCTGGTGGCCGTGTGAATAAGTCAGTAGTTAGCCTAATTTTACGCGGCCATGGCACACGGGCATGTCTGGTGGTCGTGTGGATAAGTCAGTATACATGCTCTGTTTTGGCACAACCGGGACACATTGGTGTGTCTAGTAGCCGTGGGAGGCACACGGCCTGACCACTCGGGCGTGTGACCTCTGTAACTTTGAAAAAAAATAGTTTTAAATTTCTGAGAAATTCCATATGTGTTCGATTTAGTCCCGGCTTTATTCTAAAGCATAATTAATGTAACATCCTGGAATTTGAGGCCATGCATTATTTTTGTGTTGCTGTGTGTTTGACATGTTTTGGTTGATATTTTGGTGTGTTCGGGGGTCCTGGAAAGGCTCGGGGTTAAGCTTGAGCCTTGATGAAAATTTTGTTTTTAGGCTCTTTAGGGGGAGAGCTGGTGGAGGCAGGCCTTAAGCATAAAAATTTGTGTTTTATGCCACAAGAAATGAGATGGTAATGTGGCAATGAGACGCCACTTAGAGTGTAGGGAAGTGGCGTCACAAGGGAGAAGCAGTAGGGAGGAGGTTCGAGTCCCACAAACCTCACTTTGGAGCTTTATTTTTGCGCTTAGGGACCTAGAGTGGTAGATTCGGCAAGGGCTCTTCAAGGATGGGTGTTGAAGGAGTCAAAGTGTTTGAATGGATGGCCATAAGGAGGTGTGGAGTTTGAATCAGTCAAACTGATTCAAACGAATGAAGGGGAGTGAAAGTAGGAGAAAAACGTGAGAATGGATGTTGGGGGAAGTGATAGCCGAATATGGGTAAATTGAAGGGGGAGTTTCGGTTAGTGGTCAGGATAGGTGAGTGTGCCGAAAGTGCAAAAGGTCTTAGGCAACATTTGTGTAATTTCGGTCATTAGAGGGGTGATATTATGCCGTTTGGCGGCTAGCACCTTTTGAGTGTGGAGTTGAGCCAAACCGACCATAGGGATCTTCTTTTCTTTTTGACACTTTGGTCTTTTGTTTTTATTTTTGCTTTTGAAACGAGAATCGTAGCACTCTTCTCTTATCTTCTCATTCTTATCATCATTTATTTACTCCTCTCACCATAATCGGACGTCTACCTCTTCTCCCTATTTTCCCTACTCATTATCTTTCTCTCTTCTTTTACGGTGCACTTCTATTTCTTAACTTCTACCTCTTGGCCGAACCACTCACCATCACCCTTTTGGAGATTCATTTCTCTTTTCTCTCATTGCTCCTCTACTTCTCTCTTGTTCAGTCGAATCTCTCATTGAAACATTTTCCCCATTCTCTCCTTCTCTCTTTTGATATTTCTTTACTGTTCTTTTGAGCCGACCCTTTGTTCATCCATATAACTTGTTTTACTCTCAATCCAACTCCATAGTTTCAAACCCGAACCCCCTTTGAGGCAACCAAACTTGTGTTCCTCGACTATTGTTATCAACCATACATCAAGAGCATCTCTGTGGGTTGCCGAGAGTTCTTCTGCGATGTAAGGTTACATGCGTGCAAGGTAAGGGGGGAGATCTTTTCGTCTATTTCTCTACTTTCATTCAAATCTGCTTGACCTTAGCCGAATGGCTATTGCGGTTATTGAGTAATGGTTGCGACTAATCTCTTTCTTTTCTTCTATTCTCATTTTTGGGGACGTTATTCCAGAAAACTCCTTTAGCCGAGTGTTTGTGATCCAAGCCGAAGGGTTGTTGTTTTCCGAGTTGAATCACTCCATTTGGATTCGTCAGGTAAGGAGCTAACTTGTGATTTCTTGGTCACTTATTCCTATCATATGTGTTATGCCTTAACCGATTCTGTTATTAGTCAATCCACGCTTCTCCTTGTGTATTGATCAAAGATTCTCCATGGATACGAAGGCTGGTCAATCTAAGGAAGGGAGCGAACCCTTAGTTTCGGCTCCTAAGTTTAAGAAGCATGCTGTGGTAGAGAGCTGAAATGACTGATGTGTTAGCCAAAATACCCTTATGGGTAAGGTTGGAGACGTCGGGTAAGTTCTTCGATATTGATATTCTTGATGGTATGCATGTATGTATTTTTGATGCTATGCATGTATGAAATATTATCTATTACACATTATGATATTGGTTGCATACATAATGTGCATGAATTAAAGAGGTGGGCTCAGGATTGAATGAAAGAAGGAGGGAGAATTAGTGAGTACTGTCACGAGTGACTACGGTCGAGAGTAGTCTAAGTACCACGGTGGTTGAAACCACGAGTAATCTAATAAGTGACTTGTCTCGGTGGTCATATACAGCAGTGGGTTGGCCCCATGTATGTGTAATTTATCAGAGATCATCACGGTGGTCTATGACCACAGTGGGTTGGCCCCACGATTACATGTTATAGTGACTTTGTCACGAGTGACTACGGTCATGAGTAGCCTAGGACCACGGTGGTCATGAACCACAGTGGCATAATGCCACGGGTGTTTGGAATGAGAGCTAAACTGGATGGGCTTGCATTGCATACATGTGACATGTGCTGTATTGAATGGGCCAAGGCCCAGTTTGCGTTACACGGGGATTTACACACTGAGTCTCGATGACTCACCCCTTTTCTGATTTTGCAGGTAATCATTAGACGGCGAGTTTTGGACGAGATGGACTCGAGGTGGCCATGCGTTGCGGTTTCACTAGTAAACATGAACTTTACTTAAAGTTTATTTCTATTTTGGGATTTTAATCTGTAATAAGGTCGCTTTAACTTTAATTTTTTACTTTGGGGTTTTGTTTATATACTGATTTTATACATGTTAGGAATTATCGAAAGAAATGGGCTTTTCTTAAAATGTAAACAAGGTTTTCCAAAATTTCACGAATGGGTAACTAACCATGGGTAATTTAAACTTGGGATTTTTCTTAACATTACAAATATTATTTCCAAAGATCACGCACCTCAAATATTCATTTCAATTATCACCTTTCAAACATTTTTTTAAGTTCGATTTTGATGATATCAGCCCGTTTTTCGCACCTAATTAACACAAGGAGAAAATGGTAAGGTTTGTATAAAGGAACAGTTTTTGGTTAAAGACCTTAACATGATTTCACCAAACAAGACAACTTCTTAAATCACAATGTTTTGCCAAAACTTTCAAATCTACTTCCTCTGTGACAATCCAGATTCGGTCGTAACGCTTTGACCAAATTTGGGATGTTATAATTGTGGTATCAGAGTGAGGTTTCAAAAACTCGGTTGTGGGTATGGGGTTCAAAATGGTTCAAAAGATGGTTTAGAAAATAGTTTAGAAATATACATGTTTTTTGGAAGCATGGCACCCGAGTCTCCGGCACCAGATCCGCACGGTAAGTCTTTTGACTATTAGTTGTTTTACGTGAACTGAGTGTAATATGCTATGATTACTTGTACTGAGAAATACAACTTTAGAGACTGAAACCTTAGGTATGCATGAATTGGTAAGAATTACTCATAATGCTACTCTCATAAAAACTGCTCTGTAATAAACAGTGGAAGAAAACACTAACTCATAAAACTTTTAATCAGATTAAATCGCGTTAGTAGTAATGAGTACTAGAGGACGTGGGCGCAGTATTCGAGGCTGGGAAAGGGGCCGAGATGTTGAAATGAGCCTTTGGAATCGAGCATGGGCCTAAGGTGAGGTGCCAAAGATCACCGATTCTGAGAGTGGAAATTTCGAGACCAAACTAGTGGAGACGATGCTATGTCTCAGGCTATGTTACGCGTTCTGGAGAGAGTGGCTGAAGCGAGCACGAAATCAGTGGCTTGAAAATCTCTGAGCCAACGGGGCTGTGGTGTTTAGGGGCATTTTTGGTGTGGCTCCTAATGTAGCCGAGTACTGGTTAGAAGCGGTGGAACGAATTGTGGATTATCTTGGCTGCACCGCGGAAGAGAAACTAAAAGGAGTTGTGTCTCTTCTCTGAGATGAGGCTTATCAATGGTGGCTCATGGTTAGAGATGGTACAGCAGCCGATCGCATTACCCGGGACTTCTTTAAGTCTGCGTTCCAGGGGAAATACATTGGGTCGAGCTATGTGGACGCGCAGCGAAAAGCATTCCTTAACTTGGTTCAGGGAAGTAAGTCGGTGGCTGAATATGAGGCCAAATTCTTGCATCTAAGCTAGTATGCTCGTGGTATTGTGTCAACAGATCATGAGCGTTGTGTCCAATTTGAGGATGGTGCGAGGATGAGTTACGGTGCGATAGCTCTCATAGCGGGAAAGAGAATTTGCTATTTTGGTTTAGAAAGCTAAGATAGCTGAAGAGGCAAAGCGATCTGAAAGGCAGAATCAGGATAGGGACAAGGGTAGGAATAAGAGAAGCTTTGGGCTATCAAGAGCTGCTGGGAATTCTCAAAAGAGGCGTAGGTTAAATGGGCCGGGTCGAGGGGCGAGGCCCGTTGTTCTTCAGTCGACCACAGTAATGTGCTATGTGTGGGAAGTTCCATTTAGGAGAGTGCTGGGCAAGAAGTAATGGATGCTATAGATGTGGATCACCGGGTAAAAGATTGTCCACAAGAGCCTAACAGAGTGCGACTAGTAGGTCAGAGTTATGCTCAGCCTGGTAGACGTGGTCAGCAGCCACAGAAAGGTCGTGGACCGGTCAGAGGAGGAATTGGTTTTGGTCGTGGACGTGGAGCACCGAGCAGAGATGCTGGGAATACAGATGCAAGACAGCCTGGGTTAGTCTATGCAGCTAGACGTCGTGAGGAGGGCGATGCACCGGACGTCATAACCGATACGTTCCATATTTCCGGTTTGCCTTTTACTTCACTGATTGATATTGGGTCAACGCATTCCTATGTTGCTAGTACTGTGTCTGGAACTCTGAACATAGACTTTGAGATTGCTTCTAGGGAGATGACTATACTTAGCCCTTTAGGACAATCTGTAGTGGTGAATAAACTCTTTAGGAATGTACCTCTAGAAGTACAAGGGATGTACCTCTAGAAGTACAAGGGAGGGTTTTCCCGGCTGAATTGATGGGACTGCCGTTCGGTGAGTTTGATTTAATTTTAGGTATGGACTGGTTAGTGAGATATCGAGTAAACTTGGATTGTGCTGCTAAGTACATGGTGTTAAGGACTCCTGAGGATGATGAGGTGGTAGTGATAGGTGAAAGGAGGAACTACTTGTCTAATGTAGTGTCCACTTTAAAGGCAGAAAGAATGGTGAGAAAAGGATGCGAGGCCTTCTTAACTTTTGTTCGTGCTCTGGAGGCCAAGGAGTTGACTGTAGGGGATGTCAGAACGGTGAAGGAATTTTTCGATGTTTTTCCAGAAGAGCTTCCAAGGATACCTCCGGATCGCGAGGTGGAATTCGGTAATGATCTTCTTCCGGGGACAGTGCCAGTGTCTATTGCCCCATATAAAATGGCGCCGAAAGAGTTGGTGGAACTGAAAGCCCAAATTTAGGAACTATTGGACTGGGGTTTTATCTGACCCAGTGTGTCACCTTGGAGAGTGTCAGTGTTGTTCGTTAAGAAGAAGGACGGGTCAATGCGGATGTGCATCGATTATAGGCAACTGAACAAGTTGACAATTAAGAACAAGTACTCGCTGCCTAGGATAGACGATCTGTTCGATCAGTTGCGAGGTGCTCCGGTCTTTTCAAAGATAGATTTGAGGTCAGGTTATCACCAGCTTAAGGTCAAGGAGGCAGATATTCATAAGACAGCTTTTCGAACCCGATATGGTCACTACGAGTTCTTGGTGATGCCGTTTGGATTGACAAATGCACCAGCTACTTTTATGGACGTGATGAACCGGGTATTCTAACCCTACCTGGACCGATTTGTCGTAGTGTTCAAAGATAATTTCTGGTTTATTCAAGTTCGGAAGAGGAATATGATTCGCATCTTCGAGTGGTTCTGCAAATTTTGAGAGAGAAATAGTTTGTCGCCAAATTCGATGTAAGTGTGACTTAGGTGAAGGAAGTTACCTTTACGGGACATGTTACATCTGTTGAGGATTAGGGTTGATCTCCAGAAAATTAAAGCTGTGTTGGACTGGAAACCGCCTAAGTCTATGGCAGAAATTTGGAGTTTTCTTGGGTTAGCTGGGTATTACAGAAGGTTTGTTAAGGGGTTTTCACTAATAGCATTTGCCGTTGACCAAGTTATTCTGAGAAGAAGTCACCGTTTATGCAGTTAGATAAGTAACAGGAAAGCTTTGAGAAGTTAAAAAGGATCTTGACTGGGGCTCTAGTATTGATTCAGCCTGAGGCTGGCAAGGAGTTTGTTGTCTACTATGATGCATCGCACACAGGGTTGGGATGTGTGTTGATGCAATAAGGGAAGGTGGTAGCATATGCGTCTCGACAGTTGAGACCGCATGAAGGGAATTATCCCACTCATGATCTGGAGTTGGCTGCGGTAGTGTTTGCTTTGAAGATCTGGAGACACTATCTATATGGGGAGAAATCCATTATCTACACAGACCACAAGAGCTTAAAATATCTTCTTACCCAGAAGGATTTGAATTTAAGGCAGCGAAGGTGGATTGAATTGCTAAAGGACTATGATTGTTCGATTGAGTACCACCCCTGTAAAGCTAATATTGTGGCAGATGCATTAAGCCATAAGATAATATCTGACTTGAAGGCAATGTTTGCCCATCTCAGCTTATATGATGATGGAAGTGTGCCAGCGGAACTGCAAGTGAAACCTTCTTGGGTCAGTCAGGTAAAAGAGAAGAAATTGTCTGATGAATCGCTAAGTCCTAAATTTCAGCTAGTGGCAGGTGGTGAGTTAGCAGATTTTGGTGTGAACAGTGATGGGGTATTGTGCTTTCGAGGAAAGGCATATCTTTGAAGGATTACGAGTTGAGGCAAAAGATTCTACAGAAGCGCATAGTAGCCCATACGCTATGCATCTGGTGGGAGTAAAATGTATCAGGATGTGCGAGAATAGTTTTGGTGGCCGGGTTTGAAGCAAGAAGTGACTGAATTTGTGGGTAAATGCTTGACGTGTCAGCAGGTGAAGGCGGAACACCAATTGCCTTCAGAGTTGTTACAGCCAATGAAGATTCCACTTTGGAAGTGGGAGAGGATAACGATGGACTTTGTGAGTGGGCTACCCCTTACGCCTAAGAAGAAAGATTCAGTGTGGGTAATTATGGATTGGTTGACGAAGTCCGCTCACTTCATACCGGTTTGGGTGGATTTTTCATTATAGAAGTTAGCCAAGCTGTATGTGGCAGAGATTGTGAGGTTACATGGGGTACTTGTGTCTATCATATTGGAAGAGACCCCAAATTTACGTCACAAATCTAGAAGGCATTGCATCAAGCGTTAGGTACAAGATTGGATTTCAGCACAGCGTTTCATCCACAGACTGATGGTCAGTCGGAGATGGTAATTCAGATCTTGGAAGACATGTTGAGAGGCTGCGTCATTAACTTTAGGGGTAGTTGGGAGGAGTTCCTACCGTTGGCGGAATTTGCATACAATAATTGCTATCAATCCAGTATTCAGATGGCACCCTATGAAGCATTGTATGGTCGGAAGTCTCACACCCCTACTTGTTGGACAGAGTTGGGTGAACGACAGTTGTTGGGTCCGGAATTGGTTTCTAAAATAGAGGAAAAGGTTAAGTTAATTCGGACCTGGTTGAAGGAAGCTTCTGATAGGCAGAAATCTTATGTAGATCTGAAGCGTAAGGATATTGAGTTCTTTGTGGGTGATCAAGTTTTCATAAAAGTTTCATCGTGGAAGAAAGTTTTAAGGTTTGGACGGAAGGGCAAGCTGAGCCCTAGATTTATCGGGCCTTATCGCTTGTTGAAGCGGGTAGGACTAGTAACTTATCAGCTCGAGTTACCTCTAGAATTGAGGCAGATTCATGATGTATTCCATGTATCGATGTTAAGGCACTAACGTTCGGATCCATCTCATATAGTACCAGTGGAAGAAATCGAAGTAAGACCTGATTTATCTTTTGAGGAGGAACCAGTTCAAATCCTAGACCAAGATGTTAAGGTGTTGCGGAGGAAGACGGTTCCGTTGGTTAAAGTGTTATGGCAAAATCACGATTCAGAAGAAGCCACGTGGGAGCCAGATGAGATGATGCGACAGCAATGCCCTCATCTCTTTTGGCCAGGTAAATTTCGAGGCTGAAATTTCTTTAAGGGGGTAGAACTGTAACATCTTAGAATTGAGGGCCCTGCATTATTTTTGCGTTGCTGTGTGTTTGGCATGTTTTGGTTGATATTTTGGTGTGTTTGGGGGTCCGGGGAAGGCTCAGGGTTAAGCTTGAGCCTTGGTGAAAATTCTGTTTTTTGGCTCTTTAGGAGGAGAGCTGGTGGAGGCAGGCCTTAAGCATAAAAATTTGTGATTGATGACACAAGAAATGAGATGGTAAAGTGGCAAGGAGACGCCACTTAGAGTGCAGGGAAGTGGCGTCACAAGGGAGAAGCAGTAGGGAGGAGGTTCGAATCCTACAAGCCTCACTTTGGAGATTTATTTTTGCGCTTAGGGAGCTAGAGTGCTAGATTCGGCAAGGGCTCTTCAAGGATTGGTGTTGAAGGAGTCAAAGTGTTTGAATGGATGGCCATGAGGAGGTGGTGGAGTTTGAATCAATCAAACTGATTCAAATGAATGAAGGGGAGTGAAAGTAGGAGAAAAACGTGGGAATGGATGTTGGGGGAAGTGATGGCTGAATATGGGTAAATTGAAGGGGGAGTTTCAGTTAGTGGTCAGGATAGGTGAGTGTGCCGAAAGTGCAAAAGGTCTTAGGCAACATTTGTGCATTTTTGATCATTAGAGGGGTGATATTATGCCATTTGGCGGCTAGCATCTTTTGAGTGTGGAGTTGAGCCAAACCGACCATAGGGATCTTCTTTTCTTTTTAACACTTTGGTCTTTTGTTTTCATTTCTGCTTTTGAAACGAGAATCGTAGCACTCTTCTCCTATCTTCTCCTTCTCATCATCATTTCTTTACTCCTCTCACCATAATTGAACCTCTACCTCTTCTTCCTATTTTCCCTACTCATATTCTTTCTCTCTTCTTTTACAGTGCACTTCTGTTTCTTAACTTCTACCTCTTGGCCGAACCACTCACCATCACCCTTTTGGCCATTCGTTTCTCTTTTCTCTTCTTGCTCCTCTATTTCTCCCTTGTTCAGCCGAATCTCTCATCGAAACGTTTTCCCCATTCTCTCCTTCTCTCTTCTGTGATTTCTTTACTGTTCTTTTGAGCCGGACCTTTGTTCATCCATATAACTTGTTTTACTCTCCATCCGACTCCATAGTTTCAAACTCGAACCCCCTTTGAGGCAGCCAAACTTGTGTTCCTCGACTATTTTTATCAACCATACATCAAGAGCATCTCTGTGGCTTGCCGAGAGTTCTTCTTTAGTAAGGTTCTGTTGTACAAGGTAAGGGGGGAGATCTTTTCCTTTATTTCTCTACTTTCATTCGAATCTGCTTGACCTTAGCCGAATGGCTATTGTGGTTATTTAGTAATTGCTTACGACTAATCTTTTTCTTTTCTTCTGTTCTCATTTTTGGGGATGTTATTCTAGAAAACTTCTTTAGTCGAGTGTTTGTGGTCTAAGCTAAAGGGTTGTTGTTTTTCGAGTTGAATCACTCTATTTGGATTCGTCAGGTAATGAGCCAACTTGTGATTTCCGGGTCACTTATTCCTATCATATGTGTTATGCCTTAACCGATTCTGTTATTAGTCAATTTATGCTTCTCCTTGTGTACTGATCAAAGATTCAATCTAAGGAAGGGAGCGAACCCTTAGTTTCGGCTCCTAAGTTTAAGAAGCGTGCTGTGTCAGCGGTTCGGGATTTTTCGCCAGGCTGTGGTAGAGAGCTGACGTCTGTTTGGGATAGGCAAATAACCGTCGTCCCAGCTAGCGAGAGTGTCGACGTAGAAAGCCTAGTATTACGCGTTATCAAGCGTGTATTACTCACACGCCTTCTTCATTATTGTGTTATTAACCGTAAAGGCTGAAAGCTGAAATGTTTGAGGTGTTAGGCAAAATACCCTAAAGGGTAAGGTTGGAGACGCGAGGTAAGTTCTTCGATATTGATATTCTTGATGGTATGCATGTATGTAATTTTGATGTTATGCATGTATGAAATATTATCTATTACATATTATGATATTTGTTACATACATAATGTGCACAAATTAAAGAGCGTGGGCTTGGGATTGAATGAAAGAAGGAGGGAGAATTAGTTACTACTGTCACGAGTGACTACGGTCGAGAGTGGTCTCAGTACCACGGTGGTTGAAACTACGAGTATTCTAATCAGTGACTTGTCTCGGTGGTCATGTACCACAGTGGGTTGTCCCCACGTATGCGTAATTTATCAGAGATCGTCACGATGGTCTACGACCACAGTGGGTTGGCCCCACGATTACATGTTATAGTGACTTTGTCACGAGTAACTACGGTCACGAGTAGTCTAGGACCGCGGTGGTCACGAACCACAATGGCATAATGCCACGGGTGTTTGGATGGAGAGTTAAACTTGGTGGGGTTGCATTGCATACATGTGACATGTGCCATATTGAATGGGCCAAGGCTCAGTTTGCGTTACGAGGATTTACACACTGAATCTCGATGACTCACCCCTTTGCTGATTTTGCAGGTTATCATTAGGCGGCGGGTTTTGGGCCGAGATGGACTCGAGGTGGCCATATGTTGTGATTTCACGAGTAAACATGAACTTTACTTAAAGTTTATTTCTATTTCAGGATTTTAATTTATAATAAGGCTGCTTTAACTTTAATTTTTACTTTGGTGTTTTGTTTGTATGCTGATTTTATACATGTTAAGAATTATCGAAAGAAAATGGGCTTTTCTTAAAACGTAAACAAGGTTTTCCAAAATTTCAAGAATGGACAACAAACCATGGGTAATTTAAACTTGGGATTTTTCTTAACATTACAAATATTATTTCCAAAGATCACGCACCTCAAATACTCATTTCAATTATCACCTTTCAAACATTTCTCTAAGTTCGATTTTGATGATATCAGCCCATTTTTAGCACCTAATTAACACAAGGAGAAAATGGTAAGGTTTGTATAAAGGAACAGTTTTTGGTTAAAGACCCTTAACATGATTTCACCAAACAAGACAACTTCTAAAATCACAATGTTTTGCCAAAACTTTCAAATCTACTTCCTCTGTAACAATCCAGATTCGGTCGTAACATTTTGACTGGGTTTGGGTTGTTACAATTAAGGTCTTCATTGACCTATCTAAGGGAGGATTTGATCTAATTGGTTGTATTTTATTATAGAATGCTGCAAAAGTTTCCATTCGTCGGGAATGCCTTGTAACCCTAATCCGTCGACGGGTACAGGTTAGGGGTGTTACAACTTCTCACTCTAATGAAGTGTGTCTTTAGCATTTGAGACTTGATCATATTAATCGAGAAAGAATCACTGTACCTATGAAAGACGACGTCTTAAGTTCACTTAAAAAAGTTGATCTTCCGCAATGTGAATCTGACTTGGAACGTAAGATGAATTGGCGATCTTTTAATGCAAAAGGAACGAGGGCTGGAAAATCCCAAGAGCTTGTGCATACTAATGTATATGGCCCCATGAGTGTTAGTGCAAGAGGTGGTTATAAGTATTATGTAACCTTTATTGATAACTATTCTAGATATTGGTTTGTATACATGATGCACCACAAGAGCGAAACCTTTGATAATTTTAAAGAGTTTCATGTGGAAGTGGAGAAACAACTAGGTTTACCCATAAAGGCACTTCGATCTGATTGAGGTGGGAATATTTATCTGTTGAGTTCTTAAGGACCTCATAGAGAATGGGATTCTATCCTAGTTAACCGTGCCAAAAACTCCACAACAGAATAGTATGGAAGAGAGAAAAAATTGAATGTTGTTAGACATGGTATGTTTGATGTTAAGTTATTTGAAGTTGTCAATCTCTTTTCATGGATACGCTGTACAAACGACTTATTATATTTTGAATAAGTTGCCAACTAAGACAGCATTGAAAACGACTTGTCATGAAGCCAAATCTTAATTATTTTAGGATTTTGGGATGCCCAACCCATGTATTAGATAAAGATGCGAAGAAGTTGGACTCACGGATAGGATTGAGCATGTTTGTAGGATATCCAAAGGGAACAAAAGGTGGTTTGTTTTATAACCCGAAAGAGAAAACTATTATAGCCTCAACTCATGCTCCCTTCCTTAAAAAAAGTTACATGAATGACTTCAAGCCTCGGAGTAAAGAGGTACTCGAGGAGCTTTCGGGAAATATACAAAACCCTACGAAAATGATTCTAGGACCAACTCCTAATAGCATACGTACAAACGATTAGTGACATAAGGAGCTTCGCCGCAGTGGGAGGGTCTCTCGTAGGCTTGAGTTCTTCTAATTTAGTGGAAGTGTTTTTAACATTGAGTCTAACAAACAGGAAGATAATGGCCCACTCACATATGATGAAGCGATGCAGAGTGCTATGAAAGCTAAGATGGACTCTATGTATTCCAACTCAGTGAAGGAACTTGTAGACTTACGGAAAGGGATAAAACCCATGTATGTTATGCTATGCACATGCCCATATATTTATTTTGTAGTGGGGTTGGTAAATTGATATTAGACGAATCTAGGACCAAGCGGCAATCAATTAAGCATATAGTCAAGTATTTAAAGTGAACAAGGGATTATATGCTTGTGTATTCAGAGAAGATCTCACTCATATTAGTTATCATGATTCTAACTTCCAAGCGTGTGAGATTCAAGGAAATCGACATCAGGGTTGTGTTTTTGTCTTAGATGGCGGTCCATAGTGTGAACAAGTGTCAAGTAGGGTTGCGATGCTAACTTCACTATGGAGGGAAAAATATGAAGTGCGAAAAAGCAATGGCACTATAATAGTGAGGATATAGCTCAACCCAAATTAACAATATACGGGAGACAATAGTGTTTGACAGAATGATAAACGTAGTTAAAGATCGCATATAAGGACAAGCTTAGGGAATTTGTTTATACAAGACTCTTATAGCTAGAGAGCTTTTTGGGAAACATATGGATGGGAACAAGAATGTGAAACATGACTCATCTACTTCACTAGGGCAAGTGGGAGATTGTTGGATCACAGTGCCTAAGTATAGTATTTTAAATCTAAGTACACTTGTAAATTTTTGAATAGATTGATTAATAAAATTATTCATGAATTAAATTAATATATTTTGTATTATTGTCCTCACATGGTTTTTGTACGCAAGTAAAAATAGAAGCAAATATTGCTCGTTGGTTGTCTACATGTTTAACAAATACTAAAGAGTATTATGTGGTCGGATCGCATTACAGAAAGACAACTTTTATTAGTAGACGAACCTAAACATGTCCTTAGTTTAATCAGAAATGAGCAAACCAATTGAAAGACTAATATGTAATCTATTAAGTCTAATTGGGGAGATGTCATATCCTGGGCATCGGAGCGGATGACTCCCAAAATATAAAGACATAGATGTGGCTGACTGGCCTGACAGTACATAGGACAGGACCCAAACAGAATGGATCCTAAACTCGTTTATGCATTTATTCAATTGTGACATTCATAGTGTGACATACCTAAATCCTGAGTTGATGGCGGATTACGTATGCATGACTCGTACACTTTGATGTAAGTAAAAACTTGAGTTCAAATAGATAAGGAACCAAAAGTTGGTTTGCTGGGTGTGTGACTTTTGTAGTATGTAGCGTCATTCACAACAGTGGAATTCATAGCCCAAAACATGGGTAAATGATATCCTCTCATTGGCATGACATGGTTGATGAAAAGTAAATGTGGCCACAGGTCATCCATCTTCGTGATGGATCACTTGATCACTATTTGATAGTGATTGACTTTTCATGAAGGAAGATGTAATGGTTACCATGAGACAAAATTGTATCATATTGGGAGAATGGATACTATCCCAAAGACATCAAGGATATCCTGTAAGGGTAAAACACTAATAATAATGTCATTGGATGAGCACTGAGTAGTTGCTTTCGTAATGGTATGTCTTTGAGGAGAGCCCAGTCACGATACTATAGTGGAATGACTTCATGACTAAATGCATTTATAAATAAAAGGCGAAAAGTTAGAACTTAATTATAAATCATTTGAGCCTCAACTACATATGTCCAATCGATCCTTCCGTTAGCTCGTTGAAACCGAGAAATGAATTGCGTGTTTGAATAGAAATGAAGCGGAATTAATAGAAAAAGAAGTGGGAAACATTCAAGAATGATTATGGTTTTCTTTGAAATGGAGAAATTGAATCATTTGGAAATGAATGTAGGTTTCTAAAAATCGAAATGGAAATGAAAATGAAAATAGAAACTTGCAATCTTACATAGTTACTTAAAAAATGATGGAAGAATGAGTTTATAGTTTTGGATTATTTTGAAACCAATAAATAAAAATAAACCATTCGGTCATAGTGAACATGTTGAGTTGTGACATATTGAACAAATTTTCTCAAAATTTTATCAATGGTAAAATAGTAAAAAATTTACTGGGGGAAAATTTTTCAAGATTTTATTAGCGTAAAATTGGGATGAGAAAATTATTTAATATATAAATATTAAAGTTTATTTTGGGAAATATAAAAATTGAATCAAGTTGGATCATATTATAGAAATCTTTGGTCAAAAGGCCCAATAAATACTTGTAATTAGATTCGATATGAGAGAGGCCCAAAACCCCACATATGACTTGAAGGGGACGACAACCCTAGTTGAAATACAAGGATGAGTTGTTCCTGTTGGATCACTAGTTTGCCCCGTACCGCAGCGGAAAAATATTCTAGCAATCGTCAACCATGGATCCATGTATGAGGAACAAATTGTGTTGAAATAGGGTTGAAGATATACCTTTTAAAAACAAAAAATGTCAACTAATGTTGTTGGTTGAAAACCTTTACACAATGCAAGTCCTAGCCGTAACAAAGTGTCGTGGCCTCTACGTAGTCTACCCAGTCAATCACGAATAGAAAAATCTTTTGAACTTTTCAGAAAGTATCCAAACTTTTGGCTGCTATACCTAGTTTGATTTTCTTACTCGATCTCATAATCTGGGATTGTATTCCTTTTATTAATATAATCTATATTAAAACCATTTGATACGAACACATTGAGGCACCCACCAAATTTTCAAGTCGTGAAGCTCGGCGGCAAATTTTAATTTTTATTGCTTTAAATAAATCGAGTCTTTGAATTTGTTGAAAATTAAATTGCTAAATTTTAATTAAATGAATTAAACATCTTAATTCATTTAATTGATTTTCTATAACAAATTAATTTGTCAAAATATTTTTTGTGCCTAAGTTAATTTTGGTTTCCTTAGATTAATTTAATTTGTCCATTTAGTTACTTGTTTTAATTAGTTTTAATGCAAGAGTTAAAGGTGCTGCAAAATTTTAAGTTTCCAGCCAAATTAAATTTGATTGTGGCTGTTGCATTTAAAAGTATTTGTGGCTACCAAAATTATTGTAATCCAAGCTGATTAATTTTGGTTTTAATGTGCAGCAATTTTTAGGCTATGAAAAAGCAAGCATGCCACGTTTGATGCAAGTAGATTGAAGAATGAAGAATGATTTGTCTTGGCCGAATTAAGGAAATAATGTGGAGCATTATAGAAAGCATGAAGCATGTGGAGAAATTAAACAATTGAAGAATGAATGGAAAGCACAAAATCAAAGTGGATGGACGGCTAGTGGAAATAAAATAAAAACTTTGTCTTTTTGTGAACAAGTTGGACGGCAATGTGGAGGCATGGTGTGATAAAGAGCATGATTATTGGGTGAATAAAATACTTAGTGGGAGCAATAAATAAATGACATAAGACATGTGTTGATTAAGTTGGATGAGCATTCCATTTGCATGTGGACATGGACGGCATTAGCATTATAAGGAATCCATAAAGCATAAAGAATTAAAATATAAACATGTGAGTAGTATGGATAGCCAAATGGAGCATTAAAATATGAAGGCATGGACGCATGGCATTATGATATGGACGGCACAATTGGTGCATGAAGGAAAGAGTTATAATTTGATTGAAGCATCATCTAGTAGTGGACGGCAAGCTCATTTTAAGTTGGGATATTTTAATCAACCATGTGGGTAATTAAAAGGAGCACTTGTGGAGCAAATTATTCCCTTTTAAATGACTAGCATGGACGGCAAAGAGAGGGGAATTCACTTGAGTGGAGGCATGGTTGTTTGACTTGAATATAATAACCCATTTGTTGTTAGTAGAAAAATGGGAAGGCAAGAGGAGCATTTGGGATGAATATTTTATTACTAGATTCCTTTCTAATTGGACAACACTTGGCCATTATTTCTTAAAGCATGGGGAGGCGGCAAGATTGGCATTCACGAATTTAGGGTTGTGAAAATTGAGAAACAATTGTAAGCCCGGTAACCACTTATCCTATAAATAGGTGGTCCTTTGTCATTTGTAAAAGAATAGGACTTTGAATTTGAATGAAAGAAAATTTTCTTTTGGTGAGTATCCACTCTCCTAATTCTCAAGGTTGAATTGACTTATCTAGTTTTCTAGTGGCGTCGTTCTTTCCTTGTTTTGAACTTATCATCCTAACGGGTGTGGCGTTCATTTACCTATACCGTTGGTTCCTATCTCGCTAGATAGTGGGTCTCGGTTTTGTTTCAAAACTCATTCCATCAATTTGAAACTTATAAGATTCGGGTCTTTAATTTTTATTAAAGGTTCTTTCTTGTTTCAAATCGTTTCCATCTCAATCTATCACCTATCTTTACATTTCAAAGATATCATTTCCAAGAAAATTAACCCTTTTGTTAATTAAAGAAAACTACCTAATTTACGATCGGGCAACATTTACGATTAAGCCTCCTAACGAGAGACGACCCGGATCATGCAGTATCGAGCCAATTAAATTAGGCACGTTTTTGATCATCTCGAGTTTTTGAGTAAGTTTTAAAAAAAAAGTTCAAAAAAAATTCAAGTTGTAATTTTTGTTTCTTGTGTTTCATTATAGTATATTTGAAGTTCAAAAAAAAAAAAGAAATCGAAAGTTTAAAAAAAGTGTGAAAGTTTGCAAGCTTTGTTTCATTACTTTTTTCCGATCTTCACCACCCTTCTTCACTCCAACACCACTATACCAAATTTTTTTCAAGCAGACCTCCACCCCATAACTTCATTTTCCTTGTACCAATTTTAAAGCCCACCCTCAAGCCGCATGATAGGTCTTTCAAAACGAACTACTGAATTTGTGAGAGTGAGAAATATCGGTAGAAAGCGCGAGTGTATTCACCAAAAAAAACTTATCTGAGTGAAATACGAGTGTGGCGAAATTTCTTTGTGAGTGACTTGTGAGATTTTGTGGTAAGGTATTTTAATTTTTTGATTTATTTCCCTTTGTTATAATAGTTTCTTTTTCAACAACAAAATATGTCTCAAGAAGAGTTCTCATCAATGATTACCCATACTTGTTGAGCGGTGCGAAAAGCCATAAACAAGTTGGAAAAGCACTTGGATCGGATCGAGAACGAGACCAATGAGATCGACTTTCTTCAAGTCGAGGGCGAGTCAAGATCATCCCAAAGACACACTTTGAAGAATATTCAAGAAGAAAGCGTAATCGAAATTCTTATTCCTCAAGAAGTTCAAAGCAGTATTCATCCATGAAAGATTATTCTCAAAGTGGTACATATTATCATTCTTATTCCTCCAAGAAGACATGCGAGTTGATCGGTATATTAGTTCGGAATTTCAAGAGAAAGCGTCCATGGAGTATTCTTCCCAGAAGAACTCATCGAGATATATTTGAGAACGCTATCCCTTCTCTTGAACAAAATTTTACTCATTTTGATTCTTTTGTATCGACTTCTTGTCATAATGAAAGGAAGAGAAAAAAGAACTAAAAAGAAAAGAAAGGCAAGAGAAGATCATTAGAAAAAGCAATGAATATGGAGCGAACTCGAGAGAAGAAAAAAGAAGAAAAAGAAAAGAAATTGAAAAAGAAAAAAATGAGAGAAAGAAAATAAAAATGAAAAGAAGAAAAGGAGAAAAAGAAAGGAAATTGAGATTGAGAAAAGGAGAGTGTTGAAAGAGAAAAAGAGTTGGAAAAAGGAACACGAACACAAGATGAGCAAGAAAAGAGAGTGGTTTTTACTAACTTCTTAGAATTATGTTCTTCTTTTGTTTCTTCATTTCAGTGTCCAATGTATGTACGATGATTTCCAACTTGATTGCCTTCCCTAACAAAAGCAATTTCATTTGAGTGAAAAGGTAAGGAAGGTAAGGAAAGAAAGTGTTACGAGTAATACAATCTCCATCAATTTTTGTATAAATATGATTTTTCTTCTAACCCCAATTTGTTTGATTGTAGATATTACGAGATTAATTCATTGTCTAACATGAAATCATTGAGCTTTTGTAAATACATTTTGAAATATGTTAAGAGTTTTAATCACTTTATCTTGAACGTACATAATTCTTATTGGTCTAACGTGATTGATTTTTGAACCTAAGTCCCATAAATCGGGTATATGTTTCGATTTGTTTTGTGGAAAACTCAATTATCATCCGGTAAGTTTGAAAGATTTCTATATTCTTGATACTTGGTTTTTGAATAAGGTAACAAATTTTGTCAACCTTGTTTTCAATTTTTATTCGTTCCTTGAGCAAATTTTGTGTTTGTATATGCAATTCGTGTACATGGAGTTCCCATTTTGTTTGAAAAATATTGATTCACAAATAAAGCATCGACTACATTACATGCAGGAGAGAAGGTTCATCTTGATCGAGCAAGGAAAATTCGATCTTGATTTTCAACACTGTGAAGACAAGCAAGGTAAGAATGATTTTTACCATACAGCGTAAAGGTAAAAAGTCGATTTACGTCTTTCAACACCCAAAGGTAAGACACTTGAACCCTATGAACCCATTTTGTTTTCTTGAATGTTGACAAAAATCACGTTGTTGAATCCACTCTTGTAAAATCTTTAAAACGTGATGTTCTTTATTGTTCTATCTTATTGGATAATGAACTTTCTGTTTTAATTCTTGACAAAAGCTTGATTATTTTGTATGATGAAGTGCTTATGCACGCTTTCGCATGCGAGTTATTTGTTTAGTGTTGTTTTTATTCGGGTTGCAAGTATGTTTAAAACATTGCTTGCTAATTCTTAATTTTCTTTTAGTCTTTGCTATCATCATCCTTCCCATTTGATCGAGGAAAGGCGAACAAGGAGTTTTGTTCGAATAACCAATGGGTCGATTAGAGACGAATCGTCTTGAAGAGGGAGGATGATACGGGCACGCCTTGGGCACCACCGAATTTTCAAGTCGGCGAAGCTCGGCGCCAAATTTTTATTTTTATTGCTTTAAATAAATCGAGTCTTTGAATTTGTTGAAAATTAAATTGCTAAATTTTAATTAAATGAATTAAACATCTTAATTCGTTTAATTGATTTTCTATAACAAATTAATTTGTCAAAATATTTTTTGTGCCTAAGTTAATTTTGGTTTCGTTAGATTAATTTAATTTGTCCATTTAGTTACTTGTTTTAATTAGTTTTAATGCAAGAGTTAAAGGTGCTACAAAATTTTAAGTTTCGGCCAAATTAAATTTGATTGTGGTTTTTGCATTTAAAAGTATTTGTAGCTACCAAAATTATTGTAATCCAAGCTGATTAATTTTGGTTTTAATGTGCAGCAATTTTTGGCTATGAAAGAAGCAAGCATGCCACGTTTGATGCAAGTAGATTGAAGAATGAAGAATGATTTGTCTTGGCGAATTAAAGGAAATAATGTGGAGCATTATAGAAAGCATGAAGCATGTGGAGAAATTAAACAATTGAAGAATGAATGGAAAGCACAAAATCAAAGTGGATGGATGACTAGTGGAAATAAAATAAAAACTTTGTCTTTTTGTGAACAAGTTGGGCCGGCAATGTGGAGGCATGGTGTGATAAAGAGCATGATTATTGGGTGAATAAAATACTTAGTGGGAGCAATAAATAAATGAAATAAGACATGTGTTGATTAAGTTGGATGAGCATTCCATTTGCATGTGGACATGGGCGGCATTAGCATTATAAAGGAATCCATAAAGCATAAAGAATTGAAATATAAACATGTGAGTAGTATGGATAGCCAAATGGAGCATTAAAATATGAAGGCATGGGCGCATGGCATTATGATATGGGCGGCACAATTGGTGCATGAAGGTAAGAGTTTTAATTTGATTGAAGCATCATCTAGTAGTGGGCGGCAAGCTCATTTTAAGTTGGGATATTTTAATCAACCATGTGGGTAATTAAAAGGAGCACTTGTGGAGCAAATTATTCCCTTTTAAATGACTAGCATGGGCTGACAAAGAGAAATTCACTTGAGTTGAGGCATGGGTTGTTTGACTTGAATATAATAACCCATTTGTTGTTAGTAGAAAAATGGGAAGGCAAGAGGAGCATTTGGGATGAATATTTTATTACTAGATTCCTTTCTAATTGGACAACACTTGGTCATTATTTCTCAAAGCATGGGGAGCGGCAAGATTGGCATTCACGAATTTAGGGGCATGAAAATTGAGAAACAATTGTAAGCCAGTAACCACTATCCTATAAATAGGTAGTCCTTTGTCATTTGTAAAAGAATAGGACTTTTAATTTGAATGAAAGAAAAAAAAATTTTGGTGAGTATCCACTCTCCTAATTCTCAAGAGTTGAATTGACTTATCTAGTTTTCTAGTGGCGTCGTTCTTTCCTTGTTTTGAACTTATCATCCTAGCTTGATTGTGTGGCGTTCATTTACCTATCTGGTTGGTTCCTATCTCGCTAGATAGTGGGTCTCGGTTTTGTTTCAAAACTAATTCCATCAATTTGAAACTTATAAGATTAAGCGTCTTTAATTTTTATTAAAGGTTCTTTCTTGTTTCAAATACGTTTCCATCTCAATCTATCACCTATCTTTACATTTCAAAGATATCATTTCCAATAAAATTAACCCTTTTGTTAATTAAAGAGAAACTACCTAATTTACGATCGGGCAACATTTACGATTAACCTCCTAACTTAGAGACGGACATTATCACCATTCCGCATTTTACTTTTTGGAAAAATCATGGAAGATATTGAAATTATACTATTTCCAAAGAATACTAACTTCCATAAATATTAACCTTGGAAAGTTTGTTGCAAATCATATACGCAAAGCAATCCTATTCGCCAAGTAATTCTATCAGCCAAGTTATTTTGTCATGAGACTATTTTTTGCTGCCATGCGATACTTATCCATGAGGATAAGAATCTGTCATGATCATATGTAGGAGGGTATCGCCCGTTCTATTGATGTGAAGTCTATTCACTTTAATCATAGGGTGTGACCTTGTAGAGTTCTTGCAACATTGGCGATAATACTAGAATATTTATAATGTTACAAGAAATAAGTGGAGTCTAGCAATGCATCATTTTTACCTAAGTTACAAGAAGTCGTGATTTGGCATAACCTTTTTGTGATAAACTTTTCATGTATCATATCCTTTTATCCTTTATATCTAGATTGGGCACCAAAAGTTTATTTAGGTCATTTTCATTGACAAATAGTTTTGAAATGAGATTGAAATTAAAGTTGAACATTCAATTTACTAGTTTTAAGCGAACAACGCAAATGGTTTAAAAAATTACGTTTGAAATCAAGAAAGTTTTTAGGTCATTACAGTGGCCAATGTAGCTTTACGAATTCGAATATAACAAGGTCGAGTTTGGGATGTTCTGATTATATATTTTACTGAATTTATTAATATAAATAGTTATATTAATTAATTTTGGTCAAATTATAAAAGACATGGATTTGGAAAGAATATAATTAATATATGAATTTGATTCATACAAAATATTAATTGTATATATTTTACCAAATTTATTAATATAAACAATTATACTAATTAATTTTGGTCAAAATATAATATTCTTTTGGAAAGAATATAATTTATTTTTCTAACTTTCCATTTTCCTTCTTTATTAATAAAGGGAATAATCACAGGTTTTCCTTTTTAATATGTGATATCAAAGAGGATAAAGGATGATAATCCCTTTGTATGAAAAGGTTACCAACTTTAAAAAATAAAGTCTAGCAACCATTTTTTTAATTCTCTCTAAAAAGTTCAAGAGAAAGTGGTTGTTCGTTTTTGTGGGGGTGGACTACGTAGAGTAGGGGCGTTTTCGTTATGGCTTGGAATTGACATCAAATCAGTAGCATCCTTTCAATGTTTTCACTAAATAAGGTATATTTTCAATCATATTTCAACTTGATTCATTCTTCAAACATGGATCCTTGGCTTTGGATCATTTGGAATAATTTTTCAGCTGCATGCATGGGGCATACCAATAGTCAGAACAATGGTTAATCTTGAGAGTCCATGGCGGACATGAAGGAGACACTCGATGTGGTCGAGGATCCATAGGCGACTTGAAAAAGAGCAACTCGGGGACTTTGTGTTGATGTCTCTCAATTCCTCTGTAACCTCCCAAACCTAGGCTAGACGTTATGGCTAGATTAAGAAGGCTACATTAGCCACAAAATGGCTAAGCTAACTTACATTACTTTTTAAGACTTTAAATAAATTCATTTTAGAAAAACCGTAGTTTTACTTTGAGTTAGCTTAAAAGCATTCATTCATTAGGTTGTGTATGCTTAGGACTCATTTTATTGTTGTGATGTGTTGTTTTAGAAAAACCGTTTGCTTGTTGCTCTTCTTTAAAAAAACTCAAAGTTAAACTAATGTAGTGGAAAAACCATTTTCAAGTCATTTTGGAAAATAAGTTTCCTCATCGATTTTTTTTCAAAAATAGTTCCTTTGCAATGTAGTGGAAACTAGGAACAATATCAAATTTTACTTAAGCCCGATATCATGCATTATCACGGTTATTATGCTTGAGTAATTCATGCATGCAAAAATCCCCAAAAGAAAAGTTACCAAGGTGCAAACCAAAATAATTAAAATTTACAAGCCAAAACCAGTGAAGGATTTAATAATACTTAATTAAAATAATAATAATCCAAGGTCTAAGTTGATTCTCTGAATGCCGAGTGCGGTTCTAATTTTGAGGTTTACCTAAAAAGTTAAATACTATTGGGGGTGAGCTTATGAAAAGCTCAGTGTGAGTCGAATAATTATTTAAACGGGCAAAAACATCAAATACGATTGAAACATATTATCATCAACGAAAGAAAAAAAAGAACCATCATAGGAATTTCATGTCATTACATAGCCATTATCAAATTGATGTCAAATGGTATATGAGCATAGGTCATCATTCATTGAGTAACAATCATTAATTTCGATAACATTTGAATAAATCGTGCATATGATGCAAAGAAAAAGGTTCCTACCCATACCACACTCTGCTATACACCACGAGTTCCCCAAAACTAAATGCACTTAAACTCCAAAACATTATGAGCATAGCTCAATATGGTAAAACCACCGAATAATCAATAATGCAGAAAATTTGTCGGATATCAAATAGTGCGATACAATCGCCAATAACATATAATATGCGATAAAATCACCAATCCCCTTGGTACTCCAGGTGCAGTGCTCCAACTACGAATAATGTGGACTGAATATGCCGCCAGTACTCTACAGAACTCTTCCGTCAACCACAAAATCCCAACCCAATGCATATGTAATATGTAACACCCTGAATTTGGGCCTAGCAGAATTGGGCCTATTGGGCCTTGGGCATGGGATCGTTTAAAATTTTTGAGAACAAGAGAACGACACTAATGCAAGTTGGATCTATTAGGTGAGTGATTTTGGAAGGTTAGGGGGCTTCTATGAGGTCTTGGGTTCAAATCTGGGCTTTAGGAAAAATTTGGGTTTAGGTGAATAAAACCCTAGATGTAAGTGAGTAGGCTTTAAGAATATTGTTGGGTAAATCATGAAACAAGGAAGCATGTGGCCTAGTGGTTGTGGCGTCATTAAGGTTGTAAGTAGGGAGCACAGGTTCAAGTCTTGGCCCTTGTAGAATTTTTTAAATTTTTGCTCAGTAAAAGAATCGGGACAACTGGCACATAGGCTTTATAAATATTTGCACATGTTTTAAGTCACAAATGAGCTTGTGTCAGAGTGGTGGTGGTGTGACATGGCTATCGAGAGGACTTTGGTTCAAATCCACTTTGCATAAAGAGTTAATTATTTTGCTAAGTTGGGACCGCAAGTGGTTGTGATGGAATTAAACTCTGCTAAAGTGAAATCTCACATCGGGAAGCTAACATGAGGTTAGCAAGAAGCTAGCTTTAAATAGAGCGAACTAGGAGAGTAGGGATACCTTTCTTGGCTTATCCCTTTCACTTTGTGGCATGTTCGTTCGAAGCGCGGATTAGCTTGATTCTATCGGATGTGTATTTCGCACTACTCTGGTTGTAGAGCGGCAAATGCCGAAATGCGATCCTACGAGAATAGTAGCCACACGAGGCGTGCGGCGCACATGTGGGAGCTTCGGCGTGATAGTTGAGGCCATCATGAGTGTTCTTGTGGGTTTAGGTTGTTTGGGTCACGATGGGTAGAAAAGGGCCATGTGGGCCAATGGGCCCATGGGCCCCAATCGGATAAGTTGTATGATTGTGTAGTAAATATTGGGCTGGACTATGTGAATCTCATATCTGTAGCTAGATTTGGGCTAAATGGGCCACACAAACGCGTGTGGGCCCACTTGGGCGAGAATGGGCCTTAGGCCCATTCGCATCATTATCTCTGTTTAAAATACTTGAGTCAGCTCAGAGCTGTAAACCTTCGAGGGTTGAAAAAATTCTTGAAATACCCTTGGTTTACAAAATTCTTAAATACCCACGATTTGGAAAATTACAAAATACCTCCGTCTGTAAAGTGCTGAAATACCTTCGGTTTGTGAAATTAAAATACCCCAATTCTAGGAAATTATTGAAATACCCTCAGGTCACAAAATTGCAAGATGCCCCGATTTACAAAATTATCGAAATACCTCGTTTTGTAAAATTACAAGAAATACCCTCGGTTTACAAAATTACTAAAATACTCTCGATTTGCAAAATTACTAAAATACCCACAACAGGGTAAATTCTTGAAATACCCACCGTAAGGTAAAAATCTTGAATTACCTGTAGGGTAAAATTATTGAATTACCCGTGAATGGTAGAATTATTGAAATACCCTTATAGGGTAAAATGACTATTTGCCCTTTGTAGGTAAAATAGTGACTTAGACTATGAGTTTGATGACTTGGTATGTGGGCGTGTGACAGATATCTCATTAATATATATGTTGAAATAAGCGATTCACTGAGCATGGCCATTTTGCATACGTGTAATGATTGAGCATGACATACACGACATATTGCATGAGGTTGGTACATTGATCTGGAGGAAGTTACGATTAGGGTTACGCAGGTCGCATGGCGATTGTGGATCCAGTATTGATTTGTTAAGGTCGCACGGGTCACGAAATGACGTGGACCGGCCAATGGATTTGCTAAAGTCGCGTGTCGATTATGGCTTTGTGCCAAAGCGTATTTACCCATGGCTATGTGCCAACATATGAATCGATGATTACGTATTGATCATATTTACCCAAGGCGTATATCGATTATATTATAAGTCGCTAATGGCTATGTGCCAAACATAATCTGATTCTTGATGGCTTTGTGCCAATTATAATACCGCTGAAGGTTTAGAGGCGTATATGTACACTAAATGACTTGGTTAGGGCGCAATCGGTTAACATTGGTGTCTTTGGGTGGGCGAGTTGATTTTATCCCCACGTAAGTGTAGGGTTGGTGCGGTGGTGTGTTGGCAGTTGGGGTGGGATACATCCTCATACCATTGCATATCTGTCATGAGATCTATCAACATCTTTGGGCTTAAGCCCACTTGTTGTAATTGGTTTATTGGGCCCAATTGATTACGTATGGGTTGTGACCCAAATGTTATTCTAGTGGTCTTGGACCCACATATGCTCACGATCTGTCTTGTCTTATTATTATTAAAGGGCTTTGGCCCAAATGTTTAGGTTTACATTTACGTATCTCTTGTGTGTTACTCTAGTATGGGGATTACTGCTTTGAGTTTTGTAAACTCACCTCGTTTTTAACTATGTAGGTAATCCCCGGCCTTAGATGAGTCGGTCTTTGCAAAGGGACTCGGAGAAGGCCACACTTATGGGTTCCGTTTTGATTATTTACATTCACGTATTTTGATTCGAGTTGTAATAAGGCTTCTTTAAGTTTTGGATTTTAAATCAGGTTTTCTTTACTTTGGTTTATATTGTTTAGAAGTAAGTCACAGTTTTCCAAAATGACTACATTTTCAACAACACTACGTTTCGCAACATTTTGGAGTGGTTTATGACTTAAAATTTTAAGTAAATCGATTGCTCTCAAAAAATTAGCTTCCATAACTAAAAGATATTTTGGGAATAAAATTAATAATTTTTCAATGTACTAGGGTTTTTAACAAAAACATAGTTTTTGAAAAACACTTCAATGTGACACGCCGGACTCGGGCCTAACTTCTAGCGGGTTTGGGGCGATTACATTTAGTAGTATCGAGCCCGAGTTGCAAAACTTCGGATGTGGATTGGTTTTCAAATTTGAATTTTTGAAAGTGTTGTTTCAAAATGGCTTGAAAAGATTTGAAGTTACGAAATGTTGTATTGACTATTTTTGAAAGTGTGGTACAAGTCTGCAGTGTTGAATCAGTAAGTTTTCTAAATACTTTTGTCTGTTTGAAATTGAAATACGGTGAGTTAGAAATACGGTGGTTTCTTTAGATGTTGGAATTTATTTTTGGTATTTATTACATGTGTGTTTGGAAGCGTTGGATGTGATGTTACGGATATAGAATTTGTAACCTATATACTGCTTATGGTAAGTGGATGTTTTGGATGTGTGTTAAAGGCGTTAGTGTAACATCCCCAAACCCGACCACAAGTCTGGCCAGGATGCGGTTATGTCAACTTGGAAACCGTTTGAAAAATCTTTGACTTTAGAATAAAACTTGAAAATTTTATTAAACTTGGAAAGTCGTCCATTAAGATTATTTACTAATATAAGCTCGACATAAAATATGTGAATTAAAACTTTATTATAATTTATTATATTATAAACCATTTGAAGAAAATATATCTAAGTATAATATAAACTTCAATAATCGTAAATAGAATACTTTAAATAAAGGTGGCCCTTATTACAACCAATATTAAACAAAACACTTAGTATTAAAAATTTCTTAAAAATAATTAAATCAATCTCCTACTGCATGGGCCACTTTGCATCCCTCTCCAGGCAGTCAGATCAACATGTCACTGTGATGTTTAAAAAGTTGGGTGAGTCATACTGGACTCGATTATGTGTAATTAACCAGCGATACCCACCCACATATTAGCCGCAATCAACCCAATTATTAAATGCGATATGACATAATTAAATATTACCACAATGCGGCTTGGCCCACAATCAAATTAGATTCAAGCCTTTGAGCTAGGCCCTTTTTCTCAATAAACCACATATCAGCTGACCTTGACCCATTTCCACGTATGTTCCCAAAACATACCTATCCACATGTCATATTAGGCTTGGCCCATTTCCATATCATTTTATAAATGAATAATGCAACATGAAACCCAACCCAAACCTAGGGTCCATTACGCTACACCCTTATCCGACCTACCACACATCAGGGGACTATCGGTCACCTCTCCTTTTTCCTCCAAAAAACCAACCAATGCCATCCACGATGGAGCACATAGCAACCCATCAAGCCACGATATGGCATAAAGCCGATATCAATCAAGGTAACCACGCGAACTAAATCGCAAAGATCCACAATATGACCTCGGTGCGCGCCAATCCACGATGTAGCACAAAGTGACATCAACCACGTACTTTCGAAGTACACCCGTACCTTCTTTCAAAACCCACCCATGCACATGCTACATAAAATATAATCGTGATAATGCATGCACATGCTTATTAATATCCATAAACATACTCATATACAAGCAAGTAATCACATTTACAACGAGTTCGATACTAACTGATCATCCTTTATATACCCTTTAGGGGTATATATAGCACACTCATTCTACGCACTTGTTAGTAAACATATAACACATAAAACCGGAAGACATTAGGCTAATTACACACCTTATAACTTTGAAGCTCTAAACCCTCGATCCCGACGCTATCACTCCAAGCGAAACTACGTTATTTGCCTAACGTTTTTACCTGCGTCCACACCCGGTGGCCAATCCCAAGCTGCTGAGGCGGCTCTTTTCTTAAACTTGGGATAGGGGCTTTCCCTTTCCCCTCTTGGTAGCTTTTCGCATCCATCAGCGATACTTAATCGAGAACCACACAATTAATCAACAAAGTCATAATCTACTATTAACGAATCTAAGTCACTTACTAATATCCTTCTTTGAAATAAATTGAGATCCCGAAGGCCTTCACTTTGCTTACATCGATTTGCCTATACACCATAGTCAATATAGATTAACACTAAAGTGCTCATACTATGGCCTAAGGTCAGATATCAAACCACTTACCCCTTTTTACTCGAATCACGAAGCATGATGGTCTATGGTGTTTTGCAGAAAATCCCTTGATGAGTTCAAACAATTCAGAGACTTCCTTTAAGCTCCTTGTGTTTTGGCCACAAGCTTTAGATGTCGACAACACCACACTTCATAGAGATTGATTCTGGCTTCAAGCTTGGTAAAATAGAAGAGAGATGGAGGACTAAAGGTTTAGCTTTATCAAGGGATTAAGAGAACACAATAAAATATTTGACTACAAAGGCCAAAGGAGAAATCGGCAAGAGGTTAATGGTGTTTGGGAGGATTTAAATTTCAAAGCACGAAAGAAATAAAGATTACTTGGAGATTCGGTCAACTAGAAAAATATAAAAAAAGAATTCAAGGAGAAATAAGATTTAGAAGAGTGAACTAAAATTTGGAAAAGGAGAGCACACCACATAAATAAATAATATTCGATTTACTCCACTGAAAGAACCCAATTTAGGTGCCACCTTCCTAGCCACTAACTCAATTTAATTTGAATTAAACCAATTCCCTTACTATTCTATCCATATTTTATCTCTTTATCACATCAAACAAAAACCCATTAACAACCATTATCTAAATTAAACTAACTAAAATAATCCTATATTATCTAAAATAATAAAATAACAAAAGCCAACACCTACCTATCAGTAGAATTTAAAATAACCAACCTTAGTCTAATCCTTAATAATAATCTAATAATAATGCTAATATTATCCCTTTTTTTCCTTATCAATAAATAATAAAATAAAGAACCCATGTGCTTTACAAACTCCTCATTGAATTCTACAAGAACTAAGCAGCGACGAGCTTAATCTTTATCCTTTTGGAGCTCCCATGTGCCGCTATGACAATAAGCCAAAAAGCCAAAGAAAAAAATAAAAACCAATTGCCACGACCTTAGCAGGTTCGAACACAGGACCAAGCTGCATGCGCCTCCTCAAACGCTACTCGAGGCCATTCGGCCACATTAAATTTTCATGCTAGAAACCCACAACAATTATTTTTAAACCCATACTTATCTCAGCCCATAACACAAAAATAAAACCCAAAATGCCGCTTCTACCACTCGAACCACGCGCTCAAAATCACGCTTCTACCACTCGAACCAGCGCCTCACTCCACCTCTGCGCTAGAAGTGGCGCATGAATGCCACTTCGCTTGATTAGACTTTCATGTCCATCAACTTTGGCCATTTATTTTTAAAACCTACCATGCCTGTGTCCCGGTGATCCGCCTTAAAATAAAACAACATTCTTTGCCTGAGTGAATCAGTCAAACCTTTGACCCTTTAGGCGTCACCTTCCCAAGCCCCATGGGCAAGACTCTCCATGCCACTTTGCCAATTCCTCTCTTGTGTCCTAAATTCCCCCAATTTATTTTATTTAAACCTTCCTGTATATATTCCCCTTTTACACCAAAATCCAAAATTTTCCAAAGCCTTCCCTTTTCATCCAAGCATTTTTTTAAAACCTCCTAAAACTCATCCAAGCACTCCCAAAAACCTACTAACACTTGATTTATACCCAATATGCACCAATTTCCTAAACACCGGGTGTTACAATTCTACCTCTCATTAAAAATAATTTTTCGTCCTCAAATTACTTATTACCGAACAATCATAACTTCGCTATTCTACGCCTCTGCTGCAAGCCTTCCAGTCTTACTAAGGCTATTATACTTCCCAAACATAGTTTCTAAGTTCTCATTCGAGGATCCAAATCATACGGGGAAAGAGCTAACTTACAAACAAAGGAAAACAATTAAAATGTATTCCAAAACAAAGGAACTTACCGATATCACATCCTTGGTTGACTTTGGCCCCGGAACCCGCGACCCGCCGTTGCTCGAGACAATTCTTAACTAAATGTTCCTTAGATCCTTTTGAAAGCATTCTTTATTATTTCCCCTCAACACTCTCCCAGGTGTGAGGCCTTCCACATCCGAACACAAGAACAATTCCGATCCATCGGTACAAGTGCACGCCGCGAGGATTCTCGATCCTTGGTCTTTCTACGAACATTACCAAACGATGCGGCGTGGCTCAACCCTTCTCTTATTCTCGTTCCTATTCTTCCTCGATTTTCTCTTATAGTCTTTTAACCTCTTGACGATGATCAGCTTTCTACTACGGAATGCGCGAAATCCTTTCTCTTTGCTTGGAGGCGATCAACTCCATCAACTCATCATCATGGCCATCTTCCGAATCGAACACTCACTTTCATGTCGGTAGCCCACGATTCGCTTGATAAATCGACTTAGTCGCCTGAATTCAGCTTCATACTCCGCTATCGACTTATCCGCAGTACTAGATTTAAAAAGCACGCTTTCCTTTAGAGTCCAAATAACGCGGCTCCGCCATACTTCCCTTCAAACTTAGCCTTAAAGTAATCCCAATCCAATCGATCTGCAGGAGCACCTTGTTTGACGTTGAGCCACCAGCGATAAGCCGTCCGGCGGTAACCCGACACCTTTTAGCTTTTCCTTTGGAGGTACAATCTAAGTCGTCCATAATTCTTTTGACTCATTCTAACTTGATATTAGCTACATTCGGGGCCACTCGGATCACTCCACACAAACTTGACCTCGTTCGACCTAAGTCTCTGGACACTAACTTCCGAGCTCCGCTTCCATACCGGCTCTTGCCACTTGTTGTAGCCTACGCGTAACATAGCTTGCGACAACTGCGTCCATCTTCTCTTATACGATCTTGCTCTCTACAAATCCACTGCTTTGCGTACTTACTTCGACCCATGGCGGACCCTACGGTTCGAAGTGCAACATTCTACCTCTAGCGTCCACTAGAACTCATCTCTATACGTCGCGATTTGTCGATTTAAGAAATTTTATGCATTAGAAATTGTTCCACTATTTTGTGAGCAGCCGAATTTTTATGAAAGAAGGGTATTTTAAAGTAGTTCTTTCGATCACACAAAGTCTTAGTTCAAGTTTGCTACCCTAATTCAAAGAATCACATTTACACACCTGCGTTCATTCATCCACAAGAACACATTTCTCCCTCGGTAGAGCACATTCGATGGTATCCACCACACATCCTCCAACTAATCGGACCTTTATAGGGTTTCTACCCAGGTATTTCCAATGTCATTTTCCTACAGGTATTTTTTAAGTAACTTATCGAGAAAAAATTTTGAAATCCTTAATAAATCAGGATATTTTGATATTCCAAAACTTTAAATTATTTTGAAAAATTCTCAAATTAAAGGTATGACAGGTTTTGGAAACGGGGTATTTTGGTAATTTGTCAATTAGGGGTAATTTTGTAAATTTTTCAAAGTCGGGGGTGTCTTGAATTTTTACAAAATAGCATTTTTGAACACTATTGCAAAGTAGGAAAATTTTATTAAAATTGGGGTTAAATGAGCAATTTTGAAAGTCGAACCATTTAGTAATTTTCAACATAGGGGTATTTTAAGTAAACTTCCAAAGTCGGAATTATTATTTTGAAATATAGAATTTTGGATACTTTTACAAAGTATGAGAATTTTATTGAAATCGAAGGGTAATATAGAGAATTTTTAAAAATCAAGGGTATTTTTGTAATTTTGCCACTAGGGCATTTGGAAATTTTTGGTAAGTCGGGAAATATTTTGAAAGTTTTCAAAAATAAATTTTAAGCTACTATTAGAAGAGATGTTCTAAATGATTTTAAAACTAGGGTTTCCATAAAGCTTGAAGTTATCCACTTCCCGGGTTTTTATTAAGTGTGTTTGGGCCTGTAGTGGAATCCTTGAGCGGTGGCTAACCAGGTTACTCACCAATTCGCAGTGGACTCCGCCAAGAGGAGGTGAGCTACACGGTGCATGGGTGGAATGCCAAGCTCTTGGGATCAATCCTTGACATGCGCTTGCAGGGGTTACGCACACACCCTAACTCAGCGGATTTAGTCAAAGATGGGTTTGTTTAATGCAACCTTAAAGTCTTGGCATACATAAGTTTGATCAGACTAGTCCTGTGGTTTAACAGATCCTAGTTCACTGAAACTCTGAGCCCAACTAAGCCATATATCGCTTATATAACAAACTACTTCACAAGTCCAAGTACTTATACGGTGGACTCGGTCTGAGGTGCAGGTGCCATGCCGTATCACCTGAAAATATTTCACAAAAACTCATATTTTGAAGAAAGCTCACTTTGAAAGCGCTTTTGGGCTCAAACCCTCAAAGCCGAAGCTTTGAATCTAAGCCTCATATACCAATCTATAATATCCCCAAACCTCGCCCACAAGTCTCCGACTGACCTGGTTATATCATCAAGGAACCGCTTGAAAAATCTTTGAATTTAAAATCAAACTTGAAAATTTTATTAGAAAACTTGAAAGTGCGCCCATTAAAAAGATTGTTTACTAATATAAGCTCTGACATAAATATATGTGAATTAAAACTTTATTATAATTTATTATATTATAAACCATTTGAAGAAAATATATCTAAGTATAATATGTTAAACTTCAATAATCAGAAATAGAATACTTTTAAATAAAAGGTATACTTAATACAACCAATATTAAACAACAAAACACTTAGTATTAAAAATTTCTTAAAGAAAATAATTAAATCAATCTCCTTCTCAGAGTAAATACCTTGTATCCTCTCTCGACCCGGTCCGATCAACATGTCACCCGCGATGTTTAAAAGTTGGGTGAGTCATACAGGACTCGATTATTACTAACCATATGATACCCACCCACATATTAATGGCATAATCAACAGTGTTATTAAATGCTTACATAGCCTGGAAATTAAATATTACTACCTGTCAGGCTTGGCTCACAAATAAGTGGAGTCTGAAGCACTGGGCTAGGGCCCTTTTTTCTCAATAAACCACATATCAAGCTAGGCTCGGCCCATTTCCACGTATGTTCCCAAAACATACCTATCCCACATGTCATATTTGGCTTCTCAGCCCCATTTCCATATCATTTTATAAATGAATAAATGCAACATGAAACCCAACCCAAACCTAGGGTCCATCCGCTACACACCCCCTTATCCAGCTTACCACACACCGGTGTGGATCATCGAGCCACCCCTCTCCTTTTCCTCCAAAAAAGGTAAACTAATGCCATCCACAATGGAGCACATAGCAACA